>OX463241.1:42982349-45482349 GCA_949820135.1 Sylvilagus floridanus
AGAGGTAAAATAATTTCATATGATTCTTATACAATACAACACATACAATTTTCCTATTTAGACGCATGATGTTTTCCAGATGCAGTCATATATAAAGCAGGGTATAATTTAAATTAGCTTTCTCTACTTTTTAGAAAATGCATTCCTTCCCTACCGAGATATTTTATTTGTACTTAAGAAAACTATATAACTTGAATTTTTAACTATTATGCCTAATTCCTCAAAGGAAGACAGTGACTTTTTGGAATTTCTTTCATTTTCTGTAGCAAATCTCCTGTTGTCATTCTGTTTAGTTCTTCCTATTTTCTGAGTTGTCCAGTTAGACAATTGGGCTAGGTCTCTCATTTATCAGCTCAAGAATTGTTCATAGACCCATATTCTAATATGTTCCCTTTTTTCAGCTTGCTGAAAGTTATTTACAAACTTTTGATGTCATATTGCAATCTATAAACCATTTTTCAGCATGCACCAGCATGTGTATACAATTATTTAAAAATTATATATATATTATTACTTTGTATTCATTTTAGTAAAATTGAGTTTTTCCTTTTTTTTTTTTTTTTGAAAACAAAAACAACTACCATGTGTCATGTTTTCACACCCATATTAGTCATTAGGAAGTCCACTGTGACAGCACTACAGCCTATTATTATAAATGGGAGATCTTATCCATTATGTTTATCTCACAGAATTGAGAAGAGCACCTGTGTTAGCCAGCTTCTCGTTACTTTAGTGAATATGCATAAGAGAGAGGAGCTGCTTAGAAGGGAGAAAGTTTATTTTGGCTCATGGTTTAGGAGGTTCACAGTCCACATTCTGGCAGCCCCATTACATCTGGCATCTGATGAGAATGGTGGATGGCAAAACATGTGCAAAGGGAGGATCACGTGGTAAACAATGATAGCTCATTTATTTGGTACCTTCCAATTTTTTCATGTAGGCACCAATTGTTATAAACTTCCTTCTTAACAATGCTTTTGCTGTATCCCATAAATTCTGATATGATGTATTGCTGTCTTCATTCAGTCCAGAAAGTTTTTGATTTCTTATTTGATTTCTTTTGTGACCCACTGTTCATTCAGGAGCATGTTGTTCTGTCTCCATATGTTTGCATACACTCTAGAGATTCTTGACCTGTTCATTTCCAGCTTTATTCTATTATGGTCAGAGAAGATGCATTGCATTATTTGAGTTTTTTTGAATTTGTTGAGACTTGCTTTATGGCCTAGTTTATGGTTGGTTCTACAGAAATTTCCATACACTGAAAAAAAATAATGTGAATTCTGCAACTGTGGGATTAAAAGTTCTGTAGCTATCAGTTAGGTTCATTTGGTCCATAGTGTCAGTTAGCTCTGTTTGTTTTTTTTTTTTTTTTTCGTCTAGTTGATTTGTCTATCAATGAAAGTGAAGTGCTGGAGCTGGCACTGTGGCATAGTGGGTAAAACTGCCACCTACACTGCCAGCATCCTATATGGGCACCAGTTCAAGTACCAGCTGCTATACCTCTGATCCAGCTCCCTGCTATAGCCTGGAAAAGTAGTAGAAGATGGCCGAAGTCCTTGGGCACCTGCACCTGCATGAGAGACCTAGGAGAAGCTCCTGGCTTAAGATTGGTCCATATTTGGCTGTTGTGGCCATTTGGGGTGTGAGCCAGCAGATGGAAGACTTCTATCTCTTTCTATAACTCTGCCTTTCAAATAAATAAATAAAATCTTTAAAAAACAAAGTGGAGTGTTGAAGTCCCCATTGCTGCTGTATTGCAGTGTATGTTTCCCTTTAGGTCCATTAACATTTATTTTAAATAGCCAGGCACCCTGGCATTTGGTACATATACATTTACTATAGTCAAGTCTTTCTGTTGAATTGACTTTTTAATCATAGTGCCCTGCTTTGTCTCTCTTAACAGTTTTTGTATTAAAATCTCTTTTGTCTGATATTAAGATAACTTCACCAGCTCATTTTTGCTTTCCAGTGGCATGGAGTGTCTTTTTCCAACCTTTGACTTTCAGTGTGTGCGTTTGTTGGTGAGGTGTGTTTCTTGTGTGCAGCTAATAGATGATCTTATTTTTTAATCCATTCAACCAGGTTGTAACTTTTAATTAGAGAGGTTAGACCATTTGCATTCATGGTTACTATTTATAAGTAACAACTTGGCCCTGCTGTTTTTCTGTAAATGTTCATACTGTTGCTTTGGATTTCCATTGTACTTTTACTGGGAGATTTTCTGCCTTCACGTTGTTTCATGACTATCTTTCTATGTTTCTCTGTGTAGCACAGCCTTCAACATCTTTTGTAAGGCTGGATGAGTGGTAATAAATTATTTGAATTTCTTTTTGTTGGGGAAGGTCTTCATTTCACCTTCAT
The DNA here is from genome assembly GCA_949820135.1 of Sylvilagus floridanus. Taxonomy (NCBI): domain Eukaryota; kingdom Metazoa; phylum Chordata; class Mammalia; order Lagomorpha; family Leporidae; genus Sylvilagus; species Sylvilagus floridanus. Next base: position 42,984,714 of record OX463241.1, read on the forward strand.
TCAGAACTGAGAGCTTTACAGGGTACAGTGCTTTGGGTTGACCACTTTTTCTCTTCAGACTTGCACTGTGTCTCTCCATTCTCTCCTAGCCTGAAATGTTTCTAATGAGAAGTCAGTTGTGAGTCTAATTGGAGAGCCCCTGAAGGTAATTTGTCATTTTTCTTGGGCACATTTTAGAATCTTTATGTTTTACTGTTAAATGTTTGACTACAATGTGTTACAGTTAGCCCAGAGCCTGTGATGTGTTAAGAGGCTGGGGGCACTCCAAAGTCCTATATGACTGGCCAGCCAGTCCTCTACTCCCAGTCAGACTCAAAGTCAGTGGGGAATGCAGATTGTTCCCCCAATAGATTCCCTTGGCCACACTCCTGCATAAGAGTAACCTGCCGCAGCTCCTGCTCATCTCCCAAGGCTACCTTCTCCCTGCTGGGTGCTGGGCGTGAGCATAAGAGCTTCTGAAGCTGCTGCTTGTTCTCAAAATGGCACTTGCCCTCTTTCAGCTGGTTGTCGGATGCTGTTGTAGGGGTAATGGGGAGAGAGAAACGTGCTCCCCTTTTATTCACTTGGATAGTGGGTACCCAATTCCCCTTAAGGTTCCAGTCCGGACTCAAGCCAAGCATCCTCCTGTCTATATCACCAATGGCATGGGCTGCTGGCTGATCTCACTTCACTCTCCAAAGCTGGCACTTTCTCTGGCTCTTGACTGCTGGGGTTGTGTGTTGTGCCCATGTTCATGCTGCATGTGTGTGCCCTCCACATGGAGCCACCGTGCTCCTTGTCATTCTGTAGAATTTTCACTTTTTTTTTACACTATCTACCCACAGCCTAGAGCAATATGCCTTTCTCCATTCTGTCATCTTGGAATCCACTACAGAACTTAAAAAAAATATTATTTTGTTTATTTATGTATTCAAAAGGCCAAGTTAGAGAAAGAGGTGGGGTAGGGAAAGAGAGATGGAAAGACAGAAGCCTTTCATCTGTTGGTTCACTTTCCAGATGGCCACAACAACTGGCTGGGGCTGGGCCAGGCTCAGACAAAGAGCGTGGAACTCCACATGGATCTCCCATGTGGATGGAAGAGGTGCAACCACTTAGGCCATCTTCTGCTATTTTCCCAAGTGCATTAGCAGGGAGCTGGATTAGAAGTGGAGCAGCTGGGACTGAAACTGGTGCTCAGATGGATATTGACATCACAAGTGACAGCTCAACCCACATTTGCCACAATGCTGACCCCGTTAGAGAACTTTTATTCTCTTCCTCATTACACTGAAGGATGAGTTTGTTAGTTGTCAGCTAATGTATCTTGGGGTTTTTTTGGTTTGTTTTTTTAAATGTTTGTTTATTTATTTGAGAGGTACAACCACAGACAGACAGGAGAAATAGAAAAGTCTTCCATCTGCTGGTCCACTCCCTCAACGGCCACAACAGCAGAAACTGGCTGATCCAAAGCCAGGAGCCTGGAGCCCCCTCAGGATCTCCCATGTGGGTGCAGGGGCCCCAGCACCTGGGCCACCCTTTACCACCTCCCCAGACCACAAGCCAAGAGTTGGATCAAAAGAGGAGCAGCCGGGACATGAACTGGTGGTGCCCACACAGGATACTGGCGCCACAGGCGGAGGATCAGTGCACCATGCCACAGTGCCGGCCCTCCATCTAATATATTTTGAATTCTCTCTGTTTACTAAGCAATCATATAGGTATCTTTGATGAGATATATAATTTCACCCTTGGGAACCTATCTTTCAGCCGATACTATTACTGTTTTTGTTTAGTATATGAAGTCAGTGTGGGAGCGAACAGTTTAAGGAACTTGCTGTAAGTAGAACAACTGGCACTGCAGCATGTCACTCCGACTCCACGGGCTGTGTTTCTAACTTCTATGATGGATTCGTGTCCTGTGTCTTAAATTGTAATGATCCCATTTTTCTTTCAGGGCGTGGGTTGTGGTGAGAGAAGCAGACGGAGAAAAGATGCACCCTTGGAAGAACCTGCTGCTGCCTCTCACTCCTGCTTGTTCTGCCTGGTCCTTGGCAACAGCAATTTGAGGCACTGGATCTCAGGATGCACCTTCCATCCTCAGCAGTCAACATGGAAAACTGACCTCATGTGGCTGCAGCGCTTGTTTCTTTTATGCTGAATACAAAGCCTTTGCAAGAACCCCAAGGGACATCAGATAAAAAAGCAAGTATGTGGGGCTGATTTGGGAAATTGGTGCTGTGAGCTCCTCAGAATCACAAACCTAGGGTTTCCTTAATTAGAGAGGTAGCCCCCTAATCAATAGTCTTGCTGTTCCTTGCTATACCATTCCCCTCACTGTCCAGGCAGCCACTCTGGGGATTTTCAGCTTACGACAGTGCAATTCCCCTGGGGCTGTGCAAGCTACAGAGTTGGGGAGAGGGTATAATTTGTTGGCCTGTTATGTGGGGTTGCTAAAGCACAGGATTGCATTCATCAAAACCAGCCAAGTTCCCCCTCCCCCAACTTTATATTCAGAATACACATTCCATGGTTCACTTAAGAGTGGCGGCAAGGTGCTGCAGAAGCATCGATTGGAAATGCTTCTGACTTTTAAATTTTTTCTCTTGCTACAAGGAGAATATCACCCCCCAGCACCCCCCCCCCCCAAAAAAAAAACAAAGCTCTAGGAAACCACGCTGTCAAACACCTGATCTCTGCCCAGTTGTCTGTTACCTCCTGCTTAGGAATATGCAAGGATCTGAGTAAGAAGGATGGAACTTTATGATTCTATGGCAATCAAAAGCTAATTTGGACTTTGTCTATTATTGGTACCAGTGAAGGAAACTGAGTGTGACAACAAAATGTGATAACAACAGCATATCTCTTCCAGTTGGTTTTTGAATATTGTATTAGACAGTGAATGGTTAATGTATTATCTCATTTAATCTCAGAATGGTCCTACAAGGTAGGTCTGTAGCATCCATATCCTAGGCAGGATTAACTGAGGAGTCAAGTGGCAGAGTAGATTGTCCATAGCTTTACAGGATTTGAACTTTGGTCTCACTGTAGACTTCCTTTTCTGAACCATTGGTTTGAATTATGTCCACATGAATTTAGGAATTCCCACTTTAGATTTGCTTAATTAGAATACTTGTATAATCCGGCCGGCGCCGTGGCTCAACAGGCTAATCCTCCGCCTTGTGGCACCGGCACACCGGGTTCTAGTCCCGGTCGGGGCGCCGGATTCTGTCCCGGTTGCCCCTCTTCCAGGCCAGCCCTCTGCTGTGGCCCAGGAGTGCAGTGGAGGATGGCCCAAGTGCTTGGGCCCTGTACCCCATGGGAGACCAGGAGAAGCACCTAGCACCTGGCTCCTGCCATTGGATGAGCGCGGTGCGCCGGCCGCAGCGCGCCATCCGCGGCAGCCATTGGAGGGTGAAGCAACGGCAAAGGAAGACCTTTCTCTCTGTCTCTCTCACTATCCACTCTGCCTGTCAAAAAAAAAAAAAAAAAAAAAGAATACTTGTATAATCCCTGCCTTTGGTATAAAATAAAACTGATTCATCTTAATGCATGGTTGAAACAGGCTATGTTTATAGGAATAATGTAATTAGAGCAATTTTCAGGAGTGTTCAGCTGGCCTCAAAGTAAATATTAGTAAGGAAAGATAAGTTAGGAGCCCCAATTGCTCAGATTGGATGGGTTTCATTGGCTACATGCCTAACTCTCCAGTAACTTTGCCATTCCCCTTTCTTATATAAACACAGCTGTGAAGTACCAATGTATGTCTTGGTACACCAGAATCCAGAGGCAAGATGGAAGCTCTTAAAGACAGGTCTGGAAACTGTGTTTATCATCTTGTTCCTTGCCACCTTGCCTTAGGACCATGTATTTATTTGGCATAAAATTGAAAAAGAAAACATAAGTTCAGCTAAATGGTTCCTTTATAACCTGAAGGAAAAGACCTTGAGTTGTGACCTCAAAAGAGTTACATCAATAAAAAGAGAAAAATCTCTCAAAATGCTTCTTTCAAGCTATTTGCTGCTGCTGTTGTTGTTGAAGAATGAATTGGAATTTGATTTAACTTCCTCCTCTCATTGGGATAGTGAGTATTCTTATAAAATGTGTTTGCTGTCCAGGGAGTATGTTCCACACTGGGAGACTTACATGATTCCTGGAACTTAGTCTTCATTTTGGAAGTTTGTTAATGACAATCAAAGAATGTGTTAAGAGAAGCAGTGAAGAGAAAAGAAAACAGGGAATTAAGTGAACAGGGGCGAATTTGTACCCTGTAGCTGCAGTCTTTGAAACAGTGTGAAATTCAACAGCTATGCACTGACGATTTCCTCAGTGTAAGGGATTAATGCTCTGCACTGGGGATAAAGACCTGAGTTTGTGAACTCTCAGTACTGGCACTCAGTGACTTTATAACCTTAAGTGAATGGAGACTAATAGCTGAGTAGTTTAGCCTGGTGTATGTTTTTAAAAATATTTACACAACTGTCTGATTAAGGAGTGTTCTTCCCTGTGTGAATGTTAGCAGAGTCAAAGGGGGAAACTTACTAAATATGGAATGGCAAATAGATTTCCTTTCTTATGACAATACTGACTAATTGATAGTCAATTTTGAGAAGATGATTGAGGTCAGTCTGGGCTTGATTAGTGATGTCTGTCATGGGTATTAAAGGGACCAACAGTGGTATGCATATGATACATTTGATATCCCTGACATAAATTGTATGATTTGAGCCATAACAAAGTCTGTGTCTGTTTCAAAATAACTTCCCATTAGTTTATTCTAATACTTTTTTAAAATACTTTGCCTACATAATTAGGATTTTTAAGTGATAAAAGGGAATTGTATTAGATTCTTTTCAGGGAGAATGTTAAGTATGTAAGTAAGCATATAGAATCTTATTTATTTCTAGTTTGTGGGTGAAGAAGTTAAGGTTTTGCTCTCTAGACATTAAACTGAGTTATCCTGGGCTCCAAAGTCTATACCTCTAACCACTGTAATTTTTATTACTCAGTCTTCTTTGGATTTTGCTGAAGCATTTCAGCCCCTTTATATGATTTTGGGGGATTGTGTCCTGAGATACCAGAGAAATATTGAATGATCCATTTATAACAAGAGTAGGGAGAACAGAGAGTGTGAGAACAGAGACCCAAAGCAACTTCACCATAATATGCCACCCGTCACAATTCCCAGGGCCAAGGATGGCACTAAGGCCTGCTAGTGAAGGGTCTTCCCACAGATCTATTGTGCTCCCTAAGACGGAAGACATGGATTATGGGTTACTTTCATTAAGAAATAAAATTTTAGAGGACTCAGAATTGGGATTGTCTTAGTCACTGTTGGCCACTGTAACAAAGTATCTTAGACTGGTTTATAAAGGGGAGAACTTTGTATCTTGCAGTTGTGGAGACTGAAAGTACAAGATCAGGGTGCCAACATGGTCATGGTGTTGTGAAGCTCTCTTCTGGGATGCAGACTACTGACTTGTCATTGCACACTCACATGGCAGAAGGAATACAAGAGGCTTCCCTGACATCTCTTTCCCAAGTCCCATTCACAAGGGCTCCACTCTTGTGACCAAATTGTCTTCCAAAAGCCCCACCTAATACATCACACTTTGGTGATGAGGAATTCAGCATATAAATTTAAGTGGGGGGTTATGTTCAGTTCATCGCAGGGAAACAATGAAAGGGGCAGGCACGACTTGGTGAAGTGAAAGCAGATGAGAGAGGAACATAGTTGTAGCAGAGAAAATAATATTCATTCACTTCTTTGATTGCTCATTTATCCAACAACATTGAATATCTACTCTCCTCTAGGCACTGTGTTTACTGGGAGGTCTCAGAAAAGAGGGTACAAGTTCTAAAAATAAATGATGATATCCTTACAGATTTTGCCCGAGGTCTCCAGTCTTCTACCACTTAAACTGAAAGAGCCTCCTTTCTTCTGATTTGATATCACTTTTTTACAACATTCACATCAGCACTCTCATTAGAAACAGCATGGATGAGACGTGAAAATACATATGCACAATATTAAGAAAAGAAAGGTCAAACACAATATTTTATCTGCAACATTGTCATAGCCATGCAAAAATTAGATGCACGTTTAACAGGATGACCTGACTGAAGATGTGTCTGAAGAAGTTGAAATATTTATGAGTAGAAGCTAAAAAATATATAACCTGTCACTTAAAAGCTGCAAAGATTTTGACTCAGAAAAAAAATTAACTTTTGTGAACTTCTGTGCTCAAACTGCTGTTTTAGTCTAGGAAAATCACCAAATCATCTGTATGTTCATCTAGTGTCAAGCAAGAGCTCAGTTTTTCTTTGGGGGACTTGAGAAATCAGAGAGGCAGAGAACTTTGAGAAACCAGAAGTTCTATGTGATCATGTACATTTGTGCCTTTGTATGCAACAGAGCTCCCTGTGTTTCACTTATCTGTGTGGGTTGAGAATGAATTGTACCCTAACTGCGGCTGCCTGGTCTGAGGTGGCCTGGGGATTTTTCTTTGAGTCATTTGCCACACGTCAGGAAGCATAAAAAGACAGGATCTACATTACATGCTGGGAGGATCAGATTAGGCTAGGATAGCCTGGACTGGGTGGTCAGGGCCTTAAATGAGATCCAGTGACCAGACTTTGAGAAGTGCACTGATTCTGGTTGGGTTTTGCACTGGGAGAGAATGGGTGTTGCTGTCTGTATTGATCACCATCTGTATTGATCATCTTGGCATGAAGTAGATTCACTGGGAATAGAGATTATGGTCTGTGCTAAGGAGATATCTTCTTTCCAACCTTGGAGATGTGGCTGTGGGATGTGGACAGAGATGAGTTTGGCTGCTTTTTCAGCTCAAGCCAGGCAGGGGATAGCTCTATAAGGGGTCCCAGAGGAAGCATCTGAGCTTCATTCTAAGTCTGGAGGAAGGTTTCTCTGTGTGTTGTAGTTTCCTTTTGTTCTTCGGGGACTATAAATAAACTCTTGTTAAAAGTTGGTGCCTGGTCCCAGTACTGCTGTAGAGAATTCAGTGAGAGGCCTCTTCATTTTTGGGGACTCAAGGACAAAGATGAGGCCTGCATGTGCCAGCCCTCTGGGGCAAATGTGATGAGCCCCACTGCAGCCCAGAGAGACTTGAGGCCCTGCACTTGAGGCACAGTGCAGTGAAAGCTCAGTCAACTTCCCCAGCCCCTCGCCTTTTTCAGTTCTTCTAGGTACTGGGAAGGGAGGAGAAGGAGAGCAGCAAGGATGAAAAGATCTAGCAAGATCGAGCTGGCAAGGGTTTGGATAGCTGTATGAAGAAAAACAACACAAAGAAATTATACAGAATTATTTTCATTATCTAATTTTTATAGCTGTAATAATGTTTTTGGAATACATCAAGAATGCATGGTGACACTATTATAGTTACTCTGTCATCTACAAATGTAGTTCCTGTACAATGGGTTAACATTTTTTTTTTTAAGTGTATCTGTCAGGTAGAGTTATAGACAGTGAGAGGGAGAGAGAGAAAGGTCTTCCTTCAGTTGGTTCGCCCCTCAAATGGCTGCTACGGTTGGCACTGCGCCGATCTGAAGCCAGGAGCCAGGTGCTTCCTCCTGGTCTCCCATGCGGGTGCGGGGGCCCAAGCACTTGGGCCATCCTCCACTGCTCTCCCTGGCCACAGGGAAGAGGAGCAATGGTACTAGAACCCGGCGCCCATATGGGATGCTGGTGCTACAGGTGGAGGATTAATCAAGTGAGCCACGGCGCAAGGGGTAACATTTGACATTAACTTGGTCAACAAAAGTCCAATGTAAAAACTTGAAATGCACCAGCTGTAATGATCCCTTTCACACAAATATATTAATTGAACTTTTTTCACATCCCAGGTGGGAGTTTCTTGTACTTTAACATACACTGTTTCTTTTTGTATAGTTCTGCAAGGTCTCAGCAGCAGGCATATTGGCCACTGAGTGCAGCTAGCCTTGAAGTCTCAAATTCCTGAGTTCATACTATGGTTTGCAAAATAATTGTAATCTTTTTTTTTTATCTGTAGAATACAAAATACATACTCATGATTCTAAATTTAAAGGAACAAAAGGTAAACAGTGGAAAGCCTTCCCATGAATTTCCAGACTCCTATTTTGCTTCAGAGAATATTATATTACCAGTTTCATTTTTCCTCCAGAAGTACATAAGTGAAAACCTGTATCTCTGATTTCCTGCACATTTAAACACTTGAGCCTACCACTATAAGCCCTCTACATGCTTTTTTTCAGTTACTCAACTCTCATAATCCATGTATGAGATATGGGAAATGACCAAACAGGCCTTGGAAATCTCAAGTTAATTTTTCTCCTATTTTCCAAGATGATCCCAGCTCAGATCATGGAGTCTGGAGTCAGATCCAGGGTTGTGTTCACATTCTGACTCTTGCTTTTGTTTGTGATCTTCGCCGGTGCCATGGCTCAACAAGCTAATCCTCCACCTTGCGGCGCCGGCACACCGGGTTCTAGTCCCGGTCGGGGCGCCGGATTCTGTCCCGGTTGCCCCTCTTCCAGGCCAGCCCTCTGCTGTGGCCCGGGAGTGCAGTGGAGGATGGCCCAAGTGCTTGGGCCCTGCACCCCATGGGAGACCAGGAAAAGCACCTGGCACCTGGCTCCTGCCATCGGATGAGCGCGGTGCGCCGACCGCGGCAGCCATTGGAGGGTGAACCAACGGCAAAGGAAGACCTTTCTCTCTGTCTGTCTCTCTCACACTGTCCACTCTGCCTGTCAAAAATAAAAAATATATATATATATAAAATTAAAAAAAAATAGTTTGTGATCTTCAACAAGTCATTTAACCTCTCTGAGAGGTGGTGAGTTAGTAAACATTGGACAACCAGCTGTGGAGGATGGAAATGGGATTTGTAGCACTTGCCCATTTCCATAAGTACACATTATACCACTATGGCCAATTACAAGCTTCCAACCTGTAGTCAACCAGATCACAAAATGCCAAACAATGTAACAGTTGACTTCCCTGAGCTGGTGCAAACCAACCCAGTATATCACAATCTCTGAACATCAGTTAATAATATTTAAGAGCCTACTCATGTGGCAGTTGTGGTGTAGCAGTTAAGTTGCCACTTGTTAGAATGCTTACGTTTGAGTTCTGGCTCCGTTGTCTATTCCAGCTTTCTGCTAAGGCACACCCTGGGAGGCAGCAGGTGACGGTTCAAGTAGTTGAGTCCCTGTTACAAACCTAGAAAATGGATTGAGTTCCTGACTCTCATCTTTGGCCTAGTCCAGCAATGACTGTGGCAGATATTTGCATAGTAAGCCAGTGGATAGGAGATCTCTGTCTGTATGTCTGCCTCTCAGCCTACAAATAAATAAATGAAAAAGCCACTGTAATCCAAAAGCTGTACTTTGGAAATTTATAGTTATTAAATAAAAGTTAAAAAAATGAGAATTTTTTAAAACAGGCAAATATTAGAATAATGTTTTTCCCAAATAGAAGTCACTTCCATGTCTCTCAAGCAGTGCTTCACAGCTCTGGGGATGCTGAAGGAAGATGATACCTTTCACTCTTACTGCATCCATAGGATTCTTAGCTGTGACTTGGGCTGCAATTAACCCCATTTGAGAACACTCATATTTAGCATCACCTAAAAAGGGAATATTATGTATATAACATTAATCTTGAATTTTCCCCAGTGTGACAAGAGGCTCACAACATGACAAGCTCAGGAGAACCAAAACCCAGGGAAGAAACCACCAATTGACATTGATCACAATCATGATGTTTTGTCTTTTAAACAGAATTAAAAATAGAATTCTTTTAAATTGAATAGTGCACAAAATCATACATGCCATTTATATTGCTATTTTCTCATAATTATTTTAAGAAATTAAAAATTACTTTACTTATTTGAAGGGCAGAGATAGAGAGCAGTTCAGATAAACGGAGCTCTCCCATATTAGTTTACTCCCCAGATACCAACAACAGGCAGGGGTAGACCAGGCTGAATCCAAGAACCAGGGACTTAATCTGGTTCTTCCATGTAGACGGCAGAGACCCAACCACTGGAGGCTTCACCTGTTGTCTCCAGGGCACACATCTGTAGGAAGCTGGAATCAGAAGCAGATCTAGGACTTGAACCCAGGCACCTGGGTATGGAATGTGTAAATCCCAAGCAGCATCTTAACTGCTACGCCAAATACCTGCTCCCACCCCCTATTTTTTGTCTACCATGCTCATATGCAATTTGCAGTAGTCCCCCCTTATCTTCCATTTCTCCTTCTATATATTAAGTTACCTGGGGTCAACCATGATCTGAAACATGACATGGCAAATTCTAGAAGTAAATAATTCACAAGTCTTAAATTTTGCTCCATTCTGAGTAGTTTGGTTACTCTCATACCATCCCACTCCATCCTGCCTGGTACCTAAGTCATCCCTTTTTCCAATGTGCCATGTTGTATATGCTACCTCCCTACCCACTAATCAACTCTAGAGTCATTTTAGTTATGAGATGCACTGTCATGGTGTTCCAGTGAAGGCAAGAGTAGTGATGCTGGTGATTTTATTATAGTTATTGCTATCATTGTACTATTTTAATCATTAAATATTGTTATTCATCTCTGTGCCTATTTTATGAATTGAACTTTATTATAGGTATGTAGGTATGGAAAAACTTAGTACATGCAGGGTTTGGTACCATTTGTAGTTTCAGAATTTCCCTGAGGCATCTTGGAGCATGTCCCCACAGATAACGGGGGACAACTATAGTTGAATTTATGTAACTTGAATGCACAGATGACATGCTTTCTTGAAAAAGCAGAGAAGCAAAACACCTCACCTTCTAAAATGTTGAAATGGATTGCTCAGTATTAATATACTGTTACGTTTTGCTGTTAACAGCTAACAGAATATATTTCCCCTCTATACTATACAGAATTTGGTATTTTCCCTCTAGACTTACTTCTGTAAGAAGATATCTAGTTGTGTGTGCACACACATGTATATCTCACTATACACATACACAATCAAAAGATCTCATTCTCTATAGGTAAATGGATTAAGGAGTCTTGAAAAGAGACATTTTCTTCATGACGTTTTGATAATGAATAAATGGCATGGAGAAATACGGGCTGTCCCAAGAGGCAGTGCCTGTCCTTGGCTCTGGGCTATGCAAGCCCTGTAGGTTCTGAGCACTAGCAATACAAATTGTGCCAATCTGTTAGAGCAGACCCAGCTTCCCAGTGGTTTTGTGACTGTCGCCTGCCTCTGCATCTCTTATAATGAAATGGTTCTTGGACAGCTGGGTTATCAGCAAAGAGCTATGTAGGAGGTGCCCTGCCCAATTAATCAGATGTCATTCTGACCAGATTTCTTTAGCGCATTGCTTCATGGTAAACAGCAGTGTATTAATAAACTAAAATAAAAAAGAGACAAAGGAGAAAGGCATTCTAGCTATGTATGCTTGTCTTAAGGCATATTTTTCCATTTCTGAAACTTGAAAAATAACCATCTGGAAAGAATCATATTATAGACAAGGCATGTCATGACATTTACAGCAAATATTTCTGCTTTGAGGATCAGTATTCTCTCATTGCCCCATCAACTGCCATATAATCAGATACCCATAAAAGATTCAATAAATAGAGGGTTCCTGCCATAAATCAATAGTGCGGGAATAATACGTTTTAAGTATTCACATTTTGCTTTGTTTATCCTTTTTAAACATACATCTTTGCATCACAAACCTCCTATAACGTTTGTCTTTGTTCCCTTGCCTTTCAGCCACCCAGTCTCAGGCAAATGACATTAAACTGCATCACTGCAAAGAGATCTCTGGCATAAATAAATGTATCAGGAGGTCAAGAGGTCAAGAGCATAAATGAGGCAAAGATTTCAAAGAAATCACTGGCCACATGATTTATAAATCATGGAAAACACTGCTCCAGCCATAAAAGAGAAATTAAATTTATACATCATGAGCTTCAGGATGCTTTGGGTTCTGGTGGGTAACTGGGTTAGAAATGGAAGCGCTTATGTCATCCTGTTGTTGGTTTGGAGCCTATAACAGTGGCATTTATCCTAGGACTCTAAATCAGTAGGACTGAGATTAAACCCCCCTCCCTTCGCTCTGTCTCCAGAAACATTTGCTTTTACCTCTGACCTAGAGTTCCCACTACCGCAGGCTCACCTCTGGAACAGGTTGGGAATCAATTCACTGTTGGGCAGGGCTGTGTGAAGATGGGCATTATCATGCCTACCAACTGTTGGCAAAAGGCTAAAAGAGCCCTACCGTTGTAGGAAAGCAACACTGAATCCCGGTTTCTGCCCTGGCTAGTCAAGGAGGCTGTGAAATAGCAGGAATAGCAGGCTTCTGGGATGTAACAACAAGCCATCTCCAGGACAGAATAAAAATGAACCAGTCTCTGTAAAAAGAACAATAATGCTTTATACTATGATGATCTGTAAAGAGAATCTTTCCAGAACTTTTACAGCTTAAAAATCACCCTTTCTCCTTTTTGCCATATTTTTTTGAAAGACACACTGTTCAGCCATTCCTCTTTTCTACTGCCCCCCACTCCATTTCTTTTCTTTCTGTTTTTGGGGAAAAATATATCAGATGGGAAATGGCAAAGCTAGAAAGTGTTTGTTTATTTTAGCTCTAGATGATTTCATGAGCTGTACCCGATGATCTATACATAAAACAAGTAATTTCACAGGGAACTTGCTGAAAACACACTCAGCTGGGAACGTCACTTCCGAGTGAAACAGATGTGAAGCAGCAAATGACACCATGAGCAGCCCTCAGTCTTTGGAACTGATTGCTGCTCTTTATGACCTAACTGATGGAGACTTAAACTTGGGGCCAGTTTTAAAGTTTTCCTGGAAACAAATTTTGTTAATCCCATTCAATGGAAACAATATGCTGGTTCCTAGCTTGAAATACAGATTTGTGGTGATGACAGAGAAAAACAATACACTCTGTCAAGATTCCTTTGCTCTCACAACCCAAGGTAGGATTTCAGTGAAGCACTACATTGCTTTCTCTTTTTGTCTCTTTCCCTCTTTGTTTCTGTGTCTATCACCCTTGCTCGCTCTCTCTCTCTTTTTTACTTTTCAAACTTCTCTTGTTAGCTTTTAGCTATTTGTAAAAGGTGGAAAGAGGGAGAGAAGAGAGAAAGATTATTGTGTTCTTAGACTTGTATCTATAAATCATATTGAATTTGTCAAAAATTAAAATTAAAGTAGAAAAAAATCTTTGCAGTCAGTTGTTAGGTGTTTTGCTTTTTAAATGTCTTAAGACACTTCTTACTAAAACATTTTGGAGAAGGAAATGTAAAGTACTTTTTTTTCTTAATCTTTTTTAGTCTTCTCAACAGAGGCATTTGTTGAAGAAAATTGAATCCACAGCTTACTTATATGTTTATGCTTACATCATTACAATTAGGAATCACCTTCTTTCATACATTTCTCCAGTCCTCTTTCTCTTTACAGTTGGGAAGTGAACCTATCACATGGGGCCACAAAATTCCATGGCTCTGTTTGGGATTCAGATCCTAAGAATTAGTTGACAAAATTTTCCACATTGGAAGGAGTCTTTGTCTTTCCTACCTCAGAAACACTCTAAATACTCCATGGCTCATTTCTCCCTAGACTCTTTCCTTTCCCCATAAACATTACATAAGCAAAGCTGAATAGTTTCAAAAATGATAATCCCACACAAGCTATATCTCCTGTTTTCTCTATCTCTTTTTATTTTTCAGTTTCAAGAGAAATAAATCTGAAAAAAATTTGAAATTTTGCAAAGATTTGGTTGTGATACTGCCTGCTTTTTCATTGATTCTCCAAACAATCTCATAGCAACTGGCTTGAATTATGTCTTCATTACTCAATAAGGGAGAAAAAAATGAGGATGTTAACTTGTATCTTAGCAAAAATATATAGTTTGTTTGGTCAGAGTATGTTAATCCCAGGACAGGCTAGTGATTCATTTTATATGCATTTTCAGAGGAGTTTTAAGAATCTTGCATGGTATCTGCTGAAACTGGATTGGTATCCCTTTTCCTCTCTCCCAACTCCATGGTTCGAGTGACTGAGGCTCAGCTGCAGCTTAAATGCAGTCAGGTCTGTTGTGCTAAGGAAGAGGACACTCTACCACTAAAAGAAACTGCTGTTTTGTTGCATCTTAAAATTTTATTCGTTTTCATGAAAGTGTACAAGTTGTATTGCCATACTCACCTTTTCTTGTTGGTAGGCTTTGAACCACGTCTCAGGACTTTTTACCCCAGCATCCTTTATTTACACTAATAAAGCTCTAGAATTGACCATGCGAATCAAGAATGTGGAGGTACCCTGTAAACAGACTGTGTGATGAGGTCCATGTACAATTGAGTGATTGTTATAGATCATATCACACACTTATGACAGCCGGGTCCTGCACAGTGGGAGTCTGAGTAGAGAAGACAACACAGTAATTCAGTAACACTAGTATCATTAGGGAAAAAATCTAATATTTTTTACTTGTTCTGGATGGACTTTCTTTAATAATACTCTCTGAGTTAAGATATCAGACATAATTCCTCAGGGCCTGTTTTAAAGAACAGAGAAGAACCTTTTATATATAGTGAATCATGTACTGAGGACTGTGATTTAAGAGTTCTTGACGTTTTATTTTTCCTTCTGCTGTCTAAATAAATGCTCCCTCAATTCCCCTTTGTCCTGCTGACAATCTTACTTAATTTGTAGTGAAAGTGACTAGGAACCTGGTCTATGTAGTTAAGAGTTCAAATCCTGCCTCTGCCTTACATTATAGTGTGATCTTATGCAGGCAACCTAATCTCTCATTACCTCAATTCTTGCTTTGTAAAATGGCAAAACATTACCCATCACATAGACATTACCATGGTGCAAGGTTAAAAATTGAGTAAATATTAGGTGCTGCTATTGCTACTGTTGTTTAGTAAGTTGTTTAGCTCCCACTTTTTTCATAAATAGTTTAAAGCAAACTGGGCCCGCCCATGATAGCACAATTCCAAGCTGGTTAAATGTGAATTATTAAAATGGCTAAGATACTCCCAAGTTAAGGCTCTGAGACCCTGAAAGGTGAATCACAAAGTCAGGTGTTTGGTGATGTGCTGGGTAGTAGTGGTGGAAGCACAGTTATATTAGGATTGAGCAAAATGGAAAAGTAGAGTGGAAACAGGCTGCAGAAGGAAGCACACGGGGTTAGGAATGGGACGATGTATCACCAAAAGAAGTGTGACCTTGGGCACATCGTGTGTCCTCCCAGAATCATGTCAGCCAAATGAGAGCAGGAGGGATGAGACCCACTCTGTGTGTTTCCCAGGGTTTTATGAGATCCAATTAGAGAAGCATGGGCACAGGAAAGCACTCTGAAAAGATGAATGTGTTGTTCTGGCAGGAGGTGATGCGAGTTGAATGGCAGAGCAGCCTCCTGCCCATCAATTCTGCACTTCCTCTGGCTACTGCTCCAGCTTGGGGTGCTGGAGGAAGGCGGATTGCAGATTCCAGGGTACACACAGGGCCTGTTGATTGTAGTAATGCCTGCTGTGCGCAAGGAGCTGAGGTGCATTTTTATGTGTCAATTCTGGACAGAGAGATAGCTTTGCTTGGGAAATAAAGAGGCTTTCCTGGGTGAAACAGGACAAATGCATAGAACACAAATACACCCCAGTAGCATCTAAGCATTTGCAACATTGTGCCCTCTGTTGTCTGCATGATGCACTAGTAATTTTGTGACAGCATAGTCCATAGTCAGAGTTGCAGAGTTCAGCAGCCACCCCCTAGAGCCCTGGCAAAGGCAGTGTCTGAAAATGCCAGGATAGAGAGGAGCTAATGTACAGTGTGGAAGAGCAAAGGCCCAGGGAGCCCAGCTCCAAGCCAGGAGACTGTTTTCAACAATGTGAGTGAGAGCGGGCATGATGCAGACAACGAGGAGGACCAGAAATCTCACCTCTGCCATTGATCCAGATGCAGCAATAAGAGGAGGTGGCCCAGCTGGGGGGCTAATCCATCACTGCTTGGAGCCAGCTCAGCCTGGAGCGGGCAGGGAAGTCAGGAGCCTGGCACCAGCCGCTCTGGGCCGCCTCCCTGCCTTGGGTGGCAGAAGGGCCGCAGGCTGAACTGTGACGCCTGGGCCTGTGTTCCTCAACAGATGGCACTGTAAATCTGAAATATTCCACAGGAGAAAGACAAATGGGAATCAGCCGAGAGGGCTCGGAGCCTGGCATACGGAGTGGAATAAGCAGAGGCCCAGCAGCCTCACCGTTCCTTCCTCCTGCTCTTCAAAATCACACTTCTGAAGTCATCTCCCTCTGGATCTCGCTGCAGCTGAACAGGCTCACAGTCACGGGCAGAGGGGAGCTGGGAACTGAGGCAGTTACCCCCACAATGCAAGCACAAAGCTACATGTGGGGATATTACCTCGACTTTCCAGTGATTCCACACCCTACTCCTCTCTGTTGGTGATTCTGCCCCGACCCCACCCTCCCTCATCTTTCAGGGATAAATGAGCATATCTCGTCTCTTTTTCGTTTCTCAAGTGGTTACTACCTGCGTATTATATACAAGGCCCTGCCATTTATTCATCCACTGGTACTTTATTCTCCTCCCATTGACTCGTTTCTTTGTGTCATGTGTACTGTGATGGGGATTAGGGCTATATTGATGAAGACGAAGGTGTCATGCCCTCAAGAAGTTCAAGTTTGATATAATGGACAGATATTAAACAGGCCTACAAGAGTAAATAAAATGGATAAAGGGCCAGCACTATATAGTGAGAGAGAAGCTCTGCTTGTAGTGATAAGATTCAGAATCTAGTACAATGGTTTTCAGAGAATTCAGGAAGAGGCTGATGTTTGGCCTAGTGGGATGTCCATGTCTCATATCAGAGTGTCTGGGTTTGAATCCCAGCCGAGTTCCTAGTTCCAGCTTAACAATGTGGATTCCGAGAGTCAGCAGATGATGCCTTCAGCAGTTGGGGTCCTGTTAAACATGTGAGAAACCTGGATGCAGTTCCTGGCTCCAGGCCTTCAGCTGGGCCAGCCCTGGTTGTTGTGGGCATTTGGGGAGTGAACCAGCAGATGGGAACTCGATATTTGTCTCTCTTTCCCTGCCTCTCAAAGAAAATAAAACTATTGTGGAAAATGAACTTTAAAAATAAGCATATTTTGGTGTAAAAAGTTTCGAAATGAATGCCTATGAAGGTCTTCAAAAAGGTCATGGAAAAATTGGGCATGGACTTCAAAATGCTTTTTGCAGCAACATAAATGTACTTTTTAACTCAATTTCTCCATGAACTTTCTAGATCCCCATCATATTTATCTTATCAGTGTTTAAGGAGGTAACTTAGAACATCTTCAATCACACAATCACAGTGTTTTAGAATTTCTGGGTTGGAACTAACGTGTTTTTTTTAATTTAAAAATGTGTATTTCAACTGCTCTTATAATTGACATGGAAAGGATAAAGTTCATCTCCTACCTGTCTTGCCCCAGCCCCAGCTGCCTCCTTTAACACCAACAAATAGCTGACCTCTGGATCTTCATACTCACTGTTGGAACTTGACTGAATGACTGTCCCTGCTTCCTGTGTGGGTACCTCATTGCAGGATTTTAGGCTTCACCATAAAGGCAATGTGGTGCCGTGGAGCAATCCTGCCAGGGTCAACAGCTGAATCTGGTTACTGCCTGGTGATGTGATCTCTTGGGCAAATGTTTTCAAACTTCTTGGTAATCAGTTTCCTCACACAAGAACTGTAGGTTATGTGATATATACCACACAGGATTGCTAAAAGTTTAAATTAGAAAATAGATGTAAAGTATTTAGAACAGCACTAAATAACTATTAGCTTTTATTATCCCTTGACTACCATACATCAGTTGGCTCATTCTTATTTTCTGCTATGTTCTCATTTATTTTTTAGCACATCGCTTGCACCACCAAGTAATCATATTTATTTACTTGTCAGTTATCTATCCCTCCAGAGTGTAAGCTCTTCAAGGCTAGGGACTGTGGGTATATTACTTATTGTTTTAAAGACTTGTGTATTTATTTGAAAGAGAGAGAGAGAGAAAGAATGAGAATGAATGAATGAATGAATCTTCTATCTGCTGGTTCACTCCCCAAATGGCTGCAAGCACCTGGGTTGGGCCAGGCTGAAACCAGAAGCCAGGAGCTTCATCCAGGTCTCCCATATGGGTACAGGTACTCAGGCACTTGGGTTGTCTTTCCACTGCTTTCCCAGGCACATTAGCAGGGAGCTGGATCAGAGTAGTGGGGCTCCAACACCTCCCTTATGGGATTCTAACATTGCAGACAATGGCTTAACTCGCTATGCCACAATGGTGACTCCTCTTTTACCTACTAAGTTATCCTCAGCATCTCATATAGGACCTGGGAATAATAGATGGTCAGTAAATATTTGCTGAACAAGAGGATGAATGGAGAAAGAAAATTTTCTTGGGTGGAGGGTAAATACAGAGCATGTAATCAAGAAGTGTTACAGGGAACATTAGTTTTTTTAAAAAAGTTGGGAGTTGTTCTTTGAAGTATGGCACTGAGAAAAGTTTGTGTCTTGGTTTCCTGACAATGGGAAGTTCTGAGCACTGCAGATTTCCATAAATTTTAACGTGTTGAAATAGGCTTCTAGAGATACTCCTTTGGGACAACTGTGATGTTCCCACATGGGTAAAGGATATCTGTAGGAAGGTGGGAAAGTTGCATTGAATCTTCCTAATGAAAATCAATAGTTTAAAAATTAAATTAAGTTGATGCAACTAAGTATTCAATCCAACTTGCTCATTAGCAGAAATACTCAATCCACTGCAGGAATCCCTGTTGCTAAGTTGCCACAAGAAACAAATTGATTAATGGATTTTATTTTTCCTAAAGGCTTTTCTAGTAAGCAGGTCAAGTAGCTGTGCTTTCATTAGGTCCACTCTTCGCAGCAATAGCTGTGCAGTTTGGTTCCAAACACCCAATTTATAGATTGGCCCAAGCCACATGGAATTGATTTTGTTTGGGGCATTTGAGAAACCAGTGCCTTGTCATTAACTATCCTTAAGGAATTTGAGGTCATGAATAGGAGGAGAAAGCTCTGCTGAGCAGCAAACATTTGCCCATTTTATTCAGTGAAGTGAAGTGCTAGGGCTAACATGCTCCACTTTTTACCACACACCCTAAACTCTCACTCTGTCTTAAAACTCCCATGTGTAGTAGAATCGTTGTGAACATTAGTAAGTTTTCTGATAAGACCATCTTTAATGGAGGATTGAGAACCACAAAAATACACTCATACACTGATGAGAGATTTGGAAATAGAAGATAGTGGCAAAACCCCAAAGCTGAAATTTGTTATCCGAAAGTTTATTTTTGGTAACAGAGACCTCTCTTCTTAAACTTAGGCAAATCTTGAACTGACTGCTTCATCTACTTAAAGTACTGGTATAAGGGGTTATAACATCAGGACAATAAAATTAAAGGCATCTCTCTATTTTACTTTAGTTTTACTTAACATATATATGTAATATGTGTATGTAAATATATATATATACACATGCATATATGGATTGATATTCAAAAAGTTCATGGAAAATGCTTATTATGAAAAACCTACACATGAGTTTCAAGCATTTTTGTACCACATTGCCTTTTTATAAAATTTTATTTATTTATTTTTTTGACAGGCAGAATGGACAGTGAGAGAGAGAGGCAGAGAAAAAGGTCTTCCTTTGCCGTTGGTTCACCCTCCAATGGCCGCCGCGGCCGGTGCGCTGCAGCCGGCGCACTGCGCTGATCCAAAGGCAGCAGCCAGGTGCTTATACTGGTCTCCCATGGGGTGTAGGGCCCCAAGCACTTGGGCCATCTTCCACTGCACTCCTGGGCCATAGCAGAGGGCTGGCCTGGAAGAGGGGCAACCGGGACAGAATCTGGTGCCCCGACCGGGACTAGAACCCAGTGCCACGGTGCCGGCCCATATTGCCTTTTAATTTCATTTTCCATCAACTTAAATCCTCTCAAATGTGTGTGTGTGTATATACATAGGATTGTGAAACAATTTTTTAAAGAATTATTTTATTTATTTGAAAGAATTACAGAGAGAGAGGTAGATATAGAGAGGTCATCCATCTGCTGGTTCACTCCCCACATGGCCACAACAGCCGGAGCTGTGCTGATCCAAAGCCAGGAGCCAGGAGCTGCTTCTGTGTCTCCCACATGGCTGCAGGAGCCCAAGGACTTGGGCCAACTTCTACTGTTTTCCCAGGCCATAGCAGAGAGCTGGATCGGAAGAGAAGCAGCCGGGTCTAGAATCGGCACCCATATGGGATGCTGGCGCTTCAAGTCAGGGCTTTTAACCCACTGCACCATAAGTGCCAGCCATGTGAAACATATTGTAGACCAATATAGTGAGTATGTGTAGAATCAGGGAAATAAGGAGGACTAGAAAACCCTAATGCTGTGAAACAAAAGCTGAGTGCCTCCAGGATCCATATATACTTGATTTTATGAAATAAACCTATATCAGAAACAGTTTTAGGGGCTGGCATTGTGGCACAGTGGGTTAAGCTACTGCCTGTGATGCTAGCATTATATATATATATCTTGTGTCTTGGCTGCTCTACTCCTGCTCCCACTCCCTAAGAATGTGCTTAGGAAAGCAATGGAAGATGGCACAAGTACATGGGCCCCTGCAATCCATGTAGACCTGGGTGAAGCTCCTGGACCTGGCTTTGGTCTGGCCCAGCCCTAGTCATTGCAGCCACTTGTGGAGTGAAAGAGTAGATTGAAAATTTTTCTGTCTTTATTTTTCTCTTTATATAGCTGCCTTTCACCTAAATAAATAAATCTTTAAAAAGGAACACTTTCAGAAATTAAAGCTTTCCTGTTAATTTCGAGGTATAGTTGAAAGTCAATAAATAGCCAACTGGAATTTTGACCACTGGACCTCAAGAAAGATTGACCAAAGTAGTTTTCTTTGGGTATGCAGTTTTTAGATGGAATAAATTTTATAAGTTCTAATTTTTAAACTTTTAATAAACTTTAAACTGGTTTTAGATTGACAAAAATGGTATATGAATATGATAGCATGTTCCTGTACATGGTGCATTCATTTTGCCCTATTGCAACCATCACTATGGTGTTTTGTCATGACTAATTAACCAATAATCCTTTGTTGTGCAGATTAGAATACTGGGTACCACAGGGTTAGTGATTTCCCCAGGCAATGGCAGGGAAGAAACCAGGACCCAGTTTCCCCAACTGTCAGGCAAGGTCTCTAAGTTGTTTCCCTGTCTTGTGATTTCATACTTTTTCTTTTGTTGCTTATGAGCTCTTAGATTAAAATCTGGTTCAGAACTTCTAGGTGTGAAGTAGATGAAAGCAGAGCCCTTCTGGATGAAGTTATTCCTGCCCCCTCGTGCCCCATCCCTCAGGGACACCTGAGACGCCTTCGGGTAACTTCTAGGACTCAAAGGAGAAGAGTTTGGCAAGCTCTCTGCAGTTCGATTGCAGAACTTGCTGTACGTTAACCATCTGGCACCATCTGCCCTGCGAAGTTGGAGATGGGGCTATAGCAGCAAAACAAGAGCCAGCACGATGGAAAGGCGGATCAGATACATAGTTCATTGGTGGACAGGTTATTTGATAAGAAGCAGTTTCTTAATCCTTGAGATTGAATGTTTAAAAGAATAGTCAAATGGGCATCTTTGGGATCATAAAACTCTGGTTGCATACAACTGATTGCATCCTTAGCATTGTGCGTTCTTGGGATAAAGGGAGATGAGTAAAAGTATAGTTGAGTCCTCTGGGCTGTGTTCCTGCAACTGACTTGGTGTTCTCTGTGCGTAAGATGAAAACTACTCTTCCTTTTGTTTAATTTTTTCTTCTGGTAATGACTAGAGGGAAAAAGATGGACCAAGAGGAGCTAATGGAAAAAGGCAATAAGCTATAGGGAATGGGGTAGCAGCTCATAGAAAATTTTGGATTTGATGCCCAGCGTTGCTTTCTATTATTTTGGAATGACTCAATCACTCTGTGACTCAGTTTCCTCTTTTGTGAACAGGATAATCATGACAGGTGCCCCAATACATTGCCATGAGAAGTAAATGAGATAATGCGTTTAAATGGTTTTTCCCAGAGTCTGAGTCATCATCAGGAATTGGTAAACATTGGTGGTTATTACTTTTCCTAGTACCATAATAATCTGTATTAAGAAGGGAGCTGATGCGTAAGAATGCACAAACAACTTTTCAGAGGGCAAGTCCACCAGTGTTCTGCTTTCCCAAAGTATTTGCTGTTATTAGAATGTATTAGAATGTTCACTTTTCCCAAAGCATTTGCTGTTTTCTTTGCATATTTTTGATTATTTAATAATAATAATAATAAAGTCATACAGCATGATGAAGTTGCCAAAGAAATTGAATCGCCTAATATTTACTAGTTTTTCTTAAAGAGAAATATTTGACTTTCAGCAACTTTGTTCAATCACTTATTCATTTTATTGAGTGCCTACTATGTGCCAAATCATTTATTGGTACCTGAAACACATAAAGCAAAACTTATGCCCTGAGGTCTTCGAATTGAACCTAAGCTCACATGTAATAAATTATACTGTGTATTACAAGGTGGTAACTGCTATGAAAAAGGAAGAGATTAGGGCAGAGTAAGAAGAGCTGAGAGGATAGAAGCTGAGCCTTTTTTTTTTTGTTTTCATTCACCAAATATGACTCTCCTAAGAACTCTTGGAACTTCACATGATAGACGTAGCTTTTGGAAGAGATAACTAGATGCTGAAAGACTCGGTCTTAGAACTACTGCTTTCTGATATTCTGTTGTATTCTGTGCCATTTACAGTGGGTCAGTTCCTCCTGTCCCAGTGCCACAACAGTCTTGCTAGTCCACTCTCACCTCAAACAGCTAAATTCCTGCCTGCTCCAGGGGCCTGCTACCAATTCTAGCAGATCCATTCTTTTTGACAGGTGAGAGCCAGGCCCACCTAATTACTCCCACCCATAACCCAGCCAGAGGCAGATGAAAAGTGACATTCCAGAGCGAGAGCAATTCCTCTCCTGCCTGCGGTTTTCTAGGATTATGGGCAAACGAGGGAACTTTGTCTGGACTTCAGGTGGAGGTCACTAGTTTCTCTTACCCTTCTTGTAGGAATTCCAGCTTTCACTCCCAGGTGAGCTGCCAGCATACTCAAGCAGAGGGTAGCATTATCATTAATTTCCCAACCAGGGCTCCTATTAATGTGTCACGGAAACAACCTATTTTCTTACACCAGTCCCCACCCCTTTGATACACTGGACATGTGTCAAAAAAATCAGAGGCCATCCATATCTTATCCTACATTAGGAAGAGTCATGTAGAAATGTCCCTTCGTTACTAGGACAGTCACGTCAGAAAGAATCGACTTATTGTCAGCGTTTCTAACCTAACAATGTTAATGGAGCCTTTAGACATCCTTTCTCCTCATTTGTTTCTTCGATGCCTATCAAGGAGACAGTTGCAAGTGAGTTTCCGAGCTCTGGGGAGCCCAGTGTATGTGTATTAAATGACAGCACTCTAGGCTGCTTATTATAAAGGATGAGGAGTAGGTTGGAGGATTGAGATGGTGGGAGGAAACGTGTGACTGGCACGGTGCCAGGGTGGTGAGAGACTCTGAGCAAGACTTCAGGCTCCAAAGATAGCTATTGTTTCTCCCGTCTCCTGTTCTTTCCTCCAACATTTTCCAGCAGTGCATAACAAATATATTTACCAAGTGAAGGCAGGCTTTGAGATCATTCCCAGCAGTGTTTAAAACATCTCTCCCTTAATTCATACGCGGGAGTTCTCTCTTGCTTTTTCTCCCCTGAGCCAGAGGAGGATAGAGGGGGAGAACACATAGACTAGGGAGTTTTCTGAGGCCTGTAGGAAGTACAGGTGCTGGGTGGAAGAATTTTCAGGTCAGGGCTGGTCTTGGGAAGACCCAGCTCCCTGCCAGCATGCTGTGGGCCATCCACTGCTGCTCAATAGTAATGAGATGACAGGTTGATATTAGTGAGTAAAGCAATAAGCCATTTCCCCTGTGCAAGTGACACAAATACCTTGTCTTAACAGCATGGAGCTATTGGGATTTTTCTAGGAAATGCCCATGGGCTCTTACAGTAAATCTGTTTCGTGTATGGATAATTCATCCTTTGTTTTACAGCACAGTGAATGTGCTCCTTAGGTTTTTAAGTTTTACTTAACCTCACTCATAAGCATTTGATCTCTGTCCAGTTTGCATGATTCAGAAAGACAAACGGCCTTCAAGTGTGTGCTTAGTACTTTCATATCCTTCTGGGGTCTTTTACACCCAGATGAATGACCAGCACCACACATGGCTCCTAGTGGAGGAGAGAAGAAGGGAGTATTCTGCCCTCCACTTTGGGATCTGAGTCCTCTCTCCCCAGTTCTTGGCAGCTAGTGAATAGGATCATGATCTAGCCTCAGCCAACTGGAGTTCCTGCCTGGACCTTTGGCTTGTGGATCAGGCCATAAATTTGGGGGAAGTTTTTCACAGTGGTGATATCAACTGGCAGTGGCGGCAACTTCTGTGCTGATGGCACTGGTGTCTAGTGGTGGCCGTGTTCTCCCTGGAGTGTTAATTTGCAGATAGCTGGGGGGTTCCTCAGAAGCTGTTTGCTTGGTTTTCTAGCCCTCAGGCTAAGAGGAGGACTCGCCTGATAATCTTCTAAGTGAACCTTTCTGCTCCAGTTAGCCAGAGATGGCATTTCACGCCGTATGCTTTAACTTATTAGAGTTCAATTCAGCACTAAAAGTGTGGGATGTCATATATCACTTCGTACAGTTTATAAAGGAGAAAGCTGAGGCTCAGCAAAGCCAGGGACTGTGAGTTGCTTACATTTTCTCTAGTGAATGGTAGAATTGAGACTTGGAGTGATTCTGTGAGATCCGCAGAGGCAGGGCCCATGTCTTATTTAATGGACCATGTTCAGGGTCTGGAAAAGGACCTTATAGTGCGGCCGGTGCTGTGGCTCACTTGGTTAATCCTCTGCGGTGCTGGCATCCCATTTGGGCACTGAATTCTAGTCCCAGTTGCTCCTCTTCCAGTCCAGCTTTCTGCTATGGCCCAAGAGGGCAGTGGAGGATGGCACAGTACTTGGGCCTCTGCACCTGCATGGGAGACCAGGAGGAGGCACCTGGTCCTGGCCTCGGATTGGCTCAGCTCCGGCCATTGCGGCCATTTGGGGTGTGAACCAATGGAAGGAAGACCTCTCTCTGCCTCTCTCTCTCTCACTGTCTGTAACTCTAACTATCAAATAAATTAAAAAAAAAAAATGGAAAAAAAAAGGACCTTGTAGGAAACAAACTCTCAAGACTATCTTTACTCCATACCTAGCCTGCGGAGTATATGGTTACCTCTGCTTGATGTGGGTGACTGTGCCCTATAGTACATTAGGACATTTCTAATACATAAATCTAGGTGGTGTTTCTTTTTTCAAGGAAATCAAACTCAAAGCTGGAGCCAGTCACCACTAAGCCTCTCTATCCACATCAGTCCCCAATTCAGCATTCTTGAAGGAGTGCTTAGCATGGAAGCTCATTGTGGGACATGTATACTAAAGAAAAGAGGAGAGAGGAGTGCCATCTTTCTTTAGTTTTAGCCAACACACATCGAGTGGGTATTCTGTGTCAGTACTACACAAAGCATTTGACATCTCTCGATCTCATTTGATCCTGACCATGATTAATGAAATGGTGCAAGTACTATTGTGGCCCTTCAGTCACAGATGAAGGGTTTGCGCCTTAGGGAGGCCAAATTCCTGGACCTAGATCTATAGCCAGTAAGCCAAAGCACCAAGTCTACCTGACGTCATGGCCCAAGCTCCTAAACCATATATTATACCAATGGGGCTTGTTGACATTTGAGTCTGGGGCTTTTTGATGATGGTTGACTGCTTTTGAGCACATTTCAATTTTTAAAAAGTACAGAACTGCTTATGTAATTCCAAGATCATGGCCTTGAAAAGAGGTATCTTTTCCTATACTACTTTTATTTTTTTGCGGGGAACAAGTTGGAATTTGGAAGACTTGGCAAAGAGAGTGTTAATGTGTTAACATCAAATGAATTCCATGGATTTTCTATTCATTAAGGCCCATTTCCCTATACATAACTCACCTCAGCTTGGTTATACTACTCCAGGGCATGCTAGTAAAAGGAGGAAAAACAGGGAAGCCAGCCAGAAAGAGGTGTTTTTGGCTGCAAAAATCACCTTACACCTACCAACAAAGTAAAACAGAAAGACTTTGCCAAATGGTAAATATCAAGTACATTGCTTAAGCCCCAGAAGAAAATGTATTAAGAAATTGGTGATACCTTTTTGAGCCTATGGTCACTTAATACTGCTTGGCTGTGAATTTGGGGAATTGAAATCAGCAGGTGGAAGGTGAATCAGAGCAGAAATTCTGATCATTTCACAGCTTGGTTAAAGTGTTGGATTGCAGTAAAATATGAGTTTCCTTTGCCTTAGATAATTAAAGGTACCTTTATTTATTCATTGTATTGATTTACTAGGCATCTACTATGTAGCAGTCAATCTTTTGACTCTATGGATAAGCAGTCATCTATACTCTAAAAATCCCCTTCTTGGGGCGTTTGCTGGAAGAAGAGTGAAAATAGAAAGTAATGGACAGTCTCAGAGAGGATTAAGTGACTTAATTAAAGAAAGTAAATCAGGTGAGATCACATGGTTTGGAAGCGCTCCCTGTGGCTGAATATTATAGAAAAACAGCATTCAGAACATTCTGGACTGGAGAGTCCTTAAGAGCCAGGGGCACCAGGGACAGGGACCTTGGTGTGTAGGAGAACCAGAAAGAACTCTGGACCAGAACACAGTGAGCAAAGAAAGAGGTGAACGGTCAGAGGTTGGAATAGCCAGGCCCTGTGGGGCCTTTGATCATGGTCTTTTCCTTATCTCAAGAGTAGTGATGGGGCATTTGATATTCAGGCAGGAGCACTGACATACCTGATTTACAGTTATGGAAGGCTCCTTAACATTTTTAATAGATGGTTTGAAGATACCTAGGAACTGAAGCAGAGAGTAGGGATAGAGCATGACAGCCAGATTATAGTGCTATCATGGTTGCTGGGCAGTAGTGCGTGTGTCAACCCTTGATGCACATTCAGATCACTTTTTTTTTTTTTTTTTTGACAGGCAGAGTGGACAGTGAGAGAGAAAGACAGAGAGAAAGGTCTTCCTTTGCCGTTGGTTCATCCTCCAATGGCTGCCGCGGACGGCGCGCTGCGGCTGGTGCACCGCGCTCATCCGATGGCAGGAGCCAGGTGCTAGGTGCTTCTCCTGGTCTCCCATGGGGTGCAGGGCCCAAGCACATGGGCCATCCTCCACTGCACTCCTGGGCCACAGCAGAGGGCTGGCCTGGAAGAGGGGCAACCGGGACAGAATCCGGCGCCCCGACCGGGACTAGAACCCGGTGTGCTGGCGCCGCAAGGCGGAGGATTAGCCTGTTGAGCCATGGCGCCGGCCTCAGATCACTTTTTGAAACTTCTTGGAAATACAGCTACCTGGGGTCTACCCCTGGATATTCTCACTCAGTATGCTTGGAAAAGTCATCTATCTTTTAAGAAATACATAAAGGATATTATGGAATATTACACTGAAGGAGAGCCACTAGTTTAAAGTGTTTTCACATGAACTATTTCTTAGATTATCCCATAACCTATGAAGTAAGTTCTGTTGTTATACCCATTTCATGGAGGATACCAAGATTTAGAGGGTAAGGGATTTATTCAAAGCTAGTTAGCAGAAGACAGAATCTTCTCTACATGCTAATTTAATGGTGTTTTACCCTACAACTTACACCTGAAAGTAACCAGTGATTAAGTTGCTGTTTTTAAAAATTCAAGATTCAGAAACTGCTCATCACCAACAAGCAGAATGGGAATTGGGATGGCCAGTGGGAGCCCCTGGCTGCAAAGTGCCTTGGTGCCCTGTGTACCTGATGACATTTAGGAAGGAATAGCTGACAACATGAAAGGTGAGGGGGTGATAACTGTCAGGTCTAGGGGTCAGCTGGGGAGAGGGTGGTGTTGAGGAAGATGCTTCCATGACCTAAGACTCTAGTGAGGGTCTCTTGTTTTTTGGATTTTATTTTATTTGCAAGGAGAGGTAGAGATTTCTTCATACTGACTCCTCTACCAAGATGATTTGATATTGTTCATTTTAGGTCTGGGTTTGCATCTTCCCTTTGATGCTGAGAAATTCTCTGTAAGTCCTAACACGTTCCCTTTGACACCTGTAAGTGTCCAGAACTAGATTCCACTGTTTTGCACAGATCACTCTGGTTGTTATTTGATATGGTGATCATTTGGAGAGGGAGGACTAGGTGAGTAATTCTTCACATTGGCAAGCAGGCTACATTTGTACCCTTCTCAGCTCGCCCCCACCCACACACCCATCCTCTCCACTCCTTAAAACCATCAGTGACTTCCCCCACATTGCTCTCTTCCATTTACTGATAGTGAAATGAATGGCAAAAAAGAGATATTGATTATTTGAGAAGGCCTATTTTTCAGTCTGTTGTTCATTTGGTAGCCAGAGAGATCTTTCAAAATCAAAATCTGAAAACAGCATTCTCTGGCTTAAGACCCTCACTGATTTCCTATTATTCGTAGGATAATCATAGACCCTAGAAGTGGTCTACAAGAGCCTAGGAGAGAGACACTTCGCAGGACTCAGCCTTATCTTGCTCTGCCTTTGATATCCATGCTTTAAGCACACATTGTTGTAGTTTCCATGTTCCAGTCTTTCAAGGGCCTTTGCACATTCTGTCTTCACTCAAGAGGTTTTCTTTTTTCCATTTTGTGTGGTTAACTCCTTTTGACATTTCAGAACTGCCTCATTTTTCCAGATAAGCCTTATCTGGCCATTTTGATAGGCTAAATCTCAGTTCCTGCCTATTAGTCTATAAATAGTATAAAAGTAGGTTCCTATCTATTTTTTTCATCACTGTACTTCAAATCATAGTTTAATGCTTGGTGCCTAGTAATAAAAAAAGTTATAATACTAGGTAGCTATCATTATACTATATATTGTATTTAGCTCCTTATAAATAAAAGGATATTTTTAAAAGGTATGGAAATAATGAATTAAAAGATGAGTTTATTTTGGTGCAAAAATTTGAAATGATGTAGTTTTGTCATAAAACACATTTCCATGAACTTTTTGAATATTAATTTTTATGTGAACCTTATGAGGTGAGTTTTAGCATGACTCCCAATTAAATATGGGGAAATGAATATATAGAGGTTATATGACCAAATAAAGGTTACAAAACTTGGGGCTAGGGCTGTGGTGCAGCGGATTAAAGCCCTGGCCTGAAGCGCCGGCATCCCCTACGGGCACTAGTTCTAGTCCCAGCTGCTCCTCTTCTGATCCAGCTCTCTGCTGTGGCCTGGGAAAGCAGTAGTAGATGGCCCAAGTCCTTGGGCCCTTGCACCCACATGGGAGACCCAGAAGAAGCTCCTGGCTCCTGGCTTCAAATAGGCACAGCTCCAGCCATTGTGGCCATCTGGGGAGCAATCCAGCAGATGGAAGACCTCTCTCTTTGTCTCTACCTTTCTCTGTAACTCTGTCTTTCAAATAAATAAAATAAATCTTTATAAAAAATAAAGGTTACACAACTTATAAGTACAGAAACTAGAATGAAAACCTAAGCAATTTGTTCCCCAAATCAGCACTTTTAACTGTAATGCTCTCCTTCATTTGTGCATAAGAGGTACTCAATAAGTTTTTGTCAAATAAAGAAGTGAACGAAAGTATAAATGAATGAACATACATTCTGGAGATCCAGGATGGAATCCTGGAGATGAGAATTCAGGTGACAATTCTTGACTGATACATCCATGTAGTTTCATGTGTGAGCACTGCGTAAGTAAGGGGAGCTGAGACAGACAGGTGTGAAGCACCAACAGCCTGCAAATCCAAGCTTACATGATTTGAAAGGCTGCATCTGGATTCCACTCATGGGTTTTGAAATCTGAAAACTAAGAGTGACTGAGGTAGACAGATAATTCTGTAGGCCACAGAGAATGCAGGACTCCTTAGAGATCAAACAATGAAAGGGAAGAGTGTCTCAATGGAACTTTGATCATGCTTGTAGACCAAGCAAATGGGAAGTTGTAGGACTGTGTTTGCCTGTCATTTTAGGTACCACGTGAAGTGGGATTTAGGGGATAATTATAGACAATCACTTCCTTCTTGAGATGGATTCATTATTAGCAGTCGCAAAGGCTTGTTGGAGAAGGTGCACTGTTAATTTTTTCCCTCTTTCCTAATGTAGTTATAGCGAAGTCTGATTGCATTAATACTTCTGAAATTGTGCTGTAACTGAAGCCACAGAAAACTGCTCACCAGGGATCCTGAGCTTTGCAAACAAGTCTCTGTAAGCCTGCATGAAAAATGCAGACGTGCCCCTCTGTTGCTAGTTAAGCTTGCTGGGACTTTAATACATGCCTCCTACAGCATTTCAGACCCCAGCCCAGGCCCAGGCTCCCACCCCTACCCCCAAAGCTGCCACCAGGGTCCTGCGTGCCTACTAAACACTTGGCTGCGGCACTTGGGACATTTTATTGAGGCAGCTTTACTGGAAGGATCCAATTACAGGGTATGGCAAGTTAGATTCTGTGCCCTGGTTAACAATGCTACAGAGAACAGCGAGGTTCCTCTAACCCTTCCTGGTCTGAAAGAAATGAGCAGAGGTAATGGCAAACAGCCCCCGAGATGGCTGCTGCTGCTGGACACAAACACTCCATTGGGTTTTAAAAAATCTTGATATTTTTTATTCATGTGTAAAAAGCAATACATCATAGTTGCAGGGGAAAAAAAGTCAAACAATGGGAAATAGAATGAGCAGAAAGTAAACCTCTTACCTCCTTCCCTTAAAATTCCGCATATGTCCCCTGAGGTAGGCACTATTTTTAGTCTGCCATGTACCTTCCAGATCTCTCTTTATTACATTTATAAATAAAATTATATTAGAGTGAAAAGTTTTTTGTCTACATTTTTCTACCACTTTATTTTCTTTCATAATAATATATCATAAGCATTTTCAACATCAACATATTCATGGATTCTTTATTCTTTTTCACTGATGCATCGCAGTTCTTAGTATGTTTATACCACAATTCTCTTAACCTCTTCCTCTGTTGATACATATTTAGGATGTTTCCAAAATTTTGTCTACTCTGGATAATGCTGCTGTGAAGATCTTTGTAGTGTCTTTGTGCACACAATGCTCACGTGAAAGACTCCATATAAGATAAATTCCAGAGAATTATCCAGAGTATTAAGTGAAAATATTAGTTCCAGGATGTTAGAGCTCAGCCTTCCGAAGAGCTCAGACAAACCTTCTGAAGGATTGTTTAAAAAAAAAAAAGAAGAAGAAACCTCAAAAATTTCATGGAAAGATAGAATTAAAAGATTCTTTTACTTTGGTGTAAAAAGATTTTAAAGCCATGTACTTTTTATATAATATGTATTTTTCATGAATATTTCCAAAACCTTCCTATGCCTGGCTTTTACAGCAAAGAAGACTTATCTTTTAATTTTATTTTCATGAACTTCCTAGAGGAGTATTGTGTAACTAAAGAAAGAGAGATCTATAATCACATGACATACATCTACATATTTTCTCTCTCATAACCCCTCACTCAGTTCAAGTGCCAAACCCACAGGAAACTACTATTATTAGTTTCTTAAGTATTCTTTAAAATATTTTTATGTGCAAATAAGAATATATGATTACACTTTTATTTCTTCCATTTCTATGTAAGCATATTTTATGTACTTCTCAGCTCTTGCTGTTTTCTTTTAAACATACATCTAACAGACCTTTCCATTTATATGTAGAGATGTCTGGAATTTTAAAAAAGATAATTTATAGATTTCATTTTGTAGAGAAGTTGTCAGTTGATAGAAAATTGGAGTAGAAAGTACAGAGAGCTCAAAGTGTTTCCATATATTCCCTCTGATGTTTGCCTATCTCCTGCTGCATTTTTCCTATTTATTAAGTATCTTGGACAATGTACATTTATTACAATTGATGAACCAGTATTGTACATTGCTATTAACAAAAGTCATCATTTACAGTGGAATTCACTCTCTGTTGTACACTTCTGAGATTTAAGGCAATTGCATAATGTCTTGCTTGCACCTTTATAGAGTATCATACATAATAGTTATACCATCCTAAGAATCTCTTGTGTTTCACCTATGCATTCCTTCCTCCCTTCACCTAAACTTCTGACTATTACTAATTTGTTTTCTGTCTTCATATTTTTGCGTTTCTCAGAATTTCATTGAGTTGGAATCACAGTGTTGTAACCTTTTCACATTGACTTCTTTCTTTTAAGATGTATATAAGCTTCCTTAGTGTTGTTTGTATGCGTGTGTGTATTTATGTGCGTTGATGAGGTAATTTTTTCCCTTGTGTCACTGAATATCCCATTCACCTATTTCCATTCACCTGTTGAAGGATCTCTGGATAAGTTCCAAGTTTTGCCAGTTATGAATAAAGCTACTATAAATATCAGTTTTCAGGTTTCTTTGTAGACATAGGCATTCAGTTCCTGTGGGTAAATACCAAGAAGTTCAGTTGCTGGATAATATGGTAAGACATGGTTGCTTTGTAAGAAATTGCAAAGTTATCTTTTAAAGAGACTGTACCATTGTGTATTCCCACCAACAAAGAATGAGATTTCAAATTGTTCCACATCCTCATCAGTATTTGGTGGTGTTAGTGTTTTAGATTTTAGCGATTTTAGGTGTATAGTGGTATCTCATTTTTGTTTAAACTTGTAATCTTCTACCATGTTGTCTCCTAGGAGTTTTATGGTTTTTCATTTTACCTTTAGGTCAGTGATCCATTTTTATTTGATTTTTGTCAAGTATAAGGTCTATGTCTATATTGTGCATCTTCACTTGCTCTAATACTACTTAAGAATATTTTTTTCATCAAATTGGTTTTATTCCTTAGTCAAAGTTCAATTGTGGCTCTATTTCTAGAGTCTCTATTGATCTATTCGTCTATTTTTTGATATTGTTGTCTGTACCACACTATCTTGATTATTGTAGCTTTACTGTAAGTCTTGAATTTGCATAGTGTCATTCCTCCAGCTTGGTCTTCTTAAGAGTTGTGTTGGCTATTCTAGGTCTTTTTTCGTTGAATATGAACTTCGGACTCATTTTACTGATTCTTAGTGGAATTATATTGAATCTCTAGATCAACTTGAAAGCAACTTGACATGTTAAAACTATCACATCATCCTGTACATTGTTATAGAATAAGTCTCCATTTCTTTAGATCTTCTTTGACTTTTTAAAATCAGAATTTTTAAAGTTTTCTTATATATTTTGCTTTTTAAGTATTTCACTATTGAGAGAATTCATGTAAATATGTTACATATTTAAATTCCAAACTCTAAATTTTTCATTGCTGATTTATAGGAAAAAGATTGACTTTTAATATTAGACTTGTATCCTGCAACCTTTCTATAATTACTTATTGGTTCCACAAGTTTTTCTGGTGAATTTTTGGTGTTTTCTATAGAAACAATCATGTCATATGAGCAAAAAGACAATTTTATTTCTTCCTTTACAATCTATCTTTAATTTACATTTCCTGTCTTATTAAATTTCCTAAGAATTCTAGTAGGGCATTGCCTACAAGTAGTGCTATGGTCTAAATGTATGCATGCCCCTAAATTCATATTTTGAATATTTATTTTTATTTTTTTAAAGATTTATTTATTTATTTGAAAGTCAAAGTTAAACAGAGAGGAGAAACAGAGAAGGAGAAAGAGAGGTCTTCTATCCGATGGTTCACTCCCCAGTTGGCCGGAACAGCTGGAGCTGCGCAGATCCAAAGCCAGGAACCAGGAGATTCTTCCCAGTCTCCCATGCGGGTACAGGGTTCCAAGGACTTGGGCCATCTTCTACTGCTTTCCCAGGCCATAGCAGAGAGCTGGTACAGAAGTGGAGCAGCCGAGTCTCAAATAAGGTCCATATGGGATGACGTTGCTTTAGGCCAGGGCGTTAACCTGCTGTGCCACAGCAGCCCCATATTTTGAATCTTCATCACCACTGCACTAGTAGTATTAAGAGGCAGATCTCTAAGAGGGAATGAAATGATGGGATTAGTACTCAACTGATTCCCTCCCATGCTCCAACCTTTTGTCCTCTCCCTCCCAGACTCCCTCTCTTAATTTTTACAATGATCTATTTCAGTACACTTAATGATTGTATAGCTAACTCTACCCTAAGTAAAAGTTTTCATAATATTCTTTTATTATCTTTTGAATGTCTGTCTGGAGTTAGTACTGATGACTTCTCTTTCATTTCTTATGTGAATGATGAGTATTTTCTCTCTTTTTTTCTTGGTGTGCCTGACTGGCACTTTCTAAATTCTATTGATCTTTTCAAAGACCTAGGTGTTTTAAAAAAATATTTTGTTTGCCTATTTGCAGTTTAATTGATTCCTGCTCTAAAAATTTATTTATTTTATTCTTTGGATTTAATTTTTGTCCTAATCTTTCTAATTTTTTTGGGTGGGAGCTTGGATGATTGATTTTAGTTCTTTTTTAATAATACATGAATTTGCTATAAATTTCCCTCTATATATTGCTATTACTGCATTCCACATGTTTTGATAAGTTGTATTTTTTCTTAATTATGAATATTTTTTTTGACAGGCAGAGTGGACAGTGAGAGAGAGAGACAGAGAGAAAGGTCTTCCTTTGCCGTTGGTTCACCCTCCAATGGCTGCCACGGACGGCGCGCTGTGGCCAGCGCACCGTGCTCATCTGATGGCAGGAGCCAGGTACTAGGTGCTTTTTCCTGGTCTCCCATGGGGTGCAGGGCCCAAGCACTTGGGCCATCCTCCACTGCACTCCTGGGCCACAGCAGAGGGCTGGCCTGGAAGAGGGGCAACCGGGACAGAATCCGGCGCCCCGACCGGGACTAGAACCCGGTGTGCAGGCGCCGCAAGGCGGAGGATTAGCCTGTTGAGCCACGGTGCCGGCCTTAATTATGAATATTTAAAAATTGCTCTTTATATTTCTTCTTTGATTCATGTGTCATTTAACCTCTAAATATTTTGAGATTTTCCAGCAATCCTTCTTTAACTTATTTCTTGTTTAATTCCAGTGTAGTTTAAAAGCATATTTTGTATGATGTCTCTTCTTTTAAATTTGTTTAGATGTGTTTTCTGACCCATAATGTCAACTATTTTGGTAAATGTTCCATTGAACTTGGAATATATCTTCTGCTGTTGTTGGATGAAGTGTTCTATAAATGTCAGTTAGAACCAGTTGATTGATGATGCTATTCAGTTCAACTATACCCTTTCAGAATTTCTGCGTGCTGGATCTCTCAGTTATGGAGAGGGATGTTGAAGTTTTCAACTACAATAGTGGATTCGTATGGATTTCTTTAGAATTCTTGGAGTTTTTTTTTTTAACTAGTTTTTTTGATGTTCCATTTGTAGGCACTATGTCTTCATATGGAATTCATCCCTTTACCATTATGTCAAGCTCCTGTTTGTCCCTGATTATTTCCCTTTCTCTGAAGTTTATTTTGCTTGAAATTAATACAGAAACCTCTTTACTTATAATAGGGTTACAGTGGTAAGCACATTTTAAGTTGGAAGTATCATAAGGTGAAAATACATTTATTTATTATAGATAACTTACCAAAATTATAGCTTAGCCTATCCTACCTTAAACATGCTCAGAATACTTAAATTTACCTTCAGCTGGTTGAAACCATCCACACAAAAGCTTATTTTATAAAATAGCAGTGCCTATCTTGTCATTACCTTACTAAAGTGAAAAACAGAGTGGTTACATGAATACTATAATGAAAATACTATACTGAACACTGTAATAAAAGTGAAAAGTGGAGCTTCAGTGCCCCACTGTCATCAATGGAAGGCATAGTAGTTTTTTTCTTAGATCTATTGATATTAATGTAA
Source organism: Sylvilagus floridanus (assembly GCA_949820135.1). Taxonomy (NCBI): domain Eukaryota; kingdom Metazoa; phylum Chordata; class Mammalia; order Lagomorpha; family Leporidae; genus Sylvilagus; species Sylvilagus floridanus. Next base: position 43,020,721 of record OX463241.1, read on the forward strand.
TAGATCATATTAATAGATTTTAATATTAAAATTCTTTGTATTCTTGGCATAGATCTCATATGATCAACTGTGTTATTTTTTAACATATTGTTGGATTGTGTTTATTAAAGTTTATTTTAAAATAATGAATTAGTTCATAAATGAGATTGGACTGTAGTTTTCTTGTTTTCATATGTATGTGTATCTGTAGACATACATTCTCAATCTTTGTTAGATTTTAATTTTATTTTAGGTAATATTAGAATTTTTTTGTCCAGCAATATTTAGAATAAGTCCCCCATGAAATCATCTGGATATGTAGATTTTAGATAGCATAGTAGTGCTATGGTTGTAATCAGTAACTTCCTCTTTATCTTCTTTACTGTTTACATTTTCCTGTCCCTCATGGTGTCTGTTCTTGTAAAATATATTTTCCAGGAATATTATCGGCTTCATCTATTTTATGACATTCATTGACATAGATTTGTGCAAAATTATTTTCTACTTTGAGATTATTTGCCTTTTATAATTTTTATTTTAAATATTTGTATCTGTTCATTGATTAGTTTGTTTTATTTTTAAGATTTTATTATTTTAATTTTTTTTGAAAGGCATAGAAGATAGAGAAAGAGAAACAGATGGACAGAGTTCTTTCATCAGCTGGTTCTACACAAAGCCTGCAATTACTATAGCGGGAAATCCAGAACTCCACCCAGGTCTTCCACATGAGTGGTAGGGACTCAGGTACTTAAGCCATCATCTCAATTCTCACAGGATATGCAATAGCAGGAAGCTATGTTGGAAACAAAGTAGCCTGGTCTAAAAGGCATCCGAAGCAGGAGCTTGAGCACTGGTCCAAGCTCCCATTATATTTTATGTTTAAAATTTTTTTTAATTAAAGTATTTCCAAATGTCTAAAAGAATGTTTGCATTCTTCAAGAAGGATAGAGGAATAATAATATTCATGTATCTATTTATTTGGACCAAAACAAAATACAGGAAACATAAATAAGTATCAGATTGTTTACTTATAAGGATGGATTGTACAAAGTGAAAGGAATGAGAGAATGAGAATGTGGCAGAATAATAAGTGGGAGGCAGTACTTCTCCAGGTGCACACTTTTGTAGATCCATAGCTCTTAGAACCATGGTAATTTTTCATACATTGAAAAAATAAATCCATCAGAATGGGTATATTACAAAATATAAAAGGAAGAAATGAATGAACTATATTATGAATGAATAGCATAACCACACTTAAGGTGATGTAGGAGGAACAACTAAGCAAGGTGGCTTTGGAAACAGTATTTTTATGAACACTACAAGGCTTAAGTAAAATGTATCTATACACAGATATTGCTTGAGAAGTGTGGATATTGGTATATTTTACTTAATTTCCCACCATTCTAAGGGTTGGATCACTCACATTTGTTTATGCCTGTAATGTAAAGAAAAAGTAACAACTCACTTATCTGCACAATTACTAAGCATGGTAGACTTTTCAGAGTTGAGACAGCTAATAAGGGAGAACCTGGTTTGAAGAAATCTCCTGTCAGAGCAGACACCATGATTTAGGACAGTGGTTCTTAAACAAAGAGAAATTCACCCAGAGACCTTTCTATAAAGACACATGCCCTTGCTACACTCACGAACTACAGAGTTAGGATAAATGGGTCATGTGGGCTTGTGCATGTGGCAGAAGCTACCCAGGTGACTGGGATGTGCATCAGAGGTTTGTGGCCTCATCAGCTTCTAGTGGAAAAACTGACAGTGTCTTTACTACATCATACTGGCATTTTTTTTTCTCTCCAGTTCATTTAATATCTGATTATTGAATAATCTCACTCACATTCTACTTTATTAATCACAGAATAAAGAAGATCTTTAACAATTTTCTGCATAATTGACCTTGTGCATGTAACTTAAGTTTGAAACTTACTCTTTCAAGACTTAGAGCATCTGTCCATTTTCCCTAGTTAGACTGTATGGTCTTCAGTGTTTGTACCATCTCTTACACCTCTCTAAATCCATTTAAGGTGCCCAATTAGAAGCAAACCATGAAATGGTAATGTTAAAGATGAGTAGACATAAAAAAAGAAAAAACCAAGCTTCTACTGGGCATATTTATGTATCAAATCAATGGCTTTTTTGTTGATAGCAAATGCATCTTTAGTTAACACAGGAGTAAAAATAAAGTGTATTTAAGTTGCCACGGGTCTTTCTGTACACATCTAAAACCATCAGTTTCACCTAGTAGGTGCCCACTAATTGCTTAGAGGACTGAATTCTTGGTCGTGAATGTATTATAACAGAATACAGTATGAAAAATAAAGCCAGGGCTCTTTATTTTAACCATGAAGCCATCCTCATCACCATGTCCTGGGGGAGGTTACTGTGTTAAGATCCCATGCCAGATGTTTTGAGTAATGTAACTGAAAAAGATGAAGCTCCTGTTCTCCAGCTGATCATTAAGGACAATGAATACCACTGGGTCCTTTTTGAGATTCATACCCTGCATTCGTCCAGATTTTAGATCTACTTTTATGACCCAGAATATGCTTATTAGAATGGACAGTGTTCTCTTCATTCCATAAATTTTATTACTATATATTATACTTTGTTTGTTTATGCTAAAGGACTCATTTTGTCAACAAACTGAGCATTTGAATTAAGAAACTTGTTTAAAGTGAGTAAATTCTTGGGAAACTTTTTGCTCTGTCACTCATTCAGTTATTGATAGCGCCAGTAATTGTAACATGTTTCAGTGTCTGATTTGGGTTCTGACTCAATGAGTTTCTCAATGCAGGAACAGATTCTCCTTTTTCTTCTCTTCTCAAACGAAGACATAGCTTTGTGGTCTATTTTCATTTCTTTCATTCAGGGATAGAGAATGCATGTGAATAACCAGGCACCAGCTGTATTTAGCTTTACTGAGGTTCAAAAGCTTACCTGCGGTGTGGAGAAACAGAACAGCATCTTGGTCTGCGATGAGATGATTATGGAAGCTGTTGCGTGCTGGTACTGTGAACATCCTGAGTTACAGCATTTATTGAAGCAAAGAATAAAAAACAATACTGGGATGAAGTAGAGTGTTCAAAAATCTCCTTAGTTCATGGGTTAGGGGTGTCATACAAATCTTTCTTAAGGGAGCTGCTCTTTGTGGATCAAGGGAATGTGTCTTTTTGTTGATACGATGGATTTGGGATTCTGGGATGTCTGTTGGTTTAATTTCATAAAGCATGGTCTGATCAGAAGAAGCCTTCTTATTGTGCTAAAGGCAACACCTGTTTTACTGGAGAAGGGCAGGAAGGTTCTGATGGTCCATGTGGTTAATTCGGTTAAGTGGCTGGATCAGTGCTCAGTGCCATATTTTTAAGGCAACCAGCGTGAAAGTAGAAACTGACTTGTCCATTTACAAGGGAGGGAGGGGTGTAGAGTGGTGAGAAAAGACTCCTCTGTAAATTAAATCTGCTTGATATGGTTTGAAAGCATTAACGGTAATAAAATAACAATGCTGTTTCCACAGCCTGACTCTGGCTAAACAAACACTGAAGCATCATCCAATTTTCCAGATGCAGGAATTAGTTTTCAAAAGATGGATTCATGTTACTCTGGAAAACTCCCAAGCAAATAATGCCTGTTTATTTGAAGCAAATGAAAGAAGAGGATCTATAGGGGAGTGGGAGCTACATGGTTGTACTACAGCATGAACTCAGCAGTTCCGATAGGGTCTAGGAGAGGAATAGCTGCCCAGGCTCAGTCACTCAATGAGGGTAGCCTTATTTGTGAGTTGGAGGAAGCATGGATCTGAACTTTAGAATTCATGCTCGAATAGATTTAGATGAGTTTGACTATGCTCTGGGGACCTGAGAGTCTTTAGTTGGTGTTCTGACATAGGAATACCAGAGTGGGATTTGGTGAGCCAGGAGGGCAGTGTTTTCAACAATGTGAACTCCGCAGCCCAACAGCCTTGGGTTTGATTTGTGACTCCTCTCTTTAATAGGGCTATGACTTTAGTGACTTTGTTCTATTGAATTCTTCATTTTATTTTGATTTCTCTTTAAGATCTCAATTTCCTGTTCCATTGAATTCTTCTTTTCATGTTGATTCCTCTTTAAGATCTCAATTTCATGGGAGAGATTTTCTTTCATGTCCTGCATGGATTTCAGTAGTTTGTGTGTTTGCTTTTGATTCCTTCTATGTAATCTTATGATCAATTTTTTTCTCACCTTTCTTCTTTCTCATCGTCTTCATAATCTAGTTTTGAAGTGCCATGTTCTTTTGGGCGCGTCGTGTTGTCTTCCTTATTGTTTCTTGGATTGTTGCATTTGTTCAGCATTTGTGGAGATACCCTTGGTTTCTTCTTGCTGTGGCGGCTTTTATCATTGTCCTGTGACTCTGTAGGCTAAGTGGACTGTCTGCTTTCAGTGAAGCTCTAGAGGCTTGTGGTGGGGGTGACCAGAGAGCTCTGTTCACTTCTCCAGGGTTAAGAGCGTGCCTAAGGTGGCACACCCAGGTTTGGCATGGTAAATCATCTCTCTCTCTTTTTTAATCAGAAGGGAAGTATATTCCACTCAGCTGAGCTCTTCTCATGGCGATCAGTGCCTGAGCGCTAGCTCCAGTGGGTATGATACACGTCTGCTCTTCCCCAGGGACCACACAAAGGATCTGTGCAGTCCTCAGTGTAAGTTCAGATTCCCCAGCAATGTCTGCAACCAGGTAACCAGGAACCCCTAAGCTTGTGGCATCTCCCACTAAGACTGCTCAAAGTCCCAGCCACATCGTGAGTTCTCCCCCACACCCTCAGCTTTTTTCATAGTCCCAGTTCAGAAGCTTCACACAGTCACATGTTCCTAGCCTCCTGGTATTTCTCCCCATCAGAGTCAGGAATCTCCACTCAGTTGATTGCAGGGCACAGACACAAGCTGGTGCAGCTGTTGTATGTCTAAAATGGCACCAACTCTATTGGCAATCTTCATACTGTCTTCCATTATGGTTGTATTAGTTTACAGTCACACCAACAATGTGTTAGGGTACCTTTTCTCTATATCCTTGCCAACATTTTTTATTTTAATTTTTGTTTTTGGATGATAGCCGTTCTTACTGGGTAGAAGTGAAACCTCACTGTGGTTTTTATTTGCATTTTCCTGATTGCTAATGATCCTGAGCATTTTTTCATGTGTCCATTGGCCATTTGTATTTCATCCTTTGAAAAATGAATTTGTCTTTTCCCCAGTTCTTTTTTTTTTTCAGTATATGGAAGAGTTCCTTGTACCCTCATGTTTATTGCATTTCAATTAACAATAGCTAAGATATGGAATCAACCCAGATGTCTACCAAATAATGACTGGATAAAGAAAATGTGGTATATACACACTATGGAATACTACTCAGCCATAAAAAACAAGGAAGTCCTGTCTTTTGCACAAAATGGATCCAACTGGAAACCAGTATAATTCGTGAATTAAGCCAGTTTCAAAATGACAATATGTTTTCTCTGATATGTGGTAGTTAATACAGAACACCAAAAAATGTATAGGAATGAAATGGTCATTTTGGAATATGATTGTTATTTTTAGTCCTTGTTTATACTTCAGTTACTGGAGAAATTTGGGTTCTTGTCTTCAAGCAAGAAAGAATTCAGGTGTGAGACAGAGAGTAGTGGGAGGTAAAATAGTAAGGTTTATTAGGGAAGGGACATCCATAAGGATGGATGGGCACCTCTCCAGACAGCCTGAGAGGGTGCCCAGTCGCTCAGACGGGGAGGGGGGGGAAAGGAGTGAGGTTACATGTTCTGTAGAGAGATTACACCTGGCCAGGCAGGCGGGTGACTCAGCAGAGAGGCAGAGGGCTGAGTGCACAGTCCGGTTGAGGTGGGGGGGTGTGTTTAAGGAGATGGGTCTTGCTTCCCCACCTGTTCCTCTTGGAACAAAGGGCTTTTTGGATGCAAATGTTAAGAAACTTCTCCCTGAGTTTTCTCTTGAAGGTCTGAAACAAAGGACTTTATGGATGCAAATGTTATCAGACTGGAGGAAGAGAGCAGGGTGTTTGAGATGCAGATACTGGGCTGCACCTGGGAGATTGTGGAAGATTTGTCAGGCAGAAGGGGTGGGGACCCCCCCCCCCAACCTGGCAGGTTATCAGATGGAAGGGGGCAGGGCAGGTCAGGATGTGAATACCGGGCTGCCCCTGAAGCACCATCAGGATGACCTTGAAATGCAACATATGCTGGACATAGATACACATAAGCTCATAACTGACTTCCTACCTAACATCCCCCCCCCCCCAAGAGGCAATACCCAAAATTCTTTGGGATTATGGATGGAGATCCGTTTTCTGTAACTTCTTCAAAGCTGGCATGTGGGTGTTGAGGGGGATTTGGATATTTCCTGTTGCTATCTGTCTTCTGGTGTGTGACAGTGGCCTTGGAAAGACTGTGCTGCTTGGTCCAGAGTGCTGCTCAGGTCATCCAGTGGAATGGGCTGGAAGCCTTGTCTGAAGACCATTTGGAGTTAGACAGCTTTTAGTCTGTTAGAGACAAAACGAACAAGGGCATTAAAAACACACAGTCCAAAGAGAAGCATCACGATTAAGGAAGTTATTGGGTCAAGGAGAAGAAATAGCCAGGATTTCCATGGCCAGATGTCAAGCCAGAAATCCCAGTCCTGCTTGGCCTGGTCATGGAGCTGTTTGGCTTTGTCCAGGAAAAGTACGAATTTGGGTCTATACCTGTCCAGTCTGATTGACCCAGAGACAACATTGTTCCTGGAACATGTCACAGATACCTCCTGGAGCAGCAGTTAGCATGTCCAATATTTCTTTCTTTCATAACCTTTTGCGACTTCCACACACCTTCTTCAACTTACTTGAAACATTCCATCATTTCCATTCCAGTCTAGAGTAAACTAGCCATCAGGGTCTTACAAACCATGTCCTTTTCTTATTTAAAAAGCTCTTTCCTTTTTAACCCTTCTTACAAAGAATACTCTTTCCATCTAAACCCTTCTTACCAAGCACAAATTTCTATACTTGTGATGTTTTCCATAGAGCCTGGTTGGCTTTTTCTACCTTACCGGAAGACTGAGGTCTCCATGCAGAGTGAAGATGCCTTACAAATCCCTTGTGTGATCTACAGCTCTGGTTAAGGCAATCAGTTCTGCTAACTGAGCAGAAGTTCCTGGGGGCAGAGCACGCTTCAATAAGGTACCATGCTGTAACTGTTGCATACCCTGAGAAGCAGGTCCTGTCTGACAAAACTGTTTCTGTCTGTGAACCAAACCTCATCTGTGTTAGTCAGGGGGCTGTCTTTTAGGTCCCTTCTGCTGGCATAGATCAAGTCTAGTCTCAGTACAGGAGTGGAGGGGACCACTTTCCCCTGGAACTGGCATTAAAGTAGCTGGGTTTAGAGTAGAGCAATGCCTTATTTTTACGTGAGGGTTTTCTAGAAGGACCTGATACATTAGTATTCTACTATCTGTGAGCCAGTGAGAGCTCTTTTGCTCTAATAGAGAATTTATTTGATGTGAGGTATAAAGGGCGATATTTTGCCCCAATGTAATTCTAACTGGTTTTGCTTTGTTGTTGAGGTTCTTGAACTTTTTATAGAGCCTGGGTATTACTCCTGCATCAGCTAGAGAGTTCACAAATATTTTCTCCATTTTGTCTGTTGCCTCTTCACTTAGTTGAGTGTGTTTCCTTTGCAATGCAGATCTTAGTTTGATGCAGTCCCATTTGTCAATTTTTGGCTTGATTGCCTTTATTTCGAGGATCTTTTCCAAGAAGTCTTTGCCTATGCCAATGTCCTGTAGAGTTTTCCTAGCATTGTCTTCTAGTAATTTGATGGTATCAGGTCATAGATTTAGATCCTTGATGCATTATGAGTTTGATTTTTGTAAAATTTATCAGGTGGGAATCTTGTTTCATGCTTCTGCATGCATAGATCAAATTTTCCCAACACCAATTTTTGAAGAGACTGTCCTTTCTCTAAGGTAAAGAACATCTTTTAACATTTCCAGTAAATAGTTATGCTCCAGAGAAATATCTCAGTTTTTGTCAGAAAATCCTTATTCTTTTATGTAGGAAAGATTTTTGTGTTAATGTAGACTTCTGAAAGGGCTGCTGTTACATGTTTCATCAGTGCTTCACAGTGACTTAAAGATATCACTTCTGTCCTCTGGCCAGGATGAGGCAGTCTGATCTCTATTGTTCTGTATGTAGTGTCTCACTTTGGCTGTTTCCAAGCTACTATCCTTTTCTTTATAGAAGTTTAAATATTAAGTGCTTGGATGAGGTTATTTTAATTAAATTTTCAGTGATTATTTCTTCAAAAATTTCTTCTGTTTTCTCTCTCTCTGTCTCTCTCTCACTCTGTCATACTTCAGAGATTCTGTTGATTTGTGCATTAAAAAAATTGGTAAAACAAATAATGTCCCACACCTCATATATGTTTGTTTCCTTTTTTATATTTTAGCTTCTTGTTTCTCACTTTAGCTAATTGATCTATCTTCAACTTGACATCCATCAGCTTTTGTGATTCTATGTCTGAAGCCTTTGAAGGCATTCTCCACTGCTGCTGTTGTGGTTTTCATTTGTAGAATTTTCATTTGATTTCTTCATATTGTTTCTGTCTTTTGACATTTTCCATCTAATGTTGCCTGTTGTCCCCCTTTTCCTTTAGAATCTTTAACATGTTAATTGTTATTAATTTTCATTGTTTTAAATTTTCATTCAAATATCTCCAACATCTGTGTCATTTCTGAATCTGGTTTTGATGCTTTTCCACCTACGTCTGAATGTGGTTTGATTACCTTTTTGTATGCTGCATAATTTTCTTATTGAAAACTGGACATGTTGTACAGTATAGGAGAGACTGAAGTAAACAAATTTTAAGCTTAAATGGGCCTTTTTGTGTGTGCAATTCTTTGAGTATGAGAATTTCAGTAAAGTTAGTTAGGAATTGGGCTGGGTTTAGGTTTTTGTGTTACTATGGCTACCGTCAGAGTACCCCAGGCTTCGCATTCCTATAGATATAACTGTGGTTATAGTGTAGAAACAAAGCAATTTGTATTCTGCATTTTAGGTCTTTCTTTTGTGCTGTGCTATAGTAGCATTTTAAAATTTTTAAAAAAAATTTTAAAGATTCATTTTTATTTATTTGAAAGACAGAGTTACAAAGAGATATAGAGACAGAGAGAGAGAGAGAGAGGTCCTCCTTGCACTCTCTAAATGGCTACAATTCTGAAGCTGAGCAGGAGCTGACCAGGAGCTTCTTCCAGGTCTCCCATGCAGGTGCAGGGTTGCCAGGACTTGGGCCATCTTCTACTCTTCTCCCAGGCTATAACTGAGAGCTGGATCAGAAGAGGAGCGGATAGGACTGGAAGTGGCACCCAAATGCAATGCCAGTGCTGCAGACCAGGGTTTTTAACCCAAACCCACTGCACCACAGCACCAGCCCCAACAGTGGCATTCTTTAAACACTCTTGTTACTCCCTTGTTCTTCTCCCAGCAGTATCCTACTCTTACACATTATCTGAAACTTGCTGTCTGAGTGGAGGTTGAATGTGGTAGGTATGATCTACGTTGTTCTGATTAATCCTAAGTCGAAAGCATAACCTGTGTTTCAGGCTCTTAGATGGCTGGAATGCTGATTCTCCTCCTGATGTAGGCAGGCATACAGGTTACAATTGATTAGGTTTGTGAGCTGGAAGCCCACTCTTTCACCATGCCCCTGTGTGACCTCATACCACTACCTGGCCACATCTGAGTGCCCACGGGCCAAATAGGTTAATTAACCACTCCCCTTTTTTCTCCTTGTTCTTTTCCCTGGCCTCTTGCCAGTATGAGGCTGGCTGTGGCCCTGCGCCTTCAGGGCACGTGGCCTTCGGGCCACCCGCCCCATGCTTCCTTGCCTAGATACTCCTCCGCATGGCTTGTTTTTGGCACTCGGTGTGAACCCAGATTTACCTCTCCCCTTTAGACAAAGCCTTCACTCTTTTATGCATCTTTTGCACTGAATAAAAGCTTAAAATGTACCATGCTGCCTCATTCATTTATGCTGTATTCAGAATTCTTCTCTGAATATTAGGCAAGAACCCACGTGGGCTTATTAATATGGGGAACTTATTAATAAGCATATGGTGATATCATATGGCACCCCAAATTCTGATAAAATAGGTGGCATCCCAGATGGGACTCTTGGGGAGCTTCAAGAGGACCATATTCCGATATATTTTGGGGGGTCCAATTCCTATATCACTCCCAGGTGACTGTGTGTTCATATCTTCCTCCTTGGAGGCTCCATCTCCTTAGATTCTGGGCCCAACCTTTGCCTCTTTGACTTATCAATCAGTATGACAAACTTTATGAATTGGAAGTTAGTCTGGTTCTTTTTTGTTGTAAGAATTGGGACCGTGTTTCTAGATCACTATATCTCACCTCAAAACTGGAACTTAACCCTCACTTAAAGGTGAAAGAGGCCTCTTTAAATAATTATGCAGGACCACATGTGTAAACTGGGATTGCTCCAGACAAACTAGGATGTATGGTCACTGCACAGGTCACTCTCATGAAGCAAAGGTGGCCTTCTGGTTTAGACAGCAAGGCATTTTGAGGAACTGAGTGTGCAACAGGGGTTTGTACTTTAATTCAAGTCAAATCCAGGACCAGCTTCACACTGTGCTTAGTAAATATTTGCTGAATACATGAGGAGTAATATGAAAATAGGTAGTTACATAAAATTCCAGGATGAACAAAGATTAGATCAATATCTTAAAAAATATTTGAAATTAAATCCTCCCCACCCACCTCCTCACACAAATAGGTACACAAACCATGCTTGCCTAAGACACTTTCTTCGGTTAGGTCCCTATTCCTTTCCCTCTGTGAATGAGCAGACACTTCTTTCAGAGCTGGGGAAAAGATTCTTTCTCTCTCTTTCCTTTCATACACACACACACACACACACACACACACGGTTTCATTGCTTTGGTCTCACACAGACAGTTTGATGACTTCTAGACGTGAAATCATTTCATTGCTTTATCACTGGCAATGCTTGTAGAGGGAACCAGAGCAGCTGTGCTGCCATTTTGGGGCCCTAAGTGGCAGTGACTTCACTTTCACAGCATAGCCAGGTAATTGTGCTCTTGCAAAGCCCAATATGGGTTTGAAGTGGGAAGAAGTCTTCTGTGGGTTATTGTTCCCTCACTCTGTGGAACCACAGAGTTGCAGTATCTGAGACTGGGAGGGAATTTTAAAGATAAAGCATAAGATGGTCTCAGCTTTCATTCTGTCAAAACACACAGGAAGGATAACGAAGACAAGGATAAGAATCTATTGATGAAGATATGTTGAGTTTATTCACTACAAAGACAATGTGGCTTGTGGGTATACGCACTGTTTTTATTTTCAATCTTCTGGGCTATTCCTTATCCAGGCATTTGTTTCTGTTGCTTGTAATCAAGAACTGATAAACTTCTACTTTAACTTAAATATTTAAAATCAATCACAGGGGGCTGGAGCTGTTTCTCAGTGGGTTAAGCCACAGCCTGCAGTGCCAGAATCCCTATGGGCACCGGCTGAAGTCCTGGCTGCACCACTTCCAAACCAGCTCCCTGCTAATGGGCTGGGAAAGCAGCAGAGGGTGGCCAAAGTCCTTGGACCTCTGCATTCATGTGGGAGACCCAGATGAAGTGTGTGTTCACTTACTCACTCTCTCTCACTCTTTCACTGTATCACTCTTTTTGTCTGTCCTCTCTCTCTGTAACTCTGCCTTTCAAATAAAAAAAAAAAAAACTTTAGAAAATCAATCACACCTAATATTCTGTACTCATAGTAACACATCAGTACAAAATTAGAATGTGAAGCAATAGTGAGTGATCATGTCCAAGTGCTGTATCAGGAAGCAAAGCTGAAGAATTCTGAACTAGTTAACTTTTTTTTTCCAAAAAATTATTTATTCATTGATTATATTTATTTATTATTTGTGAGAGAGAGAGAGAAAGATTACCCTTGCATCTGCTAGTTTGCTCCTCAACTATCCACCACAGCCAAGGCTGAACCAGGCTGAAGCCAGGGAACTGAAACTCATTCCAGTTCTCCCACATAATTGGCTGGTACCCAAGCACCTGCGCCATCACCTATTGTTTCCCAGGTGTACATTAGCAGGAATCTGGAATCTGAAGCAGAGCTAGTACTCACACAAACATTCAGAAATGAGATGCGGGCATCCCAAGCAACATAGTAATCATTGTACCGACAGCCTACCCGAAACCATTCTAGCTTTTAACGTGACATTTGAGGCCCTTTTACATTTTCTCTAACAGTTATTCTCCCTCTACTTGCATACCTCCATTGAAAAGAGATTCACTTTTTCCTGAGTGAACTCTAATTATTAATAAGCTCAGTACAAGTAGAGCTGGAATCTGTGCCCCTGTAATTTCTTCCTATTTTTTTAAAAAGATTATTTATTTATTGGAAAGTCAAAGTTAGAGAAACAGGCAGGCAGGCAGGCAGAGAAAGAGGTCCTCTAGCTGCAGGTTTACTCCCTAAGTGGCACAATGACTCGGGCTGAGCTAGGCTGAAACCAGGAGCTTCATCCAGGTCTCCCGTGTGGGTGGCAAGGACCCAAGGTCTTGGGTCATCATCTGATTTTCTCAGGCTATTAGCAGCGAGCTGGATCAGAAGTGTAGTAGCTAATATGTGAACTAGTACCCCAGGCGGAAGGTTTTGACATCTATACCACAACACGGGACGCTTCCTCTTGTTTTATTAGTGTAATCTTAGGCTTTATAGAAGGATCTGTGAAGATGTCTCAGCACATGGCAGGCCTTAGCTGTTTCCCTGTGGTCTTAACCAAACCTCTACAAGTTTCACTGGACTTGGTCTATTATTAATTTTTATAGGAAATGTTTCTTGATGATTTGGGCTGATTAAACTTTGAGAAGCAAAGATGAAGGAGGGCATTTTGGATTATGTCCAACCAAGAGAAGCATTTTGAGCTAGTCCTTTGGGAAAACTTAGAGGTGAGGAAAGCACAGAGAAGCTGCCCTTTGCCCTCTCTAAACAGCACTGGGTACTAGTCTTACCCAAAGGAGCAGTAGATTCTAAGCAAAGAAATTCATCTCTAAGGAAATGCATACGGATCCATTGTATGAGGGCAAGTTAAATTATTTTTTAGATACACAGCAAGAGTTTTAGGTTGGAACAGCAGAAGCTTTAAGAACTCAGATTCAAAAAGAGACTGCCTGGGACTGAGTCAAACCTCTGTTACTTACTCTGTGATTTTGGAAAAATTTCTTGATCCTGTAAACATTACCATCTTCATCAATGAAGTGGGAATAATAATAGCACCTGTGTCACAGAGTTACTGTAAGAATTAAATGTAATGAAGCATATAAATGATTATCAAGTATTATTTTTAATATTTAATTAAGGCTAATGATTAGTTTCATGGGAAAGATAACCAAAGTTTTTCAATAAATAAATATTTTTATCATTAATATCTAGCATTGTTTTAAGCTTTGGGTTTATAGTAATTGTAATTCATTAAATTGATTTTAACTGCATTATTTAATTATAGTGGCAATAGTAGTAGGATTGCTTTTAGTGTTCTGTGAAATATAAGAAACAGAAAAGGTGTAGTCATTTTCTAATCCATAAAATAGCATTAATAGCCTTTTTTCCAAGTGAGATTGTGTGTCTGTGTTTGTGTGCATGTATTAGGCATAAATAGGTATAAAGCACTTGAAAACACGCATAATACAGAACAATAAAGAGCTAGTTTTTATTATTATCAACCCATATTAAGACCTAAAGCAAGAACCGTTTCTACTCTAGTTCCTCTTAGTCATTGAGCCACAGGAGTACCTCATTTTTCCAGGGATAATTCTAAGTGCTGAGATTTGAGAGAAGCTCACTGAAGCTGAGTATTTGTTTAACGGTCAACCCACTCCTGAGGAAGTTTTCCTTTTTCCAATCCCCATGAAGCAGACAATGCCCAGTAAAGTTCAAATCATTACCTAAAACTGCTAGATTCAGCGTTTTTCTAGGAAAATTAATCCTAGTGTAAGATACCACTCTGAGCCATCCCGTATCGTGTTCATTCCAAAGGCTTCAATGACAACCTGTTTGATCTTGTTGTTGAGCAAGAGGGAAATGCTTGTTATTTCTAATGTGCTAAGTGTACAGGCCTTTGGAGGCATTTGTACTCAGCAGCACAACAGCAACTTCTCTAATTGTTCTGGGTCTTTATGGATACTACGATGTCCATATTTTCCATCTCCAAACTTTACCACTTAAAATAGTGTATCCTTTGCAATCTAATGCAACTCTTAAGCTTCATTTAGAAGTCTCAATAGTGTTGCTCTATGGAATGGAAAACTAAAAAGAAAGAAGAAATAGAGAACTGATTTCATTTACCATATGCATCTCAAACAAAGAGAAGACAAGTCTGTCCCTAGGAACTCACGCTGTGATAGAGGGCCCTGTGTGGATTCACAGGGAATCTGTGTTTTGTAGGCAGATTTCTGGAAGATAGAATCTTGTTGGGATAAGAAGTATAGCTATACAGAGCCATGGACCTGTTACCAAATATTTTAGGCCCTTTCTATATTATAACTACTAAAGTATTCTGGAGGGTGAGAAGGGTCAAAATTTCGTAAGCAAATACCATCTACATCCCTTGGTGGGGAGATAGCTTTGAAAGTGTGAAGTTCATGTAGTTTTTTTTTTTTTTTTTTTAATTGACAGGCAGAGTGGATAGTGAGAAAGAGAGACAGAGAGAAAGGTCTTCCTTTTGCCGTTGGTTCACCCTCCAATGGCCGCTATGGCTGGCACTGTGTTGATCTGAAGCCAGGAGCCAGGTGTTTTTCCTGGTCTCCCATGCGGGTGCAGGGCCCAAGGACTTGGGCCATCCTCCACTGCACTCCTGGGCCACAGCAGAGAGTTGGCCTGGAGGAGGGGCAGCAGGGACAGAATCCGGCGCCCTGACTGGGACTAGAACCCAGGGTACTGGCACTGTAGGCAGAGGATTAGCTTATTGAGCCGTGGTGCCGGCCATTCATGTAGGTTTAAGATATAGTTGAATGGGCTGGTGCTGTGGCGCAGCGGGTTAAAGCCCTGGCCTGAAGCTCTGGTATCCCATATGGGAGCCGGTTCTAGTCCTGGCTGCTCCTCTTTTGATACAGCTCTCTACTATGGCCTGGGAAAGCAGTAGAAAATGGCCTAAGTCCTTGGGCTCCTTTACCCATGTGGGAGACCCGGAAGTAGCTCCCAGCTCCTGGCTTTGGATCAGCACAGCTCCGGCCATTGCGGCCAGTTGGGGAGTGAACCATCGGATGGAAGACCTCTCTCTATCTCTACCTCTCTCTGTAACTCTGTCTTTCAAATAAATAAAATAAATCTTTTTTTAAAAGATATATTTGAAGTCCTTTGATATAAAAAAGTCAATTTCTTCCATCAGCTTGGTTTGCCACATCCACCTCTTAGTTCCTGTCATTGGATGTACATAAAGGGGAGAGTACTGGTCAGAAGCTCATAACCACCCTGCATCCCCAGTTACCTTCTCTGGGAAACCACAGTTAGCTATGACAATCCTGTTACAATGATCCATGGTCTGCTTCTACTTTGCTAGTGCAGGGCCAAGTTCACAGGGTATAAAGGTATGTAGATCCTTTAGATGTAAATTAGCCTGTTTTGATGAATAGGATTTTTTGTGTGGAGTTCATTGTGACTTCAAATTCATTATGGTCATCACTCTCCCAGCTGTCTCTACCTGCCACCACACCCATGCCCCATGCATATTTAGATGGTTTTAAATCAGCTTGAGATCAAAATGGACATACATATAAAATACCTAAGATTGTGGGATGAAATCTTGCATCCTAGAATTTTAGACTTGGTTCGGTCCTCTGGGGTTTTCTGGTCCACTTTCCATTTTTTTTTAAGGAAAGAAAGTAAAATTATTTCTACCCTAAGATCAGATACTACAGATGTCCTGCTATAAATTCTGGGCCCTACCACTTCAGTGCAGCTGGCCTGACTACCAACTGCATCTCTTTGCCTGAGGGTTTTTGCTTGCTTTGGAAGCCCATTGTGTCCACACATATGGCAGGTTACAAATACCTGGGGAATTATGGCCTTGTCTTTCAGCAGCCCTTACCCAATGATTGACACAAATTCATACGTAAGTATCCCAGTTTCCTAACCATCATCTCCCACCTGTGCTTACTAAATAATTCTGAGCTATATGTTCTCTTCAGTGGTTACTGACAAATCGAGTTCACTTTTACATGTGATAACTAACTTAATGCTTACCCTAATACTGACATCTTCCCCTTTCCTGCCCTATTTCTCCCTTACTTTACCCACCTGGGTTTCTTAGGTTGTGTCCTAAATATTTATCACTTTTGTGCAAATCCTAATCTCTTTTGTGTTCTCTTGGAGGAATCTAAAAAATATTTTGCACTTGCACACACTTCTATGTTTTTCCCCACACAAGTTTCACTAAAGATTTGTTCACTGAAGCATTTGCCAGTTGGTAGATTTGTTCAGATCATTGTCAACAGCTTTAAAACTTTCCTTCTTGAATTTGCAAGACTTCCTAGCTGTCGGCTCTAGGGCTAGACGGAAGTGTTAATGGCCTCTGGCCCCTGCTGAACTCTCTATGCAGTGTTATCATCCACACCTTCTGTGGGGCTTCTATCACTACCTCCAGTCTCAATTTGGTGTAGACCAACCCTTGGCTTCTCATTCAATGCATTTGTTACCTCTGATGTAGGCATTTTTTGTTTTTAGCAGGGGGGATAAAAAACAAGGTATGGAGATCTTACATGGGGACCTTTGATGGAACTGCTGGAAAATAAAATCTCATTCTTTCCCTCTTCTTCTTACTTCCCCTTCCTCCTTTGATTACCAGAGTTGGTGAGCTTATAGAAATGTAAACATACTGCTTCCTGATTATTATATAGCTAGTCAAAAAGGAGAGCTTACTTAATGTAAAGCCAATACAGAGAAAGGAAGGTTAGGTGTTTGGGGTGGGAAGAGAATATGAATGTAAAGACACTCTGTTATCTCTTAAGTTCATAGTTCTTCTATAAAAAACATCTGAGACTGAATAGACTTGAAAGCAATAGAAATACATTACTTACAGTTATGGAGGCAAGGAATTCCAAGACTAAGCACCAGCTTTTGTTGTCTGGTAATGGCCTTTCCCATTGCTGGTACCTTCTTGCAGTGGCAAAAGACAGAAGGGCAAAAGGGGCCCAAATACTGTCCTTGCACTGCTGATGGGCAGAAGAGTGAAAGGGGCCTGAGCTAGTTCCTTCCACCCCTTTTATGAGGCACTAATTCATTCATGAAGAAGGAGATGTAGTGACATAATCACTTCCAAAACAGCCCAGCTCTGAACCACAAGGGGTATGAACTTTCAACGCGTGACTTGAGGGGCCACATTCAGACCATAGCAGACATTGTTGTATATTCTTATATACAGCTGTGTGTGAGATCTTGTATTTTCCAGTTACATGAGCTCATGTATTTCTATTTTTGTTTGTTGGTTGGGTTGAGTTTCCAAGAGTCATAATACTCATAGTTCAAATTTTTGTTAAATTACCTCCTTTGTATCAAAGTTTGGCCAGATACCAGGGACTGGGGGTTTAACATGGTACTAGCACCATACACAGAGCATTTGCTTATTAATGGGTGATATTAGGAGTAAAACTATCACTGCACTTCCTATATGGGAGCTACCATGTTTCCTCTGCTTAGATTTCAGAAGAGACACAGTGAGGCTGGGTTATTTTCCTTTCGAGTTCCTCAGTCACACAAAACTCCTTTCCAGTACTTTTCTAAGAGACCAGAATATCCTGGTTGTTTGCTCCATATGATGAATGTCACCATTGCTCATTAACCCCCCAAATAGGCAGCCCCCACCATTAGGGCTTATGGTTTGTATAAGACAACATAAAAATAAGACACATTTCCCCCCACGCACATTTCAAATGAAATGTAACAGAAGAGAAATAAATAAAAATGGGAAAAATGCCCTAAATGGTTTATGTTGGAAAATGTTATATGGACAATAATGGTGCTTATATGGGCTTTGGGCAGAGACTTTGATAATGAAGGTTAAATGAGGGAATGTTACAAAAAATGTTCACTGTTCATAAAAATAAATCTCTGATATGAACCAGAATGAAATAAACAGAGTTGCAGGCGCCAGGAGCAGCTGGAGTGACCTCAGCCTTAGGTTGATAGCAGCGAGCCTGGCTGCCACCACACACTCTCCCCTCAGCTGGGCTCTCTTGGCTCTCTTTCACAGGGACACAGGACTTCCAGCCAGCTCTTCAGAGCTCCCACTGGAAAAAACACCTTGGCCCTGCTCAGCTTGTGCTTTCCCTGAGTCCTAGCTGAGTGGCAAAGGCCACTGTCTTTGAAGGTTAGGGTCTATCCTGGGGCTTCAAAGGCAAATAAATGCCCATGGGGTCAGGCAGGGTGTGAACAAGTTCAGTAGAGTTGGTGGCAAGAGTTGCAAATTGGGGAGACAACCACTGCTCTGCAGTGGGGATGCCAGCTCAGCGCGGCTAGATCTTTCCGTTTGTCAAAGGTGAGCTAGAAATCTGGGTTTTATATAAAATTTACTTAATCTATTTTTTTATCTTTATTTTTTAAAGATTTTTATTTATTTATTTGACAGGTAGAGTTACAGAGAGTGAGAGAGAAAGACAGAAAAGCCTTCATTCAATTGATTCACTACCCAAATGGCTGCAACAGCTGGAGCTATACTGATCCGAAGGCAGGAGCCAGGTGCTCCTTCCGGTCTTCCATGCTGGTGCAGGGGCCAAAGTACTTGGGCCATCCTCTACTGCCTTCCCAGGCCACAGCAGAGACCTGGACTGGAAGAGGAGCAACCGGGACTAGAAGCCGGCGCCCATATGGGATGCTGGCACTGTAGGCGGAGGATTAACCTAGTGCGACATGGCACCATATTGGCGGCCAATTCCTTTTTAAGAAAGTGTATGTATGTGTAGGGCAAAATAGAATGCATGATTATGGAACAGAATTAGCCTAGCAGCAATTTGAAATCTCTTGATAGGCACATGGTGAGATTATAATTACAGAAAGCACTCTGTATCCTTGCTTTTTGCATTCATGGGTATACATTTTTCATTGCCATTATTGTTTTTTATCAAAGATTTATTTTTTTATTTGAAAGTCAGAGTTACACAGAGAGAGGAGAGCCAGAGAAAGAGAGAGAGAGAGAGAGAGGTCTTTTATCCGCTGGTTCACTCTCCAATTGGCTGCAATGGCCGGAACTGCGCCAATCTGAAGCCAGGAGCCAGGAGCTTCCTCGGGGTCTCCCACGTGGGTACAGGAGCCCAAGGACTTGGGCCATTCTCCACTGCTTTCCCAGGCCAGAGAGCCAGATCAAAGTGGAGCAGCCGGGTTTCAAACTGGCGCCTGTATGGGATGCCAGTGCTTCAGGCCAGGGTATTAACCTGCTGTGCCACAGTGCC
Source organism: Sylvilagus floridanus (assembly GCA_949820135.1). Lineage (NCBI taxonomy): Eukaryota > Metazoa > Chordata > Mammalia > Lagomorpha > Leporidae > Sylvilagus > Sylvilagus floridanus. The sequence continues at coordinate 43,040,214 of OX463241.1, forward strand.
GGCCCCCTTGCCATTATTCTTTAAACAATACTGTATGCTATTTGCAGTGCACTTACATTGCATTGAGTATTATAAGTAATTTAGAGATGATTGAAAGTAAGTGTGAGGATGTACATAAGTTATATGGAAATTTATGCCTTTTTATACAAGGGAATTTAGAATCCACAGATCTAAGTATCCATAGGTGATACTGGAACCAGTTGCCCACAGATGCCAAGAGATGACTCTGGGTGTGTGTGTGTGTGTGTGTGTGTGTGTGTAATGACAGTGTAGCAAGCAAAAGAACACATGTCTACAGGACAGAATTGGCCTAGCAGCACTCAGTTTGCACTTTCTTGCTAGGCAGAGAAATGCTGAGAATGTGATTACTGACATTCATTTCACTGATTGTTGCCATTGAGTTCTCATACGGAGGTCCTCCGGTGAGTGCAGTCCTGGAGGTAACAGCTTACATGAGTAGTTGCTGTTCATTAGCATGCAGTATGTGCTGGGCATTTTGTTATGAATTTTACGTGGAATTTTTCCCCATTATACCTTTCTCTCTAAAAGAGAATCACTTATTCCATTTTATCAATGGGAAAACTAAGGAGAAGTGGGGTAACTTAGACCAAAGTCACAATGTAAGAAGGACATCCTTTGTATACTACCTTGTGTATTCTTGGCTTTTCTACCAATGCCAACCAAGGCTGCAGCATTACCTTAAGTCCTTCTCTGGCTTCCTTCAGTTGCATAGGGGGGTTAATACACTGTGGGGGCAACATTGGTGGTAGCAGCTGGTGGACAGAGGCTTTTGTCTCTGGCTGATGGGTCTGACACACATTCCATTAACCTCCTCAGAAACTCCTGCCGTCCGCAGCAATAAACACTTCCTTGTATTGGCTTTTCCTCCTTTCCTGTGGCCTTTCCTGCCCCTCAATCATGGGGTTACAGTCTGCAATATACTGCCTCCACATACACATTCATCTCAGCCTCTGCCATTGGGAAACCCAGTCTAAAGTGGAGAGAGCAAAAGTTGGAATTTAAATCTTAGTTTAGCTGGCTCACCGTGAATAGTCTACCAAATCACTGAAGTCTGTGTGATTCCATTATTAGGAATGGTCCTGAAATAAAGCTTTAAAGCAAGGAAAAGGCTCTAAGATGATTCTTTTCCAACAAGAAAGGAGGATGGTGATGTGTGTGTGTGTGGGGGGGGGGGGTTGGCATCCAGATATCTAATCAAATGGGGAGGGAAAAGCAGGTAACATAAGTTTTACTCATTGTGCACTTCATTTTTTGATACCTACTATAAATCTGACATACCCAGTGCTAATAATGACACCTGAAACTATGAGAATGCAAATGAAACCTAAAACACATTTTCCAGAATCTTCAGTGACTTTAAACCAGGGTGTTCATCTCAAATGCCCATGGAGGCCAGGTGAAAATCTTAAGTTAAACCACCTGAGCATCAGTTTGCATATCAAACACAAGTATACAGTTTTCATTCCCACACAAAATTGGGCTAAAGGTTTCTCTCATTTCTCTTTGAAGATGACTTTCTCAGTCTGTCATGCATTTCCCCACTTTAGATAGAGATGTAGGTATGGAAAGTTTGCCTTTTATTTTATTTATATTATTTTTTTCAAGATTTATTTATTTGAAAGAGTTAAAGAGAGAAAGAGAGGCGGAGGAGGGGGGGAGTCTTCCATCCTCTGGTTCACTCCCCAGTTGCCTGCAACAGCTGGAGCTGTGCCGATCTGGAGCCAGGAGCCAGAAGTGTCTTCTGGATCTCCCACATGGGTGCAGGGGCCCAAGGATTTGAGCTAACTTCTACCTCTTTCCCAGGCCGCAGTAGAGAGTAGGATAGGAAGTGGAGCAGCCGGGACTGGAACCAGCACCCATATGGGATGCTGACACCGCAGGCGGCGGCTTTACCTGCTACATCACAGCACTGGCCCTGCCTTTCATTTTCAACTCAGAGGAAAACAACACAAGGGTGATGACAAATTATTTTGTTTTTCTGTACAGGACACACAATGGAGACTGAGAACTGCGGAGTGCAGCCTTTCTACAAGCTTCCACTTGACTCCAACTGACTGTAGAATGCTGACTCCATGATGTCAAGTCTTCTTGTTCGAGAAAATTTAGAACTCCAGAAAAGTAGGTGCAATCTCCAGATTTTCAAATTATTATTAAAATAAATTCAAATTTCTTAATGGCAGTAAGTAAGCCAGGACTGGCAGAGCAACAACACATCCACAAGGATGCATTTATATAACAGAGGCCGCGGGTGAGCTCTTTGTGTCACAGGGTCAACCCTCTTTCTCCTTCAAAGTCCTTGATTCACACATCATGTTTCCTTTTGAGAGTGATATGAGTTGGAGATGAGACATACACAAAGGATGCCATTGAATTCGTCCCTTTGGACTTGTAATCTGCATCCTCTATTTCCAGGGGAAGTAGAGTAAGCCAGGTGTGTTTGAGTATACATTCCTGTTCACTGAGATCTCAAAGACAGAACCTGGTTTAAGGAAAGTAAGCAAACAGATAAGTATATTGGCTTTCTTCTGAAACCATCAAGGCACCAAGGAAAACAACTTCATTATTCAAACAAGTGCTTTGGCTGACCAGTGGTGATATTTGAATAAGGTAGGTTGAGATGTTTTTTATTTTAATTCTTAAACCAGCAGGAGGGGAGTACATGGCTTTCATTTTATTTTTCCTTGTGTAAAACCATTGTGTCGCCTGATCAGATTTCTATTAGCCTTAATGATTAGTTGGCTATTTCAGAGGTTCCTTGTCTCAGCCTTTCATAAGAGCCCTTCCTAAATGGGACTCTCTATGTCATAACTGTATAAAATATTCATTGGGATGGTGCTTTTAATGGATCTGTTTGGAATGAACTCAAGCAGAAGCAGTCAAGTGCTGATTTGTGGATCGTTCAGGCTGGATCAGGGCTATGTCTGCACTCCAAGACTTTCCACCTGCTCTCTTTACATATGGAGTCTCATCTGACAGTGGAACTGAAACCGTAGTGTTGGCAATAAAACAGCTTGTTTAGGGCCTGAAATTCTTGTTCCTTTTCTTGTGTGTGCTCTAACTTTTTCATGTTGTATTCATTAGAGGTGTGGCTATAGTTTGCACGAAGTCCCCTAGAGTGCTTTTGCCATGTAGAATCATCTGGATTTTGAGTGTTAATGTCTGGAATTAGACGAATTTTGCTTTGAATCCTGGCTCTGCCACCTGTTAGTTAGATGACTCTCAGGCAAGTGTCTTAACATCTCTGAGCCTCAGTTTCTTCTTCTCTTCAAATTGAGCAATGACAGCAGTTATTTGACAGGGTATTTGGGAAGATTAGATGGAGAGAGTTTGCAAAGTATATAGCCCAGTACCTGGAACATATTAAGACCTTGTCTATCTTAGCCATTATTAAGTGATAGGCACCCAACTCCCACCTTCTGTCCAAGTCCCTTTAAAGCTTGTTTGGCATTTTCTGCCAACAAATGCCTGTTGGTTCTGATCCCATTCTAACCCTGACAGTAGAGCAAGTTTAACCGAACACTCAATGAATGAAAGATTATGCACCAGACAGTTTCATGAAATCATCAAGATGGTTCTGCAGGTTAGTAATGGGACCTGGGAATAGAACAAAGTATTTTGACCCTTTCTCGCCTCCCCTCTTATTCCCTCCCTTTCCTTCTCTCTTCTGAAAGATTCCCGTCTCTACCTCTCCTTTCTTCTCACCTCTGCTCTCTCTTCTCCTGCTCCCCCCCTCTCCCTTTCCCTTCACTTTTCCTAATAACCAAACTACATCTGAATCTGAAATGCCACCATGCTCTCGGCATTTAAGTTTCTAACTGGGCAACTCTGTATCTTCAGTACTGATCTACCACCTTCTTTCCAACTGTTTGAAACATGGTGATAGAAATCTGAAGGGAGGAGAGAACTTCCACTTTGACTATGACCTTGTCTAAATATGATCAGAGTCCGCAAACTCAAAAGGCCTTGGCATCTCATGACAAGAGCCTAGGGTGATTACTGACACCATAAACAAGGGTGTCAATTTGTTACATCAACAACAGGAGTCACTGTGCACTTACTCCTCAAATAAGATCTCTGTCCTTAATGTGATGTACATTGTGATTTAATGCTATAACTAGTACTCAAACAGTATTTTACACTTTGTGTTTCTGTGTGGGTGCAAGCTATTGAAATCTTTACTTAATTTATACTACATTGATCTTCTGTATAGAAAGATAATTGAAAATGAATCTTGATGTGAATGGAAGGGGAGAGGAAGTGAGAGAGGGGAGGGAAGTTATGGGGGGGGAAAGCCATTCTAATCCATAAGCTGTACTTTGGAAATTTATATTCATTAAATAAAAGTTTAAAAAAAAAGAAGAAATAGTAATAGAGAATCTCCTCTCCCTTCACCCTGCCAGCCATAACACCTGCAGTCCCAAGGCCCAGCCAAGCATCCAGCAAGCAGGCTCTCATCTCAGGGGTCCCATTCTGTCCTTCCCTTGATCTGAATGCTGTGTATCTCTTGGGGACCTGGAACCCATTTGGGAATTGCTGTGGGCGAACTGCTTCACTTTTGGGGTCTTTGTTTCTCCTTCCTAACAATGGAAAATATTATTAACTTATTACTAGGGAATGATATTTTCCCTCAAAGGTAGGGAAACAATTTTGCAGTGATCAACTTTGCCTACTGCCCCCTGGGACTGGGTGGAGCTAGTGTTTTATTTTCATAATCTCCAAACTGAACATAATTATGATAAAATTGCTAGAATAATAAAACAGCTGTTTCCCAGGGCAGAATCTCCTGAAGTGATAGAGACGGAGCAAGCACATGGGACTGGGCCAGAGGCTGCTTCAGATAGACTCCTCCTTGGGGTCTCAGTCCTGGCAGGGCAAATTCGCTCATGAAGCTCCTGATGAAGTGGGGATTGCCACCGGCACTCTGAGCAGGCAGACTAGACCTCCTCCTGTGTTTTTCACTGTTAAAACCAAAATTGATCAGGATTTACTCACATTGCTTTATCTCCATGACCTAACCACTGAGTGCTCTTAAGAACAGTTTATTTTATCTCCAGGCCCTAAAGCATGGGCCTCAGTGGGAGCCAGCAAAAGCCAGGGTCCCTTTAGGGTTTTTGCTAGAGTGGGAAGAAGCAAAGATTATTTTTTGTTCCCCTTTGATTCTCTTCTGAATTACCATGGAATTGAAGATGTACCTAGAAAAAAGAGAAAAAAATGGAAGGATGGGGAGGAGAGGCAGGTAGAAAAGTGTCCTATGACCCAAGGGAAGCTCTGTTTTCATCAAACTCCTCGTACCATCCAGGCCATCAGCTGAATGAAAACACCCCCACCCAACCAAATTCAAAACTTTTCATTTCAGTCTCTAAAACCCTCCTCTGGGGGAGTGCACTTTGGAGTGTGAATAGCTCCAAGCTGGTTATCTCAGCATAAGCGTATATGTCACCCCCTACTTCTCATTCATCTCTCTCGGTCCTCCTACCATTTTAATGGCTCTTACTGGGTTTTGCAACCAAATTGAAGCTACATAAGAGTGGCTACATCTGAATGTGTAATTGAGCAATGTCACAGACACTGATGTCTCAGTATTAATGAAATTTTGATGTTTACTGCTGTTATGTCAACCAATCATTATTTTGGGGGATAATTAATTAAACCTTGGATGTGGTTTTAGAAGATCCCTATGCAAGACCTACGGCTGACTGGGAGCCTTCGGTTTTGGAGGGGAAATTGCATCTGTGGTTTAAACTGTGCATGGGCTGTGCATGAATCAATATACACAGGTTCCAGTGCAGAGAGGTGGAGAGGGATGTGGAGAAGGGCCTCTGTGCTGTTCTCTCTTATTCACTGATCATGTTTGCCATTTGCTTATCCCTTCCTCTTCCAGACTTTTACTTTTGTCTGCAGCGTAAACTCACCAATTTTCTTGCAAAGATATAGTGTGGAGTAAATGGTGGCAAAACAATGGCCTGAGAAAATCCGTTGTATGGCTTGTTTAGACCTACTTACCAGTGCTTGCATTAGACAGAAAGGCCTGAATCTCAACCTCCCTCTAGCTCTTTTCTTCATTCTTCTCTCTTCCCTTTGCTGGTTGGGTGGAATTCAAATTTATTTCAAATTTTAAAACTACCATTGTTTTCTGATTTTGAACTATTTATATATGCATATATATTCAAATATATATTTGCTGATGGTTGGATAAAGAAAATGTGGTATGTATCCACTATGGAATACTATTAAGCCATAAAAAAGAATGGAGTCCTGTCTTTTGCAACAAAAGGGATGCAACTGGAAACCATAATGCTTGGTGAAATACACCAGTTTCAAAATGACAAATATTATATGTTTTCTCTTTCTCTGGTATGTGCTAGTTAATATAGAATACCACAAATGTGTATGAGAATGAAATGGACACCTTGTGATTTGATTGTTGTTTTTAGCCCTTGTTTATACTTTTGTGTAACTGTAGCCCCTCTACTTTTTACTTATTGAATATTGTAGCTAGTGGTACATTACGCATGTCATTATACACTGGATTGGGGGACAATGTTGTGGCATAGTGGATAAAGCTGCTACCTGCAGTGCTAGCATCCCATCTGGCCCTGGTTCAAAACTTGGCTGCTTGCCGGTGCCATGGCTCAATAGCTAATCTTCCACCTGCGGCCCTGGCACACTGGGTTCTAATTCTGGTTGGGGCGCTGGATTCTGTCCTGGTTGCCCCTCTTCTAGGCCAGCCTTCTGCTATGACCTGGGAGTGCAGTGGAGGATGGCCCAAGTGCTTGGGCCCTGCACCTGCATGGGAGACCAGGCGAAGCACCTGGCTCCTGGCTTCGGATCAGCGCCATGGGCCGGCTGCAGTGGGGCGGTCATTGGAGGGTGAGCCAACGGCAAAAGGAAGACCTTTCTGTCTGTCTCTCTCTCTCACTGTCCACTCTGCCTGTATAAAAAAAAAAAAAAAAAAAGACTTGGCTGCTTCACTTCCAATCCAACTCTGTGCTATGGGCTGCGAAAGCAATAGAAGATGGCCCAAATGCTTGAGCCCCTTCACCCATATGGGAGACCTAGAAGAAAATCCTGGCTTCTGGCTTTGAATTGGCTGAGCTCTGGCTATTTTGGCTATTTGGGTAGTGAACCAGTGGATGGAAGACCCCTCCTTCCCTCCCTCCCTCCCTCCCTCCCTCTCTCTCTCTCTCTCTCTCTCTCTCTCTAACCCCTCTCTCTCCCTCTTTCTCTGGCCCTACCTCTCTGTAACTCTACCTTTCAAATAAATAAATAAATACTTTTTTTTTTAAAGAAATTATGTTTTTCCAAAAAAAAAAAAAAGGATGTAGGAGATTGAGGGAAGGAGACAAAGAGGCAAGGAAGTATGGTTATCTTCTTAATGTACCTGTGAAATACAAGAAATCTGTTCTTCTTATATTAATAAAATTTAAAACATTCTAGGAAACAAAAAATCCTCAGTGCAGTCCTGGCCATGTGGATGTTCAGTTCTCTCTGTAATTCTATCACAGTCTCTAAACCTACTGAGTGTCTTCCCCAAACTAATAAATTCCCTGTTTCATAAGGGGAGAACCCCAGGCCTTTTTTACTCTCTACCATTTCTTTATCACCATTTATAAATGTATTTGAGAAACAGAGGAATGGGGAGAAGTAGAAGGAGGGAGGTGAGTTATCATCCACTTACTCATTCCCCAAATGTTCACAATGGTCGGAACTGGATCTGACCCAAACTGAGAGCCAGGAAATCAATCCAAGTCTCTATGTTGATGGAAGGATCCCAGTTGCTTGAGTTATCAATGCTGCCTCCCAGTGTCTGCATAAGCAATAAGCTGGTATCTGGATCTAGAACTGACCATGAAACCCCAATGCTCTGATGTGGGAAGTGACAACATAACCAGCATGTTAATCAATAGACTAAGAGTCTGCCCCTTCCCATTTTTAAACAATCACATTATAGAGATACAATTCACATATTAAAATGCAGCTATACTTCAATGGGTTTAGGTATATTCACATAATTGTGTAGCATTAGAACAGTTTCATCATCTCCATCTTCTGCACGTTAGTAGGAAGCTGGATTGGAAGCAAAGCGGTAGATATTGAACCAGCACTCCCATAGAGAATGCAGGTATTCCGAGAGGCCACTTAACCACTGGGCTACATGCCAACCCCTCCACTCCTTTGCCCAATTTTTTATAAAAGAAATTTATTTGAAGGTTAAATTTATAGAGACACAGGAGAGACACAGAGAGAGATCTTGTATCCACTGGTTACTCTCCAAATCACTTCAATAGCGAAGGCTGACACAGGCTGAAGGTAGGTAGGAGCCAGAAGCTTCATTCAAATTTCCCACATGACCACAGGGTTCCAAGCACTGCATCTATCTTCAACCACCTTCCCAGGCCATTAGAAGAGACCTGTATAGGAATTGGAGCAGCCAGGATATTAACTGGCACCCATTTGGAATGCTGACTCCACAGGTGGTGGCTTTACCTACAGTGCTACAATGCTGGCCCTTCTTTGCCCATTTTTTTTAAAAAAGATGTGCTTATATATTTGAAAGTCGAGTTACAGAGAGAAGGAGGGAGAGACAGGACAGAGATGCACACTTGGTATATTCCCCCAAATGCTACAACAACCAGGGCTGAGCCAGGCTGAAGCCAGAGCCAGGAGCTTCATCTGGATCTCTGATCTGGGTGCAGGGGTTCAAGCATTTTGGCCATCCTCCACTACCTTTCCCAGGCATATTAGCAGGGAGCTGGATTGGAAGTGGAGCAGCCGGGACTTGAATGGGCACCCATATGGGATGCTGGCACAGCACCGGCCCCTCTTTGCCCATTTTTAATGTTCAGCTGTCTTTTTAAAGTATTTAATTTTTCTTTAAACATTTTGGATATAAATCATTTATAAAATATGAGTTGTATAATATCTCCCCTTCTGTAGGTTGTCTTTTCACTTCTTTGATAGTATCTTTTGGAGCACAAAAGCGTTTAATTTTGATGAACTACAGATCATCTTCACTTTTTTTAATGCCTGTGGATTTGGTGTCACCTATAAGAAAATATTGCCTAAATTAAGTTCTTGAAAATTTATGTCTTTTCTTTGTAAGAATTTTGGAGTTGCAGTTCTTACGTTTAGGACTCATAGTCTGTAATTAGTTAACTTTGTATAGCATGTGAGCTATATTCAACTCATTTTATTTGCATTTGTATACCTAGTTGTCCCAGCACAATTTGTTGAAAATAATGTTTTTCCCTCATGGAACTATCTTGACAGTTGTTGAAAATCAGTTTGCCAACATGTGAGAGTTTACTTCTGGACCCTGAGTTCTGCCTCATTCAGGAGTAGCCTGTCCTTATGCCAGTGCCACCCTGGCTTTATCACTGTAGTTTTGTCAGTTTTTAAATTTAGAAGTGTGAGTCCTTTACAATCTTCTAAAAGATTTTTGGGGTATTCTGGCTCTGTGGCATTTCCACATAAATTTTAGATCAGTTTTTCAATTTCTGTTGAAAAGGAGTTGGGATTTTGGTAAGGTTTGTATTGCACCACTAGATCAATTTAGAAAGTATTGCCATCTTCATATTAAATTTCCCATCCATAAACATGCATTGCATTTATATCTGTTTAGGACATATTTATTTTCTTTCAATAACAGTTTGTAGTTTATAGTTCAGTGTACAAATCTTCCGCTTCTTCGGTTGAGTATTTTGAAAAGTATTTTATTCTTTGTGATGCCAGGCAAATGCAACTGTTTTATCGATTTCAATTCATTACAAGGTATAGAAATATAACTGATTTTTTTAAATCTTGTATCATGAAAGCCTGCTGAACTCATTTTTTAGTTCTCATAGTTTTTTAGTGGACTCCTTAGGGCTTTTCTATACTTAAGACCAGGTTGTATCAGAATAAATACCGTTTTGATTTTTTCCTTTCCATTCTTTATGGCTTTATTTCTTTCTCTTGTCTAATTGCTGTGATCCCGTCCTCCAGTGTGATGTTAAGTAAAAGTGATAAGAACAGGTGCTTTTTTTGTGTTCCTGATCTTCACGGGAAAGTGTTTGGTCTTTCGTCCTAAGTATGATTTTGGCTGTGAGTTTCTCACCACTTTTAGGTTGTCATTAACTGGATTTTTTTTTTTTTATTTCCCTGTCTCTAGTTTTCAAAATAATATCCGTCACTGAAAGCCAAATATCTGACCAGCTCTCAGTTCTTTTTCCATTCTCTCTCTAAGTATAGTCCACTTATTAATGTATAGCTTTTTTTTTTTTTTTTGACAGGCAGAGTGGACAGTGAGAGAGAGAGACAGAGAGAAAGGTCTTCCTTTTGCCGTTGGTTCACCCTCCAATGGCCGCCGCGGTCGGCGCGCTGCGGCCGGCGCACCGCGCTTGTCCGATGGCAGGAGCCAGGAGCCAGGTGCTTTTCCTGGTCTCCCCATGGGGTGCAGGGCCCAAGCACCTGGGCCATCCTCCACTGCACTCCTGGGCCACAGCAGAGGGCTGGCCTGGAAGAGGGGCAACCGGGACAGAATCCGGTGCCCCGACCGGGACTAGAACCCGGTGTGCAGGCGCCGCAAGGCGGAGGATTAGCCTGTTGAGCCACGGCGCCGGCCAATGTATAGCTTTTTATTGAGTTATTCTGATGAGCCAACTCCATTTAAGTGGTCATAGCACTCAGCAAAGCGTCTTCAAAAGCTATGTCTTTTTGCATTCCCAGTTTCTAGTATGCAGAGTTGTAAATAGTAGCTGCTTCTGTCTTTATGAAGGAATGGACTACACTAGTTTATTCTGAAAAGTCTGCCATCTAAGAATGCTTAACGTATTGTCTTTCTGTGTTATTTAAATTTTAAAGTGAGGTCAACTTAAAATGACTTAATTTATAAGAATCTGATGAAAGTTAAAAAACAAAAACTGTAATGTAATTTTAAAAGAACTGAAATGTCTAAGAGACACTTGACCAGAGAAGCTATATGTATGGAAAATTAGCATAGAAAGTGATACTTAACCTTAGTCGGTAGGGAATGTACTAAAGCTTCATGATGCATCCCTAAGTACCTGTTAGAATTACTAAAAAGAGATAGAATGAAATCTGACAGTATCAAGTGCTGACAAGGTTGTGAAGCTAAAGATCAGCTGAAAAGAATATTGCAGTCGCTTTGAAAAATGGTTTGGCAGTTATTAATAAATTTTGACATAATCTTACTTATAACTCAGCAAGCCTATTCCTTGGCAATTATATAATGAAATAAAAACATTTGTTCACAAAAATCCCTGTGCACAAAAGTTTAAAACAGCTTTATTATCAGTGGGCAATACCTGAAAAAAACCCAAATGTCCTTTATCTGGCAATTGTGTTGGCAATATGAGAAACATAAATATAAGGGAATTTTACTCATCAGTTAAAAAAAGTGGACTGTTAATACACACAAAAATACAGAATATAATCAAATGCATACATGAAGTGAAAGAAACCAGACTCAGAGCTATATACACTGTATGAGTACATTTTTGAATGGAGGCTTATAGGGAGCAGAAAATAATGAAGGGTTTCCAGAAGTTAGGACAGCAAAGGGATAGCCTAAGGAAACAGTTTTGGAAGTTTTCTGTATGTCTACTGTGGTAGTAGTTACGTAGCTATACGCATTCATTAAAATTCCTATACTTTGTGTATCTGTGTGGGTGCAAACTGTTGAAATCTTTACTTAGTATATACTAAGTTGATCTTCTGTATATAAAGATAATTGAAAATGATTCTTGATGAAGAATGGGATGGGAGAGGGAGTGGGAGATGGGATGGTTGCGGGTGGGAGAGAGGTTATGGGGGGGAAATCTGCTGTAATCCAAGTTGTACTTTGGAAATTTATATTTATTAAATAAAAGTTGAAAAACAATTGCTAGAGCTGCAAACCCAGAGAGTGAATTTTACAAATTAAAATAATTAATAAAAATTTAACTAAAGGCATTTGGACATAAGTGGTATTTGAAACTTTGTACTTCTTGGACTATAAGACAGGTAAACTGGGTTAGGTGAGGCTTTCTGACCTCTTGCCAAGGATTTAAGGAGAGCAGTGAGTAGTGATTTAAGTTTCTTAGGATATCATGGTGAGCCTAGAAATTCAGGAAGAGAAGCAGGTCATAAAACAACAAAATTGAGAATAGAAATGAGGTCACTGGGCAGTTACTTCAATTGTGTATTGCTTGAGGAGCAGGGAGCCAACAATAGCTTGCTTCTTGTGATGATGTAGAAGAAAAGAAAGACAAAGAACAGGATCAAAAGCCTTCTCAGTGAATGATTGTTACCAACACTCGTGTAGATTCCAAAGCTCCAAAGCGAATATGCTCAGTGGTCCTCACTGAGAAATCCAACAGGGCTCTTTGTGGAATGCCGGCCGTATGAAGGACGATTTCCAGGGATTTAGCTAAGTGTATTAGGAAGGCAGAAAGATCTAGGGGAATCCCAGCTTTGACATTTACAAGCCTAGAGCCCTTGCAAATATCACTGCTTTTTGATCTTGTTTTTCCAATAAATCACGCAGGGTTAACAAACATGTAACTTTGAGTGTTGGGAGAATTAAATGAGATAATGTCTGTATAGTGCTAAGTGCAATACCTGGCAAACACTCAGGAATGTGTGGTGAATGTTACATTGCTGCTGGTTCCCAGGAACAGATACATATTTATTTTTTTCTAGTGCATGCTTGTATTTAAATTTTTTCTTGTCAACCTGTCATCAGTAGGAAATTGTCATGCCTCAGATGCATCATCTTGCTGCCTAGAATATTAGACAGAGAGTGAATTTGAACAGAAAGTTATTCCTAGAAGCACAAAATATTTTATACTCAGTACAAAGAACCTTCAAAAGCAAGAGTTGTGACTTCTTCACTCCAGAACTGGTTAACCTGTTGGGATATTTGGGAGATGAATTCTGTGCCACGTGCATGTCTTTACTATTTACTAGATCAGGAGATACCAGCTGCTCTCCAAGCTCTTCTTCCAGCACAGAAAACCAATTTCCCAGCACCAGGGGAGACCATAAAAAGGGGAAAAAAATGCAAATGTCCAGCATTGATTAGTTTTGCCAGCTGGTGTACTTCCTCCAGAATCAACAGATTGCCACTTTATTTGCGAAGTCCTTTGAACAGACTCAGGGTTGTTATTTTATTTTTTCTTTAGAAATGGCATTAAAAAATAAATAATCCTTTCCAGGTCAAATATCAGGCAATTTGACAACTGGGATGGGGGTTCATAACAAGAGCGAGGGAAGGAATAGAAATTTCTGGACTGTCACCGAAAGTGTATTTGACTTTGGGGAGGGTCTGGGCCTTCTAAACCTGTGATTGCAACCTCAAATGGTTTCAAAGGCCGGGCTAGTGTGTAGGTGAGTGAAGAAGTATCTGAATATAAGGCAGAGGGGTTAGTGCTGAGTAGGGGCCTATGCTTTCCCCAATATCAAAAAATATTTGATCACAAAAATACTTCATTTTTTTCCCTCATAGATGAAAAAAATAGAGAATGTGTAATAATAAATGACATCTAGCACAGCTTCAAAATCATAGTACTAAATTGGTCCCCTGGTCCTGTGGTGGACCAAAGCAGCCCATCTGTTTTTGAATTGATCAGCTTTTGCTCACATCCATGTGCCTGCTGTTGGGCAAGACTCTGAGCCCATTGTTACATATCCTGATTGTGATAGGGTTTCTCCACATCCCATCATAATGATGAAGTTGTAATGCTGATTCTTTATTCTATTTAAAAAAATAATGCTGTGGATCAAACAGAACAAATTTATATAGTCATTGCAGCCAGTGACTGTTAGTGTGGGCCTCTTCTTTGGACTCCAGCTTAATAACTGTTGTATGGTACTGCTTTCTGACAGATGGAAATCTATGCTAGAAGCAATATAAATTATGTTAAAAATAATCTCTTATTGATCTTTTTTATTTTAACTTTTATTTAATAAATATAAATTTCCAAAGTACAGTTTATGGATTACAATGGCTTCCTCCCCCATAACTTCCCTCCCACCCTCAACCCTCCTATCTCTCGCTCCCTCTCCCATTCCATTCGCATCAAGATTCATTTTCAATTAACTTTATATAAGAATATCAATTTAGTATATATTAAGATTTCAACAGTTTGCACCCACACCAAAACACAAAGTGTAAAATACTGTTTGAGTACTAGTTGTAGCATTAATTCACATTGTACAACACATTTCCATGTTGGTCCTGAGTTTTGCTTATTTGTGATCATGACTGGTGTCAGCTCTTGGCTAAACTGATTGAAGATATCCTAACACACATTTGATTTCTTGAAGTTGTCAAGGCTCTGTTGAGAATATACACCTTTTAGAGAGAGGAATGCGATCATGAATTAGCTTTATTCATTTTCTTTCCCTCAACCTTCATTTGTAACTAATATGAATATGATTATAACTATCAACAAATACATACATTTATATGCACACCCACATCCATTCCATGTTTATATATATATATATATATATATATATATATATATATATATATACACACACATATACTCACACATATGAGTGATTTTCAAAAGCTTTGTGGAAAATGTGTATTGTGAGAAATTATACATTGATTTCAAATTTTTTACAACAAAGCAAACTTATCCTTTAGTTCAGTTTTCCATGAACTTTCAGAAATGTAATTATAATGTAAACATCAATGCATAGTTTTTTTAATAATATTTAAAAATTTTACCAAAAAATCTGTACTGAAAGAAACTCATACTATTAATTCCATTTTCCATTTTTAGATAGATACATATAACTGTATCATATTGATAATGGTAATGGTGACTATCTCTAGGGATATGTGTTCTTATGCTGAAGAAGCTGACTGTGGGACTGGTAAACTGCATTTCCACTGTCACAGATGCTGTGATTGAAATGGGGAAGGAAGAAAAATTTACTAACACTTAAGTCTCTGTCTGAGGAAATCGGAAAAAAAAGAGTGCCTAATCAGTAGAGGGAATTTAGATGAACTAGTAAGTGATATTGGGACATTTAATTCATCATTAAAAAAGCTCTATGACCCTACCTCACCCCTTTCACCAAAATAAATTTGTGGAAGATAGACTATAAAGAGGTCCTTGCACTTCTTACCTCCCCTGAGTCACACCTCTTCATATCACATGTTTGTGTAATCCTTTTGAGTGTGCTCAGGATCAGCGACTTGCTTCTTATTGGAACCAGGGTGATGTGTTGATTGTGATCTTATGTATGTGATTACATAAAATTGAAAATCTATCTTCCTGGAGTCTCGCTCTCCCGCTCCCTTTCCTCCTCCCTCTCTCATGAATCAAGATGCCATGAATCCTAGGGCATCAGAAATTGAATTCACGGAGTTTGGGGGTGGCTGCTTCCCCAGTTGAGTCTCTGATGAGACCACAGTTCTGGCTGACACCTCAGTCACAGCCTTCTAAACTTTAAGCAGGAGCCCAGTTAAGCTAAACCAGACTCCTGATTCAAAGAAACGGAACATTTGTGTTATGTTAAGCTGCCAAGTTTATAGTCAGCAATGGGAAAATAATGCAAAATTCATATTGGTTAGTGAATTTCGTGTGGAAAAAAAGAAGAAACTATACAAATACCAGAAGAAAATGTGATGGAAGATTTTGTGATCTTGAAGTTCAAAAGATGCTGCTAAAGTAGAAACAAAACTCAAAATCCGTTAAAAAATACTGACAGATTTAATAAAATGTTTAAAATTCTGCAGGGAAAAACTATAACTAAATCAATATCAAATTAGACAAAAGCATTTGTGACAGATATGGCAGATAAAGGGCTAATTTTCTTAACTCTTCAAAGTGTCTGCAAATCACAAAACAAAATCAGCAACCCAAATGAAAAACAAGCCACAAATATTACTGACTCAGAGTGAAAAACATAGAAACAGTTTTAACACACAAATAAATGACCACCTTTATGCATACTCTTTTCAAAAGGATATATTATAAAAAGGAAAGTGTGTGTGTGTGTGTGTGTGTGTGTGTGTGTGTGAGAGAGAGAGAGAGAGAGAGAGAGAGAGGGAGAGAGAGAGAGAACTCATTAGAAGAGAGGACTGTGCCCGACTGTGAGCTCAGCCTGTAACAGTGTCAGCATGGGGAGGGAAAGCTCGACATGCCTGTCCTTAAAATAGAAAGCAGTGCCCCAGGTGAAGAATTCAGTTACTTTCAGTCAGGAAAATGGGACCAGGTAACAGGAGGCCAGAGAGACAGGATTAATTTGATCCTGGAGGTCAGGCAGAGAATCACTGTGTCTTATGGGGTCATGGCTTAAGCACAGCAAAGAATGCCCAAGTTCACCTGATTTTGGAGCAGAAGCTGTTTATTTTCTATGAAATAAAACAAACAGCAGGTACTCTGATTGACCTTGGGTTTGGAGGATGAGAATTTTTTTTTAACTTTTATTTAGTAGATATAAATTTCCAAAGTACGGTTTATGGAAAACAGTGGCTTTTTCCCCACCATAACTTCCCACCCACCCACAACCCTCCCATCTCCTGCTCACTCTACCATTCCATTCACATCAAGATTTATTTTCGATTATCTTTATATACAGAAGATCAATTTAGTATATATTAAGTAAAGATTTCATCAGTTTGCCCCCACACTAAACACAAATTGCCAAATACTGTTTGAGCACTAGTCATATCATTAATTCACATTGAACTACACATTAAGGACAGAGATCCTACATGAGAAGTAAGTACACAGTGACTCCTGTTATTGACTTAACAAATTGACACTCTTGTTTAAGGCATCAGCAATCTCCCCAGGCTCTAGTCATGAGTTGCCAAGGCCATGGAAGCCCCCTGAGCTCGCCGACTTTGATCTTACTTCCACAAGGCCATAGTTAAAGTGGAAGTTCTCTCCACCCTTCAGAGAAAGGTACCTCCTTCTTTGATGGCCTGTTCTTTCCACTGGTATCTCACTTGCAGAGATCTTTCATTTAGGTCCTTTTTTTTTTTGCCAGAGAAATTTTTAAAAAGAATATGAATTAGTCTTTAGAGTGTAGCAGGAAAAAAAATTAAACATATTAGCTATCAGAATATGGTACTTGTGTATCCATTGGATTTAAGCATTTTGTAATAATCTGTTCCTGGAGTCTAAGACTATTGTGGAGCCTATGTAGTAATTATCATTTATATTCTCATTGGATCTTCACAGGTGCCTTTTAGAAGAGTCACATTATTCCTGTTTTATAGGTAAGATTCAGAGGAGTTACTTCTTTTTAAGGATCTTACAGAGTGATCTTAGTTTCCGGTTTGTGTATGGGCTATATGGGTGTAGAAGATGAAAGAAAACTTGAATTCAGTTATAAAGAATTATTTTCAGATAGTTGGGCCATTCCAAAGAGGGATTCATCATCTTGCTTCAAACATGCTCATTCCCTGTATCCTCCATCTCCGCTGTTATTTTTTAATACCTCCTCTGAGCCCAAACCTTGGTTCTAGAAGATGGAGATGGGGTGTGGGGGCACTGGACAGATTTTTCCTCTCTCATAGACCATGTTGTAAGGGAAGACAGAGAATAAAATAGTTACAAATACACAGGCAATGTAATTTATGCCTTTGATGAGTTTTACAAAAACGAGGAAAGCAGAATCTAAGCAGAGAAAAGATTATGGGCATGGTCAAGGAGGTGAAAAGGTGGTCCTGAGTGTCCCATGTTGAAGGAGCACCAGGGGCTCTATCATTGGCCGGGTGAGGTGAGCAAGGAAGAATTTGAGGGGAGGGACGTGCAGAGGCCACATCACAGAGAGCCTGTGTAGTATGATGAGGAACAGGGATTTCGCTCATCCCTCTGGATGTGCTTGGAACATTTGAGGCAGGGAAGAGCTGGGTTCTGGCTTATGTTTAGGAAAGGTGACATTGTGTGTGGCAGGGAGGGAAAAGAGTGACCGCAGGGAGCTATTAGAAGATTGTCCAAGGTGAGAGTAGACAAGGGCTTTGAGGAAGGTGGAGGCAGGATGGATGGAGGCAGGTGGCAGAACGTAAGAGGCAGTATTTATATGGTGTTCTTGTGGGAAGGAAAGCATGAATGGGGTCAAGGGTGAGGCAGACGTTTGGGGATTCAGCACGGGTGGTGGTAGCAATGGAGGCAGAGGAGACTAAACCAGTGCACTTCCCTGCTGGAATCCTCACAGGCTCACATCACCTGCTGACTCCTCCCCAAGGCCTGCAAGGCTCTCCCAAGATCGAGCCCCGCCTGCCTCTCAGGCTTATCCCCTACACACATGTTCTCCTCTCCGTGTTGGTGAGCAGCAGTCTAGCTTCCCTGCACACATTGCTGCTTCTTGCCTCTGCGCCTTTGCGGACTTCATAGCCTCCTCTTCATTCATGCCTTCCTCCAGGAAGGAGTTTCTGGCTCCTAAGTTCAGGTTAAGTCACTCCTTCTTGCCTGATCAGCTGAGCTCTCCTGGAGGGCAGTTCCCATATGTCATTCATTCCCATATGTCATTGGTACCCCTGAGCCTAACACAGTGCCTGGCACTTAATAAGTGGGTATGGGTACACAGGGTGTCTAATGAATGAATGAACACCTGAATACTGCTCCATGAACAATGCTGTGCCGTTTCCAGAACTAAATATTAAATCCAGGAACATTTTTGGATGTATAAGAGATGAAAGCAAGTTAACCAGAGACTGTGTAAGGTGTGTGGCGGGGGGAGTATTTCTGAATCCCGATTTGCATTCTGAGATATCATCTGGAACTACCAGGGAAGCTAGATTGTCTCTGGAAAGGCTTTGTTAGAATGGGGATGAGGGAGTGCATGGAGAAGAAAGTCAGGTATCACAATGAGAAGAGTAAGTGCAGGAGAGGGCTAGCCTGATGCTCTTTTTTGTGCATTCTTGATAATGCCCTGCCCCGAGGGTCATTCCTCAGCCACCACAGAGTCACCCTGTCCCTTTAATTCTGCTTGTAGCCCAGACCATGCTCCGAGGTACATGATTAATGCTTCTCCCACCAGCCTCCCCTCACTGCCTTTACATGCAGCCACACTACCAGTCACCTAACCCCGACAGAAAAAAATACGGGCCTGTCACAATCTTGTGGCAAGCTAGATCTCCCAACATTAAATCACCATTAAGGGCTTCTGTAAGTTTGATAGCAGCTTTGGCTGTTGGTTTCTTTCTTTCTTTTTTTTTTTCTTCCCTTTTTATCCCATTTAAACTCAGCTACAGCTTCCCTGCTCTCAGCAGGGGAGTGCTGCAAGGACAGAGCAGGCACTACCTCTTCCTACACAGATGCACTCCCATCCCACAGCTGTGGAGTGCAGAAGAGCCCAGGACTTCTCAGCAAAGCCTCTGGGGCACAGCAGCCATAGATTGCTGAGCTGTTGGCAGAGGCGGAAGGGTGCTGCCAGTAGGCATCTGCCTATTCATTTGTGAAATTCTTTCAAAACAGGCAGCTCTTTTGATCCTAACAGGAATCTTCCTGAATGAAGTATTTATTATGCCCAGTTTAAAGATAAAGGAGCCAAGGTCCAGAGACCTGGATTAATTCAGTGTTACTCAAGGGTGAAACACAAGTCCTCTGACTAGGAGTCTGGAGGTGAGATCCTGAGAAACCTCCAAGAATTGTCATTGAATTTGTTTTCTCTCAAGCCTTCCCCAAGTAAGGGAAGACTACTGCAGTTAGGCATTTCTGGCTCAGATCTCAACTCTGCCATTTACTATCTGGGTTACCTTGAAGAATTTACTTATTGATCCCTATACCAGTTATCCTGAGCCATAATAATGACAATTAACCAACAACTACAAAATCTCCATAGCATTTAAACATTTTTCACTCAAGAGTCTGGATATGGCCCGAGTGGTTCTGCTAATCTGATTGCACTCAGCTCATCCTGATTGGGCTCATTTGTACTTTTGTGGCCAGCTGATTGGTTGGCTGGAAGCTGACCAGTTGGGGATGATCTTGGCTGATAGAACTTGGCTCTGCTCTATGTGCCTCCCAAAACTATGGCTTTGTCAGGCCTTCTGTATGCAATAGCAAGGTTTTAGGAGAGAGACAATGGAAGCATGCAAGTCTTCTGCAGATAAAGGCTCAGAACCAACACATCATTGCTTTTGCGAGATTATTTTGGCATAGGCAAGTCACAAAGCAACTCTGACCTAGGCAACTGAGAAATAGTCTCCATCCCTTGAGAAAAGCGGTCACAAAGTTATTGGACAAAGGAAATACCTAAGGGGGCAATTAAATGGGAGAGTTAGTGTAGTCGATCTTCTACAATCCCTGTGCCCTTTTGATTTTGCATTTTGGAAATAACATTAAAACATGATCTATCACATGGAGACATTGTGGTGACAAAATGAACCAATACATGCAAAGTGGTTAACATAATACTTGGTATCTAACACAATAACAAGTATTCAGAGTGTTAATTCTTTTATTATTTGAGGTTGCCATTCTGGAACAGGGATCCCTTATCCTACTCCAGTAACATGGGACTCTTCAACCCTCATTTCTTCAAAATGCTTTTTCCTAGAGGGAATTGCCAGTACATCAGCTTCTTCCTACAATAATAGTCTTTGCTGTGGATTGATATTTCATATGAGATTTACTGAGATGCAGTTTCAGGGCATTAGTGACTTAAAGGTACTATGCACTTCAGCATAAAGAAATGTCACATGTGAGGAGGAGAGGTGGGGCAGTGTGGAGAGAAGCTTGGGAATGTTCTGGAGGGCGTTCAAGGTCTAGCCTTGACATTCAACTGCAAGCACAACCTGCCCGTGTTTACTTGCAGCTTCCTACATCTGAAATTAAGTTGGACCTGTGCATGTTCCCCTGTGAGTCATACTTTCCCACCTTGCGTGTGCAGCTGCTGTGTTGTCTGAACTCCTCTTTGATAGGTTCTGAACCTGATACTTGACACTTAGGTACTTCTTTAATACCCTTACTCTGGGGAAAGTCTTACTTTCTTTGCTTCCTCTTTGAGATTTACAAGCAAACAAGCAGTATTTGAGCTTTTCTTTTTTCCTCCGTTTCTTCCTTTGCTATAGCACATGACGTACATGGTAGACTTCTGAGGAAATTAAGAGCTGGGCCCTGCCCTAGGGAAACCAGTAATCAGGTGGGAGGCCTGGTGTGTGACGATGACATGATGGCCAATGTGATCAGATGAGAGGTGAGGCAAACAGTATTTGGAGGTCATTCAGAGGAGGGAGATTTGGCTTCTGCTAGTTTGATTTAGGGAGAGAGTGAGCTGTACTGAGGTATAAATGAGATGGAGATGGTGACACCTTTTTCATACATGAAATAGCAACTTTTTATTGTTCAAAAATTAAGACAGTGCAATAAAAGAAGAAAATGAAAGTCTTATTTTGTGGTAGATGCCATTGGCTGACTACTCCAAATCCTCTCTCTCCTTCTTCCTCAGTAACATAGACTTGTTTCTATTCAGGGTGGCAACTGAAATACTACATTACCTAGCATCCTTTGCAGCCAGTTTGTATTGGCCTTATATCTAGATTCTGACCAATGAGATATAAGGGAACACATTGTGTGGCATTTTCTTGAGGAAATTCTCCTCAAGGAAAATGATTTTGCTAGGAGGTCTTGCCCTGTTGCCTTTCCCCATTTCTCCTTCTTCATTTTTCATATATAAAGGTGATGGCAAAATATCCAACAGGAAGTAAGGTGTAGCAGGAAGTAATTTTGAAGATGTTTATGTTTTTATTCAGGACAGACCAGGTTAAGTTACAGCAAGAAACCATTACCCAGTTTCAATGGTTTTATAATTCTTCCTCACCTCAGTATCCAATAGAGCTTATCAAAGGAACTGTGATAAGTCAAGTCACCTTATCATTGGGCTGATGGCAACTCCCTTCTAACATGTACTTTTAAAGTCACCTCAGTGGTAGGTGGAAGGATGCATAATGATTTTTGCACTGGCTCTTAATGTGCCTGCCTGGAACTGATGCATATTAACTGTCCTTTATAGTTCATTTGTGAAAACAAGTTACATCAAAATTCAACAGAAGGAGAAAGTATAGTCCTGTTACATTCCTGAAATGAGGGAAGAAAAAGAATATTAGCAAACAAAAAATGACTTCTGTACTATGTACTAGGATTGGAGCAGAAAAATTACGCACCTGAATTCCTAATGACTTTGTGAGTTGCCATTCCAGCCATGGATGGCCTACTTCCAGACTTCTTCCATTTGAGAGAATAAACCTTCCTGTGATTGCACCATTATTATGGGGTTTTCTGTCATATACAGCCATCTTCAGCCCTAAAAAATGCCTCCCCACCACCACCATTCAGGAATAAAGACAAATACAAGTTTAATGTCTGTACTGGAGAATGACACTTAGGAGTCCCTGTGAAGCTGATATCCTTTCAACTACTTTTAAGAGGAGAGGCCACAGCAGTTCCTGACCTGTGCAGTCCCGTGTTCATCATGTGATCTTGTTACCATGCAAGTGACTAATTGGAACAAGGCCAAAGCACCTGCCTATGGGCTGGACAGACCACTCATCACAAAGAGCTCTTCCAGTACAGGGACTGGAGAGTGAATGATTGTGTGAGTGGAGGAGACCCTCCTACTCATGGTTTGAATCTGTAACACACAGAGGGAAGTAGGCAGAAGCTGAGAGGAAAGCAGAGGATGAAAGCAGCTGCATGATGTGAATGTTAACCACTGGGGTATCTGTCTACTTTGTTCTGAACAGTATTGCAGGTGTGAATGGTGAGCAGGATCCTCAGTTCCCTGTGAGATCTCTGTGTTGGTCCTGCAAGTGTTTCGGCTATTCTTTTTTTCTTTTATCACCCTATGAAGTGATAGCAGAGATTAGGGACTATCAACAGTGTGTGTCCTTCTCATATGTATTCTATATTGTATTGTTAGGCAATTTTTAAAGTTCTACCTTGCTTTCACTCAATAATAAACCATTACCATATTTTCATGTTATTAATATTCCGATAGCAACATATGAACATAGACTGGTGAATAGTATTGTACTGAATAACTATTTATTTAGTATATCCCTTAATATTAGCATTTAAGTGACATCCTATTTTTTTTACTTGTATATGTATTTTGTTTTTATATGTAACATCAAACTTAAAATCCATGAAGCTGATATTTGTATACATTCATAATGTTTTCATAGGTGAGACTGTGGTGGGAAGATAATGGGTAAGAAGGGAGGCATTGTAGACAAAGGATATGGCACAAAGAGAGCACTAAGCTTTGAAGTACCAAAATCTAAAAATTGTTGTCAAGTTTTGCTAGTGTTGGGAAAGACAGTGGCCAAATAATTGATAATCTTAAATGAAAGTAAAGAATGGTCATTGATAAGGGCTTTTTCTTTGTGAACTTTGCCAATAAGCCAGCAGTATCACAGGGTGACTCTTTTCTTCTGTATGGTGTGTGATTGTGCTAAGGAAGGGTCAGTGGAGTTTAATGTAGTCCATTTCACATGATGTGATCTCCAGGAAACAAACAAAACTACTTTGCACTTGGTATTGTGCTTTGTAAAAAAATATACCATGCCTTTAATGGAACTTTCTCAGCGTAGACTTAATCTTATGACAAATAATGTTCTAAGTAGAGATACCTCTGTGATGGATAAATATTCCTTCATATTTGCATTAACCTTGTAAATTTTTTTGGAAAATATATCCTCTTTGTTTTATCAGATTCTCAAAATAATGTGGTCCAAACCAAATGTTAACTTTCCTATTTTTCAGATAAGGAAACTGAGGTTAGGTGATTGAAATAATTAGCTCTAAAGCATGTCTCAAAGTTACCCAAGACCATCTCTGTGAATTCTAGGGATGAGAATGAGGCCTGGCTTAGTTCTTCGCCATCATCATATGCCACCCTCCCCACCCCTGTCTCCGTGAGGGAGCTTGGCCTTTGGCCCCTTCTTCTCATTTCACACCCAGTGTCCTTTGCCGTTCTCCATGAAGCCATCCAGCCAGTTAGGAGAAAAGTCAGTACAAAGGGCCAAGTAGACTGATCTCAAGGTCGGTTTTTTTTTTTCCAATGCACAAGTGAAAACCCTCTTGTCTCACTTTGCCTCTTCAGGGACTTCTAAGGCTTTCAAGCACACAGCATCACAGGGCTTGTTAAACATGGGAATTTCCCCAGACCCCATCCCTAGGCCCTGTAATTCAACTGACTATGGGTGAGACCCAAATATGCATACCTTTAACAAACTCCTGGGATGCTGATGGCAAATATAGTAAAAGGAACACTGTTTAAGACACACTGCCCACTTTTGTG
The DNA here is from genome assembly GCA_949820135.1 of Sylvilagus floridanus. NCBI lineage: Eukaryota > Metazoa > Chordata > Mammalia > Lagomorpha > Leporidae > Sylvilagus > Sylvilagus floridanus. The sequence goes on from OX463241.1 coordinate 43,064,493, forward strand.
CTTGAGCACTGCTTTGTCTCCTTTTTAAATGTGCCTGCTCTTAGAAAAGCAACTCCAGCCCCGCCCGGTTGTAACCCCTTATCAGTTCCATGCGTTTTGCAAATTGCATTTGCTCTTCATTTATGGACAAACCAGGTCAGCACTGCCAGGCCAATAAGAGCTGGATTTTCCCTGGCCTCATGCATCAGTGACAGATTTGCCAGCCTCGGCCCAGTTCCGACATCCTTGCAATCGGCAGTGGTTGATGAGGATGCAGGATACACATGACTCGATTTGCAGAGAGCCGGCTACGCTTTCAGGGAAGTCAATAAGAAAAATCTCATTTTGATCTGCAGATTGAGCTCATTTGATTTGGAAGTCACTGGTGGCAAAAGAAATATGGGGCCCAGGGATGTCTCTTGCAGTCCTTCTCTGGCTATAATCACCCCTAAGAAGCCTTTTTCTTCATCTAGCCCCTCCCCCCTCCTCTCTGCACAGATTCAATGTGTCAGAGGAGAGAGAGAGAGGGAGGGAGAGAGAGAGAAAGCCACACTGTGCCCAGCAAATAGGCAGTTACTATGAAAAATATCAATACTAAGCATTTATTATTTAAAATCTTTGTTATGTTTATTATATTACAATATTTGCAATAAAATATTTTGTAGTAAAATATTTTAGGTACATTGAGTTAACTAAATAGATAATTAAAATTAACTTTAGGGATAGGCATTTGCTACAATGGTTAATAAGCCACTTGGGACTCATATCAGAAAACCTGGGTTCTAGCCCCAGTTCTGCTCCCAATTCTAGCTTCCTGCTATGTACCCCCCTGGAAAACAGTGGGTGATGGCTCAAGTATTTGGGTCCCTGCCGATGATGTGGGAGGCCCAGACTGAGTTATAAGCTCTTCACTTCAGCTTGCCCTGGACCCAACTCGTAGGGGAACTTGGTGCTGTGAACGAGTGTTTGGGAGATATCTAGATCTCGCTCTGTTTCAAATAAGTAAAATAAATTTAAAAATTAAATGTAGCTGCTTCATTCTACTTTGTAAAATGTGGCTACTTTGGAATGGCATATATGAACACCCAAGAAAACACTTAGCCAGGCTTGCCTTCATCATGCTCCGGTCTTCCTTTCAACCTCTAATTTAGCCAGACAACTTTCCTTTGATCTGATGAATTTATCACTCGCCCTTCTGTTGCTGTGCCTCCTCCTCCCACTTCTCTTTCATTTACTCTTACACGGTGAGCATTGCTAATCCAAAATAGTTTTTAAGGGAAATTCTACACCTGATCTCATGTGGATGAGTTACAGTCAAATGTAGGAACACCAAAAACATTGTGCAATTCACCTTCAGGTTCTGGAGACCAGGTGTACATGAATCATGAATTTTATGTTTAGACTTCAATTTAACCTCCAAGATGTCTCATTATGTTTATACAAATATTCAAAATAGGAAGAAAGGCAAACCCTGAAACACTTCTGTCCGAAGCATTTCAGATAAGTGCTATTTAATTTGTGTTTTAGTGTGTTATCCAGAAGTCGCTTCTTAGATGTTACCAGCTCTAAGAGGTCTTCCTTGACTCTTGAGTCTGGGTTAACTGTTCCTCCTTTAGTTCTAGTAAAACCTTAACACTTTCTCCTCTGTGGAATACAAATCTACTCTGCATTGGATGTGCTTAAAAAAAAAAAAAAACAAAAACCCTTTGTGTGCCTGCTCCACTGAACTGTAAGCTCTGTGAAGGCAAGATCCTGTGTCTGTCTTGTGTGCCTCAGAGTGGGAACTCAATATACATTTGTTAAGTAAATCAAATCACCATGTTACGCAGGCTAGAGAATTGAACTCCAGAACAAGGAGTCTTTTTATTCAAGATCACACCCTGAGTCCATGGCCAGTAACATCCAACAGGGCAATACATTTTCTTCCTGAAATAATAAATAGCATCGGGAGAGTGTAAAAAAAATGCAACCGGCAGGGTAATTCTTTCCAACAAGGTGAAGACTGAACTAACTATGGTTGCAGAAGCAGCTGTGATGCTAAACTTGGTGGTTCTAGGTAGATCTCCAATCCGAGGTAGCCCAGGAGCAGTGACTCAACACTAAATTTAGGCGTTGTCAGGAGGAGGAGGAATAAGGACAGTGGAAGTGACTAGACCATGACGATCTGAGCTATATATAGTGGAACAGGTATATCGCACAAGCTGACTTAGGACTTTGGTGTGCTGCAGGAAGTTGTCCACCTGCGTTACAAGCCGGAGGTCATTTCTGGAGTTCCTAGCTCAGCCTTTCCTCATACTGGCATGTTTATGAACAGAACAAAGCAAGAGAGTGATATTTAGTTGTGAAGCCTCTAGCGTTCTGGTGCCATCTTCTGCCATTTTTGCGTGTCAGAGATATCTTTTCTGGTCCTAACAGTTCATAACTTCATGCATTTGGAAAATGGTCCATGTCATAGATCCTTTGAGGAAAAAAATGATATAAGGGAGAAAGTGTCTTCTGTATAATTTTCTTCTGTAATTGAGTCTAACTTTTTTTCTAATTGTATAATATAAGCCCAATGTAGGATAGTTGGCAAACAGAAAAGCATAAAGAAGAAATACTTCCCCATAATTCCACCACCCAAAATAAGCCCACTATTTAAATTGCCTATAAGTCCTTTTAATATTCTTCAATTTTATTCACTTACATAGTTTTATAAAAGTAGGATATTGTGAATACCATTTAATAGTATTTTTCCTCTCACATTTATATCATGAACAATTTCTTATGCCAATAAGTACTCTTTAGTAATGTGATTTTTATTGCTTGCTTAATATTCCAATATATTTAAAACCTCCTAAGAAATCCTGTTATTGAACATTTAAATTGTTCCCAATTCTTCAGTATTATAAATCACCCTACAGGGAATGCCCTTATACACACATTTCTGATTATTTCCACAGGATAAACCTGTACTAGTGCAATTGCTTACTAAAAATAATGCACATTTTTAAGAATTTTGAAATCTATTTTTTAATTAGCTTCCAAAAGTTATAGAGCAAGCTGGTTTTCAAAGTTCCCAAGTGTTCTCGGTACACAAGTCCTCTTCTCTTTGGAGACTGTATCATTTGCAGTCATGAAGCTTGTTTTTCATTGGATTGATGATATACTTCAAAGATAAGGAATTCCAAAAGCAATCAAAATGAAATACATTCTAGAGCCCACATAATATGGAGGCACATTTACGTCTGTCTTTCTGTAAATCCTCAGGAGTGACATTTCCTGAGATGCAACATGAAAGAGTTCACTTGTCAGATAGGTTTGGGCCACGTTGTATCCTCCATCTCTGTTCAGGAACTGGGAAGTCCTGCAGGACAGCTGAACAGGTTCAAGTCTGTCTAAATCAATGTTTCTTTCACAAGGCTCTTTGGCCACCAATAGATCTAAGAGTCAAAGGGATCACACAAACAAGACTAGTGTCTGCTCATGCTAACTGATAGAACCAAAAAGGGAGAGAACGATTCATCATGGGAAGTGGGATACATAGCAGACTCATAGAATGGCAGATGTCCTAAATAGCACTCTAGCCTCAGAATCAGCCCTTATGGCATTCGGATCTGGCTCAAGAGCCCATGAGAATATTTTAGGCATGGAAAGCCAAGACACTCTGGGAAAAAAAAAAAAAAAAAGAAGACTTAAATGAAAGATCTCTGTGAGTGAGATCCCAGTGGAAAGAACGGGGCCATCAAAGAAGGAGGTACCTTTCTCTGAAGGGAGGAGAGAACTTCCACTTTGACTATGACCCTGATGGAATAAGATCGAAGTTGGTGAACCCTAAAGGCTTCCATAGACTTTGCAACTCATGACTAGAGCCTAGGGAGATTACTGGCGCCATAAACAAGGGTGTCAATTTGTTACCTCAACAACAGGAGTCACTGTGTACTTACTCCTCATGTAGGATCTCTGTCCTTAATGTGTTGTCTAATGTGAAGTAATGCTATAACTAGTACTGAAACAGTATTTTACACTTTGTGTTTCTGTGTGGGTGCAAACTGATGAAATCTTTACTTAATATATACTGAATCGATCTTCTGTATATAAAAATAATAGAAAATCTTGATGTGAATGGAATGGGAGAGGGAGCGGGAGATGGGAGGGGTGTGAGTGGGAGGGAAATTATGGGTGGGAAAGCCATTGTAATCCATAAACTGTACTTTGGAAATTTACTAAATAAAAAATAAATTAAAAAATTGCAAAGCTACAACTACACCATGGGACATAAACACTAGTCTTGAATGAGCAGTAGGTGACATGATATGGTGGCTTTCTATGGTTTTCTTTTAAGTCTGTGCACTTGTCCACAGGTGGTAGGACCAAATAAGTTTGAGGTCTTGTGTTCTTAGTCACGTTGCAAAGCAGAAAGACTGAAACCAGGCCTTTTGGAATTTTCCAGTTAGCCAAGACAGTTTCCTGATGAGCAAAGACCAGAATCAAAGTTTTACCAACCCGAACTCTTTTCTGTTTCTCCTTTGTCAACAAAACAGGTTTGCTTTGGCTTTGTGACTGCAGGTGAGGCTTTCATCTATGTCTCCTCTTCTCGTGAATGAGTTCAGGGTCATTATTGTTCAGCCCATAAGTTTAAAATTTACTTGCTCAAAACTTCCCTTACACCCAGATTTCTTAGAGCCAAGAGGGCCATTGAATACAAAATAAAACAAATTGTCTGATGCCTAGTATATCTGTATTTTTCAAGTAACAATTTTACATATCAGTTTCAAAATATTTCCTGTATTACTGATTTATTTGTCCTTAAGTTGATTAAAAGCTTTTCTTAGATATCTTTAGCTTGTCCTCAGCAACAGCAAAAAGATCTACCAATCATCAGATTGGAAGTTAATTAAAGTTAACTCATAATATGAAAATGAAACTATGTTTGCCTATGGACATCCAAAGTTACCTCACGTCTTACATTAACAAAGTTTGACTGTAAAGTATCCGATAGTACATATTTGAGAGTTTGTGGGTAATGAGGTCTGTGTCACAAGACACAAATTTGTCCTCAAAGCAGCTATATCCAACAGGTACATGAATGGGCATGGCTCATGATTTACAAAGACAGGAAGAGGGCTGGATTTGGCTTTTGGGCTGTAGTTAGCTAGCCTGTAGATGAAACAAAGAGCTTGATATTTTTGCTTTCTGAGTGCCTATATTGGTTTAATTCAGGGATAATTAAAAGCACCAAGATTGCCACTAATTTCAAGCCACCAGTCTCTGATATGAAGATCAGATTTGTTGCCCTGAGTCTAAGAAAATGAGTATTAAAACAGAACTCAGGAGCGCCCAGCACCGTCACACAGGGAGTTGGGCCTCCAGCATGCCATATCAGCACTGGTTCAAGTCCCAGCCACTCCACTTGCAGTCCAGCTTCCTGCTAACATGATCCCTGCCACCCATATGGAGACTGGGACAGAGTTCAAAAGTCCTGGTTTTGGCTTGGTCCAACCTTGACCATTTTGACTGTGAACCGGTGGATGGAAGATCTCTGTCTCTGTCCCTCCCTCTCTCTCTCCGTAACTCTGCATTTCAAATAAAATAAAATAAAATAAAATAAATCTTTAAAAGAACCCAGAAATCAGAAAGCAGCCATTGCCATAAGAGAATGGATGTATTGAAACAATCTGCTAATCTGCCTTCAGCTTCCTAATGAACTTCACGGAAATGCCCTGCTCAATGCTTTCACCATTGCAATGTCATTCTTCATAGGAGAGGGAAAACAACAAACTACAAACCAAGCAATATGGCCTCCTAAATTATTGACACATTAAAATTTAAAATGTTAATTAACAGAAGCTCTTATCTGAGAGAAGCAAATTTAACTTTAATTCCTAAAATTGCTGAATTTAGACTTCCATACCTCGGTTGGTTGATTGAATTCTTCCAAGGTTTCATGTTGCTGCTTTAAGATACACAAGAACTTCTCCTTATAGAGGTCAAGGCTCACCTCTGGCAGGTCATCCTTAGGGCTGTACCACTGACCTTTACAGAAAGGATGAATAGATACATACTTGTGTAAATATGCTAAATCCATTTCCACTCAGTACTCAAGTTTTCCCCTTGTGGATATTCATGAATAATAATAAATACATCTGAGAATCATTTTTATGTTTTCAAAGCATTTCCAAGTATATGTTCCCATTAAAACTTATTGATAATTCCAAGCTCTTGGAATTATCTTTACTTTGCAGGTAAGAAACCTGAGGTTAAACCTCCAGTTGAACTGCCAGCATAGCTTAGGCAGAACACTGGAACCATGTTGGCCAATTCTCGCCTGGTAAACTCTGGTTGCCAAGTGGCTCCCCAGAGTGACTCTTGATCCCACTCTGTTCTGCCACATTCTAATCATCATCCCAGGTGATATACCTAATCTAGTCCTCCATCAACATGGTGGTTTCAGTAGGACTCATTCAAGGCAGCCTTGCTGGGTCAAGGTCAGCTCATTGGTTGTACTGAAACATGAAACTAACTTGACAGTTAGTATTGCCAACTCCCATCTCTAATTGAACTGCAGTGTTTTAATTCTATGTCTACCGTCTTCCCATACATTGTGGCTGCTCAACTAAGGTAGTACTGACGTATTACTAACTTAGCTTCCAGTTACAAAGAGTAATAAGAGAATTAGAATGATAAATTATAAAATAGCATACATTGATGTATCTTCTTTATAATTAGCAAAATGTGTGAATAAATTCTCTCAGAATCCAAGAATATTGTGACTGAAAGCACCTTAAATATTAGGTAGTTCAAGTTCCAAATTCAATGCATAGAAAACATGGGTGAAATTTTCTAGGAAAATGATTAACAGTAATAAATATTGATTATTATCAATTGTTTAATAATTTCCATGTGCTAAACACTATGCTAAATTCTATAAACTCATATGGTAAATGGATGCTACCTCCAGCTTACAAATAAAACAAGTGAGACTTGAATAAAAACATGGATTGGCCTGAAGTTTGTGAATAGATGTTGCAGCTAGGGTGTGAGGCTAGACCACCTGATTCCTGAGCTATCTGTACATTGCAGTTCTTTCTATTCAAAAGCAGAGCCTGAAGATAAGATAAGAGTGGTACTATCCTGTCATGAGAATGGTATCCCAGCACTGCAGTCTTCTCATACCGCATAACCCTAGTCCAGTCATAAGGAAAACATCAGACAGACCAACATTGAGGTAGATTCCACAAAGAACCTGGCTTGCATTCTCAGAACTATTAGAGTCACCCAACACAAAGTTGATCTGACAGTCTAGAAAAGCTATCATCACGGACAAAAAGAGTTAAGGAGATATAAGTACTAAATGTTATCTTAGATGAAATCCAAAAACAAAAGCAGATCATAGGGATCAGAATGTGGCACAGTGAGCTGGGTTTCCATCTGTAATATCAGCATGTTGTATGAGCAGTTCAGGTCCTAGCTGCTCCATTTGCAAACAGGCATCCTGTTAACATACCTGGCTCCTTGGGCCCCTGCCATCCATGTGGTAAACCTGAATGGAGCTCTAGGCTCCTGGCTTATGCCTGGCCCCAGCCCTGATCATTCTAGCCATGTGGGGAATGAACCAGCAGATGGAAGATTTATCTTTCTCTCCATCTAAACAGATCTTATAAAACAAGTTCATTATAGGAAAATTAGTGAAATGTGAATAAAATGTGGAGATTAGTTAACAGTAAAGTATTAGTGTTGATTCCCTACTTGTAAGAAATATATCATTGTAATGTGAGATGTTAACTCTATGAGGATTTGGGAGAAGAATACGTGGGAACTCTGCTCTCCTGGGTTATTTCTATAAATCAGAAATGATCATAAAATTTATAAAGTTTATTTATAAAGAAAAATAAAAACTGGAAATAGACTTCAGGTGTTTGATCTCTGTGGGGGTCTTTGGCTTGCATTTGTGTAATGGAAATTCATGTTAGGGATACCTCTGTGGAAAACAAAGTCAAGTTGAGGAAGATGCTGTGGGAAGTGGCCTTGTGAGGAGCATATGAATATATGAGTATAGAAAGTAGGGAACAGTGCATCACCTTCAGGACCTACTGTGAACGATGCAGGCAATAAATTGAAGAGTCCTTCCCGTTAATAAATTTGTATTGATAATCTACTTAGTGCCAGACCGTTTGCCTAATACTGGCTGAGGAATGTGGAGATAAACATGATGCCATTTCTCTCAAAGAATTTACAGTATAGGTGAGAGAGAGTAAAGGGGTGGAGAATGGAAAACTACCATGGTGAGACTCTAAGGCACTAGTTCAGGATTTTAAAAAGTTCACAGAAGAGATCAGCATTGTGGTATATTGGGTGAAGCCTCTGCCTGCTACACCAACATCTCATATGGACACTGTTCCAAGCTCTGGCTGCTCCACTTTCAAGCTAGTTCCCTGCTAATGTGCCTGGGAAAGCAGCAGAAGTATACTCATGTGGGAGACCTGGACAAAGCTTCTGGCTCTGGGGTTTGTCCTGGCCCAGGCCTGGCTGTTGTTGCCATTTGGGTAGTGAATCAGTGAATGGGAGATTTCTCTCACTCTATCCCCCCATCCTGTCTCTGAAACTGCCATTCAGATAAATAAATCTTTTAAAAAAGTTCATGGAAAAATTAAATTAAAAGGTAAGTTTATATTGGTTCAAAATTTTTGAAATCTATGTGTAGTTTTTCATGATGTGCATTTCTAGGAACCGTTTGAAAATTCCTCACATGCATGAATTTCAAAAATTTTTGCACTAAAATAAACTTATATTTTAATTCCATTTCCATGAACTATTTGAGGTACACTCTTAGGGTGGCTTGGTTTTTCTTCGTTTTCAAAATTAGAATGCGTCCTGGCTTTCTACTTTCTGGATAATGTCTCAAACTGACTTCTGATCAAATCCAAGACCTTTTTTCTTTTGTTTGTATGATGTGTCTTCTTCTTGAAAACAAATGCAGTGGGGTCCATCTTTTCTCAAATGTTTCCTCTTCAGGCTCACTCAGATCCAGAGCTCTGACCCTTAAAATGTTATGTCCGAACGGGGTTGCACATTACAGCAGCCTGGGAACCTCAACAAAATCAGCACCCAGTATCCACCTCCCTGGACTCTGATGTAACTAGTCTTAAGGAAGGCCATGCTCTTTCATTTTTCAAAGCTTCCTAAGTGATTCGAATGTGCAGTGAGGATTAAAATACTATTGAATAGGCGTTTTGCCCAGATAGAGTTACTGACATGATAGAAGGGGGAAGCAGTAGGATTGGAGCAGTAGCATAGACGGTTCTACCTGGAAGCAGGGCTCTTGTGCCCCAGGTGGGCAGCTTCCTTTCGACCAGGGAAAAACCAGTGAAGAGGACATCAGCACTAGAGTAGCGATGCTTAGGGCTGCCAGTTTCACCTTTCCTCATCAGGAGGCTTTTCAGAGCAGCATTTGGGAATCACTTTGGCTCTAATTAACATCACATCCTTTGCTCAGCAAATTGCTGGTTTCCCCTGCCTTTTCTCCCTTGACCGTTTCAGAGGACTTGTTTAGAGTCAGCCCCATGCCTAAGTGGACACTTGTCAGTTATGCACCCGAAAGGTGTATGAACAAGCAGCCTTGTCAGCTAAAAAAGGAGGCTGACTTCTTGCATTTAAAATGAATATTGACTGGAAAAGAAGGGGATGAAGGGAGAAAAAAATCAAAAGTGTGAAAAATGGCTGACTCAGGCCAACCTCAATGCATATGGTGTGAAATAACATCATTAAGAGACTTTGGCCAGGGGTTGGAATTATGCAACAGCCTCTTTCAGCAAAACCTAAGATGTTTGGTAAAATTGCTCCAGAAACTTACGTCTTATAAGATTAAGGAGAATTGGAAGGTCACCTGAGGAGGTATACATTATACTTTTGAATACTTAAAAATAGAGACTGCCATTACTTGATAGAAATGAATGTTACAGTTTTTGAGGTTGCTGAGGATAGGTAACCCTCTATTTTTTTTAAGAATGACAGATCTGAACTCCTCCACTTGAAAAATCCTGTAATTTCTCTGGGCCTCGGCTTACAAGATCTGCAAAATGGATTTAAGCATGCCTGCCTCGAAGGGTAATAAAGAGGATTAAATGCGATATTTGGTGCACAGTAATCAATGACTCATCCCAAAGTGACATAAATTGGAAGTGATAAGGGCAAGTTAAAATTCTGGCCAGTAGCCCCACACATTTCTGTTTATACCTGTGTTTTTCTTCTTGCCAAGGCTGTAGTAGCAGCAGACACTCCAGTCACCCTACTGTATTCTAGGCTGGTGCCTGGAGAAACTGCATGGACATGTGATTTCCAAGATCACTGGAAGGATTCTCCCCTTCTCTTTTCAGGAGGGACTTTGGAGGAATATTAATATTCCTCAGAGAGAAAAAGGATAATGAACTCCTAGGTTTAGTTAGCTGAAGAGAAGAGCATGAGTTGAAAGCAAAATCTCACATCTGACTGATACTTGATAGCCATCAACATACTTTCTCTGACATTATGTCCTGATGAAACATGTGAATTGTGTTCAACTCTTGCCTTATTTTTATCTCCCTAAATTCAACCAGTCACTGAAACTTCTCAGGTCATCCTCAATGGTATCCACTTCCTAATCTGTCTTCCTTGTAGTGGGCATTTAGCCTCATGGTTAAGATGCCTGTTTCCCACAATCCTGCCCCTGGCCCCAACCCAGCCCTGGCAGTTGCAGGCATTTGTTGAGGGAACCAGCAGATGGGAGTTCTTTCTGTCTGCCTGCATGTCTCCCTGTCTCTCAAATAAATAACAACATTAAACAATAATCTGTCTTCCTCAAGGACATCTCTGCTAGATAACTTACTCTGCTTGCAGTGTTCCAGCAGGCTGTCTTTACCTTTGGGGGACTTCAGCTGATATTCTCATTCTTATTGCCTGTCCCTGAGGTTCTCTCATCTACTCTTGGAATCAAACATAACTTCCCAGTGTTCCTTGAACACCATTGCTGCTTTCTCCTTTGTGTGTCTATAAATTCATCATGTTGATTGTACTGTCAGCCCTTTCCCAAGTACTTGAAAGTAGTTCACCCCCTAGTGGTTAGGAACATGGGGACTAGAGGAAAATTCTGGCCCACCCTCACAAGATATATAGTCTTGAGCAAGGTTTGAATTCCGCCCTGCCTTGTAAATAAAATGGAGGATGGTAATACCTAATTTGTGAAGTATGGGGAAGAATTAGATAAGATAATGTAAATCACCTGCTTAACACAAGGTCTGACATTCAAGAGGTACTCTAAAATTGTTAGGTGCTACTATTACTGCTCATTTCTTTTTCTTGTCATTACATGTCTGTCATTAAATATCATCTCCTTCAGGAAGGCCTTATAATACTCCTCCCCCAAAGGAGTAATATGTCCTTCTTTTATACCTACATGACATTTCATAGATTTCTCATGAGCTCACCACTCATTGGCATTTGTGTCTTTGTCTTAGTCTTTTGATGAGAATCGAAATTAATTGATTGTGGGGTATTGCCTTGGTAATCTTTGTTTTCACAAAAGCATCCATCCTAGAGAAATTAATAACCAAATATTGGTGTAATAATAAAATAGATATATTGAATGTGATAATTTAAGAGACTCTTAGCACAGAACTTGATTTGTATAAAAATCTTCCCAAGTGCTATCTGTTATTACCATTTATTGTGATATTATTATACTTTATGTATTATCTAATCTGTGCCTTACCACAGTTGAGTGTTGAGACACAAACAAGAAATAATTTGCTCAAAACCAGTAGCTAGTGCAAGATATAGCTGGGATAAGGACCATCTGGTCCCATTATGTTCAAAGACTTTGATCTTAAGCAGTGGGTGGGAAATGTAGGATTTGATGTCCAAGTAGCAGATGGGAAAATTGACATACTGAGATACTGGGTTGACTAGACCTATGGGTTTTGAATACAAAGGGAAGGAGAGAGAAATTTTAAGCCTCAACATGTATCAAACTGAACTATTATAAAAATCAGTTGGCGTTCATCACACCACTGATCAAGGTGCCAAAAATGGCTTAATTTTTTTTAAAAAACACATGCAATTTCTTCTAATCTGCTTGACTAGTCAAGCCAGTAAAAACAGTAGAAGCAGTTTATTCAATGAAAAACACCCACACCCTCACCATAGTTGTCAGGCCAAGATGGCCTGCCAGTCTGTTAAAATGGTCAACCAGGTGGGGATAGAGTTTCAGAGGAAAAGGCTGAAAGAGCCATTAGCAAATGTGCTTTAATGTCTGTGGAGGACATTCAGAGTGTGCCCTGAGGTTTCTGGTCAGACAACTGTGGCTTAGCAAGCACAAAGGAAAGGGGAGAATATTTGCATAGGAGCCTAGCGGAATTTTTGAGAGAATCATGACTGAGCCCTTTATCTTTTTCTACAATTCTGAGCTTTCTAAATTTGTTGGAGTAGGCTGAGTGGCTTTGACCAACACATGCGGTGAAGGGAAGACCTCAGAACTCTTGAAATGAATAGCTCCTTGATAATGGGATGGTTCCTCTGGGCCCAAGAGGCAGATGACTCTGGAACTTGCTCTGATTCACATCTTCTGGGTTCAGCACTGAGCCTTGGGAAGCAACTTTTTCAGAATATTAAGGCGCGCGCGCACACACACACACACATACACATAGAATAATTCAGAAACAAACTGAAGGTAGCATGAAATACCTATTGAATCTTCAGTAGAAATTTGCATCTGCAAGTAAACCAGCACTCAGAGTCACACAGGATGTAGTGCATTCTGGAATAACCAGTTCTTTGTAGCAGAAGCAGGGGATTTTCTAGGCTCAGGAAGGTACATCAGAGATCTAGTGGCACAAGGCAAGGAAGAACAAGGATGACTGGATCTTGGAAACCTAGAGCAGGGAAAAGGAACGCTCAGGATAGGGAGAGGTTGTGTTCTTGCTAACTCAGCTAAGTGGTTCCTTGCATCTGATACCTGGGGGAGGGAGAGATGCTACTAGTGGAAACATTACTCACATACAAGATTATGAAGCTAGACTTCTAATTACTAGTGACTTTTCAAAATTGTAGTATACCAAAATAGTTAAATAAGTGAGTGACTGACAGATAGTTATAATATATAGATATAATATATAGTATATATTATATATTATTATAATATAAGATTATATTATATATAATATATAGATATAGATATAATGTAGATATAGATGTCTATAGGTATATAGACAGGGAGATAGATATATAGATGCAATCTGAGGTTAGAATGTTTAAAAGTGAGTGTAGTGGATTCGGCATTTGGGACAGCAGTTAAGTGCTATGTGTGATGTCTACATCACATATTGGAGTGCCTGGGTTCACATCACATCTAGGCTTCAATTCTACTTCCCTGCTAATGCTAACCCTGGAAGGAAGCAAGTGATGGTTTCAGTACTTGGGTCCCTGCCACACATATGGGATACCTGGATTGGGTTCTAGAGTCCTGGCTTTGGCCCAGCCCAGCTCTGGCTGTTGTAAGCAATTAGGAAGTTAACCAGTGGATAACAGATCTTTTGTCTGTGTTTGTCTCTGTCTTCCCTCTCTCTCTCTTCCTTATAAAAAACAAGGAATAATGAAAGAAGAGAGACAGTTAGATTTTCCAAGAAAAAATAATAAAATAAAATGAGGGCATGCCTGAGCGAAGAGAGCCACTAGAAAAACAACATAATTGAGTTTATTTACATATCTGTCTTAAGTGAGAGAAACAAAATAAATTTGGTTAGTTAGAAAGTAATAAAGACCTTGTAAAACAAATGATTGGCTGAATGCTCACAAGAGAATTCTTTAGTAATTTGAGTATAACACACACTATACAAATAAGCAGGTCAGGATAGTATGCCCCTTGGAGATTAAAAGTGTTGGTTCCATGCTACTCCATTTTTGACAGTTACCTCTTCATTTGGTGGCCATAATTGTGGTCTGAGATGAACCACAACTTAAACTTCAACTCCAGGGAGAGGGCACGTGGTGGTGGTGATCCAGCCGGGTCTGGTTGGTACGTCTCAAAGGGAATTGGCCCAAAGGAAGGCTGCTCCAAACAGAAACCACAAAAAGAGATTGTGAGGGGTGGGCCATAGTCTACTAAGGTAAGTTTTTAGTATGTCAACTAGTTTTCATAAGCAAATTATTGGAAAATACTGTAGTGGGAAGGCAATGTTCCATTTTCTTACTGGAGTGGAGGATAAAGAATTGATTTCTTTTTTCTTGTGGCTGCATCAGGAAGAAAAGATCCAGAGCTGAACTCCATTAGGACTTCATGCCCTAAATGTTCACTTCCAAAACAAAATATTTATTCATATGTGTGTATATGTGCATGCATCTGGTGAGGATAGGACTTTGAAAGAGCTTGGATGGTCACCTCCCAGCAGGCACTCAATATTCGCAATGAATGTAGACTTGGTGACAGGTGTTGTCCCAGATATTTGTTTGGTTTTGAGCCTAGAAGCACTCAGAAAAATATCGACTGGACCAATAACAACTGATGCAGTTGGTTGTTAGAGTTGAAGAAGTCTTAGGAATCACCTGTTTCTACTGGTCTTCCTCACTGTTTACTCAACTCAAACTCCTAAAGTCACACAGTGTGGGGTTATCACAGCCTAATCTGAAACTGTTTAAGGGAGGGTAATTTTCCTGTCATGCCCTACCACATCCTGGTGATACCCACTGAAGACACCTGTTGTTAACTACCAGACAGAATAAATAACTTGACTGTTCAGATGCTACGAGCACATTATACTGGAGAAAAATTGGAAGATTAATTATCTGCATAAAACGTCATCCAAAATGGCCAGTCTCGCTGGTGTGTAAATGTCCCTGGAAGCAGGAATGCTGGCTGGACCTAGAGGGGGTTAGTTGTTGAAGAGTAAGGGTAAACTGATCACATGGAACTGTGTGTAGAGAAACATCACAAAGAAGAAAGGGCAGGCCTGTCATACTAAACTTTTGGAAACACTTCTTGGTTTAAAAGAATCCTAGACATTGGAATGATTCCAGAGAAAAACAGCACATAATTAAGGAAATGGAGTAGAGAAACTGATTTATAGATGGAATTAAAGCAACACATTTTTTTATGGCTCTGTCACAAATAAGGGCATGTCTTTGACATATATCAAGAACTTTAATTGGAATAATGAGTTAATCCAAGAAGAGATGATTTAGACATGATATCAGAGGACAGGATAACATGATGGGATTGGGGAATTACCTGTTGAAATGATGAAACTGCCATCTTCCAAATGAAAGTGAGACAAAAACAGAGCAATTAAGAAAATGGTGCTTAATAGTAATTTTATATAAAAAGATTTAATTTTTAGCTTTTGACAAAACTATGAGCCAGTAGAATGAGACTTCCCATGTTCCCACAATTGTTAGAGAAACTTGAACTTAAAATTCATCATTAATTTAATAACAGCTATTATGTGTGGGAGGAAATATCCTCAGCATTAAATGTATAGATTGGTTGCAATCTATACCTCAGTTTGAAATATGTTAACATCTAAAAAGCATATTCATTTTAGAGTGAAGAACTATAGTAATTATTTAAGTACTATACATATACAACCCTGTGATAGCACATGTTTTCTGGAGGTTCAATTCCTCACTATTCCAGCACAGATCATAAACTTAAATGACTATGGATGGTCCAGTCAGTTTGCTTGCCACATCCTCGACTCTGTCTCAGAGCATCTGTTTCCACCTTGGCCCTTGCTTATTGGGAATTTGGCTAAACAACTAAAAGAGCTTTGATAAACACCTGTGCCACTTGATATTCATTTGTTCGCCATTTGTTCCTGTCTGCCTATTGTGTTAAGGTCTCATTCCTATACATTTAAGAAAAAGCTTTTCAGAGCAAAACCACTGTGTTGACCCAGACAGGATTGTGACAGGAGTTATGTCATCCTCCAGAATAAATAGACTGACATAGTTTCTGATGCTTAAATAACTGGCTGGAAAATGGTTGCTCTGCTCTTTGTGAGAATGTGGAGCCTACTGAGTTGACGTTTGTCCAGAAGCCGGATCCTAACTCTGCATCTGTTTTCTTGATCTTCTTACCTTTCAAAGATCCCACAGCAGCCCATTGTTATGAACAGTTGAAATAGGAAGCTCTTTTGGACCAAGCATTGTTTATTTCAGGACCTTGGGATCAACATTTACATTCTTAGAATTTATAGATCCTTTCCCCTTATTGGCCCATGTGATAGTCACTTTGACAACAGGCCATTTTGCTGTCAAGAAAACATCATCTCTTTCTTTCTTTCTTCTGATTTATTTATTTATTTGAAAGGCATAGTTACAGAGAGGCAGCAGCAGAGGGAGAAAGAAGTCATCCCTCCACTGGTTCACTCCCCAGATGGCTGCTATAGCCAGAGCTGTGCCTATCCAGAGCTAGGAGCTTCTTCTGGGTCTCCAGCATGGTGCAGGGGCCCAAGGGCTTGGGCCATCTTCTACTGCTTTCCCAGGCCATGGCAGAGAGCTGGATAGGAACGAGAGCAGGCAGGACTTGAACTGGTGTCCATATAGGATGCTGGCACTGCAGGCAGCGACTTTACTAGCTATGCCACAATGCGGGCCCCCCAGAAAACCTGTTTCTGATCTAAATTGTGGTACTCCCTTCAGCTGTAGTCTCCCAAGCAAATGTATGGCTGTTTGCTGTGCTTTCAAACTTCATGCATTTTTAATGATTTACAAGGAAAAGATTTTCCCTCCTCTTTTTTATAATAAATTTAATGACTTAATACACATCAAGTGGAATTGTTGGTTTGTGGTAACGGTTTTATAATTCCAAGTTCAAGGGTTTTTTTTTCCTATTTAATTATGCACAATAACTCTCATGGAATATAATGCAATAACAAAAACATGCACCAGTGTTGGCATAAGAGCCTGTTGTTTATTAGTATTGGTTCTGCGCTTTATGTTTGAAATAAAATATTTGGAACTAATGTTGGCCATGTTTCCTCCAAAGTAGATAAAAAGAAAAAAAAAACTTTCTCTCTGAAAATACCGTGCTCCAATCTTTGGTGATAAAAGCCAGCAGCTCTTGAGATAGCAAATTAAATTTTATTTGTAGAAAGTACTGTGCTGTGTTTTGTTGCTTGCTCAGAGTTATTTTTTTAATACTAATAATTTAATAAAGTAGAACTCCAATACATTGACCTGTGCTCTCTAAGGCACCAGAGTATCTCAGGGTTAAAAGGCATAGCTTGCTGAACGGTTGTTTGTTCTACATCCTGACCTCTTACTATCTCTCTTGCTTTCCTGCCAGATCTAGCCTTAGTTTTTAGGATCATCTTTGGACTTTGGAAAACATGAAGTGGTTGGATTATCAAAATCTGCAAGTCAGACATCTAAAACTCTAATGGTTAGGGACTATTTTCTTCCCTAAGACCCAACTCATCCTAGGGAGACTTGTACATCTCTCTGCCTTAGGTGTGAGCAGGTTTCAGTTGTGAGGTGAGAAGAATTATCTAGTCTTTTCCTGGAACAGTTGAGCCTAGGGTTGACTTGGTTGAGGTTTTTGTAAGCTAAGGATATTTTGGCAGCGGTGGGGCGGGACTGGCCTGAGAGTTTCCCATTATTCAGCCAAATGGGAGCTAAACGACTGGTCCAAGGCATTAAACCAGACAAAGCCAACCAGGTATAGTAAATGAAGCACAAAGGTTGGAGTTGGTAGGAAGATTGGAGTAAGACATGCAATGGTAAAGAATTTGGAAACCCAGAAAATAGCAAGTCTGGATTGCAGAGGAATCACCAGGAGAGGTTCTCTGGGGTTCTGGAAAAATCCAGAGGACTCCCTTAGAGAGTACCTGTGGGTTGACTATAGAACAGAAGCACAATGCAGCAGGTAAATGCGCAAACTTGGGAGTGATACAGACCTCCAGTCAAGTCCCACCTCCACAATGATACCACCCTGGGTGGCAAATCATGCTACTCTTTGATACACAGTAGCTTTATGTGTGAAATGGAATGAATAAAATAAGCCACTGTTAAAAATATAAATGAAATAATGCTACTTGTATTTGTTATTAGGGAATAACCATATTCTTTTAATGTGGAAATACTGCTTTTAATTATATGCATAAACATTTATATCAACATGAATATACTTTTATAATTAATTTTCTATATGTAAGTGGCAAGTATCATTGGGTACCTGTATTTTTATTTTTAAAATATTTTTGAACTTTGATATTTTTATTGAGGTTTAATAAACACATAGTGAAAAGAACTGCACACTCGTTACTAGACGCCTATCTATTATCTCAGAAAGCCACCTTGTACTTCATGACAGTTAAACCCTTTCACCATCCTCTTAACTCAGAAGTACCCACTCTTTTTTTTTTTTTTTTTTTTTTTTGACAGCCAGAGTTAGACAGTGAGAAAGATAGACAGAGAGAAAGGTCTTCCTTCTGTTGGTTCACTCTCCCAGTGGCTGCCATGACCGGTGCTGCGCCAATCCGAAGCCAGGAGCTAGGTGCTTCCTCCTGGTCTCCTATGCGGGTGCAGAGCCCAAGCACTTGGGCCATCCTCCACTGCACTCCCAGACCTCAGAAGTACCCACCCTTGTGAGCTGGAAATGTAGATTCACTTTGCCTGTTCTAGAATGTCATGTAAATGGAACCAAAGGATATAAATTATCTCAAATCTGAATTATTTTGCTCAGAAAGATGTTCTGAAGATTCATTCATGTTGCTATGGATTATCAATGGTTCATTCCTTTAAACTAGTTTATTCCTTTATTCTTTTGTGCAAAAATTTGCTTTGTCTCCAGTCGAGCTAGTAAGAGCAAAACTGCTATCAATATTCCTATGCACATCTTTTGGAAGCATATATTTTCTTTTTTTTCTTTGTTATATACCTAAGAATTAATTGTTGGGCCATAAGCGGATGTAAGTTTAACTTCATCAGGAATTAACAGACTGTTTTCAGAGTGCTGCTAACATTTCACACTTCTATCAGTGATGTATGAGAATTTTAGTTGTTTTACTTCTTTAAAAATATTTGATGTTGGCCGGCGCCGTGGCTCAACAGGCCTTGCGGCGCCGGCACACCAGGTTCTAGTCCCAGTCAGGGCGCCGGATTCTGTCCCGGTTGCCCCTCTTCCAGGCCAGCTCTCTGCTGTGGCCAGGGAGTGCAGTGGAGGATGGCCCAAGTCCTTGGGCCCTGCACCCCATGGGAGACCAGGAGACGCACCTGGCTCCTGCCATCGGATCAATGTGGTGTGCCGGCCTCGGTGGCCATTGGAGGGTGAACCAACGGCAAAATGAAGACCTTTCTCTCTATCTCTCTCTCTCTCACTGTCCACTCTGCCTGTCAAAAAAATAAAAGATTTGATGTTGTCAGCCTTTTCAGCTTTTGCCATTCTAGTAGGAACATATGCTTTTATATTATGGATATAGTACTAATAATTTAACATTTTATTACTGTTAAACATCTCTATCAGTATCATTTGTCTTGAAGTCTACTTGATCTAATATGACTCCAGCACAGTTACTATACTTTAAGAATAGTGTTTTTAGTGTATATTTAATTTCCTTTAAACTTAATGATGTCTATATTTAAAATGTTGTTTGTTTCTTGTGGAACACTTTTATGTATACCTTGGTATTTTTGTGTAGTCTCACAATCTCTGCCTTTTAATCAGAATATTTAAGCATTGATAAAGTAATAACATATGATTGGACTTCAGTTAAATGAACTGAAGTATATTTTTTACTTAATTTTCCCATATACTCCTTGGTTCCTTTTCTAATCTTTCTTGTCTTACTTTGTAGTAAACCAGTTTGAATTTTTTTGCTTGTTTTCAGATACTGTATTTAATTTTATTTATTGGCCTTTTAGATAAACTTTTTTATTTTTATTTTATTCACTTTTAGTTTATTTCTCAAGCCTTATTTTATTTTAGAGATTTATTTTATTTATTTGAAAGAGTTACAGAGAGAGGTAGAGCCAGAGAGAGAGAGAGAGAGAGAGAGAGAGAGAGAGGTCTTCTATCTGCTGGTTTACTCCCCAGATGACCACAACAGCCAGAGCTGAGCTGATCTGAAGCCGGGAGCCAGGAGCTTCTTCCAGGTCTCCCATGTGGGTGCAGGGGCCCAAGGACTTGGGCTATAGTAGAGAGCTGGATCAGAAGTGGAGCAGTCAGGACTCCAACCAGCGCCTATATGCGATGCCTGTGCTGCAGGCTGGGGCTTTAACCCACTGCACCACCGTGCTGGCCCCTCAAGCCTTATTTGATTTGACATGCTAGATTAGTTTTCTCCTTAAGAAAGATTCTTGTGTTGAATTCCAGAATACTGTACTTGCCTGGTTTTCTTCTTCTCTTTATCTTTCTTCTTGGTGTCTTTTGTGGATTATTTCTGATTCTCTGAATCAGAGCATTCTCTAAATCTGAGCATCATCCTAGGTCTTAGTCTTGTGACTGCTTCTTTTGCTTCTATACACTCTCTCCTTAAGTTAACTCATCTCTGTGTTTTAAGTACAGTTAGCCCTCCATAGTTGCCCATTCCACACCTGAAGAGTCACCCAACCACAGATAATTAATACTTGAAAATATGTACTGAATATGCACAAGCTTTTTGTTCTTGTCATTGTTACCTAAATACTGCAGTATAACAGCCATATACATAACATTTTCTGGCATTCTGTATTATAAGTAACTTAGAGATTATTTAAAATATATGGGAAGAGGTTTGTAGGTTCTGTGAAAATACTACAGTATTCTATATAGTACCTATATAAAATATATATATATTATATATAAAATATATATTTCATTTTTTGGTACCTGTGTGTGTAGGAGGAGAGGATCCTGGAACCAATCCTCTGAGGATATTGAGGGATGAATGTACCCCTAAATTTGCACCTCCATTTTGGTACATGTGCCTTCAACCCTACGACCCTTTCCTTAATCACCTACTTAGCTTTCCCCAATCTTCCTTATTTCAACTAGCAACTCTTCTGGTTGCTTGATCATAGAACGTTGGTGTTGCCCTCATCTCCTCTCTTGGTCCCATGTCTCACTTCTGAGATAAAAACAATCCTGTCAATTCTACCTTAGAAGTAGTTCTATCATTCATTTACTTCCTACCACTCCCATTGCCAGCCCAGGTCAAGCAGTTATCAGCACTCACTGGATTATTGCAACCACCTTCTAATTGGTTTCCTGCTTTAGCCCTTGTCCCTTAACAATCGTTTCTCAACATAGGCAACATAATGATTGTATTAAAATATTTGCAAAGAAAATTTCTAGGTTATGCTGGCCCTCAGCTCAAAACTCTTCCCAACATCCCTCCCAATCCATTTAGGATAATAGTCTTCTATCTGCAGGCTCTTGTATAATCTAGGTTCATGGCTACTTCCTATGCATGTTTTCACATGGTCTTCTGTCCCTTATTCTCTTTAGGAGAATGCTCTCCTGACCACACTGTACATAAATATTGGAATTCCTCTAAACTCTATTTCATACACTGCTTTTTTTTAAATTATAGAACTTTGTATTACCTGTAATTATTTGTTTCTTGCTTATTCAATAAAAGCTCTGTTGGTACTAGAATATGCCTGGTAAGTCAATGTTTTCTAAATACTTGTCGAATGACTACCTTTTATCATCCTTGGTATTACTTTAGCTGGTTAATTTTTTTTGTGTGTATATATATATATTAATTAACGAAGCTGTTCATCTGTAAATTCTTGGAAGGCAGAGACCTCATTTAGCATCTTTTATTTTTAATATATATAGCGTGGACTTCCCCCAAAGGATAGATGCTCAGGCAGTATTTCCTGATCAGCTGATTGATGATAGAAAAAAAGGGGGGAGAGGTGGGTGTTTTTCCAAACTGTTTACTTGTATGTGTGCATGTGTGTGCATATGCGTGTTTGAACATGTATGGATGTGTCTATTTTACCAACAAATATCACCTTCTCATCTGTAAAGTTTTGAAAAATAGCAACTGGCCTTAGTTCTTTTTTTGTTTGTTTTGTTTTGTTTTTTTTGGACAAGCAGAGTGGACAGTGAGAGAGAGACAGAGAGAAAGGTCTTTATTTTTCTGTTGGTTCACCCCCACAATGGCCACTGCGGCTGGCGCACTACGCTGATCCGAAGCCAGGAACCAGGTGCTTCTCCTGGTCTCCCATGCAGGTGCAGGGCCCAAGCACTTGGGCCATCCTCCACTGCCTTCCCAGGCCACAGCAGAGAGCTGGATTGGAAGAGGAGCAACCGGGATAGTCCAGCGCCCCAACCGGGACTAGAACCTGGGGTGCCAGCGCCGTAGGCGGAGGATTAGCCAAGTGAGCTGCGGCACCGGCCAATTTTTTTTTTTTTTATTTCTAATAGCATACACTTCTCTCATACTCTCTGTGCATGTGTGATTTTTGAAAAATACAGAAGACCAAGAGTCAAATTCTGAAAGAAATCCACAGTCGTGTGAATGACAGACTGGAGAATGACTGAAGATTGGAATGGACACAACGCTCTTTCAATTCTGCCTACCAAAGCCACAGACCAATGTTAAGGAATGTTGTGTGATCTCTCCAGTGTGGAATCAGTTACCCAAACACAGGGGTCTTTACAACGATTCAAAATAATCATAAAACCATTATAACCACAGACCTCTTCGGAGTTACCCTCAATAGTGAATGCTGCCTTTTCAAGCCAACTCTTGTTTTGAGAGAAGGATTGTAGTATCTCCAGCCTGGAACAAATCCCTGTTCCTGTGGCTCATTTACTTCATCTCTGTGGTTCTTGGAAGGAAGGATGGAGTGAAAGCCACCTCAGGCAGTTGACTGTAAATTCTAGTCTTGGGCAATGTGCAGAGAGCCTCAATAAACTTTGGCCATTTAACCAGCCTTTACTCCCTGGGAAATACTGTCCAGCTATCCCCAGTGCCCCAGTAAATTGTTTGCCATGAACAACCCTTTAATTTATGATTTTGGGCAGTTATCTGAGCACTTTTCTTGAAATCCTAAGAAGAAAAAGGTGTTACTACCTTGCAGTAGCTGTGCAGAGAAAGCCTGCCCCTGGATGATCAGGTACCACAAAGATGGGCATCCGTGGACATAGTAGGCATGCTCACAGACATTTCCTGTTCCAACGCAGGGCTGGGCACATAGAATGCACTCTGTGGAAGAGAGAAAGAAGTAAGAAGGAGAAAGAATGAAAGAAGGGGGTTATAAAAAACAAGAAGTACGGCCAGCACCATGGCTCAATAGGCTAATCCTCCGCCTGCGGCGCCAGCACCCCGGGTTCTAGTCCCGGTCGGGGCACCGGATTCTGTCCCGGTTGCTCCTCTTCCAGTCTAGCTCTCTGCTGTGGCCTGGGAAGGCAGTGGAGGATGGCCCAAGTGCTTGGGCCCTGCACCTGCATGGGAGACCAGGAGAAGCACCTGGCTTCTGGCTTCAGATCAGCGCGGTGCGCCGGCTGCAGCGCACTAGTCGCAGCGGCCATTGGAGCGTGAACCAACAGCAAAGGAAGACCTTTCTCTCTGTCTCTCTCTCACTGTCTACTCTCCCTGTCAAAAAAACAAAAACAAGAAGTGCATTCTTATTGGATATTGGCTGTCCGATATGGAGGGAGGGGTGAGAATTCAGATGACTTTGAGTTACAAAACAGGGTTACAACTTTCACCATGAATTCACACACTTAACATTTCTTGCTTAACATCTCCATTTCTTTAGTCTGCAAACTCCATCAGGGTGGAAACTGTGTTTTTCTTAATATATCACAACTACTGCTTTGCACAGCATGAAGAGCCTGGGATTGTAACTCATTCTGGGAGAACCTAGCTGGGACTCTACTTCAAACTGATCTAAGGACATTTTATGCTTGTGTTCCCTTTAGGTGTCTAGAGTGATCTCTGGCACATGTGGATGTTTGCTGATTGAAAAAATATTTACAAACTTGATTGCAATGACATCTTTGTTATGTCCTGAGAATTTATTAGAAAAAAAGTTTTGCTGAATTTGAAATGGAAACACCACATCTTTTCCTATATGGTCTGTGAGGCCAGCATTAAAGTATGGAAGACATGAGGGTGAGATTTCAACCTGCCACACAATAAGGAGCATTGTTCAGAATCCTCCAATCTCCCTCAATAAGATTTCTACACAGGTCACATCATGATCTGTTTGCCATTTGTAAAGTAAAACAGCATCATGAAAAATGATATTTAATGCCATAAAGAAAAACCCTACCTTTACCTGTTAATTAACGTCATATTATCCACTCCAGCAGCACGGGAGAAAAAGAATCATAAACTAAGATCATAGCTGCCTGTGATTTTTGAATCAAAATGGAATTTAAGAAATGAAGCCCTAATAATCCTTAGCGTTTGTTCTTCAGGAATCTGCCACTTGTTAAGAGAGAGGCCGGCATCTGTTAGGCCTGGACTGTAAGGACAAGGCTCCTTTTCATCGCCCTGCCCCTGCCGCGTTCATTTTTGTGAACTTGCTCTCTCCAGGGTTGTGTGATTACAACATCTCACTGACAGTTGCACAGTGTGAGATGAGGCAAAGCTCTAGGAGATTCCAAACCCATTATCTTGAGCCCTGTTTTGAGATGTAAGTGAGGGAACCAAGGCTAACCAACTGCCCAATTTCTTCTAGTTTCTTTGGCCCCCTGGCTTTTGATGATGGCCATCTATCAGTTACTCAGATAGACAGGAATGCTGCTTCTTCAAATCTCCTAGAAAAAGGAAATTCCAAGTCCCCTTCGTTACTTTTCCCATTGCATGGTGTTTAGCACTCAGACATTTTGGAACAGCGTTTTTATAGCCTCTAACAGAGTGGCCAGTGTGTGAAAATAATTGATATATTTGATAAATTTCCTCTACTCATCATGTATGTTAATTTATATTAAATGTTTTATGGATACGGTTATATCTTTATGATAACCATATTCTTTCCAGACTCTCGGCTACATGTCTTACATCTTAATGTTCTTCCTTCATAATCCATACCTGCACTCTCCAATAGTTACTTGCACATGTGCTCAGAGAGGCACAAATAAAGGTGTTTATATCGGAAATGATTATAATGGTAAAAATTAGCAAATCCCTAAATGTCCATTAATATATGTCTGGTATAACTGAATAAGAATGACTCTCATAAATAACAACTATAAACTATAGTCAAAACGTACAAACAACTACTTGAAGTTTACTCTAGAGAGTGAACAACGAGAGATAAAGGGAAGAAGTTAAAAATTTAGACCAGAAAGGATTAGTTTCTGAATTTTTTTTTGGTAGATTTTTATGGCCTCATGGTGTACAGCAGGTTAGACAAAGCTTACCATCTCTCTGGCCAAACAGAGCAGAGAGAGAGGCTAAAGTAAATGCTGGTGCTAATCTGGAAGATAAATTTTGTCAACAAGCCATAGGTCTTGCTCTGATTTAACAGTGTGAACAATGAGACAGACATTGACTCTTGATTTTTATCTTGGGAAATTGGCTGAAGGGCCCTTTCCCTTGCAGGGTCAGAGAACACAAAACAAAATCTGCAGAAGTTTCATAAACTCTTAAAAACCATTCATAATTCCCAGATTAAAAAAGAGAAAGTCCTGATAAAGATTAGAAGCCTTTTATGATAGAGATCAACCTATGGTTTGTAGAGGAAGTAGAATCATGGCTTTGTAAAACCAGGATAAAAAATATCCTGGGGGCAACTGGATAGCCTAGCTGTAAAGGTGTCCTTGTCCCACATCAGAGTACCTAGGTCTGATGCTTGGCTCCAGCTTCCTGCTGACACAGATCTGGGAGGCAGTAATAGTAGGTGAAATAGTTGGGTTCCTGCTATCTATTTGGGAGACCTGGACTGAATTTCTGTCTCCCAGCTTCAGCCTTGTTCCAAGTTCTGTCTGCCTCTGCTCTAGTGGGCATCTGGAGAGTTAACCCATGTTAGGGCCTCTGTGGGGCTATCTGCCTCTCTTTCTGTCTCTCGTAGAAATAAATAGATTTTTAAAAAAATCTGTAAGGAAAGGGATATTCCAATAAGCCAAACTGGCATTAATGTAAAAACCTGCTCTTTTTGCCAAATAATTAATTGCAAATGCACAGAAAGACCAAGACCTGACCCAGCAGCCTCATAAACAGAAAAAAATGCTATAGAATTTTGTTATATGCTCCATTATGTACCATAAATAATATTTTCCTTCATAGAAGCATGTTTCCAGAACTGCATTGTACAATATACAGTCCTTAGCCACATGCGCTATTTAAATCAAATTTACTTTCTTAAACAATACCCTAAATCCAATGCCTGTGTCACATTAGCCACAAATCAATGCTGAATAGATGTGTGTGGTTAGTTAGATGCTGCATTAGCATAGATGATAGAATATTTCTGTCACTGTAGAAAGTTCTGTTGGACAGCACTGCTTGGAATGGGGAAGTTAAGCGTCATGCTGTGCCCTGTGTTGGACAGAACACACTTACCTGGCATAACAGACACCTGCTAATGCTACTCAGAATCATTCCTTACCATTTCCTTGTAGGAGAATGCTGTGTGACCTATGGGAAAACACTCCTTCCTATTTCTAGCCATATAATTTGGGTGGGAACGGTATTTGCCTAGCTTTAGGAGCTGGGGCCTTCTTTTTTTATTTTTTTATTTTTTTCTTTTTTACAGGCAGAGTGGACAGTGAGAGAGAGAGACAGAGAGAAAGGTCTTCCTTTGCCGTTGGTTCACCCTCCAATGGCCACCATGGCCGGCATGCTGCGGCCAGCGCACCGCACTGATCCGAAACCAGGAGCCAGGTGCTTCTCCTGGTCTCCCATGGGGTGCAGGGCCCAAGCACTTGGGCCATCCTCCACTGTACTCCCGAGCCACAGCAGAGGGCTGGCCTGGAAGAGGAGCAACCGGGACAGAATCCGGTGCCCCGACCGGGACTAGAACCCAGTGTGATGATGCCACAGGCGGAGGATTAGCCTATTGAGCCGTAGTGCCAGCCATTGGGGTCTTCTTAGCTTTACCAGAGGACATCCTCATGGCTTCTCTAGGCAGTGTGGTTATAAAGATAGAAGATTGAACTGAGGGTGTGAGTTCAAGTGACCTAACAGAAGCAGTAATTGTTACCAGAGGCTGAGGAGTATAGTAGGAAGGGAAATAAGGCTTGATGAATGGTTAATTAGTAGGTACTCATATACAGTTAGATAAGAGCAAGGAGTACTGGTTCTAGTGCAGAGTAGCATGACTTTAGATAGATATGTTTACCATGATTTGGACTTTACACAATGTATACATGTATCACCACATCACCAGTATCCCATAAATATGTACAATTTTCATGAGTCATTCAAAAATAGCATTAAAAAAGATAGAGACTCAGAATCATAACATAAATTTTCATTGCATAAGAGAAGAGTCCAGACTGGCTGGGCCACCACATGAAGATGAAGACACCACTCTAGATTGGAGAGCAAGGACCACTGAATAATGGTGACATTGAATCTCTGGATCAAAGTTCATTTGAAACTCACCCTACTTTCTTTGAGTTACTTGAACTCATACCCTCCCTTCAATATTTGAGCCTTGTAAATGGGCTTCTTCTCCTTTAGAACACGAACAGTCAGTCCTAAATGATAGCCCTGACAGATTGAATTCACTGGTAAGTGTTCCTGTTTGGACAATGATACAGCATAATGGAATGTTTTCAGAGAAGAAACACCAGGAGGGTGAAAGGACTTCAAGGAAATATCCCTCTTCTATTCCCATGACCAAATTGAGTCTTCATTCCCAGGCCAGCCCAAGTGGCTGATGTGACCATTTTGACATTTTATAAATTCCCCTGGGAAGAAGGATTCTAAAAGCTTCCAGTCTTCATTTAAAGGAATATTGTAGAAAGAATAAGAACATTTGATGAAGTCCCTGAATACATGAATCTTCTTGTATCACCAGGACAAAAAATAAGAGAGCAAATCAAGTAAAATTACTTTTCCTTTTAAATATAAGTGACATTCATACCAGCGCAAGGCTGCATTTTAATAACTGCGCTACTCCAAAATGTGTCACTTTAGTTGCGTGATATTATAAAAGAAAACCAGTGGATATTATTTTTGTGTCATTTTCCAATCCAGTACGTTTTTATGAAATTCTACATATTGAGTTAATATTTTAAAGCAGTATATATAATAAAATTTGAAATATTCTTTGAAGGCAGCTTTTGTGGAAGGCAGATAGAAACCTCCAATAAAGGGCTGCAAAGAATTGTTTTCAGGGAGAAGGCAGACAGACTTTCTGTGTACTTTCACGACTGTTTTTAAATGCCTATTTTGTGGCTGAATCAACTAAACTGCTCACATGTTCCTTGCCCACGCACTCCCAACCCCTGTCGCCAATCCAGCCATGAGAAAGTACAAGTACAGACACTTTAGTGATTACAAGCTCTAACACTGAAGTTCACAACCTTGTCTCTACAATGGAATCACCTGGAGGGAAAACATGAATGGTATGGAACATAGAATTACAATGTAATTCAGCAGTCCCACCCCTGGGTAGATAGAAACCAAATAAAATAAAAAATAAGGCCTCAGATATTCATACAGTCATGTTCATAGCAGCATCATTCACAATAGACAACATATAGAAGCAACCCAAATGGCCATGGAAGTATGAATTAGTAAACAAAATGTGGTCCATACATGAAAAGGAGTATTTCTGCTACAACTTGTGTGGACATTGGAAGTACTGTACAAAGGTAAATAAGTCAGATACAAAAGGTAAATTCTTATGTGATCCTAGTTATATGAGATTCCTGGAATAGGCAGATTTGTAAAGACAAAATAGAAGAGCATTTACCAGAGGTTAGGGGAGAGAAGGATGAGAAGTTATTGTTTAATGGATACATAATTTTTGTTTGGAATGAAAATTTCTGGAAAAGGATGGTGGTGATGATTGTACAACAATGGAAATGTGTTCAATCCACTGTTCTCTTAATATGGTGAAACTGGTAAATTTTGTGTTATGTATATTTTACCACATTAAGAAACATGGATACTATAAATAAAATTCACCCTCAGGATTTGTATGGCTGTTTGAGGTACAGCCTAAATAATGGGATTACAAAGGGCACTTTGCTACTGTTTTTAAGATTTTAAGGTGAACACATTTCATGTATGTCATGCATACGGATTTAGGATCACAGTGGTGCTTCACACCCAACCCTCCCTCCCACCCACAATCCCATCTTCATTCCTCCTGCCTTCCTTATTCTTTCATTTGATTTTTACAATGACATACTTTCAGTTTATTTTATAATCATAAGCTTAACCCTCCACTAAGTTAAAAATTCGACAAATAAGAAGAAAAAAAACACCATGCCTTAGCATTAGAGACAAGGGCTGTAAACAATAATCAAATCTCAGGATGTCAATTTCACTCATATACATTATAAGTTTTTGTTCTCAGTTACCACAGATCAGGGAAAAACATGATATTTGTCTTTTTGGCACTGACTTATTTTACTAAGTGAATGGTTTCTAGTTACATCATTTTATTGCACAAGGCAGGATTTTATTATATATATTATTATATATATAATATATATTATATATAAAATATATATTTTATATATATAATATATAATTATATATATATAATATATAATAAATATATTATATAAATATAATAAAATATATATTTTATATATATATTTTTATATATATAAAATATATATATTATATATATATATATATACACACCACTTTTTCTTTACCCAGTCATCAGTTGATGGGCATCTGGGTTGATGCCACATCTTAGCTATTGTGAATTGAGCTGCAATAAACATGGGGGTAGTGGGTAGCTCTTTCATATGCTGATTTCATTTTGTTTACTGTTGAGTCTGATATCCCAGGGTCTGGACAGGAAACATGAGTGACAGCCACCGAGCAGGGACATGAAGATATAGACAGCAAGTACACTGTCAGGTTGCAGCTACCACCACTTGGCCCTGGTTAATTACTACTGGGGATCCCAGAGTGGCCAGGTATTTTGAATTGCTAAAAGCAGCACGTACCTGGATGCTTTTAGGAAATTTAATTTTTAAATGATCGTGAATCAAAACAGTAAGAACAACAAAAAACTAAATGACAGCACAGTATAAAGTTGAGATCTGAGTGATGTGTGTAGACCACAAAATACCAAAAATCTCCAGTTAGCTGAAACTGTCCCTGTTCATTACCTGAAGTCCTGCATCCCAGGAAATCACTCAGTCCCAGGCAAACCAATATTGCTGGTCACTCTGGTAAGCCATCAGTTTTCATCTAGTCTGAGGAGGCAGAGCAGCACACATTTATTTGATTCCCTCCAATGGTCACAGACTGGTGGTAGAATAGGGGCATGGGGGGTTATCTCCTTGTGACATTCATCAACTGCCCTTTCACCATACACCATTCCTAATAAACATGCTTTCTAAGGAAAACCAGCACACTTGCCAAGCATACTCAACCACAGACAAATCTCATAGCTTTCATTCTCATTCGGTTTGTGCCTCCAGGTCTCCTCATAGGAAACCTGGAACCATATATGGGCAGCTATAAAAGGCGTAATTCTGGAAAGAGAACTCCATGGTTTTGGCCATGATTTAACATTCTTCTTAATTGGAAATGATGTTTTGGAAACAATAAGGAAAGAGTGGTATTTTTTTCAAGAAGGGTCCTTGGGTATTAGTGTATGTCATTGGTTATCTTTCTGAGTATACATGCATGTATTTTTCTGTATATATACCACTTGTGGTAGACTGTTCTGCATGTAGATCTTTTCCTTGGCTTGTAGTCAATTAATGAATATGTCTCATTCACAAGTATTCTCAGTCCTCTATTTCTGGCCACATATTAAGTTTACATATTCTCGCTCTCTTGATGCTGTCTATCTGACTGGTGGCCTCCAACAACTGTAAGTAGAAGTGATGGGAGTCACTTCTATGTGGAAGCATTCAATTGGTGGTGCTCACCACCAATTTTTGTTATCTGTCTTGTCAATTAATGGATTCGGATGTATTAATGAACTTGGAACCCCGAACAATCACCTGTGTTGAATATGTAGCAAGTACAAAAAGTGAACCTTGGTTGCATTAAACTACTGAGATAAGGGAATATTTGTTACTGCAGTATGACCTACCCCTTATTGAATCATAAGGTGAAGAAATCATGCATGTGAGGCATGTGATATGGTTCAGATCTGGAAGAGTCTTCAGTGCACACCATTCCATATGGAAATGTATTCCAAAGATTTTAAATTATGTTAACCTTTGATACCAGATATCCAGGTAAAGAAATATGCTTGAAGGGCTGTTACTGTGGCACAGCAGGTTAACGCCCTGGCCTGAAGCACCAGCATCCCATATGGGTGCCATTTCTAGTCCCTGCTGTTCCTATTTTGATCCAGCTCTCTGCTATGGCCTGGGAAAGCAGTAAGAAGATGGCCCAAGTCCTTGGGCCCCTGTACCCACGTGAGTGACTCAGAAGAAGCTCTTGGTGCCTGGCTTCGGATTGGCGCAACTCCGGCCATTGCAGCCAATTGGGGAGTGAACCATCAGATGGAAGGCCTCTCTCTCTCTCTCTCTTTCTGCCTCTCCTCTCTCTGTTTAACTCTGATCTTTAAATAAATAAACAAATCTTAAATATATAAATAAATAAAAGAAATACACTTCAATGCTATTTCATAGTCCTCTAGACCATTGCTATCAGAAAGGACATTGTGGTTTTTTTGTTGTTGTTGCTTTTTAAAAATTTTATTTAAGTTATATAAGTTTCATGTATTTCATATATACAGATTTAGGAATATAGTGATACTTCCCACCCCACTCTCCTTCCCACCCATGCTCCAACCCTTCTTCCTCCTCCCTCTCCCATTCCCACTCTTACTTTTTATGAAGATCTTTATTTAATGATCATAAAGTTAACCCTACACTAAATGAAAGACTTCAACAAATAGTATGAAGGAAAAAAACATTGTTCCTCAACAGAAGAAAGAAGGGCTATAAACAGTCATTGAATTTCAAAATATCCATTTCACTCCAATACATTACATTTTAGTACTCTTTTAGTTACTTCAGATCAGGGAAAACGTGATATCTGTCTTTTTGGGACTGGCTTCTCTCACTAAGTGTAATGGTTTCCAGTTGCATCCATTTAATTGCAGAAGACAAGTCTACATTTTATTTTTATGGCTGATTAGTTATTTCATAGTGTATATATACCATAATTTCTTTACTCTTTCAGCAGTTAATTTGCCATCTGGGTTGATTCCATACCTTAGCTATTGTGAATTGTGATACAATGAACATGGGGGTACAAATAGCATGTTCATGTGCTGATTTCATTTGATTTGGGTAAATTCTCAGGGGTGGAATGGCTGGATCATATGGTGCGTCAATATTCAGATTTCTGAGTTATCTCCATCCTGCCTTCCGTTGTGGCTGCACCAGTTTACATTCCCACCAACGGTGGATTAGGGTACCTTTTTCTCCACATCCTTGCCAGCATTTGTCATTTGTTGATTTCTGTATGAGAAACATTCTGTCTGGGTTGAGGAGAAACCTCATTGTGTTTTTGATTCGCATTTTCCTTATGGCTAGTGATCCTGAGCATTTTTTCAAGTGTCTGTTAGCCATTTCAATTTCCTGTCTTAGAAAATGCCTGTTCAAGTCCTTTGCCTATTTCTTAACTGAGTAGTTTATATTCTTGTTGAATTTATTGTGCTGTTTATAGATTCTGGATATTAACCCTTTATCAGTTATGTAGTTTACAAATATTTTCTCCCATTCTCTCAGTTGCCTCTTCACTTTGCTGAGTGATTCTTTTATAATGCAGAAGTTTTTCAGCTTGATATAATCACATTTGTCAATTTTGGCTTTGATTGCCTATGCTTCTCCAGTCTTTTCCAAGAATTGTTTGCTTATGCCAATGTCTTGCAGAATTCCTCCAATGTTCTAAAGTAATTTGATGGTATCGGGTCATAGATTTAGATCTTTGTTCCATTCTGAGAGGATTTTTGTGTAAGCTGTAAGGTAAGAGTCCAGTTTCATACTTTTGCATGCAGAGATCCAGTTTTCCAGCACCATTTCTTGAAGAGATTGCCCTTGCTCCAGGGATTGGTTTTAGCTCCTTTGTCAAAGATAATTTGGTTGTAGATGGCATGGATTGATTTCTAGAGGTCTTATTCTGTTCCATTAGTCTGAAGTCTGTTTTTGTGCCAATACCAGGCTGTTTTGATTATAACTGCCCTATATTGTATTGTGATACTTCTGGCTTTGTTTTTGTTGTATAACATTGCTTTAGCTATCCAGAGTCTCTTGTGTTTCTAAATACATTTTAGCAGCATTTTTTTCTAGATCTGAGAAGGTTGTCATTGTTATTTTGATTGAGATCACATTGAATCTGTAAATTGCTTTTGGTAGTATGGACATTTTGATTATATTGATTCTTTCAATCCATGAACATGGGAGATTTTTCCATTTTTTAGTGTCTTCTTCTATTTCTTCCTTTAATGTTTTCTAATGTTCATCATAGAGATCTTTGTCATCCTTGGTTAAATTTATTCTAAGGTATTTAATTCTTTTTATAGGTATTGTGAATGGGATTCATTTTAAAAGTTCTTTCTCAGCCATGGCATTGTCTCTGTACAAAAAGGCTATTGATTTTTGTGTGTTGGTTTTATATACTGCCACTTTATATTCTGTGATGATAGAAATGTTCTTCCTATATCTGTGTTGTATAATAGAATAGTCATTAGGCTCATGTAGCTAAGCCATGAAAGCTAGAAACACTGCTAATGCAGCTAAAGAGATACATTTTAGATTTTTTAAAATTTTAATTAATGTAAAATTAAATAACCTCATGTTTCTGCTGTTTTATTGGCTACTGCAGCTCCAGAAAGCTAGTCTTAGATATTTCAATAGCCTTGCATTCCTAGAACTTTGTTCCTCTGTTTTATGCATGTTGCATCCTCAGCTTAGACATGTTTCTATGTTGTGTTTGTATTCATCTTTCAAAGCTCTTATCAATTATGTCTTTCCACGTGGAACAGAAAGAGCCTCTCCTACAGTTTCATGCAGCACTTGATTGGTATGTCTTGTGTGATAGTGATCGTTCTCTGTCTTCTGTGTCAGTTGGGGATGTTTGTCTTTCCTGTACCTCCCTGTGTATATATCCTGAGAGCAATAACCTTGTTATTTATTTGTGTCTATCCCATAGGCCTTACTCCTGATAGGCACTAAATCATGAGTCTGAGAATATCATACTCATGCATAGATGACTCTTTGGATGGCACCACAGGTGAGCCCAAAGTCTAACAGAAAATTTCAAGGGCTATCTGAAGTGGAAATGCATCCATTCAGTTTCATCATTTAGTATATGGATACTCAGATTTCCCAAAATTATTTGTTGAAAAGATTATCATCTTTTAACATTTAACAGTCTTGGCATCCATGTCAAAAAGCAATTGACCGTTTTTGTAAGGATCAGTTTTTTAAACAACACAACATATTATTTTGTATTTGATACTATAGTAATTAGAACAGAGCATGAACAGGGAAACAAATAAAAATTCCTCATAATACACTGCCCGTGTTAACATTTTGATATTTCTTTTTGCTTCCTGAATACATGACAAACTGCATGTATTAACTGCATCTACTCGTCAACTAGGTGTAAATGGGAGATAAAATGATAAACTTTAAACAATTCTTGCCTTATACAAGCGTTAGGGGCCTTCTGGAGGATCATGGCAAAAACTATGAATGGACTTGAATATTTTTGCACAAAAATAACCTTATTTTTAATGCTACTTTCCATGAACTTTTAAAATTTCCTTTGTGTTAATATTTTTGTGTTTTTGTAAACAAATTCAGATTATACTATGAAAGATTATAATTATTCATACCTATACTAATATATATGTATATCATTTAGCATTACTTCTTGAACATTTTTCACGTAATTACATGTTCTTGAGAATTTGCTTTATTATTTAAAGCATACCTCAAATATCACCACTTCTGAGGATGTCTCCCCCTCTCCCTGGACCTAGGTTTGTTCTTGGGTACATTCTATTCTTTCTTGTAGTGCCATTTGTTTTCACACATATAGCACCTAATAGGTACTCAGTAAATGTTTTCTGAATTAAAGTTGTTGTGTCATACATGGATTATGTTCAGTAAATGGTCAACTTGGACACATGACACCCTTTCATCCCCTCTTCCATTATTTCTATATCACTTCACTGGATAGTAATAGAATCTTGGAATAGATTTGACAGGTATTGGCTTCCCAGAAAGTATTGGGAAACCAATCTGGTGTGTCCTGGTCTCAGTTCCTAAGCTCTCATTGACCCCAGTACATGGGAAAGACTCTCTGTAGATTCCCCTTCAATTTTATTATATTGTGCTGCCTGAAACATCCAAAGACACGCTACTCATGGAAAGGACAAAGTATACAGATAGTCATTTTAAGCATATTTTACCTGACTATATTCTTGGTACCCCTTGTTTGATAATGCCTGCAGCCTAGGGAATAATGCTTTACCCATGTACAAGGTTGCTTCAAAGATTTATGGAAAAATGAAATTAATAGGTAAGTTTATTTTGGCACAGAATGTTGAACTTTTTGAAGATCTTTTGTATCAGGTAGCCTGATGTCCTGTGACTCTCTTGACTTTTCAGGGAAGCAGAGTAGCCAAAGCATCCCCTGGGTATATGCAATCTTTTTGGTTGACTTTTTCCTCCCTATATATACCTTTCACCAGCTCCAGCAGGTGGCAGTGGATGCAGAGCACCTCGAATCTGGCTACAATGCTTACTTGTAAAGATTATGAAAGTCATAAAAATGTCAACTTCTGTATTTCAATTCTGTAAACGACACATGTAGAATGCTTTCCTCTGACTCCCCATCTTTACAGCCGGTTGCAAGCCGTGTTCAGCTTCATGCTTGAATAACGAGTATGATGGCACCCACTCCTTTGACAGGTTCTCAGCAGAGTCTGGTTGTTTCTGCAGCCTGCTTACTAGAATCAAATCCCAAGCTGTGGATAAAGAACACTCCATTGCTCTTGTTTTCTTGCTCTCTGGCATGGACAAGGCCCTTAAGGAAGTGTTATCTGTTCAAACTAAAATATCAGCTATAGAACGATAAAAAAAAAAAAAAAGGCCTAGACAATGCATGACTTCATTACATTTTTATAAGTAAGTAGTGCTTAAGTAAAACAATGATAGCTAAATTATATTGAACTCATCTCTGTGATAGGCACTCAGTTGAATACTTTATTCATGTTGCCTTATTTAGTCTTCATGAAAGTTGAGGAAATAGAGGCTCAGTGTTTGTTGAAGGTTACAGATCTAATTAATAGTGATTGGAAACTTGGTGTTTCTGCTACCAGAACACATGTTATTTTCCTCATACCACCTTCCCCCTCGATAACCTCTATTCAAGCTCGTTGGTTGATATATACATAAATTACGTAACTTGTGCTATCTTCTTTCTTTTATTTTTTCCTTCCTTCCTTCCCCCTTTTTCCTCCCTCCCTCATTCCCCTCTTCTTCCTTCCCTCCTTCCTGCCTCCTTCTTCCCTCCTTCCACGCTCCTTCCACCCTCCCTCCCTCCCTCCCTCCCTCCCTCCCTTCCTTCCTTCCTTCCTTTCTTCCTTCCTTCCTTTCTTTCTCTTTCTCTCTCTCTCTCTTTCTCCCTCTTTCCCTCCCTCCCTCCCCCCTCTTTCTTTCTTTCTTTCTTTCTTTCTTTCTTTCTTTCTTTCTTTCTCTTATTATCTGTCTTTTCAAGGTTAGAAACACAAGTATATTGTGTTTTAGATTCTAGTAGTATCTTTAATCATTTCTATAAGAATTTCATTGTAACCTAAAAAAATCATTCTAATGATACTGAATACTTCATGAGGCATCAACTCTTTATCCCTGTGGAATACTGAAGCACTGCTAAGGATTATTAATTAATCAAATAAGTTGAAGAGTGGATTTCTGCCATGGGTGGATGGTTGGTATAAATGAACTTAAAGCCCTGCTTTGTTTGTATGATCATAAGTGAATAGATTCTAAAATTTCCCTCTTAGATTTCTTCCCAGACTGCTTTCTTTGA
Source organism: Sylvilagus floridanus (assembly GCA_949820135.1). Lineage (NCBI taxonomy): Eukaryota > Metazoa > Chordata > Mammalia > Lagomorpha > Leporidae > Sylvilagus > Sylvilagus floridanus. The sequence continues at coordinate 43,101,575 of OX463241.1, forward strand.
GACATTCCTCCCCCCAATCATGGAGGGCACAGGGGTGACCTCTTTGAACTCATGTTGGTTGATTCTGTCCTTAGCCACAGGCATTTGGACCAAAAGAGGTTACTAGGTCCAAGTTGATCCGTTAGCCTAAGTTCCTTGGGAATGTAGAATTGGGACGAAAGAAAGCAAATTTGAGTTGATCTCTTAAACAGATGAAATTTAAGCCAAAGAATACTGGATTCATGATGTGGAACAGGACTAAGAGAAAGGTGGTGCATGAAGAGGGAGAAGCAAAGAGAAAAAGAGGTGAGAAAATACAGCCTGTGTACTGACAGCTTCTAATTTCCACTCCAGTTCTTTCTAAGGACTTTGGAATCTGTGATAACTCTGGTATCTTTTCAATAAATTCCCCTAATTAGCAAGGGAACTTGCAGTTAAGCAGGAGAATCTCAAGTGAAAAAGGAACAGAGTTATCTACCCTCTGTTTAAATGCCATTGAAACTGCTGTCATTCCCTGCCGTGCTGGGCCATGACAAAGCTGTGGCTGCAGTGTCTCTATCCCCTTCTCCATTTACTTTGCCTTTGCTGTTCGTGAGCCCGACAACAGTCAGGGGATTCCATTTCTGTGCTAGGGGAGTTGTATGAGTACAAGGGAGATTTATGGGGCTTTGTTTGATTTAGCTGTAGCTTAGAGGTTTAGGAAAAAAAAGAAGGGTACATGTGAAAGAAAGGTTAGCCAACAAGGGAAGCTCAGGAAGCCTGTGTTTTAGACCAAACCAAACCATTGCATCTCAGAAAGCAGCCCAAGTCTTGTTCTCTTTAGGTGTGTGAGACATGATGCTGTCATGCCTATTGAAGTTTGTAGACATCCTTGGTTCATACATGATAAATCATCTCCAAGAACAGTGTCGGGTAAAACAAGTGAAGCCTGTCTACTGCTTTCCAGTGACAAACTTGAGGCTACCTCTTGGGCTAGCTCTTGTATTGGGCATGCTTATTCGGAAGAAACATTACTCCGGAGAGACAAATAATCTTCCCATTCTTAAGGAAGTCTGCACTGTTTTTCTAGCACACATGGACAACTCATAATTATTCTTAAGTAACCCTGAGAATTTTAACATGAATTGAGTTATGTGTTTCTTGTTAAATGGATCGAATTTCAACAAAGCCCGGGAAACATCTTGAAAATCACATGAATGTAATTTCCAAAGAAAACAATCCAAGAATTACTGCCAAAGAGTTTTATTTCCAAAAGGAAGGAAGGGAAGAGTTTCGTTTTGCCCCCCACACAGACTGTATGTTCAATTTGTGGTCTACAATGGAAAATTCTGCTGATTTTGTTAAATTCATGGGAGGAGAAAAATGAAGGGAACTATTGTTGTTTGAGTGATAAAACTGTCTTTCTTTCCCTAGTATTAGTATGTTATTAGCATTTTCAATTTGATTCTACAAATAATGAGTTTTACTGGTGTATTTGAGTTACCGTGGTTGGGGGAAGAGCTTACCACACAATGCCTGTCTCATGGGCTTTATAAATTAGACCTACAAGTAGGGGCATTGCCAGCCCACACAGTGCCCTCGTACAAATTAGGAAAAGATGCTCCTTCCTGGCAGATGTAGTCTTGTGGGCAACCAGTGAGCAACCATGGGACATTGTGCAAATTAGGGGAAAACCACTTCTTCCTTTGGTGGGCACAATCTTATTCCAGGATGAACATATTGATTTTATCCTTCCGCCCCTCTGACCTGGTACTTTTTTGTGCAGGACATGACATGCATATCTGACTGCAACATTCCTGCATAAGACATGCAAAAGGCTAATCGGAGAATCGTTTATTTTCTGAGGGTATATAATAGAATCACCACTTTCAAACATCAGTGAGTAGAAAAATCATAGGAATTATTAAAATGCCAGTGCCTCACCCAAGGTACTCTGAATTCTGGATGACAGAACTAAAGTCCAGATATCTGCACTAGTAACACACTCCACTAACGTGTCTCTGATGCAGGTAATTCAAGTGTAGCCCTGGGAGAAGTGATGATATAAGTAAAGACTGGGTTATATAGAAAAAGAAGCCATCACGGCTGGCTAAATTTGTTAGAGAAGACTTACAGAGTATGGAGAATTTTTACATGATAACTAAATTGTAATTTCTGAAACTTTTACCTCCACAGAAAAATATTTTTATTTCCTAAAAATGGATGAGAAAAGCTCAAATAGACTTATTTGAAATTCTCCAAAAGAGAAAAATAGCAGCAGAACACAATTGTTTCTAAGATGAGTCACTATATTAGGCTTTGTTTTGGTGTCTGAAGCATTTATAACCATTAGTACTAACTTTTAACTTCGGATAAGAAAAATGAAAAAAGATGAAAAATCCAAAAATTAGCTGTGGATAAGGCACAGACTGGTGATGATATCATGGTACAGAGAAGCATACTTCTACAGCTGTCTTTCTTCTCTGCCTCCAGGACATTGTTCCAGTAGCCCTTACTCTCCATAGCTCTTCTAATAATGTCACTGTGTGCTCAGTAATGGAAAACAACCCTGGATTTTGACACTGTGGAGTTTTTGCTGGAAATGGGAGTGTGCTGCCCATGGAATGGTTGTTTCCATTAAATCTTGCATTAATGTGTTTGAGGCCTTCAGCCTAGAGCTTTATACTTTTATGAAGGACAGTATGTTTCAGTAATCAGCAAACTATAATCCAAAGCAGTCTCTGACATGGAAAACTTTGTTTCATTGTTCTCATAGCAACAGTTACCTTTTTGTTGGTTATGTGATTTTTGAAGTGGAGACTTCTCTGCTGTTACTGGGCAAAACTTCCATGTTTGTGTTTAATCTGTGCTGGAGACAATAGATTTGTTTATAAAAGCCACATTTGAGAAAGCACAGAATAAGAAAGGTAGGAAGAGAGAGGTATAATAGTAGTCACCAGTATGGAAATCCACATGACTCAGCTGGGCTGATGCTGTGTAATAACAGGAACATTGCAACTGTTAGTCTTAGACACACAGCAGGGGATTCCCCTCTGTAGAACCTTGACCAGCAGCTATTTTCACTTGGTTTGGATTGCCACAATAGAAAGGGTACCATAAAAATTGAAAGTTACCCTATTTGAAGTGATCATAAACTCTTCTCATCTCTTTCTTTTAAATCGAGAATATCATCCAAGTAACAACAATTCAATAGCTTCTTTCATCTGGTCAATTTCATTATTGGTCAGTGCTTCGGTTAAAGACCAATAGTAAACAGATAATCAGTGTAGAAATGGAAAATGAAACTCTTCATTCATATTGGAAAGAATCGTTCCCCTCTAGCAGTATTTCCCAGGGTATTCCTATAAATTATTATTAAAATAATTCTTTTTATTTATTTATTTATTTATTTTGACAGGCAGAGTGGACAGTGAGAGAGAGAGACAGAGAGAAAGGTCTTCCTTTGCCGTTGGTTCACCCTCCAATGGCTGCCGCAGCCGGCGCGCTGTGGCCAGCGCACCGCACTCATCCAATGGCAGGAGCCAGGTGCTAGGTGCTTATCCTGGTCTCCTATGCAGGTGCAGGGCCCAAGCACTTGGGCCATCCTCCACTGCACTCCCGGGCCACAGCAGAGGGCTGGCCTGGAAGAGGGGCAACCGGGACAGAATCCGGTGCCCCGACCGGGACTAGAACCCGGTGTGCCGGCACCGCAAGGCGGAGGATTAGCCTGTTGAGCCACGGCGCCGGCCAAAAATGATAATTCTGATTCCATTACATTTCAAATCAAGTATTGAGTAACATTCATGAATCTGAAAGAGATTGCGAAAGATTGCGAGACAGCACAGGATGTTTAGTATTTAAGAGCTTTGGCCCTAAGAGACAGTTGTGAGTTTGAATTCTAGGTTTGGGACTTATTGGCTGTTTATCTTCAAGAAAATTGTTAGGCCGGTGCCGTGGCTCAACAGGCTAATCCTCTGCCTTGCGGTGCCGGCACACCGGGTTCTAGTCCCGGTCGGGGCACCGGATTCTGTCCCGGTTGCCCCTCTTCCAGGCCAGCCCTCTGCTGTGGCCCGGGAATGCAGTGGAGGATGGCCCAAGTGCTTGGACCCTGCACCCCATGGGAGACCAGGAAAAAGCACCTAGCACCTGGCTCCTGCCATCGGATGAGCGCGGTGTGCCGGCCACAGCGCGCCGTCTGCGGCAGCCATTGGAGGGTGAACCAACGGCAAAGGAAGACCTTTCTCTCTGTCTCTCTCTCACTGTCCACTCTGCCTGTCAAAAAAAAAAAAAAAAAGAAAGAAAATTGTTTTACTTTTATGAGCTCCATAGGACCAATATGAGAACATTTAACTCTGTGGAGTTTTTTGGGACTTTACAAGATAATAATAATAATAATAATAATAATAATAATAATAATGAGCTTGACGCCTAGAAAGCACCAATGTACAGTTGAGATTATTATAAACATTTAAAAATTATGTAGTTCTACTTTCAAGGCATTCACAGTTTAATAGCAAAGATCCAAAGCTTTGTCTGTGAAGAGATATTTTGGGCTTTGTGATTCATTTCTTTCATAATACTCAACTCTGTTATAGGATCACAATCGAGTGGGCATGGTTGTACACTAATAAAACTTTATTTATCAATCAGGTTGAAGACCAGATTTGGTGAGTTGTGATCTCATAGAACAGCTTCTAATACTAATCTCATTGAAAGTTAGAGCTGTCCAGTCGTCTTTTTCATGAAAGGAATGTATACTGGCCCAAAGTATAGTTCTTTATCCTAATTAGAGCTCTCCTTGAATATCTCTTCTGGTTTACAAAGGAAATTGATTACATGTAATAATGCCAGCTTTAACACGAAATTTTCCTACTTGAGTGAACAATGAATTTTTGCTAACTAATAATATATTTAAAGCAATAAGATTATAAATGCCAGTGACTTGATACCGGTTTCATCTGGAATATGACTCTAAGAAGAAAGCATAGTTCATGTCAGCAATGTTATTTCTGCTAAGTCTCTTCCAGATAATTATGTTTAGGGACTTATGGCTCTTTCTTAGACTATTTAAAAAGCATCATCCAGACTGTCAATGTATTTGATGCCTAGTTATGGTCATAGAAATAGTGTTCTAAGAATTCTACTTGGATCATGAAATTTTTGCAGAGAAAGTGTCCAGCATATAATAATATAGGCAAACCAAGACAGGGCTGTAATTAACTACATCTAGGATTCGACATGAACAGAGCCTCTCTTCTGTAGCTTGTGTGATGAGTTCAGCACACTGCTTACTACAGTAAAAATTGAACTCACTTTGTATTATATTTCAATTAATTTTGGATTTAAATTTTAATATTTGATCAAATTGAACCTAAATAATATAAAGAGGACTTTATTGGTTCATATACATAAAAAATCCAGAATAAGGATTTGCTTCAGATAAGGATTGATCCAGCAGCTCAAACAGTGTCTTGAAATTACTTGTTTCTCTCTATATTTCTGATATACCTTCTAGTGTGACATTTTCATCATAAAACTGAATTATTTCATATTGAAAATATTGCTGCTAGCAGCTTCTGGCTTACCCATTTCCTTAATCACGTGTTGCAGGAAAGAGTATATTTTTGTTCCAATGTTCTCAGCAAAATCCAGAGAATTGTTGTTGTTATACCAGCTCAGGTTATTTGCTTACAACTAAGATAATCACTGTGGCCAAGAAGATAGGGTGATCTTATTGACTAAACCTTGGTCATAAATCTAATGCTCGAGGTCAAGGTGGGGTTGGATCCCCTGGGGAACTGGAGCTGTTGGAAAGAGGTAGAGAAAGGAACTGATACTTAAAGAGACAACCAGCAAAAGTCTTCTGCATTCACTGGAGAGCAATTTATGCAGACTGTGGATGGCTCATAGAAGTAGTGTTTGCTATACTATCACAACTCATCCCTGCCCTTTAATCATGGCAGAGGATGTGGTGCCTCATTACTCCAATACTCTTGCAAGCACAAAACCTAATATATTCCACATCCCTTCTATTCTTTGGCCACCTCCAGAAACATTAGTTCTTCTGCCATTTGTCCTTTCATGTTCTCTTGCTGTGTGCTTTATGATTGGCCAATTATCTCTCCTATCTTTCTTTTGCATCCCTTCTCACTGTGTCCCCTTAAACCTCCGTTAGATACTTAACACAGTCCCCTGCCCTCCAGCCTCTTCACATGTGGTTCCCATATCTCTGAACTAAAACTGAGATTTCCTAAATCTTAGATCTGTCTACAGGCAAATATCTGTTCAAATGTTCAACTTGAATATATTAGATGTTACTGGGTGTGGAGCTGAGGGTGGTTGCTGGAACAAGTTTCATGGGTTCTTTTCTTTGGCTTAGTATAGAAATAAAAAGCTGGGAAACAATTTCCAAAGAAGCAGAAATTTTTATTTGATTGGCAAGTGACAGAAAAGTGTTTTGTCCAAAAGACCCAAATGAGATACTGGCTTTGACGGAGTGACTAGGGTTTTTAAGATATGACTTTCTATTCACTGGGTCACTCTATTGGGGGTGCTGACTGGACAGGGGTTCCACATATGGCATGTTGATTGACTTGGGGATCATGGAGATATTGCAGGTCTCCTAGAGATAGCCTGACTCCTCTTAGGGGCTCAGCACCCTCCTTGGCCAGCTCCGGGCAGAAGATTGCAAGCAACCTGAAGGTGTGATTTAAAACTTCAATGTTACACATGTTGCACAAGAATCTATTAGTGGAAGAAATGCTGGCCAGCCTGGAAATAAGCTTTCTAGTGACAGCTGTCAGCCTGCTTGTGAATGATACTCCACCTACATCTGAGGGGCCCACAGACCCTCAGCCCCACTGGACATTTGTCTCACTAGAGACCCTAAAATATAGCATGTTGCAAATGGAAGTCATTACCTTCCTCAAACCCACTACATTACCCATGTTGGCTTTCCCCCAAAGGTCTCTGAGTTGATTGATTAATCAATTGATAGTTTTTCAACATCTTAGTTATGTTTTGATTATAGATTATTTTAGTGGAATTGAATTTCAAGAAAACTCAGCTTATGGTAAGATTTTAATGGTAAAATAATATTAGTGTCCTAAAATTAATACTTTATATTAATTTAAGGATATTAAATTCTTATATTACAAGTCAAGAGAAGATATTATCAAGGTATCTCAAAATGTAGTAACAGGTGACCTCTGAAAGACTTGTTGATAATCTCAGGAGCACTCATATCTTAAAATATCTTGGGCTCACTGGGTGAACAACAGATTGCTGGGCTACAGGACTTCTTCATGCTTTTAATATACTAGTTCACACTGTGACTCCACAAGAGGGGGAAAGGGTGTGCAGAATTTTCAGATTTTTTAAAGCTTGCATCTATCTGTTCCCCTACACACACAGGGAGTTTCATAATTCATATGCTATGAATTATTGCATTGATCCCAATGGTTCTCCTGAACATAAACCATCTGCCTTCTCCAAAAATCAGCCCTTCATCCTAGTGATTAGCTATTTATTTTGTGATCTAAGGTAAGTTTTACTATCTTCAACCCGCACATATCTTAGATCTTATCCGGTGGATAAAATGAAGAAATTACTGTTACATGAAGTAAATTGAGAAGAAGACAATGTACTGCTCAGTCTGGGTCACTACAATAGACCTGAGAAGGGAGGACAGTTGCCCTCTCACTTCGATCCCTCACTCTTGCTTCTTACAGGGAAGCTTCACCTCCCTCAGATACTGCTCTTTCTCCCATGAAGTCTTGTGTCTTGGGAAATGTTGATCTCACCCCCAGCTCTAGAGGTCTTGAGGTAAAATTACGTGAAAATACAATGTTGTGATCTTAAAGATGTTAATTTCATGAATTGCAAGTTCATCAGGTATCTTGATCTCACGCAAAGGCCAGAAGCATGGTAGAATCAACAGAACTGTGTTTTCTTCAAGAATGTTATCCAGCTCTGCCTCTTCATGGCAGTCTTCTCTTTGGTAAAACACTTAACCTCCTAGGGATTCGGGATTCAGTCACAACTGTAAAAATGGGATAAATGATAGTATGCACTAAATATAATTCTTCATGTGAAGATTATGTGACATAATAACTCATGAAGTTCTCACTACATAGCAAGTGTTAGCTCTCAGGAAGTCCTGGTTCTCAACTATTCAGGTACAACAGTCATGCTTGACCTTCGATGCCAGAGAAAATTATTCAAATAAATCATCCCTGAAGTACCTGCCTGTTCTTAAACTCAGTGTTTCATGAAAGGAGGACAGCAAGTGCTACTTGTTCATTTTATATCTTTGACCACCTTTTTGTGATGTTTAGAACAAAAAAGTCAGCAAGTGTAAATGAAGTAAAATTAAATCCTGAAACTTTCTTCTGAAAAACTTTGCCCAATTCTTAATGCTGTGTTGTTGAAATTTCAGAACATAACTGAATTCTTTAACATTCATGCCATCAAGAGGAGTGTCTGTGTCAACATTTGAATCAGAATGGTTTTGTCGCATGATCAATACAGGGCAGCAGAAGTCACATCACACAATTTCTTAGGCTGAGTCATAAAAGTTAGGTAACTCCCATTGTGATGATTGGAACACTTATTTTTAGAATGCTTATCTTTCCTGTAAGAAGTCCAACTACTTTGAAGCCAGCATGTCATGAGAAATTCCAAGGCACATGGAAAGCCATGTGTAGGGTCTCTGGCCCATAGATCTACCTGAGGTCAGCTTTCAAGTTGGGCCAGCCAAGGCCCCCAAATATAAATCCAGATGCATCAAGCCCCCAGCTCTTCTAATCACTTTAGGTGTTTAAAATTAGTTATCATAGCCACCTGAGGCCTCAGATACCATGAAGCTGGGATAAGTCAGCCCTACTGTGTCCTGTCTCAGTTACTGAACCAGAATATTTGTGAGCATAGTAAGAAAGTTGTTGCTTTATACTGCTTGATTTTGGAGTACTTTGTTATGCAGCAGTAAGTAACTGGGACACCTGTCATTCTTAGTTTTCTTTCATAGCTTAGAGGCCTATTGCTTAGGCTCCATTTTCAAAACAAAAGAAAACACTGAAATTTTAAAATAGTTTATTTCATGACCCCTCTTTTCAAACTTTGATCTAATCAGAGACACCTTAGTTTAGAATGATGCTTGATATTTTATTGAGTTCAGTTTCCTCTTTCCAGAATTCTGAGGAATAAGATAATGCTCTTTTTAAAAAAAAAAAAAAGATTTATTTATGTATTTGAAAGATGGAGTTACAGAGGCAGAGGCAGAAAGAGAGAGAGAAAGAGTGAAAGGTCTTCCCTCTGCTGGTTCACTCCCAAAATGGCCACAGTAGCCAGAGCAAGGCTAATCCAAAGTCAGGAGCCTGGAGCTTCTTCTAGGTCTCACATACAGGTGCCATTCTCTACTGCTTTTCCCAGGCCATAGCAGAGAGCTGGATTGGAAGTGGAGCAGCCAGGACTTGAAGCGGCATCCGTATGGGATGCCAGCACTGCAGATGGTGGCCTCACCTGCTACATCACAGCCTCAGCCCCAAGATACTGCTCTTGATGTACCTTAAATACTCCTCATTCGTACTACATTTCTATATATCTGACTTGAGAGGTCTTAATTGATAAATAAATTTAACCCAGTTCCTTATAGAATGAATATTTAATTAATGTCAAAGTCCTCAACCTCTAGTTTTGTTTTCATTGTCTTTGTCCTACACTGCAGGCAACATTGAATGGTACCAGACTTTTTAAGTATCTGGAAATCCTATAAAATTCAGTTTATGGATAAAAATATTCTAACATTTCCTGGCCAGTGTGTTTTGTTAAATACCAAAACTGGGCTTAGGGCTTTTAAAACAACTAAGAAAGGGGCCGGTGCTGTAGCACAGCGGGTTAAAACCTGGGTCTGCAGTGCCGGCATCCCATGTGAGTGCTGGTTCAAGTCCCGGCTGCTCCACTTCCAATCTAGCTCTCTGCTATGGTCTGGGAAAGCAATGGAAGATGGCCCAAGTCCTTGGGTCCCTGCCACCCACTTGGGAGACCTGGAAGAAGCTCCAGGCTCCTGGCTTTGGATGGGCCCAGCTCTGGCCATTACAGCCATGTGGTGAGTCAAGCAGCGGATGAAAGACCGACCTGTCTGTCTGTCTCTCTCTGCCTCTGCCTCTCTCTAACTCTGCCTTTCAAATAAATACATAAATCTTTAAAAAAAAACAAGGAAGGAAGAAACCTGTAAGTTTCTTTTTAAAATATGTATGTTTTTAAAACAACCATAGTGTTCCAAAAAATAAGTAATTTAGAAAATCTGTTTCTGACTTAAACCTAGTTCTAAAATGAAACCATTCATTGATTTATTCATGCATTCATTCAAAAAAATTGATTGAGTGCCTGTTACAAGTGAACCATTATGCTGGATCATGGGGATTCAGAGATGAGCAAACTCAGAGTTCTCTTTGAGAAAACTAAAGAGACATAGAGAATGTTTTCCTGGGGATCATGGTCCTTACACTCTGTTTCAGACCCATGTCTGCAGCAGCTGCATAAGGTCTTAGATACAGATTTGCAGTATCTCCAACTACTTTGTCACTGTTGGCACTAGGCAGAGAGAATCTTAGGTGGAGTTGTTCTTTAGTAGATTAAACAATGATCAAAACTTTGCTCATTGTTTCCACCACTATTTTTCATCTAATTTCCCATGACCATTAAGATTGTGTGTGTATGTGACAAGTGTGTTCAGGATCATATATACACCACAAAGAAAATGAGTACATACAGAGAAAAAGAAAATGAATAAGAAAGTATATGGGGTGAGGCATAATTTAGTTAAAAAAGAGTTTATGTTTAGTCCATAAAAGATATTTGCTGCCTCATATTTCTGCAAGAGACATCTGTTGTTAAGCCTGGCATGCATATGTTTCTTTTTTTAAAAAAAAATGTTTTATTTAATTTGTTTGAAAGGCAGAGTTACAGAGAGAAAGAGAGGCAGAGAAGGAGCTTTCATCCGCTGGTTCACTCCCCAAAGGGCCACAATGGCCAGAGGGGGATCAGGCTGAAGCCAGAAGCCTGGAGCTTCATCTGGGTCTCCCAAGTGTGTTCAAGGGCTCAAGCAATTGGGCCACCCTTTGCTGCTTTCCAAGGCCATTAGTAGGGAGCTGGACTGGAAATGGAGCAGCTGGGACTCAAACTGAAGCCCATATGAGAAGCTGGAGTTGCAGATGGTGGCCTAGCCTGGTATGCCACAATGCCAGCCCTGCATATGTTTGTTCTTTGCTGGTAAAATCACTGTGATTTTGCCTGGAGGAATCAATGGTGTTCTTTTCTTAGTCTACATGGTTTGAGTGTGAGGCACTCTACTTTTTAGATTCAGGAGTGGGTGTGTGACTAAGCAGCCAGTCAACATGTGACAGTCCTCAGGCCACATTGACTGGCTCTTTGGCAGCCATATGACTCAAACTAGTGGAATAAAAGCTTAATTGAAGATCCTGGAACAGCCTGGAGAAAGGTACTAGGATTGTTGACAGGATGTAATACATCCTTGGAGCTTCCAGCTACTGTCTTGATACACATGGGACGATTTATTCAGAGAATAGGGGACAGAGTTGAGTTAGGGGTGTAAATCACAACCCATAATATGTTCTTTATAAGGAATTTGCTTGCTTGAGTGACGGAGAAAGGAGGAGAGAGACAGAGATCTTTTACTTGCTGGTCCGCTCCCCAAATGTCTCCAATAGCCAGGGCTGAGCTATTGGAAGCTGAAGCCAGAAGCCAGGAACTCCATCCAGCTATCCCAAATGGGTGGCCAGAGCCCAAACACTTGAGCCATCATCTGTCACCTCTGAAGCGCATTAGCAGGAAGCTGGATGAGAAGCAGAAGTGGAACTCAATCCCAGGCACTCAGACATGGGATGCTGGTTTCCCAACATTTAGCTTAACCTTCTGTATCACATCATTTACCTAGAAACTCACAATATTTCAGCCATTTTCTCCAGATAAAAATTTTCTTAAAATTGCTTTGCTTTGCTTTCTATTAGCACACCTGCCACTTTTAGAAACTTCTGTGGCTTCTCCCGCTGTTTGTAAACTACCCAGTATATATGCAGTACTTAAACACTCACTTTACTTTAATAAGCTGCCTTTCAAGCCATTAGAGAAAGATTTAGAGGTTAAAGAATGATGTGGTATGTAATTTATGTTTGAATCAACCTCCTATTTTATAGACTGTGTTAAAAAGTAACTATAAATATTTCTTCTTGGCATCTTCAGTAATCTTAATGGGTTAAGTGGCCAGCATGTCCTCCACGTTGTTCAATTCACCCTAATCTACTGAAGCATGCTTGGGCTTCCCTCATATTTGCCATCTCCCTTCTCTTATTTCCATCACTACCTCAAAGTCTGTCTCCTCTGCAGGTCAGGAAAGACCTCCAGAAATAGACATTTTTTATAGTAAACTGAGACATTTTAACCCACCTGAGCTACTCTCTGTACCGTACTGTTTTAAGGGATCCAAATCCTGGAGAATTATGGCTAGAGGGGTATTTACACATAATCTAGTCACTCTTGGCCCCAACATCCATTTCACAGATGTGAAAATTGAGTCCTAGAAGTGGAAAAAAATGGTGTCAGCCCTGGAGTGAAGGTATTTTGACTCTTCTCAGGGTCTCTCCCCATGAGTTTGTGAAGTCTTTACTCTCAAAACAGAAACAGAACAAAGCTGTACCCTTGGGCCAGAATAATAGTGAAGATGCCCTTGAGGTACCTGAATCCTATCTTGGAGTGCCTGGGTTTGACTTCCAGCTCTGCTTCTGATTCTAATTTCCCGCTAGTTCTTGCCCTAGGAGGTGGGTCCCTGCCACCCATGTGAGAGACCTAAATCGAGCTCCATACTCCTTGCCCAGCTGTCTCAGGAAGGACATAAATGAAGGTGAGACCTTTTAACTGGTGTCGTGCTATACTGCTGTGGTCTTGGTCAGTTATTTTGTGTGAGGGACAAAGAACATGTATAATGATAATCCAAGTACACGGTTACTGAGGGCATAATATGTGCTAAGTCCTATGCTCTTGTTTGTCTTTTCTTTCAATGCTCACAGGATGAGTGGGAGGGTGGCACTATCAGTACCACTGGAGGTGAAAATGAGGTTAACTAACTTGTCCTAAATCTCTTAGCCAGGATGCAGCTCTGGTTTCAATCCTAATGAGCACTGATAGCTTGCCTTTCTCCTTCTTGCTCTTCTGCTTCTGCTTCCTCCTCCTCTTCCTCTTATTGATGCTTAGCCTTCTTTTTTTTTTTCTATTTCCACTTCGATTCTTCTGCTTTACCATTGATGCTTCTTCTTCTTACCAAGAACTAAACCCCAATCTAAACCAGTAAACCTGCAAGTGAAGTCCATTTGTTCTAAGATAGGAGTGGCTGGGGTGCACGCAGTTACTGTGTAATACTTTAGAATGGGCTCAAAAGCCTCGTCTTTGCCAACAAAACATATGTTCTAAAATAAAGCCTTGGAAAACTCAGCTGCCAGGGTCATGTGAGAGATCACTGGAGCTCGACTCTCCTGGCTGGAAAGTAAAGAGGCTGGGACAGTTCTGCTAATGTTGATGGTCGTGATGACAATGATGATGATGATAAACAATGATACTCATTGAAAGTCAAGGATATGCCAGATACTTCTCAGTGTTTTGTATACAATATTTTAAAAATTTATTCTTTATTTTAAATTTTTAAAATATTTATTTATTTACGTCAAAGGTGGAGTTATACAGAGAGGGAAGGAGAAACAGAAACAGAGATCTTCCTCTACTGGTTCATTCACCCAAAGGACCACAATAGACAGGGCTGAACCAGGCTAAAACTAGGAGCCAGGGACTTTGGGTTTCCCATTGGGTGGCAGGGGCTCTAGTACTTGGGCTATCCCCTGTTGCTTTTCCAGGCACATTATCAGGCAGCTACATATGACTGGAGCACTGGTGCAACTAGAACTCAATCCACTGCCATATAGGATGCTGGTATTATAGGCAACTGATGAACTCAGTGTGTGTATGTGGGGAGTGGGGGGAGAGATTGATTTCCTGTGAACTGTTTCACTCCCAAGATACCCATAGCAGCTGGGGCTGACTAGGCTGAAGCTAAGATCTGGAAACTCAATCTAGGTCTCTCACATGGATGACATAGACTTATCTACTTGAGCTATCACCTTCTCCTTCCTAGGGTCCACATTACTAGAAAGCTGAAATTGGGAGCTGAGTTGGGACTCGAACCCAGGTACTCTATATAGGGTATGGGTATTGCAAACAGTACTTTAACCGTTATCCCTAGTCCTTGCCCCTAAATATCATTTTATTTCCCTAACAGTTCTCAGATATAGAGAAAATATTACTCCTATTAATTTTACAAATAAGTTGAGTCTGACGTGCCACAGTGTCAAATAAGTGGTAGAAATGGGAATTAAACTCAAGTAATCAAGTCTCCTGGGCCTTGTGGATAGTGGGTCAATGCCTAAATAATATAATTGAATAACTTTCCCAAATCAGGATGGATAAGTACCAATTCAGAATCTTTGGAAATGTTAAGAAAGACCTCGTGTCCTGTTTCTTTAGTATTTCTCTGAAACCCTGTGACAGTATTCATATGGAGAAAAATAACAGTAAAACTAGTCCGTAATATGTTCTGAGAATGAACTAGATGTGGGGATATCTGTGGACCTTGGAAAACATTATACCACTAACTCTAGTTATCCCTTGAGTTGGGTACTGTTATTTAATCTACTTACGGATAAGAAGTAACATAACTTAGCTAATGTCCTTGCCCAAGTTGATATTAGAGCCCTTGTTCAGACACGCATGCTAAATAACTCCAAGGAAGTACTTGGATCTCTTCTAGTCTAAGGGTGCTAGACAATCCAGAAGTCTTCATGTGTGTCTAAGAACTTGGTTATCTCCTTGCAGAAAGAACCTCAGCCTTAGTGGGACTCTTGGTTATCAGGAATCCCTCTGGGTTATTATGTCTGGTGTAATCATAAGCATTTTGTATGACATGAAAGTAAAAAGAACAAACTTGAGTATTTATATAAACTATATAGTGGGGAGGCCTTATAGGGTCAGAACAGGGCTCAGCTTCTCCCAAATGGAAGTGAACTTTATATGGCAGTTTTCCAAAGAATTTCTGATGGAGAGTCTATTGGAAATAACCAGAGATTCTCTTCCAGAGACTAGATTGTAACTCCTGAATAATGAGACATTGGCCACATATTCTGCAAATGTTTTATTACATTTTTCTCCATTAAGGTTGTAGTGCTTTTCTCTCTGCTCCCTGCCCTATAAGGCAGCTACCCTGACTGATTTCCTCTCTGTGGTTTTGAGTTGAGCTAGAGTATGTGGGCTGAGGATGTAACCCATGGTAAGCTCTCTCTCAGCACCATCCGCATACCTCCTTTGACATTGAATCATGCATTCTTTTGACTTACTGTGTCTCTCACATTGCAGCTTGTACTCCTATTTAAATTTTTGTGTGTTTAGGTCTTGTCTCTTCAATTACCTTGTAAATTCCAGGGAGTCAGGGACTATGATGTATACTTCTTCACAGCTTCCATAATGCTGTTCAGTAAAATGCAAGTGAAAGTTGTGGAGGGAACTCATTCATGTGCTGAGTTCTGTTCCATGCCTCTCGAAGTGTGGTGGTTTCACCATATTCATAAAGCTGAGGCAATGTCTCTTTCTAAGACATGTGATAGTCATCTTGGAAGTCACAGTAAGAAGTGGTGGAGGTTAAAGATCAGACTGAGCTTCCATATTAGCTGCATTAGTCATTCATTAGTTGTCAGACTTCGTTGAGTTTTTAACCTCTTTAGAACTCGGTTTCCTCAAATATTGCATTGTTGATTATTGTCTCTTCATTCTAATATTGGTTGAAAAATTGAGTAAGTTAATATATGAACTGCTTAGAAAAGACCCTGGCAATTTTGTAAATGCCAATTAAATGGTGGGTATTATTATTATTACTAGTATCAGTGACTTGGAGCCAAAGATCACTAGGAAAACATATGTTATTGCACAAATTGTGTTCATAACTCAATGCAGTGAAGGAGAATGCCCAACACCAGAAGGTATCGCAGTAAGAGGAGGTGAGAAGGGCATTATTTTAGAGTGAGGGCTTCTGTTGGTTGATGTGGGAGGGTGCTTGAAGAAGCTGGTTGTTCTCTGGATTGAATGCTATTGGGAAGAAGGGATAATCCTGTGGTTTGGTATCTGAATCATCCTTATTTAGAAGGAAGTATGGAATATCTGAACAACACTAAGACTGCAACTGATTAAGGAGCTTCTCTTACACTATCCAGGAGAGACAGAATAGGTCCATTTTTGTGTTTTGGATTGTGTTACAGCTTTGCCTATATGCAGACATTATTATGTGCTGGTCTCATTTATTTATTGTCCATCCATTGTGGGCCCATAGTGGACTTGTCTGGTGCTGATGCTCTGTGCAGTTGTTAATGTTCAAAGCCTGGGTGAAAAGAACAGACCAGCTCCTGAATGTGTAGGGCGTTTTTTTCCTTTTCAGTATGAATAAAGTTATAATAACCATGATGTTGAATATTTTTCACTTTCCAGATTTTTTGCTACTCCATTTACCTGCATTAACCTATATCTTTTCCCCAACACTTTGTAAGATAGGTGACATTGTTAATAATCTATAAATGAGGAAAAATGGGCCCAGAGAGGTTGAGCAAGTTTGGTTGAGGTTGCAGAGATGAGAAGTGGCAGTCTCAGGTAAACTTAAGACGGTCTTACTCTGAAGTTTATGATGTACAACTGTATAGAGACAATAATTGAGGACCTATGTGAGGCTTTGGGCTTTGCAAGCACTATCTCATACATTTATTCACAATTCTTCCCTCGAAAATCTTGTGATCTGGTTTAAGATAAAAGATTAATTTAAACATCAAGTATATGTGGTACTTCAAAAAGTTCATGTAGAATGAAATTAAAAGATAAGTTTATTTAGGTGTAAAGTTTTTTGAAATTCATGTACAGTAGGGGTATTCAAAACATGTAAAATACATTTTATAGAGAAACTATGCAAGAATTTCAGAAATTTTTGCACCAGAACAAGCTTAATTTTTAATTTCATTTTCCATGAACTTTAAAAAATACTCTTGCATAAGAGAGATTATGACCTGTCGTAAGTGTAATATGTGTATAGAGGAAGGCATAATACATTCACCAGTTCAGTTACTGTTGGCTGAACATGTCTTCCAGTGTGCGGCACCATGCCAAATGCTAGGCATATACTTGAGTGAGTTTAATAAATGAAGCCCATGACTTTTTTTAAAATTACATTTTGGTAGAAAAAGAAATATTAGACAGTTAACAAATAAATGTGTAATTATACATTCATTAAAGTCTGTAAAGATAAAGAATCCATTTCCCTAGCAGACCCCAACAATGCTAGCACAGGGTAGATGAATACCCCTAAATAGGTGGCAGGGAAGGATCCGGAGAAGGGTAATTTCTGGAGAAGGACTCACCAGATGTGAAGGATAAAGTGTCAAGAACCCAAGGCAAGAGTGTCCCAAGGAGAGGGAATAGAATGTCTAGGAGATTTATGACTGGAATAAGCAACAGCTTGGCTAGAGATGATATAGGGAAGATAGCCAGAGATCATTTATGGCACCCTAAAGAACCCAATGTTTTTGTCTCAATTTAGTAGGAAACCATTGAATGATTGAATTCCAAAGTACAGCCTAAAGAGAATTTGATGGCAGAGCAGCATTTGGGTTTGGATGTGGAAGATGGGTATTCTTAACCAAGGTAGAAAATGATGCATGGTGGAGAATGTGAGCAAAGACACAGAGTCCAGGAACCATACTGTTGAGTTTGGTGAGATTTGTGCTCCTAGAGAGCAAGTGCATCCTGGAAGGTGAAAGGTATGATATGAAGGTAATTCTAGAAGTGCTTCTTAGAGTCATACTTATTAGGCTAGAAGTCCAAGTTTCTATAGACAACAGGGAATAATATTTAGGGGCATAAGATTGATGAATGGTACATGAAACCTAAGTTTTCCTTCTCTTTGGTGTTTTCTTATTTCTGTGAATTCATTTGTGAGCAACTCATTGGCTCTTCTCAGACTGTGCTCATGATAACAGTGCCAGAAAGACAGATAAGCTTTCCTTACAAAGTCAAATAAAACACACACAATCTTTGTGGTCTACAATATTGAAAAGATTAATTTTTCCATCCTGCTAATACTTTATCTTGGATTACTTTTATAAATTAAGTATTTCTCAAAAAACCTCACACTTCTAGTTTTTGGCTGGCACTAGAGAGGCCTGATCAATAGTCTGTCCAAATATGTGGCTTTTGTTTTTATGTATTAAGGAATTTTATTGAAAATGTCTTTTTATATTATTATCATTTTTGACATATTTAGAAGTTCAAATAAACATCCTAAGTTATTGCAGTTGAATCAGACTTTATCCTCTGTTTGGACAAAATACCAATATGGCTGTGGGCCTGGTATTTGCTTTCATGGTAGGATGATGAAGAGCTATGAGGAGGGAGATTTCCGGAATTTGTATTGTGACTGTCATATTGTAATTATTAGGATTCTTTCTTCATTGGAAGTAACAAACTTGCTTAGTCAAGTTTAGTGGGAAAAACAGGAGGTACTTCAATAAGAGGAGAGGACACCTCTAATTTCTGAATCTGAGCATCTAAAACATTTTGTATGTTGTGACCACAGAGCACTGTCCTCTGAGAAATCGCCCATTCTCGTCTTACACCCTGGGACTCTCCCTGGCACCAGCCTGGTCACTTGATTTAGGTCTGCCACCCAGCTTCACATTCTCCCAGGTCCAAGGTATTGGGTCAGGATGACTAGCTGAAGCCTTTGGAAAGCATTAAGATTGTTACGGGTAATTCTGAGTAGGGTCTCACTTTTACTATTGAGAATGAACATTGCTCAGAGTTTCTGGCAGCTGTCTCATGAGCACAAAAGATGAGCCTACCAGAAAATGAGAGGAAGCTCTGCTAAAAAGCTACAGTTGAGCAAAGAGGAAAAAAATGTTCACTAATAGGAAACAATAGATTTTTCTTGATTTAGTCAGGTTGGGTTGGATTTTTCTGTCCTAGCAGTTGAATGATGCAAGGGAGTAGAGGAGATCTAATGAAAATATGAGAGCAGGAGTCCTATTGAGCATCAGAAAGGGTCTGGAAGCAGAAAATAAAAAAAGTCTCATGCACAGCCACATGCAGACTATGTTTTTCCTCCCACATTTGATTCTTTCTGAGTACTTTTCTATCCTCTCACTACATACTGACTTTCATCTCTAACTGCCTTCATAGCACTTGGCTAAAACAAAGATCCTAAGCTGCCTTTACACCATAGTCACTGGAAGAAATTAATCTAAGTGTCTCTAGAACCTATTTCCAAAGACCTGGATGGCTTGAGTTGGGTTCCATAGTTTAAAGAACTATTTTAAAAGAAGGAGGTACCTTTCTCTGAAGGGAGGAGAGAACTTACACTTTGAATATGGCCTTATCTAAATAAGATCGGAGTTGATGAACTCAGGAGGCTTCCTTAGCCTTGTCAGCTCATAACAAGAGCCTCAGGTGATTACTGACACCATAAATAAGAGTATCAATTCTTAAATCAACAATGGGAGTCACTTTGCCCCTAATCCCCATGTATAATCTCTGTCCTTAATGTGTTGTACTGTGTGAATGAATGGTAAAACTACTATTCAAACAGTGCTCTATACTTTGTGTGTCTGTGTGGGTGCAGTCTGTTGAAATCTTTACTTAGTATAAACTAAATTGATGTTCTGTATATATAGATAATTGAAAATGAATCTTGATGAAGAATGGGTTGGGAAAGGGAATGGGAGATGGGATGGTTGCGGGTGAGAGGAAGGTTATGGGGGGAAAAGCTGCTATAATTCAAAAGTTGTACTTTGGAAATTTATATTTATTAAATAGAAGTTTAAAAAAATCATGTTAAACAAACTTAAAACAGGTTTGTTAATTCTCACCCTAATGATACCTCTCATTCATCAGAGGCATGAGAGGCACTATTGGCTTTACCATAACTGGGTGTCATTTCCATTAGTAAAGTGTTTCTAACTTTGACAAGAGCAATCTGTAGTCAGTTGTCTAGTACTTAACTGAAGAGCTAATGGGACCAACCCTTAGTGTACCCAGGACTGAGAGTATCTTGCAGTCAGGGAGTTTAGTGTTAAATGTGAGACAGTTGAAGGCAAGGGAAAACCTGGAAGGCTTGTCAACCTACATTTTTCTGGTTATTGGCCAAATTTTTATTCCTAGACTAGGGAAAGATCTTAGTTTCATGATACTCCAAATAGAATTTTGGTTTCAGGACCCATGCAAAATTATCCCAACCTTCTTATTTGTATCTCTGATCAGTGGTGTTCTGTATCATGCATCTTTGGATGATAACAGCAACTGCACATTAGCATTTTATGTAAGTAATTAATATAGTGTGGCGACATTTATGGATTAATAGAAAGAGACCACTTCCTGACTTGGCCATGGAAATAGAATTTGATGGGAGGAGGTGACTACAAAAAGCAGGAGCAGAGATGGCATATTATTGTGGGAGTTTCCTCTGGGCCCTTTATTCCCTTGCAAGGTATGCAGCTGTCACTGACACTCTCTGGAAATCTTGGAATCTATTTCATTTTATTCCTTTTTATTTTTAACTGATATATAAAATTATATGTGTTTATGGGGTACCATGCATTGTTTTTATACATGTATATGTTAGTACTTAAGGAGATTTTTAAAAAATACAGTAATGTTGCTACCTTCCATCAGACTAATTGGATCATAACTTCTGGCATAGAAATTCAAGGTTTGGCATTTGAGAAATGTTCCCCAGGTGATTCTACTGCACAGACAGGCTGAGCATCTCTGGTATAATGGATGTTTACAAAGAATGGGAGATGCTACTTGGTGAACTAAACCTATGAGCCATGCTTCCTCTTCATTTTGGGTTTGGGTGGAGAAAGCAATATTTTACCTTTCTGACCTCAGGGTGCTGAATGCCCATCTCCCTGATCATACTTTGCATGCCTCCTCATACTGCAGAATGCTGTGGTATCTATGTTAGCCTCTTTTAATCTGGTCCATGTAAGGCTAAGAGGGAAAAGTCAGGGATGTGATTAATTGAAAGGATTGCATTGTAGATAGATAGGAATCATGTCTCCTAACCCTGAAGATTGCCAAGCTTCACAGCACAACCCGAATTTCCACTGTGCTCTCCTTAGCTATGATCCGACGAATCATTACCATGGACTTGGCTGCTGGGGTCCCAGTCTTAACCTGAGGATCACAATGGGCAGGGCCCAGTAAAAGGGGCCATATGAGCAAGATAAACATGGTAACAGGTGTCAACTAGCCTTTATTATTATCATTATTATTTTCAAAATAAATCACCACAGGTAGAGACAATGGGACCTTGGCAGGGTTTTGTTCTCTGTACTTCATATGAGTTAAACTCAGCACTTCATCCCAGTATTCCAAGCACATATGATGTTCTCTGGAAGTGAATCGTGTGGGAGGAGAGGAAAATTTGACACATAGAGGGAAAGTGTGGCTAAGGAACCTACTTGGAAGCAACATTTCTGGAGTCCAAATGGCCGAAAGAACAAGAGGGGATGTTGTGGGTGTTTGGCCTTGTGGTTAAAATGCCAGAGTCACACATCAGAGTGGTTGATTTGATTTCTATCCCCAGCTCCTGAATCTAGATTCCTGCTGATGTAGACCCTGGGAGGCAGTAGTAAGGGTTCAAATATTACATTCATGCCACCCACATGGGACACCTAAATTGATTTTCCAGATTTGATTTTTCCTGAGAGGTTGTTGTGAGCTTTTGGGGAATGAACCAGTGGATGGACTCAGTCCATCACAAGCACATTCTCTTCCCCTCAAATACATATTTTGGTTTTGAAAAAAAAAAAAAAAAAAGGAACAACATGGCAAGGGAATTCTATCCCCTTATTCCAAGCAGTACCATCTACTTTGGGGGTGGGGGATGTGACTTTGTTTGAATAGCTAAAAAAAGGAGATAATCCCCAGGATCTGTGTGGGTGTGCCTTTGCGAGGGCCACTCAACCACCATCATCAGGTAATGCCTGATCTGCCATGGAGCTTAGTGCTGTGCACTGCAATAGCTTACCTTACCAGTAGGGAAACAGAGGCCTAGGGAAGGCCAGTAAGTTCCAGAAAATGTCTCTGCCAGCTAGGGATGGAGCTCCAGTGTCTCCTGTCCTCATAGCCCAGCAGATTTTCTATTTAGTACAAGGGCTCCCCAGAAAGAACGTCAGAGAACTCTCTCATCCTTAATGCGTGCCAAGTGAATGCTGCATTCCCCTTTCAGGACAGAAGTCATTTCCTCTTCAACTGTCATGCACTTCCCTTGGAGTCAATTCTTTTTTTTTTATTTTATTTTTTTATAACGCTTTTATTTAAAGAATATAAATTTCCAAAATACAGCTTTTAAATTACAATGGCTTCCCCCCCCCATAACTTCCCTCCCACCCGCAACCCTCCCATTTCCCACTCCCTCTCCCCTTGCTTCACATCAAGATTCATTTTCAATTCTCTTTATATACAGAAGATCAGTTTAGTATATATTAAGTAAAGATTTCAACAGTTTGCCCTCACATAGCAACACAAAGTGAAAAATACTGTTGGAGTACTAGTTATAGTATTAATTCAAAATGTATAGCACATTAAGGACAGAGATCCTACATAATATATTTTTTAAATTGATTAATTTTCTATGCAATTTCCAATTTAACACCAAGATTTTTTTTTTCATTTTTAATTATCTATATACAGAAGATTGATTCAGTATATACTAAGTAAAGATTTCATCAGTTTGCACCCACACAGAAACACAAAGTGTAAAATACTGTTTCAGTACTAGTTATAGCATTACTTCACATTAGACAACACATTAAGGACAGATCCCACATGAGACTTAAGTACACAGTGACTCCTGAAGTTGATTTAACAATTTGACACTCTTGTTTATGGCGTCAGGAATCTCCCTAGGCTCTAGTCATGAGTTGCCAAGGCTATGGAAGCTTTAGGGTTTGCCGACTTCAATCTTATTCCGACAGGGTCATAGTCAAAGTGGAGGTTCTCTCCTCCCTTCAGAGAAAGGTACCTCCTTCTTTGATGGCCCCATTCGTTCCACTGGGATCTCACTCACAGAGATCTTTCATTTAGGTCTTCTTTTTTTCCAGAGTGTCTTGGCTTTCCATGCCTAAAATATTTTCATGGGCTCTTGAGCCAGATCCAAATGCCTTAAGGGCTGATTCTGAGGCCAGAGTGCTATTTAGGACATCTGCCATTCTATGAGTCTGCTGTGTATCTTGCTTCCCATGTTGGATCATTCTCTCCCTTTTTGATTCTGTTAGTTTTAGCAGACACTAGTCTTGTTTGTGTGATCCCTTTGACTCTTAGACCTATCAGTGTGATCAATTGTGAACTGAAATTGATCACTTGGATTAGTGAGATGGGCTTGGTACATGCCACCTTGATGGGATTGTATTGGAATTCCCTGGCACATTTCTAACTCCATCATTTTTGGAGTCAATTGTAAATAAGAATCTAAGCCAAACATTGAACCTATTGGATGATCTAATTAAAAATAATTAATTAATTTGAAAGGCAGAGTTACAGGGGGCAGGGGTACTATCTTCCACCACTGGTTCACTCCTTAGATGGCCACAGTGGCAGGGGCTAGACCAGGAAAAAGTCAGGAGCCAGGAGCTTTAGCCAGATCTCCACATGGCTGGCAGAGGCCCAAGTACTTGGACCATCTTCCACTGCCTTTCCCAGGCCATTAACAGGGAGCCCAATGGGAAGTGGAACAATCGGGACACAAACCAGCGCCTGCATGGGATGCCAGCGTTGCATATGGCAGCTTTTCTCACTATGACATAATGCTGGCCACTCCCTCCCCCAATTTTATTTTTGAGAAAAATATCGCAGCTACAAAAAAATGACATTGAAGACATTCTCCAACACTGCCATCCTGCACGGGGTTGTTATTACAACTTCCTATGTCATTGTGACCTTTGCTTGTATTTTCTTTCATTCTTTTTCTGCTGTTTTTCAATAGTTACCCAGATTATTTCAGAATAGTGAGGGACGTCCACATGGACTAGTGTATGTGATAAATTTAACCATGTTTTCAAAGAAAAGTGTTTTCATTAGTTGAAAGTATGCTCCATAAACCCAGCTAGGAGATTAATTTTCTTGAGAAGTCTATAAGGGATATACTTTATGGAATAACATTTAACAAATATTTTGGAGCAGCCACTCTTCACTGTTGTGATAATCGTTAGAATTACAAAGGTGAAACTGTTAATCCCTTAAGAAGTTTACAGGGAGAGAGCTGCTCCCATCCCTACCCTTAAGAAATTTATAGTAGAGTGGGGATAGAATAATTAGTTGATGAAGATGATAAATTTGTCAGGTAACAGTTTCTAATATGGTTGATCAAATCGAGCTTTTCATGCACCTTAAACAATTTCTAACCTTGTACATGAGAATTTTTTTTCCTGTTCCTAACATTTTCAGCAAACACTTCTGTTATAGGAAGTTTAAAGAGCAAGATCAGCCCAACTTCACAAAAACTGCAAATTCTGACTCAGGGACGTCAGACTTGATGGGGTCTTCCTTATACACAGTGATCCTCCACTGAGCACATAGGCCTTCTTGTATCGCAATAGGAGGGAAGTCACTTTTCCTTTTCTGAAAAAGGCAGCAATATCTCATGTCCTGACCTCTGCAAAAGATAGAAGGGTGTGTCTTCCTTCGATCCCATCTCTAAATCCCCTCTAAGCCTAAAGTCGAAGCAGCCCATCCCCAGGCAGCTGGGAGAAGGGACTCCTGTTATCTGGGTTTGTGATATGCCGAGCTAATGGCACGAAGCTCTCTTGGCCGTTCAGAATGGAAGAAACAGAACACCAATTTAAATCATGAAAAAAGTCAGTGAATCTATCATCATTAATCTTGCTGTCAGTTTTAATTTTGGGGACATTACCTCACTCAACACTAGTTGAAAAGAGCTGCCAAAACCGATGATGTCATCATCACTAGCCACGTCTGACCCTGCCTGCTGATTCTCAGAGCTCGGAGCAAGTTAATAAATCCCCTGGCGCTTGGACACACAGTGGAGTTTTATTACAATGAAGGTATAACCCATGATGTTGTTTCAATTAAATGCCCTGAGAAAATACTTTCTTGTGTTTAGCAAAACTGTAAAACATAATTATCCTCATGCAGTTGGGCCTGTTCATTGTGTGGACTTGATGACTATATATGCTCTTCCCACCCCCTCCCTTCACCCCTCCTTCTTTTATACACATGCACACACACACACACACAGACACACATCTCAGAGTGGAAGGAATGCCTGTCAGGGCTCTAAGAACAGTGGAATACTCCACAAAAATCTCTTTTCTAGGTCACCATCTAAAGACCTGATTGGTTGCTACACACCTACATGTGTGCACATTCAGGAACCTTGAGTGTGAAAAGCAACCATGGAAGTGTGGAACCTGGCATTGAGCAGAATCTTGACTCTCTTAAAAGGAGGCTGATGCTTTAGGGAAAATCTGGAGACCAACATCTGCCAAACCAAAACTCGGCCTTGTTGCTCTTCATATACTTACGAATAATTTCCTTCGGGGTGTTTGCTAACCATTGAAGATACTAGTATTTGCCTGTCTTCTTACTCATGACCCATCTGAAGTCCTCTGGCCTGACTTTCCAATGAAGTCATCCTGCTGAATAGGTGCCATCGTGTCAGGGCATTGCCATGGTATCAGCACTCAGGGCCACAAACACAGGCTGTCCCTATCCTGCCACTACATCTAGGGGGTGCTGGGTGGGACGGGCAAAGGTTGTCTTCCTTTCAGCCTGATTTTCTCTTCAGCAGCACAGTAAGTTTTGTGGACACCTCATTGGGTGCATGATAGAGGAGAGGAATGCTTTGAGACAAGACTTGGGGGCGATTACCTCCCATTATAAGCACTGTTTATATGGTTTTCTGCACATGTGACTGCATGCATGTCTGCATGGGTGTGCACACACATAAACATTTTCAAGTTTAAAAAAATAAGAATTGCAAAGTGTCAGAAAAATGGCCCAAGTCCCCAGGAGTAATCCCCTCCCCCTGAATGGTTTTCAGAGACTCCACCTAAACCCATCTTTCCCTTCACCCCGGCAAGCTCCCCTAAATGACCTTCATCTATCATGCCGGATGGTACAGTTAGTTTCGCACAGAGCACAGACAAGGATGAGAGGAAGACCCCCAAACTCATTTTTCATGCCCATCTCAAACAAGGACTGGTCCTAGGTCTCCAAGGGTGAGTGACCAGTACACAAATTCACAGTCCCTTTTGCCCTCACAGATGGAGGTCCTTTGAGATTCTTCATTATTTTTTAATGGTCTAATCTAAAGTATATCCATGCACAAAACACATTGCCTGATGTAAGAATCCATGGCTGCCTCCTGTTAACAGTTCCTGCTGTTTATGGAGCATTGTCTTGACATACTTGTTAAACCTCAATAAATATGTTTTTAATAACCATATGGTATTTAACATATAATAACTATCTTATTAGGTCTAAATTGAATCCTTGCTCATGACACTTAATTTAAAGTGTGACTGGTGTTTTCCTGGCTAAGAAAGGATTCAAAACAACCCTAGTGAGGACACTTCTTTAAGAGAAAAGAATGTTTTAAAATCATGCGTTTTCATGATATGGTTCGATTGCAGTCTTTTAAATTTGTACATTGGGGAGAGTCTGAGTGCATGTAACAGAGTAAATTTAAAAATATAGAACTTTTTGTAAAGTTACATTTATTTATTTAGCAGCAGAGTAGCAAGGGAGGGAGAAAGAGGGGGAGAGAGTGGTATCTTCCATTTTCTGGTTCATTCCACAAATGTCCACAAAACCAGGGACAGGAACTCCATCCAGGTCTCCCATATGGGTAGCAGGAACCCAAGTAGTTTAGCCATCATCTACTGTCTCCCACGCACATTAGCAGGCAGCTGGATTGGAAGTGGAGACAGGACTCGATTTCAGACACTCTGAAATGGGATGCAGGTATCCCAGCAGTTGATGGTTAATTTACTAAGCCATCACATCCACTCCCAATATAGGAAACTAACTAAAGGACCACAATCAGGAGCTAGTTGCAAGTGCAATTCATGTAATTCTCCAAGGTATGTGAAGAGAAGGCATGAGTCTTCTCTGTTTTTGTTCTTTAGGCCCTTTTTCACTGATTTGTATGAAGGTGGCAGACAATGCTGAATTCAGGAAAAGTAATGACAACCATGTAAGTGACAAGGCACTCACTTCCTCTACAGGTGACCCTTGCTCTTTTGATTGTTTTTGTCAACTCACCTAGTGGGCTACTTGGTTTTTCAGTCTCCCACCTGGATGCCTTAAGCTGGTTTTCTATGTTCTTTAGTGCGCTAACAATTTTCTTAATGCTTTGATAATCCCCCACATGGAGAGGGACTGAACATAAGCAGGTTGAAGAAAACTGTGGGAGAGTCAGGTGCTGTGGTTGGGTTCTGGATGATAAAAGTTGTTCAGACAAAGAGGTTACCCAAAATGCTTTGCACAACATGAGGTAGAAGGCAAGTGTAAGCCTAAAAAGTGCCTTCTCTGTTGAGGAAGAGGAATGTGAGAGTTAGTGTGAAGGAGACAGATGGAGAACTGTCTGTAAGAGTCAAAAAAGGCAAAGGTACTATCAGGAAGGGCTCTGTAAAGGAGGTGGTGCTTGATCCAAGCCTCAGATGCCTTAGGCTGGGTAATGTTAACCCTTGATGAACACTAAGCAAAGGTCACTTTAGAGAACGGGTCTGTAGTCCCCAATCAACAGCTTGGGCATCACTGAGGAACTTCATAGAAATTCTTGGGACCCGCTCCAGATCAGTGGGACCAGGAACTCTGCAGGTGCAGCCCAATTCTCAGTATTTCTAAGTCCTTCAAGTGATTTATATGCATGCAGAAACCGAATTGCTCTTCTAGAGTGGGGTCAGCACTGTTGACATTTGAGACTGATAATTGTTTGTCATGGGAGTCTACATCGTAGGACGCTTAGTAACATCTCTTGTCTCTACCCAGTAGATGCTGGCCGCACCTTCAACCTAGTTATAAAACCAAAAATGTCTGCAGGCTTTGACAAATGTCCTAAGAGAATAAAATCACTGCCACTCACTGCTCTAAAAGGAAGACCAACTATGAAAAGTTGTGGTGTTAGGACTCTCAGGATATATTTGGGGGACAAGGGATATTCCAGCATGGTAAGCTTTCTAGTAACGAGTACAGGGAAGTTGGAAAATAAGCAAGAAAGACAGCCTAAAGCCTGAGTTTTGAAAACATTGAATGCTATGTAAATTTTTTTGGACTTAATTCGGAAAGCAATAGGGAATTATTGGAAATTTTAGGTGAAGGGTAACATAACTAAATCTCTATTTTTGTAGTATGTTAGATTAAAGCAGCAACTTTTAAACTCTTGTGATAAATTTGTTTTTATGATGATATACCCATGCACCTTTAACAAGACTTTTACAATTTTACACTATTTGCAAAAGAGTCTGATTTTTACTTATGCTGTCCTGTTTTTAGAAATGCTAGCCATGATATACTAAATGATTTCATAACCTATTAGAAATCAGAAACATGAGAAATAAGGGAACAGAGAAGTTTGGAGAGGACTATTTCAATAGCCTAAACAAAAGATTATGGAAACCTCGTATTGGGTGGGACTGAATCACAGGGGAGAACTAGCAGGAAATTTTCAGAAATGGAGACTATAAGGAAGAAGGAGGAGTCAGAAAAAAATGTCATGGATTTGCCATCAGTGTAAACAGATTCCTAAATATCAAATAGCGATTGGAAAGGCTATTTTATTTCTTCACTACTTTTGACTTCAGGGTACAGTGTTTCTGAGTGAGTTTCAGCTGCTTAGCATGGCTGAGATGTCCAGTAAACAGCAGGAGAGGTAGGCATGGATGAGGGTCAGGGTTAGTGTTGTGGATTTATGAGTCATGGCCATGGAAGGCCTGGTGGATGAGGTCATCAGGGGAGAGAGAATGTGGTCTGGACTAACAGCCTCCCTCTGTATATTGATAACTATCTGAGTAATAATATTCATTTCTAGTGTAATAAAGACCCACTCAGCAGATGGTATCACATCGTAAATAAGTCAAAGCAAACCCAAGATGTGATCCTTGCCCTCTGAGAGGCTACAATTCATTTAGGTTTTCTGGTTTGATCAGAATCATATTTTCATATTTATTGAGCACCCACTTTTAGGCTTGGACTATTCAAGATTCTGAGTATAAAATGGCAAACAAAATAAATAGCCCTGCCAGCACTGAGCTTCTTCTCTAGTAGAGCGATATGGAGAACAACATGAACAGATGAAACACCGCTTCTATCAGAAGGTGGTAAATTCTGTGGAATAAAGTGTAGTAGGGAATGGGAGAGAAGTGCCAGAGGGGGAAATTGCAACTAAAGATCAGGGAAAGGCTGGCGCTGTGGCTCACCAAGTAAAGCCATCTTCCGCAATGCTGGCATCCCAAAAGGGGCAGTTTGTGTCTCCACTGCTCCACTTGCAATCCAGCTCCCTACTAATGGCCAAGGAAAAGAAGCATTATATTATATGGACCTTGGACCCCTGCCACCCATGTAGGAGACACAAATGAAGCTCTGGCTATTGGCTTTGACTTGGCTCATCCCTGGCTGTTGTGGCCACTTGAGAGAACCGGCAAATGGGAAAATTTCTCTCTCTCTCTTTCTCTGTAACTCTGCCATTCAAATAAAATAAGTAAATCTTTTTTAAAGACAAGATTAGGAGAGTCGTCTTGAAAAACAAATGATTGATCCTCACCCCCAGGAGTCCCTGCTGTCTTGAGATGACTGACATGACCAAGTATCAACACGTCATGAGGCTAGTCCTGATGATGTCAAGGCAGAACATGAGGAAAGCTGTGAAATATGTGGGTAAGAAACAGGGGCAGCGAATCTTACTTGGATTCCTGCCTCTGCTGTCCTCTTTTTACTCTTGGTTTTGGAGTCATGGGGACCTGTTGTTTGATTCCTGCCTTTTTCATCTGGTCACACCCATGTATTAATTTATTTCTTCCTGAAGTTTTTTTTTTAATCTCACTTTTTCATTTGGAAGTTAGAAAACTCTCTGAACATGGGGATCTTAGGACTTAGTCTTCTGATGGGTGTGAGGCATGTGTTCAAAATTCTAGGCACTGGCTATTAACTGACTAAAGGACACTGGCCCTATGGAAAGTTAAGATCAGTCACATGGGAACAAGCTTTTGTGGCAAGTATGTTTGGGAAATATTGAGCTAAACAAGTTTAATGGATTCTTAGCTGTAGGACTTCCCAAAATCTTTAGTGTATTATTGAGTGTTGCACATCTCTAAGATTAGTTTCCAAATGTATTTGGTCACGAAAACCCTTTATTATGCAAAAATCTCTAAGGACACAATTGTTTCAAGGTACACCTGTTAGGAAACAGTCCACTGGCTCTCTTGGCTCTTTTATCTGATGGATTTAGCCTTTCTGAATCTTACTCTCTATCCATATAATGAGAGTGTTGGCCTGCTATCTAAAGAATGTTAGTGGTACTATAGGGCTCTATGCTTGACCTTGAGCTTGTTCAGGATTTTGTCAGAGAATTCAGTGAACAGACAGTTATCCCATCTGTAGATGGCACCGGGTTGGGAGGAGTGGCAACAGGTTCGATGACAGAATCAAAATCAAGACCTAAGGGTATTTTGATGCATTAGTATGACAGACCAAGAAATCTGCAGAGAATTCAATCAGAGCAAATATATTGTTCTACTTTTGGTTTCAGAAAATTGATTTTTAAGTATAAAATGTTAGCACGTTTGACAGCAGTTTATTTAAAGAACAAAATAAAAAAACAAAGGGACTGTCATAGTAATGCCATGGGTTAAGGCACTGCCACCTGTGATACAGGAGTCCCATATTGGAACACTAATTCAAGTCCCAGCTGCTCCACCTCTTAGCTAGTTTGCTGCTAATGTGCCTAGGAAAGCAGCTGAAAATGGGGCTCCTACCACCCATATGGAGGTTTGGATGGAATTTCTAGTTCCTAGCTTCAACCTGGCTCAGCCCTGACCCTTGAGGACATTAGCAGAGTGAACCAGTAGGTATAAGGAAGATCTCTTTCTCTTTCTCTCCCTCTTTCTCTGTCACTCTGCCTTTCAAATAAATAAAATAGATGTTTAATAAACAAAAAAGCAAAAATATGAAGATTTTATTTGACTACACAAGCTCAAGATGAGTGAACAGGGGATTTGGCTACTCCAAAATCAATCCCAGGCTTTACTCTCAATGTCAAAGAACACATGGGATCTAGAGGTGAAATTTATTATATATAATGCTACTTCTTAGCTAAATTGTTTGTAGGATACAATGGAGGCATCAGGGATGGTCCCTAGAGAAGGGGGGAGATAAGAGAAGGTCAATGATGAGATAATGCTTGAAGTACCAGTAGGAATTATTAAGGCAGACGAAAGAAAAGGGTCAATACTGTAAGACGAAATAGTAATTCAACAACACAAAAGCCAATAGTGTGACTTCTACCTCTCAAATTACTGTGTGAAAGTATCATTCTCTACTGTAATTCTAGAATCCCTATTAGCTATGGCATACATCATGATTTTAAATGGAGGATAAAAACTCACAGCATCAAATAAGATCAAATCCTATAATAAAAAAGTTAATTGTTTAAAATTCCCTTCTAATGTTTCAGATTATGTCAAAAAGTTTTACATTCATGTTGACAGGCACATGAACAGTTCTTTTAACAAAAAGAATGGAGATCTCAAGTTTCTTCCTAAATTGTTTAATCTACAAAATGGCATAACAACAGAGGCTAGTTCATAGAATTGTGATGGTTAAATGAAATATCATATAGAAAACATTGAACATTGATAACAGTGGCTGGCATATAGTAGGATCCCAGTAAATATTGCCTACAGTTGTTATTTTTTTTAGTGTTGTTATTACCTGCCTAGGCAGGTGACATTTATCTGGCTAGAATTTCATAATATGGCTTTGTTTTCATTAAATTCATTTCTACAGTTAGCAGTTCACTTCTTTATATTGTAACTCATAGATTTTTTTTTAAATTAGATTTATGAAAGTGAAGGAAAATAACAGTGGTACATGGGAAAGACAATGCATGCAGGTGGGGTGTGAATGAACACTTATGGGAAATGTAGACTCAGAAGATCTCAAAGGGGCTCTGGAGTTCAAAATGTCAGAGATTGCACTGATGAAGGAAGGGGGCCCAGGAAGGATAGAAACTTAACTCAAGGTCACCAGGCTCATTAGTGGCAGAGCTAGGAGCAGATCCAAGAGCTCCAGATGCTCAGCCTCACGTTCTTCCCTCTGGAACTTGTTCATGGTCCAAAGCCCTGGAACTCTTCTCAGCTGAGCAAGCCCTGTCTTGGCCTTGCCCTGGAAAAAGGTACACATCCAGGGGGTATAGCTGTATAGAAAGCTCTCCCCACTCTGTCTTATTGCAGCAAATCCTGAACCATGTCCTAAAGCCAACAGTTGCCTGCTGTAATGTTGCTGCATTCCTTCTGAGCCCTAACACCACGTTCAACACTGGGAATTTGGGTGGGCCTAGAGTGCCTTTAGTATTACTGCTATAATTCAAAACATCCAAATTACTATTTTCTCCATGAGATGAAGCCAGGAGAGTGCTGTTAAGTGGAGAGAAAAGTGTTTGTTACGCTAGGCGTTCCAGCAAAATGTCCTCCTTTGCCATTAAATCATAGCATTTCTAAATGAAATGATATTTTGCAAACTTTGGCAGTAACTGAAATTTGGACATTGTGCAGGTTTTTTTTATTCTCTCTCTTTCTCATTTTGTGCTTTTTCTCCATATGCTCCAGAGAACTACTATTTAGTGTTCTTCCTTTTCTCATTTGTCTTTCCTTATGACCCAAGTTGTTCACTATCCCCAAAGACCTCAGATAACTTGATTTTCTGCCCACAGCTTATCATTTTCATAAATAATGAGGTTGATAAATAGAGGCTGGAGAGTACACCCATTACCCAAAAAATTGCTTCTCAGAATCTCCATTTCTTTAAGATTAATCGTGAACAGCTTTATGGAAAGAGATGTGCTTGTGACCATGATGCCTCCAAACAGAAATTTAATGAGGCCATATTGACATGGCAGTTAAACCTACAAGGGCTGAGGTTGATCAGTAAAATCTCTGAAGATGGCTTCATCTATACCGAACTCTCTATTGGACGCTTATGTCCAGTCTTGTGTTCTTTGTGTGAAGAGTACTGATGGGTATCCATCCACTGTTAGTGCCACAGAGCTGCTCTTGTTGGGACCAACATCCTCGAGTCCCAGCATCCCTCTCATTTCTTAGTCTTCACTGAATCTAGGACAGGAACATTTCAGGAGAGTAGCTTCTACATCTTCAATTCTGTTGGAAATCAAAGGCTAGGATTAGCTGCTAAGGAAGTCCATTTTCAGGCCCGGGGTATGTTTGAGGCTACCAGCTGGGCTGGTCCCCTCCTATAAGACTCAGGAGACATGCAGCAGTACTGAGATCGCTAATCAGAAATCTTTCCCTGCTGCCTGACTCATGTTAGGGAAAATTCCCCCTGGTGGATCCAGAGGCGGGACTTGAGCTCTTCCACTATGCTCTGGACAGAGAACACACCATGCCTCTTCTCTCAGCATCCTTGGGCAGTGTCTATCAGTAGGCTTGGCTGCATCTCTCTTTGGGCCCCTCTTTCTTCCTTTTTTGCCAGCCCTCCTTCCTTAAACAATTATCTCAGCCCATAGCCTGACTCTGGAATGTTTGGACTCAGAGTTCAGGACACAGAGATGATAAATGAGAGCAACCTTCTGTTCTTTGGCGTGGCCTGGGAATGGGAGGTTCTCATTATCAAGTATCTTGGCATTCATTCAGTCATTTTGCAAATATTTATTAAGAACGGTGCCAAGTACCATTCCATAAACCACCTGTGAACCAAACAGACGGAGTCCCAGCCCTCATAGAGCTTACATTCTTGGAATCAGTACTGGTTTCATAATTTGCCAGGCCCAGGGTAAATGAAAATACAGAGCCTTTTTTTTCCTTTTGAAAAAAAAAATTGAATTTCAAAACAACAATAGAGTATTATAAGAATACATGGAGGCCTTCTAAGGGTGACTTGCTCAGGTTACACCCCCATGAATTCTGGTCCTGGTAGAGGTTGGTGAATATTAATGTGCATCTCTAGTGGATGGGAAATACAAAGTTCAGGATATAAAAAATCTTCTTCCTATAGGACAGTGGTTGGGTTCTTCTTTGATGATTCAGGGGTCAGCATAGAATTTTTCTGAGTTCCATGTTAACATTAGCTTTTTTTGTTGAACAACTAAGATATTGGTTTGGTGGGCTCTGAGTAGTGGATGATGGCTTATAAAAAGTCAGTTTACCTGGGGAGTCTGAAAGGAACTGTAAGCCAGAAAATTAGTTTCTAAGATTAAAATGAGTACAGTTACCTCTCATAATTACTTCCCACAACCTCTTAAAAATCCTCTAAATACAACAACAAATAAAACTAAGCATGCTACATGAATGCAGAAATTATTACAGATGAGGTTATTAATTATTCCAATAGTGTAGGATAACTTGTTTTTAAAGAGATCCAGTTGACTACCAGTGCAGAAAATAGGTTTAAAGTTTAATTTCTCAGATGGTTTATGAAGATCCTGAATGTGATGTTGAATACACTGACTACAGATTATCTGTGAATGGCTATTCCACAGATTCCTACATTTCAGCCCCCAAACTTGGCAAGTGCTTTCCTTTACCCCTGTCCAAATGTTTCTCTTCCATCCAAAAGTAATGAAAAGAGAGCTGGGGCTCTGACAGTGGATTCTGTTAACTTCATTGCTGGAAAAAATTACCAAGAACATGATTCCCAATTCCAAGCCCAACTGACAAGAAGGGAAACTCAAGTGAATGTGTTGGCATATGCATCCTGGAGCTTTATGAACATAAAAGAAATCATGTAGTCTTTGGAAATAAAAACCAGTTGCGTAATAGCACTATGTTGGGAAGGATTTGTTCTCAAGGTGTCTATTTCACAACTGGGACTGTTTGGGAGCTAATATGTTTAACAAGTGGTGTGACTCATCGTCATTAACTAGGAAGATCACTGAATGAGAGAGGCAGAACAACTGTTTTCAAGTCTCATCCCTGCTGTAGGTCAAATTCCTTGCTCTCTCAGCCTCAGTTTCTCATCTGTGAAATGGGAGAATTAATAATCCATCCTGAAAATTGTTGTGAGGTACAAGTCAGCAACACAAATGAAGTGCTTGTAAACTGCATGGTGTTTAACAAATGCCAGTTTTATTATTATCATTGCTAGTGCTATCTGTGGTTTCTATTTTCCACACATGGCAAATGCAAAGGATGAAGGAGACATTGCAGGAATAGCCTTCAGATTATTTACTTCTTGGGAGGAAGTGGATAGAGTACACGATTTTGCTGGGTACTGATGGTTGAGGGCAGCTGAACCCTGTTAAAGAAAATTTAAAGGCCCTCCCCTTTTTCATTTCCCTCCATGAACTTCTGCCTGTAGTAATAAAAAATCCTGTGTCCATTCCTGTGTCGCTTCATTTTAGGAGCCTGACTTCTATATGAGTCTTTGTCCCTGTGTGGGGATGCTGAGTATTACCTCTGCCTCATCTAACCAGGAAAGAAAGGGAAGTGTGTGACATTAAATGATTTGCCCAGGTCATGCAGACAGTAAGAGATGGAGTCTGAAAAGAGAGTCTGAGTTGTTATTCTCCATTATCTACCCTAGTCTCTAGAGGAGATCCTGGCACAGGATCCAGGATAGCCCACGATTCAGCTGTAATTCCTTGCCATGACCAGAAGCCATGGCTGTCTCTACATGGACACTGGTGTGTGACCTCTCTCTTGCCCCTCTTGACTGGGCTATTCTCTGGTGCTGAGCTGGATTTTCTGTAAGGTCAACACATTATCAGAACATGGGTTATAAATATCATTTCCTATGCACAGAACCCTTTAAGCTAGGATCCAGGAGACCCCTTGAGGGGACCTAACACATTGACAGCATAGTTGCAAGCGTGTTCACTGGGGTTGGAGGAACCTAGGGAGATCTGCTTCTGGGAGCCATTTATACCTGGCTTTGAATCTCAGTGCCACTCATTAGCTGTGTGACATTGAGCAACTTAAACAGCCTCTCTAAGCCTCACTTCCTTTGTTTTTTTTAAAGATTCTATTTATGTTATTTGAGAGGTAGAGTTACAGACAATGAGCGGGAGAGGCAGAGAGAAAGGTCCTCCTTCCATTGGTTCACTTTCTAAATGGCCGCAACGGCTGGAACTGCACAGAACTGAAGCCAGGAGCCAGGTGCTTCCTTCCAGTCTCTCACGTGGGTGCAGGGGCCCAAGGACCTGGGCCATCCTCTACTGCTTGCTCAGGCCATAGCAGAGAGCTGGATTGGAACTGGAGCAACCGGGACTAGAACCGGTGCCCATATGGATGCCAGTGCCACAGGCGGAGGATTTACCTACTGTGCCGTGGTGCAGGCCCCTTCCTTTGATTTTAAATTAGCCCCTTTAGCATCTACCTCGAGATTATTGTGAGAATTCCATGAACTTATGAATGTATGTATGTATAAATGCGAGCATACACAGGGAGTAAGACTGAGAAAGGACAGAAAACTGGAGACTAGCACATGTTGTCACAGGCTAGCATTTCAGTGAACAGCATCTCCATCATCTTGCTTTTAACTGGCCTGTAATTTAGCCTAAGGTGCTTGACTGTAAGATTTTTCTCAAACACTTTCATAGAACATGGTTTTATCTGAATTAAACACTGCATAATGTTCATAGAGAGTTGCTTGTAAGTTTTTAGAGAGGAGAGTTATTTCATTACATCTTGAAGTAGTATATGTCCTAGACCAGATGAGGTGCTGGGAACTGTGCTCACACATCTTCTTTTACTATGCCATCATAACCATCAAGGGGGCTAGATGCTGTTGGGTTTCAGTTTCTGTCTTCCCTCCCTGCCAGCCCGCCTGAGGATGGTGACAGTATCTGTCCTGTTCTTTACTCACATCTTGATTGCTGTCTGCACACACTAGCAAATCAACACATATTGCCAATGAACAATCACATGAAAGTCTAAAGTGAAGTTCATGGGTGCTAGGTTTCAAGTAGGTTAACAGGAAGCCAAGTGCATTTCAGGCCTGTTTACATCTTTATAGTATTGGTATGCATAGGGCAACCTGGTTTTGAATACAAGCTCTCATGAAAGAAGGAATTTTAGTCTAGTAGAACCAACTGATCTGTCCTTCCTTCAGCAAATACTATTTAGCATCAACTACATGTCTAGGAATTTTGTAGGTGATGGGATACACAGAAGTGACCTAAAGAAACCCAAGTCCCTGCATCTCAGGAGACTGCCTGCTGATGGGAGAAACCCAGCAACAAACACATACTCGATGTGCCAGGAGGCTCTAAATAGTGTAAAGCAAGATGAAGCTGGCACAGGTGCTAGAAAATGGGAAAGGGGTATTGTCTGAGGTGGGAGAGTCAGGTCTCAGATAAACAGAAACTTGAGCAGGTGCCTGAAGAAGTGAGGAGCTCAGCCTGTGGGTATCAGAGGGCTAGCCAAAGTGGTCCATCATGATTGGCTTTCCCTCTGAAGGCTTTCAGCTTGAAGGCATTGAAAGCCCCAGGGGTAAGAGGGGAAGCTGTTGGAGCCTTGACAGCATGGTGGTGAGCAAAGTGGTACGCCACTGAGGCTCCTCTTCCAGACAAAGGCAGGTGAACTTTCTAGTCTCTGCGAGAAAGAAACAGTTGTGGCCTTGGTGTACATCCTGGCCAATATCCGTATGAAGTTTTTAACAATGGAGAATGCAAACCTGTGGGAATAATTACCTGAAGGCCAAACACCTCTTTACATTATCTGAGTCGCTGAAGGGCCTGGCCTGGCCATGACTTCTTGGCTCTTGTGTGAGCGCTGGCCAGGAAAACAGCTCCTGGGAGTCAATGAAGGTAGATGCCAGACCTCGGCGTCTTGCAGGCCTTCGCTGATAAATACCCCAAGAGCCACTGCTGGAAGAAGAGCATCCCACATGCAGCAGCAGTGACACAGTTAATCTTCCAGTGACAGAAATTTTCAAGCAGCTTGGAGAGAGGACATATTTCCAGTTTCTCCAGAGAGGAGAAGCTGATGGGGAAGTCACACCTTCCAGCCAGTTCCCAGTTCACAGGGAAGAGGCTGAAAAATCACACACGCGATCGACAGAGCTGAGAGCTCCTCTGAGGAAGTCGGAGGCACAGTGGCAGCTGGAAAGCCTTGTTTGCTTCAGGTTCCGAACTTCCCTCAACGAACTTCACCATTGGCCTCCGTCTGGTGTGAAATGATTAATTTTTTCATTTGCCACAGGGAGCCATAGATGTCCAGGGATTTTCTTCTCCATTCTAGAACTAGCAAGAAACAGATTTTGTCACTACTTTATGGGCGTTCTCTCTCTCTCTCTTTTTTTTTTTTTAAATCTGAACCATTCTTCATGAATATTCATACTCACAACTAAAAATGTCCTAGTGTTGCTCTATTTACCTGGGGATAGATGTGCCCTCATTTATTGTTTATCTTTTTTTGCTTTCGCTGCTTTAACCACAGAATGCATTCATCCACTGCTCTAAAGAGCTAATAACCTCACAGAGTGATGTCCCCTAGTTCCAAAGGGGGTACTGTGCTTGGGGAAAGTGAGGCGCCATCCTGGACTAGGTGGATACAAGGGGTCAGGCAGATGGTATGGCGGCTCACCTACAGAATTATCCTAGTATCTTGGGAAAAGATTATCAATCCAAAATTTTATTTCCTGGGTGCTGAGTGTTGAGATTATGTAAATAAGTGAAATGTGCTTCTGGGTCTGAAGGAGATCAGAGATTGTTGGGAGAGCAGTGTGAAAACAGATCACTGAAACAGGAAAGTTGGTGGTGCTCCACCCAAAAGTTTGCTTGCTGTCTCTCACCTTTTTCCTTCCTCCCTCCCTCTCTTCTTTATTTCTTCCTTCCCTCTCACCCTTCCTTTTTGCCTGCCTTCATTTCTCCCTCCCTCTCTGCTTTTTCCTTCCTTTCCTTCCTTTCTTCCCTTACTTTGGCCTTGCTTCCTCCCTCCCTTCCTCCCCCATTCCTCCCTTTTCTTCTTTCTCACATCCTTCCTCACTCATTCATGGACACTTAACCTGCGGCAACAGGCATTTGGCAAATATCAAATAAGACCAGCTTGCTGCCTTTAATATCCTGACTGTTTTTT
Source organism: Sylvilagus floridanus (assembly GCA_949820135.1). Classification (NCBI taxonomy): domain Eukaryota; kingdom Metazoa; phylum Chordata; class Mammalia; order Lagomorpha; family Leporidae; genus Sylvilagus; species Sylvilagus floridanus. The sequence continues at coordinate 43,140,952 of OX463241.1, forward strand.
TGTATTATGTGTTGTTTTAGTGAGAAATGTCAACTTTTAAGGACCACTGGCCTCCAAATAACTAGTCCACTTTTAACCATTTTAGCCACAATCTCTAAAAACGTCTCAGCAGACTGTAAATAATTCCTGAGGATAGGAACCTGGGTTTTCCAATTCACTTCTACCTCCTGTTCACCTGGCACAGAGCAAGAGCAACAACTCAGGAAAAAATTGAATGAGTAAGTGAATCAATGGATAAAGTATTTAAATCACTGCAGTGTACTTTGGAGACCTGACAATTTACGAGAAGATTAGATCTTCATAGGTGGCCAGACCAGAGAACTCAAGCCACAGTTACCAAATTGACTTTGAGGTTGAATTGTATGCCATGGACATAATTGACTAAAACTGTGTGGATTTCCTGCCCAGAAAGTTTCTAGACCCATCTAGTAATGACACTCACTCAAAGTTTCTTGGCAGCTGTTGTAGCAACTCCTTTGACTGGATTTCAGTAGTGACAATGTTTCACCAGCTCTAACTGGGGGGGGGGGGGGGGGGGGGGTTTCTGTGTAGACCCAGAGGAAACCTAAAGTTGACTTGAATGGAATCTGCTGCACCTCTCACCCATGCTAATTCCATGACCAGTTGTTACTATGCAGGGTCTTTGGATTCTGAGTCACTCTGTCATATGAGCCTGTTTTTACTAGAAATGGTGGAAGAGGGTGAATGTTTAACCCCTAATAGTTAAGGTGATGATTAAGAAGCCTCCATCCTGTGTTGGAGAACCTGAGTTTGATTCTCACTTCTGGCTTGTAACTCCAGTACCCTGCTAATGCAGACCTTGGGAGGAGTGTAGATGGTTCGGGTGTTTGGGAGCCTGCTTCCTGCCTGAGTGATCTGGACTGAGTTATCGGCTGTCGTGCTTGGCCCCTACTGAGGGGGTTATCATAGGCATTTTGGAGAGTGAAAGGACAGATGAGAGCCCTTTTTCTCTCAAATATTTTTCTTAAAAAATACAAATGATGGGATAAAACCTAATTTGAAGTGAAGATACTGCAGAACCATTCACGACACCAGCTGTGTGACCTTGAGCTTGTATTAGTTTCCTGTTGCCGTTGCAACAAATGACCACAAACACAGTGGCTTAGAGCAAGACAAATTCATTATTTTTCAGCTCAGGATAGACATCTAAAACGAGTCATAAGAGGCTGACATCCAAGGGTCAACAGGGTTAATTCCTCCTGAAGCCTCCACAGGCAAGTTTGTTTTGCCTTTTTCACTGCTGGAGGCTGCCAGTGCTCCTTGGCTCCTGGCCACATCCTTCCAATTTCTGTTTCTGTGGTTGCATTGCTTTCTCTTTGATTGTAATCAACTTTTACTCCACCTCTATTCTATAAGAACCATTATCCTTTAAAGATAGGGATAATACCCCATTTAAAAATTCTTAACTTAATCACACAAGAAATGTCTTTTTTTGTTAAATCTGCATACCAGGGTACTTCAAAATGTGCATGGACAATGGAGTTAAAAGATAACTTTATTTTGATGTAAAAAAATTGATGTATACACAGATTTTTCAAAAAGTCTGAAAAATGTGTATTTAAAAAACTATGCATGGATTTCAAACATTTTTGTACTAAAATAAAGCCAGTTCATTTTCCACAAAAGCTTTGAATTACCTTTAATAAGTAAAGTAACAATAATAGGTTCCAGGGATTTGGCTCTTGGTATGTTGGGGGATCATTAACCCAAAATGTGTCCTTTAATCTTGATAAAACTGTTCTCATACAAATGTAAAATGGAATACAAAAATAACCCTTTTACTGTGTTCTACAGTGTTTTATTTTTTTACTAGAAAGAACATTAAACAGTTTGTTGTTGTCACTACTATTGTATTTTTTAAAGATTTATTTATTTATTTGAAAGAGTTACAGAGAGACAGAGGTATGGAGGAGGGAGATAGAGAGATTGATTGATCTTCTATCTGCTTGTTTGCTTTGAAATGGTCAGAACTGCCAGGACTGGACCAGGCTGAATCCAGGAGCCAGGAGCTTCATCCAAATCTCCCACAAGGGTATAGGAACCCAAGCATTTGGATCATCTTCCACTGCTTTCCCAGGTGTATTAGCAGAGAACTGGATTGGAAATAGAGCAGCCAGGACTCTAATCAGTGTCCACATGGGATGCCGGCTTGGCAAGCATGGGCTTAACTCACTATGCCACAACACTGGTCCCCATTGCTACTCTAGTAAAGCTTGCTGGTTGGATTCACTACATTTACCAGTCAATGCAGGTTATCCTCAAACAGGACTATTTTTGATAAATTTTCCCATTCCCCAAACAGGCCCCAGCAAATTGGAACAACAAAATTTGATATTTTTAATGTTTACAGAGAGGCATACAGGTAGAAATTTTCCATGTGTTGGTTCACTCCCTACAAGCCCAAAACATCTGAAACTGGGCCAGGTCAAAGCCAGGAGCCATGAACTCAATTCAAGTCTCCCATATAGAGGGAAGGCACCTAACTACTTGGAACATCACCCGCTGCCTCCTAGTGCACATTAGCAGGAGTCTTGGAGCAGAGCCAGGATTTGATCTGGGCACACTGATATGTGATTTGAGTGTCCTAAGAAACTTCTTAATCACTGCTTCGAATACCACCCCTGAGCATTATTTTTAAGATGCAGCTTCATTAAGCAAAGTGTACAAATTTTAGAACTCAATAAACTTTTCCAAGTATTTTTTCTTAAGTAAACAAATTGCTGTCAAGAAACGAACAATTTCCATCACCTTAGTAAAGTTTGTTCCTGTTCTCTCTCAGTCATTACCACCTTACCTGCCACCCAGTAATCATTCTCCTGTCAGTCAACATTATATCCTTGATATTTTACTCTCTTTGCAAGTACCAAAGGTTCAATACTTTACATTGCTGTGTAGTATTCCCTGTGTGGATATGCCAGTATATTTTTGCCCATTCTACTGTCAGTGGACATTTGAGTTAAATACAGTTTGAGGCTAACATAAATGAAGTTATGAGTATTCTCGCACATGTCTTTCAGTAGACATAAGCAGTCATTTCCAATGACCAGGAAAGTCCATTATAAAGTGGAAAAATACGGACATGCAAAGCCAGCTTTACCTTTAAATGTGATGTGAAAAGTAATAGCAAATTCCATCAAAGATGTAAAGTTTTGTGAATACAGAGTACAAGAAAAGTTTCCCATCAAAGTAAGGAGGTCAACTCAAATCCAGTGGAACAATATCTGAAGAATCTGCAGTCAGTTTTCTGGCCATGACTTTAGATCTGGGGAAAGAGCTTTGATTGCTCTGTACAGTCTTTAGGCACTGATCAAATGCAATAGCTGAACTGCCTGAGTCAGGAGAGAAAGCTCTGGCAGAAATAGAAATAAACCTTGGCATTTCTTTCTCTCTGAAGGGTGGGTGGGTCAGTGATATTGAACATGTCTCAAAGGGAACTATGGGGGCCTGTGGATGAAGAGGAAGGAGGGGGAGTTACTGTGGCTAAAGGCTATGGAAATGTTGAAACAATCCATGTCAGTTTGTTTTATGATGATTCCTCAGAGTTTCCATCTCACATTGGATTTTTTTCTGGGACAGATTAAGAATCGGAATCAATTAAGGTGAATCTCATGTTACTGCAGATAGTTGGAGGTCTTAATTGGGCCAGGAGTGAGCAGGTGGCCTTTCCCCAGTCAGCTGTCCTTTCACCTGCCAGTCAAATGAGCAGAGAGCCTCCAATGCTCATTAGCAACAATTTGTCACCTTGCACAGATCTTGGGAAAGGACTTCTTTGAACTTTGTTTGAGATTGATTTTCTGCATATGCTGAGCTGTTACTGACAAACTATGGGCAACTGTTCCTGTGTAACAAATGCATTAAAAGATAGGATTTTAATAGCCTCCAAAATACATAGCCTAGAAGGGTGGGATTTCTTTCCCCATCCCCAATTTGCCTTCTAAATCCTTCACTTTCTACCACTGCATTATAATGGATAATGAGAATTTCACCCTTCCTAGAGGAACTGTCTTGAACTTTTGATTTTTTTTAACTGTTACTAGCTCCAGACTTAAATTGATCCACAGTGGTGTTTAGCTATGAATGAGCTTTGTACCTTCACCTCATCTTTTACTTCAAAGGGGCGTTCAGAGGATAGGCAGGCATTTTCATTACAAGCTGCTGGCTCAGAGCTCTGCCCAAATGACCCTAGAAACCCTCTTCGGCCTCTGGCTTCCATTCTGACCCTCTTCAGAACATGGGGTATAGCTTGTTTGCTGTAAATAGAGTTGGTGGGGTCTTCAAAAACTTCATGGAAAATTCATATTATGAAGGAAGTATTTTAAAAATCATTTTACAGGGCCGGTGCTGTGGCGCAGTGAGTTAAAACTGGAGCCTCCAGCGGCTGGCATCCCATATGGGCTCCAGTTTGAGTCCCAGCTGCTGCTTTTCTGATCCAGCTCTCTGCTATTGCCTGGGAAAGCAGCGGAAGATGGCCCAAGTGCTTGGGCCCCTGCACCCACATGGGAGACCTGGAGGAAGCTCCTGGCTCCTGGCTTCAGATCAGCTCAGCTCTGGCCGTTGTGCTCATTTAGGGAGTGAACCATCAGATAGAAGACCTCTCTCTCTCTCTCTGGCTCTACCTCTCTCTTTCTGTAACTCTGTCTTTCAAATAAATAAAAATAATTATTAAAAAAAAATCATTTTATGGAGCTGGCACTGTGGTGTAGCTGGTAAAGCCACCGCCTGCAGTGCTGGCATCCTGTATGGACTCCGGTTTGAGTCCCGGCTGCTCCGCTTCCAATCCAGCTCTCTGCTATGGCTGGGAAAGCAATGGAAGATGGTTCAAGTCCTTGCACCCCTGCACCCACATGGGAGACCTGGAAGAAATTTCTGTCTCCTGGCTTTGGATCAGCACAGCTCCGCTTACTGCAGCCATCTAGGAAGTGAACCAGCAGATGGATGACCTCTCTCTCTCTGTCTCTGTAACTCTGCCTTTCAAATAAGCAAATAAATCTTTTTCAAAAATCACTTGATACCAAAATGAACTTAACTTTTAATTCCATGTTTCCACCAAGTCTCTGAAGTGCTTTCATTTCTATCAAGTACGTTTCAGTGTGCCTAGCTCAGAGATGATGTTCAGTAACTATTTGTTGAATTAATCAGTAAAAATTCTAAGTTTTGCCTTATAGTATAAACATAAACTGTAATTTCCCACAGCCCAAGAGAGAAGCCACAGTTCATTAGCCAAAAAAAATGTTGCAATGAGTCATTTTTTATGTAAGTGTTTATCTATTTATTTTAGTGAGTATAAAAGTAAAACACATAATTCTTGTGGAGTTGTGGTATCCCTTACTTCAGAGCAGGGTCATATTTAAAGAAGTGTGTGTGGTCCAATAGGAAGGAATCATCTTAACTCAAATTTCTGTCATAGAGACAAAGACACAAAAAAGCTTACATTGTGATCTCTTACTTAAATCTTTAGTTCTCCTCATGTCGTCACTGGTGAAAGAAAACTTCCACGGTGTCTCTTTCTCCCTCTCTCTCTCTCTTTCTCTCCTCCCTACCTTCCCCTCTCTTCTCCTCTCACCTTATCTCCTCCTCCTCTCTCTTTGCCTTTCTCTTTCTCTGACTTCCTCTCCCTCTTCCTCTTGCTCTCACTCCCCTATAAAATACTCTCTCCCTTCCTCTTCCTTCTCTCTCATATCTCCCTTCTCTCTCTCTCTCTCTCTCTCTCTCTCTCTCTTTTTTATAGAGAGCACTCTCACTACACTGCTGTGTCTCAATCCTTTAGCTTCTCCCACCCTGGGAGGCTAATTCTTCTGCTATTGTTTCGAGCACGTTTTCTGGAGAGAATCTCTGTAAGTTACTAAGGTTGTTCTCACTGAGCAGGGAGGGTGAAGGGATAGACTTCCTTTTCTCACTCTTACACACACACACACACACACACACACACACACACACACTTAACATCCTTTCTCAAATAAAAATTATTGAATCACAAAAGTTAATGTCATCTGTAATCTCACCCTAGAAACAACCATTTTACATGTTTTCTGTGACTATGAATTAAAATTTTGCATCCCAGTTTCTAACTTAGCATTTTGAGTATTTCCCCATGTAATTAAATGTTCAAAAAGATGATTTATAGGGACTACCAATACTCAGTCTTAAGGAGGCCACATTGTTTTAAATGACTCTTCCATTAATGAGCAAGTGGGTTGATGTTTGGTTTCATATTTCTTTTCAATTCCATGTTTTAGGGAGGGCATTGGCTATAAAAAAAAATAGACTTTGCCATAAGACAGGAGCTAGTGTAGTGAATGGGGGCACTTTCATTATGAATGTAGTTTTCAACATTTACTATACACATTTCCCTCTTGCTTGTTTTGCCTCTTGGGGGTCAGAAACTGAAGCTCTAATCAGTGGAAGCCAATTGTAGGAGCTGCCAACTTGACTCACATTAGGAAGTTCCCAAATCTCCTGGGCTGCATCTTTCTTTAGGACCTGACAGATCCAAACACAGTGCAAATTCAATAGGATGAGCCAAGCCAAATATCCCTATCTTTTACTTCACTGTGCAGAGGTCTGGAGCAGCAAGGGGACTTTAACACTGACCTCTAGTAAAAAAAAAAATGATAACACACTTGTGTTAATGGACCTGGAATCCCCCCAGTTGCTAGAATGAGTATAAAGGGGGAGCAGGAGCAGTGGTGTTTTGCATTTTATTAGTTTGGTTCAGTCCACCAGATTTTTGTACTTTGTTCTTTTGGAACTGTAGAATGCCTATAAAGTCTGAAAATTATGCTGAACTTCAGGAATTGATCCAACCTTTGGTTGCTAAAGAAATAGAAATAAAAAGAGGAGCTTATCAGAAGACAAGATTCATTTCAGTGCTCAGCATTCTTTATATGCACAGCTCCAAGACTATTTCTGCTGCCTGGGTTTATTTGTAGGGGAATAAACGAACATTTGTCTTGGTGGGGAGTGGGCATCTGACATCGAAAATAACCCACTGCTGAGAAATCACTTGCCAGCTGAAACTGGCTATCAGTAGGTGAAACTGAGGGGTCAGCAGAGACCCATGTAGAAATCTAAACTCATCCATGCAGATCTATGGCTGGGATTGTGTTTTTAGATGAGCATATCACTTTTGGATAGTTTTCTTTTACTGTGGTTCATTATGCTGTTTGGAGAGGGAGAGGAGGTGTTATCTCTCTGGTTCGCTTTGTGAAAGTGGCCATTCTAGTATTAAATGAAAGAAGAAATAATTGTGAAGGATGTGAGCAAAACTGGAATAATGATGACATGAATAAGTGATTGGGTTGAGTTGTGTATGAGACAAGTGTGAATGGGACCCTGATGTCTGACGGCCAACTCTTCGAGGATGTGCCATAATTTCTTGACACTTAACAGTAAACAGAGGTTGTGTTAATTGGGAATGACAGCCTATATCCTGCCTGTGCTTGTGTTTTTTTGAGGTTGACGAAAGTTGACTAAGCCAGGTGTCTTGTACTGGCAATTGGGCATTGTTTTTGACACTGACCTATCCTTTTCTACTAATATTAGCTCTTTAACGAGGTCATGCTGGTATCAATTTTTAATATATAAAAATTCAAAAATACCTGACCTTTTAGGTGCCAAGAAGGGCTTTATAATCTTTTTGCCATCTGCATAGTTCCCTATTTTGCATGTTTTTCTCATACCTTCTCTTATTTTCATGCTTTCTATTTCTTTGTTTTGTTTGTTTTAAACAGTGGAAAAAACATCAGAATCAATCTTCATGTTGAAATTACATATCATTCCATTGTCTCAAAATATACTCTATTCAAAAGCCACTGCAGAGGCAGAATTTGCAGACTTCTCATTTTTGTGTGTGTGTGTTAATGTATTTATATTCCCTCTTCAGAGAGAATTGCAACTTTGAAACTCTGGAGAAACTATCATTTCTTCCCTTTCCAGACCATTCACCCAAAGAAGACCAACACACAAATCTTCTAACAGGCTCTTTGCAATACTCTTCTAAAGATTTGGCCTAATATGATGCTAGGGCAGATTTTTTTTTTAAAGATTTATTTACTAGGCCAGCACTGTGGTATAGCAGGTTAATGCCCTGTCCTGAAGCACTAGCAACTAGCATCCCATATGGACACGGTTTGATTCCCGGCCACTCCTCTTCCGATCCAGCTCTCTGTTATGGCCCAGGAAAGCAGTGGACGATGCCCCAAGTGCTTGGGCTCCTGCACCCATGTGGGAGACCCAGAAGAAGCTCCTGGTTCCTGGCTTCGGATCGCTGCAGCTCTGGCCGTTGTGGCCAATTGAGGAGTAAACCATCGGATGGAAGACCTCTCTCTCTCTCTCTTTCTCTCATTGCCTCTCTTCTCTCTGTGTAAACGATTTATTTATTTATTTGAAAGTCAGAGTTACTTAGAGGAGTGGCAGAGAGAAAGAGAGATAAGTCTTTCATCTGCTTGCTCACTCCCCAGATAGCCACAAGGGTGGGAGCTGCGCCAATCTGAAGCCAGGATCCAGAAGCTTCTTCTGGATCTCCCACATGGGTACAGGGGCCCAAGCACTTGGGGCATCGTCCACTGCTTTTCAAGGCCATAGTAGAGAGCTGGGTCAGAAGTGGAGCACCTGGTTCTCGAACCAGTGCCAATTTGGGATGCCAGCACTACAGGCAGCAGCTTTACCCACTTCGCCACAGCACTGGCCCCAGGGCAGATCTTTGAATCTTCATTGAAGCCAGTGTTAGAAGCAACAATTGGAGTTACCCTATATGAGATAGTTTCTGTACATAGCTTATAATGTATGAGGGAACTTCAAAAATTGCATAGCAAATTTAATTAAACAAAAAAATTTACTTGGTGTAAAAAATCTGAAATCTGTGCATATAAGACATCTTTAAAAATTCATGGAAAATGCATATTCAGAAAAAAACTTCATATAGGTTCATATAAATATAGAATATCCATGGTATTAGAGAAACACAGTAGCTCTGTTTCAGAATCTTCGCCATTATCTGTGAATTCCTTTACTTTCTTCTTGTTTGTTTTGGAATGTGATATCAATATTGGAACCAAACTATGAAAAAAAAAACGTATTTAATTAAATAATATCAAAGAGTTAAAGAGGAGAATTCCTAGCTTAGGTTTTCTGTATATACACTGATGATAATATTTGGATGCACAGCACCAGGTATTGGCAAACTCTGCATTAAAAATGACCAAACAGGCTGTCAGGAGTTCATACAAGAGAAGGTTGAGTTTGGGTGAGGGAGTGGGAAGAACGGGTTAAAATCAGTAATGATTTAAAGTGTGGACTCTTCTGAGACTGTTTCTGTTGAATAAACATGAAATCCTGCATGAACCAAAAGATTGACTTTGTAAAAATAGACTAACAAACCAAAGGACAGGTGGTAAGGACAATCTGGGAGCAGAGTCCTATCATAGAGCCCTTAAGTCACTGAATAAACTGTTCTTATTAAGAAGCTTCTTTACACAGAGAAGTTTTGATAGTCAATGCCCCTGGGCTCAAAATCTTACCAATAACTCAAGCATAGTAATTAGCGCCTTGCTGTAGCACTGCCCCGGGGGCCCAGGCTTTGGGACCACTTTATAACTGAGGCTGTCTTGTCACAGAGTGCTTCAGGTGATTGTCAGAAACAAATCCTCCTTAGGCAGACTTTCCCTTTCCAGTCCATGGTTTTAATATGTTTAACTCTGGAGACCTGAGAGGAGTACAGACTAAGGGGAGCTTTCAACAACGGAATCTGTGGTAGGGCTTAGCTAGAAGTGGGTTGGATCAAAGTCTCATATGTGGAGAGAGACAGTGAGAGGTCTCAACACAGAGCTGTTGCAATGGACGTGTCTGTTCCCAGATGCCACTGCATGGAAACTTGGGAAGATGGATGATTGTGGTAACTGGGAAGTCCTGGCAGTAAGAGATGACCAAAAATTCCCGGCAGGCAGACAGTCGCCATCCTTTAGACTGTTCTATAAACTTCCCTGATCTGATCCTTGCCTGCCTTTTCACCTCGTTTCTCACTGCCTTCCTCTCATTTCCCAACCATAATCATTTTGAAATAATCTGCATGGGTTTCTCAGGATATTTGGACTCACTGTATCAGAGATCCCACTTTCCTGTGTCTGGCACTTTTTTATCCTCCAGGTTTTGTCTTCAGTATGACCTCCTATGATGGTGCTCCCTGATTGCTCTAACTACATTACCCTATTATTGCCCTAGGCACATACCTGATTTGGAATCATCTTATAAGTTTACTTGTTCATTCTGTCTTGTCTCAGGAATACAAACTGCTTCAGAACAGGCAGGGTATCTGACCTGTTTAGCACTGTTTTCTGGGTGTCTAGAACAGTGCCTGGCATATAGTAACTGCTGAGTAAATATTTCTTAAGTCAACAAATGGATAAGTAAAAAAAAAAAAAAAGGAAGAAGAAGAATCATGATGGGAATTGAAATGAAGGTAGACAGAAATCTTTGGATATAAGGCCATGACCTAGTCACAAGGCATTAAACAAGAAAGGAACTTACAGAATCAAGTGAAATGTGAGGTTCTGCATAGTAATGCAGACTGACTTGGAGAAAAGGGACCTTAAGTGTCTTTAAGTTTCTTCTAATTAGTGGTCAGTTTGGACTTCAGCTTGGAGTATGAGCCAAATAGTAGGATAAAGTCATTTCTAGAAACCGAAGGATTGACTCAGAAAGGTAAGTAAATAGCATAAGCAAAAGCTGAAACCAGAATGGTAAATCTGTGGTTAGCATTGATGCTACTATGGCAGACATGATGAATAGATCACAGAATCTTCACTGCTAATCCAGTTACAGCAGCCACCATCCATTAGAATGTAAACATCATCAGGGCAGGACTTTTGTTCTTTGCACTATTTCATCCCCTGCATTTTCCAACAGTGCTTTTTATTTGCAGTTGTGCAGTAAATATCTGCTGGATTAAATATTTGATGACTGCCTCAATCAGATTTGGCATATGAGATATATCTTATTTGCCATCCCTGACCTGAAGCAAAAAGCAAAGGAGCTAAGATGGGGGTGCAGGGAATTGTTATCACAGGAGAGTAACAATGGATCTCATGATCCTAAGAAATGTTTCCATGCTGAGAACTGGCAGCTGTCTGGCCATCACTCTAAAGTACAAAGCCTGAGGCTGGCTGTGCCTTCAATTTGCTGTACGTTGAGAACAACTCGGCTCGAGTCCAAGATGCATTCTCCTTTGCGCCAAAGTAGACTCCTGGGGGTGGGGGGTTATAATATTATATCAGATGATTGTCATAGGCAGAAAGTGCATCAATTCAACATTAATTTACTGTGTACTACTTGTCAAAGTGTCTTCCATGGTGAGATTTTAAGCCTCAGTTTCTACTTTGAGAGGAAGTTCTTTCCTGAAGTCATTTCAAAGCCTGACTCAAGGAATGGTTTCTTGAGCAGTCATTTTATTAATTAACCCACTGTTTATCCATTGAAGGGACCACATCTGAGATTTCTCATGGGTTTTATATAAAAGAACAGAATCTCTTTTTTATAATTTGTTTATACACCAGTGTTTTTTGAGAATCTGCTATGTATAAGCTGTTTGCTAGGCAACAGTAAAAAATAGTAATGTTCAATAATGAAGAAATTAAGTCCTTTTCATGGACATTATATTTTCATAGGGAAGCCAGAATCAAAACATAAATATATGATCTCAGATAATGACAAATTATTTGTCTCAACTGAGTAGCAGAACTTGATTAAAATATGTTCAAGAAAGAATGAGCTTAAGAACCACAGATGCATTTAAAACCATTCAAAAATAGATTTTCTTTTAAAGAGAGCCAAGAGAATGGGTTACAAGGTCTAAGAGTCTTGGAATCAAGGGTTTTATGATTCACTGGATGGGAAATTGAAAAAGAAAATAGGGAATAACTTCAGGAGCAATGCTGTGGAGAGGCTTGAGGGGCTGGAGTATCATCTGCACTTGTACCTCCATCAGCAAATAGTTCTACTGAGGCAAATAAGGATGGTTGAGTGCATGGGTGCCTGCCTGTTTAGGAAGATGTGGGATATGTCTCCTCTTGTTCCAGCCTGTATTTCTCATGCCAGTCCATTTTCTGTCCTAGTAGAGATACGAAGGCAGCTTAGTGGCTTGCTCATGACTGAGTCTGGGGATGCCAAGAGGAATCAAACAGAATGTTGTGCCCTCAAGGACATCTCAGTGCAGAAGACCCCAGGAAAAATGCCTCCCCATCCCCATATTCACAGGAGGTTTCCCTTGGAGAGTGACTTAATCATTTAGTCAATTTGGTAGAATCATTTTGAACTCAGATTTCTATGAACATTTCTTTCCTTCACACTCATTCTGGAAAACATCGCCTTGAATTCACAAACTCCAATTAAGTATGCTTGGCTAGTAACTTCACCATGAAATATCTCGAACTATTAAAGTAGTGAATAAAGTATTCTACTTTTGACACATCTATACAAACCTCAGAGGATTTGAAAAACTTAAAGTATGCAGAGGGAAATCAGACTAAATGCTCACATATATTTTATTAGAAACATTTCTTTAAAAACATGCAGACAAGAAAAAAAAGAAAGACCAAATTCAATTTTTGAGTCTGACACTTCAGCTTCCCTACACATTACTCTATTCTAAACAGGAAAAATAAAATCAGCTTTGTTCCTGAGCATATGCTTTTGACATTTTTTTTTCCTTGAAGTCTGTGAATTATTAATAAGCTAATTTCTCTTTATAGTTCAATCTTTGGAGATTTAAAGTGTTCACTCAAATGCACAGGGAAGAGATGGGGATTCAGCTCCAATCAGCTCCAATCCTCTCCGGAGGTGCTAGCCGTGAAGTATCTCTGAGTCTTTGATATCAATCTTTGATTCAGCTGGGAATTTCTGATCATTTCTAGAACTTGGCCGTTAATAACACTTAATGCCCTCTTTAAGTTGGGTCATTTCTGCCTGGTGTTTTTATGCTTTCACTTTGCTCCTGAGGTGTTTTATGGGTGTGTTTATATGGTATATGTATGTATGTGTATCTCAACATGTAGATAAACTTGACGGATTGTTTTTTAGTTGTCCTAGAAATCAGGGCTTTTGATAACAGAGGGTGCTCAGTAAACTGGAAGTTTCTGTAATAAACCATGTTGGATCTAAGTGCCAAGAGTGCTTCCTCCTTGCTCAGGGGAGGGACAGAGTAAGCTTAGGGCTCTGTAGAGAAAAGATGTTGCAAAAACCAGTGTGCAACAGAACGAATGAGCTTTGGATTAAGTTCCCTCCTTTTCCTCATCCTGTACAGATGAGCATTTTAACAGATGGACCAGTGGTCACAGGTGAGAGAGAGAGAGTCCTCCATTTACTGGGAGTTCACATAATTGAAGTACTTGCCTCAGTGTGAAGTATGCTTTCCTCAGTGTATGGGTGTTTTTCTTTGTTTTCCTGAGAAACTAAGACACAGTTTAATTTACTAATACCCAGATATCCTGCAAGGTACTGAGCATGCTTTCTCTGATTTGGTAGAGATTCTGTTTTTTTTCTGGGTATGATCTTCATCCTCTGATCTATGGTCTATTTATTGATCCAAAAGGGAAAAAAATCTAGCGAACATGGGCCACACCATTCATGCCAGCTCCCTGCTCCCCTTTTTTCTGATACTTTCTGAGGGCACTGGTTACCTACCTTGAACTGGCCTTGCCTTTAGTTTCCCTCTACCTCTCCCTAATGACCTGCTGTACTCCCTGGATATAATGATCAAGCAAGAGAGTCACCAGTCTACCCTGTTGAAAAGGACACTTGGCAGACACCCTGAAGAACTGATTCTACACCTTAACAGCCTCTGTCTCAACATGGCCAGCTCATGTAGACAGTGAACTTATTTCTCTCCTCACAAGGTTTGGTTCACAACCATAGGAGAGAAGGGGGAGGGGAAGGCAGAAGAAGAAAGAAAAGCTTTTCCTCTTTTTAAAACCAGTTCTATTCTGGGACTTTATTTACTTTTTTGTTTGGCTCCAGGGGTTAAAGGGCTCACAGTAATGGAAACTGGAGGCCACCATTTTATTGCTCTTCCACTGGACTTTCTGGCTGATTTGTTTGGTGGTAAAATTGCACTTCTTCAGTCTTTCTCACCCAGGACCTTAACCTTGATCTAGCTCTAAGAACTCCCTCCTCAAGGACCTGGGAAAACTAGCCAATCATGCTGAAGTGGTTGTGCACATGAAAAGACAATGACTTTTACCAGTATCTGACTTCCTTTTTTAATTTTTTTAAGATTTATTTATTTATTTGAATGTCAGAGTTAAACAGAGGAGGAGAGGCAGAGAGAGAGAGAGAGAGAGACAGAGAGAGAGAGAGGTTTTCCATCTGCTGGTTCACTCCCCAGTTGGCTGCAACTGCGGAGCTGTGCCAGATGTAGCATGGCAAGTCTCTAATATGTACTGCCTCTGGCAGGTTCTTGAAAGAAACAACACCAGTAGTAATTAGGCTCACACAATGCGGAGGGTGGCAAGGCTGAGAGCTGCAAAGCAGGTTGACCTGCTGGCAATGCAATCAAGAGTTAATGCTGTAGTTTGATGTGGATTATCCTCTTCTCTGGGAAATGCCAGTTTTTTCCCTTCATAGCTCCAGTTGATTGAATGAGGGGCATCCACATCATCAGGTATAATCTTTACTTAAATTCATTTAAAGCACATCTTCAAAACATCAGCATAATGCCAGGTTAAGACTTGAGTAGAATTGCCAAGTGGATATATAAACTTTGACCATCACCTGCACCAGCATTGGTAATTCCTTACTCTCTTCTCTCAGCAGTTCCAATCACCAATCTAATACAGGCTGCACCAGCTCCCCTAAGTCAGCGCAATGGTGTCCTCATTAATCTCCCTGCCTCTGCTTATGCTCCTAGAAAAACTGTTCTCTGTTCTACAGCCAGAATTTTTTTTCAAGTTGTAGAATGAATCTTGTGCTTGTGTGCTTAAAATCACTCAACTGTACTTGTCTGGATCTAGGATCAGTCACAACTCCTTATCACAGCTTTCACAGCTCTGTAGTAGACTCTGGCACCTATACACTTCATTGGCCTCCTTGCTGTCTGCATTCCAGTAACACCAGCCCTGAAAGTATGCTGTGTTCCCTTCTGCCATCGAGTCTTTGCAAGTGATGTACCTTCTGCCAGAAACTGGTTCCCTCTCCCTGTGCCGAGCTCAGTCCTCCTCCATGCCATAGCAAATTAGCCTTACTCCCTTAGGGAAACCTTTCTTGACCACTTTTACCAGACCAAATCTTTTTTTTTTTTTTTTTTTTTGACAGGCAGAGTGGACAGTGAGAGAGAGAGATACAGAGAGAAAGGTCTTCCGTTGCGGTTGGTTCACCCTCCAATGGCCGCCACTGACGGCGCGCTGCGGCCGGCGCACCGCGCTCGTCCGATGGCAGGAGCCAGGAGCCAGGTGCTTTTTCCTGGTCTCCCCATGGGGTGCAGGGCCCAAGCACTTGGGCCATCCTCCACTGCACTCCTGGGCCACAGCAGAGGGCTGGCCTGGAAGAGGGGCAACCGGGACAGAATCCGGCGCCCCGACCGGGACTAGAACCCGGTGTGCCGGCGCCGCAAGGCGGAGGATTAGCCTGTTGAGCCACGGCGCCGGCCGCAAATCTTTTTTTATTATTATTATAGCTCACACCTTTGCATTGGAGGTTGATGCATTGGTATAGCCAATTTTTAAAATGTCTGGGAAATATACTATATTGACTGCATTTTCATTCACTGGGCCACTCTACCAAGCTTGCTTGGCACCTAAAGGAGATATAACTCATCCTACATATTTAGCGTCTTTAGTTCATCATACAGTTGTACAGCTTTGAAGACATCCCTATATTTTAAAATTAGGAGATTTCATTTAAAAATGTAAATATGACTTCTTTTTAAAAATAATCTGTCATCCCATAGGGGCAAAAATCAAGTTGAGTTGAACAACAGATGTCCATTTAAGACAAGACAGTGCTGTCTGGCGGAGAATGTTCATGTAGGTTCACATCACTCAGGGCAGGGTCAACCTAACCTCTGCATTTGGATTTGAGGTTCTTGCTATCACTGATAGGTACCAAAAAGCTTTGGGAGCAATCTAAGAACTCAAACCTCTGCTTATATATATTGATGTCCTTTTCTGTAGGTGAGAACTGGTCAAGCCATTGCTTCCATTGGTTACTCAGATAATCTTTTTGATTTGGTTGGACCAAGAATGACACAAAGTTAGGACTTGGGCCTGGCATTTGACCTTGTGGTTAATCCACCAGTTAGGACCCCTGTGTCTCACATTGGAGTACCTGGGTTCAATTCAAGGCTCTGCTTTCTAATCCCACCTTTCTGCTAACATAGATCCTGGTAGGCAGTAGTGATGGTTCAGTAGCTGGGCTCCTAACACCCATGCAGGAAATCTGGATTGAGTTCCTGACGCCCAGATTCACCTTACCACACCCACAAACCAGCTGTTGGGGGCATTTTGGGAGTGAACCTGTGCATGGGAACGCTGTCTCTTTATCTCTCAAATAAATAAATAGCATTTATAAGTAATGAATTTATAGTCAGTTTCTTTTAAAAAGCTGAAAACATAGCTGAATCTGTTATTTTTGTCATAAAATAGAAATAAAATTACTTAGCAGAATCAACAGTCAAAATGACACAGTAAGAAGACCGTGCACACGGATCTTTTATTGCCTGACTTCTCCCGGGAACTTAAGTAAATTCCCTGAGCTTGTGACCTTCCATTGGACACAATACAAAGGGTCATTATTTGCTTGATTCTCATGCTTAAAGAAAAAAACAAAAAAGGAAGTCCAGATGAAAGTTAAAAATAGGGCATGTGAATTGAACGCAACTTTCTCTGGGATCATAAGTCTGGTGAAGAGAAATGAAGAAGGAAGAAAAAATAGAACCTCTTTTACATGAACTTCCTGGAAGAATGTTATTTGCTCACAAATATTTATCTAGTGAACTCCTCAAACTAATTCCTCATTAATGAAAGGGCCCTAGAATGCAAGTGGAATTCATCAGCACATCTTCGAAGGAATCTCCAGAGCTAAAATCAGAAAAACCCTTGGCTTGGAGACATTTTTTCCTGCTCTACACACCTTTCCAAATTGCTCTTCTCTCTTTGTCACTAAGCATTTTTTCTTAATATCTGTGTGTGTACACAGACACTCCCCATCTGAACTCATTTTCTGGAAGTCAAGATACTGTTGTGGATCATATGCCTAATTTGAAAAAGAATAATCATATAGTTCCCAAGTTCCACTGGCCCCTAGTAAGAGAAGATCTTTCTGTTTTGCAGTGTGACTCACTTTTAATAAACACAATGTGTTTTCTGAAATTTGTTCTGAGGGAAGAACTGAATCTAAACTTCCAGTCCTAACTCCAAAGCATTATTCCAGTCAAGGAATTGTATCACAGGTGGAGATGCCTCCCTGGGAAAGAAAGCATCTGCTTCCAAAGGAATGTCATCAGTAATAAAGAAAGATGGGGAAATCATGTGATCTAAGAATTGGCTTGAATCCATATCAGATCTGCTTTTCAGTTGTAAAAACAGTAAGTTATCCTAGCTTATTCTTATGCATTCAGTGAAAAACTTCTTTGCTTTACTGGGGTTCAGGAAGGACAACAGTATCCACTAAAGTATTTAGAGAATGATTATTTCTGAATTCTGCAGCAAAGTTCCAAATGCCACTTCCTGGTTCAGGAGCAAAAGGCTTGGGGGAAAATAAGTTTAAGCTCATAAAAACACTCAAAGGGCACACTGGTCATCAAACAGCTTGGAGCAAACTGAATTTGCAAATGAATCTGAAAACATGTGGATTCAATTTTCCTTGAAATGCCCAGAGGTTAAAAAATTAGGGGGGGCAGGGGATGTTTGGCAGAAAGAGCCTGGGGTTTGGCTACGTGCACAAGTTTCTAAAAAATAAATTGATTGTTTTGCCAGAGAGAAAATATTACCTGGTCCCCTTCCTCAATCACATCTCTAACTTAATTATCAATGGTCCCATTTCTCATTGGCCTGCAACGTGGACAAAGGAGTTGCACTCCTTTGGAAAGAAAGCAAGTCAAGTTTTATTCATTCTCAGGGTGGCGTTGTCCCTGGCCAATTCGGAATTTCAGGACCGTCATGGGTTTCAACTCTAGTAACTCTGTGGCTAGGAAACGAACTGCTAGCAAAATTGTTTCTCTTGTGCCTACTGCTTCCCATCTGCCTCCACTCATCACGTTTTTACCCCTCTTTCTCCTCCCGCCAATCCCCTCAAATAATACCTTTTTTATGACCAAATAAACACAGGCAAATATGGAACTGCTTTAGAGAGCAAATCCAAATTGTTTTAAAAGATCATGAAAATAGAGTGGATGGGGGGAAAGCAGCATCTGAGAAAAAGCAGTGATTGCCCTTAAAACAATGTAAGGCCAGTGGTACAGAGGCCCATTTATAAGATGATGTGTGTCGCTTGTAAGTGGCTGTTCTTGGTCTCTGAGGTAGCAAAGTTGTCACATGGTTCTTTTGTTGCCATGGCAATAATCTGTAATTGTGCAGAAAATCCATGGAACTAGCAAGCAACTCCTTAGTGGATTGGGCTGAAAGAAAATCAAACCCGTGAAAGCCCTGAACTGATGTGGTTATGAAAGTGTGTTGGTCCTGCTGGTCCGGTTGAAGGTTGAGGCTGTTCTGATTATGTGGCTTTCCTCCTCCTGGCTCTCATCAGAAATATGCATATTTCTCTTCACTGTTGTCTTTGTAACTGGTGAAATGTTTAAGTCCCAGTTCTGCACATTCCTTGGGATTCTGAGCACACAGTTTGAAGCCCATAGGATGGCAATTGGAGCTCCTTTGGCTTCTGGAATTTCTGGACCCTACACTAGTATTGAGGATCAAGAGCATATTTGTCCATCTAGGTATAACAACATTTGTAAAACATTAGGGTCTCCACCAGGCCAGGTGGGTGTTTTCCCCCTGGCAAAGGTACCAAGGACATGCTGGGAGGGGAGGAGAGCAAGAGGATGTGTTGTTGCCAGGGTTGCCTGGCAACCGAGTGTACACACATGTACAGCACACCCTGCTGAAGGCGTTCCAAGACTTGTCTTCCCTAAGACCAGCTAATACAAACCATGCCCAAAAGACAGCCGGGAGGCAGAGGGTAGGTGGCATTTTTCCCTGTGGTGCTAGATGCTGCTCGACATTTATGCACATATCAGCAGTCAACACGAAATGGTAGAGGGCTTGGATGAGTGTGGGGGGCCCCAGCAAGAAAATTGAGCAGGGAGAGGAGCCAGACAAATTACTCTCATGGTCCAAAGTGCAGTGAGAATCCCATGGGAATGCAGCTTCCCAACCGATCCCATGAGAACATCTGGGATGAAGACACTCACGCCAGGCCCTAAACCGCGACTCATTAGTAAAAACGCTTCATTTCTTCTCGTTTCTTTATTTATCTTCTCATACACCACCAAGATGACTTGCTTCCCTTCTGCGCATTTTCCTACTGGGAGCAGGAAAAGGAAGGTGGAGAAAGAACATCTCTCTGTCCATGGGGATGTTGTTTTCTCTTGGACACCCCCTCCTTCGGGGTTTTTCAGTTACAGACAACAGAGACTCACTCTGCCTGATGGAAGCAGAGGTGAAGGTGGAACAAGAGAGTGAGGGCATTCTATCTGAGGAAAAGCTTGAAAATCAAGATATAAAATGGATAGGAATCTGACATTTTAGTGTGCATGCAAGCACAGACACACAGAATCAACAGTCTAATCATAGTTTGCGATTAGAATATTTTAGCTTCCACCATTTTTCTTTCCTGATGTTTTTCTCTAGAGTCAAAGCCTTGAGGAAAATAATTTGAATGGTCTTATTTGTGTCATGAACCTGTTCTCTCTTGGCAAGGGTCGGGCATGTGATTCCACATGGTGAGAGAGAGAATCCCTAAAAACAGAAATCAGGGTACATTTTGTTGAAGGAATAGACTGATTGGATCATGGGATGGTCGTGGTGTTGGCCTGATGCAGAGAGGCCAACAATGAATGTCTGTCTGGCAATGCTGTGGTTGGAGGGGAAGTTGGAGAGTGGAAATGCCAGTCATTCAGCTTGCCTTAGTATACCTGAGCAGAGATTGCTGAGGAACGTGAATAGAGATAGGTAAATGGAGAACGAGTGAAGGAGGAGGTCTCAAAATACTCTATTTGGCTCTCTCTTCCCTAACGAATGAGAGAAAGGATGATGACCCGATTTGACACCAGCCGTGTTAATGGGCTAGACTTCCTGCTAGTCAGAGCTCCCAGTTAATGTCCACTTCTCAGCATGTCTGATTACGGGTTGGAGTTGACCGATCGGCAAACTACTCAATTATAAGCCCATCTTCTCCCCGTGGAGCCACTAATTAAAACAGGAACCACGTAGCAGCACACACACACTCCATGGAGTTCCACCTTCCAAAAGCTGAATTAGTCACAATTAGCTGCTGTCAGTGAAATTCAGCCTCCTTCTCCCTCTCCCCAAACTGACTCCTGTTTGCTGTGAATTCGTCTCTGAAAAAACCATCCCCTGGGGGTTACTGATCTCCCCCACACCCTCCACTGTGAGAAAGAAGCACACGCAGCAGGAGTTTGCAATCCAGCACTGAAATGCAGCTAACTGGAAACCTCAATGTTCTGGAATGTTCTGACCTTTTGTTCTGCCAAGCATCTTTTTTTTTTTTTCCTCTGAGATCACATCATGAAGGGTATTCCTACATACACTTAATTTTTAAGAGGAGAGAGGGAAAAACTAACCACATGGGTCAGTACCATTCCAATTGCAGGAGAGCTGTTATACAGATAGCTGGTACAAACTGCAAATGTTTTTATTTTCTTTCTATATCTTCATCCACACAATGGGCCACTTTGATAGTGTAAGCTGTAAATGCACATCTTGAGAACAGGATGAGTCTTGCATGTGCAGAAGATGACAGAGAAATGGTGTTGAGAAGCACCATGGTTGGGCCAGTGCCGCGGCTGAATAGGTTAATCCTCCACTTATGGCGCCGGCACCCCGGGGTTCCAGTCCTGGTCAGGGCACTGGATTCTGTCCCAGTTGCCCCTCTTCCAGGCCAGCTCTCTGCTGTGGCCCGGGAGTGCAGTGGAGGATGGCCCAAGTGCTTGGGCCCTGCACCCACATGGGAGACCAGGAGAAGCACCTGGCTCCTGGCTTCAGATCAGCATGGTGCACCAGCTGCAGCGGCCACTGGGGGGTGAACCAACGGAAAAGGAAGACCTTTCTCTCTGTCTCTCTGTCTCACTGTCACTGTCTCTCTCTCTCTGCCTGTCAAAAAATTAAAAAAAGAAAAAAGAGAAGCACCATGGTTACAGAGTAGAGGAACAGGAGCTTACTACACAACAGAAACTTAGTTGAATGCCAGGCACATGATTTCTCCACCAGAGGGGAACTTTTGTAAGTTGATCAGGGTCCAGTTCAAATCTCCATTAGTATTAAAATCAATATTCCTGGCTGGAAACAAGATGTCACTCCTGGATTCCTTCCAGAGAGACTGCCAATTAGCCTCCAGTGGAAAGCTGCCTGCCTTCCTCCTCCTAGCGTTCTTTTTTGCTTGAAAAGAGGCATCTCAAGATGCCCTTGCCTTTTGGTTCAAACTTTTCCAGTTCAGCAGGTGTTGACTCCATGAGGTTTTTTCCCTTGAAATGAAATGAAGTAGAAGTTTCTCTATCAAAACATTTTTTCTCAAAACATCTGTGTTCATTTAAAAGTTTCTTAGAAAATCACTTTGCATCCCATTATAGAGGAGCAGATCAACCTCAGAGTCATTGTACAAATCATAGATAGGAATAAACCATGGCAAAGTGTTGTCAACTCTGGAGTCAAACAGATTTGGTTTCAGTTTTGAAATCCCTGGTTAGTTCATCTCTTTGGGCTTCAGTTTCCAAATCTATAGTTCATATGGTTATCGGAGTATTCGTTGGAATAATGTACATAACGCCTTTGACATAGGATTTGTCAAATAGAAATGCTTAGTAAGTGATGAGAACTATTAGTGATAACTTGAATCATAGACAGAACTTCCAAGCATGTAGCCACTCCACATTGGTGAAGAGGAAGGAATGCTTGGAGCTCTGGACCTTTAGGGAACATTTACAGTGAATCAGCACTGCACTCGTGATGAACTATGTGTCTCCATCTTATCCATATCTCTTTGCTGCTTTGTTCCCACCAGTTAAGTCTTTGATGCAGCCATAGGCCATGGTTTTGGTTCCACATCTCCCACCTTGGGCAGGTCATCCAAGGGAAATATGGGGAATGGCAGATGCTTAAGAAAATCCCACTTATTTATCAAGTTTCTTTATTCCATTTGGCTTCAGCCAAAATTCAGAGGTAATAATTTCATGACAAAATGGAGCAAGAATGCCATACATAGTCATACATACCAGCTAGGCTGAAGTCACCTTTTTACACACTCATATACAGACAGAAAAGTTTAGAGCTAAGCACTCAAAGATTATCCACCTATCATCCCTTGCTGGCTCATTAAAATGGAGATCATTTTATGTATTTCACATGTTATGGATTGATTTAGGATAGGATGACTTTATATAAGCCAAAGCTCTGACCCGTTCAGAGATGAAGACCTGGGGTCACCAATAGGCACTATTCTCTAATACTATGCCTTTCTTCCAATCCATACTCCAAGAAGGGAACAAAGTCTGGGTTAGTGAGGATGTTAGAAGGCAGGATAGAGTAATATTAGGGAGATGGTGGGCAGGAAACAGGAAATAGCATGGCCAGCTCTTAAACAGGCTCAAGTTGC
Organism: Sylvilagus floridanus; assembly: GCA_949820135.1. Lineage (NCBI taxonomy): Eukaryota > Metazoa > Chordata > Mammalia > Lagomorpha > Leporidae > Sylvilagus > Sylvilagus floridanus. The sequence goes on from OX463241.1 coordinate 43,163,785, forward strand.
TCACTGTCATATACGATAAATCTGTGCAAATGTTAAAAGCAATTAAATAAAACAGAATACAAATGTGGAAAAAAGCTATTGTAATTGGATATTCCGTAACTTGTGATCCAGGCATAATGTTTCTATAATAGAATATATAAGAGCATGTTCTTTTCAATAGCCTAACAAGGATTAAGTAATTGAACAGTATTATTTCAAAATATTTTCTAGGTTGGATCTTATGTCCCAGCATCTCAAATATACACATGTCCAGTTATGAGAACGCAGTGTTAGGACAGTGAGCTCCAGCCTACAGAACATCTGGCTTCAACCAATGTTATCAATTTCTCATTTTTATAAGCAATATATTTGGAAGGCCGGGTTTGTGTGTTGTGGAGGGGTCATTTGATTCACCTGATGCCACATTTAATTGTGTTGGCTAGTGTTTGGAGGTAACTGACCTCAATCTGCATTAAAATAGTCTGTTGTTTTAATTTAGTCATCTGGTTGTTTAAGTCCCTGGTGCCTAAAAAATATATTGTGGAGGGTCATGATTCATCATTCCCAGAAATACTTATTACAAACCAACATGGCCCAAGTACCTGCTCTCACAAGCATAGGGTCTAGCAGGGTAAACAGTGTTAGGCAAATCGTCACTTCAGTGGTGATTTGCTTATACTTATGGAAAATGCTTCATAGTCAAATTATGGGTGTCAGGTTGGAAATATAGTCAACTGGTCTACAGATCAAGTGAATGACCTCTGAACAAAGCAACATTTAGGACATTTAAACCTGTCATAGACTTGTTCACATGAGAAGAGGTGGAAGGAGAAAAAGGCATTCCAGAAAGACAGATCAGCATGTGCGAAGGCTGTGAGGCAAAAGAAATAAGAAACATTTGAGGAACTGGAGAAAGACCAAATGGCCAGAGTGAAGGAGATTGTCAGGAGATAAGAGTGAGGTGGCAAGCAGAGTCTGTACTATGGATGTAGGTGCAGATAGTGGGGGATTTATGTCTTGTTCTCACAGGTGTCATCTAATAGAGAAACAAGTTTCTTGAGTAAGCCCTCACAAATATTTACCGACTGTATGATCACTCCTTATAATGTATTAACAACATTGGCTGGTAAAAGGAGATGTGATTTTAGGTTGTCCTCCTCATGATGGGTGGTACAAAGGACAGTGCATTTCTTTTGTTAACATTTTGCAATTTTCCATGATTTGTGACACTAATGATTTTTGCTACAGTTGGCTAATACCCATATTCTAATTGATACAATGTTGTTTTTTAAAAATCCTCATTTTTATTAAACAATTACTTATAAAGTATACTTTAAACCATTACTACAAATGAAAAGTCAGAATTACCTGCCATAAATTTAAGGTAAGAATAGAAATAAATAGAATGGTTAAAAAAAACAGAAAAGAGTTGTCTCATGCTTGGTAGTCATTGTTGGTTTACTGGAGTTCTATTAGATGAAAACAGAGATGAGCAAAAGACAGAATTGGGAAGATACACTGATGCCAAACCAAGGCATTTTCCTTGACTCTGATGGTTGGTTTCAAAGAGAATTGAAAAGAAAGCAACTTTCTCAGTATGAGTACAGTGTTATCAATGTCGTGTCAATGTGCTACATAAAAACATCCACAATCCCCTTGGTGGCACATGGCTCACACTTTGGGAAATGTAATTAGGTTCTAGCTAATAATCGTAATCCAAAGACCTAAGTTTAAAATCATTGAGTTCAATTCTCTCCATGGCAGTGAATGTCTACTTCAATTTTTGAAAATGAAGTAAGCATTGGATACATTAGGCAAAAACAAGCATTCTGATAGACAAAAATCTCAGGGTTGCATTTTCTCGGCAAGACTTGGCCCCAGCAAACCTTGAGATAATCAGCCAGACAAGATTCTGGGATAGTTTCATCTCAGGCGAGGTAGCCACAGGGTTGATTTCAGAATCTGGGGTGATGGGCAAGTGGGGGACCACTCTGAAGGGTCAAGAGGAACCTGGCAGCAGTATGAGAGACTGACTGCCAGTGCTCCATACACAGGAGATTTACAGTTATTATCCTTTTAAATACGATTGTCTTTCTGTCATTGACATCAGCAGAATCAAGTTGGTAACAGCAGAAAAAGGGAGGGATCAGGAGAACCAAGGAAGACTTGGATCCCAGGAGAAATGGTTGATTGAGTTGTTATCCAGACAGAGGCTCAGGGCCCAGGAGAATAAAAAGGAGGAATTCAGTCATCAAATCTGTAGGCATTTGGCCCCAGCAATGAGGTGGGAGGACCTTTGCAGCACAAAGACTCTTGATGTAGAGCAGCAGGTGATCAAATATTTGTTTTTATGAGCACAACATAACCAATACAATCTCTGCATTCACAGAATCAGTATCAGTTGGAATTTACTAGAGATTCCATTATTCTACCCCATCCCACTCCACTGTACCAGGAACTCTGGGAGCATGATCCAGCTATTCTGTTATAATAAGCCCTGGTACATGCCCGAATTTGCGAATCAGTGGTCCAGAGGAAAGAGTGCAAGAGTGCAGTGCCAAGGGAGAATGGGTTGTCCCCCAAGCCGGGATATGCACTTCTCACGTTTTATTGGTGACTTTCTCTGTACTGCTGCTCTCTCTGTGCACAGAGACTAATGTTGTAGGAGGTGATTTAAGGACTCTCTTATTAATCACTTTTAGTTTCTAGTCTATTCTTTTTAGATATATACTTTGAGGAGAATTTGAATACATCTCATTCATCTGATGTAGTGGATAATCTATGAATGTTTCCTAATGGATTTATTTTAAAACTAGGGCTCTGTTGGGTGATCTTGTGCCCCGTGAGAGACATAATAGAGTCATTGATAAGGAGAAGGGCAGCCCAATCATAATGCAGATGTGGGGAGGTCTGATCAAGAGGATGACTTTGCAACAAGAATCCTCGAGAGAGGCAGCAGGAAAAGGTACCAGGACAGAATCCGTGGCAGAAGCACAGGCAATGTATGGATCTAGACCTTGGTTTGACTCTTAGCTCTGCCACATGGTAGCTACTAAACCTAATGGAAATTGCCTAATCTCTCTGAGCCTCTGGTAACTAATAGTGATAAAGTTATTTCACAAGTTTATTGGGAGAACTCCAAGACATAGTGCATGCATATGAAATGGCAAACTCAAATTAGTAGCTCAGTAAGCAGAAGCTATCAAATTGCATTATTTTCTAATTTATCCCCATGTTTCTAGGTTTCTAGAGATTCAAAGCACAGGTAGTGAAAAGTTTACAGAGAGATTATAGCCAGCCTTTATGGAGTTCTTCTCCGTTAGGATGATTTTATTGCTTATAACCAAAACTTTACTCAAACTGGTATAAATATAAAAAAACTCTCTTTTAATAGTAAATCCAAAGATGGGAGAGTCCAGGAGTGAGGCATTCAGGGCTCTAGTTCTATTTCTCTATGATTTTCTTGGTCCTGGTTTACTCTGGTTTTCAGTTTACTCCTTAGTCTGACTTCCCTTATGGTTACATGATGGCTGCCAGCAACAGCTGAAGTTATGTGCTTTCTTGCTTACATCCAACAAGGACTGTTGCCTTGAATAAAAAATGTCTCTTCCCACCAATCCTACTGGACCAGATTGAATCTTGTGCTTTTTCCCAGAGTTAAGAGCATGCATTCATTGGCTGTTGTTCAGTTGGTAGGGCTTTTGAATGAATAATTTTGCATCTGATTATGTTGTTGACTTAGTCAAGCCAGGATTCAACTCTGGAACTTGGTACTAGCTGCAGAGTGAGTTTTAGAAGGAAGATGACTCTCTGGGAATGAAAAGGAGGACCGCATCTGTCCACCTTGTTTCTGACTCCCACAGATGGCCTTGACAGCTACCTCCTGAGGTTGCTTTCTTTCATGCGTAAGGAAGATGACATTCCGAGGCACTCAATAACTTGCTCTGTATCTCTGTAAGGTCTACAGAACCAGTATGCAGATTCTAGGGTAAGGTACAACAGACCCTCTTCTTCACGTCCTGTCTGCTTAGCTGACGTTTTTGGAGAGGGGCTCACCCATCAGCCTCACATGCAGGGTGTTCAGAGACCCTGGCACCAGCCCAGTGAGGTGGACTCCATTTTACCCCATGCTGAGGAATAATGAGAAAACTCTGGAAAGTACTGGAACTCAGCTCAGGTTTCCACTGTTATTTTTCTGTTGTTACCAAATACTAAAGACTTTAAAATTCACTATGGTCATATAGGCAGGAAGAATGACCTCATACTTGCAACCACAAATCCAAAACGCTCTGGAATCTGTAAGACGAACTGTATTTTAATTAGAAAAGAGAAAGAGTGATGAAGACATTTCTTGGATATTTTTTCAAACCCTCCCTTGGCTTGCCTTCAGGCCAAAATGTGACAAGTGCCCTAAATCTGATAACAAACACACACTTCTGAAGTCATTGTTAGCTTTCCTGAAAAGAAAAAAAAATCACATTAGTTTCCTGTTAGCAGTACGAGTTCAAAAATGTACAGCCTTGAAATACAGTGTGTGAGAACCCAAGAAATCATCCTTCATTAAATATTAAAAAGCAAAAATGGAGCTCTCAACCCACTTTCCTCTCTGTTTAGAAGGTTTTTTTTTTTTATTATGTCAGGCCCTCAGAACCTTGAACCAGGCCATATTAAAAAGACTTGCAGTGTATCCCTAATATCTACTCATTGGTTCTTATCCATGTATTACACTCGACCACTGGGGCAAACTTCCTGACTGAAGAAGTTTCCCTAAGTGACTGAGAGCAACAATGCAACTTCAAAGAGCAATTGCATCTTATGGTTTGTAAATAGCAACTCTTGATCTTTGACATAGTAGCTGTTTATTCAAGGGGTGTTGGCTGCCAAAGAAGTAGGGAGTATTTTCACATGTTATATGCCTCCTAAAAGGCACACTTGTTCTTGACAGCTTACATACATTATCTCCTTTAATACTCTAATCAAGCCAAGGTGATTTTCATCTCTTTTTATGGAAAAGCACACTGAGATTTAGAGAAGTTAACTCTGTAAATTACAATGACTTCAACAGCAAATAGAGTATGTGGCTAAGAAAGGTTAAAGTGAGGATCTACTGTAAACAGGTCAGGTAATACAACTTTTAGACAGGGGGAAAGTCAGTAGAGATGCTGAACATGGTAAGGGTCATTTAACTCTGTGTTTATAGCATGAACACATCCATAGATAACACTTAAAAGATATGGCTATGTTTCAATTAAACTTTATTTATAAGAGCAGGTACTGCACACACTGGATTTGGCTCTCAGGTTGTAGTTTGAACCCTAATTTCAAGCAATGCTACCTGTGACAATCAGTTACGTTTTCCTATAATTTCAAATACGTTATGCTTTGGCACTTTTATAAAATTCAATAAAATGAATTACTAGAAAGGAAATAAAATGCATGGTCCAAATTTTTGATTATTATATTCAGTTGGATGAAATTACTCTATAAAACTAATACAAAGTCTACAGACACTCTTAATTTCTGTATTTAATTCAGCATGAACAAATAACACTCTATGGAATGGCACCATTCGATACTGGCCCTATGAGTAGTTGTGTATGCTTTAAGAATTAATGTATTTATTATCTCACCAGCCATAAACCCAAGCAGTGGGCAATTCTGATAGCTTAATCATGATGTTCATGGACTTGACTTATTTCATCTGTTTTGTGCTCCAAGCACCAAACCTTTGTCTCCCTTCCAGTCTTCCTTTTTAGATGAAAGCCATTGTTACTGCTGAATTCCCACACAACAGCATCCAAAACTGAAAGGAAGGAGGGAAGCAAAAAGGGTTTTCTCCTTGAGTTCTTGTCTTTTAAATTAGGCAGGATTAACTTGCCCCAAGCAGTAGAACACTCCTATGTTTCTTTGACTTTCAGTCACATGACTCAAACCTACATCAGTCTCTAGAAAAGGATAACAGTAATACCATGGATGGTTTATACCAGTTGGATATGTCTCCCCAAACTGGCTCCTAAAATGCCTAATCAAAATTAGCATTGTGTAAAGTAAGGAAGCTGAAAGCTCCAGAACCGTGCTTAAGGAAACTGACCTAATCTTTAAGATCTAGGCTTGAAGGGGTAACTTGTCCAACTCACAAACTGTAAGCCTTTTAATTCAGTGGCCCATCCCAGTAAAAGAATTCTATGGTTCCTTCTTTCTGTCCCACGTACACTTGGTCATTCCTTAAGAGTTTTAACACGTATAGTGTGTTTCCATGTACATGATAACGTTTGAATGTCAATGTTTATAACACATTTGTACTAATATTAGATCCAAGGACAGGATTTAGACCCCAGGGTAATGCTGTAATGCCTGAGATCATGCAACAAAAAGTGTCAAAATCAGAACTGATTGACTCCTCGGTGAACTCTATGCAAGGTATTTGACTTCTTATTCTTCACTGATCAATCAGCCGCATTAAAACAATGGCCAGGCAATCTAGGCAAAAGGTCATCAGACAATTGTTGAGTATTGACTGGTTGTGTCAGTAGAAACAACTCCCTTTTGAATATATTTATATAGACAGTTTCATGTGCATTGATAACCTGTCCTTGTAGGCTTGGGGCTGAGGGATTTCCAAGGATGTGGGGCTTCCAATTTTACAGCGAGGACAGTCCTGGATTTCAATTTTAAAACAAGAGAAATCCCAGGAAAAGCAGGAAATGTTGATTCTCCTTTTCTTCTACATACTGCCAAAGTGTGGAGGGTTTTATGTGTGTGTATGTGTGTGTTTTTCCATATTCAGTTCATGGGCCCCCAATTTTACAAGGAAATCAGTAACCAGTATGTCTAGTTTTTGTCTTGTGAATGATACTGTTTTGACAATTAAAATTTGAAAATTAAGAGAATCACAGATATATTTTAGGTATTCTTTGCTTCTTGCACAGTTGGGAATTTCCATGGGAAAGTCTTAGGAATATTTCCCTTGATTGTGAAGGAATACATGTAGGAAGACCTTGTAAACTTCATTTCTGATTCTTTTTATCTGCTGCCACACCCAACATAGGCATCTGGCAGCAGCACTCAGAATTGATCCACTGAGCTGGATGTGTTTAAAGTCCTTCCACTGGTTCTCCATGACTGCTATCAGACAACCTTTTGGAAATTATTGAGGATTCCTTAAAAATAAAAAGCTTGGGGACTCTCTCCTAGGCATATATTGGATAGGTCAAGGGGTATAGAATGGTTTTAGGGCCCAGGGACCTGTACTTTTCATTGAGTTCCCCAGGTATTTCTGACATGCTGCCAGCTTCAGAAACAACTGGCTAGAATATGTCACTCAACCTTTCTGAGTGACAACTAAAATTGCAATCACGCTGTTCAGAGAACCCTACAAAATTGCACAATTGCTCATCATCGTCTTTCTTCTTTACTCTCCCCATTTCTCCATCCCTTCCTCCTTTCTTTAATGGCAGCAGTTCATGGCAATATTGGGGGCAATTTGGGGAAATGCTCATAGAGGGAGACTTACAGATATTTAAGGTGGATTTAAATATGCCTTCTAAAAATTCAGAGGAATATTTGCAATTTAGTGTCTCCACGTATAGGAGGCTTCGACAAAATCCAGAAGAAAGAGGTCTCTGTATTTAGTCCAAGCAAGAGGACATTCCAGGCTGCATTATTCATCCACTGTCTGTGTCCCTTCTGTCCTCCCCTTCTCATGCCTCAGTGTTCCACCACCACCTGAGAATCAATAAACGCAAGGAGGTTTGATTTACATTGCTCATTGGGCTACCGTCTGTTGTCTGAGTCAGGTAACAGAGATGGAAATTAGTGGCAAGTCACCGCCCTGCTTCCCATAAGAGGGGTGAAAGCAAGCCACATAGCAGTGGCGGTTCTTGTTAGGGCCTCTCTAAACGCTAAGAATGATTCTGGTTTTAAAGCTACAAGAATAGTTAATACAATGTGTGGGACAACACAATTTCCACTGGGGCATAATCAAAAAGGAAGCTACTTTCCACACTTTTCTTTAATCTTTCTCCTTACCTCAACCTGAAGCAGAGCGGAGGTCCCCCCGGGATTCTGCTCATCAGCTCTGCCTCCGACAAAAGGGAGACTTTTTGCCTAGACAACTCCAAAGAGTCCCGATTCAAAGGTAAAACAATTAGTACACATTAATCATCATAAGGCTGGTACTAAAAGCATAATCCTCTTAGAACTGGAACAAATTAAGTTGAAAGCAGCAACATACAATCAAGCAGAAAGACCTCACAAGTGCAAGGGAGATGAGAGGACACTGCTCAGAAGCCCCAAATCTCCCTACCTAAGAGAGTCCCCAGGCATGCCCCATCTGTGGTCTTTACAAAAAATGACTATGCCTTCTTCAGCTGCCTGTAGCAATCCAAAAGCTCTTCATGCTGGGGCCACATAGCCGTCTTCCTGCAAATCCAGAAGTTCCAGGAACTCCTGGGAGCTGCAGTTAACACAATCTGGTGTCTGATAGATTTTTTAAAGGAGGACAGTTGCCTCAAAAACCTGTAATTAGCCTGCCACTGGCTTGTCTGGGAGGAAAGAATAGTCTTCCTTTTCTGCAAAAGGAGGATCTTTGTTCAAACTTCCCAGTGGGACCAGCCTTGAGTGAAAGTTTGATGTAGGTAAGAAATACCTGCTTCTGTCATACCCCATCTGATGACCTCTGTCTCCTTTGCTCTTCTCGGAGCTTTAGTCTATGAAATCAGAGCTGTCTGGGAAGAAAAAACCTGGAATAAGCAAGGGTACTATCACCTGCGACCACCAACACCCCACAGCCTGTCCCCAAGGCTAAGAGTGGAAGGGATATAGATGGGTCCATCAACAAGAAAGAGATAATATTTCTTACAGCCAAGTATGAATATGCTTCGAACCCTGAGGAGGGTACAAAACTTCTCTCAGATTGACATTTATGGGTCTCTAGATGTTCTTCTTTGATCTCCCTCCCTCCTCTCCACATTGTTTCAGGTTTCCAGTTATTGAGGTTGACATTGTGGCACAAGGGGCTAAGCCACTGCTTGCAAGTCCACTTCCCATAGCAGAGCACCAGTTTGAGTTCTGGCAGCACTGTTTATGATCCAGCTTCCTGCTAATGTGCCTGGGAAGGCAGAGGAAGATGGCCCACTTGGCTCCCACTTGGTTCTTGGGCTCCTGCCACCCATGTGGAAGATCAGGATGGAGTTCCTGGCTCCTGGTTTCAGCCTGGCTCAGATCTGGCTCTTGTGGCAACAACTCTCTCTGTTGCTCCACCTTTTAAATAAAGTAAATCTTTAAAAAGAAAAAAAAACAGAAATGGCCCCAATTAAGATCAGCATCTTTATTCTTAGTGACAACAGGTTGTTGTTCTGTGGATCCTTGGGGCATCAGAGTAACAACTAGCTTCCAACAAACTCATGAATTTCTCCCTTGTTCCAACACAACATAATTCAATGCGATGATAGGTTAGAAGACCTCCTTTCCCACCACAGATGAGACAGGAGGGTCAAAGGAAGTGAAGAGAACAAAGAACTCATCTGCTACCAAAGTGTATTAGACTTGCTGTGTTATCTGCACATAACAAGACAATTATAGCAGGGAGCACAGTACTGAAAACAAATTACTGGTGAACTTTCATGCCAGTGCGGGAATATTGGAAATAAATGTATTCTCGCAGAGTTCAAATATCCCTGCTTATAAAATTGGAACCTCTTGCAGATATTATCGTGTTTCTTATTACAAGGTTAACCCCTTGTAAATTCACTTATTTTCATTTTTTGAAGCTAATCTTACTGGTTAATGTCCCAGGATTTTTAACTATCCCTTTGTTTCTCACCTTTCTCCACTTGATTCCCCTCGACATAGAGTCATTGGGAAGAGATAGCATGATGCTAGAAGGAAGGGCAAGAATTCATCAGCCTGAGTTGAGACTTGCACTTGTAAACTCCCCAGAGTCCTCCTCTCCTTCTATCTCAGTGCTGTTCGTCTGTAAATACAGATGAGGGAGGTGTTCAATTCACTCACCCACGGCTGAGGGCAGGTCATGTGATGGTGAACTTCATGCCATTTCCAAAATGGAAAATAGTCAGCTTTTGATGAGATTATTTACTTTCCTCCTGTCCGAGTGCAGCAAATGAAAACCAGATTTGCATGTATAAATAACAATCAAGCGCTGAAATGATTTATTTAGTAAAGTTACTGTTTTGGAAACTAAATCAATGTGTCATGTCAAGATCTGATCTGCCCTTCATTCACATGGCAAAGGAGACTTCTCCGGGGTCTACTAAAAAAAAGTTGGAATTCTATTAATAGTTTATTCTTGCCACGTGAGAGTTCCAGTGGAATCCAGCTATGAGAATAAAAGCTCAAAATAATGTTTCCGAGAACATCCTGATAGTAGCGTGTATTATTTCTTATTGTGTTCGAGACACACATGAATAACTCTCTCCCAAAAGGAAAGGAAACAAAGGGCAACATATTTTCCCACTGTGTAAATTTCCTTCCTCAAGTAGAAATTGTTAGAACTAGAAGGCAGATCCTGTGGCCATTACATGTCCGAATGCTGACATGATGACAGCTTCAAAGGTGTGTAGAGCTACATCTGTGCGGGCTCTTTTTTGAAAAGACAATAGGCATTGAAAATTAAGTACTGCATCAAAGCCTTCCAAATCTGTGGAGGCAAGTCTTCAAAAACTTCAAACCAGAATGCAAGGATGTTTCTGCGTAAATTGTGTGGAAAGTCCGATGCATGGAAATCATGGTGTAGAATATTCCAGGGACCACATAAAACTCTGAATTTGAGTGGCATTGTCAGAGCTGACAACCAGCTGATTTAAAATCTTCTGCAGTGGGTTCCAATCATCCTCCTGGCATTAAACCAAGGCTTGTGATTTGTGTCAACTCTACCTGATCAGGGATCTCGAGTGGTGACATATTACCACTCCGTATAAAGTGAAGTTGGAGAGTTGATAGTGCTGACTCAGAGCCCACTTGAGGCACAGAAACTGCAGGGCAGAGTGGATGACTGAGAAGAGCCCATGAGTTAGAGCAAATCTCAGCTCTGGTATTTGCCAGTTGTATGACTGAGATAAATTATTTAGCTTTGCAAGGGTATTGAGAAACTCAAAGTCCTTGCATATTAGGTTCTAGGTACACAGTAGGTCAATAAATAACACTGTTTATTTACTTAATGTAACACTCAATACATCTCTTCATAGTTGAGAGTTTTTTTTTTAAATAATTTATTTAAAAAGCATAGTGACAGAGTTTGCATCTACTGGTTCATCCGCAAATGTCTACAATAGCCAGAGCTTGTCAGACTAAATTCAGGACCCAGAAATTCCATCGGAGTCTCCCACTTGGGTGGCAGGAACTCAACTACCTGATTTATAATGTGCTGTTTCTCAGGCGCATTAGTAGGGAGTTGGATTGGAAGTGGAACAGCCAGAACTAAAACCAGCACTCTGATATGGGATGTTGGCATCCCATACAGTAGCCTAACCAGTTGTGCCACAGGTGCACCCCCAACGCCTGTGCACTCATAGTTGAGATTCTTAACTTAAAAGTCATAAAGATACAGGGAATCTAAACTCACCCCCGTCACTGAAATTACATGTGAAGTCTTGTGCATGTTGGCATTTTCCTAAAGGTACAAGTTCACAGTGTTCATAATATTCTAAAAGGGGTCCATGATCAACAGAAAGTTTAAAAACCATCCTGTTTTGACTTTGTCTGTGCATTGACCCCACAGCATGGAATGAAACCAAAAATGTTTGTAGTTTGTGATTCTTTTCTCCTGTCTTTTGTCCTGTCTCTAATGTAAAGAGAATTTGGGGGTATGTATGGGTAGGTGGGTGTTCACATGAATGTGCATACTTGTGGGCTTAGATAATTTTAATTTCATAATGGGCCACAAATTTACTGAAAAAAAGAACAGAACAATTGTGGGAACAACGATGCTGATGACAGCTGTGCACGTGGGAAGAATCCTGGAATATTGTGGGAAGAACACCAAGGGAGATGAGACTTGGAGAGGAACAGACTTGGTTCACTTTGCTTGAGGACTGGGCAAACGTAGAACCCAAATGGACTTACAGGATGGTTGGATGGCAGGTCTGGAAAGGTAGTATGCAGGATTCAGGAGGAAAGACTTTGTTCTCTCACTAAACAAGACACCATGACATGTTCTGGGAGAGAGAAATACCCAAGGTGGAGGTGAATTTTATAAATCAGTTAAGAGAAATTGTAATCCAGTATGCAAAAGACAAACAGAGATTTAGGCAGAAGTAGAAATAAATCCATAGTCCTATTGCCGCCTGCTTTAGTTGGCTTTCCCTAGGGCTGATGTCAGTGGTTTAGCTCTCCCTAGGGCCATGTTTTGCTTGGTACACAGTGGCAAGGCAAGTTTGCGCGATATCATAGGATAAACATCCCATAGTGCTAGGTGGTGGCTGAAGTCCACAACTTGATTTTCAAACTACAAGTGTATTTCAGAACATTTGTGGAAAGTGGAATTAAAAGATCAGTTGATTTTTGTGCAAAAAGATTTTTGAAGTCCACAGTTTTTTCATAATATGTAATTCATATGAAAGTTTTGAAGACCCTTCATATACATATATACACAAAAGGCGATTTCAAAAGCTTTGTAGAAAATGCACATTATCTTTTCATTCTACTTGTCCACAGTTTGAGGTATGTTGTCTGTTTATGATATTATTTATACACATGTGTATGTTTCCTGTGTACAAGGGAACTTCAAAAAGTTCAGGCAAAATGCATATGATGACAAATCTATGTATAGATTTTGAGAAAATGGAAACTGGAAAGTCAATCTAGGACTCCCACATGAGAGCAGGGACCCAACCACTTGAGCCATTACCAATGCTTACCAGAGTCTACATTGGAAGAAGTTGGAATCAGGAGCTGGGGCTGGAAGTTGATCATGGGTTTTCCACTGTGGGATTCTGGAATCTTAATTGCTAGGCTAACTACCCGCTCCTGCATTTCAAACATTTCTTGTACCAAAATAAATTTATCTCTTAATTCCATTTTCCCACAAATCCTCATAAACTTTTTAATTATCCTCATATGTAACACTCAAGTATTTGACCAAACTTCTTGAGTCTCTTTCCTCAGGATATAGATATATGTGTGCATTTTTATACAACTATAATGTAACAGCAAGCATGCCTTCACATTTAGTATTTGCTAGGCACTATGCTATAAGATGTTTAAGTAAACATCCCTTTTAATCCTTAAAGTAACAGTATGAGGTCGACTTTATTATTGGTTCCCATTTTGCAGATGAGGAAACTGAGGCTTACTAAAATGAAGTGATTTCCCCATGATCACACATTTACTAAATTGTTAAGCAGGGACTTCGACTGTAACAGCTTGATGTTGGATCCTGCAGTATAAACTGCTATATTCTGTGTATTCCTAGGAAGTTGGAACCAATTTACAGCCTGCTAAGGCAATAATTTAAGCAGTGGGAGAAGGGAAAGAATCACAGACTTGGGGTTTAAGGCTGATTCTAAGTCTTATGGCACCATTTCATAACATACTCCAAAGTGGATGTATGACATTTTAACCTTGTACTGTGCTGTGCCATGTTTTATTACTTCTCTGTACACTAGGCAATAGAACTCCAAACAGAGAGGAGAGGTCAGCTTAAGAAAGGAGCATAAAACTATTGAGAGCCCTTTTATTTTTTTCTATACCAGTCCCACAGGTCTAAGAAAGTCAAGGACTTGATATTTACCATTCATTGGCCCTACACAAATGGAGATCTGCACTCAGAAGCCTAGAAAAAGAAGAAAATGAAGTTCACCACCTCCCAGCAGTCCTGGTGATGCAGGAGGTCGTGTTGAGGCTGGCCTTTGATGGCTGCTGGTTAGTTCCTCATAAGCAGAAAGGCTGGAGCCGCAGGCAGGAAGGGAGAGCTTGGGGAGTCTTGACCTTCACAGATGTCTTGCAAAGGGAAGTCAGTATATTGCACGTCTCTGAAGATGAGAATTCCGGTGAAGTTTCTCAAAGGTCATAGAAACTTCCAAACACCCAATAATTCATCAAGTACTACATACTCTTCTGCTTCAATTGCTCACATCATATTTCTTCCCTCGACTCCCTGCCGATGGCCCCTCCCTATGTATTACTTGTGTCTGTTTCTCTCCCTCTTTTCCATTTACTAAGGAGAAAGTCATTGGATTGAAGTTAAGATAGAGGTTGAAAGGCACACACCTGGGAATAGATAACTGTGCCTCTGATACCTGAATACAGCTGCTGAGATGTGAGTCTTACCTTAAGAGACATGGGCATTACAACATGGGCTAGAGGGTGATAGGAGCTATACCTCTGCAAAGTACTGTTTGCTTCTTTTCTGACATTTTAGATATGCTTTCTGGATATTACAAAATTCAGAGAAAACCTGTAATACAAACTGGATGCATAGTAGATGTACATGTTTGTTTATCTGTCCTTTTACTCTGGTCTACATGTATTCTGTGCCATAGGAATATCTCGAAATGACTCATGCTTGTCATTTTCATTAAGATATTTCTAGCTGTTAAAATACTTATGATATAGTTGGTACTCAGTACACATTTTCTCAGTAAATTAATAGATGGCTAAATGTGAATCTGTATCACTAAGTAGATGACTTTATTCATCTTTGGGCCTGTAGTTCCTAACACCGCACATGAATGTAACTGACAGAAGCAGTTAGCAGATACTGCAGATACTCCTGCAGTTCTCAGGTGTATTTTGGAATCACAAAGAGGTGTACAGGTGTACCTCAAGGCTACATTTACTTTAGGGATCGTACTAGGGCAGTGGAGGCTGGGAAGGGGTGTGAGAGAAGTCATCCTTGCTCTGTGGGTTCCAGAATTCACTGACGGTTCACACTGGACTGTGGTTCATCAGCATCTGTTCACTAAAAGCACTCAGCTTAACCTCTGCCGTGCAGCTGAAATCCTACTCATGTGCGCACCAACACCTTCCATCTTAGGAAATATTTCCATTTTTTTAAAGATTTATTTTATTTATTTGAAATACAGAGTTACAGAGAGAGGTAGAGACAGAGAGGGGTCTTCCATCCGCTGGTTCACTCCCCAGATGGCTGCAATGGCTGGAGCTGCGCCGATCTGAAGCCAGGAGCTTCTTCCAGGTCTCCCACATAGGTGCAGGGGCCCAAGGACTTGGGTCATCTTCCACTGCTTTCCCAGGCCATAGCAGAGAACTGGATCAGAAGTGAAGCAGCCATTACTAGAATGCGTGCCCATATGGGATGCCAGCACTTCAGGCCAGGGCTTTAACCCACTGAGCCACAACCCCGGCCCTGAAATATTTGCATTTTTAAGAAATTTACTTATTTATTTGAGAGGGAGAGGGAGATATAGAGGGAGGGAGGGAGGGAGGGAGAATAAGAATGGGGCCCAGTGCTGTGGTGTAGCAGGTAAAGCCACTGCCTGCACTGCTGGCATCCCATATGGTTGATGATTCAAGTCCTAGCTGCTCCACTTCTTGATCCAGCTCTCTGCCATGGCCTGGAATAGCAGTGGAAGATGGCCCAAGTCCTTGGGTCCCTACCTCCATGTGGGACACCTGGAAGAGGCTCCTGGCTTTGGATTGGCTCAGCTCTGGCCGTTGCAGCCATTTGAAGAGTGGGCCAGTGAATGGAAGACCGACCTCTCTCTCTCTCTCTCTCTCTCTCTCTCTGCCTTTTAAATAAATAAATAAATCTTTAAGAAAGAGAGAGAATGAGAATTAACTTCTATCCATTGATTTACTCTCCAAATGTCTACAATGGCAAAGGCTGGGCCAGGTTGAAGCTGGGAGCTGGGAGATTAACTCAAGTCTCCCACATGGATGGCAGGAGCCCAAGTGGTTGAACCATCACTTCTGCCTCCCAGGGTCTGGGAATTGAACTCATGCAATGCAATATGACACACAGGTGTTTATCTCCTAAGCTAAATGCCTGGCCCCCAATGTTTCCATTTTAACAGGAATGTTACCAACACAGTTGCTTTGGTACACAGGAGTAGCCCCCATCATAGGTACTGCAGAAGGCCCAGTGAGCCAGCAAGGAGACGGAAACAGGGGATTGCATTCTGTTCCCACTCAAGTTCTCTCAACTGGTGGTGTCTTGCTCTCACTTCACAAAGAAGGAATCATTTCCTCAGTCGCTGTAGTGACAATCCCTTCACTGGAGGGAGGAAAAGCTTCACAGGGCAGGAGTAAGATCAGCACGACTGGAAGAAACAAGGCTCTTCAGGAAGCCCCTGAAGATCCACCCTACTTGGCCCACCGCCATTTCAAATCAGCATTCTTTGTAACTTCACTTTTGAAAACTGTACCTTCCTTGTGATGTTTTATGAGGAAAAGCAATCCTGCTTGGGATAAAAAGGCACAGCAGCTAGCGTATTTGAGGGCTCGATTTTTTTAAAATACATGTTTAACAGATTTTTGTTGATGCTATGCTTATGTGGTATCAGGCCTTAGATAAAACGCAACCATGTGTGCACAGCATAAATTAGTGAAGTCCAGCACATGCAAGATGGCACTTAATGATGTGTGAAATTGATTGCGTGTATTTTTCCCTTGCATAATGCCTGCAACCAGAGTGTTACCCAGTTTCTTTATATGATCCTGGCTGCCCTCTGATGTGTCTCTGAGAGGAACACTGGACCAAAAACTCTAAGACTTAATCCTCAGTCTTTCCCAGGGGCCTTGGGGGAATTAATTACATTTTCTGAACCTATCAAAATTGTCCTAGCTTTTAAAAGGATATTATAATATTATAAAGAATTAAAACTCTGGAACCTGACAGTCCAGCTAGATTCTTCCAAGCTAAATGATCCTGTAAAACTCATTAAACTCTCTGATACTATACAAAGTGGAGATAAATACAGTACCTACCTCACAGTTTATATATTAAGAAACATAATCTATGCACTCCTACTTCAAGGTTAGCTGTAATAAGATAGGGCCTTGGCAAAATCTCCAATTTCATCAACCAGGCAAAGAAGATAAATTACAAAACTGAACTGGAAAAACAAAAAGGCTTTGGAAGTAAAAGGAAATTGTTGAACTAAGATTCTACACAGAGCAGAAAGATTCTTTTCTGGGAAATCTAATGGTTTTCCTAACTGGAGGCATTTGCAATTTCTTGGGGTGGCCTAAGAGTTGAAGGATTTTATGAAAGAAAGATAAATCAGCAAAGTATTTGGCAGTGGTCATCTGCTATGATACTCAAAAAACTAGAAATAGAACAACCAGCGGTGACACTGCTAAGTGTACATCCCAAGAAAAGAAAATTACTATGTTGAGAGATAGCTGCACTGTCATACTGATTGCAGCCCCCTCAGTGATAACCAGAATGTGGAATCAACCTGGCTAGGTGTTCATCAGTAGATGAATGGTTGAAGGAAGTGTGCTATTATATTCTAAATAATAATTAAAAAAATATTAGTCATGAACAAATGGAATTTTATCATTTGCAACAGTCTCTATACAGCTAGAGGACATTATGTTAAACAAAATAAGTCAGGCACAAAGGGACAAATACTTCTCATTCACACTTAGGTGTGGAAACTAAAAAAAGTGGATCTCCTAGAAGTTGAGAGTAGTAGTAGCTGGGGAGAGGGGTATGGAGTGAGGGTGATTAAAAGGTATAGGGATGCAACTGGATAACAGAAATAACTTTCAGTGTGCTATAGCATGTTAGTGTAGCCATGGTTGACAACAATTGTATATTTCAAAATAGCTAGAAGCAAAGATTTTTGAATGTTCCCAACACAAAGGAGTGACAAATTCTTGACACGATGGAAATGTTAGTTACACTTATCTAATTATCACACATCGTATACTTGTATTGAAATATCACATTGGGGCTGGTGTTGTGGCTTAGAGGATAAAGCTGCTTGCTGCCTGTGATGCCAGCATCCCATTATGGATGCTGGTATATGTTTCAGTTGATCCACTTCCCATCCAGCTCCATGCTTTATGGCCTGGGAAGAAGCAGTGGAAGATGGCCCAAGTGCGTGGTCCCCTGCCACTCACCTAGGAGATTCAGATCAAGCTCCTGATTTCTGGTTTCTACCTGGCCCATTATTGGCCATTGCAACTGCTTGGGAGAATCCAGTGAATGGAGGATCACTTTCTCTCTCTGTGTATCTCTCCCTCTCCCTCTCCCTCTCCATCTCTCTGTGTAACTCTTTAAAATAAATAAATTGATTTCTTAAAAATATCATTATAACCCATAAATATATACAATTGTATACGTCAATTAAAATATACATTTTTAAAATATTATAATATATGAAAGAGGCCAGCCACAAATACTGCATATGATCATATGAAATGTTCTGAATAGGGAAATCTGTAGAAAGAGGAAATAGACTAACGATTGCCTGCTTGGGACTGGGGGTGATACGGGGAGGGAGGTTATGGTATCATCTCTATGTGGTGACTAAAGTATTTGAAAACATTGTGGCTATGGTTGCATTTGTGTGTGAATATACTGAAGCCATTGAATTGTACATTATAAGTGGTTGAATTGTCTGGTATATGAATTATATCTTAGTAAATCTGTAAAAATTAAAGTAAAAAATAGGAAAAAAATGATCTGGCATGTCAAACCAGAAAATAACAGAGCCTTAACACAAGGGAACCAGGCTCAATTCTTGAAGAGTGTGAGAGACTGGGGGCCTAGACAAGATGGAAAAGTGAAAACTACTCCCTCTCACAGTGCTTATAATAGGACCAATTATATTAACTTATCTGGGACTCAGGGAGTTTTTAGAATGCGGGTCTTTCAGTTTTAACACCAAAAGCACTCCAAGTAAATCAGAATGAATTGGTCGCCCCAGGGGCTAAGGAGAAAAAAAAATCCCACTAGAAGAAGAGGCCCTACAAAAATTACATAACCAGTCTTTTTGCTAGGATGTTTGCCAAGTGTTTAACTTGAGTAAGATACATGGCTAAAGGACTAACTTAAAAATCTGCAAAGGTTAGCATTTTCAGAGTTTAGACTAGGAAATCAAGGCTCCGAGTCCCAGCCTGAGGGATTCACATTTGAGGAATGAAAGATGGAATAAATATTACCACATCTTCAACTCAACCCCAACCAAACTAATCCCTTATGAGGTTAATAGTGATTGGCTCCTCACAGCATTTGGCTAAGAGAGAAAAGGGAAACCCTTATTATTATTAGATTTTTGATAAAGACACTATGGTTCTTTATTTGCAAAGTGCAGGAAAGAAAAACAATAATTAGACACGAAAGAGGGAAAATGTGAGAAATCATTAAGAAAAAAGGAATCCAGTAGAAATAGCACTCCATACTGGAGTTCACAGATGAGGACTATAAAATAAATTTGATTAATATTATAAGGAAAATTGAGGAGGGAATGGGCAAGATAAAGAAAAAGATGGAGGGACTGGCCCTGTGGTGTAGTCTAAGTACCTGGGCCCCTGCACTCGCATGGAAGACCTGAAGAAGCTCCTGGCTCCTGCCTTCAGTTCAGCCCAGCTCCACCAATTGTAGCAGTTTCAGGAGTGAAACAGTGGATGGAAGACCTCTCTCTCAGTCTATCACTCTGCCTCTCAAATAAATTTTAAAAATCTTGAAAAAGATTTACATTTTAAAAATTCAGTCGGAATGAAGTATATAAAAAGAAGCAGATATATATCTTGGAATTTCAAATTCAGTTTTCAAGCCTGATTCTCTACATAATGGAAGGCATGATGAATACATTCAATGACTAGACAATGGAAAATACACAAAATGGAAACATCAAGAAAAAATGAATGGGAAAGACAAAACAGACCCTTAAAGCCATGTTAAAAGCAGTACATAAACAAGAAAGTTTTAATCCATGAAGGTTAGAATCCCAAAAATAAAAAAGACAGTAAGTTAGAAACAAAAATTTCAATAGAGAACAGTCAAGAACTTTTTGAGACTCATT
This sequence comes from Sylvilagus floridanus, assembly GCA_949820135.1. Classification (NCBI taxonomy): domain Eukaryota; kingdom Metazoa; phylum Chordata; class Mammalia; order Lagomorpha; family Leporidae; genus Sylvilagus; species Sylvilagus floridanus. The sequence continues at coordinate 43,183,716 of OX463241.1, forward strand.
AAAGCTGTTATCCAGGGTTCATAAAGCTCAATGAATCTCAAGTAATATTATATTAAAAAGAAAGCATAATCCATGGCAAGTTTTATCCACACTGATAGTAAATGAAGGAAAAAGAAAGAAAAATCTTAAGAACAGTCAGAGAAAAAGATGCATGACCTTTGTAGAAGAAGCAGTTATACTAAACACTAACCTTTTATTGAAAACTATTGGGGCCAGAAGACAATGGAAAGTATGAGTGCATCATTACAGTACTTACAAGAAAAAAATTACCAATCTATAATTATATACACAACTAAAGGCTCTTCAATAATGAGTATAAAAATAAAGACCTTTTTAGATGAACAAAACATGAGATATTTCATTGTAAGGAAATAGGCTTTCCAAGAAAGATAGAAAGTTCTTCAATTTGAAGGAAAATAATCCCATGTGGAAGCAGGAGGAAATGAAGAGAACCAGAAAGGGTAAATACATGGGGAAATATACACAAATACTGACTCTTTAATGAACAAAGAACACTGTCTTGTGGAGTTCTTAACATTACAGAAGTGAAAAGTTTTGTCAGTACCAGGAAAGAGTGGAGGATTAAAAAGTAGTCAATTTTATAAGTTTCTTTGACTTGGGAATGGTAGAAGAATTAACATGACACAAACTGTTGAAGTCAGGGTTGCATACCTTTATAAACCCTTAAAGATTTATAAAAATGAAATATAGCATATGTAACTAATGAGATATTGAATAAAAATATAAGGAATACAGAAGAATGCTTGAAAGCAAGAATTTTTAAAAAGGAAAAAATAATTTGAGAAAGAAAATAAAAAATCATTAGTATTAGCTAAGTACAATCAAGCAGGACTCAAATTGGCACTCAGATATGGGGTACAGGTATTCCAAGTGGTGATTTAACCTGCTGTGCTACAATTCCCACCCCTTAGTAACCTTCTTCAGATTAGAATTATGGAACCCCATTGCATTCAATTTCAGTTTTTTAATAACATTTTCTCTTGTAATAATAATTTGAGTTAACAGCTTATTGGATAGTTGTTATTTCTAGCAAGATACTCTGCCCATGTCATATAGTGCTGTGGTTTGAATGTTGTGTCTCTCCAAAATTCCAGGTGTAAAATTTAGCCAGACTGAAGATTGTAAGGGAAGAAATTGTTGCCCAGATCATGGAGAACTTTACTGTGGTTTGAATATTTGTGTTCTCTCCAAAATTCATGTTGAAACTTAATTCCCAAGGCAGTGATATTATGAAACAGGGCCTTGAGGAGATGATTAGGCCATGAGAACACTGCCCTTAACCTTGGGAAAGGAACTAGCTAGGCCTTTTGCCCTTCTACCTGCCATGTGAGGACATAGCAACAAGGCATCATCTTGGACCAATGGACTGGTTCTCATTCAGACACCAAACTTTCCAGTGCCTTAATCATGGACTTGCAGCCTCCAGAGCTGTGACACATTTCTCATTCTCAAATATTTTGTTATAGCAACAAGAATGTACCAAGACAGGATATGTTTGTGATATCAGCTTGTTTACTTAACAGATTTGTCTTTTATCTCTTCAATGACAGCATTTCACTTATCAGATATGAAAATAGTTTCACACTTTAACACCTGCAAAATATAAATGTGCCTTAGAATTCACAGTGGCTGCCTGAGACAAAGGTTTGCATGTAGGTAGCTTATTGAGAAAAGGATTTTTAGAGTCAGGAGTGGCCGAGTGAACAGGGGAGGAAGGAAATATGTACAAGTTAGTGCTATTGAATTGTGCGGACTGTAAGTAGTTAACAGTTAATTAAGAGTCTTCTTTGGAAAGCCTTATATACTATGGCTCTGAGTCATCTAACTCAAGGACATTGTACACAAGTCATTCTGGGTTACCCCATGGAACATGACTTCCCCACATATCTAGTCACAGGTGTGTAAGTAACAAGGCTGCAGACATCCCGAACTGCAGGGTCAGAGAAACTCTGGGGGAGGAAGCAAGACTTGCAGTGGGAAGAGGGCCTAAGACTTCACAAATTGCTGAGTGTGCAGTGATGTACAAAAGTAATCTGTACAGCCATGGACTGCATAGCATTCTGGTCAACAGTGGACAACTGATGTTATGCACCATTTAACGTAGGTGTGTGCAATAAGCTGTGCCTTCCATGTTTGTGTAGGGCTATTCTTTGATGTTGGCACACTGACAAATCAGCTAGTGAAACATTTCTTAAAATAAATCTGTCCCACCATAAAGTGACACTTGACTGAGGCTTCTGATTTAATTGGCATTGGCATTTTTTTTTAACTTTCTTGGTGCTACATATGATACTGGTTTTTCTTACAGTTCATATGATCTCAAATTTAATGAAAAATGGTAGACAGCTAACCTTACAAAGGTGAATTTTGAATAAATAACATTTGTAAAACTAAATTAAGCCATAGGTGCCCATAGGCAGATACAGTTTTTATTTTCATGTTTTAAGATTTATTTATTTATTTATTTGAAAGGCAGTGTTACAGAGAGACTCTCTCTCTCTCTCTCTCTCTCTCTCTCTCTCTCTCCCCGTCACACACACACACACACACACACAGAGAGAGAGAGAGAGAGAGAGAGAGAGAGAGAGAATCTCCCATCCACTGGTTCACTTGCCCAAGTACCCAAAACAGCCAGGAGTGGACAAATCCAAAACCAGGGTTCACAAGCTTCATCCAGATCTCCCATGTGTGTTCCAGAGACCAGGCACTTTTGTCAATGTTCCATTGCTTTTCCAGATCCATTAACAGGGAGCTGAAATGGAGGTGGAGCAGCTGGGACTTGAACGGGTACCCATATGGGATGCCGGGTTCGCAGGCTATGGCTTAATATGGTACTCTACAAAGCTAACCCCAGAGATGTAATCTTCATAGCTCTTGCTTTCATTGGAACTGTACAGAAAAGTGTCCACATCTAAGAGTTTACCTACTGTGGAAACTGTTTTACCTGAAACGAGCATGTAGAAAGGTACTCTGTCGCACTGGTACAGAGAAGTAATTTTCACTTTGAGCAATTAAATACTTTCTTGAAATGAAATTTTCTCAGATAATATGCTGTACAACACAGATAAAAACACGCTAATTGAAAGGAATGTGGTAGTATCAGGACCCCATGGCTCTATTGTCTTCTTACTCCCTGGGTAGTGTTTTCTAGTTTTCTATATGAAATAACAACAGGATTAGGAGCCTGTAATTGGCAAGTGACTTGCTCAATCCACCTCCAAGGCACTTAATGTCCATTCACTCTTGTTTTAAATACAGTCTAACACATTTAGCTATATGGCTTCCCAGTTTATAATATGTGGAATAATATAATATATGTGGAATTATAATTATGTGGAGTAATATTGATTTTCATGCAGAACAGATGCTGAAACTTAGGAATATAGCTATAACTTCAAAAGAACAATATTCAGAAATGTTTAACAAATAAACAATGACCCAACTTCCATTAATAGTTCTGAAGCTGTCAGAGAACTGTGGAAATATGGAGGGGAGTATTTTGGATTATAACAGCACTTTCCACATCCTCCATTTTGTGTAAGTTTTAAGCATGAAAGTTCATAATACAATTTATACTAATTCCCATTAAAAATCCTTCAAGTAGCCTTGATAGTGACAAGTTTCAGTTAAAGTAATTAGTTATGTGAGTAGAATCTTTTATTTCTCAATGTTATTGAATAAACAGTATATCACTGGTTGTATCAGGATTCTTTAATCTCTAATTAGTAGAAAATTCACCTAAAATTGTATATAGATAAATGGAGTAGTTGAAAATCAATAAACTTCATTTGGTGTTTGACTCAGAAGCTTACCAGTGCTACCTAAGACCCAGTTTTTCTGCTCTACATTTTATTTTCCATTTTCCCTACAGGAAAATGAAGGTCTGCTCACTCGGTCTCTTTTTTAGAAAGATTTTATTTAATAAATACAAATTTCATAGGTACCCGAATATAGTGATTCTCCCCCCCCATATCTGCCCTCCCACCCCTACTCCCATCCTACTTCCTACTCCCTCTTTCATCCCATTCTTCATTAAGACTCATTTTTTAATGATCTTTATATACAGATGACCAACTATATACTAAGAAAATATTTCAACAGTTTGCACCCACACAGACACTCCAAGTAGAAAGTACTGTTTGAAGGAAAGTTTTACCATTAATTCTCCTAATACAACTCATTAAGGACAGAGGTCCTACATGCAGAGTAAGTGCACAGTGATTCCTCCTGTTGATTTAACAATTGACACTCTTATATATGACATCAGTGATAACCCGAGTCTCTTGTCATGAGCTGCCAAGGCTATGGAAGCCTTTTAAGTCCACAAACTCTGTTGGTATTTAGACAGGGCTATAAGCAAAGTGGAAGTTCTCTCCTCCCTTCAGAGAAAAGTATCTCCTCCTTTGATGGCCCTTTCTTTCCACTGGTGTCTCATTCACAGAGATCCTTGATGTAGCTCATTTTTTGCCATGGTGTCTTGGCTTTCCATTGCCTGAAATGCTCTCACAGGCTTTTTAGCCAGATCCAAATGCCTTAAGGGCTGATTCTGAGGAGTCTGGTCTCTTTCATAGCCAGAATATGGCTAGTCACTTGCTCACTCCTGTCTTGCAGGATGTGGAGGAGAGGAATGAAAGGAGAGAGAGAGAAGAGTTAAGTCTCGTTCTTCGGTTACTAAACCGGGACTTTTTCTCATTGGATCAACACAGTTACTGTTCATTTCTGATGCAATACCTGCAGCAAGGGCATGAGATTACATTCATTGACCAAGATCAGTCAGGGCCTACCTCTTGAGTTGAAGACTGTTTACTCCTCATGACCTCATAGAGATGCACAGTGGGAAGCAAACACTTAGGGTGGCAACAGAACACATCCAGAGGCCAGTGCTTTGGCATAGTGGGTGAAGCCACCACCTGCAGTACTGCATTCCATATGGGTGCCTTTTGGAGTCCCAGGTGCTCCACTTCTGACCCAGCTCTCTACTATGGTCTAGAAAAGCAGTAGATGATGACCCAATTCCTGCACCAATGTGGGAGACCTGGAAGAAGCTCCTGGTTCCTGGCTGTGAATCTACACAGCTCTGGCTGTTGCAGCCAGTGGGGAGTGAACCAGATAATGGCCTCTCTCTCTCGCTCTCTCTGCTTCTCCTTCTCTCCCTATATAACTCTTTCCAATAAAATGAATAAAGCTTTTAAAAAAAATTCATACCCCTGATTGTCAGTGTAAACTAGCTTCCATCAACTACTCCAAGATCAGTGACATCAAGAATTATTTCTTTGTACACTGCTGTAGCCCCAGTTAAGTACAAGGCATGTCATCAGGGGAGTGTAATAATATTTGTTTATTTAAGAATTAACACAAGCAGATTTTTTTTTTCTGTTTGAGGAAATGCACAGATTTTTATTTCATTCTGGCGCTTCTTTATGTTCTCTATTTGCAGTTGTTGAGGAACTATTTATGGCTTAACAAAAAGCAGGAAGAATCAGAATCAGTCATTGCACCAAAAAAAGGCATTTTCTCCTGAGATTTGCACAGTCTTTCCAAAACAAGAGAGGCTGGAATCAGTTGAAATAAGACAAAAAGAAGCAAATCATTTGGTTCCCTGATAACAGACATTAAAAAGAAGAGATAGGAGAAACAGAAGGGAAGGGAGAGGTGGGAAGAGGAGGAGAAGAAAATTTTAAAAGGGAGGAAAACAAGAAGAAAAGAAGAGGAGGGGCTCAGAAGGAGGGAGAGAGAGAAGAAGGAAGCATGGAAGAGGAGGAGGAAGGGAGGTACAGAGGGAGGAACTAATTCTGGCTCGAGGGCAAAAGGTCCTTGAGATTATGATTAGTCTCTGCCATGGATTTGCTGATTGCTGAGTGATAGCTTCTTGTTTGTGTGTCTGAGTGTTTTCTTTCTGACAAAGTAAACATTAAGCCTAACTTGAAGCTTTAAAACTGACCAAATAGCTTGGAGAATGTGGATATGTGGATAGCAAATTACAAATCACCCAGCCACTTGGGTGTGGATAAAAGTTCCAGGCCAAATACCTGAGTGTCCACTTCATAATAGGAGTAATAAGGCTATTCGAAAACATGACCCAAATCTCAAGCTATAGTTTTTTTTTTTTTTTTCCTAAAGGGAACTCTGACATGTTTATATGCACATATTGGAATTGTATCCAAGGGGGAAGAAAACAATTGACTTTCTGACTTTATAGTCTGCCATTGACTTTTAAGGTATTTCATAAAATGAAGTAATAACTTCAAGATCAAGGGCATTTTCCTTTGGGTCTTCATCAATTGTTTCACTTTCTCTTGGCAGTGGCCTCCACCCACCTCTTCCGTAATATCAACTACTAGGTTGACGTTTCACTGGAAAAACTTATTCTTTCTCCCTGCCTTCCTGAATGTATGTTTCATGCATTAAATTCTGTTAATCAGTTCAACTTTTACTATAGTTTGGCAATTGGTACATCGCTGAGTTGCGTGTTCCCAATTTAATGCTTTTAGAATGTATTTAAGTAGGTTCCAATGCACTTAGTCACTGCTATTCAAATGAGAGAACCATATTTCAAGGAACAGAGCTCCAGGAGGGGGATGAGGTGACTAATGGGTTATAAGGGAAAATCATCTATCAAGACACATTGGAGACTGAAACAGATGGTGAAGAAATTCCCCTGGGTCCATTCCCCCTGGCCCCAGAGGGCCCACCATTTGATTTCCAGCAAACACACACTTTGGCTGGCTTCCCTTCACAGCTTCTGGCTGATGTTTCCTATTTTAGGATCTTGGAAAAGTAGGAAACTCACCTGCTTCTCAGACTTACACTCATCAATAAGGCAGCCCTTTGGGCAAGATAAAGGCCAATCTTAGGAGCCCTAAACAGGTGCTGACTTTTATGGCTGGAGGGTTGGCACAGTACCCACCCTTCATGCTGATTTTACAGAGCATTAGTAGGAATGGGACAAAGGAATAGTGGATTCTAAGGCGAACATTCAGAGTCGATAGAGCTTGTCTTCTTTATTCTACTTCTATTACTCACCCTCTAGGTTGCCAGGGAGTCTGTGACCCGATGAATAGCCAAGATTTGGTGCTGAACTTCTGTTTTTCCTGGAGAAATGTACCTAGCTTCTGAGCTTCCCAGTTCTCATTTATATCAATTGGCCAGAATGATACAAATTTGTAAAGGATCCTGCGTGACTTACCTGAGATGAAGTGCATGAAGAACCTTGCAGAACCAGAAATGTGTTGTACGCGTTCACTAACCCCACATTTCTTCCCATCCTGGCCTTTCTTGTAAATTTTGGGGATGCTATGTAGTGAGCTTAAAGGCAGGGAAGACTCCACCACAATTAGAATTTTTGACTTAAAATTCCAAAAGTATCCCCTCAGCAAATTGGCAACTGGTATTAAATCATCTGTACAAGTGATTGCAAACAATCCCATTTCTATGAATTTATCCTAAAGAGACATTCACCTAAGTATATATGTTGTCCACAGGATAAACATCATATCACTGTTAATGAGGACAAAGACTTGCAAACCAACTACTGACCATCAAAACAGTATCTGATAAATATGGCATCTCTGCTGGTGCTGTGGCTCACTAGGCTGATCCTCCGCCTGCAGTGCCGACACCCCAGGTTTTAGTCCCAGTTGTGGGGGGTGTGCCGGGAAGTCGAAGTGAATCCCATTAGGGTAGGGGATGAGCTGAATTCAGTGGTTGGGCCAGGGGGCTTAGGACCAAAGCCTACTGTGCAACGTGGCGATGGGTCCAGGGCCTAAGATGGCATCTGAGGCATTGATAGCGCCACAGATGAGACTGTGCCATTTTACTAACAATAATTACCAAATAGCTGATTATTTTCCACAATGTAGTCTCTAAAATCAGTTTTTCACCTTTCTCTTTGTCCCTAATGTCACCACATACTACTGTAATCACAGAAATTCCCTGAATGCTTTTCATTTTTTTAATTCAAAAGTCTGGTGACCTGGAGGTTGTTCTAAGTTCTGACATTGTTTGGCGGTGAGATCAACAGCTAACACCTTCTCCCAAGAGGGCTCATCCTAAAACCAAGCTAGAAATTTCTTGGACTTTCGTCTTACTTCTAACTTTGTCATTTTGCAATTTAACTTGCCCAATCCCATAATGCAAATTAAATCAATGAAGATGACACACGTATATAAGCTTTAGAGGCCCCAAAATGCTATATACATGTGATGTGTGGTTAAAAACACTTATAAAAGAGCACCAACAATAACAATTGTGACTCAGATTGTGTATTGATGCCTACATAAAGAAAGGAAATTCTAGTGGGATCAAGACATTTCCTCTTGCCCTTTGTCTCTGCTGCCCTCACCTCTGGGCCTTAATTCCATGTGGAGTTAACACTGATACTCAGTTTGGGGATTAAAGCAGGACCTGACCTGGATTTGCTCCACGTTACCCATGCCCTAGATTGAAACGTTAAAGGACTTGGAATAAAAAAGTTGCATTTTCAGTAACGGCTTCACAGTGACTGGGGAATTAATGTCAGGCTGGCAGTGATTTCCCAGTGGTTGGGTTTGTAGCAAAAGTCTTCAACTTTTATGTGTGGCTTGTTTGATGTTGAAAATTGTTGTTAGACTCTCCAAAGTTGTTTGAGGTGTCACTCATCCTTCCCTTTTGTGTTGGGGCGGGATGTGAAGCACAGCGGCTGGGAATAGTTCTGTGACTGCCACCCCCAAGGCAGGTCTCCACCAGGGCCCAATTGAGCCCATCTCCCGGGGAATTCAAAGCTTTCAGCGCAACGCAGCCCGGCATCCGTCTGATCACCCACTACTCTCTCGCAGGAACTCTCCACTCCAGCAAGAGTGAGGAGCTCAGGGCCTCGTGAATGTGCTGTGCAAGTGAGCATCTCCAGTGTTTTTCTTTAACACACAATTTGCTTGGCTTGGATATTGTTCTTCAGAGAGGCAGCAACATACAAGAATAATAGTAGTGACCGTGATAGCATGGCAACAGTAATAAAACCAGCAGCTACCGTCTTGTTTACCACTGATTGTGGGCCAAACACTGCTCACGGGCTTAGCCGGACTAGTTGTCTTAATAACCCTTTTCTAAAAAAACACAGCTATCTCCATTTTACAGATGAGGCAACTGAAGCCCAGCATGTTTTGATGAATTAACCACTGTCATGCTGCCAGGAAGGTAGGATCTGAATCCTTGCAGTCTGATTCTAGACATTGTTTGCTGTCACTAGCAGGTCTTAGGAAAGCAGCCTTGAGAGCTAAAAACCTGCCTTCCAGTTGTAGTTTTTGCTGCTTCCTGCTTGTGTGACCTTGACTGACTGCCTTTATCTTAAAACCAAACCTCCTTCACACATAAAATAGAGTCATGCTGTTTATGTTGAAGAGTTGGCGGGAGAAGCAGAGTTTGTGCATGCCAGGTACCTCGGCAGCGAAAGGCAGCCAAGATCATTGACCTTTCTTCATTTTCGTTATAACTAGTTTTTCTAGATCCAGCTCTCTTGTCTTCTTAAAGCCATTTCTGGTTATCATAGCGCAAAGTGGTGTCTTTGTTTTCTTGAATTGTGATTTTATGTTCATTATCAGGGCATTATCCTAGCAGAGGGATAGGAGGAGCCCAGAGGTCTAAAGCTTGCGTGTTCCTCTGCTAATGGACATAGGGGAACCACATCTCAAGAACTGTGAGCCTGAGGACACGGGGAAACACTGAAGCCCACCCAGCAACTCCTAGTATAGGGGATGGTAGCAACTCACTTCAGAGGAGTTCAGATTTAATCCTGGCTTTTCATGCTCTTGGTTTAGCAAGTAGCTATTACTTAAAAGAGTACTCCAAGTGCTCATTTTAATGCCTGTCTAGTCTGACATTCCTGTGGTAGAGGCTAGGAAACTAAAATTTTCATTACCCAGAGTCCTTTGCAGTCAGCATATTCATTCATGACTGGGAGGCAGCAGTAGGTATTGTAAGGGGTTGGCTACAGGTAGTGAAAAAGGCTGTTATTATGTAGGAGGCTTCTGCCCTCTTCAGACTGCTGTGGTATCCTTTCTAGCATCTAATCATTAAAATCAGAGGTGTTGGCTGAAGGACAATGGAAGCAATGCATATTGGGCCTTTCTCCTAGATGTGTGGGCTATGCATTATCCAAATCCTGGACTCTGGCTACTGGGAGCTTCTATCAGTTGCATAATGTCTTTAAGTCAGTCTTTCCTGCTTGAATCAGCTGAGGTGGCTTCTGTTTCCTGCAACCAAAAATTTTGACCAATACATTAGAAATGTTAGCATAGACTAGTGATTTTCTTTTTTTAAAAAAAATTATTTATTTATTTGAAAGGCAGGGTTAAACACAGAGAGAGAGAGACGGAGAGGGAGATTTTCCATCCACTAGTTCACTCTCCAAATGTTCACAACATCCAGGGCTGGGACAGGCCAAAGCTAGGAGCCAGGAGCTTCATCTAGGTCTCCCACATGCATGCAAAGGCCCAAGCACTTGGGATATCTTTCACTGCTTTCCCAGGTGCGTCAACAGAGAGCTTGTTCAGAAGTGGAACAGCCGGGACTTGAACCAGGGCCTATATGGGATGGCAGCACTACAGGTAGCAGCTTTTTTTTTTTTTTTTTTTTTTTTTGGACAGAGTGGACAGTGAGAGAAAGAGACAGAGAGAAAGGTCTTCCTTTGCCGTTGGTTCACCCTCCAATGGCCACTGTGGCTGGCGCACCACGCTGATCCGAAGGCAGGAGCCAGGTACTTCTCCTGGTCTCCCATGGGGTATAGGGCCCAAGCACTTGGGCCATCCTCCACTGCACTCCTGGGCCACAGCAGAGGGCTGGCCTGGAAGAGGGGCAACCGGGACTAGAACCCGGTGTGCCGGCACCGCAAGGCAGAGAATTAGCCTATTGAGCCACGGCACCGGCCCAGGTAGCAGCTTAACCAATTGTGCCACAGCACAAGCACCTGACAATTTCTTTGATCCATGGTTTCCTCTACTGCAAAACGGTAATAATAGAAGGACTATGTTATTCAATTTTGGTTAGTGTGAAATGAAATAATGCATATAATAAATCACAGCGTATGATATAAATAAGCTCCTACAGAATTTCCAGAATGGTAGTGAGGACACACAAGTGAAGAGGAAATTTCCATAAGGTGTGAAACATAGCCAGGTGTGGTAGAATTCACAAAGGGGCTTGAAGCCCAAACACAATTGGCCAACCAGGAAAGGCTTTTTGGAAGGAAAAAAACCAAACCAATATTTAGAGACCTAATGTGTGGCTCTAAGATAGCCATGTAGGAACAGAGGAAGGAAGAATGGTGTGTGAGTATGCCTATTCCAGAAAAAAACAACACAATTAGAGAAGGCCCAGAGGGGGAAGAACATACCTTACTTGAGGAGCTGAGAAAAGTTGAGTGGGAACATGGTGTCGAGTGTAATGAAGGAGTTAGGAGAGGATGCAGGTAGACCAGATGGTAATGGTCTGGGAACTAGCCCACAGGGGTTTGGAATACATTGGCCTTCTAACATGGCACTCAAAAAGCTTACTCTTGAAAGGCAGAGCCAGGAGCTAGGAGCATGCCTAATTTTGCTCACACAAGCCACTCTTAATGCAAGTATGTGAGTACAGAAGACCTATCTAGCCAGACTGTATGCTTTCATAGGGTAGAGGATGTACTGTATGCATACCACTCGAGGGCACTGTCTTGTGAGTATAGCATCTCCACAAGGACCTGTCAGCTGCACTTAGTATTAAGCAAAATTGAATAGATCAGTCCTTTTGCCTGGAGTATTTGATGGAATAGCAAATGGCTTTCTATGGGTAAGGACCTCTGGGCCGCACCTAGCACTATTACAGAAGAACTTTTTACAACACAGAGAACTTACGTACAGAGTCCCTCTGTCTTTTGACCGTGTTTTTTGGTCTCTTTCTGTAGTATAACATTATTTCCTAACCCTGTGAGGTTTTTTGTTTGTTTGTTTTTACAAACTAAAAGTTATGCTATGAGGGTCATATGTAGCATTTTTGTTTGTTTTATATTTGAGTCCTAAAACTTTTGTTTCATAAGATGGTATTTCAGCATTCAGAGAATACCCTTTATCCCAGTTTACATTTCTGATTGCAGGGTAAGGAGTTAGTCTGCAATCACCTGGACTGTTGCCCTGTTGGCTTTTAGAGACATCTTGAAAGGCTTTGTAGATTCCTAAGGAAGTACTGATGAAAAACAAGAGGCATTTGGTGGACCCTCATCAGGAATCTAAGAAATGTTGCCATGTCTTAGGCTAAATAGAAGCCTAAAATACTTTGGTCTCCAGTAGTGTGCTAAGGCTGGCTTATACCAATTTATGAAAACCAATGATTGGATATTCATAAACTTTCCAAGTCTTTCACCAAATAATAGGTAGCTTGGAGTCATCTCCAGTGGAAGTGTTTACATCATGGAAATCACAAATGATGTAAATCAAGGCTTCTTCTCTCCCTCCTGGATCCCAAAGTGGTGTTTGAGCACATCACTGCATCTATCCCATCTAGAGGAATTGTATTTTGTGTAACCAGATTTTTTAAAACATCTGTGCTTGGAAGCACTCACAGAAAATGAGTGATGGTTTAAATTCTATGTGGGTAAAAGCTATATGTCTGTGTTTTCTTGGAAAACGTACCCCCAAGATGGTATATGGCATACCTATTAAGTGCTCAGTAACATCTGTTGAATAAATGAAGTGCTGGTGGTTTGATAAGCATCTCTGCATCATGGTCAGGTTGGCTCAACCCCACTGACTACAGAAATGCTTCCAGAACCACACTTTATCTGGAGTTAGTCAGAAGCTGTATTGTCACCCACTTATAATACTTATGTCTCTTTCTCTCTCTCAGTCTCTCTCTCTCTCTCTTGAGTTTTTTTAATTCATTTGAAAGGCAAAGTTACAGAGAGGCAGAGAGAGAGAGAGAGAGAGGGAGGGAGGTCTTCCACTCACTGGTTCACTCCCCAAATGGCCACAACAGCTGGAACAGAGCTGATCTGAAGCCAGAAGCCAGGAACCAGGAGCTTCTTCCAGGTCTCCTATGCAGGTGCAGGGGCCCAAGAACTTGGGCCATCTTCTACTGCTTTCCCAGGCCATAGCAGAGAGCTGGTTAAGAAGAGGAGCAGCCAGGACTTGAACAGGCACCCATCTAGGATGCCGGCACTGCAGGCAGTGGCTTTACTCGCTATGCCACAGCGCTGGCTGTATTCACATCTCTTTAACATAAGAAAAAAATTGTAACGCTTATCAGTATATTCAGCAATTACATTAGACTAAACTCAAAGGGCCAAATTTGTCTGATTTGTGGATTTTAACATAGCAAGTCCTTATTCAATTTATTTTTTTTAATGAGTAGAAAGTGAGAAGTAGTATGAGGGCATGAGACTTTATGGTTTCTGAAGTATTAGATGGGCGTTCCTGTCTTGATGCCCACAGCAACCATGTGAGTTGGTAGAACAGACCACTCATCCTGCCTAGCAGCTGAAACCACACCTGAAGAGTGGAGAGTACTGTCGTTTGAATTAATTATTAATTAATCATCCCTTCTAGCAGCAGAGGAAAGAAGCTTATGGAAGCCACCTAACGTAGTTCAGTGTGAATTGGTATCTTTTCTATGTATACCATGCTACCTCTATTCAGAGTCCCTTAACTTTTGAAAATACTTCATTGTGTATGCTCTCACCCATATATCCCATCACAGTCCCATCTAGGAGGCAGGTCCGTTTTATTCATTTGCTACAGCACAGAAAGTTTTAGCAACATGCTGAGGCTACATGGGGAATTGAGACCAAAGTTCTTTTTACACTCTGTTATCTAAGGATTCCAAGATGAGACTGTATATTGGATAAGATTGTAAAGTATTTCACTTACACGTGGCTGACTCATTCATTGTGTGAGAGAGAGACTGATCAAAACAGGCTAACAAGAAGTACTTTACAATAGCACTTCCAGAAATACCTCCTACATCTCACCATGACTCTCCCAAATCTGCATCTTTGTCGTGAATCACCTTAAAACATGCTGACTACTAGATTTCCTGATTTGTCACTTAAATGTACTGAAGATTCAAGTAGAAGTTTCCAATATAAAATTACAGGAAATTACCTGCTTTTTCTTTCATGAATGGAATTTTTATTTCTTACAATCATCGGGGGAGGTGCTGATTTTTCATGAATATAGAAATTCCATGATTGTTCCTTTCCTAGGCATCTAACATTTCAAAATGGCCACACAACTTAGGTATGAATTATGAAGAGGACACAGAATTAAGCATGATGACTTTTACATCCGTGTGGGAAAGGCCGATGTCATTTCCAGCACAATGCCTCACTTCCGATGAGAAGTCTAATGCCAGTTTGCTGCTACTCCTCCAGGCAGTATCACCAGTCCTTTTATTAAGTCCTCCACAAACTCATGGAAAGACTCATGATGTCGTTTTTCAATGTGAGGGAAAGGAATTTTGGAAGTGGGAGCTAGTTCACATTTCTAAAGCATGTTTTTTCACTTGTGCCGTTCCCTTTTGACCTTCCTCAGGATGCATGTGGGTGTTAAATTGTTACCAAAGGGAGGGGCCTTTGTAGCTACAACCAGATCCACACACAAAGACACACTTTCCCACACACAGGACTTGGCTCCGCTGTGCTTTCATGGAACGCTGAATGGAAAAGATGCAGGGTGTTTTTGATCCAGAGAAATTCAGCCAGTGCAGTGTCTGTCCATCACTTTCTCTTTGGAAACAGCCTGAATAATGTTCGGGTTGGAGGGCAGTGTGTGTGAGGGGACAGGGTGTGGTGGACAGATATTTTCCCTGTCTATTAAAAAGTGATAAACACAACGTATTCTGTTTATAAACACTTACATGTCAACAAGGACTATAAAGTAAAAAGTGAAAGTTTCCTTTTTTCCTCATCTCATGCTACTAAGAGTAGCTACATACGAGCTTAGAACCACTTATTGAGAAGCTGTAATTTGTGGTAGTCATTTCATTTGACAGTGAGAGTTTGTCTCATAAAAATGTATCTTACATACATATTATACCACCACAGCTTACTGTTTTTGATTTAAATCAGAATATCTTGGGTATTTTATTTTCTCTGTCATGGTAGATTTTCTATACTTAGCTTATCCTTTTTAAGGACTGTATAGTGTTTCATTGTATTAGCTGTGCCTTATTATTTTTAAAACTGATCCTATATTGATGAGCATTTGAATTCCTTATGATTGTTCACTATTAAAATGTCACCTGGAACCTCTGTTTTTGCACTTGAAGGTTGCATTTCTCTAGACTAATTCTTGGCAGTGGAATTTTTGAGAGAACATGCTATTAACACTTACAAATTCAGGGAAGAATGTATTATAAAAGAAAGAATTTTCATTGAGTGGCACAAGCCAAAACTCAGCTATGCATACGCATGAATTTGAAAAAAAATTTGCACCAAAATAAACTTATCTTCGTATTCCATTTTTTCCCATACGCTGTTTGAAGTTCTCTTGTATGTAGGACCAGCTTCCAAGATTTGCTCTATTGTAGTCTACTCAGCATTGGCAAATCATTAGAACCATTTTGGGGAAGAGACTTTACTGAGCCAAGCCAGTGTCTAGATCCCACACAGACAAGTTACATCAGAATCTCTGGTGTTGGTGTCCAAGCTTCTGTATATTTTTAAAAAATTAGATGGGGAGCAACTCTTCTAGAAAAGTTGCCTCTAACATGGCTGTGAGTGAGTCATATTTGTTGTTCCATAACTAAGTGTATGTATTTCGTGTCCAAACACATTACAGGCATGTATTTAATGTGATTGGAATAGTATGTACTTTCAACTTTTTACTTGGATATTTAGCATCAATTGCTATCATCTAGCCTGGAAACATAGTATATGCTGTGTACAAGTTTGCATACAAATTGGGAGGCTGATCAAAGAGACAAATGGCAACTTTAATGGAGCAACAGTGAGAAGGCCTAGATGTGATTAAATGGAAGATAAAAGCATCAGTAAGCAACTGTGTGTAGTAGTCTTGAGACTGCAGAAGTGTAGGCAGTCCTATACAAAAAGAACCCTTATAGGGGATTACCCACCAAGGGAATCGACCCTGGGTCTTCATCTCCAGCGTTTCTTCAGTTCATAACGTTTGGTTAGCAGATGGTAGTAGGAATGTGTGGTGTCTGAATAAATGTATGTAGAGTGAGGGTAATTTTGTAATGGCCAGGAGCTGCTACTTTGTCATACTGTATATTTTAAGAATGCTTTACAACATAGTAATTGCGTTCATGTACATATTTTGATAGAGAAGAGGTATCATCTTATACGGAAGAAATTGAGGCTTGGAGAAAAGGAATGAGATCAAGATCATATACTGCTAGCACATGAGCGAGCTGAAACAACACTTCTAATTTGTGTCTGTGGAACTAGCACTTAGAGTTTCAGATTCTTAGGTATGCTATTTATGTTCATATATAAACTTCAACAAGGAAACAGCGGAGTGTTATCACTATAGCAGTTAGAAAGGACACTGTCCTGTCTGAAGACACTAATATTTAAAAATCTTTTTTAAAAGATTTACTTATTTATTTGAAAGTCAGAGTTACAGAGAGAGGAGAGGCAGAGAGTAGAGATGGAGAGAGAGGTCTTCCATCTGATGGTTCACTCCCCAGTTGGCCTCAACAGCCGGAGCTGAGCCTATCCAAAGCCAGGAGCCGGGAGCTTCCTCTGGGTCTCCAACGCTAGTGTGGGGGTCCAAGGATTTGGGCCATCCTCTACTGCTCTCCTAGGCCATAGCAGAGAGCTATATTGGAAGTAGAGCAGCCAGATCTCGAACTGGCGCCCAATTGGGATGCCGGCACTTCATGCCAGGGTGTTAACCTGCTGTGCCACCATGCTAGCCCCTAATATTTAAAAATCTTAAAAACATGTATGAGAAAGAAATATCTTGGGACAGATTCAGCAGACAGGCTTTTAATTTGGAAACCCCAACTTTAAAAAAAGTAAGTGTTGCACAATACAAAATTAGAGGAAGAGTCTGCCTTAGATATTGATAAAATGATTTCCTAAACATTTATGTAAGCTGATATTAGAAACATTTGTGTAGAAGGATTGTGAAACATTTCTATAAGATGATACCAGAACATGGTATTTTAAACATAAATGAATGGAAGTAGATGCCTTCTGGAATCTTTCTCTATATGTCAATAGTAATTGTTTAAGCATTTTAATATGTATCTACAAATATTTGGGATGCTACTTCCCTCAATGCCCTCTGTCGAGAGGACGATTTTGCTAAGGTTGGACTTGTCAACCCTGGTAATTTTCAGGGATGTCACTTCCATGGTGGTCCAGGGATTGCTGTTTGTTGCTGGGAGAGGGAACACACCATGATCCATTTCCTCAGAGATTGAATTGTTTTCCCAGTTGTTCAGTAATCATCTTGTTGACAGCATGCAGGGCTGTTTGTTGGGGTGAGGGACCAGAAACTGGAGAAGTTCTGGGCCAAAAGGACAGAAGCAGATTGAGGTTAGAAACAGCTTGGTGGACAAAAGGAAGGCAGTGCATTGTGGAAGGCCGGTGGGCACACCTCAAGGTTTGGGCTCTGAGTTTGAATTATTTTGATGTTGTACATCAAGGAAAGCACTTGATACTATGTAGTATTTTCTTCAGTTAATTTTCTCAATCATCATATGAATTCAATAGGGAAAGTAGAATTGGTTCTAATTTTTAGATGAACAGTAGCAGAAAAATAATTCAGTAACTGCCTAAGGGAGAGAGGATAACAGTAATAATACAGCTGAGACCAAAATGCAGAACTTGACAAACATCCTCATCTCTGTACCTCATGCTTCCTATTTCAAAACTGGATGGGGTTGGCCCTTTTGTAGAGTGAATACAAATGATAGCAGAGGCTTCAATAAACTGGAAGACTTTTCTTTAGGCTCACATTTGGGGCACAAAGAGGAAGAGGAAGGGAATTATTCCAGTTTAACAGGTGGAAAGGAAAATAAAAGATGCTAAAGACGTCTGTATTAGAAGAGAAACTTATTTCTCCTCAAACTGCTAAGGATGGGGGGTTGGGGTGGGAAACAACAACATGTGTGTGGGTGTGGGTAGGGATCCCAAATTATGTTGTTAAGTAAAGCTGTTTGTAATCTTTGAGACTGTTTCAGAAACACGATACATTGCCAGAATGCTAGAGGCAAACAAACACTTTTATGATTTTTTAACAACAAATTCTGGGAACTATAGACAAAATTTTAACTACACTTGACCAAAATTCTAGGACAGGATAATGACTAGATATGCTTTTGGAATCTCTGAGCAAAGAATGTGGTTTGTAAGAGCCAACGTGGGTTCACCAAGAATGAAAGAGACAAGACTAACCCCCTTAGAGATTATGACGACATAGATAATAAAGTTGATCTGAATTTTAGTCAAGTATTTATCAGAATTGCCTTTTAGAAAACATAATGACTGCATACCAAATTTTAATTCTGATGTATTTAAAATTTTTGAATAATTAATGAGCTTCAATAAATCAATGACCATGAAATTGAATTTCATCTGAACTTGGACTTTCATGCTTTGCTCTTTTTGGACTAAGGGAGCATGCGTGATATAGAACTTTCAATTCATCCAGTGGTCCTCAAGTAGCCTAGTGTGACTAGAAGCTGAAATCTCATAACTTTTAGTTAAGAGTAGCTACGTAGCTGGGAAAAGAATAAAGATATATGGAGAGAAAGCAGCACAGCAGTGAGAAACAACAGCAAAAGCAGATAATAAGCCAGAAAACGAGAGATTTTAGCAGCTGTCCCAAATCAGAGATTTTTAAAAGGAAGAAATTAACTGCACAAAACTCAAGAAGCATTATATACATTTCTCGGGGTATATAAAGAAACTCACAGTAAGAATTTTAGATTATTTCTCAAGATTTCTGAAGTTACATCTTTACACTAGAGCAGACTAGGCCATGCCAGGTATCAATTATCTCTGGGTTACATGACTGTTAACAGTCAAAAAATCTATTATCGTTTTATAAAAAAGAAGAACTTCAGGGCTTCAACTTGCCCTCGTGTTTCCTCTTCTCATATGCTCTTCTTAGATGATCCCCTTTATGTTCATGAGTTTAAAGAAAAATAATAATGACTATTGAGTCTATGACTGTGCCCAAATTCCATCCTGAGCTGCAACTTGGAATTTTAACTGTTCACTAGGTACTTGGAATTTACTGCCATCTCAACTCAATGTGTACAGGAAAGCAACTCTTTACATACTTGGAGAAGCCAATAGAATAGGAAGTACTCAGTTTTCTTCACTGCAGAATCAGAAGACTTGGGAATGAGACCTTGAAGCCTTTTTTCAACTCCAATATTTTCTAAAAAGAATGGAATAATATTGTTCTTCATTGTTCTACAAAGGCCAGAGTGAAACTTACCAACAGGTAGATTTAGATGGCACATTGAAGTGTAGGACTTCTCCAGTAGGCCCATCTCTAAGACAGTAAGTCTCTCATCATATGAGATAGTTAGTCTCACTTGAAGCAGAAAACTCACAAGCACTGGGTATACCACATGGAAATACTGTGGGATGAAGTTTCTCCCTGCAGTCACTTCCAACTCTAATATACACACACACACACACACATATATATATATATATATATAAATATATAATGTTAGTATGATTACTATATATTTACATATCTGCTCACACATTTATGATTACATAAATGTCTCATACAAACCCATGCCACCTGTATAAATTTCACAAGTACCTACTTATCGTATTAATTTTTCCCTTTGTACAATTAAAATTTCTATATACTATATGTAACATCACATTGGACCTCTTAGATGACTTCATTCCTAACTCTCTTTGAAATTCTACAGAACAAAGTAGTTCCTTTCTTAACTGTACCCCTCCCAAAAGTTACAAATGGGATTGACAACACAGGTTTAGCTGTGGCCAACTTTAGCAATGTAGAAAGTAAGGACATCAGGCTCACCAGTCCAAGCCTGTCCCACATAACCTTGGTCACAGGGTCTCATTAATCACAATATATTTTCCATAGCAACAAAATTGCACATTCAATAAAAAGCAATTGCTCTTAGCAATAGTGAAACCCCAGGAGATGGAGCAGGAGAGCATTATTTTTTATAATAGCTAGAAGACGTAAGCTCTATTAGAGGAAAATACAGTAGAAAGGCATAGTATAAAAAATGATACCTGCTTTGAGAGGGTCCCACAGGATAACTGGGCCTGTTGGATGTGGGAGGGGTTGTACTTTCTATGTCTTTCAAGGTAAGGTTCAAACCCTAATGATTGTTCCAGTTTGTCACATGGCATGGTCTTACCTTAACAGTGCAAGAGAATGTAAATTAACAATGGGCAGTAATTATTAAGTGCCTGCTGTGTGCTAGACATTGTACTAAGAGTCATACTTGTTTTATCTCATTTAACATCACAATTACTCTCTCATGTAAATCTTATTTTTATCAACGTTTTTAAGTTGCATAATCCAAGGCTTCATGACTAACACAGCTAGAAGGGAGGATATTAAGCTCTCTGATTCCAGGGCCCTCATTTCACCCATTTAACTATACTGTTTTCTAGGTCTTGTGCTCTACTTTATCTCCAATAACTGAATGATCATTGGTCATTGGAGAAATTTTGCTTTAGTTTATTATTTAAAAGACAGAGACAAAGACAGAGAGAGAGAATGCTAAACATTATCCTATCTATTAGCTCACTCTTCAAATGCCCACAATGGCTAGAACTAGGCCTGGGCCAAAGCGAGGAAGTGGTAAAGCCATCCATGTCTCTCTCATGGATGGCAGGAATCCAGTTACTTGAGCCTACCACCATTCCTCCCAAAGTCTTCATTAGCAGAAAGAGCAGTTGGAAGCTGCAGCTGGGAACTGAACTTCAACGTGGGACATGAGCATCTTAATTGCTAGGCTAAATGCTCACACTGGAAAATTTTTCTTAAAGATTATAATCTATCTTCACAATTTATCTGGAGATTTTAAATCTTAAATCTTTTTTTAAAATATTTATTTATTTATTTGAAAGTCAGAGTTACAAAGAGAGAGGAGAGGCAGAGAGAGAGAGAGGTCTTCCATCTGCTGGTTCACTCCCCAGATGGCCGGAATGGCCAGAGCTGCATCGTTCCGAAGCCGAGAGCTAGGAGCTTCTTCCAGGTCTCCCACGGGGGTGCAGGGGCCCAAGGACTTGGGGCATCTTCTACTGCCTTCCCAGGCCACAGACAGAGCTGGATCGGAAGTGGAGCAGTCGCTTCCAGCGCTTCAGGCCAGGGTGTTAACCCGCTGTGCCACAGCGCTGGCCCCAAATCTTCTATCTAAGACCTGAATATTTCTGAAATTGAGAGAATGCTGTCTTTAGTGCACTAAAAACTGTAAAATTATATAACATAGCCTGTGGTCTAGGAAACTTGGAATATGAATGGAAATCCATGTTTTGATTTAAGTCCTAAATCCTAAAAATTTAAGAGAAATGAATATCAATTGAGCTAGATTAGGAAAATTACTGTAGATTATCCTATAGACAATTTATATTGGATTACGTCCTTCAATATGTATTTATATTGCCCAGATGAACTGATAGATAGATGCATTAGTGGCTGCATCTTAGGTAATGGAAAAGATTAAACTTCAGGTTGACCCTAAAGTTTGGACAGGATTTGAATAGTTGTGGGAATTAGAGTGAAGCTTGCAGTTGATTATTCTGCTCCTTACTGGGCACAGAGCTATGAGTATCAGTTTGACTACTTTCAGCTGTGTAATTTGGGGCAAGTCGTTAATTTCTCTAGGCCTCAGTTTCCTCCCTTATGTGTTCATGACAATAATTTCTGTTCTGTTGAAAGAATAGAAGGAGTAATGCTCTTCCCAGATAGGCTCATGGCTGGCTTCTCTCCCTTAGGTCTCATATCAAACATCAGCTCCTGAGGGAAGATTTTGCTGTCCTCCACAAGTGCACGGTGCCCTCTGGGCAGTGCCATTGTCTGTTCCATGCCTCCCTTTGATTTTTTCAGATATGTGTCACTTTCTGCACCCATCATATTTATGTATTTGTTTATATGGTCATTAGCCTGTCTGGCTCACCAGCGCTCAGTCTGTTTTAGATTGGGGGGTTTGTCATTTTGTTGCCAATCGTATCCTCCTCGGTGCTGGAATCAGGGCTGCCCGGCTGCCGGTAGTGGCCCGATATGTTTTCTGATGCATGTTTGAATGAATGAAACAGTGATAACCACTAGCATGTTTGTTACAAACACAAATGCCCCAGCCCTAACCCTGGAGACAGTAATTCAAGGATCATTCTTGAGGATGCCATGAAATGTGAATTTTACGAGTTCGTCATGCAATTCTGGTGTGCGAATGGCTTTCAAAGCTGTTTCAAGATCAACCTTGCCTTGGTCCTCAGGGGACTTTCCGTCTGAAAGGGCAGACCATATCCTAGCTTAGGGAAAGAATGACAAGCACCTCTATCAATTTGATCACCATAGGCTCAAACTAAGGCTCCCCCGGCCTTCAGAAATTATAAAGAAAAACAAACAAACAAAAAAAAAAAAAAGGAAGGAGAAAGCATTAAATGAAGGCAGAGTCAGAGGAGAGGAAAGTTAGGGTGAGATGAGTAAGTACACAATCAGATGCCCCTCCTCTTGAGCAATCTGTTAGAACAACAATAAAGAAATAAGAGGAAAATGCAGAAGAAACAGATGTAGCTGCCAGAAGTTAAATACACATCTGTTAAGAATGCTCTTCTCATATGCAGGGTCAGAAAAATATGTACAAATGTAGCACCTCCCTGATTGACAGAAAAACCTGGGTTCTGGCACCAGGAATCTTGTTTTCTTGACAGCACTTTGTTTTAAAGCTGGAGGCTGAGAAATGTCTTATGCATGTCCTTAAACTGGAAGGCCTTTTGTTCAGGATACTTATACCATTTGCAGATAATGATGTGCATAGCGGTTTCAGCTGTCTGCATATGCATTTTTATGTTTTTTTATGACAGCTCTGCGTACTGAACTAAAAGGCCATTTAGAACTGTCAGGCACTGACAAGCATCACCCTTTACATTTACAATTCTGTTAGTGTGCATTGTCAGGTGGGCTCACCAGACTGCAGAAATGTGATTTCCTTTGAAACCTATGTATGACTTTAATTTAATACAGCAGCCTCAAAAAAAAAAAAAAAAAAAAAAAAGACAGAGCGTGAGCCCAAGAGAGCTTTATTAAGTATTCTTTTTCCATTAATCTCCTACTTTTTTGTTTTTATAAGGCCCTTCCTTTATTCCTTGTCTTTCTTTTCCTTCTCCTCTCTCCCCATTATTTCCTCTTTTCTCCCTCCTCTGTAGAAGCCTTCATGTCAAGCAGAAGGGAAGTCAGACGAGGCAAATGGTTTCACCTGTGAGAGCCAAGCCAGACTACCTCTTGCTTTCCATATGGCTGGGGGTTAATGTTCAGTCAAACCAATTTTTAAAAGATGTTTGGCTCAGTAGAGTACTGTGCGAATATACAGATTCTGGGTAGTGGGAACATGGAAAGAATCCATTTAACCTGACTAATGACTTATCATTCCCCATCATCACTACCACCTGCCTTTGAGCGTCCCTTTCTCTTTCTCAAAAACAATGATTTCAACAATACAGACACTCCTTCCTACAAAAGCCTCTGACATAAACACTCTAAAAGGAATGAAAGCAATGTGAAGCTGTCCTTTTGCATTGCAGGATTTTATAACCCTCCAGGGGAAACCAGCTGTGTGTGCATGTGACACAGAAGTATCAACTCAAACTATGATTAAAGGAAATGCTACTCATGTACTGACGGACAGACCAGACAGAGATTTGTAAAATCGAGGAAGCTTGAACTTCACTGTCCCCTCCCACTCGATTGACCTCTATGTGTTCTGGGGACAGTTGGAAGCTTGTGAGAGTTCTAGGTGTGCAGGAGAAACTGAGTTGCAAACATGGAGCATTTTACATAAATGTTTTGGATAAACTGCTACAACAGATCACTGGGTCAGGGTCAGAGGGCTTGAAGTCTTTAGTTTCCCTTCTGTAAATCCTAGTTTCTTATTAATTGCCTTTCATTCTTTATCTTGTGAAAGATTGTCCAAATTGTATAAGTCTCAGGTCCCATAGCCCTGGACTTGCGTCTGCTTCTGATAGCAGATCCAGAAAGTGGTTCAGAAAACAGTGAGCAGTGTGACTTAGGCAGTTAAGATAAGTCTTCCTCTGGCCCTCAAGAAAGAACAGAATTTGGCTAGGAAGAGGAAGGCTAGCTTGTTACCAGCAAATAGATAGCTTAAGGAAAAGATGAAATTTTGAGAGCAGTATTTTGAGCAACAGACAGGTATATACTTTTTATTTTTAAAATTGGGGCATGTAAGCAGTATGATGTGTGGTGATTTAAATCAGTTAGCTTGATCCATTTCCCTGGGCATAAAACATTGGAGTCACACTTTGAACAATAGTTCTAGCTCCTCAGGATGTTCTTGACTTCTGAGTCTAAAATTCACAGTCCACTCCAACAAGTTGTTCAGAAAAGCAGAATAGAGCATACTAGAAATGCTGGCCATGGTATCCATTGATGGTATTTTATGCTGACAACGCCAGTGATGTGGCTTTTCAGCCAAGAGTTCACTCCTTCCTTTACTCTAAGAATCAGGCCCATGGTAGCACATTGCCAGTGCCCTGGTAGCATTGCTCAGCTTTGTGGATGGGTGACAGAAATTTTGTTACCTATTATCTGGGCGGTGACTGGCAGTTTAACTGGTGCCTGCAGTGTGTCCGTTAGATTTGTATAACTGGTTGCAGCACTACCCTTTGGTTCTTTGGGGGAAAAAAACCCTGCCATTCAGTAGTATATGGAGGATGTTGTACCAAGTTCCAACATTGTTTCTCAAATTTATTTATCAAGGGCCAGCATTATGGCACAGTGGGGTTAAGCTACTAGTTACGATGCCAGCATCCATATTAGAGTGCCAGTTTGAGTCCTAGCTGCTTTGCTTCTGATCCAGCTTCCTGCTACTGTGCCTGGTATGCAGTGGATTACGGTTTAAGGACACAGTTCCTGGGTTTAGTTTGGCCAAGCCCTGGCTGTTGTGGGCTTTTGGGGAATAAACCAGTAGGTGGAAAGTCTGTCTGTCTCTCTGTCTCTGTCTCTCTCTCTCTTCTTCCCTCCCTCCCTCCCTTTCTCTGAAACTCTTCCTTTTAAATGAATATTAATCTTTAAAATTAATCTTTGAAAAAATTAATCTTTCAAAAATTTGCTAATCGATGGCTTTCTGTTCTGGCAAATGGAGTGGGTGAGGCCCCCAGCTTGCTGATGACAGATGGAGGAGAGGAAGGGACAGCTGAGGGGGCAGCCCAGTGGAGTGAGGGGGCAGGGAGGTAAAACACAGGAGATTGCAGGTCTGCCTTATACTCAGGCAGCCTTTGTCAGCCCCGCTGTGAGCCCAGGCTGGTTAGAGCTCCTTTCTGGAGGAGAAAAGCTAAAAGGCAAAACAATATCTATACAGTGCACTCCCCCTCTGCCCCTCCTCTCTGTCTCCTCTGTGTTCTAACCTCCCATGCCCTGCGGGAACCAATTACTGTATTCTAATGAGTGCAGTTTCCAATAACTGCACTTGGCTGGTGTGCTACCTCCTCATCCACATGCTGACCGCCACCATCTCGTTGCAGCTCGCCTTTCCCAGCCCTGAAGCAGCCAACCCAGTTCATGCTACCTGGCTGGGCACCTTTCCCCGATGTCACCAAGGATAGGTGGTTATATGACAGCGTTGTTTTACCTGTAGGCTGCAAGAGACCAGGGACCAAGCTGGCACAGGAAAAAAAAATATGTCAGATTGGTAGCTTTGAATGGGCACAGCTTACTTGCTTGAAATAGTGTTTGGGGAACAGAATGAAGAGTCTTTTTCCTTTCAGAAGCCCCTGTGACTTGGTGTATTTTAAGAAAAGGGGTAGGGGACAGATGTTGTAGTGCAGTAAGTTAAGCTGTTGCATGGGACAACCGCATCCCATATGAGAATGCAGGTTCAAGTACTGGCTACGGTGTTTCTGTCCAGCTTCTTGTGAAGGTGCCAGAGGCGCAGATGATGGCCCAAGAGCTTGGGTCCCCACTACCCACATGGAAGACCTGAATGGTGTTCATGGCTCCTGGCTTTGACCTGACCCAGGCCTGACTATTGTGAGGATTTGGGGGAATGAACCAGCACATGGTTTTTCTCTCTCCATCTTTCTGCCTTTCAAATAAATAAATAAGTAACTAAAAATAAATAAAAGATATAGAGTACATTGATTAAGAAATAAGCATCAGAGTTAGGAAGATTTACCTGGGACTAATGTCTTCGTCATTTACTAATTGCAGCAAGTTCCTGAGTCTGAAATAAATCTAGATTCTATCTATAAAATGGGAGTAAGGATGGGTGTTTGGAGTAGAAGTTGAATTGCAGCTTTGGATGTCCATATCCCATATCACAGTGACTGGTTCAAGTCCCAGCTACTCTGCTTTTGATTCAGCTTCCTGGTATTGCACACCCTAGGGGGCAGTAGGTGATGGCTCAAGTACTTGGGCCCTTGCCACCCTTATGGGAGACCTGATGGAGTTCCTGGCTTTTGGCATCTGCCTGGCCCAGCCTTTGTCATGGTGGGCATTTGGGGACTGAACCAGCAGATGGAATATCTCTTTACATCTGATCCTCTACCTCTCTTTCTTACAAATAAAATGAAAATACATTTTTTTTGAAATAGATTATTAACAGTCCTTACCTCATAGAATTGTTGTAAATGTTTAAAGAATATGCAAATATCTTCTCATTTCTCCTTAAGTTTACTGAATACACTGTGACTATTATTCTAATACAGTTTGTCACAATAAGGAAAGAAATACAAAGAACATAGATTCTTTTAAAAAAAATTCATTTATTTGAGGAGAGAGAGAGAAAGAGAGAAACAGAAACAGATAGATTCCATCCACTGTTTCACTCCCAAAATGGCCACAATAGCCAATGCTAAATCAGGCCCAAGACAGGAGCCTAAAGCACCATCCAGGTATCCCACTTGGTTGGTAGGGGCCCAGGTACGTGGACCATCTTCTATGGCTTTCCTGGGCACATTATCAGGGAGCTGGATTTTAAGTGGATCGGCCAGCAGTTGAATCAGTGCTCTGATATGGGATGCTGGCATTGCAAACGACAGCTTAACCAGTTGTACCATGACAGCAGCAACAGAACTTGAATATTGTCACCTAGTGGCAAAGCCCCATTCCTCCCACTCCCTCTATTCTTGTATCTGCCAAGGCTGGTATAGGGACTCCACTCAGGAAAACAGCATGCATCTCTATTTTTAGGCAGCCACTACAAAATATGTGATGAATCTTCATGAATCTTCTTGGTGAACTCGCCAAGACATACCTACTGAGAAAAGTCACTTTCTACTAGTGACACCATGTGGAGGATACACATGGGTATGGAAATGCATAAAAAAAAAAACAGTGAGCATGATGCTATCCCAGTGAGGAGAGGAATGATAGGGTTAGAGAAGGAAGGACAGTGACATCACATTTCATTCTGATTATGGGTTGTCCTTTAA
This sequence comes from Sylvilagus floridanus, assembly GCA_949820135.1. NCBI lineage: Eukaryota > Metazoa > Chordata > Mammalia > Lagomorpha > Leporidae > Sylvilagus > Sylvilagus floridanus. The sequence goes on from OX463241.1 coordinate 43,211,335, forward strand.
AACAAGAGTATGGGGGCTGGTGCCGTGACTCACTTGGTTAATCCTCCGCCTGCAGCGCTGGCATCCCATATGGGTGCCAGTTCTTGTCCTGGTTGCTCCTTTTCCAGTCCAGCTCTCTGCTGTGGCCCAGGAGGACAGTGGAGGATGGCCAACGTGCTTGGGCCCTGTACCCGCATGGGAGACCAGGAGAAAGCACCTGGTTCCTGGCTTCGGATCAGCTCAGCTCCAGCCATAGTGGCCGTTTGAGGGGTGAACCAATGGAAGGAAGACCTTTTTCTCTTTCTCTTTCTCTCACTGTCTATAATTCTACCTGTCAAAAAATAAATAAATAAAATAAGAATATGTTTCAGGCCTTTCTGGTGCCATTTGAAAAGAAAAACTAAGAAGGGGAGAGAGGGGTAAGGAAGATGTATTTAAGTGGTCCAAAGTTAAAGGATCTAGCTTTGCAGCTGTTTGGAAACCTGAGGTCCCCTCCACTGTGTCCAGCCTCCCTACTGGGCCAGTCCATACTCATTTTGTCCAAAGCAACAGAACTACTGGGTGCCAGTGTGTCACTGTCACAACTTAATTGCCTGTTCTTAAGAGACTGTGCTGGCCGGCCCGCAGCTCAATAGGCTGATCCTCGGCCTTGTGGCGCCGGCACACCGGGTTCTAGTCCCGGTCGGGGTGCCGGATTCTGTCCTGGTTGCCCCTCTTCCAGGCCAGCTCTCTGATGTGGCCAGGGAGTGCAGTGGAGGATGGCCCAAGTGCTTGGGCCCTGCACCCCATGGGAGAAGCACCTGGCTCCTGCCATCGGATCAGCACAGTGCGCTGGCAGTGGCGGCCATTGGAGGGTGAACCAATGGCAAAGGAAATCCTTTCTCTGTCTCTTTCTCACTGTCCACTCTGCCTGTCCAAAAACAAAAAAAAAAAAAAGAGAGAGAGACTGTGCTATGTAAACCTCTGACCCTCTGTCCATCAATTGTAAGGATTTTAGAGTTTTATAATCCTTTAAAGTGATTTCCAAACTCGTGTGTGTATCTGTGTGTGTGTGTTGGAGGGGGAGAAATAAAGAGGAAGTAAGATTGTCTCCACATTGTCAAGAAAATTCAGACATGGGAATTATGGAAACTGATCCTTGCAAGTGATTAATTGGGGGTAGCATTGCGGTGTACCGGGTAAAGCTGCCAGTCCCTGGTGTTCCATTTCCAATCTAGCTCCCTGCTAATGGCCTGGGAAAGCAGGGGAATATGGCGCAAGTTTTTGGGCCCCTGCAACCCAACTGGGAGACTGGGAAGAAGCTCCTGGCTACTGACTTCAGCCTGGTCCAGTCCCAGCTGTTGTGGCCATCTTGGGAGTAAACCAGTGGATGGAAGATCTCTCTTTGTCTCTCCCTCTCTCTCTCTCTAAATACATAGACCTCTTTAAAAAAAAAAAAAAAAGAATTATTGTGTCTGTATGGAAATTTGAGAATTCATTAAAATATATCTTGGGACAGGCATTGTGGCACAGCCAGTTAAGCTGCTATAGTATACCAGCATATCACACTGAAGTACCTGGGATCAAGTCTTGCCTCTGCTTCTTTTTTTAAAGATTTATTTATTTATTTGAAAGAGTTACATAGAGAGGAGAGGCAGAGAGAGAGGGAGAGTGGGAGAGTGGGAGAGAGGGAGAGAGGGAGAGAGGGAGGGAGGGAGGGAGGTCTTCCATGCGATGGTTCACTCCCCATTCACTGCCGGATGATGGTTCACTGCCGGAGCTGTGCTGATTCGAAGCCAAGAGCCAGGAGCTTCTTGCAGATTTCCCACGTGGGCGCAGGGGCCCAAGGACTTGGGCCACCTTCTGCTATTCCAGGCCATAGCAGAGAGCTGGATTGGAAGTGGAGCAGCCAGATCTCAAACCGGTACCCATAAGGGATGCCAGCACTTCAGGCCAGGGCATTAGCCCGCCGTGCCACAGCGCTGGCCCCTCGCCTTTGCTTCTGATCCGGCTCTCTCCTAATGTGCACCCTGGGAGGCAGAAGGTAATAGCTCAAGTACTTGAGTCCCTGCTGCCCATGTGGGAGACCCTGACTGAGTTCTGGGTTCTTGGCCTAGGCCTGATCTAGCCTTAGCTCTTGCGGGGCATTTGGGGAGTAAACCAGTAGATGGGTGATCTTTCTCCCTTTCTCTTTTTTGAAAAGCAGCCTGTATCTTTCATTATTTGGCCTCATTATGCACAAAAGTGTCTATTTTTCATTAGCAAGGAAAGGAGACAGTAAGGCAATATTGGTCAGCATTGGCAATGAAAGATCAATACCAAATGCAGATAAATAGTCCCCTGTGCCAAGCTAAGTCAACTAGGAACAGGTCTGCAGAAATCTTAGGGAAACTTTCCTCACGTAGGACTTTGTACATTTTCCAATTATATGTTCAAACGAGAAGAAGTCAGCATCTCTCTTAGAGTGTTCTTCTGGCTCTCCATGCATGTAAAAGAGATCAGCAGCCTCTTTAGGTCCTTCTGCCCCGGAGGAAAGAGAAGACCAAATCCACAGAGCCCTGCTGCCTGACACACGTCAGTGCTCAGGACGAGCTGCTGAACTCAAGTCAGAACAGTGGGGAGGAGAGACAAGGATGGAAAGCTGGGTGAAGAGAGGCTTGCTTCTCCTCCGTGTTGTCTGACTCTTTCCTCTCCCACCCTCCTGTTTTCACAACTTTGCACAAGCTGTTCCCCAGGCCCGAACACTTCCCTAATTCATTGTCTTGCTGTCTCCTGATCACTCTATGGGTTGCAGCTCATAAGCCAGCTGTTCCAGGGTGCCATCCTTGACCCATCTGATCACCAATCTAGTATAAATGGCACTCTTATATTTTTTATTAATCCAAGTTACTTCCCCTCACAGCACATATCAGTTATAATTGATAATTGTATTAATTTTCCAACTGAGTGTTTTTTAGTTTTAAAAGATTATTTGAGAGATAGAGGGACAGAAAAGACAGACACACAAAGAGAACTCCTGTTTTCTTGTTCATTCTTCAAAGGCCTGAAATGCCCAGGGAGGCACCCAATTACTTGAGCCTTCACCTGCTGTGTCTCACGGTCTGCGCTAGTAGGAAGCTGGAGTCAGAAGCTGAAGCCAGGTGCCCAACCCAGGGACGTAGCATGCAGACATCTTAACTGGCAGCTTAACTGAAAGGCTAAATGCCTACCCCTGTTAAATTGTTTAATGTCTGTCTTCTATGAGGTTGTAAGCTCTTTAACTGCAGGATTCTCCCCTGCATTATTCCCCCTGTTTGGTGCCTAGAACAGGGTCTGGAGTATAGTAGAAATCCAGTAAATATTTGTTGAAAAAAAAGATATATTAAATAAATTGAGCATTTATCAAGGTAACCTACAACACATGGTTGTAAGCTTTCACTTCTCTGCTCCATTTCCCTGAAATCTCCTCCTCCTCCTCTTCTCCATTTTCCCACATCCTCATCAACCGCAATGCCCAGTAACAATGATGTGGATGGTACTGAGAATGAGACAGGTGTGATCTAATTCCATCTTCAGGGCTCTATTGTTATTACCAAATACCGAAGGACAGCTACTCCCATCCTTCAGGAATTAACCATTCGGTATTCTGCATCTCGGGGCCTCGCTTTGCCAGGGAATTGAGAGGTAGGGATAGCGGCCCCAGCATCTGTGATTGCGCTTGGCATCTCTCTAGGGTGTCTGCTTTCTAAGCTGAAGGGCAGTGGTGGCTGCTGCGGCTTCCTTGCTTTTGTAATTCTCTCCAGCACCCCGGGACCTCTGGCTTCTGCTGAGGAGGGAAGAGCAGAGAGAGATTTGTTATTGCTTCTCTGATGCTTCCAGTTACTTGGTCCTCGGGGGGTTACAGGTAGGAAAGAAGAAGCCAGACACACGCGGTAGCTGTAGACTGTTAAATGTAAGGTGGGTGATGGGGAGGGTGGCTTGACCTGTGATGCAGGAAAAACTGTTGTTCCCTCCCCCAACTCACGCACCCACCTCCATCTTCACTGCAAGCATGTAAAGTGAAGAAGCGAGAGGCCACAGTGTCCTCAGAGGCCAGTCTGCTGGATGCAAGACATCAGAGGCTGCTGCTCAGCATCCCCAGCGAAAGCTCAGTTTCCTCATCTCTGAAATGGACCTAAGGCTAGTTCTTAGCCCATAAAGCTTTTGTGCGGATTCAGTGAGAGACATGTGCAAAACCTTCACATAGTGCATTGTATATCATCACATCTCCAACAAGCATTGTGCACTGTTTTTATGTTGATTTGCTAAATGTCTAAAGTCAGTGGGGTGGTTGTTTGGTGCAGTGGTTGCTATGCCTCTTGGGACACTGCATCCCTTATCTAAGTGTCTGGGTTTGAGTCCCCGCTTTGCATCCAGTTTTAGCTTCCTGCTAATCTACGTTCTAGGAGACAGCAGATGATGTCTCCTGCACTTTGTTCTCTGCCCCCAGTGTGGGAGACCTGGAAGGAGTTCTGGGATCCTGGCTTTGGCCTGGCTCAGTCCCAGCTGTTGCAGGCTTTTGGGGAGTGACCCAGTGGCTAGGAGATCTTTCTCTGTGTCTCTGTCTCTCACTGTACTTCAGGTAAAATGAAAGTAGGTAAATTGAGACGGTGCTGTGGCTCAGTAGGCTAATCCTCCACCCAGCGGTGCCGGTACACGGGGTTCTAGTCCCGGTCGGGGCACTGGATTCTGTCCTGGTTGCTCCTCTTCCAATCCAGCTCTCTGCTGCGGCCCGGGAGTGCAGTGGAGGATGGCCCAGGTCCTTGGGTCCCACACCCGCATGGGAGACCAGGAGAAGCACCTGGCTCCTGGCTTCGGATCAGTGCAGTGCGCTGGCCTCAGCGCATCGCCCTTGGTGGCAATTGGAAGGAAGACCTTTCTCTCTGTCTCTCTCTCACTGTCCACTCTGGCTGTAAAAAAAAAAAAAAAGAATAAAAATAGGTAAATAATTATTTTTGGAAACAGGTAACAGTCAAGCATCAGTCTGAACCCAAATTCAAGTTTTCAGGTGTCTGTATTCTTTTTTTAATCACCCCCGTCCATTATGTGACTGCTGGCACTGTGAACAGAGAGGGAGAGAAAGGAAGATTAATTAAGAAAGCACCATAAAAAAATTCACTGAATATCGAATGGATGTAATATTAACATACGTAATTACTTCTCAACTTCAGAAGCTATAATATCAAAGATAAAAATCATGCCAGCTTCAATCTTTTTCTCATTGTAGATTCAGACCATTACATTAATGACTAACTTTCTGAGCTGTGTAATTTTCTCTTGGAAAGATACCCTTCTCTGAGCTTAAGCACAGAAGCCCTTTCCCAGGCACACCCTGGGCCTGAGGGAGGCCATGCAAGCTCATTGTTGAGGCCTCTCCCCTCTCCTCCTACTGCTGTGGTTATCAGTGGCTCCACTCCCACCATAGGAAACAAAGGTGATTAATCACACCCAGCCACATCTTGGTCTTGGCCATACTGTGGGGTTGGCTCCCACTGACTTCAGTGGAAGCTGGGAGCTATCAGTGAATAAGTCCCTGAGTGTCTAATTTAAAGCCTATTCTCATCATTGCCAGGGGCCACCAGCCTGGACTGGGCTTGTTCCTAGAGAAGAATATCAAGAATATCTTGAAATCAAGTCATTGTTCATTTTAAACAGAGGTGCTGTCTCCCATGTTTCAGCCATTGGTGCTTTGATCTGGACCCTCCTTCTGAGTCCTCCCATGGGACTAGCACCCTGCTTTTCCCAGAGAGAGAGGTGAGCAGTGAAAGGCACCCTGAGGATTTTCCCTAGAGGATGCAAGCTCAGGGTCCCTGAAATTCTTCCATGTTTCAGGATCTCAGGGTAGAATACCCTGAGGAATACCCATTTCTCAGATGCAATGTCAAGGATCTTACCCAAGGTGAAAATTGCTACTAAATGAAACCAGAAGTTCAATGGTAACACTCCTTTTTTCAGTTCTCTGAAAGGATGAGCAGAATGGGAGAGAATGAAAGTTTTTTCCTTTCTGAAAGAAATGTTTCTTCTCCTTCTTTTTTTCTCTTGGTGCCCATTCTTCTTTCCTCACCCTCCCTCTCCCCATCTCCTTCCCACTTCCTTCAAGTGCCCAGTTCTGTGACTCTGGCTTCCCAGATCGCCTCCTCCCCCAAACAGCCCCCTTTCTCCAGCCCTTTCTCCTCTCCCTAGTCCTTAATTTCCTTGTCTCCCAGTTCTTCCCTTATGTCAGCTCTGATCCAGAAAACTAGTTATGGAAACATAAATTTCTATTTGTTCATTTGTTGCTCCATCACACAAATAACGTCAATGAGTCTAAGTCGGGCTGATTTATCATTGAGGCCACTTACCACATGGTGCCTGCAAAATCAGCAAGCCTCTTGGGGAGTAGCTGAAGCAGGTTTGTGGAACAGCCTGAGTGATTCCACCTGGAAGAAGGCTGTTCTGACCCTGAGGTGTGCTGGATAGAGAAAATAAACAGTGCTTTTCTTCCCCCCTCAGATCTGATATAGACTTGAAGCACGCATAAAACTGCAGACCCACACATCACATGTCCAAATATTTAAATTATAATTTCAGCTAAATAAATTTTTTTTCCTGACCTTCATAACAACTTCTGATTTAGATTTCTTGGATTCGTTGAAATTGGCATCAGATCATGGAAGAACAAGGAGAGCTGACCCATGAAACTTGATCCTTTGTCCACTTTCCTTCTTTTTCATTCACCGAATCCATACCACACTTGAAGAACCTTCAAGTACTCAGATACTCTATATATGGATATTCTGACTTCAGTCTGTCACCCCAATAGCTGCCTTTGCTCGGGCCTTGATGTATTTATATTCATATGTCCCTCCCAACGGAACAGACTGAGAGAGCACCCTGGAGATGGGCAGAAAATTTCAGGCAGGCTCCTTGGTACCCAAAGTATAGTCTAGAGGAAGGCAACGCATGGGCTCCAGATGGGCAAATTCCCGTAGTCCTGTGGACAAGGTCCAGTGGGGACACTTTCTGAAATTTAGGGTCCATGGCAAGATTCTTCTTCCCCATATCTAATCACAGTATTAGCTTGAAGAGCAGATGTGCCACGTTCCATGCATATGCTTGCAAGTGAGCCACTTCTCATGTGGGCAGCTCTATGTTGAATGCTGTAAGTAGTTTAACTGCTAGCCTTGCTGAGTAAGCAATGGTCAGTGAGTAAATATGAGTAGATGGAGGGAGGCAAATGGGCTCACAGGAAGACAGCACTGATCTACACATAGGAAGTATTTAATACATGTATTTTTTTATATAAAGCTTTTACTTAAAGAGTATAAATTTCCAAAGTACAGCTTATGGATTACAATGGCTTCCCCCCCCCCCATAACTTCCCTCCCACCCGTAACCCCTTTTCCTCTCCCTCTCCCCTTCCATTCACATCAAGATTCATTTTCAATTCTCTTTATACACAGAAGATCAGTTTAGTACATATTACGTAAATATTTCAACAGTTTGCCCTCACATAGCAACACTAAGTGAAAAATACTGTTGGAGTACTGGTTATAGTATTAATTCACAATGTACAGCACATTAAGGACAGAGATCCTACATGATAATTTTTTTTAAAAAATTGATTAATTATCTATGCAATTTCCAATTTAACACTAAGTTTTTTTAATCATTTTCAATTATCTTTATATACAGATCAATTCAGTATATACTAAGTAAAGATTTCATCAGTTTGCATCCACACAGAAAAACAAAGTGTAAAAATACTGTTTCAGTACTAGTTATAGCATTACTTCACATTGGATAACACATTAAGGACAGATCCCTCATGAGACGTAAGTACACAGTGACTCCTGATGTTGATTTAACAATTTGACACTCTTGTGTATGGCGTCAGTAATCTCCCTAGGCTCTAGTCATGAGTTGCCGAGGCTAAGGAAGCCTTTAGGGTTCGCCGACTTCAATCTTATTCCGACAGGGTCATAGTCAAAGTGGAAGTTCTCTCCTCCCTTCAGAGAAAGGTACCTCCTTCTTTGATGGCCCTGTTCTTTCCACTGGGATCTCACTCGCAGAGATCTTTCATTTAGGTCTTCTGTTTTTTCCAGAGTGTCTTGGCTTTCCATGCCTAAAATACTCTCATGGGCTCTTGAGCCAGATCTGAATGCCTTAAGGGCTGATTCTGAGGCCAGAGTGCTATTTAGGACATCTGCCCTTCTATGAGTCTGCTGTGTATCTCACTTCCCATGTTGGATCATTCTCTCCTTTTTGATTCTGTCAGTTAGTATTAGCAGACACTAGTCTTGTTTGTGTGATTCCTTTGACACTTAATCCTATCATTATGATCAATTGTGAACTGAAATTGATCACTTGGACTAGTGAGATGGCCTTGGTGCATGCCACCTTAATGGGATTGTATTATATATATATATATATATATATATATACACACATATATATACACATATATATATATATATGAAAGGTCTATTGGCATTTTATAAAGCATTTTGCATCTGAAAGGAGAGATCATGGGTGACAGTTTCAGGCACTAATATTAGTAGAAACAGATTTTGATTGACTTTTAAACTTTAAAAAGAACTTCTTACTAGAAATGATCCCTTCATAGTAGCTGAAAATGAAAGCTATTTCTTCCTAGAGCTCAGAGAACATACACATGAATGTACTGGATCACATATTTTTAAAGCAGGATTTCTGAGCATATTGTCCACCCTGGACTGGACAATGTGTTCTTGTGGGAGATTGTCCTTGGGAGATGACAAGATGGTTAGCAGCATCTTTGGCTTCTACCCTCTAGATGCCAGAAGCATTGCCTCTTAGTTGTGACAACCAAAAACGTCTCCAGACATTACCATGTGTTCCCTAGAGGGCAAAATCTCCACTGTTCTTAAAGAAACTGACTCTAGATAGCTTGGGAGTAATACCAAGCCGGAGTCACAGCAGGCTTTGGTTGCACCCAGATTTATTGTCAAAGGAAAATGAGAGTCAGGGGAAACCGAACTGATGTTGTAGTTTGCTTTGTTTCCTCAGTGTCTAAGATAGGATAGCAAATGGTTATTTTAAACTGAAATACTTCAAATGAAGAATAATGAGGTTTAAATCTCCTGTAGCAATAGTGTTACGAGTTTCTGTTCTTCATTTTTTCAGTGGTAGGGAATGAGCCAGAGTGAATGTGCTGAAGTTCAAGTGTAGAATGAAATTAATATAGAATGAGAAAGCATCTGCCAGAAGTATCTCTGTTCTAGCTTTAACTTCCAATCCTGCAGGCTTCTTGGGTTGATTCATGAAGGGATTCTGTGGTGCAGAGGCAGTGCCCCTCACTTCCAGAGATGTTTCCTAATCCTTTTTCCTACTGCTGGTCCTTGCATCTCTGCTACTTCCTATCAAGCAGGAAGTCGTGACTTAGTGACTTAATGATGTGCACATGTGTGGCTGTCATGACTTGCTGGAGCTAGGACTTTATAAAGTGTCAGCATGTGTGGCTGTGGATGTTGTTTGGGATCCAAGAAATCCCCAGGATGCAATTAGGCACATTGACTTGTGTTACAAGAACAAAACTTATTTATACATGAGAACACACAGTTTTCCTCTTCCCCACTTTTTCTGAGCAGGAAGGGATCATTTCTTTTAAGTTAGCTTTGAGAATCCTTTTTGTTGTTCAGAATCTAGTTAGTAAAATTAAGGCAAGAGCTAATTTAAATTCTAAGAGCAAGAGTAGGTAGGAGATAGAAAAGCTGCAACTGACTGTGAATCCTTGAAAACATTTGGAAGTAGAAGTGGAGGGGGCACCATTTAAAGGAACAGCTACCGCACATGTGGAAAACATCATGGATGGTCAAAAATATTTTGAATTTAAAAATGTTTTTGAATTAACTTTTAAATTTAAAATGTGTTTTAGATATTTCACCACACATTAAGACTATGCTGTATAAATAGTAAAAGTGCTCTCAAATATATTTAACTGCAGAATTGAGTTTTTTATTTAAATAATACAGTGTGGAGATGGAGCCATGTGGTTCCTGTACTAGTTAATAATAATAATAGGCTGGATTGGGAAGTGACTTACTGAACTAACTTCCCTGCCAGGCTAATCTTCACAGCTACTGTGAGCCAGTACTCTATAGCTGGGTCTCCCTCTTAACCTGGTGCTTTAGACAAGAAGACAAAGAAAGATTTATTAATCAGTGTAGAATCCATTGTATCATTCACCAAAGTCAGCTTCATGAAATGTCTATCATTTGATCATATTGTCGATACAAAGAGGAGGCACACAGTGCCTCTACCTCAAAGTACTGACAATCTTGTCCATAAGTAACTTGTTAATTAATACATAGGGTAACCCACACGTAGGTTGAATGTATGTAGTCTAATGAACCTTTTCTTAGTATTAGAACTTATCTCAAAGTTGTACACAGTCTTCCAGAGAATTAAGATTTATCCCATTTCTACCTGCATTAGATTGGTGTATATAATGTTTGTAACTTTATTAGAATGCCTCATGAGTACTCAGAATTTCTGGCTATCTCTAAAATAACAGGTTCAGAAAGATTTTTTTCTTACATATATATTACACTATGTATTTTCATTGTTAAATCTGATACAGATCCAGCAATGAATAACAGATCTTTGTAACTTCATAACTCAGGCTCAGAATGAACACAATTTAAGGAGTACAGCAGACAGATGAGAAAATACTTCCCCCTGATGTATGCCTGCCGTTGTTTTTCAGCCAGATGCTACATGAAACTCAAATGCTCTTACAACTAAACTTAACCGTGGGAAGGAACCTTCTGTCTATTTTTCCCTCTGGGTCTTCGGACATGTTATATTCCATTAGCAGTGTCTCTGATTTTTTACCTAAAGCCTTTCCCTTGCTTTGGATATTGGCTAACATTTTCCACTGGTCAGAAACTTTGTTTATACAGCTGATCAAGTTAACGGTTCATCTCTTCAGCTCTGTAGGCACTCCAATTCTCTCGTCATCATAACTAGGATTGGTTATTTTACTTGGCAGAATTATTTCAGTAATGCAAGATAACCAAATTGGATTGGTGATTGATTAGTTTGTCCAGTACTCATTCTGGTAAATAAAACCAATCAGGCTTCAAATGGTTGAATTACTGTTGCAGTAGAGACAAAATGTGAATGAAAGCTTAGAGACCCCAGGGAATTTAATAAAATCCCACTCTGCAACCAGATGATTATCCTACAATAATAGTGTATATCATAGACCAACACAGTTCATCCTTTCTCAGGGGAAACAGCTTGTTTCACATTCTACATAGATTAGAAATAATACCAATTGCAAAAATTACCATTGAAAATCACTAGTCTCAAGGAGGAGTCCAAAAACTTAAATGGTGCTGTCTTGGTTGATAACTGCTTATTTTTCCTATGCTGAATTCTGTGTACATGCTGATATGGGAAGACTTGGGAGGGTCATTACAGTGTTTGCATTGCTGAGTATAGCAGATTGAATATTGAAATAAAATAAGTGAACTTCATTTTAAAATTTATTTCTCTCAAATGAGAGAAGATGGCAGTTTAGCAATAGGATGAGCTGCGCCATGTGGGGCAAAATGGATAGTTAAAAGGGAGAGATGATACACACCAAAGATATAGCCTTGCGTAATTCTTGACAGGAAACAGCAGAGACTGGGCAGGCTCATGCCAAAGGAGCAAATAAGAAAGGGAAGTAAGTGGCAGAGACTCAGACCAGGGAGGTTGGCACCAGGCCCCAGGTCTAGGAGCTGCAAATAGCAGCAGCAGGGAGAGCTTGGTGAACTGCTTTTGAAGTTCCACACAGGAAAAAAAGAGAAGATGTAGAAGAACAGAGAGGTCGGGCACCCCTCGCCCACCTCCATTACCCCCTGCACACACTCGAACCTGCAGCTGGTTGGGAGAAGCCATTTTGTTTGTCTACATTTTCAAACATAAGCAGGGGTCTGCCGCCTTTGCCTCCTAAGCCCACGCCCTTCAATTGTGGGGGTCACAAGGATGTGCTACACACAGAAACAGAAACATTGCTATGAAAGAAGATGAACGTAGAAAATGACCCAGTAAAAGTATAAAGGTAACCCAAAGTAAAAAATTAGGACCGTTAATGGAAATACGGCAGGGCAAAGTCGGTACTTAAAAATAGTCACCCTGAGTGTAAACGGTCTCAACTCTCCAGTTAAAAGACACAGACTAGCTGAATAGATTTTTTTTTAAATCTATTTTCTTCCTACAAGAAGCATATCTTACAAACAAAGACGCACACAGACTGAAAGTGAAAGGATGGAAAAAGGTAATCCTTGCTAACAGAAGCCAAAAAAAGCTGGTGTAGCCATCCTGATATCAGACAAAATAGACTTTAGCACAAAACTATTTAATTTTTTTATTTTTATTTTTTATTTTTGACAGGCAGAGTGGACAATGAGAGACAGACAGAGACAGAGAGAACACACAAACCATTAAAAGAGACAAAGAAGGACACTATATAATGATTAAAGGATAAATTAAACAGGAAGATGTGACTATTATAAATATATATGCACCTAATTACAGGGCACCTGGCTATCTAAAAGAAATGTTAATGGATTTAAAGGGAGATATAGGCTCAAATATAATAGTAAAGGAGGATTTCAATCCCCACTTTCAGCAATAGACAGATGAACCAGACAGAAAAACAACAAAGAAACAGTGTACTTAATCGACACAATAGGCCAAATGGACTTAATGGATATCTACAGAGTCTTCCATTCTACAGCCACAGAATAAACATTTTTCTCACCAGTGCAGGGATCTTCGTCTAGGATTGACCACATGCTAGGCCATAAGGCAAGTCTCGGCAAATTCAAAAAAAAAGAGAAATCATACCATGTAAATTCTCAGACCACGATGCAGTGAAGCTGGAAATAAGCAACTCAGGAATCTCTATAACATATGCAAACATGTGGAGACTGAACAATATGTTCCTGAATGAACAGTGAGTTATAGAAGAAATCAAAGGAGAAATCAAAAAATTTCTGGAAACAGATGAAGATGACAATACAACATGTCAAAACTTATGGGATACTGCAAAAGCAGTGTTAAGAGGAAAGTTTATAGCAGTTTGTGCCTACATCAAAAAATTTGAAAGGCACCACATCTCAAGGATCCAGAAAAGTAATAGCAAACCAAACCCAAAACCAGTAAGAGAAATTAAATAATTAAAATTAGAGAAGATATCAACAAAATTGAAACCAAAATAATGTTCCTACATGGGAAGCAGTCCACACAGCAGACTCATAGAATGACAATCATTTTAAACAGCACTCTGCCTTCAGAATCAGGCCTTAATGCATTCTGGTTGGCTGAAAAGCCCATTAGAGCATTTCAGACATGGAAAACCAAGATACTGAGGCAAAAAATGTCCTACATGAAGGATCTCTGTGAGTGAGACCCCAGTGGAAAGAAGGGGCCATCAAAGAAGGGTGTACTGTTTTCTGAAGGAAGGAGAGAACTTCCACTTTGCTTCTGGCCTTTCTAAATACAGACAGAGATTGTGGATTCTAAAGGCTTCCATAGCCAGGGCAGCTCATGTCAAGAGCCTCGGGCAATCACTGATGTCATACTTAAGAGTGTTAATTGTTAACAACAGGAGTCACTGTGCACTTACTTCTCATGTAGGATCTTTGTCCTTGTTATCTCTTTGTGTGTGTGTGTACAAGTTGTTTAAATCTGTTATTCTTCAGTGTTTAAAGTTAATTAAAAATGAATCTTAATGGAGAATGGGACAGGGAATGGGAGATGGAGGAAGAGGTGGGGTGAGAGTAAGGGTGGGAGGGTTGGTATGATGGGAAGAATAATTGTATTCCCAAAGTTGTATGTATGAAATTTGTACTTATTAAATAAATGATTTCTTTGCGGGGCCAGCATTGTAGTGCAGCAGGTTGAGCTGCTGCTTGCAATACTGGCATCCCATATAAGTATTAGCTAGAGTCCTGTCTGCTCTGCTTCTAGTCCAGGTCTCTGCTAATGTGCCTGGGATGGCAGCAAAAGATGGACCCCTGCCACCCATGTGGGAGAAGACCCAAATGGAGTTCCAGGATCTGACTTCAGCCTGGCCTACCTTCTGCCCGTGTGGCTATTTTGGGGAGTGAACCAATGGATACAAGATCTCTTTCTTTCTCTCCTTTCTCTTTGTAACTCTACCTGTCAAATAAATGAATCTTAAAAATAAAATGAAATGAAAGAGAAGAATTTTTAGAGAAAACATATAAGATATAATAGGAAATTTATCCAATATACTTGAAATATATTTTTTAAAAAGAAAATATATCCTAAATTTTAAGGGCGCCTTTGTCACTGACTTGCTGTGTGAGTATAAAGTATCTTGGATGGTACTTGCAGCTCCAATAAAATAAAAGTAGTAATTATTATCCTATCTACATCACCAAGTTGTCATTAGGATCAAGCAGAACATTATCTGTGGAAGCATCTCTGAGGTCTGAGAGGTATGAAAAGCTGGTGGCTGCTAGCAGGGCACTGTATTGTGGGATGCATTGCAGGTGGGATGAGAGAGAGAGGTTTTTCAGGGTCCATGGGTTTGCTTTCAGAAATGAACATTAAGCAGTAGTGAACTACAGAGTGAGGAAGTTACTGCTTTCTTTGATGCTCAGGCAACCTTTCTGATTCCTCCAAAAAACATGTCGTCTTTATGCTAGTGACTCCATAACATTCATTAAGCTCCCTTTCTTTCAAAAGAGAAGTCTCAGGCATGGAGCCTTAAACAGACAGATGCCTCTAACTACATTTTAAGAATGGGGTTTAGTTTTCTTTGCTCATGTATTTTTGTGGCAAACTCCTTCATGATAGGTGGTAATGCTTTTCCATTAACAGTGGTAATATAAAGGTTCACATCTAAGTGAATTTGTCTACATGGAAAACATATGCCTTAAAATATTATGTAAATAATAGAGTGATATGAAAATTTTAAAAATTATGTGCATGATATTTAAATTTGGGAATACATTGCAGTAGCACTAGAAAGCACGGGTCAAGACGACTGACACTTTTTTATGTTGCTGTGTTTCACATCTCACCATCTTTAAACAATGCTTCCAGGGAAACACTGTGAATAAGGAAATAAAATTGAAACTTCCAGCCACCATTGTAACATCCATGGGTAAAGCCATCCCTTGGCAGAATCTCAGCATTATAATCTGTCTTAGAACTTCTAAACTTTTTAAACATTAACACAGACAGTGCTGACTGAGATAAAGAGACAGTCCCCTTCCCAAAAGTCCAGTTTGTCTCATTACCTTGGAAAGGGACACATATATGCAGTATGTCAGCCTCATTCAGGATAGGCACCAACACTTTGATGAAATACATCATACTGTATCTTCAAGAGACTATATTAATCCATGAAGAATTATAATTTGAGCAAGTTATGGGCAAGCTAATCCTTTGTGATCAGTGTTTTCTCACCAGTTTGCTGTTCATTCTCTCTCTCGCTCTGTCTCTCTGTCTCTCCTCTCTCCCCCCCCCCCCCCTCTCTGGGTGTGTGTGTGCGTGCATGCGTCCTTTCCTTCTCTCTCAATATGGAAGGAAGTAGAAAATATTTTCAAATAGTTTTATCGGAAGCACAGCATGGAAAATTTGTTGGTGGGTTTTTAAAAATAATATCTGAAAATTTATGGGTGAGCTCAATTTAGAAAAAGTGAGGAAAGCACATGATGACATTCAGGCAGCTTGGGAGCCTTTTTTTTTTTTCCATCTAATGTTTTGTTGAATAAAATCACAAAGTAATGATTTCCACTCGTTAATAAATAATTCTTTCTTGAAGGAAGGAAGTCTTGAAAAAAGAGAAGAAATAATAACCATAAAAACGTCACTAGAATCATCTTCATTCTTTTCAAATACATTCACTCCAACCTTGGCAAAATTAACTGACCTTCCTCAAATATCTGTAGCTGTGTCTCCTGTGGGTTTTCATTTTTAATTGGTGTATCTTTTTTCCTACAGTTTTATAACTTGTGTTTTTACAATTATTTTTCCAAAATTTGGGTATTTGACACCTTAATGACATATTATTGCACTTTAAGGAAAACACACCCTTCTATACTGTTCTTTTTGCCTGGCAGTAGGGCTTTGCTTTTGAGCAGATGTTCATTGCTGTTACGAAAGGACTTTAGAATGCTGGATTCAGATGAAACTTGGAGGCGAGGCCAATTATGTCATATGGTGTCAGTGCCCAGTTACAACACTAATGTAACTAGCTTTTTTATTATTTTTAATTTTGGGGAGTTTTAATTATTCCCATGTATACTTCAGAGCTTTCTTTGTGGAAAACCAGGAATAGAAAGGCTATTATATTTTTCAGCTATACAAGACAAGAAATTTTCTCATGGTCTGATTTTTAAGAGTACCTCCAATGTCTTAAAATAAACAAACAAAGCCAAACAAAACAAAATCAAAACTCTCTCATATAGCCTGGTCATTGATGAATGAACTAGATTTTTCTTGTCTAGCAGGCCGTAGGCTTGCTGTAAATTTATGTTGAATGAATTAATTAAATAAATAAACTAACAACACTGTTCTGTCTTTTATTCCATGTAATTATATGCCTTCCTTATTTCTCTTATTCTTCAAGGCTGGAAACATTCACAGTCTCGTAACTTGAAAAAAATGAAATAATGCCTCACTTATTCACAGGAGGGCTATTGGATCTTTTAATTCTCAACCCACGTGTTGTTCCCACATCATTATTATTAAAAGTTTACCTTATGTGGAAATAATGGAAATAAATTTGCTGGGAATGTTGTAGGGATTTTATTTGTATTTTTGGCTGTTTGAGCAATGTAAAGCCCAAAGCCTACTGCATGTTTCAGTAAGTCAAGTTTTATTGGATCATAGCCTCACCCATCAGTTTAAAGACCATCTGAAATGGCTTTTTAAAAAAGTTTTATTTAAGGTATACAAATTTCATATATTTCCTATATACAGATTCAGGAACATAGTGTTACTTCCCACCTAACCCTCCCTCTCACCCACGCTCCTGCCTTTCTTCCTCCTTTCTCTCCTATTCTAGCTCTTAATTTTGGGCCAAGTAGGATTTATCCCTGGTATGCAGGATGGCTCAACATTTATAAATCAATGAATGTGATGCATCACATTAACAAACTGAAGAACAGAAACCATATGATTATTTCAGTAAAATGGCTGTGACACCAAAGTGACATAGGTGGACAAAGTCATATCAGAGCCCATCTAGCTTGTACCATGTGGCCTTTTACAGGATGCATCTCCTGACCCTTGGACTATAGTAGGGGGGACTTTAGAGACAGTAATTAGAAGAGTACTGCATTTCTCAAATTCTATTTAATGTTCATTAATTCAAAATTTGCTTTCCATTGACTTAAAGATATATGGGCTTACTCCAAGCATAAAAGAGTGTCACCAAAAGGGAAATATTGACAACCCTGATTTATCAGTACACATTATATTCATGTATTGAAATGTTGCCCTGAAGCCCATAAATACTTGTAATTATTATTAATAAAAATTTTTGTGAAAGTCTTATGCCATGGAAGATAATATATCAGCATATCGACATTAATTAATTTAACTAATTATCTTAGTAAAAACATTAATTAATAATTAACATTAATTAATTGTTTTAGTAGTCAGAAATTATAACAATATATTGCCCTTCTTGACAGAGGACAATCTTTACCATGGTTGATGAGGTCAAGAAAAGAGAGTAATAATTAATTACCCTAAGTTTGTACCTATTATATGTCAAGTTCTGAGCTATTTAAATCTTCTGTATAACTAACAACAGCTCAGCCCTACCCACAATCTAAGAGATGGTCATCACCATTTGAAAATGAAGAAACTGAGGCACGCAGTTTGTAATTGGCAGGGCACTGATTTGGCTCCAAGGACCTTGTTCTTTAAAATGCTAAGTAAGGAACATTTTGCAGAGGACTGGGTTTCATGAGTGGGTGATGTCATTCAACCCCTGACCTAGAGTTGTTCAATATGAAAACCAACCCTTCAAGGGAGTTGTACAGGATGACCTCAAGCAGAAGGAATTTTTGCTGTTTTCAGTCTAGGAACACTCTACCCATCCATCTGATTTGGCTTTCCCCTAGAGCTGGGCTACTCTCTGCTATAAGATGCTTGATCCTTTCCCTTGGAAAGTCAGATCCTACGTCCTAATGGGAGAGGCTCAGCCTGATTGTCTTGCTTTTGGCTGTCCAAGAGGTCAGGTTAGATGAGGATGTGAAGCAAAGCTGCCTTCTAGGGGTCAAGGAAGCAGCTCCAGGGTCTCCAGCTCAAAGAAGAGATAGCCTGGCCCACTCTGAAGGTTTCTTGAAAACTACGAGTCTGTTATTTGTTCAAAGCTATAGGGAATGTTGGCAGGGTACCCACATGGGAAAAAGGAATGATGTGAGAAGTGGTGCAGGCAGCTAGCCCTGTAGTAAAGATGCCCACATCCTACATCACAGTACTTGGGTTTAATTCCTTGCTTTGGATCCCAATCCCAGTTCCCTGCTAATGTGCACCCTGCAGCAATGATGGCTCCAGTAACTGGATCTCTACTCACATGAGATATCTGCATTGAGTTTCAGAGTCCCACCTTTGGCTTTGGCCTAGCCCCTGTCATTTTGGACATTTGAGTAGTGAACCAGCAGATGGAATTAGTCTCTCTCTCTCTCTCTCTCTCTCTGACTCATAAATAAATATTGGAAAGAAAGAAGTGGCACAGGATTGAAGTGAACACACACACACACACCCCCCAAATGTAAAAGGAAGCAAAGGGTCTCTACTGGAGCAGGAACCTAGGAATGAGGCACTCAAAAAAGTGTCAGAGATGCTGACCCTCCTAGTGTCTCAGAAGGTTTGGAGGATGTGGATCATTCCTGAAACACCTCATTTCATTGCTAGGCCTCTTCCTTGGATCTTGGGTCCCAGGAAAACTGTGAGTTCTGAGGAGCACCAAGAATCTTCCTGAACTTCTGAGAGAAATGATAAAGGGAGATGCTGCATTCTGGGAAAGGCCTCTGATCACTAGGACAGAGGTCTTTTGTTTTGCCAAGAAGGAATAACGACACACAGATTGTCCCCTTGAAATGATCATTAGCATTCTTAATCTTCCAGTGACTAATTAACCATATTCAGCCAGCTCTTACAGACTCCCAGTGCCAGGCAGTGTGCTCAGCATCTTACGTGCATTAGCTCATGAAGTCTTCCCAATGAAGTTCTACGGTAACATCCGTTTTAGAAAAAAATTATTGAGGTTTAGTGCTTCCCTAGCCAACATGATAGCCCCTAGCCACATGCAGCTCTGAGAACCTAACGTGTACTACGAGTGTCAGACACTCATAAAATGTCAAATGTGTACTATGAGGAGTTCAAAGACAGCATAGAAAACCAAGCAAAATACTTTATCAATAAATTTTCAGTATTAGTTACTGGATGATATTTGGAATATCAGATTAAATATATTACTAAAATTAACAAGTTGTTTTATTTGCTTCCTTTTGGTTTGTTTCACTTTGTCTAATATAATTACTATAGAATTTTAAATTACTTATGAGCCTCAGCTTGGTACTAACATTCTATTTCTGTTGGATAACACAGAAGTCTAAAGCAGGGGTCAACAAACGTTAGGTCAAATGCGACTTCATAGCCTGGTGTTGTAGAGTTTCCAAGCTAAAGATTATAGAAGAATTTTTACTTTGTAAAAAGTTTGTTTAAATGTGATAGACTCCATGTGGCTTCCAAAGTAAAATTTTTGCTGTCAGTCCTTTAGAGAGAAAAAATATTGACCCTTAATCTAGACAATCAAGTGGCAAAGCAGACCTCAAACCAAGGACCACTGTCCCGAGTTTCTATAATGCTGTGACTACCAGTTGTATGCCAGATGTCAGCCCCAACTTAGAAACTTAGTACACAGTGTCTTATTTAATTTTGCAATTAAATAATGTCAATTACCAATGTTTATTAATAATGCTACATAATACTATATAAGATGATCAGAACTGGCATTTTGGTGTAGCAGGTAAAGCCTCTATCTGTGACACCTGCATCCCTTAAGGGTACCAGTTTGTGTCCTGGCTGCTCTACTTCTGCTCAGTCCCCCTGCTAATGGCCTGGGAAAAGCAGCAGAAGATGGCCCAAGTGCTTGGGCACCTGCCACCCACATGGGAGACCTGGATGAAACTCCTACTTTTGGTCTGGTTCAGCCCCGGCTATTATGCTCGCTTGTGGGGAGTGAACCAGTGAATGGAAAATGGATCTCTCTCTCTCACTCTCTCTCTATCTTCTATCTCTCTCTGTGACTCTTTCAAATAAATAAATAAATCTATTTGAAAGGCAGAACTACAGAGAGACAGAGACAGAAACAAAAGGAATATCTTCATCTGCTAGTTCGCTTCCCAAATGGCCGCAAATGGCTGGAGCTGGGCTAATCCGAAGCCAGGAGCCAGGAGCTTCTTCTGGGTCTCCCATGTGGGTACAGGAGCCCAAGGACTTGGACCATCTTCTGCTGCTTTCCCAGGTGAGGTAACAGGGAGCTGGATTGAAAGTGGAGCAGTCGGGACTTGAACTGGCGCCCATATGGGATGCTGCTACTGCAGATGGCAGCTTTACCCACTACGCCACAGTGCCAGCCCCAATAAATCCCCTTCTTTTTTTTAAAGAAGGAAATAATGTCATTGCATCAATTTTAGAGATGAAAAAGTTGAAGCTTGTAGAGCTTTAGTAACTTTTCTTAAGTCATTTAAAAAATGATGGGAGGCCGCTCCCGCGGCTCACTTGGCTAATCCTCCGCCTGTGGCACCGGCATCCCATATGGGTTCTAGTCTCGGTTGCTCCTCTTCCAGTCCAGCTCTCTGCTGTGGCCGGGGAAGGCAGTGGAGGATGGCCCAAGTTGGGCCCTGCACCTGCATGGGAGACCAGGAGAAGCACCTGGCTCCTGGCTTCAGATCGGCTCAACACGCCAGCAGCAGCGGCCATTTGGGGGGTGAACCAATGGAAAAGGAAGACCTTTCTCTCTGTCTCTCTTTCTCTCTCACTGTCTAACTCTGTCAAAAACAAACAAACAAACAAACAAACAAAAATGATAGGAATGGGATTGGAATCCATTCCTTCCAAAAAGGTCCAGCTCTGTGTCTTTTATTCTTCTCAGGATTGAATTCCTATCTCAGCCACTTCATTGTCCAGCACTGAGTTATCTGCCCCTTGAGTGTTTATCTGAGGTGGTGTGGTCAGTGTTCCCAGTACAAGATAATCCAGAGATTAGAAAACTAAGGGTAACAGGTTTAATTTGGCCTACTGTCTCTTTTATATACAAGTGAATTTTTATTGGAATGAAGTCCTTTGTTTGTAATTGTGGATTGTCTGTTGGTACTTTCATGATGCAATGGCAGAGTGGATTTGATGCACAGAGATCTCACATCCCACAAAGCCGAAAATGTTTAGTCTGTCAGCCTATACAGAGAAAGTTTGCCAAGCTCTAATCTAATTGATGCAGGACAGGAATTACATTAGCCCCTTCTATGTGAGTCACTGTGTCTATGCAGTATGGAGTTGATGAGGACGCATTAACAGGAAGTGGTTGGGGAAATGATTGATTGGGGTGTGTGTGTGGAGAGTTGGGGAGTGTTCATGTCCTCTTCTCCCTGGCCAGAGCCCCCTGTTGGAGCATACATGGGGCACGCCCCTCAGACGTTGCTGTCTCACTAAGAGCTTATGTTGAGATTCTCCCTCCCCTCTTCTTCCCCCACTCCTTTCCCCAAGAGTTACTTGGCCAGGAACATGTGGATCACATTTCTCTTAAAATACACAGGGAATTTAAAATTAGGGGAAAACATGTTTGGCAAAAGCTAAAATACTTTTGCAAACCATCTGGGATGTTCTCTTGTTTGTGCTGGAGCTGAGAGAGCCCCTGTCCTCCATGGAGACATGATTTTCACAAAACCCATATTAGTTTCAGGACAATGGGACTCTTCACACTTAAATAAAACCAACAAGAGTGTGTAATGTGACCTCACTATGGCTTGAGAAAATACTTGGCAGCCAATTGCATGTGACGCAAAGGTGACAGTTCAAGGACATTTTGAGGAGGCCCATGGCAAGAAATGTTGTATAAGGGTTGCCCCATGCCGGTTCCAAATGACACAATAATAGCAACTATTACTAAGCATTTCCTATGGTTCAGACACTTTTCTAAGCACCTTCTACCCTTTACCACAATTAATTCTCCAAACATCCAAATGAGATGGATCCTATTATTGTCCATATTTCAATTTGAGGAAACTGGGAATTAAGCAGTTTAAATATTTTTTCCCCAAGTACAGGTAACTAACTGATAAGTGTCAGAGCCAGGACTTAAACCGAAACCCAGGACTAGCTAGCACCATGCCCTGTTCTCACTACTGTTATTATACACCAGATTCTGCATATGTCCCCTTAGTTACGCTTGTGACCTACAGCAGTGTGGAGCACATGGTAAGCATTCCCTAATCACTCATTTCCACAGCTATGAGTTTGAATCAGTATATTAAGACCTACTTTACATGAAACACAGGGATAGGTGGAAGGTATTCAACAGTGATCTAAGACAGATGGATTCAAATAAAATTTATTACTTAAAAATGGCATCAGGAGATTTTGTACCAGTTATCTCTGTATCTAGAAGACCCCAAACTCGTGCAAATTTTGTCCATTTTATTCCCTTTAACTTATCTACTTCTTCATGCTTGGAAAGGGTTTCGGTTTTCTGTCTTATATCTCTTTCCCTCTTGTTCTACATCTTTCCCCCTTCTCCAAAAATCCCAGCTCCAAAAACAATCTACATATTGTGAAAAGGATTTCTCAAACCACAGGGGTGATGTAACTCTAGGCCTGTTTTTCCTCCCTCTCACTCACACAATATTGGATATGAGTGAGATTTTTAAAAATTGGTTTTTAAGTGTGATGAAAAGAGTGTCCTTTTCCCCAGAACAAAACAGCCCTGAGTGCTGAAGACTCCTTCCTGATATGGTCGACTTCCAATGCTGAGGAAATCTGTGCATGGGGCCACAGCCTCCAGACCGAGCCTGGGACAACGGGAGACGAGGGATCAGAAAGACCCTCACCGTCTTGGAGGAACTGTGGTTAAAGACATGGTCTGTACTTAATGGGTAGCAGGCCAGTGAGGCTTCTTGCAATGCAGCTGATATGACAGGGCTTTTGCCATGGAAAGTGTTCACATTGGAGTGCTTCTCAGCTAGTCACCGGCCATCAATTACTTAAGAGTCAGATCTTGGCCAGCGGCCTCTGTTCCACAAAGTATGTCATTCTGTGTTCACAGAAATGGAGTTTACAGTCCTGCTGCTAAATTAAAACTGGTGCTTTCAAATTAAAAGCAGACAGGACAGATGTGCAGGGGAGAAATGAAGACTCACATCTTTTGTGAATCAGCTAATCGTTGTGCCAGAACTTGAAATCAGCTTTTCCTGTAGAGGCCTTGACTACACCACACCTATGGAAGCTGCGTTCACTGAGGTGGAATTAACATTTGACCAGAAATTTCCTACACTCTTACATCTGAAGAACAAAGAGCTCAGTGAAGGCTCAAGTCCCAAAGACTCTGCAACAAGGGGACACAGGGACAGCACCTGAGGGTGACTGCATCCAGTGTGTCCCCACAGTAGGCAACATGCAGCCACTTAGGACACAGAAAAGTAGATGAGCACGAGACAGCAAACTTTCCACCTCTGACAGCAAAAGATTCAAGCGCTAGCCAGGACTCCATAGTCTGTGTTCCTCAGGAAAAGATGATAAAAATAAGTTTTTCAGTGGACTCTGCCTGCCCCGTTAATTCATAATTTAATGTTAGCTTTAATTTATTGATTGCTAATTCTATTACATTTGAAAACCTTAAATCTGACTATGACCAGGTGAATGCTTAAAACGGTCCAGGCACAAACTATCTGGGGGCTTCAATACCCCACAGTGATGAAGACTGGCATCCTTGACAGGATGCGCAAGGCCTGCAGAGCCTCGTCCCTAGGTGTCGGAAACCACTCCTCTCCTCTGCTCTGTGTCCCAGGCATGGTGGCCTTCTCCCCATTTCTCCCATATACCACATCCCCCTGCACTTCTCTCCCTCTGCTGTATTCCTTCGCCAGCTATCTACTTTTTTTAAAATTTCTTTATTGAGAACTCATTTACAAACCATGTAATGCATTCATTTAAAGTTTACAATCCAAAGATTTCTAGCATATTCCCAGAGTTGTGCAGACCTCACCACAATCTATTTCAAATCATTTGATCACCCCCAAAGAAATCTTTTACCCATTAGCAGTCACTTTCTATTTCTCCCAACCTCCCTCCACCCCAAGCCGTAGGCAATCACTAATCTGCTTTCTCTCTCTGTTCTGTTTTCTATTATGGAAATTTCATACAAATGGAATGTGTGGTCTTTTGTGTCTGGTTTCTTTTACTTATCATAATGTTTTCAAGGTTCATCTATATTGTACCATGCATCAGTGTTTTATTCTTTCTTAACCATCAAGTAGTATTCCATTCTATGGGTATACCACATTTTGTTTATCCATTCACAAATTGATAGGTATTTGAGTTGTTTCCACTTGTTAGCTTCTGTGAATAATGCCTCTAAGAATATTCATGTGTGTGTTTTTAAGTGGATATATGTTTTCATTTCTTTTGAGTATATGAATATACCCAAGGGTAGAATTGCTGAGTAATATGGAAAGTCCATGTTTAACATTTTGAGGCAATTACCATATTTTGGCTCTAACATGAACTGCCAGTCATCCTTCAAGCCTCAGCTAAAATCTAACTTCCTCACAAATGCTTTCCTGTCCCCTGTTCTCCCTTCTAAGTCAAGTCCCCTGGGTCACTGCTTCTTATAACTTACTGTGCTTTTTCTTCTTTGATTTATATTAGTCAGTTGATACATTTTTAAGTCCATAACAGTTTGTTATGTTTCTCTCTTTGCTTCTATAATGTAAGTTTGATGGTTCTTTAGCTCATCACTGTATCCCTGTAACTCATGCTAAGTCACCAAGGTGGCCAGCATTCAAGATTGTTACCAACAGTTCCACCTCTTGGTGCTCACATTCTTTTTTTTAAAGATTTATTTGAAAGTCAAAGTTACACAGAAAAGGAGAGGCAGAGAGAGAGAGAGACAGACAGGGTGGGGAGCATCTTCCATCTGCTGGTTCACTCACCAGTTGGCCAATCTAAAGTCAGGAGCCAGGAGCTTCTGGTTCTCCAACATCAGTGCAGGAACTCATGGACCTTAGCCACCTTCTGCTGCTTTCCCAGGTAGCAGAGAGCTGTATTGGAAAAGGAGCAGCCTGGACTCGAATAGGTGCCCATATGGGATGCAGGCACTGCAGGTGGCAGCTTTACCTACAGTGCCTACCACACCACCAGCTGGTACTCATATTCTTGTATAATATCTTCCCCTAGATGGTGGGTAGATTTCATTTAGTGTCATATTCTAGCAAGCAGAATAAAATGGGTTAATTGATATTTGATTTGGAGACTGCTGTCTCTCTCTTTCTTATTTGCTCTGAGGGAAGCCAGTGGATGCCTCATGAGAACACCACTGGCTATGTGAGTGATCTATCTTGGAAGCAGGACAACCATTTACAGTCAAGACTTTAGATGACTGTGGCCCCAAGCCATGCTTTGATGGCATCCTCATTAGGAATTCCAGTCAAAATCATCAAGCTAATTCCTTGCCCACAGGAATTGTGAAATGATATTTGTTGTTTAAAGTTACTAAATTTTGAGAATAGTATGTGGGGTAGGTGCTGTGTTAGAGT
Organism: Sylvilagus floridanus; assembly: GCA_949820135.1. Classification (NCBI taxonomy): domain Eukaryota; kingdom Metazoa; phylum Chordata; class Mammalia; order Lagomorpha; family Leporidae; genus Sylvilagus; species Sylvilagus floridanus. The sequence continues at coordinate 43,237,128 of OX463241.1, forward strand.
GGTTAAGCCACCACCTGCAATGCCAGCATCCCATATGGGTACCAATTCAAGTTCCCTGCTAATGTGTCTAGGAAAGCAGTGGAAGATGGTCCAAGTGCTTGGGTCCCTGCATCCATGTGGGAAATGCAGATGAAGTTCCTGGCTCCTGGCTTCAATTCGGCCCAGCCCTGGCTGTTAGGGCCATTTGGAGAGTGAACCAGCAGATGGAATATCTCTCTTTATGTCTGTCTGTCTGTCTGTCTCTCTAACTCTGCCTTTCAAATAAATAAATTTGTTTTAAAAAAGAGAATAGTTTGTAATATAGCAATAAAAAGCAACTATAGTTATACTGCCTGGTAGATACCATTGGCTTCTGAGAAACAAAGGTTATTAAAAGCTGTATTCATGAACACTTCCCAAATGTTAAATTTTTGTTCTGGGGTGAATGGTTTTGTCCTTTTCTCCTAAGTTTGTATCTTGAAGTCCTAACTTCCAATATGGTAGTATTTGGAGGTGGGACTTTTAGAAGATCATTTCACGTTGATTAGATCATAAGGGTGCCACTCTCATGAAACTGGTGCTATGGGATCAATGGTCTAACAAGAAGAGGAATACATGGCTCTCTGTCTCTCACTTCATCCACCAAGGAAAGGCCTTGTGAGTGTACAGCCTACAAGCCAGAATATAGGCCCTCTCCAGCAGCTGAGTCTCCCACATCTTGATCTTGGACTTCACAGCTTCTAGCACTGTGAGAAATAGATGTTTGCTATTCAGCTACTCAGTCCTCAGTATTTTACTATAGCAGGTCCATTTGAGTAAACTCGTTTATAACAGATTTGCATTTAGTGATCACATCAACCCTAACAAATGTACATAATAACCTGCATTTTTACTAATGTTGAAATTCAGGTCCAGAGAAGCTAGAGATCAAGAACAAACCTGTGTGACATCAAAGCAAGAAGAAGAATCATGGCACCCTGTAACCAAGCCTTGCAGACAATTCACTCTCCTCTGAGGAAAACATCCACAGCCCTGGACCCTGAGGTAAGATGCGAGATGGAGAACTGCCTGCATGGAAAGAACTATATTGGTTCATTTTCAGGTATTTTGTAACTTTAATTATTTAGTGTGCTTCTCAAAATTTTATTGAGATAAACTTCATACCAAAATTAACCACATGAATGTGTACGGTTCAATAGCATTTAGTACATTCACAATGTTGGGCAACCATCACTTCTCACAACTTCCAAAGTAATTTATCTCTAGGCCTTGGGTGCAGAAACAAGATAATCACACTGTTACGTTCTTGACATGTGAACCTCATCGTCAGGTCTGAGACCTTTATTCAAACCCCTTAGTTATGAGTTCCCTTCATTCTGTATCCCAGGAACTTCTCAACTTTGACTTTCTATTTTTCCTCAACATTAAGAAAGTGTAATGGGGCTGTGCAATTCATCTGTCTTCAAGGAAGCAGCTTTATTTTCCTAGAAAAAGTGCTGAATGGTCAACAGTCCTTTGTTTGAAACCAGGAGTTCACCACTTACCAAACCCAGGACCACATCCAGCCCTTAGCCTCTCTTGTACATGAAGTTTGGTGGAACTCAGCCATGCTCATTTGTCTATAGATTGTCTGTGGCCATTTTCTCACTACCATGGTAGAGCTGAGGAGTTGTGACAGAACCCACAGTTCCCACAAAACCCAAAATATTTACTATGTTGCCCTTTTCAGGAAAAGGTTGCCAGGCCCTGTTCGAAGTCACAGCCTGTCACCTACAATTCTTTATATGATCATCAGACAAACCTGCTCATCTACTGGGCCTTTTTGACCAGTTGAGTTTTTGACACTGAAATGATCATTTTTATCTCTCTTCTGTTTTGAATTCAGTTGCTTTTCTCTTTGCCTTGTGAAGTTGTATACATTTTTCTAACAAAATATTTTTGAGAAAATTTAGTGTGGGAAATTCACAGGTGAGATTTCTCTGGTAGATGTCAAGTGGGTTCCAGCCTGGCTGCCTTCAAGCAGCCCTTAGCCCTCCATCAACCTCTGAGATACTGAACTGATGTGCCAGAGCCCTAGGGAACTCCTGTAGAAAAGCAACCCATCTTTGAGATACTTTTAAGGCCAATCCTTCCTGTGGTATTACGCTTTGTGGAGGTATGAACAGAGATGAGTTTTGGAGTTGGTTCAAATTCAAACTCTGACAAACTTGCTGTGTGTGTGTGCCAGTTGTTTTAATCTCTCTGAGCCTTAGTGTCCACACCAGCATGGGAAAATGAGGGTAAATAATGCTGATATCGTGTGCTGATTGTGAAGACTAAAGATAGTATTTCTAAAATATGTTGCATAGAAACCTACACTCTGTGGATAGGAACAACAACGGATAAAAAGTAATATTTGTTTGAATGGTAATGTATTCTTTGAATGTGCAATTCCTGGATACCCATTGAGAGTCCAAGTTCTTTGAGTTCAGAGAACTCAATCTGATTGTTCACTTTTTGGCTTTTGTCATTGGGACTGGAAAGCTCTGCCTTTATATTGGGTCGGAAATGTATTACTTTTGTGCTTTGATCTGGGGACACCTCTAAATATCTATTTCTGCCTCAGAATAGCTCATCCAGTGCACAGCTGTATTCTTGACATCAGCATCAGTGATCAGCAGATTCTGGGGTGGGACAGTGCATCTTCAGCTGCCAAGAGTCCCAGATGGGAGCACCTTGTTAAGTCATTATCTCCTACAGGAAGTCAGTCAATCTTGAATTAATCAATTGATCAGGTTTCAGTCTTTGGGGGGAAAACATAAATAAGGCTTAGGAAGGCCCACAGTATGAGTGGCAACTTACAGAGGACATATAATCTGCAGAGGTCTAGAGAAGGCAGTAGACAGGGCTCTTGGGAGGGAGTCCTACTGAGTTGAATTCTCTCACACCTCATAGAAGCTGTGTAGCATGTGGCAGTCCCTAAACTTCTGTGAGCTTCTAGATGCTCATCCAAAGCCAAAGCTGATAAGATTGATTGAGCTCCACAGTTAGCAGTATGAGCACCAATACCTGTTGGTCCTGGCATGGGATGGACACACCATTGAAGCTTGCTGAATGAATCAGTACAATGTCACAATAGATACTGTGAGAAGACTTGACATTGGGAATGACCAAATAACCTTGCAGCTGTTACACATGGTGGAGGGCCTAAGTAAGCAGCACCGATAAATTAGGGGCCCATGTTAGTGCACTGAGGGAAGGAAACACAGTACAAAAAGGTAAGGAAACACTGATGAAGGTCAAAGACTACTGTGACTACCAGAACCTGACATCTGCCATGGCTTTCCATAGTCTGGAAGTGCCAGTGGTTTGATCTGAGTCAGAATCATGTGAAATCAAGTCAGAAAGGCACTGAGTCAAAAGCAAACACCAGGCACTCACTCACTGTGTGCTAGACACAGTGTAAAGCATTCCATGTATAGTGTCACTTAATGGTTTTACAACCCAGTGAAATTAGGCAGTTAGCCTGCTTTGCAGTAACAGGACACAGGGGAGTTGTAGGTGCTGGGGCCTGCCTGACAGCCATGGGATTTGGGTGCTAGTGTGAGCTGTGGCTGAGGTTATTGTGAACAGGAGTGCTAAGAGCCACATTTGTGCCAGAGGAGCAAAGAGACGTGAACCCTCTTTCACTCTTGTCTTTATGTCAAGTTGGACTTGAAAGCCATGGCTTGATTGACATGGTGATCTCAGATGAGGGAAAGAGCCCAGGTGGTGCATCACCTTAAATGATAGAAAAGAAATTCCTGAAACTGAGACACAAACTTGTATTGTACCGTTACATGGAGATAGTAAAGTTCATTACTCAATTGGAGCATAACTAGGCCCATTATGACAAACACAAGTGTTTGTACTATGGACTTTGCATTTATTTTTGGTTTCATTTCATCTTCAGTATCATTTTAAAAGGTAGGGAAGATAGTGTATTATCTGAGGATTCAGTGAGGATGGCTGAAAGCTTGAATGTAAACCTAAACATTCTTGTGGCATTACAGTAAGCTGCTGCCTTAGAGAAAGAAGAGGTAAGTTAAGGAACTTGCCTAGGATCTCAGTACTCAGAAATGGCAGTCCAGATTTAAGCCCAGGTCTGTCTTCACCTTCTAGGGGAGTGTAGTTTTTTCTCTTTATGCCTTTTGCAGGTTTGTTGCAGACTGGTCCAAGGTGGCTGGTTGTGTGTGTGTGTGTGTGTGTGTGTGTATCCCTAGTGTTTCCATTCTTTCTCTAGCATGCAGGAAGTAAAAACTTTGTAAAAGGTAAAGGACAGTGATTTCAGCCCCTTACGGGTGTGAGGACAGGCAAAGGTGGTCTGGTTTTCCTGGTGCTCAAATTCCCACTCCCTCAGGTAGCTGTAGATGCTGGGGCCTGACAGTGATTCGACCCTTCCTCTGGGCAACACTTTCCATCACGGCAAACCTTCTCTGTGCGGGGCCTGGCAAGCTCAGCAACACGCTGTGGGCGCTCCCTGGAGAGGCTGTGAGTCCTCCTATCGACAGGCGTATTGACTTTCAAAACCACAGTGCTCTTGCCTCGGGGCACTCTTTGACTCATATTTCCTTTTGCAGTCTATAATGCCGCCAGGGTTAAGAAAGACAATAGGAAAGGCAAGCACAGTTGTACCCAAGTAGGTAATGAGGAGTAGGCAGTGGCTTGAAGGGAAAGAAAAGACAGGCAATCTAATGGTAGCTGAGACTCAGGCACACAGTTATCAGCAGTGTTTAGGCTGCTCTGTGGGCGGAAAATCATGGCAGCCTCCCAGCAAAGCTGAGATGTGGATATTAACTGATTTTCAGGGCATAAAATTGAGGTTAAAAGACAGGATGTGGGGCAAACACTGTGGCATAGCAAGTAGAGATACCACCTATAGCGCTGGCATCCCATATGAGCACTGGTTTGAGTCCAGGCTGCTCCACTTCCAGTCCAGCTCCCTGCTATGGCCTAGGAGAGCAGTAGAAGATGGCCCTAGTCCTTGGGCCCCTGCACCTATGTGGAAGACCCAGAAGAAGCTTCGGGTTCCTGATTCCTGGCTCCTGGCTTCAGATCGGCACAGCTCTGTCTGTTGTGGCCAATTGGGGAGTGAACCAATAGATCGAAGACCTCTTTCTCTCTCCCTGCCTCTCTGTAACTCTTCCTTTCAAATAAATAAATCTTTAAACAAATAAACAAAAAATAAAAACACTATGTGACTTACCCATGGTCATACAGTTGGGAGTTAGAAATGATGTTGGATTTCTCTGGAACCAAGAATTTTAATTTGCTTGGCTCTTTCCATGTTGATTGGGTTTATGTTTTTCTGTGTGGGTTCACTTGACACTTTTGCTAGTCCATTGGGGTTCTTATTTTGCAGAGAGCATTTGTAAATGTGAATTATGTTTGATCCTCATGATAGCTTTGTGAATTAGGCACGGTGTATCTGATTTCATAGTCAAGGCTACTGAGACACAGAGAAGCAACTGACTCACCCTAGGTTCTACCACACAGACACAACCTAAGGCCCAAGGTGTTCTGAAACCTGGAGGGATATGCATCTCTGAGTCCCAAGGCTCTCTTCTTGGAAGCTCAGGATTGTTAAAGGGCTAAGAGCATAGGCCAAGGCACTGGGGCCATTTTGGATTGGAGTCTTGGCTCCACATCTCAAGAGCTATGAGACCTTTTGTAGTGCCCAAAGTTTTTCTGAGTCCAGGTTCCCTTAACCAGAAAGTAAGAGGAAGAATAGTAACATCAAGCTCATGTTCCTAAAGAATTCAGTGTAAGTCCAAGGGAAGTCCAAGCTGACACAAAGAGCCTGGAACTTCATGGATAGGCACTTTTATTTTCCTTATTCTGCAAAATCTCTTCATCTGGCTTTATTGCCTAAGAAAAAATCACATCTGTGATAGAGCCTGAGACTCCTACCAGCTTAGCTATGTTTCATCCTCAGAGATTTCTAGGGACCCTAACTGTGCCCAGTGCTGGTCTTGTGCATTCACTGGCTCCGTTGGCTGCTGGACTTTCAGGAGGTGAGGTTGTGCTAAGGCTGAATTGAAGGCCCTGCCAGTGGATGGCTCCACAGTTGACAGGATCCTGGGAGCTGCTATCCCTCTGCGAGCTTCAGCTGCTTTCCTGATAACAGTGTTATTCTCTTTGGTCTTGTGGGAGTCCCACCAGCATCATTAATCAAAGCACCGCATTGCTTACTCGTAGTGAAGTACCCTCACCGCCTCATCAATCATAAAAGCAGCAAAGGGTATGCTTTGGATTTCTAAGGAAAGCTCCAGACAGCACCAAAAGAAAAAAAAGTGTGGAGACGGGGGGAGCTTAATTATCAGCTGGTCCTGAGCCCATCACTCACGCTGCAAATGTCTTTACAGCTTTATTTGGGTTGTGTCTCTTTTTAAATCCTAGTAAACAGCCGTTAAGCGAAAAACTCTCATTGCTCGGCACAGGGAGCCCCACTGGTTTTCAAGCTATTATTTTAATAAGGCCTATTTTACAATTAAGGCACCATGGGCTTTAAATTACATATAAAATAAAATGTGGAAATTGAAGCATTAAGTGCGTGACTGCCATTAGAGAAACAGCAGCAACTCTTTGTGGTAAAATGCTGTCTGGTATAAAGTGAATAGAACAGAAGGCTGGGGTTATGCACCACTGTGATAAAAACAAAACTGAAAACCCCACATACACACGCACACCCACACACACATAGCACACACCCCATAAGAAAGGCCTGTGCACTCCTCCTCAATGGGGACTGAAGACCATGCCTAAACATAGCTAAATAGTAATAGTAATACTCTAATATTATAAATAATAACAGTAGCTAATACTTTGTGAGCACTTGCTATGCACCAGGCACCAATTGTACACTTTTCTCCTGAAATGAGTCTTCATTTCACAAAGTTTCAGAGAGAGGTGCCATTCTCATTTCCACGACAAAGAAGGAAATCGAGGCTGCCAAGGAGGCCACGTGCAGGTGCAGGCAAGGAGATAAACTCAGGTGCATCTGAGAGAAGACTGTGTTTGTAGCTAGACCATGAACTTTTCAACAAATATTTCTGAGCACCAAGAACAATGATGGGCACTGGGAAGTTCACTGTTAGAGGAAACAGCTTTAGCCTTGCCCTTGCAGCATTTATAATCCAGAAGAAGGTGCAAAGGATAAACAAGAAGCTATCACATGAGCTTTTGACTATGGATAGGCTGAGTGTTATGAAGGAAACAAGCAGGGTGGTGAAGAATAAGCAAGAAGGAGGCTCTGCTTAAATAGAGTAATCTGGGAATTCCTCTCTAAGGAGGTAAGGCTTGAGCTAAAGGGGACAATTAAGGAAAGAGGACCTAGCGAAGATGAAACACAGCAGGGACCCCAGCACATCACAGGGAAAGACTAAGGTGACTGCACACAGCTGAAGGAAGACTGGAGAAGCTGAAGTGTGCTAAGTTAGGGAAACGGGAATTAAATGAGGATGGAGAGGCAAGTAAGAGCGGGTTCCTGCGTGACTGCAGTAAGTGACTTTCTCAGTTTGGGAAAAGTTTTAACCAAGGCAGACTCATGTTCCAATTTTTTGCTTCAAAATTGTTTCATGTAATTATTTGAGAAGCACACACACACACACACACACACACACACAGAGAGAGAGAGAGAGAATCTTACGTTGATTCATTCCTCAAATGCTGTCAATGGCTGAGGCTGAGCTGAAGCACAGTGCTGTGAACTAAGTTGGGTATTCCACGTGAGTATCAGGAACCCAGTTACCTGACCCATCACCTGTTGCCTCCAAGGGTCTGAATTAGCAGGAAGCTGGGACTAGGAGTGAGAGCCAGGGATTGAACTCAGGTAATCTGATATGGAATGTACACATCTTAACTACTAGGTCACATGCCTGCCCTATCCAGTTTTAAATGGATTAGTTGGGCTGCTCATGAGGATCAGTTGGAAGTAGGGAAAAGTGAAAATAGGGAGACAGATCAACAGGTTCTTGTGGTATCTCACATGTGCCAAAAGAGGTGCCAGTGGTGATGAAGATTGTATGCATTGAAGATGATAGAAATCACGGGGTTATTATCATCCATCTACTGTAGGGTCCCCTCAGACTCCCTGTGCTTTGTTATCATCTGTTCCTTTGCTTCCCAGGGAAGGTTCCATTTGCTCCCTTACATAAAGCTCCCTTCCTGGAATGTTCATAGAGCTATTAAAAGCTTTATTGGTCTTGCCAGCCAGCAACTCCTCCTCCTTGGAAAAAATGATAAATTCATGCTTTTCAGGCTACCACCGACTCCCCTCATGATCCCTGTGGTTGACATTTAAGACCATAGGGTTTGCAAATGTTTGCAGGATTCTTCAACATGTATGCGAGCCACATGCCAGTGAGACTTGTCTGCCTCTGCAGACAGCTGTCAGTGGAGGGTGACACCAGAAACGCACATTTGCTTTTAACACAGCAGCTCAGTTCCAAGGGCAGGAGCCCTTCCATGATCAGCAGTGGGGGGTGGGGGGACAGACAGAGGCTGCCTCTGCCCCAGGGGCCATGGCTGCTCTAGTGGCAAGCCTTCTCTTCCCTCAGAAGAGGAGGAAAGGTAGGGCCAACTGTGTCATAAACTTGGAAGTTTTTCATTTGTTGTCCACAAAATCCAGTTCCTGGGTGGTACTGAGTCAAATCCATTAACATCTGACAGCTGTTTGGTGGCTTATGGAAAATGACTCGCAGCCTCGTGGTTTGATTTCCAGTTTGGCCCTTCAGAGCTGGAAACTTCCTTGGCAACCACGGTGGAGATCCTGAGATGGGTTGAGGGACCTTCCCTTCTGAAAGGAGTGTCCTTTTTGAGCTCTACTTCTTTCTCAAGGCTAATAAGAAAGCTGCAGAGGCTGATGTCGGCAGAAGTGGAGCTTAGAACCACAGTGGCTTCCCAAAGGCATGGCGTCCACACTGCCCAGCATCAGGCCCAACTCCTCACAATGATAGAATGGTAAAGATCTACATATTTTCCACTTGAGGGTACAGGTGTCTTGGAGCTCTGTAGGTTTGTTGGCTCAGGTTTAAAGATGAAACTTTTCATACAAACCCCTGAGGAAGTATCCTTCAATGCAGTCATGCAATTTCATTTGTTTTAAAAGACTAAACTGTCCTCTTACAATCTTGCGAAAATCATGTTCCGTTGTATTTTGGACAAAGAGCTGTAGAGCAAGGAGGAAGTCAGCGCCCAAGAGCAGCACACAGTTAGATTCAGGGCAGGTCTGTGGTCAGAGGAGGCAGATGACATCCGAGTGGTCTGGTTCCAGTGGCTAAGAGAACCTTAGATTCCAACGTGTTCCTCCTACTGCCACCTCTCTTACCTGAATCCCTGTCCCAGGAACTTCATTGAATCCTAGAGCTCAGGTGTTTCCAAGCTTCTTAGCCTAGCTTCTCATCTCAGCATTCCGAAGCTGCTGAGTCCTCCCAGACTTCCCAGACTCACTCCAATCTATTATTCTCTCCTCTCTGTACCCCTGCCCTGGCCTAAAATGCTTTTGGCATTCTCTTCCTGATGAAAAAATCCACTTACCTTTCTTGACTCATTGAACAGCCTTCCTTATGCAGCAAAGGTGAGCCCTCCTTCCACTCACCTCTAGTACTGCTCTGTCTTGTAATTAGTTGCTGCTCTGTTGGTGTCCCCTGCTTCTACTTAGCCCCTAACCCCCTGCATGGGAACACTCTTCAAGGGTAGGATTTCTTGTTACTCATATGTAGACTGCTTTTTTATTTTTCCAACACATAGTATTTTTATTATTTTTATTATTATATTTTTATTATTTCCAACACGTAATAAACACTCAGCAAATAATTTACTGAACAATTGAATGAATAAGTGAATCTGTAGAAGTAGTTGCCTCATTGCTGGCGCCGCGGCTCACTAGGCTAATCCTCCGCCTGCGGCACCAGCACCCCGGGCTCTAGTCCCAGTCAGGGCGCCGGATTCTGTCCCGGTTGCCCCTCTTCCAGTCCAGCTCTCTGCTGTGGCCCGGGAGTGCAGTGGAGGATGGCCCAAGTGCTTGGGCCCTTCACCCGCATGGGAGACACCTGGCTCCTGGCTTTGGATCAGCACAATGCACTGGCCACAGCGGCCATTGGAGGGTGAACCAATGGCAAAGGAAGAACTTTCTCTCTGTCTCTCTCTCTCACTGTCCACTCTGCCTGTCAAAAAATAAAAAAAAAGAAGTAGTTGCCTCTATGAAGGATAATTCATCAAGTCTTGGCAAGTACATGACTGTAACTGTTGGTCACATGATTTGAACATAAGGGTGAATAAGGATAATTTTTATTACTGTTGTTATAGACCTTTCTTTTTTCTCTCTGGCTTTCCACCAAGGGGTTCTTAGTCTGTTAGCTTGCCTCCTGGACTTTTCAAATCTTTTTGTGACAACTTGAATTTTCTCCTTTCTAGCTTGCAGTACAGTTTATTTGTGCCTCTTGCTACCAGAGTTGGATAATTAACTCATTAAAATGGTTACTAGTAGCAGAATAGTAGCTTCATCAGGGAAGGGATCATGCTTATCATGTCTGTGAGCACCTCCAGTGCCTAGAGCAGTATCTGGCACATTGCAGGGTGCTCAGTAAAAACCTGGTGGGTAAAGGAAGAAGTCAACAAATCAATAAATATACATCCTTCCATTAATGTGCTGTTGCTTTTTAGAAAGTCACCTGGGTTTGATGTGGCCTTTCCCCTTTTTTATAAGAGAATGATAAATAAGTTTTATCTTATTTAAAACTGATCAACTGGCAGTGGCCCAGTGGAATACTCAATTGAGAAAGATTCAAATTTGGATCAGTATAGAGGGAAGACTATGATTGATTAGTGATATTTGTCATGAGTAATGGAGGGGAAATTGGCTATTTATCCCCCAACTGGAAAAAACCCTAATTAATACATAAATAATACTTGATCACATGTTTAGTGTAGACATCAGTGCAAAGTGGTGAGAAATAAAGAAGGGCTGACAAGTGAGAATACCTACACTATCCAAGTGCCTTGAATCTAAAAAAAAAATCAGACACTTTTTAAATAAATTAGTTTTAAAACTTTCATTCAGGGGTGGGCATTTGGCATAGCAGCTAAAACCACTTATTGGGATATCTGCCTTCCATGCCATAGTGCCTTATTCAAGCCCCAGAACCTCTGCTTCCAATCCAGGCTCCTGTTAATGTGTACTCAGAAGATAGCTCAAGTGCTTGTGTTCCCTGTCAGGCACATTGGTAGACCTGGATTGAGTTCTAGGCTCAGGGCTTCTGCCTGACACAACCCTGGCTATTGCAAGCATTTGGGGCATGAATCATAGATGGAAAATTTCTCTTAAATAAAATAAAAATAAATAATTAAAAATAAAACATTTAGAATAAATTATCCTTATATAAATAAGGATTTATTTAAATGCATAAATGCATTTAAATGCATAAATAAATTTGATGATCAATTTAAATTGCCAAAGCATCAAATTATGAAACTATAAAATAACCATTTGTAGTTTTACTTCTTAGATATATCATACACAGACTTAAGCAGCTGATTTGGAGCGAATCACTTTGTGATTCTCTATGAATTCATTAGTGCCATTCATCACATCTCTACAGCATTTCTTCCACTATGTACATGGTAGGACAGCATCTTTACCAGCTCCTTGAAGCTGGGAATCATTGTGAGATTTGTTCTGGCCAATGAAATGTACATAGAAGTGACCTGGATCCCCTTTGGGCAAAATGCCTTTAAGAACCAGCCTATGATTTGCTCTTTCCTCCTCCTATGGTAACCAGTAAAGCTCCAGAGAGCAGGGACATCTTCAGCCTATGCCCAGACTGAAGATAGTAGGAAGCAGAATACAGTCTCCAGCTGATTTGCTATAGACATACAGCTTGAAAGAGAAATAAACCTTTGTTAACATGGTTAAGCCACTGGCATTTGGAGGTTGTTTATTACTACAGCAGGAGTATGCCTGTCCCGACTGATGCATCTTCTTGATTGAGAATTACGATATGTCACGGTGCTGAGTACAGAGAAGACCAGTCGCTAAGGACCAGGTACTTGGCAAAGTGCCCCATTCGGTAAACTGTGACTTCTCTTCATCTGAAATATTCAGGGAAAGAATCAATAGAGGGAGAAATGAAAGCTCTCCCTCCTACTGCTCCTCGCCATGAACCCTGTACTCCAGGCGAACAAAGCGAGGCACTGTTCTTTATAATCAGCCCCAGGCTTTCTCATTTCATGCCTTTGTTCCCACTGTCCCCTCTCCTTAGAAAACCTTTCTATCACCTAGTATCCAAGTCACTTCTGTCTCCCAAGGCCCAGCTACAATGCTGACTCCTCTAAATGTGTCTTCCCACTAGTGAGGGGGATGCCTCCCTCTTCTGAACACTCACACTACTTATCATTATCTTTCTTAATACACTTTTCATTGTCTACCATAAAGCTTTATTGAATGATTATATGGAGTAGAGGGAGAGAGAAGAAGAGAAAAGGAAAAAGAGAAGGAAGCAAATTCAGGGAAATAACAATATGTAAATTACATTTGCCAATTTGGGAAAATGTTCTGTGTTTTCTACCAGGGTACCTCAAAAGTTTATGGAAAAACAGAATTAAAAGATAGTTTACTCAGGGCTAGATAAAATGATTTTGTGGGCCTCATAGATCCTGTGGGCTGGACATTCCCCACCCCGTCAAGGGAAATTCTTAATTTCTCCTCATTTTCCTGCAACTAATGTGTCTGTCTACTATGCAGACTATTTCATGACACAGTTGAATGTTTTGTCTAAGAATTCTAATAATTTTCTTTTTTTTCCTTTTTTTATTATTTATTTGACAGATAGAGTTAGACAGTGAGAGAGAGAGACAGAGAGAAAGGTCTTCCTTCTGTTGGTTCAACCCCCAATCAGCCACTAAGGTCCAGTCGGCACTACACTGATCAGAAGCCAGTAGCCAGGTGCTTCCTCCTGGTCTCCCACATGGGTGCAGGTGCCCAAGCACTTGGGCCATCCTCCACTGCCTTCCCGGGCCAGAGCAGAGAGCTGGACTGGAAGAGGAACAACCGGGACTAGAACCCGGCGCCCATATGGGATGCTGGTGCCACAGGCAGAGGATTAACCAAGTAAGCCATGGTGCTGGCCCAGAATTCTAAGAATTTTCTAAGAATTATTTTGATGGCCTTGGGAGAATACATTTTTTCCGGTCAAAATCAAAGAGGGGTTAAGGATCCTTTTACTTATATTGTCAAATTTCTCTGCTATTCAGTTCCACATGAGTGTAATATAGAAACTCTGAAATGTTCTCCAAGAGGGCAGGATAGCAGGAGGAATTCCTTCTAGCATGGATCTGTGATGCTCTGTGATATATTCATATCTTTTGGAGAAATCAGTCAACTCCTGTTCAAAACTCAGAGAAGCACCAAAAGATGGTTATGAGGACCTGAGAATTGTGTTGGTATTGTCCCTGCCCATCTTGGCTGAACTAAGTCAATAAGCTTAGTAAATGAGAAAATGGGATAGGTAAGATTCAACATAGTAGCTTCAGTCACCATGAAGCTTGGGTCATCATGCTCCAGGTGGCTGCTATAGCCAATTATAGTCTTTTACTGAAGAGATGAGATCAGATGCTGGTATCCATATCAAATCAGTTATACCCATGTCATGTCAGTTGTATCTGTGTCATATCAGTTGTTAAACAATAAGCCCATTTCCAGTTTGGTGTCTCACAGATGTGTGGCTCCTGTGTACTCAGACAAGGTATGGTGGAGCCAATGTGTACCAGCTCACACAATTCTTCCTAACCAACCATTCATTGATGTAACACTAAAATCAGCCACAGTGGGGGTATTTATACCACAAAAGTCAGCAAATCCTCTAAACCTGTACTTTGTTTTTGTTTTCAGAGAGTCAGATTTATTCATTCATCATAAATCTTAGATGGCGATAGATGTGCATTTCATTTGTTTAGCCATTCATCCATGGTTTTACCCATAAAACATATGCAAACAATTATTTCCATATAAATTATTTCTAAAACTAAGGATGTTTCCAAGTGTAAAAAGGAGATGTTATTAAACACACCAGGACAACCGGAGGGAACTTACTGTCATGGGCAGCCTAGAATGCATTGCTGCCATGCGCTGTTGTCCCTGGGCTTGGTGTTAGGGCCACAGCAGTCATGGGCAGGGATATGATCTTCCCTTCTGATAGTAGAGCCTCATGGGCTAAAGAAAATTTATAAATCACAGCATTATATTCAGGTTTATTTCCCATGAATAACATCAAGACATTTAATTCACATAAGAACAGTTTTGCAAACATTATTTTTGTCTTTATTTTCTTTTGAGTTATAATTTAACAAAATAACTTAAATGCCTACAAACAGCAAGCCATTTATACACTACCATGTTCAGAATGGTCACCCTGAGAGGTTGTGTATTTACCTCAGTGAAGCTGCTGTTTGCTAGAACATTCAAGTCCCCAGGATATTTTGAATAGCATTAATTGCAGTCAGGCTTCATCCTTGAAATGTGGTTTTTAACTTTTGAAATGGATCAAAAGTCATTTGGCATCAAGTCTGGTGAAGAAAGAGGCCAAGCTGGGTAGAACACTGGTCTAAAACAGGGTGAAATCATAAGGTCATGAGATGAAGTTTCCTGTGTGATTAGCTAATGTGGCTTTGCAACTAGCGGTTTCCAAGAAACATTACACAGTAAAGTTATAGTCAATTCATGTCTATAACACTCTTAATTTCTAAAGTCATTCCAGGAGCTTTTGACTACATTTTGCACAGCACAGGTATGGCAGAAAAGCAAGATTGGAGTAATGAAAAATTCCTACTTCTCTAACATTTTATGTCACTAAAATTTTACTGATGTATATGAGGGGTCATCAAAAATCTCACAACAAATGCATATTATTTAAAAACTATGGCTGGATATAGAAAATTTTTACACCAAAATTTATGTTTTAAGTTCATTTTTCCATGAATTTTTTGAAGCACCTCACATATATACTTTTTCAGTCTACTGCAAGCTTTGAAATTCCTATCAAAATAAAAATGGTGGTGAGCATTTGTTAGAGCAGTTAATATGCTGCTTGGGATACTCATATGTTGGAGTGTCTGTGTTTGAGTTTGGGCTCCACTCCTGAGTCCAGCTTCCTGCTAACGCACATAATGGTAGATAGCAGGTGATAGCTCAAGTACTTGGGCCCCTTCCATCCATCTGGGAAATCTGGATCAAGTTCCAGGCTCTTGGCTTCAGCTTTGTTCAACCTTGGCTTTGAGGTTGTTTTTTGATGGTATTTGAAGCACACAAATGGGTAAAAGAATGGTCTCTGTGTGTGTGTGTGTGTTTCTCTCTCTCTTTCCTTTTCAAATAAACAAAAGGAAAGGAAAAAAATCCTAAAGCTAGTTTATCTTTTTTTTAAAAAAGACAGAGAGCTCTTCCATCCCTAGTTCACTCCCCAGTTGGCCGCAACGGCTGGAGCTGCACCAACCTTAGGCTAGGACCCAGGATCTTCTTCCGGGTCTCCCACGTGGATGCAGGGGCCCAAGCACTTGGGCCATCTTCTACTGCTTTTCCAGGCCATAGGAGAGAGCTGGATTGGAAGTGGAGCAGCCAGGTCTTGAACTGGCACCCATATGGGATGATGGTGCTTCAGGCCAGGGTGTTAACCTGCTGCACCACAGTGCTGGTAATTTAGTTATTTTTAAAATGCTGCTATGCAGAGATAGTAATCGCTGGGTTCCTGATATTCAGAGAGTGCTACTTCTCACAGAAATTCCAGCAAGAGGATATTGGACATAGAATGGTGGAACATGGGTGATGCTCAGAACTCAGCCCTGGACGTGGGGTGAGGAGAAAGTCACAAGACTCCTATGCTTGTGGGTGATGGAGTCTTTTATAAAACAAGATACAAATGCAAGGGTGATTTCCATCTGCTGTGCTAATGTCATAAAAGCAAAGCACAGAGCTCTATTGGGAAGCAGAATCCTCCTCCTGCCCTAAGGAAGCAAAATGCAAGTCAGGAGGAAACAAACTACCTGGTCAGAAAGAGAGCAAACTGGTCTGGGGAGAAAATAGCTCATTCAGGCACCCAGAGACTCCTGTTGGGATCAGTGAACTGTTCTACCTTGGGGATCCAATGACCAAACTCCTATTTGAGTAAGTAATGAAAGGTGAGGTTTAGAGACCAGATGTCCTGACCTATATCTCACTCAGGGCACTTTGCAGCACCCTCCTGTCACTTCTTGAATTCCAGATACCCCTGGGGCGTGGAGAGAACTTAACTGTGGAGGCAGTGAGCATCTGGGGCTTGTACACACACACACACACACACAAACACTCATATACACAAAACCTACATATACAATGGTCACTTCAAAAGTTCATGAACGGGTGGGCATTTGGCATATCCATTAAGGAACCATATCTAGTTTCCTTATAATGCAGACCATGGGAGACAGCAGATGACAACTCAAGTAATTGGGTCCCTGCCACTCATGTGGAAGGCCTGAATTGAGTTCTTGGCTTCTGGCTTTTTGGCCAGCCCAGTTTTGTATATGACATGCATTTGAAAAGTAAAACATTGCATGGAATCTCTCTCTCTCTCTCTCTCTCTCTCTCTTTCTCTCTCTCTGTCTCTTCCTCCCTTCCTCCCTCCCCCCCTCCCTCCCTCTGTATTTCTATCTTTAACTGCCTGTTGAATAAGATTTCTAAAAAAATTTCCTAGTGTTCTTAGAAAATGGATACGTTTATTTAGGTTCCAGAAATTTGAAATCCCCGCATATGGAGGTTTTTCAAAAAGTTGATGGAAATGTGTATCATGAAAAAATTGCCTTTTTTATTCATCTGTGTAATAGGGACAAATCTACTCTATGTAATGCATTGGATATTAGTGATGTTCTTATCATAGGGTTAATATAAAATTGTTACATTTATGCAATACATTATTATAGATATATTTTACAGTCCAAAAATGAAATGATGCTTTGTTTTCCTGTGTGGTGACTCCATGACGTTGCTTCCTTCCTTGCATCTTACTCTGGAAATTATTCACCTCTGCTTGACTACTTGCTATAGAATATGGGGATCTAGCACCATGAAAGTTGCCCTACAAGCCCCTGTGTGATTCAGGGTCATGAACTTTAGAGTCAGAAAAACCTAGCTCACACTCCTAGCTTTCTAGTCCTGTCGCCCTAGGGAGAGCTGCTTAATCTCCCTAAGCCCCACTTTCCTCATTTGAAAAATTTGGATGCTATTTCCTTCAAAAACTTTTGAGAAATAGAGGCTATTTTTGGAATCCCTGGGCCCCCTGTCTGGTACACAGGAAGCCTCAGGAGGATGCATTTGGCAGATCAAGTGCTTTCCTTCTAGTGTCATCTCCAAACACTGCAAGCACACAGACATTCTGTGTACCTGTTGCATCATTATGGACCTGCCATTCTAAGAACTTCAAAAAGTCCTTTTTGGAAAACTGTTTATTGTTTCAGTCTCTCCCATGTGTTGGGGTTAATTCAGTTAGTTAATCAGCAAACATTTATTGATCATCTACTATGTGTCAGACATCAATCTAGGCAACTGATATACATTATGAACAAATTGAATAGCAAATGCCATTCAAGAGGAGGAATAAATTAATAGATTCTACAGTATGTTAGAAAGTTATCAGTGCTGTGGGGAATAAGAGAGCAATGTAAAGATGTCAGGAATATCATGGGTGGGGTGACAGGTGTCCCTTTACATGGGGGGGAGGGGTCAAGGTTAGTGTACTTGGACAAAGATTATTTTAGCAAAGACTTGCATCAGGAAGGAAAGGAGTGAGTCTGGAGGGGGCAGAAAACATTACAGACGGAGGGAACAGCAACATGGCTGGCATGCAGGAATAATAAGGAAGCCAATGTGGTGGAAACAGAGTGTGCAGGAATGAAAGTGGTGGGAGAAGAGTTTGAAGAGTTAAGGGCAGGCCATACTGTTTAGGGCTTTGGAGACATTACTTATATAGTATAATAGTAATAGTAGTATAATATATTACTTATGTAATATAGGGATTTTAGCCTGAATAACTGATTTGCAAGATATTATACATGTAAATCTGTACATGTAATACATATATTTTTGCTTCAGGAATAGCCATGTGTTAGAAGCCATGGTGGCCAACAAGTCCTAAGCAAATAGAAAAAACAATTTGTTTGTCCTTTTACTGTGGAAGCTAAAGGGCAGTGAAGGAAATCTATTAATTTGCTCCTTGATGTATCTGCCCAACACAGAGAGCCCTTCCTTTGATAGTTGTCAGGACATAAGGTGAGAAAAACCAGAGATAGTCACCACTCACTGGGGAGCTCTAGTCCACCATGGAGTCTCTCCACCTTGTTTTGCTTAACATGTTGCTCCTTTTTAATCCTTTGTTGCAGCAACAGTCTGTCCTGTGCTTCAGAAGATGTTTAGCAGCATCCTTGGCCTCTTCTCACTAGATGCTAGTGACGGTATCCCAGTTCTGAAAACCAAAAATATCTCCAGAGTTGGGACAAGCAAAATCTTCCTCAGAGAATCAAAGGTCTAATAAATAAGATGTAGTGTACTTTTGTCATTGTATTTTTGACTAATTAGCAGTGAAACCACTTTCCTGTTGTTTTGAAATTCTCTACCTTATATCATTTGAAGGCACACAGAGTCTACCTCTGTTAAGGACTGAATACTTGTGTGCCCCCAAATTCATATTGAAGCCCCAACCTCAAATATTAATAATACTAACATTAATGAAATGCTTACTCTGCTCCATGCACTATTCTAGATTTTTACATATATTAAACCACTTAACCTTCTCACATTCCTGTGAGGTTAGATATTATTATTTGTTGATTTACTTTAATCATAAGAACACTAAAGTTAAAGATAGGCTGTGGATGACACTGAGGCTCAATAAGCTAATCCTCTGCCTGTGGTGCTGGCACACTGGGTTCTAGTCCCGGTCGGGGCGCCGGATCCTTTCCCTGTTCTCCTCTTCCAGTCCAGCTCTCTGCTGTGGCCCAGGAGTGCAGTGGAGGATGGCCCAAGTCCTTGGGCCCTGCACCCCATGGGAGACCAGGAGAAGCACCTGGCTCCTGGCTTCAGATCAGCGCAGTGCACTGGCCGTAGTGGCCACTGTGGGGTGAACCAATGACAAAGAAAGAC
The DNA here is from genome assembly GCA_949820135.1 of Sylvilagus floridanus. NCBI lineage: Eukaryota > Metazoa > Chordata > Mammalia > Lagomorpha > Leporidae > Sylvilagus > Sylvilagus floridanus. The sequence continues at coordinate 43,256,287 of OX463241.1, forward strand.
CTTTCTCTCTCTCTCTCTCTCTCTCTCTCTCTTACTGTCCACTCTGCAGTTATTACTTTCTATATAACTTAGGTAGACTGACCCCGCAGCCTGAATTCTTTGTTGTGAGATTTATTTATTTGAAAGAAGGAAAGAGAGAGATATCTTTTTTTAAATTTTTAAAATCTATTTGACAGAATTAGACAGTGAGAGAGAGAGACAAAGGTCTTCCTCCTGTTGGTTCACCCCCCAAATGGCTGCCATGGCCAGAGCTACGCCGATCCAAAGCCAGGAGCCAGGTGCTTCCTCCTGGTCTCCCACATGGGTGCAGGCGCCCAAGTACTTGGGCCATCCTCCACTGCCTTTCCAGGCCAGTGCAAAGAGCTGGACTGGAAGAGGAGCAACCGGGACTAGAATCCGGCGCCCATACGGGATGCCAGCATCACAGGTGGAGGATTAACCAAGTGAGCCACGGCTAAGGCCCCGAGAGAGAACTTATGTCTGCTGATTCACTCTCAAAATGGCTACAACAGCCAGGGCTGGGCCAGCCTGAACCCAGGAGCCAGAAAACTCCATCTGGGTTTCCCACATGGGTGCCAAGGACCCAAGTGTACCATATTCTTCCACCTTCAATGGCACCTTAGCAGGAAGCTGTATCAGAAGCAGAGCAGCCAGGGTTTGAATCAGCACTCCAATATGGGATGCCCTATCACAAGTGGCAGCTCAACCCACTGCACCACAGTGCTCACCCTCACAGACTAAGTTCTAACGACTAACCTACAATGTTTGTGTTACTGGATTATGTACCCCATCCTAGTTCCTCAGTTGAGTAGTTGGCCATAGGAAACAGTCAGCAAATATCTGATTAATAAATGAATGAAAGAATACAGGAATTTTGGGATGAATTAGAGAAAGATGGAGAGGAAAATTGAGTCATATCTTAGTGTGTAGAGTTTAAAAAAGGAAATTCATATGACATCTTAGAAAATACATGTAATCATATGTGTTTAAAGTCATTAATTCATCAAAAAATGTAATTTCCTTCAAAGGAAATTGGTGAGTCCGTCTATACTAAAGGAAGCAACAGGTATTTGGATCTCTCAGTCACCTTCAAGTGTTGCATCCCTGTCACACTTTCCCTTTTCTCTGCTTTTTCATTTGCCCTAAACCCCAACCGTGCCTGTGCTGTGAATTTCATCACTGTAGCTTATGCCACTAAAGACTTCCATGCTCCGCTAATGTGGCATTTGTTTGGTAATATGCAGAAGAGAGCATTAAAAATAAATCTAGAAATGGCATCTTATAAATTTGTATTTTTTATTCTCATAATTTACAGGAGTTCATGTTAGAAAACACTGTCTTATGCATAAATACAATTTCTCTCTGAGCCGATGGTGAAATTTATATCAAAGAAGGTCGAACATAGACTTCATGAACTCAGCATCCACTACTATAAGCTATTTCATGTATAACTGGAGACAAATGATCTCTCCCCGCCGTTTGTCTTAACTTAAAATTCAGTTGGTTTACTTGAATTCATCCCAAACCACAGGAGTGGGGGAAGGGCACTCAAGATTTATACACCTTTAATATAATCAATTCTAAGCATATCTTTAAACAAATAATTTAAAAATCTATGCATCACAAAATACTACTATTAATTTCAGGATACACAGTTTGGTGAATTTTTATGTGATTGTAGGTTTGTGTGTTTAGGGAGATTAAAAAAAGAATATTCTGCCCTCTCTTTTCTTCCCCATCAGAAAGAAATTTTAACAGGAATGTTTTGAAATAAAATCCCACAAGGAAACAATCCCCCCAGACAATTAAACTGGGAGAAGTTCCCCAGAGGGCGCACCAAAAAAAAAAATCTGTAAAAATAATTGCTGTGCAGGGTTTCTGCTGCATTTTGGCTGGGTGCAAGGAAAGACAGTGAGGACCTGTGCACACACTCAAAGCACACACACACGAACACGCAGAGTAAGTGTGTCCCTCCATGCAGCAGGCTTGGGACACTGCTGTGTGTAACTACCTTGCCAGACTTGGGGACTTTCTGGCAAGCAGCAGTGATTGGAGGCTGTAGCCAATATAAAATAACAATCAGGTCATTTACAAGGTTCTGCCAAATATTAACCTTATATCCAATTCTCCTCCAACCTTTCAGAGCTCCTAATGTGAACCAGGCCAACTTTCCCATCACTTTACAATATTCTGGAGCTCGGGTGGGGGCAGTGGGTGAGCTGGGGGCAGGGGAGGGTTGGTACCCACTTGTTAGAAATATTTTAAGGGGGTGTGTTTATACCAAAATAATGATGTGGTTTGTTGGCCTCCTCCCCCCTCTTTTTTTTTAAGTGCCAGAAAGATTGTTTAATTGCTTTCGCCTTCCTTAGGGGAAATTCAAAGGTTAATTTGTCCAAGAAAGTAGAGTGTGCATTTGCCCTGAAGATAACAGAATTAGCTGAGCTGTGGTCGAGAGTGTAGGAAACTGTGGTTTAAGGCCAGGTGGCCAAGAGTGTTTTGGCAGGGAAGACTGAAGTTATGGTTTTGTGTCTGTGTTAGGGAATTGCTCTGGATGGAAACCATGCGGTTCTGCCTTTAATGCCACATGGAGTAGCATGCTCAGACAGTTAATATTGTATTAATGTTTATTACTAACATGGCTTCAAAGTTATTTTGGTCATTTCCAAAGGGATCACTGATTTTGACAGTGGCTTATATGTCTTCCCTTTTCATTTTCCTATCAGTGACTTTGGATCCCTTACTGTTTGCCAGACAGCATGGACAGCTTATCATAGATAATAGTAGTCATAATAATAGTCATATTCCATCTTCACAACTGAAGTGTCCTGGAGGAGAAACCGTTAATATCATCATTTTACACAAGGCAAAGGGGACTCTTTGGAGGGGGAAGTATCTTTCTTAGGTCCTGAACCTGAAGGAGCACACACCCCCTGGGTTGGTAGTCCACACTCCTGGGCACTATAGATCTGTTTTGAGACAGCACTAGCTATCCATGCCTGGATCCCTTCTGCAGGTCTTTGCTTTCAAAAGCCAGTGAGACAAAAGCTACTGATCTAGTCTGAAGTGTGCAACGAAAGCTTAGATACGTCTCAAACCATCCAGGATTCCATGGATAAGCAATTCCTAAGTAAGCCCTTCTGTGTGAAGAATGCATTTTACTCATTCTCTCTACTGGTTGCATAAATCCTAGCCAAGTTTTCCTTCCCTCTCTGAGGCCTACTTGAATCTTCCTGCTGAAGGCCTTGGAGAATTTAGTGCAATTTCCAGTGTGAAATTAAGCCAGCTAAAGTCTTGGACAGTAACAACAGCAGCAGATCTGGGCTCTCTGGGTCTTCTCTAGCAATGGGTGTCATCACTACCATACCGGAAACACAGGTGCCATTTCTTGTCAGCCAAGACAGTGCATCTCCTAGTCAGTTATTCCTCTCTCAAAGTATTTCTTCTTTTGTGGAGGGGAGTGGGGGTAGGGAAAGCCAAGTTTTTAGTGGATGGAGTGTTAGAATAAACAGTTCTGTGTGAATGTTGCGATGGTGTTTTAAAGTGAGCCTGTGTAGTCAGGAGAAGCAGTTTTAACAGGAGAGCTGTTATTTTAACAATAGGTTACCAGATCCATTGGGCAATCTGACTAAAAGCCCATATTTATTTCCCTAATTTTATAAACATTTAATAGGTCCTTATTAAACACATCAGCCAGCATGATTTAATAACACAATCAGTCTAGAAGTTTGAGAAAATTGAAAACAGGATTTGAATGTAATGCAGCCACAATTACTGGAGATTATAGGGAATCATTCCCATATGCCTCCAGTGGGGAGCTGCTAATCTCTGTTTGCGTGGAGGTGATTTCCTTTGGAACCCTGCCCAGCCTTCAACAGCACTAGGGCTGAACAAATTAGATTTGAAAGTCCCCAATTTTATGACTAAGGTAATATACTCTGTGTATTTAGAGAAACACTGAGTTCCTATTTTCACTGGCTCTCAAATGCTGGACAGAGACCTTGATTTCATTTAGTTTGGCTCCACTTAGAATATGGTCATAGGTTTGAAGGGGTCAGCATATGTTTTTGTGTGTCTTTCATAGATATTCTAACTCCTCTCCACCCACAATGCTGAGGCGTTTGCATCATGGCTGAGTGACGACAGAGCTCAGGAATGCGCTGCAATTAGACCTGGAAGACAGCCTGCTGCTTGGGGCCTGGGGACCCACACCTCCCTCCACTAAACTGGAGCCCCCAGCTCATTCCCTGTCCCCTGCTCATGGAACCCGCACTGTGTCTTTTCTTATGCTTGAAGAGTGGCAGCCTGGTCCACGAGGCTGTGTTTTTCTCCCTATCTTGGGCAGCTTCCGGAAAAGGGAGTACTTTCCCTGGGAGACAGAATTTCTTGGCTCTGGAAAAGCAGTAAAGTCCAAAAGGCTGAAGGTTCAAGTCTTAGGAACTGCAATATCATCAATACAAGGATCAATGCAGCTTTTCTATTAGCCCAAGGTAGGGCTTGTGGGTCTTTGCCTTGATATCCCATTCTGCCTCCTATTTATAGAGCTAGAAGCATAACAACTCCAGATTATTGAGCATTTACTATATGCCAGCATGTTATAGTATCAACAGCTTTAAGCCTCACAATAACTCACTAAGATCAGCCCCACCAACCACTCTTTATAGAAAAGGAAGCTGAGAATCTGTCGACCTGGGAAACTTGCAAGGATTCAACTGCCTGCAGCTTTGACTCCAAAGCTCCTATCCGTAATCCCTATTTGGAGCATGCCAATTCCAACAATGGTAAAGAAGATATGATAACAATTCCTGATGTGCGTATCGAAAGAAAGAATAGATTTGCATGACGTCTTCCCACTCAATCCCAAAATTCTACTTGTAGATGCTTATTTTCTTCTTGATGCCCCTCTTATTTCTAACGGTTCATCTGGCGTTAGAAGAGGAGAAGAAACAAGATGGAAAACAATCAAAGAATCCGAGGAAGACGTTTGGGTGAGGTTTAGGGATATTCTGTGGAGCTTGCAGGGAATAAATAGAAATGAGATGTTCTTTTGTTAAAGTTGGTTTATCATTCACCACTTCCCAGCCACTGTGCTAAGCACCTTTCTTTGATTTTCCTTCATTTTCATCCTCCCAACAATCCTGTGGAGTAGTTTTATGCCCAGATAACTGTACCCACATTCAGTATTCGCTCAAAGTTACCTAGTTAGTAAGGGACCCAACTGGTATGTACACCCAGCATTCTGAGGTGAGGTTAGGGCTGTTCTTGCCACTGGGCCATGGCATAGCTGTCAAGGACTCTCTCACTCTGGGAAATGCCAGCTAGGAACTGAGGCCTCTTCTAGGGTAATTTTTGTTTACTGAGCTGTGTTTGGCTGACCTTCACTGAATCCCTTGCCTGAAGCCTTCAGTAGATTCATCAAGAAGGAGTAGGAATAAAACCCTTAATTTATTGAGATGACTTTACAGCCTAAGCTTATAACTACCTCGAATCCACACACACACACACACACACACACACACTCACATGGGAGTGGTGCATAACCACAAACAAATCCATTAACATATATTAAGGTTATATGTGCTGAATATTAAAGCAAAGTGGAGAACAGTGAACCCTTCAGACTGAACAGACCATCCAAAATCGCCACTCAGCCTTTATTCCAGCCAGGGATTCGACAGCAGCCCTACAGGCAGAACTTGAATACCCACACATCTGTATGTCGATTTTTCTTTTGTTCATTCCTTTAATTTACAGTAATTGTTGCCCAACTCTAGCAAGAACAAAAACTACTGGAGAGAATTAAGTGCACCAAACCAAAGGATATGCACTGAGTGTGATAAGCAAGGAAGGCTCTGCCTTCCCAGCAGATGCCTCGTGAGATCACCCAGGTGGGCACTGGCTCTGTGGCACAACATAGTAAGGCTTTTTAAGTGGCCCAGACAACTCCTTCGATGATTTGTTTTACACCAGTTCTCAGAAACAGGCAGCTCAGGACCTAACCCCATGAGGTGTGCTAATGTCAGTTAAAATGAAGACCAGGCCTGAAGGATCCCTGAACACACTTAAACGTCATAAGTGACCAAATGACCTTCACCTTGCTTGATTTGTAAACATAAGCAAAACTTAACTGGAGCTATCCCCTGTAAATGCTAATATAATTTAAGCTTAACTAGAAGAAGCCATAACACTTAATTATACAACTAAGGGGCTTTCCAGTGGGGTAGACCAAATAAGACAACTGTATAACTGTAACCAATCACACATCTTCTTTGCTTTATTTCCATGTTTATCCTACAAAAGCCTCCCTTTTGCATATTCTTGACAGAGCTTCCAAATCACTTCTCCTTTGGAGCTGCCCAATTCATGAATCACAGTTTGGTCACAAATACCTTTAAACTTTCTGCTGTTTCAGTTGACCTTTTTTAATTTGTGTCATTTCCATACTACCTCTCACTGATGGTGATGCCAGCACAGGGGAAACCTCACATTAAATAAGAATATGCTAGAATCTAAAAAGGACCTTAAAAGGGCCCTGGAATACAGGTTCTGGGCCACATGGAGCAGCTCCTTTTACCACCATCCAACATTTACCAGGATTGGCTCAAATGGCTCCAGAGCCATTGAACACAGCAGCCTGAGGATTTAACAATGCCATACAAAAAATACACATGAGCTCATCTGAAATGTTGGGAGACAAATCCAGCTAAATAAACAGCAGATAGGCTTTTCTGTTTCTGAGAGACAATTCCTTCTTGTATACCCTCCCAGCAATCACTAAATATTTTGTTTAATTAAAATTCTAATTGTTTAGTAAATACTAGCCAACCCGTGACAGAACATGACCTCTATGGAGCCACTTGCCTGACTTTGAATGCTTGCTCTGCCAACCACAAGCTTTGTGATCATGAGCAAGTTCACTTGCTCTCTCTGTACTTCCAAATCTCTAAAATGGGTACAAGAATGAAATCCACCTTCTGAATTTGTTGTGAAGATTAGATTAGTTAATCCTTGTAGGGTACCTAGAAAAGTACCTGATGCATATTAAGTATTTCATCAGTGTTACCTTCTTTACCACCAAATGAGAAAATGCCTCAATCAGGAGGGAATTATTGAGCTAGAAATAGGCTAGATTTCAAAATCAATAAGGCCAACTGAGTGTTAAGAGATGGACTATCAGTCATATAATGCACCAAGGGTAGATCTTAAGAGTCAGATCTGAGTATGCCATCCATGCATTGTCTTCAAGCCTTAGTTTCTTTACCTGTATAAAACAAGAGGATCTTAATAGCTACAATAGCAGGCTTATGAATGCAAACCACATGAGGTAGTACGCTAGTCAGTTGTGCAAACCTCAAAGCCAGCACAATCGTGGATTAGAACATCTTCCTACTCATGTGTTGTTGGCAAAGACAACCTCAGTTTTCTCATCTGAAACAAAGGAACAATAAATCTTGTGCTGTGTAGTTGTAGTGAGGGTTAAATGATATGGTGTATATGTTTACTGATAAATTATTAACAGTCAATAAATCATAATATTAATTATTGTTCCTTTTTGCAGATAGTTTGCTATCTCCAAAGCCCCACTTCATGAGAAAAACTTCTTATTTTCACTGTTGATTGGGACAGGTAATATAAAATTCATTATCTTAGCCATTTTTAAAGGTACAGCTCAGTGATTTCATGGTTTTAAGTACATTCATATTGTCATGCAACTCTTATAACCATTCATCTCCGGAGTTCTTTATCTGGAAAAATTAAAACTCTGCACTCATTGAACAATAATTTTGCTTTCTCTGGCCACCTGTCACTACCGTTCTGCTCTCTGTCTCTAGGCACTGGCTTATTTCACTTAGCATAATATCCTCAAGATTCATCCATATTGTAGCATGTGTTGGAATTTCCTTCCTAAAGTGCAATAATATTCCCCTGCACATATATACAACACTCTGTTTATCCATTCTTCTGTCAATGGACAGTTGGGTTGCATCCAGGTGTGGCCATTGTGAATGCTCTGCTATGGACAGGGGAGTAGAGGAATCTCTTCAAGACTCTGTTTCCCATTATTTGTTTTATGCATGCAGAAGAAGAATTGTTGCTTCATAGGGTTACCCTACTTTTTTCTTTTTTTTGAAGATCCACAGTACTCTCTTGTGCATCTGCACCATTTTACAATCCCACCAAAAGAACATGAAGGTTCCAACTTCTCCATCTCCTTGCCAGTACTTGTTACTTTTTTTTTTTTTTAAAGATTTATTAGAGTTACAGAGAGGCAGAGGCAAAGAGAAAGAGAGACAAACAGAGATGTCTTCCATCCACTGGTTCACTCCCCAAATGGCCACATCTGTTGGAGCTGTTGAAACCAGGAACCAGGAGCTTCTTCCAGGTCTCCTGCACAGGTGCAGGGGCCCAAGCACTTGGGGCCATCTTCTTCTGCCTTCCCAGGCCATAGCAGAGAGCTAGATCAGAAGTGGAGCAGCCAGGACTTGAACCAGTGCCTGTATGGCATGCTCCCCGCCCCACTACACCACAGCACAGGACACTATTATCTGTTTTTTGTAGCAGTCATCCTGATAGATGTGAGATCAGATGTTACTTGGTTTGTAGTTGTACTTCACTAATAATTAGTGGTTTCAGCATCTTTTCATGTGTTTATGGACCATTCTTGTATCTTCTTCGGAGAAATGTCTAGGTCCGTTGTCAATTTGCTGATCAGGTTGTTATCTTGTTGTTGCTAAGTTGTAGAAAAATACATTTCTTGAAGATACTTTTAGAGACATGTTTTTATTTTTAAAAGTTTAAAAAAAAGTTTAATGTTTTTGATTAACCTAGAGATTTGATTTGTAAAGAAGCATTTTTGTTTTTCCTCAAAAAATAAACATTCTTAATGGAGAAGAAAGCAGGAACTACAAGTTTGTTTCTCCAAAAGTTTGATGCAAAACCTTTGTTTCCCTGGGTGACTTCAGTGGAGGCCTCAGGGAAGGGAGCACATGGAGAGCCTCCCTGTCTTCTGGCCTGGCCCCGCCCTTGTCCCGCCCCTGCCCCGGGCCTATGCAGACTAGAGCACCTCTGCCTCCCGGGCCCTGGCCCTTTAGAGCGTCCACTCAGACCCCATTAAAAATGGTCACCCTAAAGCTAAAATCAGCCACGGTCTTAGTCCTTTTGTGGTGCTACAACAAAATGCCTGTACTTTGTAATGTATAAATAATAGGAATTTATTTCTCACAGTTCTAGAGGTTGGGACTTCTAAGAACAAGGCATCAGCAGATGCATTGTGTGGTGAAGGCTGCTCTCTGCTTTAAGGTGGCCGCTTGAATGCTGGCCTCACATGGAGGAAGACAGAAGGACAGAAAGGGGATAAGCTACTTTCTTCTAGCCCATGTATCAAACACTAAGATATTCAGGAAGGCAGAGCCCTAATGACTTCATTGCTTTCCCAAAAGCCCTGCCTCAGGATATCACCACAGTGGAGAGTATGTTTCACCATGAATGCTGGAGTAGATGTATTCAAATTATAGCAGCCAGTCACAGAGGGAAAGCATGGCATGATGCCACTTCTGTGAGCTATCAGAGAGTAAAGAGGTGACTGCCAGGGGCTGGACAGGGAGAGAAATGGGGAGCTACTGTTCGAGGTGCATGCAATGTCAGTTATGCAAGGTGGGTATGTTTTAGAGATTTGCTATGCAACATTATCCCTATACTCTGCATACACTGTATTGTGCTCTTAAAATGATGCTCAGAGGGGAAAGCTCATATTAAGTCTTCTTGCCACAATAGTAACAATTTAATTAATTATAATTAATGTAATAATAATAAACTAGGGTCTCTGGACAGACAGTTGATTTCTGGATGACTTCAGTGGAATATATCCTTCACAAATATAAGGTACTTCAGAAAGTTCATGGAAAATGAAATTAAAAGGTTTGTTTTGGTGCAAAAAAATTATAATGAAATCTGTGGACAGATTTTTAAGCTCTGTGGACAGATCTTTATTTATTTGCATATATTTCATAAATACAACTTTAGGAACAAAGTAATTCTTTCACAGTATGCATTTTCCGTGAATTTGCTGAAGACTCCTCATGACTAGACTCCACTTTCTTTAGGCTCCTCACTGCCTCTCTATAATGTGAACCACTAGATCTTTGCACCCATTGTCTCACCTCAGAGAGTGGGGTCCTCATGGTTTTCCTCATTTTTTAAAACTTTTTTTCCCCAAAGAAACTTTTTATTTAATGAGTAAAATTTCAAAAGTGCAACTTTAGGAGTATAGTGATTCTTCCCACCATACCCACTCTCCCAACCCCACTCCCACCCCTCTTCCTCCTCTCTCTCCCATTCCCGTTCCCATTCTCCATTAAAATTTGTTTTCAATTAACTTTATAAACAGAAGACCAACTCTATACTAAGTAAAGATTTCAACAATTTGTGCACACACACACACACACACACACAAACAAAAACTGTTTGGGAACAAGTTTTACAGTTAATTCTCATAATACAACTCATTGAGGACAGAGGTCCTGCATGGGAAGTGCACAGTGACTCCTGTTCTTAATTTAGCAATTAACGCTCTTGCATTTGACATCAGTGATCACCCAAGGCTCTTGACATGAGCTGCCTAGGATATGGAAGCCTTGTGAATCCACAGTCTCTGTCAGTATTTAGACAAGGCCATAACCAAAATGGAGGTTCTCTCCTGCCTTCAGAGAAAAGTACATCCTTCTTGGATGGCTCCTTCTTCCCAGTTGGGTTTCACTCACAGAGATCCTTCATGTAGGACATTTTTTTTGCCATAGTGTCTTGACTTTCCATGCCTGAAATGCTTTCATGGACTTTCCTCTTTGAGATCCCCCCCGCTACCACCTCAGACAGGATATAGTGGAGTCTTTGGATGCAACGCTAAGTCCTGCTTTATTTGTCCCATTCAACTCTGTGACAAGAGTTTAGAAGAAGTGAAAGATGGATTTTACTAGAAACAATAACCTTCAGTTCCTTGCATACTTTTGCATCCTGTTCCAGTGTCCCAGACACTGAGCCCGCCAGCCCCATCTCTCTCCTCTATCCTTGGGGAATGGCTGGATCTTTCTTCTTTGTCCTAATCAGGTAGCTAACTTTGAATTCCTTTTCTTTGGCTTCTTTTACTTAGCATTATTTAAGTCTACTTTTACCCACAGCCTTCAACCCTTAATTTAATATGCATTTATGCAACCACAGGACTGGATGAACTTGCGATGAGACAGAAAAGGAAGGTCAACATGTGAAGGAAGGTGCCATTAAAGATCAATGGATCACTTTGGTCCCTTCCTTTTCTTCTCACTGAGATAGAGGGTGTAGGACTGAGGGCAGTCATGTGTGTGTAGCAGCAACCTGTGAAAATAATCTTCTTGAGATAATTTCTCCTCACAGACAGCAAACCGAGAATATTCGAAGCATTTTATCTCCATGTCTGCTTCAATAACTGAAAACAATTTAAAGAAGCAAAATATAAGGGCCAAAATATTTCAAAGATATATTTTTTTCACCTCTAGCTTAAAAGCAAATTGTAACTTTCTAAGCAAGCAAACAAAAAGGGCTTTTATGCATATCTGATTAGCTCATTTCCTTTGATTTTGGCGAGTGATGTCATTTGGGCCCAGCTGTTGGTATGCTGCAAATGATTTCCCTTCCTCATGTTTCAGCAAATCATTTCTGCTCCTAATGGAATTACTTTGACTGGAACCCGGTGTTTTTCATGGTTCACCTCCCCTATCAGCTGATACCCAGGACTCCTCTGGAAAGACCGCAGAAAGTCCACAAAGGCACTTAAATGCCTGGAGAACAAAAATTTTACATAGACTCTTACCGCCAGTTATCAGTTTGAGGTCTGTTTCTAATGTCCCACCTTCTTCTCAATTCATCCTGTAAAATAATAGGGACAGTCTGAAGTAGATGAGGGATTCTGAAGGAAAAGTTCACCTTCATTTGGGTCCTCAGAAGTGTACTGGCCCACCCCTTTATGTCCTATGTGCTTAGATCAGAGCGGATGCACTAGCTCAGCAGAACACCTTGCAGGGCTGTGGAAAGAAGTGGGTAGCACATATAGGAGCATTCACTGGCTTTCACATTCTGCAGAATCAGGTCCAAATTCAAGTACTGCATCCTACTAGCTGAGAATCTGAGCATCTGTAAGCCTTGCTTTCTTATAGCTAAGAAGAAACCTCTAAAAGTAAGCAAACATAGTGGGGGAGGCTATGAGTATGTGGGAAGTAGAGATACATGGGCATTCTCTATTCCTTGGCTCAATTCTGCTGTGAACACAAAGGTTCTCTAAAAAATATGAAATCCTGGGGCTGGCGCTGTGGCACAGCACGTTAAAGGCCCAGCCTGCAGTGGCCAACATCCCATATGGGCTCTGAATTGAGTCTTGGCTGCTCCTCTTCTGATCCAGCACTCTGCTATGGCCTGGGAAGGCAGTGGAAGATGGCTCAAGTGCTTGGGCCCCTGCTCCTGTGAGGGAAGCCCAGAAGAAGCTCCTGACTCTTGGCTTCAGATTGTCACAGCTCTTGCCATTGCCAGAATGAACCAGCAGATAGAAGACCTCTCTCTCTCTCTGTCTCTGCCTCTGCCTCTGCCTCTTGGTAGCTCTGCCTTTCAAATAAATAAATATTTCAAAAAATATATGAAATGTTTTAAAATAGAAGAAGCAGTAGAGAATTGCTACATATACCAAATCCCATTTAAGCTTAGTAAGCAGATAAATCATTATAAGAGTAGTTATCCAACTTGAATGTGTATCAGGATCTCTCTTTTGAATGTAAATTACTGGACTCTACCCCAGTATTTGTGATTCTGTAACTTTAGTGTAGGCCTGGGATTTGGCATTCCCAGGTGGTGCTGAGATAGTTGGTCCTGGAGAGCCTGGTAAAGAGTAGACAAGAGCTGGGACCTCAGACCTGACCTACCCTGTTTTGAGACCCTGTTGCATCTTCTTGAAAGAGACAACCTCTTTGAGCCTCAGTTCTTTCATTTGTAACATCAGGGTAATAATAACTAGAATTGCTCAAAAATACAGTATCCTTGTTCCTTAAGTGTAATATCTTCAATTCCTGGTGCTTACCAACTTCCAAGCATGTGTCCTGGTCAGAGCGGTAAAAGGAGGTCAGTTTCCTTCCCCTCTTTGTAAAGCTGGTGCTTAGGAAGAAATAGCAAGGAAAACAGTCACAGGGAATGTGTTTAATTGGGCATGTGACTGCAAAAGTCATTTGGTTGTTTAACCATTTCTGTAGTGGACAAAATGTCCCTTCTTCACCTCCCTGCAAGTTTCCTCGACCTGTTGGGTATGTCAGAGGACAGCATTGAGTGCTTTAGAAAGAACTACTTAATATAGAAGATGCAAATGTATCCCGTCTTGAAACCTCATTTGGCCCTTCTCTTGCATTTATTTTTTTCTAAACTCTGCTTTACCTTCTGCACAGGGTCTTTGCTCCTCACTCTAGCCCAAATGAATATCTCCCTTTTACGATTTATCTCTGTTACCTAATTGCTACTTTGCTATAAGCAACTCGCTTTGAAACTTACCTGCTTAATGAGTGCTGTCTCCATGACTCTTCTCTGCAATTAGAGTAAACATTGTTTGAGGAAGTGAACTATGCTTTCCATTTCTTTTGAATTCCCTCTGAGTGCCTGGCTTCATTCTTGAACAGTCAGCAGGCAAATGCTGATTAAATGTATATTATCAAGTTTGCATAGATTTAAGATCAAAGCTTTGAACAGGAAACAGGGAAATAATTTCTTGTGTCTTCATGTTTAAGATGTAGATCTAGGTATCTTTCAGGTCATTGGTACTTACGTTTGACAAATTAGTCACTGACAAACCCCAAACTGCTCACGTTGACTGGTTATAGGAAAACTCCTAGGATGAATCAATATGCATCACCTTTCTCTGATGTTGTATCAACAAAAATTATTTGGGGGCTGTGGAAAACAAAATCTTGGGAAAATGAAACATGTCTGGCTTCCAATCATCAGATTATTTTGTGACTGAAATTATAAAAGCATTACGCTGAGTGAGTTATCCAGCCTTCTCCATTTAAGTGGACAGACATTAAACTCTTAAAATAATAAAACCCTGAGAGTAATGGGAAGTGGAGCGGAAAGGAGGGAGCTGAGGAATGAGATGAGGGCTTCCAGTCCTGAGTTGCTCGTTTGTGTCCCACTAAAGTACAGCCGTAAAATAAATAATGAGCCATTTGGAGTGCATGTGGTTTAACTTGTGCTCCCTCTCTCTCCCAAACATGGCTTATTTTAATAGAACAATGATTCGACCCAAGATAGGTCTCCCTGGAGAGAAGTTAGGGAGAGAGCCATGACCACAGGGATCTGTGGAATATCCACTAATTCTAAAATCATGCAACAGTTTGGATGGAGTTTTATGCAGCTTTTTGGCTAAGATTTATCACTTCAGGAAAATTATTCCATCTCTTATAACTGGCTTTTTTTGTGCACTCTTTTTTGCCACACCCTCCGGGAGGACTTGGTGCTGTGTACCAATTCCATTTCCCTATAAGTATAGAGAATGCCTCCAGTCAGCAAGGGGTGTAGTCCCAAAAGGAGTCAACTGGATGGAGGTGGTAGGATTTGCAAAAAAGCAATTTGACTTTCCATGATAACCTTAAGTCTTTAATTTGGATAAGTGGTTCCCAGTCATGGGTCATGACATACATTTGCGTATAGTGTCACAAATATTTGTAATATGTTACTAAACACATACTGCAGCACTGGTGAGTGGTTTACTCTTTATAGGTTGAATTTAAATCAAAGCCCTCCTGGGACAAAATCCACTCTCATGTATTTCTTTCAAAAAAGATTTATTTATTTATTTGAAAGGCAGAGTTAAAGAGAGGCACGTGGGGGGTGGGGGTGGGGAGAAACCTTCCATCTGCTGGTTCACAACAGAGTTGGGCTAACCTGAAGCCAGGAGCCAGGAGCCAGGAGCTTCTTCCGGGTCTCCCACACACATGCAGGGGCTTAAGAACTTGGGCCATCTGCTACTGCTTTCCCAGGACATAGAGAGCTGGATCAGAAGTGGAGCACCTGGACTCGAACCAGCAAGTAGTGGCTTTACCTGCTATGCCACAGCACTGGCCCCCAATTCTCTCATGTATTTCTAATATGCTTTCTAAGGTGGAGTTCAACCATGTGCCTACATATGCATATGGGAATAAAACTTGAATGCTTCAAGCTGAGAGTGATTTTAAAAGATAATAAAACATCACCTGAGATATGTGTATGCCATCTATGGGGCTCCAGTGAGTGAGTATGCTACACAAGACACAGACCTAGGAGATTACTGTAGTACTGCTTAGCAACAGGGTGAGCTCAGGCAAAGCCATCTAACTTTGGAGAATCTTGAATTTCCCACCAGAAAATTAGGAAAGTAATAAGATACAGTTATTGTGTTGTGATGCTTAATTGGGATGCTCTGTGTACATCACACAGTAAGTTATTAAACATTAGCAGCTATCAGTATTATTATTATGCTTATTCATATATACCTGAGACTTAGCAGTAGACTTAGCGTATAGTGACTACTTAATAATTCTACTATTATTTTTTGTTATTAATTTTCAAAACTTGATGAGTAGAACATAATTCTGACCATGTCAGACCTCATAGTTGCAGTTTTATTTCCTGTGTCCCTGTGTGTGATACCTGCAACCAAGTAAGTCACTAGAAGTGTTTCTTTAGTGGATAAAGAAACTTTTAACATTTTTGTTTTTTTCTGTACAGTTTGTGCAAGACGTCTCTTTCATCTAGGGAAGATGTCTAACAATATTTAGGTAGAACATTATGGTTTTTCCAACAGATGCCACTATTTAAGCTTCATATTTGCCAAACTTTGGCTTGAATTTGTTGTTTTGAGGCACTTGATTTTAGAACAATGCATTTGCTTAAAATGGAGGACATATGTTTTCCTGCTTTTTATCCTACCATATAGGGCTTAACTACTGTGATAACGTTGAGTGCTCTTAAAAATCATAAAACCTGAAATTTATTGAGTGTTCTGGCTGTGCCAAGCCTGAGAGTAAGTGCTTCCCATGTGTGAGCTATTTTAATCTTCAGAGAGCAGTAAGGTACATTCAGTAGTTGCTGCTAAACCATTGTACACATGAGAAAACAGAGGTTGAAGAATATATTCAATGTGGTTTCTTAAATAAGTAGGAAAGCTTTGTATCTCAGATCAATACCTGTTGGATTCCAGAACCTATGAACTTATCTGCCACAGAGTCAATCTACAATTTCGTCATAAATCATTGTGTGCCCACCTTGTGGTTCAACTGGCTTTCTGACACTGATTTCTTCTCTCCTAGATCTAAAGCACTCTGAAGGCAGGGACTGCATCTCACTTGGGGTTTTATTTCCTTTCTCCTTTTTGATGGACCCAGAACATGAGGAATTATTTTGAAAACCTCATTGTATTCATGTTGAATGTCTTTACAGCTTCCATCATTGTTGGTTGCATGATATACTTATTACAAATGAATTTTAAAAGCAAGTTTCTACCATCCTTTCAAGAGACCCAAATAAGGACTTTGAAAATAGTTCTTAAGTTCCTGTATTATACAGTATTCTCTGTACTCCAAACTCTCAAATACAAAGCAGGAAAATTTATGACAGTCTACCCTCTGGATGCCCCAAATTTAATTTCTATAGTGGAGTTAATTAACTTTCAAACCATACTGTATTCCAGTGTCCAGAAATGTGCAGTATCTGAAGTATGAATGAATTTAGTTGTGGGCCCAGATGTTACTTTCAGGAGCAATTTGTCTGTGATTGGAGAGGTGGTCCCACACAGATTAATTAAAAAGGAGACAATTACAGTGATGTGTTGAAGGCAGTCACAGCCAGGGAAAAGATTAGTGGAACTATCTGCCAGTGAAGTGGGATGTTTTATGTGACTTAAGAGAAAAGTACACTGTGTGTGCTTCCTCTTCCAAACATCTGGGTCAGACAGACCCAACACCTCTCAGAAAATCGGGAAAGAACCAATATGAATGACTCAAGAAGGAAGTGGTTGTATCTGTCTTAAGTGGAAGAATCTGGACATTAATGTCTCTCTTAAAATTGATGAAGGAAATCCAAACACATTAATTTGTTGAATTCTAGACATTTGATCCTAGTTTCTATCTTATTTGTGATGATGACAATAACATCACTGTGTCAGGACTCTTTCTTGAAACTGACATAACTCAAACTACTGTAAGTAGTAAAACAAACAAGAAACTTTCAGTGCAACTCAGGAAATGCAATAGATCAAAGTAGATAGGAATTTATCTTCTACTTGATCCAGGGCTCAAATGATGTCATGAGGACCCTGTTTCTGTCTCTTCATTCTCAGTGACTTCTTTGGTGCTGCCTCCTTTGTCAGACTCCAAATACAACATGGCTGCAGAGTCTCAGAGCCTACATTCTCTCCAATACACTTCTCAAAAAGGAAAAAAAAAGTGATGGTCTTTCTCCAGAATTCCTACCTAAAGTCCTGCTGCTTTGATGGGGTCATTGACCTACCTCTGAGCCAACGTCCACGGTCAGGGACGGGGATGCAACAAAGGGATAACTAATACCTGCCTGGAACACATATTTAATCCAGAAGCCTATGAGTTAAGAGTAACTGAAATACATTCATGATGAGTATTGACATTCACCTCCACTGCCATATAGCAAGATCCATGTAGTGGACATTAACTAATTGTTTCCCTGTGGTTTCTCATTCATTATTCAGAGACCACGTTGAGGTCCTACCATGATGAACAAAAACAGAACATGGTCTCTACTAACAGTGTAGAAGGGGAACATACTATGAAGGAATCATTACTACCTACACCTTAAGTATGAAAAAACAACGAGCCATCCTTATGTTATTTCAGTTCCTTACCATATTACAGTTACAAAGCAAGAAATATAAATCGAAACCCAAACCTCAGGTTTCCACAGCCCATGTCCTAATCTGTACTGGCCAAACATGTCCTGCTTTGTGCAATAATCTTCCTCAAACTAGTATACATTTATCTGTAGATGCCCACCAGGAAGATTATCACATGATGAGGAAAAGGACAGAAGGTAAAAGGTAAAGAACATGTATCCTCTTACTCCATCTCATACTAATGAGTCAGTATTAAATTCTTTTGGGTTATCAGTGATAGCCACAAACTGGCCAGCTGATTTTTGTGAATGTGTGTTTGTTCATCATTATTTCTCCTCAATGCTTTAAAAGAACAACCAATTGGGTCTCAGATCTTTGCCCTTGCTAGAGAATCTTTACATATTTATTGGCAGCATAAGCGTAATTGGGCCTTGTATGGCTTCTAGGAGTTCAACAGGTCTCTTTGTTTGACACATAAGAGTTCATAGCTCAGAGAAGTTAAGTGACCAAAGCCATTGAGCAAATAAGAGATGGAGCAGCAGCCTACATCACCTGTACCAAGAAAGCTGGGATCCATACATAGTTTTTTTTTCATAATATGGATTTTCCACAAACTTTTTAAAGACCCATATGTATTTTCCTAAAACACTAAACCTATACAAAGCTAATCAAAATTTTAACATTCCTTCCCTGAAAGCTCTAAAAATATCTCAAGTACCATCAGTAGTCATATCTCATACTTTGAGAAATCTGTTTAGTGCTCAGTAATTATCTTACCAGTTAGTCGGCCTCCGTGACAGGGTCAAGACTCAGGCAGGTAATTTCCACAGAGAAAGAGACACACATGTTTCAGGGTTGTGGGAATGTGGTCAGGTACAGTTCTTTCCCAGTCAGCATTGGTCTCCCCAGTCACCATCACATCCCCTCACACTGTGCTCACTTCCTGTCTTTCCTTGTGACATACACGTGCTATTTAAAAGTCAACACAACTTTCTTAGTCTCACTCTTGGAGACCTTTATTGTTCTGCAGCTTGTGTGAGTTTTTTGGTAGCTTTCAAAGTTACATTATTGTTCAAATTGAGAAATATCTATTTTGGTAGAGCAACTTCAACAATTTCTATGAAGCTATTGCCACCTTTGCTTTGTTTTGTTGTAATTATGTTTGGTTCCCCATAAGTTTCTCTACTTATTGTTGAGGTTCTACTACCCTCATAAGCCACGTAAGAATGAAATTCAGATCCCCAAGTGCACTTTTATCCCTAGTTGCTTGGAAGGAAGGATTAGGTAAACTACCTAATACTTCTCAGTTTTGACACAGTGAATAGGAGGAAGAGAAAAGACCCATTTGTGTTGAACACATTGCTTCACAAGAATTCAAGCTCTTAGAAGCGGCTCATTTGTTTCAGCATTTAACAACAAAATTAAGAAAGTCTGTGTTTGTTCTCATAGCTATTCTTGGCTACCATGGTGCTCAGGGAGGTTGGGGATAGTGAATGCTAACATACCTTCCTCAGGGAAAGGCGTTGCATGTTTATATTTTTGTTTTTGTTTTTTACTGTTTCTCATGAGAGAATCTACCAAATTGCAACATAACACAGTTTTCTTCCAACTCCACATTGGAGACTTAAACAGGGTACTTAATAACATTGTTAACTTCAGAGTGTGGATCCTTTTTCCAACTCTACTAATCTTCAAATCTTAAGTGGTGAAATAATCAGTGACATAAACCGATGAAGCAGGACATTTGAGTCAGTATCTCTGAGGATAAAATCTAGGCATCCTTTTCAAAGCACACCAGGAGACTCTAGAGTGTGCATGTGGTTTATAGGTCTTCCATGAGCCCCTGGGTTCAAGAGTCCCAATATAATATTATGGTTAGATGCAGTCGGGCAGGTCTGGAGTTGAATCTCGCTTCCATTTACTAGCCATGGCATAAGGCTATTTATTTAGTCTTTGTAAACCTTGAGTCTCTATGCATGAAATGGGGATAATGATGGCCCCTACATTATGGAGTGGTTCTGAGGTTTCGCATGATGAAACACCAACAGTGCAACCTACCTCCCCTACAGTGATGAACTAACTAGTCTTTCTGCCTTTGAGCTTCTTTGCTAAGCTCATATCATCTACCAATGAATCTTCATAAAGCTTTGCTCCGTTGAGCACTAAGAGAAAGACATTCAGCCCCTGACCTTTGGGAACTGGCCTTATACATCTACCAAGGGCTTGGTGTTGTTAGGCACTGGCCTGGAACTCAAAGCTTGGCAATGGTGTCTCCCCATTAGACATGAACGGTCTCACTGAATATCATCAGATATGCTCACCCTCTGACCGTGATGACATGAGACAAAAACAGACCACTTCATAATTTGTCTAAGCATGAAAACAGGTTGCTATGCAAACTACAAAAATACCATACACCCTCTTACCCCTCAGCTAGTGTGAGTAACAGCTGCTTCCTTACCTATTGCAGATTAGCCTGAGTCTGGTCTTCCCTTTTTCTGTATAAGGTTTATTATGACAGTCAATTTAAAAATTATGCCCACTCTCTGACAGCACCCAATCCAGAGTAAATATTTTCAACTCAAAAATCAACTAATTGAAATACAAATCCCATAATTAATACTTTCTAATACCTTGCTGTTAAGTGACACCATAGTTCCCAGGATATGGAGTCTCTCTCATTCCCTCTAGTAATGAACTTAAAGTGCTACATTCCTAGTGACCTTCTGTTGGAAGTGATACCACTCTCTTCTCCAAAGTTCAGCAGTCTCAGTCTCTCATTTAAGAATCTAAGGGTTGTTAAAACTCTTAATTCATCTTTATATAGCTGTGTCAAACCTTCTAAGCCTTTTTCACCTACTTTATATCACCCATGAAACCCCATTTGCTCATATTCTCTAGTGTGACATCCTAGGATACCCCTTTCATCCATTTATGATTGCTTTTTGTCTTATTTTTGGTCATGTCATTTCTATACTGTTTCTTTACTGTTTTCTCCTCTCATCTAGCCTTAAATAATAATTAAATATTTACTATGTAATGGCCACCATCTCCAGACAGATTCATGAGTTGAGTCATTAAGGATAGACAACAACCTTTGACTTAGAAGACTTTTTGTCTGTTCTGCAGAAGAGGAAACAGAGTTCCATGAAAGTTAAAAAATATGCTCAAATTCACAGTTAGGAAGCCATGGAATCAGGATGAATTACATACTGATTTCTCTTTCTAGTAAGATTTTTATAAAGATTAATGAGATAATGCAGGTAAAGGGTTCAACATTGTGGGATTTCCAAAAAGTCTTTGACATTTAACCTGGTTTTTTTCTTCAGATTTATTTATCTAATTGACATGCAGAGCAATGAGTTGTGCGAGGACAGAAAAAGAGAGGGAGATTGAGAGAGAGAGGGAGAGAGAGAGAGAGAGAGAGAGAGAGAAAGAGAAAAGAGAATCTTTAATCTGCTGGTTCACTCTCTGAATGGCTGCAATAACAAGGTCTTAGCCAGGCTAAAGCTAGGAGCCTAGAACTTAATCTGAGTCTCCCTTGTAGGTATCAAGGGAGCAAGTACTTAAACCATCTTCTACTGCATTTCCGGGAGCATTAGGAAGCTGGATTTGAAGCAGAGCAGTCAGGATTAGATTGGCACTCTGATATGGGATGCCAGGGTTGCAAATGATAGCTTAATCTGTTGTACCACAATTCTGACCTTAACATGAATTTGAATCCCTGTTTTGATGCTGAAAATCTTTCTTTGCCTTACACAGCTGAATAAATATTGTCACATGTATTAAGTTTGTCTTATCTTAACTCATTCATTCATAGAGGTCTATTTTCTCCCAGTCCAAACAGCCTTTTGAAGCTTGTCTGAGTCATTTTTGCCTTCCCATTTGGAACTATTGTCATATTGATTATCTGTTGGTTAAAAATGATCATAGAACTTACTTCAATCTAGTATACTCTGTTAAAGACTTGCAGATTCAAGTACTAACGTGCAGGTGCCTAAAACTGAATTAAAGATACCACACATACAGAGGATGTTCACAACACATGAGATTTTACAAAACAGTACAAATACCCCTTTAAGAATTACTCTAATAATCAGGCAGCAACACTTTTGTGAAAAGAATTGATCACCTAAAGATGAGTGATTCACAGAGCCTTCATGAACTAGGCTCAGAAATTGGGTGAGATGATGAGTTTCTTTTTTATCTGGAGCAAATATGTTTCTCAGAGAAAAGTTAAATCCTTCTGCACTGGATATTCACTGAAGACTCATTTTGTTTTCTTTTTTTATGTTACTGGATTCCTTATGTTGTATAGAATTTTTAGAGTTTATTTAATAAATATAAATTTCCAAAGTACAACTTTTGGGTTAGAATGGCTTTTCTCCCCCATAACCTCCCTCCCACCTGCAACCATCCCATCTCCCACTCCCTCTCCGATCCCATTCATATCAAAATTCATGCTCAATTATCTTTATATACAGAAGATAAATTTAATATATACTAAGTAAAGATTTTAACAGTTTGCACCCACACAGAAACACAAAGTATAAAGTACTGTTTGAGTACTAGTTATACCATTAATTCACATAGTACAACACATTAAGGACAGAGATCCTACATGTGGAGTAAGTACACAGTGACTCCTGTTGTTGATTTAACAATTGAGACTCTTAATTCTGATGTCAGTAATCACCCGAGGCTCTTGTCATGAGCTGCCAAGGTTGTGGAAGCCTCTTGAGTTTGCTGACTGATCTTATTTAGAAAAGGCCATAGTCAAAGTGGAAGTTCTCTCCTCCCTTCAGAGAAAGGTACCTCCTTCTTTGATGGTCCCGTTCTTTCCACTGGGATCTCACTCGCAGAGATCTTTCATTTAGGTGATATTATTTTTGCTACAGTGTCTTGGCTTTCCATGCCTGAAATGCTCTCATGGGCTTTTATCCAGATCCGATTGCCTTAAGGGCCGATTCTGAGGGCAGAGTGCTGTTTAGGACATCTGCCATTCTATGAGTCTGCTGTGTATCCTGCTTCCCATGTTGGATCGTTCTCTCCTTTTTAATTCTATCAGTTAGTATTAGCAGACACTAGTCTTATTTGTGTGATCCCTTTGACACTTAATCCTATCATTATGATCAATTCTGAACTGGAACTGATCACTTTGACTAGTGAGATGGCCTTGGTGCATGCCACCTTGATGGGATTGAATTGGAATCCCCTGGCATGTTTCTAACTCTGCCATTAGGGGTAAGTCTGATTGAGCCTGTGCCAAACTGTATATCTCCTCCCTCTCTTATTCCCACTCATATTTAACAGGGATCACTTTTCAGTGAAATTTAAACACCTAAGAATAGTTGTGTGTTAATTAAAGAGTTCAATCAATGGTATTAAGTAGAACAACAACAACAACAAAAAACACTGAAAGGAATTAAATAATAAGTTGCTCCCTAACAGTCAGGACAAGGGCTGATCAAATCATTGTTTCTCATAGTGTCCATTTCACTCCTACAGGTTTCCTTTTTGGTGCTTGGTTAGTTGTCACTGATCAGGGAGAACATATGATATTTGTCCCTTTGGGACTGGCTTATTTCATTCAGCTTGATGATTTCTAGATTCCTCCATTTTGTTGCAGATGACCAAATTTAATTTTTTACTGCTGTATAGTATTCTATAGAGTACATATCCCATAATTTCTTTATCTAGTCTTCTGTTGATGGGCATTTAGGTTGATTCCAGGTCTTAGCTATTGTGAATTGAGCTGCAATAAACATTGAGGTACAGACAGTTCTTTTATTTGCCAATTTAATTTCCTTTGGGTAAATTGATAGCTTAGTTATTTGGTGCCTTTCCAATTTCTTGATGTAGGCCCCTATTACTATAAAATTTCCTCTTAACACTGCTTATGCTGTATCCCATAAGTTTTGATATGTTTTGTTGTTATCCTCATTTACTTCCAGAAAGTTTTTGATTTCTCTTTTGATTTCTTCTATGACCCACTGTTTATTCAGGAGCATGTTGTTCAGTCTCCATGTGAGTTGCTAATTTCCAGCTTCATTCCACTGTTGTCTGAGAAGATGCATGGTATGATTTCAATTCTTTTGAATTTGCTGAGACTTGCTTTATGTCCTAGTATGTGGTCAATCCTAGAGTAGGTTCCATGTACTTCTGAGAAGAATATGTATTCTTTAAATGTAGGATTGAAAGTTCTGTAGATATCTGTTAGATCCATTTGAGCCATAGTGTCAATTAAATCTACTATTTCCTTGTTGATCTTCTGTGCAGTCGATTTGTCTATTTTTGAGAGTGGAGTATTGAAGTCCCCCAATACTATTGTATTGGAGTCTAAGTCTCCCTTTAAGTCCCTTAACATATTTCTTAAATAAACTGGTACCCTGTAATTAGGTACATATACATTTGCAATAGTTACATCTTCTTATTGAGTTGATCCCTTAATCATTATATAGTGCCCCTCTTTGTCTCTCTTAACAGTTTTTTGTGTTAAAGTTTATTTATTTATTTTTTTGATACTATGATGGCTACGGCAGCTCTTTTTTGGTTTCTGCTGGCATGGAATATATTTTTTCAACCTTTCACTTTCAGTCTGCATACATCTTTGTTGGAAAGATGTGTTTCTTGTAAGCAGCAAATAGATGGGTTTTGTTTTTTAGTCCATTCAGACAGTCTGTGCCTTCTAACTGGAGAGTTGAGGCCATTTACATTCAATGTGACAATTGATAAGTAGTGACTTTGCCCTGCCATTGTCCCAAAGATATTTCTAATATATGCTTTGAACTTCCTGTGATCTTTTACTGGGAGATTTTCTTCCTTTACCTTCTTTCATATTGATGGCGCTGTTTCTGTGTTTCTGTGTATAAAACATCTTTAAGCATCTTTTGCAGGGCTGGACGAATGGTAACAAATTCTTTCAATTTCTGTTTGCTATGAAAGGTCTCTATTTCACTTTCATTCACAAATGAGAGCTTTGAAGGATATAATATTCTTGGCTGGCAGTTTTTTTCTCTTAGTACTTGGGCTATATCTCGCCATTCGCTCATAGCCTGTAGGGTGTCTGATGAGAAGTCAGCTGTGAGTCTAATTGGAGATCCTCTGAAAGTAATCTGACATCTCTCTCTTGCACATTTTAGAATCTTTTCTTTATGTTTTACTGTGGTGAGTTTGATTATAATGTGTCATGGTGAGGATTCTTTTGGTCATGTTTATTGGGGGTTCTATGTGCTTCCTTTACTTGGATGTCTCTTTCCTTCTCCAAACCTGGTAAGTTTTTTGCTAGTATTTCACTAAAAAGGCCTTCTAATCCTTTCTCTCTCTCCATGCCTTCAGGAACTCATGGAACCCGAATGTTGGGTTTTTTAATAGTATCATATAGATTCCCAACAATATTTTTAGATTGCTAATTTCTTCTTCCTTTCTTTGGTTTGACTGTATACTTTCCTGTGCTCTGTATTCTAAGTCTGATATTCTCTCTTCTACCTTACTGATTCTGTTTTTAAGGCTCTCAAATGTGTTTTCCATTTGTTCTACTGAATTCTTCATTTCATTTTGGTTTTTCTTCAATATCTCAATAAATTCCTCATTTAATTTTGATTCCTCTTAAGATTTCATTTTCATGAGAGATTTTCTGTCCTGTCCTGTATGGATTTATGTAGTTCATGCATTTGTTTTTGATAACTTCTAAATGTTCTTATAAATTTTTTGAAATCTGTATCTTGCATTTCTTCTATCTCATCATCTTCATAGTCTTGTATTAGAATGTCATGTTCATTTGGGAGCATCATGATGTCTTCCTTGTTCTTGTTTCCTCGGTTTCTGTGTTTGTTGTTTGGCGTTGTGGAGATATTCTTTGATTGTTTCTTCTTTTTTTTTCTTGCTGTGGATTTTCTTGTTATACTATGACTCTAGATTAAGTGGACTGTCTGCTTTTGGTGAATCTCTAGAGGCTTGTGGTGGGTGTGGCCAGAGAGCTCTGTTCAGTTCTTCAAGGTTAAGGGTATGTCAAAGGTGACACACCCTGGTTTGGCATGGTAAATCTTCTCTCCCTCTTTTTTTTTTTTTTTTTTAAATCAGAAGGGAAGTGATTCCGCTCAGCTGAGCTCTTCTCCTTGCTGGCAATCAGTGCCTGAGCGCTAGCCCCAGTGGGTATAGAATTCATCTGCTCTGTCCCAAGGACCACACAAAGGATCTGTGCAGTCCTCCGTGTAAGCTCAGATTCCCCTGCAATGTCTCTCAGCGGGTAGCCCAGGCTACCGAGTTTGTGGAGTCTGACACCGAGATTATTTATATCTCAGCCACACCGTGGGTTCTCCCACACACCCTCAGTTTTTGTTTTCACTTTCCCAGTTCATAAACTCCACACATTCACTAGGTCTTAGTCTCCTGTTATTACTCCCCACCAGAGTCAGGTTTTTCTGTTTGGCTGAGGGCAGTCACAGCCCTGAGCTGGTGCAGCTGTTATGTATGTCCAAAATGGCACCTGCTCTATTGACTTGCTCGCCTTTGTAAGGTGAATGGAGAGAGAGAATCATGTCCAGACTGTACCTTTTGTTTTTTCTCTCCTCTAGTTAGGCTGGTGTACTTCCCCCATGGGGCTTCAAGCCTCATTCCCTCTAGGCTCTTCCTGCCGTTTCTCTGCCAGTGTCTTGGGCAACTGCGGTTTAGCCTCACCTCCTTTTCCAGTGCTGGTCTGTAGACTCAGCAGCTGAGGTTCCGAGCCATGGGTGCCTGTGCCCTCCACATAGGTCCACTATGTCCCTCTAATTCCAGAAGAGTTTCTTCTACACTTTTTTTCCTAGTATCTCCACTTTTATTAAACTATCTTTTCCTGGACTATCAGTGAGCTCCCTCCCTATTCTGCCATCTTGGAGCCCTCTCATTTTTTTTTTGTTTTAATGTATTCAGGGAACTTTCTGATTCCTGTATTGGAGGCATACCACTCTACTACTAGGAGCTGCTATCCCTGGAATGGGCCTTGTATAGAACATTCTTTAACTCAAAGGAGGAGTTTGCAGATGAGTTTAAAGCAGAATGAATTCAGATGGGAATGAAACCATTTTAATGAGTGTAACTGGTCTTGAAAGAGAAAGATCTTTCACATATCATTTGAGACACTGGGTAATGGGTTCAGTCTGAAGACTCCAGGAAATTTGTAACTTCAGAGATTCTAAGAAGATAGACCTGTTCTGTTGTATTTGTTTTTGTTGTTGTTGTTGTTAAAGATTTATTTATTTATTTATTTATTTGAAAATCAGAGATATGTAGAGAGAGAAGGAGAAGCAGAGATTGAGAGAGGTCTTCCATCTGCTGGTTCACTCCCCAGTTGGCCACAATAGCCCAAGCTGCCCTGATACAAAACCAGGAGCCAGGAGCTTCTTCCGGGTCTCCCACATGGGTGCAGGGACCCAAGGACTTGGGCCATCTTCTAATGCTTTTCCAGGCCATAGCAGAGAGCTGGATTGGAAGTGGAATAGCCAGGACTCGAACCAGTCCCCATATGGGATGCCAGCACTGCAGGCAGTGGCCTTACCCACTACACCACAGCACTGGCCCCCTGTTGTATTTGACCTTACATTGGACTTCTTTCCATTTTGGAGTGACAAAACAAAGCAGTATACACCGAGAGCCCTCTTCCTTCCCCCGGTGTGAAAGAGCATTCTCTGCACTTTGTGATCGCTCTCATTGCTGTTTAAGGAGAGCCCTGTGTTTACCTGCTGGGGCTTTTATGCTACTTCCACAATGCAATGGAGAGCTAGAAACAAAAGTTTGGTTAGGAAAGGGAGAAGATTGAATCAAGAGAGAACAAGGAGAAAAGTAAATGGAAGGACAAATGAGAGAGAAAGGAAGCTCTTTCCCTTTCCCAAGCTCTCTCCCATAGCCCTACACTACGTGAGCGTCTTTCATAAGATGTCGATAGCCATGCCCCCCTGCCTCAGAGTCTGAGTCACTTGGTGCTAGAGCAATAACTTTTTAAAAGTCTCCCTCGGGAGATTAATATTCCACTTAGGTTATCACCCTCAGGAACAGGTGAATTATTAAGTCCCCGCTTCCTTTGAGGTACTATGATGGATCAAACTTCAAATTCTTATTGTTTAAGAGCATGAGCTCTTGACCAAAACCTGTACTGTGTTTAACTCTGCTTTTGATATGCTATGTGACATTGAACAAGTTATTTAACCTCTAGGAGTCTTCATTTCTTCATCTGCAAAGTGAAAGCAACAGTAATATCTTTCATGAAAATACATGAGTATTAAACGATGTGTATAAATTATTAGGTTCAGTGCCTGACATGTAGTAAGAACTCAGACAATGATGATGATGGTGGTGATGATGGTGATGATGATGGTGGTGGGATGATCCTCTTGCAAGGAGAGGAAGTGTAAATTTGGATGTTGCATGTTTCAGTGCATCTTATGATAAAATATGGCCAAAACATAGATAAAGTTCATAGATAATAAATTTTGTGGACAAAGATTGTGAGGAAAGGGAGTAAGTGGAAGTTAGACATATTCTTTTTTGAAAACTTCAGAATTAAAACATAAAGAGCTGAAGCTTCTCATTTTCATGGTCCTTTCACAAGATATCACTAAGCCAAAACACTGAAGTCTTGGTCTCTGACTGTATTAACTCAAAAAGATAATTTCTGTTCCTGCTGTTTTAGGAAGATGGGGGATATATATGAGAAAGTTCTCTACCAGATGCAGGTGTTATTTTCAACTGGCAATGCGTCAGTACACATTATCTATAAACCAACAGAGAAATCCATCAAAGATGAGGAAGCAAGACTATAATTTGAGACTTCTGGGAGATCCAACCTCTATCACATACATACATGTAGAAAAAATGTGGTGGCACAAACTTTTTAAGACTTTATTTTGTAACTACATAAAACAAGAAAGACTGATTATGTGTAATCTGCTGGAAGATCAGTTCCTTGTTGTTGCTTTGCTATTTTTAAATCCCCCAGCCCCTCCTCCCGTTCCAGCTTATAAAACAAAAACCCAAGCCTAATTAAAATCAGAACCTTGTATCCTATTAGTGCACTTTTGCCAGGCCATGGCTATCACATTGTTGTTCTGACCAGTTTACTCATTAGTGTTTATTATTAATCATCTGTGGCTGGAAACATGACCCAGAGGGAAGAAGACCAGAGCAACAGCATGTAGTGACATTGTTAGAATTATTCACAGTGTTGTCTACAGGAATCACTCAACTCAAATCTACAACCACAGCAGATGCCTCACTGTGCCAAATCGCAGGTATTGGCAGCCAGGCAAAGCAGGCTTCCCTTAGCACTTGGCAAGATTTTGCTTCATTCTTTCCTTTGTCTAAAGTCCAGTGTTTCCCAGACATAAAGGTGGGACACGCTGAGGAAATAAGAGTTTCTTGCAATTGATAATGAAGTTCTAATATCACTTATCTGCCCACTACCCATAGAAAATGAACAGTTTTGATGAGTGAGATTTGGGCACAATGAGAAAGTGTCTTGGGGATATCAAATATATCAGTATACTACACTTTGAGTGATGATGCGTCTGAGTAACTTAATCTGAACTCAGCTTGCCTGATGAAATCTTTTTACCCATGTGATATTTAAACAAATATTTATTGAATGTTGACTGTGAGCCAGGTCCCTAGTATCAAAGAAAAGGCAGGAGATTAACAAAAATATCATTATGCCATACATCACTATATTTTAGTCAATGATGGATCATATATATGACTGTGGTCTCATAAGATCATGTCATCTTGTGACATCATAGTCATCTTAATTTCTGTAAGCACATTCTACAATATTCACACAGCTGTGAAATCAACTAACAGATTTCTCAGAATGTATCCTCATAGTTAAGTGACATGACTATATTAAAAATCACTATTAAAACCGATGATAGAAACATGAGTATTAAAATTCATATTAAAATTAATGATATGCAAAAGATGCTTAAAGATGTGTTACACACAGAAACACAGAAACACGGCCATCAACATGAAAGAAGGTAAACGAAGGGAACCTCACAGCAAAAGATCACAGGGAATTCAAAGCATACATTTGGATAAAGAAATTATGGGACATGTACTCTATAGAATACTATACAGCAGTCAAAAACAATGAAATCCGGTCATTTGCAAAAAGATGGAGGAATCTGGAAAACATCATGCTGAGTGAATTAAGCCAGTCCCAAAGGGACAAATATCATATGTTCTCCCAATCGGTGACAACTAATTGAGCACCAAAGGTGAAACCTATTGAAGTGAAATGGACACTATGAGAAACAGTAACTTGATCAGCTCTTGTGCTGACTGTTGTTGTACAATGTAATACTTTATCCATTTTAGTAATTTTTTTATTCTAGTACTATTGGTTGAACTCTGTAATTAACAAACAATTATTCTTAGGTGTTTAAATTTTAACTGAAAAGTGATCCCTGTGAAATATAAGAGTGGGAATAAGAGAGGGAGGAGATGTACAATTTGGGACATGCTCAATCGGAACTGCCCCAAATGATGGAGTTAGAATTGTGCCACGGAATTCCAATACAATCCCATCAAGGTGGCATGTACCAAGGCCATCTCACTAGTCCAAGTGATCAATTTCAGTTCACAATTGATCACACTGATAGGTCTAAGAGTCAAAGGGATCACACAAACAAGACTAGTGTCTGCTAATACTAACTGATAGAATCAAAAAGGGAGAGAATGATCCAACATGGGAAGCGAGATACACAACAGACTCATAGAATGGCAGATGTCCTAAATAGCACTCTGGCCTCAGAATCAGCCCTTAAGGCATTCAGATCTGGCTCAAGAGCCCATGAGAATATTCTAGGCATGGAAAGCCAAGACACTCTGGAAAAAAAAGAAGACCTAAATGAAAGATCTCTGTGAGTGAGATCCCAGTGGAACGAATGGGGCCATCAAAGAAGGAGGTACCTTTCTCTGAAGGGAGGAGAGAACCTCCACTTTGACTATGACCCTGTCGGAATAAGATTGAAGTCAGCGAACCCTAAAGGCTTCCATAGCCTTGGCAACTCATGACTAGAGCCTAGGGAGATTACTGATGCCATAAACAAGAGTGTCAAATTGTTAAATCAACTTCAGGAGACACTGTGTACTTACTTCTCATGTGGGATCTGTCCTTAATGTGTTGTCCAATGTGAAGTAATGCTATAACTAGCACTGAGACAGTATTTTACACTTTGTGTTTCTGTGTGGGTGCAAACTGATGAAATCTTTACTTAGTATATACTGAATCTATCTTCTCTATATAGATAATTAAAAAGGAAAAAAAAATCTTGGTGTTAAATTGGAAATTGCCTAGAAAATTAATCAATTTTTTTAAAAAAATATATCATGTAGGATCTCTGTCCTTAATGTGCTATACATTGTGAATTAATACTATAACTAGTACTCCAACAGTATTTTTCACTTTGTGTTGCTGTGTGAGGGCAAACTGTTGAAATCTTTACTTAATATATACTAAACTGATCTTCTGTATATAAAGAGAATTGAAAATGAATCTTGATGTGAAGCAAGGGGAGAGGGAGTGGGAAAGGGGAGGGTTGCGGGTGGGGGGGAGTTATGGGGGGAAGCCATTGTAATCTATAAGCTGTATTTTGGAAATTTATATTCTTTAAATAAAAGCGTTATAAAAAAAAATTAATGATAAAAATTTATTGACATCCAAATTTTCAAGTGATTTTGTAACTGATATTGTTGCTATGGGCACTTAGGGAGAGCTCATAGACAAAGTTTACCTGAATCAATATCCTTAACCAAATTATTGTAGCTTTGTTAATATTGTAGTTCCTTCATCTGGAAACACATGTTTTAACATTTAATTTTTTTCTCTACTTCCCAAAGTTATAAATCCCTATTTTTAAATTCATTTGGAAAATATGAGGAAAAAAACTTAGTTACCCATAATCTTACCATACCCAGAATAAGCCTTTGAGTATAGAATAGGTGACTTTAGTTGATGAAAATGTCATTTTTAGTTCAAGTTAGTAGATATGCTTATATTGAAAATTCAGCTGATTGAAACAAAGGGGTACATTATGACAATGAGAAGAATTTGTTAGGAATTAGTGGTTTCTTCTGTGAGTGAAATATCCTAATTTAGCATTTTTGTTAAACCAGTTTGGAAAATGATAAAAGATTGAGATGGTGATGTTTTATGATTACAAGTGTATGTGTTTTCTTCCATGAAGAAAATTCTAGTGCCTAAGAGATCTGTAACTGAGTGGTTTTTGCCTGCTTAGTCAATATAGTTTTTTATCAGGTGTCTTTTATGTACCAGTAATAAGACATGGAGATTCAGAAACAGAGATACGGAGATGCTTAGTCTAGGGAACTAGCGGCCTTAGACCAGTAATAATACTCAGATGAAGTATCGTGGTGGTACATGTTATGAAGGGAATATAGGTGCTATGAGATTTAATAGCAGGAGCCCTAACTTATTCTAGATAATGAGAAAAGCCTTTTATAATCAAGTATACTTAGAACTCATGCAGTGCATTTGGGAGAAGGCAGTAGGTTCAGTCTGTGGTCTGAAGTGGAGTTGATTTCAGCTACCATGATCAGGTGGAGATCTGTACTCAATTGTTCAAAATAACTACATGTACCAAGGCCATTTTAACTTTACTGAGTTTGCTGCTCTAAATGTGGCTATGTAAGTGCATCTGGAAAATAACATCCTAGCGCGGTCAATCACCCTTCTCACTGACCTTCTTTGGAAGAGAATGTCCCTTCTTAGAGGCCATTTGCTGGAACCCCACCCTTCAGCATTTGATATATAGTGTCACTTTGGACCTAGATAAGAGGATACCAGGAATTCCAGGCTGTATGCATAAATGGATACAAAAAGCATCTGATAGGTTCTTTGAGTGGTTGTGGCAAAAAAAAAAAAAAAAAAGATGCATTATGATTTACGCACTGTACATTGGGAGATGTCTCATCTGAAGCCAACTACTGAAATCAAATGAATAATTCAGCAAGCAGATCAATTGCATCATCTCACTTGCCATGTTATTGCTATTTTTATGTAATTGCAAAGTGAAAAATAAATTGATGTCATAAATAAACAACTGTCATTTTATGTGATGTAGACCCTAGCATCTTAGACATGTTCTATTTGGGGGTACTACTCTGGTGCATTTTATACAATTAAAAATGTGGCCTTATTAAATTATGGAGAGAAATATCTCTACATGGTATTTCAATGTCAATGTTGAAAGAAAAACAATGTAGTAGATGAAGCATCAGATTTCTTCTTCTGGAGCATGTTCTTCATTTCTGGTCTTGTTCTGGAAGACATTACTCAAGAGAAAGCTCTTAATGCCCAGGAGATAGTGTGATAGTACACTTGACACAATGCAACTAAAACAAATCAGTTTAATTCCTTTCATGTTGCCTTTAAAGTAGGTAGAGATAAACGGACTACATCCAAAGTCCTACTTTCCTTCCCCATGAATCCTTCCTTGATTAAGTAAAAGATAATAACAATTACCTTGTCCTTTTCATTTTATGCTTCTATAAGAAACATAAATATCACTTAAGTAAATCTTATATCACCTCCATAAATAGTCATATCATGTCATAATTAATATTGTAACTAGCACTTTTAAAATGCTACTGAAAGTCATAAATTTCACAATTAGTGGCCTTTCCATTTTTCAGGTTTTTAAAATCAGTCTTGCCTTCCTTGATCAGAAAGGATCAAGGATTATTTCTTGCAAGTATTAAACGAACATATTTTCTGGGTGAGACTAAAAAGTGTCTGAACTTCAAAATTACTATTAAAAACTAGAAACGCACTTTTATTTACTTACTGTTGATTGAAGGATAAGCTCTAACTTGAAGTTTAGTCTTAAAAAATATATTTTCTGTGAAATTTATGAACTTTCTTAGTAGTAACTGTGTTGGACTTTAACAACATAGGTTTGTCTTTAAACATCTTATATCTGAAATTCTTTCAACTGCATTCATTTGAACATCAATTAGATTGCCATCAAAATTTGGTTGTTTTAGAATAGATACTCTTTCAGGATCAACCAAGTAGGGTATCTGTATAATGTATCTTGTCTAATATACTAGGTAGTATTAGTAGTAATAATAACAAAACAACCACAGCATGATTTAGAGAGCACAGGCTTTTCTTTGTCTTGTCATACTTCTCTTTATTTCATTATTTTATGAAGAACTATCTATTTTTTGGAAGTCAGAGAAAGAGAGAGAATCTTATATCCACTCTTTGACTCTCTAGACTCCCCAGATGGCCACATGGCCAGGGCTGGGCCAGGCTGAAGCCAGGAGCAAGGAGCTTCATCCAGGTCTCCTACATGAATGGCAGAGACCCAGACACTTGGGCCATCTTCTGCTGCTTCTCCCGGGTGATTAGCAGAAAGCTGAATCAGAAGTACATGAGCTGCCCCAGTATGGGATGCTGGCATTACAGCGAGGGGCTTTACCCACTGTGCCATGACACTGGTCTGTCTCTTTCATTTTAGAATTGAAAATATAATGGGGTTTATAAAGCCAAATATAATTTAAATTGAACTCTTCCATACTTCTTTTCCAACTCAGGTTGGAAAATGGACAGAACCCAAGGAGGAAAGAATGAGAGGTTTTGAACTTTGTGGGGGAAAAGTGTAGGGAGTCTGGATGCTTCTATTGTTTCTCAGCTGGGCTGGGCTGGGCTGAGCTGGGCTGGGCTGTCATCATTAATGTGTAGATGTTCTTAACTATGTCCTACAAAAAAGTAAAAAATGTGCAGCCAAATGTCGTTTCATGGGAAAAATAAACAAATTCCATTTGATGAGATTTCTGGGGAAGAATGAATCCAGGCTGGGTGGAATTGACAAAGCGCACTGATGAAAAATTTTTTTTTTACCTGTGGCGCCGTATGCCTGCCATTCTGATGTCTAAAGGTGACTGTTTTTAGAAAGATTCTATCGTTTTACCTCAGACAAAGCAAATTATCCTCCCGTTTCCTATTAAAACTCTATCTTAGTGATTAGAAAGGAAAAAGAGTCTTTGCCAGTGCTAAATGGCAGAGTATTAGTAACATTGACTGAGCGAGTTGAATTCATGGGACTGAAATATTCAACACAGAGTATTCAAAGGAACATCATGACTTTGAAGCATGTATATGTATCAGATCCTATCTGGTAGAAGCTGGCATTGGTTTTATCAACACTAACCTGTAGGATGTTTGTAGCCTAGAGTGAGGTGTGTGGATAGATGGATCCAATGCTAGAGAATTCACTAGAGCAGATGGAACACTACACACATTCTGCACAACATCCCTCACTCAGCCTACAGTATGTTTCTCCACCTTGAGGGAAAACACAAGACCTTTACAAGAGTAGGTGGCATCCTGAACCTGTCTCCTCTCTTAGATCTGCTCTACTAAGTCAGTTGATTGTTTCATTGAGCATCATTCAGTGCAAAGATCCAAAAAAATTGAAGTGATCAGTCTTAACAAGAACCAAATGATAGACACATCCATTGTATATTAGTACCTAACTGTGTATACTTGTTGAATGAATGAAATCGTCTTGCACATGTAAGTGAATCTTTTTCATTAAGTTACAACTCTGTGGCAACAGGGATTCTACCTGACAATTTGGTGAGATTATTTCTGTAAACTAGTTGTAGGCTTTAGTCCAGTGGCTGAAGCTTAGATAACGTTAATTTAATACTTGTTGAATAAAATTTAAAAGTATAAATCATCATGTCGTTAACATTTGTATCTTACGCATGTAGGAACTGAGTTCAAAGGAAAGTAAGGATCCGCATGCCCAGGGGTCTGAGACATGGTACTGCATCCAGCCCTTGGTTTGGGTTCTTAAACTACATCAGATCATGGGAAATTTGCATCTTTGGACTACTCCCTTCTGATCTAAGTACACTTCATTACTTTTAATAAACTATTTTGAATTCTTGCAGTGAGTGATACTGAGAGAAATAGCCAAGCAAAACTCATCACTTTATTTATTCTAGAGATTGTCTTGAGGATACAGATAATAGACTACTTACAAGGACTCGGAAATTTTTCTGTCTTTGAGTGGGAAATGTTGGCTACTCCTGAGCAACTGATGGCTTCTCCATCATGTAAACAACATGAATTTGTAACTGAGTGAAAATTCTTTTTGCTTTGTCCACTTAGGAAGTCAAAGCCGACTTTGGAGGTGAACTTAGTGATCATATACCTATGTGTGTTTTTATCTCACATCATTTTATAAGTCTAGCCCTCTTTTCTCCTCATTGTGCTTTTTTACATAGTTTATGCTTTTTAAATTTTATTTAAGTTACATAGTTTTATGTATTTCATATATACAGTTTTAGGAACATAGTAACACTTTTTCCCTTTACCCTTTCTCCTTTCCATGCTCCAACCCTTCCTCCTCCTCCCTCTCATATCCCTACTCTCAATTTTTATGAAGATTTATTTTCAGTTTACTTAAAGATCAATAGTTAACCCTACACTAAGTGTAAGAGTTCAACAAATAATATGAAAAAACAAAAAACAAAAAAAACGCTGTTCCTCAACAGAAGAGACAAGGGCTGTAAACAATCATTGAATCTCAAGATGTCTATTTCACTGCAATACATTACATTTCAGGTACTCTATTACTTACCTCAGATGAGGAAAACGTATGATATATCTTTTTGGGACTAGCTTATTTCACTAAGTAGAATGGCTTCCAGTTGAATCCATCTGTTGAAGAAGCCAGGATTTCATGTTTTGTTTTTTTTTTTTAACAGCTGAGTAATATTCCATAAAGTTGAAGGACACGATTCACTCTTATGGTATGTTAGCATGCTATGACATAAGTCTATACTTGTATTATTTGTAAATAAGAATCTATTAAAAAAAAAAAAACTCCAATAGAGGCAAAGGTTGTGAGAGTGATGAAGAGTTTAAGAAACCCTGAATTCTAATGCCAACACTACTATTTTCCACCGGTGTCACCTTAAGTAAGTTACTTCACCTCGGTTTCTTTATTCATAACATAACATAGGATGCTAATGCTACAAGGATTTGTTGCCAGGATAAAAGGAGATGATGTGTATGAGGCACTTGGCCCAGAGCCCAGCACACACAAAGCACATTATTTTTTTATTTTTAATTTTTTTGACAGGCAGAGTTAGAGAGAGAGAGACAGAGAGAAAGGTCTTCCTTCCATTGGTTCACCCCCCAAATGACCGTTGGCACAGCGCAAATGGCCGTTGCGCTGTGCCAATCCAAAGCCAGGAGCCAGGTGCTTCCTCCTAGTCTCCCATGCGGGTGCAGGGTCTAAGCACTTGGACCATCCTCCACTGCCTTCTTGGGCCACGGTAGAGAGCTGGACTGGAAGAGGAGCAACCAGGACAGAACGTGCCGCCCCAACTGGGACTAGAACCCAGGATGTCAGTGCCGCAGGCAGAGGATTAGCCAAGTGAGCCGCGGTACCAGCCTGCACATTATTTTTGTACTCTCTTGTTCTACTCTCTGTCTCTTCCTTTCCTACCTACCACATGCGCAGTGTTATAAAGCTTCTCCTACTCAGCACTATTGACATGTTGGGCCACATCTTTCTTTGTCCTGAGCAGCAGAGGGTTTTTGGCAGCATCCCTTACCTCTACTCACTAGATGCCAGTAGCTCCCCCTCAGTTGTGAAAAGAAACAAAAAATGTCAACAGGCATTGCCAAATGTCCCATTGAGGGCAAGATGGTTTGTGGTTTGGAATCACTGCTTTAGAAGTCTGCAGACCCTTCTCCCCAGTAATTCTCTGTCAGGTCAGTTTCCCAGATCAGTTGACATGCCACTGGTTTTGTTTGCTTTTTAAATCCAAACTTAGTGGTCCCTTAGGATCCTGTTCTCCTCCAATCATGCGGTGAACACTTATTGAATATCAGTAATGGCCTTTGCCCTTAAGGAGGTGTTGTCCAGGGAGGGAGTTTGACTGTGTCTACAAACCATCATGTACAGCTCAGTGAGTGCTAAAAGCTGGAGATAAATAAACTCCCCTACTCTGTACTGTGTTATCAAAATGATAATTCAAGGCACATGCTTTCACACCAGATTTTTTAGGGGGCAGTTACATTGCAATTTGTATGAAATATTATAAATGCATAAAAATAAGTAGGTAAAAATTTAATGAATCACTCTTTTGAGAAGAGTAAAATTAGTGCCTAGAAAAACTGAAACATGCAATGATTATCAGAGGCAGTGATTCATTTTTCTAGAAATAGATAATCTGATTCATAGTAAGGCAGTGATGATTGATAAAAGGTTAGGGTGATGTCCCTTTCAGATGCCATTTGCATCTTAATGCAGGACTGTCATGTGCTTATTGTAAGTGTGAGTCATATGGGAATGATGTTTGTAAAAATGGAACCTGAATACTTTCTGTAAACTAACAAAGGGAAAGCTATCAGGGCAGGAAATTTCCCTTTCTTTCTTTAATAAAGAAAAAAGAAAACCATACACATATTTAAAAACAAACAACCCAGCCCTGGGTCCCTCATCATCTTGGGGACCTGCACCAGGAAACAGAAAATACTAGAGCAAAAAGAGTTTGGTATAAAATCAAATAAGATTTGGAGATAACGTCTTACAGCTAATGGTGGTGATGAACGTGATACAAATTAATGATAGATGGAAAATATCTTGGTAATATTCCTCGTATTTTTTACTGAAAAGTAAGTCAAAAAAACATGACTTTGTCCAGACTTCCCTCTGTCTACTTTCCTATTTACATTGCTGGCTACTCACCTTCACACAGATGAAACCACCCATAAGTGTACAATCATGTTGATGTGTCCGGAACTGTTGTGGAGTTCATTGTTTTTACCAAGCTTGGTGCTGTTGATCACTTAGTGTTTCCTTATAAAATTTCCTCCTGATGACTACTATGCTTTGTGAAAGATCTGTTTCCAAATACAACTGCCTTCATGCACAATGGCCATTGGTAGGTTTTGAAGACAGAGGGAAAACAAG
Source organism: Sylvilagus floridanus (assembly GCA_949820135.1). NCBI lineage: Eukaryota > Metazoa > Chordata > Mammalia > Lagomorpha > Leporidae > Sylvilagus > Sylvilagus floridanus. The sequence continues at coordinate 43,295,182 of OX463241.1, forward strand.
AGAGAAGACAAACTTTACTTTTTGAGAAAGGCCTGGCATTGAGGTTCTTAAGTCAGTCTACTCGGTTAACTTATTGAAGAACACTTATACCAGTACACAAATGTATTTGACTCTGAGTCTTAAGAGCTGAATAATCAAATTTAGGGACCAGGTGAGAAGGCACTAATAGAAACCAGAAATTCATTTTCATTGTGTTTTCTAAAGCTCAACTTTGTACAGTCTCATGAAAAGCGCAGAGATACTTCCCCTGTGTGTAGAATAGGGTCATTTTAAGGACACATTTGTTGGACTTGGCTCTCTTGGCGTCAGTTCAGGACAGCTAACAAAAGTCAGTTGTCTCTTACCTTCTGAACACCACCTCCTCCCCCCAACACACAAATCACCAGCAAGTTCAACTTGCTGAGTGTCCTCCTATTAGCATAATGGTGTGTTTTAATTTCGAGAAAAAGCATGTGTTTCCTATAAGAAAGTTGTTTTAGGTCTTTAAATGTCTCTGTCAAACACTTTCTTTTTGTTTGGAGAAATAATTACAGATCAGTACTGTTGAAACGAAAACATCAGAGAAATTGCCTGTCCCAATGTTTCTAATTTGGTGGACGTCTGCTCGGTGAATGACAAAAGTTTAGCTTGGCCATGCCAAGAAAAACATATCCAGTTTGACCATTGCAAATGCTGACTTGGTTATAAGGGATGACAGTCGCTTTACTTTGGTTGATTTCCTCATACTCCAGGGAAAGTGTTCTCCTTCTACAAGGGCACATCTCTTTCTGCAGCTTCAATAATGGCAGACACCAGGTGAAAATGTGATGGTTTTCTTTTAATAGCATTTCCCTGCTGTTTTAAAGAAGACATTTATGTTCTTCCATGGATACTCAGGACCACTACCTTGATATCTCCCCTGTAGAAATATTTCACCTTAGACTTTTCCTAGTCCTTGGTTTTTGCCATAACCAAGATGATAAGTGCAGTAAGATAGTTGTACACAGCGAATAAACAAAGACATGGAAGGACAGACACTGAAATGTGATCACCTGGGTACGAGATCATAGAAAATTACTGTTTACTTATCTGCACTGGCTGCATTTCTTAATCTGGAGTAGTGGTTATTGTATCATAGGGGAAAGAAATCATATGTTTAAAAAAGTAAGTCATTCTGTCTAGGAAAGGAAAACAATGTAAATATGAAAAGAAATACTCAAATTCCAGGGAATAGGTAAGTGCTGAACAAAAGTATTGACTCTAAATTGTAAGGACACAGAAAATGGGGAGCAAATGCCCACAAGTCATCAGAGGGGTAGGGTTCAGCTGGCACGAGCTCTTATGTCAAGGGTGACAGTATTCAGGCAGTGCCTACCCTCTGCTGCCAAGCACTCCATTAGAATATCTCAGACAATAACCCCATAATGGGAGTGATATTTCTCCATTTAAGTTTTCTTTAAATTTTTATTTCTTTTGCTTTATTTAAAAGACAGAGGGACATGCAGGTAGAGTGAAAAAGATAACTCTCATCATCTGGTTCACTGCCTACCTAAATGCTTGCAATGACTAGGCCTGGGCCTAGCAAAGCCAAGCCAAGGACCTGGAACTCAAGTCAGATCTAACCATGTGGATGATGGGAACCCCATTACTTGAGCCTTCATCACTGCCTACTAGGGTCTTAAGTAGCAGGAATCCAGTAGGGAGAGAGGAGATAGAATTTGAACTCTAGTATTCCAGTATGGGATGCGGGGTCCCCAGCAGCATCTTAGACCACAGTGTCAAACACCCATCCCCTCCATTTGTTTAGGCAAGAACTTTTTGGTACAGAGAAAAGCAACTTACTCTAGATCCCACCACTAGAAAGTTTCACAGCCAATATTAGTAGAACCCTCTAATGCTAAATTCTGTGTTTTCTCCACTTTACCTTATCCCTTAGAAAGACAGGCAAGACTCAGAGAGGTTACTTTCTTTGTTCTAAATCAGCTGTGTGTTTGTGTTTGGGCGTAAAGTGAAGAGGTATAGAATGGAGGAGGGTGGTGGTGACAAAAATGGAACCACTCAAGCACACAGCATTTCCTCTACCTAATAGCCTTTTTGCCTGATATTAAGTTACGGGTCAGGAAAAATGGAAAAGTTCTTTCTCTGTGAAATTCAGCATAAGAAATCATTATGCAGAGGCTCTGCTGCCTCTTTCAGAATAAAATGTAACATGACACTTTGGATTTAACTTCTGGAAGTACACAGCCAAACTTTTTGCAGCCTTTCTTTGGATGATATATATTATCTTTTAAATTGTCTACACTTGAATACCTGACTGGGGATGTTCTGCTCCCAAATGGCATGAAGTTTATACTCCAAGGCTTAGTAAAAGTGTTCTGGACCTGTTTATCAGATGCCTTGCTGGTGCTACAAACTGATGGATTTTTAGGAGGTGTAATGAGTTTACACAGGTGGTAAATCTAAATCCATCAAAAATAAGTTCTCTACTTCTCTGATGAAATGGATAAAGAGAATATGAAAGGTATGCAAAATGTATTTGATCTTATGTATTATTCAGCTGTGGAAGCAAATTAAAATTCTGAGTATTCATCTAAATGAATATGACAATAGCATTTGGCACATATTAGACCAGTTCAGACATTAAAGATCAATGCATGTTTAAGAATAATCTTTGAATTTTATTACTTTTTAAGGAAAGCCCTCATATGTGTGTCTACCAAAAGTAGACCAGAATGACACCATTTGTATCTTTTGTTTACTAAATTGCAATGTCAGGATAATAAATGCTGTGGTTGGCGTATGTGTGTGTTTCATTTCTCTTAGGGAATTCTGTACTTCAAGGGCTTTCCTCTTCAACATTGCAGATAAAACACTACATCACACTCTTTAGTGAAAGAGACACTTTCTCCCTCAAGATGCCTGTTCAGCTGTTCCACAGCTGAAGAGCTGGGAAGACTTAAATTACATTCTTTTTCCTGCCATTAAAAAGGAATGGGGGAGGGGAGAACAAGAAACTTGCATCTGGTTCAATTTCTTTGCCAAATTCTTCATTTAATTGTTTTGTAATTTGAAGAAAACCACAAATGACAAGATGAAATTGCTAGGAATATAAATACAGAATTTAATTGTTCATGTCAGGATTTTAATTCCCAAGCCATGGTAATCTGAGTCACAGCTTTCTGACCAACAAACAAAAAAGCATTAGAGGTTGCTGCTGAGTTTGCTGAGCCTCCGTGGTCCTACTCTCCTCCCTGAACCCCACCAACTCCATGGTCACAAAACAGTCTTCAATCAGAAACAGAGGAAGAGGAAAGCTGACTTTTCTTACCCCAGTGGATTTTGTTCCAACAGCTGGGATGCACACAAGTTCCCGCAACAAAAATCGTCACCCCAAACCCAGGAACCAATCTAAACTATCACCTGCCTGCTAAACACTGAATAGGTTTACAGGTTCAGAGCATCCTTGATAGCACTGAGATTATCCTAAAGATGTATTTATTTTGAGTCAATTTAGCCTAGTTGGAGTTATTCTAGTTTTTAAGTTAAAAACTGTTGTTACGGCCGGCGCCGTGGCTCAACAGGCTAATCCTCCGCCTTGCGGCGCCGGCACACCGGGTTCTAGTCCCGGTCGGGGCGCCTGATTCTGTCCCGGTTGCCCCTCTTCCAGGCCAGCCCTCTGCTGTGGCCCGGGAGTGCAGTGGAGGATGGCCCAGGTGCTTGGGCCCTGCACCCCATGGGGAGACCAGGAAAAGCACCTGGCTCCTGGCTCCTGCCATCGGACGAGCGTGGTGCGCCGGCCGCAGCGCGCCGCCCGCGGCGGCCATTGGAGGGTGAACCAACAGCAAAGGAAGACCTTTCTCTCTGTCTCTCTCTCTCACTGTCCACTCTGCCTGTAAAAAAAAAAAAAAAAAACAAAAAACAAAAAACTGTTGTTACTCTCAGCCAGCAAGCTGAGTTTGTTACTGTTGTTCCACTGTCTGAATAGCATTACATCTTCAGATATGCTCAATTAGTAATTATGGCATGAATTGGTTTCATGAGCAAATGCATAATAGAATGAGTACCAGTATTTTGTAAAGTAACTGAATAGACAAGATCCTCAATCCTTTACGCTGTGTTTCTTTTCAAGTCTGTGAAGTCTCCAAATTCTAGCTTCCTGGATCCTTCATGGATTTCATTCACCTGAATGTCTCTCTAGTAGAGTTCCCCCATGCACCTCCCATACATATTCCTTTTGTTTTCTTTTCATCAAAATTTACCAGATCTTTATGCCAACCCCTTCAATTTCCAATTACTTTTGACTGTATAAAAATCTAACAAACTAGTTGTGGCTAAAATGCTATTGACTTAGAATAGCTGAAGATGCCATCCAACCCAAATAGTTTTCTTATAACAGTCTTATTAACAATAGGTCATTAATGGGTATAACTCATTACTTAATAAAATATAGACAAGTCTTAAAATGTATATACATACTTTTTGCCCCAAGTAAACTACATTCACAATTTTTCCTCTTGCTGATAATGGAAAATTTGGGCAAATCTTGGTTATTTATCTAAGGTGGTATATAGTAGCTCCCAATATCTCCCAATATTTTATACATCGAATTCCAACTACCTATTCAGAATTTTTATTTTGTTATGATAGAAATAAAAATAAAAGTTATTTTATTCCTAAATAAGAAAATAGCTACTTTGACAGCTGTCATCTTTTTATTTATTTTTATTTTTATTGATTTATTTGGTCTGAAATTTTAAGATTATAAAATACTGTAGAAAAATACTGTGGGCAATGAATTTTGTAGTTCCGGGTTTAATGCTAAAGTCCAGCATTATGGGGCAGCAGGTTAAGTTGCTGCTTGTAATGCCAGCACCCTACTTTGGAGCACCAGTTCAAGTCCTAGCTGCTCTGCTTCCAATCCAAATTCCTATCAATGCACCTGGAAAGCAGTGGTAATTGGGCCTTTGCCATCTATGTGTGAGATCCCGTTCCTGACTCCTAGGTTCAACCTGCCTAATATCAGCTATTTTATCTGTTTGGAGAGTGAGTCAGCAGGTGAAATTTCCCCCTGCCCCATCACTATGCATTTCAAATAAATAAAATAAAACTTTAAAATGTTTACGTACATTGAAAGAATAGTTTTTTTTTTATTATTCTTTAGTTGTATCATGGTAATTTCCAAAGATTTTTCTATACTGTTTCACCACACGGATTTTATATAATACTAGTTTAGTAGCTGAGTTAGATCAAAGATTGCAAGGTTCTATGAGTGGCTATGTATTTGCTTCTCAATCTAATGTGTCATTATATTGAGAATCATCACAATAAGAAATGTTGCTAATACCTACCACATGCAGGCTTTTCATACTAGCCCTATTAGGAACCCCTTTCCTGAGAATTCTTCAGATAGAGAAAGCCAATTGATGTATCTTTGAGGATACACTTTTCTGATAGATTAATATCATCTTGAGTTATTTTTCCAACCACAGGGCATCTACTTTCATATGACTCTGTGAACTACTCACTTTCTTCTATGAGCATAGGACCCAGCAATCATTTTTGTAACCAATGACTACACCAGTCATAGTAGATTGAGTCGAGGGTAGACATGACACAGCAAAGTCATGCAGATTCTCTTTCCCAGAAATCTGTAACCAATACCATAATTGAATAGAATCATATTATCTGGTGAAATGAGGCTATGTGTTAGATGTCAACATGTAGTCTCAGAGGGTAGTTAAATTTTACCATGTGTTCCACAGATGCATCTAAAGTGAGGAATTGAATAGGTCCACAGAGATGGGGTTAGAGAAGGGAAGAAATGGGGGCCAGTGTTGTGGCACAGAAGGTTAAGCTGCTGCTTATGATGCTGGCCTTCCATATTGGGACATGATCTGTTCTCTTTCTCATCCAGCTTCTTGCTAATGCGCCTGGGAAAGCAGCAGAAGATTGCCCAAGTACTTGGACCCATGCCACCCATGTGGGAGGCCAGATGGAATTCCTGGCTCCTGGCGTTGGCCTGGTCTAGACCTGGTTGTTGTGGCTATTTGCAGAATGAAAAAGGGAATTGAAAATCTCTCTTGCCCCCTACCCCAACCCCGTCTCTCTCTCTCTCTCTCTCTCTCTCTCTGCCTCTGTCTCTCTTATATATGTGTGTACACTCCACTTTCAAATAAAAGAACAACTCTTTTAAAAAAAAAAAAAAACTGTAGAGAGTTCATTTCAACTTTATTTTTTAAAAAAAGATACATTTATTTGAAAGGCTGAGTTACAAAGAGGGAGGGAGGGAGGGAGACAGAGAGAGAGAGAGGGAGAAAGAGAGAGAAAGAGATCGAGATCCCCAGATGGCCTCAACAGCCAGAGTAGGGCCAGGAGACCAAACACTTGTACAGCTTTATCAAGTGCATTAGCAGGAAGCTGTATTAGAAGTGAAGCACCAGGGCTTGACCCAGAGCCCAAATGGAATGCCAGTATTGTAGGTGGCAGCTTAACCTGCCGCAACACAACGCTGGCTCCTCAGCTTCCTAGTTCTGACTGCATCCTGAAGGTCAGTTTCTGCCCTTGATAGGATATATCTACATTCTCATAATAAATTCCCTTGTTATTTTAAAAATAGCCAAGAATTAGTATCTATTACTTGTTACCACAATGTCTTAGTGAATTCCGGTGGTTTGAAAGGTTTGAAACCTTCTCTTTGAAGTGTTGGTCTGGTACCCCTTTCTAGGTTCCTCCAGGCCCAGGGATTCAAGTGATTCCTTCTGGAGGTTCCCATCGCCTAGTTCAGGGATGTTTCCTCAGCCTGTGCTGCCAGCTGTCATGAGGGAGGTACAAGGTGGGGTTAAGATGCAGCTTTCTCCCTCCATCCTAGTCTCTTAGGAAACCATCTCAACTCTTTAGAGCTTCCCAGCTTTCTTGAGGGAGGATCCAAGAGCAATGCTTGGTGTTCTCACGCTTCTCAATAACAAGTTTATATTGAGCAAATTATATATAATTTTTAACTAGGATGTTGGTTGGTGGGAATCTCTTGACAGGCATCTTCTGATGACTTTCAGTGCCAGCTGCCAATTATCAAAGCTTTGTTTTGAATAGATTTGGTTACACTATGTGTAGAAGCCAACTTTCCTTTATTATATTTCATATTTTATAGTTTGACTTTCTATTTGCTTCAATATTAAATTTGGAGAAATTGCACCCTTGGCTTCAGAAAGAAAACAGTGTAACCTACTTATCCCCTAACCCTTGACTGCTATTTTCACTGTGATAACTTCATTTTCTTCACTGTTTTGGTAGATTGGAAATCATTGGTCCTGCATTTTTAAAACCTATCTTGAAACCCTATATTCATACTCTCATTAGCAAACATGTTGATATTCTAGGTTACAGGTGCTCAAATTTCAGTGTGCAACAAAACTGCCTGAAGGTCTTGTTAAAATTGTTAGGTCCCACTCTAGAGTTTCTGATTCTTTTTCTGGGTTGGTGTCTGATGCGCTGTATTTCTAATATATTTCATAGTGATACTGTTGTTTCTGTCAGAAGATTGTACTTTGAGAATTTCTGTTCAGAACATCAAAGGAAGAGTTTCTCTTCACCCTCCCCAAGTGTTAGGCAAATCACCAACTTCTTATCTTCCTCAGCCACTAAAATGGTACCACCATATAAAACTCACCCGGTGAAGTTTCATTGAAAATCCTTGGAGAGTACCATGGTGCAATTCAATGACATAAACGTCACATTTGATATCCTTAGAAATTAAAATTCATGAAAAATGTATTAGAGTAATTATCAAAATAAGGATCTTAGCACAAAGATATATTTGTGGCTATCAAGATAAAACCAACATTTTTGTTTATTATAGCTACTGCAAGGCTAATATGAGAATTCTAGCACTGACCTTTATGTGAAATTCAACATTTTCATGAATGAAGAAAAGAATGAGATTGCTCCTAGTTTATAAGGAGTTTCACTAACCTTCAGACTACTATATTTATTATTGGTACTAATCCACCATTGGTCTGTGACTATTTAAATGTTCTATTTCCCAGTTGTCTTACATAGATGGGAGGTATAATCAGGTCAAAAAATGACTAACTTTTGGGAATATGTTATGAGTGTGAGCATCATGAAGTAATGGAAGAAAAGAGGCTGAGATCTACCTTATAAGACTGCTTTATAAGATCACTCTCACCTTCTTCCCCTTGCATTTCATCAACTCTTAGTTGGAAATCATAACTTGTTTTGAGTGATCCTTGCACATGGCAAGGATACTGGTAAGTCTAAAAATAAAACTGAAGAATCAATATTGTCACAGAAGTAGATGGTATCCCAAGTACTGCAGTCTAGAGCCATTGCCTTGACAGAGATGTGATGTACCTGGGCACACATGAGGCAAAGCATCAGGTATGGGAGATGAAAGTCACAGCCAAGAGGAGGAAAGCCAACATTCTAATCAGCCTGAATGACACTAACGAGTCATGTAAGGGGCCAGTGTTGTGATGCAGTAAACTAAGCTTCCGTGTGCAATGCTAGCATCTCATATCAGAGCACCAGTTCAAGTCCTGACTGCTCCACTTGTGTTCTAGCTCTCTGCTAAGGTGCCTGGGAAGGCAGCAGAGGATTGCTGTGGTGTTTTGGCCCTTGCCACCCATGTGGGAGATACAGATGGAGCTCTGGGCTCCTGGCTTCGACCTGGATTAATCCAGACTGTTGCAGCTCTTTGGGGAGTGAACCAGCAGATGGAAGGTCTTTTTTTTTTTCTCTCTCCCTCCGTCACACTGACTTTCAAATAAATAAGCAAATATCTTTTAAAAATACGTAGTCACATGAGACAAATTTCAAGGTCCACAGTCCAGTTCCCAAGGGCGCAAGAGAGGCTTCAACAAGACTTCAATCCTTCATTCATTTATTCCCCCAACAAAGAGCTATTATTGAAACTCTGTTAGATATCATATACTAGGCTGGATACTTGAGGACGCGAGGTGAATTAGCCAGACTTGCTTCTGACTACCCAGAGCGAATATAATTCCAAGGTGGACATAGTAAGAAGGATTAATTGTCCAGTAGGAGATTTAATTCAATTTCTTCTGCTATTATTGAGAAATATAGAAGTTTGCACAGTTAAGAGGGGCTTCCAGTATGATACAAACTGTTTAAGTTTAGGCTTAAAGGAATGAGAAGAAATTGGTGAGATTTAGGGGAGAGGGCTAGAGCCAAGGGGGAAATAATGGGAGAGTATTCCAGGTAGAGGAAAGAGCAGATATAAAGGGTCTCAGGGAGAAAGGAATACGAAACGCTGGGGCTGAATTGCAGTCCCTTCTTCCTGTTTCCGCCAGGGATCCTTGTGCAGGACACATTGTCTATATCTACACAATATTCTGGCCGCTCTGTATGATGGAAATTTTGCTTTTCTCATTTTGTGTGATTTCTTAGTCATATTGCATACCAATTGTCCTTGACCTTCTTTAAATACTTCCACAGATTTCTATGCCCCATTCATCCTTTGTCTTCCACTAACCCACATTGACCTCCCTTTTCATCTGGGCCTCTGTGTGATGATACGTCTCAAGGTTCAGTCTTCATTTTTCCTCTTCTTTTCGTTCATATTCTCCCTTGGTCATCTTTCCTGAACCAAATCTTTAAATCTCAATATGGTCATGAGGTCTTTATTATCATCCCAAGCCCTGACTTCCTCTCTGAGCCCCACATTTTTGAGTCCTAGTGTTTATATGACATCTGTACTCATGTATCAAATATACATCTCATACATGTTGTGAATTAAAAAGAACTAGCCCCGCATACCAATCTATGCCTTTCTTATGTCCCCCATCTCAGGGAATGGCACATAACCCATGTATTTGGTTGCATTAAAAACCTAGGAGTCATCCTCGATTCCTCTAGTTTTTTGACCCTATGGTCACTTGATTAGCAAGAACAAAAACTCAGCTCTACCTATAAGCTATATCTCGATTCAGTTGGCTGTTGTGCAACAATGGATATCCACATCCAATGTCAAATAACTGATTTGAGTCCTGACTACTCTGTGCTTTTGATTCAACTTCCTGCTCATGTATTTGGGAAGGCAGTGAATTATGGCCCTTGTACTAGAATCTCTGGCACCCATGTGGAAAACCAGGATTGAGTTCTGGGCTCCTGGCTTTGGCTCCAGCACCAGCTGTTGCAGGCATTTGGGAAAAGAATCAGCAGATTAAAAGATTTGGGGATCAACCAGCAGATAGATGATATTTCTCTCTCTCTCTCTCTCTCTTTCTCTCTCTCTCCTTTGTCTCTCTCTCTCTCAAATAAATAAATAATAAATAATTCTTTAAAAAAGCAAACACAGGCCGGCGCCGTGGCTCAACAGGCTAATCCTCCGCCTTGCGGCGCCGGCACACCGGGTTCTAGTCCCGGTCGGGGCACCGGATTCTGTCCCGGTTGCCCCTCTTCCAGGCCAGCCTTCTGCTGTGGCCCAGGAGTGCAGTGGAGGATGGCCCAAGTGCTTGGGCCCTGCACCCCAAGGGAGACCAGGAAAAAGCACCTAGCACCTGGCTCTTGCCATCGGATGAGCGCGGTGCACTGGCCGCAGCGCGCCGTCCGCGGCAGCCATTGGAGGGTGAACCAACGGCAAAAAGGAAGACCTTTCTCTCTCTCTCTCTCACTGTCCACTCTGCCTGTCAAAAATTAAAAAAAAATAAAAATAAATAAAAATAAAAATAAAAAAGCAAACATAGTCCAAGATTTTACCACTTCTCATTCTTTTTTTCTCATTTTAAGAGAAGCCATGCTACCATCACCTTACACCTGGATGGAATAGTAGCCATTTCACTGGTCTCCTTGCTTCTACTATACCCTCTAAAAGCTGTGTTTTATGAAGAAACTTGGAGATTCTGTTTCTTACATAGAACTCTATTAGTGTATTTCTATTTCAGTCAAAGTACAATTTTTATCTTTGTCTACAAGGCCATTTTTGGTTTGTCCCCTAACTACACATCCACAGTAAATTCATGTACTTATTCATATCTCAGGGCCTTTGCACCTGCTTTCATCTCAAGAAACACAGTTCCCCTAGATGTATTCACCTTGGTTCATCTCCCTGCTCAGGCCTCTACTCAAACAAGAGAGTTTTCTCTGGTCTTCTCTAATATCCTTTCTCTCCCCACAATCAAGAGATATTCCATGACTTGCTCTCATTCTATTTACAGGTTTATAATAATCTGAAATTCTTATTTATGTAATTGTTTATCTGTTTCTGTGCTTATCCTCCTTCAGAATATAAGATTCATAAAGGCAGACTTGGTCTACCTAGTAAGTCTAGCACTTATAAAATGACCTAGAACATAATAGGTGAACAATAAATAACTATGAGGGAGAGATTGAAGTTTTGCAACATGAAATGTTATAATCCAGGCCCAATACATTATTTCACAGAAAAATGGCCAGATAGATATATGTTTCAAATATGGTGCATAACATGGAGGGCAGGTACTTTCTCAGCCAAGGACCACATTTATGTTATAAACTTAAATAAGAGTTGAATGTATTACATTTGTCTGATGCTTATAATTTATGCCTTATTGGAAGGGAGCGTGTAGCAAAATGTAGTTCTTTAGATCAAATGATCTAGATTTTAATTCAGTCTATTACAATATTTGCTATGTCAAGTTACAGATTTTTTAAGACACAACAGAAAAATACCACCTGACTTGCAGTTCTATAATAAAGAGTATCCACACATATAAGAAGATATAAATGAGGCCTAGCATATATTAGCTATTCAGCCCTGCTAAGCATGACAACGGAACTGATTCTGTGTTTGCCGCTGACTAAAACTATGAGAGTAGTACACTTATCTTAGTCATTTATTCCTTTTTGCCCTTCTAGTTGCTCCTTTTGATTTCTAGTTGTAATTTTATTACCCTCTCTTTCATCAAAATTCTATTCTAGACTGTTTCTTCCATGTCCTTTATGGCTCTACTCCAGTCTATCTCTGTATAGTCATTCTCTCTTCTTGGAGGTATACACACATCCATTTGTTTATTCAGTTTAGGCATTGGTAGTTTATTGAGTGCTTACTTTAGGCCACATTTGAGACCTTAGCAACAACAGTAAGCCACTTGATTTTTCCATATTGGGACAGTTAGTTAAATTCTTATGTAAATAAGGATCAAGAATGGCATATTTCAAGCGTAAAAGCCAATGCAAAACATAGCGCATACTTATGGCAAATCCTTAATACATATTCATGACTTGAAAGATGCCCTGGTATAGTGGAAATGGTAAGACTTGGAACCACATAAATGGGATTCAAATCTGACCGCTAACATTGATTACTCATGTGACCTGAAGTATGTCCTCTGTGCTTTACATCTCTTGACTCACCCTAACCATCACTGACACCTTTTTTACGCTCTAAGATTTAGCTGTAAGAAGCCACCTCTGAGCCATCTTGCTCTAGTTAGTGCCTTTTCCTTGGATTCTAGAACCTGAGTTACCTCTGACTTGGCACTTCTCACATCTGGGATTACTTGTCTATTTTCACACCCTAGTTTTAAGCTCCTTGAGGAAAATGAAAATCATATTTGTACTTTTTGGCTGCAGTCACTAACATAGCACACACAGTGGCCAGTGGATATCCAACTAGTCCCAGTGAAATTTGGTCACCCTTCTTTCACACTGCACTTTTCAGTTTGCATGCTCTACTAATCTTATGTGTTAGTTGTTTAGGAAGCACTGCTGAGGCACTATTTGAATGTTTGACCTTCCAATCTAAAGTATCAGCTCTCCAAGGACAAGGCTCCCATCTTCTCCTTGTTTATCCCTCCTGCTGACTGGTGCTCTGTTCTGGTCTGTGTAAATGTTTCCTGTCCATATTGTTGACTAAGTGTTGAGCAAGTAACTCTCCAAATGTTAAATCCTTTTAGTAGGTCAGCAAAATCCCTATTTTGCCATTTTCTTTGTTCTTCAGGGACAAAAGAATCCCCCTAGAATTTTTTCTCTGCTGTTCACTTGCCATCATCCCCAAATGACCTCCTTGAAGGCACAGCCTCTGTAGGTAAAAGGTATTTGTTCATCTTTATGAATGTCAGTCTCTTGACATTCATGGTAAATAGACAAGTTCTCAGTCTCTTGACATTCATAGCAAATAGACAAATCCCTCAGTAAATGACAGTGGTCCCCAGCATCACATTAAAAGCTCATGGGGATAAACACTCAAGGGTAGTCATGGTTCAGGCTCAACTTTCAAAGGCTTTGTAATGTGCTTACCTACCAAAAAAATGTGTATCTTCACCTGTTACAGCCTCAACAGCAGCATTTTTAGAGTCCTCATCTATATTTAAACTTGCTCTTGCTTAGTCAGGAACAGGGATGTTGCCTGCTAGCATTTCCAAACAGCAAGATAGAGATGGCAGCTTCCAGTACAATAAACACAGCTCATGGAGGCTGCTGCCGTGGTATTCACTACCACGTAGGTTTGCCAGAGGATGCTAACTTCTTATGCCATCACAGTTGCCATTTCAGTTACTTTCTCTCCAGTCTTGAAAAAAAGTCTAGGGGCTTAAGCCTCCCAGTGAGTCATTTTAGCAACAGCCTATTCATTATTCATGATTGAATTAACAAGTATTTATGGGGTATTTACTATGTAGTATCTGCTACTACTTGAGAGGTAGATTGGTAGAATGATTGAGAGTCCACTTGCTGAAATCAAAATATATGGGTTCAAAATCCAAACACTGTGAAGCTTTGGGGAACTTATTCCATCTCTCTATGCTTCAATTTCTCTATTACTAAACCTTCATGAGTTGTAAAATCAAGAGTTGATACCCGAGATCCTCAGAACTGGTTGATAGTGACTGATTTTAGTATTACTCTTAAGTCTCTGGTTTTGAACATGGCCCTGGTGATACAATGATAAGCAAATTTGTTAAAGCTCTTAAGAGAGATTAATGAAATAGTTACAGTATGATGTTATACAGTAGTGACAAAGTACAGTGAACACTGTGGGGAATTAAAAAATTTGATTTTGTAGGAATAGAGTACAATAGTGATCACTGGAGGCTGGGAAAGGTAAACTGTAATTAAAACAATTATTTTGAAAAAAAATTTATTTGAAAGGCAGGGTTATAAGAGAGAGAGAGGGAGAGAGAGAGGCAGGGATCTTCCATCCTCTGGTTCACTCTTCAATTGACTGCAACAGCCAAGGTTAGGCTAGGTGGAAGCCACAAGCCAGGAACTTCATCCAGGTCTCCCGCATAGATGGAGGGTCCCAAGCACTTAGGCCATTTTCCATTGCTTTCCCAGGTGCATTAGCAGGGAGCTGGATCAGAAATCACACAATCGGGACTTGAACCAGCACTCGTATGGAATGCCTATAGAGACTTAACTGGCTAGACCACTTTTCTAATCCCTAAAGTTATTCTTAAGACTTGTTTTTTCTACAGATATTTAAGCTTTCTGAACTGGAAATTTTACTTTTCTTAACATATTACCAAAACACCCACAATGCTAGAGACAGGGAAATAAAGACAATATTTGGTATATGGTTTATGAGTATCTAAATACAATTGGATAGAAGGAGCGCATTTTAATATTCTGCAACACAGCAGAGGACTCAAGTTCACAACCAGTTTATTGTGATTTTATAGAGAGCTAGAAGAGAGAAGTTCAAAGCTTCTCAACACAAAGAAAAGGTATATGTTTAAGAAAAGGCAAATACTAATCATCCCAATTTTACCATTACACATTATATGCATGATACATGCAGCAAGTTGTTCACTGTACCATGTAAATAGTGCAGTTATTATGCACCATTTAAAATAATTTTTTAGGCATAGATTTTTAGTGGAGCAGTGAAGTTGCTGCTTGTGATTCCACATCCCATATCATAGTCTCTTGGTTTTAGTCCCAACTCCATTTCCAAGTCATCTGCCTGCTATACCACCTGGGAGATAGCAGGTGATGATTCAAGTACTTGAGTCTCTTCTACCCACATGATAGACCTGAATTGAGTTGCAGACTCTTGACTTTGTCTAGGCCCAGTCCCAGCTATTGCAGGCAGTTGAGTAGTAAACCAGCAGATGAAAAATCTCTGTGTGTCTGTCTTTCAAATAAATAAATTTTAAAATTTTAAAATATTTGAAAAAATTTAAAATATTTGAAAAATCTCATACACACACACACACACACACACACACACTGTATAGGATAGTTGAGTGAGGGATAATCACAAAAGAACCTGTCCAAGGCTTCCAAGCATGGGCATCAGATTTGACTCCTACGTTATCTGTTAGCATTATCTATTGACATGAGAGAGGAACATCCAAGACAGAAGGGCAATCATATACCAAGATCAAATTAATGGATGGAAGTAAGCTAGGAAAAAATAGAGAAGTGGTCTTTTTAACTTATGTTGAAGATTTTAGTCTATTCATTTGACAATGCTAATTCTCTGAAGTAGTTTAAATGAGTGGGAACCTGATTTCTGATTTCTTTGAAAGAAGTGCTGTGGTTGCACCCTTGAAAATGGACTGAAAGGTGCCCAAAAATAGACAATGATGGCATTGCTTACGTGGCCATTCTAATGAACAAGGCAAAAGATAGAACTCGTTTGGATTACAGTGGTGTCAGTAGAGATGGAGATACAGAATCAAGCTCCTAATACCTAATACCTCCTACCCTTAAAATACCACCTCATCCTTCCTTCAATGAGATGGAGTGAATTATTTTTATAAACCCTTTATTTAATTTTAAATATTACCTAATTTTCTTATGGGAGGGAGAGACTACCAGTTGACGTTAAAATGCTATCAATTATTTGTTAGATGGGTGAGATCTGCTGCTTATGCTGAGAAACCAGGAGTTCTCCATGAGTTCATGGAGAATAGATGGAAGGGAATTGTTGAAAAAATGATGTATTAATCTCGTAAATAAAAATAACAGTATTTCACCTAAGTGTGCTGACCAGGACTTCTCCAAGGGTGAATGAGTTTCATGGTAGGTGCACAGCCCTTTGGCACCAATTCAGTGGCAAAGTTCCTCTCCCTGGATGTGACCAAGGTGTTGCTCCTGCACAAAGGCAGATCTTGGTTAAGGTTGCACCACTCTGTGTTGACTGTTCTCAGAAAGAAAACTTCTAAAGGCAAGAGCTTAGAAAACGAGTCTTAGCCAGAATGCCTGATGGCAGGAAGAAAGCATATGGGATTATATTAGAAAGTTTCTACTGACTACCAGGAAATGGAGACAGAAGAACCATTCTTTTGGTACAAAACACTGAAATGACAAGAGGGAGAAAGGTACCTATCTTAAGTCTTGTTGAGCACTATTATATTCTAGAATCTTTACATGTCTAGGGCTTATTTAGTCTTCAATGTTGAGATACTGAGTAGTATCCTTATTTTTGAAATGAAGACACTTGGATTTACAGGAGTAAATAATCTTCTCTAGGTGGTGTAGTTGGGAGTGCAGGGATGGTATTTGAACCAATTACAATGTGGGCCCCAAACTTATCCCCTTCTACTATATGAGGGCTCTGTTTAATGACATTGCTTTCCTGATCTTTTCCTTGGCTTACATAGACTTTCCTATAAGAACTTTGCCCTTTGTCCCTCTCTTGAAGGTAGAACCAGCTCCCTTTGGTAATAATGAGAAAGGAAGGCAAGTAAGATCAATAGCTCTACTACTTTTTCTTTCTCCAGGACCATAGCTAAGCCCACATGAAAAAAATACTTGAAGCGAGAACAGAAAGACATTTTGTGAGAAAGCAATAGTAAGACAGAATAGAACCTCATTTATTGGTAACATTTTATAGTGTGGAAATTGGTACCAGGTGTTATTTTAGGGGGTTCTGATGGATTGATGAAGAGGAACATTGTGACTTAAATGGGGTGGGGTATTCCTTATCTTCCTATTTGATTTCTGTCTGTGTCTGCCACATACCCAATAGGGCCTAGCCTCTTAGGATAATATTCTAGTCATCAGAATCATTAACACTGACTTCCTCACTGAAAATATTAGTCAAGTTAGGGAAAGTGTTCATATTCTCTGTAGAAAAAAACTAATTGCTGAGTCACAAGAAAATACCATAATCAATGTAGTTCATAGATACAGCTCTAAGAATGTAATGTTATTCCAATATTCCCTTCCTTACTCCCTATCTTCCACTCCCTCCTCCCTTGCTTTCTCCCTCCTTGTCTGTCTTTCCTTCTTTCTTTCTTTCCTCCTTCCTTCCTTTCTTTCTTTTTCTTTCTCTCTTTCTCTCTCTCTCTCTCTCTCTCTCTGTCTCCCTCCCTCCCTCCCTCCCTCCCTTCCTTGTTTTTTTTTAGCTTTTGAGATAACATTTTATTTAATGTTACAGTTAAGTGCTTAATGTTCTACATAAAGACATCAACAAGTAAAAAGTAAACAAATTCTACTCCAGCATAATACAATCTCTAATAGCTTATAGCATATTATATTAAAATCCTGGCATGAGTTAAAATATATGCACAATTAGCTACGTCTACATATTTTACATCTGAACCTCAACCATGTGCCCTTTTCCCTTTGGTATTTGTCATGCTCTACATTAATGAGGAGATAGTTCTATCTTCTTTTGCTCCTTTAAATCACATCAATAATTTTTGCCACTTCAATTTCTCATCTGTATGATAATTGTTTCAATATTATTATTAAGTCCACATAATTTTTATACTTAGCTTCATCCTAGACAATGAAATTGGTAGAAGTTACATTTTTCCTAATGTTTTAATTAATATGTAACTTATTCATATGTTCTACACAAATTAGCCTTCCCTTACACCAATGATATATGTATAACATTAGAGAAACTTCCTGTGTATTAGAAAGAGACCATTTCTGCCATTTATAGGCTGTAGTCATGTATTTTTCCATTTCCTGACATCAGTCTCTCCATCTGCAAAGTGGAAAGCTACTCTCTACCACATAGCATTGTTATAAGGATTGAGAAGACTGATTATAACTAAAATATTTAAGTTCCTAATTCATACCAGATACCATGTCAGACCATTATTTTTCATGCTTTCCTTTTTAATCTCAAGAGTTTTCCTATGAGAAAACATTACAACACTGATCATTAAATTCGGACTATGAGGCTTTGGATTGTTATTGAAGAAGCCCAATTTTCCTCTTGTAGTGGAGTGAGAATTTGATCCCCTTACTGCCTTACTACAGAGCCCATAATACTTAACTTCTATCGTAAATTATTTAGTTGCTTATTTAATTCACTTGAAAGGCTGGTGGAGAGAACAGAAAGAGACAAAATCTGCTGGTGTACTCTCCAAATGCCTAAAACAGTCACAGCTGGATAGTCTGAAGCCAGGAGCCAAGAGCTCAGTCTGAGTCTCCCATGTTATTGGAAAGGATCCAACTCTTTTAACCATCACCCTCTGCCTTCCAGAATGCACATTAGTGGCAAGCTGGATCCTAAGCTGAGATGAGACTCAAACCTATGCTCACCTATAGGGGATGATGAAATGCCATGATATGTCTGAACCTCTGTACCAGAAGCCTGCCCTTGACCTCTTATTCTATACCATCAGTGTTACTACCATGGTTCTTGACACCAATAAATGTTCAATAAACATGTATTCCTTTCCTTTTGTTTGCAGATACCAATCATGTTGTTCCATCAAGGGTGCTGGGTGCCTTCTAGTCAGAGCTTCAATGTACTTCTCTCCCCATGGCCACCAATGCCATGTGATGCAAAATAGAAGCAGGAGAGCTGCTTGCATACTACTTAACTGAAAGCTCTATTATCCTTTACTATGCTTGTCTTGCGGAAGACAGTATTTTACATTTCTCTGGTGACTCTAGGACAGATCAGTCATGCACAGAAATCATACAGGCCTGAAGCACTCACCAGCTGATGAGAGCTGAGAATCTAGTTCCCTAGATTTTCCTCTAGGTCTAATTTCTAATTAGACTTCAGTATACAAAAAATAAATCTTTTTTATGTTTTCTGTTATATATCTTTATGTAATTCTGAGACTAGGTTTTCACAGGGAAGTAGGAAAAAGTTGCATTTGGGTACCTGATACTTTGATAAGAACAAAGGCTGACATTGAGGTGAGGAAGGGGTTTATCTTGACAAGAGGAACAGCTTCTTCACAATTCCACATAGAATTTTCTCTACCCTGGCTAGCTTCACTTCTAAAACACAAACAGGTATTAACCTTTTGAGATACATGAATAGCTCTGAAAATCTGATGGAAGATATTGGCCTTTGCCTTAGGCAAGTACATGTATACACACACACACACACATACATGTTTGCATCCAGTACAGGGACTTAATGGACATTCCTAAGAATCTGTGGACTACTTCACACCCCACCCCGTAATAGTACTTCAAGGATTCTAGAGACATGGTGAGACATTCTCTACAGGGAAGATGACAACCTTTTGGGAGATGTCTTCTGTGACACAGAAAGGAAGCATTTATTTCCTAGGAACTAAAGTTGTTAGGAAACAATCCAGATCAACAGCCTTCAGAGTCGGCGTTTTTACTCAAAAGAAGTTACAATAACATTAGGATTTCTTGCCTTAGATAATATACTAATATCTTATCACAGCTTTTAAACAATAAGGAAAGAAAAGATAATAAAAAGAGAGATGTGGTATAGTAGTTATTGTAATTAAACATCAACATCTGACCATTGAAAAGTAACTTTTTTCTGTATATACATTGACAGGCAACACATAAATAATAATGATGATTATGAAAGCAAAAACTTAGGCACTTCTAAGTGCCAAGCGTTATTCTTCATGCTTTAACAAGTATGTTACTCTTTCCTCCATGAAAGCTCTCAGAAAAGGAAAAGATTTTCTTATTCTTAGACAAACAGGCTCCAGAGTTCAATGGGGATTTAAAATATTCCATTGAAATGACTAAAGAGTTTGTATTACTTCATTGTTATAATGCTTTATTGGGTAAGTCTTCATGTCTCCAAGAGACTTCAAGGGACCCAACCAACTGGCCACTCAGTAGGGGGGCCAAGGATTTTTAACACTCCAGAGTTCATGTGGGTGGCAGCAAAAGGGTTGACAATGTGAGGCTTCTACTCCTCTGGAGACATTTGTGCAACATAATGCCTTGCTTTACCCCATTGTTCTCTAGGAAAACTCTTGTTTTCCACCTCGGTTGGTATGTTGCAAACATTTTATCCCAGAGACACTGGGGGCCATGGGGAATGGAATGCTGCCCATAAGCCAGATGTTTGTAAACCTTCACTCCGAAATGTGGCACAATACCACAAACTGTCAACTTGCGTAAAAACTGAAGCAAAGACAAAAACAGAATGTAATATTTACCAGATGACATTTCTTTGTGTGTGTAATCTTGTTGGAATTTTGGGAGTATCCAACTCTCATACATTTCAAAATGGATCTTGTGTCCCACCCCATCCTACCATGCACCCCTCACCCTCAGCTTCTCCCTGCTCAGGGAGGGAGAAAGTTATAGAAGAGAAAGCCTTTGTCCTAATAAACAACAAGATTGGCATATCCCCAGGCAGTTAGCTATATAATTAAGAGATACACAGGATGTTTTCTGTCCCAACTCAGAAGGGGAGTCCTAAAAATATTATTTCTGGAACAATTTTTGGAATTAGTGCTAAACAATGGGATATTGTGTGTGTGGCAACTTTTCATTTTGCATGAGCTGTTCGACAGTTTTATAAGCTCTATATTCATTAGCTCGTCCAAAGTTTTAGCGTGTATGATAAAATTAGATTCAAACAAGAATTCCAAGAAATGTGGAAGAAAATATTTTCTCTGTATGACTGTTGGTATAATCTCAGTGCATACCTTGACACAAATGAACAGTTTAAAGAAACCAATAGTAGCTACTTGTTTAAAGGACTTTGGGATGAATCAAAATGGAAAAAGGTGACAAATTTAAATGTATTTGAAATGCAAGGCTTCTGAAAAAACATCAGATTATTTTGATTTTAATTTTGAAAAGGTTGAGTAGCTTGTTAGTTTGAAGAGTTATAGTTGCGTCACAAGTTTAGGTGTTTTTTCTATTGAGAGAGGAAGTGAGAAACTTAACTCAGTGCCTTCATTTTGACAAATACGCATTTGTGAGAGGTGGTTCTAGGCCACCGATTTTGAGTCATATTATCCCTACCCCATTATAGCTGGTTAGAACAGAGAAACCTTGTGACACAGGGGAGCCAGACCAAAGATGAGGCAATGACTAAATCTAATTCTCTCTTTCTCTTGAAAATACAAACTTAAGAGATCCAAAACCTGAGATCAGAAAATGTTGGATCACTGAACTAAAAGGCCACATTGAGATGGGAGTGGGTGGCTTTCTGTAGTCAATCCCAAACTGAGGGATTAGCAGAGAAAATCATCCCAGAGATATGGGACTTTTGATCAGCTGCACAGAGCAAAAAGGAAACATAAGATGGTGTGTTTTCAGAAAGAGAAACATGGTAAGCATGGATTCCTCACTGACAGATAGTTTTCCATCTCTAGTCCCCAACAGGCCTCGAGATAGCTCTGCCTTTTGTCTGAGCAAGCTCGTATGGATCATTCTTATAATACACATGTCAGTCTCCAAAAGCACTTGGACGGTAATGGAAGCTTCCAGCACCATAAAACTCAGTACTAGGAAAAGCTGGTGACTGTTTCACTTATTCAAGTTAAGAAAATGTAATGTTTAAATTTTTGACTTAACATATGGAGATTTAAAAAAAACATGCTCATTTGATTAGTTTTTACAAACTGTCTCATATACCTTGGGTGGCACTGAGATGCGGCAAAATCAGTGTAAAAATGGGCTTTCTGGGAAAAGAATAGTGATTGTGTTTGGCAAAAAGCTGTGTTTAATAATTGTGTATTGAGTGGAATTTATGACATGACACAAGATCATTGAGTGTAGGGTGGGTTTGCAAATAAAACTGCTAATAGCTGCATTCCAATTCTACCATAGATGGTTGATTTCAATTCTTTTTATCCAGCTGTGTTGCAGTAAGTGAAACTGGAAGTGTTAATAGCAAATTAAATGAAATAGATACTGTACATGGGCATTATGGGAACCATAAACTCTGTAACCTTAGCAGAACTTTCTAGAGGAGGAGAAAAAGATCCCCATGGTGTGTTAGTGGATAATTTGAAAGAAACTACCTTACCTTCAAGTCCCACTTTTAACTAATGGAGATTCTGGTGACAAAAGATCATGCTGCCCCTTCACTATTCTAGTTTCAAATTGCAATTAAAATGGATTTTTGCATCCCTCACCTGTACTTTTCCTCTCTCCCAGTTCCTCCCTTCCCTAACCCAGCCCCTTGAGCTCTCATTCATAGTGTGACCTTCCCAACCAATCAGAGTGGAGAAGTCTGTCTTCTTGCAAACTAGCTCACACATGAACCATGCATACTCTTGGCTGATGTGATGTGCAGGCATCTTGCTAAGTACTGCACATACTTATCTCTCTAACAGTTATCGTAACTCTGGGTAATGGAAAGTTTTCTGATCTCTCTTTTACTTGTGAGGAAAGTGATGCTCCCAGAGGCTGGGTAGCTTGCTCAAAGTCACACAGCTTTCAGTGACAAAGCTGAGATTTTCCTCCAGATTTGACTGAACAGCTCATCTTGCAAGCAACCAAATTCTTTAAATTACATGCTTGTGGGCTTTAATCTCTGAAGAACCAATCTCAGAGTCATATTAGAAGTTAGGTACTTGGGGTCAGCGCTATGGCATAATGGATAAAGCCGCCGCCTGCAGTACCAGCATCCCATATGGGCGCTGGTTCGAGTCCCAGCTGTTCCACTTATGATCCAGCTCTCTGCTGTGGCCTGGGAAGGCAGCAAAGGATGGTCTAAGTCCTTTGGCCACTGCACCTGTGCGGGAGACCTGGAAGAAGCTCCTGGCTCCTAACCGGTGCAGCTGCAGCCATTGTGGCCAATTGGGGAGTGAACCAGCAGATGGAGGATTTCTCTCTCTCTCTCTTTCTCTCTCTTTCTGTCTCTGTCCTTGTCTCTCCTTCTCTGTGTAACTCTGACTGTCAAATAAATAAATCTTTAAAAAATAATAAAAAGAAGAAACTAGGTACTGTCTCTTAAATGACCAGGAACTTAGATCAGAAAGCTGTAGGTTGTCTAATTGAGAAGACAACAGCCATCAGTTTAGTCACTATGATTTTTGATGTGCCTACTAGTAAGAAATGATTTTGGACAGACATTGAGCTGACATAATATATTTTTTAAGTAGTAACTATAGTCATGCATTGCTTAATCACTGATATATTCTGAGAAATGTAATGATAGGCATTCTCATGTTATCTGAACATCATAGATTTGTACCTATACAAAGTAAGAAGGCTAATCCTTCTTATTGGTGCAGTGTTATGTGGGACCCATGCCCCAAGTGTGGTTCATTGTTGTTTCAAATGTTATTATGGGATGCGTGATTGTACAAAAACTACTCAGCTTCATATGAATTAATATAAATAACTTCAGAGCTCATGCTATGAAACTGTCTTGTCATAATACCTGTTTCAAAAAACCTAGGACAGGCCTCCCTCCTCTGAAACTCTGGATGGTATCCAGGTTGATAGATAACCTAACAATAGTTTCCCGAAACAAAATTAGACTTGTTTGGAATTACCTATTTACCTACTTTGTTTCAGGAATTATCAGGTAAGAAACTCTCTCAAAAGAAATGGGGGCTGTTTTTAGAGACCCATTTTCCAGTAAAACAGAGTTCTTATGATCTGATTTGTAGTTCATTTTTAGTTGACAACATTTTAATCTTAAATGTAATTTCAATATGAAATTTAATCTATAAAATGTGCTCAAATTTTCAGCATATTAACAAGATCAGGGAAAATTACTCAACTGCAATTGGCCATTGGCTTAGAGGAAAAGATGAGTTGTTGTTTCCATTCTTGGCTGATCCTCAGTGAGACATAAGGTGGTTCACACCATGTTCTGCCCTTTTGAATGGAACACTGTTAGTTTTTCTGCTGTGCTAATATAGAAATGAGAATCACAATTATGCAAATAAGTATTTGCTTAATATAACAAATTGTTCTATTTTGGCTGCTTTAGCTCTGTTGTATGATTTTTTTCTTTGAAAATAAGCTGACACTGGAAATAAAGGAAATGTATAATTACCACGGGAAATACAATTTGAAGATGGCATAGGAGCCAAAATAGCAGTTGTAGAAAAGGGAATCAAAATCATTCTGATGTTATCAACTGTACTATTAATGGGGCTCCAAGGAGAGGAAGGAGTTAGTGAGTTCCCAGAGCTATTAAGATTCCATCAACCCTTTTCTTGATTTCAGCAGTCTTGTTGTATACCTTTGATAGTTGGCATGGGTTCAAAGCATAGAGGGCACTTTGCTTAGAAATTCTCTCTGACCCATGCAAAGAAGGATGTGGATAAATGAATACCATGCCTAGAAATGGATGCCATGGCATTCCACTAACCAAGGATCCCGGCTAATTCATTTGTAGCGTCCCCATGTATGTTTAACCCCATTCATCCCCTCTTCCTTTCTCTCTCTCTCTTTTTTTATCAGTTTCTTATTTTCTTTCTTTTATTTCTCCCTTAGAGGAAAACTCCATTTGATCTGGTAGCAGATGACAAACCTCCAAAGTAGTTATTTTGTATTTTAATGACCACTGTATCCTAGGGCAGCAAGGGGGCATAGAGGTACACACAGAAAGAATTATCTTGTTATAGCAGTGACAATGCCTGGTAAGGAGAGAGCTTGGGAAAGGTCTTCCATCAATGACTGGGTGCATTTTCTCTTCTGGGCAGAGTTTGAGGCAGCAAGAGGGATCCTCTCATCGCCACTACAAAGGGTTGCAGGGATTAGTTAAGACTGCAGATCTCATCCTTATCAGAGTGGTCAGAATGCAGGTAACATTAGCCCTTTCTTTGTTATACCAAAGACAAAACCCTGTCAGAGAAGGCAGTGGGAACCCTTTGTGGATTCCAGACTCAGATTGAGTTTAAGATGCCTCTGTGAATTCATAGCCCACTCCAGCCTAGAGCTACCTTATTTTGTAGGCTGTCTGATGTTCAGGTGGAATTTGGGGCAGTGGGGGAAGGGGAATGAAGCAAGATTTACATTTCTAGCCAAAACTGTTGGTAAGGACAATTTTTGCTTTTCATTTTGATTTTCTTTTTTGGGCTATCACTCTCTGAATGGCCTTAGAGATCAGGCACAAAGTAGAAGAGCAGGGTCTGGTTGTCAGACTTTAAGAGATTAGGACAGTGGGATAAAAAGGGCTATTAAGAATTATTATGTATACACACTAGAAATGGTAACATGAAAACACACACACATAGTACATTGTGGGGGAAAAAAACAGGCCATGAATTAATATATATCGTGTTTGTTTCTTAGTGGTTAGGGTTCCTGTTAAGACACCCTTGTCTGACATTGGGACACCTGGGTTCTACCTCTGGCTCCTGACTCCAGCTTCCCAGTCCTTGAGAGGCAGTGGCTCATGTGATTTGGTCTCTGCTACACACTTGAGGGAGACCTATGTTGAGTTCCCAACTCCCAGCTGTGACTCCAGCTCTGTCCCAGCTATTGTGGGAAATCTGGGCAGTGACCTCGCAAATAGAAACTCACACTGTGTCTCTGACTCTCAAGTAAACTTTAAAAAAATTAATTATGTATGTATGTATGCATTTTTTAAAAAGTCTAGAAAAAAGTAGACTAAAATGTTAAAGGAAGTTGGGTCTCTGCATCCCATAGATCAGTGGGTAAATGTGTCCCAGCTTTGGCATCATCTAGAGACTTGTTAGGAATTCAAAATTCTAGAGCAGGCATTGTGGCACAGCAGATTAAGCCACTACTTGGGATGCCGACATCCCAAATCAGAGTGCTGGTTTGAGTCCCAGCTACTCTATTTGTGATCCAGCTGTCTGCTAATGAACCTGGGAAGCAACAGATATTGGTTCAAGTACTTAAGTTCCTGCTACTCATGTGGGAGACCGATGTGGTTCTTAGACCTGGCCCAGAATGGGAATTGGGGAATGAACCAGCAAATGGAATCTCATTCTCAATCTCTCTCTCACTCACTTGCTCTCTTGCTCCCTCCTTTTCTGCCTCCCTCTGACTCTTCTCTTTAAAATACATGGTATACATAGAGTTTGGTACTATCAGCATTTTCAGGCATCCCCTGGGGGTCTTTATCAATTCAAATAAGGAAGGATTAATGGAATGGCAGTCTGTGGCTGATTTTCCAGGGACAGTCAAAAGTGAGGACCTGTTTCTGCTTAGATTTCCAAGGACCTATCATTGGGGCTATGAGTCTCTGGACAAACCAAGGAAATAGAAAGTGAAAACAAACACGGACATTTATTTTTCCGAAGTTGCCAATTGCAAACAGAATTTTGCTTAATAAACCATGAAACGATTCACAGAGGTCTGTGTATTATTCCAAAGTGCAGCTGGCTAATGTAAAAGAACCTTTTCTCTTGGTCCTTTGGGTCGTATACAATTCCCAGGCATGTCGATTTGTATTTGTTTATTGGTAAAGCCTCTATCTGCTGTGTGACTTAGTGCATTGGGAATCCCACTGTCAGGTGGACACTGTCAACAAAAACCTGCAGGAGTGAGTGAATTGCTGTGAATCCCTTTGTCTCCACAGCCCCAGCCCGAGTCATCCTTTCTACAAATGGGTAACTTCAATTGGCTCAAAATAATCCCTCTGGATATTGTCATTAGTTCTTTCCAATCTTACCCCATATCCAGGCAGAATAATTTTTTAGAATGTATACCTGAAGCTACTGATCGCTTGCTTCCAAATACATCTTCAACATCTTCCCGATGTCATTATGATAAACACACTTGCCTTACTGCTACCAGCCCTGCATGTGGCCCTTCTGCCTCTTATCTCTGTTCTTCTCCCTGTGGTTTGTTCCACTCCAGCTACAGCACCCTCCCTTTTGTCCTCAATTCATGGCAATGGCTTTGTACTTCTCTACCCTAGGGTCTTTACACTGACTTTGGCCGTTGATATGAATACTGTCACTTCTGCTCTCCAGCTGGCTCTGTCTAGTCCATGCTTGAGGTCTTAAAGAAGCTATCCCTCCTTCAAGAAACCCACTCCTCAACGCCACCAGACCTACAAACTGGATCAGGCCCTTCTGACGTGCGCTTTCAACACTGCCTGGAGAACTTGCACAGAACCACTATTACAAATGCCAAAATAATTGTGTACTTCACTGTCTAATATCTCTTCCCTCATTGGACATGAGTTTCTAAGACCAAGAGCAATGACTGCTCTGTTCTCTACTATAGTCCTAGCACTTAGTCCAGTGAGTAGCATCGAACATGTTTCAATCAATGTCCATTGAATGATCCAGTACATAAAGTAACTGTTTTCAAGGATGCAGAATTTCTGAAGCAATTTATTTAATTTATTTAAATGACGAGAGAGAGAGAGAGAGATATTAGACCTGAGAGGAAGACCATTCAAAGCTTAGAAAGCCAGTTCAAAAGAGGCAGCATTCAGGCAAATGTTGTCATAGAGAACTTGTAACCTGGAGACCACAGAAAGAAAAGCCATCATTTAAGAGGCTCTACGCAGGCCCGTGCTGTGGCTCAATAGGCTAATCCTCCGCCTGTGGTGCCGGCACCCTGGGTTCTAGTCCTGGTCAAGGCACCAGATTCTGTCCCGGTTGCCCCTCTTCCAGGCCAGCTCTCTGCTGTGGCCAGAGAGTGCAGTGGAGGATGGCCCAAGTGCTTGGGCCCTGCACCCACATGGGAGAACAGGAGAAGCACCTGGCTCCTGGCTTTGGATCAGCGTGGTGCACTGGCCGTGGCGGCCATTGGAGGGTGAACCAACGACAAAGGAAGACCTTTGTCTCTCTCTCTCTCACTGTCCATTCTGCCTGTCAAAAAAATAAAAAAGAGGCTCTATGCATACAGCCACACTGAAGTTGAAGTCCCATCAGCCACGTGGAGGGTAAAGTGGGTCCAAACGCAGCAGTGTGGTGCAGGATGCTTCCTTTCACTTCTAGTTGGAGGCTTTGTTGACTACTATGCATGGTTCATTAACTTAAAACTTGTTCTATTAAAGCAAGAGCATTTCCTTTGCTATTACCAATGAAAGGCCTTGATTTTTGTAATATTGGGTTTTCTAGAAATTTTTCCCTATAGACAATCCCAACTATTGAGGCTTAGAGAACCTGGGCTACTCAAGCTTTAGGGCAAGTGAGGAGAGCAATGAAAACAGCCTGTGCAGTGGCTTCTCTTGGGCCTTCTGTGTTTTATCTGGAAAACTATGCTGTCTGATCTATTATTACAGACTTGCACCAGCCATGGGAGAAACATATGAAGAAACTCATGTACTTTCAAAGGAATATTAGTGTTTTCAGCTAAAGTATCAAAACTACAACTTCTCTCAACACAGCATATGTACATGCAGGAGTATACCCAGGTCACAAGTGCACATGCACATCCCGTATTTCATACAACCTCTGGCTGCCTGGAAAAGCCAAGACAGCTTCTTCCCTGGACATACCATCCCCCAGGTACTGACTTGACACAGATTGATCGAGAAGATTCAATATGCAGACATTTCTGAGTAACCTGAAGGACACCGGAGAAACAATATTTTTTGCCCTGTCTCTTCCCAAATAGTTTTCACTCACTGCCTCAGTGTCTGAAATTGCACATTTAGTCTTTTTTGGGGGAAAAGTGTTGCCCTGTGTAAGTAGTCTCTGTCAACAGTAAATGTTCAGGGTTACTTCCAATCAAGTGTAAAATAACGATTAGAGAGCTTGGTAGGTAGTGACCACTCGATAAATGGTATCTGTAAACTTTATTAATAAGAGAGCTGTTACAGTAGTTTTCATGTCTGGCTGCTCTTTAGAATCAACAGGAATGCTTTTCTAAAATACAGATGTCTGGGCCCCCTCCCTGGAGTTCTGAGTTAAGTGGGCTGGAGTAGAACCCAAACATCAGCACCGATTAGTTTCTGTGCTAGGCAGATAACATTAGCAACCACTGTCACTCTGACAGGAGGTGGTAGACCACACTGCTTTCTTCAAGAGCACACTTTGCCAAGGGTTTGGCTTGGACCCCAGAAGAGTATGGAGTAAGGAGGAGTGCCAGAGTCCAAGCAGAGCCTACTCACTGTTAGAACTCAACAGCTCTGCACTTTCTCTCTACAAAAACAGTTTAAAATATGATATAAATTAATATAAATTATAAGCAGATTTTTATCAAGTGGCTGGTGAAAATATCCCTTAGTATTTTTAACTTTGAATAACACTCTTAATAGTATCCATAAAGAGGAGAATCTTCTTTTCTGTTACCTTTTATTCACCTTCATTTAATTTTTAAATATGTAGTGACGTGATTGTGGGGCTTCTCATTAGGGGAGGTATCTTACAGTCATAATTTTTGATACACAACATTACTTACCAATTAGCCTGTCTTGTTCGTTTAAATTTCTTTGCTCATATTTTAATGGGAGCTAATGATGCCTTTGTTGACTTATTTAATGTTATGTAAATGTGGCTATAAACTGTGAAGAGTTTAAGCAGAAGCACTATTTTTGCTTACTCGTCAGATTTTGGAGTATACAGAATCCCCAGGAAACACACATATCAACACAATGCATATGAGCTACTGATGAGATGAAATAATAATAACAATTTTTAAACGAAGCAAAGAAGGATGTGTAGAGTGTGAGACTTTTTTATTTTCCTCTGGGTTAATTGTTGATGTGAGTATCAAAGAAGTTTCAGAGTTCACTTCCCCTAAGCTTTTTGTGTCTTTTTCTCTTTCTACTCTTGTAATCCTTCCGCACGTACCAGTCTACGACCACTTGCTGAGCTCTGGGCTTAGCAGTGGCTCTTGTTTAATTTCATGAACCTTGCTCTCAGCCAACTTCCCCTCTCCCTCGTGGCCAGCACATACATATATGAATGGGTGGATGAATATTCTTCAGATGATTAACTTGGTAAATTCCTAAGTTCTGTGGGATGGCTGTGTATCGGGTGACATTGCACTCTGTAAGGTATTGTGATGTACAAGTCATTTCAGAAAAGAATCTTTTCTGGAAGATAACCACTAGCCCAGCGAACTTGAAAGCACAGTGTTTCTTCTGTGCCTTCTGGGTAAATATAATCTATTAGCTTTTGTATTTATTTCTTATTTCTAAATGTCCCATTCTTTTTTGTTTTTCCAGCATTGTAGCAATTGTTAAAGGAGAGAAATTATTTCTAAATCTTGTCGGAGCAAGAGCCAGAGTAATTTGTGTACAATACAGTTAAAATTACACCATTAAACTTGAAGCTAATATTACCCTAATGAGTTGAAATGGAGGGAAGAAGGTTGCTTAGAAAAGACAGTAAGTGACTTAGCTCTGGTTTCTCACTTCCAAGGATAATGTTCCTCAGAGCTGTGTTTTGAACACATTGTTATAGATTTAAATATTTTAATATTCATTTATTCTAATTTTTTCTTTTGATAGGTACCATCTCTGTACTTGCATTTCATCAACTCTGACTAGTGACACCACTATATTTAATATCTTCCTTGGCCAAATTTCTTGTGAATTGGGAACTAGCTTTTAGCTGCTTAAGGAGATTTTCAACAATTCCTTTGTGTGGTTCAACATTTAAAACTCAGATACTAATCTAAAATCCTTTAACAAGGAATTACTCAACCTAAGGCTTAAACAAACATACTGGGCTACAATCTATGGAGATTTTGTTAATATTTGTCCTAAATCATAATCTAGTTCAGTTTTCATTTGTGTTTGGATTTGAAATGGAAGTTGTTATTGTCTAAAGTGTGTCACTTTGGTGTATATTGCAGGCAGGCAGCAATCTCTGTACCCAGGAAGAGCCGTCTCTGACAGGGAATAGGTAAACACTTATGCTGGGTAGTTAGTGTTGTGAGATCCACTTCTCGAAAATAGTCCCAGGGGCTGGCGCCATGGCTCACTTGGTTAATCCTCCACCAGTTGTGCCAGCATCCCACAGGGGTGTTGGGTTCTAGTCCGGGTTGTTCCTCTTCCAGTCCAGCTCTCTGCTGTGGCCCAGGAGGGCAGTGGAGGATGGCCCAAATGCTTGGGCCTCTGCAACCACATGTGAGACCAGGAAGAAGCACCTGGCTCCTGGCTTCGGATCGGCGCAGTGCCGGCTGTAGCGGCCATTTGGGGAGTAAACCAACGGAAGGAAGACCTTTCTCTCTGTCTCTCTCTCTCTCTCGCACTCTCTATAACTTTACCTGTCAAATAAATTTAAAAAAATAGTTCCTTGGTAAGCTCCCAATGTCCGCATTTCTATGATCCCTGCCATCCTCTGCCATCAAGTAATCTCTAACAGGTTCCTGTAAAAGGCACATGTTATCTGGGAGGACTAGGTTGTGTCCTTCCGTTAGGATAGCAGGTATCAGTTATAAACAAAATGGGATACAGGAAAGGCAAATTTTGATAGCCCTCCCAAAAGAAAAAGGAAATTGGGAAAATCTCAAGCCCAGATGACTTTTGGAGAATGATGAGATCCTTCCAAAGGGACAAAGCCATGGATAAGGCCCCAGGGCTTCCGGGTGTGAGGAGTTACTTGTAAACATTGGTGGAATGGAAATGGGGGAGGGGATTGATGCCCATTTTTTTTTATGTTATACTTTTACAAAGGGCTAGCCTTCCGTGCACTCACTTCTCACTCAAGAATTTACTGTGTTTTTTTAAAGATTTATTTATTTACTTGAAATTCCAAGTTACACAGGGACAGGAGAAGCAGAGAGAGAGAGTTCACTTGGGCCATCTTCTACTGCCAGCACTTCACGTGGTGGCCACAGCACTGGCCCCAAGAATTTACTGTTTTAGACCAGATATTCACTTGAGTGTTTTTTTCTGAATACTCATATTTGAACTCAAATATCAGCTTTCCTGAGGGCCTTCCCAGACCATCTAGTTTAAAGCAGCGATACCCAAACCACTGCTGTAACAAAATACCACAGACGGAGTGAGTTACACAACAGAACTTTATTTTCTCACACAAAATCTGAGATCACGGTCAGGTTCTGGTGAGGGCCCTCTTCTTTTTTTTCTCATATTATGTATGAGAAAGAACTATCTCTCAAATATCTCTTCATATGAGGACACTGCTCCCCCCATGAGGAGCCCACCCTTGTGACCTGATCTAGCCCTAATCACCTCCTACAATACCTGTCTCCAAACACTGTCGCTTTGGGAGTTAGTGAACTTTCAGTGGGCACAGTTCTGTCCATAACCTCATGCTTTATGGCTCCACCCTGCTTCAGTTTCATCACAGAACACATCCTAGTCTGAGAGCATCTCATCTTGTTGATTTACATGTCTGACTTTTTCTGTACCGAGAATATAAGCTACGTGAGAACGAGGGCTAAATTTGTCTTCTTCACTGCTGTGAGATTCATTGAATAAAACTTGCCAGCAAGGAGCACTTTATTAATATGTGCAGGATAAATGCATAAATTCCAGTTATTTTAAGCTAGTCTCTTATAATTAAGTTGGATATTATAAAAGCTGTTACTGGAATTAAGCTGATACCAAAATTGTTTGTCTTTAGTTTTTTTTTGTACAACCTATCACGAGAATGTGGTTGACTCAATATTGTTTATCCATGCAGTTCTTCACTCAAAATCTAGTAAGCTCCTGCTCTATGCCAAGCAGTGTGCCAAACTAACATTCAAGTAAGAATAAAAGACAGACATGAAAGAACCATCATGAAGAAAGGCACTGCTCTGGAAATGGCACACCAAACTGCATCTTGGCACAAAGGAAAAGGAAATTCACTCTTTCCAAGTGAGCCATGCAAGTGTGTGTTCTAGAGAGGGAAGAACATAGCAAAGCCTTCAAAGAATTGGTCAGGTTCAGAGGTTGACAGACACATTGAGTAACAAGATGGCTCACACATGGGACGATTGAGATGAGGAAGAGGAAATGATAAAGTTCAAAAGAGACCATGAGTCAGATAGCAAAGGCCTTGTTTGTTGAGGATCTAGTCTTTTTTTCCCTTGAGAAACAGGAAGCCATGGAAAGTTTGAGAGAAGGAGAGGGGTCTGCTTTGCTTGTCTCATTAAGGCAATGGTGCTTGTGATTCTGAGTGTGTAGGTATTTTGCTTAAATTTTCACATACCTCTGATTTCTGACTCTGTCTCCTACCGGTTTTCTGGTAGCCTGAGGGTCTTTAGTAGGAGATGGTGCTGATGACTTAACTCAAACCATCCTCACTGCTGAAGGTCACGGCCTCCAATTCAGGGGTACATTTGAATTCTTAACCTGCCAACAAAGTACAATTTTATGATGAATGAACAAACAGCAATTGTCAGAAGAAGGTGCATCCTGGATGGTTTCCATGGTTGATAGCATTCAGAGGTGGGCTTGGGCACACATTGGATGCATGGCTGCCCGAAGGAGGGGTACACAAGATAGACCAGCAGCCCTTTATTTTCTCTTTGAATCCCAGGTCTGTCACCAGAAAGCCATATGACCATGAGCAAGTTCTCTGGGATTTGTTTTCCTCATTTCCACAGTGAGTGATAAAATCTGTATGTAAGGTTGGGTTGTGAGTATTAAAGTGCCAGTGGCTGTGGAGCACTAAATGTAGAGCCTGCCTAAGATTAAGTGCTTGCTAAATAATGACTACTTATCATTACTACTTATGACGACTGCATTACTGTGGTTTTTCTAGTTAAAATGACATTTCTGCATTTTCCTTAAAAACTCAGATATTATCTTTTGTCATCTACAAAAATTTAGATGATGATACTAACACATTTGCTGTGAATATTAAAGATTGGATCCATAGCCCTATCTTTGTTATGTTGAATAGTAATAGGTCTGTCTTTTATCCATGTCAGTCTGTTAGGAATGTTAGTATACGTTTAAAATATCTCTGCCTTCTTTTAAAAGACTTCTTTATTTATTCATTCACTTATTTATTCATTTGTTTGAATGGGAGAGAGAGACAGACAGACAGACAGACAGAGAGAGGAGAGAGAAAACGAGCATTTCCATCTGCTGGTCCTCAAATGGTTGCAGCAAACAGGTCTGGGCCAGACTGAAGCCAGGAACCAGGAACTTCACTCTGGTCTCCCACATGAGAGGCAGAAGCCCAAGCACTTGGGCCATCTCCCACTGCTTTCCCAGGTGCATTAACAGGGAGCTGGATTGAAAGCAAAGCAGCTAGGACTTGAATGGGTACTCTGAAGTGGGAAGCTGGCATTGCAAGTGGCGACAACCTACTCTTCCACAAGGCTGGCCCCACACCTATGCCTTCTTACAGAAAAATATAGGAATTTGTCACTGTGAATCTAAGCACTGAGAAAACAGTGCAGAAGTATGAGGAAATAGGGAGAAAAATTAGGTTGATGGAGAAGAGGAAAGCAGAAAGAATTTTTTCTAGATTAGTAATTCTTGATTCTACTTGCTAATTTGGCCCCATAACTGAGGGAGTGCTAACAGTCACCAGGCCTTCCTCATTTCTTCCAGAAATGATGGTCTAGGTTCATCTATACATGGAAATTCTGAAATTAAAGCAGAATTCAAAATTGGTAGGTCTCCAAGTCAAGAACTTTGTGAGATGCTCTTTGAAACATGTATATTCAAGACATTAGGGACACTGCAACACAAGTGCACTAGACAGAGGGAATTCTCCAAGATGAATGGGCTTTAGGAGAACTCCTTATTACCAGTATGAAAATGCAGTTCTATCAGTAGGGTCATTTCATAGGAGTATCTGTATTGGTGCCTTTTGTTATATGCTCACTGGGATCTCTGATACCTCAAAGTTCATGAAGCAGTTAAGAAAGCCCTAGATCCCTTTTCACATGATATCTTGTTCTGTTTATGGGTATTAATCCTGGATGGTGGTGGTTACAGTAGTGGTGGTGGTGGTGGTAGTGATGGTGAGTGGGTGGGGAAATTTTCTCACATAAGAAGTTGAAGCAATATGTTCTTCATTGACCAACTTATGGTTCATAACTGAGTAATCAGGATAATCTAAATACTGTAAAATGAAATATTCTTTTGGGCTTAACAAATGCTTGTTAGGTTGAAACCAGTCAGTAGGAAATGACTTGTGTTTGTTAGTGTTTGAGAGGAGAGACCAGATTCTTTGCACATTAGCATTCCAGTTGGTGCCAACATAAACCTCCAGACCTCCAAGTCACAGAATGTGTTATTGTTTTCATATGAGTGAATCTGGGACTGCTTGTTAGTTGTATTTCCATTGCCCACTTGAAAAATGGAGCTCCATGTTTCCACAGACTCTGGTGACAAAAGTAACAAAACAACCCTTTTGGGATTGAACTCTCAGGAAAGGACATTCTTCTTCAAATTGCTGCAGTCCTGGCTATTGTTTTTATGCAGTCGTGGAGTTGGAAGAGGGTAAAGGGCACAGATACTGATTTGACAGTCATGTAAGCTAAAAAGATTTAGTTATGGAGCTCAACTCACACAGCAGGAGGCCCTTGCTGCTAGTGGAGGAAGCTCTTCCAGGAAGGACATGGTAGTTTAAGTCTTTTTAGCATTTTTCTAAGAGCATCATAGATGATATTTTCTAGAATATCGACCTTTATGTAACACCAGTTTTCCAGGATCTCAGAGCACGTTATTTCTGTGTACAGAACCTTAGGATGCATATGCTGTAGAAAAAGAAGTGGTAATATAATCTGCATCTTGTACTTAAGAAAAATAATACCATTGACTCTCCAGACTCCACTATACTGCCTGAAGTGGTGGATCCCAGGGGGAAGAAGGCCAAGAATCAAGGCATTTGTTTGCTGTCACCTTCCCTTTGCGAGGAAAGTAGTATTGAGTACAAGCTGGGAAGGTCAATAAACCAAAGTTTGAACCAACACTTCCATTTACTACGTGTACCCCAGAGAAGGTTACTTAATCCCCTAACTCTTACTTTCATAATTTGTAAATTGGCCCAGTCATTATATGTGCCTCCTAGGGTTATAGAGAGAATTAAATTTCAAAGTACATACTGAGAAGTGTCAGTTAAAATGGTGGAGTAAAGACTTTGAAAAATTATCGCTTCCATAAAAGCAGTGGGAAACTGGTAAAACTTAGAAAAGTTAATTTTTTAGAAAGTTAGAAATTTACCAAAATATTGCAGCAATCCAGGAAGTATTAAAAAAAAAAAAAAACTACTACAGTTCAGAGCAGTGGTCCTTGTGGCAATTTAGGTTGCTCTGTGCCCAGACTCAACCCATCTTCCTAACTTTGGTAAGTCTTGAAAACCAATAGGCTACATTAAAAATGAAAGCAATAGTGTGGCAGTCACAAGTGGACAAAATAGAGTGGAATTCCCTCAAAGCATCATTCTCCCAGTTATTGTTGTCCGACTTGTCTCGTGTTTCTCTGGAAGACTCCATTTGGAAGACTGTCTTTATTTAGTTAGGCTAGGCACTTGCCATTTGAAAAGTCTTTTACCTGGAGGTATTTGTTGAAAACAAATAGAGGTAATTGATTAACATCATGACTGTCTGAAGAAGTAGATAATAATGGTAGTAAACAAGAGACTCATCAAAATACTTGAAAGGAAAATCTAAGTACTGAGATGTTCATAAGAACCTTGGAAAGTTCTGACATATTGCAGGGAATCTAGAAGGCTGTATGCAGACATAGGACTTTCTGTATATTCAGGAAAAATTTAAGATGGACTAAATTCTAAATATGGGTTACTTTGCAGTTCTATGCAAGCAGAAAGTGAAAATGAAGGCAGAGATATTAAGTACTGACTTAAGTGTTGAAAACATATCCACCACATATACAAACTTGCATCTGCTTTATTTAAGAAAATATCTGCTGTTTTTCAGCCAACCATCAGGCTACCTGGTCAGAGACTTCAGTAATCATATACAACAAGGAATGCAGAATTCACATAATTGGTTTAGAAATTACTAAATAAATAAAAATGAAAAAAAAAAGAGAATTGGTTTCTAGAGTTGACATGTCATATTATTTAAAATATCCAGGTTTCAACTAAAAAATCATGAAACATGCAAAGAAACAAGAAACTATAACCCACTCATAAAAAGAAGGGAATCAGTGGAAACTGTTCCTGAAAAGTCCACATGGTGGACTTACTAGAGAAAGATGTTAAATCAGCTATTTTAAATATATCCTAAGGAATAAAGAATGTCACATTTAAAGAATTAAAGGAAAATATGAGAAATATGTAGTTCAAAATAAAGCACCAATAAAGAAATAGCGTTTTTAATAGAAAATGCACAATAAATTCTACATTTAAAAGGTGCTGTAACATAAAAACTCATTTGAGGGTGCAAGAGCTAATTGCACCAGGTTAAAAAATAATTAGTGAATTGAAGCATTGGTTAATTGAGATTATCCAGTCTGAGTAACAAAGGAAAGATAAGGAAGAAAAAATGAACAAAGTACAGGAAATATGTGGGATAAACTCATTATACCAACAAATATATAATAAGAATTCTAGAAAAAGAGAGTGAAGAGAAGGTGACACAAAGAATAATTGAAAAAATAATGACTAAACATCCCAAACTGAATGAAAAATATTAATCTATGAGGGGCCAGTGCTATGGCTCAGCAGGTTAGGCCACTGCCTGCAGTGCTGGCATCCCATATGGGTGCCAATTTGTGTCCCAGCTTCTCCACTTCCAATCCAGCTCTCTGCTATGGTCTGGGAAAGTCTTTGGGCCCCTGCACCCACGTGGGAGACACGAAAGGAGCTCCTAGCTCCTGGCTTTGGATTGGTGCAGCCGGCCACTGTGGCCAACTGGGGAGTGAACCATCAGATGGAGGACCTCTCTCTCTTTCTCTCCCTCTCCCTCTCTCTCACCTTCTCTCTCTGTGTAACTCTGACTTTCAAATAAATAAATAAATCTTTAAAAAGAAAAAAAATTAATCTATGAGTCTAATGGATTCAACAGACTCTAATAGATTAAACCCAGAGATCCACACCAAGACCAAGACACACATCATAGTCCAATTGTAGAAACATTGAGACCATGAAAGAATCTTAAAAAGAGCATAGAGAAAAAGGATTCACCTTATACAAAAAAAAGTTCAATAAGATTAACAACAGATTTCTTCTCAGAAACTATGAAGGTCCAGAAGGTGATGGGGGGAAAAAGACTACCAGGTATGATTTATGTATCCAGGAAAAAATATACTGTGAAATTGAAAGAGAAATAATGATAACAAAATTTAAAATCTGGTAAAAATTTTCACTGGTAGACCTGCTCCACAAAGTGTGTCTCTCAGGCTGAAATAAAAGAATACTAGACAATAACTTTGTTCATATGAAGAAATAAAGATATGTGGTAAAGATAGCTACTTAGGTAATTATACAAGATAATATACATGTATTTTCGTAATTTTTACTTTTGTGTGTTTTAAAAGTCAACTTCATAAAGAATAATTACACCTGTATATTTGTAGGCACACAAAGTATAATCATCGAATTTATATAATAAACCACACAAAGAAAAGAATAAGAGAGTTTTCAAACAGCAATGTTTTTACATACTAATGAAATTAGTTTGTTATTTATCAAAACTAGATTGTTAGAAGTAAAGATGTTAAATGTAATCCCTAGGATAACTACTGAGAACATAATTGAAAAATAGTAGTAAAAGAAACAGAAAGGTAATTATAAAGATACATGAGGAAGTGTCTTTTAAACCAAGAGGGCAGTCACTGAGGAGAGGAATAACCAAAAAAAGAGACATATCAAACAAATAGCAAAGTGGCAGACATAAATCTTACCTACAAATTCACAGAATACAAATAAGTTCCTAATTATTATAGTCCCAAATTGAAAACTATGTGAATATCCATCAACAATAAAATGCATTAAAAAATTTTGTATGTTCATACAGTGGGCAGCAATGAGAAAGAGCAATCTACAACTACACATACCAAATCAGATGTATCTTAACACAATGTGGCATGAAAGCAGCTATATACGAAAGAATATTCTGGTATGCTGTGTGACTTTGTTTATATAAAATTCAAAACAAGAAAAACTATTCTATATTTTCAGAAACCATAATGGTGACTGCTATTCAGAGAATTATTATTCACTAGAAGTGAGGAATAGAGAAAAATTTTGGGGTGCTTAACTATGTTCTATTTCCTGACCTGACTGCTAGTTATATAGATTTATTTAATTTCTGAAAATGCATCAAGCTGTACACAAATGATGTATATATTTTTCTTTAAACATGTTACTCCAAAATTCTCAATACAAAAATTGCTTCATATAAAGAACAGAGCCAGGGGCTGGCGCCATGGCTCACTTGGCTAATCCTCCGCCTGCAGCATAGGTACCCTGGGTTCTAGTCCCGGTTGGGGCGCTGAATTCTGTCCCGGTTGCTCCTCTTCCAGTCCAGCTCTCTGCTGTGGCCCAGGAAGGCAGTGGAGGATGGCCCAAGTGGTTGAGCCCTGCACCCATATGGGAGACCAGGAGGAAGCACTTGGCTCCTGGCTTCGGACCAGCACAGTGTGCCAGTCACAGTGTGCTGACCTTAGCAGCCATTTGGGGGATGAACCAATGGAAAGGAAGACCTCTCTCTCTCTCTCTCACACTGTCTACTCTGCCCTAATGAATAAAATAAAAGAACAGAGCCAGGAAAAATACATACTTAGCTCCACTAACCCATTAACCCAAGATAATTATAGTTAATATTGTAGATTATGCTCTTCTACTCAACGTTGATACATATAAAGAGGACATTATTTTTCCTATAAAATTATATTACCATATTCTCAGTTTAATCTGGTTTTTTTCTTAGCCATATGAAACATCCATCTTCTCACACTAAGATATAATGTTCAATTACTTATTCCTACAATATGTTCAGTCTTGTGAATGTAACTTACCTAACTGGTTCCCTTTTGTTGGGCATTCCAGTTTGGTCTTTTACGTGGAATGTTATCATATGAATCATTGTATTTATCTTTCTTTATAAAAAATGTCTAGAGTAGAATTTCTGGTTAAGAAGAATGCATTTGTAAGCCTTATAAGGTCCTTGATATATGTTTTAAAGCCATCCTTCAATTTTTTTTTACTGATCTGTACTCCCATCAAATTTTATGGAGGAACCCATTTCCATTGCCAAGACATAGAATTATGATTCTTATTCACATTTTCCATTTGAAAGGGCCAAATAAGTTAGATTTTGATTTATTTGTGCTTTTTATTACTGCAAGAGTTGAACATTGTTTTCATATGTACATCATCCATTTACATCTCTTGCTTTGTGAAGTTCATGTTCACATACTTTATGTATGTGTAGAATATCAATCTGTTTACTTTATTTTTCAAGTATTACTTCCCAATTTGTTGTTTGCTTATCAATTTCTTTCTTTGTTTTGATTGCAGGTCATATCCACCATGATTTTCCTATAAATAAGTGATATACCTAATTATACTTTTTAAAATTTTTTCATTTATATTCTTTATCTGTCTAGAATTTTTCTTGGTATATGGAATAAGATGGGAATTTAGTTTTCTGTTTTCCAATAAATAACCATTTCTCTTCACTTATTTATATCTAGCAATGATATTATAGGAAGCATTTATTATTTTAAGGACTAAGGAAGAGAAATTTTAAGATCTGGGCAAATCATAAAATTCAAGCAAGTAGAGCTCTCTGAAGGTTTAATATTTTATTCAACATACTTGAAACAAAAATTTTGCACATCAATAAATGCTACAGGTTGTTTACAAACTCCTTTAGCCTTTTTGTCTTCTAAGATATATGTGAAAGATGTTGCAACAGATCTCCATCTTCCTACCTGAGGAATACTAAACCATTGGCAACATCCCTTGAATCTGAGTCTAGATGAATTTGAACGCACCAATGCAAATATAAGAAGTCCAACAATTCATTTCTGTCACAGATGGAAGGGCACCCATCCCCCAGGTCTTGTGCTGAGTTCTGGGGCTACAGTGGTAACAAGGGTACATTTCATCCAGTCCTCCTTGAGGTTATACTTAGACCTGCCTACTGATACAGTGACTGAGTTCTTTCTACTCTTAGCTATTCTTATTCTTATACAAGATCAGGTATGTGGTATACACATACATACATATGTATACATATACAGAGCAGTTAGAACAAAGTAAACAAACTGTTTAGAATTCATAACTAATTATTATGTAGCATAAATGACTATGTTGACCATCGAATATTCAGACTAAGAAGTCTATTTGAACACAGTCCTAAAGGTGACTACTATATTTATATCTTTTTTTATTTGCTGTTTGTAAACTATGATCACCAGCTCTTTGTCCATATCATTATAACTGTTGATCTAAGCCAGCCTTTCTTACTTTTGGAGGAAGTAAATGAATGGAAGGAAGTGGAAAAGAGCAGAGCAGAGAGAAGGAAGAAGAGGAGGAGGAGGGCAAACCTCCACTGGATAGAAGTAAGAGGTTTTTTAACTCGTGTAGATGAAAGATGTATCACTGCCACACCTGTGTACTGCATGGCTATATTTTTCTTGCCTTCTTCTTTTCTTCCCCACATGACTTCACTACACAGTAGCAAAGGCAGCTTCCAGATGCTCCAGGGATTCAACCTTTGAGATGAGTACTCTCCCCAGGAAATAAGAGCACTTCTCTTCTACTAGATCTAGCCAGTTCCCCATGTATGCATCTCGTTGCCCCCAAAACAGCCTCTTACACATGCCTAAACCAGTCACCATGGCTAGAGAAGAGGGGAGTATTCCCAGTGGGCGGGTCTGTGTCATGCACCCATGGACAGATTGAGAGTGGAATTTATGTTTCTGCTAACAGTTTGGTTACCAGCATGAGAAGGATGGATGTAGCCAAAACAGATAGCTTGAGAAAATGAATAGCTGGTGGGCAATCTTGCTACCTTGTCCCCAAAAATAAGAGGAGCTCAGCTAAAAGGAAACTTTAGAAAGTAAATTTATTTTAGGCACTTTGTTTTGAGGAGTATAGACCTGCCTTCTATTTCCTCCTTCCTACTAACATTGAAAAACTTGTAACGTTTCATTGCATTTTGTTTTGCCATATGCCATTGACTGTCACTTTTCACAAGTTAAGAAACATGTTATTTCTTTGTTTATTTTGTCAGTCTTTGGTATTCTCTGGAGAGGAATTACATATCTGTGTTTCAGTGGAATAGATTTAATCTGTTTGTCTTGTCTCTAGTCTCCCTAACTCCTTACATTTCAAAGGTTTTCTCTTTTCTTCACTTGGTGAGCAGGTGAATTTATCTTATAACCTGGAAAGTACACATTTTCACAAAAAATCAAGTTGAGGAATGGAAAACACAGATTTCTGAGTGTAACATCTTGAGAACATTCTAATGGAAAAGGAAGTTGTCATAGCAACCTTGCCTCTTACTGCAATATTTTTTGGAAATTGCTTGGTCAATACAATTAATCAGTGAATCTAAAGGAGCCATGCATAATCTTAAAGTTTGGGCTTTGCTCTCATTCCAGTTATCCTTCATCTGTAGAGCCTCTTGTTAATTCTCCCATCAAATACTAAGAGTCTTATACATTACATTATACACCCACACGTTTTCCACCTGTGGTTGAAGCTGTGTCAAGTCCTGACCATTTCTGTCTTCCCAAATAACTTGCCTGATTTTGTGGTTTGCCTTCTGGTCAGTCATGGGGATCAGATTAGGTATCCTGGTTATGTTGCAGAAGAGGCAAGCAGTGGGCCAGCAGGATGCTTTCTTGGCTGTGTCACTGGTGTGTTTTTTAGGAAGTCATTTGTTGTTAAAATCTAAGAAAATTTAGATGCTGTCCATTAGACTTCTTTAAGTTTCATCTTTAAATTGCCTAATTGTGTATTTGCTAGTTTTATCATGTATATTTCAAATTCTTATCAGCCAACTGTAAATGAATATGCTATAAACTTCTCATCACTAATAATTAAATGCATTAAGACCTTCACTGGCTGTCTTTAAATTTCTCTGGCTTCTTTCCCCCTTTCCTTGTCTTCCTGAGCACATATTATGGAAGACTAGTTCTAGAGGAT
Organism: Sylvilagus floridanus; assembly: GCA_949820135.1. Taxonomy (NCBI): domain Eukaryota; kingdom Metazoa; phylum Chordata; class Mammalia; order Lagomorpha; family Leporidae; genus Sylvilagus; species Sylvilagus floridanus. The sequence continues at coordinate 43,338,162 of OX463241.1, forward strand.
GCTAATGAGTATATCAGAAAGTGAGGCAGGTGTGACCCACTCCTGAGAATAATAAACCATAGAGTACCACTTGGTAGGTGCCATTTGGAACTACATAACTGATGTCAGCATTCTGTTGATTTAGGCTTTCCTTTCTTATCTTTTCTCCTCCTGGAAGGCTATGAGTTGCCCCTCAAGATTTCCCAGAATCCATCATGCAGGACATCATATGGGGGACAAAAATTAAGCCCCTTGAAGCATAACGTCATAGCATCTCTCTAGGAACTGGTCTCAATTTGGATCCCACTAAATTCTTCTGGAATTTATCTAAAAGTGTAAAGTGATGATGACATATTATTGGAAGTAAGGATTTATGGAACCTTTAAACCTCAGCACCTGTAGGTTCAATAGTTTTATTGGTATATTGGAACACTCTAAAGAAATCCAATTCTTTGTCTCCCCTTTAATTCATGGTAACTATAATAACAAATCAGTTATGAAGTCTGCCACAAATATTTTATTATTAGTCTCTCTCATACTTTGGTATAAGGTGCTTAAAATCCTGCTGGAGAGTTAATTCTTGATTTGGTACGTTATTATTGAAACTAAGTTCACCTATGTTCTGAGTTGAGACAGGTGTTGGAAAAAAGACAAAAACATGTAAGACATGATAGCTGTCCTCAGGGGGAAGGTAAGAGTAACACAAATGAGTGCCTGATAAGTAAGGTAGTGTATTGTTAACAACCAAACTGAATATAGAGTAGGCCATTGACACTGAAATTGGATAAGGCCAGAGACATTTTGAATGTCCCAGTAGGTATGATTTTATCATAAAATACATGAGAAGAGAACAACACTGATCAAGATGTGAATGCTGATTAGAAGATTTGAATCACTTTGTGCGTACCAGAGGGGCTCCTTCACAGAAGCCCTGCTGAGATCCATCCCCAAATCTCTCTTTTGACCAAATGACCAGAAATTCTAAATTGGACACCTTTTAAAATTAGCAAATGGGTGAACCAGAATTTTAAATATGTCACTTCCAGCTGTCTACTGCAATCATGCCAATGGATCTCTTGTGCATGATAAACATGAATAGTTAGAATAGTTAGAAGGGCACTGAAATATTGGTAAAATAGGGAAATCAGAAGAACACTATGCCAGAGGAAGATTGAAAGGAATGAAGGAAGTCACTGGAATTGAAAGTATAGTGTTCTTTCAAGTTGGAAACCCCCCCCCCTTTCATCTCAGGACAATAATATATCATCTCCCAGTGTTTTTGTCCCATCTTTCCATTCATCTTCTTAATCTAGATCCAGTGCCATCCAATAGAGTTGTGTACATTGCATACTGCAAAAAAAAGTCTTATCTAAGGGAATACAATTCACACAATAGACATCTTAGATTGGTCAAATTATCTGACAACTTTTCCACAGATGACATTGAAGGATACACTATGAAAAAAAAATCCGTGTATTTCACTCATTTTCTCATCTTACAGATATATTCCATTACCTTGATTTGTGTGTATCCCCCAGAAGTTCATGTGTGGCATCCTTAATTCCTGAATGTGACAGTGTTGGGAGGTGAAAATGGATGAAGACACATGGAGACAAAATGTATTGAAGGAAGAGGTGCTTTCTAAGTTCACAGAGCTACCATAAGGGCAAGTGGCAATGTTTGCTCTCGTTTTTTTTTACACATGAGCCCTAAATCCTTTCCCAGGATTACTAAATTAGGCTCAGATGTCTACCTAATTTTTACTTGTTTGTTTATTTTATTTGAAAGGCAGAGAGACAGACATGCTGATTCCTTTCCCAAATGTGTGCAGGAATGGGGCCTGGGCCAGGCTGAAACCAGGAGCCAGAAACTCAGTGCCCATCTTCCACAGAGGTGCCAGAGACCCAAGTACTGGAGCCATCACCTGCTCTCTCCCAGGGCCCAGATTAGCAGGAAGCTGGAGTTAAGGGTAGAGCTGAGACTGAAACTCAGATACTGTGGTATGGGATGCAAGCATTCCAAGTGGCATCTTGACTGCTGATCAGTCAAGTTGTGGTCAGTCGTGGACATGTTAGAGAGGGGTCAGTAGCCCAGACTCTCTGGGCTTACAAAAGAAATGTGAAGAAAAGGGAGAGTAGGCCTTTCCCTATATGAATGGGTGCTGTTCCCAAAAGGTTGTGAAAGATCAAGCAGCCTGAGAATCATCTATGCCTAAACAGCTATTCTCATCTGGTAGATAGCAAATACCTGATGCACTGCAGTGTGGGATAGGGCATGGGGACAGCATTGGCCACTCTGTATTGCTGCTGTGGCTCACCATTGATGAGACCGATATCCTCGACATGGTTACAATTTCCTGTACTTTCCTTGGGTCCCTTGCTGCTCTGGTGTTTCTCTGTTCTTTAAGTCTGAGGAGGTCCCAAGCCAGTGGGAGTTCCTTTATTCTACTTGACAATGACACTAACTTGTAGTGACGCCTTAGGGGCTGAGTGCTGCTATGTTCAGGACAGTCCTTTATTTCTGGGTGTCCCAGGGCTCAATTTTCTTTTAAATTTCATTTTTCGTTGTTGTCTATATGGAAGTTGGCAGCTGTGACAAAGCAGCCATGGAGTCTTACTAGGCTTGTCTTGACCCCAGCGAAAGCAATATTAATGCGGACCAAACCCCCTGATATCCGGTAGTGTTGGAGTCATGTTCACTAATCTAAAATTCTGGCCATTACAGAATCACCATCACCACTACTTATGGGTTATCACTTTTCCAAGTTTTGGAGAGACCACATGTGATTTCCTGTACAATTAGATCATCTTTAATAGTCCAGAATGTACTTTTAAAAACCGAAGAGGCTTCAAACTCCTTTCCAGTTTCATAAATTTTGAATTTACCATTGATGTACAGAAATTGCTAAGGGAGAATTTTAGGTAATAGGATATTGGGTGGTAGAGATTTGCAAGATGCTGGTTTTCCTAAAGTTATAGGATTCTTTACTGGTTGGTATGTTTCGTTTGGGGGCAGGGTGTTTCCTGGTGAAGACCTAGAATGGAAAGGAGGATCTGATTTCTCACTAGAGTAGAAATATGATAAAGGTTCCAGGGCTTTTGATTTGCCTTATTGGGCCCCGTCCATAAAGCAGTGAGCTCAGTGTCTATTTGGAGCTACTTTCCTATCTTGTGCAGGGGACGGTGGCACTGTGTCTCTGGAGGAAAGCCACCATTGAACCCATGCCTGCAGTTCACTGGGCAGGTCTTACAGATGTGTTCCTGGCTTCTTTGACCGAGGCTTCATTTCCCTCTCCAGAAGCTGCGCCTCCTCACTCACTGGCAGAAGCCTCGAGCCCTCTGCCTGGCCTTTGTGTGTGTTTCCACCGTTGCTCAGGGCGCTGTGTCTTCCCACTGGCAAGCGAGGCTGTGTAGCCACCAGAAATGGCTCAGAGGAAGGTGGGGGTGTGATTAGCTCTAAATGAAGTTCTAAACCACTGGTACATGAAATGAAACTATTTTTCTCTCTCTCTTTCTTCTTCCCCTTCCCTTAACCTGCTCTGCTGATGTAAGTGGCTCTAATTTACTTTCCCTGAGAAAACAAAGCACAATAAAATGAGGAATGGCAAAAAGATCCCTTTGCGAAGGGTAGTGCTTCTGCTCCTGATAAAAGGCAGTCATTTGCTCCTTTCATGGTGTCAGTATTAATTTTCAAGCAGTCAAAGCCACCGCTAATTTATTTACAGAACAATCTCCTTGCCCAGGAGCTGGGCTGGTGAGGCAGTGGTTTCCAGCCTCCAGCTTTGTTTGTTGACAGGCTGATTTCCCACAAGGCCGTTTCCACCTGTGTTTCTGTTGTTTTTAGTGCGTGTCTCCCTTTCTTCTCCCCCGCCACCGCCTCCCTGATGGCTGCTGAAGGCCCTTCTCATCTCCGGTCTCTCTCATCCACTTCCTCCCTCCAGCCCCAAGGACTCCTGGCAGGGCTTTGCAGTCATTCTGCACAAGGAGTCTCTGCTGGGGAAGTCCCAGGGGGCACTGCATTGCTTTCTTTCTTTTTCTCCACCCCCCCCCCCTTTTTTTTGTTTCAAGGACGAGATTCAAAAGAGCCTGCTACACACAGGTTGTAGGGTGCACCTTCAGATGTGCCTTCAAATACGGGCTGAGCAATTTGAATATTTGTGCTCTTGGAAATCAGTCTGTAAAACTGTCCCCAAAGCCTATTAAATTCTGCAAAATCGCTCAGCTTTGAGGGCTTCATGATGGAGTCCAATTTGGGGCCCCGGTATCGCACTGCACTGCAGAAGCCCCCATCCCCAAAGACGCCTACAATGGAAATTATCTGGTGGCTTATTTGGCCCTAGCTCCTTGCATATCAAAGGGTGGGAGGGAGGCTTCCCTGGAGCAGGCAGGAGGCTTGCTGCTTGCCAGAGCCAGGCAGGTAGTGCATTGAGATGTTAAAACACACTTCCAATGCCTGCACAAGTGCCTGCCTCTCTGCTCCTCTACAGGGCGAAGTGTTCAGGGGCAAGGCCTGTTTGAAAGTCCATGGCAGTTCTACTTGGACATGGAGTAGAAAACAAGTATTCAATAGCCCATTTTCCAGATGATGCGCAATTGCTACATCCATGGGAAATGTATCCAGACCAGAGCAGACATCTCAGCAGCTATAAAACCTGCACTAAGTGTTGACACCTTGGACCTTTGATGTCCTTACTGGTTAAGAAGTACCAGAAGTGGGATTTTAGCTAGGAAATGTGCTTGGTTCTAACTTCTCAGTCTTGGCACGGGATGTGCAAATTGTTCTGTGCATCTTTGTTGGCAGTTGCAGTTTTTCTGAATTCAGAGATTCTTCTTGTTTGTTTGGGTTTTAAAATACTCATCTCCCAAAGGAAGGCGAAGGGAAGAAAACACCAAAACTTTGTCCATTTGCAATCACACAATTATGCTGTGGGTAATCTGGAAAATTATAAAGAACCAAAGGCCTGGCAAAGGGAATTTTGCTTGCTTGGGTGGATGAACAGAAGAGTAAAAGTTAAGAAATGGCCTGTGGTTTCCATCCCTCGATAATTAGACAATTAAGCTAAAAAAGTTTCACTTGGTTAACAGACTCTCTCTTACCTTCTTTCCTTTCCCACAAGCCCCTGCTCCTTTCTCCAGCCTGCTGCCTCCCACATCTCTGTGATGGGTTCGCACACGGGGGATGTGCGGCTCCTGGAGTTTGAAACTTCCCCGGATTCTCAGTTCTCTGTCCTGAGCGTTCCATGACCAACAGCTCCCCTATTTATTTTGGAAGCGGAAACAATGCCTTTTCACTGCCTGCATGCAGAACTCCAAGATGCCTGAAACAGTTTCACTCAAACTTCCTCCCACCTCACCTTTGGGCTGAGACTAAACAGGGAAAGTTTGGGCCCCAAAGGACAATTTTTCAGAGAAGTTGGGAGCAGGGAGAAGCTGAGTCGAGTGATGAAACTCATCTGACAATTGTCACCTGCCCTCTCTGCATCTCCATCTCATTCTCCCGCGTCTCCCGGGGATGCCTGGCTTTTCTTTCTTCTTGGTCGTGTTAGCAGTTTTCCATCCCGTCCCCTGTCTGCTTGTCCTCTGGGATGAAGAGAAGGCTTTAAACCTGTAAACTGTATACATTTTCTCCAAAACCAACTTTAAACCCAGTGAAAATTGGCTGCAGAGGACTCGCTTAGGGAAGCAGCAGCGTGCACTCCTGCGCTGCTAGAGCCCCCGTGCTGCGGGATGTGGGCTGCGGGCTGCTTATGCATGCGAGCCAGCTTGGGTTGGCTGAAGATGAGTTTTCTGGTGGATATTTACACAAAGATTTCTCTTCAAAACCGAGCCCCCCCCCCCCCCCCGCCCCCAGGGCTCCTGTCGCCCTGAGTCCTTATGGACAAGCTGAGCCTGCCTGTGGCAATTGAAGGTCCCCGGGGCAGAGATGCACCTGACAGAGCTTCAGGTCCACCCTCTCAAAGAGATGAGAACAGGAACTTTCTCTAAGCTCAGTTTTGGTTTCAAAATCAATTCCACAGATGAGACAGAAAGTTAATCTGGGGTCACAGGTGAGTTTCAGTTCCGGGTGCTTCACAGGGTCCCCCAGGTCAGCTGTCCGCCCCCTGTGCGGGATGTGGCCTGTGTGGCCCCTGGGGACAACTCCTGCTGCTGGCTGCCGCCGAGTCATTCCTCCTTTCTGTTTCCTTGCCGCAGCCCTGGAGGGTCCTGAGGGCCTCGGGGCCAGCTGTGAGCAGGAGGGCTGTCTGAGATGCCTCTTAGCACAGGGCGACAGGGCTCTCTCTGGGAGGCTGTCTCCACGTGACCTTCCCTGCTCCTCACTGGCAGGTCTCTTGCCAGGAACCTTGGGGCATCCCAGGCTCTGCCCTAAGAAGTGCAAGACAGAGCCCTCTCGGGGAACCTCTGTGTTTCTGCCATTCCACCTGCTCCCATCTCTCCCCTTCTCCCTGTACAGGATCTTCCTGGTTTCCAGGGGAGGCTAAATTCTTCTGTGGTCTCCTTTCTCTCATGATCCCTTTCCCAAACACAATGTCAGTGCTTGGTATCCTCTATGTTTCTAGCTAAGGCTGTTGGAGCACCAAAGACTGAAAGGAACTCCCCTTTCCTTAACTTTGCATTCTGTTATAGCCATGTGAAAAATCGGTGAGGGCTGGCATTGTGGCACAGTATGTTAAGCCACTGCTAGAGATGCCTTCACCCCACATCTGAGTGCCTGGTTATATCCGTGGCTACTCCACTTCCGATTCTGCTAGTCAGCTTCCTGCTAATACAGCTGCTAAGCAAGACAGTGGCTCCATTGCTTAGGTTCCTGACACCTGCGTGGGTGACCTGGATGGAGTCCCCTCAGCCCGGGGGTATTGTGAGTTTTTAAGGAGTGAACCAGTAGATGGAAGATCTTTCTCTCTGTGTGTCTCCCACTTATCAGCCCCTCTGCCTTTAAAATAAATAAATGAATAAATTAATGAATTTTTTTCTTAGAAATTTCTGAGCTCTTTCTCATGAGTAAATATTTACTTTTTAAAAAGCTATTTGTGGGAAAATTATGAACAAAAAGAAAATTATAAAATACCTATTTTTTCCTTTTACTCTTTTTCTTATTTTGTTTAAGGAATACAACTTCATGCATTTAATGTATACAGATTTGGGAACATGATGATTCTCCCCCTCACCTCCCTCCCACCCATGCTCCCTTCCTTTTTCCTCCTCCCTCTTCCTTTCTCATTCTTATATTTTTACAGAGGTCAATTTTCAATTAATTTTTATACTCATAAGACTAACCTTACACTAAGTAGAGAGTTCACTGATTAGTATGAAGAAAAAATGTAGGCTAAAAGCAAAGCCAACCAACCAACCAACCAACCAAAAACATTGTTCTTTGACAGTCAAGGCAAGCCCTGTTCAAAATCATCGTATCTTAAAGTGTCAGTTTCACTCCTGTAGAATATATTTTAGGTACTCTATTAGTTACCACAGACCAGAGAGACCATATGGTATTTGTCTTTTTGTGACTGGCTTATTTCACTAAGCATAAGGGTTTCCAGTTGCACCCATTTTCTTGCAAATGACAAAATATTATTTTTTTACTGCTGTGTAGTGTTGCATAGTGTATATATATATACCATAGTTTCTTTATCCAGTCTTCAGTTGATGCAATCTGGGTTGATTTCATATCTTAGCTATTGAAAATTGAGCTGAGATGAACAGTGGGGTGCAGATCACTCTTTCATATGCTGATTTCATTTCCTAAGGATAAATTCCCAGCAGTGGGATGGCAGGGTCATACGGTAGATCTATATTAAGCTTTCCAAGATACCTCCATATTATCTTCCACAGTGTCTGTACCAGTTTACATTCCCAATGACAATGGATTAAGGTTCCCTCTCCCCACTTCCTCACCAGCATTTGTTGTTTATTGATTTCTGTATGAGGGTCATTCTAACAGGGGTGAGGTGAACACTCATTGCGGTTTTGATTTGCATTTATCTGATAGCTGGTGATCTTGAGCATTTTTTCATATATCTATTGGTCATTGAATTTCTTCTCTTGAAAAATGTCCATTCAGGCACTTTGCCCATTTCTTGACTACATTGTTTGTTTTGTGGTTGTTTACTTTCTTGAGCTCTTTATAGATTCTAAAAGTTAATCCTTTGTCAATTTCATAGTTTGCAAATTTTTCTCCCATTCTGTTAGTTGCTTCTTCACTTTGAGTGTTTCTTTTGCAGTGCAGAAGCTTTTTAGTTTGATGTAATCCCACTTTCAATTTTGGCTTTTTTTGCCTGTGCTTCTAGAGTCTTTTTCAAGAAGTTTTTCCCTATGTCAATGTCTTGTAGGGTTTCCCCAATGTTCTCTAATAATTTGATGTTATCATGTCATAGATTTAGGTCTACTATCCATTTTGAGTGGATTTTTCATAAGCTGTAAGGTAGGGTTCTTGTTTCATGCTTCTGCATGTGGAGATCCAGTTTACCCAGTACCATTTGTTGAAGAGACTGTCGTGGCTCCAAGGATTGATTTTTGCTCCTTTGTTAAAGTTAAGTTGGTTGTAGATGTGTGGATTTATTTCTGGAGTTTCTATTCAGTTTCACTGGTCTACACATCTGTTTTTGTGCCAGTACCAGGCAGTTTTGATTATAACTGCCCTGACGTCTGGTATTCTGAGGCTTCCAGCTTTGTTTTTATTGTTTAAGATTGATTTAGCCATTCAGGGTGTGTTGTGTTTCCATATGAATTTTAGTATCATTTTTTGTGTGTCTGAGAAGAATGTTGCTGGTATTTTAGAATCGCATTAAATCTATAAATTGCATTTGGTAGTATGGAAATTTTGAAGATGTTGCTTCTTCCAATCCATTATAATGGAAGATTTTTCCACTTTTTTATGCCTTCTTCTATTTCTTTATTTAATGTTTTGTAATTTTCATCGTAGATATTGTTAACATCCTTGATTAAGTTTATTCCAAGGTATTTAAATTTTTTTTTACTAGTTATTGTGAATGGGATTTATCTTAGGTCTTTCTCAGCTATGGCATTGTCTTTGTATACAAAGGCTATTGATTTTTGTGTGTTGATTTTATATCCAATAGTCACTTCATGGAGTCTTTTGGGCTCTCTATATAGAGAATCATATCATCAGCAAATAGGAATAGTTTGACTTCTTACATCCCTATTTTTATCCATTTTGATTTCTTTTTCTTACCTGATGGCTCTGGCTAAAACTTCCAGTACTATATTAAATTGTAGTGGTGAGAGTGGGCATCCTTGTCTGGCTCCAGATCTTAATGGGAATACCTCCAAGTTTTACCCATTTAGTAGGATGCTGACTTGAAGGAACTTTAAGAATGTTCCTTCTATACCAAGTTTGATTAAGGTTTTTGTCATAAAAGGGTATTGAATTTTGTCAAATGCTCCCTCTGCATCTATTGAGATAATCATAGGGTTTTTGTTTTTCAGTTTGTTAATGTGGTTTATCATATTTATTGATTTTCAGATACTGAATCATTCCTGCATACCAGGGGTAAATCCCACTTGGTCCAGGTGATGATCTGCTGATGTGGTATTGGATTCTATTGGCTAGTAATTTGTTGAGGATTTTTTCATCTATGTTCATCAGGGATATTGGCCTATAGTTCTCTTTGCCGTATCTTTTTCTGGCTTAGGATTTAAGGTGATGCACTCTTCATAGAAAGAGTTTGGGAGGATTGTTTTTAATATCTTGAGAAGAATTGGGATTAGTTCTTTAAGTGTCTCGTAGAATTCAGCAGTGAAGCCATCAGGACCTGGGCTTTACTTTGTTGGGAGGGTATTTATTATTGATTCAATTTCTGTCTTGGTATGGGTCTGTTTAGGCTTTGTATGTCTTCATGGCTCAATTTAGGTAGGTTGTATGTATCCAGGAATCTATCCATTTCTTCTAGGGTTCCCAGTTTGTTGGCATACAATACTTTGTAGTAATTCCTGATTATTCTTTTTATTTCTGTGGTATCTGTTATTACATTTTCTTTTTCATCTCTGATTTTGTTGATTTGAGTCTTCTCCCTCTATTTTTTTTTTGATTAGTTGGGCCAATGGTGTGTCTATTGTGTTTATTTTTTCAAAAAACCAGCTCTTCATTTCATTGATCTTTTGTACTGTTTTTTGTTTCAATTTTTTAATTTCTTCTTTAATTTTAATTGTTACTTTCCTCTTAGTAATTTGAGTTGCTGTTGTTTTTCTAGATCCTTTAAATGCATTGACAGCTCATTTATTTGGTGACTTTCCAGTTTCTTTATGTAGGCACTATTTGCTATAAACTTTCCTCTTTTTTTTTTTTTTTTGGACAGGCAGAGTGGACAGTGAGAGAGAGAGACAGAGAAAAAGGTCTTCCTTTGCCATTGATTCACCCTCCAATGGTTGCTGCGGCCAGCGCACCACGCTGATCCGAAGCGTGGATCCAGATTCCTTCCCCAGTCTCCCATGGGGTACAGGGCCCAAGGACTTGGGCCATCCTCTACTGCACACTCGGGCTACAGCAGAGAGTTGGCCTGGAAGAGGGGCAAACAGGACAGAATCTGGCACCCCGACAGGGACTAGAACCTGGTGTGCTAGCACCGCAGGCAGAGGATTAGTCTATTGAGACGCGGCGCCGGTGCAAAATTTTCTCTTAACACTGCTTTTGCTGTATCCCACAAGTTTTGATATGCGGTATTGTCATCTTCATTCATTTCCAGAATTTTTTTTATTTCTTTTATGACCCATTGTTCATTTAGGAGCATATTGTTCAGTTTCCATGTATTTGCTTATGCTCTTGAGATTCTTGAGTTGTTGATTTTGAACTTCAATCCATTATGGTCAGAGAAGGTGCATGGTATGATTTTGATTTTTTTGAATTTGCTTAGACTTGCTTTATAACCTAGTATGTGGTCTATCCTAAAGAAAGTCTTGTGTACTGCTGAGAAGAAAGTATGTTCTGCCACTGTGGGGTGAAAAGTTCCGTAGATATCAGTTAGGTCCATTTGGTCCATAGTATCTATTAGTGTTGTTGTTTCTTTGCTGATTTTCTGCCTGGTTGATCTACCCAGTGATGAAAGTAGGGTGCTGAAATCTTCTGTTACTATTGTAATCTACATCTCCCTTTAGATTCAATAACAGTTCTTTTACATAGACAGGCACCCTGTATATGGATGCATATACGTTTATTATTGTCACATCTTCCTGTTGTATTGATCTCTTAATCATTACATAGTGTGCTTCTTTGTCTCTTTTAACAGTTATCATGTTAAAGTCTATTTTGTCTGATATTAGGATGGCTACACCACTCCTATTTTTTCCCCCGTTAGCACAGAATATCTTCCCATTATTCCACTTTCAGTCTATGTGTATCTTTGTTATTGAGGTGTGTTTCTTGTAGGTAGCAAATAGATGGGTCATGTTTTTTAATCCATTTGGCTAGTCTATATCTCTTAGCTGTAGAATTGAGGCCATATACATTCAAGGTAACTATTGATAAGTAACTACTTGGCCCTGCCATTTTTCCATGCATGTTCCTGTCATTTGCTTTGGATTTATTTTGTACTTTTGCTGGGGGATTTTCTACCTTCACATTGTTTCATGATCATGGCTTTGTCTCTGTGTGTAGCACATCTAAGCGGTGACAATTTTTTTCCATTTCTGTTTGTTTTGGAAGGTCTTTATTTCACATTCATTTATAAATGAGAGCTTTGCAGGTTATAGTATTCTGAGTTGACAGTATTTTTTTCTCTTAATATTTGAACCATATCTTGCCATTTTATTCTTGCCTGTAGGGTTTCTGATGAGACATCATCTGTGAGTCTGATTGGAGACCCTCTGAAAATTATCTGGTGTTTCCCCCATGCACATTTTAGAATCCTTTCTTTGTGCTTTACTGTGGACAGTTTGATTACAATGTGTCAATGCGAAGATCTTTTCTGGTCATATCTGTTAGGAGTTCTATGTGTTTCTTGTAATTGGACATTCCTTTCTTTCTCCATGTTAGGGAAGTTTTCTGTAATTATTTCACTAAGTAGGCCTTCTAGTCTCTTCTCTCTTTCCACACCTTTAGGCATTCGTAAGACCCATATGTTGTCATTTGATGGTATCCCATATGTCTCCTATACTGTTTGTAAGTTTTCTAATTTCTTTTTGTTGTTTTTGGTCTGACTGTAAAATTTCCAGCTATTTGTCTTCTAGCTTGGATATTCTTTCTTCTGCCTCACCAGCTCTGGTGTTAAGGCTTTCCACTGCATTTTTATTTGATCTATTGAATTCTTCATTCCTAGTATTTCTCTTTAAGGTCTCAATTTCATGAGAAAAAGTCTCATTCATAGCATACTTAGTTTTCTTTGGTTTGCTGATTTGCTTCTGATTGGTTTTGAGTAATCCAATGATTAATTTTTTGAGTTCCATTTCCAGTGTTTCCTCAATCTCTTCATCTTCACATTCTAATATTGAAATGTTGTAGTGTTCCTTTATGGGGCTCATAGTGTCTTCCTTATTCTTGTTTCTTGAATTTCTGCATTTTTAGGCATTTGTAGAATGTGGGTTTTTGTTTGTGTTCATTTGATGGCCTTTATCTTTGATCTGTGCCTCTGTGGCTTAGTGGGACATCTACACTTTCAGTGAATATCAAGAGGAGTGTGGTGGGTGTGGCCAGAGAACTCTGTTCAGTGTTCCAGGATGGGATGAATATCCAGAGTAACACCTCTGGTTAACTGGATGGAGAGGAATGGTCACCTCTGTTGGTACAACTACCCCTTTTCCTCCAAGCTGAGGAATGCCCAGTTGTTAGTCCCCAGTGTGCTCAACACTCATCTGTACCACTGTATGAGCTGCACCCATGTTCTGCAGAGTCCTTCCTATGAGCACGGTTCCCCCTGCTGTGAACTGCTCTAGGTAACAAAAGAGCTCTAAGAGTGTGGAGAAACACTCAGTGATTGCCCAGAACCCAGCTACACCCTGCCTCTTCTCACATAGTCACAGTGTTTTCTCAGTCTCAGCTCCCAGGCCTCTCAACGTTGAGGAGTGCCAGTGGGCCACTCCACTCGGCTAGCCCATCCTGTCTGCAAGGATACTAAGGTGTTCCCAGAGCCACTGTCCGTGGCTGTTCCAGCCTACTGGATGGAGTCTTGTCCTTCTAACTAGATTTGGTGTCAGTAGGGAACGTGGGTTTTTCTCTCGGTAAGAGCTATAGTTCACAGGCATGCAGAATACCTGCCAGTTGTAGCCTCACTCACTTCACAATTGTGCTGGATATGTAGGGGAGTCCTGTAGGTGGCACTTCCCTCCCATAGGGATGGCTCCCTCTCCCCTCCTATTGTGTGGGTGCAACTGGTGTGGTGGAAACCATCTCCCTCCATTTCCCTTGAGCTGCTGTGGTGACCCCTACTGAACAGGTGGAGGGCAACCCCAATAATTTCTGGATGCACACAGGAGCTGGTGTGGCCACTACCTGTCTGTGTCCAAAAGGGCTTCTAGCAGGTCTCTGTTGTAGCAAGGAGGGGGAGAGGGAGACATGACACCCCCTTTTTCTTTAATTTCCTCTGCCTCTGTGTGAGCACTTGCCCTGCTTGCCTGAGGGATCTGGGTGGGACTCACAAAGGTGCAGGTCACTAAGCTCTCCCTCCCACTGTATCACCAGTGGCATGGGCCTGTGAAGTCTGATGTCACCTAGTTTGCCAGGGCTGGCACCATTCTCCCAGATGCAAGCTGGTGGGTCTTTTGCTATGTGTCTGCTCTTTCCACACAGGTCTGGGCTGTTTCTACTGCTTTCACAGGATCTACCATTGCAGTTCCCCTGCAGCTTTACCCTGAGTGTGTACTTTATTGACATTTTTAATATTAATTTTGCCCCATGTAAATCAGACTTCCCTGTCACTATTCTGCGTCTTGGAACCCCCCATACCTATTATTAAACCAGTTATCCTCCCCCCCACACCATTTTTTTGTTGGCTGCAGTATATAAGATTACACCCCTGCTTTTTGCTTAGAGACTATTTAAATAACTTTCCCATCAAGAACCAATGAGCATAGTGCACACAGTTACTGCTGGTGCTTAGCATTTTCTTACTAAGCAGTTCCCTTTAACAGTTTTTGAGATCACTTACATGGCCAGTTCTAGTCTGTGAATTAGCACTGTGATTAAAAACATGAGCTTTGGAATCAGACCCAGTTCTGCACTTACCTAACAGCTCAGTGGCCTTATGCAAATTAAAGAACTTCTCTAAGCTTCCTGGTCCGCGTGTATGAACTGTGGTAGTATTGTTAGCAGGTGTGGATGAACTAATGTGTGCAAAACATCTAGCACATAGTAAATATTAATGTTTCCTTTACTTGTTTTATTATGCATCTTATATTTCTATGTACTACACCAAGAACATATTTTTTCTTATGAGAAAAGAACTGGCATAACAGCTCTGAAAATGAAATGAAATGAAATGTACTAAGTGGGATTTTGTAGCCTAAGTTAAAGAGTAGGGTGCACACACACACACACACACACACACAGATTCTTCTGATCATTTTGCTGGGCAAGCAGAGCAATTGAGAGAAGGAGCCATAAAAAATTCTTAAGTTTTTTTTTTTTTTCTTAAGTTGATTTTTTTGAAAAAGTTTAGTCAATATATATTTTTAAGATTTATTTTATGTGAAAGTCAGACTGGCGCCGGCGCTGCCGTAGCTCAATAGGCTAATCCTCCTCCTGTGGCGCCAGCACACAGGGTTCTAGTCCCGGTCGGGGCGCTGGATTCTGTCCCGGTTGCCCCTCTTCCAGTCCAGCTCTCTGCTATGGCCCAGGAGTGCAGTGGAGTTTGGCCCAAGTGCTTGGGCCTTGCACCCACGTGGGAGACCAGGAGAAGCACCTGGCTCCTGGGTTCAGATCAGCGCGGTGCGCCGGCTGCACTGGCCATGTCGGGGGGGGGGGGGGGGGGGGTTTAAACCAACAGAAAAGGAAGACCTTTCTCTCTGTCTCTCTCTCTCACTGTCTACTCTGCCTGTCCAAAAAAAAACCCAAAAACCAAAAACCAAAAACAAACATACAAAAAAAAAAAAAAAAAAAAAAACCACGAAAGTCAGAGTCGTATACACACAGACAAGGAGAGAGAGAAAAAAGAGAGCTAAATCTTCCATCTGCTGATTCAGCCCCAAAATAGCCACAATGGCTAGGGCTGGACCAGACCCAAGCCAGGAACCTGGAATTCCATCCAGCTCTCCCACAGAGGTGGAAGGAGCCAAGTACTAGGATCATTTTCTACTGCTTTCCTTAGATGGAAGCTGGTTTGGAAGCAGAGCAACTGGGACTTGAACTGTCTGTCCACTATGAGATGCAGGGGTCATAGACAGCAGCTTCATCCCTGTGCACAGAGCCAGTCTCCAGTATATACTCAATAAACAGTTCTCTGTGTTTCGATTTGCTTTCTTTAAATGAATCCAACCTATAATTTATTACATTAACCAAAAAATAAAGCAGAAAGGTTACGTTCTCAACAAAAGTAGTACTCCTGGAGAGATGTTTATGAAACTTCCACTTTTCAGACCTTATTAAGAGCATTGATTTGTGAGTTTGGGACTTGTTCTCACTGTCCTTAGAACAGCCACTGCAGGAGCTTGAGGGCCAAGTTATCCATAGATCTGTCATTCATCAGCTATTGTTATGAATTTTATAGTCAACTATTATGCAGCCATTTCTCTATCAAAGACTTTTTAACTTACTCCTGTTTTTCTTGAATAAAATAATTAGTCTCTCTAAGAAAATGGATTATGTCTTTTCTGGAGAACTGCTGGGGGAATAAGATAAAGCTCATTTGAAAATGAAAGTCTAAGAGTGTTCACAGTACAGCACATCTCCATGCCATCAGTGAAATCCAGTTGATGAAGATGGGACTTTACATGGAGCAAGGGATCCTGTTTGGTGGAATTTTTTTGTTTGTTTGTTTTGGTTTAAATTACACTTCAGATTTTCTCCTGAGCCTTTTAGAGACAAAAGTGAAAAGGAAAACTGATTACATAGTTTACTTTATTAAAATGGAGAGGCACAGCAAATATCATGAAAGACATAAGGAATATGAGTACTTCCTCATCTTGACTTTATTACTATGCTGTCAACACATAAAATGGGGATACCAAGGAAAGCTGGACAGGAAGAGGCAAAGATAATAGAGAGTTAAGTTTCTCTCTGAAATAAGAGTCTGACTCCAAAAATTTCTTCTTTTATCTAAAGAGAGGCATTTAAAAGAGGTCACCAGCCAGACAGCCTCCAGTGGTCTCCCAAAAATGCTGAAAATCCTTGTCTTGCTTTGTGACTTCCAAGGCACCCTCTTAGCATTATAGGAGGAGCCCCTGGGACACCCCTCCCAATCACGTGGTAGCACCCACCAGTCCTGGGAAATCAGATTACAGTTCCTGATCCACTTGGGCCTTAGTGCCTCTATGTCCAATAGGAAGTATAATCACTGCATGATGATTCAAAGGGACCACACTTGCTGCTGATGAAGCGCAAAACAAGGAGAGATGCAGAGGCAGTTAGCAAACACTATCATCTCTTGCTTGGGTCTGGTAAATATTTCCTAATGCCCTAACTCCTGCAGAACATCTCATCTGATCATATGGGCAAATGCAGAGAAAGAAAGCCTGGATTTAACTGTTTGCTGATTACTTCTGTACATATACTGATATGACTCTGTACAAATACTGGTATGACTGGGTGGGTCATTAGGGTGACTGCAAAAATGAAGAATTACATGGAATTTGTAATAATGACATATTTTAGAATTTTTTTGATATTGCATGAGAATGAGAATAGGATATTACCTTTTTTTCAACTCTTCAGGTTTAATAACCCTCTGGAAATCATTTTTCGTGGATTAAAAAACTATAGAAGCACAGAAACAGAGTGAGAACCAACCAGCTTCTGTATGAGCAGTGGAGATGTTGAGTTTGGCACCAGCTTTTGCTGCTTTTGCTGCTAGATGTTGGGCAAGTTGCTCCCCTACCTCTGGCCCCACCCCAGTCTGTCTTCTTATCTTGTGAAGATTAGGAAAATTACTTCTAAGTTTGTCCATCTAGTTTGTATGGGTCTTGGGGTGGAGCAAAGATGAGGATATTTATGACTAGCTACTGATACTTCTGAGTGTGAGCCTAGCAGGAAATAGCTTTGTGGTTGTCTTACCATGATTTTTGTGTCGCTTTACCCAAAACTCTAAATCGGGGATTAATTTGCTGAAAATCTACTTTGCAAACAGATAAGTTTCAATCCTTTCCTTTGCAATTCCCATTTGACCAAGTTTGGGTGTTAGACAAGGTGATTATGTGGGCCGTAGTACTTGCTTGGGTTGAGAGATGAAGTTCTGAGATGGAGAGTTTGTGAAAGCCAGCTTGGTATCATGCTAGCGCTCATGAGTGATAACTGTGTGTGCGTTTCTGGGGCTCTACTTGCTGATTTCTTCATTTTGCTGGGTACCTCCTGGATAATGTGATCAGTAGCGTGAGTTCTCTTGCTGTTGCTGCTGCCCACAAATCAAGCCCTTAATAGCCCAATAAAATCATGAGATTCCAGATAAAAAAGTGATTGCATTGCTCAGATGCTAATGAGACACATATATCTGAAACAACTGATTAAAGACTGGGAAAGAGGTCCCGACACAACATGTGGGGTTGGTAATTTACAAAGGTGTGGAGCGTTGCAGATAACAGAATGTCAGGCACATTTACTGCAAGACGACCTGAGTAAAATAGTCTGGTTTTCCTTATGTATCTTCCCATCAGTTACTGGGACCCCGATTGGGGTGAGTAAAAACAAGATGGGTGAGTGATGATCCTTCAGGGTCTTCTGTCTGCCAGGTGATAGCCAACAAATGCACAGACCTGGCAGGTCAGATAACGCCAACATATTTCTAGAATGTGTTGTGTAGTCAGTAATAAATAAATCCTACAGTGTGTGATTACATAATGATAGCCCTATTCATTCATCTGTCTATCAAAGAAGCCATATTTGAGTTTGAGCTCCTTTCCCCTGGGCCCATGGAGTACAGACAGGGCTTTAGCTTGTCGTCTTTAAAATTCCCAGCAACCTTGGGCTAAGTGCACTGGGGTGGAAGGTAGTCCCTTTTGCTTAGTAATCCATTAGCTAATGGGTGTGAGCCCGTCAGTTTTCTATTTATTCCTTAAACCATGAAAGTTCACCTGCTGTGCCTGAGACTACTCTTGACAAAAAGAGTGATAGTTGAAATAAAATAAATATCAAGCCTTATGAGATCTGATGTGTTTAAAACACAGTGGGCTTCATGGAAAGGTAAAGGTGAACCCAGTGTTACAAGTTGACACTTGGCCGCCTGGCACAGTGAGGTGAACAGAACTCTTAATTGTGTTGTAGACTGAAGGCACTTGCCCTTAGAGGAGAATTGCTGGAGATGTGCCTTCCAAGAGGACCCAACATTTGTCCACAATATTTGCCTGTGTCTCTTGGAAGCTGATCAATGTAACTTCTTAGTGAGACTTTTGATGGCTCCCTTCACTCTTTAAATAAAAGCCAATCTCCTTCCTTGTCTATACAAGGCTCTGCAGATCTTGCCATCTGTCTGGCTTCATCTGTCACCTCTTTCTCCCTTGCCTCAGCCACAGTGACCTTCTCAAGTCCTTTGCACGTGCTACTCACTTGGACTCTGACGTACTTCCTTGCTTCACTTACCCTTCAGATCTCAGCTTGAACTCCATTTTCTCAGGGGAAGCCTTCCTTGACTCCCCGAGGTCAGGTCTCTAGCTCAGTGCTCTTTTTGTTTCCTGTCCTCCTGTGCAACCCTCAGAACAGTTCAGTGCGCTCTACTTAATTACATCAAGTATCTCATGTTGTCTGTCTCGCCCACTAAATGGACAGCTCATGAAAGGCAAGAATCCCTTCTGGCTTTGCTCACTATGGTTCTCCCAGCTCCTACCATCATGGCTGTTGAGCAAATAAAGAAATTGGTTACCTTCAGAGAGTTCTGTGGACAAAAACTGCAGAGGTACATTAAAAACTGCCAAGAATTTCTTGGATTTTATTCCTTATATTTGAAGTTTATTATCTGGTGCTTAGTTTTGACCCCATTGATTTCCATCATTACCTCCAAAAGTTATTATTTTGTCCTGTGTAGACAGACTTATCAACAATGAATATAGTTAAGACTAATTTACTGGAATTAATACTATAGACCCCTTGCTCATCTCAACCCAGGCAAGAAGTATTTCTCTCTCCTGATTACTTACTTTCCTGAATCATTACTTAGAAATGATTCTGCTTGCTGCACTGGCTCAGAAATAACTAATTAGAGTGCACATTAGTATTCCCAGTGAGTTGTTAACTATCCCACATCAAAGATGCCCTTTACACTTAGTGTATCAGTGTTTTGAAGCAGTGTTGAAGGTAGAAACCAAAGATCTTCACGTTATCCCCAGTGCAACCTGAGCTTGTACGAATTACAGATTCGGAGAGAGGGAAGGGAACTTTAAATCAAAAGAAATGTCCTCAGCATTACCATGTGCCAGGAACAGTTCTAGGTGTTCAGATATGTCAGTGAATATGAATGTTAACAATTAAAGCAATATATGAAGAAAATAATTCTATGGAGGGAAATGAACTTGAAAGAAAATAGGAAATGATGATGTCAGAGATGGTGACTTGACAGGACATGCTGTAGTTGAGCACTTCGGGTCAATTCAGCTCAGAGAGTACACATTTCATCCAGGAGTATCAACTATTGCCATGATCATGCTACCAGTCTAAAGCCTTACTGAGCAAGCCACACATCATACCCCTGGACATCCCATTGGTCTAAGCCAGTCATATGACAAACCCACCATCCGTGGAGTAGGGAATTACCCCGCACCCATTCTGTGCCTTTGAAGTAGATCTCTGCAATTGTTTTCCACAGCTCTTGGCTTATCCCTCTAGGATCCCTTTCTTTTTTTTTTTAGTCTTTTATATAAATTTCTGAAATGGTAAAAATAAGGGTCTGTCCATTTTCCAGTACAGCACAACCCAGATTCT
The DNA here is from genome assembly GCA_949820135.1 of Sylvilagus floridanus. NCBI lineage: Eukaryota > Metazoa > Chordata > Mammalia > Lagomorpha > Leporidae > Sylvilagus > Sylvilagus floridanus. Next base: position 43,358,145 of record OX463241.1, read on the forward strand.
CTGAGTTCTCTGTATATTCTCAGTTATATTTGCAAACTAGCACTTCTTCTCTTTCCTGTAGTACCTCACCAAATGCTGCTACCTACAGCCAGTTCAGTATTTTATTTAAAAAAAATATTTACTTACTAATTTATTAGAAAGAGCAATGGAGAGAGGGGGAGAGACAGAAAGAGAGGTCTTTCATCTACTAGTTCACTCCCCAAATGGACATAACTTCCATTGGGCCAGGCTGAAGCCAGGAGCCAGAAACTATCCGAGTGTTCCTCATGGGTAACAGGGCCCAATTACTTGATCCCTCAGCCACTGCTTTTCAAAGCGCATTAGCAGGAGGCTGGATCAGAAGCATAGCAGCCAGGTGTTGCACTGGTGATGCTCTGACATGGGATGTCAGCATCATAAGCCCTGCTTAACTTGCTGAACCACAATTCTGGCTTCTAGTTCAGTCTTAATATTCCGTTACCGAATCTCCTCACCTCATTCCTCAAGTTCACTAGGCAAATGTCTGCCTTTCCAGATAATGACAGGCACTGCTTTACCCAATGTAAGTACACATCTTTAGCTGCCTAATACACATTTTTAGCTCTCCAGTCCCCATTTCTCTCTACCCACCATGGAACTTTTAGTGTTCTTTTCGTGCTTCTTTTACCATTTCTAGGTTTCTATTTCAGTGTGAGTCAGCTATTGCCATGCTCGTGGTGTGTAACAAATCACTGCAAAGTTTAGCAAGTGTTAATTCTCATATTCTGAGACATGCAGGGCACTGGACGTGGGGAACAGCTGATACTGCCAGGATAGCTGAATGACTCGGCTGCAAGTTGCCAGGCAACATAGTTTAGCACCTGGGTGGGCTTGGGTCTGCTCCAAAGGTAGACATTTCAAGAACCAAGTCAAAGTTTTTGCTGAACTTCCTAGGGAAAACTCTTCTCAAGGAAGACTTCTGAGTATAAAAGCCAAGACAAACTGCAGTCACATCGAAGACCTCTGTGCCAGTATCAGGTCAATTGTTGTTTCATGGCCAGACCCAACATCGTAAGATGAGAGGTTAGCAGAACCCTGCCAGTTTCCCACCCAGAGCTCTTCCCAACATGTAGGAATAAATGACAGGTGCATTTTAATGTGCTTTTTTTTTATGATTGTCCACATCCAGCACCTTTCACACTCATCTCATTGGACAGTGTGAAGCATGTGTTAGCCACTTACATGTTGGAGTGACTTAGTATGTAAATGATGAGTTATTTCAAGGGATTTCTTATTTTGAATGAAAAGGATGGCTTCTAACATTTTATCTTCTAAGTTGGTTAATCATATCTAAATTTCACCTAATCCCATGTCACCTAACTTGTTAAATTTATGCATGTTTTAAACTATGAAAGGGCTTGTATGGGATCACGCATCAAAAGTCACTCATGGCTGTCTGCATATGGGAAATATTTCTTCATTCTTCCTCCTTGCACCCCTGCATTGTTGACTTCTCATTATTCGTCCCTTCCCATACTCAACAGTAGGGGTAAGCCTGGCCTTACAGAATTACTGCCCAGAGTCTGCTTCCTTCAGCAGGTGCCAATATCAGAATGATTCTCCTTCTTTATATCTGGAGTTTCAGGGCACCTTTTATGGTATTAACTAACATAGTAGTATAATAAGAGAAATAAATGATTTGGGGTGATTTATTGTTTTGCTCATACTTATAACAAGTGTCAGCCACAGATTGTTTTGGATCCATATGGAAAAGTTGGGCACATTTCCTCTTGACAAAATCCATTCTTTGAGGTGGCATTTTGGGTGCCAGGGATGTGATAAAAAACAGAATTTGCAACAGTTTTTTTATTTCTTTCAATTATAGATATCCACTGAATTTAATAGCAAGAAATAAGAGACAACATTGTGTCTAACAGTGTGAGAACAGGTGAATATATTATGATATGGATGTAAAAGAGAATAATAATTGCTAAAATTGACATAGCGGCTAAAATGTGCCAGGCACTGAATCACTGGTTATGTGACATTTAGATCATCTTATTAGACATAATTTTAAAATAAGTAACTGTTACATTTTTAAAAAAGATCAAGAACTGGGGGCAGTTAAGCTATGATGTTCAGAGCCAAGAATGGATCTGGGTGCCAGTTTAAGTCCCTTTTGCTCCATGTCTGATCGAGCCCCCTGCTAATGCACCTGGGAAAACAGCAAAAGACAGCCCAAGTCCCTGGGTTCCTGCACTCATATGTGGGAGACATGGAAGAAGCTTCCAGCTCCTGGCATTGGCCTGACACAGCCCTGGCCTTTGTGACCATTTTGAGAGTGAACCAGCAGATGGAAGATCTCTGTGTCTCTCCTTCTATCTCTCTGTAAATCAACCTTTCAAATAAGCAAATCTTTTCTTTTTTTTAAAAAAAAGGGCAAAGAACTGAAGATTAAAGAATTGATTCCCTTTTAAAAATTTTATTGATTCACTTGAAATGGAGAGTAACAGAGAGAGGGAAAGAGAGAAATGGAGTGGAGGGGATGGAGGGAGAAATCCTCCACCTACTGGTTCACTCCCCAATGTCTGTGAGAGCTGGGGTGGACAGGCCAAAGCCAGTGTCCAGGAACTCCATCCAAGTCTCCCACATGGGTGTCAGGGGTCCAAGTACTTGGGACAAAATCGGCTGTCTGCCACGTGCCTTAGCAGGAAGCTGGATCAGAAGCAGAAGAGCTGGGACTGGAATCGGCACTCTGATAAGAGATATCAGCATCCCAAACAGTGGTATAACTCACTGTTCAGTACTGCCCACCCTGCATGGTTTCTTTTGGAAGTCATTTTTAGTATATATTGGTTATTGGGTGAATATATTCTGTAGATATGCTAACCACTTGTCCACATGTGTTAAATGGATGGCTTTCAAGTTTCAGCAGGGATGCATTGATCCTATATGTGTACAGGAGTGGTGAGCATGCTTCACCAGCTGGAGAGAGTGGCCCCAAATCACCTGCCCATTGTGAGAATTTAACAGGCATGTTTCCATAGTTATATTGCATCAGCTCATTTTCTCTTGACAAAAAAGGAAGGCTAATCACCACTAGTACTATCTCCATGTTTATTTTTAGTCTTTTCTCCAGGTTCATCTTCAGTTTAATAAAGCAAACTGACATTTAACTGGACACCAGAGCATGCCAAAATAGTCTGTGTATGTGGAGGAAAAAGCAGGAGGGTCAGTATTGGCCTTTTCAGTTGAGCACATTTGGGCTGCAGTGGTTTCTAGGGCATACGGTAGAGGTAGGGATGTTTATCTTTGGAAAATGGAGAGCAATATTGGGGACCCCCAACCTTTATTCTGATTATGCCTCCCAAAAATTGAAGAGACACTGCTCATGTCCCTAGAATTCCATGCAATAGATTCATGGGTCTGGTAGGCATGAGGGTAAAGAAAGAAAAGGGAGCTACCCAGAGGGGAGACTGGAATAACTAGAATCCTGGAGCTGCTTACAGAGCTCCCACGGACTATCATACTGATCGGGAATGGTGTGTTCGGAAGGCTTTCACTGCTCCGCTCCAGACTTTGCCTCGTTAACCCACCTTGCCAGATTAATTCATCTGGCTTTGTGTGCTCCTGGCTCCCAAGGCTTGTCCCTCACAAGAGCCCAGGCCACACTTCCTAATAACAGAGTAGTTCTGGACTACTACCTCCACCCCATCCCACCTTTGAACAGCACCTCCCTTTTCCTTGCTCTGACAAAGAGGAGAGGTATTGTTGTTGGAAAAGAGACCTACTAGGAAATAAAGCAATGACAGAGATAGACGAAGGAAGTGAGCAGGAAAGTGCATGCGACCTCAGAGCAGAGGAGGGGCCTACTGTCAGGTGCACGGAGGAAAGCAGTGTCTGAGTAAGGTGTAGAGGGAGGGAAAGCATGGTTAGAAAAAAAGAGTTCTAATGTATATTGCTGTGGACTTCAAAGTCTGTACAATGGCCTTTGAAGGATCTAAGTAAGGAATTCAATTCCTCTTTAATTAACTTTTAGGTAGGTTGACTTCATGCAGAGATAGGGCCACATGCTTGCTCAGATAGATTAGGGTTACAACAGCATTTATCGCAGTGTGTAATTTTATGTTTGAGTGATTGACGCATGTATCTGTCTTTCTTAAGCAGTAATGATGGAAAGAAATAGCTCTATTTGAGATGAAATCACAACCTTAGCCCTTCGCGCAATGCCTGTCACAAAGGAGAGCCTCTGTAAGAATATGTTGCCTAAATAAATGCTTTAGAAAAGGCCATGGATGTGGCCTGGTTCTCATTCATTTCCTTTGGTTTCCTGGCAGAATCCCATCCGTGTCTACGTTACTGAACAAATCACCATCCGTCCTTTTTGCTGACATGTCATCAACATCTTTGTGAAGTCCTACATTCTCCTTACAGAGTAATTCCCTGTGCAAGATATTTCCTGTGGAAGGCCTATCAGCAGGCCTATGGTTAATTCCAGGGCTCAGAACTTGTGTTCTTAATATAGAATGTGAAAATTCTACAATCAGTGGGAAAAATGTGTGCTAAGTAGATAAAAATCAGACCCACTGTAGCATAACTCTCCAGAGAGAAGAAATAAAAGTGCCTGATGCTTAAGTTAAAAAAAAAAGTAGCAAAATATTTCCAGTTCCGGAAACTGAATCTCATTCCTAATGTAAATATAGAAGCCTCTGGCGCAGAGGGTAGCTATTTGGATGGGGGAAGGAAAGGGAACAGGAAGATGGACTTCTCCATAGCAGCAAAACAGCCCCAACAGAGAAACCAGGCATTTCTTTAACAAAAGTTAGTCCAGTCAAAGAAACCTGAGCTTCATTTTACAAAATCTTTCCCCACACTCCCCACAATGCACCAATTACTAAGTCCAGTGGTTCTATCCCACAAATATTCTTAGTCCTACATATTTTCTCCTCTTTTTTTCCCCCAATCCATGCTATTCCTTCCCCGCCCAGGCTACTGCCATGGCTTCCTAATGGCCTCTTTCCTTTTTTGTCCCCTCCGAGTCATTCTCCTGTAGCTACCAAGAGGACGCGTCTAGGAAACAGATGTGCATCCTTTACTTTGAATGTGGAACACACCCCACTATCCATCCTTACAGTAGTATCAGTCATAATACAGACAATGGGAAAATAGTAATGAAGAAGAGAAAACAGCAGAAACAGACGACTCTTTGGAGACTTGCTATATGAGGGAGCAGAAGAGCTGTGGTTGAAAGCAAAGTGAGGTCAAATAGTCTTTTTTTTTCTTCCCAAGGGAGTCATATTTGTAGGCGGATTAATATGTAATACTGAGATAGGGGAAACTGATGATACTGGAAAGAGAAGAGGTGATTTTAGGAGCAAAATTCTTGGGAATGTGAGTGATTGCTGAGATGGGTGTGGCCGTGAGAGGTGTGTTGGAAAGAGCTCACTCCTCTGAAAATGTTCTAAAATAAAGTCATTTGTGAGGGGCTTTTTGCAAGGCAAACAGATTTTTTTGTAAAAAAAAAAAAAAAAATCCTGACCTTGGGGTCGGCATTGTGGCATAGCAGGTCAAACAGCTGCTTTCAACACCAGCATCCCACATGAGTGCCAGTTGGAGGCCTGACTGCTCCACTTCTAACCTAGCCCCCTGATAATGGCCTGAGAAAAGCAGCAGAGGATGGCCCAAGTGTTTGGGCCCCTGCCATCCACTTGGGAGACCTGCATGAAGCTCCTGGCTCCTGGCTTGTAGCCATAAGGGGAGTGAACCAATGGATAGAATCATTCATTTTCTCTCCCTCTCCCTCTCCCTCTCCCTCTCCCTCCCTGCCTCCCTCCCTGCCTCTCCCCCTCCCTCCCTCCCTCTCCCCCTTCCTCTTTCCCTCTTCCCATCTCTCCCTCTCTGTAACTCTTTCATATAAAATAAATAAATCTTTAACCTGACCTATACATTGAATGTGATTACAGCAAATGGTAGGGGATTTTCCCTAACTACAGGCTTCTACTTTCCCATATTCCTGTTCTTATTAGTTTTAAATTTTTCCATAGAGCCAGCTCCCACAGAACTGACGGTGTCCTTCTGGTACCTACTTTTCCTCACAGCTTTGGTGAATTCCCATTCATGCTGCAGATACCAGTCAAACACCCCCCTATTTGCAGCACTCTTTTGATCTCTGTGAGTAGGACATAGCACCATGGCTGTCAAATCAGCCTATGTAAATCCTTTAAGAACTTGTCTTTTGGCCAGAAGTCCCAAATTGACACTCCACAGGATCATGGTCTGTCTTTGCCCAATACAGCATTATTTTAATAAAGCACTCTTTTAGGATGAGGTGCCAATATTTTAAAAGTGGAAGTTTCAGACTATTAAAATTCAGTAGCAAACTGGGAATTCTTGTAAAATGAAAAAATGGGCATTTCTCAGCCCACATTTCCATATGGAAGAATGTGGGGTGCCCACTTCAGAGGGAGCATCACTTACCCATGGCCGCAGCATTCCTCCTATTTTAAAACCAGCATAGTCCCAGTGGTCTAATATGGGACTCTGAGTTTGTTACCCTTGCCTTAGGTCCTACAGGTAATAATTGTGAGTTTCTCAGTGCACTGTAGCATCCTGTACAGCACCAACCACATAGTTGGTGCTCAGCACATGGGTCTCACTGTGCACGTCTGCATACTGCACTCACACCATCTCTCTCTTCTTGAATGTATTTTATCTACTCCAAAGCTCCAGGAACTGGTCCCTGCTCTCATCCCTGCTGCCTATGGTGCTTGGTTCACCTGGCTGCGTCCTGCTCATCCTTCCCATCTCAGCTCAGCTGTTACTCTCTCTGGATGCCTTTCCTAGACCTTCTTGTGAAATCAGCTTCCATCAGGAACCTGCCTTCACAGCGTTCAGTACTTTTTCTTCATTATCCTTATTGATGTGTTCTATGGACTTGTGTGGCTCCTTAATGTTTGCCTTACTCCATCACAAGATACAAAATGGGGAGGACAACATCACTTGACTGCCTATGGCAGCCACCATGTCCTGTCTGCTGCCAGATATCCATTAAACACTCAAGGATTACGTGAATGAATGAATAAATGATCAAATGAACAAACATTTCTATGAAGAAGGCCATAGAAGGTAGAAGCCAGTGTGTCAGTAATAGGCACATCCACTTCATTCTGCAGGGTATTGAGACATGCCTGCTCACCCATCTAACTGTCCAGGGCTTAGATGATATGGATTTAGGTTTGTCGTGTCTGAGATTGTGTCTTCAAGACTGGACACTTGTTAAATTTTATCTTCTGTTTGCAATACAGGGAACTGCATCCATTACCATCCCAAAAGTTTATTAGCACAAGTTCCCTGTTTAATAAAAAGATGGCAGCTTCTCTACTTATTAACTTACACATTGTACTCTTGCATTACCACAAATTGGGCTATATTCCAGAGCAGAAGTATATCAGCAGTGCCCACGATGAATGATTTTGTTGGTGGTTGTGAGACATCCTATTAGTGCTGGTCATCAAGTTCCTGTTGGTCCATGGTTTATTTGCTGAGGTTTCAAGACATTCTATAAGCATCATTAACCTTATCTTGTCCAATAATTGCAAAAGTAGGAAAAGCATTGAGCGGGCAGTTTGGGAGACATGATTATGATGGAGCTTACAGTGAAACACTTTTCCACAAGTGTGTAGCTATTAGGTATTTGTGGAATGTTTGACTCCAGGTAAAGGACATAGAGACTGTCTTATCCACCTGGAGCTAAGAAATGTAGATCCCACAGTGTTCTCAGTTCACACACAGTGCCTCATCAGTGAGCCAGTGTGCATCACTGAGCACAAGCCTCGCTAGGACTTAGTAGCAGCTGTATTAGAGGTGTTTGGTTCCAACTTGCAGCATGACAGGTGGAGTTCTAGACTGGCCAGGTCCTGGATTCACAGTCACTGTGGGGTATGGGAGCCCAGGGCTCACTGCTTGCTTAGTGAGATTGTTAGGGATCTACACTCCTGTGTGTGCGTGCGGGCACACGCACATTCAGCTGATGCCGGCAGAGGGCAGCAGTACGCTATGCGTGTTCAATTTGCATGCCAGATGAGCAAATCCCCAAGGATCTACAAAGAAAGTGGGTATCCCAAGACTACCCTAATTCCTTTTCTCTGAGTGTCAACGCTGGTCTGAGTAATTGCAAACACAGCCCTTGTACATGACGATGGATTCCGGCTCATGTGAAACAGAAATGAATACACCACTAGGAGCTGCCATCACAGACAGGAAGTAACTTTAATTAAATATTGTGAAAGTTGAAAAGTTTTTACAGCTTGAATTTTTGCAAAAAAAAAAATTATAACAATCTCTACAGTAGTTAGGTTCTCTAACAATTGAACTGTACAGTGTGTGTCTATTCAAAAAGTTTTGATAAGAAGGTGAAAGGTTAGCAGATTTAGAGATGACTGCATTAAGCTGCATCCTAGTACAATGTGAGGCCAGGGCATGTTATCCAATCCAGTCATCCCGAAGCTGTGTTATTCCCCCAAAACCGAAATCTTAATTCTCTATTTCATTTTCTTCTTAAAGCCATATTCTGTATTTAGGGGAACATCCTTTACTTACAAAACTTTTGTGGAGAAGAAAGAGGGTCAGAGGGCCAGAATGTCTTTTTCATCTAATCAATATAAACAGATGCAACAAAACACAAATGATACACATTTTAAAGGCTCTTTGGACTTTCAAGAAAAGTTCTAACCACTGCACATGGCTGACAGATGGGTGGTGTCTGCAGTCGGGGCTGAGCCGGACACCTCACCGGCTGACCACTGGTTCCTTCGCAAACAGTTAAAGGGCCCACCAGACAAAATATGGCTTTACATTGTATACATCTTCAGGCCAGCACTTACCACACGAATCAGACCACCTCTCTGAGTACCGAGAAGCAATGCTAAACCTTGCTTACATTTTCCAGTTTTTATTATTATCAGTCATCATCATCATGATTTCTCACCATGAAAAATCAGCTTTCATCCCCCCCTCCCTCCCGTTGCTCCCCTCCCCTGCCCACCCCAACCCATAAAAATCGCACTCTGACAGTCTAGTGAAAACCATTGCAAAATCCATATGGGGGCATGCACAGTTGCAGCATTGTTGTAAATGATTTCTTGCTCTACTAGAAAAAGTTACATTGTCTTAAGGTAACAAAACAGTTCTTTTGTGCTTTTCGATTTCTTTGTTGTTTTTTTTTCTTTTTTTCTTTTTCTTTTTTCTGAGAATGTTAGTGATGACTGAGAGTTCTGGTGCACAGTTGCAATGTACAAGTGAAATGAATATGATCTGCATGGTTAAGGCATCCAATCTGCTGGTTTATATTTATGTGAAGGACAGAGGAAATATACAAGCAGACTTAAGAAAGAAAGTATGTTCATTGATTTCTATGAAGTTTCTCCCCCGAAATTTAATGCACAAAATGCGTCACTCCAAAGGGAGAGATTCCATGCATATTAATAGAGTAAAACAGCAATAGGGTTTTTTTTTTGTAAGCTTCCAAAGCAAAGGATACATTTTTTTAAATCTACAGAACTAAGTACTACAAGAATAATATGCTACTATTTTTTGCCATATATTGGAAAAAACTTCTTAACTTACAAATAATACAAAAATAGACAATGGCTTTTGGGTGGGAATAAAAAAAATTGAAGCATGGTTTAAAACAATACTAAAAATAACTATAAATGAAATGTTTAAAAATCACATTGAAACAGCTAATACAACTGTAGGTGACCAAACAAATACGCACTTTTCACATAGCAAACATACACAATAAAATAAATTGGGGGTGGAAGGAAGAGAGGGAGGGAAAAGCAATGTACAAATTCCAAAGATAAATACATTATTTATATGGATATTTTACAAAATCCCCTTTAAAACAAAAAGCCTTTTAATTAACTTTGCAAGTATGTGCAAGCTAAAGGTAGTGAGCTTTTTTTCTTTGCAAAATATGCAGTAAAATCTTTTTGTGATATTGAAAAACTGTCTTAAGACATTAAAATGTATAAATAGAACAACAACTTTGGCAAAAATCACAAAAAATCTACAGTATTTATAACTACATACAAAAACACAACCGCAAAGAAAAAAATATCAGGCAAACGCATCCTCAGAGCTTTGCTGCATCTTTGCCGTTAACTCTTATATTTAAGAACACTTTCCAGCTAACGAGAGCAAAAATTCCCATAGAACAGAAAACTATGTTTTGGAGGTCTCCACCTTCTTTCCCTTTCCCCCAGTTTCCTTTTCCTCTTAATTCCAAAGCACTTGACCTGCTGTTCGAATCTGTGATGCTGTGAACGGGAGGCTCAGTGACACAGGCCCTGTCTTGAATGGGACAATCCAAATAACCTGCCACGGTGCTTTAGTCAACTTTTGGAATCTTGGTGTGAATTCAGCAGTGAGGCTGGTACAGTGTAAGTGCGAGTTTGGCTTGGGAACTGGAGGGCCGAGTGTGGAATTCTGTGCCTGGACCCTGTTCTGTGAAGTCTAAAAAGAGATTCTCACATAGTACGCGTACCTCTGAGCTCTCAGAGGCCGGTGGCTTTGAAAGGGGCTGACGCAAGTCAGAGAGAGAAGGAAGGATATCAGGTTTAAATATGCAGTTTGAATGATCTGTCTAGAGGCACTGGATTTTTTGAGTAGAAGGGAAAAATGTGATCACTGACATCGCTTTTTCACTTTCCAGGCTGCATTTATATACACAGTCACTTAAGACAACAATACAAAAGAGATAAATAAACAGGCTTGCACTGCTAAGGGATGGCAGATTAAGTTAGATACTGCGAATGCACGGTCTGAGCTAACTACCATTTGATATGCTTTAAGGCGCAAAAGCCGACCCTTAGTTTTCTAAAAAATCTAACTGGCATTCCTATTCTGTCCCATACAAGCTTTTTTTTCTTTTTTCAAACTTTTTTGTAAATATCACCAGTTCATTCTCCCTTTACACAGCTTTAAAAACATCATAAATTAAAACATGGAGTCTTATTTATAGTGTCCCTTGTATATAGCTTTACGGTTTATAAAAGACAAATGATTGCAGAGTTAAGCTTTAAAAAAAAAAAAGAAAAAGTGGATTTGCTTTTATCAGTACAGAATAAATATATCCCCCAAACACTCGGGAGGTACAACTTTAACCAACACCCTGCACTGGCAGATTCCTTCCAATTTCAGTATTTGCAAGGTCGGTGATTTTTGTTTGTTTAAAAATCTGCAGTTATTGTGATTCCTCTTAAAAAGGCCTGAGTTAAAAGTTCCACTCTGGGACTTGTATCAGATTACTCTCTGTAGCAGAATCCAACCTCTTCATTAATAAAATTCTTCAAGGCAATCCTTTCACATGGGAGGAACAATCATGCCAGATATCGCTATGGAAAGAGAAGACAGAAGTCAATGGCTTAGCATTCAAACTTCTCACTGAGGGGAAAAAAAAAATAAAAAACACCCACACACATCTACATTGATTATTACCCACACACGTGCTCTCATCGTCTCTGGAATTAGTTTTTGTTATAATATATAATATATATAATATATATTTATTAAATATTATATCAGCATGCATATGTATCTCCATCAGAACAGAATAGCCTAAGCATCACTCCAAATCTGATTTCAATTTAAAAACATGACTGGAAAGTTAAATAGTTTGAATACCATTGGGAAAGTTACAGCCCCAAACCTTGCAAAACAGTGAGAATTTTCAATCTGTCCCTCTTACCCACATCACCTCCCAGCCCTGACTTCACATCCAGAATATAAATTGGTCCATCCCATTTGCCAGTAATTTTCTAAAAGCAACAATAACACCACCACCACCACCACCTAGGACTTTGCTGTGCACAAAAATGGAGCCACAGGGCAGCCTTCTGAATGCCTTTGCGTCCGCCCTCAGGCTGCAGGAAATACAGCAGGCAGGCGCTGCTCACTGGGAATGTGGAGTTGGGAGAAAGCTCAGAGGGGGAGATGAAGACAAATTGGCATGAAGCTGTAGAAGGTCTTCACCACTGCTTTGCTCCTGGTTTCTGGAATGTTCTGACTATGCTTCCTAGAAAATTGTAGCCTAGGAAAACTAGAGTGAGATCCTGGGAAACAGGACAGCTCTTTGAAGGGTTCAGACTTACGCAGCTAAACCTACTGGTATATGGAGAGGAGAGAGGTAGGTCAGCCTTCCCACCTCTGGTTTTCCCTGGGCCATAGCCACTCGGATCCTTGAATTTCAATCTCCTTGGCTACATAATGCAGTTATTCACTTGGTTTAAGGTTGTTGGAAATTTAAATAAAATAACAAATATGTGAAGTCCTTTGCTTAGGTTCCTGGTAGGAGTTAGCTGCATATCACTTGTGCTGTTAAACTAGCTGTGTGACCTTGTGTTAAGTGTTTAACTTCTCTGGGCTTCTCTTTTCTCTTATACCCAACAGGCACATTTCACACATGGCTGTGAGGAAGTCTGGGATATCAATAAGACCATGAAGGTGGAGCGGCAACTCTGAACTACATCAAGGTAAGAGAGATTCTTACATTACAGTCAGGAGGCAGCCATATTTGACTCACCAGAACGGCTCAGCGTCCTGTCAAGCAGGGAAAACTCCCTGCCTTCTTTTTACTGGCAGTCCTAAACTTAAATTAATGTTCTTGTCAGTGATGACTGTGTTTAGGAAGTGGCCCTCTTCATTTACTAATGATCCTGTCTAGAGGAATGGGTCTGTTTAAGTGAACCCCACTACTACAAATCCTGCAGGGGACACAGGGAGGCCAGGAGGTGGGACTCTGCACCCTGAGGCCCTCACACACCCTGGCGTTTTAGATTCAATTAGAACAAACACCAAAAAGTATTTTGCCAAACACTTTTTCCGTTAATTTTTCAACCCATCTGTATTCACAAGGAAATTCAATCCACATGTTTCTGATTCATTTACACGTAAATCATCCAAATGCTGTTTTGCAAGAGCCCCTTCGCAGGCCAAAAGCTCCTGGAGTCCTTTGTGTAAGCCCTCATAAGCCTTTTTTTCTTAGAAACAGGAAGTTGTCTTTTGCCAAATGCAGACCAACTTAAACCCCCTGAAAGATTTGAGATCAGAACAAAATGCAGTCCCCCCAAGAATCAAATGAACCCTAGATCTGACTAAAGCCAGGAGCTCTGTATTTTAATCCAAGTCTGAACTTGAGCATTGAAGACGTGGTGACGAAAAAGGCAAGGGGGGAGGGGAGGGGTCTTTGCAGTGTGACCGCTCAGCAGGGCCCTGACTCTTCAAGGACATTTTTATTCCAGCTGGAATGGGGTCCAGGTACCCTTATTAAAGATTGTGGCAGTTTTAAGCCCATGGCCAAAGAGGCAAGTCTACTTGTGACTTCTACAAGAAAATTCAAGAAAAGTCCCTCACAGTATAGCCAGATAAGCTTAGGCAATGTCAATATGACTCAGTAAAGCAGAGAGCTGACACTGCTAATATGGTCAATAGGTCCGGCCAGTATTTATAGCTGTCCCTAAAAACAGCCCTTTGGGTGGCTAGATTTTTTGTTTAGGTACCCAAACACTGCTAAGATCTTATAAAGAATGTGCTAGATCTGTCAGATGAAACCACCACTTAGGACCACAGTTAAAGTTCTGAAACAAAGCTATTTTAAGTGGCAGTTGGTAGCTAAGAGCACTTCTTAACCCAGACTCTAGGGGTTCCAACTGCAGCACCCCAGGGGCCCTGGCTGGGAAGGGAGTGAGCAAAGCCTCTGGGTGGGGATGGAGGTGATGCAGCCAGGACCCATCATCTTCAGAGTGTATAGCAGTCAGGCCCACCAAATGTTGCCACACAGGAATGACAGTTCACAGCCTCCAGGACTTCTGACCTCTTTCAAGACAGCTGGAGATGTGGAATTTTAAAGACAAAATAGCCAGTGTATCCATGTAGCAGATAATAGAAATTAAAGACACACACACACACACACACACACACATCCGAAGATTAGAGGGGGAATGTGGTCGGCTCCTCCTTTCCCATTTTCCTTCAGTGGCCTACAGACTTGTGGGAGAATCTAATGGAAGCTGTCAAACTCTGTGCAGAAAAAGGGCCCAGAATATTATTAACATCACAAGTTACAGAGCCCTAAACCTCGCCTATGACTTCCAAAACTCCATGTGCAGACACTTATTGATGAGTAAATCTAGGGCTAAGATCTCCATTCGTGGCTCCTTAGCATAGCATGGCAAAAGAAACCTCTTTATGAAGAAACCTCACTGTGTGCCCACAGGAGGCTCTGAGGATTTCGAAGCTGTTTTTATCTGTGCTGCAATCTGAAAATTAATTATGTGGGTGAGAGGGATGGGTGTCTGAGGCTTGGAATGTTCCAGAAATGCCACTGGCATATTAACTTGCCCAAGTGGGGCCCATGAAGATTCCCGTGAGGACACCACACTCATCACAACATACCCAGACATCACGAGCCCATGGCTGCTCTGCTGTCTCCCCCAGCAGCCGGGCCATCATGTTCTTGGACAGAGACTCAGGAAAGCATTGATTTGAGAAGCAATGCATTTCGCATGATTGTTTCCATGTTCTGATAAGAACAAAGAGGAAATGGGAAGTTTTCAGAACTGGGAGAGGTTGGGCTGAAAGAGTATGGTCTCCCCCAAACCACCGCATGTGTAAGAATTATGAGCTAATCAGGAACAGGAGGTGGTGGTGGTGATGAGATTGAACAAACTGAAATGTACATGGGGAGGAAGGTGAGCACACAGGGCTGAGTACCAGACTCCGTGCTCTCTAGGTGTCTAAAAGAGCCTATCTTCAACAAAATGGGAAAGGAAAAAAAAAAGATCAGCATCTGTGGACTATTTCTGTGACATCACCCTGGCCCTACTGTATTTGGGTCTGTGCTGTCTGGACTTTCCAGGACTTGGCTAGAGTCTGAGTCGCTCTGTAGTAGGCACTCCGACAGCACATGACAGCTGTCCTAGTGCTGCCTCTCTTGATGAATAAGTCCACTGAGGACCAAATTGCATAGATCCCATGCTCTGATGCACGTGAGCTTTAGCAGAAGGGAGAGGATATGTGCAGTCAAAGGCTGAACAGAGCTGAAGTCTTTGGCCTATGGGAACAGGCACATCTGGGGAGGCTGGGGTCAGGAATTAGCAGTGACCTCATCCAGGTAAGAAGGGGAGGAGGTTTCTCTGCATTTTTCTCTTTAAATCTAAAGTGAAGCTGTATTTGCAAACTGTTTCATATGATGTTAATTGATGTTAACAGGAGGAAAAGAATTCTGCAGGCAAATAAGTTTGGCAAACTAAATGGAGCACAGTCAGCCCTCCGTAAGCATGGATTCAGCATCTGCAGATTTAACCAACAGCGAATCCAAATTATTTGGGAAAAAAGCTGCATCTGTACTGAACAAGTAAGACTTTTTTCATGTCATTATTCCCCTAGACATCAGAGTATCACAAGTGTTTACACAGCATTTACAGTATCGGAGTAATCCAGAGCAGAGAGGAGGAGGATGTGCACAGGTTCCCTGCAAACACTACACCATTTGACACAAGAGTCTTGAGTATCTGTGAGGTTAGACATCTGTGGCGGGTTCTGCAGCCAGTCTCCCATGGATACAAGGGAGGACTGAAGTCTGTTTTACTGCAGGATGTCTCAGCCCTTTAGTAAATGTGTGCGCATGCAGCTCTCTAAGACAGCGATTCAGTAAGAACCACTTTCTAAACTTACTTGATCACAACAGCTTTATTTTTTTTATTAAGATATCTTATAAGGCTCAAGAAGTTCAGAGACAAGAGTTACTTTGCCCAAAGAAAAAGTCTAAGATATAAGAGTAAATTCGCAAAATTTATCTACCTGGAAAAGAGAGGTAGTTGGAATCCCCATAGGATATGTGTGAATTATAGAATATAAAGGAAAGGAGCTTAAGGCTCCAAGAAGAGGCTGCGGTTTTCAACCTTTTCCCTATGCTTCTTGGCATCAATGCTGTATTCAGGTTGCTGAGCCACTTACTGGGTCCCACATGTTGGGGAGGACTTGTCTGCCTCTGCTCCTGGGCTCTGTTTATCCTTAGTCCTTCTGCTTAAACTGCACCCCTCTGCCAGTTCCCACACCGAGTCCTCCTTACTCTTCTACAAGGTCCATTCACAGGGAAACCTCTTGATGCTGTTGTCCTAGCTCCCTGGTCCTCCTTCCTCTCTGCTGTCCCAGCTGTATGCCCAGCTTCCGCCAGACAGCTCTGCCTTATTTACTTAGGTGTTGTATCTTCCTGAGAGAAAGCTTTTTAGGTTGAGAGCTTATGGTCTATATGGTCTTTTTTCCAGTGGTTTGAATATATATGGCAATCTGGCAGAGGGGTTGAGCACAGTGTTGACAATCTACCTGGAGACTGAGAACCAGGCTTCCTTGTTTACTAGTTGTGTGAGTACGGACAAGCCATCTTAGCTGTATATCAGTTTCCACATCTGTAAAATGGGGATAATTTATCAACAGCCTCCATCAAAGGGTGGTTGGGAGGAATACGTGAGATAGCACAGGAGCCAGGCAGGGAACAGTCTGTCCTGTTAATGGTCTGAGCACTCTCACCAGCACCGTGTGACAGTGCAGTGTTCCTCATTTGGGAATAGGCACACATGCAGTAACCAGAGGAGGCTAAGTGATGGCTGCTGGGGAAGAGGTTTCTAAGGACTAGGCTTTTTAAAAAGTGGAGTGATGGACAATTAGCAAGTGGCAGTTGGAGGTAAATAGGCCTTTAAACAGCCTCAATGTGTCACCTCTAATCTTGTTTACATGGTCAATTTGCTTAACCAACTCTTCCTTCATCACTAGCCCTGCCTTAATGATCACAATTGGGAGTGTTGTAGATCCAAATACGGGAGGTGCTCCTGGAACACAAGAAGGGGAGGGTGGGTGTTTGGGGCAGTGGTTAAGATGCCACTTGGGATGCCTGCTTCCCAGCTCAGTGCCTGGGTTTGAGCCCTAGCTCTGCCTGTGATTCCAGCATCTTGGTAATATGCACCCTGGGAGGCAGCCAGTGATCCCTCAAGCATTTGGGTCCTTCCCACCTACATGGGACATCCAGACATTCAGCCTGATCCAGCCCTGGCCTGGCCATTGCAGGCACTTAGGAACTGAACTAGTGAATGGAATCTGTGTGAGTGTGTCTCTGTCTCTCTCTTTTTCTCTCTTCCTCCCACCCCTCCCTCCTTCTCTCTCTCTTTCTCTCAAATAAATAGAACAATTTTTGAAAACTGAATTCATTCAGGGATCCTTACCTCCATGCTATAATTCACCCATGTCCCTTTTTCATGGTAGCAGTGGAGTTTAAAAAACTAAAGATGAAGTCATTCTAGAAGCCCACTGTCAGAATGTCATTTTTTAAAAATATTTATTTATTTATTTGAAAGGCAGAGTTACACACAGAGAGAAGGAGAGGCAGAGACAGAGAGGTCTCCCATCTGCTGGTTTACTCCCCAGACGGCCACAGCAGTCAGAGCTGTGCTGATTTGAAGCCAAGAGCCAGGAGCTTCTTGCAGGTCTCCCACGTGGGCACAGGGGCCCACGCACTTGGGCCATCTTCCACTGCTTTCCCAGGCCATAGCAGACAGCCAGATCAGAAGTGGAGCAGCTGGGACTTGAACCAGCACCCATGTGGGATGCTGGCACTGCAGGTGGTGGCTTGACCCGCTGTGCCACAGCGCCGGCCCCAGAATGTCACTTTTCTCAGCAGAGACTTTAAGAGCTAAGCAAGAGTCACTGGAGAAAATGTTGCCCTCCTCAGGCTGGGTCTTCCCTGCCCTGCTGGAGATTGTGTGCTGTGGGGGAAGGCACAGCTCCTGGGGTGGATGTGGGGAGCAGAGGAGTCCTATTTGTGAGGGGTAGGGGCTAGCGGTGGAGTAGACAGCTTAAACTAAGATTGGTCTCAGTTACTTCAACTTTCACTTCTCTACTCGTACCTCCACTGCCATCACCTGCTCAAAAGCAGGACTGTTTGGTGCATTACAGTATTGAAAAACAAAAGCCACATTTTTTTCTACTGTTAATAATGCTTAATAGTGAGAGGATGGGATTGGGGGCCACAGAGGCCACAAGCCCCTGATCAGACCTCAAACCCTCCATGTTGTGTGGCCACATGTGAGAAAAGGTGGTGGTGACAGACTCGGCTCCTGATCAGATAGGGACAGCAGTCTCTGTACATTTAGAATTGGGCTGGAAATGTCCTGGGGAACAAACATATTTTGTATGTGTGACTGGAAGCTATTCTGTCATTGAACACACACACACACACACACACACTTAGATTACCAGTTCATCCTAAAACCCAGGAGGTTCTGCACGCTGGGACCAGCTCCTATTTGATAGAAACGTGTGGCATGGAAAGGCTTCAGCTTTGCTGAAGGGCCCCCACTGATGTCCCACAGGCAGCCACAATGCTGGTCACTCTCCCGTAGATGTGCCCTGCCTTCTGGAGTACCAGCCTTCAGCTATTGACTACAAACCCCAGCACATCTTGTTCCCAACATCAAATCTATGTGGATCAAGGGTTCAGACTGGCTGCTCAGGAATGCTGCACTTCCTTGTTCCATACATATTTGCCACTGTCTACACCCATTAGAAACGATGGTTGCTTTGGTGTTGCGTTCCCAATTTGCCAGGTAGAAGTGCCCTGAAGGTGACAAAACATGACTTTGAGCTGAAGAAGAGGCAGGTGTATTTGAACAAGTTGGCTCTTTTTGTGGAAAGTGAGTATTTCCTATCATGAATAAGACTGCCTACAAAGTAGCTCCACAAATTCCTTCCCTCTTATGTTTTAACAAGATGGATAGTGGGAGCAGTCAATTAGCCTAGCAGCTAGGATGCACTCGTCTCATTCCTGGGTTCAAATCCCCAACTCCAGTTCCCTATTCCAATCCCCTGCTAATGCAGACCCCAAGAATCATGTTATGGAGTTTGTGCTGTTCACACGGGAGACTCAAATGTGTCCCTGGATCCCAGCTTTGCCTTCCCAGTAGTTGTGGGCATTTTAGGAATGGGTAAGTGAATGGGACTGCTCTCTCACTCTCCCTCACTCCCCCCCCCCCATCAAATAAATTAAAAAAAGGAAAAGAGGCGAGAGAAGGGTTAGCCAATGTGCACTAGATTAAGGAGCTTTGGCTGTGCTTGGCAGACTGGCTGGCAGGATTCCAAGGAATGTTTTGGATAGTTCTTCTGTGAGTAGGAAAAGAAAGTGATTCCATGCTCTAGCTCTGGATACCATGGTTTGGGTTCCATTTTTGGTCTACAACCTACTAACTCTGTGACATTTAGCAAATTGTGCCTTGATTTCTCCCACATATACACATGGGGACAAGGCTGACCTCATAGGTCTTTGAAAGAAGCAACATACACTTGCATCACTGGTAAACACCCAGCACAGTCTATGTACATAAGGAAAAACATGCCTGTGCTTATCCATAGAAGGCAGGACTGGGGAATCCCAGACATGTGCTTGCTCTGTTGACCCCACCCCGACCCTCAGTTAGTGAAGTGCTAGATACTGGAGGAAGACACTGTCAGGAGGGCACAGGCCCTGCTGGGTTATATTCACCTCTGCCATCCATTGGCTATGCCTGGGGGCAGTTATTTACTCTTCCTAAGCTTCAGCTTTATCATCTGTACAGTGGTGGTGGTAAGAGTCCTCATACTTCATCAGGAAATTGTGAGGCTCAAATGAGATAAAGCCTGTTCCGTGCTCAACACGGCACCTGACACACTGTTCAGTGCTCAATAGCTGGTGGTTGATTATTGCATTGATCTTATTACCCAACTGGCTGCTTTGAGAATCCTGGATGTGTCCTTTTACCCTCTGTGAGAAACAAAGAGCTTGGGAGATGAAGCCCAAGTTTGAAGCAAGTATCTGTCTCACACCAGGAAGTCCAATAATTTAGAATCCCTACCCTTAGTTTTCTCACCTGTAAAGTAGGTCCTGCTGTAGGGTGCAAAGGACAGCATTCAAGCCAACTTCACAATGTGATGCACAATACATAAGAAACATGGATGAAATGTTGGACTCATTTTCAAACATCAGTACCTTTTTTTTCTCATTGAATGAAAAGCCAACTGTTGGTAATTTTGTTGTTTTACATATTTCATGGTTGGGAATAGAGTGAATAATTTTATTATGAACTTAAATATTGTAGTAGTGCTTTGGGATTCCTGATTCCCAGAAATAAGTAAACTTTTGGCCCTTGGTGTCCAATGCTTGGGTCTCATTGTTCCAATCTGGCCACGGCTCATCTCCTCTCTGCTGTCTACCCTGCACACGTTCACTCTGACACAGGAAATGGGTTGAATGATCTACTTCAGGAGAAGGCCAGTCCTGGGAGAGACCCTGCAGGGGAGAACTTGCTAGAGTCCCCAAAAGACTGGTCTGATCGTGGTGACAACAGGGAATCCAAGAGGAGAGAAAAGAAATGGTAGCATTAGTAAGTGCAAACAGCATTTCCAAGCAAGTCCCAGGCCTCAGCAGAATTGCTAGAATTAGAGTCCTTCTCAGGCTACTCCAGCACCGGAAGGGTGAGGAGGGATGTGAGCCAGGGTGGATGAGAGTGAACACAGAGGAACAAAAGACGTAAGGGCCGAGAGAAGCAGACAGGCCCCTGGCTGATTGCCTGAGCAACAGTGCTGCAGCTGCTTCAGGCCCTGGGAAGCAGGAAGGTGAGTCCAGGGCACAGCAGCTGGACCCCAGTGGGGTCTGGGGCTTACCTTGCAGGCTGTTCCCATTGGTGCTGGTGCAGGTGGGAGGCGGGGAGGTCTGGGGTCTGACGACAGGTGCGAAAGCACTCTTCTGTTTCACTGCTGATACCATGTTGGCTGGTGAGAAGGAAAAGATGCCCGAGGAGCTGCTGCAGTTGGAAGGGAGGCTTGTGGAAGAGGCCATGGTGGGGCTGGATGGCACAACTGAGAGGGGCAGTGGGAAAGGAGAAGTCAGTGCCTCTAGCAGCATCCTGTGATGAGAAAGTTCAGATCCAAACCCAGCCTGGACACTCTGCTAGATCCTCCATGGGCAGGAACCATCCCTGAGCTCTCAGGATCCTGCCTGCATCCATCACTTGGTACTCAGCACGAGCTAACTTTCATTGTTGGTGATCTTTGTGTGCATTTATTGTGGGCCTGTTATGCGCCCGGCAGTGTGCTAGGCTCTGGAGTTACAGGCAGAAAGTGCTATCAGGGGGTAATGACCCCATAATGAGCTAAGTCACTGAGTGCTTCCTACAGCAGAGCATCATCTTCAGAGTTTTCTAGACGAGAAAACTGTTCAGTGCTCAATAGATGGTGGCTGATTACTATATTGATCAGTACTGTCTTCCCACGGATAGAGCAGCACAAAATAGTGACCTAAGTGAGCATCGCCAGCTCTGTGAAGTCATTCACAGGAGGCATTCCACAGAGCTGAACCTGTGCATTCCAAGTTCTGGCAAAAGGCAGGGAATAGAAGGGCTACAAGGCCTTGGAGAAGGCAAGGTCACTTGATAGGAAGAGGTTGAGAAAAAGCCAGGATTACAACTTAAGGCACTGACAGCTGGTAATATGTGCCATTTCTCTCCACGAGGTTATGGTATCTTAATGTACTACCACATGGACATGGGAGGAAGGCAGGTGGATAAACAGTCCACCACACGCAGCGTTTGTGGAAAATGCAGAACTGTAAGTTCAAGTTGCAATTCTTTCATACCCTTCCCTCTGTGGAGCTTTATGTAAGTGTGGGTTAAAAAGCAATCAGATGGGAGCCTTACGAAAATATCCACAGTATGTCAGTGAGGGAGAATCAGGCAGTGCAGAATCAGAAAAGAACCTAGCTGCTGCCGACATGAAAGAGTTTGGTAGATGTGTCTTCTCTAGTCACCACGGTCCTCTCAGCCTGGCCTTTTGCTCATGGCTAATCATCTCTTGGATACTTCACAAGATAGGTTTTGCACACATACCAAGCCTGGTGTTTTCATACATTCAG
Source organism: Sylvilagus floridanus (assembly GCA_949820135.1). Taxonomy (NCBI): domain Eukaryota; kingdom Metazoa; phylum Chordata; class Mammalia; order Lagomorpha; family Leporidae; genus Sylvilagus; species Sylvilagus floridanus. Next base: position 43,380,097 of record OX463241.1, read on the forward strand.
TTTCTGTTTTCTACAGAAAAGTATGAACCTGATTTCAGGCCCTTAATTAGCATTTTAGGCTCTACCATCTACTTGATTATTTTCCCCATTACTTAATACACATTTCATATTGCTTTATCATTCACAAGAACCTTCCTATCTCTTTCATCTTGTCGTTGGCAAGCAACCTTAAGTCGGGCTGAGCACATATTTTTTTACACTTTAGCCAATCAAGCTGAAACTCACAAAACAGTTGAGTGACTTCCCCAAGGGCCATAGCTAATGCCGTGAAGACAAGAATCAAACCCAAATCCAGTGCTCTTTCCTCTGTGCCACTCCGCAAAGGAAACAGATCGCCAGTGGGAGAACACCTCTTCCCATGAGCCCACCAGAATCCAAAGAGCAGCCTGGGTGGCCTTATGCTTGGTCTAATGTAGGCTTTGGAAGACTGCATAAATGGGAATCAAACGGGTCAGATGGGTTGGAGGCAGCAATGGCCATCAGGGAGATATGGCCCCTTGCAGGCAGAGAAAGGCATTACACAATCCCAACGTACTGAATGCTTTATGGAGCAGAACATAGAGCCGCCTTCCTCTGAGTTTTCACAAACATTTCCTAAACTGTACTTTTTCTTTTAATGAGGCTAGCATTTTTATACATCTCTTAGGATTTGTAAATGTGAAAATACGCTCAATAATAACACCCATTTAAATTGCAAAATTCCTGCACTGGAGGTTTGATTTTTAAATATTCGTAGACTTGAAATCCTGCTGGTTCACTGAGGAAGGCAATTAATCTCGTTGGCAAATGCGATCATTATGTGTATTTAGAGATGGGGAGTGTGTGAGGGGGGTGGCTAGCAGAGAGAGGGGTGAAATACAGTCCAGCAGTTCCATTCGTTACAACATTATTAGTTATCAGCCACCACACCAGAAAGTGTGTTCACCAGTGGAAGGTCTGATGTTATTTTTTTATTCCACTGGAATTTTTCAACATGAGTGGTTTATGAATAATTAAATATTATAAAGGCAAAAATTCAAATCAGCTGGGCTTTGTGTTTATTGTTTTATTTGCATTTATGCAGATAAAACCGTCCCATCTGAGAGCCTATTTGAGAATTTAATACTATATTTGTGAGTACTGAAGAAATCAATTAATGGAAATTAAATGTTCTAAGTTTCACAGTCTGACAGATGCAATCTTAGGCTAACGTCACTGGGTGTCTGCGCAGGCTTGAGAAGGAGAAAAATCCAAGCCCCTAAATTGAATTGCTACCATATAGCAATTAGTTTATTGATTTAATTAAGAATGCCACCTTTTAATTTTCAGGTCATGATTGAAACATTTTCTGATTGGATAGATGGTGAACACTGAAATGATAAATCTAGGAGAAACAATCTTTCAATAAATCAAAATCTAATGTGCAACTGACCCCCAAATGTTGATGCTTGAGTAGACTTAATATGTACATATTATTTGGGGGAACTTTAAGTGTTCTACAAACTGCTAATTGCAAACAAATAAGGTAAAAATGCATTTAGTATATCGAGTGCAGAAAAACCACTCATAAGTCAAAGACCGTAAGTGTCTTTCAAAAATAACATCTCTTGGCTAATCCTCCGCCTGTGGCACCGGCACCCCGGGTACTAGTCCCGGTCAGGGCACCGGATTCTGCCCCGGTTGCTCCTCTTCCAGTCCAGCTCTCTGCTGTGGCCCGGGAAGGCAGTGGAGGATGGCCTAACTGCTTGGGCCCTGCACCTGTGTGGGAGACCAGGAGGAAGCACCTGGCTCCTGGCTTTGGATTGGCACAGTGTGCTGGCCGCAGCACGCCGGCCGTAGTGGCCATTTGTGGGGTGTACCAACAGAAAATGAAGACTTCTCTCTCTCTCTCTCTCTGCCTGTCAAAACAAAACAAAAAAACTTCTCTGAAAGAATTAGCACACTCCACATTTCTCCAATGAGAGACATTATAACTTTCAGTATTTTTAGCCATGATTGTTTAAAAACATCACAAATATTCTTTCATTTAGCAAGATACCATTCTACAAATATCTAAGAGTGTGGCTACATTTTATAAATAGAAGGATCACCCAGAATGTCTAAGAGGAACTTGCTTCTCTGTGAAAAAAAAACCTCAGAGAGAGATTGAAAGTTGTGGAGAAATGGTTCGTGACATTTTATATATGACTATAAAGATGCCAGTTTGCTGAGGCCTTTTAGATGCAAACAAAATGCTATACTAAGAAAAAAAATCCTTTAAACTCTTTAAACTTTAGAACAAAGATAAGGCAGGAAAGAACATTTGCTGTGTATATGTATACTTTTTTAACGTGCCAGATTTTTGGGAAAAATGTTTCTTGATTTGTTGGTTTTTTAAGTAGCCATCAAACACAACAAAAGGGACAAAATGTAATCATAAAAATCAAGGGAATTATATTCCTAAAAGGGGAGAGTTTGGGTTTTAGGCTGTTGTTACTACACTATTCCACCACTATCCTTATTATCTTTCCGTTACTGTTGATTATTACTTAGACCTTGGACTCAGGACAAGCTCACCACATGCAGTCTCTGTTCTTTGACTCACAACACTGGATACAGTAGGAGCTAGTTTCTTCTCCATTTCTTGGATGAGAAAATTGTTGGTTAGCCTGAGAGATGAACTTGCCCTTGGCCCTTAGGCAGCAATTGGTAGAAGCAGGTGTGTACCCTTTTTCTGACTCCAAACGTGGCTCTTAGAATGCTATCCTTTGGCTGCTTTTGGTTGTAGCAAAGTTTTGACTGTCAGGGAGATTTTGGCCAATGGCAGTTGAGTAAGGAAACTGGAGATTTCTGCTGGGGACGAGGATGCTTTTAGCAATATCACCCAGAGCAGTGCTTTGCAGGATGGGGGACCTCAGGCACAGGAGCCCTGCCCCTTGTTCTCACAGCAAGATGGGAATTCCTCTAGCGAACCCAGGCAGGACAGGAAACACACATCTCTACTTACTGGCATAGGGCGAGTTGGCAGCTGAACCGTTGAGGAAGGTTGGGGAGCCGCCCAGGTTGGACATGGCAGCAGAGCCATAGCCATTCATGCTTGTGGTGACTGAGTTGTAGTTGGTTTGCTGCGGGGTGGTGCTGGGCACGTAGCCATGGGGCGACACACTGCTTGAGTTGCGGGTGAAACCTGAGGAGGGGTGGGGTCAAGGCGGGGGTTAGGGTGCTGTTCAGGTGGTGATGGTCCTGCAAGCTTCAGGGCAAGTGAGGCCTCTGCTTCCTGCCTGCTCCCCGCAACCCAGAGGGAAGGGATCGAGTGATTCATGTGTGTGGGTTGGTGGTGCTAGCTCTGTGATTAAAATGGGAAGCAAGCAAAAGACACATTTCTTGGGAGATCATAAATACTTAGCACGGCTGTGAGAAGTAGCAATGCAGGGCCTATAAATTATCATTTTGGAGCAGAAATAAATCCCAATGTAAGAGATGCACCCTGGAGTTCATGGGTCCCTATTCCCTGGGCAAGAAGGATGTGCTATGGGGCTAAGAACTTTAATTCTAACCCTCTTTGCCATCTGTCATTCATGGCTCACAGTGCCATATCAAACATGGAGAATGCTAAACGCATGCATCCTTTCTGGCCCTCTATAGCCAGGTTATCAGACAGAAGAGCTAGAACCAAAATTCTGCAATATCTGACACACAGAAACCAGGAATCTCCCCTTTAGGAAGAAAACAATGTTTTTTTAAAAAAATGGAAATTGATGACAAATGGCAGTGCGGAAGGGGAGCTTGATGTTCCCAAGGGGGTAAGGAAAGCAGGGGGTGGAAGAAGAGCAAGCTCTGACCCTGATTGGTAGCTTGTGATGCCTCCGAGACGTTCACAGCCAGTTGTCCACTGAAGGAATTCACGCCCATCATTCCTGCATGGACCGAGGTGTTAGCGAGAGCTGGGAGCTGGTTGTGGTTGCGGGGCACACTGTACAGGGCCTCTGCAATGTCAGCTGCTCTCTTCAGAATAATTTCCTGAAAAGACAAAGGGATATTCCTATAGAGAGCCGATCAGCCTCCCATTCTTACCATTCTGGAGTGCTCATTCTGTGCTAGGCACTGTGCTCAGGGCTTTCAGTCACTCGCTGCATCAACTTCTATAACCCTGCCTGCAAGCTCTTGAGGCGAATCCCATCATCAGCATGTGCATATGCCACATGGGGAGACTGAGGTTCAGAAAGCCAAGGCCTCACTGAAGGGCACATGCCTATTTATGGCCACAGCTGAACTTCATAACCCCATGAGCTCTTGGAAAGTCCATCACAGTCAGTATACAACAGAACCATAGGGTTTCCCTTGCCCCCAGTTAACACATAGGAACCTCGGGTGAGAGAGGGAGAGAAACAGACAGAAACTGCATGTCATGTCTCTTGTTGGTGTTGAGCACAGGCTGTAGAAGACTACCTGGGTCCCTGAGCATTAGCGACATTTCATATCCCTTGGATACTGAGTCAGGTGACACAGCAAAAGAGACATGGAAGGAATGATCTGTCAGACTCAAAGTTTTCAACACGGTTTGAATCCCATGCATGGAGTTGCTCTGTAAAACAGAAGCAGACACTACTCTTCAGGCTTCTTTATACTTTTTTGGGAAAAGAAATTAAAACCCCTTTCTCCTCCTAAATTTGCTTGAAAACCTGAAATCAAGTCAGTCACCAATTATCAAGTACATTCCCACAAAAGAATAGCTTTAAATGGACCAACTTTTCTGGTAAGGAAAATGATTCAGTAAAAAAGGCAATAAAAGACATTCAAAAGAGAGAGGACTGAAGAGCTGTGCCAAGTGTTGTGTCTGAATTACTCACACTCCTAACTCATTCACGTGGGGGTTGTATTTGTCATGCTTTCTCATACTACAAGGAGTCTGAAATCATGAATTGAATGTGAAAGTCCACCCAGGTTAGAGGCCCAGCACACTCACCTGGTTGTTGTGTGGCATTCCATACAGTGCTTCCACCAGATCTGCAGCCCTTTTGAGTATTACTTCCTGTCAAGAGAAAAGCAGACACAGACCTCTGAGTGAAGGCACACTGCCTGTATCTTTTCACATGATCCTGTTCCAGCCCTTCTGGACGTACTTCTCTAAGGCTCTGCAATAAAGGCGGTAGCGTAGGGAACCCTAGAATGTTGTCAAATCATCAATTGATCCTTGTTCACATACACACTTAATTGAGCCAAAAGGTGAGCATTACTGGTACTGCAAGATAAAATACACCACTCAACAGTAGGCTATGGCCACAAGAAAGCACTCATATGTTTATTGCAGAATACAATTCCCTGGTCATTTACTATATTACTACAATCGATGTCATTCAGTGCATGTTATGAATCCCTAAGATGTGTTTATTCTGCACTTAATTGCTTATTCCTGGAACCATGACCTTATCAGACAGGTCATTTTCGAGGGATTTCCAATCAATCTTCAGCTTCTACAAGCATGTAGCATTAAACTTCTTTTGTTTATCTCCCTTGTATAGCAGAGTCATGATATAAGAGGTGTTGTAGTAAACCCACATACCAAGGAAATGCACTGTTTGTCAAAGGCTCTTACAAAAGGATTCTCCTGTCCCCAGAAGACCCCTCTGCACCAGTTTTCATGAGTGGCAGCATCTGTATCTTTCATAGCAATTCTTTATTTCAGTGTTGTTTGTCATTTTCCCGATTTGATCATTCATTCTCATTCTTAGACTGCTTATGCTCTGTTGCTCATTCCAGCCTAAGGAAAAAAAAGTCTATCTTTTCATTTAGGTGTGCTTGTATATTTAGTTTGCCTGTGTTGTTCTAATAATACAGGATACTCCATAAAAGTGCATGACATGGGAAATTTTTTTTCATTCTAACCAAAAGAAAGAATTCTCTGTATTTTTCTCTAATTGCCTGTAGATTCATTTTCAGAATCCAGAATGGGAAAAGGAGGGCATAGACAGGCTTGGTGCATATAAAAATGGGAGCTTATTATTGAACAAAACCAAAGGGTATGATAATATTACCAGGGGGGATTTGCAGGAAAATACGTTATCATATTTTGCTTGGGTAAAGTTTCAAACAGAACTTTAACTGTCGATATTTTAAACAATAAATTTCTGTATGGAGATGCAATGCTGTAAAATTTTCATATACTACAGATGCTGATCAGAAAATAGGGATATAATTGCATCCATTTTGCTGTCACCATAGCCTCTTCAAAAATCCTGAACAACTCTTGAAATGACAAGCTTTTAGATACATATTAGCATTTTTCAATTTTAAATTCTCTGTAATATATGATAAAACAGTTGTCATACTGCAGTAACAACTTATGACATGTATAATGTCCTAAATTCAAAAATGAGATAGAGGGGTTTTCAGTTCTCAATAGATAGTCATGCTTGCCTTAAACTGCTAGACCTTCTTATAAAACAACATTTTTTATGTATGGAGTAGTGAAAAGCATTATATAATCAATGGAGTTTGAATCAATACATCTGAAATTATTTCTTTATTTTTAATGCAAGCTACAAGAGAGTTCACCACTTTTTGCTTGTGGTATTGTCTGACCAACGCAGTTAATAATTTACTATGGTATGGGCACACTAAACCCTATTCCCGGATCAAATTCAGCTTGTGCCGCTTTCTCTAAAACCTCATGGCTTTATCTGGCTCTTAGAAAAGATTAAAACAAAACAGGATTTAGTGAGTTTATTTGCTAAGATTTGACTTCTCTGGGTCTATGCTCATTTATTTCCTCAAATAAATACTTGAAGATGGGTAGAAAAGGTATTTCTGTTTCTATCTTAGGAAAAAGAAACATGTCTCCTGCTTATCAAAAACATCATGATGTCAGTTTAAAGTTGAACTTAGGTACTTCATTCTTTGAATACTGTAATTGGGGACTCAGAGCCCTCCAAATTTTTTTTTTTAGTGTTTGTAAGTCTGAAAAACAAATCTGTGCAAATTATGTGTTTTAATGTTATATATTTTAGGTGATAAAGTTTTTCAGTGACATAATCCACAGGTTTTTATTTCTCCTTATTTCAATACCCAGAGGTCTTGTCACTATTTAATCCTGTGGGAGTGACACACGTGAACCTAGTTTCTAAGTTGCATCCTTCTCTGATCTCCAATGCTATCCCTTTCATCTGCAATGCTGGCACATGTTTCATCCATTCACCACAGTGACACAGGTATATCCTTAGCACAGCACCGTTTCAGGCCAGCAGTCTTAGACTTGAAAGGAGTGAACCTGGATTTTTTTTTCCCCCCTGGAAGTGATGCCCTTAAATGTTGTCTTGCCCATTTAAAAATGTCCTTCACTGCAGTATCAACTGTGGGGTCTAAGGGAGAGCTCGCATTTGGTTCAGCTTTGCCAGTGTGATTCAGCTTCTACTAGTTATTTCTGCAAATGGGAAGGAGAAAGGATATATGTGGGTCCTCTATGAGTTCATGCAATGGACCTGCAAGGTGCTTGGATTTCGGTGACCAGAAAATTGCTCTCACCTCCATGTCATTACGCTCCCAGTGAACTAGCCCCCAAGCGTGTTTGTGTTGGGGATCTAATATATTGCCTTTCAATCAGAGCTGAGAGCCACTGAACACACAGACAGAACATGACGAGCAGGTCAGGAAAGCAATAAAGATTTTACAGAGCTGTCCAAGGTGCTAAATTTACTCAATAATGGGTTTGGCACCATAGTGTTAACCTCTCATTTACTACCAGTTTGAGGGACTAAATTGAAGTAGCTGACTTCATTTACCTTGAAATGTATATTTTATGACATTATGTAAGTAGATTGAAAGGGCACTGCAGTTTTAACAATTTAAAGGCTAAAGCATGTTTAAGATGAAACTTGAATATTTATTGTATATTGCACTTAAAGTATATAGAATGTTAAAATGTATTGATTAAATTTGTAAAAGGCATTATAAAAATGACAGGTAGTAGAAAAGATGTATGCCTTTTAAAATCAAATTGGTAGTGTATGCTATCTCTTCTGTGGTCACAAGTGTAATTTTTTTGCAGTTTTATATGGTAATTTGAAAAATCTGTAATTTTACATTAGGAAATGATTGAGTCTGGGATGTTAAAAAAAAGAAATTTCCCATAAGGAGAAGAGCTGGATATTTCATATAATCTATTGTCTCTGAAATTATTCCTAAAGTCTTATTTTTGTGGCATTAGGAGGGAGCATAGTAGAAGAATCCTTCACTTTTAATATGCAATTTTAATATTTCTGAAAGGAAGGCGCACTTGACTAGTACTAATATCTAATTTTTCCAGGCATTTATTTGTCAGGAGAGATTTTCTCTTCTTTTCATAATGTTTACAACGAGTTCCTGCTTGCAGTTTCAAACACAAGAGTAGAGATTAGACTTTTCCAAGATGATTAATCCTGTCCTCGGATTTTTAAAAAAATTTCACGTGGGAGTGAAAAAGATAAATAGTTGTATCCTAAATTTTGAAAAGCCCCAGAGTCTCCTTGTAGAGATAATTCTTGTTCTCCAATCTACATTCTGAGTGAGACTATTTTTCTTTCTATTGCCTTAGATTTCTTCTCTTGAGGAAACCAAATGTTTACTCCTTAAAACAACTGTCCACTATTCTGTTTCCTCTCATAATCATAACCTAGCTTTCCTTGTCTTCCTAAAACCATCTGTAAATGATTCATATGAGTGGGGGAGTCTGCAGACAAAAAAGTGGGTATGTTATACTAAATTATTTAGAATCTATGAAAATACCAGGGAGACTCAAGGCAGGAGTGAGGGGGAAGTTCTAAGAAATAGTTCAGGTGTAACTCAGGACTTGGAAGCTCATAATTAAAAAGATAAATGGACTAAAAATACAAACAGAAGACTTAGCTTTACTTTTTATGCTGCAACCAGTCCATCAGCTAACAACTTCTGAGGTTCTTGCTGCCCCAGTTGTCACATGTGGACACTATTCCTTAGTAACTTTCAAGACACAGTTTCTCCTATCACTGAGCTAGTTTTATATGATGATTACAAAAGACCCCCACCCCACCCCACCATCTGGCCTTACCCTCTTTGGCCAACCCTCTCTCCCTGTGCATCTGAAGAACTGTCCTGTTCCAGTCTGCTGAATCCTCCCCAGTACAGAAGCAAAAAGCCTGGCTCCTTCTTGTCTTCCTATCTTCATTTCTTTTGTCTTTCCTTGTTTCACATGCTGCCTTCAGTTTGTGCTCATTTAAAATGCCTCCTAATCCTATGAAGACTAGTACTTAATATGGCGGTGTCAGTATGGTAATGAAAGAGAACTGTCATTTATTGAAAGTGGCATGTGCACACATTCAATCTTCAAAGAGAGCCACTTAAGGTATTATTCATAGGGCCATTTGGCAGATGAGGAAACAGAGTCGGGGATGGCAGCTAACCTCCCTCAAATGTATATAGCTGAGGAGTGACTAAACTGGGATTCAAATTCAAGCTTGTAAGACAAAACCCAAACTCTTGGCAATTTGACTATACCATCAGAAATAATTCCACCTTCACTGATATCCCAGCTCCCAATCTCTCTTATTTCTCTGAAAAATAATGCTGTCTATTCCAACCAGCAACACAGCACAGAAATACACGGGGTGGGGTCATTTTTCCCCAAAATGTGCTAGTATTTGCTCTCCCACAGCTGGACTCTTTGAGACCATGCATATGTCTTAATCTCCTTCTCTTAGCCACTCGCACCATGTTTAGCAGAACACAGACCTTGAGAAATTGAGTTTATTCTAAGACACATTGATTTTTAAAAGCACATACCCAATTTATATGAAAAGACCAATTTATGCATTTTTTATATATTATAAAAACAGAAGACTTAAATTTGGTGTTCCATTTGGCTCTAGATTTTGTAATCCAAATTCCCAAAGATCATGTTTTGATCACTTTTTCTTAATGTCACTTTTTCAAATAAATTTGCTTTCACTCCTGCTGTCTGGTGCATGCATTTCAATTTTATGATTAATATCATGAATCATGTCTAATACAGACATTATCTCAAGTTATAGGCTGCTAGCAACATGAGGTTTGTCTTGAGGTACATCAGTCTTTTAATAAATGTACTTTTGGGCCCTTGGAAATACTTAGGTATTTGCACATTCACAGAAATCCACCTTGGGAACCAGACATACCCCATCAAATATGCTGATAAACCTAACTCATCATTCTTTCTGTTTCATGACAGTAAAACCTCAGAGGATTACTCACCAGCCATGGGAGGCTTCTCTTAAGTGTTTGGCCTCAAATATGTAGCTATTAAGCTCATATTCACTGGCCACATCTAGCCTTCAAGGATAAAGGGGGATTTTGTCTAACTCACAAATATGAACTCATTTGTAATCCCAATTCAGTGTTTTGAGTAATTCAAACCCAAATGAACATGTGAGAAGGCCTAAGCTTTGTTTAGTTCATAGCACCTATTAGCCGCCTCATGAAGCCAATGGGTACCGACTTACAATACAACATTAGTAGTCAAGGTTCAGACATAAATTCTGACACTCTGGGAACACTCCCTTAAAATTAAAGCTCAGGATCCCTTCAGTAATCTGGTGGGACCATCTGAGGTTGGCTTATGCTTGCCCAAAGTGAGTACTAGTGGGCAAACTCAAAAGGCTTCCATAGCCTTGGCAACTCATGACTAGAGACTAGAGAGATTACTGATGCCATAAACAAGAGTGTCAATTTGTTAAGTCAACAACAGGAGTCACTGTGCACTTACTCATCATGTAAGATCTCTGTCCTTAATATGTTGTCCAATGTGAAGTAATGCTATAACTAGTACTGAAACAGTATTTTTACACTTTGTGTTTCTGTGTGGGTGCAAACTGTTGAAAGCTTTACTTAATATATGCTAAATCGATCTTCTGTATATAAAGATAAATGAAAATGAATCTTGATGTGAATAGAAGGGGAGAGGGAGTGGGAGATGGGAGAGTTGCGGGTGGGAGGGAAGTTATGGGGGGGAGCCACTGTAATCCATTAGCTGTACTTTGGAAATTTATATTTGTTAAATGTTAAAAAAAAAAAGACAAAAAAACAAAATGTATACTAGTGTTTGCAAGGAAGAATAAAACAAGATAAACTACAAGCATCAAATTATAAAAGCCAAGTTGAGTTGAAGGATTCCTGGGAAAGAAGGGCACTACTTTTCAGTCACTGTGCCTGGTGCCTTGACACTCATTGATCATCAACTACTTTGCTTTGTTAGGGTTTCAAGGTATAACAGGCCAAGTATCAGCAAGATAAAGTGCAGTGGCAAAATCACTCCTCATTTAGAGATGATAAGCCTCTGTTAATGAAGTCACCAGTGATGTCACTGGACTTTTCACTCCATGGTAGATTTGGAAGCATGCATTCAAGTCACTGGCCCTAAGTTTTGGCTCTCTCCCTACTTGTTTCTGAAGGGCTTGATGAAAAACTGATTGGAAATCCTGAATGATGAAAAATTGATTCGAAGTTTCTCTCAGCCCATTTCCTGCAGAGCTGGGTGTACAATGCAATAAATATTTGTTGTACTGAGATGTATTTCTGTGGAGGGTAAACTTCCTTTGTTTATTCAGCCAGATGGAAAATTCCACAATGGTAGACTTTGCATTCTCAAAAATCAGTATAATGAGGGCAGTGAGAGAAAGAGTAAAACAAACCAAAGTAACACTTGGGCACTGTTTAGTTTCCAATCCTCTGAGACATTCCTTAAATTTTTCATTTTTCTTGTAATATGAACTTCTTGAAATAGAGCTTACAGCCAATCATTAGAAGCCTTTAGTGTCACACTTTAAATACTCTTTACTCAGAGGCCCTATGACTGAGAAGAGTCACTTACATTTACCATGGATATAATTAAACATGTTTCTGTTGAAAGGGGCAATCTCATTATGGCTAAGGACCACTTTAGAGTAAATTGAAATGGAAAGGAGCAGCAGAGAGGAGGTATAGGTAGCAAGTGGTTATTTCCAGGGAGGCATAAAATGCCAAATGTGTAACAATTATATTTTACAATCCTGTATTCTAAAGACTTCATAGTATTTTTATTATATAAGAAGATTCTGCTGAAACTGACTGCTCTATAGAACATTCTAATGCAATCATGTTGCCCATATTCTTTCGAGAGCCATAAAATTCAAACCACAATCGGAATCATCAGAAATTTCCCGAGGAAAGCAACTAAATATATTGATAGTGTCGTCTGCAATTAATATGAGAGGCAACACATCAAAAGTCTCCTATCCCAGAGAAAATACAGGGAAGATTTCTAATTCTACTTTAACTTGCATTTCCATGATAGCCCTCTCACTTCTCAAACTTATTACCATAGACCATCATGTAGCAAGGCTAGACCTACCATAAAGTCTTTGCTTCTGGTGCAAACATGGTGTAGGAGACTTCTGTATGAAATTAAAGTAAGTTGTAAGCTAACCCAGCTATATCCACGTAAGACATACTAACTGACATGATTGACTTTTACAGTGGAAAGGAAAAAAGCTGTTTTCAAGCAGCTGTTATTGCCTCCATGGAAAAAAAAAAATCAATGAAAGTGAAATGAACAAGAGATTTTGTCCGAGTTGCAGTTAATACCACTGAAGAGCTATGGATATTAAAAGGTCAACAAATAAATTAGCCAGAGTGTTATGAAATGAATGATTTGGCTTATAATTTTATTGAGTGAAAATTGTTCGCTGCCTATTAGACCAGGTAATTTTTATCTGGTTCCTCAATTACTGTTCCGTAAGCAATAATACAGTTGTGAGAGCTGCTGGTTCGATCGCATGACCTCTGAGAAGCTGGCCAGGACAGCCGACTTTACTATGATGGATAACTAAGCATGGTTTCCATGAGGTGCCAAGCCTCCCTTTCCTGCATACATAAAAGAAACATTACAGCCTAATTCGCTTTACCAAAATGTTCAACTTTTCAACTGTCAGCAGTTAAGTATAAATGGTGAAACCAGGTATTCCTGAGAAGAGTTATGACAATGGCTCCCCCCACCCCGGCCCCCACCGCCCCTTTGTGGTCTCCTGGCATTCTCTTCTAAATGGTGTCATGGTAATTGGTGAATGGCAGCCTGCAGTGCTTCCCGCCACAAACACAGTGAAAAATGGTGTCTGCACCCTTGTGAATATGACCTGCTCAGAGGTACAGAGCTGACCCTGGCAACCTCTGGCCAGCTCTTCTTCTTCCAATTCATTGTACTGGTTTAAGACCAGCGCTCTGGGTTAGGTCCTGCTGTGTGGCCTCGGAAATCGACTTTCTGATCAGGATAAAAGCCTCTGCTGAAACAGAAAGCTCTGGACAGAGGTGCCTTTTTCAGGGGTAGGTTGTAAAGTCAGCACATGAAACAAAAACTGCTTAGAGTCAAAATTAGCCTTGAACATCTTCTAAGTCACCTTTAAGTCACCAAGGCCTGGGCTTTTAGAAACACACAAAAAGGCCCAAAATTAACTACTTCTGTTTCTTTTTGTCTTTTGTCTGTGGCTTCCCCTTCCCCAGGGCAAGGCAGAATAAATATCTAGGTTGAAAGTAAAAATTCCACTGAGCCGACAAAGAGACACGCTTGTCATCTCTATACATGTGTGTCTATGTATGTGAATGCCCAAATGTATGTGTGTATTTTTATTTCTGGACATGTGTTATACACTTAAACCTGAGTACATGATATGTGTCTATGCTAAGCTATGCTGTGCTTTAAGGACATCTAAGGAACATAAAATTATAGTAGGTTTTTGCTACTTACATTGCTGAACATCTTTGGTTATTATAAATATTTCGAGATGAAGGGCACATGTAAGTGATGATACCCATGGCTTTATGTAGGATCATGAGTATAAATGCAACTAGAACCCACTACCTCAAGACTGCTGTGGCTCAGTACTTATTAGGCCAGTGCTTAAGTGAAGTCTTACAAAAACAGTGAGCAAAGTTTAAATCTCCTTGCATCTATGTTTAAGAAGAGGATGCTGTGTGTTGGGACAAAGAGGCGAGATTACCCCCTGTTCCTTCCATTCGTCTTAAACTAATGAGTAATTCAATTCAGCGTCCCTGTACTCGGGGTATGATGTGAAGTAACTTAACTTAGTCTTCCCCTTCAAGATGTCAGTGCTGAAAAAGAACTTGAGGGAGTTCCAGAACTCAGCTCTTGGACAACTGTTATTACAAGTCACTACCACAATGACTCTGCAGCTAAAGAGACTGTTCTCCATGGTCTGTGTGATTTTAACTCTTGCTGCCATATTGGCTCAGCTCAGCCATTTGTGAGCTCACCTCATCCTACAGCACCTCACCCTCTAGTCAAGCTTGACAGACTTTAAACGCTGGTTTGCAAAACTTCTTTTGGCTTTTTATTTTAAGTTCTATTTACTTATTTTCATTGTATTTGAAATGGAGAGAGACAGAAACAGAGAGAGAGAGAGAGAGAGAGAGAGAGAGAAATTTCCTTCCATCTGCTGGTTCATTCCCCAAGTGTATCCAACACTCAGAACCCAATCTGGGTTTCCCACGTGGGTGGCAGAGACCAAAGAATATGAAACAACATCTGATGCCTCCCAGGGTGTGCATTAGTACGAACGCAGATCAGAAGACAGCAACGACTCAAGCTAATCACTCCCATACAGGATATGGATTTCCAGAGGTATTATAACCACTGTACCCAATGTCCAGCCTTGCATTTTTTCTTCAAATCCCTTTTTCTTAATTCCAAGAGGCAGAACACACCAATATTGGTTCAAGATCTAGAACCCAATAGACTTGGCTCAAATCCATGCTCTGCCAAGTCTTACCAGTCTAAATGCATACCTTTGTTTCCTCATCTGTAAAAAGGGCTAATGTCAGCACCAGGTTCAGCAGATGAGGAGTTTTCAAAAAGTTTGTGGAATATGCATATTATGAAAAAATCATGGATTTTTGAAGTTTTAGCAACAAAATAAACACTTTTAATCCAGTTTTCCATACACTGTTTGAAGAGCTTTTGCATGTAGCTAATGTTTGTCAAGCAATAGCCAGAATTCCCACCTATCTTCCAGAGAACTTTGCAAAATAGATGCCTTCTTCCAGGTAATGTACACTGCATGTCTAAGGTGCTGTGCTGGAGAGGCAAGCCTAGCTGGAAAATACTTTCTAAGATTCTGAAAAGACAAAAGGTGAGGCAGAAACCTCTGTTTTACCGGCTGTGTAGGCTTCAGCAGGTTACTTATGCTCTTTGAGCCTCAGCTCCCTTGTCTCTAAAATGGGCATGACACAGTACTAACAAGCAGCATAACACTGCTACATAAATCAGTTAAAGAAAATATTATTAAAAATGGTACTTTCTTGGGACTTTTAAATGAAGCTGTAATCTCTCCAGAAAAATGTTATGTGTATGTATACACTTGCAACACACACACACACACACACACACACACACACGGATTCTGCATATAATTACAGATCTAGGCTCAACTCCCCTGATAACAGCATTGTAAGGAATCAGAAATACCAAGCTCCTAAACTGAGCACATGATCAAAATGGAAAATGCAACTTGCCTATAAGTTTTCTGGCAGATGTAGAGGAGGGAGAAGGAAATGGATTGCATTGCATAGTTTGCTTTTCTGGACACCCACTGAAGCGTGTTTTTCTGAGAGTTGAAGATATCGTAAGATTTGTATTTGCTGCTGAGTCTTTCTTTGGAGTAGGGTCACTGTGGTTTTTGCATGTAATGTTAAAGTATCCTTAAAGAGTATCCTTAAATTTAAAAAGTAAATAAATAAATAAGGACAGAGTGAGTGAGTGAGCAAAGCCACTGTCCCAGTGTGGAAGATAAAGATGTAGGGCTTCTCTTTACCCTTTTCTGCAAAGAGGCAATGTGGTTAAGCAAAGATTTCTTATTTGTATTTTCACTGATGCAACTGCAGGTTTTGAATTACTGATAGTCTTTGCATAAAGACTAAAACAATAAAAGCATAATTAGAATACATTGTATACAGCCCATTCCAGTTTTATTTTGCCCCAGCTCTGTATTTATGATAAATCACTAAACATGAACACTCTTTAGGGAGGGTGGTTTTAGGTCTCATCTCTCCACTGAGCAAAAACAGTGCCTGTGACTAGAGTCTGAATTTCAATTTTGCAAGTGTACAGTTGAAGTGAATAATATTTGGCACAATACAGTGCACAACTGAGCCACTAAATGGCTGATTTACTAAATTATTATTAGATGAGCCCTTGCTGTTCCAAATGAAAGTGCAGCCACTGTCTTCCTTCATGGAGTGTTCAAATTGTTCTGTGTTTAAATATTCAGCATGAGGCTAATGTGAACTGATGAACTGAGACTATAAACATTCACTTTCAATACAGATAGAGCGACAGAGATGCAGCATATCATGTGGCCTGCGGAGGTGAAAATGATTTATACTCAAGGATGTTGCTGCCTACTTCCATCACTTTAAGGTACTCTTAATTAGCCTCATGTTTGAAATGACTAATTCCCATATACAGGAAGAGCAGCTTCATGGAGACAGATTTTCTCATGCCAACAAGGAAGAAGCTACCCTGAGGATATGCTGCCTCCAGAGTTCTGAACCGTAAGTTTTATTCATGGTGGGATACATAGCACCAGCAGAGCAGGGTGTGTCTGCCAAAGCAACTGGGGCATTTGAAATTCAAAGTTGAGGTCTTCCAACCTACCCAAAGGGTCTATAGTCTGGCCTTCCTACAATCCATCCTCATGAAGTCGTACCTCTTTACAACCCAAGTCTGCTCACGGGCCACACTGGTACTCGCTCCCCACCCCCGAGCTCTCTAACTTCTTTACTGACACCTGCTGGAATGAACAACAACCCTTTGCTCCTTGGACAAACATAACCTCTCCTGTTTCTTCCCCTTGGAGGGCAGTTATAGGGAAGCACTTAAAAAACTGTGATCACTTACAGTAGATTAGAATTTTTTATTGGTGCCGTGTTGCCATAACAACATGAAGACAGCAGATGACTTAAGCTAGGCTTGCAAAGCAAAAGGCTGCTCATCTGGCAGTTAAAATGAATACAGTTCATTTCACAAGTTTCCCATATGGACTCTTAGTGTATGGTAATGAGGAGACCATATGGTGAGAGAAAATGCACTGAGAACAATTGGGTTCCACTGGCTGAGTGGGAAGCTGGGAGAGAAAACCTGGGTGAGAAATTCTGGCGTGCTCTCTGGGTTCAAGGTTTGGCTGAGGTTTGTTTGGGGTGGTTGTTTTCCATAGTGGTTTTGAGTTTCCTAATCTGTTCCTTAATATGTCGTCTGTGCAAAATGACAAACATCTTGCAAATTTTGCAATATCATTCATCACAAACTGTCAGCAGTGTTTGCAAATCTGACTTGCAAGATCTTTTAAATGTGTTGTTCTTAAAAGGCAACAGTACCAAGTTTTTAGACAAAGTGCAGGAAAATTTAAGCACTTCTGACAAGCAGAAACATTAACAGTAATCATTTTTAAAACACTCACATCTTTTGCCTGCATGTTTAGCTGTAAATAATGCTAGAATGTATAAAAGCTTTAAAGTAAAAATGTAATAAATACTTTTTATATTTCATAAAGAATAAAAAATGCTTCCAGCCTGCATCTATGTTACATATACATGCAAACATATAGAGATGGATAGCTCCCATTCATAGCACTAACCAGATTGGAAACCTGGGTGGACAGCTTGAACAAGACTCTACAGTCAATTCTGTACTATACATGCTTCATAAAAGATGAATATAAATGCATTAGTTAGACACGGTGAGCTAAATTAGAAGGTCAGGCAGGGCTGGGAGGGCTGAAAAATCACACAACCAATGAGTGTAATTACTCTTTTTTAAGTCTATTAAGTGGTGTTGCTCTATCAAGGCTCAGGGGTATAGGACATGAAGAACAAGATAAAGTAATGTGTATTTATTACTCCCACTGGATCAATTTACCAGATATTTTCAGCTCCATAAAGCAAAATACACAAATGCAGCCTTTGTTACTTTTGTCAAACTGCTTTATTTTCACTAAGAGAGACTGGCTCTTAGAGAAAATTCCACATTTGCCCCATGGAGATCCCCATCCCAAACCTCTCGGTGGATTGAATGAGACAAAGTTGTTGAGAATACGAGGAGGAAGGCGCTTGGTGTCTACTAGGGAGAGAATAGAGAACCTAAACACCTCAAGGCAAAATGATTCAGGTTTTCAGAGCTGAAGGAAAAGTGGGAACTTCATGTGGTGGAAATAGTGAGGTATTGAGCCCAAGAACCTGGCTTTGAATCTTGCTTTTCCCACTTGCTAGCTGTGACGTCCTGCCAAGTCACCAGACCCCTGTGGGCTCTGACTCCTCATCTGTGAAATGGGGTATATTCACTGCACAGGGATTGCTGGTCCCCTTTTACTGCACTCTCTGAATCACAGGAAAGCCACCTTGCATAAATTATCTCATTAACGCCTAACAGTGCCGAGGGACAGTTACTTTGCAGAAGAGAAATCTGAGGCTTGGGAGGTGGAATTGTGTGCACCAAGCAGTGGATTTGGTTTCCAAAATCCATATCTGTCTGCCTTGAGAGGATCACTCTTTTGGCCTCTATGCTCTTCAAAAGCCCTGGTCATGCCGTACTGGGCTCCCAGTAAGCATGAAGTCAACACTGTCTTGCTCTCCAAGAGTCACAGCTAACACACAGAATGCCCATTCAGCTTGGGGCCTGTTCTAACCACAGGCAAACTAGCATGCTCATGAGGACAACTGACAAACTGAAAGAGAACGGAGATACCTCTGGCCTCCAAAGCAGAGACAGCCCTTTGCTCAGTGCTTCTGGATTGCCTCACTGCAGCTGCCAGCACCTCCAAGTTGCTGGTTGACCACACCACAGTCCCCTTGACCCTCACCTCTACATCGTAACAAAATCCGACCTTGACCCCAAAGTCAGACACATGCTCCTCCCCCTCGTGCCCGGATCCAAGAGAGGAAGACACGTCTGTGTGAAACAGAACAGAATGCTGTGATTTAAAAAACCTTAGCTTTCCTTTCTCCATGTGCACATGAAAAAGGAAACCAAGAAAAACATCTGGGGTTAGCATAATTACAGTATTTTAAATCTGTGTGTCCAGCAACTATCAATGATGGTGACTTTCAGGGACAACATAATTTACAAAGGATTCTGTCTGCTCCTGTTTTCCCATTTGGTAAATGGGAATGATGTCTGTTTTCCTGACTTCTCTCACAAGAGGGGCTCCAATAAAACAAAGCCTCTCCAAGTTCTTTGAAAAAGCACAAGCCTGTATACAAAGGCATATTATTATGGAAAGCTGTCTGCTAGGTCTTTGGAGCAGTTCCATTTGACAGAATATGTGGGTGGTTGCATGAATCTAGCATTGTCTATTCACAAACACATGGATTTAATAAAGTGGAGTTTGTTTTTTAAGGTGTGTGGTCCACAGCTCATTGAAACACTCCTGTTTGACAAACACTGACCATGATTCTAAGAAAGGCGGAGCCCACTTTTATCCCCCTAACAATGGACAGCAGGAGTATAAATCTCCCCAGTCCACAGGAATACCTTGTGCTGGCTCCATCCGCCACTTCCTGACTCTGCCCTTGAACTTTTGCTCCACCTTAACATCCAGAGCCAAGAGGACAGCTACTCCACTCTGAGTCACACCGAGAGCTTCCTGGGGTGGGCTGCAGGCACAGCCCTTGCATGGTCAAGTAGCTAGATGCAAGCTGTGGAGTGTTTCCTTAACACACAAATCCATTGTGTCCTTGATTACTCTTCCCAAACTCAGGGAAAAAAAAGGGCTGCGAATTTCACCATCAGGCCACCAGGGACAAAGTGACACGTGCCTATGCTATTTGTTCAACATTTCTGAACATAACATGCAACTCTAAAAAATTATCTTGATAGTAAATACAGATTTGAACCCCATATTCCTATTTCTCTTTTCCTTATAAATAAGAGAAGTATTGACTTCCTTCTTCAGACTGTAACCCTTAAATCTAATTTATCTCCTATTTTCCAGTCATTTTTTTAGATTGTTAATCATGGACCAGTTACCATGTGGCCAGACCCATGGAATTACTTCTCTGTATCCTTACATAATCCCTATGAGAACACCGTGATTATTAGCCCCATTATATAAATGAAGAAACTGAGGTAATAATTTGAATCACATACTCCACTGCTTATCAGGATTTGGATTTTCTGCTCTGCACCAACTGCATGGGCTAGTCTTCAGAAGTAAGGGTCTCATTCTCAAATAATCACAGCCACCTTTAGGTTGAGTATTAAATAAGTGATTAAAATGACAATTTGACATGGCAGAAGATATCACCATTTGCATTTGACAGATAGGAAAATTGAGGAATAGACAAATCATTTTGACCTAGGTTCCACAGCTGGTAAGTGGCCAATGTCTGAATTCCACCTTGTCAAGTCTCACTCTCCAGTCTGTGCCCTCAAATCTTACAACAGCAGGCCTTGCAGATCAAATATTAAGAATCTGGCAATGTATCCATACCTGTGTTTGCAACTTTTATAAGTGCTTACCTTATATTACTCAATAGAAAGTGAAGGCATTCCCAAAATTGGGCCAATATTGAAGAATCTGGCAATGTATCCATACCTGTGTTTCACCATCGAGACAGCTAATCAACTGACCATTATGTAGACACACATCATTTATGTCATTGTGCTGTATGATTATCAAATTGTCCCATAAGAAATATCTGGAAGCTATATTCTTCCTAGACAGAGGAACCAAAAGGGAAACTTTCTTATGGAATACCTGCACTATGGAAGGGGACTTCCATTCATGATGGTAGTTCTTTTTTTTTTTTTTTTCATTGCTCAAAAAGAATAAAGATGGAAGTGGGAAGACAAGAACTTTTTCCAAGACAAGGGCATAAACATATGGACCTCTCCTGTGATCCATTCCTCAGGGGAAATGGTTTCAAGAAATTTTTACCAAAGTGAACAACACTTTCACCAAATGAAGCTGAAGGTTCAAACCAAAGGTTTGGTGGTTCTTCCCTTGAGGCCAAGGTACTGGACAGAGGCCTTTGCTTGTCATGGTCCTTCCTCTCTTGCCATCTCCCCACCCCTTCTCACCTGTGCACTAACCCCAGGGGTAGCTCTACGCTGGACAGGACCTGTTCTGACAGGTGGCTGTGTCTACAGGTATAACCAGCACACAGCTAAGATTTGGTGATAAGCTGATGTGCCAAGGAGGTTCCCTGAGATAAGAAGGATGCCAATTTTGTTTGTCTAAGTGTTTTTATGAGACTCCATGGACCTAGAAATGACGTATCTCTAGACTTACTATTGCAAGGAAAGAACGTCTCAAGTACTCATTTCACTGCATGGTGAATGAAATCTCATTGTGTTGTCAGTAAACAGTGAACAGGAATTTGACTAATTCTGTACTTGAACCTTTTTAGCATTTAACTGTTCTCTCCTCTGAGTCCTCACAGAAGTTGGTGATGCTGTGGCTAAATAGATGTATCTTTTTAGGTTTTTGATTAGTTGTGCTTGGCAGTGTCTCCCATGCAAGTCCAAATGCCTCAGACACAGAGAGGAATGTCCCAAGCTTTCACATCAAGTGCAGAAGAATAATAAAGGTCAACTTCTTGACTGGCAATTAATTGATGCATAACATATATTACTTAATTTTGAATTTTTGTTTCATTTCTCACATTCTTGAACTGTGTTTCCCAAATAGTCTCTTTCATCCCAAGACATCCTATCTCATTTTCCCAGACTCAAGATCTCCCAATACATTTTCTCTAGCACACTCACTGTTCTTATCTAGTCAGGGTTAAGTAGGGATTCTCCTAAAGATATTGATGTTCTTTTTTTTCTTGTGAGAATTAGTAGAATTAGTAGGATGTAGTGATTAAATAGCCCAGATCCTGGGGCCAACCTGTAAAGTTTGGAACTTCATGTAGCAATTTACATGCTGTATGATCTGGGCAAATTAATCTCTCTCTGTTTCATTATTTTCTTCCCTACAATAGGACTGATAACAGTAGCCCAGAGGGCTACTGAGAAAATAAAATGGCATAAAATATATAAAAGTAACCACAGTGTTAACTGGCACCTATGTGTTTGCAACTTTTATGAGTGCTTACCTTATAGTACTAAACAGAAATGCACAAAAGTACAAGTTGCTTATCAATGAACTAATTGTATCAGCACCAGATTTTCTCCGCCAACCTCTCAAGTCCAAGTTTCCAGAGACCATAACTCAAAAAAGAAGTGTTCTGACCTTTGGTAAACGCTCGGGGTCTCCAGGGTGCCGGGGAATGACCTTCTGTAACCTCTGGAAACCATAATCAATGGTGGGTTCGTTGAGCGCTGCAATGAAGAAATCACACCATTAGAACATGTTTAGAAAATAAAGCTGATTTTGTGAGTTGTAATACTGATGGTGAAGATATAACTTGAAAATCCAAACTTTAGTGGAGACTTCTGAAATGATCATATGAATATTATCTTTGTTGAACATTTCCAGCATCTACTTCTGTTTGCCACAGAGGAGAATGACTTGCCCAAAAGAACAGTAGTAGTAGGTTTTGAACACCATTTCTCTGGACAAATGCCACATTCCTTATATGATCATAAATAGAAAATAAAATGGTATTTGATAGGAGCTTTTAGAATTCACTTTATTTTAGAGCTCAGGCAAAAACATTCAAGGCTTCTGAGGGGTATATACACATTACTAACAGTACAGAAATTAAAAATATCTGCTTAACTAAAAATCCCCAGTATGTGTCAAAGAATACAATTATTTCAGTGCCTTCTATGCAAATAAGCCTGAGAGATGAGGGTGAGGGGCAGAGGAAAATGGATAGGAGTGGGTCTTCTAGGTATAGAAAACCTTGAAAAGAATCTGCAAATAGATGGGAATTGAGTATGTTGGTGACTCAAAACCCTCACAACTAAAACAGTAGGCCCATTTGCCAACATTGGTAAATAAAAATATGCCAACTTCATTTTTCTAAGTGTTGTTTCACTGACAGAGAGAGAAAGAGAGAGAGAGAGAGACCGACCAATCTCTGGGGAGTACTACCTTAGACAACTGAAATCTCCAAGAATAATTCTTAAGGACATTTTTAGTAAGGCTCAGTCTTTATTGCCATTTGAAAGCAATGGGCCTGCTGTCCCTATATCCACTATACAATCTTAAAAATATGCTTAAACAAAATTTAAGTGGACTCTTGTCTATTATATTCAAAATTCCTCCTTGGTGTATGAGATATCTCCAGCCCATTTCACCTGAAAACATGGAAACAATGGCAACTCAGTCCTTTACCCATATCTTCTACATTCTCTGAGTAATGGATAGGTGAGTATTTTTTAAATTTCTTAGTTCATTTTTTCTTTTCTGGTATAAGCAAAGTTTCAACCACATATCTTCCCCTACACTGAATAAAAAGATAGTCTTCGTAGGTCTGACATTCAGCTATACATTAGAAAACAAGTTGCCACATGCTTTCCTTAAAATCCATTTCCATTAACCTAAATTTTAAAAGTAAGATTCATACTACTGCTAACTTTAAAAAACTGTATTAAATTCAAATAGGTCCCAAGGCTAATGGAAGCAATTTGTATACCAACCCAAACTGACTGGCCCACTTTTCAAAATACAGGTATGATAATCTTGTGGTTTTAAAAGGACATTTAAATTGAAAGACTGTGAATTTAGTACATAATTATACCAATAGAACCCTTTAACTTGTCAACTTGTAAATCTAAAAGGCTATCAATCATTTCTAAAGAGGAAATAAACCTTAAAATTCCTTGATTGACAGTGCTTACTTTTTATGTAAGAGAAAAAAAAAAAAGGCAGGGGAAAAAAAAAGGCTGCATAAGTGGCCAGAAATCCATTTACAAAAGTACATTGTTTTACATAGGTGAGTAAAAAGCCAATAATTACACCTCCAAAAGACACATAAATCAGAGTAAGTACTTTTTCCTCACTTGTATATTTTAAGTTAGAGTGAACTTCAGATAACTTTTTATTAAAAAGATTTCCTCCCAAATGCAATGCTTATTGAAGTTGTTAATTGAGTACCATTTTCATTTAGGATAATGTAACCATTTTGGCAAATATGAGATTCTGTCAACCCTCCCCACTTTCCTAACAGTAAACTAGCATCCAGTCTCTTGTGGAAATTAACTAAAATTACACCCAGGTGTACCAAACCTCTCTATACTAGTGTATTAGTTAAGGCACAATATTTATTATTCTTCCCATTTTATGAATTACTTTCTACACCCTTGAGAAGACTTTTCTTAAAGGAGTCTTGTAGAGGAAAAAGTAAAACTATTTCTGCAGGGAAGTTCTTACTCTTAAAATCCACAGTATTTAATCAAGGAATGCATGAGGGGAAGAAATGAGTACTGAGGTTTCAGGTATTTATCCTACATCTACAATCTTACTCCACCTACAATACTAATTGCCAACAAAAATGTTTAACCATCAGTTGCAGCTTTAGACAATTAAATATATCATTTCAATACATGGCAATATAATTTAGCATCCAGAAAATTCAAATTTTTGGTTTTTGTTTTCAATCTATCACCAATAAAATTTGAATTGTTGACTCACCCCTTTCACATTTGCATAATGAAGTCCTATTGTGTCTAAAAACCTGTGGTTATTAATTGAATGACTATCTAATGTATGAAGATGTGATGTTCTGGCAATATGGCCAACTCACAGCAGAATGACTGACACCTAATATCAGTAATTAAATGAACCAATTCAAATATCCTATGGAACTAATAGCTAAAGAGCTGAGGAAATGTCATTCTGCTGTCACAGAGTATAGCTGAATTAGACATATTATACTCATTATTCAAAGAAAAATAAGCAACTGCTCCATGAAAGTATACTGCAGGGAGAAATATTTAAAATTCTGAGGTAAAGGCTTCTGTTTTCCATGACTTTATGTGTTGTTCTATGCTCACTTGTTTAAATGTGTTAACCTGCTTTCAATGGGAGCACTGAAGATTACAATGCAATAGTCCAGGGCCATAGGCCAAGTTAACATGAAATATCCTAGATTCAAAGGAAGCTGATTTCTCTGATTTCATTAATTAGATGAAAAGAATTAAGCCAATTACTGAATGGAATCTGTTAAAGAGCCCCACTTAAACACATACTGCATGCACCACAAAAAAGGGAAAAAAAAACCTTCTGAAAACATTAAATACCTGGGAAGGAGAATGGTTACATTATGGCAAACCTATGGAATAGAATATGAGGCAGTCCTCAAAGCAATGTCAAAATAAAAATAGTATTTACTACGATATAATATATTGCTAGGTTAAAAGAAATTACAGGGACACATGTAGAATATGATTACTTTTTTAAAAAAATAAACGAGTATAGAATAGGATAAATGTGTATTTTGTTTAAATGGACAAACAGTAGTTATTACTTAGCAGTGGGTCTTACATTGCTTTTCTTCCCCCTCTTTGTGCTATGCATTTTCTAAGCTCCCCACAAAGAGCATATATTACTTTTATAATCAGAAAAAAAGGTTAAGAGCAGGAGATTGTTGCTAAGATGGAATTTGACCTGCTTGTATAAAGTAATGACATAAGAAACTATGCCTTAAAAGGGGTCTGTATACCTTTTAATAACCTTGCATAGGTTATTACCGACCATAAGAAAAATAAGTAGTATACTTTTGGCCAGTTGTATAAATATGTGACTATTCATAAACTCTCTGAAAATCAACAGAGAGGGTAACAGGGAGGAATCATAAAGAATGGTATATTTATTTCATCAGTAGGGGCAGCCGTACCGTAGGGACACACATCGACTCTGCAAGAATGCAATATAAAGTTAATCCTTCAACAAAGTGACCTCATTGTACTCAAGCACAGGGTTCAGGGGGCACTGTAGAAATGGGACTAATCAATTTTCCCCTCAAACTTGGGATAATTCTGAGGTTCTGGGAGAGAAAGGAAAAACAACACTCATTTGGGCATAATTAACCACAAATAAAGATGCCTGAGCATCTTTGGTTGAAGAAAGGTAAATAACTGAATCTGTACCCAGCAAAGGAATGGAACGGTGAGAGCAACTGTGTGGCTCCGCTTCCAAGATCCACATGCTCTGAACAGGGTTTGAAAAGGAGGGTGTCATCCTAAACCAGTTAGGTGTGATAACAGAACAAGTAAGGCTCTTAAGTTTAGAAAAACGTTATATAGAACACCTTTGATGTTCAAATTATCAGAATACAATGGAGTCCTATAAATGCAATTTTTAATTCCAAAAGATATGAGTATCCTTTTTTTCAGTAATTATTTTTAGTGCCTACCACATGTATTTGCCAGAGTGAACTGGTTTGTGTCACAACATCATAAGCCATTAAAACTAAACTTTTAGAAAGGTTTAGTTAAATATCCAACCCAAAAGGACAAATGAAATCCTTTGACTGTGTGAGTGGAGTCAGAACCCAGCTCCGTGTCTCCCAGCCATGCTTCCTCTTATGCTCAAAAATCCATTGTCTCCTCTTCCTTAGAGCAACCACCTCTGCTCCAGTTTCTGACAAAGCCTGCACTAGGTTCACAGTGCACTTAAAGGAGACACACGGATTTAAATAGTGACCAGGCGATGGTGGAGCCATGAACCATTGAATTCCAGATGCTTTCCACTAACCCCTTCAAACCTGTTCACAGGTAGATAGATGTAAGAGCACATTTACTGAATCAGCTTGGTGAGGCTTTATAGCTCTGAACAATAGACCAGGGGAGGTTTGAAGCAGTCCTGCAAACACGTGGGGAGCGCGAACCAGTGCTCCTGAGCAGGGGAGAAAGCTGGCAGAGTGATGAGTCAGCTGGGATTCAGAAGGGTCTTCTCACCACAGCTAGGATGTGATCCTGGGGAAGGGCCCCTGGTAAAAATGTGCCTGCCCTACGCACAGGGATGGCATTTCAGCTGTCAAAGTCATTACCTTTGAAACAGGACAAGCTGATTACATGATCAAAAAGAAAATCAAACGATTTCACCTGGCTTTGTGTTGGGACTGTTTATAGGTTCCTTCCCAATCTCATCTTCTCCGAATTCCCTAAAGGAAACCAGGGACTTTCTCTTCCAAACCCGTCTCTATTAGGCTTTTCTCTTTATAGACTTCAGTACACGTGCTGGTCAGAACAAAACAGCTCTGGTTATTCAAAGCTATTTCTACATTGTCCAAATGCTCACATAGCATGAAATGCTGTCTATAAAGAAAATTTGATAATACAACTAGATGTTATACACTAATGTTAGTCATAAGATTACTAAATGCGATTTCAAACCACTAGTAATGAGTAAATTCTAACTGAAAACAGTATAAATATGGCCTTTTTGTGCCTTTAGTCTCGTTCTAATTTTTTTTTAAACAAATTCACTTCACTAAGAGATCAAATGAAGACAATTCTCTTTAAGGGAATTTATTTGCAAATTAAAATCAGGTAGTCAAGACAGATGCATTCACAGTTATGAAAATTGATTTTTCTCTGTTCACAACTTCCTTTTAAAGAAGTCACTCCTGGCCGGCGCCGTGGCTCAACAGGCTAATCCTCCGCCTTGCGGCGCGGCACACCGGGTTCTAGTCCTGGTCGGGGCGCCGGATTCTGTCCCGGTTGCCCCTCTTCCAGGCCAGCCCTCTGCTGTGGCCCGGGAGTGCAGTGGAGGATGGCCCAAGTGCTTGGGCCCTGCACTCCATGGGAGACCAGGAAAAAGCACCTAGCACCTGGCTCCTGCCATCGGATCAGCGCGGTGCGCCGGCCGCAGCGCGCAATCCGCGGCAGCCATTGGAGGGTGAACCAACGGCAAAGGAAGACCTTTCTCTCTGTCTCTCTCTCACTGTCCACTCTGCCTGTCAAAAAAATAAATTAATTAATTAAAAAAAAAAAAAAGAAGTCACTCCTTTGTAGCCCTGAGGACTTATTCCTGTAAACAGTAGTCACGAGAGGCTGGAGGGCAACGTTCCCAAACACCAGGGGAAAGGGCTCTGGGTGCCATTGCAACATTTGCTCGCAGAGTTCCCTGCTCTTATAGCTCAGCGACTCACTGCAGTCGCTTTAACCTATTTCTGGGGTTTTAATTTCCTTTTTTTAATGGTTGTGTGACATGATGTCATTTTGACTGGAAATGAAAAGAAATGCAGATATTAGGAAGGTAATATTTATATTCTATTGCTATTTAATGTCCAAACAAATATCTAGACGCTATGCCAAGTAATAAATAAAACCTCATAGCAGAGGCAATGATAAAACTAGCACCTGGGTCTCCACGCTTCCCTGGTGACTACTCTATATTTGAACTAAAGGAGTAACAGCAGAGCATTCCCCTTCCAGGCAGGCCCGTTCTGGGTATGAGAGTTATTACATATGTGTTAGGCAGAGCCTGTTTGTTCCATAATGGCCCCATTTTTCCCTCAGTCACTAAATTAACAACCAGAGGTAAACAATAAAACAGCAAGTTATCTTCACGAACCTATCTTTAAGAGTGACTTTAAAATATATAAGCCGAGAAATCAACCAGAAGACTAAACAAGAGCCAGAAATATTGTTACTGAAGAAATGTGCTGCATTTCCAGCCATGGGATGTTTCATTACCCGCCTAGATGTCGAGTACACAAATGGCACGCAAAGTCGACTCTTCAGTGTAAAAGACACACTCCCTAAAGCCCAGGCCCTGGTAAGGGAAGCCCTGGCTTTCAGTGTGAAATGCTTTTACAGCCTGGTGCCCCTGCCTCAGGCCTGTGATGCTCCAGAGAGCTCAGGAGCAGGCTCACTCAACCGCGAGATCCGGAACTGAATGCGAAGAGTGGCAAGAGGAAGCCAACATGGGCAGCATTAACCCGTACAGGAGTCCAAGAAAGATTTCCGAACTGCCCTTGAACACGCCCCGACTTCTTGCTGTGTGGCAACAACTTAAAGATTCCAAATGAAAAGCAAAGAAAGTAATACTGCTCTCTACCAAAGGCACATCTGATGCATTGAGGTGGCTTGTGTGGCCGAGTCCTCTTTGCAGAGTGGAGCCAGGGGACTATGCAAAGCAAGGGTTGCAGACAGTCAGCTGGAAGAGGAAGAGCCCAGGCTGATGAAGTGCAGAGGCTCTTAGAGACAGACTGAGATGTAAGACCCTGAGGACTGTGGCCTGGAATGCAAAGAACTTACATATGTTTGCGAATTAATAACAATTCAAGAAGCACAAGCAATCAAGAAGAGGAAGAAAGAATGAAGAGTGACTTGCTTTTGTTTTTCAAAATGAAATAGCTTCACTGTTTTTCTAAACCTAAAAGCAATACATTCTTAATACATAAGAATTTTTGAAAGCGGGAGAGGGAAGAATTCCTGTAGCACCTCTAGTCAGGTATAACCACTATTTATATTTTAGTAGGTATATTTTCAGACAGTTTCACACTGCTGTTTTGTATAAATAAAGATTCTATCTATATTTAGACTCACCTCATTGTTTCCCCAGATTTCCACTGGGTTAAGAAGTGTTATAATGAACAATACCCAGGAAAAATTCCTGGTTAAAGAAATGCACATTTCAAATCTTTTAATACATAGATTTCCTAACTATCCTTCATAGGATTTATACCAATTGATGTTTCAATGGGTTTCTTTTACAGGTGTCTGCAAAAGAAAACTAATTTTTACAATTTTCTATCTTTAACCCAGTTATTCTCTAAGTTATAAAGACCGACCTCTGAAGATTTTTAGTAGATGTTAACAATCCCAATGAGCCTTTACAGAGGTGACATCTTCAGCATAGCCTGAGGTCATCAAAGACCGTTTTCCTGGCAATATCAAAGTGCTTCATAGAATTATCTCAAATTCCTGTAGAATGCTCTTAATATCAATATTGAAAAAAATACTTTCAACTCAGGTGGGAAGCTAAGGTGGCATAAATTAGTACAGATGCTTCACTGTTGATATTTTTTACAATACTTTGTTTCAAGATAGCTATTTTGCCTTACTATTGATGAACCTCAAACTGCAGCAGACTGACAAGTCCTGATACCAAATCAATTAAACCTCTCCTTTTTCACAAAATATCTGAGAAACAGAAGTTCATCTTCAACTGTTATCTTTGTGTCCAGAATCCAGACTTTATACAGATGAAGGAGCAGCTCTGTGGCCTGACTTCTGTACTTAAAGCTCACCGCACCAACAAACACAAACTGTTGCAGGAGGCCACCCTGGCATTTTAAAGTTGCCCCACAAATCATCAACCAACTGTATTTCCTGCCTCACCAAAATGTCCGAGCCTACAAAGCTCTCTCAAGAACTGAATTGTCCTTTGGGAAGAGGAGACACGTAGTGGTGTAGAGATGCCTTAAATCAATGTGTCTCCTGCCACAACCAGTCAGCATTTTACAAGATCCTCGGTGAGAAGCTGCTGGAAGAAGTGGAGCATTTCCTCTCGAACAGCCCCTGTCTCACCCTGGAGCATTTACTCTGTCTAAAATGGGAAGTAGGTGAGCCTATAATAATTAGAGAAAACTGTACTGCTCTCAAATTGTAATGAAGCTGATGAGAAAAGACGTCCCTGTTATTGTGTGTGATGTGCTCTGAACAGCCTGGCCTTCCAGGAGCCTTAATTTAGATTTCCAAATTTGATCCAAGTTTTAAAACTAAAATTAAATCCCTTAAGCAAACAGAAGCTCAATCTTCACTTTTTTTTTGTCTTTCAATCTTATGGATTTAAAGAAAAAATGGATCATTTATGATTAGATTTCAAAGCCAGATCTGCTCCTTTAAAGGAAAAGAGGAGGGTGATTTTCTCTGTGTAATGGATGATGGTGTTTAAGTACTGAAGGCCAACATACTCTGTCTTTCGTTCTTAACATTTAAGGATAAATCCATAATTCTCTTCCCTACTGACACATCTTCTGATATAACAAGAGTAATATTACTTCTATAATTGTTCTTCAGATTTCTTCCCAAAGAGTTTTGACAAAAACTGTTATCAAGGGGGTAAAATCACCCAGCCTGTCTGATAAACATGTTTTCTTATGTTCCCACCCCAGCGAGAGCTGTGACACCGTACTTCTATCATCCAGTGTGTGTACAGAATAAGCTTAGAACAGCAATTGCCGAGAATAGGCAGGCGATAAACCGCATTGATTTAACACATCTTGTTTTCAATCATGCTTGGATTTTCTGAGCACGCATTTTTCCTGTACTCTGGCTTGTAGCTTTTATCTGACGAGCTGATCCCTTTTCACTGGAAAATGAAAAGGTCGCACAATAAGACACGGTTTACTGGAACTTGAACACGCACCAGGGAAAGTATTTTAGATAAATACTGTCAGACATAGTGGAGCTGAATTTCAACAACGCAATTGCTAAACAACAATACTTATTACTCTCCTAGAACAAGCCTACAAGCAACTTACGGCTCACAGCAGGGGACAGCACCAAGTCAGGCGCCAAAGCTAAGAAGCCCTTCCCTGTGCCTCGTGCTAACCAAGCGCAGAGTTCTGGGCTGAGGTCTTCCTCATGATTGTTAATAACACAGTTTATGAAACAACTCGGAAAAGTACCCCCACTGTTCACCGAGTCATTTCCTCTAAACCAGCGGACAGGTTTCAGAGGAGCTGGATGATGAAGCTACCACAGAGCTCTGCAGACAGACCAGGAGGAATGAGAAAATCCCAAGGAAAGTGAGAATCATTGTGACTCTGACTAATCCATTAATTCCACTAATAAGACAGGAAAGTACTTCTAACTGGGAGATATTAGAGGATCAAGTGATTATTTGGTAACATTTTAATGGCATCAAAAGAATCATATACCATATGTAGAGACCGACAGTGGCCTTGCAGATAAACCTAGAAGTTTTTATCAGCCTGAATTCAAACAACATAGCATCCTGACACACAATAAACGAAGTCCATCTTCTTCAGTTTTGACTCACATCACAAGGCTCAGCCAGGACACACTCTTCCACTCAGCATCAGAGTCTGGAATTCTCTTGTTTTGGCCTTACCACAAACTGATCATGTCTTCATGCATTGTGTGCCCCAGAGATGCCCCAGCTTTCTCTGTTCACAAACCATGAGTGTCTTGAAAACCATGTCAAAGCATCCCCAAGTCAAAAGAAAAGCCCAACAGTTCTATTTACGAACCACCTAGTTCTAAACAACTGAATGTTCAAGTCCTAACAACTTGGTAGCCATTAAAAAGAAAGCAGTACAAGGAAACTGAAAAAAAAAAAACATGGTATTTTCATTTACTGTTTAAATACTCACAATAACTTAACGGGATGTGTGTTTTCGTTGGGCACCACACAACTTTGCGAACCTCAGATTCAGATTGAATACTGCTACCCTCATGTTCTATTCCATAGTGACTTGTACATGGAAGTTCCTTTTGACCACAGTAACTGCTACACACCCAGATTTGCAAAGGCCTGACGCCATCAAGAAGCATGAGCTATGAGCTTCTATGAATTAGTAGTTTATAGAACTACTTATTGAAAGTATTGCTATTTGCTTGTGAAAGTATTGCTATTTCTGTCATATTCAAAAAGCCATTGCCCCATATGAGCTTGCAGGATGCCTTCGTGCATAAGTACAGGAAACTTGGATCCACTGAGAATCACAGTATTACATACATGCTACAGTACTACAAGAATCTATTGTTGGCCAGCACTGCAGCTCAATAGGCTAATCCTCTGCCTGCGGCGCCAGCACACCAGGTTCTAGTCCCAGTTGGAGTGCTAGATTCTGTCCCGGTTGCCCCTCTTCCAGGCCAGCTCTCTGCTATTGCCCAGGAGGGCAGTGGAGGATGGCCCAAGTCCTTGGGCCCTGCACCCGCATGGCAGACCAGCGGAGGCATCTGGCTCCTGGCTTCAGATCAGTGCAACATGCTGGCCACAGCGCGCCAGTCGCAGTGGCCATTGGAGGGTGAACCAACAGCAAAGAAAGACCTTTCTCTCTGTCCCTCTCTCACTGTCCACTCTGCCTGTCAAATAAATAAATAAATAAATAAAATTTTAAAAATCCATTGCATCCATTTAAGTGTGACTTTTCCTCTAATAATAGCTATCATATCGGTGACAGCAGATGACATTCCCTGAGGACTTACTATGTGTCATGCAATTTATATGAGTTAATCTATCTCATTTTCATAGTGATCCTATAAGAAAGAACTATTATTATTCCATTTGGCAGACAGGGAAACTGAGGCTTGAAAAGTTACCTTGTGTTAATCTGCAGACAACCACATGAGGAAAGCTTGGGGGTCTCCCAAGCAGATCACTGTGAATTTTGGCCTCCATGACTTTTCTCTTTTCTTGTTCTCCATCTAACATCATTATTTACAACCTGTTCCCATTCTCCTTTGTCTTGAATTATGTCCCATGGACACCTGTGTCACCCGGTGCAGACCTCATTTGAGTTCCAGCTCTCCACACCACACCCTTCTTCCCCTTGTCCCAACCAT
Source organism: Sylvilagus floridanus (assembly GCA_949820135.1). NCBI lineage: Eukaryota > Metazoa > Chordata > Mammalia > Lagomorpha > Leporidae > Sylvilagus > Sylvilagus floridanus. Next base: position 43,413,521 of record OX463241.1, read on the forward strand.
TTGGGAGTAAGACACAGCTAGATGTACATCCAGGCCACATCATTCATAGACCAGCTATGTGCCTTTTGGGAAAGTCACTTGCATTCTTTAATCTTCCTCATCTGGAAACTGAAGATTTGATGTGGGACTATTTGTACAGTGCTCAGCACATAATAAATACTCAACTGGAAGTTCCATCGCTATTAATAGAATACCTGCTATGGCCTAGAAATGAGGCAGGAGAGGGAAATACATGATCATTTGGGTATATTTACATATTCCTCACTCTACAGAGTCCAAAGAAAGTCATAAACAGAATCTAAGGGAATGTGGTAACTGACAATTTGAGGATGTGGCATTATAGGAGATTATCAGGTATGGTTTGCCTGTCCCTGGGTCTCAACCTTTCCTCCCTCATTTCTACCAACTTAAAATACAGCTCAATTAATTTCACCACCTCTGATTCTCAAGTATTACCCTAAAGTAGAGATCTATCTGGAGTAGGACATAACCATTTTTTTAAAACAATATAAATTCTATATTTATTATTCTATGAATATATATGAACAAAAATAGGCAGGAAGCACCTAATTAAGTTGGGATTCTTTCCGTGACCTAAATATTTTACCCTTCAAAATTAATGAAAGAAAAATGGATGCTTTCTGTATTCTAGCCCCTATGCTTAAGATGAAGAGAAAGAGAAACACAACACAGGAGCTGTGTCTTATGCATCCTTAGCTAGAGATGATTCAGTTTGAAAAACTCTTCCAGACATCATGAGAAATGGGCACTTCAGTAGGAAACAAGCCTGTAATCTGCAACCCCAAAAACACAGAATTGTAACATTTTTAATGCATTAGGAATCTATTGTGAAGAAGAGGAAAAAATAATCATTTGTAGTGGAGTAAGGGAAATATTTACCAAACAGCTGATTTGAGCTGGATATAGGAAGATCAACAGGATTTTCTATTGAAAAGGTGAGAAAAGCATTCTGGGCAAAAGCAACAGCCTGAGCCAGGGAAGAGAAATGCAAAAGGCGTGGGTTCAAATAACATGGTGCTACTGTTTGGATAGCGTTTGGCCCCAAAGATTCATGTGCTGAAAGCTTAGTCCCCAGTGTGTCTGTATTGAAAAATGGTGGGACCTTTAGGAAGTGGAGCCCAGTAGAAGGTGACTGAGTCACAGCCACCTTGCTGATGGGATTAATGGTGGTCTCACAGAGTGGGTTAGGTCTCACAGGAGTGGGTCTGTTTCCAAGACAGTGAGTTATCATAAAAGAGTGACCCTAGTCCCTCCTGGGTCTCTTGGTTCCTCTCTCTTTCGTAACACTCCTACCCTGGGAGTTACTCACTTCAAGCCCTCACCACAGCTGAGCAGATGCTGGTGCCATACACTTAGACCTTCAAATTATGAACTAAATCTCTCTCGCTCAATCTGTGTGTGTGTGTGTGTGTGTGTGTGTGTGTGTATCTGTGTCTTTGTCTTTCTCGCTTTTAAATTACCCAGCCTCAGCTATTTTGTTATAGCAACACAAAATACACTAAGGACATTGAATTTGGTGAACTTTTGGCTTGCATGTTGGGAGTAGGGTACTGAAGATTAACCCCAAGCAATATTATTGGCCTTGAGTGTCTTGCTAAAAACTTTACTTGGTAGGCAACAAGGAGGTATTTAAGATTTTCCATAACATAGGATCATGGGAGTGAGTGACACAATCTGATCTACATTTCAAAGAGGTTACCAGAAAGGTCAAATGAAGGATGAGTTTCAAAGTCAGCATTATTGTTAATAGTCTCAATGGAAAATGAAAGACGAACAAATGATCAAGTGGCCATAGAGGAAGAGGTAAATTTAAGACATATTTTAGACTGTAATTTACATGACTTCAGGAACATGTTAAATGTGAGATTAGAGCCGGCGCTGTGGCTCAACAGGCTAATCCTCTGCCTTGCGGCACTGGCACACCAGGTTCTAGTCCCGGTCGGGGCGCCGGATTCTGTCCCGGTTGCCCCTCTTCCAGGCCAGCCCTCTGCTGTGGCCCGGAGTGCAGTGGAGGATGGCCCAAGTGCTTGGGCCCTGCACCCCATGGGAGACCAGGATAAAGCACCTGGCTCCTGGCTCCTGCCATCTGACGAGCGCGGTGCGCCGGCCGCAGCGCGCAATCCGCGGCAGCCATTGGAGGGTGAACCAACGGCAAAGGAAGACCTTTCTCTCTGTCTCTCTCTCTCTCACTGTCCACTCTGCCTGTCAAAAAAAAAAAAAAAAAAATGTGAGATTAGGAAGAATAATGGATGACTCTAATATTTCTGATTCATCTGAGTAGAAAGACTGATCATTTAGCAAGACAAATAATACAGGGAAAAATTATATATGAAAGGGAAAATACCATGAATTCACTTTCAAACATGCTGAACTTCAGATGCCACTAAAACATCCAGGCAAAAATGCTTAGTAACAGCTGGAAATTGTGTACAGAAGTTCAAAAAAAAAAAAAAAACTGAGTTCATGTTATAGGAACATAAAGATGTAGATAATAGTGAAACCATTCATGTGAGAAGAGAACCAACCACAAATAATACTATGGGGACCACCAATAAGTGAGGACTGGTTTGATAAAGATTCAAAGATAATAAAGGAAGGAGAAAGGCAGGTCAAAATCAATGAGGAGTTTAAAATATAAAGGGTTGTCAACTCCATCTAGTATAGGTGGGTGACCCATCAGGAGATACCTGAAGAAAAATTGTGCATGAGAGGCTCAATTTTAACAGAATTCTGAATGCTTTGACCTTAAGACTCTGGATTTCTCAATAACTTCCAATAGAAAGATCTGAACGCAAGTGAGCAAGTGTGGTTGGCAAGTTTGCTTACTTATCCCCAGAGGTGTAAGAGAATACAGATACTCCGTCCCAGAATTGAGTCACCTCCATCCTAAAGAAGCATGTAGAACTCCAGATGGCCAGAGACAAAAGCTACAATGTTCATCTAGAACAGCTAAGATGATGGATCTAGAGCTTATCTTTAGATGTGGCTGATTCTTGGTAGTACATTTTGAGGGATGAAGATGGGAGACATTTCATGGCTCTTGATTTTTTTTTTGGCTCCCGTTTTTTGATGTCAATATTCTAAGAAGTAGGTGTACCAGGCTGATCCCTTGAGACACTGAGTAGTTTTACTTCTACCCACCCTAGGTTTGAACCTGTGATCCAGGGGGGGAATGGGTCCTTTTGCCCCAAAATATTGATAAATTACAATGTTTGCATAACAAGAATTTTATGTTCCCCTTTGGATCTTGGTGGTCTTAATATTGGTCCCTGGAGTCTTGCAATCAATACATGTTTAGTTAAGCAATTCACTTGTTTTGGACTAATAGTTATTGTGTGGGCAATGGGTATGTGGCCACTTCCTCAATAACCCCATGTCTCCTGATGCAGTGAACATTACAATCACACATTTGTTGCTATTAGCTCATGAGATGCTGGAAACCAATTTTGAAAAGCAAGTAATAAAGCACCACATAAAAAATAATGGTGTAATTACTTCTTGGTCAGGTTAAACCTACTGTGACGATAAAAACCAAAAGGAACACCAAGCATCATAAGTGGATTGACTATAAATTTGACACTAGTCCTGACCTTCGGCAAGGAAAAGATTTGAACCCCCTCACCTAAGCTAGGTAGATAGAAAACCATTTATGTCATATATATTTACCAAGTCTCTGTTGAAAAGCACTTTAATGAATTTATCCCATTTATGCCTATGTTAACACTTAAAACAAGAGACTGAACTTTACAAAATTACTGCACCAAGGCTTTCAGAGTTTCATCTGAATTTAAGTTGCAAAGAAAAGGGGATGTAGGGGCTGCCGCTGTGGCAAAGCTGGTTAAGCCACCATCTGCAGTGCTGGCATCCCATATGGATGCCAGTTCAAGTGCCAGCTACTCTACTTCCTATCTAGCTCCCTGCTAATGGCCTGGGAAAGCAGCAGAGGACAACCCAAATTGTTGGGCTCCTGCACACATGGGAGAGACCTGAAAGAAGCTCCTGGCTTTGACCTGGCCCAGCCGCAAAAGTTGCAACCATTTAGGAGGTAAATGAACAGATGAAAGATCTCTCTCTCTCTCTCGGCCTTCAAATAAATAAAAACAAATTAAAGAAAGGGGGTCTAGAAAATGGGTCAGAGGGCAAAAACATGCTGATATAATTTGTTCTCTAAATGTAGTGGGAGGAGGAGGAGGAGTCTCATTGGAATATAAAGTACACTGTTTGATGGAAGTGAAGGAAGTTCTGCCTCTTGCTGTTGATCTGTGAGCAAACACGCCAGTAATTACTAAGGAAAACAGAAGAAACAAATCAGCCTTGACTTTCAGGCTGTGATTCTTCCACTTGTCTCTGTAGCAAGTGAGGCTGCCCTGATCACTAAAAATATCATGGGAATATAGGTAGGAATAGGGGATGAGAGAGAAGCTTAGCCAAAGTTATGGCAAGAACTTGTAAGGAGACATGGCACAGTAAATATTGAAGGATATGATTAAGTTTTCATTAGAGCTGTCCGGGTTATTTCTAGCTCTTGAGAAGACTTCTAGTTAACATTCCTTTCTTAGCTCACATAAGAGTTGCAAACGGTTCTAAGGTACCTACATCCTGAACAGACTTTATGACAGGATACTATTGGAGGATAGCATTGATCACAGCCTGTGATAAACAGCAGTGAGCTAATTTACTACTAATAAAAGTGACTTCTGTAGGTTAATTCTCAACAACAATAATTTGAACGGAGATATAAGAACTTCTGTGTACTGATGGTTGGTTAGAAACTGGTGTAGGCTTTCCAGAGGGCAAAGTAACTATCTATGGGTAAAGAGGATATAAGACTAACCTTAGAGACCAAATCTTCATTAAGTTCTGGAACAATCTCAGAAGTAGCCCAGGGCCACAGAAACCACTTCTAATGTCTATTTTTTCAAGTGAGCAAAGGCCCAGATCAGCCAACCCAGCCACTTCATTCTTCAGAAATGCCATCTAGTACTATAAGACAACACTGTTCCTGCTGAGACTCCTCTGGGTCTCTTCTTCCTTCTCACTAACATTGCAGACTGAAGTTCCCTGAACTGACTCTTCCACTTCTCTATATATTAATGGGTGCAATGGACCTGCTTAAAACAAGTAGCAAATGGGAAGAAGGAAAAAGAAGTGATTTTCCCACTAGGATCTCTTTTTACAATCTTCCCTTATTGAAGGTTGGTAAATTTAGAGGACATGAAAATACATATTTAGCTCCATCTGAGGAATGCACTTTGCCTGAGGCCACTGTGTCAGATATTGCTGGATTTTTTTCAGAGGGCTAGGATATATCTGCAGGAGCAGACACTGGCTTGATAAACTGCTGACATATTCCCAAATGGAAAATTTTATGATTATACTGGTACAATAGATACTGTGACCCTTTAAGGACAAAACCAAACATACTGGATAGCATTTTTCCAAAGCTACCAAAATGTTTTTCAGTATGAATACATTCTTGTAGGTCTCTATTCTAACTCTAGAATTAACAACTTGATCTTGATGCAGACTATAGATGGACAGGAATAGAGCCATTCAATCACCTTCAGAACTTTACTGCTGCCAAAAACAAACAAACAAACAAACAAAACAAGTGCTTCCTTTTATAGCAAATACAACCACGCTTGCAGATGTTAAGTGATCTGTGCAAGATCAAATAGTCAGCTAATAGCTGAATCACAATTGAAAGTCAAATGCTGGAACTCAATCTACCCTAGACTCCCCAAATCATTCCTTCACATAAGCCTATTTAAAGTAAAAAGGGGTCTCACGCTGTGGTGCAGTAGGATAATCCTCCGCTTGCATTGTCAGAACCCTATATCGGTGCCAGTTCTAGTCCTAGCTGCTCCTCTTTCAATCCAGCTCTCTGCTATGGCATGAAAAAGCAGTAGAAAACGGCCCAAGTCCTTGAGTTCCTATACGTACGTGGGAGATGCAGAAGAAGCTCCTGGCTCTGGGCTTCAGATAGGCCCAGCTCTGGCTGTTGCAGCCGTTTGGGGAGTGAACCAGCGGATGGAAGACCTTTCTCTCTGTCTCTCCCTTTTGCTGTCTATAACTCTTCTTCTCGACTAAATTAATAAAATCTTTAAAATAAAATAAAAATTAAAAAATAAAGTAAAAAGGATCCATTATTGAGAAATAGCATTGAGCATTTTATTTTTGTCAACCTGTATTTTATTCTCCAGCACCCAAAAGGTAAGAATGCCTATTTCATGAGAAAACTAAGGCTGCAGGGTATGAATGAGCAATGGGTAGGTGCTATGGTTTGAATATTAGCCTGCTGAATGTCCCTCAAAGGCCTGCAGGTTCAAGGTTTAGTTCCCAAGTGTTATGTCAATGGTATAAGAACAATAAAAGTAATCCAATGAAGGTGTTTGAAGCTGGGGTTTTCAGGAAGTGCTTGGCTTGGATTAGATTGCTAGGGTGGTGTTCCCATCATTAAATCCTGCTAGCTTTTTAAAAAGATATATTTATTTTATTTGAAAGGAAGGGTTACAAAGAAAGAAGGAGAGACTAAGTGAAATCTTCCATCTGCTGGTTCACTCCCCAAATGGTTGCAATGCCTTGGGCTGGGCCAGTACAAAGCCAGGAACCTGGAACTCCATCCAGGTCTCCAGCCTGGGCAGCAGGGGCTCAAATACTCAGGTCATCTTCCAGTGTTTTCCCAGGTGAATTAGCAGGGAGCTGGATTAGAAGTGGAGCAGCCAGAACTCAAAGCTGCACTATTATGGGATGCCAGTGTCACAAGTAGTGGCTTAACATGCTATGCCACAGTAATGGCTCCAAATTCTGGTGGCTTCATAAGAGATCACAAAGACATGTCTATGTGTGCCCCCTGCCTCTTCCTATGTGATGTTCTATGCTTCCAAAAAGCCTTCACCAGAAGCCAAACCAACATGCCCCACCCAGTCTTGATTCTCCAAAACTATGAACTAAGTAGACTTTTTCTCATTACAAGTTAGCTGCCTCAGGTATTTCATTGTCATGGCACAAAACTAATACAATGAAATTAAGTGTGACTGATGTGCACTATGGAGAAGAAAATATCAATCATGCCCTTCAGATAATGTCTGCATCTACAAGAGCTTTGTCCTGTAACTGAAGGACATTTCAAAACCAAATAGCCCTGATATTTAGTAAAAATCCATGCTAACTACAAGGAAGAAGAGCCTAAGTACAAAGTTTCTACATTCTCTTGTAACCACTGCCCACCTGTCTTGTATAGTCCATTTTGTGAAACCTCCTTTTGTTCTTGAGATTAAAAACAGTATTTCTGACTTTGCCTAAATTCTCGCAGCAGTAATAAGGTAAGAATAGTAATCATCATCACTGATGTGCAGTCATTGTGTGCCAGAGACTGCTAAATCATTAATTTTAGCTATTTTTTTAAAAATTATTTATTTATGTATTTGAAAGGCAGAGTACAGAGAGGCAGAGGCAGAGAGAGAGAGAGAAAGAGAGAGAATCTTCCATCCACTGGTTCACTCTCCAAATAGCTGCAACAGCCAGAGCTGGGCCTATCTGAAGCCTAGAGCCAGGAGCTTCTTCTGGGTCTCCCATGTGGGTGCAGGGGCCCAAGGACCCAGGCCATCATCTGCTGCCTTTCCAGACACACCAGCAGAGAGCTGGATTGGAGGAGGAACAGCCAGGACTCAAACTGCTGCCCATACAGGATTCTAGCCCTGCAGGCTGTGACTTTACCCTCTACACCACAGCACCAACCCCAATTTTAGCTATTTTTGAAGTCTGTAGTATAGTCATCAGCAATTTTTGTTTATTGTTTGATTTCTCTGAAAAGGAGAGGGAGAAGAAGACAGAAAGGAGACACACAGATCTCCCATCTACCTATTCACTTCCCATATGCCAACAGCAGAATCAGTGTATTCAATCCAGGTCTCTCATGTGGATGGTCAGGACCCAAGAACCGGAGCAGTCATCAACTGCCTCTCCGGGTGCACAATAGCAGGAAGCTGGAGTTGTGAGCAGAACTTGGACTCAAACCTAGGCACACTTTGACATAACATGCAGGTGTCCCAGCTGAGGTCTTAAACACTCCTCCATCAACACCACCTTTACAGATGGAAGTAGACACAAAAGATGTCAAAGGAGTGAAGAATTTTGTCCAAGTTTCACAGTAACAGAAGCTGAACCAGGTTCAAGTTTAGGCAGTCTGTATTATCTGTGTGCTTACCCACCTTTTACACTAGACTGCAGTCTGGAAGCATTTGGCTACTACTTTGGAAGGAAAGATGTTCTCTTTCTCATCAGGGAAATACAGATGAAACAAATAATAACAAATGCCTCAAGGAAAACTTCCTGATTTCAGCATGAAAAACATAAATGTACATTCACTGGTGCTATAGAAAGACATGAGTAAGACATTTAGTTTTAAAAGGAAAACTTTCCAAAATAGATTACACTTCAGCACAAAATCATTTTCTGTGAGGTGTATGGTGGTGATGTCACCCGTAAGACAAGATGAGAAATGACACACACTTCTCCATTATCACCTTCCAGGTTGTTTAATCTCACCTGGCAAGTTTTCCTTCATCAAGTAAGTTGAAAATTGTATGGAATCTGGAGACAGCTCTGGGTGACACGAGTAGAATTCTGATATACTTTCTTCATTAACTGCTCATATCATACCCCAGAAATGAGAATAATGCCTCTCTTCCTGGGGAGTCTTTTAACTGAAAAACCTATCTTAATTGAATGCACACATCAGTTAACTATCTTCGGATTCACAAAGCATTAATGCTCCATTTTCACAGAGTGTCTTCTCGTGGCATGTGTAAAGGCTGGGACTCTCAGGGCTCTGCTTACGGGAATGTGAGATTCAGCAGGAATGTGGGGGGGACAGGAGAGAAGAAGCAAACTTATTAACTACTCATCTTCACAACTAAACGAGTGTTCTGGGGCTGAGCAGCAAACACAGCAAATGATGCTGCCCATTCAAAATTGACATCCTCCCATCCCCACTCTCAGTAAGTTGCAAGGGAATCAACAAATAATGCCATTCTGCCCTCTGAATACCATTTAAGCAGGCTTTAAATGTGCCTACTGAGGGAAGCCGAGGCGTGCAAATAGAGCCTTGTGGTTGTAAAAGGATGGTATAATGATGAAAGGAGAGGGGAAGAAGACTAATTGTAGAATTCTCTCCTGAAATAATTGGCCTGTTAGAAGTCCACTTTCTTTCTCTTTCAAGAGCCAAAAGACCTAAGCAAGGGTTTAAGATGTGACCCCAAAAGAATCTTGCCAAGCTGCCACCCACAGCAGGGCAAGCTGCTCTGGAAAAGCACCCAGATTAACTGCTCTTCTGTGTCAGGATGAGCAGCTCCTGGAAGAAGAATTAGACCAGCTGTGCCTCTGAGCATGTAGCCAGTTACAATCAGAAGGATGTGGGCTTAGCTGTTTCTGATGAAGAAGATGGGGGCCCAGCATAGTGGCACTGGGGTTAAGCTTTCATCTACAGTGCCGACATCTTATATGGGTGCTGACTGGAGTTCTTCTGATCCTGCTTCCTACTAATGTGTTTGGGTAAGCAGCAGAGGATGGCCCAAGTTGTTCAGCCCTTGCAAACATGTGAGAGACCTGGAAGAAATTCCTGGCTTCATCTTTGCCCAGCACTGGCCATTGTGGCCATCTGAGGGGTGAACCACTGGATGGAAGATCTCTCTAACTCTACCTTTCAAAAAATAAATATTGGCGGCACCGCAGTTCACTTGGCTAATCCTCCGCCTACCGGGTTCTAGTCCCGGTTGGGGCACCGGATTCTGTCCCGGTTGCTCCTCTTTCAGTCCAGCTCTCTGCTGTGGCCCAGGAAGGCAGTGGAGGATGGCCCAAGTGCTTGGGCCCTGCGCCCACATGGGAGACCAGGAGGAAGCACCTGGCTCCTGGCTTCAGATCAGCACATCACACTGGCCATAGTGGCCGTTTGCGGGGTGAACTAATGGAAAGGAAGACCTTTCTCTCACTGTCTAACTCTGCCTGTCAAAAAAAATATAAGGAGAGAAGATGTCAGGTAAAAATAGAATTTATAATAGATATAAGTATATTTAAACTCATTGCATGTGAAACTATTTGGGTTGTATCAAAAATTTTTAAATGTTATGAAAATATTGGAAACCACCTGGAAGATCTATTTCCCAAAACGTGCAATACCATCTCTTTAGATATCCTACTATTGCTTTGGAAATAAACTCAAAATTTGATAGTGTTCCCCCTGGCCAAGACTCTAAAACCAAGAATGACTGTAATTACATAAGCAGAGAAAGAGATTTCCAACTCAAGTCCTTGCTTTGGGACTTTGGTGTTCAAGACAAGATACCAGATCAGGTTTCTGAATCCCAGACCACACACTCTACACTGAAATCCACTCTCGGTAGAAAAACAGTGTGAAAGCAGTACTCCAGTACACCTTCTAGCAATGCCATTAGCTATGACATAAGGCAATAAACTGCCATAGAATTTAGGGTTTGGGGAAAACAAATAATGTTATTATATGAGGGAGATAAACATATACTGGATAACAGCAGTTATGAGTTTCCGTTATGTCACAGCAGTATTTTCCTGGCTGTGGGATTTAGTAAATCAACAAAGGAGGTTGGGCATGCCAATTCCCTGTTTCATTAGCCTGCCAGAATATTTAGAAGTCTACGCAAGGTACACAACTCTCCCTGTCTGTGCTCAAATAGAGGTGCCGTAGATGTGTCCCAACCTGAGGATTAAATTCCCTTTCCTTCTGATGACATCAACATCGACACTTTATAGAGAACTTCTTTTATAGTCAGCAATCTGGGGCACTGGATTTTATTTCCCTCTGGACAATGAGATTGTGGTTAGCATAACAGTAGTGGATCTAACATCAATCCTCTGTCAAAAATCATTTTACGAAGGCCAGAGAGACAATGGGCAGAAAGGAGATGTACCCAGTTGCAGATGTATAAACATTGAAAGGGAAACTAAAATCAATTCTGTAAACAGCAGAAGTGAAAGCACTGTTGGCGTCATTAAGCACCTACCATTTTAATATTCAAACAATAGGATATTTACTGAAATGTCAGATCAATTCTTAAAGGAAAGCTATTCCCAGTGGGGTTTATTTGTGGTCCTCTGTCCAACATCCATTAGACAGGGTCCCTGTCTAGTAGAGTGGGTTCAAATAAATGGTAAGAGAGGAAATAGATTCCATTCTCTCTGTTTACTTTATTACTATTGATTTCTGAATTCCCTTAAATCTATTTCCTAACTGGGCAGATAATATACATTTAGTACCAAAGGTAATTATCCAAAATGAATCTAGTTTGCAGCTGGGTGATAAAAAAAAAAGAGAGAGAGAGAGAGAGAACATTAATAGATTAAATACTTATGCATTAAAAAGTATGGTTGATTGTATTTATATATATATATATATATACATATATACACACACACACACACACACACACACACAAGAGCTTTAATACGCTTACTTTATAGCTAGATACAATTTCCTTGGCTAATTGTGAGTTCATGTGTATACCTAAGCATATTTTATAGCACTAACCTATAATGCAAATACCAAAATAATAAAAACAAAATCATTTCCAATTTTTTAAGTCTACCTCCTACAAAAAGAAACTATTTAGAATAACTTTTAAAATCTTCAAAAAGGTTTAAATATTTTAGTTACTCAGAAATTAGGAGTTTAAAGCATCAAAGTAAATAAGTAGAACAAAGAGTATATATGACTATAAAATTATATATAAAACAACTTCAGTATCTACTAACAATAAATAAATAAAGCAAATCTATACTGAGGGAGATTATGTGGCCCTTTTAACTGTGTTTATGGAGAAGTTTTAATGCATGGGAAAATGTTTATTAGACTATATGAACAAATCAGGATATAGAACTGTGTATGTAAACTCATACACAGTATAACCACAAATATAAAAAATGTTCATATGTGTTTGTAATGTATAGAAAAACATGAAATAAATATATGAAAATTATCAGTGGTTATCTCTAGGTCAGAGGTATTGGGTGATTTTAACTTTTTGAATTCTAGCCAGTTTTTCTCTGTATTTTCTTTAATTAGCACACTTTTTAGGTCTAAACACATAACAGAGAGATGGACAGGAAGACAAGTTGAGTGGTATGGAAGGTTTCAGATCTGAAGGCTCTCTCACGTCAGGGCCCTCTGTGCTGGCTCCTCTTTGGAAAGCTGCCCATTTGCAAGCTGGTTAACTTTCCTAAGAGTTCTGCCAGATGCATCCAAATGTCACTCAGGGATCATCATATTTCTAAAGGCACATGAGGCCGGCGCCGCGGCTCACTAGGCTAATTCTCTGCCTGCGGCACCGGCACCTCGGGTTCTAGTCCCGGTCGGGGCGCCGGATTCTGTCCCAGTTGCTCCTCTTCCAGTCCAGCTCTCTGCTGTGGCCTAGGAAGGCAGTGGAGGATGGCCCAAGTGCTTGGGCCCTGCACCCGCATGGGAGACTAGGAGGAAGCACCTGGCTCCTGGCTTCGGATTTAGCACGTGGTGTAGTGGCCATTTGGGGGCTGAACCAATGGAAGGAAGACTTTGTCTCTCTCTCTCTCTAACTCTGCCTGTCGAAAAATAAGTAAATAAATAAAGGCATATGGTTATATAAATATTGAAGGGGTTTAGAAAGCAGCACAATGGAGGTAAAAGGGTGACTTCTGGAGTCAGACTATCTGGCAATGTCTGGCTTCCCCACTTGCTATTTGAGTAGTTCTGCAAACGACTTCTCTATGCCTCAGTTTCCTTCCTGGTACAATCAGGATAATAAAACACCTACCTCACGGAGATGTTAGAAGACCAAATATGCAGTAATTTGTAAAATACTCAGAAAAGTACAATACATAAGTACATAAAATTTATGTTAAATGAATACATAAAATTTTGTATTGTATTAGAAAAATGCTATAAATGAAGAAATGGGCACAGATACATATGTGTAAAACATTTGAGCCTTTGTAAACTTTTATGTAAGTTCATCTAGGGCAGGAGCATAATTTTCTGTTGAATTTAAGCTGGTACTCAGGATCCTAATGATTTTAGATGGTTTTTCTGTATGTGACAAAGATCTATGCATTCATGCATTTCTAATCCAGAATGACGATGATGTTGCCAACAGTCACTGTAGGCTGGGACTATTTGCAGTGTTTTTTTCACTACTCTGAATTTAGATTCTAAATATCTCGAGAATAAGATAAGAAACTAAATAGGCATTCAATCAGTGTTCACTAAATGGAAAAAAAGAATGAGTGAATGGTTTCACCACAGGTCCACTAAACTGTCTAAATATGGCATAGTTCCACAAATGGGCCTTTCCCTTTTATTAAGAATCAAGGTTGAAGTATCAATTTCCTCTGACTCTAAAACTTTTTACTGTTACAGCATAGAAACAATGAGATGGCAATATCAATATCAAAGGGGCACATAAATGCAAAAAAGTTATTCCTAGAAAAAAAATCACAGTTCAACACTTGAACATCTTTAAGGATCTTTTTCTTAGGGAATCCATAGGATGAAGGAAATCACTGGAAACAGAGATACCAAGACAACAGCACAGACACCAAGGAGCAGCAACAGGCAGTTTTTCTTGCTGGTTCTGTGGCTTTTCTCCTACCAGGTAGAGCGTGACGAGAGAATGTTAAAGAAACTGAAATCGAGGATGATACTTGAATAAGAACAGTTTATAAAAGGGTGAATTTTCTGTAGTAAATTTTATTATGGAGTGAGGGAGGAAAACAACTGCTTTTAGGTACTACTCATTATTGTGTATTCATTTCAAAATTCTTCACACATCTAATTTTTAGATTTATAGTGTTAACTTTTAGCCTTTTGTGGAGGTCTTGGCTCCAATACAGCAAAAAAGAAGTGAAATGTCCCACGGTTGTAAAATCTTGATAAGTTCTCCGTGTCACTTTTTTCAAATGTGGAACTGCTCAAACCACACAGATAATTATAGATGACCAGATTGTAACTGTTTTATTGCTTCTTTTTCCCCATAAATTTTAATTTTGGAAAGTTAAGTGAAAAATGTGGTTTCAATTTCCTACAAATTGCACACAATTTGGTTTTAACAAGAAAATAGAAAGAAAGGGTATGTTCTTTAAAGTGAATTATGAACTAGAGTTTGTTTTCGCTCGCTCAACACTGCAAGAATAATAAAGCACAAAATTTAGAAAAGATGCCTTACAAAATGGAAATCATGAACTGCAGTAAGAAAAGCATAAAGTAATTTTTTATCTAAACATGGTGTAAGCAATCTAACAGGATAATACAATTGAGCCACTCTTTCTCCCTCTGGTGAAGCAAGTGAAAGTTATAAAGAAAAGAATGAAAGGAAACAGGAGTAGAAGCCAACAATCGTAATGCATGTATAACAGGAAATCTCTTAATAAGAAAAGGCTGTGCACATCCCCATCTTACTCTTTCCAAAAATGCCACCAATAACAAAAGAACCATTAAAAACAATTAATATTGAAATCATTTAAACAGACACCTAGAAACAGAACCAAAGACAGAAACTCTTAAAAGGATGTTTGTTGGAAAGAAATTACAGCCTTCTGCTGGATTCCAGCTTTAGTCTGAAGAGTTAGACCAGCATGCTTCCTCTATCCAAAGTAGTGGTCTGCTACAAGGAGCATGTTAAAGACAGGAAACCCAGGAAGTGTCTTTAACCCTCCAAACCACCAGCTGGAAAGCAAACAATGAAATCAATGAACCCACTGGTTTTTCTACTTTGTGTCAAACTTTAAGTTCAATGAATTCTTATTCCTTCAACTGACACTGCTTTCCCCCTTATTAGTCATGTTGGGCGAAATAAATATTTCAGGTAATAAACTTTTCCCTCAATATTATCAATCTCCATTTATCAAACAATCCATTTTTTATGTTACTTACTAGTACCACCATAGCTTTCTCAAATTTTACTACCAAAGACAACTGCAAAGTGCACCTGTACTGTGCAGTCTACAAACAAAGCTGTTGCAGACCACATGTTAACATGAGTACTGGTAACTTGTCTTCTCCCTGCATTTTCTTTTCTTCTCAAAGATAACTCAAAAAGGTCTGGTAACATTGAACTGAAAGGTTTATTTTGTTGCAAAAAATTTTGAAATTTATGTAGTTTTTTCATAATACACATTTTCCACAAATTTGTAAAAGTGTCCTTGTGTAGTATTTGCTAATATTTTTTTCTAACAAGGGTTGCAAGGATCGAGTGCCTCTGACTGTTAGAACACTAAGTTCTGGCTTATAAAGGCCCAGCTATAAACTGGGACTTGGCAAACCTGAAGTATTACTCATTGCCTAATAATCCCATTAGTCAAAACTGCAAACTTCTGGTCAGCTGCATATTTTAAATATTACTGTATAAAGCCTTAGCAGAAGTTCAACATCCCAAATGTCCTTTGAAGGCATCACAATTAAGACAAGGTGATTTACTCACTTGAAATACAAAAAGCTGACTTTTCCCACCCAAATGTCAATAAATCTGTGGTGTTGCTGAAAGGCCATCCCTACCTGGAACAATCAAGTTACGTATCCCTCAGGCGATGACTTCTTATTGAACTCTGACCTGACTGACCAGTGTTCATGTGTATCTCAGGTCCAACTGCTCAAGTAACAATGAAGTCTGACCCCAATGATGGTACCATAGAATGGGAGGATTTCATAGCAAAATGCTCAAAAGCTTCAATAATCTAAGAATCCACAGGCGGATGTCTTCAGAGGAAAGCAAACGAGCAGAGTCATTCATAAATCTAGGCTGGATGTCTTTCACTCATTCATTTATTCGTGCAACATTTACCCATGAAAGTCCTTGAAACCCATGCTTCCCACTTTGGGCAGCCTTGGTTCCAAATCTGTAACATCAGATCAAAAATGCCTTCCTGACAAGGACTCCCAAATATTTGACTCATAATTCTAAGCACTTCAGTTTTCTCTAAGAAAAAGTTTCTGGTTGACATCGGATAGTTATAGGAAACTCTTATTGCAATGCACTCATTTTCCTTACTTGAAGTTGATACCAATTTCAGGATTTTCCAAAGCAAGATGAATAAAATACAAATATGTTAAATATGCTCAAGTCTCCCAGGGAGTGTAGATGGGGGAGGAGTAAACAGGCAGAGAGACAGTGCAAATCATGAGCTTGCCGAATCACTTCTGGAATATGATAGCACGTATTCTGAGAGGTTAAAATACAGAGATGGGTGGGCAGGGTAGTTTTTCATATAGTTTCTTACAATATATAATTTCTTATGAACCAATGTTTTGTTGGATTCTTCAGTATAAAGACCACCCATGGCCTATTTTTAAGAGGATGGAATTCCGTAATAAAGGAGAAAGCAGAAAACTGGAATTCAAAGTAATCTTTCCAATTCTAATCCTCCCAAACTAAACATCCTTCTTAGTTCTCCAGTTTATCTTAGAGTTCAGACTGGGACATTCTCTTCCCCCATTCTGTTCCCCAGCCGTGCCTTCTGCTTATCCCTCTCCCCTCCATCACTGTATGCCAAGTATCTAGTTCTCCACAAGCACTGTGTCGCTCTGATCATATGCCAACACAGCGTGCCCTTGGCATTTGCTGTGTACCTGCCTCCTATGTGTATTCCCGGTGCTCCGCACCACACCTTGCACATAGTTGGGATTCAAAGAAAGGCAGGGAACGCAGTTCAAGAGAATAACAAAATTGGTTCTACTTTAGGAAGTTCATTTTATTTTTAACCCCCTATTTGCTGAGATTAATTAGCTGAAGGTCAAAGCAAAGGAAGAACAGGCATTGTGAGAGCAACTTGAGGTATTTATGGACTTGGAATTCCCACAGAATTTTTTTTAAAAAGACTGAAACCCATGAGGGATTGAGTGCAAAGCCACATTTCTCAACTGAGCATGCAGACAATGGCAACAGAGCAAGGGAGGATGGGGTAGGTGTGCTTGGTACAAAGTAGTTGCCATGGGGCCGCCACCTGCAGTGCCAACATCCCCTATGGAATTCGGTTCAAGACCTGGCTGCACCACTTCCAATCCAGCTCTCTACTATAGTCTGGGAAAGCAGAAGATGGCCCAAGTCCTTGGGCCCCTATACCCACATGGGAGACCTGGAAGTAGCTCCTGGCTTTGGATTGGCACAGCTCTAGCCATTGTGGCCATCTGGGGAGTGAAGCAGCAGAGGGGAGACCTCGGTCTCTCTCTGTCTCTGCCTTTCAAATAAATATTTTTTTAAAAAAGTAGTTGCCATGTTGTATGCTGGATAATCTATGTGAAGACTAGTAAGGGAGCTGGGAATGGGGTCTATCAGAGGTGAACCCAATCTCCCTATATTCAAATTACAGCTTGGAAAAAGGTCACCTAAAAATCCCCTACCATTCTAAATGAAAAGTTTTAAGATAAAAGGTGGTTTTCCTACTGAAAAAGAAGAAAAGCAAGGCATAAAATCAGAGCTTTTTTTTTTAAGGCTCTTTTCGCAAAATGTCTAACCTGGCCAAAATGTCTGTATTACTTTAACAGCCTGAAGAGCTTAACAGCAAACCTTCCGAAGTTTTGGAGTTGGCCCTGAGTCCTGACTTATTAAGTGTGTTGGGTCTTGAAGATGGGTTCACACCACTGTGTCATGGTTGTGCCTCTTGGATCCAGGGCTGTCATTCTGGCAGGCTCTTTCCCTCTGGCCAAATCTCAACCACAGTTAAACTTTCCCAGCCTCTGGAGACAAAATGCTTGGGCTGCCTTCTGACCAAGTGTGAGTTTTTTTGGATTTTTTTTGTTGTTGTTGTTTCGGTTTATGAGATAGGGTATAAAGTCTTTCCCAGGATAATCAGTCATCTTGTTTGGTGACCTCAGGCAGAAGGAGACAAAACTGGGAGATTTTAGATCAATGGTTTGTTTTGAAAAATCACTGAACTCTATTGGGACAAATTTGATTGGTTTTATTCCCCCCCCTCCCTTTTTATTGAATGACTTACTCATTCTTCAAGAATGAATTAGAATATTTTACTTGAGTTCATTCCTAATTAAAAATAACCTCTTCAAGTGTAAACATAATGGTTTTCTAATTCCTTTTTTATTCACACATCATCCATCAATCTGTCCACTGGACAACTGTCAGTGGAGTTTTTACTCTCTGCTAGGCATTGTGCTTATGATGTCCAGCATGCAAACTCAATCCTTTCAGTTGTCTCATTCCTCCCTGTTTGTTAAGTAAGGGATAGACAAATGAATTAACTAAATAATGAAGAGGGCAAGTCCAAACAAGAGAAACATTCAGAGCAGTGAAAAGCTTAGATGAAAGGCAAAGAGAGGAGAAAGACACATAGAGAAAAATAGCTTCCATATGCTTGTTTTCTCCCCAAATGGCTTCAACAGCCAGATCTGGGCCAGGATCAAGCCTGGAGCCTGGAACTCCATCCTGGTCTCCCATATGGATGGCAAGGGACCAAGTACTTGGACCATCTTCTGATGTCTTCCCAGGCACATTAGAAGGAAGCTGCTTCAGAAGAGCAGCAGTCGGGACTTGAACTGGTGCTCCAGTATAGGATGCTGACTTCACAAGGAGCAGCTAAACCAGTTGTGCCATGATGTTGATCCCAGTATAAAGTTATTTATGTGCATATTATGGTTTGTACATAGATACCAATTTAGGAAAATCTTCCACCAATTTAAAAGGTGGGCACTTACGGCATTAGTATCTGGGGCCTTGAAGTTGAGGTCCTGAACCTGAAAGACAAAGTTGTTCTGACTTTTCTGTAAAAACCTGATTCCTGACCCAGGTGCTCAGAAAAGAAGATAAAGTACGTTCTTTCTAGATACTCTAAACTCTTCATGGGCTGAGCCAGGAGCTTGTGTCTTCTGGCTGCAGAGAAGCAATTCTTTCCTCATTGATTCCCAGATGTCAGTGGGGTGCTATAGATGGCAAGGAAGCAGGAAGAGGCCTCAGTAGCATCCGGGGCTATAGATGGCATGTGTTACACACATGCATCCTCTATCTTCTGAAGAGTAGATGCCATGTGTGCTGGGAAACCCTCTGTAATCGGTAAAACACCACCCTTCTGCTGCTTTCTCCTGTCTGCAAATGTTTATGGCCTCCCTTCCACTGCATCAAGGCCGACTTCTGTCCCTCATTAAACAGTCACTGAGGAAAGTAGGAGATGAATTGAAATTTAAGCAAATCAGATCTGTTAGTCTATAATTTCCAAAAGAGTAAAGAGACTGCTCAACTTGTACCTCGTGTTTCTGGTAACTAAGATATGGAAGATTATGATTAATAAATTATCAGGGCACAGTGCAACATTTCCATTATCTTTGTGCCTAAATACTGAAGATCATTTACACATATCCTCAGGAGCATGGACTCTGAAGCCAGTCTGCCTTGTGTTCAGAACCTAACTCTGCTTGTTTCTAGTTGCATGACCTTGAACAAATTCTGAACCCCTCCTGACACAGACTTTCCCTCCACAAGTGGAGATAGCAATATTACTCATCTCATAGGTTTTTATTCTTTTTCCTGATTTAGTTGTGCTTTATAAAAATGTTTATCAATACACAGAGAACAGAGTTCATGTATCTCATAGGTACAATTCTAAGATAATAACATTAGATGTCCAAAATTATGTTGAATGCTGAAAACAGTATATGGCATTGACTAAATGCCTTGTAAATTTTGGCAGCAATAGCTTATGTTATTTATTGATGAGAATCGGGGAATGCATTTATTGAACAAACATTATTTGAGCATCTATTCTAGGCCAGGCATAGAGTAAGGTCCTAGAAATACATGGATGAATCAAACAGAAATAGACTCTCAGATAATCACTTCACAGATTGAGAACTATTTGAAATCCTTAAAATAAGGACTATCATTCTGTATCCTTACTATGTGCCATTTAAAATGTGTTAAAGGCTTTATTTATATTATCTATTTCAGTCATCACAACAAACTAGTAAAAAAAAAAAAGATATGCCTATTTACCCCATTATTCAGATAATAAGGTAGAGGTTTACACAGCAAGCTAACCTGTACAAGGTCTAAGAGCAAAGTCTTGACTCTATCCCCTCATTCTTTCAACATCTACTGGGTACTGCTGCTACACGGCTCTGAGCTGATGAGAGAGAACTAAACACATGTGAGAATCACAGTGAAAGCCAAAGGTTTGTTTTTCAAATATCAGCCTGTCTCAAATTAAAATAATCACACAACAAATAGGTTATCTATGATATGACGTTCCTGAGTTTGGGACAACAACCAACAGAACAACCTAGAGTTCATTTTGACAATCTGTAGGCCAACAAGGGAGAAACATGCATTTTAGAATAATTCAAATGCCTCTGCCATTTATAAACAATCAATGATTTTTAAAAATATGAGCTCTTAGGAAAGTCATCTTAATGTTCTTTTTTAATTCAGGCACTATACAAGCTAATAACCATTGTTGCAGTTAACTGCTTACTGGTTTCTTGCCACTTTCCTTTCATTATAAGATATTAACACAGAAGCAAATTATGCAATATATATTTATTCAAGCTGAGATGACTTGACATCATTTATTATAGTTGTGCTTCCCCAACATTGCCTGGCTATTCTCTTAAAACTAAAATTTCTTTAGCTCCAAACTGACTTAGCATACTCCCTGCAGTGATACACTTGCTAATCATGACTCAAAACGTGGAGCTAGAAGAGGCTGAGATAATATGTTGTCACTCCCATATTTATCACCACATTTCCTGAATCATCCAGCTTCGTAATGATGATTTCTTTCCATTCTTTGCACTGTTTGGCAACCACATGTTTTGTGAATACCTAAGAACACTTATAAATATTCCCTTCCCTTGCAACCAATAAATCTTTAAAATTAAAAGACAAAGTTAAAATGACTTCTGCACTTCCCCAACGTCTCTACTAAATGTACCATACATCTCACAATTTCAATATTCACAGTTTAAGGAGCAGTGATGACTTTCAATCTTGCTGTGTGGATGAAGAAGGAGGGGTGTGCTTTGCAGTTTATTGAAAGCTATTTTGGGAGTTAAGTCTTGATGGCTACCTGTCTTATTCTTTCTGCTTCTCCATCCTTTCTCCTCCATCCACATTTATTGACACCTGGCATCAGCCTCTTATTCCACAGAACTTTTTTTCTTTTAGAATCAGAATTGGAGAGACAAATATTATAGAAACAACAATTTCACGGATCTAGTGCAATGACATGGATCAATGCTTATTGAAATTTCAGGAAGCCTGATCTGCTGAGAACATAGTTAGCTGGTATGGCTCATATTTCTAGATAATGATCACAGAGTGGCTGGGGGATGGGTTAGGAAGAGGGAAGCTTCTGGCAAATGATAGCATGGCTTTCACTCTGGGGAAAGCCACAGATGCTTGGCAACAAAAACATGTTTACCTAGAGGAAGTTGTGCAGGTTCAATGTGCTCGCCATCGTATTCTCTACTAATTCTAATATATAAATGGCTACTTGCAGCAGCCCTCCTGCCCCCTATTAAACTCTACCGAATTGCCCCTCTTATTTCTTTAATGCTTTTACCAATCTAGCAATTATCGACCTCTTAACTTGCCTATTGCCCTCTCTTTCTTACTAGATATAGGTGTCTTGTGGGAAAGAACCTCACCTTTCTGGGTCACAGTATATAGAAGATGTATGGAAAGTAGATATTCCCAGTATTTTATTAAAAATTGGAATTTGCATATTGTTTCACCCAACT
Source organism: Sylvilagus floridanus (assembly GCA_949820135.1). NCBI lineage: Eukaryota > Metazoa > Chordata > Mammalia > Lagomorpha > Leporidae > Sylvilagus > Sylvilagus floridanus. Next base: position 43,435,284 of record OX463241.1, read on the forward strand.
CTCTAAAAAAAATAGCCTCAGAGCAAAATAGCCATGTTTTCTCATGCCTACTTATAGGACTATCTTAAAGTCTGGAGGCAATCTCCACTTCTTCAGTACTGACATACAGTCTGCCATCTCCAGGACTTACTGTGAGGATAGTATATTGCCAACTTTCACTTGCCATTTGAGGCCTTACACATTACACAAGAATTTATAAATTCATGGTTATGGTTATCACTAATCAGAAGTTCGTGATTTATGAACATGAATTTCCAAGTTTTGGGTTATATTTAAAGATTTTGCTCAGGAACAATACCCTTGCCTAATCTAAACCTTGTACTTAACACTTAAAGCAAGGCCCTGTAGAAGCAGAAGCCACCATTTTCCCTGGTCCAAAGCAGCATAAATGTATTGTTTTCAATTTGGTGACTTAACAAGGAATACAACAGACACAGGCGTCTTCAGTCAAGGCAGGAATTCCTTCCAAACACGGGAATCTATTACAGAAGATGGAGATCTGTTTGTTCCCTAAATGAACCACGCAACGTAGGAATTGTCATTAGCTACTATAAGACAACGAAGAACTTATAAAACCAGAGCCGGAGCGTTATTAAGACCAGGCACGATGGATTTAAGGCAATATAGATTTCTGAGCTATTTATTTATTTATTATTATTATTGCGGGTCCCACTCTCCCTGCCACAACAATTCTAGCTCTGCAGGACCCATGTAACAAGGCGATAGTATCTGAGAAATAATGAGCGGAGGAATGCTGTTCTTTCTTTCAGAGCAATCTCAGGTGCGATCTTATACCGTAAAGGACTGGATCAATACTCCCAGCAGCAAGTCGCTCGATACCCCCTGAATTATTGCTTCATTTTTCTTCTTATTATAGATGAGTTGTGTTATTATTTTCCCCAAATCGATATTTTACAACCTTTTTTATCCGTTTCTCCATAAATTTTGTGATTACTTTAAACTGGGAATTCCGGTACACTAAATAAGATGCAGTATCTGAAAGGGACAGAATGTACTGACATGTTTTTGTTTTTGTTTTTGTTTTACTCTTTTAGACACAATGCCTTTTTTTAAGGCACATCATAATCAATAGCCAAAGAAAAATGTTCAGGGAGAAAAGTTTAACATAATCTTGTTCTTGCAAAATAAAAATAGAAAATATCAACAGCTCAAATAGCAAAAAGTTGGAAAAAACACAAAAAGAGGCACAATTGATAAATACTTTGCATTTGAAATTTCATTCTTAATGCTGTTTCTCCCCTCCAGTTAAAGGGCCAAAGCAATTCCTTTAAACTGTTTCTCACAAAGGAGATGACTCCATGCACCTTGGAGAGATTTAATTGTCTTCTGTAGCTGTCTCCTGCTAAGTGTTTAAAACATCAGCAAATCAAATCATGTAAACTCATATCCTGTTCTGTGTCAGTTTGCTCCAAGCCTGATTATTTAGATGTTAACATCAGCAGTGCCTACACTTAACACAAGAGATGGGGAATATACTCCCCTCCGCGAGTTCCAGGATGACTTGAGTTAATTCTATGCTTCCTATGAAATAATGTGTGGTACTTGGCAAAGAATGCTCAGTGGTAACTAAATAGTCATTACAGTGCAGCCAGTGGTAATTACATGGTAATTCACATTAACTTTATAATAAGCACTGTATTTTTCGCTATATCCATCTGAGAATGAGGCAGAATCATAGCCTTTCATTTCTTTTTAGTGCCACCCAAAATAAAAATAAAGTAAAATCACTTTAAACACAGACGGACAAGGAATATAATCCTGGTGAGTTAAGCTAAAGACTGCATTAAAGAAATACTTAAATCTATTAGGTCTAATTAGACATGACATCCCAGAATTTACAAACAGCAGTTCTAATAAACTCATTAAAAATTTTTGGTGGTTTCTTTAGAAAATGGGAGAATATTATATTATAGGCTGTTATATTACATTAAGGTTTTATAATTTTATATGGGCTCTTCTCTTTTTATGTAAAAGCCTACAGAACTTTATAAGAATATTTCTGATTAAATCAATGAGTCTTAAACAACAATGTGCTTCTTGTAATATGTACTTAATAATGCAATAAACTGTTCTAAGTAGTTTAGAATAAAACAGGATGCACTTTATTCTGATGGGCCGAAAGATTTCTGGTCTAGAAGGTCTCAATTTCTTATAGCACTGCAGTGCACAATTTGCATGTGACTCTCCATTTGCATACGTATTATTTAATTTTGCAATTATGAGGTCCTGAAAGCACCTTTCATTTACTACCTGGACCCTTAGGAGGAATCACACGATGAATGCATCATGTGTAAGAATATGAAGAAGTAAGTATTGAGAGGAAAAGAAAGCAATGGGAACAACTTTAATTGAATACTTACATTATTGGCTTAGATTAGATCTGGTTTTAAGTCAGCTACTCTTCATTAGTTGCTGTTGGAAGTATGGAATGAATATATTTGACTTTTTACTCACTACACTTACCATCAATGGACAACTGCCACTTTTGACTTTCTACTGACAAGTAAGTGTCCTAAAAAAAAATCCGTTTTTATTTGAATTCTAACACAAGCCCCACATGAGACTCAGAGTAGAAATCCTTGACACAATCTCACTTCTTTTTTTTCATGAATTGGGAATATGTCACTGATGCAGCGATACCCTCTGCACTTCTGACCACAGCACAAGTCTGGCAACAATTCACATGCTCATTGTCAGCCAGTCAGCTGCCTCTTGGGCTTCAAACAGTAACCAAAACACCTCACTAAGCCAGACACACCACAAAGCTCTCTTCCCAGGCAACTTGTAATCTTGTTCCTGATTAGCATCATCTCGCAAATATCTCTCTCTGGTTGACCCTGCTAATTTTGTCTCCAAACCTACTAAATGGAAGATCACTAACTGTGGCAAAGGCTATGGCCTCCTATTTCTTCCAGGACCACCAAAGGACTGAGATTTAAAGGCACAATGGAGGGTCACAGATGCCCTGTGACTAAAATAGAGTATCATAGCAAGTCTCCATGGGCAGCAGATAATGAGAGTGCAGTGGGGGGATGCTGTAAGAGTATTTCAAAAGCATGTGGAAAAACATAATCATGAGTATGGTTTCTTTTGGTGCAATTTTTTTTAAATTCCTGCATATGAGGTCTTAAAAATTAGGAGAAATGCTTATTATGAAAAATGATGCATGAATTTCAAAAACTTTTTGCACCATAATAACCTGCTTTTAAATTCACAAACTTTTTGAAGTACCTTGTATGTTCAGGTGGACCCAACCAAGTCCCTCTCACTTTGGACATTGGAAAATGACCCTTCAGTCCCCATGAGGTCTCCCAACAACATAGGGGGCTCTGACAGATGCCCTGATCTTATGCTGAGCTTCCACAAAAAGAATGAAAGAAATGCTCTTAATTTTCATGAATTCACTTTACCATTGGAAAAATGGCACGTGGCTCTTCTGTGGGACTTTGATTTACTCAAAGATGAAGAAAGGTTTCTTTCATCAACAGAAAGCAAAGATGTAGACAGATCAGAACAATAATGTCTGTGCTACTCATTTTGTAAACAGATCACATATTGGAAGGCCTTCATACTGCCTCAACCTTTCCTTGAGAATTTACTCAGAGATCAGTGATCTTACAGAATTAAAGAGCCTATCAAATGACTATCATAATGTTGTTTAGATGATCTTCATGCACATTCATAAAATTGATGTCTTTGTATATTTGAGAACTCTTCCACAAAATAATTAGTAAATCTGTGTATATATGGTTTGTTCTGATTCTGAATGCAAATTAATCCTACATTGGTTTGGGAAAGGCTCTTTTACTATTTGAGCCTCAGGTGCCTCCTCTATTAAATGCTGGAATTGGTACAGGCTCTCAGACTTTCCCATTTCTATACATCAGATTTACAGGCACCTATTCTCTTGAAGCATATTTGATATGATTCTCCATTAACAGAGCACCTACTATATGCCATGCACTATGCTAAATTTCTTACATACAGTATCTTTACAAATCTTCAAAGCAATCCTAGGAGATACTATCTCTATTTTACAGATGAGGAAACGCAATCTCAGACTGTTTAGAAAACTAGCAAGAGGGGCTGACGCTGTGGCTCAGCGGGTTAATGCCCTGGCTTGAAGCACTGGCATCCCATATGGGTGCTGGTTCGAAACCTGGCTGCTCCACTTCTGATCTAGCTCTCTGCTATGCCCTGGGAAAGCAATAGAAGATGGCCCAAGTCCTTGGATCCCTGCACCTACGTAAGAAACCCAGAAAAAGCTCCTGGCTCCTGGCTCCAGATCGACGCAGCTCCAGCTGTTGTGGCCAACTGGGGAATAAACTATCAGATGAAAGACCTTTCTCTCTCTCTCTCTCTCTCTCTCTCTCTCTCTCTCTCTGCCTCTCCTCTGTGTAACTGACTTTCAAATAAATAAATTTTTTAAAAATAAAAATAGTAAGCTAGCAAGAAATCGGGCATTATTCATACTGGGCTCTTTCTTGATTTAAAATATCTACAATCACACAGTTTCTATTTACTTAAGTGAACCTAAGTAAAATACACTTAGTGGAGAGACAAGCTTTTAATAGGACAAAAAGAAAAAAAAAGGAATCTGGTATAAATATCCTACCATTAGCTTAGTGACTTTATCCAAGTCTTTAAAACTTGGTCAATCTAAGTTTTAAACAGCTTCAAAGAGTACAATTTGGCTAAACAGGTTATCTTTAAGGTTCACATTCCATAAGCTTAAGATCACATTTTACAGTCATTCCTTCATACATTTTTTCGTCCATTGATGTGAATACTGTTTATTTCAACCTGTTGTGCACTAGGCACTGAGAATACAGTGGTCAACAATGCAGACAAGGACCTTGTCTTCATGAAACTTACAGTCTAGTGAGAGGTCCAGGTTATACACAAGTAAATTAGAAAAGTAAGGCTGGTACTGTGGCAAAGCACGTTAAGCCTTCATTGCAAGCATCTTGTATGGGAACCATATCAAGTCCTGGCTGCTCCACTTCTGACCCAGCTCCTTGCTTAACACATTTGGGAAGCAGCAGGTGATGGCCCAAGTATTTGGATTGCTGCCACCCACATAGGGAACCTGGCTAGAGTTCCTGGCTCCTTGCTTTGGCCCAGCCATTGCAGTCAGTTAAGGAGTGAACCACAGGGAAGATCTCTAACTCCGGCTTTCAAATAAATACATACATATTTTTAAAAATAAGAAAATAACACAGATTGTGTCAGCTGATGCTAAGTGCAGAGACTAGAATAGAAGTGGTGCAATCAAATTGTGAATCCTGGGGAGTCAGCTGAAGCATCTGCAAATCCCTATTCTCATCAATGAATTATATCCATAGAAAATTAAAACTTGAAGTCAAACTACTGCAATTCTGTTTCATAGATAGAAAAATCTGGGCTATTCAAAGGTATAATCACTTACTTGAATGAATATAAATCTGAAATCAGATCCATCGCTAGATGATCCAAATTTTCCTAAGAGAACAGTTTACCTTTTCTCAATCTCATTCTGAACACCTGAAACTGAGGATAAAAAGCCCTGTTCTTCCTACCAGAGAACAAAACAGAGTGAATAAATGGCCAAGTATTGGTCAACCATACAACTACATTGAAGTAAACCTATTTATTTGTGCAGACGTAAGATTTAGATGAGACACACAGAGGATTAATAGCCAGGTCTTTACTCTGGCCCCAACATAAAACTTCTCACAAGTCATAATATTTTTTTTTACTTTGATGTTAGTAATTTTAGTAAGTGAAATTTCTAAGCCTTTAGGTGACCCTGCTATCTCTTCTGAGCTAACCAGTGCACTGTTTCATTTTTCCAGTGTTAATAAAACTGGAGCTACACAGCTCATTCAAAATGGATTCTTCAGATACAATCCTTCCCCCAAATGTTCCAACAACCTCAAGGAGTAGTCTTGGCCTCAGTGACTATTTTAAACAACAGTTAAAACTGAAAGGAAATGGTGCACGTGTGTAGAATGACAGGGAAGGTCATATTCCGTGCAGATATTTAAATGTGAATATATTTTTGGCATTAAACAAAGATCTAAATTAACTCCATATTGACTAGGAGTTGGTGCTTCCTGAAGCTAACCACTGAGGCTGATCCCAGGTGGTTCTGCCCAGCAGGTTAAGCCTCCCATCCATGATGTAAAGAAGTTAACCACAGTTGATGTTAACAGGAAAACGATGAACAATTACATGTGTGAGGTCAAAGAGCAGTGGGTGTGAGGCGAAGTCTGTTCTGTTCTTTCTGCCTGTAATGTATTGAGTCCCAGCTCTGTCTTCCTCTCACCACTGAGATAGTACAGGAAATCTGAAACCCGTTATTAACAGGATGGTTTCAACTTGTACTTTCAGTTGGCCAAGTCGAAGCCTACTTACAAGGGTGAGCATCCCTTATTTCAGTCAAAAACATTATGCAGGTGCTGCTACTGTGGCACAGTGGGTTAAGCTGCCGCCTGTGATGCCAGCATCCCAAATGGGCGCTGAATTGTGTCCCAGCAGCTCCACTTCCAATCCAGCTACAATCTAATATGCCTGAGAAAGCAGCAGAGGATGTGGGCCCCTGCACCCATGTGGGAGACCTGGACAAAGTTCCTGGCTCCGCCCCGGCATTTGCTGCCATTCGGGTAGTAAACCAACAGATGGAACATCTTTCTCTATTTCCACTATGTTCCAAATCCTGGCTCCTCCACTTACTGACTAAACCCAGAGAAAGTTCCCTTCTCCCTTTTAAATTTTCTTGTCTTAAAATTGGCTAATAGTAGAGCCTGCTTTACTAAGTTTTTTTGGAGGGTCAGGGCAGGGGGTGTTGGGATGGATAACTTACATTTCAGTAATGTAGAAAGGAAAAAAGTTGAAAGAACAGGGAGAGTTAGGGTTGGGGAAAAGTGTACAATAGGAGAGAACAGCAGGATGAATCTCCACCAAGGATGTTGGAAAATCAGAAATCAGTGACAGAAGAGTTGAGCACTCTGGGAAGAGGACGGAGGGACCTATATTACTTATTAATTGTGAAAATTTTGGATTTAGGGTTCATATATGGTTAAGGGTTTTAAATGTGTTTCATTTTTACTTATGAAAATTATAGTACTTACTCACATAGCAGGGGAAGGGTTTATAGAATTCACTGACCCTAGGGGTTGTTCAGGTTGCAAACAGAAGCAACTCCATGCTATAGCTAAATATGCTTTTGTGAGCTACTCCCAACACCTAAGGACACATACACTCACTCACTGATGACTGATAATTTCCAAGAAATGTGGCTATCTCTAATTCTGACCTCTAAAGAATCCAGGTATGGACAACTGGCCCCGTACTGCAGGTTTTTCAGAAACACACAGACAAGAATCTAAATTCAAGATATGTGTATGTCTTAACATGAAGATAAGCATGTATCTCATTAGAAGGCTCTCCCAAACCATGAAATAATTATCAAAGACTGAAAATTATTTTAAATTACCAACCCTGATATTTATGACATGAGTATTATCAAATGAGAATACAAATTACATAATATTATGTAAGCTATCACCCTATTTTGGTAGTGAAAAAACTATATATAGGACAAAGATTGGAAGATACATGCCATTGAAAATAATATTAGCGGTTCACATTTACTGAGTGTTTAAGTTTTTAAGGAGGAATGTGGGCAATTTTAATATTTTTAATATTTTCATTGATGCTCAATAAATTAGCTGAAATCAATATGCATTCTTATGCTACAAAAACAAAAAGAAAAATGAATTTTATGTGCTATAGGACTCTAGGTCTGTAAACTGTAACAATTAACAGAAGGAAAGGCATCAGACTGCAAACTTGGATAAACAAAACCAAAATAACCCTCAATAAACATTTGGAATAAATCTTAGAAAAAGAGAAAAAGAAATGTCATCCCCCTTCTCTCCCACTCCAAGATATTGGAGACATTTTCAACATACATAGTTAGAAAGTTTAAGGGTTAATTTATCATGATATTTGGTAAGAAAAAAAAATAACAACAACAAAAAAAACTTGTAAAACTCCAAATAGTTTGTTGGCATTGAAAAACAAATCATGTTATATCATACTAAAAAGATAAGAGGTTCAAGATTTTATAGTATTGCATGATATTGGCAATAATACATAGAAAGCTCAGCTTACTAGTTTTATTGTTAATAGCTTTCTAATCCCTTACCAGAAATTTATAGTTGAGAAATAGCAACACATCTTAAAGATTAAAACCATGTGACAAATAGTTCATGTCCCTTAATAACCAAATCACATGCCTTACATTGGGCAAGCTTATCTGCCCTTTCCTTCTACACGGCTTCATTGGTAGGAAATACTTTATATACCTATTACATGAATGATGAATGGGACCGTTGGTTATGGTCTGTTATTTGCTTGGCTGTAGTCAATATGTTTTCTTTGGACAGGGATTTCTGTGATTTATCTCTCTCCCAGCCTTATCACTTATTAACTCTGGGTAGACAGGAAAAAGCCAAGGTTGTATATAAGGCCTTGTGGCTATTTAGACCTCTAATGTCAGTGAAAATATCCCTTCTAATGATTCTGTTACACTAGCTGCTCAAGTCTTGATTACACTCCACTCCAAATAGGAAATAAAGATCATATTTCTTGGAGAGTATATACATAAAATATGCAAAATAATATGCTTCCTTCAGTCCAGCTTCATTCTTTGCAGAAAAGCTTTTGTTTTATAGATGATACAGAGGTACAATGGTTACTTTTTCTGATTGTTGTTACCCCCATTCTGGCACCAATAATGTTTAACTATATAAATATGAAAGGATTTGAATTCGCCAACACATCAGCCTACGTGAGATCAGGAAAAAAGTCCCATTTTGTGGACAAAAATTCCCCAAAGTCAACAAACACCCTCCAGTAGAGCAGAGACTCAGGACCTACTCTGTGTGTCACAAAAGCAAAAGGAACAAACATTCCCTCTGTCTTGAATAATTTCCTCACTTGGATTAATATTCAAGACATGTGGACAGGCATATCCTGATAATTTTTCCTTCTTTTCCAATTCGGACATCACTAAGGCATAACCATGAGTCAAGTGTTCAATACACGGCCCTCTCTCAGCTGTCTCCTAAGTGAAAACAATATGATACAAAAGAAGACCCATTCTTGCCTGCCTTTCTGTAATTCTTCCCGAGTTTGCTTAGGCTTGTCTTCTTAACAATTCACTTATGTGGAGAATATTTGCCTTTGCAAAATATTTTCATGCCCATTTTTTCATTGATGATCACAAGACTCTTTGGACACACCTAAGAGTGATGACACTTGTTAAGCTGAGGAAGCCAAAAATCTAGAAGACTTAACCCCTCTTTCAACCCCACATCCAACCCATCTCACATCCTTTCCAATTTTCCTCTTAAATACCTCTTGAATCCTTTCATTTCATGTCATCTCCACCCATTACCACCTAAACTGAAGTCACCAACTCACTCTCCCAATTGCAATGAATCTCCTAAGAGGTCTTCCAACATCCATTCTTATCTAGTATGCTCCAGCCACCCAGAACTATTTTTTCCAAAATGTAAATATGGTCATGTCCACTTGTCATGTTAGATACTTCCATATCTGCCCAATGTTCTTAAGATAACAAGCAAATTCCTCTCCATGGCTTTCAAAATTTTGAACACGTATGTCCCTGCTCTTTTCATCTTCTTTCTTGACATTCTCCTCTTTCTTGATGTTTAACCTCAAAGAAGTTCTTAACAGCTCTCCAAGCTGCCACAATTTCCCCCACACAGTGCCTTATATTCTCCCATCTGCTTGAACACTCATACTCTTTCCCCAACCCCAACCTTCACTATTTCTGTGTTAATACTTAGTCATCCTTCAAAATTCAGCTCTCATTTCTTTCATGAGGGGTAGTACCTCTGACCAACTAGTCAGGGTTTCTTTGTTACATAATAATCTGAAACTCCATTCCCGTTTTCTGGACACTTGCCAGGTCTGAAATTGTAAACTGATCAACATTTATGTTCCCTTTAAGACAATCAGATCAATGAAAATGGGCATATCTAGCTTTGTTCAACATTGTTTTAGGACATTGCCTAGAACTGGTTTATAAAATTGTCTGGAATAGAACAGGAAATCCACATTTTTGAGATGAATGAAGTAACAAAAAGAAGCAATCAAATCAGAACTAGAACCCAGGTCTCTTGATACTTCCCCTAATGCTTAGAAAAAAAATCATGTCTTTAATCATGATGAAAGCTGGCATATATGTAATATCAAAGCGTACTCTGATAACCAATTCTTTGGATTTTCGAGAGAAACAACACTATTATTGTCTGCTTCTCTCTTTTTGAGTTTACTTTTAAGGAGCACATAAGGTACTATTAGGACTGCATTTCATACATTGAGCCACTTAGTCCTCAGATGAAGGTACTATTAAGATATCTCGATTACAGATGAGAAAATTAAGCATATTTACAATATAGACCTAAAACCATTCTTTAACAGAAACCCCAAATGCTGTGTTCTAGGCATGTAAAACTTCAAGTGAAAAATGACAGAACCTTAATTAACAGCTCTTATTTACATTACATGTCATCCAGAGTACAAAAATCAATGAACTCATTGATCCTGGGCAATATGTCAATCAACCATTAGAGAACACCTATCAGATTGTCTCAACACAGAGTTTAAAAGAGTATAGGATCAGGAAGGGATATCTCTTCCCTCAAAGTTTGTGGACATTTTGTGATTCGTCTTCCAAAGAATAGTATAGAAATCCAGAGGCACAAAACAGTATATGATAAATGAATGGTCTAACCACATGGAGAAGTCAGATACAAATACAGAGATACTTCCAATCAATCAAGGTAAGCAAAAGGGAACATAAAAGTCTCCTAACCCAACTGGCTTATTTTATGGTGAAGATATAGAAGTCCAGAGCAGATAAGTAACTTGTCCTAGGTCTTGTAGCCAGATAGTAACAGAGCTGGGGCTAGCACACACCTCACTGCTCTTAGCACAGTGCTCTGTCCACCATGCTTCACAGGAAACAGTGTTTCAGTTAGATCTTACTTAAGGAATTACCATGCCAAAATGCCCAGTGAGGAGACTGGTTTGACCAGAGGTGAGAAAACACTGGGCCCAGAACACAATGAAACCTGAATGCCAAGCAGAAGATTTGCGGCTACATCTTAAATACTGTGAGTCAAGAGGGAAGCCTTCCCTGCAGGATACTCATATGAAAGTGGCTTTTCAGAAGCTTAATTTGGCAGTGAATTAGTGTGAAGAAAAGGCTAAAGAACTTGAGATGCATTAGGTACGAACTCTTCACTTCTCTAAAAATAATGCCTTTACCACCAAGATGGCAGCTCTCATTTTGTGGAGGAGGTTGTCAAGCATTGGAAACAGAGCTTTCTGGTCTCAAACTTCTTGAACCTCAAGTGGAAACTACTTATAACTAAAACATCTCGGAAGGTGGTTGGTACTGGCCTGTAATCATGTTATTACAGCCTCCCACCTTTGTTACTACTGTCTCCAGAGGAAGGGGTTGAAGTTTGGGATGGAAACCAAACTATCAGCATGTGTTGTTCCCCCAAAAAATCCACACTATGTGTTTTATAAATCAGGATCCCCTCACTAAAATACTTATTGTTTGAGGACATTCCTGAGAACATATATATGCATTGTAACCAAATTATTATATTCACATTTATTAACCTCTTTTTCATGCTACCTTATTCATATTTTGCTCTTTTTATTTGTGATTGATGGTGTTATTTTTTTTTTTACCGAGTCCTAAGGTGATGATGATAATGATAGTGATGGTGCTAATAACAACAAATACATAGTAGTCCATTGTAAATGGCAATGAATGAACAATAGCTGCCATTTATTAGTGGAAATTACTGGTATTTGATGTAATGCTAGATTCTTTATATACATTTCTCTGATCCTAAATACAACTCCAGCGAGGTATTATTGCCTCCTTTTAACGATCAGGTAACTGTGGTTCACAGTTGTCACAGAATGTCCCAAGGATAGCCTCTCTAGTGAGTGATACAGCTGAGAATTCAGTCCACCTCCACCATCTTGGACTCAAGCATCCAATCACTCTGTTATACTGTGTTCTTGGGAGTCAGGAAGGAAAAAATGGGGGAGTAAAGAGGTGGAAGTAGGGAGGCAGGAAGCAGGGAAACAAAAATGGTGAGAAAGATTAAAAAAAAAAAAAGAAAACTTGAATGTCACAGTAAAAGTTGTCAAGTTCTACAGAGCATATTGAGTCAAAATAACTCCTCCAGCCAGTGCTGTGGCTCACTAGGCTAATCCTCTGGCACCCCGGGTGCTAGTCCCGGTCAGGGCACCAGATTCTGTCCCAGTTGCTCCTCTACCAGTCCTGCTCTCTGTTGTGGCCCAGGAAGGCAGTGGAGGATGGCCCAAGTGCTTGGGCCCTGCACCCCATGGGAGACCAGGAGAAGCACCTGGTTCCTGGCTTCGAATCAGCGCATTGCGCCGGCTGCAGCACGCCAGCCACAGCAGCCATTGGGGGGTGAACCAACAGCAAAGGAAGACCTTTCTCTCTATCTCTCTCTCACTGTCCACTCTGCGTGTCAAAAAATTAAAATAACCCCTCCAATGTACAAAGCAATGTGTTATGCATGGGTAGATTATTTTGGGCACAAGGCATGAACAGGGAGTATTTCTAGGAAGAACTTCTATTTCAAAGTAAATTCTGAGACTAATACACAGGAATTTGGGTTCGTTCTTCTCCATAGGCAGAAGTTAGATGAAAAATGTTTAGACTGGAAGACAACAGTAGTAGAAAGGGAAGGGTCTGAGAAGTGACCTAACTAATGATAAACAGCTAAACTGTTAGGTATTCCTGCATCAGAACTTTCACCAACTTTCTAGAGAGCAGGCAGTGCATGGCCCTCAGTGCATACCTAAGTTAGTCAAACATCATCTTGGTGGCTCATTCTGGCAGCCATATATTCCTCAGACATAGCAGCCACTCCTACGGAGAAGTGACTGGAATGAAAGTTTGATTGGCCACTTTTTATCAGGAAAACCAATTCTAAGAACTTCAAAGAAGCAGCTGACATTTTCTAAGAATCTTCTATCAGTTCCCAAGGTTATGTAGGGCTTAACAGGAGAAATCATGATTCTAAAAGACCCAAGTCACTTAAAGATCTAACAACTCCAAGAAAACAAGCTGTGAGAATAATAAAGTACTGGAGAGACCCCTTACATGGCAACAGAGTTATGGTAGATTTACTTCTCACTAGACTGACTGACCAAACACATGATGATAGCGCTTTGAAAAGAACCCTGTGACTAAAAAAGGGTGTCATTTTCATCTTTTAGAAAACATTATTCAACATTTAAAGTCAGTCTTGCCTTGCATTTACCTAAGAATAACTAAAATAGTCAAGTAAGATCTGGGAAGCGCTATTGAGCCTTTTTGTCCTGATCAAGTTGGGATTCACTTTCTTCCATGATTCTGATTGGGCAAACACAAGGGACTCTCACACATGGAAGCTCAGAATCATGTGTTTCTGGTAGGAGGAGCCATGATGGAGAACTGCCCTCACCACCCTCTCAAGTGGAGCAAGCTGGCAGGCAGTCTGGGTTTAGTCAAATTCTTTCCTCTCTGCCCAAAAAGTCTGCCTTAATTTACATAGATTAGGTCATACAGCTTCTGCCTCAGGGTTTTGTTTTGTTTTAAATGATTATTGATTTTTAGAGCCTTCCATTTCTACACATCCAAACTCTCTGCAGCACACTATGAACACAGCAACAGTGCCTTAATTTGGGGTATTTTTTGGCTCTGTGATATTTCTTTTTTTTTTTAAAGAGAAGAATTCCAAATGACATTCCATGAGAAACAAGAGGTTCAGTTGACTCGATCCAGAAAACAAAGCTTCACATCTTGAAATACTATCGATGTTAGAGAAAATGAAGTGTGAACTTCTGTGGGTGGACTGGGGAGGGGTGCCGTACATTTACAAAGACTCAGGCAGCTGTTTGAATACAAAGAACATGGAGGTTTTACAGTCCATCTCTAGGCCCTCACTAGTATGTGGTGACAAGCAGAGAGGTAAACTGAGTAAATCACACACACCAGTAGCCCCAGCCATGAACCAGCAACCCAAGGTAAGAGCATTTTGTGGTAATGATTAAGGGGCCCATAAGTAATTCACCAATTAACAAGCTTCGCTTTTGCTAGAAACGATGTGATGTCGCAGCAACTGTTAATGGCCCACTATGTACCAGTGGAGAAATCTTTGTTTCGATTTCTTCAAATTTTTGTTTTTCCAGTATGGGGAAAGGTTACACTGTCTACTAAAACATTTTAAAAATGAAGCCTTTTTGTCTGTTGCCCATAGTTTGAAGCAAGAGCAGAGCATTTTTTCATACTGTAAATGTCACACACAGGTACCCATGTGCATACACACCAACTTTTTCCCACTCTCCCTTAACCACTCTGCTAGACTTGCAAATCTGTTGCATTTATGTTTGATCTTAATTCCAGTATAATATAGATTTTTCCAAGATGTGATTTCTTAAATTGATGGCAATTTTTTTTAATGGTTAAAAAAAACTCCAAATAATGATGGGTCCCTAGCTATTTTCTTTTGAGAAGTTAAGTAATTTAATGGGGCTGATTTTTTTTTTTTTCAAACTTTTACGGCCAGGTGGCTCTAGGGGATATTTTGTTGAACACTGATTAAAAATAATTTCTTCTAAATGAGACCTGACCACAAAATGGAACCATTAATGGGCAGGGACATTGTCACCAAAGCGGAAACCACGGCTGATTGCCTCTTGTACCTCCCACCACACAAGCATTTTCTCCCTTTTCTTCTCCTTTTCTTGCGCTTAATAGCAGAGTAAATAAGCAGCCAGCAAGGCCTAAATGTTTTCGGCCAAAAACAGAGTCCAAACTCCTCAGAGAAAACATTTGGCCTCTGTGGTTTTGTAATATGTTCCAGAACACCAAGTTCAGTGAGGAACATTGTGAAAAACTCCCATCCAGTGGAATGATGGTGGGGAATGTTACAGTATCAGAAGTTTCAATTGGTCCTTTTCCTGCAGGCCCATAATGAGGCTTGTAAAAAAAATAGTGCTATGTGGAAGTTCTCATGGGAAAAATGAATGGCAAGAAATCCTAGCTTTAAAAGAAACAGCTAATCTGCTAGTTTGATTGTTCTTCAAAACGTACGCTGAACCAATGAGCCTAATTAAAAACACTTGGCCTACTTCTATAAGGCATCACAGCCTTCTCTATGCTTCGTTTGTATACACCGCAAAACTCCAGATAGACTATTATTTTTTCAAGTGCTCACTAACAAAGTGCTGACTTTGTTGGGATGGCTGAGCTAATTTCTTGAACTCAGTGTGAAACCTTAGCTAAACAAAATTGTGGTAATTTTCCTTAATTTGTAAAAGTGATTGGAGTGCAAACAAAATTTTCCTCTTGGGTCAATCCTATAATTTTCAATTAACTAAAACTAATCGTCAGGCAGGCACCAAACCTGCATTTTGTTTAAAGGGCTGGGAGGCATTTCCAAGGGTCAGGATGCATTAATTGTTTTTATAATTTTGAGACAGAGAGACTAAGAATCATGTTCAGTTTTGTTCCTAGCATTAAAATACAGGAGAAAGATGTTTTGAGATAAAATGTCACAGCAAAATAAAATTTGTCGATTTAATTGTATGATTATAATTAGGACGCACTAACAGTGTTATCCCTTCACTGCTATGCAATCTCTTTCAAAGCAACTTCTGCTTTGGAGTAAATGTGGCCCCATGATCCTTTGCATGAGTGTAGGAGATCTAGGATGGGTTCATATAGACAGATACCCAGACCGACACTAAGCAGGAAGCCAGGATTTCACTACTCGGAGTGCAGTCCTTTAGTAAGCAGCATCAGTCTCACTTGGGAGCTGGTAAGAATTAGAGTCTCTGCTACAGCAGAATCTGAATCATAAAAATGATCCTTCTATATCTGGTTTACACTGTACCATGTGGGGATCTTTTCCAGTCCATGTTGGGTACTTAGACCATTCACCTGAAGTATCTGCACAGAGATCCCACCTGGATCTGAGTCCCTGAATACAAAAAAATACAAAGACAGTTTGTATTCCCTCTCCAACCCAAGCTCTCTACTACAAACTGGCCCAAGTACCAAGGCTATTTTCAGGAGGACAAAATGCAACTTAATGAAAAGAACCAAGCTCAAATTAAATATGACAACTGCCAAATGTATAACACAAATGCTACAAGTAAACTCGAAGAAAGTTGGATTCCGACTGTCCATGAGAGCACATTCCCACTCTATAAAGCACACCAATCCCAGCAGTTTGGCTTAACATCCAGAGAGACTCAAGAGTGTTCAGCGCACCTCTTTCCCCTTCTCTTTTTCCCATGCTGCTTCTTTAGGCATTGGGCTAATTGTTCCAACAGCTCTGCCATTCAGCACACACACAGAGATACATTTTTAATAACAATAGATGCTACTCATTTAGTCAAGGATTTCATGAAATGGACAATGTTGTATTAACAGAAACTGGATCGAACAGTAATATACTAGCGTATGCCTATAAAATACAATAAAAATCCCCACAGGCCACGGAAGTTCTCCGTTCACCGTGGCAGTGGTTCTTACCTGTGTAGATGAATCTGCCTGGCGTCCCTTTGCAGAACTGCTTGGATTTGTAGGACAATGTGACTTCCACAACACCGGGGATGTGCCGAGGAGGGGTCTGCACACGAATGGCATGAGGAGTAATCAACTGGAGGAGAGAGTGGGGGGGAACTGTCATTACGATATGTGAAAGACTCATTTTGCAGCTTCCCTATCAGTTCTCCATAAACAAAGCTTTAAAACACATAATTAACCTGTCAATGTTTAAATGCAATCTCGATGGAACCTTTATAAAAGACACTGACAACAATATTTACAAGTGCTCTGAGCACAGCCATAACAACATTATCTGGGTTTTCCTACACGGCAGGCACTCTGCTTCCTGGTTTGAAAAGGGAACCTGGCCTAATGAAATGATTTATCTACCACAGGATATCCTTTGGAAAATCTCTGTTTGAAACAGACACCCCATTCTGAGTTGAGCTTTGCCATGCCTCTCCTGAAGTTGATGGGCCTGGTTTTTGAACTGAGCCCCAAAACACGTGGACAACACAGAGGTAGGAAAACAGTAGGCCCAGGCATTCTGATTAGCTGCAGAGCACATACATGAAAAGCCCTGAAGATCAGCAGTGCTTTAACTACCAGAGGCACAATCAAAGAGCTTTAAAGGCAAAACCAGAGAAATCTGCCTCCCTGGCATAGCTTAAGGTTCTGGCAGAACGGAGGACTGTCCATAAAAGAAAAATGGAAGGCTGGTGAGGGAGCTGCCGAACACTTGCTGGTCCACTGTGCACCCCTGTGCACAGCGAGCAAAGCCACTGCTGAGCTCTGCTGGCAATCAGATTACACTGAGGAGCAGAATTTATTTTTTATTACTCTTATCTTTGTTTGTATAACAAAAATGTTATTAATGGCCGTAAAACTGGCATTATCTGGTTCTTTGAAAAATTCAGCTCTGGTATTTGACTGGTTGACCTCTGATGGTACTGGATTCTACATGTTCTCTCCATGAGATCTGCAGTTGCCCACTCTGACTCTGTTCTGATGCACTTAGTTAACATTTGTGGTATTGAGTTTGTATACAGCAGATACTACATACAGTATGCAAGAGTTTATACTATCTTACGCATGTGCTGCTTTCATGAGGATAATCAGAAAGTACTTTTATTTTAGTGTGCAAACCAAGCTCAATTCAAACATCTCGCCCAGAGAATCACAGATGACACCGTGAGAAGTTGAATCTAGTTCCTGAATTCCCCAGGGTAAACTGCCCCAACACCAAGTCCTGGGAAAAGGAATGTGAAAAAGCTGCTCCTGCTGAAATCCACAAGTGGTTTCTGGCAAGTGTTCCCTCTTGAAACATGAGTAGGCATCAGAATAATACCATTTTAACTTAGAACGAGAAATGACTCAACCTCTTCTGTAGAGTATAAGGATACTGAGCTTATTTGTTGAAGACATTCAAAAGATATTTCAGTACGACCAGGCTCACATGGAGACTGGGTTGATTTCTACAGCTAACGGTTCTGAATGGCTCAAGGTTCACCCAAACAAGCACACATACAAAAATCATGTCTTAACATTTTGTCCTATTGATGTTGAAATTCCTCTCAAGTGTATTATGCACTTTCAAAAATAAGTAACGTGTATATAATTTAACTTAGTCTTAATGAATCAAGATCACTATTTGGAATACTCTGTATTGTATCTCACTGTAAGATGTAAATACTCTGACTACTGAGGCATGAAGGGCCACTTTCTCCTGCACTAAATGGTTCTAAATAGCACAATTTTGGAATCATTTTTATTTTACTCTGTTTCTTTGCATGTTTTTTCCTCCTGTGGCTCACTGTATTTTCTCATTTGCTCTTGTGATCTATAAGCATAGGACCAGGAAATCAAATTTAATGTTCTATAGAGAATAGGAGAGGAAACAGGTGTTGAAGGATACTACAAGATGATCTTCCAAAATCTAGTGCATGCTAACATCAGTTGTTCAGGGAGCATTCTTTCAAAGTTGGGAACTAACATTTGTCAAGTACCTAAGAAGTAGCTACTGCAAAGCTCGAGATTTTATATAAAACCAGTAGTTTGTTCAGGAAAATGGCTTTTTGTTTTTCACCTGTGAAAACAGTTTTCAAATGATTAACCTGCATAAGATTGCCCTGGTAATCTGCAATAACATCCTTTAGGTGGCAGGAACAAATACTTCCTTTCTAATCACAGGGAAGAACTGTTCATATGGAAACTTTAAAAGGTAGTAACAAACTCTGATACTTCACATCCAAAGCCTGTGTGTTTTCTATACATACTCTTGCTATCTTCTCTTTCCATTTATTGCCTCATCCTTTGCTGACTTTGAAAGTAAAGGTTCTTATATTGTTATATTTCAAACATGCTTTTATTTATGAGTTACTTGGGATTTACAATAATACTTAAAAGAACCTGCAGCCAATTAGAAAATCCTTCACCTCTCTTCCTTTTTCTTAAAAAAAAGATTATTAATAAATAGGTGGATAGAGATTTCTTTCTAAGTTTATGTGCTTATTACCTACAGACGATACACTAAGGAACAAAATTCATGGGCTTTACTAGATATGACTGCAATGAAACTACTGATTGTCTGTGAGGTTTTACCATAAAGCGTTAGGCTCAGGAAATTCAAACAAATTTTCATTTGCAATTTCATTTTCGAGTTTAATCAATTACCCTAACTAAAGCAGAGATTCCTTCTTGAAACAACTGTCCTTCACAGATGAGGTTAAAATCTGAGTCATCATTAGAGAATGAATTCATTAATATTTCCCCTGCTGTCAATATTGGTCTGGGAACAGTCTCTAGCATTGATGGCTTAAACAAGAGAACCATTGTGGGTGATGGCTATCAATTTGAAGGCATAGGTTTAGTTACTAACCATTCAAAGAACTATCAAATTTATTGCTGGTAAGAATGTCAGTAGTCATTCAAAACGAATTCTCTCATTTTCACAGCTAAAGATATAAAAGTTGAAAAAAAGTTTAGTGGCTTCAAAAAATGATCAAACATCCTAGGAGAAGGACGTTATTTAGCGAAGAGGGTCTAGACTCCAAGGCCCTCAGATCCAGGATTTCACACATCATTCCAACCTGGTTGGACTAAGGGGAGCCACTCTTAGCAACCAGGGTAGAAAGGTCTGTATTAAGTCTAAATTTTCCACATTTCCATAATTCAAAGATCTCTTTCTCATGTTATGTCATATATATATACACAACCTAGGCAATTCTGTACTTAACAGTTTTAAGTGGATTATCTGTTTGTTTTAAAACTTATTTTAAGAGGAAATTTTAAATTGCTACCATAATTGGAAAACTGCCAACTAAGAATGTATTGTAGACAGTAATCTCAACATTAAGATGTTAAATTCTAGCTGGATACTGTTGGAAACCTGGAGGACTTTACTGAAAAAGAGGATTAACTAGTTTTAGATATAAAAGACTTATTTGCCCCAACTGAGACTTTCTTCCTTAGCATAAATCAAAAGTGCAAACAAGAGACAGAATAACTTTCTCACTGGGTGATTCAGTCCTGTTTAACAACTGTTGAACCCAAAATTGTCTCCTGTTCTGACAGGGTACATGCCCTACACTCTGGGAAATTCTCTTCTGTGTGATTAGAGGGCAGATGCACTGTTGACTTGACCTCTAGAACTGCAAATCAAACAAGCTGGGTTAGAAGTAACGATTCTGAAACTATAACATCTGACACTACTTTCTCCCTCGTTGGAAGTCTTCACTTTCTTTACATCTTTTTCTTTTCTTCACCGTCTTTACATCTCACTCATTCTCACATGTAAGACTTGCAAAGTGTCAGAGTTTACCATAGCATTTCACATTCACCAGCTTTTAAAACCCATCCTGTACACCAACATATTCCAGATGAGAAGTGTTGAGTGTCAGGCAAGGTGATTAATATCATTTGAAATACTAGGAAGAAACTCCATCTCTTATGCCTATAAGTAACTGTTTTCCATAACTCTTCTCTTACTCATTGGGGCCTATTTTGGTTTTCCTCATTACTCCATTTTTCTGCCAACTTGTTACCTGTGGAAATTTTACAAGTTCTATCACATCTTTAATTTCCCTCTTTTTACTGGCTTACCCTTTCTTGAGTTTACTCATTGACTCAACCACCTCAGATAAACTGATACCTGCAGACTTGCTCTCTTTGGCCAAGCACCAATCTTTTATAAGCAACACAGCCACAGCATCTCTCCAAAAACATGTCTTCCTGGCACCTCAATCACAATAGGACCCAAGTTAAATTTTATCATCTTACTCCCTCCAAATGTACTTCTTGCCACTGAATTCCCTAAGATACTACAATCCTCCAAATTGCTCAAAATAGAAAACATGGAGTTATCTTTAGTTTTTCTAATCTGTAACACATGCTGACTGCATCCGCACCGGATTCCAGCGGCAGTTCTTTGCTTCTGCACTTTTCATTTTGCTCAGGTCGTCATCCTTTCTTACTCAGACTACTACAGAATGCTAATTGCCTTTCAAAATGGTCTCTCTCTACTTTGACTTTCTCTGCCAAAATTATCTCCTTCAAATGTAATATTACCATGTCATGCCCTGACTCAAACCTTCGGCTTTCCACTTTGCCTACAACATATACTACAAACTCCTTGGCATAATGCTCAAGGCACTCCATGGCCTGAGAGCCCATCTATTACGCTCGCTGCTTTTCCCTTCCCCACACTCGAGTATAGCACATGTGAGTATATAGGAACATCACACCCCTGCCTAACATTTTTGCTTTGTTTCTTACCATTCCATGCCTACACATTCCCCTATGGATATTCCAATTGTTCTTAGAACCCTGAACATAGGCTCTCTCTTCCAATAACTTTACTAATCCACAAAGTCAGGATTGCCTGCATCTTTGTGGGAATTTATACAATTATACAATTTATATTGGAACATTTAGCAGCTTATTTTCTTTGTGCTATGAAGATTTTTCTACATATTCTTCTCCAATTAGAGATCAGCAAGAGTTTAATTCACACTTGTGTTCTTTAAAGTAGTTAAATGAGTGCCTGACACTGATGGTATTTTTAAAGTATTTCTGGAATATATGTACTTGTAAATTGGATCACAATTGTGCTAGATCTTTGGGTCCCCCAGGCACAGTGATACTATCCATAGGAGTCCACTCTTTCCCTTTTGAGAGGGAAAGAGTTCTCTTCCTCTGATTCGTTCCCCTCACCTCCTACCCAGGAGCCATGGTGGCTGTAGTCAGGCTGGGGATGAAATCAGGAGTCAGGAACTCAGTCGGAGTTTCCCACCTGAGTGGCATGAGTCTTATGTTGAGCCATCACTGCTGCCTCCCAGGGTGTGTTAGCAGAAGAGTGAGGAGCGAGAACTAGGAATTCAAACACAGGTACTCCAATATGGGGCACAAGCAGCTTCACTGGGATCTTAACTGTGAGGCCTAACACCTGCCTGGGGTCCTTGGTTCTTAAAGCAATAACATTTAACCCTGATTCCCTAACTATGTTGATCTTAAAATTATTCATTTGGCCTAGCACCTGTGTCCCAATGTAAGCATGGGACCACTGTATTTCATCTAAATGGTAAAAAAGATGTCTAAAGTCCTGTGACTCCAGTAACAAGTGACAAAATAAAAAAAAGGTAAGAAATGTGTACTGGGGCCGGCACTGAGGCACAGCAAGTAAAGTCGCTACCTGCAGTGCCGGCATCCCATATGGGAGCCGGTTCAAGTCCCGGCTGTTCCACTTCCGATCTAGCTCTCTGCTATGGCCTGGGAGAGCAGAAGAATGGCCCAAGTCCTTGGGCCCCTGCACCCATGTGGAAGACCTAGATGAGGCTCCCGAGTTCAGATCGACACAGCTCCGGCCATTGCAACTGGTTGGGGATGGAAGATCTCTCTCTCTCTCTCTGCCTCTCCTTTTCTCTCTGTGTAACTTTCAAATAAATAAGTAAATCTTTAAAAAGAAATGAGTACTAAGCAGGTAGTACACAAAAGAACCACACTGAATGTTAACCATATTTATTCCCAGAATGACATTAGACCTCATTTCTCTCTCTTCCGTGTGTGTTGTGTATGTGTGTGTGTGTGTGCAAGTTTGTGTGTATAAATTCCCCAAACTTACACAGGAAATACTAGTCACATAAATAATTATGGAAAAAAATAAATGTATACATACGCAGGTTCTTCTTTTAGTGTAAGAAAATCAGTAGTAAAAATTAAAAAATAGAATACCACCAGTTTGGAGCAGTATCTATCTCATGTAGTTACATAAAAACTAGGAGTATATGTGCATGGAAGATACACTAAAAGGGAAAACATCAAATGTAACAGAAGTTACCTCTAGAGAGCAAAGGTACAGGTAGTTTTATTTTCTTCTGCATGACTTTTTTAATTTCCCTAACTTCTCAATAATAAAATAATACAGCCCAAAGAAATTAAGGTGAAAACACACGTGGTTTCTGCGGGACCTTACAAAGGCTGCCAGCATGCCCGGACACACTGGTGACAACAATTCTCCCTCCAGACTGCCCATATATGCACTTTATATTCTCTGGACACAGAACACAGGACCAGAAGCACCCTGTGGAGGAAAGCCAGGTGAAGCACACTCATTCTGTTCTCTGGGTGCAAAGCAAGGCTGTGGTGGCCATGAGACAAAGCCTGACATGGAAGCTGCACAATGGGTCCACTCCTTCACTTGATCTTAGCCAAAAGGCTGAGATGTGTGGGGCCTCTCCACAGAAACGTAGGTCTCAGGAGAGAGGTTTCACATCCAGCTGTGCACATGGAGCAGAACTCTCGAGAGGCAACCTGCAAACTTAGGAAGGTCAGAGGAGGGGCATGGAAGGGACAATTCTCCAAATGGTTTTTATAAAGCCTCATGTTATCCAAAGTGTGCCCTGTGTGGTAGGTTAATCAGAGTGCCAGTATTTAAAATCATTGATAGAAATTTTGTAGAATTCTGTAGATAAACAGCAAGTCGTGGGAACTGCTTTCTTCTCTGACAGCCAGGAGCATTTTTTAGCTCAATCACTCCAGTTTTTCAGAAACTGAGGATGCTGATGCTCTGAGTGATGACTTCAGCACTAACTACCTTTCCTTGTCTTCTTACCATGCACCAAGCATTTGGTCAAGCTCTGTCACTGGTTTATATTCTACACTATTAGGGGCCAGGAGTAGTCATGAGCTGGTTCATAGATGAGGAAAATGAGTTTGAACAAAGTTTAAAATCATGCTCAAGGAACCAATTAGAAGGGGGAAGGCATCCTAATGACTGCCATTGTGCAACTGCCACTGCCTCTCCTTATAACTGTTTATTGTTTGTCCATAATTTCTGGTACATGTACTTTGCACCCTAACTCTGCCTTTGAGAGCACAGATTGAATCCTGAGCTTCTCCTGTGCCTTCAAAGGTCCTGGGAATATTGTAGCTACTCAAAACCACCTTTCTCCTTGATGAATGAACAAGTTGAGAATGATTCCCCAGCAAAACAAAAAAGGCAATGCCAAGATAAGCCTTTATGCATATTTTCCAACCAATGGGACTATATAAAATAAATGCAATTGGAAGTTCCAAGCCACAAAGTAAAAAAAAAAAAAAATGGGGATTACTAGAAAGCACGCTAGTGATTTTTCATTTCTACTCTTCAGATTTAATATTTTGCCCTTTATTACCTTCAGCACTAAAAGGTGAAGGAAATTAAAAGTCCAAAACAAGCAAAGACTCAAAGAGAAGAGGGAAAAAAGTTTCTTCTTTGGAAAAGTGATTAACACTTTAGACTAGAAAAAGCTTAAAGGGGGCACTGATAAAAAGCTTCCAGAGACAGCCAGGGTTGGAAGATATACCAGCCCACTCAACTACTGGCACTTGCCACCCTGTGCCTCAGTTTACAAAATCTACTGCATTAGCTCTCATCTGTTCTGTGGAGGTACTGATAATATTATTAAATATGCTTTTTGTTTGGGTACAGCTTCTCTAGGGACCCTGAAACATTTTCCAGATTAATTTTTTAATTTATGTATTAATAATCCTCACAGCATTCTCCCTCCACCTCAATTACTATAATAATATCCATCTCTTTTGAGATAGGTAGGGGGTACTGAGTGATGGACATGAAGCAGACACTTAAATAAGGAAACTATAACATAAAAACATAATTAAAGCTTTGTAACCAAATCAAATTAAGGACATTTAAAGAGATACCACAGTGCTACTGACCAAAAAAGCAACTTTGCTTTCCACCCACTCTAGAACATTGATGTCATTTAAAAATATACTTTTCCTGAGTTACTAAGGGAAAAAGTGGGTATTCTTGGAAACAGTGTTGACTGGACCTCCATTTTATATCTCTATTTTCCTGTGGTGGATACAATGCTACTGTGAGGACACCAGCTCCTCTCCCAAGATCCTCAGTGTATTTTGGTTTGTTCTCTAATCAGAGCTGTCTGGATTTCGTAACACAGATTCTTTCATTCCCAAGAATCATCTGTCTCAAAGGCAGTATATGATTTCTCAGAGAATGTGAGAGAAAGCCAGTGGAGGCATTTACTGTTTCACAAACATTCTGGTTTCTCTTTGCCCCTAAGAAAATAACTTTAAACCAGTGTTTAGCAAAATATGGTGGGTCACATGAATCCCCAAAGATAAACTTTATGTATGAATTTCAGAGAGACTTTTGAAACCAAGTCTCAGGAGTTGAGTTAACTAGAGGACTTAAATCCTAGCTTTTGAATAATCAGCAGTGTTATCTGACACTGTTTAGATTACCCTCTTTAGAGAAATACACTTAGACACCTAGCTGTATTATCTGTATTCTTCAAGAAGAATATAAGCCCCAAGTAGAAATTAACTTGGCCTTTCTTTTTTTGACTATGTTCACAACATTTAACAGGACCTTGAGACTACTAAAGACTTGTTGAACATCAAATCAATAAATATCATTATGTTATTCACCACTACTAATTATTAAGATTCATCAAAGTCCCTTATGAATCTAGACAAAAAAAAATAATCAACATTACTCCCTTCAGCATTAGTTTTGCTAAAAACAACTCCCCCCAAAATCAAACTAACAAACAAAAAACCAATTTACTTGGCTACTACAAATTTCATGGTATCCTCATTAAGCACTCACAAAAATATATACTGTCCCCTTTTCTGACCAGTAGCTAACCAAATCTCTAAATCAATGCAGTTAATTATACGAAAGAAAGCAACAACAGATCATGTTTCAAAATGACAGATTTGGGAGAGAAAGACTGAAACAAAACATAATGCTTCAACTGCCTTTGGTTTGTGGGTTTATTTATTTATTTACTTATTTTGATATTTATTTTTTAAATAAACTTCCTCTAGCTCTCTTCCCAGGATGTAGATCTTGTGCCAACTGGGCCCCATTTATGATTGGATCCCATCCTGGCCATCTGGGAGCTGGAGAGCCAGTGGTGAGTTCCTGAGGTCCAGGGTATTACAGAAGGAGAGAATCAGACACCAGCCACACAAGCCCTGTGGTTTGCAAGAACACAATGAGCTCTTTCTCAAGGCTTGTTTTTCTAAACTCAGTCAAGAAGGAACATCATTCTCAACTGGAAACTGGATCAAGAGTCTGTGTTACTGCTTGTTTGTTTAAAAATTAAAATACAAAAGGAAAAAAGAAAGCCCGAAGCATTTATGAATGAAGCTGAATACTTGGAATCAGCATTGGCAATTAATAGAGCAATCTTTGCCTATGGAATTAGGAAAGAAAAAATATAAGAAAGAAAAGACTGATAGAGGAGTAAGCAAAGAATGAACACACCTTTCACCAAAAGATGGTTAGTGTCTTTCAGAGGACTAACAAGAGGGTTAACAAAACAGTCACAGAGACTCCTTCTAACATTTTTGTGGTGTAGTTTATATGTGCATACTGTATACATTGATGCTTGTGCATATATTCAGTAATTAACATGTACCTTCAGCTAACGAGATGCTACACATAGGTAACCTTTACAGTTCTAAAATTCCTTTTACTACTGCAGCCCTAATTGCTTCTGCTGGAAAAACCCTCTGAGGATGTACTACACACATATTGCTGTGTTAAGCAGAATATATTGACATGATTGCAGCTCCTCCTTGATGACTCAGAGCCACTGTCATGATGAGCAGTCATCAATGTGGTATACAGTGATATGTGTAATTCTGTATCTGCCTTTCAGGTTTTCCATTTCTGCCCTTCACATTAGGCGGCCAGCTGTCACTCCTGCTGTCCCTGAGCTTATTTCCAATACCCTGCCTCCATATACGATGTGCCTCTAGTTTACTCTTTGCAATTTGTTGTGACCTAATAAATCAAAAAGCATAGTTCATTAAAAATTACTGTTGTAGTTGCTCCAAAATCTTTTGTTTTATTTACTTTTTTTTGTTTGCTTCTGGTTTCATACTAAATTTTTGAGAGTTGACGTTATTATAACACTCATTTCTGAATAAATGAGTTCCAACATACTCATAGGGTATGGTCAGGAGATTCTCTGGAGACTGATGGATTTAGATTCAAATCCAAGCTTTGCATATAATCAGATGGGGGAACTCTTACTTTCATATTTTTGGAGGAGGGTATGTCAAGGGGGAGCAGATTAGTTCTCTATATTATCATAAGAATTCATTGATATAATGCCTAAATAAGTTCAGAGAAAGGTATCACCTATATTAACCACACTGGTTTTATTGTTACTTACTCGTAATCATTTCCAGGAGATTTACACCAAGATATTTACTTGTATCCATATTGCACAACAAATATATCTAAAAACTACCTACCCCCATATGCATTAACAAAAACTAAACTACAATCTCACTATTTATTAGAGATATTGTGAATTATCTTCAAATACAATAGTTGCTAGTAAAGAGCATCTCTTGAATGAATGAATGAATGAATAGGAAGGTATTAGTGTTATTCAACAAATTTTCACTAATGCCTGCTCCAGGTTCTTGTGCTAGGCACAATGAGAAAAGGAGCTGAATTAAGCATGAATCTCTCCTTCAAAGGCAGAGTATGCCCTTAAATCACAATAATTTGAGATAAAAAGGTGGAAAGAATGTATATGATAGAGATGCGACAATAAAGAAATATATACGCAAGAGAAAATATTCTATGCCTGAAGCAATAAGAGAAGATGTCCCAGAAAGAGGTGGTGTTTTACAAGATTCTAAAGGTTAGAGGACTAAGAGCATAGAATCGAGGTAAAAGCATTTGGTCGGGTTCGGGGTGGGGAGGGGGAAGGATTGGCAAGAGCAAGACAATATGGCATGGGCAAAACACACACACACTCACACGCACGCGCGCGTGCACGCTTCTGCACAGGAGCAGCTAAGAATTCAATGTCACTAGAACATAAATTCAAGTGAAGAACTGCAAAGATGCTTAAAGGAAAGACATTTAGCCTAGCAGTTACGATGCCTGTGTCCCGCCTTGGGATACTTGGGCAGATACTCAACTCTATCTTCTGACTCAAGCTTATTTTCAGTGCAGACCCTGGGAAGCAGCTGTGAGGGCCCAAGTAACTGGGTTCCTGTCCTCCAGGTTGAAGCCTTGGACTGAGTTCCTGGTTCCTGGCTCCCAGCTCCCAGCTCTGGCACCCCTATAGATGTGGGGATCTGGGAAGTAAACCAGTGGATGGGACCTCTCTCAGATAAGTAATTTTTTAAAAAGAATCTTGAATTCCAAAGTAAGGAATGATGACGTTAGGGAAGAGGCAGCCGTTGCAGCAATCAGTGAACACACACACAACACTATACAGACACTCATTTCTTCACACAGGTTTCAGCGACTGCAGCCAGGTGTGAATTCTCTTTGGTTCATATTAAAATTAGAAACGTTTCACACTTCTGTGGTTTTCATAAGTTATAGGCACATATGTGCACCACCTCAATACACTGTAAACAACTAGCTGAAAATGTCAAACGATGCTTTAATTATCTATATAGAGGATAGATTTCAAGTGCTTTGGTCGTCAAAAACAAAAATATAGACTGGGGCATTTTTAGGTTAGTGAGGATGGCTATTACTATGTAACTATATTTAAAAGGCTACTAGGCCATTTGTATCTTCTTTTTAATATGCTGGCTCATGGACAAATGAGTCCCCATAAAATTACTCCAGCTTGAAAGTTGTTTATCAAAGTCATATTCAAAGTTTAATGTAATTGATTCATACAAATAAAGTTTATAATCTTGCTTCAAGCTTCTTCCATATAATAGGTGGTCAGCCATATACATTTGGCCTATTGGTTAAGACGTTTCCATCCCACATCAGAGTGCCTGAGTTTAACTCCCAGCTCCAGGTCCTGAGCCCAGCTTCCTCTTAATCCATGCCCTAAAGGGAACAGGTAATGACTCAAATACCTGGGTCCCTGCCTGGACCGAGTTCCCAGTTCCTGGCTGTGGCCCTCGCTTAGCCTCACTTTCACAATTTTGCAAGTCAACCAGCAAATAGGAGTTCTCTCTCTCTGCCACTTAAATAAATTTTTAAAAATTTAAAGTATAAATAGGTGACCCACAAGTATAGGTTAAACATAGATGCTGAAACATACATTTAAGAAAACTTAGGCAGCTGTAGATTATTTTAAATTCAAGCCATTTAGTCAACTTTGAATTAGATATGTGAAATAAATGAACACAATCATTTACATTGCATATTTTTATTATGGAATTTTAAACTGTATGATCTTTGAGATATCATTCCATAAAGTGTGATATAGGTGAGTTACTAGTGTGCTGATGTAATCACACATGAAATTTGGAAAGGTTTAGTAAATTTATGAAAGTATGTTAAAATATTGTGGAAATTCCATGAGAAAATCTGGTACAACATAGATGAACTGGGGATGAAGCCAGGTGTCTGAGAACCTGGACTCTAATCCCAGCACTCCGGAGCAGCTGTCCAATTTTAGTATATATGCTGCCAAAGTGAACACAACGGAGCAGGTGTCCAGGTGTCCTCCAAAGATCCGTCACTGCACTTCTCTGGGACCAGTTCTTCCTCACAAAATAAAAATGCTGCCCTGATGGAGAAGTGTCCCTTAAAGCCCTGAAAATGTTAGACTTCAAAACTTATCATTTCATTTCATTTCATTTTCCACAGACTTTTTGAGCTTTTAGAAGTTCTTTATATTTACCCACAGGTTTCCTTCAGAAACCTTTCAACTTCTCTCCCTATCTCTAGGAATGCAGCTGCAGGCAGCGTTCATCTGCAAGAAGAACGCAGGTGTAGCTCCCAGAGACACGACCTGGTTCACACAGGGATCAAACCTTGGTTTCTCCCATCTGAGCTAAATGGTACCAGCAATCTTTAAACAGAATTGTCCTATAAAATCACACAGCATCTAATGACAAGCGGGCAATGACTAAAACCAGCTGCAAAATGAGGGAAATTTTATTCAGACCCTTGCAGTATTAAACATAATGGCTCTCTATTTCAGGCATGGAAAGCCAAGACACTGTGGCAAAAAATGTACTACATGGAGGATCTCTGTGAGTAAGACTCCAGTGGAAAGAAGTGGACATCAAAGAAGGATGTACTTTTCTCTGAAGGGAGAGAACTTCCACTTTGCTTATGGCTTTGTCTAAATACTGACAGAGATTGTGGATTCAAAAGGCTTCCATAGCCTAGGCAGCTCATGTCAAGAGCCTCGGGTGATCACTGATGTCAAACACAAGAGTGTTAATTGTTAATAACAAGAGTCACTGTGCACTAACTCCCCATGTATGACCTATGTCCTCAATAAGTTTTATTGAGAATTAACTGTAAAAACCAGCTCTCAAGCAGCTTTCTGTGTGTGTATGTGTGTGTGTGTGTGTGTGTGTGTGTGTGCGCGCGCACGCAAATTGTTGAAATAGAGTTGGTCTTCTGGGTGCAAAGTTAATTGAAAATGAATCTTAATGGAGAATGGGACTGGCAAGGGAGAGGGAGGAGGAGGGATGGGAGGGCTGATATGGTGGGAAGAATAACTATATTCCTAAAGTTGTACTTACGAAATTTGTATTCCTTAAAAAATAAATTTAAAAAAATTTTTAAAAGATAAAATAAATAACAGCTCTCAATATTCCTGGTATAATCTGAATGTTTCACAACTATTTCAGACAATTTTCTCACATCTATCCCAGTGCAATCTCTTCCTAATTGAATTTTGTGAATTGGTTTCATTAACATGAAATCAAAGTGCACTTCAGCCATCACCAATTTGCCTTCTTGTAAGGTGATCCTTTAGAAGAAAAGGGCAATAGAGTCAATAAAGTTTGAGGGGCTGGTGTTGTGGCTTAGTGAGTAAAGCCACTGTCCGTGATACTGGCATCCCATATGGGTGCCAGTTTGTCTCCCGGCTGCTCCACTTCCAACCCAGGCCCCTGCTAATGGAAAGCAGCACAAAGATGATCGAAACTCTTGGGCCTGTCACCCACGTGGGAAACTCAGATGAAGCTTCTGGTTCCTGGCTTCTGCCTAGCTCAGTCCTAGCCATTATGGCCACTTGGGGAGTGAACCCGAGGATGGAAGATCTCTGTGTCTGTCTGTCTCTCTCTCTCTCTCTCTCTGCAACTTAGGCTTTCAAAAAAAAAAAAAGTTCAAGACTTACTAAAGACTTTGATGGTCTACACAGTGAGTGTTGGTACTTCAAGACTCCTGCACAGTCTCAGAACCCAGCCTGCTGAAGACTTTGCCCAAATTTTCTTGACTCCCTCATCTCTCATGTGGCATCTATTAATATCCCAAAGAACTGGAATTCCACAGAACTGGAAGAAGAATTCAGGAAACACTATGGTACAAATCTCAGGTTTATTTCAGATTCTAGAAACTGAAGCAAAGAGAATAGAAATATTGACTGAAGATTTATCAACAGGGAGATGCAATTTTATGGCTAATTAAATTGTTTTGATGAGGTTCAAAGAGTCAGTCATCATATTTGTGTACTCTAAAAGAATACTGGAAGAAAAGAAGCTGCTTTCCATCCACTAATATTACCCCTTCTTACTTCAGGGGAATTTTAAGGGAAATAAATTCTAGATGGGAGTAGCATTTGGCAGAGCAGTCAGCTGTCACTTGAGATGCCTGCATCTCCTATCAGAGTGCCTAATTCAAGTTCCAGCTACATTGCTTTCATTACAGGTTTCTGATAATGCACATCTTGCGAAGCAGCGGATAATGGCTCAAGAACTTGGGTCCTTACCATCCACCTGGGAGACCTGGACTGAATTCCAGGCTCCTGGCTTCAGCCTGGCCCAGCGCCCAGCTATTGTGGGTATTTGGGAAGTGAACAAGCTTATTGAAGTTCTCTCTTTGACTCTTTCTCTCTCTCTTTCTGACTCTGTCTTCCAAATAAAATGGAAATGAATAAATATTCAAAAATCAATTAAAAATTAAACTTGAATTAATAGAATTCTAACACTGATTTCCAAAAAAATTGAGTGTAAGACCTTTTTTGTCAGATGAGGAAATAGTCTCAGTCTTGACCAGCTCCTTGCCTGTTGCTATCCCATGCAATTTAAATAACCCCCCCCCCTTTTTTTTTTGGACAGGCAGAGTGGACAGTGAGAGAGAGAGACAGAGAAAAAGGTCTTCCTTTGCCATTGGTTTACCCTCCAATGGCTGCCGCGGACAGCGCGCTGCGGCCGGCGCACCGCGCTCATCCGATGGCAGGAGCCAGGTGCTAGGTGCTTCTCCTGGTCTCCCATGGGGTGCAGGGCCCAAGCACTTGGGCCATCCTCCACTGCACTCCTGGGCCACAGCAGAGGGCTGGCCTGGAAGAGGGGCAACCGGGACAGAATCCGGCGCCCTGACCGGGACTAGAACCCGGTGTGCCGGCGCCGCAAGGCGGAGGATTCGCCTGTTGAGCCACGGCGCCGGCCTAAATAAACCCTTTTTTATAATATTCTCCTTGACTCCATGCTAAGCCCACCATGATACTTGCAAGCAATTACTATTCCTTAATCTGTAGTAATTCTCTCAGACATTTATATGATTAAATAAAAGCCACATGGTAGCCTGAAATACCTAGCAGAGAGATCCATCCACATGGAATAGAAACTTGATTTCTCAACAGTCAACTTATGACTATTCCACTCTCTCCACTTTCTAGAATCTTGTCTTGAGTATCAAACCACAAATTTAATACTAGATTAAATAAATACATTATGTAACTCTCAAATTTGCTTCCTGGGATCAAGTCATTTTTCCAAATAGAAGATCCCACAGAAATAAATAAAAAGATCCCACAAAACCCAACTTTAATTACCCATGGTACCTATTCCACTGATAGACAACCAGCAGGCAAGCTAACCAATACTCATCGTTTAGAAACAGAGGAATTCTGAAGAAGATATTCAAATAACATTGAGCTCTACAGCCACTGCCAGCTCCATCATATGTGGTTAAAAAAAAAAAAACAAACCAAGTATGCAAGTATGTCTCTGATCAAGAAAAACCTCAGTCCACTCAGTCCACATTAAACAGTAGCACACATCTACCTTGTTAGTTTTCCTAGGTTTATAAATGAGGAATCTTCAAAAAATTTGAGATTAAAATCTAAGTTTATTTTGGTGCAAACTTTTTTTAAAAACTGCATGCATAGTTTTCATACTATGCACTTTCCATTACTTTTGGAATACTCCTCATATAAAACACTAAAAAGTTTTTTATAGTTTTCCAGAGAAGGCAGAGTAAGGAGGCCAATAATACAAGTAAAATAATTTACATCCTAAAAAGGAGAGGGCAGTTCCCTGTGTAGTAACATACCACAGTAAACCACTGCCTGCATGATGCCAGCATTCCATATGGGCACTGGTTTGAGTCCGGCTGCCCCACTTCTGATCCAACTCTTTTAATATGCCTGAGGAAGCAGTGGAGGACGGCTCAAGTCCTTGGGCCCCTGCACCCACTTGGGAGATCTGGAAGAAACTCCTGGCTCCTGGCTTCGGCCTAGCCTTGCCTGGCTTTTCTGACCATTAGGGAGTGAACCAGAGGATCAAAGATCTCTCTGTGTGTGTGTGTCTTCCTCTAACTCTAACTTTCAAATAAATAAATAAATTTTATTTTTTTAAAAAAGAGGATAAAGGAAAAATAAATAACAAAAGAAGAGTAACCAAGATGCAAACCCATTTCACAAGAAAGCCACATGAACTTGGCAGCTGGCAGAAGGAAGCCTGAATAAGCGGCAAGGAGTGCCAGCCACCTTTCTTTTTTCCCACCCTCAGGGGGCAATCAGTGAGCTAAACTGAACTATTCATTTGCAAAAGATTGGGTGGTAGGGGAAGAACACAGATGAAGGTAAATTAAGCCAGCCCTATTTTCTTCTGCTCTTTTAAAAATTCTTTAGCTAAAAAAAGACTCCAAAGTAATATCATCAACTGCTAATCTAAAACATTATCTTCTGTCCTGGCCCACCAGCTTGCTTCCTGGGTACTTTGGAATACAGAATGAGGAGCTAGAGAAATGAAAAAAAGATACTTAGAATTGGAAGGTCTAGAT
The DNA here is from genome assembly GCA_949820135.1 of Sylvilagus floridanus. NCBI lineage: Eukaryota > Metazoa > Chordata > Mammalia > Lagomorpha > Leporidae > Sylvilagus > Sylvilagus floridanus. The sequence goes on from OX463241.1 coordinate 43,469,471, forward strand.
TCTAGAGATGGCATAAACTCCAAGATGATACACTCCAGAGCTCTGGATGGTCTTGGTTAAGTAGGAGTCCCACTTCAGATATGAGGCATCTTCCTTTAATTTCATAGGGACAAATTCTTTCTAGAAGGGAGTAGCTCCAACCACAAACATACCTAACTAGAAAATTCTGAAAACCCCTCTTATCTCTGATCGCATACATGCCAATTCTACCTTATCTTGGGATGTAACAGTAATTGCTAAGCTATCACCAACACAGGTAGGCATAGCACCTTAGTGTGATAAGGTAAAACTCTAGGATAAAAATCGTGGCATATGCAAATTCACGGAAGGCTAACAGGGAGCTGGACTGGTTGGGTTCAAATCCCATCCATACCACTTGATAAATAAACAACATACTTTACTTTCTTAAGCATCAATTTCCTCAGCAATAAAGTGAAAATATCATGCACAGTTGTGAGGCTCACATGAAAACCTTGCAAACACTTAGCATATTGCCCAACAGAGACTAACTGCTCAATGAATGTTAGCTAATAGCCACACTGCAATTTCCTTTAGCTTTTTTATAGATGTCTTCTCTTAAATATTCCCAGCGTCACATTCTTATTCTACCATGCAAAACTTGAGCAATGGCTGTAAACTTGACTAATAGTGGTTTTGTTTCTACAAAAACAAAAAGCACTCATATAATCCTATTTGATTAAAAACAACAATCATCATTGCTACCACTAATGCTATTACTACTACACCATCTGGCTTGCTGTACATCTCAATTTTTTTTTTTATCTTTTCCTATCATTCTTCACTTTCTTAAGATTGCATTTTCTCACCTATTGACTAGGACTTTTCCTACCTTGGTAAAAATATACAGTATCGTTCAAATTCAATCTCTAGCGCTATTTGGTTCTGTGAGTCATCTGAACTTCTATGAAACTCAGTTTACTCACATGTAAAATTACAATAACAAAACTATCTTACACAGGGATATCCAGAGGATTAAATAAACTAACACTCATAAAGTGCCTACACATGATAAATCCTTAATAAGCATGAGCTATTTCTCCATTTTTCAGTATTATACAATGGATCTTTTTACTCGGGGCAGTACCAAATTCTCTCCCTGTGCAAAAAGGCAGAGAAAATCATGTCTGTCAAATAGCCTGTGTGAAAACCTAAATATACCAAGAGTACTACACAAAAAGGCTTATTTCTGCAAGACCCATTATTCTGAACACAATCACGATAATAATAGTACAATTTAAAGTCCTCCATCCAGATACTCAACTGCAAGTGCTGCAGGGGATTTTCTTTTATTATTTTAAAAGAATATCTAGGGACTAACACAGGTTGTAGTGGATAAGGTCACGCCTACAGTGCCGGCACCCCATATGGGCACTGGTTCAAGTCCTGGCTGCTCCACTTCTGACCCAGCTCTCTGCTAAGGCCTGGGAGAGCAGCAGCAGATGGCCCAAGTCCTTGTGTCCTGCATCTGCATGGGAGACCTAAAAGAAGCTCTTGGCTCCAGATCAGTCTGGCTATTGCCACCATTTGAGGAATAAACCAGCATATAGAAGATACCTCTCTTTCTCTCTCTCTACCTCTATGTAACTCTGCCTTTCAGATAAATAAATCTGTAATAAATAAATAAACAAACAAACTTGGGAAACTTTGTAGTGGGTTCCACCAGGCATAGTTGATTTTTTTATTTGACAGGTAGAGTTTTAGACAGTGAGAGAGACAGAGAGAAAAGTCTTCCAAATCTGAGCCCCGTTTATCTGTTGTCATTTTTGCTTGTAGCTACATGAAGCAAGGAGTCTGTATTTATTCTTCCCTCTTCCAAATCCCATGATGAACAACAGAAAGAGGAATAAAGATGAGGATACAACTCACAAAACCCAGGAGAGGCTGTCTTTGTGAGGATTACTCTCCCCATCAAGATACAGAAAAGATGCTGGCAGCAGAAGAGGCCATGCATGTGATGCTTCTAACTTATAACCCAATGGTTCCAATGAAGAAAGAGGCAAGCTGAGTCTATCATGCCTGGAATGTTCCTTACTGGAAAACAATTTGTTGAGTGGGTAAAGGAACCTTTTTCTGACTCAGCTTTATGAGAGCTTTGATTCTCTTTCTAGGTGTATACCTCATCAATTGAGTAGGAAATACAAAGGCAGCAGCAGTGTGAGCTGGCAAGGGGCTTGCCTGATTGGGTTACTGTCAGTGAGGGTATGCATAGAAGACTTGAGAAAAAGCTCAGCCTCTTTGAACAGATAACTATGCCCAACTATCACCATCTTAACTCTCTGCTCATCTCTATGATCCCTCTAATGGAAAGCATGCAGTATCTAGATGGGATAAACCATGACATCATGGGAAGACAACAAGAAATGGAAACCAGGAGATTCCAATTCAATCCCATCAAGGTGGCATGTACCAATGCCATCTCACTAGTGAAAGTGATCAGTTGCAGTTCACAATTGATCATAATGATAGGATTAAGTGTCAAAGGGATCACATAAATAATACTAGTGTCTGCTAATACTAACTGATAGAATTAAAAAGCAGAGAACAATCCAACATAGGAAGCATGATACACAGCAGACTCATAGAATGGCGGATGTCCTAAACAGCACTCTGGCCTCAGAATTAACCCTTAAGGCATTCGGATCTGGCTTAAAAAGTCCACGAGAGTATTTCGGGCATGGAAAGCCAAGACACCCTGGCAAAAAAAAAAAAAAAAAAAGACCTAAATGAAAGATCTCTGTGAGTGAGATCCCAGTGGAAAGAACAGGCCATCAAAGAAGGAGGGACCTTTCTCTGAAGGGAGAAGAGAACTTCCACTTTGACTATGGCTTTGTCTAAATAAGATGGGAGTTGGCAAACTCAAGAGGCTTCCATAGCCTTGGCAGCTCATGACAAGAGCCTTGGGTGATTACTGATGTCATAAATAAGAGTGTCAATTGTTAAATCAACAACAAGAGTCACTGTGCACTTACTCCCCATGTAGGATCTCTGTTCTTAATATGTTGCACTATGTGAATTAACGGTATAACTAGTACTCAAAGAGTACTTTATACTTTGTGTTTCTGTGTGGGTTCAAACTGTTGAAATCTTTACTTAGTATGTACTAAATTTATACTAAATTGATCTTCTGTATATGAAGATAATTGAAAATGAATCTTGATGAAGAATGGGATGGGAGAGGGAGTGCGAGATGGGATGGTTGTAGGTGGGAGGGAGGTTATGGGGGGGGGAGAGCCGCTATAATCCAAAAGGTGCACTTTGGAAATTTATATTCATTAAATAGAAGTTAAAAAAAAAAGAAATGGAAATAGAAAATCTGAGTTCTAGCTCCATTCTACTTCTGATATCTTTATATGATCCCATCCATATCTGTCACACTCCATGGGTTCTGGAGGCTGCCCTTTGGTTAGGCAACTATTTATCTCTAAGCCTCAAAGTCCTCATCAAGTAGACATCTGCTAACAGTATTCAGCTGAAAGATTTTTCTCACTCTTCTCTATGTACTATCTAAAGAACTCAGCACACTGTTGAGTACACAGTATGTTTCCATAGAGTTCAACAGTTAATATGGCTGCTTACAAAGCAAGTTGGCTAAATCAAACCAATGGTACCGTATAGGTTTTTATTCTAAACTTCAGTGAGGTTAAAAAGAGAGGGCTCTGAGCATACTAAGAACTCTAGGCTCAGAATTTAAAAAGCAAAGTTTTCCATGGCATCTATAATCTATAACTAATGCAAATTATTGCCAGGGAAGTAAACTAGCAAGTTAAAATAATGATCACAATGCTGGGAAACAATCACACAGAGAAGAGTGTCATTTTCCATTGAGATCTCTGAGATCTGTATATCCCTAGTATTTGGAAAAAGCCTTGGGTTCTTCTAGGTTCCCCTAGCAAATCACTCACTTTCTAATGAAGAGTCAATGAGCAAGTAAAAAATCACGTGTACCCTAGACTATCACCATCATTTGAATAGTGGTTCCCCGAATCGTGAGATACAGTAGACCTTGTCTAAAAAATATTCACAGATGATAACTCTGCTAAAGCTTGAGTGGGCTTTTCCTAGCTATCTTGTGAATTTGTATCTTATTTCCAACTCCCCACATACAACAGAAGCTCCATTACACAGCAAGCCCAAGAGCACGAGTCACAAAAATGCTCTCCCAGTGCTTATGAGCAAGAGAATAAAAGTCACTCCAACAGAAACCAGTCCATCTTTCCCAGTTTCCCAAAGTTTTGTAGACTGGAGCTGGCCCATCCAAGAATGTACCACTAAGTTCTACACATTCTATTAGAAATTCAAGTATAGACACTATCTTCAACTAGACCAAGTTATTAGATATTAATGTTCAGACAACACCTACCTCACTCCAGACCAGCATGGTACCGAATATGACCTGTAACCCATCAAAGAAATTGTCCCCTATGATGATCACAGTTGCGCCTCCCGTCGTCCATCCTTCACTCGGGCTGATGGCTTTGATACAGGGAGTAGCTGCTTTTCAACACACATGAAAAAGAGAAGGAGTCTGCTGTTAGAACCAAACTTTAATGATGGGAGACTTGAGAAAAAGAAAAAAAAAATCTTTTATCTTTTCACTAACAGAAAGTCCCTCAAGATCTCAGCATTTCCCAGCCACATTAGGACCTGAAGCCCAAGGGTGCAACTTCAGTTTTTAAAAACATTCTTTTCATTGTTTCTATGAAGGCACATAATATTTTACTCAAATCTTTTTCCCAACCTGAAATCTGATAAAATAAAACACAGACATAAAGCTTAATTTATAAAATACTAAAGATGTTTTTAATGGGTGACTTTTTGGAATGGCCTGGAAACCTTACAGAATTGCTTCATCATTAAGTACATCTCCTGAAAAGAAAATGTCTATGTTTTTAGATAAACATTTCTGCCCAATGGTAAGCTAAGAAAGACAAAGGCTGGAGCAGGGAATGGTTATTGCTCCACACCTTGTCTGAAACACGAAAGTAGCAACGTTCATCATTAAAAATAACTAATATATTTTTTTCAAAAGAAGCCATGGATCCCATTTTATAGATGCAAAAATTGCAGGTCACTCAGGGTGAATTATGAAACTAAATGGCTGAGTCAAGGCTGAACCACAAAGACTCCTCATGACCTTTGCTTTGTTATCTTTCCCAGGCATCAAACCCTAGATTTAACTTTTTAAAAATTTCATATATTTTCGGTTTCCATTATAAATGGCCCTTGGAGATGGGAAATAATTTTCAAATATTGTGCTTCCAAACAGACTGGAGGTGGTTTGCCTAATGAGCATGGCATACTTTCAACAGAATTGCTAGGCATAAATGTAATTGTTGGATTATGTTTTTGCAATCTCTCTGAAGGGACCTTCACATCACTGAGGATTTTTAACTCTGCAATGCCATGCTGCTGTTCTCATGATTACTTTTATAAAAGAAAAATTTCAGAGCGAGGGAGATGTTGTGCAAGGAGAGAAAATGGGACCCTCCTCTTTAATAAAAGGTTTATGAAGCACCCACAACAGGCTTTCCCAGTCTTGAAACCAATGAGAGCACCAGTTAATCGTCACAGGGCAATAAAATTGGCAAAAAAAATTATTGGACTTTATGAAATTTGGCAAGATCTCATGCTTTAACTTTTGCAAGAAGGAAAGAAACCATTAAGCCTAGCCTGGTGGGGTCATTGCTCATGTGCTAGCACACAAACAAATAGAACAGGATGGATTTTGATTCCAATTAATCTTTAAAAACTGCAGAGAAATTTGAAAATACCCCAACTAAACATTTCACGTTGGCTGAACTCACAGCAATGCATTTGCATCTAAAACTGGGCAGTTCTGTGACTTTTCTACCACTTTCTCCCCAAAACAAAATCGTTCATCAAGAAAATATAATGACTCATGACTTGACTTTCAAATTCTTTCAATTTTTAATATACACAGTGGTTGTAATCAGTTTTCCACAGGCACAGGACTTCTTAAATAAAAATTCTCATTGAAAGTAAAAATGTTTAAATGCATGGTTAAGTACTCCTGAACCAATGATGGAATATGATATGGAATTTCAAGCAACTTATAATAAAGTACTTTAGCAACTATGTAAAATTCTGTACATAAGCAGTTTGCAATCATTTTGTTCATGTTTTTAGTCTTAATTTTTCATTTATAACTTACTATATCTAGTTGCTAGAGTGAAGTCATAAAGGTGTTCTTACATTCCTGGGTACTTCTGACAACTACTGGATGTTGGTTTGAGAGACTTGATCTTGAGAATCCTGCCTGATGGCAGAGTGTGAAATCCAATGCTGCTATTCACTGTTGACCCTATGATTACTCACACCGAATACAACTCTGTTAACTCTTCTAGTTTTAACCCTACAAGCATACCTCTTAAGATAAATATAGTCTCCTCTAGGCTTCTTACTATTGCACAAAAGGGGAGTGTTTACATATCTTTGAGTACTTATCAGTGTGGTCAAGCCCTGCAGGGTGAAACTCGTTCCCCTCCATCTTTTTCCAATTTGTCAACTGTAGGATATGGGAGGCACATTGGTGGTGGGGGGGGGTTCCTCCTCCCTCTACATTCTGTATCATCTACTTTCCCTGCTTAGAGGCTATGTGCGTTCTCAAGACAAGTCAGTCCTACAGCCCTTTTCAAGCGTGGAGCTCAAAGGGTTCTCAAGAAGCTTCTCAACACCTGCTATGACATATCAACCTCAGGAGGAGGCTCTACAGCACCTCCCCACTGACCTGTTTGGAAAATACGGAAAAGATCCATGGGTTTTTCAACTAAGAGACAGGGTGGGTGCTACTGGCATTTAATAACTGGGGGTCAAAGATGATAATTAACCAACAGTGCATAGGATAGACCCCAGAAAGGAGGAATTTCAAAGTGCCAGAAATACAAGGTGGAAAACATTGGGACTAACCAAACAGAATTACACCTAAGAGAAGTCGTTAGGAAGTCACAGCTCCACACAGGTCAAGGCAAGAAACCCAAAGAAACTAGCAGCTCAAGGATGACTGAAGTGAGTGGACGCTGGCATTCAGCACTAGCGGGGGGCTTGGGGGTAAGGAGGGGAGCGATGGGAATGGAGAGGACCCTGGTGCCCTGCACAAGCTGTGTTTAACCCAGCAGCTGCTGCTCAGCTCCAGCCTTTGGTAACCCCACCAATACAGGTCCAGTGTGATCTGGCTTCTGATCTTTCAGAAGCAGCCAGGAAACCATGTTTTTATATGAAATTTCCCAATCTTTAAATGTTGGCAACTAAGTCAATATTTTTGTAATAGGCCAAACAAAATGTTTATGGGCTGGCTTTAACTCACAGGTCAACATTTTGCACTTTTACCCTAGTCACAAACAACCTGCCAGACTAAAAACAGACCAAGAAATATTTACTACTGTGGCCAAAATTACAGGTACTCAAATGTTCAAATGCTTCTGCAATATTGACAGTAAGAAGTGAAGTGTCTAGATGCCCCCAATAAGAGAGTGGTTAAATAAATTATAGTATATCTATATTGTAGAATGTAAGATATGTTTCATTGTAATGAATGAAAAAACGTCTACAAATTCACATGGAAAGATAGCAAAAGTAAAGAAAGTAATTGACAGATTAATAAATAGTATGACCTTTTTTTCCCAAAAATGATATGGGAGTCTGTGTGTGTGTTGTGTGTGTGTGTGCGCTTGTGTATGAGGGCATTTGTGAACAAATATGACACATAAAGATCTAGAAGGATGTGCATGAACTGTCCCCAGTGGGTCCTTATGAAAAGAAAGGAGATTGACAGAAAAGGCAGACTATTAAATGTTACTCTGTAGACATCTACATGGATTCAATTTTTAAAATTAGCATATATTAAGGTAATAGGTTAAATAAAAAATCAAATGACAGAACATTTAATTTTATGAGAAATAAAAATTGTACTTTTTAGAGCAAATTGATACTACAAAACAAAGACAAGACAGCTATACTTACTAACAGACTCTGAACCTTCCCTCCCTTCTTCTTTTGGGTAAGTTTTCTCCAAATAAGCTCAGAAAATACCCAAAAGCAGCCAGGGACTTGCTTTTCTCTCATTCAGGATACCCAGAGAGAAGCAGAAGGAAGACAGAGGAATACCATTTTTTTTAATAGTCACAGTAGATGCATTCAGTGGAATTTAAGATTAAAAAGATTTATTAGAGTTGGATTCAGTCTGGGAATGGAATAATCAAGATAATTCTATCTCCAAGAAAATATTATGGAAAGGGGAATAAAGAGGTAGTTTTTGAATACACAACCACTGGTACCAGAAAATTCCTGACTTAATTAATCAAAAGCTTCCTTCTTCCCAGTGAGCTGTCATGCTCTATCCACAAGGACATCAAGCCAATTTCTGTTTCTAAGTCTCCTTAAAAAAAAAAAAAAGTTTGGGTGCATTCCCCCCTACCCTCTCCCCACCCCACACACACCTCATTTCTTTAATTCCTCACCCCACCCTTCACCAGCCACCAAAATAGAGGAGATTTTCTTTCCTTCAAACTATGACAATAACATGATTACCCTACCACAGTTTAGCATAATGGCTCTGAAATGCTCGTGGCACATTGCAGAGTTAAAGTGGAAATTATTAGGTAGCTCTTCTTTGTTATAATAATGATCACTCTACAAATAAAAGCTCTTCTCCCAAAGGTACTGCAAGGCACAAAATGCTAATTCTGAAGATTATGTGTGCGCTTTTATTAAATATTACTATGCCCTGCCTGTTTGAGGGCTTCTCTGCTCTGATTGTTTTATGAGTACCATGTTAATGTCATTCCCATCTTGCTAGCAGCAGGCACACATTTTAGCGTTTGTATGAGAGTTGATCAAAGGCCACGTGCTGGGGGAATTGCTGAGAAAACACGGACAAGCGATAAAAATCTAACAGATTAATTGGTTTAAATTTCATTTCAGGGTGTTGAACTTTGGCTCGGGACTTTAATGCTACACCGTGAGTCAGGGCCTAATTACCAGATTTCCAATTTGCTTCTGAACAATGGTCGTGGTGAGAAGGAAGAGGGAGGGAAGAATAAAAAAAAAAAAAAAATCCGCTCAGCTCCCACTACGTATTTAACCAGGAATGTTCTGTGTGCAGACAATTGCACCAGGGGACATGTGTGCTCACCTGCCTAAGCTCCAGAGCGTTTCTATCTCCTTCAAATAGCCACAGAAAGCATGGGAAAGCACAGACGCCCTCAGCAGTTTAAAATTTTCTGATTTACAGAATCAATGTTACATGATTCGAGTGCCTTCACACTGGCACTGGAAGCATCAGGCTCTTTATTAGCAAGGGGAATTTATAAGCTGGAGTCGCACCTCAGCCTCCAATAGAAATGATCTATTTCATTGATAGAAAGCAAGGGCCAGGAGAGCCATGTTTACCTCAGGGTTTATGGGTGGCCTTGGGAATAAGGGTTAATTGAGCTCAGAGGTGCCTGCCCATTGAGGTGAATTAGTGGTGTGTGCAGCTATCAGCAGGGTCCTGGGGCTGCTCTTACTTTTGCCTGTGAAATCTCTTTGTGTTTTGATCAATATCTCACTTGTTTGGGGTAACTATACAGATAACCCAAGTTCAGCATTTATCATATCTTATCCTCAAAATGAGGTTTTCCAACAGTTCCTGCTTCATTACGGGAGCCTAATTAGGAATGCCATCATTTAGCTTTTTCCCTCCATTCCTGTATTTAAATACACTGAAGAAACAATGCTCTGAAGTTGGTAAAAGGTACAAATTTAGAAATGTGAATCCACTCTAAATTTCAAGATGAAATTCCACTTTGAAGTGGATGTACATTGTGTATGGTGCATAAAAATATGTAAACTCTTTTTCTAGCATTCTATCAGCCAGCACTCTATATTAATGAGCATTTCTACAAAATAGATATTCAATGCGTACAATGGAATTGAAGAGACTGGCACCATCCCTTACTGGCATCTGAGTAAAGACAGGAAGATCAAATTATGTTAAGTAGATTTTAACATTTGGAATATTACAGTATTTGATAATGGGCAAGAACTCCAGCTGTTCCAATTTCACATCTACCGTTTAGTACAACCTTGAAATAGTCACCTACTCTAAGCTGTAGTTCTCTCTTAGGAGATACCTTAGATACTCCCAACAAAATTCACAGAATATGCCTATCTATGTTCTATTGTTCTGTTATGTGCCAGGTACACAGTATGCTAGTTGTTGCTATGATCATTATTATTGTATCGGTTCCTCACTAACCAGAGCTTACCTACTTATTAGAAAATCCTGTTTATCATCTATTATATAATTTCCTTAAGGAATTCCCATCAGCTACTTGCTAACATATCCCGCTAAGCGTACTGCGTAGGTGGACTTGGCATCAGTCCTCCCAAAGTAGAATGTTTTTTTAAGGATCTCATTTGCCCAGAATGAATATTGATGGGAAACTTTTCAGAAATGAGGGATTGACTGTAAAGTTATTGTCCCAAATTTTTGAGACTTGGCAGTAAATGTGAAACCCATGATCTCAGCTCACTTTTGTTGGGATATCTGTGACCTCATAAAATCTGAGGGCTTCTCATTTTCACCTGTTGACTTTGGCAATCTTGTGCTTGGGAGCAACCCTGTCCCAGAGGCTGATGGTGACACAAAATACCACCATGGATGTCAGTACACACATACCTGCTCTTCCTGCTTAGTTTGAACAACTGGATTTTTCTGTTTTTTTTTTTTTTTTTTTTTTTTTTTTTTTTTTTTTTAGTGTAGTGACTTTCCCACCAGCTTACAGCTCAGCAGCACCAAAACCTGCCTTCTCTGATCCCAAAACTATAAACTACCAATAGGAAGGAAGACAGAGGGCTTGCTACTAGCTGTAAAACTGATCCTCTGCACTATGACCACGGACAGGAGGCAAATATGCTCTTGGCTTTCCCATTTTCCAATAGAATGCCTTAGAAATTAGCAGGAGTCATGATGCCTACCTGAGTTACAGCACCAGCATGCGCAAAGCTCACTTTCACAGTGCTATCACCACCACACACTCCAGTCAATAAGCAAACAAGTAATAGCACACAAATGTGACAGCTCTCCCACTCAAGATGTAGCAATCTTTCTAACACATGCTGTTCCTCTGAGTTACTATGTAAGAGTTTGTCTTTATTTTCTTTAGCAGTTGCATTATGCAGTTAAATGTTTTATTGCTTACTATGATTTTTATTTTGTTTTCTTATTGGTCTTTGTTTATTGTCCTGTCCACTAGAATATTTGGATAGCATTTGGCAAAGTTATAATTCGCAAAGAAGACCGCTCCCTCCCCATCTTTATCTATATCTCTATGTGTGGGGGGGGGGGGCCGCAGGGGAGTTATTTTCCACTTTAAAGAGAAATGTAACCCATGATATAGGGGTTTCTCAGTATCAGATGCAATTAAACCTATTAAATATTAAATGAGGAGATTGAAAATTTTAAGTGTTTTTCATCCTTTATTCCAAAGTGACTTCATTTGGAAAGAAAGCCATATGCTTAGACAGTATTAATGAATCTCACAGAAAAGAAAAGGAAAAATTCCCAGTCACTAGATGGAAACTTCGCTCCAGCTCCCATCCACATAGAGGCAGAGTTAAACTTGGGGTGGACTCTGCCTCTATTTAAACTTAGCAAAAGAGCAGCTAAGCCCCAAGCTGTGGCAGTCGTTAATTACAGTCCAAGCCCAAATAGTATCTACTTCCTGCTTATGTTGTAGCTTTATTATTCTATTCTGAACTAACAAAATACCTCAACAACCAGTGGACATGGCACTTGAGCAAGGAAAGGAGTGCTGGCGGAGAATTCTAATCCACAAGATTCCGAGGCGACTGCTTTTGGATTTCGGAGTTTGTCTCTCAAAGATCTAGAACACTGTGCAGGTTCAATATGCAGTTATTTAACAATTTAGCAGTGAAAAATCTTGACATTTTGATGTACCTGTAACTTCTAAATTGCACATGAAAGATTTGTTGAAGGCTTTTTGATTTAATGACACCCGACATAGCATTGTTTCAAAATATGCAAAAATTGTTTGTTAAATATACTGCGAAGGTTTGGAATTTTGTAACTCAAGGAGGTGAATATACTGCTTTCTACCTCACATGAGATCTGCCAAATCCAAAATTAAAACATAGAAAATATTAATCTGAGAGCAGCTAAAGGCAAACACTGTTGTTCTTTCTTTTTTGTTTCTCTTGTTCTATGATTGTCAAGCACTCTACTGCAAAGCAGTGGGGAAAGACTCTCATGGAGGCCCGGAGAATCCTCAAAATGAATTATTCATAGATCCAATCGTGATATTTGAGGAAACAATGGTAAATTTACTTGCCTCTTATTATACAATACGTAACTATTCTCTTCCTGACAAGGAGAACTTTGATGTAAAAAATGATGTTTAGCCTCATTCTCCTTATTAGCTTGATGTAAAAAAAAAGTTTGATAAATGAAAGCTAGGAAAGAAAATGCAAAGATCTTTCCAGAAATGGACACCCAATAGTTTGAAAAAGGGAAACAATTCTCAGGTTAAAAAACACATGTAACTGTTTCTTTGTGGAATACTCAAGTCTTTATTCACAAGCACTCTTCCTGGGCCTAGAAAATCATAAAGTCAAATATGAGCAAGTCTAGTGGAAAATCTGTGACGATAATCTTGGCTGGAGTCGTATTTTTAACAGGCCTTGAATGTGTGTGCCGGATTATCCAGATGGCCATACAGGAATCAGCCTGATAGGATTAAACCTTTATGCTGAACTCTGCTCCATCTGTTCCAGGTTTGTCTTTCCTTATCTGAATATGAATTTTAGCCTCCTTATGTCTGGGAGTGGGACTAAATGCAACATTAAAAACATAGATGCATGGAGACAATTTAGCATTTCATTAGGGAGTCTGAGTTGATATTACCTTAGTCTTTTTTCTCGAAAGCATTTCGGCTAACAGTTGCGCTAAAAAGAAATTCAAAAGCACATACAATGCACTTTTTTCTTTTTTAGTTAGACAGTTTTTATCTTTCTCTTCCTATGGAATTCTAGAACTCATTCAACTCAATTCAGCATCATAACAGAAGTCTACATGGATGACCACTCACAAAAATAAAAATGGGAAGACACGAGAGCCTCTGAGAAACCGGCAACAGCAATAGGTGATTCAGAACTATGATTGGATGAGTGACCAAAGTAGAGGATACTTATATATGTGTGTTGTTTGCTTTCCATTTTGAGAAGATCTGTATTATCAGTTGACAAGATTATTTACAACTGTTTCTATCATGTCCACTAGGCTTTCCCGGTTTCAAGGAAGCTCTTTTTGCTGGGGTGGGGAGGCGGAAAGACTGGAATTCAGAGCTTCACCTTGAACGAAACAGCTGACGTAGGTTGTCAGGTGAACATGTCTCGGCAAACAGGGAAGTTACTTGTAGAAAATGTATTTGAGAGCAGCTCGAAGACAGAGGCCAGTGAGCTATCAATAGGCCAGAGTCTGGGTGAGGGTTCAGGGATCTCCAACTCAGTGAGAAAGTCAAAAGGAGGCTGTGACAGTGGGCTCAGAGGAGAGGACCAATGGCAAACTTCCCAGAAGAATGCCATGAATAAATGGAGAAGGTGCAAGAGAGAGGACTCTCTTAGAAGCCTACAGTGGGGCCGATTTACAGCAACATAATCCTTAGAGGTGCTCAGTGTGTTTGTGATAAAAATCACGAGAAACAGTAGCCTGTTAAGCTTCGACCCCTAAGAACACAGAATCTCCCAGCAGTCTCAGAGGGTTCCACAGGGTTCCCACAGTTCCTAGGTCACACTGGCTCTTGCTCTAGCTGTCATGAAGGGAGGGGTCAAGGCGCCAAGCAGATACAAGGGTATTTCAAAGAGTTTGAGAAAAACTGAAATTAAAAGATATGTTTATTTTGGTATAACAATTTTGATATCTATGCATACTTTTTCAGTATACGCATTTTTTCTTTTTTTTTTTTTTTGACAGAGTGGACAGTGAGAGAGAGAGACAGAGAGAAAGGTCTTCCTTTTCCCGTTGGTTCACCCCCCAATGGCTGCTGCGGCCGACACACTGTGCTAATCCAAAGCCAAGAGCCAGGTGCTTCTCCTGGTCTCCCATGCGGGTACAGGGCCCAAGGATTTGGGCCATCCTCCACTGTACTCCTGGGCCACAGCAGAGAGCTGGAGTGGAAGAGGGGCTACTGGGACAGAATCCGGCACCCCAACCGGGACTAGAACCCGGAGTGCCAGCGCCACAGGCGGAGGATTAGCCTATTGAGCCGTGGCGCCAGCCCATTATATGCATTTTCCATGAATGCTATAAAGGCCTCTTATAATTTAGGTTTTTCCACACATAGGTATAGTTTTTCTATTTAAGTAGTACCATTAAGTGGACAGATAACAGTAAAGCTTACATTTGAGCTTAAGGTAGTTTATATTAATTGGTATGAATTTGCACATAAACTATGCTAAACACATGTCTTTGTCTCCTTAATTGACAAGAATTCCAGTTAGATACTAAGGATGACTTCTGGAAGTAGATGGTGTTAAACCAGGAAGTCCCTTATAAGTCATCTCTTTTAAGATGGACACACTCACACATCCCTCCTGTCTATACTCCATATTTTACAAGTAAGTGAAGACACCTGACTATTCAATACCATTACTTAATCTGCTTTGCCCAATAAAGTAGCTACTAGATGTAATTTGAGTTGATGAAAAGCAAATGAAAGTTATTTTCTCAGGTATACTAAGTACATTTCAAGTGACCAACAGCTACAGTGGCTAGTCACTGTCATACTGGACTGCACAGAGATCAAACACTTCTGCCACCACAGGAAGTTCTATTGGGTGGAGCCAATTTCAGGAACAACTGAAAATAACTGAGCCTGCAATGGGTAAACTAATCAGAGCTGTCATTTATGGGGTGCCCTCTATATAACCGGGACTGGGCTAACAAATACTAATCTCCCATTACTCCAAGTTTCACAAAAGCAAATACCCAAAGAGCCTTGCAGAAAAGTAAGTTAATGTAATGGAAGAGGCATAAAACAAGGGGAATGGTGGGAAATCTGGCTAAATGCAGAGTCCAGAGAGCCCATCCAAAAGGGACACACATCTGAGTTTGACAACACAGCTGCTATCTGAGAATGTGGATCCATCTCTACAGGTTGAGCACAGCTTTCACCTGAAATGCTTTGGACTAGAAGTATTTCAGCTTTTAGGCTTTTTCAGGTATCAGAGGATTTGTATAGATATAATGATTTCTTCGGAATAGATCCCAAGTCTAAGCATAAAATTCACTGTGTTTCATACACACTTTACATGCATATCCTGAGTAATTGTAGAAAATATATTGGTGTTCTTGCATTTTCACTATAATCCATCACATGAGGTCAGGCAGGGAATTTACCATCTATGGCATCATGTTGGTACTCAAAAAGTTTTGGGTTTTGGATTCCAGATCTTCAGATTAGAGATGCTCAATCCGTACCAGCTCTTCTGATTATAAAAGGAACTTGCACATCCACATTTTCATATAAAAATATCTTTATTTTTAACTCTCAGCAACAATTGTATCATTTCTTAAAGTATCATGCAAATGAAATGTAAAATGGATGAAGTCTGGATTTAGTCCATGATCCACCAGAAAGTAACTGATAAAAATCCTTGGAGGGCCAAGAAGAATCTTTTAGTTATTAATTTTTGCAGCCACATAACTAATACTGCCATTGACTTATCAAAAGTAAACAAACCACAGTCATGGGCACTTCTGCTTCTGATCGTTTCAGGCCTCTTTCAAACACACGGAGGTCCCAGCTAAGCTTCCACTGCTATGCATAAGATTTTCAATAAGCAGTTTGGAAGACAAGCTCCCTGCCTCTGAAGGATTTCTATTGTCATCATGCAAGACAGCATAGATAGTGACTTTTTAAGGGAACTGTGTTTTGAATGTGAGCAGCATTTCAAAATCAACCTTGCCAAACCTTTAATAATGTACAAGTCCTGCTTGATGCTTTTTGGAATAGTTCTGCTTATATTTCTCTGCACAACCGAGGCTGCTATTGCTAACGTATTTGAGTGAACTTTCACTATGGACAGCCTTATCATTCTGAACCAGTTTCCTCTCCTCACTGACACATTTGGTGATGCTGCAATCCAGCGTTTGTTATAGCACAGATGTTTCCGTGGTGATGATCTGTGACGTCACAAGCAAAGGATTGTGTATCATCTAACTGATCCATACAGGTGAGCAAAGCAATGCGTGAACTCCACTTCCTTTTTACATTCCACGATGTTCTGACTCAACTTCCTCTACAAGTACCCTTTGGCATCTGGGCCGTTCTCTCTGGACTGTGAAGAGCACACACACTTGCCTGTTTGTGATTCCCTTCTACTACATGATTATTAATTATGTGCAAAGTCTAGCCCACACACAAAGACACAGATTATCCTTCCTCAAAAAATAGCCAACAAAATCATGTCCACCCTCATAATTATGATCAATTCTCCCTTTACAACCTTGTTTCCTATCTCTCTCAACCTGGAGGGAGGACTTGGCAATCATTAGGAGCTCTGGCTTTGGAATCAGGAAGCCTCAGCTCACACGTCAGCATCACCTCTTACAGTTGGCGCTTCATTTTTCATAAACCTAAGTTACTACCACTTTAATCAGGGATAACAATTTTAAGAGAGCTTACCTCATGAGGATGTTCTTGCATTTTCACGGTTTAAATTAGTTAATCTATGTAAAAATTTCAATGAAGAATATGCAAGGAATAGATGTAAGATGATGACAGAACCAAGAGGAAGAATGGATGTAGGAGAAAAAAGAGGGAGATAGGGAAGAACAAAAGATGGAAAGAACAAAACCCATTGTCTGCAAATGTTTTTTGCACATTCCCACAATTTCTTTTTCAGGAAGTTTGTACCACTTGCCTCCACTCAGTTATACAGTTCCCTGCCAAAATGACCCATCTTCTGCATGAAGCTATTCTATCCTAGTTTACAAAACACTAACCCTTTAATGAACTCCTTTTGTTTCCTATTCCTTTGTCACGTCCTGACCTTTTCCTTGAACTTTTATCTTGATATACAAGGTGTGTATATATGGATAGCTGGGCACACACCTCTGTGTGCAAATCAGTCCAATTATTCAACTCATCCCTTGCAGACAGGAATTTCCTTCATTCACAAACTAAACAGTACTCTGCATGAAACCAACACCTGACAATTAACTAGCTTTCAGTCTTCCAAGGACTTTCCCATAACATTACCTCAACCATTCTTAGCATCAGCCTTAAGTATGAGACAACCGAATTTCAGAGACTCATTTAAACTTGAGACTTGGGGAGTCTCTTTTGATCAATATAGTCAAATATTAAAAAAAAAAAAACTACCCTTCAATGATGGTGTTTATCTGAAATTTCTGCTCAGTTTGGCTAAAATTTTCAGTTCAATCAGATAAATACAGCCAAAGTCCCATAAAATCTTAGTTGTGCAATGTTTTATCCCCAAGATAGAGGGTGGATATTTATTAACTTTACAGAATATTACTACTCTATTTCCAAGTAAAGTTATTTTCCCCCTAAGACTCAGACCCATGTATGAATTATAGTAAAAATTTTTCTCCACCTTCTTCTATTTCCAAGTTCAGAAAATGGCATCCCAATATAACACCACAGATGCCAATTTAAACACAGGAACATTGAAAATACTGTCAAACTTCCAGGCTTAGAAGCTTTTCTATTGTTCCAAGTTGGGCTGCTAAACACAAACTTGAGATTTTGAATATCTCACACAAAAGAATTTCAAAAAGTTTATGAAAAAAAAATGGAATTAAAAGTTTATACCGATGTGGAATATTTTTAAGTCTATGGATGCATGGTTTTTCTCATTATATGTGCCTTTCAGGAATTTTTGAAGACTCACTCATATGCAGGGGTTTCAAAATTTTTTTGTTTTGAAATTCAAAAAATTAACTTATTTTTTAAATTTCATTTTCCACAAACATTTTGAAGTACTCTCATTTAAGTGACAGCAACACTATGAGAATTTACATTTTTTAAGTGTAGGGCCACTTCCCCTTTCATTTTCAGCCTTGACATTATGCACCTCAATGGTGTTCATTATAGAACTTTACATGTGTAAACAAAGGAAATAATGACCATTAGGTTATCCTAATACTTAATAACATTTTTCCAACTCTTTTCTTTCTTTCGTGCAACAAGAATTGGATGCCAAAGGCCTTTAGCTAACCAAATCAAAAAGAATGTTTAGGATTCTGCCAAAATTAAAAGGTAGAAGGATATGAGGTCTGACTTTAAAGATTTGTTGCACATAATAGTTACTAGGAGAGCACAGCTGGTTTGATGATTCGGCCAGAAGATTTTGGCAAAGAAAGACCAAAGATATATTTGCCTTCTCTAGAAATGATAAAAAAGAAAAAAAAATTCTGAACTGCCTAGGACACACTCACCATCCCACATATAACATATGTAAAGTCATGTGCCCTAGGCCCAGCACATAGTAGGTATTCAGCGTCTACAGGCTTCCCCAACTCATCCAAAGAGAAGTAGATAGAGAATAACAAAGAACCAGAGAAGATCCTCAGTATGTACCAACCACATTAATGTTAATCTACCTCCTCAGAAACAGTCAAAGACTGCCGCTATCTGTTCATATTTTACATATACACCTATCTGGAAATCTTTATTCCTTTGCCAAAGGAACTGTTGTGTTTAGACAAGGCCTCAGACCTGACACTATCTGCAAAACCTATTCCCTCTGTCCCTTTATTTCATTTCTCCCCAGAACTGCAGATGAAAAATATGGGTTTGAACAACTGGTGTCCTGCTGATTGCAACTGTCAATTAAATAAGCCGGCAACACAGGAGCATATGTTTGCATATAAAATATTGATTAATGTAACAGATTTGGTTAAAAATATATTAGTACTTGGGTTCTGCTTTCATGCTTAGTGGTCAGATATGCATTCAGTCAATTCAGATCTATTTCTGCATCCTGTGGGCTAGAGAGTGTTACTTTTGTGTTTCTCTTTTCTCTTCCTTCTCTGGTTCCCGTCTGGTTTCCCATGTCAGTGCTTCTGTTATGACTGACCAGCAGCACACATTGAAGCAGGATTTTAATTACTAGGTCATCTCACAGCCCAGTCTCCCATGGCAAGAAAAGAAACAGTTCTATAATCCATGCCTCAGACTTTCTCTTGCACCTCTCCAGGTAAATCTCTTTTTTTTTAAGGATGCTAAAATCGTGCCGATGGCATCATATTCATCTGATAAGAATGATGATCACCTAATTTCTATAAAGTTTCATTTCTGTCCACTGAGTATTTCAAGTTGCAAGACTGGCACAGGGAGTTTGAGATGGGGTGCCCGATAGCGTGACGTGATACCAGGATTTTTTATCTTAACCCAGAAAAGCACCTTCCTGTATATCACTGCACATGCCAGCTACCTTACCCTTGGGATTTAGCATAGATCTGGCTTTTCAATTGGCCTTTGAGTAACGTCGTCAATCTGCTTCAATTGAAGCACGTATTATATTACATGCTCAAATAGCAGGAGAATTTCTCTCCACCTCTGAAGTCCAATGTTCGGGGATTAGCGTTGACTAAACAGTGGCAAAGAACAAAGGCAATGTCCCCTTGTGTCAGCTACTCGGAGGTCCAAAAGCAGCAGATACAAAGCCTAACTCTTTTTCTTTCTGACCACAACCAAATCCTGGAAGGACTGCCTCAGTTTCCCTCATTAGTTACATAGACATAACAGTAGTGCCTTCCTGTGGGTGCCCAGAACATTAAAAGACAAGGCACAAAGTGTTTATCACTGAACTACAAGCCATAGAAAGCTTTTTTTTTTTTTTTTTAAGATTTATTTACTCATCTGAAAAACAAAGTTACACAAAGAGGAAGAGACAGACTTGGGCTGGGTCAGGCTGAGCATCTTCTGGGTCTCCTTTGTGGGTTACAGGGACCCAGACACTTGGACCATTTCCTGCTGCTTTCCCAGGTGCAATTATCAGGAGCTGCCTCAGAAAGGAAGTAGCAGGGACATGAACTGGCACCCATATAGGATGCTGGTGTTGGCTTAACCCACTGTGCCCAACCCTGACCCATTAAGTTCTACAGCTGCTATTACAGCAGCAAAATAATCACCACTCAAAACACTGGTTAAGAGCCAGGTCATCCTGTGATTAAGAAAATGTAACGGCCAGGGCCAGCATTGTGGCGTAGGGGGTAAAGCCATCACCTGAGATGCCCGCATCCCATATGGGCGCCAATTCACATCCCAGCTGTTCCACTTCCAACACAGCTCTATGCTAATGGCCTGGGAAAAGCAGTGGAGGACGGCCCAAGTGTTTACATTCCAGGCAGCCTCGTGGGAGACCTCGATGAAGCTCCCGGCTCCTGGCTTTGACCTGGCCCAGCACTGGCCACTGCCACCATCATGGGTAGTGAACCAGTGGATCAAAGATCAGCCCCTCCCTCCAACTCTGACTTTCACATAAATAAATCTTGTGTGTGTCTGTGTAATAGATCCATAACTTCCAGGTAAAAGAAAAACCAACCCAAGAGAAATTTCACAATTTACTTTCTCAAAAATGGATCTGATTTAAATCTGTATGTCCTATTACATTTCCTCAAGCTGCTAATGGTTTCTGTTCACACAGAGTTTTGAACATGATTTCCTCCTCTCTACCTACAACACTCTTTGCCTAAGTACTACTCTAATTAAACATTTAAAAACTCCTGATTGTTCAGACTTGGCTGAGACACTTTATTTTCAGCTCTTAACAGTTTATATTTCTGCTTTATGGCACTTTCCATCTCCACAATTCCAATTATTCTATGTACCATTATTTGCTTAACCACGACACCTAAATATGCATACACGCATGACCATATACCTCCTAATGTCCACAACTGTTCCTACCTTGTTCACCTCTGCACCTCTAATCTGTAATATAGTCCGTCAAAATGTGTTAATAGATGTGTAACTGGATGAATAAGCAAATGAATGAAAGAAATCATCATGGTAATTGAGATATTAAGGCATGAAACATACTAGCTCAAAAGTTAAAATCTCATCCAGCAGTTCTTAACACTGACTACACCAGAAGGGGCTTCCTAATGGATGAGGAGTGGCCACGTGCTGTCCGGTTTCCTGGGCTGATCCGGCTCCCTTTCCAGCAGCAGGCACACCATTCTCTTCGGGGGTTAAAATTAGCACCTGTGAGCTCCCCCTGAAGTGGGCTGTAATCACACAAGGACCCAGGTGGACCTTGCTGACAGATGTTAAGGTTAGAAGGAAGGGTAGCAGCCAGATGAGAAAACAGAGCAACCCGCTTCCGGAGGCACCAGGACTTCCTGTCTTCAGGCCCGGCTGGTTCCTGCTCTCCGGCCCCCTCCCCCATGCATCAGTCTCAACACAGTTGCAGCTCTTTTCTGTCATTTGAACTCAAACCCTATCTCGGAAATTGATGGGCGATGCTGCCCTTGACAACACAATGTCAGCTTTGCTCAGTGTCCAGCTGGTCCCGTATACATTATCATAATGTGCTGCCTGGGTGGACCGTGGCGGTTTCCCTTTCTTGACTCAAGTCCTCTTTCCAAACTAATTTCTGCTCTCTGACATGCAGATACTGCTTGTTTAAAAATAAAAACAGAGTTCACAACTGGGAAGAAGTTTTGAGTTTTAAAATACTATTAGGATATTGGGTCTACATTAACAGTAAACTGAGTCTAAAAGGCTTTCTTTGAAAAAGCAATATATGATTCTTGAAAGAAAAGGGGGGCATGTTTCCCAGGGTCTAACACATTGTTTCCTGGGGATCTGAAAGAATTATTACTTCCCCAAACTTTTACAGTCCTCATAGCATTTCCCAAACTTCAGTCATGATTTTGCTCCATCCTGGTACCACTGAAGCCATTACTTACTTTAATTTAGCTATTTTTGTTTATATCCTTTTACTTTTCCTTGAAATTTAGTCTGAGATTATGATGTTCTAGTTGAGTTGTATTGACTTATGTATCAAAATAAATACAAGACTATTAAACATTTTAATGTTTTTCCCTCATCACCTAAAATTATTTACTGCCTGAGAAACACTGGTTTAAAAGCTCACTGCTAACCATCAAGTGGATTATACACTATATTCTCTCTACTGAAAGAATTCAGGCAGAACATCTGATGAGTGCTGCCCAAGACTCATGTGGCTGTGTGTGTGTGTGTGACAACTGTGGCTTCTGCAGACTGTCTAGAACCAATAGTTAACCTCCTGAAGGGATGCCCAGGTGGAGGAAAGTGAACCATAGGTCTATTTCATAGAAGCACCATCATGTTAGCATTTTGGCAGCCACTTCCCAAGGCTGTGTGTGTGTGAGCTTCTTAGGAGACAAGGGAATCTCACAGAATTAACTGGGTTCAAACAAGTAACCATCAGAGTTTGACAGGTTCTCCTAAGCCCCACCTTAACTGATGAGGGAACTAGGCTCAGAGAAAACGAAGTACAGACTTGAGGCCATACAGCAAGTCAAAAAAAAGTTTCCTTGTCGTTTATTTCTGCATATAGAACTACAAGTATCCAAACAAAAATATTTCAAATGTAACTCCTGGCCACTGCCTCTACATATTTAATGTTAAGGAGAGTTTATGAACAGTCCATTGGAGCTTTTACTCAAATATTAACATCACTTGAGTCCTCTAGAAATTCTCTGGTAAGAAATGTTTCTGTAACAAGTATGGGAGGGCCTTGTCTGCGATTACCAATTATGAAAATAAAATTATGATGCTTTTATAACCAAATATGAACTAAATAGTAGACTTCCAAAAATCGTGTCACCTCTGGCAGAAAGCACCACCACCCTGCAACATACCACACTTGGTGTTTAGTAAAAGAAATTCGGGGCGTTGCACTGTCTCTCTCTCTCTCTCTCTCTCTCTCTCTCTCTTCCCCTATCTGTAACTCTGCATTTCAAATAAGTAAGTAAATCTTTAAAATAAATTAGGTGAGGCTCATTCATTTCTGAGATCTAACAAAAATACCATTTATACTGGAACTTTTCCCCAGGTTACAAGTTAGTCAATAAATTCATATTATGATAACAGTCCCTCCAAATCTGTATCAATTTCTAATGTTATTTCTAACATGGGGTTCAGTAACCCTCAGTGTCCTAACAGTTGCTGAACTCAAAAATCTCATTAATCTCATGGCCTTTTTTTCCACCTTTACTGTGCCACAGAAGCCACATGGCCAACAAGTGATTTCCAGAGAGAGGAGTTAAAACATTCCTGAAATGGACCAGTGTTGTGGCGCAGATTAAGCCACCACACATGATGCCCGCTCCCCTGATCAGAATGCGAACTCAAGCCCCAGGTGCTATGCTTCAGATCTAGCTCCCTGCTCATGTCCCTGAGAAGGCAGCAGATGATGGCTTAAGTACTCAGGTCCCTGCCACCCCTGTGAGAGACCCAGATAGATGCCCGGGTTTGGCCTGGCCTAGCCTCAGCCATTGTGGTTATTTGCGGAGTGAACCAGTAGATGGATTATCTCGTTCTTTCTCCCTCTAGTAAATAAAATCAATCTTAAACTCTTGCAAGTAAGTAATATATTATGAACCTCCTTATTATCTTGCTACTGTTATAGAAAATAAACTAGTCATCACATAAAATCAGCATTTTTAAAAAATTTGACTAGCAGAATGTATTCCAGCCATGTGAAAAACAGGTTACTGAAGAAAATGAACCTTAAGGTATACTTACACGATGTGTCCTATTTTTTAAAAAAGGTTTGCCCTGGGCAATATTTTGAAAGGTCTATTTAAAATACTCGCATAATTGTCTTACTTGTATGGAGAAAAAAATAAGAACAATGGGAAAGGAGATGGGAAGAATTTGGCATTATTTTCTAAGAGCAGTAATCAAGAACACAGAGTCCATAACTGGGCTTTCTGGTTTTGATCCCTGGGTCAACTATTTCTCTGTGACGCTGGGTAAGTTATTTCCCCTCTGTCTGGCCTCATCTTTACAATGGACACCTATAGCACTTGTAGGTACACCTAGGGTCAATTTATGCATCTATAAGATAGGTAAAATAATTGTCACATCTCATCAGGTTAGTTGGAAGATCATCCTACTGTTGGCATACGGTGAGTGCTCCATAAAATTTGGCTGGTAATAGGCAAAAAGTAACCAGGAGTATGAGTACTACTACTAATAAAATAGTTTGTTCTGATCACCTTCAAGCATAGCAGTAAACCTGAGCACATTTCTCCTTTCACAGCAAAGCTGGGGGTGGTCATATTCAAATAAGGATGTGATATAAATTTCTGCTTAGTAGTTACAGGTTGATCTGCCCGAGGTTCAGATTTTGTGGACTCCCTTGTCCCTAGCATTAGGACTCTTGGTGCTACCTGCCTTATGAATTCCTCAGGGGGTACACTGGACACCAGGCTTCACTTACTGCCTTGCGGATTATCTGGCTTCCCTGCCACATCCTTCCAAGGAACGACAAAAGGCCTCTTCTCAACTGCTCAAAGAAAAAGGCCTGACTTGATACTTGAAAACCTAGGGTGTTGGTGTTTTCTTTATGATACATATGGATATCCTTAACCCTAAGGAGTTGTAATTTAACACTGCTGCCACAAAGGATGCCAGCATTTATCTACTCAACCTGGACCCTTCCTGCAGGTCCTCATGCATAAGCGGGCTTGGACGAAGTTCTGCTGCAAAGCCAGTCGCACAATATCATGCAAGCTCTGCTATTGGGCTTTGAATGTGTCAAGAAGCTGGCATAATTGTACGCGATCCTTGGAAATCCCAGAGCACGGGAAGCAAGCCTAGGCCCCCTTGCATTGGCCTCTGACACTGTATCACCCAGAGACCAGGAAGCTATGCAATCCCGATTCATTCTTGCTGACCCGCATATCATGGGCAGGGGAAAGAGCACTGAAAAGATTCTGATGCAGAATGATCTGTATCAGGATGCGTAGGTTCTATCTCTAGGTTCTACTTGCCATCTGTGCAAAAGGAGGGCAGGGGAGTGAAGGAGATGACCTTCCATACCTCAGGGACTCCTCACTCTGCTTGAGCTGCAGCTTAGCTATTGCCCAGGCTGGGAAGGGGGAGAGGGACAGTGGGGAAGAGGGAGAGAAAGAGATTTGGGAGGGTACATGTTTATTATTTTAGTTTATTTCACTCACCAATTTTATTTTGTTGAGGTTGTTTTATTGGTGTAATTAGGAGGGTACTCTGAAACGTTCATGGGAAATGAAATTACCCAACAAGTTTATTTTGTTGCACACATTTTTAAATCTATGCACACTTGGGTTCTTCAGAAAGTTTCTGGGGAGACAGCTGTTTACTGGTTGAGATGCTCATGTCACACATCGGAGTGCCTGTGTTTGATTCCTAGCTTTGGTTGCTGACTCCAGCTATCTGCTAATGCGTATCCTGGGAGGCTGCAGTGATGGCTCAAGTATTTGGGTTCCTGCCACCCACCTGCGAGACCTGGATTGGGCTCTTGGCTCCCAACTCCAGCCCTGGCCCAGGCCCTGTCATTGCAGGCAATTGCTCCAAGAGTAATCTCTGCAATCTTGAATCGGCTTTCTCCACATGTGCATAATACCACAAATTTAAGTGCAGCTGAGCACAAGAAGTCAATGGGGCTGGACATGCAGAGGCAAAGAAACAGCAAAGACTGCTTCTTTCTGGAGCAAGTGGAGTAAAGCAGTTCATAAAGATCAGGAGTAAGATCATATTGTCAGAGCAGCTGGAACCAAATGATCAGAATTAACTGCAGGTGTTGAAAACTGGATTCTATTTTCCTAAAACTGTAATTACAACAAGGGGATGGGCCCACTGACTCCATCACTACTCATTATTTTCCAAAATATTTTTAGTTTGACCAAACCCCACTTCTGTTTTGATTTGTTTTATTTTGGGATCTGGCACATGCACATTTCATGTCTCAATCTTTATATTTACTTTGAAGGAAAATTCAATTGTTCATATCTGATGCCCACAAAAGCTAAATTTTAATAATTTTCCATTTTAATATATTTGTGTGTTTTTAAATCACCTGTATTTGAGCCAACAAACTAACCCCAGGTCACAATTCATGAATGTTAAAAATGTCCATGTTCTCCAAGTTCTTGATGAATCGTCCCACTTTTTTTCCCAAATAAATAGGAAGGCTGAACAAATTCATAACATCAACAAAAACCCAGATCTGAGGAACAGCAGAGTGGGGCCTTAACCTCCATCATGAGAGGAACCCTGGCGATGGGGGAGCTCTGGGATTTCCTGTCATCCACGGAAGGGGCAAGCCTGCAATAGTCCAAAACAGAGGGAGGAGAAAGAGGGGAGGAGGGGAGAACACAAGCACGCCAAAATAATGTGTGTGTGTGTGTGTGTGTGTATATATATATATATATATATATATAATATCCTTTTTTAAAATGAGCATTTAAGCTGCTTGTCAAACGGCTTCCTGACAAAGTCACTAGAGTGTATTCCCAGGCATTTGCATAAATGCTGCCGGTGAGTTCACCATAGCTGCTAGCGCTAATGGTACATAAAGTAATTTAGTCACTTCTCCCAGCATTCTATGTCAGAATGATGAGCACCGGCACTTTGCCTTGTTGCATATTAGATCATTAGATAATAAAGTGTTAGCACATGCAAGCTGACAGGGTCTCTGCACTACAGCATCCAGAGGGCAATGCATTTTGCCACAGGGGGGAGAAAGAGAGAAACTGATGCCACAACTGGCCTTAAATTCAAGTCAACATAACCTGAAGCCCAGCAGAACAACGACAGTAACAACATCCCCCGAAGCCCTGTGAAGCTCCCCAGCACACAGACCCCCGCAATCTGCTCAGGTGACAAGATGGGCAAGCACGCAAGCTGCAGAGTTGTGCATCACTGTGGGTGGCAGCCATGCGGCTTCCTCAGTCCCAAGCCCACACTTTTTCAAAAAACCCTAAGAGCTTTTACATTTTGAGCCTGCCTCCCTCCACCAATGTACATCTTCCATAAACTACTGCTTAAAGAAACCTCACGAGCCTGAACGCTCCCATAAATATCTAGTCAAAGAAAATCTCGGTATTTATGAATGGAGAAAAAAAAAAAAACAGCAGGGAAGAGCAATTACCATGAGCTACAGCATGCCAGGATGCACCCTCTTTGGGCCACACAAAATTCTATGAGATAAATTTGGCTTTGTCAACTCTCATATTTGAAATGCAGGGACATTTTTGTGAGCACAGGAGCTTTTTTTTTTTTGAGTCCATGGGTCATATAGCAAAGACCATGCATGAATGTTAACCATGATCTGTTTCTACTTATATGCAGCAAGATGAGCCACGAAAGGAACTTTCCTCCAACTGTCTGGCAAGCAAGATATAAATAGAGATGTGCAGAGTAGCTCAAAATAATTCAGGCTACCTGTAAATGAGATGGTAAAAAGCTCAGAATGGGTAAAATGAAGGTTCCTCCAGGTTGCAAGAGGTGAAAATGCTTTGCAGTCTTACTGTGCAGGAGCTGTTTGAGTGAAGCTGGGAGTGGAGAGGCAGAGGGGCCGGATAGAATTTTGTAAGCTTTCAACAGGGCCTTGTTAAACAGGATTTCTCAATCACAAGATGAAGTAGGACCCCCAAATCAACATGAATTAGCATCAGTCCACTCCCACACATTTCCAATGAGAGGGTTCAATAGCCACTTTCTGCTAAGTAGATATTTATGTACCAGCTTCAAGCATCTAAATGAGTGGGTGGTTGTGTGTGGTTGGCTGACTGCACAGAGGCAGATTTTGATGTTACTTTAGCATTCTTACTAAGGATCTAAGTATGTCTATCTTTTCATTCCTTAGGAGACAAATGCAAGGAGGCTTTGGTGAACAGGAGGCCTCCTAGCTAAAAAAAATTCAGGACCTAGCTACCTACTCAACACCAGCTGATCATTCAGTTGCAATGAAATCTCACTATTTTCTTCAATGCCATCCTAATAAGACAGCCACTTCTGACCAGCAAATGGGAACAGAAGAATATAATGTTGTCTTTAAAATTTAGAATAGCCTGATTTCCCAACTGAAATACCATCATATAGTCCTGGAAGGTAGACTATTTGGCCTGGTAGGAAGCTTAGAGACATTTAGATCCAGAGGTCTCCAACTGTTAGCCTGTGGGCTGCATTCTTCACAAATAACTTTTATTTTGCTACTTTCCTCCCTTCAGTATTTCAAAATTTTGTAGTTAGTTACCAACAATTGTAATTTAGAAGAATTTTAATTCTTGCGAAACTGGGACATCTGTCCCCACTGGGCTGAAAGGCAATGGAGCATGCACTTGCCTGCCTTCAGTCTCTACCTAGCCTGCTTCCGTTGTTGGGGTCATCTGCCCCCATCCAAAGCACAGTTTCTTTTCAATCACCTCACAGATCTTCATGTTCATTTCACCAAGACAGGAACCAGGGACCCCAAAGCTTAGGGTGACTTGTCCAACATCACACATAGGCCAGAGTGAAATTCGAACTCAAATTTGAAGTTCCTGGTACCTGTTTAGGACCCTGCCATGCATATCACACTGAAAAGGTGGGACCGACCTTCACTCTCCACAGGCACCCCTTTCTAGCAGGTTGTTTGCTCTTTTTTTGTTTTTTTCCATTGTGGGGATGGTTTAGGTAGTATTATGAGCTCTCTTACTGGCTTCTTAAGAGCAGAAACAGAGCCGGGTGTGGGCTGCATGTGAACCATCTTTGAAGTTGAATTCAGGACTAGCAGATTTCAAACTGGCAGTCAAGTCATTCCCCAAACTGGGCATGGATCCTTCCACCAGTCAAAAACCTAACTTTAGTTCTTAAGCTATTCCTCTCCAAATTGTGCCAATTGAGGTTTTCCCTGTTTTTTTTTTTTCCTTTCTTTCAACTAAAGATCTTTAGTTATACAACACCTTAAGTGATTCCAAGTGTATTAAAAAGGTAACATTACTATAAAGTGAATAATTTCAAGTGCAGAAATGGAACTAGGAATGTAATCATGAGCAGGTACTTCAAATGGCCTTCTGCAAAAAGTAATATCCATCCATCTCCGCACTAATGAAACCATAAAGAAGCAGCTTTTGAAAGATGGTTTATTTTAAAAAGACTGCAAAACTGGATGTGGTCAGGAATCTCTTCTAAGAGCATTATATCTGGCTAATTAATAAAAAATACCATTTGTACATTCCTTAAGCACAGGGGTAGGAGAGGGGGACAACAAAAATGATGACAGGATTATGCTTATTAAATAGGGATGCTGTCAGGAAAGTAAGTTTTCTACCTTATCAATTTTATCATAGACAGCTTATATCCCATGGACAAATCAGGCCATCAGGTGACAATTTGTGTGGTAGTGTTCACAAAAGAACTCTACTGACCTAACAAACTGGAAAGTGAAATGAGGGAAATGGGTTAATGTTTAATCGTAGGAAACTGGAGAACTTCCAGTATGGCAACTAGCTTCCTGTAGAGTCTCAGTTGAAGATGGATGGATGGATGCATGAATGATGAGCAGATGACTCAAAGGATGGATAGGTTACATATACACACAATACAGACATGCTCCCAGTCCAACACATGGCCCTTCTGAAAGGCATTGGCTTTCTTTGATTCAAATTTTCATCTGGTTTCCTTCAGTTCTCTCAAAGGCGCCACTCTTTGGCTGTAATTCTCAAGAAAAATATAATTTCTCCCCCACCATAGTCAACCTGAAGCAAGAACGCTCTCTCATGAGATGAGACTTATGCACAGGGCACCAGTGAGCACTTGGTCTGGACTTCATATTCGGAAAGCACCCTTCAATCTAGATCTGGACCTGATCTCTAAGTGAAGTTCAACAAGTAGTCACATAGCCACACTGGCAGGCTTGTGAACTGAATGGACTCATTAGAAAACCTTAGCGGTCAACCATAAGTAGTTAAAATGGATGACAATTTTGGTGATACAAAATTGTATGGCTTTTCCTGATTTTTCCTACAGATCGCCCTTTTGTTATTTTGTGGTCAATGAGAGCTTGTAACAAAGCCGTGGTCCACATCTTCCTCTCTTTCTCAACTTGAAGGATGGAGATTCCAGCCCTCCTCAGGGCAATGGTGCAATGAGAAAGAGGGGAGAGCTCAAAGATACATGTTTTCAAACATTCATCATTACGTATTGAAAATGAAAAACCCCAGAGGGTCGGTATTGCTCAAAAGGACATTTGAAATTTGAGAGAGTAGAAAATGTGGTGGAGTGGAAGAAAGAAATCAAATTAATTCACAGTCAAGAGTAGTAATGCCAACCAATGAAAATGATTCGCCTACCATGTTCCAGATAAGAGGGCGTACCTTCCGAGGGGTCAAGCCTCCGCGCCCTCCGCCCGTGCTTTGAGTTGTTATGGACAAACATGTTATCAGAGACTGCCAGGACATGGCCATCGACGTTGACTGTCGTAGACACCACGACCTGGAGATGTGAGAGAGATGAATGAACATTTTAATATAAAAGCATGGCGGGTAATAAACTCAAGTTAAATAAATAACAGCTGGGAGCTGAAGAAAATTGCATAGCTATTTCACATAATAACTGGCGCTTATGCTGTACAAGTCTAACAAGAGGAGCTATTGATGAGTGGGTCTTTGGCATGGAACGCTTTTGATGCAGTTTTAAGTAAAATTGCACAGTTTATAGTTATACAGCAGAAGGTACACTGTTAACCATAATTTTAACAAGAGGATCTTTATTAGCATTTTTTTCTTACACAAGGGTGGTTGTGTTTCACCTAAATTACCCTTCAGTTTAGACACTGAAGCAGATATCACAGTTGATCATGCAAATAAAAGTCTTTTGAATCTTTAAAATATTTCCTCCCACTGTGTCAGTGTTAAGAAGATAAAGACAACAGAGAGGTTTCAGCAAGAGCTGGGGTGCATTTTTCCCTCCTAGGTCTGAGATTTCATATTTGCACTTTTTTCTTCCCAAGCTAGTTGGGTTCATCAGACCAAAGCCCCCTCATCACTATCACTACCACCCCTTCACCCCAAATTCCTGCTAAAAAAAGGGGAAAAAGAGCGATTGTGGGACTGGCCCAAGGCACAATTCAGACCCCCCAGTTCATCTCATAAAGTGACTCTGAATCCAATTTGTGAGAAGTGACTCAAGCAAACGTGTTGTCTCAGAGAACTTTGACTAAAACAATGAGAAGAAATGACCTACACTTCTCCTTATATTAAACGGGGAAGGGGATTAAAACTGAAACCCACAGAGATATGTTTATTCATGCGACCTCTTACAACCAAATATAATAATTGTCTGTAATTGCAGCTTCAGCTCCTACCTCATGCTTTGACATGGGAAACAGCAATCAGCTAGCTCCCGTTTAATCCACCTATTATGTTGACTAATTAACTTTGCTCGACAGTTTATTTCTTCCTCCATTATCAGCCCCTGTCAGCCGCAAGCACCCTGCAGCATAGGGGAAACCTCCGGCTCTTTGATTGATCACCGATAGATTGACATGCAGATTAATTTAATTAGAATCACCTCACTTGAGAAATGAAAGACAATGGCAAGAGGGCTAATAGATCTGCTCTCATAATGAGGCAAGCCTCCGGAGCTAAGGCTGAGGATTTCTGATTTATTTTGCTCAATTCCCCAGTTGCTTGGAAAGACTTTGGCTTTAATTGTTCTTGGTTTTGAGAGGCATTAGCCTCTGAAGAGGTGAACTGCTTTACAAGGATTGGCACAGAGTGCGGCCTTGGTTGCAGAGCAGGAAGCCTTTTCTCCAAGTTGGCTAACAGGAAACTGACTTCCAGACTGTGCAACACTGCAATTTCATCACCTGAGCCGGGCAGAGGGAAGGGGCTGGGACTCTGCCTATGGCTGGGAATCATCAGTCCTGCCTGGCTCCCACCCTACTAACATGGCCGCACTTAAACATCTCACTGCCCCCTACTTTGACCTAAATGCACGCTGAAAACATGTTGAAAACTCTCTCCACAAATCCCACAGATACAATGAACTGCAGGTTGTGACCGTATCACTCATGATATACGCTTATTAAAATGGATAGTAAACAACAGAGCCCATCCAGGGACCCAGAACCTTTGTGCCACCCACAATTCCACCTAAAACAAGGGATTGGAGGGACTACACGCAAGTTGGATGTAGTTGTTCGCAAAGCTGTTCTTCACTTTATTCATGATTGACTAACCAGGTCTGACACAGCCTGAACCTTAGCAAATATGCCTTGGCAAACCCTAAGTTAACTTAAAATAACAGGAGAAAAAAAAATGAACTGTTATTTTCAAAAAACTATTATGTGCGGTGGCAGAGTCAATATTATTGAAGGCAACAGAAAGTCCTTTCTCTTTTTAGTTAGGCAGATGACTTTGTAGGACATTTACAATTATATAACAGATCTGGAACTTTCAAAGAAATTTTGATTTACTACAAGACCACAACTGAATAGTCACTGAAGTCGTTAGCTAAGCAGACTATAAAAGGAATCTCAAACGGTATCTGTTTCCAGTGTCAGGAAACACACAAAGTGGTTATTCTAAGATGATCGTCTTAAAAGGAAAAAAAAAAATGTGATGCCAACCATGCACCTGTAAGACACACATGCTACAGACTTAAAGCTTAAAATATTCAGTATCTTTTAAGGACACTGTTATTTAATGCATACATTGAATAAAAACATCAAAAAACAGTTAAGGCAGAAAAAACCTAAGCCCTATACATTTTTTTTTCTTGGCAAGAGAAGGCCACCTGGGCCTTATGTGTGATAGAATCACTTAACAAAAAGACCAATCAAAATTGGAGAAAAGTAACATGGATAATCCTCATGCTTTTTAATTTCTAGAAGATAAAAAACTAATCTGTTCCTGAAAAACTTACAACTTCCCTACCCCTAAATAATTTTTCCTGTTCCAATTTGGAAATGATCAGGATATCTTTAAATAAAATATATGCTCAAATTAATCCATAAAGTAACTTGCTATCTAAAAAAAAACCTAAAATGTGAAAGGGATGCTGAATTATCCTTTAAAATTGTGCCCATAGTCGGAGGGAAAAGGGCCTTTACACTGAAACCTAAGATTAATGAGGTGCTGACACATTCATGTGGGCAAGGGGACAGATGAGCCTGCCAAATCTTCAGCCTGCCCAAATTTTGTCAATAAAACAGCTGGAATTTGGGACAGATAAACATAGGAAATGATTTTACCTTTGGACTCAACCATCCTGGCCCTCTTTATACCCTTTTCCACTTCCCTACCCAGAGAAAGATAAGAATCTAAGGAACAGGTATACTAAGTTTTTTACTGCATCAATTATAACTACACCTTGACTTTCTAGAACGGCACTATTTAATGCAGTAGCTGCATAGGCAGCTATTTAAATTTAAACTTAGTAAAGTTGCCAATTCTGTTGGTGAGTCTCCATAGCCACATTTCCTATGTTCATTAGCCACAGGGTCTAGTGGCTATTGTGCTGGACAGAGCAAACACGGAGTACTTCCATCACTGCACTATGTTCTACGGGGCAGTGCTGCTCTAGAATGGTTTTGAAATAAATTATTCCAATTAGCTCATGAGAATTCCCAAATTATATATCCGGAAATAAATATAAGCCAAATAGACAGGTTTAGAGTTATGTACACACATATTTTTACCACAGTGTGTTTTTAGAATCGAGTTCCTATTTCTATTTACTTTTCAGTGTAGCAATCCAGAGGCATGCTAATTAACTCAGTGTGTTCCATGGTATTTTTCTATCTGGGTC
The DNA here is from genome assembly GCA_949820135.1 of Sylvilagus floridanus. Taxonomy (NCBI): domain Eukaryota; kingdom Metazoa; phylum Chordata; class Mammalia; order Lagomorpha; family Leporidae; genus Sylvilagus; species Sylvilagus floridanus. The sequence goes on from OX463241.1 coordinate 43,503,313, forward strand.
CTTCCTTCCAGATGAGGTTATTTGGTATAAGGAGCTAAGGCAGTAGAGAATTCTGCAGCTATCCACGGACTTTGCAGACTTGACACTGATGTTTTCCATTTCTTAGCTCATTAACAGTGGTTCAGTCTTCCCTGTTTTGTCTTTTCCTTGGCATAGATACTCCTAAAGTTTATTATGTGCATTATATAGCACCCTTACTTAGAATTCGAAAGAATTAGACAAACAATTTATGATTCTTGGCTCCCAACCTCTCCTACCTGATGTGTCTTTGGCCAAATCAATTTCCCTAAGCCACAGTGTCCCCGACTATCAAGTCAGAACAACATGAGTAACAGTACCTAACTCATAAGGCTACTGAGAGACTCAGCTATTTAAAGTGGTTAGCATGGCTCCTGGTTCATATCCAATACCAATAAAGCATTAGTAGCAGTAGTAGAGCAGTTGCTACTTCGTTGGTGATGCTAAACCAAAGGTTCAAGGGAATGTGTCAGTTGATGACCTGAAGCTATCAAGAAGCTACAGCATGAACTGCTATTTTGAATGAAAAGATACAGGAGATATTTCTTCTATGTCCACTATTCAATGCAATCTTTCAAGTTCAAAGACTTTAATGCTCACGACTCATTACTATACAAGTTAGGCCTCTTGTGAATTACAGTTTTCACTGGTTCCTGTAATTTTGCTTTCAACAACTTATCTGCATTTTAACCTGTTACATTCTAGACATAAAGCTAAATGAAATTTTCTTTGAAAATAGTCTGTAATTATGGATCTTCTCAATTCAGTCTAATTTTCCTAAAATTTCCCATAAAGAAGGAAGTCTCAGGACTTTGTTCTTGGTTAGCATTGCCTCACCCTCATTTCTCAGACTGTCCTTCTTTCGTGTCAGGCAGGAGACCTTGCATGTCCTAACTGTATTATCTGAGATTCATGAAGCAGAACCTCTGTCTCATGAGCAGATTTTCGAAAAGACAGAAGCAGCTAAACTCAATCATGAGTGGAAGATCACGTTAACAAAAGTAGCAGCTCTTGTTCAAGAAGGGCTTATGACAAAAGCAACCCAAACGGTTGAAACCTGTTACCTTTAAGAATTTCTACAACAAGTATGGAGCCAAAGAAAAGATTACATATACCATAAAAGTATTTTCAATATTCAAGTTTTGAATATTTTACTAGTAAGTACCTCCCTCAAAAAAAAAAAAAAACACTTCTGCAAGTTGATTTTGAATGATGTAAAAAGTGATCAATCTTGATCTTCAATGCTAAGACATGATTACTCAGCAAAAGCAAAGAAGGGCTTGAATTAGTCTCTTCCATGGCTTCTTTACCTCTGGCTTTAACTTGTTCATTTTCACATAAATTCTAATCCAGGGCCCCTAATAATAAGGCTTTAAAAGCAATAACTAGAAGTACATAGAATGAACAGAAATTGGCAACATTTCTTCTTGGAACAGTACTTAACCAAAAAGGAATCAACTATTGATACACCTGTGTTAATCTCTTGAGACTTATGCAGAATTTTTTTGAAGTCCAGTAACAAGAGGTTATGTACTGCATATTAGGGGTTAACTGCGTCCCTCCAAAATTCATATGGTAAAACCCCGATTCTCAGAATGCCACTATATTTGGAGACAGGGTCTTCCTTGTGTTAAAATGAAGCTATCAGAGTGATCCCCAATTCAGTCTCACTGGTATCCTAACAAGAGGAGGAAATTCAGACACACTGAGAGAAGGCAAGTATGACTACTACAAACGAACATGACAAAGGACCCGTGTGGTAGAGGAAATGCCCCATGTCTTGTGTTGGCTGTGGTAGTCAATACACAAATTTTTACAGGTGACAAAATTTTACAGAACTAAAAAAGCGTACTGTCACAAATGAGTGAACTAGAGAAATTTGAATAGGATAGGTGGTTTGTATCAATGTTCATATCTTAATTATAACATAGTATAATTTTGTAAAATGTTAGTACTGAGGAGACTGGGTAAAAGGTACAAGGAATCTTTATTGCTTCTCACAACTGCATTTCAACTGACAATTTTATCAATAAAAAACTCAGCTAAATGTAAGGCATCAGCAACACTGAAGATGTCCTTCAATGGGTGAATGGATAAATAAACTGGGAATCCATTTAATTATTATTTAGTGATAAAAAGAAATTAACAATCACAAAAAAGTGTGGAGCAATCTTAAATGCATATTACCAAATGGAAACAAAAGGGCCAACACAAAGAAACTATTTAATATGATACCAGGTATATGATATTCTGGAATGGCAGAAATATGAAGAGAGTTAAAAAGAAAAAAAAAAAAGGGCCAGTGGTACCAAGAGCCTGGAAGGAGAGGGAGGATGAACAAGTGGAGCTCGAGATTTTTTGGGCTGAGACTGTAATGACATATCTATAACCTCATATGTTGGCCTAAAGCGATAGAATATACATCACAAAGAGCAAACCTTAGTGTCAACAATGCACTTTAGTTAACAATAATTTATCAATACTGGCACGTCAATCCTAACAAATACATCACACTAATATAGGATATTAATAATGAAGGAAATTGCACAGAGTGAGGGAAGGATTGAAGGGACATGTGACAACTACATGCTTCCCACTCATTTTTGTGGAAACTTAAAACCTCTACAAAATAAAGTCTATATATTATTTATTCAGCAGGTGGAGAAGAAACAGGTAGAGAGAAAAACAAGACACACGGACAGACACAAACAGAAAGCCCCCACAATGCCAGCAACAGCAGCAGTGGGACGGAAGCCAGAGATAGAAGCCAGGAATGTGGATTTCCCATGTGGGTGGCAGGAACTCAACTATTTGAGTCATCACCTGCTGTCTACCAGGGTCTGCACTGGCAGGAATTTGCAAATCAAGAACTGGAGCCAGTTCTTGAACCTAGGTACTCTGATCTGAGACACAAGCATCTTAACTGCTAGGTCAAATACTCACCCCAAACTTTATGTATATGGCATTGATCAAACTTCTGCCTTCAACGCCACACTGGCCACACTTGACACACAACTCCATGCTGAGACACTTCTGTATCCAGTCATTGAATGTATAGTCATGAGACCCAATATATCAATTAATCTAGTGGCTTCCAACCCTGAGTTTTCCAATGTAGTAATGGGGGACAGCAATGAAAAGAGCAAGCCATACCAAAACATTCAGTAACTCTTCTTTTGGATCATATGAACTCCATATGGAAACTGGTTAACTCATGGACATGAGAAGTTCTTAACTGTCAGTTTTACACAGCTTTGAATAATTTAAGTACAGAGTGTGATTCTTATTCAATAAATGCAATCAGATTGAAAAACTATGTCATCACATGAGGTTCAGAGGAGAAAATGATAACAGAAGTCCTCAGCTGTCGTGACACTGCAAATCTGTGCAACACCTCCTTTTACAGCTTGGAAAACTAAGGCCCAAGGGATTTTAAAGCATCCTCAGGGCCATGGGACAGATTAAGAGTAAAGGCAAGCCTGAAAGGAACCTGTAGACTCCCAGCCCAGTTCTCATCCATGGCAGCTCTGCCTCTCAAAACACTGTCTTGGCTTAAGTCTTTTCTTTGGACTCATGTGTTACCTTCCAGTTAACAATCTATGGAATCTCTGGGACTGACCATGAGTACCATTTGCATAAAATGATCTGCATCATTTAGGTCTTCACTAACATTATCCTTAAATTATTTGTGACTGGGAGTGGGCGCTTTGGCACAGCGGGTTAGGCTGCCTCTTGAAAAGCCCACATCCCACATCGCATTGCCATTTTCTGTACCAGCTACTTTGCTACTGATGCTGCTTCCTGCTAATGTTCTTGGGAAGTATCATGATGGCTCAAGTTTTTCAGTTCCTGTCAGCCAGATACAAGACTAAAATGAGGTTCCTGGATCCTGGCTTTGGCCTGGTCTAGCCCTGGCTATTGTAGTCATTTGGGGATTGAACCAGCAGATGGAAGGTCTCTCTTCACCCCCAATCCCCACTTTAAATAAAATCTTGAAAAAGTATATATCCTCGACCAAAATGGAATGAGATATCCTCGGAAAAGTGCCCAACCACTAGCTTCTACCTAACTGAAAAATCCCAAATTACTCACTAAGAACTATGGACTGGGCCAGCATTGTGGTGTAGCAGGTGAAGCAGCTGGCTGAGACACCAGCATCCAATATGGGCACCCCTTCGTGTCCCAGCTGCTCCACTTCTGATCCAGCTCCTTGCTAATGTGCCTGGAAAAGCAGCCAAGGATGGGCAAAATGCTTGCATCCACCTGGAAGACCCAGAAGAAGCTCCTGGCTGAAGCCTGGCCCAGCCCCAGCCATTGCAGCCATTTGAGGGGTGAACCAGCAGATACAAGACCTTTCTGTCTTTCTTTTCCTCTCTCTCTCATCCTATCTTTAAAATAAAATAAATCTTAAAGAATTATAGAGGACACATGCATCTACAACAGAATGGAAGTGCTGGCATAGGGAGTGGTTAAAAATTAAATCCACACCATAACTCAAGACAAAACTAATTCTTAATAGGAAGACAAAAACAGATACCTCTAAACTCCCACATACCTGGGCTAAACTCAGACCTTCTGAAACCAGATTTAGTTTCTGTGTCTGTACTTTGACATGTGCTAAACATGAAAAACTCCAAAGTTATATAAACCTCATTCTTCTATCTGTGGATATGGGTATTTTGGTAACTCCTGTTGATGTTCTTGGTATTTAACTGGCCTCACTGGCTTTTTTAAGTAAGCCAAACACACAGAATTATCATGCATGCTCATTAACCAAGGGCTATGAAGCATGGACATGGAAAATAGAAAAAAATGGCATATCGGTCAACAGCTTAGATGTGAGGGTTAGACAGCCCTGAGTCTGATCCTCAACCATCTCATCTATAGCCGTAGATAAGTCTCTTAATCATAGAAGTGGGCCGTGTACCTACTATGTACCTACCACATCCAGGGCATTATTCTATGTATTGGAGAGGCACCTATGAACAAAACAGAGCATTTATCCAAAAGCCACACAAAAGTGCCAACACAGAGATAGCCAGGCAATTGGTAAATAACCAACAAAAGCACATTTCAGACTGGCAAATTCTAAGAGAAAAATTAAACAGGGGAGAGGGTGATGCCTAGAGAGGAACAATTTTTGATTGAGTAATTAAGGAAGGCTTCTCAAAGGAAGTGACATTTTGAATGAAATCCAAGTAACAAGAAGTATCCATTCAATGATGTGGCAGAAGAGTTTCTCAGGGAGACTGAACAGTTAGTGCAAAGACTGGTATATTTGAAGAAGATAAATTAAAGAGAAGCCAGGCCAATTTGTTTGCTTGGAGCAAAGTGACCTAGAGAGAAAGTAGTACAAAAACTAGCAGGATCATCCATGTATTAACACTTAACACAGCGTCTGACATATAACAAGTGCTCTGCAAATTACAGTTTAAAAAGTAGAAGAATGTAATAGTACCTTTTTCTTGATATGTCTTAATAACTACAGTCATCTTCAGAACCAAGATCCGCTTGGCAGTCACTGATCCAAACACTTCCAGCTATCCTTGAATATATATTGCCTTTTCTTCTTAGACAACTCTACTGAACCTAAGAATATTCTTTCTCTAAGTGTAGCATCGACACTCATCAAATCCCATCTGTAAGGATTCCTTCTCAGCGATTCATATTTTCTGCCAAGGCTCAGCATAAGGCTCATGCCAAGATACATATTTTCCCAATAAGCCGTAATGGTTTAATACATCAGGTTGAAAAGCCACCATTTGTATTTACCATGTTATGTGAATTAATACTGAATTCTGAAACTATCATTAGAGCTGCTTTCAGTATAATTAATCAGCATGGCGCATCTTGAAATTATTCTGTACGAAGAGAGTGAATGCAGCTCAGGTTCCTAGCATTCTGTTGGTAAAGAATTTAATTGCAAGACCTGCTGTTTGTCAAAACAGTATCAGGATATCCAAGACAGGGGGAGAGGGACAGCGGAGAAAGAGGCTGAGAATATTTCCTTTTTTATGTAAGTGTCTTTTTATGTAAGTGCTTTTAAAAGCAGAATGAAACTGCAGAGGTTGGGTCTGCATTTTTTAATTTTCTCTACAATGTATTGATTGAGGAACACTACAGCTTTTTGAAATCAAAAACATTCTCCAAAATTTCTAAAATTCACACAATAACAGAGAGTTGCCTCTTTAGGCCATAACTCAGGCCATCATTTTTTAAAGAAAAACGTAGTTTCGGTGGGAGTTTAGGATGAATAACCAATGGCTTCTCCTCAAACAATGGGTATTCAAAGTGTCTGTAGAAAGGCCCTTTATGAAAAAAAAAAAAAGGAAGCAATTTCAGGAGGGCAAAGGCTTTTCTTTCTCGTTCTTCACTATAGACTCACCACCTAGCTTAACAAATACTACTGAATGCAAGCATGCATGTGGGAACGAATGAATGTATCTTACGTCTATGTTCATATATACTATAGTCATAGACATAACAGCCACATTCTCGTGTGATTACAATTGATATGTCTTCAACTGAGTTTGCCTGTAGACTAAGATGAATTTGGAAATTTATATCCGACTTCATTCTCTGGGTATTAGGACATCTACAGCAATGACAGCTTGAACCCAGTTCTTGTTCCTCCCCTCACCACCCTCAGTCTGGCAGTCCCAACAAGGAAAGCTGAGCATCAGGATTTAAATCTTAACCTTGAATTGTCTGGCTCCTGTCAGTTAAGAAACAGATCCATGACATGGTTTTAACATAGTCCTTTGACATTAGCATCTTTTTAGTGTCAAGATGAAGAAACAGGCTCATTTAGTCACAGTGAATTTCTCTTTGTCATGAGCCGCTTCCATCTCCAACTCCCCCCACCCCTTCTCCACCCTTCTCCACACCCACCAGAACTGAATGAAGCCTGTATCCACTGTTGTAGTTAAGCAAGTTTGTTACTCTAACCACAGCCTAGGGATTTCAAAAGAAAACATCCATTGTAAATTAAAAAAAAAAAAAAAAGTACCAGATTTTCTACCAGGTTTATTCCATCCTGCCTTAAAGTATGAACACGGCTGAGCTCTGCGGAAAGTGATTAATTTCTTGAAAACACTGGGGTCACACTAATTGACATGACCTGTGTAATTAAGCAGTCTCTGTTTACACACCAGAAGCCCAGCCACTGTGAGGCTGAGTGTGCTTGACAGAATGTCTTTACATGTCAGAGAGCAACAACCCTCCTTATGTCCTCCTCAGTCACCTACACAGGCGCCTGATAGCTGTTCAGGGGAGACACACTCTGGCCTTGCCAAGTGCAGATCGGGCTGGGCCAGTGTGCATACAAAACGGGCATGAGAGAACAGCTGCAGCAATGACACTGGGGAGAGCCCGCTTATCAGGCAAGACAGCGTTTTCCATCACGTCTCCACGACTCCGGTTTGTCAATATCTCCGGGAAAAGCCACGTTGATATGTAAAGACGACCAGTTTTTCCAACCACAGACACTCTTGAAACCCTCCCTCAGAGGCAACAGGGACATAAGATTATTTGAAAACAGTGAGGGTGCTATAAGGGAAGTGACAGAAACTGTCTACCTTGTTCACGAGGTTGCACTGTTGTCAGTCTCACTCTCCGGTATCAGCCAGGAGAGTTGCCGAGTGGATGAACCTTCCCCTTCGTGGACCAGTGCTAGATTGGTCTCCTAGCCGAGGACTCCAAGGGATTTAGGGACAACCAACAACCTCACTCATGCCCCATCTATATGCGGGGGCTTTTTCATCCCAGAGAACTATCCGGAGTTTTCACAGGTTACAGGAAGGTCAGGCTGACTATGAAGTAAAAGCTCATTTTCTAAAGCTACAGTATGGGGTAAGCATTTAGCCTTGCAGCTCAGACACTGGTTAAGATGTCCTTTTCTTACATCGCAGTGCCTCAGCTGGAGTCCCGGCCCTAGCTTCCTGGTTATCCACACCCTGGGAAGCTGCGGTGATGACTCAAATACCTGGGTTCCTGCCACTGATGTATGGGACCTGGACTGTGTTCCTCAGTCCTGCCTTCAGCCTGTCCCAGTCTCAGCCATTGCTGCCATTTCAAAGTGAACAAGTGGATGCAAGCGTATGTAAACTCCACTCTTCTTTTCCGCTTCCCTCCCCTCCCCTTCTGTCTCTCTGCCTTTCAAATAAACCAAAACTAAACTTTGAACTGAAAATTGACCAGTACTAGCTCCATTCTGGAACACTGCTCAGCTCCTCCCCCTCTAGACCCATCTACTCTCTGCTTAACTTCAGTGGCATTTTAGTGTTCCGCACATGGACGGCCTATTCAGTCTCTGTTAGTGCAGATACTATCTTTGCAAACCCTCTTAAGGTTTTGCAGGATTCCAACACTCATATCCCCGAGTTGTTTTCATGGCTGTCAGATTCTAGGAAATCTCCTTACTGCCTCAGTGTCCGCCTACAGACTCTGGACAATTTCTTCTTATTTGAAACCATTAGATAATACCTGTGGGTAGCTTGAGTTGAATCACTGCCTTACCCAACTCAGTAGAGATGTAACTTTGGCCAAACTGCTTAGTGGATCTTAGTCCCTCATTTGTAAACAAGGAATAATTCATATTTACACATTCTTTACAAGTACATTATGAGAGTAAATATAATTCATACAAAATACCTCACACAATGCTTCTCAAATTAAGTACCCAATATATGTGAGCTTTATCATATTCATCACATTTATATACATCTAAGGGCAGTGAACAATGGATATATGTATTTATACACATGGATGTGGACCATGGTAGCAGTAGACACAGAAAGTCATCTGCTCAGCACCAACTGTAGTTATGTAGAATCAGAATCAAAATTGAGTGAGTGTGGCTAAAAGCTAATTGCAGATCTCTTGCTTCTGTACATATTAGCTTTGCTTGCTAATGGCTAAGGGTGTATCTTGTGAAACTATGTGGGCCCAAATTCCCAGGAACTAGGTTGACCGAAATGCATCCATCACTGTTACCTTACCATAATGTCTTGATCTGTTATGGGGTTTGTTCTTGTTAACTGTTATCTTACAACCATATTCTGGTTTTCCTCTTTATTGTTCACTGCATACCAGGGGTCTGGTTCAAAATTGTGAGCCCTAGTGGACAGAATACTATAAAAAGCTGTGTAACCCGCTGTTGGGGTCCATACTCTGGTAAGGAGTGTTGGTCCCGATCAGTTACCTTGCCTCTCATTTGTCTCTCATTTGCTTCTCATTTTTAATAAAATTCATGCGTGACTGTCACTGGTTTTTGAAACATTCTATTTTAGCTGATGAGTGGATGCAACAGTTAGGAATGGACCACAATGGACATATAGGAAGGGAAGCCAGCTTGGGGTAGAAGAGAAAAAAAAAGGAAGATGACAATGTGTTCAATTTAAGGTTTATTGAGCTGAAGTTTCTGGAAATACCCAGGCAGAATCAGGACAAGTAGATCTAAACCTGGGTGTCCAGCCTCAAATCATGACCCCAGAGTCCTCAGTGCACAGGTGAGGTTAAAATGCGGGAAGCAGGAAAACACTCCAGAGAGCCCATAATGTAAGACAACATTTGAATCTCAGAAGTAAACTTAGGGAACATCAGGTTTTACACGAAGACGGACAAAAAGCATCTGTCGGAGTGGGTTGCGAATGAGTAAATCCAAGGGGAAAAAGGGGGATTCAAAATGATGGAATGGTTGCCAGCATGAAATGATATGGAGAAAGGTGAGAGTAAATAATCAAAGAAATACTGAAGAAAAAATCAAAAGATATTGGATCAGGGATATTTGAGGTTTTGGTTTAACTCGAAGCAATGCATCCATTCTGATTGCAAAAATAATCACACTCCTACATGCATAAAGCCAAATGTTCATTGTGTAACAATGATAGGAAATGCATTTTGTATCTCTGTACATTTACAAAGTGTAGATTTTCTATAGATTCCTTCTCTTCTATCCCAAGAGGCAATCAGTGAGTGACAGCAAACAAAGTAGGTTAAACAGGAGATTCAGTAAGAAATCTGGCATGGTTCATTAAGAGAGACAAAGTTCTTCAATTCAAATATTGATTCTGTGGTGGCTAAGGTAGCTGCCCCTCCTGGAAAAGGTTTTTAGGACATGTTTGCAAATCCCAGTCAAGAATATTGTTAGGGCCCATGAAAAAAAAATCTGCTTCTCTGAAAGACAGTATGGACCTTGCATGCCTAATCAAAGGGTGCTCTCTTTGAGACAATCATTCCACCACCAGGAAGAGTCTGTCAGAGGTCATCAGGTACAGGACTGAACTAACAGTCCTCTATCAAGGACAATTTTGGCTCCCTTTCTACCCCTGGGGATATTTGGCAATGTTTAGAGACATTTTTGGTGACCACAGCATTTAGTGGGTAGGAACCAGTGATGCTGCTAAACACTCGGGAAAATCCCTCTATTGCCCGACAATGTTTGTCCAGCTAAAATATTAATTATGCTCAGGCTAAGAAACTATAATGAACTGGTAAGCCATTTCAGTTTATCGCAATGATTTTTCTTGCAAAGGCTTACATTTATATTTGCTCATTTACAAATTACTTGCATATGTAAAATGTTTTCCTTGATAAATATTGAAATAGTGTCATCATATTTATTCCATTTTATTGTTCATAAGTGTAACTAGTGACTTCTTATTCTTTGGTAGAAGGCTACTGAGATAACTATTTTGTGTGCAAAAGTAAACCTTTCTAGATACTGTCAAAAATAATAAATTGAATTGGTTTTTCATGTTATTTAAGAGTTTTTCTTTACCTTGAGGCTTTCAGACATTTTTACTAGCAGATCTTGTGATGGCAAGCAAGGCCTCAGAAGTGCTACACAAATGCCCTCATGTCACTAACGTGCATCCTGAACACTGCTGCCCCAGAAGTGTGATCACCTGGTTCCGATATTCACAAGGTGCTAGAACTTCTCAGGAGACCTAAATCGTTTCACTCCTGGCTATGCTTTATTCTAAACCCAAACCCAGTCAGAATAGACATATGGCTCATCTCAAAGCAAGCCACAGAACAGTTTATACTGAAACCCAATGTTTCAGGACATGATGCAAGACAGCAAACACATTTAGTAGCATCACATGTGTGGTTTCACCAACAGAATTACAAAGCTGACGACTTCAACTGAACCTCCAACATAAAAATCCTGTATGAGAATGAGAAGACCCAAGTTTACCAACTTGAGGTCAGAATCTGGCAACAAAAGCATTTTCCAAGAAACTAGGAATCTAGGAATCTGCAGATCCACGTTATTCATATCTGCCAAAAAAAAAAAAAAAAAAAAAAAGGTGGCAAAGCCACAACGAATTTTATAGAAACACCTCAGAATCTCAGGGAAAAATACCTTCTTCCTACTGAATTTGTTCTTTAATGAGGCTAATACGTCTCATCTCTTTTTAAAAATTGTTGTTTTGGAGACTAAGACAGTGATATCCAGAGTCAGTGTTCAAAATCATCTCTTCTCTGTCTTTTGTCAGCAAAGGTGCAGCTAAAAGTTTTCAAGAGCTTCTCAAAAATCATACATTGCAATCTATGCTTTAAGCTACTAAGTATACCTTACAACATAACTTAAAACACCATGCTGTTTCCCTGATAGGCCAGGCAAGCACACCTATACAGGTCATTACTCTGATAGAAACTAACACAGACCATGCAAATAAGTTAGCCATAAAATTAGATGGTGACCAACCCAAGGATCTGTAACTTAGCTGCTCAAAGTGTGGTCCGGAGCTTTGGCAACACCTGGGAGCTTGTTAGAAATGTTGATTTCCAGTCCCACCCTGACCTCAATCAGCAGGTTAACAAGATCCCCTGGGGATACTCAGCCTCTTAAGTGAGAGAAGCCTGTGCCTAGAACACAGCAACCTCTCCTAACACTCAAGTACCTTTCTGTGTCTGAGAAGCTAAGATCCTTTTGAGTCCTCTTGCCTTAGTCAAGACCTAATTCTGCGAGGTTAGCAACCGCTCATGTTTAATGGTGGCAGATGGGACTGATGCTTGAGAACATTTCCAGGTGCTGTACTAGGACCTTTCTGAGAGAGAACTGAGTGCCAGTCATATCACTCTAAACATTTTGTTATTAGGGGATCCATTTATTGTGGGCAATTGCTGCTACCAATTTCCAAGATTGGAAAAGAAGAACAGAGAGAAAGGAAAACAGAGGGGGATCATAATTCTAGGAACAGTTTTACCAATTTTACTCTTACTGCCGGATATTCTACTTGCAAAATTTTAGTTCAAGAATTCATCATTTCTATGTACATCACATCATCTATGCGGAGAAGATACATGAGTCTATTCAGGAAGTCAAAACTAGACTCCAAGGAGCTCACTGCCTTAACCAGCGAGCACAGGTGGTGCAGTTCCAATTTTTCTCCAGTAAAAACAACACCTTCTAGATTGCAGATACCTGGGGGACCAAGGGCTGCAGCTGCTCTTCACCTCTAGGGAAACAACTATACCCTGGATCTCCCAGGCTCAAGAAGTTTTACCCACTCCTGCTACTCACGTTATTACTGAAATTTAAGAAAGACTAGACAGACCTACCTGGAATCTCCGCATGTCACGTGGGTTTCCTGCATTCTTTAGGCAATTTTGGTTACACTTGAGGAAAAATTTCAAGAAGAACCTGTGGAGAAACAAATGATTATGGTTAGCATTTCAGTTAGCACAGGAAGGAAAAAAGTAGCAAGTTGCTTCTGGGGTGTGCCTTCCATTTTCTTCTTGCATTTTCTGAAAAATTCACAATAGTGTTAGAGCCAGTATTTTATTTGAAGCTTTAGCCTTTGTTTTGTATCCAGGCTCGACCCTCTCTATGAAAGGAACAACCACGGCATTGCCAGAAGATCTCAGAAAAGACTTAAACCCCCAAGGAAGTATTTTTCACTCAACAGAGGGAAGTCTTCACCATAATTTAAGATAGGTTCCAATTGGACATAATTGTCTGAGAATTCTCGCGATCCCCAACAACAACTTGTAATGCAAGCCGTATAAGTTCACAGATGGTCAACTGGCAAAAATACCCGCTGCTTGACTATAAGATCACAGCAATGTATGGAGAGGTGGCAAGCCAATTAATGGCTGCTTTACACACTGATCTGCCATCACGGAGACCCAGCAAAGCCAGTTCACCCCCCACTGGCACCAGTTTTCAATGTGGGAAACCAGGGCACTGGGCAAGCAGCTATTGTGATAGGCACCAGTTCCTGAAGAGATCTGTCCAAGAGCAAGGCCACAAGAAACAGAACTGCCCTGGGGTTGAAGGACTCCGGAGTCAGAGCCTCAGCCCTGGTGGCCCTCTGTAAACTGAGAAAGGTCTTCATTCTGACCAGCTTGCCAAGTAACCATTACTATCAAGGGAGAGCAGAACTGTACGTTTCCTTTCAGAGATGTCACCTATTTAATACTAACCTCTTCCTGAGGCCAGCTAGATAATGGAAGTCAACAGGGTGTTTTCTCTAAGGAGGTGCACACCTCCCTGAGGATGCCTCTTCCAGTACTCCATGTGAAGACACAGGTGGTTCTGGGCCTCATATATACCTAGCCAGGCCTTAACACCCACCTGATTATTATCAAGCCCCTCCTATCAGTTTCTATTTGCTACTCAATGGGAAAACGCCCTCTGGGTTCAGACAGCACCTTTCTTAGATCCTCTAATAATGACTCTGACTTAGTTTTGGGCCCTGTGTATTTAATCTGCTAGTTAGATTCATTTCCTCCAGACTTGAAGCAGCAAAATTCTAGGTGGCCATGCCCATGAAATTTTGAATGCAGACAGTTCCTGTGAGCTGGCATTGCAGCCCCCTCGAGAGGCCACCTACTGAAACTCTGTCTTGACCATGGGTCCCTACTCCACCCCTACTCAGGTTGAAGAAGTCACAGAAGTCCTTGCCCTAACCTATGACAGCAGCCAGGGTTTCCAGAAGCAGAAGAAAGAAATGAGGGAGCCCAGGACTAGATGCAGGCCAGACTAACTCCATCCCTCAGCTCCTTGCCAGCATGTGCACCCTAAGCAAAATGGGAGTATTCAACATTTGCTTGTCTTCCCACTAACCGGACAGGACCCTTGCTTTCCTATATCTCCCATTGCCCTCCTCGTTTTGGAGATCTTTTCCACCATGGGCAAATATCTTGCACAACAGCACTGTGAATATTATGGAGGGAGACGTCATGGCCACACTACCTCCAGTGGAGCCCCCTGTCTGGCTCCCTGGAGTAGATAAAATTCACGTGTGTTTAAGCCATTTGAGCCCAGCACCAACAGCCAGAGTCAGGTTGTGTTAGAAGGAGCTGTCAGCACACCCTCTGGCATCTTCACATCAGACAACTGCTAGCCTCCATGAGGGGGTCCATCTGGTGCCAAATAGATTTTGAAAGACAGGCAAACAGGACACTAGCTCTGCCAGACAGAAACAGAATCCAGGGAGCAGGGGATCTTCTACCTCAAAGATGAGCCAGGGGCAAGGCACCTGTCAGCAGCCCATCGTTAGCACAGAAGCCATGCAGGGCGCACACCGGATCCCTGTTATCCCAAGCCGCCCCATCACGTGGCCTGCTGGACGGATCCCCGCCACCTCCCTCCCCCAGCAGAGGATCACTTGCTGAAACTGAAGGCTTGACCATCTGTTGTGGGGGAAGACACGGCCGTCAGCTGGTGCCTGGGGCCTTGCACAAGCCCTTATGTGGCAAACACACTCTAAAGGGCCAATTCTTTTGGGGAAAGACGGCCTTACCCAGGGAGAGCCCTTAAGAATTCTTTCAAAGCTTTCCCCTAAGTAGAAGCCAAGTGTCTGACCCTTTTGGATCACACTTCCTTAAGGGAACTGAGGGGAGTTAAAAGGAGTTAAAAATATCCCCAGTGAGAGACCAAGTTAGATGCAACACGAACTGGGGGAGAAGGGTGTGAATTCTCAGACTGAATGTATAAGGCATTTATAAACCATAAAGGGGGGAGGGGGTCACTTGCCTGTCTGCTGGCCTATGGGGAAGATCTCCGATTCCGAGGAGGCTTTTAACAAAGTGGAGGTTATTGTAACTCCAAACCTCACCTTTGTCTAAGAAATTGTGGCATTTTGTGTGGCGGGTGTGTTTGGTAAAGTGTTGTCAGGAAAACAGTGTGGCACCCTTCCCCCAACTGTGGGAAACAGACCCACAACTGCACAAAGCCCCTATTGACCCTGTAGAGTTCCAAGGACTTCCGTACACTCCAGAAAACAGCCTGACTGGGATCAAACTCCTCTTTAAATCCTTTTGGTTGGGGAGGGATTGGAAGGTACCAAGAAACCCAACACCTTTCTGTTAGTTTTCAGTAGGAATAATATCATCTTGTGTTCATGAAATATGTTACTCAAAGCACTCAGATTCCCAGTACCTCATGGAAGTCCCATAAATAAGGCATGCCAGGAATTATCAAATCCATTTGAAACACATGAAAACTAAGACTCAAAATTAAGATAATTACCTACAGTCAAAAAAGAATCTCCTAGATTGGCCAAAAGGACTAGTCATGGCATGAGTTGTCCACAAATGATGGGAGTTTATAAGTGACCTTAACTATCACTTAGTCTAACCCCCTAATTTGTATATGACTAAAGTGAGACATCAGGACAATGCTCAGATAGTTAATAATACTTAAAAGAATTGGAATTATAATTCACATGTCCTGACATCTTGTACGATTTTTGCATTATCATGTTTGCTTCTCAAAAGCCAATTCAGTAGGAGCTCAACACTGGAACTCTTGAACGTTTTAGTCTACTAATCAATCAGAAAAGTGAGACATAAACCAAAAATGACATGCTATTAAAAGTGGAGTTCAGGTTCTTTGATAAGGCTGATGTAGGACACTTGTCCATCACTGAACTAACTGAACCAAACACACATATTTGTAGAATAAAATTGTTTATTCCCTGATATTACTTGAACCAAATTTTACTGACCAATAGATATTCAGTATCAAGTCTGGGTATTTTCTATGTGACTAACACAGCACTAGAGATCAAAAGGTAACTCTGGACTCCCTCCAAAGGAAAATTAACTGAAATAGCCAATGGGATCTGACTAAATTACATGAGAACATAAAATAACAAAACAAAATCATTTCTGTATATATAATATATGATACAGGACCTAGAGCCCATGAGTTTGTAAGTAAATACTTGTTCAACTCAACAGAATCCAGGGCCTCCAGAGGGATTGAAATGGGAACAGTCTACAATAAATCCAGCAGCTGAATACTTGAAGACAAACATGGGTATATTTCAGCAGGTCCCTCAACTTCAGCAGCCTCTTTAAAGCATGGATATAACTGCACCTTTGTCTGAGGACCACGTTGCAGCATTCACTATCATCCTAAATTTACTTCTCAACTGATTATGTGACTACATACAAATTATTTAACCTCTCTGCGCCTCAATTTTGTCATCTGTAAACTAGGGGAAACAACAGAACCTATTTTAGAGAATTAGTGAGAATTAAACAACGTATGTGAAGTATTCAAATAGTTCCTGGCAGAGAGGAAATGATCTTTGTTTTCATCATCATTTATTCCTGGCAATTGCTCACTGCCTAGCCCACAGAGATGCTCAGATTTTTCAGATCTGCTCTCTAAATTTTAGTTCACTTTAAGAGAAAGGATAAAGACCTAGGTATCCAATGGAAACTATAGGTTTCACTGGATGAGCTACCAAAGGAAAAAAGAAGAAACTACCACCAAGGGAATACAGTAGTGACTACTGCAGCTTTACCCAAAGGCCAAGACATGTAAAGAAGACAGGCAGTGGCTTAAATCACAGAGCTTACCAGCTAGTCAGAACTGAAGGGCACATAAAGTAAAACTGCCCATTAGGCAACAGCTTGTACCTCGTTAATTATTATGCAAAGCATTGAATAGGTCTGGGCTGAGCAGGTTGAGTTTTTACCTCCCCCATCCCAAATTCTGAAAAATCACGTTCAGATGTTAGTAGCTGCACTCCTACATCCAGGCTGGAAAGGAAAAACATCAAGGCACACCTACACCAAGACATAAAACCCCCATTTGCAATCTTGAGACTCCCCAGAAGTTCCTGTGACTTGTTCCTGCAGATGGTTACAGGGGGACTGATTCTTCCTGAAGATATTAAGGACAAGGAGACTCATTCTGCCCTGAAACAGCTGTATGAAAACAATTGTGCCATCCCTTTTGTATGACATTCCCGCTGCTCCTGTACACACACTGAAGGGTAGAGAGGGTTTTAAAAGGCCCTCTTCAGAGGAATAATTTCTATAGAGGTACCACCACCTTTGCTTTCACAAAGCAGCACAGCCAGGCCTACTGCCCAGAAATATCCAAGGAATTCTTTCTGGGAGTACAGGGATTCTCCCAAATTGAAAATATTTAACTTTCCAGGAAGCATTTAGCCCTGCCCAGACTGTCTGAGCTGTCATGGGCTGTCTCAGAAATGCCATCAATACCTTAGGGCAGCCCTCAAGGACATACAGCCCTGTGAAGAGGTAGACAAGAGTCCCATGACCACTACCATGAAAAATAGATCCCCCTTAAAAATAGGGCAGGCCAAAACAGAAAAAGAAAACTAGACTTTCAATGTCAAAGAAAACTCTTTGGCTCCTAGCTCCCAGAAGCTGTTGTAGAGCACAGTTCATCCATGTGAAATTATGATACCCATAAGTCTGCCAAAATCCCAGGGAAGCCACAGGGCAAGCCCAGGAGGCTGAACCTGGTTAAGGGGAAAGGGTTCTTGCTGCTGGACCGACCTCCTCTTCTTTGCTGATATTAAAATGCGCTGCTGAGAGAGGACCTCCTTGACATACACCCTCACCATTCTGCTGAAGATCATGGAGGACAGAAAGATGGACGCAATCATGGAAGTAATTCTACGCAAAGAAGCAGATTCTCTCCTCCCTCCCTGAGTGGAAGGTGGAATGGGACCAAGCTCTGGTGCTATCTTGGGGATCTCGGGGGAGAAAATGTGGCTGCCCCCATGATTGCCTACTGACTTCAAGATGTTTTCCTCTGCCTCTGACCAAGGACTCTTAGATTTTGGGAATTTGTGGAACGTGCTCTCAGCCTATACGGATGACCATCAACATGAAAAGCATGCATTATCTCAGAGCTCAGAATTTGGCCTTGATGGAAGGACATAATTAGTGGAAAAGATTTATCAACAGCAGCAACAAAAAAAGCATTGGGTAGCATAGAAGCCAACTAAAAAATCTTACAACAATTCTAATATAAAGGACCACCGTGAATCAGTCTATTCATATTAAAAGTCACATCTGAAAGATTGGGAAAAGGGTTAAGATATTGAAAGGACAGGAGGAGACAAATAACCAGTAGCCAGTGGGGAAAGAATAAATTGTAAGTTCTCAGAAATGATATGGAGGGGGGACAGGAGAGCAAGGATGCTGTGGCTTAACACTGGCTTCTATCAGCCTGGTTCAACTTACTCCCCTAGCAATTTTCGACCAGTGACTAAACGAGAAATGACATCTCTAAAGAATTGTAAGCTCAATTACGGCAGAAAAGGCAGTCATCTTTGGGGATTCTCTTTTACAGACATTACCCAAATACCATGTTTCTTGCCAAAATGTATCAAGGTGCCAACCCTTGCCCCAGGGAGACATCTGAAGTCGTCCTAATAGTTTGATATGCAGCATGAATGTGGCAGACAACAAACCAAGAGTTTGTCTGGCCTTCTTGGCGTCAGAGACAGACAGATGACACATTTGTCTTTAACTGTTTCTATTTGCAGGAACACGATCTCCAGGGAATCACGAGGCACAGAGTTCCTGCCCACCCAGGGATAGGCTTCCAGCAAAAGCGTCAGGTCTGGGTGACTGATGCAAATCCATCCCCAGGCTGGAAAAGATGCAAGTGCAGGTGACAGCGCTGCTTCAGTAGCAGTGACCTACACCATAAAGCCAAGCTCAGACAGTGTGGTGGAAATAGCCTACATATCATCTGAGTAGTTATGTAGCAAACACACAAACCATTCCATGTACAAGGAGACTTCAAAGTCACGGACAAAGTGAAATTAAAAAGCAAATTTATTTTAATGCAAGAATTTTTGAAGGTCCTGTATGGTTTTTTCATAATATGCATTTTTCCATGAACTTTTCAAAGACCCTCGGTATAAGACCCTGTTCTAAGTGCTTTATGTATATTAACTCCTCTTCACAGCAACACTATAAGGTTCTACTTCAACAGAGAGGTTATGCAATTTGCCCAATGTTCACCATCTAGTAAGTGATAAAACCAGAATTTGAAACAGAGGCATTTTGGCTCCAAAGCCCATATCCATCAAACTATATTCTTTGTACAACAGATCATGGAAGTGTAGATCATTGATAATATCTGACTGTCCTCTTACCATTGTCATTACCAGAGTCATTCAAAATTAGGACTAAACAAGGATAATAATTTCTGCCATATTCACTGAAAGAGTCTCATTTATAAATTTTAATAAGTTTCAATTTTGCTCATGACCAGACTCATGCTATTTGTGATTCCTCAAAGGCATTTTAACCATAATGAAAGGCAGTGGGTGGTTCTGGTAACAGAGCCAAAGAAAATATAACAAACAATGGCCAGAGCAAAACCAAGGTAGCTGAGTCTTCCAGGAGTTGATGAACACTGTCTCCAGGGCTCACAATCACTACCTTGGAATATCTTCCAAGCAGACAGAAAGCAAAAAGTTGGCACTGAATGCCTTTTAATAGCTCTTGTTCAACATATACTTAAAATTTTAAAGCAGATTCATTTAGAATCTCACATTAGAATTTCACTTTTCCTTTCTGAGGACTCAGAGAGTTTTGATACTATTTTCCCTAGTGGAGGACACAGATGCCAGAGAGAAGTCAAAAAGTTCAAGTCCAGAATCACTGAGGCATGTAGCTTCACCTGGACTCTCAAGTTAGTACTCCTTTTAAGACCTCATAAAGTACAGATGTTCACTGTCATTCACTCATTCTCATACTCAACCAGCACATCTTTCCAAGAGCCCAATAGGTACCAATTCTTTTCTCTCAAAATCAATAGTACTAAGGTCACAATGACTGTAGTTGAAGTTTTCCTCCAAGAAAAAAAATAAAAGAAAAAGAAAAGTACTTAACTTCAAGTTTTCAGGGAAATTTTAAGACAGGATGAGAGATTATTTGGGTAGATGCCAACGAAGGCTAAATACCCTTTGAATATTCATCTGTTACGAGTATTTTGGCAGACGCTAGATCAATGACTCTTTCGAAGTCCCTAATAATGTCAACAATGTACCTTTCCAGACACATCATTCCCCTACAGCTCACCTCCTAGCACTTTTTACTTCAGTCTCATCAAGCTACATCTTGTGCCCTAAATAGGACGTCCCCTTCCTACCTTCACTGCAGGCTTTGGCTCTGGCTCTGAAATGCCTTCCCCACACCCACACCAACTCAGCTTCCCATAATCCCATTTATCCTTCCAGATGCAGAGTAAATACACTGCACCAGTGAACTATTTCCACATACCCCCAGCTAGAATGAATCACTTTAGAGCACTTGGTCTTCACCACAAGTACTATAGTTACCTGTGCACTTGTCTGCCTCTTCACGACACTACAGACCCCTTGAGAGTGCCTTTCTGTTGCTCAGGGCAACTATTACAGTTGTGTATGGAAAACAAATACCTCACTTAAATTGACTGTAAATATTAATGGTAGTTAAATTTGAATTATAGAACAAAGATTGTGTCTTTCTTCTTTCCAGTTTCTTTATGTTTTCTACAAGTAGGCATGACTTTGATGAAAAAATAAACCACTTTGTTGCAGTGAATATTGTTCAGCACAAAATGTAGAAGATATTGCCCCCATTTTGCAAGGAATAAGTTAGACATTAAAAATGATGAATGAGTTTCTCAAAGTCTCTGTGCTCTTAGTGTATTTAGTTCAAACAAAAATGGTTAAGATCTGTCGATCTCTGCAAAATGTATATTAAATATGCCTAATTCATAAAATAGCTGATTCCACACCATTGGTGTCCTTAAATTCCTATTTAAAACTTTCTTGGCCACAAAGTTTAACATATTTTCTCAAAGTTAAGCCTGCCATTCTTCTTAAAATATTTAAGTGCAATCCAAAGGGTATACAAGCTGTCTAACTAAAGTCTAAAGTGGATCCCCTCTCTCTGAAATTCTGCAGACCATTCTGTTGACGTCATTGAAAACAGCACTTAAAACTCTTACTGGTTTATTATTCATTCAATCTGCTTCCTTAGATCATCCATTTATTCATTCAGCTAGCCCTTCATTCAATCAGTATTTACTAAGCACCTACTATGTGGCAGGTACAATGCATATAGAAACACTCCCAATCTTCAACCTTACAGCTGCTCACTAAAGTAAAGTTTGCAGGCCACCTTCATGAGAATTGCCAGGGACATTTGCCCTGGAAGAGATAGATAACAGAGGTATGACGTTGAAACAATTCTGATGCACACTGAAGCTTGAATATAACTGATTTTAAAAATCAACAGTTATATCAATACTATGAAATGATGGTATTATATATCAGAAATAGAGAACTATAGAGAAAATATGGGCATCTAATCTTCTGTCACTGAAATCCAGCACAAAAACTTAAACCAAATGATAACTGAGGAAAAAAAGAAAAGTGAAATTCCCTCACTCATTCCTTCTCATACCCAGAACAAACCACAAAGAAAGAAGGTAGCGCCTGCCCTGCCAGAAAAAGCTGGTATCTGACTACTTTTGGCTTTAAGGAAAAAAACCAGCTCCCTTTTCTACAAAGTAGTAGTAGCAGTAATACTAGTAGAAGTAGTAACAAAACAAGAAATCAGCTCAAAAACCTAGTCCAAAGGGAAAATGTACTAAGGATGAAAATTATTTTGAAACTATTTTAAATCTTCATTGCCCTTTTAACATTCTCACCCCATGTATCTGCTCACTTTTCCCCACACATCCTCCCTGGCCCCAATCTCAGCATCACCATGGTTTGCCTGCCATTCTCTGGGCTCACACACTATTGATGGTAATGAATTTAATTTAAGCAATGACTTCCACTGAAAAAAATTACTGCCTCCCAACACACCACACAAGCTGAGTTCAGATAAAAACAAGTGACTCCTTAATTTGGATTTAAAGCCCAGAACCCATCTCCAAATAAAAATGACCAGCGAGCACCATGCCCACAGAGCACGGACAATAATCTCATGAGCTCCAAATTATTCCAGTTTATATTATGGACGATCCAATAAGTCTGTATGTTCTAGTCCATAAAAATATAAGAAGAAATTTATCATTTTGAAATCATAATGCAGAATAGAGCCTGACACTTTATTAAACACAATTTGTCATGATATCATAAGAATGCTGATGGAAAATGAAACTAAAGCAATATCATAGACGAACGATGACACTATTTAGATTTTCCAAGGGTGCTTTGTAGTTCACAGGTCACTCACTTGCCCTCGGCACAACATGTCACTCTTGAACAGCCTCAGTTTAAAGCAGAAACATTGGAAACAAAACTATAATAAAGCTTTTATTTTATCACACACATGAGAGAACCACTTACTAAAACATACTACTCCAGAATGAGATGAGAATTTAGAAATGATCTATTTCATGTGTTCTTAAACTAGAGTACATGGATGGTCTGCATGTTGCATTTGAATGCCGCAAGACTATGCAAGTTTGTGCACACTCCCCTTTCTGTTGGATGGATGGAGAAGTTTCACAAGACTGGGAGGAGCCTGTGAGTTCTAGAAATCTTTTTCTCCTTTCGTAACAGTCCCCTGCTCTCCTTTTGGAGAACTTCTTTTCTCTCACTCAAGAGTCTGTATTTCAGTGGCATGGATTTATTCCATAGTTTGATCAAAGGGGCACCAGTGATTGGGTAAGGGCATCACAACCTCCATCTCCCCAACTATACAATGCTTTAGAGGGGGGAATGTGCACAAGTCAAGTCAATTGAGCCCAATCGGAGTTAATCACAGGACTTTGGTTTGAGAGGCTAAATAAAGAGATGGATTTCCTTTTGCTGGACTTGAACCTGGAAAGATGTGAGGCTGGGGTTAATGGAAAATTTAATACATCAGAGATGAACCCAGAATAGCATACAATCCATTTGTATTCCACTTCATAGAGATCACAAGACAAGTGAATTCTGATAGATGAGGAAGGCAGAAGGTAGAGAGAGCTCATATCCTCTAATGCCCTCCAAGAAAAGTGACGCCAAGTGGAGATATCAATAGAATAATTACACTGAGAAGACAGCAGAAGAAAGTTTCAAAACCGGGTGTGTGGGCAAGCATTCAGCCTCATGGTTAGGATGCTCATCAGAGTGCCTGAGTTCAAAGTCCAGCTCTGAAACTTATCTCCAGCTTTCTGCCAATGCACACCCTGGGAATCAGTGGTGATGGCTCCAATAATTGGGTCCCTGCCACTGACATGGGACACCCAGATTCAGTTCATGACTTGAGCCTGGTCACTCCCTACAATGCAAGAATCTGAGGAGTAAATCAGGAGATAGGAATGCACTCCCCTACCCCAGTCTCTTTCTCCCTCTTCCCCTGTGTGAGTGTGTCTCTTTCTGTCTCTGCTTCTCAAATAAATAAATCTTAAAACTAAAAAAAAAAAAAAGTGTGAAAAAAAGCAGAAAATACTACTGACTCCTGGCAATTTTCAGGCTGTGTAATTTCAACATCCTATGGCCTCCTCTCAAGTCACTACCATAAATACTTTTACAGCCAGAGCATCCCTTGTCTGCATAGGATTCAGATTTTGGACTCCTTCAGATTTTGGAATATTGCCTATATATAATAAGGAATCATGGCAATGAAGCCTGAATCTACACAACAAATGCATTTATATATACGTTATACACATACACCAAAGTAACTTCATATAATATTTTAGTGTGTCTGCATTTTGACTGTCAGGTATGATATTTTCTACTTTTTGTATCAGGTTGGCACCAAAAAGTTTGGAATTTGGGAACACTTTGGCCTTTGGATCTGGGATGCTCAACCTGTATAGACAGATACACACACACACACACATACATACACATTTTTCCTCATATGAAAACTATAGTTTTACTTCAAAATGAAAGAAGCTCTTTAATTGGGTGTCTCAAACTCGTAATTCCACAGAGCCCAGGCAGGTAACATCAACACATGAACCAAGCTACCTATAAAGCCATAGACTTCTCTATTCACCTGACTCTCAGGGCAACAGGGTAGTGCTGTCAGACCTTCCCAGTTGGCGAAGCTGGAAATACACATTGTTGACAGTGAAATTTGCCAATCTTCCAAACAATAAAAGGGCAAGACCAAAACCATCTGAGAGAAGGTCTCTAGTTTGCATCTCGTTCTCTAAACTTCAATAACCAGAGTAGCATAAAATCATTTTTCTGCAATGTTAGGGAATGTGGCACTTCCTTCATGCCCATTTTTAAATTAAAAAATAACAATAAAAGAAGGAACCCCGTGGCTTCTCTAAATACTACTCATTTTATTAAGAAAGCACAAATTGTTCTTACTTTTGAAGAAATGGCATGTTCTGTTCATTTTCCTATTTGTAAGAATCCTGTCACTCAAAATCCAGATGTAGTCAACCTTTGTTTTCTCACAACCCTTCAGAAGCTGATGTGTTGGCTAACGGGGGATGTAAGGGAAAGGATCTGCTCCCAAAAGCAAAAGTGAAGGGGGCCCCTATTTACCAGCATGAGGCCGACCACAGATGCTGAGGAGACACAGAGAAAACCTCCAGTGCCCACCTGTTGGCAGCTGGATTTCCCAGGGCACTTAATTCAGTCAGAAGCACTAAGTTTCAGTAGCAGTTTACAGCTAATTAACCATACAGGAAACAGAACATCTGACCTGATGCCTTTCTCTGACTTTTAAAGAGTCAGTGGCCTCAGGAGCCAGCAACTGGGTATGAAAGACACCAACAACCTAGAACAAGCAAGTCTGTCCTTCCTTCCATTTAATGGGAGGAGACAGGAGCCCAGCAAGAGCCCACTGGCATGAGAATCACTCCCTTTTCCACACAGAGAACCCAAATTTCACTCGACATATGGCAACCAATAGGTACTCATATGAATCATTCCAATGAGTCCTTAATGCACAGCCATAGATAGGATCTATTAATATCTGAACTTCACAGATGAATAGTCTGAGGTCAGAGAAACTGGTAAAAGAGCACAAGTTCACACACATCATGAATTGAAGAATCAAGATCTGAGCCCAGGATATAGTTCATAGCAGAGAGTGAAATGTTAGTGTAGGGCTCACTTCTCACCCTTTGGCAGAATCACAAGTGAAGTGATATGGTAAGAATGGGCTTCTAGTATTTGTGGGGATGAACCTCCTTGGGTAGATAGGTGTTCAAACTTGTACTACATTCCTTTAGCAATAATTTATTGTCAAGGCAATCATAATTAAAAGGGGTTACACTTGTTAGACTATGTAAAAATTGTTAAACTATGTAAAACTTGTAAAAATTAAAGGAAGGAATGAGAAAGGAAGGAGGAAGGAAGGTGGGAGCATAGGAGGGAGGGAGAGTAGGGAAGGAGTATCACTATGCTCCTAAATCTGTGTATAAGAAATACATAAAATTAGTTTTCACATTAAAAAATTTTGAAATTTAAAAATAAAAAACTATAACTCTACATCAATGGATATACAAAAATAAGTATTATGCAAAGGCACAAAAAAGAATTGATCCCCATAGAAACTTGTGAAGGACATGGTCCCCCAGTTGATGGATGAATCCTCTTATGCTCAAAGAGTTCAAATGGTATAGTCACAGTTATCCTACTGATTAGTGCCAACCTCTGCTTCCAATTCTTGAGTGCTCCAGCCATGGAGGCTGCTTCTCATGTTCACAAATACACCAAACTCCTCCCTGCTCTAGCCTCTGTACTATTCTGACCATAGTTCTTTCCCATCTTGCCATCTCCTTTGACTGTCAACCCCCAGGAATACCTTTATGCATCCTACCTCAGCTGTCCACCTTGCAGTTCCCATCATTGTCATTTTTACCCAAAACCTATCATTGTCCTTAGCATTTGACAGTCAGAATGAATGAATAAGTGAAGGGATGAATGTCTGATAGAGTCCCAACTTCCTGAATTTTCTGCTAACAGTGAGTAAGAAATAGGATATTCTCCCAATATTCCTAATTAATCTCAGAGTAACAGGTGAAAATAAGCCCTCACCATCAGACTTCTGAAGAGGCTAGAGTCCTAAATATGGTAGGAAGACCAACAAAGCACAGGACAGATACATAAAATGGGTAAAAAAACAAGTAGCTTTTCTCATTAAAACAAAGTACAGACTCTTCAGAGAAAAAGCTCCAATATCAAAGGCTACAATACAGGCCTTGAATTTTCTCCCCTTCCTGTTCATCTCTCTTTTGGGGGTTCTCCTGCTGATGGCCACCATGTTTAAGCCAAGCGGTGTGGCAAGAGAGCATGTGTCTGTCTGAACCCAAGATATTGACCCTCCCTCCCAACCAGTCTACTTCCAGAATGCTTTCCCTGAACTCTGAGACTGTTTTGAGTGCTATTTTTAACAAATAAGCCTCTTCCTTTACAATGATCCTGATGATGACAGATTGTTCTCAAGGTGAACTGTGTTTGAAAACAGGAGATTTCCCTTGAAAAGTGGGATCTAGTTTGCACGTACACTTTGATGTGATGATGATGGTTAGCTAAGATGACCCAGAATACTGATTTCCTCTGATGGTGGTAGTCCAGCTGAACACCTTGGGCTTTACAAAAGATAGTAATGGGTTATGATTATAAGCACAGCCTGTGTTTATTGAGGGGTTACTATGCGCTGAGTACTATGTTAAGCACACACTCATTGTCATTCTCACAGCAACTCTACAACCACCATCCATTCACCAAACCCTCACCCTTGCTCCAAGTCTCCAGGTAAGGAGAAGCCTCAACCACAAGTAACTTGCCTAACAGCAGACAGCTCATAGCAGTTATAGACAAGATCTGGATGCAGTCTCACTAGACAGCCTGCAGAGGTGAGCCCTGGAACAGAGCTAAGAGCTGGGTTCTGTGTGCCACATGGTGATAACATGCACATCAGTGACTATATCTTTCTGTCCTCAGACACTGCATGGTAAAATGTGTACAGATACCTATTCATTTTTAAAAATTAAAAACAAAATAGACCAAGAAGAACAAAAAACCTTCTGAAAGCAATTACTGATTTACGCATGATCTGAGCCAAACCTATTCCATGCCATCTCCTCCCTCCCAGCCTATGCCTTGGAGCATATGCTGCATCCCCACCTGGCGCCTCCTCTTTTCTCTCAGTACCATTTCTGCTTTGCCAACTTGCACTTTTGCACATAAGGTGGCTCCTCCAAGCATAGTTTCTCGTTGCATATCCCATCCCCTCTCACCTGAACAAGGAATTATCAAACATCACATCTTCTAGGGCGCTGCCTTGACTGTCCCAAGCAAATACACCCAAACTCTCCTCTGTGTCTCCACTGCAATAATAATCTTGCAAAAAGTCAAGTTCCCCATCTCTGTTGCCCCTCAAAACAAGTTCCTGCTCATTCATTATGCCATACATTGTTATAAGATTACAATTTCATCAGCATTCCAAGTATTTTGGTGCTATTAATCCTTGGACTACAATCTTGCACTGAGCTATTTATACCCTTTGAATTGCTCACATTTCTTCCCTCAGGAACTAAACATAAAAGCAAGAATAAGTGCTTTTGTGCCTCAAATGAGACAGTCCAATCACCAACAGTAGCTTGACCGTGTTGGATACCAGTTTTCTATACTAAACACAGAGAGTAGAAAAAAATCCATTTACCTCTGATTTTTTGCTAGAAAGCTTTATAAGTTGCTTTTTGGTCTCACCTAGTGGATGGGTCACTGCCTTAGCTGGGTTTGTGACAAACCTCTCCTGAATTAGAGTACTTTATTATCACATTAGTACTAGGGAAAGTCACATAATTAACAGAATTTATCCTCATTTACTCTGTAAAAGCACTAATATTCCATCTCTCTGCCTGTGTTTAATTACTTTCCTTAACACGACTTTTTTTCCAAATTGACCCTTCATGGGCTCATCTAACAGAAATGTGTTAAAACTTCTCCTCCCTCCACTCTATTTAAGTCACTAGACTGTATTCGTTTGAATAAGCACACAAGTTGCACGAGGGTCTGTCCCAGTTCACACGATGCCTGTGAATTAGCAGCTGTGAGAGTGTCGTGCTTTTGCTGGAGATACTCTGTTCAGGGTAAGTGGTGACAGGCACCAGAATTACTGTTAATTGCAACATGACACTGGCATCTCACCGGCTGCATCTAGTGGTGAACTACCATTTATTCAGGTGCCTAGGAAATTAAGCAGCAGAAATGCCACAACTCTTCAAAGAGAACAGCAGATCTACTTAACACATGTGTCCTACTCCACTGCTACCTCTCAACCCCATTTGTTCAAGAGAATGGGAGGCACACTCTCTCTCTTACACACACACACACACACACACACGTCAAATAAAGCCAACACTAGATAACAAAGTCATCATTCGATAACAAATCCTGCAGGCTCTATGCTTACTCTATCTCTTTTAAGACTGCTTCTTTATTTCAGACATCAAAATATAAAGAAACCAAGGTACAGATGGTAAATGTGTCATGGAAGTAGAATTTCTGCTCCTATTTTTCTGAAAGATGGATTAAAAAGTGTTCCTCTGTATTTCCTATTGACACTGTCTCTTGACTGGCCAGGAAGATAGGGACTTGGAGAAAGAATAGGGTGTCTGGCTTTGACTTGACCTATTGAAGTAGATGGCTCATTCCCAATGGGAGGTAAATCCCTCCTGATGAGGTTGGGGCAGAGTTAGTGGCAGTAGATAAAAAGGGCAACTGTCCTGGTCCCTTAGACACTTGGCTTCAGGAGTAGAGGATTCAGGCAGTTATCTCCCACCTGGGACACATGGGAAACCTAAGAGATGTTTCCAGGAGTTACAACAAATCCCCCCTTTGTCTATCAAAGGAAGAATCAGCCTCACTCCATTTTCCTTATAGGAGATATAGTGGAATGTGAATAAAGTTCCTTCTCATCCATCCTCCATTTTATCCAAATGACATGAGTGAACCATACTGGTCTTTATCCCAACTGAAAATTACCTTGTGGGCCCTTATATAGTATATATCCCTGTTCCCTGGGAAACAAGAACCCTGTCCAACCTCTCTCTCTTTCTAAAGTCCTTCTACTTCCAGGTGAGATTAAGATTCGTCCACCTCCAGTAAGACCTCCCAGAAGTTCCTACTGGGAGTCAATGTCTCACCCCTCCACACACCCAAGGTTTTCAAGGTCTGTGAGTACCCTTCTTATAGTACTTATGAAGCTTTTGTCCTCTTTATTCTATATGCGCATGACACTGATTGCCTGTTAACACCTCAAAGGGATCACTGTGTGTGTTGAAAGTCTACTAACCTCAGTCACTACATTTGAGGCCATTCTTGTCTGAAACTGACTGATCCAATTTCTCTTTCAAATCCACCCTTCACTTAACCCTCCCTGAAGGTCCATCATTTCCCACCTCCGCAACTCTGCACACAGTTCCCTCTCCTGTAAAGTCACCTGTCCATTCTTCAAGGTCAACTCCAACGTGCCCTTGATCACATCAGCCAAGCAGCACTATCTAAAAGCCCACAACTTCTGTTTATATCACATTGGTCCCTTAGCATCTAATAACTGCTTATCTGCATTTGCTATTCTTATCTGGTCAACAAGATCATCAGCATCTAAGTGAAGAGAAAATACTCACAATTATACAAAACATATACCCAAACATACAAAACATACAATCCCATTTCCTTCACAATATTTAGTACAACCATTTTTGTAAATCACTGCATGATGAATGAATGGACATTGGTCAAATATTTTACTTTGGGATGTCCAGAGGAAAATGAACAAACATCGATGACTGAACTACAGGACTGCCAATAAACCTCTCCTGTTGCTAATAGTAACGTTGATATTAACATGATTATTGTTATTCTTGTTATTAGAGTTACCATTATTTGAGTGCTTACTATGTGCAAGGTAATTTATTAAACCAGTATCTCGTTTCATCCTCGCAGTAGCAACTGCTAAGGTAGGCATTATTAGTATTCTGTTTCTCTGAGGTCAAAGATCTAACGCATGAGAGCCCCTGAATTCAAACCCACATATCTGAGTGAAGCCAAAATGTGTGTTCTTGTTCATGACGCTGTTCGGATTCAGCCTATCATGATTCCCAAGTAATTCAGGTTGTTTGTGAAAAGTATCATTCCCCTGCTTGCCAACTTACCCTGGCTCTCTATTATAGGAATGAGGAGAGAGAGCATAAGAAAATGCCCCCATTCAGAACGTGCTGTTTAGAAAGGAGCTGCCTCTGATGGTTTCCACTGGCAATGGGCTTGGCTGCTATCTTTACTTGTTTCTATTTAGCACAACTGAGTTCTTTTCATTTTCAGCAGGACAGGAAAGCCCTCTCAGCCTCTAGACTGTCTCACTGCCTGCTTTAAAAAGTTTGTTGATTAAGGTTTTGCAAGACAAACAAATGACATTTCTGACTACTCAGAGCCTCCTGTTCCTTCTTCCTGTCCATCCCAGCTCATGGTGCACCCTTTGTCTCCAGGGCATGCATGTCTTGGGATACAAACACCTTCACCCTCAGAACCCAGGCATTGCCATCATTGCATCCACCTCCAGGAGCCTGTACAGAGGGAACTCAGGGCTTCTTCACCTTCAGCTGTTCCACTGTGTCAGTATCAAGCGAGCAAGACATACATTCCAGGCCAGGGTGGATTAACCTCAAAGATGACATTCAGTTTTAGCTTTAGCTTCCCTAAATCCTCAACAAAAACTTTAACAGCCAGATCTGATTTGGGACCTTAACTGTAAATCTCCTCTCTTCTTGTGCACTCACTAAAGGGATGAGTAGAATCAATTCAGACCTTTTCTTGTCACTGGTGCCCTATATTACCCAGAGGATTCAAGGTGATACATAAGAACTTTTGTCATCATGAGCCTCATTCAAATATAGACAAAAAGAAAATTAGAAAGTGGAGAAAATCATTATTAATGTCTTCTATCACACATGGAGCAGAGAATATAAAACACAGATGGGAATTTCCGAAAATATTTGAAGGAGAAGCATTCATTTCTAGAAATGAAGCCAACTTACTGGAATGTTAAAAACAACAGTATCTGAACATGTACTCAATTCTTAGAGCCCCTTGATGATTAGCAACTGAGCCTTGCCATGAGAACACATCTCCTTTTCACTCAAGTAAGGATCTGGAAGTGTATTTTCAAAAGTAAATAAATGGCCACAAAGAACAAAAAAGATCAGTAGAGAACAGAGGCTCTCAAGAACATCCCTGACAAAATAAACCCCATGTTTATGTATACTCCCCTCAATTGGCCTGAGCCAAAAATCTTTCCTGAAATTTAAAACTGATGGCAAAAGAGCTGAGAGAAAGGTCCAGATTTAGCTTAGTCAAATGCTGTCTTAAATAAATGCTCCTCTGGTACTTAACAAGATCCCAGGACCAAAGCACTTAGCAATTCCCACTTCTTCACGACCATGAACCATGTTACCTTGTCTGTGATTATGTGATGTCTTCAATACAGACATTTCTTAAAATTCCAAGTAGCACATTTTAAAATGCGGTATAGATTTTTTCTGATGGTAAAGATTGATTTATTGATTTATTGTGTAAAATCTGAGAGTAATACATCAATAAAAATTACCTTTATCTCATTTCTTTCCAGCCTTTTCACATATATACAAGCTTTATTACCCTATACAGATGTTATCCTTTTTTCACATTAAGCAATCTTCAAAATGTGATGTTTTTTATTCCATAACATTTCATCACATACAGTAGGTATTCAAATAATCTTCTATTGTTTGATTACTTTCAAATCTTTGCTATTACAAATAATACCTTGGTGAACATCCTTGTATATAAAGTTTATCTTAATATAAGCATTTCTTTAAAATAGTTTCATCTTACAAGAATTACTGGGTCAAAGTGACAACGTGTTGGAGAGTGAGTATAAGACAGTTTCATATGAAAATATTGGCAAAGGTGAAGGTAAATTGACTTTTGGCCAAAACAGGTTAAGGAAACTTCAAAAAGTCACTCTTGCTGTGCCCAGTGGTGAAGGGGGTTTGATATCACAGACATCCATGTTTATAAAAAACAAAACAAAATAAACAAATAACCCCTCCCCATGAAGCAAGCAGCATGTATTGTGTATCCATAGGTCCAGCTGTTCCCACCTGTAGTCACAGAGCACATTAATGCCCATGATCATCAGCATCGGTGATAAATGACAGCAATGGAGCCAGCCTCAGGGCAGCCTCTTGTGTGCCAGCATCGCTTACCTCACTGTGCCTGCTACAGAAAACTCAACCATTACAAAGGAAGTCACATGCTGGACCCAGCCAGGGTTTCTACTAGGCCCAAGCTATCGCCAGGATATCATGTCTAAGAGTTGGGTGAGAGAAAGCTCATTTAAGGGATCTCTGCTTAAAGTCTGAGAGAAGTTACATTCTCCCTCTGAAACTGCATCCTTTGTAAGTGAATACCATATTGTGAGCTGATGCCACAAGAAAAATTCTAAACAACTGACCTACATTACAGTTATTATCATTTTCTTAAAATTATACCTTGGGGGCCAGCATTGTGGAGCAACACTGGCATCAAAAAGCGGAGCATTGGTTCAAGTCCCGGCTGTGATCCAATGCCCTGCTGATAAGCCTGACAAAGCAGTGGAAGATGTCCCAAGTATGTGGGTCCCTGTCATTCATGTGGGAGACCAGATGGACTTCCAGGATCTTAACTCTGGCCTAGCCTGGCTGGCCCTGGAAGTTGCCACTGTTTGGGCAGTGAACCAGGTGAAGGAAGATCTCTTTCTGTCTCTCCTCTCTCTCTCTCTACCTTCCAAATAAATAAGTAAACAAATCTTTTACAAAAAACATACTTGGAAACTGTCCCAAAAAACCATCCTATCATAAAAGAACATCATAGCATCAGACTAATATTCTCAAACAATTGGACTCCAGAGTCCCTGACTATGATTTTTTTTCCCACTGCCTCAGATTTGGATGTGATCTCTTCTAGCTGTCTATGGCCTGAAGGTTACTCACCTCTGGCCTCTACGCCATATTCTTTCAGTTCCTGAACACAAACCGTTATGTCTCCTAAACCCTCTGAGATCTCTTAGGCTTCGCAAGTGCTATTTCTTTCACCTGATAGGGACTTCTACCGTTGGTCAGTCCAGTTTAAAATAATATTCTTTCAAGGATTTAAAAAATATTCATAACTCCACCCTCTCCCTCCCTCCAAGAACTCTTGCCCAGGTCCTCCAGGCAGACTGGCTACCCTAACCCAGAGTATTCGCACACATTCCTCTAGGACTGCATTCATCCCTTTGTTCTGTGACTCAACTACTTCCTGGTCTCCCTAGCTAGACAGTAAGATCCTAAAAGATAAGAACCACGTCTTTTCTGTATCCTCAGAACCTGAGAGATAGTTGATAAGCATCTGCTTGATTCTGAAAAGAATAGATGATAACAGTATACTTACAATGGAGACACCAAAGCAGAGTTACTAAAGGCAACAAGTATTCCAAGACACTCTAGCTGTGAAGTTTGCACAGAGCATTGTGACTTACTGTAAAGAACCCTGTTTTGGAATGTTTGCAAAACCAAAGTGTACAGACAAAAAACACCCACAGCTTTATGCTAGGTAGCCTTTTTCTTGGTGTGTGTGAGAAATAGGGAATATAATCTGTAACAATTAAGACAAGCTCTGTAAAGTCTCATTAAAATAATCCAAATGTTTTCTTTGGTGCTTTTTAAACATTTTACATAAATGATGCCAAATTCCCATGTGAATAACATGAGCACCAAGTTGAATGGCAACAGATGTGGAGAACCCCCACAAGGTTACTGAGGCTGCAGATCAAACCTACTAACTCAGTGGTTATCTTAGGCACAAAGAGAGCTCTGGTTTCTAAACCAACCAAATGCTGGCACTGAGATCTTCCAAAATATCAAACACTCTCCTGTTTTTCTAACAAGACAAAAAAGCAAGGGCAACTCCCGTAACAGTGATTTCTTGTGTGCTACAAGAATGAGCAAGGAATACTCATCTAGGAACTATTTTGTAGTGTGTCACTCAAAGAAGTATCCCTTCCCTGGGGTCCCTAAACACATGGTAACTGGCAGCTCAAGGTCAGTCCTGGGAGTGTGACAGAGAAGATAGGAAAGCATTGTCCCTGGTTGAGGTGACATTCTAGTTGGAGAAGAAATACAAAAAGCAACTAAACAAGGCAGTGTCACTTACTGATTAGAGTTATTGGAAGAGAAAAGATGGAAAATGATTGTTGCTAGAAAAGCAGGAACTCTAAATTAAAAGCACAGTCAGGGAAGGTATTGGAAATGCCAGCATTTGGGCTAAGTTCTGAGGACAAGATGGAGTGCGTCATGCCAAACCTGCAGACAGGCATCACTGCCAGCACGGGGCCAGTGTGGCTAGAGCACAGCAAGTGAGGTCAAGGGATGAGAACAGAGGTTCCCGGGGCAGGTGGATCACTCTCGCTGTCAGAGAGGTGGTTCTTTCCACCCAATGTCCTCCTGTCATTTACCTTTAGAAGTTTCAATTCTGAGTGGATCCAGAGAGCAAGCCATTCATTTCTTCCCTATGATAACCTGCAAATAATGTGGAAGTGTCTGCCTTCTCTTCCTGGACCTCTTTTCGAGGATAAGCATGCTTGATTCTTCTATTACCTCAGGACAGGATTCTCGTCACCTTCTCCATCCTGTTCCTCCATTTCCAAATACGCTCTGATCAGATGGCATGTCTCCTGAATAATGTCAAAACTGAATAGGTCTCCAAAATGTTAAAGGCCATACAAAAGGTTGGTTAAGACATTAAGTTGTTCAAACCAATCTCTAATCTGGACTCCACCACTCCAGCCTGGCTGTGTGACCTTAAGCAAGTCATTTAACCTAAGACTTCACTTCATCTAAGCAATGGGAATTTTAACACCAGCCTGGGAGAATTATTATGAGAATGAAATAAGAGAAGATTTATATGTAAAGTCCACATTGCCTCACATGATATATAATAAATGTCAAATAAGATTTAGTTATTGGTAATATGACCAGTTGACAATGATAGAGATGAAACAATAATGCAATCATTCCTAATTTTGACCTCAAACATCTATTTGTTCAAATGCAAGCTAGAGATACATTTATTTTGTTGTGTTGCATTGTGTTGGCAATAGTAAGTGAGGTTAATGGATTAAGGGTTAGCATTCAGGTGGATTTAGAGTGAGCTTCTCCCCCAAATCTTTTACATGGAATACAATAGCCCTAATTTGATCACAGTAACACAGAAAGAACCAAATTATGAAATCAGGATATAACTAGGCTCCAGTTATTGTGGGAAACATAACCATGTCCATGTCCCTCAGATAATGCTGAATATATTGAAACAATATTTGAAGATCTCCTTGCCAGGAGGAAAGGAGGGTTGTATTCACCTTTTCCAATCAGTGGTAATTCATCTGTCCTCAATAAGTACTAGCAAGAGTGAAGGAAGCAGGAAGCTAGAGGCCTCCCAGGATGTACAAAATATCACATTCGATAACCAAAGATATACAATGTTAGATTTCAAATGCTCCCAGGTGTAACATTTAATAGGCATAGAAAGGGGAGAAGCTCAGAAAAGTAAAGGACCTTACTCAAGCCCAAAAGTTACCTGAGGTCAAAGCTGT
This sequence comes from Sylvilagus floridanus, assembly GCA_949820135.1. Taxonomy (NCBI): domain Eukaryota; kingdom Metazoa; phylum Chordata; class Mammalia; order Lagomorpha; family Leporidae; genus Sylvilagus; species Sylvilagus floridanus. The sequence goes on from OX463241.1 coordinate 43,539,184, forward strand.
GTCTCTATCTTGTCCCTGAAAATCATCCTAAGTGAGCCACTCACAGACCTTAGTCTCTCTGGACAGGTCTTCTTCTTGTCCTCCTTCAAAACCTTGCTGCAGAAATGTCCTGAGTCAGGAGACAAGCAGGTTTCCCCATTTCCACGGTTTGTATCCCTAGCTCATCTGAACTCAGGGCTCCTCAGGGAGTAGAAAGTCAAGGCTGGCACCTCCAAAGCTGCATAAATCTCTCACCTAGGGAACATCATCATTTTTCTCTTGTCACAACCCTTCTAGCCTAATATTTGACAGCTCCGATCGGGTACTGTCCAAACATTTATTAAAACATTTTAAATGATGAATATATCCAATTATTACTATTAATGCAGCTAATACTGACTAATGAGGGGGAAACGCAGGAGCCGGTGTCCCACAATTCATTACCCTTGCCTTGTCAACAATTCAAAGCCCGAAACCTAATCATCCATACCGGGCCCTGTTATATTTCACACGTCACTTTTAATAAGTCACTCAGTGCCTATAAATTAATGTAACATGTCGGCGTTTATGAGTGTGGCTTTGTCGCTGTTAACAAATGATGTTCTGGCCCAGTCTACAACAGCTAGGCAGTGACGAATGATGGAAGATGATTTCTCTTCAAACTATAAACTATACCCTGGGGAGTCCGGTTATATGTATGTGTATGTATGCACATATTATATACATCTAAGCCCACACAAACTAACAAAGCAAAGCAACATACATGCATACAAGCACAATGTGAAGTAAGTATGATGCATAATTTGTGGCAAAGAGAGCTCGGTAATAACTCCTACACTTTCTTCTCTGAAAGATTACACATGCAGCACTGGGAACCATGACAGCTCCACAAATGTGGTCAATGTCAATTTCAAATTTGCTGTAAGTTTTGGTCTGTTGCTCCTGGCCAGGTTTCAGGGCAGCCTGACATCCCAACTAATAATGAAGACCCAGTGGTATCAATGGAAATGGGAGAGCTCACATGACTGCCTAACACAACACACTTAGACAAATGGCCTGCCGCTTTATGGCAAAATTGGTGGCCATTGAGTCTTGGGGTAGAAGAGGGCACATATTTGCTTCTAAACAGACCTGAATAATTTATATCTCCTCCTAAGCCATGACTTCATATTTCACAAAACCATTAGTGTGTAATTTAGGGGTAATTCAGCCTCCATATTTTCATCCAACTCAATGCTTAGGAAGAGAGGTGACGTTTCTGTAACTGGGGTCACTTTTTTGCTTTTTGCCCATGTCTGTGGCAGCTGGAGCTAATGAAACCAACTGGATTTTTGTACCCATAGGTTGAGCACTATACACAGAGACAAAACTCAGTAGACAAAGAAGGCTGGAGATTTCCTTAGGGATCAGTCTACAGACAAGGCCACAGCTTTGTGGGCTGAGTTCTTGGCATAGACAACAATTCTCTCCACCTGCTCTGGTTTTAGAAAAACTTAACTCTCCATTTTGAGGAGTTTGCCCAGACTTCTACATGGTCAGATATTTTGCTATCATTATTTTCTTTCCCCTGGCCATTCTATCTTAACTTCAGAACTAACTACTAAAATAGACAAAAAAAAGAAAATTAACCAAATTTGAAAAACAAGTTGGAGTGGATCCTGCAGAGTTCCTTGCAGGCCTCCCCTTGACAAACTTTCAATCATTAGGATTCCAGACCCCAATCTCACTTAATTTTTTCTATTTGCCTGCAATCTTTACATGATATTACCATCTCTTGATTATACAAACACCAAAAAAACTTTAAAACTTTTTTCCCTCTAAAGATTGTACATCTAAGCCTAAATATTCTTTATATTCTTTTGTCACAAGGATAGCACAAATAAAATGGTCAGGATTCAAATCAGAGTTGCCTGAGACACAAATGACAAAATAGCTCCTCTAAATCTTTGACCATGTTCCCCATTCCACCATTAAATTAATACCAATAAATAACAGGCCTAAGGTTTAGGTGTCTAGAGAAAAGTTTCTGTTTTTTAAACTCTGAGTTCATCACTTTCTTCTGAGTGTGTGTGTGGATGTGGCTGAGTCTGGTTTTTCCAATCTATACATTACACATTAGACAGTTAAACATGCTTTTTTATTTTCTTAAAAAATATCACACAAAATTCAAAAGAAGCTAAAATAAGAGCTACAAATATGTTTCCATTACATGTTTATTAGAAAAGTACTTAGTCTGGCAGGAACACGTTGCCCAATTTGTTTTTCTAGGGTCTGTGAACATCCATTTCATGTACTGATACCCAGCACATCCCCTAATAGATCAGAGAAATTCATGGTGATGCAAGGGTCTAGCTCTTTTTGTTATTTGAAAATTGGGCACTGTCTAATGTTTAAGAAAATGGTTCCGAGGTACACTCCAGAGCTGCACACCACACAGCCATGTGTGCAGCGCAGCTGGAAAGACTGGCAGACCAACATGTTCACGACGACTTCGTGCCCCAGATTCCTACTGGTTGCACAACTTTCAAGCATTAACGACACTGAAAGTGCTGCAAAGTGGTCAAGGGCCATGGCAGTATCTTGCTGGGGATGGAGCAGTGGGAATGGCATAAGCAAAACTTGAGATGATTTCAACATGTTTAATGTTGTAACCATTAACTTATAACCTACCCCTCAAAGGATTCAAAATGACTTCATAAAAGCATTTAGCAGCTTCCAAAGGAGGTTTTACAATCCCTTTACAAAGAGGGACCAGGAATATGCAATTTCTTTTGGAATCATCAAGTGTAACATTCAGCTTTTCTCCTTTTGGAGCAGTTAGCTCACGAAGTCTGTCAGAGGGGAAAGGTACTTGGTTAGAACTCTGTATGTGTGTGTTTGTGTGTGTGTGTAAAAGTGAGACAGAAATAGAAGACCCTGGGATCAGGTGTTGCAGTGCAACAGGTTGAGCTGCCTTTTGGGATGTTCTGAGTCTTGGCTACTCCTCTTCCCATTCAGTTTCCTACTAATATGCACCCTGGGAAACAGCAGGTGATGGCTCAAGTACTTGATTTTCTACCAAAACTAGCCCAGATTGGGCTGTTATGAGCATTTGGAGAGTGAGTGAACAAGCAAATGGAAGATCTCTCTGTTCTCTGTGTCTGTCTCTGTCTCTCTCTCTTGTCCATAAACATATAAATCTTTTGTAAAAAAAAAAAGTAAGACATTAGAACACTGGGCACTGGGTATTGTGTGAAGTAAAATGCAGAACCCTGACTGCTCTGGTCACCCAGTTTACCCAAACTAATAGAAATCAGCATGTGAAAGAGTTATTTCTACCCTCATGTTCATTGCAGCACAATTCACAAAAGCTAAGATATGGAATCAACCCAGATGTCCATCAACTGTTGACTGGATAAATAAATTACAGTATATATACCCTATGGAGTACTATGTAGCTGTAAAAAATGAAATCCTGTCTTTTGCAAAAAGATGAGCGCAACTGGAAACTATTATACTAAGTGAAATAAGCCAATCTCAAAAATACAGATATTGTATGTTTTCCCTGATCAGAGGTAACTAATAGAGTTCTTGAAATGTAATGTATTGGAGCGAAATAGACATTTTGAGATTGTGTGATGGCATACAGCCCTTGTCTTTTCTGTTGAGGAACAGTATTTGGTTGTTTTTCTTCATCCTATTTGTTGAACTCTTTTCACTACGTATAGGGTCAACACAGGATCTTAAGTAAACTGAAAATAGATCTTTGTAAAAACTAAGAGTAGAAATGGGAGAGGGGCCGGCGCCGTGGCTCAACAGGCTAATCCTCCACCTTGCGGCGCCGGCACACCGGGTTCTAGTCCCGGTCGGGGCACCGGATTCTGTCCCGGTTGCCCCTCTTCCAGGCCAGCCCTCTGCTGTGGCCCGGGAGTGCAGTGGAGGATGGCCCAGGTGCTTGGGCCCTGCACCCCATGGGGAGACCAGGAAAAGCACCTGGCTCCTGGCTCCTGCCATCGGAGGAGCGCGGTGCGCCGGCCGCAGCGCGCTGTCCGCGGCGGCCATTGGAGGGTGAATCAACGGCAAAAGGAAGACCTTTCTGTCTGTCTCTCTCTCTCTCACTGTCCACTCTGCCTGTCAAAAAAAAAAAAAGAAAAGAAATGGGAGAGGGAGGAGGAAGAAGAGATGCAGCATGGGCAGCGGGGATGAGGGGGTATGTGTCACTATGTTCCTAAATCTGTACATACCAAATACATGAGTGTTAGAGAACTTCAATAAAATTTCAAAAAAGAGGGGAGCTCAGAAAGGTTTGGATACTGATCAGTTATTGGAAAAATAAAAAAAGATGTCAACCCAGGAGGAGACAGCTGAAAGCCTTTTCCCAGTAGGGAGGACTTCACAAGGCCTACACAGTGGGACTAGGACCAATTCGCATGACAAAGTGCTGTTGCTGGTGCTGAAAACCCAAAGCATTTGGGGCCTAGAGAAAACATACTTTCTAGCCCAGCTCTTCAGTTTGTGGGGGCAGAGAAGGAGGATGACTCCACTCTTTGGCATTACCTTACCACACAATAATGAGACCTTCACATGTCTTCTCCTCCTATAAGACACATTGGTTTATTTTGCTGTTAACAGTGCTCTTCCCATCCCCAAGTTTGGTGTAGATCTGAAGATACACAGAGACACACAAACAGACACACATGCCCAAAATTTTGTCATTTGCTTGGTTTTCCTTTTAAGTTTTGGGACCCACCCAGATTCAAAATTTCCCCATTCCCTTTCCACACTTCACTCCACGCCTTTTCTACCAGGCCAGAGACTTGGAGTCACATATGATACATGCACTTCTTGATATTATGAATACCGGATTGTCTTTATTCTTTCATAAAGATGACTGGAGAGTCTATTCTACGGGACCAGGGGACACCTATTTTGTTTACTCTCCTCTTGAATTAAAAAGACGCCTGTCTGAGGGTGATATTTATTCCTGCTGCTTTGTTTTGGGACCAGGTAGGGAGGCTGCTGTAGAAAGCCAAGAAAACCCAGAGAAGGCAAAATTCTGATTCTACAATATGCCAAATACTGACAGAAAGCAAGATTTCATGCTCCGAAGCTGCTACTGTTTATCAACAAGCAATCTACCCGCTGCCAGTACAAAGTATTTTTGCCAAAGCACATTGGCAAGGGCTAGATTTAGAGAGCCTGAAACATATGCCTCCATTCCAACCAAAGGTAAAGTAACATTTGGCCATATTACTAGAAATATGGTGTTCAGAATTGAGGTGATATGAAGACTGCTCCACTTCCCCACAGACTGAGCATTTCTGATCTCCCACCATTTCTGGCTGTCATACTTTAGAATAGACAAGGAAACAAGGTAGCAGTGAGAAATAATAAAAATTCATTTAATGTCTATCCTAGATCCCAATGTTAGATATTTTCAAATATCATCATCAATTTAAGAGGGAGAAATCTGAGACTTATCCAATAGCCCACAACCACATAGCAAGGTAAGCAGTGTATCTTGATTCTGAACTGAAATCTGATTAATCCAATGCCTTTACTCTTTGCATTTGGAAGTGAACAAAGGGTCAGATGACTCAACACAGTGTCAAAGACAGAATATCTGAAGAAACATTTAGTCTGAGGAAAGAAGACTAGATAAGGCAACTGTTTCCAAATAGTTGAACTATTTGTCTTCAGACAAAGCAATAGATCTAAGAGTCTGTAAGACAGAATTAGGAACAATGAATGAAAATTTTATCTAGCAAATGTTTGCTCAACAGAAGGAAAAAAGTACTCTAATAAACACAGATGGGTTGCCTTGCAAGAGGGTGAGTCTCGCACATAGCATACATTCAAGAAAAGACAAGACACCATTTGCAGAAGTATCAGAGAAATGAGAGTCTCATCTAGCCGCCAGAAATTTCTCTTCAAGTCATGTGAGTCTATGGCCAGTAAAATCTTGGAGAGGTTCAACTTGTGACATGTGGATTGCTGCAGAAAACAAATTAAGATATCAAAACCAAATGCCAAATACTTAGAAAACACAAAGTTCTGCATGATAGAAATTCGTCATGACCAACCCATTCCCTCCTTTTCCTTATTAAATAGTGTTCAAGACAAATTTTGACTCCTTTGGAAATAAGCCATACAATTGAACTAATATAACCACTGCTATTAGGAATAGTTATGTAATAATAGAAACATGCAGAACATTCAAAATAGGGAAAAAACAGCCAGAAAATCATGCCTGCAGATGGTCACATATCTAAGGAAGCAGAAATAAAAAGCAGTCTATCAAGCAGTCTAGTTTAAAGTACAACAGTAGATGTTCTGACTTTATCAGGCCCTGTGGCCAGGGATCTGAAGCCCAGCAGCACAGGTGTGAATGGCAAATGATGAACCCATAACATTTTAGAGCAGAAAATCCTCTGAAAGAGCTGAGTGAATTGGTTCGATGACGACCAGTGCATCAGTGGCAGAGCTGGGGCCACAACTTTCCTCAGACCTGCCCTGTGGCACAGGAGCTCTTTTTACAAAAACGTACCAAATTCACTCTTTTAAATTGAACTTCAAGAAAACAGAAGGCACCAGCTTGGAACAGCCATATCCAATGGGATGAAAGCCTAAAAGAAGGCAGATAGTTACCATAGCAGGTGCAGAGTACTCGCTGAAATTGCAGCTGTGCTTTTCCAAAATACAGAATGTTGGCTGAGAGAATTAAAAAAAAATGCTTCACAACTCAATTCTGTTGCCAAAATAGACACTAACAAGTAGCAAGGAGGGATGTAGTCATCACAGTCCCAACATGGCCTAAAGCTTCCCTTTGCCTTTAGATAGATTCTTCTACCCAAGTGAAAAGATTTGAGTCTTTCCTGATCTGGGTGATAAGAGGGAAGGAACGAAGAATGGAGACATTCACATCTGAATTTTAATATTAAAACCTTCCTTAGCTCACAAGACACTCTTATCAAGTGCATAGCCACAAGCTCATAAGAACTCATAAGGGAAAGTGCACATCATGTATAGGAGGGAAGACAACTTGGACGATGGAAAGAAGACTAGAAAAAAAATATTGATCAGTCTTGGGAGGGGAGATGGAAGAGGGTTTGTTAAATGATTTGTATAGAGTTAGAAGTTCCTGGACTAGCAGAAAATTCATGAGTATCCACAAATAGAGGAGAAAACTAAAATATATCAGCAGTAAGTTATGAGCTGACATGAATTTTTCCATTTTTCCTTTTTAGATATGAAAAAAGATAGCAAAATACCAGAAAATACACACTGTGGTAAATATGTCTTTTGATATTCATCAACATTAACATGTACTTTTGAAATTAAATAACACACAAAAAGAGAGAGGGAAGATACAACTACCATATATTCCCACCCTCAAATGAATTTCAAAACAGTATGATGTAAGTGGAATGAAGACCAAGTTGGCAGAAAAGGAAAAAGGGAATTAGGAAGGCAAAATAAATGGGTGCAGAGAAGCCGTCACACAAGTGAATCGAGACTCAATATTTAATTAGGGAAGGCAAGCTTGCAAGGCTCCTCGGTAAATGTCTACAGAAACCAACCACATGTTGGTTAACACGGAGACATACAAACTAATCAATAGTACAAAACAAAAGGGCTCAGGTATGCATGTAAAGTCATACATCATTTCAATAAATTATGCTGTGTGTAAAGACAGGTTTTTTAAAGAACAATCATTCTGAGATCAAGAACTAAATCACCTCAGCTACATCTTGATTTCTGCAAAACTCGGCAGGAATTATGAGGCGTAACAGCATTCTGACAATTAGCATATTATAAATACAAAAATGATATATTAAAGTGAGAGGAGGAAAAAAGGGCCAGCATTTTACACCTACAGTAATATAATTCCACTACTTAATGCAAAGTAACAGGCCTCAGAGTGTTTGGGATCCTCTTGTATGGTGTTATCTTCTCTATCAGTAAATGAGACTATGTGAACAGTACAACCTATAAATAATTCAAGGCCTGAGATGGCAATTATAGAACCATGCACAACTAGCATGAATATTTTATGAAGGCTAAAACAGCCCTCAGAATGAATCATGGAGAGATGAACACACACACACGCACGCACGCACACACACACACACATGCACACACATATCAGGCAATTTTGGCCAAATTGTATTCCAAGACAAGGATTCTCTTTGATCTCTGAAACACCTTTATTTTATAAAAACAGTACTGAGTTATATATTTTTCCTTTCTTGCATTTATTTATGAAAATTCAGAGGAATGAACCAGTAGGTTTGCCAATAAGGTGGAAGAACTTGAAAAGGAAGAACAAGCCACTTTTAACCTGAACTTATGCAGAAAATTCCAATTGATTTTTTAACCTCTCCAAATGGACTCTACCAGAAGTACAGAGTTCCAAAGCAACAAAATTGAAACTAAAATGTGTGTCATTTCCTTACGATTCAAGCAAGAACACATCCTACTTGAAAACTTCCCTGGTATAAATAAGCTTTTATTTCTAATTATTCCTGAAGGAATACCTGTAATCCCTGCTTTCAGTACATTAATGAGACAAAACAAATATTGCTGAGACATAAGCCTGAACAAACAAGCTACTCTATTTAAAGGAGAAGCCCGGATGCCACCCTCTACTAGGAAATGAGAAAAGCTCTAAGTCCTGAGCTGCCTCTTCAACCAAAGGATTGTAAAAAAAAATTAAATAATATGAATTCACGTCTTGATTTCCCTGAGCCATTTATTTATACTATTTGAATAAGGGTTAATATTCATCTGGATTTTACAAAGATTAGTATGCATCTTTTTCACCTGTCACTTATCTAGATATACTCACATGTGGTTAGAGAAAACTCCATCACCTTGATAGAGTCAATTTTATCATAAATCACTTTCTTAATTATGATCTAAAACTTTTCAGGTTCCTTTACACAAGAACTTTAAATTTATGATCCTTTGGAGATGAATAGGTACATTTTTACTCAATTACTACAAAAAGAAACTTAGGACCTCAGAATCTTAGAGGAAAAAAGAAAACTTAGCTAGCTGGTCCAATTGCTTTGTTTGGGGAATGAGGAAAACTTAAAGCTAAAAGAAGTTCCATGGTATATTCAATATCATGTATGACTAGTTGACATGCCAGGGCCAATAGTAATATAAGATAGGATGTAATTATACTAGCAAGGATACAATTCAGTAACAGCTTCAAGTATTTATGGTGAGCTGGCAATAAGGCAGGCATCCTACTTTGTAGGCACTGTCTTTTAGTCTTCCAATACCTCTAATAATGTAGTTGTTATTATTGCCCCATTAATACGGAGGAAACTGGAGCTTAAGGAAGTCAGCATGTCTCCTACCTTTAATCCCAGATTGCTTCCTGTCTACTGTCTACTGTCCTCTACAGAAAGCTCCCTAAGAGTTCTCTCTTTGTGGCTTGCCTATTAGACACTTTTGTGACATAGAGCCACCGTCTTTCACTGAAGACTTCCTAGGTAAGATACGCAGATGTTTTCCATCTTACTTTCCCTGCTGCTTTGTAGGACCTCTGAGGGCAAAGAAAAAAAGGAAAGCTCTTGCAACCTATACCCTCCAAGTTTCAGGAAAAGCTGTATATTTCCATAAGATGTTTGGCATTGCCCTATTGTTCAGTTTAAGATGCTCTGATCCACTGTTCCACCAGCCAAGCCCCTCATGTTGGATATGGAAACCACAAAAAAAGTTTTAAAATCTGTAAATTTCAAGGCAATCAAGGGATATGCCACCTACCATGGCAGGTGAATGGCATACTACTGTTGCTTTGATAGCCCCCTTTTGATTGTATTGGTACAAAAGAAATTAAAAATATCATGATTCTCCTCTGCCTCTGCTCTTGCCCAGTGCTGAATTTTCCTAACAGCGGGATACCTATGCAGGTCTTTTTACACTAATGTACTACCCTGGCATAAGCAAAATTATCCTGTTTACTGTTTGCTTTTAGATGCTCACTCCAAATTATGCATGGCTTTAGACCACAGAGTCAGAGAAACAGTTTGCTATACTGTCAAAGTGTAAGGGAGTAAGAAAAGGAATTAGCTTTTGGCATTCATTTCCTTAAAGCCTCTACCTCCACCACCTCCCTTCCCACTGCACCCAGATTTGCTTCACAGTCTCCATGTACAGTTCCAAGCCCACGCTTGTGAGGGTATTTAGAAAAGGCAACTGGGGTAACTGGATAAAAACCACTCTTAGCACCATGACTTCTTTTCTTCGTGTATACACTAGGGAGCCAGAGTGTCATGTATTATTTACATGCACCTGAAGGGGTTAATCTTTTCTTTTCCTTATTTTGACAACCATGTTTATCTTTTGAAAAGGCTAGCAGGGGCTCAGTGTGGCACTGGAGTGCTAACTGCTAACACATGGGCTGTGCTACATCTCAGCAAAAATTTCTCTCATACTTGTGCAGGCAACCCAGCCAAGATCAACACCGTGCGTATGATTTTCTTCATCATGAATTGACAGCTTATTTATCTCCATGGAAGAACTTTCTGAGACCCATAGGCACCCAGGCAACTTAGGCAGCATTCAGCTGACTGTTCAAAAATATTATTGCTTCATAAAAAGTAGAGACTAAATTATTTCATTCCTATTAGACTGTTTTCCCTTTAATGAGACATTTTGGCAACACTGAGTTTTGACACTAATTTATGATGAAATACTACAAACACACAGACACACACACACACACACACACACAAGCCCTTTCCAAATGGCATTGTATTTTGAAACCCTCTTTAGACCCAGTGGTTTGTGGGCAGTACTAAGTTTTGTGACGATGCACATTTTCCATGGATTCTCTTTCCAACAATGTTCAGGAAGCCTCATTAGAATAATTAGGAAAGAAGTCGTTTCCGTGTACCATATCTTGCAATGGAAGTAATGGCTTCCGGTGCCTGTAAAACCAGCAAGAAATAGAACACAAATGCCAGCTCCCAATTGACAATGGAAACGAATATAACCTCATGTTGCTGCTACATGGAGCACAGATCAAGTGTGATTCTGTCAGGTTCTCTCATCCATATCTTGGACTGCTCATGGGAAAGCTTAAATCAATTGGCAAGCAGAAGACGACCCAGAAAATAACAACAAACTGAATATGCAAATACAGAATCCAAAAGTATTTTCACTAACAATAAATCACCAACAATTATTTAGCTAACTGCAATGAGACTAGTGACCTACTTTTGGGTGGTGAAAGATGCATAAAACTATCAGGACAGGGGGTGAGGCAAGGAGAGGGGAACATGGAAAGAGGAGGAGAGGAGAGGAGAGGAAAGGAAAGGGGCATGAGAAATTGGTCTGGGGACGGGGGAGGTTTGTTCGCTATATTGGAGTGACTTCTAACTATAGACACTCAAAAGTAAAGCCAGCTCCCATTTCTCTCAGAGAATATCTCCGATTTGGGTACTACTTTCTGGTACTATAACTTCTACATAACAATAATAGAAAATAGTTTTTGAATAAATGTTTTATGTCATTTAATTCATTATTTCATTGAATCCCCACAACCAGATAATGTAGGTGTCTATATTACTTACACCTTCACTTTTCAGTGAGGAAACTGGAGCCCAGACAAGTTAAGCAATTCACCCTAGATCACACATTTTTATTTTTACCAGGCTAAATTTCTTCACTGATTCCCAAAGTCCAATAAATAAAGTAGATTCTCCTGTCTCCAAACAACAAACTAAATCTCCCAATCTTTTTCTGTCCAGTCTATCTCCCACTATTCACTCTTCCCTGATTCCTACAGTCCACTCTGCCTTATTAGAATCAGATACGTCCCCTCCGCTGGTTCAAGTCCCCGCTGCTCCATTTCCAATCCAGCTCTCTGGTATGGCCTGGGAAAGCAGTGTAAGGTGGCCCAATTCCTTGGGCCCCTGTACCTATGTGGGAAACCCAGAAGAAGCTCCTGACTCCTGGCTTCAGATCGGGTGCAGCTCTGGCCGTTACAGCCAATTGGGAAGTGAATCAGAGGATGGAAGACCTCTCTCTCTCTGCCTCTCCTTTTCTCTGTGTAACTCTTTCAAATAAATAAATCTTTTTTAAAAAAGATATGCTCCCTCTATTGTCTGTTTTGTACATAAATATCTGGGGTAGAATGCTTGGTCCTATGCAGATGTAACTGGGCACTTAAATGTGATCAGTGATCACAGTGATGAACATAGAAGCAGGAGGCACCTTAGTGCCTCCAGTGTAGTAAAATACGATTCAACTGTACATAGTGTTTGTACACATGGATGCTCAGAGAAGGGTCACCTCGAGGTGATTTAGTAAAGAGGCTTTCTGAAAAGATGAAGTTGGACTGAAAACACTCTTGTGTTTTCTACTTGAATGTTAATGGCTGTGAGAAATGATAGGCATGGAGAAAATATAACAGAAACTCACAGGAAGGAATTAATTAGTGAAGAACATCATGGGGCCAGCGCTGTGGCGTAGCAAGTTAAGCCTCCGCCAGCTGTGCTTGCATCCCAAATGGGTTCCAGTTCAAGTCTCAGCTGCTCCACTTCTGATCCGGCTCCCTGCTGATGGCCTAGGAAAGCAGTGGAAGATGGCTCAAGTGCTTGGGCCCCTGCACCTACGTGGGAGACCCAAAAGAAACTCTTGGCTCCTGCCTTCAGATCGGTGCAGCTCTGGCAAATGTAGCCATTTAGGGAGTGACCCAGTGGATGGAAGACCTCTCTGTCTTTCCTTCTCTCTTTCTATAACTCTGTCTCTCAAATAAATAAATAAATAAACCTTTAAAAAGAAAAAGAAAAAAAGAACATCATGTGAAAGTCAATATGGAGAACTATAAAATAATTTTCAAACATTGAAGGAAATTTTAGCTTTTTTTTTTTTAAGCAAGGAGAGAGAAAAACCCAGAGAAGGACAACCCAATCCATGAGGAAGCAGCCCTAGTTCTGTAATCATACTGTGAATGTTAGTAATTGTTAGGTCTCAAGAAGGTGGTAAGAGTTGAGGACAGACACGGGGACACATGCGTCTCTCTTTCTCCACAATCCTCATCCCCTGAGCTTTCTGGAACATTAGGGCAGGAAAGGTGATTCAAGATTACCAAGTACAATCACGTCATTTCACACACAAGCAGATAAAGGTGCAGTTGGATTAAAGAACTGGCCCCAAATCACACAACTAATTAACAGCAAAAAGCCCAGCCAGACAACTCAAGAAACCAGGCCTGTGGAGTCCTTGCTGTGGGCACTTTCTAAACTGCCCCCCTGACTCATGCTGGAGGTTCTTGATATATACAAAGGGCTGTCAAGCTCTGCTGTTCTGAGAAAAGGAAGATGAGAGGGGCTAAACCATTCATATTCAGACCCCAGGTCCACCCAGATATTCCACCAGCTGTTCCCACCAGCCTTCCAAGACTAGCTCACTAGAGCTATAAACATGATAAACTGAGAAACTGCAGCTTTAGAAAAATGGATAAGGATGCCTTGAAAGCTAAAAGATAATGATGTCTAAATGAGAAGGGTCAGTTGGAAATGTGGAAGAAAGAAAATTTGGAAGGATTTCATTAGCAATCTGGCCATGAAGATTATTAGCTAAGATGCAGGCCATATATACATGTGTGTGTGTGTGTGTGTGTGTGTGTATGAATATTTCTCACACTATTCCTAGCATAGCATTAACATATGTACATATTTGTTTAGCAGAATCCTTCAAAGTCCTCTCTGTCAGAGTCATTTTCAGATAGTTCTCAAGCATGATGCAGATCAAAATGCAATATACAAAGCCAGGTGATGTCCCCAGCATCAAATTAAAATAGCTAACTGGCCAACAGATGGCAGCTAAAGCAAATCACTTGCCCATTTAAATAAGAACGGCATTCGGTTCAGTTGTGCACATTTTTCAAGACCTAAGTTGACTGCTAAATGAAATCAACTTCAGAGCCCAGTTGTTTGTAGAAAGACGGGGAAATTACAAAAAAACAAAAAACAACAAAAAAAAATTGCCTCCTTTGTTCCTGGAACCCAGGGTGATTCACAAGCATGGACATCCCCAGGTCTTCTGATTTTAAATCACTAAGGTGGAAATGTCACTCACCCGGGAGGTTATTGATTAAAATAAAGAGCAGGAATGTTTCCTGCACGAACCTCACTTCTGCTGGCCATGTTACATCATTTAGATACTGAAAGGAAAGAAGAAGGGGGGAAAACAGCAGAGGGAGGAGGGTTCAGAACAGTCAAAGACTAAGAATAAATAACACAAAGAAGCTTTCTGGCCTGAGGATAGAGGCAGAGGTTGGCATTATTTTACATTAGAAACACTTCGTATTCAAAACGGTAATTGATAGCAGTGGAGTGTTGGGGAAAAGAGCCACTTGCGCTCAGGCAGGCTGCCCTGCCAATCAAACTCAACCTTTCTTTGAATGAATAAAAGCTTCATTGCCCTATTATGCTGATACAGTCAGACAGGACTAAAGTAGCCTGTTTGTCAAGTTTATGTGCACTGCCCCAAGCTACTTAGATTCTGACGCTTAAATAATCCCCTCAAAATCAGCTGTGATTTTGGATGCAGTTCTCTTTTTCACCAACGCAGGGTAAATTTCACCCAGCAATTGCCCGAGACTGGCCGCAGATGGGGATAGAGGGCCTTACCTTCCCTCTGTTCTAGTTCAAGGAGGGCATTTGGCTGTCTTTTATTTACGATCCGCAGTGTTCAAGCGTTCTGCTCACAGTCTGTCTATGCTGTGGGCTGTCTGAAGCCTGAAGACATTTACCAGAGTCCCTACTCCCAGCTCTATAGGAAGTCAGTGCAGAAAAGTCTCCCCACTGCCTCTGTTGTCAACAAGAATTTGGGGTAAATAACACCAACCTGGCCTGCTACTAAGTGATCAATAAAAACTGAAGAGCCTGCAGAGACTCTTGCATCCTTGGCCCCAGTACATTGCTGCCTCCAGCTGTACATCAGTGTCTTGGGCTCAGAAAGGATTAGAAGGTTCCACAGTACTCCATGCTAGCAAGGCAGGGATTCTGAGGACAATCTTCAGACACTAAGGGCAGCAAGAACTCAGGAGAGCGGGAAATGAATCTGCCCTCTGTGCCTTCACAGGTCTATGTGCCTTTGATGTCTCAGTTGTCTCTGCTTAAAAACGCATGTGACAAAACTGCTTTGTGTTTGCAAAGAGGAGTCATGGGTAACAATGAACATGCAATTGGGCTGGAAATAGATTTATCAGGCTTCAAGGATTATTGTTTGCTGAGAGATGGTACACACATTACTATTTCACAGTTCAGCTATGACATTATTAACCTACTGTGCAAGGATTTTATTGCCAGATTGGTCCATTTATCAAAAATAAGAGAAACTCAAAACCCCATAAGGAAGTTAACATTTCAGGCAGGCTTGGCTTTCACTTAACGCCATTAATCTATCTATTTACACAAGAGTAAGAAATGTTCATTTAGTAATGTCTCCCCATTTTGTATAAAAGCTGCAAGACGGTAGTGGATGCAGGCATGTGAATGTCATGCTCATTGTCACAGGAAAAATGAGTGTTTTTGCTTTAAAATGAGTTGGAGTCCCCAGAGCCTGCCACACATTCTGGGTTGCAATGTGCTGGAAGTCCGGCACTCAACCAGCAGAGCTAAATCCAAGAACTGGAACATTTAAATGACCACACTGGAAAAAGATGTGTGGAAGAGGGTAGATCTTCCTAATTATTTTGAGGCAAAAATGTTAAAAACATAGGGTTTCTTGCTCGGAAAAGGCATTTTATATAAGCTTCTCACAACATTTACAATAAAAAGGGACAGGAAAGAAACAGTCAACAACTCAAAAAATTAGCAGAGATGCAATCAATTTGAGGCTACACCTTCTCCAACAGAAGGGTTCACCAGCACAGGGGTACTCACGGGGTAATACCCCATTGCTAAGTTACAGACCATCACGTAGCTAGCTCTGCAGGCAAACCATGGGATGTTACAGAGCCCCGCTGTTCGTGTATGAATCTGCCTGGCCGTGTTTGGAATTTATTTATCTGTCAGTAATGATATCAGCCTTTAAAAATAGAAAGAGGGGACCAAATCACTCCATTCTACTTGTCAACCTTTCTTTCATTCCCTTCTCCCACTCCCTCTGTTTTGTTATTTCTTTATGAAAGATAATCCTCAAGCCAATAAAATGTCTGTAATCAAAAACATTGATGCTATCAACCTCTTTTTTCTTTAAAATGAGTACTTAATGTCAGGGCAAATGAAGGGAGGCTGTGGTGAAAGGAAAAGATACTCATTTTTAATGTGTACACATGTGCCTATGTGGATGTGTGTGTATATGCATACGTGTGCATAGGAAAGGGAAGGCAGGAGATGGCAAGACAAAGACACGTTCACTTTTGATCTGTATTATGGGTGTGTATATCTCCTCACAACAGCCCTGGAGTCATCCGCTTCATGTTACGAATGTGGAAGTTGAGGCTTTAGCAACTTCTTCAAGTAACGCAGCTGGTCACTGCTCAGACCCCAAAGCCGATGTCTCTGCTCCCTAATTGCTTGGAACCACTTCATTCCGCACCAGGCAAAGAACCAGGGAGAGCCTCACAATAAAGTGGGCCTTGCCTGGAGGAGCTCAGGCTGGCAGGAGAGCACATACACACCCAAGCAGGCACAAAGCAACAGCATCGTGCCAGCAGAGCACAGAGCTCATGGCAGACACCTTCCACACTGCTTTGGGAACTGAGACATGTTCACAGAAGCTGTGTACACACACACACACACACACACACATTCACCATCATTTCTCGGTATAAACCCATTACTTCAGGTACAAAAATACCAAGCATCTTAAAGTCACTGGCACAACACCCGCATTTGCTACTGTTTACTCCCTTGAAAGGCTAAGTCACTGATGCTGTATTTTCAAAGATTTATTTTGGTTCCAGAAATAGAATAGTTACAGTGATATGAAATCAAATGTCATCCATTTCTTTGTGCCAACAGTTGTCTAAGCAAAACATGGTAGGTGAGGTTTAGAAGAATAAATGAGGGGTTGGAAGTCAGAGAGATCTTATTTTATCCCTGACTCCACCATGTGTCTGATTAAGCCCTTTTGTGCCGAAGAGAAATAGTAGTCTAGCGAGTTCTTTAAACACTAATAAACTTCTCAAATTCTTTTAATCTCACCTTTCTTATCTGTAAAATGAGGCTAATGCATTCAATAAGCATCTATTTAGCTCTACATGCCAAGCATTATGTCTGTTGGAGATACAAAAAAATGAAAAAAGGGGGACAGGTGCATGCTACAGCAGTGAAGTCACTACTTGGAATGCCCACATATCACAAAGGAGTGCTGGTTCAAGCACTAGCTCTTGTGTTTCCTATACTGCTTCCTACTAATGTGTATCCTGAGGGGCCGCAGATGATGGGTGGCTTAAGAATGTGTGTCTCTGCCACTTGTGTGAGTGACTCAGTTTGAGTTATAGGTGCCTGGTTGTTGTGGGTACCTGGAGAGTGAACCATAGATGAGAGATCTCGCACTTTCTCTCTCTCCTTCTCTCTCTCCCTGATAACATACATCTCTGTCTACCTGCTATTCAAATAAAATGAAAATAAATAATTTTTTAAACAAAGAGTGAAGGGTGGCTCTCAGGATGAGAGAAAGACAGACCAACAGCTAGACTGCTCTTTGAGAGTGCTTGTAAGTCGGGCACAGGCCAGAACAGGCATATCCAAGACACACACCCAGCCCAGCCTTAGGGTGAAATGGATCAGAGAAATAATAATCAAAGAGTTAAATCCTGAGTAGAGTTATGAAACATTAGCAGATGAAATACCAGTTATTATGATATTATTAATATTAATAAGCATTTGGCCCAGCAGTTAAGATGTGGCCTGGGACATTTGCATCCCATATCAGAGTATTTGGAATTAAGGCTGCCTCAACTTCTGACTCCAACTTCCTTTTAATGCAGACCCTGGGAAGCAGCAGGTGATGGCTCAAATACTTGGGTCCCTGCCACCTATGTGGGAGACCTGGACTGGATTCCTGGCTCCCAGCTTGGTTTTGGCCCAACGTCAACTATTGTGGGCATTTGGGGGAATGAACAAGGAACTCTATCTTTGTCTCCCTCCCTCTCTCTCTCTGCCCCCTCAGCTAATAAAATTTTAAAATAATAATAACATGTTAATCACCTGCGATATGACAGAAAATATTTTAAATAATGTATTCCTATTTGTGCCTATTGACAAGAAAAGTAGGTAGCATTATTATCCATAAAAATGAGGAACTGAGGCACAGAGAAATTAAGTAATTTAGCCAAAGTTGCCCAGTTATTGAGTGGGAGATCAAGGACACAGACTCAGGTGGCCATCCTCTTAATTGCCAGGCTATTTGCCTCATAAATGGAAAAGAGAGGTGCCCCCAGGGACAGATGCAGCCCATACAAAGGTGAACTAGCCTAGGTGCTTCTGTAACATTGGGGAGCTCAGTGTAGCCAGAAGCTAGCTTTGTCACATTGTGGGAAACAGAGGAAGGAGACCTGAGCTGGAGCTAATCACTGAACACACTTGGAGTCTGCATAGCACGTTCTCTGGAAACACTGAGGGGTTTAAGCCAGGAGATGATATTTTAGAACCAGCCCTCAGACTGTCCTATGGAAGACCAAGAAAATGCAGCAACAGAAAAGGAGAGGGGAAGAATTAGAAGACAGCTGCAGTTATCAGGATGGATGGAAAAAAAAGAGGATCTCAGAGAAAGAACTGGACCAAGACAAGAGGTGTTACGGCAGTAATACACACAAGACTCGATGACAGACTACATGAAGGTGACATCCAAGTTTGAGGTGATCAAGCTGGCTGGATGATGGTACTGCTGGTCCAGTGATACTGAGAAGATCAGCTAATAGTGCCCCTGCTCCATGGTTGTGAAGAGCAGAGGTGCTCATGCCATCATTGTCATCAACACATTCTCTGAGGCTTATTGAACAACTGCTATTGGCCAGGCACTCGGCGCACGTGTTGTCCAATGCTTCTTATCAACTCTTCATAATGATTCTGTAGCAAAAATGTTGACTCCTTTATAGATGCAAAAGAAAGTCTAAGCAACTCATTTAAATACTGTACCACTGAGTTGGAGACCTGGGATTCAAACACAGCTCTGCCAAGCCTCAAAGTCTATGGTTCTTAGCCGTTATTCTATGCTGTGATGTCTCAACTCATTTTATTTTTCTCTTCCCAGCACAGTAAACTGTCAGAAAACATGCGAGTGAATGCAGTGTGTCTGCTATGCAAAGTGTCTATCACAATTGCCTCTCCACCTGCGTCCTCCCCATGGCTCCCCCTCCCCCTACTCAAAGCACAGTGTGAAGGAGCTTGTTCGAAGGCAGGAGGAGGAAAAGAACCCGGCCTCGCTGGCAGCACTTGGTGTGAATAGGAATGTGTGCTACTGCCTTTACCCAACTCTCCTGCCCTAACCTTTAAAAGGCCCTACTAATGCCTGAACCCCAGCTTATCTGCAAGGATACTTCCACTACCTATGAGGCCCACTAGAAGAAAAGTTATAATTTGAGGTCTTTCTGCCATCAGCTTGTGGCACTAGAAAAGCAGTGTGGACCAGCAGCTAAACCACGAATTTTAGAAACCCAGCAGACATTCTCTACATTGGCAAACCCGTGCTGGTCTGCAGCCAGATGCTCAGTGTCTTTCAGCAATACTCATCAATAACTGACAAATTCCAGGCTATTTCTGAAGTATAACATTCCAAGTTAGATGGAGGGGCATTTGCTTTGCATCGGTGCATTCAAGTCCAAAGGATTCACAAATATATTCCCTAGATTAAAGCATTTCAGTGCAGATTTAGGGGCATAGGAAGGTTTTCACTACAGGAACTCCAATCCCAGGGCCTGTGTGTATATTAAACTAATTCAAAGTAAGTACTGTTTTGGTTTCTCTTTCAAAATTGAAAAGATTTAGTTCTGGCCCCAAATCTAGATAAGGTAGAGCTGCCTGATAACCCTAGGAGATTAATATTTAAGAATAGATAAAAACACTAAGAAAAATGAAATTTTTTAAACTACAAAACATACATAAAAGATTATTCTCTTTGCAGAAGGAGACTCTAGGTTACAGAAGAGGGCACCATAGACATACAAACCTAGATTTTTCAAAGAGCTCAACTTCAAATATTCTTTCTGGCACACTAAATGGAAAAAAGTTAATACTCAATAAACATTTTTTTCAATGACTGAGGATATGAATGGCTTCTATTCTGTTGTCCTGGTAACTTTTTTTTTACACTTGTAACATTGTATATCCTATTTAGATTTGAAAAACATATTCAACAAGATCCAACCTCTACATAGATGCCCTCATCAATAATTTAAAAATTCTTTGATCCTAAAAATAAACTACAGAGCTTTCCTTAGTTTAATAGCTCTAGATTTTAAAACAGGATTCAACATATACATAATTTCTTCAGAAACAACCATTGTATCTAGTGAGGTAGACCTGTAATGCTGCCATAAAATTCCAGAACTACATTAGTAATTAGTAAGCTAGCACTTGTTTATCAAAAATAGTTTTAACCTATTCTCATGTTTATCTTCCATCATTGTCCCTATGGTTTTTTCCAGATAATTCTTAAGAAAGTGAATGGGGAAGTTACCACTTGGAATAAGCACCTTTTGGGGCAGAATTTACCTTCATCCCTAGTGAGCTGCTCTGTGGTTGGAAACCCCCTTTATGCTCCTCTATTTATTTTCCCTCTAACCTAGTATTCTAGGAGTGACTTCCACTCCATTTTATATCATCTAGTAGGATTCACTGCAGTGGGAGACCGAGTTACAAAACAATATATTTAAAGTATTTCATGTTTATGATTCAAAGGTATAAGTCTAACCTTGAGCTCTAAAAAGTTTACCAACAAATTTCTAAGGTCCAAGGTCCAAAAGAGTGACTTCTGTTTTCCCTCAATATGAATTACAAAATTCAAATGATTAACCTCACTGTTGGGCTCTCTGTTTCCAGGGGAAACAGGAGAAAGGACAATTTCTCTGCTTAAATCTCTGAATCAGACTGCAGGGAGCAGTGCTGGCAGGTGAGGGCTCAGCAGAAGTGACATCCTTTTGTCATCAAAACCTTACAAATTATTTATTTGATCGGGAAAGAGTCACAGAAGGCAACATATACTGACAGTTTCTATGACTGAGGATTTTTTCCATTTCTCCCAGATGGTGAAGAAATAAAAACCCTTAAAATTCACTCCTCATTTTTTTCTTCTTGTGTATATACATGCAGATTGTATGTGTACAATGCGGAATCAAAGTCAAAAATACCAGTATAATGACTATGGAGAGCATGTGTTATGGCTAATAAAATGTAATCAGGCCAAGTTGTTTTCAGAGAAAGTTGTGTACCTTCCTAAGAGGCAAGAATGTGAACCCAGCATATAGTCATAAAGGTAATAAATCTGCGTAGCTACAGAAAGCTTTCACACCCAAAGTGCTAAATTTGTTCCAAGAGTTGGCCAGAAAACATTTTCTATGACTATATCTTTTCCAGTAAAATGTATACCTCTATAAAATGTATACCTCTCAATAAAAACTGACAAATTATATTAAACACCGCAGAACTGGGACTGATATTTTGAATAGTAGAGAGAAGTCTGCAGATGAAAGGAGAAAAACCAGAGTTGATTTGTGTCTCCACAAGAATTTGTTTCTGTGTGTTCCCGATAGCTCTTCCTTCAGCCCTCCATGATAAAACTCTCTTCAAGGTTGTACCTCCCCAAAATCACTCTCTATCACCTCCATCACCTCTCCATCATGTTCTGTTCCTCCTTGCTCTACTCTGCCTCCCACTATGTTCCCCACCACCACCACCACCTACAATAGATGTGTCCTTCTCCCAGCCAACACAAGTAGAATTACCTCACACCAATATGCTGAATAATTCCTGCCTTCATTTCACTCATTTTCAGTCATCAAGTTCTATATTAGGGTCTTTCTCCCAAGATGTATTCCATTGAGAAAGAATTGCTTATACCACTACCAAACTACCCTTATTTTCCAAAACCTCAACTCTTACCTTTTAGAAAGTGGCCAGCATTCCACAAAGCTAATTCAGAATCTTACTATCATATGTCTGGCCCATGGTGAGCATTTAACAAGTACTTGCTAAGCATTACTACTAAATCAATAGATGGGGTTTAGAGGAGGATTTGCAAGTAGAAAATGCCAGAAAAGAAAGATCCTAGAAAATTCTGCTAGGGATGGTATTTTGCCTAACTTTTCAGCTAGAGCTGCTAAGGGAACTACTTTGTCATTCTATGTCGATTTCTTGAGCTAAAATTTAAAACAGAATTGGTACAAGTCTTAGCAATTTCTTTACTACATAATGGTGTAAACTTGTACAGGGAAATTAAAAGGAAAAAAAACTCAGAGATGATGGCAAAGTTAAGCAGAAAGTTTCAGAATAAGTGCATCCAAGACAGTTACGATGCTGAGCCAAGAGAACAGGATGTTTGCCTCTGCCATCCCTAATGCACTGGTGAAGCTGGGAAAGCAAAGATTCCTGGAATTTAGAGGAGAAAGGCTCTATCAGTTATTTACTGAGACACTCCCATTTTACAGATGAGACCAGAGGCATTAAGGGAACATGTGAAAGCACAGAACGCACTACTGGAAGAGCCAAAGCAAAACTCCAAGTCTTCTCTACTCACCTCTGCTCTCTATTCTTTTATTCCTTATTCATTTAATGTGATGACAACTTTCCTCCTAGCTCCATTGGTTGTTGTGGGAACAGATAATATGAAAATACATAGGTCAGACATGAAAGAACCTTGCAAACCAAAATTGGACAACCAAGGGATATTATAAAGGGACCAAGGAATATTGAGTTTTTTTCCTCTAAATGTTACTTATTTCATCTTCTGGATTGTTTAATTGCTGCTCTTCTGGCCACAAGGTCTTTATCCAGCGTGGTAATTACACTTTCCCACAAGGAATGTCATTGATGGTCCCCATTTACTCATTGATTTAAAAGCTCTTATCCTTATATTTAACACCAAAACAAATAGCTGCTGGCCACTTTACACGCCCCTCAGAACCATGCAAACTTCTCAGCAGGCCCCTATTAGTCTTTTCTTTTTCTTTTCTAAAGACACAGACTGTTTTTGTGTCTACATCATGAGACTCCTGTAGCATTATCTTACATACCTCAGTCATTCCTTTCTCATTGTTATAAATGGAGACAAGAACTGAAAGAAACATTATGATAATTTCCTCCAGGTTACTGTATATTCAATCCTTCTATTTACACTTCTCATTTTGCCTGCCGCCTTTGTTTGCAGTCCCTCCTCCCTTCCCCAGCCACCCTGCTGCTAAGGTTGGGATCAAATACACAAGATTTTTCCATCCTGCAGCTGAGATTATGCCATTTGCTCTTTATTTGGAGATGGATCGCTCTTGAAGGTATAGGTTTCTAGTTAACATTTTAAATAAAACTTGAAGAAGTTTGATGGCATTACTTCTACCTTCCTTCTAAAAGCCAGGTCTTCATGACATGATTCCAAGACAGCTGGGCTCAATGTTCTCAAGCTGCATCCTGGGCTAGTGTCTATCTTACGAACATTCAAAAAGCAAGTAGTCTTGTTCCCCCTCTCAAGCACAAGACAGACCTGTCCATCCATGGGGCTGATCCACACACCAAACTACTGTCAGTTTCTTTTCCACAAAGTAACCACAAGCTGTTCGCATGTCCATAGCATTAAAGCTCATGATTTCCCCAGCACACACTTGGTTGGGGATTTGTTTATTGGTTTTGCCGCTGCCTGAACACAACAATAGATTCTGATGAGAAGAGGGAGTGGCATTTTTTAAAAACCCATGTCTCCCTCTTGCCATTGCTTTCTTTTGGCCTTAAAACATTATTTCTGTTCTGCCAACATCCAAACTTAGAAAACTAACTGTAGTGGTCTCTGAGCAATGAAAATTGATTTCCACTGGAACTACGTGCCTGTTACTATGGGAAGGAGCTCATCCCTGTCTTATGGTGGCAAAATCTTCTTCACTTTTTATGGACATAGTATATGTATATTTTTCCCCTAATGCACACTTCTCTGCTAGCACCGAATAAATCTCCCCAGCTGCTTTCCCCGTTATTTCCTTTGGAATCGATGTGGATTCAGTGTGAAAACCTTGCCAGAGCCAGAGTTATCACTCTTCCAAGTCTCAACTTGGGGATAATTTTTATTTCTCCAATATTTTTCCTTCTTAGAGCCAGCTACATTGTGTTTGTACATTTACATTTGTGAGCTTATATGTGTATGTATTTGTGCATATTTGTTTATATTGCTCATGTGTATATATACTATATGCTTATATATGGTAAATGTGTATGCTGTTACTAGCCATTACTCGACTCAATAAATACTTCTTGGCAATGGTTTGAATATTCAGCTGTTTGTAGCTTTCAAACTCCTGTGAACTAGAAACATATTTGTAGATTTCATTTTTCATTCTTTTGATCAAACTGAAAAACAAACAAGGCAATGATCAATATTGACTTTATTTTTATTTATGTACTTATTACCTGTTTGTTTCTTTATTTTTGTCAACTGCATACTCTTCATCCAAGAATTCACCTTGTTCTGTAAGAGGTTGCTTCAAAAAGTTATGGAAAATGGAATTAAAAGATAACTTTATTTCGACACAAAACACTTTTAAAATCCACGTGTAGGTTTTTTTTTCTTCGTAACAGACCTTTTCCATGAACTTTTTGAAGACCCCTTACAAGTATGGACATACATAGTCAATATGGCTTTTATTTACTTCATCTACAATTACTACGATTGTATAACATGCCAGAGGATGTTATCTTCTGAAGAGCTTTCTCCCCATTTTACTCCTATGTGGGTTCACATACACATGAACACACATACAGAAAGACACACATATTTACAGCCCCTTCTGATAAGTTTAACATTCTGTTCAACAATATTCCATTCTTCCACTCATATACTATCAAATTCAGCAGGAATGAGAGATATTATTTTCCCATTTCTCCGGTAAGAAGGGAAAAACTCTGGAGTGGCAGCATCAATATACTGCTTGGAACTTGGCCAGAGCTGGAATGTTGTTCCTTGGGTGTATAAACAAGCTCTCAAAATTCCCCCTTCTGATACAACTTTTCCTGATAAGATGCCTCCCCCACCCACCCTCCCCAAAAAAAGAAGAAAGCAAGCAATGGTGCACTCAATTTCTATTCTTATTCTTTATTATCCTTAATTTCAAGCCATAATGATTTTGCTCCCTCAGCAGTTTGTTCAAGGTCCCCTTTTGCCTCAATTTTTTTCTAAACCTTACTTTTTATGTAAGGTTACTCCTTTGGTTTTATTTCCACTAGCCTGACACTTTTCTTCTTTGCTGATCTTTTCTAAACAGTTTATGTCCCACAATATTTATCCTTCTCCCTCACACACCATTCATTTTCATTACTCCACCATGATTTGGCTATACCCATCATTTCTGAAATACAGAATGCCTGAACTTCTTTGAAAAGCCACATGTCAAAATGTAATAAAAATGTTTTCATTGTTACATTGTTTAAGGGAAATGAATGGCTTGCTCAACCACCAACTCCAAATTTATATTCAATTTTGGAAATATATGTTATTAAGGTTTTTTTCCCCTCTTACCCTGAATAAAAGACTAGACTTCGACTCCATAGTCTTGCATGGCTGGGATTAGGAGTTAAAGCATTCCTTATAAATCAGTGTAATCTTCACAACAGGACATTGCAGTATTGAGAATTCCTCTCTGTATTGTGCATTTTCAATTACGTTACATGTTTCTACTTAGTAAGCCAGCTTAATTCTATGCTGTGTCACAATATTAGAACATGTCCAGGTTGAAAAAAGGGGCAATCTCACTTCTCTTGTAAGTTGTTTAGCCTTTGGCACTTATAAATCCCCCCAAAACACAGGGGAAATCCCCTTTCCTTGCTTTTAATATGTCTTCAGATTTATTACGTAAAGAATCTGCTCACTTAATCCTCTGCTGAGGCCAAGGTTTGCTAGCCTTCTAACAAAGGACCCATGAAGAGAAAGGAAACAAAATCACAAAATCAGGTGTGCAAGGGATGCTTCCAGCTTAAAACACATTTTCAAATATATTCTCCACAAGAAAGACAAGAATAGAAGAAGGCTTTAAACTACTCTGCATACATCAGTCTCATTTATCTTGGGCTTTCTTCCTAGACAGTTTAGCCAGGACAAGCAGGTAGGACATAAGCTGAAGGATCCTTCAGGAACAAAATTACTCTTTGAAAATGGGTCTTGTGTTCCAAGCGCAGGATATTATTATCTGAGAAATGTTACAGATCTTTTGTTCTTCCAGGAGCTTTGTTAAAACATTTAGAATGATTGAAGCGTGCATCATTAAAAAAGAGGACGAGAAAACTTGAAAGCTTTATTTAAAATATATTTTAGTAAGTAATAGCCAAATATTAAAAGTTCTGAAGTTTTGCAAACATCTGATGGATAAAAAGTGACCAAAATAAAAAATTAACATGTTATCTAAAATGCCATTTTCAAGTTCCTAGCAAAAGTAGAAGAATCCACAAGTTTTTCCTAATAATGCAAAAAACACAAAGCTGGAAGAAAATATAGCATATGAATCAAACCTGATTTTTGCCTTATTCCAAATTTGACTTGGCGAAAGGGACATTTAATATTTTTCTTTAGTTATTGAAAAACTTCTGTATGCACAAACATGAGAAAATACAGGGTAGAGTACTGAGAAACACAAAGTAAAGTTCTCCTCTTAGTCCTTTCAAGATAACCTTTTAGTTTTTCTCTTTTTTCATCCACACTCTGGAAAGTGCCCTGGGTTAACTTACACAGAGAGGCAGATTATTCTCTCTGGACTAACAAGGTACCCAAAGCAAGAAGCACCAGCTCCTCCCTTTCTATAGACATTTGTGGCATCTACAAGGTGGCCCCTCCTTTAAAATCTGACCCAAATATCCCCATTCCATGGTCTTACAGGCAGGATTAGTTGTTCTTTCAGCTTCACAGACAAGAGCAGGGAATGTGGAAGAAAGAGCATGGGAATGCAGCCTCCGACTGCCATAAGGGGCAGGTCCTCAGACTTCCCTGAGTTTCCATCCCCTCATCTGAAAAACAGTGCTCACACACACCATACTCACTCCAGGGGATCTGTGCAAGAATCAGATGAACAGTGTATCAAAAGCACGCAGAGTAAAAATTCCTCCACACCTCTAAGGTCGTAATCCCTTATCTGACACCATTAGGAATCCAGATATGCTTCAGGATTCAGAATTCTTTAGATGTTAGAAGGGTAATATAATACACTTACTGTACATTATGAAATACCTCATCAATAAAGTATGTGAATATTAAATGAGATAAAGATGATAATGAATATCAAAATCCATTTCAGTCTGTAAGAATTCTGTCCAAAAGCCTCCATTTACCGGTTGAGGAGAATGGACTACAAGCAACAAGTCAGATGTCAGATAGAAAATGTTGGTCATCGATGTTATTCACTGAACATCGGATATGAGCTGAGTAGTAGACACAGCACTTCTAAAGAACACAAAAGCACTAAAATGTATATGTATATACATATGTTACATTACATAAAGGTGTCTTGTAATAATGATAACAATGAAACTGATAACAACATCAGTTAACATTTGTAACTATTTATTTATTTATTTATTTATGTTATCTGAGAGGCAGAGAGACAAATAGAGAGCTCTCATCTGCTGGTTCACTCCTCAAATACTCTCATTGACCAGGACTTAGCCAGGCTAAAGACTGGAGCTGGTCATTCCAGGTCTCCTGTGGGAGCAGAAGGAACTCATTTACGTGAGCCATTATCACTGCCTCCCAAGGTCTGCATCAGCAGGAAGCTGGAGTCAGAATCTAGGGTCAGACACAGAACCCAGGCACTCCAACATGAGATGTGGATGTCTTAACTGTTAGGCCAAATACCTGCCCCAGCCAGCATTTCTTGAGTACCTAACTATGTTCCCTGGGTATTCTATGCACTCTATCTCATTGACTACTTTCAAAGATCTGTAAGTTAGGCACAGCCTACAGATAAAGAGACTAGGACTTAGAGAAGGAAAGTGGCCTGCCTTATTTTAGTGGGGGCCATGATAACAAGGAATTTCCTGAAAGGAAGAGAGTAAGCAATTCGGGGAGGAATGGTCTGGTCAAAGGAGATTCTGAAGTCTATTACCTGAACTACTTAACCTGTAATCACCTGGGACAGAAGTAGAAACTGCTCCAGGCTGTAAATACATCTGAAGCTTGTGTTCCCCAATCACCTGCTGAAATGCAACTTTCAAGTTATGAAGATAAAATTCCCATCCTCAGCCAAATCATACTTTTAAACCATTGATATAAACAAGCATTCCTTTTCCTGGAGTTCTTGATACAGTTTAAAAGAGAAGCAAACAAGAGGAAGAGGTTAAAAGAAGATGGGAAAGAAGAGAGAAATTCCAACTTATTCTATATAACAGATACGAATGAGAAAAAAATAGAGTCAAAGGTAGGCTGAACAAGGAAAGATTTTTAAGCACAAAAATAATAAAATAAAATAATACGGATGGTTAACCCTTCACAAACGGCAAATTTCAAATCACTTTAAATCAAAATGAAATATTCCTTAATCATTTGAGGATAAAGAGGATTAAAGGACCATTGTATGATCCTATGTGGAGACCAGATCACAAAATTTTTTTTCAGTTATCTATTGTTGGATACTGTTTGCTGTATTGATGGGAGGTTGGGATTTTTTCCTTCAACTACTACAGATTAGATGGTAATATCCACAGAAGAGAAGCTTTGCTCAACTTTTTCTTGTATTTCCTTACTATTTATACACATTTCTAAAAGACCAATTACTCAACAAACAGTTCATAAAATAATACTAGTAATAACTGCCATTCTGAGAGACAGAGTTAGAGAAAAAAGAGTCTTCTATTTGTTGCTTTATTCTTCCAGAAGCCCCAAACAGCCAAGGCTGGGTAGAGGCTGAAGTCAGGAGCCAGGAACACAATGCAGGTCTCCCAGGAGGGTGTCAGGAGCCAAAAATTGCTTGAGCCATCACTGCTACCTCCAGGATCTGCATTAGCAGGAATTTGGAATCAGGAGCTATAACTTGGTACCAAATCCAGATACTCTGATGTGGAATACCACCATCTTTTAAGACCAATAATGTACTATTTGCTATTGTTTTTCATAATTTTCTCATTTATCTTGTTTTAGGGGACTATTGTTACTCACAATTTCCTGATGAAGAAATCAAAGCTTAAGGAGCTTAAGTAAGTTGCTCAAGACCAGACAGCTAAGTGGCAGAGTGCAGGACTCAAACTGTATGATTTCAAAATTCTTGTTTCTTTGATGTTGGGCACATGTTTTCTGCATACTTACACACACAAGGTATTCACGAGTGGTGCTTTACTTGCCATGATATTGCTACTTTCCTTCATGACTCCACTAAAATAGAATCTGCAGCCAAAATGATATTAGTAGTTTTTTTGTTTTTTGTTTTTTGTGTTTTTTTTTGACAGGCAGAGTGGACAGTGAGAGAGAGAGACAGAGAGAAAGGTCTTCCTTTGCCATTGGTTCACCCTCCAATGGCCGCTGCAGCTGGTGCGCTGTAGCCTGCGCACCGCGCTGATCCGATGGCAGGAGCCAGGTGCTTCTCTTGGTCTCCCATGTGAGTGCAGGGCCCAAGCACTTGAGCCATCCTCCACTGCACTCCTTAGCCACAGCAGAGAGCTGGCCTGGAACAGGGGCAACCAGGACAGAATCCGGTGCCCCAACCAGGACTAGAACCCAGTGTGCGGGCACCACAAGGCAGAGGATTAGCCTATTGAGCCGCGGCACCGGCCGACATTAGTAGTTTTTTAAAACCTTTTGTAATAATAAAGAATCAGGCTTTCCACTTTTGATATTTCATTTCTTTCCTCAGAAGATCAGGAGAAATCTGGATGCCACTGTTACCCACCATCCTAACCACAAGACCCACATCATTTCTGTTATCGAGGACATATAGCTGGGCAGTAATGAAGGTTGCATGTGGGTCTCTTGACTTCAATCCAAGGCACATTTAATTCAAGAAATATTTTGAGAAGTCAGTCTACATTTATTAAGGATCTATTAGGTACTCAGTACTCCTTAGGACAACCAAAACCATTCTTGTTCTTATCTAGTTGAAGAAAATAGCTAATATAAATATGAAATTAATGAACTGCTCAAGTTGATGATCCTAACCACATGTAATAAAATTTCAGAGATGCTACCACCAATGATGAAACAGCAATGGTCTCAAAGTCACAAGACTTAGCATCGAGTCCAAGCTGTGTCACCTTCGTGGCACATAATAAACAAGTCACAGTTTTTGTGGCACACAACAAATAACCTGTAGCTGTTTTGGTCAAGGCAAGCTCATTTTTTCCTCTTACAAGATGGTTACCTTGGGAGAGGAGAATAATCTCTTCTGTAACAGTGAGGAATGAAGTGAGCTTCAGAATAGAAAATGAAAATTTTTAAAGTTGTATTTATTTGAAAGGCAGAGAGAGAGAGAAGGAGAGGGTGGGGAATGTGTGTGTGTGTGTGTGTGTGTGTGTGTGTGTGTGAGTGAGAGAGAGAGAGAGAGAGAGAGAGAGAGAATATCTTCCTTCTGTCTTCTGGTTTACTTACAAAATGCCTACAGCAGCCAGGGCTGGACCAGGTGGAAGTCAGGAATCAGGAGCCCCATTCAAAATTTGTGATGGAAATTTAGGCTATTCTCTGCTAACTCCCAGAAGCTGGATTGGAATTGGAAGCAAGACTTGTGATCTCGGAGATCAATGATATAGGATGCAGGGGTCCCATTTGGTGGCACAGCCCACTGTGCCACAATACTTGACTCAAAATAAAGAAACTAATAATAGGACTGTTGTTAGGAGGAAATGAAACAATGAACAAAAAATGCTAGGCAAGGTACAGGGTGCTCAACCATTAATATTTGCCATTGAAAGGTCACTGCTGATTCCCAAAGTGTGCAAAAAAGAGTATTTTTCCAGATTCCAGTTTCTCAGAAGACTTTGATGGCTTGCTATTTAAGGGTCACAATTTTAAGTTTACTCTTGGTCTTTAAAACATTATTACAATATCAAAAATGGTGCTATTCTTATAGACAAGATAAAATTAGCTAATGAACATGGGTGACATCCATCTCAGGTCTGAATAACCCCTGATCTTTTTTAATTTCTCTAGGTGATGTCCTTTTACCAAAATTTGCATTGGCAACTGTTCCACATCATTACTAAACATTTGACATCAGACTTAAGAATTTCTGACACTGGCAGAAAAGTTCTGGCCCCTCATGATACTTTCTCAGAAATTACTCATTGTCGTCAAATGCACCCGAGTCCCTGAAGCGTATGGGATAAACCACCAATGAGAACCATCAGTGCTTCCCACCCCTGAGCCTTGAAGCACTTGCTCCAACCTTAGAATAGGGCATTTCTTTCTACTTTCACATGGCAACTTCTATTTTTCCAAATGATTGTGCAATATCAGTTTTTCTGAGATATTTGTTAGCCTTAAATGTACAGAAAACAATTTTGAGTAAATATGGACATCACATTTTCATTTCCCCCACTTCTGCTATTTTCAAAACCTCAGACTTTCCACTGGTAATGTTGCATTAAGTGTGGCTGTCATCCCCCCATCAAGCAGGATATTATCTTTTTTGTCTCTTAGGCACCTAGCTTCTGTATTGTGGAAGCAATCTCACATGCAGAAGTTGGAACATACTAGCAATGAAGTTCTAGGAAAGACCTGGTCACAGGGCAATGAGAAAGAAACTGCCTGAGCTGGTGGTCCTACCATCTCTTTTTTAGACTTTTTTAAACTCATACTGAAGCTTAAGACATTCCCCCTTTCCACCTGACACCACAACCTGTTTACAACAAGCACTGATAACGAGGCTTCAGCACAAGATGTCCCCAGTCATTCTCCTAATGAATGCAGAACTATCAGCAGACCAAAATTTTCAATTTGTACAATAGAATTTTTCCAGTATTGTTGAATCAGATAATGTTCTCTATGACATATCTGAATAAATATGTGAAATTAAAAATTACATGTTAAACTCTTCCAATAGGTACCACTTTCAAAATAAAACAATTTGTGCCTTGCATATACCCAGAAAACACTGCAACTATTTGTAAGTTAAAGCACATCCACCAGTATAAAATATATTTTACACCAACACTGGCAGTGAAAACAGGCCATGGCTAGAGCTAACTCAGATGCCTACAGATTTAGCATGAAATATATATGACAGCATAAGCAATAATTCCACTATGTTTACCATGTTGCCTGTATGGATCTGTCAGTGAGCAATTATGAGGCAGAAAGACATTCCTGAATGGTGAGAATCACATGAAGCAGTAATCTCATCTGGAACTTAATAGTCCTTTTTGTGTGTAGTTTTGATAATTTTCCTTTTATGAGTGCCGTATGCACAGACTTTCGATTGCTTCTGCAATGGAAAAAGAAGAGGATGTCCCTCTGAATCCCAATGATCTGCTTTGGCCAAAATCAGACACCAAAGCTCTTAATAGGAAGAACACTTGCAATGTGGGAAATTCTATAATGAAATGACCAATCAGTTGGTTAGAAACTCTTAACACACTCCCACATTGTTGGCAGTTCTCACTGACAACTACACAGTTAAACCTCTGTGCCCACTCTTTTCAGACCAAAGGAAAAGGGAGGGATATTGAATGGAATATCCCTATATATTGTAGGTGGTCAGAGCCGTGTGTTTTAAGATGGTCTTTTCCAAGAGGGAGGTGTGGCTTTGTGGGCAAATGTTTTAATCCTCCCCCTCCTCTCCTCCTCCCATGTCACACAATTAAAAACTGTGGGTGGGAGAAGATGGATTGCTCATTGCCCTCCCACTCTGTGGTCGCTCTTTTGGATGGCATCATTGGACCCAGATGACAAGCCAGGAGGCAAGAGGCTTCCAGCAGTAGCATCTGGCTCTCTGGCAGATGGGCAGGCTCTGGACTTCCCAGTTGGGGCTCCCTCCAGATGTTTCTCACGCTTCTACTTGTGAGCTTCTTCCCAAGTCTTCAGGGAATTTTTTACACAAAAATATTTTAGAACAGAAGAATTGACAGGTTCTTATCTAAGAGGATCTTATGTTTTTCCCTCTGGGGTTATACTTTACTCAAAGATGTATGGATCCTAAAGGCACATCTGAATTCGTTATCCAGGTCACCTCCCTGGAGACCTGGGTGCTGGTCTGGCCAGGGAGGGAGGAGGAGGGTGAAGAGGTGGCAGCAGATGAGAAACAAATCACTCTGTTAAACCCTTACATCACTTTTTAAAGAAAATTTATATATTTACTTATTTGAAAGACAGAGTGACACACACACATACACACACTGAGAGAGAGAGAGAGAGAGAGAGAGAGAGAGAGAGAGAGAGAGAGAGATCTAGCTTCCATCCACTGGTTTATTCCTCAAAAGGCAAGAATAGCTGGGGCTGGACCAGGCTGAATCCAGTAGCCAGGAACTCCATCAAGACCTCCTATGTAAGTGGCAGGAACTCAAGTATCTGGGCTATCATCTACCACTTCCAGGTGCACTAGCATAGAGATGGGTCAGAGGAGAATCTGGGATTTGAACCCACACTCTAATACTGAATGTGGGCATCTCATGCAACAGCTTAACCTATTGTACCACCACACTGGCCCACCCTTCATCCCTTTCTACTCTTTTTTTTTTTTCCTACTGAATTCAAGCTTTGATTAACAGTAAAGGTAGCTCAGAGGGAAAACTGAGGAAAGAAGTGTCATCTGGCATGGAGAACTCTGTACAGCCCTGTTTTGGTGAGTATGGGGACTGGCAATGGTAGCATTTATACAACGCCAAGTTTATTCAACAAGGCAGCTCCTACCCACTCTCTATCTTTTGCTGAACATTTCCTCAACTTACTCCCTAGTAACTGTGTCAGTAGCAAGAAGGAAAATATCAACTGCAATGGCAATTGCCAATTAATGGGCACTAGGTACAACCCTTGGTACATCACAAGCCTTAGTTAATTCAACCCTTATCCCATTCTTAATGGGTCTACTCATTCTATTAAGTAAGGTTAAAGTTAAGTAAGGCCCCACAACTAGTAATTAATAGACCTGGGATTTGAACCCTTGGATTCCAAAGCCCAATAGACATCTTCATTTGTCAACTGGAAAACAAAAAGAAACCTTAGAATCTTTACACAGAAAAGGATCATGGAGATTATCCAAAGCAAGCTTCCTTCATGTGATGCTAGAATTTCCCTCAGAATGTTTGTACTCCTCTTCGGATGATGGACTCAAGACAGTCCATGCTACTTCTAGACTGCTGAGTCAGAAGCATCTGAAACAGCCAGAGCTGAATTCAGTTTCTTTGTTAATTTCTACCATGCGTCTTAGTTCTTGCTCTTTGGAGTAATATAAAGTGACCTCCCCCCTCCCCATTATTTTCTGTTTTCCACTGAATTGACTATCATTAGTTCTCGGTAACATTCCTCATATTCATCTAGCACTACTAAAGATTACCAACTAAAAAATTACCTTGATTATTTATTTAACTGGCTTTTTTTGGTCTGCTCCCACTAACAACAAGACCCACAGAGCAGGGATATTGTTTGTCTTGTTGATAGATTATATTATTAACTCCTACTTGAAAGACAGTCAATAATAACTATATGAATATCCCTGTGTCTTCTGGCTCAAGTGAGTTTATTAATGCATTTGATCATTTGTTCACTCATTTATTCAACATCCAACACTGAGTGCCCATTTCAAGCGAGCAAAAGTGCTAAGTGGTAAATTCAGTCAACAGCGTTTACTGTAATAATTATAACATTCATTAAGAGTTTACCACAGAATATCTTAGATACTTTACAAAGTAATATGCTAAGTATATGTTAGGTTTTTAATACAGGCATTCTTTTAACTGATTTTCTATAGATAGGAAAATGAAAATGGAAGTTTAGAGAATGCAGTAACTACCCCTGAATCCACACAGACATTAACTGAAAAAGGCAGAGTCAAAACCAAGTTTTCTGATTATAAAATCCCTAGCACCACCCAGACAAGTACACTGCCCTCCACTTAATGAGAGCAAGGAATACTTGGTCTATGTACTTTTTTGTGGCTGTGGGAGAGGAAATTCGTAGAAGCTCACAGGAAGGCCTCCCGCAGATTAGGAGGACAACCACAATATGCAGTCACAACTCCAGCCCTAGAAAATTGTATGCCAATTACAGAGCAAGAGTATTGGTGGGACTCTAGACTCAAGTCCTAAGCTGACTCGAGTAATAGAGTGACCAAAGTAGTGTGAGGCTAAAGGGGCTGCTTGCAGGAGGACAGATTTTCCCATGGTCCCCAAGGACACTCGCTTGTGCACAAAGAACAAGCGATATTTCCAAATGAGAGGTGTCTGATACAAACCCCTGACGTGGGAAAGGTTCCGGGGGAGCCATAGTGAGGGACCTTGCTTTGCAGAGTGAAAAGATGGCACTGAAGAAAGTCAGAAAGTCAATAACGAATCTAGGATGCACAGATGGGATTTTCCCAAGACAACCTAGATCTTGTAGGCTACAGAAGCCCATATCTTTAGCTCCCAGAAGTTCAGAAGGCACAAGAGTACAACCATTACGTTGAGAATTCAGGAAGGAAAGGAGAAATTCTCCAAGGCTTTGGCTGTCAAGGAGCAGAGAGATCTTTCTTCAGTGGGGAAGCCTGTCACATTGGATTGTGGTTACAATCCACAAAACTCCCCTTCCCCAGGTCAGCTCATTCATTCATAAATAAGAAGATCACTCACTGTCTACGTGCATTCACAGCTCTCTGCATCATCCTGGAGGCATTTGCCCTAACCCTTTTCTGCGTAGCTCATTTCTCTTTTCCTCTTCAAATGCTCGCTCTGTCTGGGTCAGGATGAGTTTCCTTACTACCTGCCTTCAATGAACAGTTCCAAGACAGGCCTGCAGCAACCTTTCTCTCTGTCTCCTCCTAAGGTGAGTCCCTGGATTAAAGGGCGGGTGGGGGGCGTGGAAGGAACTAGCAGCAGAAAGCTCTCTGGCTCTACCC
The DNA here is from genome assembly GCA_949820135.1 of Sylvilagus floridanus. Taxonomy (NCBI): domain Eukaryota; kingdom Metazoa; phylum Chordata; class Mammalia; order Lagomorpha; family Leporidae; genus Sylvilagus; species Sylvilagus floridanus. Next base: position 43,575,308 of record OX463241.1, read on the forward strand.
TCCCGTCTCCAGCCTGGCAGACAAGAGGCAGGGTTTGGGCTGTTAACTTCCATTCAGGAGATGGATCTCTTTCTCTCACTTGCTCTTTTTCACTTAAAATAAATGCAGTCTGCTAACTTTCCAGCCATTAGTGGTGGCTGATTAATTTTCAAAGTGAGTTCAGTTTTAAGCCACTTCTACAAATAGACACTTGATTGAGCTGAAGAGTCAAGAAGGGATTGTTATGTAATTGTATTTGATCCAAAGACAATCAGTGGCTTCACACTCTCCCTGTGTCCCCTGATTAATTATCAGCAATATTCCTTCCTTTCGTGTTGACAGAGCACTTCATAATTTTTCACCCTCTTCTGGACATGTTCCTGAAGAAATGCTTCCCCACACCCTGTGAGCTAAATCAATCAGGTAGTAGCACGTGAGCTTGACAAGGTGGACATGGAGGCTCAAGGTGACAGGAACAGGACCCAGTCACACAGGAAGAAGGCAACTGAAAAACCCCAAATCCAAGTCCCTGATTGCAGTTCCATTTTACTTCCTTGTCCTGCCACATCACCAAATCAGGGTGAGGGATTCTAGTGTGGTACGTAAGAGCTCACGGAGGGGATGGGCATTTGGCGCAGTGCGACATCATATCCTATACTGGCGGAGTCCCTGGTTTGGAGTCTTGGCTGTACTTCAGATCCAGCTGCCAGTTAATGTGCACCTGGAAAGAAGAGGTGATGGCCCAAGGTGATGGCCCTGCCACCCACTGGGAGAATCAAATGGAATTCCTGGCTTTGGCCTGGCCCACCCCCAGCTGTTGTGGGAACTGAGGGAATGAACCAATAGATTCAAGGTCTATCTCTCAATCAATTTCTCTCTCTCCACCTTTCAAATCAGTAAAATTAGTTTTAAAAATAAAATAAAGGGGGGCCAGCACAGTGGCGTAGCAGGTAAAGCTGCTGTCTGAAGTGCCAGCATCCCATATGGGCGCCGGTTCCAGTGCTGGCTGCTCCACTTCAATCCAGCTCTCTGCTATGGTCTGGGAAAGCAGAAGATGCCCCAAGTCCTTGGGCTCCTGAGAGATCCTGAGGAAGCTCAGTTCTGGCTGTTGTAGCCAACTGGGGAGTGAACCAGTGGATAGGAGACCTCTCTCTTTGTGCCTTTCCTTCTCGCTCTGTGTAACTCTTTCAAATAAATAAATAAATCTTAAAAATAAAATGAAATAAAATAAAATAAAATAAAATAAAATAAAATAAAAGACCTTGCAGAGCCTATCTGAGTCCAAATCCTATTTCTGCCTTTAGCGGCCTCAGTCCTCACATCTATAAAATGGAGAAGTAATAGTACCTGCTCGTAGTGCCTACTCAAGAGGGGTTCAAACGATCCAATGAGGTAAACCACACATAGTTTTGGATAGAGCCTGCCACACAGCAAGCCCTCAACCACGTATGTGAATCACCACTTTCATCTCTTGTCCCTTTCCACATGCTGACCAATTCACCCCACCCCACCACGGCCCAGTGCATTTCTCAAACCTCACCTACGCAACTCCTCTATATTCTTGCTTAGCTAGGCAACGTTTAAATTTGCCTAATCTCCAGCACTAACACGACAGTGTGCCCTGCTCCATAAACTGTGTGATAATATCTTCTAGAGCCAGCTGAATGACTTCTAAGAAGGTCTTGCTGGTGCTGTAAGCCGTCATATCAACCACAGAATTTCAATGTGTTCTCCGTGTCACCCAGCTTCTCACAAACAAATCTTTACCGAAGGAAGAAACACATTTTCCACCCCTTTTGCCAGCAGAAAACTTTAACTGAAATCAAACTGGAATAAGCAGAAACAAAATGAGGATTACAGAGCTGGGCTCAGAGGGACAGCTTTTACTCTAAAAAAAATCTCCCCATTCGCACCTAGTCACATAAGCACGGCTGCCATGTGACTCCTAAATGCACTCAAGATACATTTTTTTTTATTCAGTAATCATATTTGTTCGTGCCATAGAATGCTCTTGCTCCTCCGTGAATAGCTTTTAAGGCCAGAATTGGGGGATATTGACTATGATTGGGGAATTAAAGGGCCTTGCACTCTCTTCACCATGAGATGAGTTAATTAAAGGGGCCGTTTGTCCTAGGGTCCTGATGGTGGCATTTTGGCATTGTGGAATAACTGGTGAGGATTAAGTCATTTCTCAGCTTTCCTTGGCAGAGTCTTTTATTATTTACAATATTTACTTCGGGGAAATCTTGGTGTGTGTCATATTTATCTTGCTGAAAAATGGGACCATAAATGTGTATCACCTTTCGAACAAAGCCAAATGCGGTGGTGCTAATTTGGTTCATGAAGTGTGTAATTCAGTTCTTTGCACAGAGGCGAAATTCGTCGTCTGCTTTTATTAAACTACCATAAAACAATTTTTCTTGCTCATTATTGAAATATGCATCGTGGGGTTGGGGCAAAAGGGATTTAATGACTGAAGTCCTAAAGGCATCCCTGTGACAGCCGGCTCTGTTCTGCTGCTTGCCATGGAGCCTGGGAGAAAAGCCTATGCCCTTTACCCATGGAAAGAGCAGCAGGAAGGACATAGGGTATAGAGGAGGGAGCAAAATAAAGCAGACATTTTATATTATTTCCATGAAACACATTTCTTCATTAACACAAGCTTTTTATAAATAGTCCCTGATTTATTTTCCAGTTCATTCATGCATAGTTTCAGTTTCTTTGAGGTTAGCAGCATAGTATGTCTGCCACCAACACACCTGAGATCCAGCTTCCCCACTGTGGAGATGGTAGTGCAGTGGGCAGAGAGGTAAAGAGAGAATGGGTGTACCACAGGCCTCCACCTACGTTCCTTCTGCCAGTCCTGTGTAGCCTTGTGTTCATTCTGTACAGGAACACTGTGACAGTTTTGCTATTCCCACCTGTAACGCTCATTTGCCTGGAAGCAGGCTGCCTGTCTCTCCTACCCCAGCCATGCAGAAAGGAGTCAGAATGACTCTGTGTGAAATGCATAAAAATGAATGGCATTTCAGAAACCAATGATACACACACACAGGCATCATCTTTCCCAGCAAAATAGTCTACACAAAAACAATTCAAAATTCAGTTTAACAAGATCCACCTCCAAAAAGATGCTATCAGTTACTTCAGCATGCTCAGTATTTATATATGTTGGAGACAGAATACAGTCAGGAGCAATGGTGGAGAAGAGATGTGGCTTGTGCCACTCACATCCAAATGCCTGGGTTAGAGTCTCTGCCCCACTTCTGATTCCAGCTCCCTACTAATGTGCACTGTAGGAGGCTGCAGCAGTGGCTCAACTACTTGAGTCCCTGCCACGCATGTGGAAGACCTGATTGAGTTCCAGGCTCCTGACTTTGTCTTGGCCCAGGCCTATGGCTGTTGTAGGAATCTAGGGAGTGAACCAACAGGTAGGAGATTTTTTTTTCTCTCTCTCTCTCCATGAGAGAATCAAAGGCAGAGGAGAGACACAGCCCCTGACCTCACACCCTCACATCTCCCAGGGAGATGAGGTACAGACATACAATGCTGACCAATTTTAAACACAAGTGGAGTCCACTTTCCTCTCATTTAACCCTATAACCTCTTCAGTATAAAGGATTCATTTTTTCAGAAACTATGGATGAGCAACTATGTGCAGAGACTCCCTGGGATTAGAACTCTGAGTTCTAAAGTCAAGAAAATCCTCAGCAAACTGGAGCAACTATTTACCCTTAAAGTAACCATGCATGGGAAATGGGGGATAACAGTGAACAGGAGACATCATCCTGGCTTTCACCCACAGTCAGGGTAGTAGGGACCCAGGGAGACACACAGTGGAATGTAGGTGCCGAAGCAGGGGGCCAGTGCTCAGTGACATCACAGACCTGCAACAAGGTGTAAATATACTTCTCTTGGATCTAAAAAGTCACTCAAATAAACAAAACCAGGAACAAAAAAGGCAGCTTTTTCAAAGACTTGAAAAAATGTATTTACTACTGACATGTAAAAAGAAGGCCAAAATTATGCACACCCTTACAAATGTGATGAAACAATGTAGATATTTTCAAATATTAATAGATAATAAACATTTAGAGTGATTTTATAACATATTAACTCATCACTAAGATGCATAAGTTGAAAAAGCAAAATTTTCAGAACTTAAACAAGAGTTGCCACAAAACCTTTCTAATCTATGTTCTAGTTTCAGTAAGTGAATTCCCAAGTGATCAATATCATTTTTTATTTTAAATGGGTAAGAATAGAATTAGTTCTTCTCCTCCAGCACCATCACCCAAAATGTGTCTTTAGAGCAATTATTCCATTACAGTGGCAATTAATGTCAACAGTATAAAAAATAACAAATGCTCAAAGGTGTAGCCAACCAAATCCAGCATAATCATTCCCTGAATTGGCATTTGCTCTTTTGTTCTCGGTGCATTTATCAAATATGCAGTGGATTCCAGAAATCGCTTCAATGGAAATTGCTCCGACACCACTACAATGATTAAGTAATTGAGAAATTAGAAGCCACCTTGACCTTTCAAAAGTGAAACTAACAGTTGCAGAAAAAGGAGTTAAACAAACAAACACAATGAGATGCTAATCTTCCCCCTTGATGCCAAGTTTTGGCACATGCAAATTACTGAGCTGGGGTTTGGCACCTGATCATCAAGATTTAAATCCTAAAAACTCCTGTCAATGAAAACTGTGTGGCTCCTCCCACCATTTCCACCTTTACTTACAACACACACTACTTTGTATGTTCAGCAATTATTTCCCAAACTGTTGGTGAGCAGCTTTAAACACACACCATAGCATACACAGAGTATCCATTTTAAAAAATATTTTTATTTATATAAGGGGAATAAACTTTGTATTTCACATACAAAGATTTAAGGGCAGAGTGACACTTTCCACTCTTCCCCCGCTGCCTCTCAGGCTGTCACACAGTATACCTTTGTGCACAAACTATCTTTGTACATTTTGTCCACATTGTCTCTACATATATCTACATAGAATTGCACATGTATTATCTCTGTTCACAAAAGGTATGGTTATAGATATATTATCCTAACATACTACCTTAGCTCATGAGTATCAATAAGTTGTCTTTATTTTTGTCCATCAAAACAAATCTCTGAGTAAACCCTTGTCTCTTTCCTCTTCTTACTGAGCTCTTCTGCAACCAAGGCTCCCATTAAAAGCAAACCCTCTGTAAGGATCACATTTTACAAAGTTTTTTTCTGGTCCCCTTAAATCAACCAGGGTTCAGGAATACGGATATCGCTTCATCAGAATCACGTGGCGAATTCCCATCAGGTGTATGTTGTTTGCTTTCACCCTGGCAATCCCCGATTTTGTTTTTAAATATGGTGAACAGACCCCAAGAAATGCAGATTTATAACTGAGGAGATGAGTCTGCACCTTTAAAGACAAATTTTATTAATCAGGTATTGCAGCTAGAGCTGGGAAGAGGTGGTGTGATTAGTCTCAGGAAGGCTCTGTGATTGGCAGCCAACTCATACTGAGAAACAGAGCTGGATGGCTCTTTGGAGCCATGCAGAGTGCACACCTTCCTCCCCTTAAGTAAAGGCTGCACCACGCTCTACCTGTCCAGCCTTACTGTGGTCAAGCTGTTCCGCTTGCCATGCATCAATGCCATTTTGTTCAGACTGACTGGCTCTCTGATAGTGCCCCTCCTGCCATCTGTATTATTTAAAGGAGATTTATGGCTGGGTGTCTCGTGTTGTGAAACATGAGCTGTGACCCCCGGGCTGGGAAGCCAGCAGGGAAAAACATTAATATTATGGCACATGGGAAAATGGAGCTCATAGGCAGAGCATAAAAGAGGAACGGAAATGTGGGACATGAAACAGAGGAGTTACAAACCACACGAGTGTTTTAATTTCTCTTCCCATGGAATCCTAATATACATCCAGGTTCGAGCAATGGGACTTTCTTGGTATTTGCTTTGATTTGGTTTAGAAGACAGAAGCAAATGCCAAACAATAAGGGCTTGTGTGAAAAAAATATACTTCACCTTAACTAGAGCACCAGGAACCCTGGTTGCATATTAAAGAGGATCAGATAATTATGTGGCCATTAGGACCATTTGAAGTTATGCATACTAAATTAAGGACAATCCAAACTCATGCTTCAGGGCATACTGATCACTGGTTGGGTCAGGAAGAATTCACCCCAATTCTGAGAGAAGGATGTTTAGGACAAGAGGCTCTGGTCACAATGCTATGAAAAGGGGAGGGTGTTTGGCGAAGTGATTAAGATGCTGGTTAGGTGCCTGCACAATATTGGAGTGCCTGGCTTTGAGTGCCAGCTCTGTTCTCAATTTCAACTTGCTGTCAATGTACACCCTGAGAGGCAACAGGCTCAAGTAGTTGGGTCCCCGGCATCCACACGGGAGACTGGGATTGAGTTCCCTGCTCGTGGTTTTAGCTTGACCTTCCATCAGCCATTTCTGGCATTTGGAGAGTGAACCAGTGGATAGAAACATTTTCTATCTCTCCCTCTCTCTGTTTCTCCCTCTCCCTCAAATTAATTAATTAATTAATTAAAATATATGCATGTTTCAGGGAAGAAGCAGGGGAAATACAAGAACTAGAGGAGCTAATTTAGTATTCTTAATATAACCCGAAATGCATGTCCTGATTTCCCAATTGCACACATCTGAAATGAAGAGGCACCGCCAACCTAAATAAGCTATGAAATAAGTATCACATTTTATTTCAGATTCCAACACTAGCCAGAAGTAATTAATCTGTTTGCTTCTGGTCCGCAGTGTCTTAATCTGTAAAACGGAAATAAATGCTCACTGTATCCATCAGAACTGAGGCGACCACCTACCATGCAGCATTCTTCCAAAGATGAAGATGACTATGCCAGAATCAGACATTTAAAAATGCCCCTCACATGTTGATCTATCTTTCACAAATGCATAACCTTCTGTTAATATTTCTCTTAGGAAAAGAGACTTTATTTGCATCAATGGTACTTAGAAATGCATAGAAGTAAACTGGCATGAGGATATGTTGAGGAAGACGGGGCAACCATTAAACTCTGAACAGCCCGTTCACCCTGAAGATGTTTCAAGACCTTTGAGTCTCAATCACTTGGGTGAAATTAGATCCTACACTAAAGTAACAGTATGTTCAATCTCTGTGGCAATGATGCTTTTTTAAATCACATATTTTATTTAGATGTGATTTCCTTCACTCAATGAAAAATTAATTAAGGTATGGCCTGAGACTAATCTTTATTTCTCGGAACAAATGTCTTTGATGGTTTACGGGACAACCTGGATATTGTGAACCCCATCTTCTCTCAATTCTGTAGTAGAAAATGGGAGAAGTCTAATTTGTGACCAACAGGAAACTGCTGTCCTTGAGTACTCCACACACCTGTATTTCCAGTTAGTACCTGCAGATCCACAGTTCCATATTCAAAAGGAAAATAAATCCCTAATACTTCTAAGCATGTGTGTTTTCCTCGTGGGGAAGCATGGAGGGCAGGAGTTGGTCCTTACAGCCCCCAGAGTTTTCTTCTGTGAGCTACAGGCTGCTCTCTATCTTCAGCCACACAAAGCACATGCTGAATTGCAGCAACTCCCAGAAAACTTTCCTCAGTAAGTCACCCACTGACCAGGGAACCTCCACAAACCTCTTTCCTTTCATGAAGTCAGGGAATGCTAAACCTAACTGTAACAGCTGTGTTGTACAGAATGCTTGAACCTTCTTTAGCTTACTCTTTTAGTGGTCAGTGCTTGCTCATTTATTCTGGTGTGGGTTATGCCTAACTCAGTGTTACTAACTAAAGCTGTCAGCTTGCAGAGGTCAGAGATACAACCATTTGATTCTGCCTCTAACCTGCCTGGCAGGCCACTAGTTACAAGAAGATCATTAAGATAAAGTGTTTGATGAGGATAGAGGTTTTGTCTTTTGTTTGTTTGTTTGTTTGTTTTAATTGCCCACATCCTCAAGAGGGGAGAGAAAAAAAAGGAGACCTACCATCTTGCCTAAAACCAGGCTAAAATGTATGAGCACCACAATCTGAAGAAACAGTCATGTTCTGCTGTCACAGCATACAATATGTGCAAATCACAGTAAAACAATCACTGTCCCTTCAAAGCCTCACTCACCCTTTCTGGCTTGACCATGCCTGGGGTTGTCATAAGCAGGGCAGTCCACCCACACTCCTATTTTCTTCCTTGGCTGGAACCACCGGAAGCTGAGAATCTCAGCACCCACTCCACATGCCCATCTTGGCAGCAAAAATGTAACTAAAGCATCACTGATATTAGATTAGATGATGTTGTCATCCATTGTTATCCAATTTATCGTACTCTGACATGGTATGAAGTGGCTCCACGTCAATAATGGCTGATAAATACAGCCATACCTGATCTCTATCACCATCTCCATATACCTAAAAGAACCGGGCCTCTCTTCCATTTCTCCAAGTTCATTTCTTTAGTGGATAATGACAGTTTCACCTCCAGAGCCTATTTAACTGTAAAGAACATTCACCGAATGACTGAGCTGTTTGGTTGAGAAAGAAGCACCTGCTGTTGACTTGGGCGGGGCTCTTCCTCCTAGAGCCTTCCTGATAGACTCATAGAGATCTCACTTCTGCCAAAAAACATTGCAAATTCCAGACTGCCATTGTTTTCCACAACAGATCCCAGTAACTTACCCGGCCAGAGTTCAAACTCCAGAAAGCAGTCAACACTTAGAACTTCTATAATCCAAAGCTTTACCCCATATAAAATTTGTGATAACTACAGACACAGTCTTGAACTACTTTTCAACTATTATCTGTACAAGTCTCCCTATAAAGACTGTCATTCATAGAGCACATTACATACAGCATGCCAGTGACTTCCTAATTTGTTAGATTACCAAAGTGAGAATATTTACGTATATAGATCCTCAAGCAACAATCTATACATACTGAATTGGAGTCTCTTGGTAGAAAGGCCTGGAAATGTGTATTTTTAACTCATCTCAAGTGCTTCTGATGAACAGTAGAATTTGGGGAACAGACAGGTCTCAAGGAACTTTCATAATACCCCCTCCACGAATAATGCGAGGCAAATGTGAGCTGTTACTGATATATAAAAGAAATAAGACTCCAAGAGGTAAGCTCCCTCTACTGTATTTAATTCTGTCCCAATAGTTCTATGCCATGCTTAAAAGTCACTTGAAGTTTTGTAGTTCTTGGTCACTATAAGCCCTCAATAAGAATAAATATATAAATAAATAAACATGTAGCAGCTACATGGGAATCCGGTAGTTACTCTTGCAGACAGTATGGATGTTGATGTCAAGAGCAATTTCTGAGAAATTTGCCTCCATAGTTCCAAAGGATGTCCACTTTCTATGCCTAGCACCACTCTGGGTCCACATTCTGATAATAATCAACATCCACTCCAGAAGGCCTCCCTCTGCTGAGGAATTCATCACCAGAAATACTGCACATGAGGATATAATATACAAAATATCTGTGCAATACAGCTTCTTACGCAATTATCCTGAACCACTGGGTCACATTAGGCAACTTAATATTTCCCATAACAAAAGTCGAGTTATGGGATTTTTTAATGCATATGTTGTTAAGTTTTACTTTAATCATTTGTGGCATTCTTTTATATTATTTTACGATTGCATGTCAGAGTAATCAGTGACAATTAAATTTTTTAAAACTTGCATTGAAAATTAACTGTCATCAGAAATAGGATTAAGATCGGGCTTTCATGGTTCTAAGGCTGAACTTAGTGGAGGGAAAGATGTTACACAGGAGGGAAATTTCCCTTGACTTAACACACACCAGTGGGCTTGAATGATTTCTGAGAATTTTCCATCAGTGCTTTCTAAAATAGCCTTTGGTGGTCTGTTCTCTCCGCGTCATTCCTAGCAATTCTAGCAGAAATGGCTGAACCCCAACAAGGAGGAAGCCGGGCACTGCATGTTCCCATTGAGATTTGGGGAGAGGTTGTATAAACAGCTAAAGCATTAATCGGACTCCACACCAGTTGTGATTTACGTATAGCTTGGGAGGAGGGTGAGCCGTGGCAAGAGCCCTCCGTAAGGGTTTGGCAAGGCAGCAAGCGGGCCCTCGGTCTCTCCTCTCGGACACCTACCAAAGACACAGCGCCTATTCAGAATCCAAGTTCATTCGTGGAGGCTTTTCAATCAATAACATATGGCCACGAGAGCGCTCGTGTTAAACAAACAGACTGAAATAAATATGCTCAGCAAATAAAATATCTGTATGTAAAACAACAAAGCTTTTAGTTTAACTGCAGAAAATGAAAAACAACTCTACTTGAAACCAGGCTAAATAAGGAACCAGTTATTCAATGTGAGTTTTGGGAGATGAATGTGCTGGCAGATGCTTTATTCAGATCATTAAGGCCCGATATCAATAATTTCTGAGGACTGGAAGCAAAACTCACCAGAAACAACCTACTGTGGCCCGGGGCCCATTTCCTGTCTTTTTCCCACTTGGGCTGGTGTGAGGAAGGCTGGGACGGACCGGCTGACTTAAAAGCCACGTAGCTCCAACCACACCAGCTTGTTAAGTCTTCAGCTCACAAGGATTTATTTTTTTCCTCCTAGATTCATGAGACCAGATTAGGTAGGTGGTGGGGGTGGCTCTCCATATCCCTTCCTGTACCAGAGACCTGGATCAGCGAAGGTGCTTATTAATATCATGGAGATATGATTTTTAATGATCTCTGAAAACAGCCTATATGGGTGTGAAAAATGGCACTGTCTCATTGCATGCGTGGTTTGTGCTTTTGTCTCAGACAGGTTCATTTTTCACTGGAGGGGAAAGGTTCATGCCGCACGAGGGGGTAACCAGTTGATGTTACAAGGCTGACTATTAGGCCCCTTGCTGTTCCACATGTCACAGGGAAGGACTCCAGCCGGCAACCTTAATGCCTACTTCAGCATCTTGAAGAAATTAATGAACACAGCTTCTATGGCAAAACATTTCAATCAACCCTTACCAGCTGTGCCTACATTTAAGAAAAAGAAAAGGAGGGGGCACATGCCCAGGTTTATCAAAAAAGTTTCTTCGAAAGATCAACCGTGGTGTTGGCTGTGCGCGAGGTGGTGGGAGGTGGGAGAAGGAAAGGCAGAAGGAATAAAGGGAGAAAGGTGCCAGTTCCCAGTGCCAGAAGATGTGCTCTGGCCCCTGTGTTTGTTGAACAAATTAAGCACGTTCTGGTTTTTCACCTGCTGAAGTAGCAGCAGTGCATATGGCCTAGAAGTTAAAAATAAGGAAATATGCATACATTACCATACTTAATGGACGACCCTCTCCATTTAATATGCAAATTTCCTGAAATATTACTGAATGCCGTCTGTTCTAAATGAATAAATTTGAATTGCAATTAGAATAATCCTTTATAATTAATGAAAACTGTCAATTTTAGTTCATAAGTAATTTGATTAACAGGATGATGGGACACTTATCAAGTTCACTGGACTGCTAGGCTATGAGAAAACTGACAGTGAAAATGGGGCGGGCCAGGCACTCAGGCTCCACCGGAGTATTATCCTAAATTATTGATAACATAAGCTAATGAACTTCAGAAAGTGAACTCTGGGGGCCTCATTTAAAGGGACAGCCTCAGAGGGTGATGGGCAGCCATGGGATGAAGATCTTTCAGAAAGCATCTTTGCTGGTATTTTGGGCTCATAGGAAAATAAATGTTTAGAAATGCCAGGGCAAAGGAAAACATTGGCTCAAAACTCAAATTTACCATTTCCAGCTGTTGCTGGAACAAAAGGAAACAATAGTCGGAGGATAAATGTAAGAAGAGACAATGCAAAAACATGTGGAATGAAGTTTCTGGTAATGTGTCACAGAAGTAGGACATGGCAATCGCAGAGGGGCAGTCTCCGTTTCCCTTCTTTGTTTCTTCCTTCAGATAAACTAGGAACAAGAACTTTAAAATTGGCATTAATTGGACATTTATATAAAGCAATGGGGGGTGTCCTTTGAGACACACATGGAGCTCTTACTTATGGTACAAACAGGAAAAAAATAGTGTGGCCCTTAAAGAAATAGATGTCCAACACATTCTCGTTGTGGAAGGCAAGGAAGTGGGGAAGAGGATTAGTGTGACAAGAGAATTTTAGCATTTTGTTGTTGTTGTTATTGTTGCTGTTAATTAAGATGCAGAGTAGGTAAAAATAAAACGAAAAGAAGTTATAAAATAAACTTACTTTATCTTTTCTAGAAATTGGTCACAAAACTCAGTGCAACAGTGTCAAGTGTGTCAGTGTGGTAAGGTGGGGAGGGGTCCACATTTGGGGTTCTCACACTCACTGGTACGTGAGAAAATTTATTAAGAGCTTTCACATGGGAGCCTTAGAGAGCAAGGATCTGGTTTTCCCAACTCACAATGTCCTAGAAGACCCTGTTCTTTTGTGCCTTCAACAGCTCTCAACAAACATGGGTGACATCCTCACTGACAAAGTAGACCCCAAATTTGGTTGATGTTAGCGATGAGTCAGGGTACAATCGAATCATAGATCTTTACTTCTCTTGGTTCTTTGACACCCACTGAGAAGAGCCCTAATGCCAAGAATGAAACTTAACTATCCAAAGACTTTTTGTCCCTAACACCTTAGAATTCATGTGATCACATCATGATTGTCTTAAAGTTATCAAGTATACTTTTTTAAAAAGTACCAGTCGTAAGAGTACTGCATTACAAAGGCACACAGGAGCCCTTCATTTTAGCAAGCTCAATTCAATCTCATCTATTGATTTGTTAGAATTAAACATAATAAAGTCATCACATAATGATAATGAGAACAGAACCCACAATTTACTAAACAATTATTTTATGCACCAGACAGTTAAAATTCTTTAAGTCACTAAATACTTAAGGAGGCCCTGGAAGTATGCATCTGACAAGTCTATAAGCCAAGGATCAGAAAATGTCCAAGGAATCACAATCAGGAAGGAAGTGGTTATGACAGGATTTGAACCCAGATCTATCTGACTCTGGAAACTAAGTGTACTGTGGGCTGATTTCCATTTTATAACTCTGCTTAGATGCTGGCCATATTTAATGATGCTACAGTTTCCCTCACTTTTCAGTTACATTTTTATTTCCTTGTTCTGGACCACCATGACTGCTATGTCGTCTGCATGCATTTTCCACGCCAGCTCACTGGATGTACATGTGGAATCACTGTCTCCCCCTCACATGCAATAAGCAGGTCATAAACATTGTTTTTCATTCTGCAGTGTGTGCTGCAAACAACCCTTCAGAATCCTCTGCCTCACACAGTGCGTCTCTTGAAATCCATTCCTTTAGAGTTCAGTTTTCAAAAGGTGACAAGCACAGGAGAAGGCTCTTTCCTAGGACTCTGCCCTAGCATCCTGCATTAGCACTGTCCTAACTAGCCAACCTCAGCCCTGGGAGATCTGTAATAAAAGCTGTTAGCTCTTTGACACTCAATAAAAGAAACAAACAAGAAACCAATGATGTTCTTGGTTATTAAGCTCCCTATTAGACCTAAATAAAATTAAGCAGCTGGTGGCCCTATGTCTCTACAAAATTAATATTAAAAACTCTCTTTGAGCCATTTAGATCCTTTGTACATATACTCCAAGCCTCAAGCTCCTTCATTCTTCCCAGAAAAAAATACAAGCATATTTTTTCTCCTCTCAACTTCTTTCATTAGCTTATAATACCCAGAGGATTTCCTTGTTTTTCCCTGTTACATAACCCTCATCTGCAAATTCCCCAGGTGACAAGAGAGATCTACCTGGATACTAACCATGCTAAACACTGTAGCAAGAAACTCTTTCAGAAACCATACATCTCAATGTCTCTCAAGGGTTGCACACATACTACTTTTAGTGGTTACTTATTTTCATGCATATTAGAAAAGAAAATCCATATGTGGCACATCAAACTTTTGATTTAAAGATAGCATTGTTCGGGTAGGGATTTGGCACAATGGTTTAGATGATACTACTTGGGATACCCGCATCCCATATCAGAGTGTCTTGGCTCAAGTCCTGGCTCCACTCCTAATTCCAGCATTCCTGCTAATGTGCACCCTAGGTGACAGCAGGTGATGACTCAAGTACTTGGGTCCCTGCCATCCACAGGGCTGATTCCTATTGAGTTCCTGGCTTCAGGCATTGGTCTGATCCAACCCCGGAAGTTGCACTATTGGAAGCATTTGGGGAGTGAACAAACAGATATGAGATCTCTCTCTCTCTCCCTCTCTCTTTCTCACTCACTCTCTCTCTTTGCCTTTCCAAAAAAAGAAAAAAAAGAAGAAAAAAGCATTAAAAGCATTGCTTAGCTCAAAACCAAAGTGAACATTTAAGTAAGAAATTAAGAAATAGTGAATAAATGTTTTTTTTATTTTTTTATTTTTTTATTTTTTTATTTTTTTTTATTTTCGACAGGCAGAGTGGACAATGAGAGAAAGATAGAGAGAAAGGTCTTCCTTCGCCGTTGGTTCACCCTCCAATGGCCGCCGTGGCCGGTGTGCTGTGGCCGGCACACCGCGCTGATCCGATGGCAGGAGTCAGGTGCTTCTACTGGTCTCCCATGGGGTACAGGGCCCAAGCACTTGGGCCATCCTCCTCTGCACTCCGGGGCCACAGCAGAGAGCTGGCCTGGAAGAGGGGCAACCAGGACAGAATCTGGCGCCCCAATCGGGACTAGAACCCAGTGTGCCGGCGCCACAAGGCGGAGGATTAGCCTGTTAAGCCACAGGCGCCGGCCTGAATAAATGTTTTTGATTATCAAAACAAATAGGGAGTAAATAAATAATACCCTGGTGTGCCTCACCTATGACAAAAGTCACAAAGATAGTCTGTGAATAAGAAAATTTCTAGGGGCCGGCACTGTGGGTGCAGTAGGCTAAGGCTTTGCCTGCAGCACCAGCATCCCATATGGGCACCGGTTCAAGTCCCAGCTGCTCCTCTTCTGATCCAGCTCTCTGCTACTGATCTAAGAAAGCAGAAGATGGCCCAAATGCCTGGGCCCTTGCACCTATGTGGGAGACAAAGAGGAAGCTCCTGGCTTCTGGCTTTGGATCAGCTTAGCTCTAGCTGTTGCAGCCATTTGGGGAGTGAATCAGAGGATGGAAGACCTTTCTCTGTCTCTCTCTCTCTTTATGTTTGTAACTCTGCCTCTCAGATAAATAAATAAAATCTTTAAAATAAATAAATAAATGAAATGTTTAAAGAAAAGAGAGAGAATTTCCAGAAAATCTGATCTAGTCCAACTTCCTCCCAAACCCATCTTTCTTTAATGAGTAAACTAAAGCTCAGAGAGGTTGAGTGAATTTCCTAAGACCATGCAGAAGCTAAACTGGAATTAGAACTGAGATCTCCCAGGGAGGTGATCTTTCCTCTGCACAGGGACCCAGGCCTCCATCATGTAACATTCTGGGAAGAAAGGGTGAGAGGAACTCTGAAAACATTCTGCAGAACACTGGGACTGTTCACTGGAGAGGGGAAGGGAGGAGCCAAAAAACACACTCCCTCGGCCCCCTTTCTTCAGCCAGAGCAGCTCCACTTGGGTCAAGTTCCATTTGAGGGTTCTGCATCTGATATTATTTGAAAGAGTTTTTTATATTATTTGAAAGAGTTTTATATATAATGTTTAAGAGTTCCGGTAACGCAACAAAGATAATGTCTTCCTAAGATGGGAAGCTCTTTGTTTAATCTCTTGTGCCCTTCAGCCTTGTTTAAAGTGAAGCAAGTTGGATTCCATCATTACTACTCAGCTTCTTCCAAAACATGGCTCAAGGATCATTTACGATATTATGTTATAATTCAGATTCCTCAATCCTATCCAAGTTTTATAAAAACAGACCTAGAGTGAAGTCTGATGATTTGCATTTTTAATCAGTTTCCTAAGTGATTGTGCTAAGAGTTAAGAACCATTATTGTCAAAGGATGGGTTACCATCAGGACTAGAAGAGAGAAAGATACTGAGAGAAAGTATCAGTAAGAGACAGAGATTGAGACCTAAAGGAAGAAGAATGAAAAACTGAGATTCAGGAACTTACTCATCCTTCCGTGGAATACTATTTTTCAGGTTAAGCTACATCATGGTAAGGTCATCTTAAGTGTTCACATAGCTAAACCCATCACTCACCCATCCATCTCCAGCCCCCACCTTGATCCTTCCCATGTGCTGAGTTAATTTCTAAAGAGAATAGTGTGACCATGAGGCTGTGACCTATCTGCCAAAAGACCAGCACAGCAGACTGGGTCCTGGGCAAGTCTTTATACCAAAATTAGGACAAGTCACTGCCCAGTAGAAGTTACACTCCTACACAGAATCAACAAGCATTTAGATATTCATGCTTGCTTTCTCAAGATTCAAGATTATGCTTGAATACAGAAATTAGCTGTTGATAGAGTTTAAATGGACTTCCACTAATGCGTTCATTATCCATGGATTCAGCTCTCCCAGTATTCCAGAGCCTACAGATCCTTGCAAATGCCTGTTAAAAATCTCCTTTGGTAAAAGAATAGAATTTTTGCACTTGGTAATTTAGCTCTGAATTCAGACCCCATCTGTTTACCACTTGTTGGGCCTGCAAGGATGTACAGACACCTCCAATGTTGACATGGGTGGTCACCTCCCAAAGAGTAAGAAATAAACCTGCTTTCATTAGCTGCTGGCATTTATGAGGATCTTGTAATTAAATTAGAAAATTTTGTTTAAATGGCAGTTTAGAATTTTAGACAGAAAATGGTACTCCTGTTACTTGGGTAACATGTGGACAAAGTATCCAGGGGGCAAAACTGTGTTGTAGGTTATCTCAAAGATAAGGTCATCCACGTCTGAGATGTCAGAACACTGAGGAATCTCACATATTTTGATCCACCAAATAATGTGCAGGAAAACAGAAAAACATAAACACACCAAATGGGGAAGCAGATCTTCCTTCAACCTTAAGAGTGATAAATCAACAAGTCTGTTGAGAGAAGATGTATCCCAAAAAGGGTGCTCACTTTTTAAGAATAAAATACCAATGAACTGGCCTGGGAAGACCTGAAACTTCATCTCCTCTCAATCAAAGCATAAAGAGACAGAAGAGAGGAATATTCTGGGAACAGGGAAAACAAGGCTTCACTCACTTACTACAACCTACAGAGGCAAAGTTCTGTGAATATATGTTAATATGTATCCATGCTGTCATGTGATCCTGTCCCAAACACACTGTGGTGGGTATTATCCTCACTTATAGATAGAAATATAAAGCATATCAAGCTTCATCAACTTTCTCACATGAAGAGGGATTTGAAAACAAGAGAATTGTTTTCTAGGCTGTGTTTTTCCCCTAGATAGACACTTCACACAGCCCCACAAAAGTGCAGAAATAAAAATCCAGAGGTCGAAAAATCAGACTTTTGAAAACTTTATCTAAATTCCTCATAATTAAAATAACAATAGGCACAATATCAGAGACCCTCTTACGATATATTATACAGATGTTATACTTTATGTGTGTCCCTATATTCAATCTTCTGAACAATTCTGCCAGGTGTTGCTATCCTTAAGTCACAGATGAGGCCATCGGAGTCAAGCATTGTTAAGTGGCAGGCTCCAGTTTGCACAGCCACTAAATAACTGACATCCAAAACCAGATGTGTCTGATTCCCCATCCCCTGGACTTTCAAATTATTCTATCTCTTCCTAGACATGGAATATCCTTTTTCTATTCCTTACAAATGGAGGTGAAGATAAATCAGAGTCTTAAACTTTAGTAAAAAAGAGGCTAAAAATAGTAAGTTACTCCTTGCCCACCAGCACCTCCATTTTGGATTCTTGGACATGTGGGGCGTGGCAGTCAGTGGCCATGGGGCATGATGATTCCATGACAGCCCTGAGTAATGCGCAAAGCTTCTCCCAAAGACATGGACACTTCTGTGGATCACTTACACCAGACAGACACACTTGCCCCTTTTCCTTTTGCTGTAGGCTATGCCATCAGTATAACCCCAAAAAACCCACCTGGGGGAGAAAAAAACAGAACTGGAGAGAATGTCATGAATACAGAGGTCCTTGTGTTTTAATTTGCCTAAAAATCTGTGTGTTGTTAAAACAAATGTAGAAATTAGCCATATGGGAACCTAGCTTGGGCACATATCTTCATCTGTCACCACATTTGGGGAAAAAACACTACAGAATCATTGTAGTGTCTAGATTTGTAGAGAGGGAGAAAAGTCCACTTGGAAGCAAACTAATACTGAACACATGTTTATGCCTTTGACCTCACAATATGGTAACTAATGATGGTTCTGCAAATAGTCTTGGGATAATAAATGGATAACTGCAGAGGGGAGATCCCAGCGAGGGTGGCAAGCTCCATTTCACTTTTGCTAGCCCTTAATTCCTAACAGTACAGCCAGCACAAATTCTGTGCAGCTTGCCTAAAATAGCTGAAATCTACACCTTATTCTGAATTCAAATCTTAGACCCAGTGCATGTAATACAGTGCCTTAATAGCTTTCCAAACTCTCATTTGGCCTCAGTTATACAACCAGCTGACACTGAAAATAATTAATGCCCTTTAGGACTTGCATCTGCTCCTATGGTTCCAAGTCAAGGTTTTTAATTGGGCTATTTTGGCATTTGGAGACAATGGCAAGGTGAAATAACCTTTCTTTAATATTTTTGAGGTCAGCAGATAGTTCTGCCAAAGGTCATCCTTCAGGTTCACAAATTAGTCATTTGTATCACCTAATGCAATCTGTGACTTGCAAATTGCACTGGGATGTGCTATCGTGCATTAATTAGTCCATGTGATGAATACTGAATTCATCATTACTAGCCGGAGCTTGCAGAGATGTGCCAATACTTGTTTTGGTGGTTTGTGGTTGCTTATTTTTACTTTATACTTCACTACCAAGCCTGGTCTGACATCTTCAGTGCCCTGAGTCCAATAATTGGCACAGTGGAGTTAACCTTCTCGCTATGACAAGGCAAGAATCTGGGGAAAGGCTCCCTGGCATAAAAATATTGTTAAGCAGAAAGCAACCACCATCTCCCTCTCTTCAGTTTGTTTCATCTGCAAAACTCTGCATCAAAAGGTGATGCTTTTACCACTTATGATCCATAGTATGAGAGAGAGAGGGAGAGGGAACAGGAGCAGGAGAGGGAGACTCTTGTCTCCCACTGCTTGCTCAGTGCAGTGCTCAGAGTTGTGCTAGGTCCCCTCAGCTGCTTGGCAGCCACTGCCTGTAATGAAGGCATTATTAATTTCTGTTTCAGGGGATAGAAAATCAGGATGTGGACACTGTATGGTTATACCATCTGTGCAGTTGACATATATTGATTCATACCTTCTTCCCATCTGTCCTTGACACTGTGCAGCAACAGAGGTCACCATCTTCTCTTTCCTGAAATTCCCCCTGAAAGCAATTTCTGACCCAGGATCTTCTCTGTGATTTTCTCTGGTAGCTACTGTGCACTTCTAAGGAAAACCGGTGGTTAAGTGTCTACATCTGTCATCTCCCAGGTACGTTCCTTTGACCCAACATAACAATAATGGAGACCATCAAAAGGGTATTTGAAAACAGTAGCTCTTCCATTTTGCTGGAAGACAGAGCCAGTGAGGGGCAGACATCTAAAATGGATGTTTCCCAGGACAACTGTTTGGTGCAGCCATTAAGGTTCCACTTAGGACACCTACATCCTCTTATCAGAGTGCCTGGGTTCAAGTTCCAGCTCCACTCCCTATTACAGCTTCCTGCACGTGCACAACCTTGGCTCAAGAACTTGGGTCTCTGCCACTGACATGGGAGACACAGAACGAGTTCTGCACTCCTGTCTTTGGCCTGACCCAGCTCCAACTGTTGCAGGCATTTGAGGAGTGAACCAACAGATAGAAGATCGCTGTCTATGTCTTTTTGTCCCTCTGCCTTTCAAATAAAAAATAAACATCAAAAAAATTTTAAATAGATCTTCCAATTCTCCAAAATTTTATGGATAACACAGACTTAATGCATCATAGAAATTAACATATCTATTTTCTACAGAAAGGTACAGTAGCCAATTAAGTTACATACAGCAGATCTAGGGGTTTGAAAAAAGCAGAGTTACAGAAAGTTATGAAGCTGAAACCCAGCAGGTGGTTATATCTTGCTCCACACTAGGAGAAAAATAGTCTCCAGTTAATGGGATATTTGTGCGTGTTCTATTTAATATACATTTTTTTTAAAAAGAGAGAGATCTGTCCCCATTATCATCACTTCAAAAGTGAGGATGCCTGAGTCAGATTTCAGAGGGATTTTATTTCAAGGACTATCATTTATTCCACTTTACTTTTTTTCTAACTATTCTCTAGTCCAGGTGAAATTGGACACACAAATAATTGAATTCACAATGGACTTTTTGAGGATTCAAGTGGCTACTTGTATCTGCAAAGTAAGAAGTAAGTGGCTAATTGCAGCCCCAGTGAATGGCTGAGCCTACAATTAGCCAATTAGGTTGTCTATTAGAGGGAGGAGCGATCTGAATGCAGAAAGCTTTTCCATGAGCCAGAGGCCTTTCCAACAGGCTGGAGAAACCCCAAAAGAGTGAGGTGCCGCTCCATCAAAGCAAGCTGGATTGCTCAAATCAGAGAACTGTTTTTTTGTTGTCAGATTATTCCTAAAATTAAAAAATCCTCCAGGTCCGGATGATAAACACTGCACCACCCGTCCAACGAGGGAAAGCACATCTTAACAATTTTAACAGGTGTCTGCACATCTTTACATTTTCAACAGAGTAAGTGCCTAACTTTCTGCTATCCACAAAATCATCTTCTCTTCCTCTCTCCCCTTCTCATAAAATTACAGATTAAAACTTCTCCGGCATTCTCAACCCATATTTAACATAGAAACTGAATCTCATCTTTCAGTTACTCCTGAGTGAATATATTGAAGTCTTTCAAATACTTCAAGGAACTATCCCTTGCTTTATAGGGTGGATCTTAGATCACTCAGTCAATTTGATTTCAAAACAGGAAATTTCATTTTTGATTAAGCAGCGTAGCTCTTTAGAGCTTCTGCAATACTGGGCAAGAACTAAAAGCATTTATGGGGTGGGAGAGACTTGAAAATAGCCACATTATACCAACGGGATATACCATTAGCTCCTGGAAGTCAGCTCCAGAGCAAATAGCAGTAAATCAAACCATAGCAGACAAGTCACACCTTCGCTGGGCCTCAGGTTTTCCCCATGTGTAAAACCAGGGACTGGCCTAGTTGATGTTCAGGTTCCTTTCAGATCCAGATCTCAATGATTGCAAATTGAAAACACATTTCATGAACTGGGGACGGACCCGTCAAAAGCAAGATTCAAAAGCAATTGCTTTTGAGCCCAAAAGCCAAGCCTGGGCATTGTTCATTGACACTGCCTCTTTCTTTGAGCCCTTTGGGCTGCAACATCATTTTAATGACTGTCCTTCAAACTAAGTTCACACAGAGTTGTGCTGTTTTAATCACTTGTTGTCTACAGCCCTTGAGACATTGCCCATGGCCCAGATGTGTCATTCACAAAACACCATCCCTGTGAGAATGACAAGACAAAACCACATGTTCCTAGTGATCCGACTTTTCATCCCTTAACTTCCCCCCCCTGGGTTCATGCTGGGGTTCGGGCAGCCACGAGCATGAACTCCAGCCCGTGATGGGTGATAAACAGTTGGCTCAGAGGCAGACTATTTGCAGAGCTGTTGTCTTATTTCCCCTGCAAGTCTTTTCATTGTGAATGCTCGCTGCCTTCCTCATGCAGGGGTGCCGTGGAGGGAAAGGAGGTTTTAAATGTGCTTTCCCTCATGTCTCTGTAACAAGCAAGTCATCCAGGGTTTTGCTAAAGCCACATCATAAAGCCCTGGCAGGACACAATTCTATGCATACCACAGGGCAAAAAATCTCCTTCGTGTGTTCAACTCAGACATGAGAAGCAGAGGGCAAATCCCTCTCTCCCTGAGCTAGATACAGCAGAATGAGCCAGTGTCACGGGCCTGTTTCACTTGTCTTTCTCTTTGTGGCATCCAGAATGGTGTTTTAACAATGATAGATTGAATTATGCAGCCAGCTTCACTCCTGGCCATTGAACCTCCCTTCCAAATGGTTTTCACTGCTCTTAAAAGGAAATTCATACCCTCTACCCTGGCCTGGCTCCTAGCTACTTCTCTAAAGAAATCTCATTCCACTCCTATCCTGCCTACTTTCTGTTCCCAAGATATGTTAAACTCATTCCCATCTGAGAGCCTTTACACATGCTGTTCCCACTGCCTGAAACACTCTTCCCAGTGCATGAATGCTCAGGCACTCACCAATCAGGTTCCAGTTTCAAGGTCATCTTTCTGGAAACAGAATCCCTGCCCAATCCAGAGTAACTCCCACCCTTGATCATGAGGCAGCTTTCTACTATGTCAATCAACTTCATTTCCTCAAAGCATGTATTATCTTGCTCATTGCCTATCTCCTCCCTAGAATGCAAGACCAATCACAGTAGGAGCCCTAGCAGCCTTGTTCACCTCTCACTGACCAGGAGGAAAGCAAACATATAGTGAGTATACAATATCTATTTGTTGAAGGAATGAATGTTGCATAGTTGGATAATAAATAGAGGAAATGAATTTTTCAAAACAAAACCTTGTGAACCTGAGATTCTTTGACACCTGGACTGCAAGAAATCCTTAAACTCTCTTAAAGAACTTGCACATGTCCATTATGTAGAATTTTTCAGCTAAGAGCTTTCACACCTTTAATCATGATTCCTAAAAGAAGAAAGACTACGGTAGACTTGTCAGTACCAGACCACCTGATTTTTCACCGATTGCCCAACTGCCCTACATTTCCTGGCCACTCCTGTGTCCATGTGACTAACTCTGGCCAATGGCTATTAGAAAAGTAGTGAATAATAACTTCCTCAAGTGTCTTTAAAGGGAAAAGTTTTCCCTTTCCTCTCTCCATCCTCCTTTCCCTGGCGGTGACATGGAGGTGAAGGTTGGAACTCCAACAGTCATCGTTGACAGTTCATTGACCTTAGGAATTAAAGCACACAGAGCAACAAAATAGAAGCCAGCAACTCAACATCATGGAAAGCCAACTAGTCCTGGACTGCCTCCAGACTTCCCAAGCAGGAAGAAAAAAACTTGCCTTTTTAAGTTGCTGTTATCTGGCTGGGGCACAGTCCAAGGAGATGGGAGGGGGCAACTTATAACCTAACTTAATCCTGATTAATGTACCCATTTTTTTTTAGAAAACTTAGAAGAGAATCCATGTGTCACTACAAATGAGCAGGCATAGTCTACAGGCAGGACTATTCCCAAGTGACTATTCCCAGTGCTATTCCCAAGTGTCCAGGAACAAAGTTTGATGGGATAAAGGTGCAGAGGAATAAGAAAATGAATGCAAATGTGGTAAGAGGAATTTCTGTTAGTAAGCTTCAAACTTGGAGGCTTACTAGAAGGCAAAATCCTCAGAGAAACAGTGCCTGCTTGATACATTTAATTTATACTTATGCTACTACAATGTGCATCTAATATAGGGATTATATTTCTAACCAAAAAAAGTCCTTTCTATTACCATTTTTCTACAAGCATAATGAAGTCTACCTGTGCCTATCTGTTTATATCAACAAGTTTACCAAGCATTCTAGCTGTCATTTACTTAGGTCTACTTCTGAGTAAATGTTGCCGCTTAGTGTTCAGCAATGCACAAATGTAGGGTTGAAATTTAATATTAATTTTTACATATTGATTCTGAAGATAGCAATGAGAAATAATGGCATCATCATAAAATTAGGACTGTTATCATATATTAAAATGTTCCAATAAAGTGTATTAAGAGAAATAACTATCATATTTGAATTAAATTACTGACCCACAGCATTGAAAATGCCTAGGATTTATTATACATTTCTTGTGTATAATGAACCACTTAATAAATTATCCATAGAGACACAGTAATTTATTAATTGCAACCCAATCAATACAACCACAAATACAGGATATTATTATTTACAAAGCGATGTGCCAGTGGAAAAGCAAGCCTTCCTTGTAGAAGCAAAGAATACCAAGAAGTAAAAGTAACAATAAATATCTTGCCCCTGCCTATCTGCACCCACACCTCGAGGTTCATTTAAGGTGGCTTCACCCCACCTATGCAAAATGGGTCCGTACTGAAATAAGAAAATGCAGAGAAAGACTTACAGTAGTTTTACTCTGGGCAAATTACTTAATTTCTTTGTTCTTCATTTTCCTCAACTGTACACAATGTTATTACTAGTTTTCATCTATAGAGATAACAAGAACATTGGATGGGATAATTCTGCAGTGTCTGGCAAATAGCACAACGCCAGTGGCCGCCACCACCACCACCACCATCATTATCATCATCATCATCAAAGTCATCATCGTCATCATCATGTTTCTTTGTGCTCTTTCCATAACTGAATTTTCTATAGTGAACTCAAGGCAGTCTGTGAATTTTGTTTCAGTTCATAAACCACCACTTTGTTCTTTCTGTCTCCTGGAACCCCAAACAGTACCTTAGATTCAGTGTTTTGCTCATGCACACAATCTCAGCTTCAATGGATGAGTAATGCTGTATGTACCAACAGGTGCATAGTTTATCATTTTGGGAGTTAACATCATTATCCGTTCTAATAATACAGACATTAAAGTGGCTTCAAGACAGAAAGAAAGGCCGTCTTACATCAATGCCAGTAGGCCCAAGCTTGTATTATGCTAAATGCCACTCTGGGTACTTCCCAGAAAACATTGGCAGTCGAGTTCCCAGAGACAGTCTGGACCCAGTAGATAAGATGAGGCAAAGAAAATTGTACTGGACGAGACCAGTGACCCCAGTGGCTTGCATTTAGCTAACAGTAATTTCAGCTAGCACTTACTCATCACTTACTGTGTTCCAGGCACTGTTCTGAACAGTTTACACAGACTTTCTCATTTATTTTTTCTAACAATGTATATGAGGAAGCCATCATTATTGCCCCTTCTTTAAAGCTGGGCCAAGTCAGTTTCAGAGGGTTTAAGTAGCTTGCCTAAAGTCAGACACAGTTAGAAAGTTGCAGAGCGAAGCTTCACACGGGGGCAGCCTGGTTCAAAGTTACCCATCCTGAATTCTGCTATCATGTTCTATGAATTCAGTCTACACACTTGAACATGTATGAGTCCCATCACCTTCTGCCAAAGGCCTCTGGTGGCAACTTATAAATGCAACCCATATGATAGCTAATCAAGATCTCAGGATGTCAGGCACACAAGGGTTCAAATCCCAGGTCTGCTGCTTGTAGCTTGGACTCATTCTTCTCATCTGTACAATGGGAATGACAATAAGGGTTCTTCATAGACCTTTACAGATTCAATGATAGGTTGGAGTAGAGTACTTAGCACAATACAGGGCACATAATAAATTCTCAATAAAAAAAGATCCATTATTCTCTGCTTCCTTTAGAAAAACATGATTTAAAAGTAAAAATGTAGGCCTTGTTACTTATGGAGGCCCTATTACCTACCATATTCAACCTTGACTAGCACGGCTCCTTTCACATCTGGATGATAAAATGTAATTCTCACGGAAAAAAAATAATTTTTCAGCATGACGTTCCCTATCTGCAATTACATCAAAATCACATTAATTGAGCTATAACACTGTCAGGCTCAGCAGCTGGAAGGCGCATCCATACATTCTAAAGAGAAGGCCATTAATTCAGCTCTCTACAGCGCAGCAATGAAATCGGGATGTCCGTTCTTCAGCGTGATTTACTGTCTTTCAAGCTGCTTAAGTGGGAACCTCTACAAAAAGATTTAAGTTAAGTGACTCTTGTGCTGCTCTGAAGCTCATTTATTATTGAATTAAGTTTTCATTTCGTTTAAAGCGAATAAAGAAATATAGTTTTATTTGAAACAAGGTAAAACGTTTAAAAGAAATCGGCTATTATGATTCAAGAAGCCAGTTTATATATCTGCAAATGATCTCACTCTGCTTACGCTCTGCTGAAAAGCCAAATTTAAACGCATAAATATTGCTAATATGCATATAATTTGAGACTTTTGCATGAAGGCTCGCCCTTACTTTTCACACTTTATCATTCCTCTCTTTAAATATTTTTATCTTTTTTTTAATCCAAGGGAGTTAGAGAATGAGCTGGAGAAAAACCAGGCAGAAATAAACATCCATTTTCAAAAGTCTGTATTTTCTTTATGACATGGAGGGAGAGATGGAGAGTCTGGGAAATACACGTTATAGGTTATCAGTGTGTGGCAGAAAAATCAAGGCATGGTAGACACAGAGTATTAAAAGATTTACTGCATCCTGGTGTACAGATGAATCGAGAGCAGCAGGCAAATAGAGAATAATTCCCTACTAGTGGGGTATGCACAACTTCAGCCCTTGTAGGGGATACAAAGCCCTTATGGCATCAGTGATCCTGTTTGTCCAAAGCCCAGGTGAAAGAAATGGCATATTTCTACACTGTGTTTCCTCTTCTAAACTTCATGCAAAACAGCCCAGAGTAATAGTCCCTATACCCAAAAGTCCCTGAAGAACTAAGCACTTCTAAACACACTATATTTTTTAAAAATCTGCTAGGACCCCTCTAATGGTGTCATTTACACTCCAGTCACATGTGTCTACAGCACAAGACCCTTCATAATTAGGTATATACACTATACCAGCTCACTGCCTAATTAGCAAATTATGTTGAAAATAGCATCCTGCTAATTAACGGTTATTATGGCATTTCTGAAGCTGAGGCTTTAATTATCACCAACCTAATGCTTGTGTACAGAGAAAAAAAGCATCCCCCCTCCTTTTTAAATGATCAATAAGTGCAAAAGATTATTATAAGGCAAATCTGCTGACAGCTGATTAATTTGTTTGATGCAAAGTTGCTGTGTGTTTCATATTATTTTATCGGAGTTGCAGGAAAAAGGTACATCATTTGGTTTCATTAGCAACCTCTGCGATTTATCATTAGAAAATGCACCCCCCTCTTTTTTGTTGTTTGTTCAATTCCCTCTGTGTTTTTGCCTGTACTAGCATCAAAGTCAAGAGCAGGAAGTTTTAATTAAGTGACACTAATGAGGTCGTTGAAAATGATACTTCAGCAATTCAGCATGCTGTTAAATGTGTTTATTCTATAATGTCATCAAAGGTGATTGTTTTCCCTCGTAATAGATAAAATTCATTACCATAAGCATTGTACTTTTGAGTGTTAGAAATACAAAATGCAAGTTAGTCAGGTGTATCTGTCGCCTTTTATTCTTTTGCTGCCAATTCAAATTACTGGACCTTAAATGAAACTTTAGCCGACAAGGCTAGGTCTGTTCTTTGCTTGTTTGTTTGTTTGTTTTGTTTTTTAAGTCTCCCATGTTTAGTAATTAACAGACCCTGCCAGTGAGAAACAGAACAAAAACGAGCCTGCAAATGACTAATCAAGGAAAGCTGGAATCAACGGGATGTGGAGTGAAGTGACGTTCCTCTGAGCACGGCCACTGCACCACAGGTTCTGCTTCTCTGCCAACCCAGCGCTGTGCATCTCCCCTCGCCACACCTAGGGAGCCCTCCTGCGCAGCACAGGCTCCGCCACTAGAGAATTCAGCATCTGATTTGAACTAGACGGGGACATTTTGTGTACTTTTTCCTGTCAGATGCTTCCGGCCTCCCAAATACAATTATAATTGTATGACCCACTTTGAGAAATCATCACAGTGAATTTCCATATTGTCTTCTTCCTAAGAATTAAAAATGCTTTGTCACATTTCTAAGAAGTCTAAAGGAAGCAAGCATTCTTCCATTGTACAGACAGGACAAACTGAGCAGAGAAATTTGTCCCAAATCAGAGGCCCTGCTCCTCTGTGTCTCACCAAGTCATACCATCTCTGTGATTCAGAGTCTCTCATGGTTTGCTTAGATTTCCCAACAAATGGCCTATTTCTTGCACAGATTTAAAAGGTCCACAGTGTTTCTATGGCAGCCCATTTCTCTATGGAGTCACCACTAATGACAATGCTGTGCCCAGCTGGCCCTGCATCAAAGTGGCAGGTCCAGTCTCCTGTCTTATCTGCAATTAGCCAAACATGCTGCTCTCCCACAAAGCTGCCCATTTCTAGAGTTTGCTTTTAATGCCAAAGGAAGCCTGTTTCCTAACCCAAAGTGCTCACCACTCTTCCAGTGATGGTGCTGCTAATTCACAGCTAACTAAACACACACCGCATTCCTTTACTCACTACCCCACCACAGATCAGGAAAAAACAGGCATCTGGGGGACTTTCTCAAGATATTTGTCCTAGCTACTGCGATTGAGAAGTAAAAATGGTTTTCCTTCCTCACTGTTAGCCCAGTTTGGGCAATTTCCTGAAACATCTCACGATGTGTAAATATCAGTATTGTGGGAGCAAATCAAACTTTGACAGAAGTCGTCATTTTTCTCCCAAACCACTACAAAAGAAGTTCAAAATGCCTTGGTGATATAAAGAAGTATAAGAAGTCACCTGCTTTTCATTAGAGATATGGAAAATCAGAATAGCTCAGAAGGATAAACAAGGCAGGAAAATCTCTAGCACCCTATCTAATGTGCATTAATACAGTGCAGCCAATGCCCCAGGAGCCTGCGGAGTGTTGAGGCATTCTCTATAAATTAGACAAAGGATGTTTCTGGAATCGGCATACGCCTTTGCTGATTTTGGTTTATTGTTTGGAATCCAAACTTCTGTTTTTCTTCACAGTTTTTCACACCTTAACTTTTGCAACCACTTGGATACCCTGAAGGAAACAGCAAAGACGTCAATAAATGACAGTGCTCTGTGCCAGCGAGAATCCAGTGAGACAAGCACTCTCACCACGCAGGGAGGGAGCACAAGTGGCACAGCCTCTCTGAACAGCACTTTGGGATTGCATCGAGAGTTTATAAACATTCCTATCTTTGATCCTGTAATTGCACTTCTAGGAATCTATCACAAGGAGATCGGAGATGCTCATCAAAGCATTATTTATAATAATGAAAAATTTAAAACTTAAATGTCTAACATTGGCAGATTGGTTAAATAAATGATGATATATCCAGATGATGTAATATCATATAGCCATTAAAAACATTAAAGCATAGTCATGTTCAAGAAATACATATTAATGAAAACAATGACAAAAGAGAGGACCAAAAATGTAACATCAGACTTTATAGAAATGGTATGTCCTCACATTCACAGATTTTAATGAATCCAGATAGCATTTAAAAAAAAAGTAGACAGTGGATACCAAAGTGTGAACAGCAGATATCTTGGGAAGAAGGAATAAAAGGCAATTTTCATGCTTATCTTTAAACTTTGTAGAATCTGTTCATTTAAAAGTTATAAAATAATTCCATAGTACATCTTTTTTAAAAAAAACACACACCCATATTATTCAGAATTTTATATTATGGTATAATATACAATTACACCATTGCATAATTTATAGCATCATCATTCCAAACATTTTTCCTCTATTAACTTCATAACAATTGAGCCACATGAAGCTCAGAGGATAGGCTGGGAATGGTCATTACGAGATGCCCAGTGCAGCACTTTCAAAACACTGCTCTAAAAGACGCCCTGCACATTGCACAGCCATGGCAGTGACCTCGGTTTGTATAAAGTTGCCTCCAGATTCATATGAGGCAAGAGAACAACATTTGAAGCCTCAAAACATTTCATAGCACTGTCCTGGTTCCTCAAAGGGAAATATTTTCCTTAGAGGCTTCATTTACTTATGTTACAGAATGGTGAACGCCCCTGGACCTGATGCTCCAGGACTTCTACAGCCAAGTTCACTTTCCAGTCAGGCATTGAGCACAGGACAAGTGTAACCAATGGTTATAGATTGTTTCTGTTTCCCAACTCAGTAAGAAAACGTCAATGGAGACATACAATTTAAATTCTGAAAAATAAAAGTGTCCTGACATGTCACTAAACTTTTGGTCAAGACTGTTTTTCTAAAGTAATTTGAAAATGCATTCCACTAAAGGAGAGGGGATAGTCCAGTTGCAGGTGGAAAACTTCCTACAGGAGGCAACTATCACCCTTCTGAAGGGAAACATAATTACAACTAAAATGAAGACACAGAAAGAGGTGCACAAAACAAGCTACCTTGTCAGCCTCAGATGAGGGGATCAATAAATTGTTTGCCTAATGTTCCCCAGTCACATTCTTAATATAACCAGAATTACTTGGGTTTTAGGGATGCCCATAAAAATAATACAGATTTTTCCCTACTGGAGAGTAAATTAAATAAACTTAAACTACTCATCAAAGGATTCACAGATTATTGGTGTGTGTGTGTTTTTTAACCTTTTAAAAGCCAAGAGGAAAAGGAAAGAAAGCTAAGGATACAGAAGCCGAAGATTGCATTTTTATCCAGTTGCTTACAAGCTCTGTCACTTTAGGCAAGGGCCTTCACCTCTCTGAGCCAAGGGTTCCTTATCTTATTCCTCAAAGGTGTGGAAGGGTGAAGTAACTTAACCCAGAGCTCGAGAAATCGCAAGTGCTCAATGGAGTTGTGTTTTATCCACTTTAATATGAACCCACTAAAACAAATAAATTAGATCTGCTCATAACCAGAAAGGAAAGAACTCAAATGAATAAAGTTAAAGCACAGTAACTCCTTTGCTTCTCACCAACCTGGAAGGACCATCTGTATTGGCATCACAGAGGTTTAATGACTCACTTCTGTGTTTTGCCCTTATATATAAAAAAAAAAAGCTTACCATTGTTCAATGTTTACCACACCATTGGAAACTGGAGGAACAAAACCATAATATACATTCACAAAAAGATTTCATCATGCCCAATAGACACCAGCAAGTAAGAATCTTTGTGTGTGTTTGGTGTATGAGTGCTTACGCGGAATGAGTGTATGAACACAAGTAATGAAGAAGACACAGTACCCCTGAATGGCCGATGGGAGCAGACTCACATTTTAGAGTCAGGTGTCACTTCATGTGCATCCTACTTCCTTTCTCCCTTCCTTCCATTCAAATTCTGCAATATCAATGCAATGCAGTGCACTGCACACACACACACACACACACACACACACACACAAGCAAAACCACCTTTGCTAGACTTGACGGTCTCCTTAACATGACCTGGAAGATTATAATCCATGCTACTTCTGTCAAGATATGGAGAGAAGACCTTTAGAAGACAGCAGGCTTCCAATGCTCAGGATCCTGGGACTACCTTTTTCTCCTTCTTTTCCCAACTTTCATTTTCAAAGGTTTTCCCTAGTTTAAACAAATCATTCCAATTTTAACTGTCAGGCCCTGCAATGGGCAGTGTCCAATACTTGGATAGAGTACAGACTCTGGCACTGAACTCAAGTTAGAAACCAGAAGGTTATTTTTCCAAATAAACTTAGTAAGCCTGGCACACCATGTTTACTAATTGTCATTGCTAGAAGAAATCATAAGTAAAAACTACAGCTTAGCTTTAAGCTGAATACGTTAGGTTTAGGACTGCACTCATAAGAAAGTAGATATTATTATTATTCTCATTCTACAAAAGAGGAAACAGACTCATAGAGGTTGATTTTCCCAAGATCCAACAAGAAATTGTTACAGACAAGATCCAACCCCGGGAGCCTAGCTCCAAAGATGTTAACGGCTATACCTTACTTTTTCATCTATTTAATTAAAATATATTTAATCTATCTAAAAAACTGTCTCAAGTGTTCACCTTTGGGAAAGCACAGTCTCAGTTTGGTTAGCCTCCAAGAAGGTGCCTGGGCAGTCATACTCCCTTCAGCTCCCTAACCCTCACTTTCCTTGCCTGCCCAAGAGAAGATGAGTGTGAGAGCTGAGCCAGAGGGAGCTTGGGAGCAGCAGCTGGTAGGAAGCCACACTCCGAGGGCATGGTTAAGGTGAACTCAGCACAAAGCATGGGCGACAAGGAGCTGAGGACACATTCCCAAGACGTGACACAAATGTGCTTGCCACAGCACAGCCACTCCACTTGCCAGGCGAGCCTCCTGGGAGACATGGGCACAGGTGCGGCTGTCCCACTCCCAGATTAGCATAAGTGAACCCAGGGCAGGGCAGCTGGTAAAACACCCAATATCCACTGCTGCAGGCTGTTACTATGCACACACATGTACATACACACACACGCAGTTACACCAAAAGGGTAAGCAGGAGAGAAATCTCATTCTATCTCCCCCAAATCATTCCATTTTCCCAAAAGACATTTATAAAGGAGGCAACACATACCAAAAGGAAAACTAGCATTATTATTGCCCCCCTCAGTGACTGTTAAAAATGATCACAGATACAGTGATCACACTAATCAGCCCATTCTTGGAGGGAGCCCACTAAAGCAGCCATTCCCATAAAGTGCAAAATGTTTAGAAAGTGGCAGTCACAAATGCATTTAAACAAACATATAACAAACATCTACTGTGTGCTGAGTATACTTATTGGAACAATATCAATATGATAACTGAAATCTGCCAAGTACCCACAGGTTTTCCAATCCACAGATGACTCATGTTCCATTTTTATTCAGCTATCTTTGAAATGAATGACCATTTCTCTAGGATAGAAAAGATAACCCTCCCAGTAGACAGACTTAGTTGAATTACATGATGCTACTGGATTCTAAGAATTAAAAATTTAAAAAGAAAAAAGCCTCTTGGTGTCAGTGCTGTGGCGTAGCAGTTAAAGCCACCACCTGCAGTGCTGGCATCCTTTATGGGCACCAGTTCGAGTTCCAGCTCTTCTACTTCCAATCCAGTTCTCTGCTATGGCCTGGGAAAGCAGTGGAAGATGCCCCAAGTCCTTGGGTTCCTGCACTCATGTGGAATACTCAGAAGAGGCTCCTGGCTCCTGACTTAGGATTGGTACAGTTCCAGCCATTGCGGCCACCTGTGGAGTGAACCAGCAGATGGAATCTCTCTCTCTCTCTCTCTGTAACTCTGTCTTTCAAATAAAATAAATAAAATTTCAAAAAAATTTTCTTGGTTTTCCATTCTCTTCCAATACTACCTTTAAATTAAAAAATGCCGGTGTGTGCTCCCAGGGTGCCTGATAGTACAAAGTGACTTGTTGATCTCACACTTGCTTTTAATGAACACCAGCACAGGGAGAGTGACTTGGGTATAATATGAAAACAGTCTTTAACTCTGCACTTCATAAACCGTATTTCCTGCCTCTGTTTCCCATCTTAACTGATTACGAACGGATAACCCATGCAAGTACAGTACCATGCATAGGAAACTCAGTGCCACCACCTACCACCTGTGTGAGTTCAGGGTAGCTGCTTCATATCCTATAGACTTGGTTTCCTCCTGGTAAATGGAGATAATAACTGT
Organism: Sylvilagus floridanus; assembly: GCA_949820135.1. Classification (NCBI taxonomy): domain Eukaryota; kingdom Metazoa; phylum Chordata; class Mammalia; order Lagomorpha; family Leporidae; genus Sylvilagus; species Sylvilagus floridanus. The sequence goes on from OX463241.1 coordinate 43,608,674, forward strand.
ACCTAAAGTTTTTAAGGCTTAATGTGAGATACACATGTCCAGTGCTTAGCACCTTGGCTGGCACATATGAGTAAGATGTGCTACATAAAAATATCAGCCAGGGACCCAGGATATTAAAGGCGCTTTCTAGGCTTTGTGGGACACACCCAGATAAATGGGGTAGTGACCCTCCCTACAGTCATGAGCTCATAATTCACAATGGGAATGAGCACCTGCTCCACAGTCCCACATGTCGATTTCAGCATCTACCGACAGCCATGCACTGACCTCCTCCTCTGGACTGGAAACTCCACAAGGCGAAGAATTTTGTCTTGGGGTTTTAATATCATTAGTTTTCCAATTTCCCAATATATGCCATAATATCATAAGCAGAGTATGCACTACTTTAAAGTTGTTTTGAATGAATTAATGAATAAAAGGAAGATGAGGAAGCACTACCAAAAAAGCAAGCACTGTAAAAGCGCTATGGTCATTCATAGGCAGGAGAGGTGGTTTTTATCTGGTTACAAGGTGGGGAGTTGAAGAAACTCAATGAAGGGATCTTGAAAGAATGAAGCTAGAAGCTTGGCCTTAGAGAATGAATTCAGTGAGACTGATTAGGGAAGGTCATTCCCATCCCTCAGTGGCCTAAATCCATGCTTCTTCTGTTCTCATAGTACAATAAGGTACAAGTGCAAACATCTCAGAGAACTGGATGGGGGTACTTTTCCTTGCAGACAAACTCATTTTTCTCTGAAGTATCCAGAGTCCTATCATAGGGAGTTCACTCCAGCTCTGTCTTTTAAAGCAATTTTTATTTTCTACCCAACCTGGTTTAGCATCATCGGGAAGGTCTTACATATAAAAGATTAATAAATAATACAGTAAGGAAGGCTAGCATTCATTCTGGAGCCCCTCAGTACCTCTGAAAGAAATAGGCAAATTGGACAGAAATCAAAGAAGGGGAGCCACAAGGATTAAAGAGAACAGCAGCAGGAGCTACTTATAAGGGTTCCCGCAGCACCAGCCAGGAATAAGCAAAGCTCAGGGATGACAAAAAGCACGGAGGATCAAATGCTCTCCCTGAGCAAGGGTGTAGGCACACGGATGAAGGGAAAGAATTGCTCAGGGTCACACAAAGGGGTAGAGCCGAGAGGAATGGGATGTAATTACAGAAAGGAAAACTTGGGCTGAATATCAGGGCAACCTTCTTAAGTGCGGGCTCTATTTGAGTGTAGAACGGCTTCCCAAGGGAGCCAGTGGAAGCCCCATCGCTGGAGATGCATAAAGCCACTGGACAAAGAGCTGAGAATGAGAAGTATGAGGAATAATCTGACTAGGCAAGGGGTGGGATAGGTACCCCCAAGGGGCCACGGGTCCCCACACTTCAATGACATGTCAAGATGTATTTCATCAGGCACCCACTAGCAAAAGCCTGAAGCATTGTCCCACCTCCCTCCCCCGACCCCTACATACACATCCTTGGTCTGCTGTGCTTTCTCAATGTACCACTCAAGAAATGTCCCCCATTCACTTCAAGAGACCCTCCACAGCTCCTTGCAAGAGCCATGAGGATACTGTCTTACTGCACATCTGATATGCTCATATGTTGAGGCTTTGACAGAGGGATTTTTAACTCTGGTTTAAGTGCCTTGGACTTTGCTCCTGGCATTAGGATGTTTTTGTTTTGCTTTTGTCTTGTTAAAGACTTTCTCAACTCAAAAGAAACCCATAATCCTTTCTGTGGGATCCTGAACATCCAATATAAGATTGCAAGACTTGAATATATTCTCTGAACTAATCAAATGGCTCCCTTGACCTCTCAGGGGAAAGTACAATGTGTCCGACATGGATAGTAGCACCTTCCAGGCCCTGGTGCTTGACCACCTTTGCCAGTCACCTGTCTTCTCTCCTCCTTGCTCTGGCATTTGAAGTGATTTAGAGTTTCCCAAACATACTGTGTTCCCTTCTCCTCCAGGACTTGTACTTGGCTGTTCCCTCTGGCCTGAACACCCTCAAGCTTTCCTTACCTTTATTACTACTGTCTGCTGGGGCTGCCATAACAAAATACCACAGGCTAGATGGTTTATAAACCACAGAAACTTGTTTCTCATAGTTCTGAAGGCTGGCAGTACAAGGCGAGAGTGCCAGCAGACGCCATGTCCAGTGAGGGCCCTCTTCCTGGCTCACACACGCAACCTTACTGCTACATCTTCACATGATGAAAGATCTCAGTCTGCCTCTTTCTCTTCTTATAAGGACAGTAATTCCACTGAGGGGGGTGGTAGCTCCCATCATATCATCTAAACCTAATCACCTTTCACAGACCCTGCCTCCTAATAGCATCCACTGGGTACTGGGGTTTCTACCTATCAATTTTTAGGAGACAGAAACTTTATTCAGTCCACAGCATTCTGAGTCTCCATCCCCTCAGGAGCACGCCTGCATTTTTTGCTTCATGAAGCTTTTCCTGCTCTGTTGACAACTGGGCGAGGGGCCTCCTGGAGGCATCCACAGCATCCCAGGCTTCACTGTGGAATCACAAAATGCAGTGCGGTTTTACATGCCCGACTTTCCCATCAGCCTCCAAGAGGACAGGAGCTGTGCCAATTTATAACCTCAAGACCTGGCACACAAAGTGTTCCTTATGCACATAAATAAATATGGAAGCAGAACATTAAACAGGGCCTGTGGGTACTCTGTGCTCCCCACAGACTTCACATGTGCCTCAGTCTTTATCGTGTGGAGTGCAAGGGTTGTGTCTTCTGAAAAACACCAACTCGAAGTAGAAACGAATCTTCTAGAACTTACGGACTAGACAGGGAGAGAAGATGCACATATTAACAGCCTATGTTCCAAAGTACAAAGCTGGAAGTGCCAAGAGAGATGGACACATACTATGGGAATTTAGAGGTAGGTCAGACACTTCCAGTTAGATTAGGGGGGAGACACTTTCCAAGACTTCCTAAGAGGCTGGCAGAATATGTGGAGATGGTCATCAGAAAGTGTGTATATAGCAGATGGAAGGTCCAGAACAAGCAAGGGCATGGAAGCCGACAATCTCTAATACCTCTGACTCAAAAATATTATTACATTGAAATTTAATTATAGAGACGCTATCCTGACCACAAAGTACCTTAAATTTAAGGTACACATGGACTGTGTTATGTACATTAGGAGAGTGACATTATCAGACACTGCTCTGGAATGTGACTTGGTAGAAAATGGACATTTGCACTACAATTTGTGAACAAGTCTACGGTCTCCTACTTCTCAAGGATTCACCAGTCGGTGAATTCTCAGTCGTCACAGAGGGTCAACCATGTCGGCTTTCCTGAGGAGAGGAAGCTATGAAGTACCTGCTTGTTTCAGAAATCATCTGACAAACTGGCCTCATAGAAATCTGTCTCTCCTGTATGTGAAGATTCCAGGATGCCTAACAGGAACACAACCACAAAGCTTGCAAAAGCACTGGCTCAAGGAATCTGAATATCCAAATTCAGAATTCTGAAACTCTCTCAAGGAACACACTCACATCCTCTTATCAGTGTTCTCATTAAAGACTTTACCCCATTGTTTCCTGATCTCCTTCCAACTGCAACATCTTCATGAATGCAGGTACTTCATTTACTTGGCACTGGACCGTGCCCTGATGTGTTGTGGAAGGCCTTCCCTTGTTCCCATATTTCTATAACAGTGTTACCAACAGTACTCTATCCTGGTAAAAGAACCAGAAAGCAACCAGACAAACAGTAGAGTTGTGATAGCACCTGGGAAGGGAGCTGTGCCCATGATGGATTATCAGGCTACATATCTGCTGAAACCAAAGGGTAGCATTTGCTAAAGAATGAGATGCCCCAGATCAGATGGTAATGAACATGGAGAGTAGTAATGACCAACATCATCTACTGCCATTTATAAGACTAAAGGATGCTAAACCATTCAAATACATTCTTCTGTTGTTCTCGGGGTAAAGCATTTCTTTAGCCCAATGTGAAGGATCAGAAAACAAATACTTAGGTAAAGCTGGACTTGCACTTATATTTGACTGATGCCAGAGCCCAGGTCTCAATCATTTAACTATTCTATTTGGTTTTTGTGTTCTTTGGAACATTCCTGGAGAGACCAAGAGTACAGGAAGTTCACCTGAGATGCCCCCACTCCAGCCCATTATAAGGATTGGCAATGAAATAGGTTCTCTCGACACAGTCGGTGCCCTTAGTCCCAGTCACATGGAGGATAGACTCCAACAGGAAGTGAATGCCCCACTGGAGGACACTTCCCAGTGGACTACCCCTGGAATAAAACCACTTCAGATGAAAGAATGTCTACATATGAATTGAAAGCAATTATTATTATTATAATCATTATCTGTATAACATTTGGGTAGGAGACAGTGCCTATGAGAAGTTATGCCTGTCTGATTGAGCAGAGTTTAATTGCAAATGTCAACCAACTTGAAGATCATTAGAGTGAAGCTCTTAGCATCAAAAATAGACAAACTGAAAAGAATCATCTGTTGCTAACTGCAGTGGCTCTATTGGGGCAGACAGAAAATTAAAAGAATGAACATATGGTAACTGCAGCATTTTGAAGCCTCAGGTTTGCTGTGAGTGGCAAGACACTCATTCTGGACACGTATCTTGTGAAGAATGATAATAGTAGGAATTGGGCCCAAGCATAAAGCCTGGACAGGTCAAACCATGCAGAAACACAAAGAACCTCCTCCTAAGCATGAATTTTTGTAGCAAGAATTCAGCTATTCTGAAGCAAAGCAACAAAGGAAACCGAACCATCTATCATTCAAGTCTAGTAATATTGTAAGTCTCCAAGAAAGACCTTCATTCATCCTCTCCATCATCTTCCTCCCCCTCCTACACATACACATATGCACAAGTACATGTGCATGCACACAGATATCTTAAAGGTTTGCACTGCATTATCCCAATTCAGCAACTTCTCCCAAGGATCCAAAGATCTTCAAACTTAAATCTTTGGCATCTCAGAGCTTTGTTATAGCTGCAAATAGTTTCCAGCTGACATTTCTTTAGTACTTTTTGAGCAAACAAAAAGCATTGCAACTATAAGAGCAAAGATATATTTTATAACTATGCAATATTATTTTTACTGCAAATATTGAAAACAAGATAGGAAGGACTGGGTAAAACAGTTCATATATTAACACATAGGTCATTTAGGAGATTGCTCTGAGAAACTGTGCTCTATAAAATTATACACACACACACACACAAGAAGTACAATATAAAATACTGTCTTCCATCGTGAAGCAGTATCCTAAGATATCATCAAATTTAGCACTGTGTCACTGTGTTTATAAAACTTCTACCTGGTAATATACAAGGTACAACAACCATAAAATCATGAACTGGTTGTCAAGGGCCCTTCCTCTGGAATCAGACCACCTACATTCAAATCCTACTTCCACCACTGACTTTACTTCTCTATGCCTCAGATATTTCATTTATAAATTTGGGATAATACAACAGCAAGAATCCCATGAGAAAGAAAGCATTTAGCACTGTGTTGGACACATGGTAAGTTCTCAATATATCAGAGTTGTTATATTGCATGTTGTTTGCCTCACTTGACATCAGGATTGGGTACGTGGGACTGGGTTACTATCATGAACCCAGGTACTGGGTTACTGTCATGAATTCCAAACAGAGACTGTTGTTTCATAGGCAAAAAACTAGGGATCCAATGAAGGTTTTTGAAGGAGGACTGATATGATAAAGAAGCCTCAAAGAGAAGCACTTGCCAGTGGGATTGGTGGACTTCAATGAGGGAATACTGGAGTCCAGTGGCTGTCAGGAAAGTCTCTGCAGTGATCCAGGTGAACACATACCTCCCCAGACGAGAACAGTAGAATCAGCAAAGGCAAGGTGAAGTTCTCTGCAGGAATGTACTTAAGGAAGAAGAAGGGAGGAGCTAAAGGGAAAGACAGGATGGACGAGGAGGGGAGGAAAGAGAGACAGGAGGGAAGGAAGGTAGGAAGGTTAGAGGAGGAAAATAAATAGGAAAAGGAAGGGAAGGAGCAGGCAGGGACAGGGGAGAGGAGAGGGAAGAGGAAAGGAAGAAAGAATGAAGGAAGAAAAAAAGAAAAGGAAAAGAGCTGCCTGGGCGACTGACTAGAAAAAATAACCATGAGTCAAAGGTGGATTCAGGGCTGTCATCTGACAAATCGCATTTCCTGTCTTTCAAGGGGTCGCATTAACACCAAGTGTGGCCAGAATGACACACAGACCAGTCATCTTCCTAACTAGACAGTCGTCAGGGAACCTCAGGGTCTCGTCATGTCCCGACGTCCTTTCATTCACTTCATTTAGTGAGGATTTACCGAGTCCCCAGGATGCATGAGCCATCATGCTAGACTCTGAGGACACAGCAGTGAGGAGATACAAAACACTGCTCTTTTTTTAGCTTTTAATCTAGCGGGGTAGGTAGCTATAAAATTATTAATTACAGAAATAATTCATTCTAGTTGTGATGTGTGTTACAAATGGCATCTCGGACGACTTCTGAATCCTTCCAGAAAAGTTTTAAACAGAACGTGGCTCTCAAGAAATCACATGTGAGGCTCTCCTGCTCAACTTCTTGCATCAGTCTAGGTGCCAAAGTCAGAGAAGGCACCCAGAGAGCTCTTCCCTGAAGTACATGCCTATGCCTATTCTAAGCAGAACCTTGCAATCCTGGGGAAGTTGGAACCTTCTCTGAAATCTCAGCTGAAATGGAAAGCAGAGGACCCTGGGATGGGAGAACAGAATATTCTAGAATATTCTATGCAACACAGCTGCTGTATCTTATGCTCAGTCAAGTCACTTATGGTCATTACTCTCATGATCTATAGAAAATAAGATGAGGCATAATCAGCAATGGGAAGTGCTAGACACTTCACTCCACTCCACAGGGGAAAACATCCCAGCTTCGCCATCACACTCACTTCCACTGAGCCCACATCCTGCCTGTTGGGGCTTCCCTACAAGGCCCCAGGCAGCCACTGGCAGTTGATGTGGGGAAGCAAGAGAGGTAATCTTACTTCTAATCCATCAGTTTCTAAGGTCCTTTCTAATCTATGCCATGATGACTTATGGTTCTGGGATTTTGTAGGTATACAGGGGAATCACAACCAACAGACATAGAAGTCATCATGGTAGAAGAAAGTTAAATATGAAAGTAAGGAGTTGGGATGGAAATCATTTCCCAAATTCACAGAAATGGGGGTGAAGAGTACAAATATGTGGCAGCTTTTTCAAAAGTTCCCTTGCTAAGCAATCAAGCATCCTTCCTCCATTCAAATCCAATACTGGCTTAAAAAACATTAATTCTCTCTGTATTTTTTTTTCAGAACTCTAACCCAAATTTTTTTTAACATTCTGAAGAACATGCAATAATCTTTGAATACATAAATCCCACAATCCTAGAGGATGAGTGTGCTTCCCAAGAACTATTCATGTCCCCAGAGTGGCAGACTATCACGGGAAGGGAGTCATTCCACAATATCCTTTGCATGGGGTTGGGTGGCAGGGGTGGTGTGTCAAAACAGCACCCACATTCTCAGGGGCCTTCATTCTCATCTTTGCTCCAGGTGATCTGGGTTCTTCTCATTCAACCATGTGTCACTGTGATGTCAAGGAAGGCCCGAGGGCAGGCCAATGGCAGCTCCTGATCAGCGAAAGAACAGGAGGCTGGCTTGCTCACTACAAAATATAAATAGTGCAACAAAGCTGCTCATGGAGAGGTATACACTGGAATGCTTTTTAAAAATAAAATACAGTACTCCCTTCTAGAAGGGCCATTTCACATGCGGACTGTATAAGGGCCCAAACTGCCTTCAATGGCTCTCAGGAATCGAAGTCTTTCTGAGATTCTTTCTTTTGTGTGTTATTTTTACTCTATTCTACTGAGATTAAACATGGCCTAGAATCCCAACCTGAAAGGAAAGAGCAAATTTTGCACTACCTGCTATCTCTCCATATTCATCAGTACTCATCAGGAATCTGGATGATGACACCACTAACATAATGAAAGCACAATTAAAGGTTCAGAGGAGGACAGTCAGAGACAGACCCTTCATTGCTTCCTTTATCCTTTAGCCCTGCTCAGTCACTCTGCCTTTGACTGACACGTGACATTCTTGTCTTCATGGACACAGAAGCCAAGCTCTTGATGGTTATCGACATCAGAAAATGTCATGTCTGAATATACTCACCCAGACCTTCTCTCCCACATCATTCCTTGCCTCCTGCCCCTCTATTTATTTTAATTATACAATGAAAACTCCCGAGTATGGAATGACTGCCTTTTGCATGACACGAGCCCTTAATTGTACTCTAGAGTTGCATTGTGGCATTTTATCACCCTGCCATGGTAAAAGGCACATTAGCAACAGGAGTAGGTCATGGAATATTTTCTGGAAATGCCAATGGGTTTCAAGGCCCCTCTCTTTGATATCATAATTTATGAGTTTGTGTGTGTGGATAGGACAATAGTGACTGATATCTTTCCTGATACCTTTTTCTACTCTCCTCCTATTTATACAGTTCCTCAACTTGTTCTTTATATTGAGTTATATTATGTTATGATCAATAGTTACTTGTCTCTTGTCAATCCACAAAAGCAACTGAGCAGATGTAATTTTTGTAAGACTGTCATTCCTATACCCTGACACTATGCCCATTTCTCATTCTTACTCTGTTAAAACATTTCACCAGGGAAAAAGGCAGATTCTAATAGAGGAACTATATTCAGATTTTTCCCAAAGAAGCCACCTTAACAGTAAGATATCTCCCAGAAGACAAAATGGTGACACATGTCCAATCTAGACATGGCTGGCCAATATGGGACTTGGATTCAAATGTCTATATATGCCCCCTCTGAGTAAATTCAGGAGCTACCTTTTACATGTATTCAATAAATGTTCACTAAATGAACCTTCCCAACCATTAACTTCCAAAGTGCTGAAATCAAGTACACCCCACCCCATCCTTAACCAAAAATTTCATGCTCAAGTTATCATGTTAGACGCTCGTCCCCTAACTCACACTAGAATAAATTCTGTCCTGTGCCACCATTTCCTAGCTCAGTCTAAGTGCCCTGGAAGCAGGGTTCATGTGTTCACGTGGTTTATAAGCCATGCTCCACACAGCAGTAGCTTTTACTTGACAGATTCATGTTGTATCACTTTTAAGAAATTCCCAGTGGAGCAAAGCAGTGCCTGTTCACAGATGTCTCCCTAATACTGCTAGGCAAAATGAAAAGTTTCAGTCTGGCTTCCACAGGGGCAGTAGGCTAAAGAGAAATGGATTACTGATGCTTTTCGTTTTCCTGGCCTAAAGGTCTCTAATTAACACTCATGAAATTGGCTTCTCTTGGCACTCCTACTCACTTCCCTTAGATGTTATTCACTTCAGAAGCTGGGAAGAAGCAAGGCTTTATGGAACAACATCACTCCTTAATCCTTGGTGAACACACCCGAGGAAAAGTACTCAGAGCTGGCTAATGGCCAAAGAAGAATGGTAGCCTGTTACTCATCCTGCCCTTTCCCAGCAAAACTCGGTCCAGGCTCATGTTCCACTACCACAGTCTGACACTCCCCACTGCCTATGCCGGAGTCCAGGGTTTACAGGCCCAAAGAGCAGCTGATTGGTGTGAAAAGTGCCTCTTCCCATGTCTTTCACAGAGGAAAGCTTTTAAAAAGAGATTTTGAGATCTACAAAGAAACACAAGAAATGTTGGTGAAATTGGCAGATATCCAAGGACCATGCAGAAGGCCACAGAAGTGTGTTCCCAGCGGCCTTCATGTGTGACATCTTTCAATATGAGAAAGAAAAAGACACCAAATGAGTGCTATGAGCAATCTGAGAGCTCACCATGGTTGAATACCACAGGGATGTCCTGAGTTGATTTGTCGGAGTTTGTCTGAAAGTCAATCTTCCCTGATTATTCTGACCCATAGTCGCTTCTACCGCAAAGCCTTATAAACCAAGGTAAGGAATTACCAGGCTCTGGGCAGGTAAAATGTCTGATTGGAGAGCACAAGGCCAGATACTGAGCCTGGACCATTTATTTTCATGCAGGAATGGCAGGCCCCTGTTGCTGGTCCTTCTGATTTTTCAAGAGAAGATGTAAAACTGAATTTTTATACCAACCTCCCAGTTTTAAAATACGAATTCAAACTTAGAAAAAGTTTAAGCAAGCCAATTCCATGTGACTATGAGCTGAACTCAATGCATGTTTTGTCATTTTGCAATCCCTGAACTCACTGATTCATGTGACACTGAATCATACACTGCTTTTGCATTATTTCGCTTTTCCCTTAACAAGCTGTGATTTCCCAAATTGACTATAAACACTTCTGACCCTGACACACTTTTGGTTGGGTAGGTTTGCACTATCACATGTTTATTATACAGGGACTCTATTCTATATGGCCATGTTGAACAATGCCTACAAGCACATGTAATATTTCCCAAAGAAGAGAATGGGAAAGTAAAAGAGGGAATTTGGCATCAACCTGAGGGAATGTTCCTCCTTTTCCTCTCTATTCTTTTTTCCTTGGCAGGTGCACGTTCACAATGGTGATTTCTCATTTAATTGCTAAGTATTTCCACGGCACAGTAAAAATCCATCAGGGCCCAGACACGGAGTATGCTAATTCCCCATCTCTCTGATAATGCACAAATTCAATGGGGTCTTCTTCCCGCCAATGTGCGTTCATAAATGCCATTAATAGTAATGGGAGTCAAATGCAAAATATGACTGAGTACGTAGGCCTTAGTGCATGAAATATATTCTCAACCACAAGGACAAGCTGCCACACAGCTCACTGCCTTGTACTAAGTTAGGGGCGGCTGATTCTCTGATTTGGACTGAGATGGTGATAATGACAAATAAAAAGAAAAAAGCCAGTCCCCGTTCTCTGCTTATCCATTCCCAAGACTATCCCTGACTTACAGGTGAGAGACAATGAGGAGCTTTGAAGCTTGAAAATAGAGACAGGGTGCAGAAAGATGCAAACTCCAGCTCTTGCAGGGAATTAATGAAACACAACTAAACCAGTTCAACACCGTTGCCCTTTAGCCATCCTGCCCACTAAAAGACACTGTTAAAAACCCGCCAGCTTTTATTAGCAGAAACAAACGAAGTCGACTACTGAGCACTCAGGAGTTTTTCATCGCGAAAGTCCAGGATGGCTTTGGCATAATAAAGGTCATATCTCCTAACCATGGTAATGTTCACACAGCAACCTGAGCTCCGGCAGGGCCCGGCTGGCTTCTCAGTATTCCCCCTGTAGAAGGTGTTGCCGATTAAACTATCACATTTCAAAGGCCTCCTTACAGTAAATAGGAAAGAAAGGAAAAAAGAGATCCAGGGCCTTTTGTTAGTCAAAAAGCTAGGGAAAGGCGATAATTAACCCATTTTTGTAGAGAAATCATTTGGACAAAAGTCAAGGGATTTACCACCCTGTCAATTGTTAAGTCCAGATAAGGACATTATATTCCACGGCACAAAGGGTGACTGAGATGGTGAATGGAAAGTAGGCCACTACTACTACTTTACCCTACATCTGAGAAGGACTTTTTTTTGTCATCCTGAAGCAGTGATGGACTAAAGGATTTTTTTTTCTCCCCTTGCACTAAAAACATAACTTCAGACGCTGGCTTTTGCATTTTGTTAAATATTCAAAGGTATTGTGCAATTAGCATGTCATTAATGAATAATTAATTACAGCTAAAGCAGCCTTCAGATTTTTGCAGCTAAATTATTTAAACAGTAACTATAACAATACAATGCAATGCTCTCATTCGATGTTTTGTTATTGCATTATTTGAAAGGAACAGCAATATTACTTTTCATTAGTTGCAAGAATTATGTGCAACAAAAGCTGTTTTCATTTTTTCTTACCTAAAAGTTGCTTCATGTGCCCTAAAAGGGAAAATTAATTCAATTCAGATTGGATTTCCCAAGAATTAATTAGCTGCAAATATCTGAAAACTGTGGCTGGGGATATAAGGTTTAGATATCTGAATTTAAAAGAAAAAGGTAAACCCATTTAAACCTGTCCTTTAAAACAACTGCTGCATGAACGTACCCTTTTCTAGATATTTGGTTACCACTTTTGAAAGAGAAAACCCATTAAAAATCCTTTTTTTCGCCCTCTAACCAAGTGAATATTATAATGTTCCCCCTAGCAAATAGTCAAGAGTTAAATAGAAAGTAATTTGTCGCTACTTACAGACATACATCACCGGTAAGACGCCAGTTTATATTTATAAGCTGCACATCTGGGATCAGTTGACTTATCCATCTGCTAACTACACCAGTAAACAGTATGTCTGGGACCGTCAAACCCTTGCATCCATCACAAATTCCTGCTTTAATTGTGTGTTTACGTGGCAAACCTCTGCTTAAGTATATTTTAAGACTGTTTTAAGCAGTTGTAATTGCTCCTTTCTTCTTCATATTAACTCCAACACATTTTATTTACCATTATGACAGGCCATGATTTTGCAAGCCTCATAGATAAATAAATGCCAGAGACCATCATCCTGCCAAGGAAGAGGCAGCAGAGGCAAAGCAACTGAGCCCTAACCGGTCCAGCCTGGAGAACTTGGACTTCTCTCTCAGAAGTCAATGCCTTGAGACAGATTCAAGTCAAAGTAGGACCAGTTTAATCCCACGCTGTCCTGAACTCAGGTGACTGACAATCCTATACTTCCTTCATGAAGAAAAGAACAGAGCAAGAGATTAGGGAGGGTGTGTGGAGGGACGGGGAGGGCAGAACAGTTTGGAGAGATAAGATGCTGTCCCTGGGTATCCTTCTTTCTGAATTAATGGGCTACCAGGGCTAGCGCCAAACCAAACCTGGAGAGTTTTTGTAAGGGGTAGGGACTTTTCAAGACAGCAGAGAAGCAGATGAGCCAGTGGTAGGGGGTTAAAAAGTTGAGTGTAGCCTGTGCACCTACTACATTTTTAACTCATGATATCTCACTGTAAGTAAGTTGAAAGTACGAGTTCAAAAAAAGAGGGGGTTAGGGGAAAGACCGTCCATTTAGGGAAAAGTTAATCACCATTCTCTGCACAAATGGGGAAATTTGACTGTATTTTTCCCAACCTGCCTTTTATGTTTATATGTATAGCAGGATGTCAAACTTCACACAAGGTTGTTAAACCACTTCTTGGGTTTAGGGAACTGAAAGTCTTATGTGCCTGTGTATTATTGTGCGGATGCAAATAGTTAAAACTTGTCTGTGTGATTAACCCTCATTTTCTCAGGGTATGCTGTACGCAGCTTTCCTTTTTTGGCTTCTGGACAAATATTTAGACGAAGATCCTGCTGAGAGGGGTGGGGTGGGGGTTGCAAGCAGAAGACCCACCCTGAAGCCCAACAGTCATTCTGGCACAGACCAGTTAAATGATGGCAGGCAGTAAGTAGGCCCTTTACCCAGTCCAAGGGAGCAGTGGCTTGTCGAAGACATTAAAATCCAAATGTGCTACCACCAGTGCCAAATGTACTCTAGGCCTTGCAAACACATAATCCAGACAAACTGAATTAAATTGCAACCGATTTATAATTAATTTGCTTTTGAAAGTCGTGCCATGAGAACAGATACACCATCCATTTTCAGTGAATTGTTCTTAGAGGTGGCCTACTTGCCTTGGTAAGCAACAGAAGCATATTTAGTATTGGTTACTGGCATTGGTATTGGCTGCTAACGTAATGAGGGGGTGAAGAGAAGTGGGGGACAGCTTCCAGGAACCTTAATCTTCCTGTCAAAATAGTGGAGTCTGCTTAGAAGCCTGGTAGGTGGTGTGGTCCTGTGGCCTCCTTGACCTCAAATGCCAGTGTCTCTGTGCCTGAGATGCTAAAATTAGAAACATACTCCTCTTGCTTAGGCACTGTCTTCTGGACATCATTTTATAAGTAGAAATACTAGCAGGAAGGCTAGAAACAGTAAGAAATTAAAGCAGTAGCACTTCCTGTGAATTCCTTTCTCAGATCATTTTTCTCTGTGACTTAGAAGTCAAGCAATGCTGGAGTTCTGAGTATGTGAGAAAAGGAAATTAAAATAATGTAAAAAGGAGAAAATACCCTGAAACGTAATACAGAGTAGAGTTTGCCAAACACATGCTCTACCACCACCCCCATCCTCAGGGAAAATAAAAAATTACAGAGAAATAACTGCCAAATAGAAGATTTATGTAATAAACCTCAAACTTTACAGCTAATGTCAGAGACAGAATTCAAACTCAGGGCATCATCAAGAATTATATGTGACTATCCTTCTTTGCAGAGCACAGAGGCCAAAGTGAGATCTGAGATGTGACTGATTTTCAAACAAACTAGGATTGCACATCAAAATGAATTCCCTCCCATCCTAGTCTGTCACTTTAGGAAAGTCTACTGGAGAACATTTGCAGCTCCACCTTACATGTAGGCAGGAGGCTTAGATCAACTCACTATAATTCCTTTATCAGAATTTCTGATCCAAAACAATTTTTAATAGACTGATCTCTCCACCACCCTTGACACCAAATCACTGTTGGCTGCTCCCAAAACTCAGACCAACTCTCAGGCAGGGGCAATGCACTGCCATTAAGGAGAATCAGAACAAAGTGCTGCAGCTGGTTTGCAACTGGGTGAAGAGAAGCTTCGAAACCATGCTCGACAACGGCATTACTGGACCAAGAATAACTGCATTCATTCATTCACACAGCATATACTTATTTGTTGTATTTTTTACTCATACTTGTTACAAGCTCCTACTCGAATGTGCCAGATACTGCATTCAGTTGGCATACAAACCTCTGTGCGTGTGTGTGTGTGTGTGTGTGTGTGTGATTTAGAAATGTGCCTAAGCTAAAGCTACGAAATGTCAAAGCTAAGATTGTAAGCCAAGCCGACCCTAGCAACACACTTGGGTCCACAATCCTACACTGCCAAGAGCAGTGTAGGGACACGCACTGATGGGTCTCAGGCCTGCCAGAGTCAACCTTAAGCTGTCGTTTCCTTTCACTGAGATGCAATCTAATGGTCTCTGCAGGTTTTTCAACAGGAATAGAAAGAGCATACCACTCTCTGAAAGGACATGTGTGCTGCTAAAAGAAAGAAAATTCACAAAACAGCTCAAGAGTTTTTTCCAAACTGAAATATTAACTGCAGGACTCACCTTAACTTGCAGACATACATACATGCCTTTTACACCTCTTGAGAATTTGTTTCCAATCATAACCTTAAGTCTTCCAAGTCCTCTTCAATGATCCAAAGAAAAATTGATTCTTCAAAAGAGACAATGCTTACTAAAAGAAGAAAGAGGTTCAAGATACCAAAGATGGGGCCCAATGAGACTAACCAAAACAGAAGGTTCTAGATGAAAACACACACTGCCATGACCATTACACCTCTAATAAAAACTTCTAGAGGCCAGTGGCACGGCTCAATAGGCTAATCCTCCGCCTTGGGGCACCGGCACACTGGGTTCTAGTCCCGGTCGGGGCGCCAGATTCTGTCCCGGTTGCCCCTCTTCCAGGCCAGCTCTCTGCTGTGGCCAGGGAGTGCAGTGGAAGATGGCCCAAGTCCTTGGGCCCTGCACCCCATGGGAGACCAGGAGAAGCACCTGGCACCTGCCATTGGATCAGCGCGGTGTGCCGGCCGCGGCGGTCACTGGGGGGTAAACCAACGGAATAAGGAAGACCTTTTTCTCTTTCTCTCTCTCTCACTGTCCACTCTGCCTGTCAAAAAACAAAACAAAACAAAACAAAAAAACTTCTCGGAACTCCCAAATGCTGCATGTGAACCTGTGCCAGCCTCTGCTGAGTGCTTTACACACACATTGTGTCATTTACTCTCACAAGCCCCACCACAGGTAGACATCGCGCCCACTGTATGGATGAGAAAACCGAGGCACAAACAACAAATCGAACAGTAAGGAAATATTGCCAAAGCTCTCTGTATTGTATTGGGATACCAAGCACTGTGGTGGACACAAGAAAATACAGGAATTCAAATGACAAAGATCAAGCCAGGCCAGAAAAGATAACTGATAAGGCAGATCTAAGCAGGAAATTTCAGGAAGGCAGGAATTAAGCCTCTTCTATGATAAATTGAGTCTCCAGGGCCTAGCACAATAACTAGCCAATAGCATATAGTGGATAAACGGTTGCTGAACAATATAGAAAATGATAAGCGCCAACGGAGTGCATCAGAACTCCAAAAACATATCATTTCCCAAGCATTTGGTTAATCAAGATTTAAGAGAAAATGGTCCTGACTCTGCCAGCACTGTCTCCAAGCAGCCTGACCCAGCATACTTCAGGGAAGCCACAGTCTGATGGCATGCTCTTCTTATTTTTATTGGGTTTGGACTCCAGAGGCCGAATCACAAAAACTCCATTTCTCTTTGTCCATAGTCTACCAGGGATGGCTCCTCTGCCAGACATTTCACAGTAACCTTAAAGCCAAACACTATTTTTCAAGGCCATGATTGGCAAACAGCCATTAAGCCTTGGATGCAGAAAGATACCATCACTCCTGAATTTACATGCCTTCCAGGAGACCCTCAAATGGAGAGACCCTGACAAGAAATCTCAATCTCTTTTTCTCACTCCCCTTTTGTGCAAATATCTTTTACAGGAGACTTAAAGGGAAAAAAGAAAAAAATAATCAGAAGAAAACGTAAAGAAAACCTGCCTGAAATGAAAAATTCCAATCCTGCCTTTGTAGAAATCCTCCAAGCCCAGTCAGCGGCCCCTCCCCCTTGATCCAGGCCTCTGTGTTTCCTGGCAAAGGGGTTAGAAAGCTGTTGAAAAACATTCTCTGCTGTATTGAGACTGACATCTGACAGAGCTCCGTGGTGTCCTAACTTGGGTGAATTTAAATGACAAGCTTGGCTTTATAAGTGAGGGATCTTCTTTTACAATAGAACAGCAGGATTGCTTCGTGGCAGAGGGGCAAAAGAGGAGGAATCAAAGTTCTCTTCCAATCCCCAGTGGTGCCATTGACCCGTCAGAAGGTTGTGACCCACTCCTGTTAATCCATGCAAATCAGATGCCTCCAATTTGTGGTGCTGATTGGAGCACCACACCTTTAAATTCAGGAAGCAGCCGTAGAGTGAAGTTCCTATCACAGAGTTCAGCTCACCTCTCATTTTTTTCTTCTTCAAAAACATGATGACAGCTGACTTCCTTCCTGCCCTGCCCTTGCTCAGTCAGGGAAGACTGTCTGATGGCTTCCTGATTAGCATCAAGGCAAAACCAGCATGTTTTTCATAGAGTAACGCTATTACCTAAATTATAGGCCTGTTGCTCCCAGCATTTCCCCCCACAGACAGCTTAATACACACATCCCACTGGTATTATTGCTTTGCTAACAGTCACCCAATCATTTTTATAACATGGGGGTTAAAGGCCTTATATTCCCTGGAATAAGCCTTGGATTCAGATGAGAGGCTTCTAAAACCAGAAACGGTTTTGAAACCACCCCATTCAAACCTAACACCACTTCCAGGTCCACTGCTATGTGCCATTTTCATGTTAAACCATGATAGCTTCAAGCAGAAACACAGAAAAAGGAAATTTAAAGGCTGATATTTTGAATATCAACAACACGGGATTGCCCATGTGATTCACACATCGCTCAGGACATTCCAAGTCGTTCTGATCTGGTTACTTATACAATGTAAATGACCACAATCCTGGTGCAGTTTAAAAAGGTAATCCAAAATCCTAATGGGGGAAAGGAGTTATTTAAATAATTTTTATTTTCTGAAACATAGAAAGTTACTATCTTAAAGAACAATTAACAAATATGGGCAATAAGCAATAGTGAAAACAATTTTGCCAATATTTTAGAAAATATTTTCCTAACAGCAAAAAAAATGATAAACAGGAATAACTCAACCAAAAAAATAAAGAAAAATTCTACACAAGGATATTAATGATTTAAATAAATGGATATATATGTATATGTATGTATATAATTATTCCCGATAGGAAGAAAAGACATAGTGCAGATGTCAACTGTCCAAGACTTTAACACAATTTTGCATAATATCTTAAAGAAATTATTTTAGCCTAAGAAATGATCCTATTGTTCAAATATAGGAATAAGCAATAATCATCATGAAAATGGAGGGAATTAAAGTCTATTCTACAGCCACAGAAGTTTAAATTGTGCAGAAAGGGAATCAGTCTAACAAGCAAAAAAGCCATGTGCCTATATATTCTGAATTTGGGTCAATATTCAAAATAGCAGAAATGATAATCTGAATTGTCCCTGGAGCACCAGTCTGAAAGACACAACACCACACCCATTCCTTTTTAATATGCCACAGAAGGTCCTTTTAATTAATAAGAAAGGGTCTGAACTGAGGGGGAGGGAAAAGATGGGGAACTAGAGCACCAGCTCTTTACCAACCAGCACTGAAGCATCTTAAGACTTTACTAAGGGATATGACTATATTGTGAGTATCAGCTGAACATCAACCCAGTATCTACTGATAATAAAGGAGGCACTGTAAATCGTTAGGATAAATCGAGCTTTTTCAAAAACTGCCACTAAGATAAATGTTAATTACTTTTTTTTAAATTTTTTGACAGGCAGAGTGGACAGTGAGAGAGAGAGAGACAGAGAGAAAGGTCTTCCTTTTGCCGTTGGTTCACCCTCCAATGGCCGCTGCGACCGGCGCACCACACTGATCCGATGGCAGGAGCCAGGTGCTTCTCCTGGTCTCCCATGGGGTGCAGGGCCCAAGCACTTGGGCCATCCTCCACTGCACTCCCGGGCCATAGCAGAGAGCTGGCCTGGAAGAGGGGCAACCGGGACAGAATCCGGCGCCCCGACCGGGACTAGAACCCGGTGTGCCAGTGCTGCAAGGCGGAGGATTAGCCTAGTGAGCCACGGCGCCAGCAATGTTAATTACTTTTAAAAATTAATTGATTGCTATATCTATGGTCATGTATTAAAAATAAATTCTAGAAATATTAAAAAAGTTACACATAAAAATGAAATCAACAAAAATCTGAAATAAAACATAAATGATTATTTATCTAATCCCAGAGTGGACAAGACATTGCTAAGCATGAAGAAGAAAGACTCCAAAACAGAAAATGATTAATGCGCTTAAGTACCTGGAAATTTTAAATCTTGAATGTCAAAAAAAATTAAAATTGGGCTCCATGGTGGTTTAAAATATATCCACAAATTCTTTAAAATGTGGTGCTTCAAGAGTAGAACTCAATTTCCCTTCCCTGAATATGGGCTACACTTAGTGACTTGTCCTCACTAAAAAGAAAATGAAAGAAATTCAAGGTATAACCCCCAAGACTAGGTCCAAAAGACAGTTTCCAGTTTGTTCTGAGCTCACTCAGTATGAGGGAAGCCAGCTCAGAAGGACACCCCATGGCTCTGAAAAGGCTTCTGTCTCAAGAAACTGAGGCCTCAAACCAATAGCCTTGTGAGTGACTCAGCCTGGAAACACATTGCCAGCCCCAGGCACACCTTCCGGTAAAGATGGCTGCCCCTGACGTCCTCTGAGGCAATACATGTTGATTATTTTAAGTCCATGTAAAAACTCATGAGGAAAGGCCGGCGCCGCGGCTCAATAGGCTAATCCTCTGCCTTGCGGCGCCGGCACACTGGGTTCTAGTTCCGGTTGGGGCGCCAGATTCTGTCCCGATTGCCCCTCTTCCAGGCCAGCTCTCTCCTGTGGCCCAGGAGTGCAGTGGAGGATGGCCCATGTGCTTGGGCCCTGCACCCCATGGGAGACCAGGAGAAGCACCTGGCTCCTGCTATCAGATCAGCGCACCGCGGCCACAGCACACCGGCCGCGGCGGCCATCAGAGGGTTAACCAACCACAAAAGGAAGACCTTTCTCTCTCTCTCTCTCACTGTCCACTCTGCCTGTCAAAATGAATAAATAAACAAACAAACTCATGAGGAAAATAAAAAGAAATGACTAGGTAACAAAAAAAACATAAATAATTTTTAAAAAGAAAACTATTCAACCTCAGCAATAATTATAAAATACAATTTAAAATAGGAGTAAACATTATATTTCAGTTCACTAAATTGGCAAAATTTTTAAGTGATCTTTTAAGGACACCAGTAAACTACATTCCCTTAATATGGGAATGGCATTGTCAAAGGTGTAACCATTCTGTTATGCCATTTAGCTACTTGCACCAGAAAGCCTAAAAATATTCTTCTCTGGGGCTGGCACTGTGGTGTAGCAGGTTAAGCCACTGCCTTCGACACCAGCATCCCATTTAGGAATGGGTTCATGTCCTGGCTGCTCTACTTCTGCTCCATCTCCCTGCTAATGCACCTGGGAAAGCAGCAGAAGATGGCCCAAGTGCTTGGGTCCTTCAAGCATGTTCATAAGGATGAAGCTCCTGGCACCTCGCTTCAGCCTGGTCCAGCCCTGGCCACTGTGGCTATTTGGGGAGTGAATCAAAAATTGGAAGATCTCTCTGTCTCTGTCTCTCCCTCTCCCTCTCACCTTGGCTTTCAAATAAATAAATAAATCTTTAAAGAAATCATCTCCTTTAAATCAAAGATTACACTTTAAGAATTTCACCTAAAAAAAAATCAGATTGCAACCCAATGATTTATGCAAAAGATGGCTCATTGTTCCATTTTAACTACTGCAAAAAATTGAAAACAGGTTAACTCTTCCACAACTGAAAGATAATTAAATGAGCTATACCCATAAGATATAAAGCTGTGCAATTATTTTTTAAAATTATGAGATATATTAAAATAGTCACAATACATGTGAAAAAAGCAAGTTATAAAAAAGTATATTTCAATGTTGTAAATAGACAGTTCTAATCTATATACGTAGAAATATTCAGCAAAAAAATACAGAAAATGTTAAAATAGATTCTTGCAAGTCTTTGACCAAAAGTAATTTTTGTTTTCTTGTCTATATTCTTTGAAATTTTTTACAAAGAATAAAAGTTACTCTTCTAATGTATTCTTTAAAACTAGTAATCATTTTAGGAACAAGATGTAAATGGTATCCTTACCCACAGTAAAACTCCCATGTATGGAAGTCATTTCAATTTTAAAAATAATTATTTCTAAGATTCTAAGTTTCAGAGAAGGAGAGAGAAAAAACTTTTAGGAAGAGGAAAAAACAGAAACTCTAAATCCTGGAAAGTTGTTTTCCAAACAAGAAGACCTTGGTATCTCCTGTACAAACCCGATCAGTTCGTGGCCCCATATGCAGTAATCTTATTTGCTTACACTGTGCATCTGTGCTAATGCACAGACCGATTAACTATCTTTCCATACCAATGCTGAAGGTTGCCAGTTGTGACAGATTTGGACTAATGTTCATGGTAGCGTGGGACTTGGTTTAAGTGATCTGATAAAGTGGGCAGCAGCTTGATGGGCGGTATGCTTCCAAATATGTAAACAACGTTGTTTCCAACCAGCCCATCCCCTACATGCAGCCCCCTTCTCAGATGTTCTGCAAATAGAATGGGCATCTCTTGCTTACTTCTTATAAGACCCTAACAAAAAAAAAAGTGATATTAAACTGAGAGAGAAAAAAAAGATGACAATAAACTCGGGACTTCCAGTTCAAAAATCTCCAAATCTAGGCCAATCAAATACTGGACTGAAGCTGCCAAGCATGGGGACTGAGGCAGGAAGAAGCCCATACACCCTATCCACAAGGCAATGACATAGCACTGGCTAAACAAAATGCTCCCCAGCCAAATATGACAGCTGCCAGTTTGCAACCTTAGACTATGCACACTCCCTGAGAACAGTTCTTAGAAGCATCAAGATTCTCGGTGCTATAACCCAGAGTGTCACTATAGTAAACTTTCGTTTGATCAGAGTACAACCTATGACATTCTATTCAGCTGCATTAGTGAACTATTATTTTTTTTCTGTATTAGACTTACATTAGAAAAAAATTACTTCTTTTAAAGCTCATGAAGCCCATGCAGGGACTTATAACACATCGTAAAGGACAACAAATTAGACATAAACCCTATCGTGGGACGAATTATCTAGAAGACTTGGGCTAGTTGTTCATTGCTGTGGTCTCCATTTCCACTTCTTCAAGCATGGGGTTTGATCAGATTGTGGGTAATTTCCATTCTGACACAAAAGGCCCACAACACTATAATTCAGGAAAACAATTCAAGAACCCCTGGGAGTTTGTTCACATCTATCTCAATCTCCTATGTCTCCATAGCTAGACCATTATTGCTAAAGAAGACAATGAAATAATTTTCTACCAGCAAAGTTGGAGAAATTTCACAAACCACTTCATTTCCCTGATGTTCTGACCAATCAAGATTTACTATAATAATGGATCTATTCAACTTCTTGGTGGCTTTTAGTTTGCACTTTTGCTAGCAGAGTATGGAGATCCAGGAATGAATGATATTTGCTGAAGAATCCTGTGTGCACATGCCTGTTCCACCACTGGACAATTATGGTATTCCAACAGATCTGTATTTCTAAAGAAAGCTTCTGTGTTCACCACTCTTGAGTCTTAAAAATGTTCAGAGGTTTACCACAGAAAACAAACATTTTCCAATAGTTTTGCAGTGATACTTTGCTATTAACATTCACAGAATGACAATATAGGCATATTTGAAAGTTTCATCTCCTACATCACATCACAGAAAGAATAGCTTCAGAATTGACCTCCAAGACATGCCACAACTAGAGAATACTCTCAAATACATGACAAAGGCTTTTTTCTCCAAATTAAAACAGTTTTGTTTGATTATAGGTCACCGCCTACTAGTGTTTTT
The DNA here is from genome assembly GCA_949820135.1 of Sylvilagus floridanus. NCBI lineage: Eukaryota > Metazoa > Chordata > Mammalia > Lagomorpha > Leporidae > Sylvilagus > Sylvilagus floridanus. Next base: position 43,631,453 of record OX463241.1, read on the forward strand.
AGAGGTGCTACTGGGGTGAGCATTTAACCTAATAGTTGGGAGTATCTAGGTTCAGTTCCCACCTCTGGCTCCTTACGCCAGCTTCCTGCCACTGCAGACCCTATGAGGTAGCACTGGTGGCTCAAGTAATTGGCTCCCTGGTAGCCACTTGGGAAACCTGCATTGAATTTCTAGCACTAGCTTTGGTCTAGGACTAGCCCCAGTCATTAAAGGCATTTGGAAAATCAACCAGAAGATGAGAGTACTGGCTCACTCCATCACAACTAAATGAATTAAAAAAATTTAAAGGTGATGTTAGAGAAGCTAGTGGTCAACAGATCCCTAATGTAATTTCAGGTAAGAAAAAGTTATTGAAGAGATTGATAGTAAGACATTAAAGCTTGACATTGAAAGGCACCTATCCAGCTATTAATGAAGAACAGTATCTGATGGAATATCTACCCGGAGAATGTTAGAACATTTTCTTCTGCAGAACTCATTAGAGTACAAATTGTTGTCAGAGTTTATTTCTTTCTTTCCTTCTTTCAACACTTATTGATTTTCTCCTTTGAATCAAACACAATACTTAAAAACAGAAACAGAAAAACAATAATATGTTCACTGCCCTCAAGGAGCCCACTGGTGGGGGGAGGTAAATGGGAAGTTGTCACTATGCCATGTGAAAAGCACTATAATACAGAGTTGGGTGCACACTATGTCCTAGGTCAGTGGGTCCAAGAGGACTTTTTTGAGGAGCCAATGCTGAGTTTAATTCTTTGGATAAGACGCAGTCAGAAGAAAGCTCAGGCAAAGAGAAAAGTAGAAGGACATACTAGTTAAAAAGGAAATCTGCTACAAAAACTAAAGAGAGTTCAGAGTACACGGCAAAGTCTTTATATTACAAGATGGCCAATGGTATGGAGGAAAGTAGTGAGAAATGACACCAAGAGAGATGCTGGATGCAATGTTAAAAAGCTTGGACTTTTATCTCTGGGACAATGGGAGCCAGGCTATCCAAGTGACAGCTTTAAGCACGACAATGATGTCAGAAAGATCATTCTAGCTGTTTTGTAGACAGGTTGGGTAGGGATAAACAAGACAGAAGACCGTAAGATAGCTAGGAACTTACTGTAGCAATTTGGGTGACAGATGATGGTGAACTCAATTCAATCAAAGAGGAATAGGATGGACATGAGAGAACAAACCTGAGACTTGGTTAAGAGGGTCCACAGGGATAGAAAGGTTTAAACTGGTAAACTGTTAAGCTACCATAAATTCAGCATTTTTTTCCTCAAGACTACTCAAATCCCAGAAACATCAAGTGGTCATCAAAAGCCCAAGGAAATTATCTAAATTTAGCAGAATACAAAAAACTGATACATAATCCTTTAAGTTCCTCAAACAGCCAGGAAGCCACTAACAAGCAAGTGCCCCAATTTTCATTTCTTTTTTTGGCAACACCTGCCCAGAATGGTAGATATTTATTCTAGAGTCACAACTTTCCATTCTTTACTATACACACGACATGACATCTGCCTGTAGGTAGAAAAACAATATGTATTTTCAAGTAGTGGAAATGCAACAAACCCTCAAATGTCTAAGAATATATTTCTCATTTGTCAAACAGATATGACTTCAGGAAACTGAGGTATCTTAAGACATGATGTACAAAAAAAAAAAAAAAAAGACATGATGTACCAAACAAATAATCCATTATGTCACAGTACTTGGTAGCCAGGCTAGAGATGAAAATACTACTGGACCAAGAGTCAGAAACTTTGGTGTTTAGCTGTTGCATGTCACTAACTAGCTGGGTAAATATTGTGCTTCCTTGCTTTAAAATGAGGGGGCTAGAAAATATGACCTTCAAGATTCTTTTCAACCCAAAGATTCTATGATCCACCTCCATGTTACTGGCGAATTCCTAACGGTTGTTGTCATACGATCTTTGTGGCAGAACAGCTCCAAAGTAGAGCTTCCAGCCCCTCAACCCTTTTGCAACTTGAGCAACCCCCTAACATCTTTAATACATACTGCTTGTTTAAAGAAAGGTTATTTTTACACTTAAAAAAAATTGTAAACTTGTGCTCAAAGGATTTTCCTATTTTCTTAAAGATCCCAATTGTACTTTCATTCTCTATGTAGAATAATATCATTCAGAAGTTTAGGATTTAGCGGAAAGTAGAGATTGCTTTGCAGTTTTGGTTCTTTGCAAATGCTTTTTTTTTTTTAAATCCATATGGTTAAATCACACTGATTCCCTGATGCAAATTCTGTGTTTATCCTAACCTCTAAGCCTTCTGTGGCATTTGAGTTTATAACAGCCTTTGTAAATGTTGATTTAAGATTTAGGATTAAAGTGGGAACAAACCACCTGTCTTAAAGTTGACATAAATGTTATAAAATGGGATGCTACACTTTTTTTAATCCTTGTCTCTAACCAGACCCATATGTAAATTTCACACAGTAGTATTTAGTAGCATAATTAATCCCTACTTTATGTTATGAGTAATATTTCCTATTCCCGACCCTGTAACGTCCTTTAAGAAGATCCATGTTCCAATTAGACTAGCCCATCGGCACTCTTTTAATGAGCAGATTAATCATTCAGATGGGTACAACGGTGTCATCACAGGTTTTAAATATGATAATCTACATCCTAATGGTGCTGCAAAGCCTTGGCTTAAAGCAAAAAAGGTAGACAAAATTGGTGAGAGTTACATTTTGTTCTCTATCTGGGACAATGCAGGGCACAAGAAACCTTGAGTAATGCAGATGGGCAGATTTAGGAAAGTAATCATAATTCAGTTACAACAATTCTTTCTAGGAGAAGTCACACTGTTGGCTCCCTGAAGCACATGCTGATATGTGTGACTTTGAGGTAGGGGAATTTTTTTCCTATTTTCTTGCCTAAACAGCTTTTCTTTTAGAACTTGGTACCCAACCTTCCCTTCAAAGAAAAAGCAGAGAAAGGAAACTTCCAAAGGACCACAGATTCAAAGTAATTGTGATTTTGGTTAAGCTTGACCCATATTGATTAAAAAGTTCTCCCATAGAGGTAGGAGAGGAAAAAAAATCTTTCCAATTTGATGACTACCTTTTCACATTGGATTATAAAACACTTTGTTTTTAATACCTTCATTTCCCCTCTCTACAAAAGCAGAATTACAGCCAAATCTCAGAGACCATCAGTTCTCTGAGTGATGCAGTACAAAACCATTGAAAAATAAGCTCACAGAGAAAAATATCAGCAAGTTGGAATTTGCTGTAAATGACTCTGACAAAAAAGAGTACATGTTTAGAAAGCGATTAACAGATGCAAGAAACTCAAACCAAACACATTCTCTCTTCGCTGTACTTCTTGGGGTCTTATTGTAAGTACCCTAAACACAAACTACCTTTTGGAGTCTTATAGTGGTGCCCAGGATCCTCCATCTCAGCTAAACCTGTCCTCCCAAATACAGGCACTTGAGGTGGTGTTGATAAGTGGGTCCAAATCACTTCTTGAACAAGTATGTTATGGTTATATTTTAATGCAAATAGCTGAAGGTCAATATATCTGTGTCTATAGCCAAGGGTTTGCTGCCAAGAAATCTCCAAAATGAACCTAGGCTGACTTGAGCAGATAGTGAGGGATAGCAATGTGGGGCAGATGTCAAGTATATGATAAAGGAGCATAATGGGATGGTGCTGTTAATATGCTCAGAGTAACCTCGGGTTCATCAGAGGCATCTGTAATAACAACCCAAGTTTCTGGATCCATGCAGATAAGAAGCCCTTTCAGGAAATAAGACATTTTGGGGGAAGTACTTAAATGGGGGAATGGGGAAAATCACTCCTTAGGGACTACTTCGTTCCAATCAACTTAACAAATGCACACTGCACACCTTGCAGAGCTGGGCACTGTACACACAGCAGGGCAGGAGGCATACAAACCCCCTCTCATGTCTCTGTTTCTTTTGGAATCTGAAGAATGAAAAATATTTTTATTTCCAAAAAGCTAAACTAAAATACAAGCTTCTCTTTTCAAACTGTGGGCCAGAATCAATACATATCTTTACTGTAAAATGGGGACCTTTTCTATGAAACTCAAATTAAATCTTCATATCCATCAAGATCCATGCAGGAGGACAACTTTTCTCCTCAGTGCCACTCCCACAAGCACTTCCTGGCCTTCAATACTTCTCCCAACAAAACCTGCGCATGACAGAATGCAATGCCCATCAGCACTGAAGTGTGAGTACTGGGGATATGTTGCAAAGGGGACAAGGAGTTAGGGACTGGGTTAGAATCCAAAGGAACAATGTGCCAGGATTTTAGCAAGATTTGGAAGAAAACTGCAGACAGGGAAAGAATGGTGTGAAGTGGTTTTAGAGAATAAGGCAATGGGAAGGGGTCTCCTATCCCAATATTCTAGATTTACCACTTCGGAAGCTTTTGTAAGACACATGTTAACCCTGATTTCTTGCCCATGAAGTCTCTACTGTGAATAAACATGAGTTGAACCAGTTTTCTCCCAGTGATATGATTCAGCAAAATCTACAAAAGGGTCAATTACCCAAACCTAGGAATTTCACAAGTTCTGTGAACTAGTTATACATAGATACTACTAAGAATAATGGCTTAGTATCTATCCTCAGGAAAAAGTTTTAAAAATCTAGATGACTTTTGCAGAAATGTGGATTACACATGCAACTCGAACACGCTTCTTTCTCCAGTAGATTTAATGCATCCTCACTAAGTACCACATCACGGAAAAACACATGTCAACAACTACAAATAATTGCAAAAAAATAATTATAAATTAGTTCTAGATGTCTAAGTCAGAGCGATTCATTTAATGCCTTCACTGAGGTCCCAGTCCAAGAAGAGTTAATCAAGCATAGCAGCTTCCTAATCAGAACAGTGAACTAATGATCCTATTTCTGAGTAATACCATTCAGATAAAGCTCTCAAAAGGTAGTTAACATCACTTTGGTGGAAAGGAATGACAAGTGCGAGTCCTAGTAGGGGTAATGCATCATTCATGCCCCCTCTCATTCTGACATTTTAACGTTATCTTGTTTTACTGTGTCGGCCTAACACTGCCACTGCTGGCAAATTAAACTGTGAACTTACAAAGTGGGTGGCAATAAATACAAATTATGAGAGTTCAAAAGATGTCCCTGGAGGTACACTGTGAGACACAGGACGTCTCTGGTTTTTCTGTCACATTGCAATAGGATGAGAGACAAAGTAGAGTAAGCATTTTTGGTGGCAAGAAAAAGAGAGAGAATTAACTAGCAGGTGATGAAAAATGAGATGAAAATGAAGAGAAAACACACATTTAAAATACTGATTTGGAGAAGAACATAGCAACAAAAATGGGAAGAGACCTTGGAAAACTATGTAAAACATCAAAGATCTTACCATATGGCAGTCTTTTATGTAAAGGATTTCAAAAAATCTATCACAAAATTGAACAAGATATTTATAAGTTATCAAGACTAACAGCCAGGGATTCTGAATAAAATTTACAGTGAGAAGATATGCATGGATTCCATGGGAATCTTGTTCATGGCACGAGTTGTTGTTAAATTAAATCTGAACCCCTACTCCTACCACCCCTCCCAACTCAAGAAAGATAAAAAGAAAGAAGAAATTCGCCTCCAGATGTACCAGACCAGCATGGATACCACTGGAAATACCAATATCCAGAGTTCCTCAGGAAACAGTTACAGGCCAAGAAGGGACTCTCAGGAGCCTTTATCTCTGTAGCAACTCCATGTGCTTTCCTGATCAGAGCATCATCAAGGGTTAATGGGCAAAGTCAGCAGGAGGAGGATGAAAACTGAAATGTCTTTAGAAAGTCAGCTGGCAGCTATGCAAACCTAAAATGCCTATAATGAAAATCAGAAACACATCCCAAACAAAAGAAATCTCCCTCTTTTTAGGGACATGAAAAACAGACCTAACAAGCACTACAGTCAAAGATTAGATTTTTTTAATATCTCTAATATGAAGACTTTTGCTCCCAATTTGGTCTAGTTCCACTAATGAATCTTATAAAATATTTTATCTGCCTATTCCATGCCCACAAACCACTCACAGGAGACTTGGAAATCATCATTTCTTCCAGAGTGCAGATATCAGTTGGGCCATATGCAACAACGGTCTGTTTATTTTTCCCATAAACCATTGGTTTCATAGAAACTCATTAGCATCACCTGTGTTAATTACACTAGCAAACCAATCAACAGCTCCTTCTTAATTAGGTTTTCTTTATTAAAGCCGGAAATTGCCAAGGAGACAAAAGTCACCTGGGGAAATTATGTGAAAAGGAGTGTTTATGCCAAATTACACACTAAAATAATAATAAAATAGCCTGGTTTGTTTACAGGAAAAGGAAACAATATTAATATTCAAGGTCACTGGCACACTCCTTATTAATTATTCTCATTATATTAAATTGTGATCATTTCTGCTTCAAGAGGGTTGGCTTATAGAAAGCCTTTGTACTGGAAGTTGACTCACATCAGATTTTAATGGCTGTGGTCAGCGATTATGACTTGCTTATTCCATAAACACAAGCACCTACGGGTTAAAGCAGTTAAAACTAATTTCATGAGCTCATGTCCCAACTGTAACTCAAAATCCTACACGTATGTCTATTAGGAAACCTGGAAAGGCACATAAAAATCGACCATGAAAGGAAAAGATACACGTGTAATTCTTGGAATTTACAGTTGTTCTGACAGAGAAAGGAAAAAAAGACTTCTAACCATAGTCCTTTCACTTCCAAGAACCTTTCAGCTGGGGAACTGGGTGGTCGCAGCACTGAGGTCGCAGAAGTAGCTTTTAGAAGATTCTTTCTCCAAGATTGTTCTTACAGGGAGGGTCCCCTGGGATGTTTAAACCATGACTGGCCAGAGTACTAGAAAGCAGTTTATTGGAACTTCCTGTTCTGGACATGCGTAGGTGGAGAGTGAAAGGCTACACCAGGTGACCCATTAGGTCTTTTCATCTTCAATTCACTATAATGCTAAGTACATTTACCAAGGACTCCAAAATCTATCTTAGGAATAATGAAATCTGGGCACGCCCAACTGCAAAGTAGGGATAACAATGCTTAATCTGATTTTTACAAGAAGAATGAGTTCATATTTAGAAAGTACTTTGATGATGAAAGTCACCAAGTGAGTGATCATTGTTCTTGCTCCCACTGGTCTTGGGAAATAGCCTGTCCAGGGAGGGCTGTGGATGCTGGCTCTGGGTGGTCAACTAAATGAGTGATTAAAAAAAAGTTCACCAGCTGAGCCTCTTAAAAAAATAAATAAATAAGCAAATGTAGACTTTAACAAGCAACTACAAACAAAATCACTTTTCAGTGTCAAGCTTGGGACCCAACAGTACTAGCTCTCATTGGTTCCTTCTTGGGGTCTTCTTTGCTTTTGCTTGAGTTACCAAACACATCCAACCTCAGGTCAAGGCCTAAAGGGACTTTTTACTAGAAATTAAAGAGGGTTTGCCCCAAGTCTCACAAAGACCTCTTTGTTTTCCAAAACAAATGCCACAGAAGGGAGTAGTCAGGAGAAGATGACTAAAGGACACAGGTGGAGACACCACAAATGATCACAAACAGCAGAAGATTTTTGTTGTGGCCTTGAATGAGCCCACTGAACCAAGGCCCACTTAATATTCCTTTCAAAAGCCAAGATTCTGAAGGTGCTCTCTCACCTACACTTTGGGAAAAGGCTGAGAATCTGAAATGCATAACTAAGATTGCTTCTTAGTGTTGTAAAATTAATATCAAAGAACAAAAGCCATAATGCTAGAAAGGGAAACAGAATAAAGCATTTACGTATGGATAGCAAAGTATTTGGATGTGGATAACAAAATATTTCTTCTTGATCATCCTGCTAATCGCCACAATGAGATCACTCATACCGTATTCTTGAGACAATGAAACTTCAGCTTACAACAGGAGCCAAGGTGGCAGTGAGGAGTCTCCCTGATGGGCTGATGACCTTTGAGAGAAGGTGCTTATCATGACAGGCCATTGTCTTGCCTGCATTCAATCTGCATTCACAGCTGCTTTCCTCTGCTTCCCTATCTTTCACCTACCCAGCTGCATAGCTTGTCACTCAAGCCTCAGCTGACTTTACTTCATTCACCCTGCCCACATTGCACACACACTGTCTTGCATATTTGGGTACACAATCATCATAGAACTAGAGAGACAGTTTAGTGACAATAGAATTTCAGCAATGTGGTAATCAAAGCAGATCCTTAAGGTGTGAAGTGGAGCCATTCCAAAACACCTCTTGATGCATCAAAGTCAATGTAAGAATCCCGTGACTGTGGATTTGACAATGAAGCCGTTCTAAAAATAAAATTAAAAAAATTTTTTTTCAAAAAAAAAGATACTGACTCTGGAAGCTGTGGGGTTTTTTAAAAATTTTTTAAAAGATTTATTTATTTATTTGAAAGGCAGAGCTACAGGGAGAGAGGGGAGAGAGAGAAAGAGAGAGAAGTCCACCCAGTGGTTCACTCCCCAAGTGGCTGCAATGGCCTGAACTGCGCCAATCTGAAGCCAACATCCAGGAGCTTCTTCCAGACCTCCCATGATGGTGCAGGGGCCCAAGGACTTCAGCCATCTTCTACTGCTTCCCTAGGCCACAGGAGAGAGCTGGATCAGAAGCGGAGCTGCAGGATCTCCAACAGGCGCCCATATGGGATGCCAGCACGGCAAGTGGTGGCTCCATCTGCTACACCACAGCACCAGCCCCCAGAAGCTGTGGGTTTGAGGTTTTTGGGTTTCAGCAAAAATGCCAGGAACCCTGGGATACCCAATGCCCATTGTAAGAAATGCTTCCCTTTATGATTAATCTGCTTACCATGATGACATGGGGGACATCTTTCCCATTGCCTGGAAACCTGTTTATCATCAATCTGTCCTCACCTTCAGTAGGTTTCCACCCCATAAGAACAGCACTAGACCACCCAATGGCCAACAAAGCCCAACAAGTGCCCCATGATATGTGGGCTATGACTTCCTTCCACACTCATTCTGCTGCAGCCATACTGGCCTCCAACCTTGTCTTCAAACCCGTCAGGCCCATTCCCCTTCCAGAGCCCTGCTGTGCACTGTTTGGTCTGCCTGGGTTTGCCTCTGGTTGGCTTCTCCCACAGTCTGAAAGTTTCACTCCTTCTGCTCCTGCCTCAATTATCAACCTCCTTTTAAAAAAAATAGTTATTTATTGATTTATTTGAAAAGCAGAGTTATAGGGAGGCAGAGGCAGAGAGAAAGAGAGAGAGAGAAACATCTTCCATGCACTGGTTCACTCTTCAAGTAGCCGCAATGGCCGGAGTTGGATCAATCCAAAGCCAGGAGCTTCATCCAGGTCTCCCACGTGGGTGCAGGGGCCCAAGGACTTGGGCCATCTTCTACTGCCTTCCCAGGTGACAGCAGAGAGCTGGATCAGACGTGGAGCAAATGGGACTCGAACCAGTGCCTATATGGGATGCCAACACTGCAGGTGGCAGCTTTACCTGCTATGTCACTGTGCCGGCCCCTTACCAACCTCTTGATGGCAATTTTTCTGACTAATGTATGTAAATCTAAACCAACCCCACACCACACACACTCTCTCTAAGTTCTGAATCATTTCCCTTTGTAGAATTCATCACCATTTGATGTACTATATACTCTACTGGTCTTTTTATCATCTGCCTCCCCTGAGTAGAATGTATGCTCCATGAGGGTAGTCATTTTTTACTGTTTCATTCATACAGAATCCCACTGCCTAGATTAGTTCTGGATCTTGGGAGGCACTTAATAAATATTTGTTACAAGAATGAAGAGGAAAGGGGGGAGAAAATGTCTTTACCCTCTTGTTGCATCTTTTTATTTTTCCTCCTTCCATTCTTTTTTCTCTTCATCTCCCATTTCCCTCTCTAGAATATTCTCCCATACCCTACCACTCCAAACCCATTCCATACACCTGCTTAATTCCCATTCTTCCTTAATCACTTTCTTAGGGATTTCTCTGACCTCTTGATGAGGCCAAACTACACAAAAAAATCTCTTGCCTCAATTAGATGGGTCCCACAAATCAAATATTTTGCTGACCTCCCATTTACAAACTAATCACACCAGAGATTTCACATTTATGTGTGTGATTTTTTATCTTAGTGTTCAAGTTCTACAACCCCCATCCCATCACCTATAAATTCCACAAGAACAAGAGCCTATTATGATATCCCAATTTTCTAGCATATAGAAGGTATGCAATAAATATTTATAGGTTGAATGAGGTAAGAATTATCCTCTGAACTAAAAAATTAACCAATATGCTATTTTAACTAAGTATCCCTAAAAGCTTTCATAATTCCTAACGATAATTGCAGTAGTAGTTGCTATGGGCACTGCAGTTGTTGCCATCATCCATGATGTCATCTTTTGAGTCTCACCATCTCTCTCCACCTGAGCCAGCACCCTTAACTTTTTGCCACTACTTCACACTCTGAGGAAACCTGCAGACATTCAGAAAGAATACCGCCATTCTTATTCCTAAAGTAGTTTGCTGGTGTTTCCATTCATTCATGCTTCCATAGTAGAATTTACCAATGCAAATATACTTTGCAGGTCTGCATGCTCCCCAAGGGCATAAATGCAGCTTATTCTCTCTTTCTCTAATTCCTAGCACAGTGACACATTCAATAAGTCTGAATAAACCAACAAGTCGTTGCCCTATTCTGAATGATTTCTAGCCCTCTGCAGTTGGATGAACCATTGGTTCAGAGAGCCCAATAAAATCAAAGCCTGGACTTCTAAAGGATGCAGGCTTGAGGCAGAAAGCCTGGCAAATGTCTAAACTTTCAGTAATCTGTGTTCACGGCCTCAAATAAGCATAACCAGGCATTTCTGATCTTTCTCATTGTGGAGTGTCTCAATTGCCACAGGAGAGGCAGTACAAAAATCTTCAACTCTGAACTGATTCATTTTGATGATCTGCCTACATTTCAATTGTTTTTGCATAATTTTTTTCAAGTTTATTGGTGAAGAAAAAATCCTCATTGGAAATATACACAGCTTTGAGATTTTTTTGTAGACAATTTCTTGGATACACACACACATTATCTCCCTGATAGGTAATAATGGCTCTTTAAGGTGCTGTCAGGATCAATCGTAAAAATACATATTTAGAACACTTTTTAAAATGTGTGTATTATAAAAATGTTTTAAAATGAAAACTATTTACCCAAAAGACTATAATAGTTCTAAAGAGTATTTTGTAAATCCATATTTGAGACTTTAGAGGGAAAAAAAAAAGATTTCTGACCTGGGAGATCATAAAGACTTCACTGAAGCCATTAACATTTATTGTCTCTCAAGAGCTAAAAATGTTGCTGGAACATGTTTCCAGGTTGAAGTAAAAACACAGCCCATCTTCTAACAAAGGGTCTTGGATGCGCCTCTCTGTCCTGCCCCAAAGGCTGACAGACACCAGTCCATTATACTAACTAATGGCACACTTAGAAGAAAATGCCATCCAGAGTTGCTAGCCCAGGGACCTTGACTAATGGGTACTGTCTAATGTTCAAAGACCCCATCAGCTCTGGTCACTGATGAGGCATTCTAAGAGTAGTGCATTAAGACCTTGGTCGAGAAAGTCACTATGGGAAATCTGATAGGATGAATTGGATATTTGAGGGGAAAATACTCTTTATCCCTTTCGTCCCAAGCCTGATTCAGGACAAAAGAAATGATAAATGATCTCGGGTAAAGATCTAGTCTCCTGTACTACTTGTGTCTCCTTCTATGACCCTGACCACTCCCCTAAAAAAAAATGTTGTAGTAGATCAATGAGTCCTCATACTTATTATTTACATATACTGTGCTTACTAAGGCCAGAAAATAGGGCATTTCTGAATAATAGGGAAAAAATCCAGGTCTGGTGAATGGCAGAAATTTATATTAGGACAGTCCTAAGGTTGTGAAAGCTGTAGAAGGCCTACATATTTTTCTCAACTCTTTTAAACAAAAGTTAGTTTTTGGAATAAAAAAAAAAAAGAATTTGGTGACAGAACAAAAGAAAGAAGGAAAAAAAGCAGAGAGTGAAAGTGAGAGAGGAAAGGAAGATGGAAGTTAGGAAAGGGAAAATGACTGAAAGATTTCAGGATCTGTAATATTACATGCTAAGTGCTGCCCTGAAGCAAAATGTCACAGGCAACCCATAAAGGGAAGTCAAAGATGGAAAGATGCAGAAACTTAACCATGGCCACATGAAACACCCTACTGGAATAAACAATTGAGGTGGGAGCTGAAAGGGAGCTCAAGGGTACACATTTTTCACATTTTTATATTGCAGAATTCACAGGTCTCTACTGGGCTTCCTCAAAAACTTTACCTGTTGAGCCTAAATGACCAGCTGGGTTTGATTAGGATGGAACGCACCCCTGTACCAGTACAGCCAGGTCTGCGATGATTGGACTCGGCTTTACACCAAAGGAAGTTAAGTCCCTAATAGTTAATGAAACGAGCAGATTTCCTTTCTTACACCTGAAATAACCTGCCTCCCAGAACCTGCCCAACAGACTGTCTCTGAAAGCAAATAGACCCAGCTAAGAGTACCTTCAAAGCCTTTCATTTATTGTCAGCACAGAATCAAATTGGTCCTTTTTATGTAACACATGAGCTAGGCTGACCTAGCCATTCATACATAGCAAAGTAGTGGTTCATTGTGTTGGCTTTCTTTCCTCTCCTGTGATGTTAGGAAGAGAATCCAAATACTCAAGGGTTCCTAAGTGTCTGATGAGAGTCCTTAGCTCACATCAATGGTAATGGATCTTAAACCCAGGCATTTTAGGCAGAATAGATTTCTTTGTTGGGTACTTTTCCTCCTTCTCCTGAGCTTGATTTCACACTAGCTATGTGTGCAAACCCATAATAAATCACTAGGAATGTAAAATACACTACATTCCCCCCACCCCCAAGTCGGCCTGGGTCATTTATCATTCTGTGGATTTCAAAAAAGATGGTAGTGTTTTTATTGCAAAGGCCTTGTCATTACAGAAACTAGAAAAGAAAGTATTGATCACAATTAGATCGTATATTAGCAGCCCCTGATGCCTGCACTGCTGAGAATTTCAAGCGAGATCATTCTCCCTTCTGTTAAAATTCTGGACAGCAATTTCTTTTATGTTAGAATAACTAGTATAAACCCATAAAATGTAACCTAAAAATGTAATTATAATTGCCATGCCAAAAGCAAGCCAGTCAATATCTTTGAGATTCTAATAGTTTCAAGCACTATTACCTTAACGGTCTCACATCACAGTACTGATTAAAGAAACATTTTGTCTTTTTATCTGTATGGAATGGCCAGTGTAATCACTGAGGCAGAGAGAGCTAAAATATTTATTAGTGAGTATACATCTTGGTTCAGGCACTGAATGTCAATTTAGGTGTGGAAAGTTACAAGGGCAGCCCTCAGTTCAACTCATTTTCAGGTTCTTCTCATGTTCTCGGGGTGCACATCCCAAGAAGAGGAGGGGATCTTAGAATCTGCTCCTACACTCCAGTGAATGACTCCTGTAGATTTCCCAGAAGAGAACTCTTCTCAGGTGATTTCAAACATGTCTGAAATTGGCAGGGATCCTCACGGACCAGAGACACAAATGCAAGGGAGAGGCATAAGTGGATGTAACCCACCAAGGGAGGCCAGCCAGAAAACCTGTGTTCCAATCCACCCTTCCTGTCCAGCAAAACAGGCAAGCAAACAAAACCATTCACATGAACTTTATTGGTTAACAAGATGTAATCTGAAATGTAAGAATCCCAACCTAGCATTGTCCCATAGAATACATCATCCATGATTTGTATCATGAGAGGTATCTATCATTATACTCCAGTAAATTAGCAAACTAGAGCGAGAAAACACATGTAAAAGGGTTTTTCCAAGCTACACACTTAATATTGCTTCTTTTACCCAACTATACAATCTCATTATATCTGCTTGGAATGTAGAAAGAATAAAAAGGTATTTTTAAAATGAACAACACATTCCTCCTCATTCTCTGAGGACTGAAAATATATGTTCTCCCAATTAGTGGAACAGGAAGAAAATTTAGTGTCCCATCAGTTCAGACACATCAGCACAGTGGCCAGATAAAATGTCTACCATGTGACGTGCACAATTAATTTCACACTGAAACTCATCTATATGGGTCTTCCAAGCAAGATATGAAAGGGGAGGTTGAAAAAATCCACTTTGCCTATGGATTTGGTAAAAACACAGTTGTGCTCACCTCCTGGTGGGCTGCATGCATGAGCGCAGCATCTCTGCTGACTCCTCACCAGTTCTTAAATATAGGAGTGCCAGGTGCCAATCCACAGTGCTTTGTGAGGAGGAAGGAAAGAGAGGAGGGAGGGGACACAGAGACCAGAGGGAAGGAAACAGCATGATTCAGTCTCAAAAATTAAGTGCAAATGCCAACCTCGTCATCTTGGATGGCCAGACAAAGGGAAGAGGCAGCCTCACACCTCCACAGTCTACCCATGGGTTAACTGGCATTTCTAATACTCTTCACCCAGTCTGACTTGACAGATGCCTAACCTTAGCTACTGAGTGGAGACAGGCTGATGGGCCTTGGCCATACAGGGGGAAAATTTTTGATGCTTCTCACTTATGACATGATTGATTTTCTTTCAGCGGCCCTTCACTTTGGGAAGTGGCGAGGGCTGGCTCACTGCGCCCCGGTGCGCCCTGACCCCCGACATGCGGCCGCTGTGAGGCTGGAAACCGATGACGGCAGAAACCTAAAAAATCAATAGGCCCTGTCAGTCAGGGGTGAGGCGGACGTCTTTTAAAAACCCAATCACGACATGTATTTGCTGCTGGTGTGGATCTACTGCACACTTGAGAACACACTGCATTCCCCCTTCACTTATTTATTTATTATTTGGCTCTGCTTTACACTTCGCTTTACCTCTTTCTGAGAGAAGGGAAAAAAGCCTTAACCTTCAAGGCAGCCAAGGAAAGGGGGCAAGTCATGTGGTAAGGTTGAGTCTTCATGATTTTAACAGAAAAAATTCCCTGGAAACTATGTGAATAATATGAAATAAATAGAGCACCTTGCTGCTGCCAAGACAAACAGTGACATCATTTTTTTTACATTATCTGGAAAGAATTTAGATATAAGACTTTTAAGTCTAAAAACACATGAGGGCAAAGCCGCTTAATAGACTTGATTAAGGAATGACCATTTAACTTTTCTTGAGGTTTAAGGTGAAAGAACTGAAGAACACACACACACACACACACACACACATACACACACCATCTACAGTTCTCTATGGGAAGAATACGCTCTAGAATTGTTCACTTTCCAAGCAGGGTCAGTGTAATATTCTCCATTCAGGGTGAAGAAAAATCAAATATGCATCCTTTCTTTGGAAGTCAGACAATGCAAAAGATGGCATTTCGCTTCTTCATGGTAGAGGGAGAGTAGAATAAATATCAACTATGACAAGCCAAAAAGATAAGAGAAATACCATCAACAGAAATGCTTCAGCACAGAGAAAGAAGTCTCACACACACACACACACACACACACACACACACACACACACAAGAAGAAAGTGAAAGTGGTTTGGAGACTACAGAAAAACAAATAGTTACTATACTATTAACATGAATACTATAGGAGCTATGTAAAGGTATATTCCAGGATTTCTGGGACTTGCTTTTCTTCTTTTTTTTCAGAGAAATAAAAATGCATCATCTTGAAATCCACCAAGGTATACACCATACATTAAAAATAAAACAAATAAACAAAATCTGTGCCCAAATTCCCAAACTAAGCCCAATTAAAGGTTTCTTTATGGCTGTAAACCTGACAAGCTACAATTTCCCCCTGTTGCAGTGGGTGTGTGTGTGTGTTTTAATGTAATATTAATGAGCCAGGATGGAGGGTCATAAAAAGTGATAGGTTTTTGCGATGGTAAATTATAAATCGGTATTGATTTTTCCCGGCACTAATGCAGCCAGCTTATTGTAAGACACCACAGGCAAAGTGCACTTTATCAGATTAGACTGGGGCCGGTATCAAATATACATGAGAATAAGGATGCATTTGTGAGTTAGACTAGACTTTTCTTCCCTAACAATGCATGAAATTTAAAAAAAAAAAAAAAAGACAAGGATACTGGGAAATTTCTTTTCTTTTTTTTTTTTTTTTTTTGGTCAAAGCAAAAATTTCCAGAATTGTTGCACTTGGGACAATTTATTTCAAAATGAATAGAAAGTAGTTAGAACACTAATTAGATTATAAATAGTTTTCATTAAAGGCTGTTCTGAGTTTCTCTAATTAATTTGGAGCTGAGGATTGTGCCAAAAATGAAAGGGCACGCTTCTGGCCCCCTTCACGATGCCCACCCTAGGGTGCAGTATCTTTTCTTTCTCTCTCTCCACACAGCGCTGGGATGGGCCACAGCAAAGAGATTGTAGTTTTTCCAAATGATGCATCTCCACTAGCATTGTATAGTCAGAAGGACTTCTCCACTTAGGTGGTGACATTAAGCTACAGAAAGAAAAGAGAAGCCAGTGAAAGAATAAGAAAAGAAGAAGAAGAAAAAAAAAAAAAAAGACTGGATCTTGTCTTCCTAGACAAAGATGTGATCTGTGCTGTCTCCAAACCTGGGTCCCTGCTCTTAGGTCAACAGAGAAGAAGGCGCTCAGCCTGAACGTGTTTGCCTTTTGTTCTTGGGAGGGACTACTCCAGCTTTGTTGGGAAAGCTCACAGCCTTGTTTCCAAACACTTCCCGACTTCTTCCTAATAACTGCTGGCACGCTCTCTATCAAAATCTGCCGCTTGCCTCCCCGCACAAAGGCTGTGCTTTCATCACGTGACGGCAAGCCTTGCCCAGCTCCGAGGCCGGGCCTCAGCCAAGACTCCTGTCTGTCTCCGCGGTGTGAACGGGAACGGGAAACCAACACACTCACCCCCAAAATAGTCTGTTTTTAAGAAGTCGGGGAGAACATGTGTTTATTGACAGTTCATTAACAAACATCAACCCCCCTGCAAGCTGTTTACTAAGGAGTGTAGTGAAGTGAAGAAGTGTGAATATAAATAACTAACAAAGGAAGAATGGAGAGAAAATGTCTCAGGGTAGTCCCCGTTGTAAAGCACTGTGGATCTGTTTTCTTTTCTGTTAGTAACAGGGTGCTACTGAAGGTATATCCAAGACATCCGGACATAAAAACAATAGGTGTGTGTGTAGTGGTATGTAGAACATTTAAATGAAACTCTGAAAAACTGAAGTATGACATTCCTTCTCACTTTTTTTTTTCTGCCTATATCCAAGATTTAAACAATTTTTTTTTTAGAAAAGGAAAAGTAGGCTAATAAGTTCCACAATAATCAGGTTAAGGCTCTAATATTATTGCTAATTTCTGAAATATGAAGGATGTTAAAAACAGCGGTAAAAGTTCACAGACACCAGGCCCCAAGCTTGAGGAGCGTAAAATCTAAGTTAGAGGTAAGCAAAATCAGCAAAGACTATATACTATTCAATAAGGTGTTTCTCATTTGTTACATCACTACTCAAAGTGGCCCTTACTGAGTGAGGGTAGCTAACTATTTCCAAATGTTTAAAAAAAATCTTACTACAATATCCTTGCATCAAACTGACTCCAGCAATTAAAGAAACAAGGGAAAATGTTTTGAGACAAGAACAAATCAGGTAAAACCTAATAAAGTCAAAAGGAAATTAAAAAAATAGAAGGTTCTTTTACAGAAGTTTAATCTTTTCACTGAAAACTGATCATTATTATATGTCAAATCAAGATTTTAAAGTTATGAAAGTTAAAGCAGCCATTTTACCTATTCTAATTTAACTTTATTAGTGATGCCAAAACCCTCATTTACATTTTTCATAAAATCGTGCAGAGGTACTCTCAGCTTTAGGGATAAAGCTAATAAACAAATACATAAATTAGTGCATTTTAATTAAATGTTATCCCCATGAAGTAATATTGTACTCTACTGGCCTAATATAAAAACAACTTTCTTACTTAAAATCCAGTACAATATTAAAATATTAAAACTCATTAAAAATTAATTTAAAAATACTTTATAAACATTCAAGTACTCTAAGTCCTATATTTTTAAAGGTTTTATGACGTAATCCACAACCTCCTACAAAACAGTACAAGAAGCTGTCGTTACTTAGCAGAACTGGACAGCCAGGCTTGGAGCAACTGTTATTGTTTTGCTTTAAATATTTCATCAAAACAGTGTTTCTAGAATCTTACTTTAAATATATGCATTTGTCATATGAGAGAGAGAACACTGAGTAGACACATATAATAAAACAGAATTCGATAATGGTTTCAGTCATTATTGAAAAGATATAAGATACTTGATTTAAGTTCTAGCTAGGTTAAGTTCTTGATTACACCATTTTAAAATTGCATCTAGTTCACTCAACCAGAACTTATCTGAGTGCCTACTCTGTGCCTAAAATGAGCACACACTGGGAGTTTAATTGTCAATTTATGGTTTGGGAAATAGGATTCAAAATACAACAGCCTAGACCAAATGACAAACTAATTGAAACTCTGTGATGAAGGTAAAGTTACGTAGGTTTTAAAATGCACCTAGAAATATCTTTGGAACTCTTAGGTCAAATAGATAAATGCCCTGAGACAAAGAACTAATGAATGTGAACTGTTTGACATTTATTAAATAAATATAAGCTATTATAGTTTTTACTGATAGTATTACTTGCACAGCAAGGCCCAATCAAAGGTGCAGGTTAACCAAAGCTTAAAAACATAAATGGAAAATACTTGGGCATATTTCATATTCAAGTTAATAATAATTTACTGAAGAGCTAGTATGTGTTAGACACTATATTGTGTTAATAAGGATGCAAACATGAACAAGACTAGACTAAGCTACCTGAGGGTCATAACTTTGCTTTATTTGTTGCAGTATCTCCAGATCCTAGCATAGTGTCTGGCATACTGAAGATCCTAGATAAATACAACTATTTGTTGAACAAACAAATTAATAGCAAAATAAGAATTCCTACTGACAAGGCATTCACAGTCTAATTATTTTTTCTATACTCAATTTTTTTCATCACAAATCAAGCTTGCTCTTTTTTGAAACTCTTCCCTAGCTAAAAGAAATTTAATAAAATATTCATGGTGCTTTGATTTGGAGAATATAATCCCACTGGTATTTAAAGGACAAGATATATATTATGGCCCAAAAAGGGCCAAACTTCCATTCAGTATCATATGTAAGAAGTTCTTTATTTAATTAGAAAACTATGGAAGGAAATCTGATGTAACACATGGCCAGAAACCTATGGAACTTTTCTGGTCTGGTTGCCTATCAGGGACAGCTTTGTCATCTCACCGGGTAAAGCCATCATAGGACCCATCGATCTCTGGCATTTTGAATCTATTTTCCACATGCCATCCTTCCTCTAAGAGGCCCTGGATGTCCAACTCATAGGCTCCTGACTCCCTCAGCCCACATTCTCTCAGTTCCATGGCAGAATTCTTGTCAGAAAAAAATATCAGCTTCTCATTTCCATCAAATTACTGCCATGGCTTGGAAGGTGGTAAAATAGTACAAGGGTTCCCTTAAGCAGCAAGCCTTGAAAAAGCTGTATCGTTCATTTCGTTGGAATTCTTAGTAACCTCAAGACATAAAAGACGAAAGAATAACAGGCTCCAAGGAAGCATGTAGGGGGTTTTGTGTGTATGTGTGTTTTGAGGAGGTACATTTAGTTATCAAACTCTCTGAAAGTATGACTGACTTGATATTTCCAATATGACTAATTTACAACACAATCTCAACTCTGCTGCATCCACTCATCGAGGCAGGAGGCATCTTTTTCCAATATTGGTGGAATGTTCACTAGAGTAGTATTGATCGCACAGTGATGGGAAACTATAGGACAAACCAGAACTAATTAAGCAATAAGCTCAAAGACTACCTACCTTCAATACTGTTCGAAGGTACATTTAATTATTGTGTGGATGCAATGACACGAAGAAGAACATGCCATTTAGGTAAATGTATCAAAGAGTATTGACCGGAAGACTAAGACTCCCTGTTGGTTGTAATGTCTTTGGAAAATCAAAGGGAATAAGAAGCAGACTTCAATTTAGAAGATGAATGTTACCACATGGGTAGAGCTGGGACATAGAGTGGGGTAAGAAGGTGATGACCAACTCTGAGATAATGTATTCAATCAAAATCTAGAAAAAATAAGTCCTAGGCCTAGGATGGGCATTTTTTTTCAAGAATCTGAGAGTATTTTCATACTTTTTCTGGGTAGAATCTCATCCTCCAACATTGTGTGTGTGTGTGTGTGTGTGTGTGTGTGTGTGTAAGCAAATAAAGAAAACAGAACTCCTTGAATGAAAACAATAACAAAAAATAGGAATAGGGGCAGCATTTGATCCACAGCTTACGATGCCAGTTAGGATGTCTGTGTCCTATACTGGAGTCTCTGGGTTCATGACCTGGCTCTGTCTTGCTCCTAATCCCAGTTTTCTGTCAGTGCAGACCCTGAGAGGCAGCAGGGATGGCTCAAGTAGTTAGGTCCCTACCACCTACATGAAAGACCTGCATTGAGTTCCTGACTCTTGGTTGACAAGGCTCAGCTCCAGCTGTTGTAGGCATGAGGGAATGGAACCACTGGATGGGAGCTCACTCTGTCTACATCACTGTGCCTTTTAAATAATAATTTTGAAAAACAGAATGCTGGTTCACTGTTAGAAACAGTCGATCCCTTTAGTTAGGAGATTATTTCCCATGAATTTCATGGACTTCCAAGTTATACCTGAATACCAAAAGAAGGGATAAAAATTTAAAGAAATCCTTAAAATCTTAAAAATAAATCCTCTACATTCAGCTAACTGCCATAGTTGAGAACACTGCCTACAAAGCATGCTAAGAGCAATTTACCAATTGTAGCCATTATCATAAAGGTGAACATTCTAACCTTATTGGGAATTTGATGCAGTTCACGATTACTTCAGCCGTCTCACTTCCGTTCTTTACATTTCACAAGGTTCTCATCTGATGACCTGACTTCATATTTCATTTTTCTATCTTCTGAATACTTGATTTTTTAGACTACTTTTCTTATAACTATCCCTTTCTAAAGCAAGTAAAGTAGGGCCGGCGCTGCCGCACAGCGGGTTAAAGCCCCAGCCTGCAGTGCCAGCAAGACATCTGTGCCAGTTCAAGTCCTTGCTGCTCCTCTTCCGATCCATCTCTCTGCTCCGGCCATTGCACTCATTTGAGGAGTGAACCAGCAGAATGAAATACCTCTCTCTCCCTCTAGCTCTACCTCTCTCTGTAACTCTGTCTTTCAAATAAATAAAATAATTCTTGGGGCTGGTGCTGTGTTGTAGTGGGTAAAGCCGCCACTACCTGCAGTGCCAGCATTCCATATGGGCACCGGTTCGAGTCCCAGCTGCTCCACTTCCAATCCAGCTCTCTGCTATGGCCTGGGAAAGAAGGAGAAGATGACCCAAATCCTTGGGTCCCTGAACTTGTGTGGGAGACTCGGAAGAAGCTCCTGGCTTTGGATCGGCCCAGCTCTGGCCATGGCGGCCATCTGGAGAGTGAATCAGCAGATGGAAGACCTCTCTCTCTCTCTGTGCCTCTGCCTCTCAAATGAATAAATAAATATTTAAAGAAATATAATTCTTTTTTTTTTTTGACAGGCAGAGTGGACAGTGAGAGAGAGAGACAGAAAGAAAGGTCTTCCTTTTGCTGTAGGTTCACCCTCCAATGGCCGCCGCGGCCAGCGCACCGCGCTGATCCGATGGCAGGAGCCAGGTGTTTCTCCTGGTCTCCCATGGGGTGCAGGGCCCAAGCACTTGGGCCATCCTCCACTGCACTCTCTGGCCACAGCAGAGAGCTGGCCTGGAAGAGGGGCAACCGGGACAGAATCCGGCACCCCGACCGGGACTAGAACCCGGTGTGCTGGCGCCGCAAGGCGGAGGATTAGCCTAGTGAGCCGTGGCGCCGGTAGAAATATAATTCTTAAAAAAAGATAAAGCAAGTAAACCAGCACTGATGGTGCATTCTGGACAATTTTATGGGTACAAGTACATGAGCATTAAATAACATTGAATCGGGGTGGGCAAGTAGCCTAGTGGTTAAGACTCCAAGAGAGATGCCTGCATCTCATCTGGGAGTACTGAGTCTGATACCTGGCTCAGACTTCTAATTCCATATTTCTGCTAATGTAGATCCTGGGAGAGTAGCAGTGATGTTTTGAGTGACTAGGTTCCTTCCATCCACTTAGGAGACCTGGATTGCATTCCCAGATCCCATAGCTATTGCAGGCATTCAGAGAGTAACCCAGTGGATTGTAGTGCTAGCTCTCTCTCTCTCTCTGTCCTTCAAATAAATACATATACAAATAAACAAATAATTTTCAAAGATAACATTGACTCACATCGTGAGCAAGTCTTTCACTTTTCAAGTTTCTCCAGATTGTTCTGATTCAGCCATTGAGAGAGTTTTAGTTTGATGCTAGCATCCGTTTCTTGAGCATCTAACATTCGCCAGTCTCCACATTGAACAGTCACTGGCAGACAACAGCATCCAGCCACAACATGCAATGCTACTTTTTCTTCATCACATATACTCATATTTTGTGGTTACCTGCCATTTGCTGCAGCACTAATAAAGTTTCCTTTTCAAATAAATTCAAGTTTAAAGAGTAAGTTGATGTAAATACACTTTTTAACATGATACAGATAGTGCTAGGACAGAGAAAAAAATCATCCAAATGGTGTGAGAAATGGTTTCTGCAAGAAAAACCTTTCATGAAAGTGAAGAGCTGAGAAACTGACAGCCTGGATATCTAGTGCTAGAACAGCTACTAACCAGCACTGAGACCATGTAGAAATTACTTACCTAGACCATAAAGGAAGAGTCAGATCAGTGTTTTCTAACTATAATCACCTGGGGATCTGTTATAAAATGCCAATTTCTGGCCTTTATCCTGGATCAATTATTTCAGAATACCTGGAGGTAGGGACTAGACATCAGTTTTACTCTGTGAAAATTCTAGTGGAAGGCCATGGCCAAGCACCATTGGGAGAGATGATCTCTAAAACCTTCAACTCTTAATATTCCATTAAAACACATAAGAAATACACAGGTCTATTTCTCCCTGCTTTTAATTTTTTGTTTATTTTTTGTTTATTTTTATTTTTGACCATCCTTCCTTTTCTTTTCTTTTTTTTTTTAGAGATTTATTTTATTTATTTGAAAGACAGAGTTACAGAGAGAGGTAGAGACAGAGAGAGGTCTTCCATCCACTGGTTCACTTCCCAGATGGCTGCAATGGCCAGGGCTGCGCCAATCCAAAGCCAGGAGCCAGGAGCCTCCTCCAGGTCCCCCACGCGGGTGCAGGGGCCCAAGGATTTGGGCCATCTTATACTGCTTTCCCAGGCCACAGCCAAGAGCTGGATCAGAAGAGGAGCAGCTGAGACTACCACCGGCACCCATATGGGATGCCTGCACTTCAGGCCAGGGCCTTAACCCACAGTGCCACAGTGCTGGCCCCAAACCATCCTTCCTTTTCTTTGAAAGTTCTAGATGCACATATTCTTTCTGAATTTTGCTGATGTGAAACCTCCTAAACCTCATTTTCCTATTCTTCAGATCAGAAATAAAGCTACTTAAACAGAGGCATCAGAGTCTGAAGTCAGGGAACTCACACAGACAGTACAGATTTCTTACTCCTGGTCCAGCATCTGGAAGAAAGAGAGCAGGAAGAAAGGACAATTCCTCTACTTGGATGTCAATGGGACCCATAAAGTTCAGGTCCTGAATCCAGGAGCAGGCAGGACCAGGAAGCGAATCTCCTGGAAGATGGTATGCACTGCAGAGGCCCAGAGCATTAGCTGGAGGGCTGGTGTTCTCCACATACCACTTAAGCCCCTTCATCAATAAGCACTTACCCCAGGAATGGCACATCAGCAAAGCCATTCCGAGCAGCCTAGCTCTTGCATCCAGCCCCTCCCCAGGTCAGGGGGCAATGTATGATAAATGCTGAGCTGCAAGCTATGCTGTCTCTCTCAGCCCCTGTCTCTTTCCCCAGCTTAATTAAGAAGTAACATGCTTCCTTCCCTTTCTCTCTCTTGTTCTCTCTCCGGTTTCCCTTTTATTCTCCCTGCCTTGCCCTGTAAGGAGGAGGCTGCTCTTGACTTCTTGGTGTGGAAGGTGGAAGTGAATGCTAATGACAAGTCCTGAACAATACTAGAAACAGCACACTTCCAGGACTAGAATTTTTTTCTTTAATTAAAAAGAATCTGTCCTCCTCCAGCTTTCCCAGGTTGACGTTGGTGGTTTTCCTGCAGGGGTCTCAAACTCTAACACATACAGGAGCATCTCCATGTGTGGCATCTCCACATAGGGAGGGAACCTTTAATCAGCAATAGCTGGCAGTGGCCAGGAAGAAGTATGAGCCCATTATTAAATATTTTCCAATTTTATAAGAAAAGCCAGACCTATATATTTAGATGTGAAATTTGATTTTATGATGTTTGCATCTCATCCAAAATTTTTTTTTAATTTTCTGAAGATCAAACCAAATACATTTGAGGACAAAATTAAGGGAAAAAAAGCTACTAATTCCCCCAAGTTGGCAAACTGGGGGAAGGAAGAGAGAAAATTCCTAGGAATTTAATCTCATTTCATTGTGTTTTCCAGATAATGTAACTGCTGTATGGGATCCAACTTACAGTCATTTAATTAATAACATGATTATTATTATTATTTCTATAACTTTTCATGTATACTTCCACCAACCACCCTTATAAGGTATTATTATTGCCATTATTTCACAGTAAGAGATCTGAGGCTTAGAGAGATTAAATAACTCCACTTACATCACATAGCTAGGGAGTGTTGGGATTGTCCAATTCCAGCATCCACAGTTTTAAAAAAAAAATTCTTTCTTTATTTTTTTATTTGAGAGGCAGAGACACAGAGCACACTCCCAGCCTCTGGTTCACTTCCCAAATGCCTACAATGACCAGCATGGGCCAAGGCCAAAGCAGGGTACCAGAAATTAACAGTCTCCCACCTGGTCCTAGGGAGTCAACAACTTGAGTCCTTACTGTTGCCCACTCCGGGGCACTAGCAAGAAGCTGCAGTCAGAAGCCAAAGGCAGGTATCAAAGCCAGGTATGATGACATGGGCCAGAGGCATGTTAACCAACGAACATGTTAACATCTGAACTGTGTTGCCAAATGCCTGTCCATGTAAGTAATCCTGCATTTACAATGGATCTGAAAAATATGAAGGAATTAGATGAGGGTAACATTTATGGTTTACTTAGGGAGATAAAGCAAACAGGTTTTCATTAAAATCTAGGCTTCCCATATACAAACCACCTATTCTAATGCAAACTGTTTAACTTTTCTGAGTCTCAATTTCTTCAGCTGTAAAATGGAGATACCAGTAGTCTCTCCCACCTATTTTGCTAATAAATGGGCAGACAACCCATGCAAAGGCTTACTTAGCATACTGCCTGGGACACAGTAAACACTAGATAAAGCTGAACTACTACTGCCATTATTTTATTATCTTTACTATGAGTCATCACTTGCCATGTTCAGCACTCTGCCCTAAAGCCACAGACTTCTAACACTCCCTTGGACTTTAAGAACACTTTTAATTTTTCAAAGCCTTTTAACATCCATTATTTCATTTGATCCTCCCAGCAACCTGATGAGTAGGCAAGGTAGGGGTGACTTCACATGAAAGAGGAGAGAATGAAGGCACAGAGAGGTTCAGAAGGCCTCCAAAATCACACAGGGAGACATAGGCTCTGAAAAGCCTGTTCTTTGTTCTAGTCACTAAACATTCAAAGAAGGAAGTGGACAGCGGAGACTACTAAATGTAGAAACATCATACATATCCATGACTGCCTAGAAATATAACAGGGATCATAACACAACTAACCTCCCAGGAAAAAGATCTAAGAACATTTCTGAAGAAACATAAATGAGCTGGAATTATTATAATAAAAATTATGTAGATCAATGCTTATAGGGAAAAAATTACTAGAAGCAATTGCTAGCATGACTGGGAGAGTGAAGTATGAACTTCCTGGAGATAAAAAGCCAAAGGGATACGGCCCCTTCTGTACAAGGCTCAACTTACTAGGATTGGGAACAATCTTTTCCCAACCCCCATCCCCATCTGGGGTTGAACGAAGTCCTGTAGGGAGGGAAAGCCATTCTCCTGAAATTTTCTGTCTCTAGCCACATTTTGCACAATGGACATCTGAACTGTTACTGTATTCTTAGCATCTAGCAAATAATCAGGGTCATAGTAAATGTTCATAGTGGGTGGACTGAACAAATTAACAAATGAATGCATGAACACCTCTGCTTACAAAGACAGAAGGAGCTGTAAGCCGCTGTGCAGTGGGCCTGGCCCATTCTGCTGGTTGGCATTTTTCTTCCCTAATTCCTCCTCTTTGTCACTGTGCTTTTCCTTGGTCCACTCTTTGTGATCTTCAGGAAACTAATAACCAAGGCCATCTGGTCCAGCTCTCTGTCCCTACACAGTAAGGGGAGAAGCAGGAAGAGCCCAGGCCATTGCTTGTAGCATCATGAGACTGTTAGTTTCTATAAACTAGATTCCCATGACTGACTTTCATCCTCATCTTCCCAACACCTTTCTGCTGACTTTTAAACTTGTCTGTTATCTCCCCCCAAAATTCCTTTTTCTTTGCTTTAAGTTGCCAACAGTCGATTTCTATTGTCTGTAACCAGAGGACCCTGCCTGATAAACTCGCCACACTCTCTCTAAAGGAAGAGTTGAATGAATAGGGTTGCTATTCTATCAACTGATGCTATTCCAAGAGGCTTTAAACAGACCCCATCTTTCTTCTGAGTCTGCCTCCCAGATCCTATCAATAATATAAATATAATAGAAGGGGTGAAAAGTCTGTTAAGGTTCCCCTTAGCTGATGCAGGGCAGATATCTACTTTAAATATTTTCTTCTGTTCCTTTCTTCCAAGATTACACTTGAGCAAAATACAGCCAATGGAGTCACAGAGAGAAGGAAAAAAACATTGAGACATTCAAAGGGGTCTTCTCCCTCTGCTTCATTCAGCAGCTGGCAGCTCCAGTTGAACTAGCTCTTGCACAATTCCAACAGAAAACCTTTTCTGGTAGCCACTGGTTTCACCCACCACCAGCTGAGGCCGCCTTCTCTGGACCAGAGGATAAAGACTGAAATGTCCTGCAGTGTAATTCAAGCTTCCAGGTCCCTGGGGCACACCAGGGAGTATGTGTTGATTTCCTGGCTCTCTGATTCCCAGTAAATCCTCCCACCCACCTCAATACCTATCTGAGTCACAAGCCTCAATATCACAGAAACCAAACAGCTGTAGTCTGCACCTCTCTTGTTCCCACAAAGAATGGACAAATTGGAGGAGAAGGATGGTTTTCTGCAAGGCTTGCTCTTCAATCCCCAGGTCAGAGAGCTGGGATTTCTGGTTTTTAATAAAATGCATGATGGAGGCTGAATGCAAACTGCTAGGATGGGAGATTTTTGCTCCCATGCCAAATAATGGACAATTTCTTGTCAGGCTAGAAAGCAAATACAAATGTCATCATATCAAATGATAGATGCAAATGACCCTAAGGATCTTGGGAAATCTCAGACAAGTACATAGTCACAGTGATCACTGTAATCCACTGCTAGTTCAAACCAAATGCAAGCATCCCCATGATCAAAGCAAACAGAAACCTGAAGCAGGAGATGCGGTCTTACTTTGTGTGCAGCTCCACACCTGACTCATGGTCATGAGAACAGAGTGACTGGAAGCCCCAAGAACCGAGGCTAAGCAGTTACAACTTCAAAACTTCTACTTCCACTTCTTATTCCCTTTTTCAAGATGATGAAACAATCTGTAAGAGGTCAAATGCCTGTTGCAGACACTCATTCAAGATATATTAATTCATAATAACAGCATCCATGACATGCTATAACTCACTCCCTGCTACATTCCAGACAATATCTGTTGACTACCTGACTTGTCAGGTAAGTGCTATGGGAGAGAGTATTACTATGCAGAGCTCTAGCTCATAGCCCTTGAGGAGCTTAGCATGAAGAGTCTTAGCATGTAGTAAACGTGAAATTTAACATGAAGTAAAAATGGAACAAACAACTAGATTAGAAAATGAAAAGTGATGAGGGATATGAAAAGACCAAAAGCAGGACTTTAGAGAAGCCATGGGAGGCGTGATTAAGACGTGGATCTCTTGGTTCAGTAAGGGAATGACTCTGAATATGAAGGGAAGGTTTTGGGGATGCAAACTGCAAGTGGAACAGTATAAAATGCAATACATACTTGAACAAACACCACCATGAAACCATGCTCCTTTGCTGGAGACAGAGATATTGTAGGGACCTCCCAGGTAAACCAGGCTCTTGCTTCCTATCAGTAGGGTCTTGCAACAACATTCAGCAATCTTGGCTCTGTGAAGCTTAGCTAAAGTTTCTTCTTCAGAAAAAGGTATAAGAGAAAAACAACTTTAAGGAAGACCTTCCTGGGTGCAGTGTGAAGGAATGGATTAGAGGAGGAAACAATTTTAGTCAGGGAGTCAAATTAGAAGGTGGTTGCAATAAGACATGCCTGACTAAGGCTGTGACACGAAAGGGTAATGACACAAAGACTAGATTTCACTGTAATGTCAATAGTACAATCTCTCCTGAAAATAAACATTGGGCTTAGCTTTGGGAAGCAATGTGATTCCGTAAAAAATGGGTTCCAAGTCAGAAAGCTTAGTTTCTAGTCCTAATTCAAGCAAAGACTGGCTATATGACAACAAATAAGTCCCTTAACCTTCTATACCTTCTTTTCTGTCTGTCTCCATCTGCTGTGATTCCAAGTGAGAATTACAAGTATGATTAGGATAAACAGACACAGATATATTCACTTTTCCATAAGAACTAAAAAAATGTGACTAGTACAATTATACTCCTTCTAGAACAGGATCCTGCAGGCTCTGTACCCTCCTGCTTTCTGTGCTAGAGATCACCTTAACTAGATATAGGCTTATCTCCATGAAATCCATCATTTCCATTTTTCTTAGCACTCATGGGCCAAGTGACACCAAAAGCCAGTGAAGTAAATGAGAACTTCACAAATGGAGCCCAAAACTAAGCCTTAGTCATAGGATGTGCTAAATGTCTCAATATCTGGTCTTTGTAGAAAGAGTAACAGATGTATTGGGGAGGAGAGAGGTTGTAAATCTTACTCTGCTATTTATTATCAGTGTGATCTTGGGATGATTTGCTATTAAATCTTTATATCTCCATCTGTAAAATAGAGTTAATAATCCCAACCTCCTAGCAGTAATGAGAGTATAAATATGTTCCACAGAGCACAGTGCCTGGCACAATAAGCACTTAATAAATACTGCTTATTTTTCATTGTTATTTTTATTATTGATGTCATCATTGGCCATTGTTTCATTAATCTCTGACTACAATACTTTGCATATCCACTCTAGCATACCAGATGGTTGCTTAAAAATATCTGAATCACATAAAAACAGCCTAGACATTCCATTGAATAAGCAAAGTCACTGGTTTATTTTTTAGATTAAAAAAACTCAAAAAATCTCATATTTTATGCAAGAGATGCCTTTATAGATAGTCTCTTCAAAAACACTACCACATGTTTTGCCACTACTTCTTGACAAAATGTTATTCAAGAAAATAAAGAGCACACACACACAATTGTTCTGTTGTCAAGAAAATATATCAAGACTGAGATGTTAACATTGCCAGAAGATGACAGAATTTGGCAGACTTAAAAATGTTTGTCATCTTAAAAGTATTTATGCAAAGGCAGAAAATAAACTATTCAATATTTTAGTCACTTTAGGTGATTAAGGCAAGTCATTAGGTTTCAGTCTAAAATATTCTTGCAGAAAATCCACCCTTCTCCAACCTCACCAGTTTTGTTCTTCTGCATATAAAATTCAAGCTGTTTCATAAGTTTTATCTGTACGACCTATGGAGTTCTGGCATCTGCACAATGCAAAGGCTGAAATGCCCTTCTTTGCCTGCCCAGCCTACACTCCCACAATGTTTCTTCAAGACTTTTTAAATTAAAAGCATTTACTAGAATCTGACCTTCAATAATTTACTAACTCCCAAGGACCAGTTTTGTCTTCTACTGAAAGTCTGAGGAAGCAGTAGAGTTGAGGGAGCTCTGTCTAGCTCACCATGTGGGGCCAAGAGAGAATACATCTGAAAATTCTTTTTGTTAATGGTAAAGCCATTTAAATGAAAGAGTAGGGGGGTGTTTAAGCCCATAAAGCAACAGCTTATTCAACTAAGACTTTCCTCATCATTTTCCTTCCAGAACCCTAACATAAAACCTTAT
Source organism: Sylvilagus floridanus (assembly GCA_949820135.1). Classification (NCBI taxonomy): domain Eukaryota; kingdom Metazoa; phylum Chordata; class Mammalia; order Lagomorpha; family Leporidae; genus Sylvilagus; species Sylvilagus floridanus. The sequence goes on from OX463241.1 coordinate 43,661,890, forward strand.
AAAGCCAAAAAAAAGTATCCCTTTTACATAAATGCAAGCCACTGTGTTGTGCTCATGTAGAAACAGAGGTCAAAATACTCCCAAAGGCTTTCCCTAATGATTTTTTTCATCAAAATTAAAGAAATGTATGCCCTTTTGGAACTATGCATAATGTGTATCTTGTGAAGTTATAAATACATGTAGATCCATTTCTCTTCCCTTCTTATAAAGACATTGATGTGTTTTTTCTGACATGCCTCATGAACTCAGTCAATCACAAGTCTTTCTTAATGGAAACCACATGTCTGCCCAGAACTGTGCAATTATAAAGCTAGGATTCTTGGCACTACCAGGAAAAGGGGCATTGTCAAACCAATTAAGGTTTATTTACTTACATACCATTTCTGGATCAGAATGTTCTTTCTTTTATGCTGATGCTGTGAAAATGTATATCTCATCAAGTTGTTGTAACTGTTTTTTAAGACAGATTTACGTTTCTTACCAATTATATTCCTGGTTTTCAGTTCCTTTGCATGTAACTAAAAATTTCTTTAAGAAGACATCTGGGAACAGCATCATGAAATGTTTTGTAAATAAAACTTTACACATTTCATATCAAACTTAAGGTGCTTGTCTGTTTTGCTGCTGAAATGTAATTTGATAGGAATAATCTCCAATAAGGGGTATATTAAGAGCCCTGTTTCCTTTAGACTTCTTAGGGATTGAATGTGACCTACAAGGAGGCCTCTACTTGGTATCCGGCTCAGCACTAAATCAATGGATTACCAGAGTGAAAAGTTCCTTAAAGTCTCAGTGTTTTCCAGCTGAAAATAGGGATAAAAATTCTACTCACAGACAGAGCAGTGGTAATGGGAAATACCATGGTTAGTGGAGAAAGCAGCAGAATAAATACTGTGAGGTAGGCACCAACTAACTGAACAGCAAGCCCTTTAACCACGCTGAACCTTCTTGCTTTGCCTGTGAAACGGACTAATCACACTTGTCCTATAAGCCTCAAGGGATTGCTCTGAATTTAAAATGAAATAAGGGGAAAGTACCTTGTAGTGTGTAAAGCAACTACCACTGCCACTCTCTAACTATTTCTGGTCTTCCAATCCTAACTCAAGAACCACAATCACAAACCAACAAAAGTAAAACCTAGGAAAAAGTTTAGACTTAGATCATGATCAGAACCAAGAGATTGAAGTATTAAACAAATCATACTTAAAACCTCATATTCTAGGCCAATTGAAGAAGAAAGGCTATTCAAATAGGAAGTCTGAAGGGTGGGCATTGTGCGACAGGAGATTAAGTCACACTTCAGATGCCCACTTTTCATTTGGAGTTCAGATTCTCAAGTCCCAGTTACTTCTGACGGAGCTCCCTCCTAATATGCCTGGGAAGGCAGTAGATAATGGCCCGAGTACTTGGTCCCCTGTCACCCACATTGGAGACTTATATGGAGTTCCAGGTAGGCATTTAACAAGTGAAGCAGTGGATGAAGGTGCTCTCTCTCTCTCTCTCTCTCTCTCTCTCTCCTTCTCTCTCTCTCTCTGCCTTTCAAATAAATATTTTTTTATTAAAAAACAAATGAAACCTGACCCAAGTACCTCCTTTCAATTGTAACAAACCCACTTTATATCAATACTAAAAGGAAGATAGGGTAAGTTATTTGGGTTCTCTCCACTCCTGTGTTGGGTACACCTCAGCCAAATCTCTTGTCTAATTGGACAGAGTGAAAGGTACACATTAGGAAAACCATGCAAACCTTTCCGGGGATGGGTTTACTGTCCCTGCTTCCTACAGGTAGATGGGTCTGAAAGGAACAACACAACTACATTGCCACTTCCTTGAACCCACCAGATTAAATGATTAAGACTCCTCAATACCCACCAAGAAAAAACAAATGGGACACTCCAATAATACAAAAGACTAAAGCACAACCCAATTTTTTGTAAGCACAACAATCAAGCTGATTCTAGAAATTATGTGGTTATTGTGCAGGGCAGCTGTGCCCTAACCCAGCCAGCAAGCCTGCCATTAGCCTCTTTCAACTCTTGGGCTTAGAATCAAAGGACCTTTCAACTTACAAAATTTGTCACAAGAAGTATGAGTCTTATTGTAGGGAGCTATGCACACACAATAGGCAGTGTTTGCCAGTGGGGGAGATAGCCCCTGACATTAGAGGCTAATCTGCTAGGGATAACTCTGGATCATTACATACTTCTTTTGAGAAAAGTAAGGTATTTCTTGGAACTCTGCATCTAAGGTTATGACATTAACTCTGAAGATCATATTACCTTGATACCTCATAATGAGAGTGACTGATCTTGCGATGTCATTTACATTTCACCATTTGAGCAGTTTTTTTTTTTTTTTTATCAGAAATTCATGGGGCCAGCACCATGGCTCACTGTGTAATCCTCCACCTGCAGCATCCCATGTGGGCACCGGGTTCTAGTCCCGGTTGCTCCTCTTCCACTCCAGCTCTCTGCTGTGGCCCAGGAGGGCAGTGGAGGACGGTCCAAGTGCTTGGGCCCTGCACCCACATGAGAGACCAAAAGGAAGCACCTGGCTCCTGGCTTCAGATTGGTGCAGCGCCGGCCGTGGTGGCCATATGGGGAGTGAACCAACAGAAGGAAGACCTTTCTCTCTGTCTCTCTCTCTCTTTCACTGTCTGTAACTCTACCTGTCTAATAAAAAAAAAAAAGGAAATTCATTTCTCCTCAAATTCCAAAATATACCATTACCTTATGGGATACAATAGGACTTTTTAAAAAACTTAGTTTTGAGAAACTAATAAAGCAAGAAATTCAAGAACGATTTTTTTCATTAGGTAAGAATTCTTCACTCTACCTAGTGCTGCACAAGAAGCTTTCCCTAGTTCATTTGGTTTTTGAAAATTCAAGCTACTAATGTGCAAAATTCAAGGTTGGTATTGCCCATCATTAACAGTTCTTTGATTTTGATTTTGAAAAATCTGTTTTCAAGGTAACTCCTCAGGAATGTATCACTGACATTGGAGGGGCACTTCCAGGTAGCAGCAATGCATGTGGAGTGCACAGTCTCTAACGGGATACTTACCATCCACTGTGAGAAGCCAAGACTTCTATTCAGTAACCCCTGCTCTGTCCAAGAAAGCACCCACCCATATCCTGCCCAAGTTTTCAAGAAGACGTCGGTCTGCCTCGGAGATCTCCTCCTTGGTGGGAGAACCGGGGCAATGGGAACAAGTGAGATGAAACTGAAGAAAGGGTATGCCAGAGGAAGGGTGCTGTAGCCCAGCTTGTTAAGCCACCTCTTGGGACACCAACAGCCCATATCAGAGTGCTGGTTCAAGTCCCAGTTCCTCCATTTCTTATCCAGCTTCCTGCTAATGTGCCTGGGAAGGCAGCACAAGATGGTCCAAGTACTTGGGTTCCTACCACCCACATGGAAGACCTGGAAGGAGTTCTTGGCTCCTGGCCTCAACCTGGCCCAGTCCCTTTGATGAGTGAAGCAGCAAATGGAAGACATCTCTCTCTCTCTCTCTCTCTCTCTCTCTCTCTCTCTCACACACACACACACACACACACATTCTGCCTTTCAAATAAATAAATATATATATATATATTTTTTTTTTTCAAAATAAAAGGTATGTCTGGAGCTTCACCAGAAACCATGTTTTTCTCTACTATTTCTTCTCAATATTGCTTTGTCCTTGTCTTACTAATGGTATCAAAAATTCTGAACCTTAAGTATTAATGGTATCTTTCTAGAGTCTGTTTTCTTAACAATAGACAATGAGTCAGTGTGAAATAGTCACTGAAGGGTAAACTTTAAGAGAGAGAGAAGCAGATTCATACTAGAGCAACTGTTGAAAAGCTTGGTTTAGAACTGCAGGGAATGCAGCAGTGGGTATGCCAACATCACAAGGGGCTCTGGCACTGTGTAATCCCCAAGTTCCTCTGAGGCCTGAGTGTAGGAGACTAAATCATGTCCCACTGCAGGGGAGGCTTTTGACATCCCCCAGTGTGAGGTCCAGGAAAGAGCCCAGAACCGGAAATCTTAGGAAATGCAGTATGGCTCCCAGATCAGCCATTTGCCTTGCTCTGCAACCTGAGATATGCTCCTTAACCTCCTTCTTCAGGTTTTGCTATGAGGATTAATTGGACAGCTGAAGAAGAATCCAGTGCTATGCCTGGCACAGGAGAGCTGAACAATAAAACTGTAGCTCCCTCCTGCTTCACATCCCAGTGAATTTGGTATGACTCCACCTATGGGTAGGGCAACCATTGCCTGAAACTATGAGCTGAGAAAAGTGACTTCATCTTCAATCAGAGATACGCAATACAATTTTATCTCATGATGCACAGTGCTCTCCAAAACGTGTTAGTCAAACCTACTGGCTTCCAGGGGTACAATGATGGGTCAAGTGCTGCACTGAAGAAAATTCAATTCTGCCTCCCTTAGGATCTCAGGCCAGCTTCTGGCAGTCTGGCCTCCAGCCTTGGAGAATATAAACAGCTATAACAGATTCTGGGCCCCAAATCCAACTTTAATTTACTGGTGACCTCATGGCTCTCAGGACTATTACACAGGACTTATCTGGAATTCACTCTTTGCGACGCCCTTTCTTTCATTGGATAAATCTGATGATCATGCTGATTTCTTGGATCTTTTTATGTAACATGGAATTTTTTTGGAAGTACTTATTGTTTTAATCAGATCAAGAAATACTTCTGGCACTTTATAAATAACTTGCAAGCATGTAATTTCTCAGTATACTTCTTTGGTAAACTAGTGACTATTTCACAATATTTTTTCCTACTTTTTATTAAATAGCTTAACTTTAATTCTACAGGTTAACCCCAAAAATGTTATCTAAATTTTGGATTTGGAAAGTTGTGAAAAAGTATAAAACCCCAAAACAGAAGGAGAAGGGTTATTTTCGCTTTCTCTAAATCTGGCTTCTGTGTCTTTAAAATGCGACTATTCTGGACACTCAATTCTACATGTGCACTTATTTACTGGGTTGTAGGGAGGCTGTAGACATATATATATGTATGTATATATATATGTGTGTGTGTGTGGAAAATGGGGCAAACTTTAACATAATTCCTTTAAAAAGCTCCATATTTAATAAAACTCCACTTGCATAGCCAATGGGAACTATACACTTCCACCAATTATTACTGTATTTCTAGATTAGAGGCAAAGTGCACAGAATTATGATACTCATACCCATTCCAAATAAAACAAGACTGACATATCATACACCAAAATATTTAAAACTATAAAATAAACTAACAAACTTTAAATAAAATACATTATCCCTCAATCTTGACCAATATTCCTTCAAAAAGTTTGGAAAGACAAGTTTGATTGTAGAATTCCTGAAGTCTTCTAAGCTCCACTCAAGAGTCTGGTGTCACAGGGCAGCCACACCATCCACTCTTTTTCCCCACTCCTTCCATCTCTGTCTCTGATTCGAAACTCAAGGGGCACAAGCACACACAAGAACACACTGACTCTCACATCTAATCTCTCTAGTTTTAATCCTCTGGACCAGAGGTATACATGTTAGTACACTGCCCCCAGGGAAGATAAAATAGGACCTTGAAAGAGAGCCCAGTGGCACTGTGGCACAGTGGGTAAAGCCGCCATCTGCAGTGCCAGCATCCCATATGGACACCAGTTCAAGACCTGGCTGCTCCATTTCCGATCCAGCTCTCTGCAATGGCCTGGGAAAGCATAGAAGATGGTCTAAGTCCTTGGGCCCCTGCACCCATGTGGGAGACCCAGAAGAAGCTCCTGGCTCCTGGCTTCAGATCGGTGCAGCTCCGGCCGTTGTGGCCAACTGGGAAGTGAACCAGCGGATGGAAAACCTCCCTCCCTCCCTCCCCCCCCCCCCCGGTCTCTCTCTGCCTCTCCTTCTCTCTCTGTGTAACTCTGACTTTTAAGCAGAATAAATAAATCTTATAAAAAAAGCAAGCAAGCGAGCCCAGGGCTTTTGGGACAGTGAACTCCTGGGTCCCAAGAACTCAACATGATCTAGAAAGGCAGGCAGGTTCCAGATGGCCCCATAGACCTCTCACCTTATCAAGGCAGAGATGGCTGGGAGACAGTCAATCTACATGCCCTCAGGGCCGGCTCTGTGGCATTCCATATGGGTGATGGTTCGAGTCCTAGCTGCTGCACTTCCAATCCAGCTCCCTGCTAATGTGCCTTGGAAAGCAGAGGAAGATGGCCTAAGTACTTGGGCCACTGCACTCACATGGGAGACCCTGAAGAAGCTCCCAGCTCCTGGCTTTGGACTGACCCAGCCACAGCCATTGTGGCCATTTGGTGAGTGAACCAGCAGATGAAAGATCGATTTCTTTCTCTCTCTCTCTCTCTCTCTCTCTCCTTCTGTCTTTGTATCTCTGCCTTCAAAGAAATAAATTAAATTTAAAAAAAAAAGAAAAAGAAAACAACCTGTAGACTTTTCAAGAGCTGAGCCCAGTCAGAACACCCTGTTACCCCAGTCTGGGAGTAGTGCTGGACACCCAAAATAAGCACTCCATATTCTTCACGGATAAGTGTGTACAGTTTCCAAGTCTCCAAAAGTGACTAATCCACATACATGGAGTTGTTCACCCTCTTTCTACTCAGTTCCCAAAATCCTGATTTCACACTCAAGGCACAGATTAAGTTGCTTTAAACTGACCAGTGATGCCCATTCTTCCAAATCCAATTGACCACTAGTATTTGCTTCTCATTACTCCTTTCTGGGTCTTCTTGACCCTCCCTCCAATAGCCCTTTCCTGTTTCCCTTGTGCTTCTACTTATCCTAGTCAAATTTATCCCCTCAAATGCCACAAGAGAGGTTTACTAAAGAAGTGTATGTGACACACCATCCCTTTCGTAGACCCTGCCAGTGATCCCCACAGACCCAGTGAAGAAGTTCAAGCCCCACGGAAATATCTAGTCCAAGGTCTATGTTCACTCTGCAGAAGGCTCTCCTTCTACTCCTTACCTCTATCCTGTTGCTCCTGCAATATCAAAGCCCTCCTCACATCATTTATTCATGTAATGAGTACTTACTGAATACACACAATGGGCCATCCACAAGGAATATTTTATGCCTTTGCATATGTGGTTTCTCCTGCCATCTCTTTCCCATGCCACCTCTCCCCCCTGATGAAAGACTCAATTCAGAACAAACACCTCCAGGAAATCATCTGTGAACTCATTTCCCATTACTTAAGACAAGTCATTCCTTTCTTCCATGGTCCCAAAGTATCCTACTTATGTCACGATGATTACATTCTTATTAAATTTTAACTAAAAATTCCACCTCCAAATTATGAAAAATCTGCATTTATATTCCAGAGTCAAACACCTAATGCATATTTACAAAATTAACTAACCTCAATCTGTGTTGGCTTCTGCTCAAATGCAACCTTCTCAGTAAGACTTCCTGTTGTTCTCCCTGAAACAGCAGTTCTCGGCCCCAGTTCTAGTCCCTATCCCTGCTCTATTTTTCTTTATCACACTAACTCCCTGACATTATATTAAATACTTATTTCTCTTCTCCATCTGGGATGTGAACTCCACAAGGCTAGAGACCTTGTTTATATTGCTGACTACTGAATCCCCAGTGCCTAGACTAGGCAGGCAGTCAATAAATAATGTCAAATAAAAATAAGAATAAATATAAGAATCACTAATCATGTGTGAACTATTTCAACTTCTTCCAAATCAATCATTTGTACATCAATACATCTACCACTCTTGCTGTCACTTATTTAACAGCTCTCTTTAAACTAACTTGATATTTCATTTAAGTAAAATTACTGAAAGGAAATTACACAGAAAACCAGTAAACTGAAGGCAACTGTAAGGGTAGGCATATAATTACTACATTCAAATGTCTGTGTATCTCCTAAAATCATGTTGCAGGCCAACACTGGTGCTTTCACTGGTAACCCACCACACTTGGGGAAATGTCGTTGACTTGATCAACAGACCTTCAATTCCCAACCGTGCCAGATCGCAGAGTATATTATGTATGCTTTTCACCTACTCCTGAGAAATATCCACAACCTGAAAAATTTAGTGCCTACACCCTAAGTATTTCTCTGTCATGGACGCTTCAAAGGCTCAGCCAAAATACCTCACTTCTCAGGTTGCAGAGAAAGAACCTTAAGCACACACAAGAGTTTTTGTGTTTTATTTTCTCTTTGAAAAAAAAAAAAAAAAGTCCTACAGAAAAAGAAACAGACTGAAAGTCCCATATGAATGGCTTCTACCCAAAGACTCAAGTCTCCATGTTGCAGCCTGAGACAGTGACAATTCCTAAACCTGTGTAACTCCTCAAGAATAGGAAATATAACCAACTGTCATTCAAACAATGGAGTCATAATATCGAAAAAATTAATCCTTGGTGCAAGCTTCCATGAAACTCCCAAATTCTTTTCACTTCAAACAGGACCATACTTAAGAACCACAATTTCAAATTTAGCTAAGATCTGTTTAAAAAAAAAAAAATCTCTACAACTAGTTAAAAGATCTGTCTTCAAACCCTCTCCCTCTTGGCAAAGAGGGAACACGAGATGTTTGTAGTCACAGAGAATCTTTCCAAGCATTCGTGAGAAATTGGTGGTTTTTTGCCTCTTAAAATGCTGTGACTATACACAAATATTTTAAATCTATTCCAAGTAGCTAGTCTCAGGATTATAAACAGACGGAGAATCAGTATGTTCCAATGTTGACATGGTAAAAGTGAAAACTAAGTTCAGCAGTTGCTGATGGTTTCAAAAGTGTGTTCTCCACTGATACACAGTGGCTTTTTTTCTTCCTTATTTTGAGCCATAGAGGATTTTTTTTCTTTGCTTGAAATGAAGCACAAAGATTCAATAGGAAATGAAAATTTACCAACATTTTAATAAAGCATCTATCTGTCATTACAGACAGATGGGTATGGAAATATGTATTAAAATGTTATTGTAAGAATAATAATATCCAATTTTTTTCCTACTGTTTGGCTTCAGAAAATTGTTCATAGTTGATCATGAGCATTTTTGAGAGATAGCAATACATAGAGAAGCAGTTTTCAAATGTGGTCTTGCAGAACTTGAAAAGTTTTGAAGTTTTTACAGGAGATGCATGAAGTCAAAACTATTTTTCTATGTTCCTAATAATATGACTGAGCCAACATTTGTACTGAAAATGCAAATGCAATGATAGATAAAGCAGTTAGTGGTGCCTTGTGAGAATCAAAGCAAAGACACCAAACCACATTTAGTCACTGCATGCTTTACCATAAGGCACTTGCAGTAAAAAAATAACACAACAGAAAGAACATAAAAATCATTTGCACTAAAGAATTTCTTGATGAAGTTATAAAACTATTAGTTTTATTTAAGCTTTTAAAAATATTGAATTTGGGGGCTGGTGTTGTGGCGCTCAACAAGTTAAGCCTATGCTTGCAACACTGGCATCCCATATGGGAGTACCAGTTCATCCGCTGGCAGCTCTCCTTCCAGTCCACTTTCCTGCTAATGCTCCTGGGAACACAGCAAATGATGGCCCAAGTGCTTGGGCCCCTGCCATCCACTTGAGAGTTCTGGCTCCCTGCTGTGACCTGGCTCAGACGTGGCTGTTGTGGCCATTTGGAGAGTGAACCACTGGATGGTCTTTATCTCTGTCTCTCCCTCTCTCTCTGTTGCCCTGCCTTTCAAATAAATAAATAAATCTTTTTAATAAAACAAAGTAACTACATTTTATTAAATCTTGACCCCTCTTACACATTCTTAATATTTTGTGAGATAAAAAGAGAAATTCAGATAAAGTTTTTTGCTGCATACCAAAGTACTATGGTTACATTCAGGTAAGGAATTTGTACAACTGTATGAGTTATAAACCAGACTAGCTGGTTGTTGTTTTTTATCCCCCAAAGAAAGCATTTTTACTTGAAATTACTCATACATCTGACATACTATGGTTATTCACATTTGGGTATTAGCAAACATTTTCTCAAAAAATGGAATTTAAAAGGTAAGTTTAGTACAAAAGATTTGAAATCCATGTAATTTTTTCAAAAAATGTATTTCCATGAACTTTTTGAAGATACTGTCACACTGTGTTACCAGTGATTAGATTCAAGCTTTCAAGTGAAAACTAGAATTTTGGAAAACTTGCATCCACTACTATGAGCTGGGCTTCTTAACTTTTTTTATAAGATTGATGGTAATATTCATGAATTTAAATTTTGGATACTGTATAATGAAATATGTACATCACTAAGCATAACTCAGTGAACCAACATTCTCCAAATGACCAATGTATGATATTGGCAAAATAATGATGGGTAAAACATCCATTTGAGGTTAAAGCTATGTCAATGTAATGGATGAAAATGGTCACTAATATTTCTTCATACTCCATATTGCAACTAACTTTTAAGAAATTACCACTTGTCAAATTATGGTGTAGTATCAAAGAAGAATATTCATACTTATCTGGAAAATTATTCAAGTACTCCTCCTTTATTTGACTACATATATTTCTGAAGCTTGATTTCCTTCATATACTTTCATCAAAATGACATAAAGCAACAGAATGTAATGTAAGTATGACAGTCCTGTCTTCTATTAAGTCAGACATTAAAGGAACTTGGAAAAATGTAAGACAGTGCAATTAAATATGTATACATATAAATATCATTAAATATTTTATTTTAGAAAAGACAGCTATTTCATCACTTTAAAATATTTTTCTATGTTAATATGTGATGATGAGCTTGCTATTGTCATTTTAAAGTGAATAAGAAATATTTTAAATGCTTCATTTTAATTTATGGCACAGTCAATATAGATAAGTCATATAAAAAATATCTTTGGATCCTTAATAATTTCTAACTGTGTAAAGGAGTCCTGAGACCACAGTCTGAGAAGCACTGATGTTGCACTGATGAGACAGGAATGTGTGGTTAAGAGGGAACCACAAATGGTGACCAGACCATTCATTGACTGGGTGACTCTGCAAGCCATTTCATTCCTCTGCGTCTGGGTTTTCTTATCTGTAGAAGTTACAACATCCTTTCACCTCAGCAGGCTCTTATGAAAGTGCAATGAAGTATCACCAACATTGTCTTTAACACATAATAAACCCTTAACAATTACTAGCTGCTAACATGGCCTTCATCTTGTCCTTCTTGGCCACTGTATTAAGTTGACAATAGTCAGGGTTGTTCAAATTTTTAAGGTCAGGATAAAAATGCCTTCTGAAAGAAAGAAGAGGACGCCCCCTCCATGGGCCCTATGACCACAGCATATCATCATCTCAGAAGCAGGAATGGTAAGATCCCAATTAGCCTGTGTCATAAGTCACTGCAATACTGTCTGACGCAAGGATTCCACCAAGGATTAGGCTTTCTTCTTCCCAATGGGTGCTGAAGGGGAGTGGGATCCAAAGACGGGAGAAAATGTATCACTTCCTAAACCACAAAAGTCACTTCAATTATCACCTGTGTGTGTGTGTGGGGGGGGTGTCCAGAGCATATTAAATTGTTCCCAGGTATAACCAATTCACTTTTGTAATGCTGTCAAAATTCAAATGCAGCTGATGCACGTAACCTTTCAAACTTTTTTCCATGATCTTAAGGAAAGACAGCCAGCCCTGTAGACAAAGCTGAGAAACAAAACCTCACCCCACTCCTCGCTTTTTTTTTTCTCTTTTTTTCCACTTACTCTTTAAGCTCTCTGGTGTAGGTATACAAACTACAAAAATAATTATTTCTCAATTTTCTCCTATTACTTTTTTCACAATATGAAAATATAAAGCTCTTTCCACTAGCTGCCTTTCTAATTCTTCTTTCTATTCCTGTTTCAGTGCAAAAAGAATTTTGCCAACGAAAGTGCTATAAACAGCCATGCCCTCCCTGAAAAAGGCAATATGCCATCAGCCTGACATATACCTCGCTTTTCCGCTCATTGTCAACACAGTGATTGATGGTGTAGTTCATTAATGTGGGACGATTGTCAGCTTTTCCTGAATAAATATAAAAAGAAACAAAGAAATCCCCACCCTTTTCAAGCCAGAGTGAATTATTTCCTATTTTCCAGGCTTAGGTTTAAGGATCCATAGGGCATTCACCTTAAAGTAAATAATGAACACACCCTTTCATGGAAGAAAGTTTTGGCTGAGATTTTATACATATACATGCACACACACATACACACAGAAAGAGAGAGAGAGAATAGGAGGTGGAAAGCATGATGTTCAAAAGGATAAAGCAATTTAGGTCCCTAAGTTGTACTTTAAAGCAATACTTCATCTTTAGTGTACATAGTTATGTAAAATGTGAGAAATTATCACCTTTGGAAACCTGTAAAGTAAAATGTATCTGTCATGTGCTTAAACCCTGCATAAAAAGTCACAAGGAAAGAAAGTGGTAGAGGGAATGGGTAGTTAGAAGTCTAATTTACAGCTGCATAGGAAATTTGATTAAAATCGGTTTATATCAAAGAAAGTTTAATGAAAACAACTAAACTAGATCTTTCCTTTTGATTTCCTTTTACTCCTGCTAGAAGTTAGGTATGTTTACGTTGCCTGATGCATTTACCTATATAAGCTGAAGAAAGGTGAGGTGGCTACAACGCGACCACATTAGCCCTTTCATCAAGAGGTGTTGTCTCAGTGATTACTCTCTGTGCTGGTATCCTTATCTTTCTCTCTGTATGAACTGTTGTAATTGGGGCTTTGCTAACTCCATTAGTCACAAGATCAACAAACACCATCGGGTGTGTCTTGCTTTTTAGTTTCAGTGTACAAAAAGCAACAACTGAAACAAAACATCCCCGTACATATGGTGCTCACACTCTGGGCATTCTGTTCCTCTAGATTTTTCTTGGGTGGTAATGTGCTAATGACAATAATAATTTATTCCGAAGATGTGCTAAATTTCTTGAGTTGAATTGTGAAGTATTTTGAATACCACTGGAAGGCACAGGAAACTGAGAAATGTGGGGAAAGCTGGCATTCTGCCGCCACTTGAAGATCAAATTTGATTGTAATAGAAGGTGATTGTTGAGAACTATAACCAACTTGGATGTATTTGGATGATTTCCCCTTAAAATGACAGCTTGCCTGGGTATTGGGTTTTCTTAGAGCACATAAGTACGGGTCTGTTTTAAGGATGCTCTAATCACTAGTAATGTAGGTAACAGGATTCAGTCTAAAAACAGCTTACATTTACTGAGCGCTGGGCTCATATCAGCAAGCGGTAGCTTACTCTTCACATATATTCTTTCGATCAATCTATATTCTAACTCTATTAGATGTGAACTATCATTACTCCCATTTTAAAGATAAGAATGACAGGGCTCAGGTTACACAAGTGGCTTCTTCAAGGTTATATATGAGTAAATGGCACAGTCAGGATTCTCACCCAATCATTTCTGACTCCAGAGCTAGAACTGAGCCACTAAAATACGTGCCTTCTAATTAAGCTGGAAATGTTGGGAGAGTTTCTCTCATGGAAAATAGCAATCCCACTAGGCTCTAAGATGCTTCTCAAAATGGTAGCACATTTGATGTCTCATTTCCTCCACACCCTAACTACATTAAGTCAGCAGAGCAGGTAACATTATGTTCCTTTTACAGATGAGTAGAAGAAAGTACAGAGAGGTTAAAGTACTGTCGTAAGGTTCAGCCGTTACAACTAAAATAGCTGGGTCCAGAATTTGGGTTTTTCCAGGACACTAGCATAGTATAAAGGGCAAAACAAAAACAAGTAAATCATCAAAGCTTATCAAAGTCACTGGAGGAGAGATAGTTGGTGTTGCCATATTTCATTATGCAGCTCCTTAGCTTGTCATATCCTAAATGCCATGTTGCTCCACTAGTTTCTCAGATCCATGAGATGACATATTATCTCTATGGCTTCAGCTGATGAGGTCCTGGACTTCCCAGGGTGAGAGAAGGCTGAGATCCCTGAGAAGTTGAGGTGAAAGCGTCAAGGCTGCTGGCAATCAACAGATAAATCCAACATGGTGGGAACTCTTCCAGGGAGTACTTAGTGTTCTGCCCATGCTTCTTAAAGAATCATAGCAACACTTCCTGAGTGTCCTAGAATAATGAAAATGAATTGTGGGAAACGGAGAACTTTAAAGAGAGGAAAATACCTCCTATAAACTGTAGGCTTTCCACATCACAGTGGCCCCAAGACTGCAGTATAAGTGTTTTCATAGCTTCACAGTAAATTAAGCTCAAAAACACCCTTGAAAACATCCTCTCACTTTTAAAATGTTAAGATGACAGAGACAAGAATTCCAGCCACATCTCTTTGACTACGAGAACTCACAGTAAGTAGTGTACAAATATCATCAGTAGGGAGAGTGTGTATACTTTCTGCTTCTTAAAGATGTGTTGAGTTGGAGGCCAATGAGGAATACAATGAATGAACCCCAATAATGTACATACAATGAATTTACTCTGCATTCAAAGGACCCTTTCTTCCAATTTTCTCACCAGCAAATTGGAAATTATATTTGTAACTTTATTTAACACTCTGAAGGTGCATTTCTCAGATCTATTAACTGAGTTGGAATGATTTCTTTCCTGTACATTTATTACAAGATGCCCAAGAGGAAGAAGAAATTAAAGAATATCAGAGTTGAGCATGCTTTTGCTTCTTCTGCATAAAAGGAAAAATAATATCAACTGTTGTAATAAAACAAAAATTATGAAGATAGAATACAGTGGTTCCTTAACCTTTTATGGGTGTAGACCCACTTGAGAATTTAATAAAAGCCTCTCCGCAGGAAAATTCTTGTTACTTAATAAAAAAGTTATATCCACTTTAAAAGTTGTACTGCCCCACCCCTGCAATCTAGCCTTGAATTGCCTACAGGTTAAGAAGCCCTGAATTATAACATCCTCAACACCATGAAAACTCAGTTCCTCTAATTGACTTGTCCCATTTGCTAACAAGATCAGAGATGATGTTCATGGTTTCGTGTTGCAAGTGCAGTGGTTATTGCAATGTTACTGGAATCCAAACCTTCTGACCCCACTGTGCCTCCCTTCTTCACTGGATGCGTTACTCAGTTTCTGTGGAATAGTACAGAGAATTGATTAGAAACACTGTTTGGGAGCTGCTTTTGCATCTCTGCCACTGAAGGTACAGATGCACAGTGAGGTGGGGGTGACCCATCGAGAAAACACCACGTGTTTCTCAGGGCAATCAAACCAGAAGGCTCAGACTTTCAAGATACAGCTGGGGCTGTAAAGGAAGCCAGAGTCTTTGGAGAACTGGGTGACACCATGAATAGTCGTGAGAGGATTTCCACTGGGGAAATGCCTGGTGCTGACACTGAGTCCTTCATCATTGTCCCAAGTTGGTGGCAACTCTGTCCATTTTTACAATCTAATTTTACAATAGATTAACTTTGAAAAGGTTTCCTGGTAAAGAGATTGTATGGGGCATATGAGTGGAACCAACCAATTCAGTCATTAGTGAGGGCAGCACTTTTATTCTCCTCTTAGAAAGAGAAATAAGTCAAGAAATATAATTAACAAATCAAGGCAACCTGGGAATCTTTCAGGTAATCCGCCTTTGATGCTGCCCAGAAATCAGGTTTGCAGTTTTACTAACTCATACAACTGATCACGGTCATACTGAGGGAGAGGACGTGGGGCTCCTCTAGGGTTGTCAATGATGATGAAATTCAAACACAGGATAAATGTGTAAGACTACATTCACCTCTACCCAGCAACACCTAGCACACAAAAGTGTTTGGTTCCAAAATCAAAGACAACAACTCCAATTCCAATTAACACAAGGTTTCTGTCTTACTTGTTCTTGCCTTATGAAGCCATAGAAATTAGTTCGACTTGCAAAATTCTGTTTTTAAAAACTCTTCCTATTTACATATGTTTTACTTCTCAAAAGAATGTCACCTTCCTATTAATGCAACACTTAACAAAGGCAATGTCAGAAATATGCCGTTGTTGGGGGCTTTGTTTCTCACTTGCCATGTTTTGATTGGGATCTGTGTTAATTCACATGCTCTCATTGTGAGACAACTGAAAATTTTCACTGTCAATACAGTTTCCTAACAATCTCAGAACCCAGGCAATTAGGTATAAATAAGTCATTGTCGACAAAATAGAGAATGTCACCTAATGTCTCCAATGAATAAGAGAAACAGCTGGAAAAGGAAAGGAAGGAGCAGAGAGAGAGAAAAAAGGGGACACAGAACTTCTTCACAGGTCCCAGAAAAGGGAAAAACTTTACATGCCTAAATAAAGACACCAAAAGAAAATAAACATGCTTGAGAAATCATTATCCAATACACTTTCAAGCCAACTCCTAAAAACAGCTTTTCTGAAATGCTTTTGGATGACTGTTTATATGTTAAAATCAACATTTAAATTGTGCTACAAAGCTTATTGTGCACTACATAAGCAGTTCTAAGACCTCTAGAACAACATAACTTTGGGTCTAATCCACTCAAAACACTCTCTCTGCACAAGAAAATTTGGTTCGCTTTGGTTGGGAAAAAGTGAGGAATGTGCTTGCCTCCAAGTTAGGAGAGGGTCAAGAAAGCATTTTTAAAATATATTCCCCCAGAAGTGACCAGCAGCCAGGGCCCTTACGTGCACCTGAGATCTTTGCCAGCCGAGATGCAGATCAATTCCTGAAAGAAGCATTCATACCTGGAATATGCATGTATGCTCCCCAAAAATGCACACTTTCAATTTTTTTTCAAATATAGTAGTTCAGAAATGAGAGGAGATGGAAACACATAAGCTCTGTTTATTAAAATCAGTGGTAAATATTATGAGATATAAAGAAAATCTTAGCAATCAGAGAGATTCCAGGTATATGACAAATGTTGGCATTGACTTAAGAAGTTACTTTCTCGAAACTGAAAAGCAACTTTCTGTGACAACATATGATAAGGACAGTGATTCATTTAATGACATGAGAGATATATTTTATTCTCTAATCTAAAAGAGTGATCACCACTTTTCAGGATATTATTTTACCTACCAGTGTGAACAACTCATTAGATATTTAAGAATTCAACAATATTTCTATTAAAACAAAGGTACCAAACAAAAGTAAAATAAAATTCAATCACCAGAAGTTTAAGAGGTAAAACTTCTGGTCCAGAAATTCTATTCTAGGAACCTATCCTAAGACTGAAATCAGAGTGAAAGCTGAAGATTTATATTCAAAGATATTCATAATTGTGATATTTATAACCCGAAAAGATTATAAATTACCTTATATCCAATAAATAATGTTAAATGGGATAATTACTCACTATTAAAATATTTTCCAAAAATGTTGTGATAACATAGGATATGTCATTTATCATTAGTAGAATATAGATTCAAAGCAGTAAATATGGATAACATATAAATAATATTTACTTACTTCTGGTTAGTCATACTCCTCAGTTTGTGGCACAGACACACACACATAACACACACACACACACACAGACATGAGTGCTTCAAAAAGTTCAGGGACAATGAAATTAAAAAGTTTATTTTGGTTCAAAAAATTTTGAAATCCATGCATACAAGGGGTCTTCAAAGAGTTCATGGAAAATACATTTTTTTAAAAATGGACAGATTTCAATATTTTACATCAAAATAAACTCATCTTTTAATTCCACTATTCCACACATGTCTGAAATGTATTAGTATATGTTATATATTATTTAAATTTTTATTTTAACTGACACACAAAAATGTTTTCTTTCACAGAGTAACACCGGATGTTTCTAAATATATACATATACTATGTAATGTCCAATCAGGGTAAAAATATCTATCTCTTCAAACATGTAACATCTGTTTATGATGAAAACATTAAAAATCCTTTCTTCTAGTTTTGTTAGAGACACATACAGTATATTACCATTATATACAGACCCCTATAATAGAACTCCAGATTTTCTTACTCCTATCTAACTATGGTTTGGCACCTGTTACTCAACCTTTCCCCATCTCTTTCCTGCTCTTTTCAGCCTTTGGTTACATGCCACATATGAGTGAAATCAGGTGGTCCTTGTCTTTCTATGCTTAGCTTAACATAATGGCCTCCAATTTCATCCATGTTGCTGCAAATGACAATATTTCATCCTCTTCATGGCTGGATAGTATTCTATCATGTATATGCACCACATTTTCTTTGTCTATTTATCAGTTGATGGACTGATGGTTAGCATTTCTTGGCTAGTGTGGATAATGTCCCAATGAACACGGGTGTTCAGATGTCTATTCCAGAGTGATTTCATTTCCCTTGAATACATGCTCAGCAGTGGGAGTGCTGGATCATATGGTAGTTCATCTGCAATTTTTTTGAGGAACCTCTATACTGTTTTCCACAATGACTGTACTAATTTACATTCCCACCTACAGTGTACAATGTGTCCTTCTCTCGACATCCTCACCAGCACTTGTTATCTTTCATCTTCTTGATAATAGTCAATTTAATTTGAAGAAGATGATACCTCAGTGAGGTTTTTATCTACATTTTATGTATAATTAGTATCTTTTCAAGTGCCTATCAGTCATTTAGGTGTCTACTATTGAGAAATTTTTTTTAAATCTACCTCCCATTTTTAATTGGATTATATACACTTTTTATTCTACTAGAAACAAAGGGGCAGATCATACAGAAAATTAAAAGAAGAAAAGAAAACATATTCCAAATGCATATCTCTGCATATTAGTGCTAATGAATTATTTTGGTCTCCTATTAAAACCTTCTATAATTTCCAAGTTTTCTATGACTTAATATCAGCAAAAGGATGCTTGCAAAATGTCAAAATGGCTTTGACTTCCATTAGTCTATATTCTAGTTAAAATGATCTCTTTTAGACTTCAGGATCATAGGATGCTGGCAGTACAAGGTGGGCTCTGGATTGCTCAAGGGGCTCTCTGCTACTCCATGACTGAGGACGGGAACTCAGCCAGAGAGACGCTACCCCAACCTCGAGTTCTCCATCCCCACATTGACTTATTGAAACTTATTGTCAAGTCAAGTCCTTTTCAATTACAGACGAGAAAAATTTCCCCCCAAAATTAAAGGTCTTGCCTAAGGTCACACAATTCATTACTGGAAGATTTCAAATTAGAACTCAAATGCCTTCATTCAGATTATCCTGTGCCAACTATGTGGCTCTGTCTGTCCAACAAAGAGTACACACTTTCAGTTCATTAATACTAGTAAGAGAGCCATAGAGAACCACACAATTTTCTTGTGCCATACTCCTCTTCGTTCTCCTCCCCCAAAACACATACACACACACATACATACTACTCAGTGGCTATAGAACTTGACAGAGAGCTTTATTTAAGAAAAGGCACTGGAAGTCATTTGAAAATGAAGTGTCAGACCTCCTTCATTATGTCAGTTTAGATCCTAAAACATCTTTGAAAATGATCAATTGTCTCCTTAATCTTGATAGTAACAATCATACTATGAATATGAAAAAGATGGCTGATCTAGTAAGGACAACTTCCTGCCATCCATGAGATAATTATTTTAAACAGCACATTAAAAAACTAGCAAAAAATTAGCTTAAGAATTAAATAGTAGAGGATGTAAGTACAGCTAACACTTGCTTTTTCATGCAAAGGAAATATGTACAAAACTTCAAAATTAATCATTTTCATCTGAGGAATATTTTTAAATATATCAGAACTTTCACTGCAATTATATTGTTTGCTTAATCACAATCTAAAATTTAGGCACTCCTTAACCTTCACACCAAAATATCAAATACAGGACTTAACACTCAGATACTAAGTTAATGCCGCTATCACATTTAAATAATCATGCCTGTTGAGTATACAAGTCCACAGTCTAATAGAGCAAAGTCTAACTACTGAAACAAAAGATTAAAGATATGCTAGGGCATGACATGGGCAAATTTTTAATAAGGTACCTAACCCAAAAAAGATCAATGATATCTTTTCAGAAGAGATAGACGGTTAGGTGGGTGGGTACACACAGACAAGGACAGAGTAATGCAATTTGCAGGATTTAAACCTGGTTAAATAATTTACCTAAAGAAGTTAGCAAAATTTCCATTTGCAAATGCAAAACCAACTTCTCCTCTTGCAACACCTTCAGTACTCTACCTGCCCATTACTCACACAATTGTTTCTCCAGAGTTCTATTGTTCCAAAAATTATTTATCTTCTTGCAAGCAAAGAGGAAATGGTCTCTGCTAGGTTAAAAACCCCGGAAAATACTCCCCAGAAGCATGACTAGTTTGCATCTTTTGGACAGCTAAGATCAAAGTGATTTTAAATGTTTATTTTTAAATAAGTCATTTACACTGATCTTGAAAAAGCCCTTTCACCCTTTAAGAACTGTATTTGCTTCTGGAACTGTTTCAGAGACCTACCAAAATCACACCGCACATTCAAGATGGCACTGTTGGGATTGTCAGTGCCTGATTTATCTGACACAATCTCAATGTCAGCTCCACAGGGAGTGCATCCAAAAGAAAGTAGGAAAGTGCACAAGGCTGCCCCTGGAAAGCCAGAGCCTCCATGAACCCAGCCATGGGATGATGCACGCCACACGGCTCTCTAATTGGAAAAAGCTGCAAAGAAACCATACCGCGGGGGAAATCATAAACGCTGTTTTTTGGGATCATTTAAGAAGGTAACCTTCATGAATCTCCAACTTCTGTTTACAGAGAAGGAAGTGACAACTTAAAGTCCCATTCTCTGCAAATTATAGACACACGCTGTAAAATGGTAGACACAAAATGCCACAAGGACATTGGGGGAGGCTGAGCCCCCACTCCTGTTCAAACCTGAAGGATGATTTGAATTGCATCAGGGTCACTGTATCTGAGGGAGTTTTTCCAGCCGCCTGACTTTATTTCACGTCTCAAACACAACGCTTCTTTTATGAAAACCCAGCTTAAATATTAATGTGTGTTTTCTTAAGGAAGTGGAAGGCAAATCAACTTCCTGGTACCCAGGGTATCTGATTTCTAAAATGGTCTAACACTGATTGTCACAGCTCCGCCAGATGTGAGGGGTGAAGCTCTGTAAAAAACAGAAAGGCTGGCTTTCAGGCTCACTGCTGTGCAGGTCCCACGCCTCCCCGAGCTGCATCCTCTGAGAGTATATTTTTGTTAGCCGGCTGCCGGAAGCCCTCAGCTGCTTGAGTTGTTTTGCGATCCTGTGAGGACCTTCCCAGCCCTACTGTCAGCCCTGAAAATAAGAGTGTTTTTGCTGGTATATTTCAGGGGGCTGGTTAAAGTAATAAGTATTAGCAGAAGCATCGCTGCTTCAGCAGAAGGGGCCAAGGAGTGAGGAGGACGTACAAGAGCAGGGCTCAGAAGTTTGCTAAAAAGCTCATTTTGAGCAAACCTTTGTTCTAAACACTCTTGTGACCTCCTGCATCCAGAAACAATGTCTTTTGTTGCTAAACCCCCCCTTCTTCTACTGCTGCGTTTGTTTACTGACATTTTCAATACCAGGCAATACAAAGAGTATTTCCTCATATTAACTCCAAATGTCACAAAGAACAAAATTTGGTTCTAAAGAAGCCTGTCTAACCAGATAAGATGCCCTCAGCTAAGAAAAAATATAATGAAAACAAATCTCGCTCTTTAATGTGGGCCACACAGCCCCAGCGGAGCCTCAGCTCTGCCTTTCTTTCCATGTCACTTGGAAGGAAGCCGCCCGGCTTTGCATCACTCTACCCAGGCAAGGCTGGTCACCATGACTCCAGTCTCTGCTTAGAAAACGCTCATGTGGGACTTGTGTGTGACCTAGAGTCTTGTCGCCCACTCTCGTGGGCTGAACTGCATTCCCTGCCCTGCTAAATTCTATGCTGACGTCCTAATTCTCGGTGCTTCAGATGGTGACTACATTGGAGATGGGGCCCTCACATAGGTACTTAAGATTAAAATTAAGTGAGATCATTGTGGTGGGCCTTAATTTAATATGCCTGGTGGCCCTCCAAGAAGAGGAGATTGGGACACAAACAAGCCTAGAGAGGAAGTCATGTGAAGACACTGGAAGAAGATGACATCTACAAGCCAAGGAGCAGGGCCCTCAGAAGAAACCAACCTTGCCAACACCTTGACCTTGGACTCCTAGCTTCTGGAACACTGAGAAAATTAATTTCTGTGGCTCAAGCCATATAGTCTTCCTAACTTTGTTAAGACAGTGCAAGCAAACTAGTACATTGACCAAGCAACTGCTAAGCTTTAAAAAAACAAAATGTCATTTTAAGCAGAACTTCTGAGTTACCAGAGGATGATTCATAGAGAATGCATAGATTTTCAAATTAATTTATTCTGCAAGTATTTCTTTCTTTCTTTCTTTTTTTTTTTTGACAGGCAGAGTGGACAGTGAGAGAGACAGAGAGAGACAGAGAGAAAGGTTTTCTTTTGCCATTGGTTCACTCTCTAATGGCCGCCGCGGCCGGCGCACCGCGCTGATCTGAAGCCAGGAGCCAGGTGCTTCTCCTGGTCTCCCATGGGATGCAGGGCCCAAGTTCTTGGGCCATCCTCCACTGCACTCCCGGGCCACAGCAGAGAGCTGGCGTGGAAGAGGGGCAACCAGGACAAATTCCAGTGCCCTGACCAGGACTAGAACCCAGGGTACTGGCACCGCAAGCAGAGGATTAGCCTATTAAGCCGCGGCGCCAGCCGCAAGTATTTCTTAAGCACCATGCTGAGCAAAGGGGACATGGTAGTAGGCAAAAGCAGACAAAGTCCCTGCCCTCCTAGAGTTTACAGACCACAGAGGGAGGCAGACATCAATCAGGCAGTCCCCTAAGAAATGTATATTATAGTTCAAGAGCAGCACTCTGAAGGAAACTGATCCAGTGATGTGGGAGCGAAAACAAAGGAGCCTGGTCAATACAGGGCCTCAGAAAGGCCTTCCTAGTGATGGGATTTGAAGAATAAGAAGCAGGCATGAAGGTAGAACAAGAAGAAGGCTCCCAGGATCAAAGAATACAACTACAGAAGTTCTGAAGGCAACAGGAAACACGAGTGGAACTGGAAAGTCAAAAACACTGGACTGAAGTCCAGGTTGAAGTCACCAAGGCAGAACAAGGACCGAACACCAGAGCCCTGTGCATTAGGGGACTTAATCCAAATAGGGTCATCCTATATTTTACTTCAATATCCAATCCTTGCCTGTTTTCTGCACTAACTTCTCAACCTAGCACTAAGGACGGAACGCACTTAATCACACACACATTCTCTAACACACACCTCCCAGTTAAAGGTGTTGAAGTGTAATGACAGACTTCAGAATTTCAAAGAAGAACAGGAACCTCTGGCTTAAAAGTCTGCCTCTCTTGGGGCTGGTGCTATAGTGTAGTGAGTTGAGTCTCCATCTGCAGCGCTGGCATCCCATGTGGGTTCCAGTCCGTGTCCTAGCTGCTCCATTCCTTCCAGCTGCTCCCTGCTGATGGCCTGGGAAAGCAGTGGAAAACTGTCCAGGTGTTTGGGCCCCTGCACCCCTTTGGGGGATCGAGAGGGGGGTCCTGGCTTCAGATTGGCCCAGCCCTGGCCATTGCGGCCATTTGGGGAGTGAACCAGCAGACGGAAGATCTCTCTCTCTCTCTGTCTCTCTGTGACTCTGCCTCTCAAATAAATAAATGAATATTTTTTCTAAAAAAAAAAGTCTGCCTCTCTTTTAAGTCTAGTTCAGTGACTATGTGAATATAAATAAAGATCTATATGAAAAAACTTACAACTAAATTTCTCCTTGATGAATAAATTCCACATTTATGCCAACACCTGGCTTTGTAAGTACACAATGTGAAATTGAGTCCTACAAGGAAAAGGGATTAACTGTACAAGTATCAATAGAAAGGAAAACTGTCTTTTATGATTTCTACTCCAAACCTTTTAGAATTCATGATCAGTGAACCTTACCACCTTCACTTGACATGAAAAGAGGTATTACACTAAAGTGACATAGGACTCAAAAATATTACTTAATAAAGAAAACAGAACACAAAGGAGAAAGTATAGAAAATAAGCATCTTTCTCTAGTGACTACATTGTCATGTTCACAAAATGAGCAGAAAGAAAAAAAAATTGAGGGGCAGGCACTTGGTGTAGCAGTTAATCTGACATTTGGGATGCCTGCATCCCAGACAGGAGTGCCTGGGTCTGCGTCCAAGTCCTACTTCCGGATTCCAGCTTCCTGCCAATGCACACTCTGGCGGGCAGCACACGATGACTCCAATAGTTGGGTCCCTGCCATCCATGTGGGAGACCTGGATTGAGCTCCAGACTCCCAGCTTCAGCTTGGTGCAGCCTCAGCCATTGTGAGCATTTAGGAAGTAAACCAACAGGTGAAAGAGACATTATTTCTATCTCTCTCCCCTTTTCAGACAGAAATAAATAAATATTGTTTTAAAAAAGAAATACAGGAAGATTAGTAATGTTACAGCTAAAAGTAGTAGTGAAGTTTTTGAATGATGCCAGCTATAAGACACATAGTAAATGCTTTCTTTAGGGCCTTCTTTATTCCTCACAACATACCTGAAGTTAGCAATTACTATCATTCTCATTTCCAGCTTACAGGTGAATAAATCAAGAGGCATCTAAGTGACTTCTCCAAGGTCACTGCGATGACTAAATCTACTGTTGATCCCAAATCAGTTTTCTCTTTCATCTGAGGTGATAACATCATCAGTATTGGTCTGAGACCTTGGCTGTCTAGCCTCCTTTATAGCTACATAACCACACGGCCACGCTCTAGCAAGTGAGTTGAAACCAGAATGCTAGGCACAGCACTCAGTGCCATTAAGAGGAGAAGTCTGTCCTGTCCTTTCCATCCTCCATTCTGCTTCTAGGAACGCTGCTGTGATGGCCTCAATTCCATCAGACGGCAGGGGTAAAGCTACCCTCCATGAGTGGCAGAAGAGTGTAGCAGAGGTAGCCTTGCTGGAGGTTTTGTGTAGCATGACTTCCTCCCCATCTCTAGGCTGCTTACGCTCAGGTTTCCTTTATGTAATGGCTTACGTGATGGCAGTAAACGTCTGTCTTATTTAGGTCACAGTTTCACTTTGTGTTGGATTGAGCCAAGGGTTCCCTCACTTGCAGACAAGTCTAATCATAGCTAATACATCAACCTAAAGAAAAGTCTGACATCCTGAGCAAATTACTGAACTTCTCTCCATTTTCTACTCTGTAAAAGAACATGAGTAATACCTACCACAGGCCTGCGCCGCGGCTCATTAGGCTAATCCTCCGCCTTGCAGCGCCGGCACACCGGGTTTTAGTCCCAGTCGGGGCACCGGATTCTGTCCCGGTTGCCCCTCTTCCAGGCCAGCCCTCTGCTGTGGCCCGGGAGTGCAGTGGAGGATGGCCCAAGTGCTTGGGCCCTGCACCCCATGGGAGACCAGGAGAAGCACCTGGCTCCTGCCATCGGATCAGCGCGGTGCGCCAGCCGCAACATGCCAGCCACGGCGGCCATTGGAGGGTGAACCAATGGCAAAGGAAAACCTTTCTCTCTGTCTCTCTCTCTCACTGTCCACTCTGCCTGTTGAAAAATTTTAAAAAATAAATAAAATAAAATAAGAAAGAAAAGAAAAATAAATACCTACCACAGAGCATTGTGTGAAATAAATATGATATGAAGTCATTGCAATATCTAGCACAGTCCCTCAGTAAATACTAGCTCAAGCAACAAAACTCACAATAAACTCCACAGAGCTGGTAAAAGTCACCGCATTCTCTTGCACTACGTTCACAAAGCTCCAGCCTCCAGACTGTACCTAGAGCGAAGGGCTCCCTAACTGGCACTCTTGAGAATTGCAAGTGCTCATCTTGCAGTTGATTTTGAAGCTCCTCCTAGAGATAACATGAGCTTGTCTTCAACTGAGAGAAAGCACCTGGGGGAGGTGAAATGTTGGTGGATCCTGAAGCCAGCAGCCTCAGGGCAGGTTTTTGTTCCTTTCAGACTGCCTGTCTCCTGCCACCTCTACTTCCAAAGAATGCCTCAGACTGGCCAGATCTCTGTGTCCCTAAGTTCAGCCAGGCTGGGGCTGCCTGAGAGTTTTCTTTCCACTCTACCATCCCCACATTAAGAATATACATTATTCTTCAAGCACTGAGGACAGTGCTTTGTGCCCAAACACCTGGAATGGTGCACAAAGAACTTCGACAAAGAGGACCTACAGGTTCGCTAAAAGTCAGGTCGCAAAGACAGCATGGAAGGCAAAAAAAAAAAAAAAAAATCATAAATAGCTCAAATTACCCTTAAAAATCACTTATATCATCCATGAAATATTACACATGTGGATTTGTTTACAATCCACTAAAATTTGAGAACCATTGGGCTGGACTAAAGATAGGAACAAACAGAAAATCCATATGCTCCTATCTGGACATTCAAACTGCCCTGTCTTTATGAGAACTGTTAAATCCCTATCATTTCTGGGAATGGGTGGAGAGTAAAACATTCCTCCTTGCCCCTCTAGATATTAAGTACATAAAGTAGAAGTGTGTTACTTGAAGAGAGAACTAAACGAGATGGTGTCTGTGAAAACACTCCATATAGAACCTAACAACTGGAAAGCAGACCAATAATATTTCCTAGGTTTAATCTAGAGCTTGCTCAATTAGATCCACACATGGTTCTCTGAAAAGCTCCAAAGAAGAATTTGGCCAGTCCCTTCCCCTCTTTCCAACTCACTGTTTGCAGCTATAGACCCCTGACTGTCTTCTACCTTCTTGCCTTTGGGAATTACTCTCTCCTGGATTAGCTGCATGGGGTAGCGGTTGAGAGAACAGATTAGGTACTAAATCAGTGGAATCAGTTAAAACATCAGCTTCAATCTAACCCAAAAAGAGATTCCAACGGTGATATGACAACTTCTCTTCATTTAAGCAAATTTAAAATGCTTGCTTTTTTTCCCCCCAATATAAATAAATTTTAAAGCAAAATTACCGCAAGTAAAAGAAATGTCATTCCCAAGAGTTCACCCTGTCTTCTGAAGGTGCCAAGGTACCAAGGGCTCCCTGCCCATGCCTTGAATACCAGATGTCAGTGTCATCTCTTCTGGGACTCAGGCGAGGACAGCTGGGTGCACACCTACCAGCCAATCAAAATCTGAGCTCAAGGTGTGAAATCCATTTTTAGCTCTATCCTTGGATCAGAACTGACCTGGGTGGAGAACCTACCAAAAAGGCAGATCTTTCTTGACCTTTTGGTTGGCCTAAGAAGAAAGAACAGATATGTAGATAACTTCACGAACATTCACCCACAGAAATCCACAAACACACTTGGAGATGACCTTAGAAAAAATTCAGCTCAAACTCTCTAGAATAATATGTCCACCAAAAATAAATACAATAGAAGCCACAGACACGTAACCAGTGAAATTCTAAATGTTCTTGGTAGCCACAATTCAGAAACAGAAAATGACCAGAAAGTTAGTTTTAATGACATTCTACCTAACACATCATATCCAAAATATTATCATTTTAACACTTAATTAATATTTTAAAATATTAATGCACTTTTCAAAATCCAAGCTATTTTTTTACACTTACTGTATATCTCAATCAAACTAGTCCCTTTTTTTTTTTTTAGCATTTATTCATTTTATTTTCATCCAGTTGAAAGGCAGAGCAACAGAGAGAGGGGGAGAGAGATCATCCATCGGCTGATTCACTCCCCAAATTCGAGCAACAGCCAAGACTGGACCAGGCAGAAGGCAGGTACCTGGATCTCTGTCTATGTCTGCCAGGTGTGTAGCAGGAGCCCAAGCCCTTGAGCCATCACCTGCTGCCTCCAAGGATATATTAGCCGAAAGTGGGATCAGAAACACAGCAGTCAGGACACAAACCAGCACTCCAATATGGGATGTGGCATCCAAAGCAGCAGCATAACCACATCCTCACCCCTCAAACTAGCTACTTTTAAGTGCTTAACAGCCACACCTACTGAGCAGCTACATGTTGAACAGCACAGATCCAAAAGAAAGGTGACAGGCTAGGAACCAACAGATTAATTTTGTTTTGGCTTTTGTTGTGGTGTGAATGTTTTTAACTAGTTGCCATCATTTAAAGGCAGATTTCACATTAAAATATCATCTTCTGGCTTTAGAAAAGTTGATTCTGGTGACTCTGGTTTCAGACTCTCCAATAGCAACAGGCAGATCTGAGAACCGGCTGCAGCTCCCCTCTTTAGAAGCCGCATTTGCTTTCCAGTTTGCCACCTCTCTCATTCCCCATTACTTCAGTACCTTACACTTCCTGCCTGCTCATATCCCAGTAGGTAGCATAAATAGCAAAGTCACAACCTTATGGAGATAACATCAAAACTATTGGCTTGTTTAATGTGGAAACTTTTGAAAAAGAAATGTATTTATGTATTTGTCCTTTATTTGTTTTCTTACCACTTACCATTTATGTTACCATGAACTCTGAATTTAAATAGGGTCATATACACAAAGAAGAAACAAACTCTTGCTTATTGATTTAGGAAGAGACGGAAATCAGCCTAGGAAAGGAAGTGATCTTGTTTACTGTTTTTCAAATAACTTAAGACACAAGATTGAGAAAGCAAAGGGGCATTAGAACACCTTCTTATTCAAATCCTCCCCTAAAAGGTTGGTCTCTAAAAATACTAGTGTAGATAGAAACAGTCTTCTCTCTGTGTCGAAAATTTCCCATGTATTGGTCCCCTCTGAAGCTCCTGTGAGTGTTTCTCAGGGGTTCATTTCCCGTCTCCACCACTCCACCAAAGCCTCCTGGCAGGGCTATGACCCCTCTCAGTACCCATTTTCATCCCCACTTTCTTCCATCTTTCCTCACACTAGACTTTTAAGGATCTTTCACCACTTTTCCCTGCTGTTTTCTCTCCTATCAGATCCACCCAAAGGCATCTACATTTGATCCAAGGTCTCAATCAGAGCTTTAAGTGATTCCATCATCTACCCTAGTGGTCCCTTCAGATCAGGCCAATAATAACACTAACAACACAACAATGAAGTGGATTCAACTGTGACGTGAAAGTTAACATCTGAAGTCAAAATAGCAATATAAAGTCAAAATATTTCTGGAAGGTCCCTTAAACTACTTGTACAGTGCAGAATACATGCATCAACAACTTTATCCATTAATATCTGTGTACAAAGTTCTGAGTAGCAGCAAGTTCATGTCTCAGGCCTTTGAACACATGGACACACAGTGAATGGAATGGAGAACATTAATCAAACTCTTCTCATTCTCTTATTCTTCGTTTCTCTGTTTTTGGATTGAGTATACATGAAACCAGGAAGATAAATGCATGCATAGTGAGAAATAACTGTGATAATGACTTTATAATATATATATCGCTAGCTCAGCATTTATAGCGTGCTAGGTCCTGCACCAAACACTTTATAAATACTCTATGCTTTAATCTTCACCAAGACTCTGTCCCCATTCTTTTTTACAGGAACAGGCTAGAAATGGTCAAATCATTTGTACCAAATCTTGTAGCTAATTATTAAGTGGCAGGGCCAGGAATTGAGTGTGTATCCACCAAATAGGCCTCATTTTCAACAATGCAGCCAAAATCCACAACCTCACTCCTCATGACTTGCGGCTATGGACAGAAATTTGATGTACTTTTCTCATCCATTGAATCTGGGCCTTCACTCACATCCTCTCCATGAGAATACGAGCCACCCCAGATCTTGGCGCTATCCTAGAGTCCCTTTTCTCCAAACAGTTCCGTGTCTTCTCCAATCAGTGTGCGTGCAGTAAGTGTTTACAGATGGCGAGTGTTTAGTACCAAAAGTTCAGGAGACACCCAAACCAACCATAATTCCCACGACTAGAGAAACGTTTTAAAATGTTTATTATTTAGGGTCTACTGGGGGTAAAACTCCCCCTTTCCTCTCAAGACTCCATGAGAAAGCACTTTACTAAGCCACCACATAATTTACATTTTCTCATTTTCTCCTATAAAAATTATAAATCTCTATATAATTTCCCACAACATTTAACAGGAGAATATTTAAACTAAGAAATGTCTTGTGGATATAAATGTCAGCCTCATATGACTAAGTTTGGCATATTACATAGCTAAATAATATCCTAGACTTCCTGTGTGTATCTGCATAACAGTACTGTAAATATAAATGAAAAAATAAGTAATAATTTATGAAAACTGATTTGCATTTCCAAATATAAAATGTGTAAAATCCAACTAATTAGCCAGAGTGAGGGCTGAGGTGTTTCTATAGCAACTATAAAAATGCTAAATTATTTTTTCTCCAAAGTGTTTTATATCTGCCTCATTAATGTTTGTTTTTCTCATTTGTTTTGTGGATATTTCCAAAGTGAAAGGTTTCAAAGATTGCAAAGATTCTCTGCTTTATCACAAAGTTCAAGAACAGTTTCTCACTAAGAACTGTCTCATGTGCTGCCTGCAATGTGTATTAAAACTATATTTGGGAGAGTTTCTTTCATGCTACTGCCTTCATCCTTTGTTCTTAGCCTCCTCTTAAATTCTTTTCTTTTCATGCCCCTGATTGTTCTCGGTGCATCTCTGTTAAGGAGATGTTAACCTAAGGTCAGTTTTTTATCTTGCATCCTTTGCTGCCACCCTGATAATTCCTGAGAAAGTCTGATCCAAGCAGGCAGACTCCAGCTGAAGATAACACAAAGCTCCTAGGAACACCGAGGGAGTTTGAGCAATCACCTCAGCCCCTGGGTCTCAGTTTCCCCACCTAAAAATGAGGTGCACGGACAATGCACAGACCCCCCACCCGACCCAACAAAACCAGCCCAGCTTAAACTTGTGGCCCTCCAGCTCCCATGAAGCAGCAGTTCTGAACGATGGGTCAAGTTTTCAATTGACGGGCTTCAAAGGACCATGAGTTCTTTGAATTCACAGCAAACATGTTTTTATTTCAGTGGCAAGGTGCATGAGCATGTCTGCACTGGGCTCTAACTTCCTTGAGAATGGGAGAGGCTCTTACTTATTTGTGTCCTCAGAGCCTAATGTAGTGCTTGCCAGGAACAAAGGTCTGCCTTGACCTCGTAGGCTTCCACGATGCCCCCCATACCTACCTTGCTCAATCCTCTCCAAGACTTCACTGTCCACTGAGGGGGGCAGGTTCCTATGTCCTCGCCCCTCCTCCTGCAGGTCAATGCCCAGCTCAAGGCCCATTTTCTTCCCGCTCTGCTGCAAATTTACTTCACCTGCTTTGCTCCTGCTTTAAAATCCTCTCATGGGTTGGGCGTTTGGCATAGCAGTTAGAACCCCACATGGAATGCCTGCGTTCCATAGGGAAGGGCTGCACTTAGAATTCTGGCTTCCTGCTGTGTGCACCCTGGGAAGAAATAGATGATGGCTTAAAGGCTTGGATCCCTGCCATTTATATGGGAGACCGAGACTGAGTTCCCGGCTCTTGGCTTCAACCTGGCCCAGCCCTGGCTACTGTAGGTCTTTGGGGAATGACTCAGCAGACAGAAGATTCTCTCTCTCTCTCTCTCTCTCTCTGACTTTCAAATACATAGATAAACATAAATAAATAAAATTTATTTTTATAAAAACTCCTACACTATAATCAACCCAACATAATCCAGCTACAATAAATTTACCCAGTCTGTCAGTTTATCCTTCACAACTGAGACAAGAGTCAGGGCCAAGGATTCTTCCCTCCCTCCAAAGCACCTAGGACAGTGAAAGTCAGACACACAGAAACAAAACAGATGTTCAACAAATATATCTGACCAAGGCAAATTACGGAAGTAATTAATAACAATTATTTATCTATCAGCATTTAATTTATGCAACAGAAAGGAGATAATATATATAATGCAATAATAACATAATATACATGAATATACTTATTATGGCAACCTACTGATCTTATTTCAGTGAATGCTTTCTGACTTTTGACCTCTTTCAGAGAAAACAGGCACCTATGTGTACATCTGAATGTCGCATTCACTCTTTGCAATGCTAGAGTCATTAATTCATGCCATGTTCATTACTCATGCTCAGCAGCAACTTTGAATTTATTCTCAATTTTTTTCAATTTCTTTATCTCAGTAAATTGAAACTGAAGACTTTAGTGCATGATTATTCTCTAAAGCAATCTCTTGATGTTTGATTAGATGTTGGCAGAGTTAAATAAGAGTTAACAAAGCAACCTATCTTGGAGGAGATTCTAGTACTCTCCCATCAAATAAAAGGCAACCACTTGATAGGGGGAAAAAAAGAGGCACTAAGAATTATAATGCTGAAGCTTATAATTGCTATTATTTCCTAATAACATGGATTCCAAACAGAACTATCTCTGACAGTCTAACGCTAATTCTCTAACTCTGCCAAATTCCCAGCAGAACAACAGGGTATGAGCAGCCAGGGGTATGTGTGTTGTTGCATGCCATTCATGAATGCAGACTATTCCATGTGTGAGCACACAGACATATGTGTATACAAAGACAAGTAGGCTTTGCCCAAAAATACCCAGCTCCACTTAACTCTAAGCCAAGTTTACGCAAACCCTAAATCCTAGTCTTTTTGTTGAGTGTTATTTATACCTTCAGCAAAGCACACGGCATCACGTCTGAGTGGCGGTGAACAATGAGGATCTCCTTAAAGGACTGTACTCTTGACAAAGAGCATACACAACCAGCCCAGCTGGAAGGGACTCACTTATAATGCCCCTTTAGCAGTGGCTGTAATAATTTAATACCATTAGTCTCAGTCTCAACTGTAAATGGCCTTAATGGACCCTGTGGTGTTCCTTCAGATTATGTACTGATATTGGGGCACAGCTTTTATGCTCGCATTACCGCTGCTAATTGTAAAGCGCTTGTGTCGCATACACTCAAGTGTGGCAATAAGCGTCTTCAGTTAACTTCTTAAGGGCACAGCTTTAAAAGCAGCATTTGTCAGTACGATAAAAAAGCCTAGAGTGTTTCATCTCAACGTCGAGGGGGATCCAGCAAATCTGATTGCCTCGTTCTTACTTCTTTGCAACAAGCACTGTTGCTTCAAAACTTGTTAGCAGCCATCTCCTCAAAGGATTTATTTTGATAGTTCATGAACGTGTTGTCACACAGCATAATTAAAGCTTACAGAACTATTATCAAAACACAGAGGAAATGTGCTCGGGGAGGCTGATGGCTACCCGGCCGCCTGTGTCTGCCGCTTCCCACAGGATGTGCACTGACTGACCAGCTGGCTCCCAAGTTCTGACACTAGGCATATGGAGGAAAGTCAGGCCTCGGGGTAAAGTGCGCGGGCAGGCTTCAGTGAGCAATCAATTACAAGGAACAGCCAAACCCCTCTTGGTGACTGTATATATTCCCACCATCACACACTGCCAGCTTGCCTCTATTTTGAATGCCATAAAACTTGTGGGGAGCCAGCTCATGTGAAATTCCTAAAGATATATGGTAGGGATTAACCATAAAAACACTAATTAAGGATGGGCTGAGGAATGAGAAGACAGGTAAAACGGCTTTCTGCCTGACCGTTTGTATATAAGAAAGAAGGAAGAGAACTAAAAATGGAATCCTCTCTGTTTGTTTGCTAAAGACTGGCCACTGGGATGAGGCATAGGACTGCTCGGGCAGGACAACATCATGTGTTCCTCTAAGGAACTCTCATCTCAATGGTATTTGAAGAGACACAAATGGACAGAGAGGAAAAGGAGAAAAAAAAAAAGGCAAGAAGAACTTTTGTACTTAAAGTTTCTTTTTTTAGCATTTGACTTTTAAAAACTATGTTTAAAAACTATTTTTTAAAGTCACCAAGTAAAAATGCAAATAGGAATTATGAAATTAAACAATTTCCAAACAGCCCTGACTTTGGACCTTGGCTTCCCAGTTCTCCCCCCAATATAGCTTGTTTCCTCTGCGTTGGGAACCGGGAAAGCTTGGGATTCTGGTAATCTCCCACAGTGAAACGCAGTAATAAAATTGGTGGTTCACTTGCAGAAAAGGGAACTTGAAAGCAAATATTAATTTATTTTCTATAACAAGGGTGAGAATTCTCACACTAAAAAGAAAGCTAAGTTTGTGCAACTTGTTCATGCAAATCACTTTAGACGAAAGGAGGAGTCAATTAGGTGCTCTCCTCTTTTAAGACTGATGAATTTAGTTTAAAAGTCAGAGTTAAAGAGACAGAGAGACATAGAGAGAGGGATCTTCATCAGCTTGTTCACTTCCTGGATGTCCAAAAGAGCCTGTGCTGGGCCAGGTCAAAAACAGGAGCCAGGAGCTTCATCTGGGTCTCCCCCATGGGTGGCAGGGACCCATATACTTGAGCCATTTTCTGGTGCTTTTCTCAGGCACATTAATAGGGAGCTGGATCAGAAGTGGAGCAGCCAGAACACGAACCATCACCCATATGGGATTCTGACATCATAGGCAGTGGCTTTACCTGCTACACCACAACCCCAACCCCCACAGTGCTCTCATTTGTGCACTATGATGG
Source organism: Sylvilagus floridanus (assembly GCA_949820135.1). NCBI lineage: Eukaryota > Metazoa > Chordata > Mammalia > Lagomorpha > Leporidae > Sylvilagus > Sylvilagus floridanus. Next base: position 43,696,315 of record OX463241.1, read on the forward strand.
TTATCTGATAGATAGGGTACTACAGACCTTATGAACAGAAATTGTGCCTAGTGTACAGATAAGAATACCTAGTTTGGACTAAATCAAGCAAGGTTTTTCCACTATTAAGAAAAATGCTGAACTTCAAGCCCAGTTCTGTCCAATGCCCATGTTGTGCTTTTGCATTGTTGTCTCCACAGTCTTTGCACCCCAGAGATACCCTTGAGTCTGCTGCATTGTATCCTAAAAGGATACTCCCAAGGAGTTAAGACTTTGCAATAAAACAGCCCTTCTTTCATCAAATTACACTGGCAAAGTTAAAAATTTATATATTTTCTAACAAGAAGGTAGTGACAGGAAGAAACACACTTGATTAATTTTTACATTTCTTTTTATTCATAAAAATGAACTTGTAACAGCTAGCTTCCATACCACACACTCTGTCTGAATTTATAAGGAAACTCAGATGCATGCTGAAAGAAGTCACAAATGTATTGCTTTACCATGAAATAGCATGAAGTATGACAGAGGAAGCCCACTGATGGGAAATGAATCCATGTAAAAACAATCAGGCCTTGCTATTGAAATAAAATCATCCTATGTCTAATGTGGAGTAGGAGGAAACGGTGGGAAACGGAGGTGGGCATATGAGAAACATTCATATTTCCTCAACAATTCACAGGCTTATGATATTGTCTCTTTAGAATCAAAATTCTTTCTTTAGATTGCTACTGTCACTACTCAAGCAAGATAATGTAAATTGTTTGTGAAAACAGTAGTTGAAAGCCCAACACCTTATTCCCTAAGGATGGAAAAGCTAAAATCCCCATGACTTGGGTGGGTCATCCCTGATGTTCAGCTCCTGAGACCTTATATACTCCACAAACCAATTTCTAGAGCTCCAAAACCTCCACAGATCCAAGCCAATAAGGCACTGAGGTCACTTTTCATAGATTTCTAAATGTCTGCTGGAAGACTTCGTGAAAACAAAAACCTTACCTTCACTCATTACCTGCTCTACATCTGATAAGCCAGGGCAACACCATGATGAGGCTGAAGTCTAAACAACATGCCCATCAGAAATGAAATCTTGAAAAATTATACAACTTTTCCAATTTTATGGTCCTTGCTGGTTGCTTTTTGGAAATTCCTTAACAGTTCTATCATAAACAAAACCAGACACACCTCCCCCAAAAAATCTGTACTCGAACCTGAAAACCTAAAGCTACAAAGAAAAACCACACTCCCAATGTGTGACTCACTTCAAACACAGCCCCCATAGGTGCAGACCTGTCATGATCAAGGATTTTCAAAGTAATACACCCCAGGCTGGGGGTAAACTAGATTTGAAGCAATGAAATAAGACCAAGGCTTCTAAATGGGGTAATATTGACTTGGATGTGTAAGTAGAGATGTGCTGCTATAGAAATAAATGCATCAGTTAAGGTATTTGGAGCAGTGGCTAAGACACTGCTTTGGGACATGCACATACCACATCTGGAGTGCCTGTTTCAAGTACCAAAGTACTAACTCTGTGGTAAGCAGCTGAAGAGTGAACCAGCAGGTGGAAGACAGATATTCTCTCTGCCTTTCAAATAAAATGAAAAATAAAAATAAATGAGACTTTCAAAACAAAATACATCTTAAAACTTCAAACTTCTACCTAGCAGAATCACCTGTAAATGAGTGACTACTACTCAGAAGCATTCTCCATAATCACTGGGTCTGGCAGTAGACATGACACCAAAAAAGGCTCACAGGTCAACCAGAATGGCCAGCTATCAACCACTTAAAACTCAGCTGAAACCTGGTGCTTACACACCAAAGTAGAGATTGCCACTCAAGGCCTTGTTGTGGACAGTAGCAAGTGTGTATGGCAATGAACACATTTCAGCTCCAAAGTTATAGGAAGCGCTGTTTACAAAGGTACAGAATAATCTGCAAAGTCCTTTGGTCACCAAAGCCCTGCATTTCCCTGGTCTGCTGGGCAACCTCAGCCCACACAGAAGGCATCTATCTGACTTCCCTTTCCAAAGCAGAGGTCAAAGGGGACTGAAAGTGAATCACCTCCTTGGTGTGATGGTTTAAATGGTCTTTCTTTAACACCAGGTGCTAAGTTATATTGCCTATGCTCTTCTTATATTTTTACACTCTCTGATGGATGCTAGTGAATTCTACCACAAGGAAAGAAACTAAGTGACTTCCAGAGAGGAAAAGGGACTGCTGAGGTGTCCAAGTGTGCATGTAAGATGTCCAAAAAATAACTGTCCCACCAAAGAATTCCTGCAACTATTTCCTGAGTACGTGAGTTATGATTTTTGTTTTTCCTACACAGTGTATATACATGATGTGACACGCTTTATTTATTGGAGCTGATTTATCCACACTGCTTTATTGTTGACCAGCTTTTATTTCTTCTTTAACCTTATTAACCCTTGCTGGTATTTGACAGCTTAACACCCTCCATCACTCTGCAACATTCACTCTGAGAACCGACGTGGAACTAATAGCAGCCTTTTTATTTCCAATCTCTGAGGTCACAAGCAGCTGCCCTAGCCTGAACTCTGGAAGGTTTTTCTATAGGTAGTTCTCTTTCAATGGGTCACCTCCTTAATGTATCTCTACAGGTCTGTCTGGATGTTTGAAATGAGATGTGATTCCTGCTAACTTTTGTCATGGCCAACATACACCTTAGAATAGGAGGAATAAGTTTTACGTTTGGAAAAAAAAAATGCAATTCAAGTGAAACAACTTGGTGATTTTCTTCTTGGGCATTTAATCACCTTTCAAGTTACATCCAAGGTGCATCCATTTGGCGACATGTTGGATTGTCTCAACAAAATACAAGAGTGAAACAACTCACAAACTTCTATTACCTGATGTAAAGTGTAAATGCAATAGAGGACAGAGGATGAGGCTTCCTAGCTCCGTTTTTCAGCCTGGATTGATTAACTCTAATAAATTCAGGGAGGTGATTTCAGATGATACCCGTCAAGCTGGATCTTACAGCCTGGTTGTTTATTATTTCACACTGCCCTGGGCTCAGTCTTTGACATTCACCACCCTAAAAGGTCATAAAGTCAAATTCTACAGCCAGATTTAGTGAGTATTTTAGTGAGCAGGCTCCTGTGTTAATGAAAACTAGTGTTCTTAGAAAATAGACATAGGGAAGAAAAATTACAGGTTGAATACAACTACCTCCAAATCAGGAAATTCATGCTTTTCAATAACCAAGTCAGTGTAAGAACATTTGAGACCACAGACAAAGGAAGAGACCATTAAGAGGGAAGCCAGCCAGCACTAACAAACCAAGAAAACATAAAGGTTAACAACTATGGGGGCAAAAATAACATTTCCCACCAGCAAAGATGAGAAAACCTGAGCTAACAGTCAACGGAATCCTAGGTTGGCTGCCACTGCTCTTACCACACCAAACATGTCACAGGCCTTTGTTCACTATGATAGAAGAGACCCTGAAGCTGGACTCACAAGTCTACTCCACTGTACAAGCCAGAACTACAAGCCTCAAAAGTCATCCATGCACTCAAATCAAACTTTTCTCTCTCAAAGCTATATACAGCCTTAACTATAAACAAATTAGATCAGATCAGCAAATAGTTTTTAGAAACTCTACCTGGGAAGAACATGGGGCAATAGACAAGTATAGGGTCAATGTCACTTTATTTTCTATCCACAAAATCTTCCTCTTAATGCCCTCACCCTCTTTGTTTTGCTAAAGTAAGAGGGAAAACAAGCATTTGTCCATGCACAAATTCCCACTGTGGAGGAATATCATAGACCAAAACAAGAAAAGGAAGACAGAATCTATTTCACTTGGTTAGGCTCTGCCTAATTTCCATTAGCCCCACCCAGTTGTCTTTCCTGGCCTCAGGGATATATCTGCACCATTAGCACATATTCTCCAAGCTGCCCTGCGTTCATTTGTCCCTCTATTAAGAAACAGGGAAAAGTATTTTTAGCATTTCAGTAGGGGCAATGCCTCAGTCTATGTAGCCTGATTTTGTTCACGACTAAGAAATCTCTACTTGAATGTTGCTGTAATTCCTCATTATTGGTAGACACATGGACATGGTGCTAGTTTGCACTGATGACCTCTACAGTTCTCAGAAAGGGACTAAATTCCCCCTCCCATTTATCTATGGTCTATCCTAGACCAGGCCTAGATGCTGTCCTGTCCTTGCTAACTCTGGTCCTCCAAGTCACTGCTGAAATACCTTTCTCAGGAAACCTTCCAAGTCCACTGTCATTCCCAGAGTAGGTTAGACTGCCCTGATATCCTCTCTTCCAGCACCTTGTTTAATACTCAACACTCAATCATTATTTACCATCATTCTTTCCCACACTAGTGTATCTGTGTTTTCTCAGACCTCACGATGCAAAAGAAATTAAAAGAAGCCTATTAAAAATGCAAGTTCCCAGTCACCTGTCCCCCGAAATTCTGCTTCTGGTCGAGGATAGTCATTTTCATTTGACCATGGTGATGCATATACAAATGACCTTCAATTGCACTGTCCCAAATTGTTAGCTCTTTATCACAGTCACAAACCCCAACACAGAACTACATCTAGCATGTAGCTGGCATTTGATAAACGCTTATTGGATTGAAACAAAAACATGCTAATTCTGTTCCTCCTCCTCTAGTCCTAATTCTTGAGCTCTCACAAAAGATGCATTCAGCAGGGTAGACCACAATTGAGTCATGCATAGATCTTTGAAGCTCCTGGTTGTATAAAGTACATGCAAAGCTGTCATAACCAGGGTTCCCTCAGCTCAAATAGATATTTCATTTACTCTCTCTTAGAAGAATGAACTTTAGCCCACTCCCTTTCCAAATAAAGCTTGCAAGTGGGAAAAAAAATGACATGGACTTGGCAAATACAACTTTCTATTATTAAAAGCAGGTTGAAGTTGGGGATTTGTGCAACTGTATTCTACTTTCTGCTGTGTCTCTATTTTAAGTGTGTAGATAGTGCTTGAAAAATCCCAGAAGGCTCTAGATGAGGGAGCATCATCCTCATTAACACTAATGGGAGCTGGGCTCCTGCACTGAAGGAGGAACACATCTTCTGGGTCAAACCTAGTGGATGGCACATTAGGAAAACGAGGACTCGGGATGAGGTTGAAAGAAAGAGACTAATCCTTAATTTTATTTAATTCAAGAACTTGGTGACAAGGCAGAAAGAGAACATAGTTAACAAAGATTGCTAGGTTAAGGAAACCTAAGCTTCTGAAAGATGCCATAAACCTGACAAGCAATTGGAGTGGTACCACACTGGGGAATGAGTGTAGAAGGGACTGAAACATTTAACCATTCAGCAAATATTTATTTAGCACATGTAGGGCTGGGATGTAATGGTGAACAAGAAGTATAAGGCACTTGTTCACATGGAACAGTTGGGGGTGAAGATGTCACCCAATTAAGAAGGAAACAAGTACGAGTAAGATATTCCACATGAAAGCAGGGACCCTATAGGTTTTGTTCACTACTATATTGCCTGCAATAACTACCATGTCTGGTATACAGTATAGACTCAATAGGCATTTATTAAGAGATCACAGGAGAGCTGTATGACTAGATGGTTGGATGAAATGATAGAAAGAAAAGGAGGAAAAGTGAAGAGCAAAGTCTTCTCTGAGAAAGTGGCATTTGAGTTAAAAGACAAGAATGACCAGTCATGAATGTTCTGCAGGAAACGTTTCAGCAAGAGGGAACAGTTACATTTCCAAGGTACAAACAGGTTGGCATTCAGAAGAAGGCCAGTGAGGCTGGAAGGGGAGTCAGGTAATGAGGACAGTGACAAAGCTGGAGATTGGAACCTAGTCAAGAGGCATAAAGAGGAACTGAGGATGGAAAATAGTAAGCAACTATGATAGTCATTTTATCCATTCAGAACATCTGATACATAAAAGACTCAATGCCAAGTGCTATGAAGAACACAAAGGATCCTTTATTTGAAGAGACTTACCCAGAATTTTATAAGAATGAAATGTTAGGTGCTTGCTTTGCAAACAAAATGGAATAACCAGTCACTTGTGTCCCACAACCCTAAAACGTGTCTGATATTATTTTTTGATAGTTATTACATTTATTGTATCAAGACTTAAACAAATGATAAGAAAAATTCCAAGAACCCAAGGAAGAAATAGTAAGAATGAAAAACAGAAGTCACCAGAAGAGACACGTATATAATAAATGCACATATGGTAAATGCCCAACCACAATCAGAATAGGAGGTGCGTACACTTAAGTAAAGACCAAGTTCATCTATTAAGTAAGGTAAAAATAAACTTAATGACAGATAGATGGTGTTGGCAAAAATATAAAGTAACTGGTACTCACAAATAAACAAGAGAATTGAGCACTAGGTATTCTAGTAGTTGGAAGGCAATTTGACATTATGCATTGAATGTCATAATAATGTTTATAACGTATAAGGAAGTAATTCCTCTTCTGAAATTTATCACAAGGCTTTCACAGCATTTTCTGCAAGGCCCTAGGATTCTGCAGTTGCTTCAAGACCTGGTCAGGAAGAGCTAAGACCAATTAGGAAGGAGAAGACAGGGCTTTAGTACTCACCCACCCCACAACCTCCAGCAGAGTTCTCTGTTCATAAATGCAGGTTTGGCTTAAAGTTTACATGATAAAGAAGTACTGATACTTAATAATTTTTTTAAAACTGCCTATGTTAAACAAATAATCCACAGGCAAGCACTGTGATGCAATGGATTAAGGCACTGCTTGGGACACCCACATCCCAAATTGGAGTGTTGGTTCAAGTTCTGGCTATTCCACTTCTGATCCAGCTCCCTGCTAATATGTTTGGGAAGGAATGGATGATGGCCCAAGTACTTGATATCCTGCCACTCACATGGGAGACCTAGATGGAGTTCCTGGCTCCTGACTGCAGTTTGGCCCAGCCATGGCTATTATGGCCATTTGAGGAGTCAATCAGCAGACAGAAGATATCTCTGTCTGTGTGTGTGTGTGTGTGTGTGTGTGTGTGTGTGTCTCCTTCTCTTTCTGTCACTCTGCATTTTGAATATTAAAGAATTAACTATAATATAAAACTAATTACAAATATATGTTTGTCAAAATTATTTATAAATAATAGTGAAAACATAATAATCTTCAGTTAGTTTTCAACATTAGGAAAATATTATCCATTAAATATGGACACATACACATCTCTCCCTTCCAACTATCAGACACCAAACCTGTGGATGCTCAAGATTCTAGAGAGTGGGAAGGGAGGAATATCATTATGTTCTTAGAATTGTATCTACACACCACATTGAATCTGTTAAAGCTAAAATATTTTAAAATTAAAATATAATAGTAATTGTTTAAAAAGGAAATAAAGGAAAAGCATTTCATAAAAAAATTGCATAGTATTTGCTTAGAACCTATGTATGTCTTCCCATGTACTTCAAATCCACTACTTATAATACCTAACACAATTTAATGGTATATAAATAGTTTCTATAATGTACCATTTAGGGAATGATGACAAGAAAGCAGTCTGTATATGTTCAGGGCAGACACATTTTTGGAAGATATTTTCATTCCACAGTTGGCTGAATCCACAGATATGAAACCCATGGATGTAGAAGACAAGGCATATATTGGAATTTGAGACAAAGAACACAAAAACTATAGTTCTACCACTATAACTTTTTTAAATGAAAACATGTACATGAGTTAAAATGCAACATGATAAATATAGTTGGATAGTAGTAACTTAGACCCTGTCTAAATTAGATCAGAGTCGGCGAACTCAAAAGGCTTCCATAGCCTTGGCAACTCATGACAAGAGCCTAGGGTGATTACTGACACCATAAACAAGAGTATCAATTAGTTAAGTCAACAACAGGAGTAACTGTGCACTTACTCCTCATGTAGGATCTCTGTCCTTAATGTGTTGTTCAATGTGAATTATTGCTATAACTAATACTCAAACAGTACTTTACACTTTGTGTTTCTGTGGGGTGCAAACTGTTGAAATCTTTACTTAATATATACTAAATTGATCTTCTGCATATAAAGATACTTGTAAATGAATCTTGATGTGAATAGAATGGGAGAAGGAGCAGGAGATGGGAGGGTTGTGGGTGGGAGGGAAGTTATGGGGAGGGAAAGCAATGTAATCCATAAGCTGTACTTCGGAAATTTATATTTGTTAAATAAAAGTTTTTAAAAAAGAAATTTCCTTTCCTTTTTTCTGTCAATTCAATTTTTCTGTAATGTTTTTATAATTCACTTCTTTGACAAGTTACTTTTACAAAATAATCCTGGATATCCAGGAGACCTTGAATTATTATTAATCTCTGCATCCCAACATCAAGCAAAGGAGCTGGCATGGGAGACACTGTACAAATATGTGATGAAAAACAGATGCATTTTTAATAGAAATGCGATCATGAATAAAGCACTATGAAAGAAACAGGAGAGATTCCTACTTGAGGGGCAGGAGAAAAGGCTGGTATACAAGCGTATTTGGGCCCTTTAAGAATTCAGCTTGAGGGGTCAGTGTTGTGGCATAGTGTGTAAAGCCGCTGCCTGCAGTGCCGGCATCCCATATGGGCACTGGTTCGAGTCCTAGCTGCTCCACTTCCAATCCAGCCTGGGAAAGCAGTGGAAGATGGCCCAAGTCCTTGGACCCCTGCACCCACATGGGAGACCCAGAGGAAGCTCCTGGCTCCTGGCTTCAGATCAGCACATCTCTGGCAGTTGCGACCAATTGGGGAGTGAACCAGCAGATGAAAGACCTCTCTCTCTCACTGCCTCTCCTTGTCTCTCTGCGTAACTCTGACTTTCAAATAAATAAATAAATCTTTAAAAAGAAGAAGAAGAAGAAGAAGAAGAAGAAGAAGAAGAAGAAGAAGAAGAATTCAGCCTGAGCAGAGAGTAAGAAGGGAAAGTCGGCCAAGCAGAGAGAGCGAGGGGAGTCGGAACCTGGCCACAGACAAGCACTGCATGTGTCTGGGAGGAAGGAAGGGGTCTATGCTGCAGAAACCTGGGGGGCATTAAAGGACGACTCTTCGAAGTCCGGAAAGGTGGTTTGAGTCCACAGGCAAACCTTTCAGACATCACTTGGGAAGAAGAGGGTTCCAGTAACGGTTTGTGAATCATAGGGTGACCTATTCCGAACTGGACTTTGACTAGAGTTGGGATTGTACAATGTGAAGAAAGCAGAACCCATGAGACCAGCTGGGAGGCGACAAAGAAATTGAAAAGATGGATGGACTGAACCAAGATTAGAGCTATGGAAATGGATAGAAAAGAACTCCCTGGTGGAAGGGACTACAATTACACAGAACACTCCAACAAGATGCTCAAATCCACCAACACATCTCCCTGTCCTTAAGAAACGGGGAGCAGTAACTCCTTCTTCACTTCCCCAACTTAACCAGGCTTTCTTTAAGGCACCAAACATGCAGATGTGTACCCAACAATCCACTCTAACACGTGCTGACTAGCAGTTCCAAATGCTTCCTGTGCTACATGAAGCTTACTTGTGACTTCAACTTGGGGAGTGAAGGGCAGAGTCAGGTACAAAGGAAGAAAGCTAAGCCCCTACACAGTCACAGCACAACATCTCCAATTTTAAAATAATGCCTTCACCCTAAAGCCCAAATCAAAAGGTCGCAAACTTGCATAAAGTGCCAGTGATTTAGAGTGTTCTCCTACATACAGCTCAGCAATGCATGGAATGTAAAAATACATGGAAACCACAACACAGCGGGACCCTACAGCAGTGCTGGCAGAAATCGCCCTTTCCCACACAGGCCCTAAATGTGACCCAGCGATGAAACTTTTAAAAACTGTAAAAATAGAACAGTTGGGAAATCTTGGCCACTTTTAGTTAAAAGAAAAACAAAACTGCCAGGTTTTGCGGGTGCAGTTGAAAATCTGCCATACTCCTCCCCTCTTTGAAGGACTTTTAAAGGCAAAAAAAGAGAGAGATTTTCAAATGTCAAACTATTTTTTCCATTGAGGTTACCTGGTGACTACAACAGCACTTCAAAACTTCATAGAAATGCATTATGAAAAAAAGTATGCAGAGACTTCAAAAGTTATTTATACCAAAATAAGGTTATTATCTTTTCATTCCATTTTTCACAAACTTTTTGAGGTGACCATGTACATGCTAGGATGCTCTAGTATTTGTAGACTGTTTTCAGCTTACCGAGAGAAGCTCCAAAATACCCAGTCAACACAGATGAGTGTTACAAATATCTCTGTTTAACATTCTGAATAATAATAATAGTACAACTACCACTTACTCATACATTAATTATGCACCGGACTTATTTCCTATAATTGTGCAGCCTCAGTACACAATCTTTCAAAGGTAAGTACAACCTATCCCCCACTGTACAAAATTTACGAAACACATAATAAATTTTCCCAGATACAAATAGTATCCAAGACACAAACTCAGGAGCCTCTAATTCCAAAGTATAGGTTCTTTCTGTTACATTCATTTCATAGAGTGCCATTTCCCTCATCCACTCAAAAGTCATGCTTAGAAATCAAGACATACCCCTGAGTCCTCGGTCAGCCCTTAATGAGCTTTCGTAGACTATTACAGAAAGCCGGCATAAAACAGACCATTATTGTTATTATTATTATTAACCTTGGGCAACACTGTACTTCATAACACAGCCCAGATTAAATTGTAGAAGAATTCTATAGAAACAAAAACCAGAGTGTGCCCATGTGTCTGTCTTAAGCCACTCCCTCCTTTTAAAGCATCTCACTAATATTTATTTGGGAGTTATGATGAACAGTATTATGACACTGGCTTCCTTAAAAATGTAACATTCACGATTAGCACTCGAAATGAGTATAACCAGAGAATGCACTCCGCTCAGTACCTACAACCAAATTATCTCAAGAGGCTATCAAGAGCTCTCAAGTCATTTCGTTAACTGAGTTCTCCATTTAACCAAGCCCCACACCGGCAAAGGGAGGGGAAGGAAAGCAAGACTCGGAATATCATACATACACACACACACACACACACACAATTGAAATATTCTATTCTCTCTCTTTTCCTCCCCTACCTTCTCCACCCTCCCACATCCGCCCCACCCCCAAACTAAATATAGAGACCCAACATCAAAACCTGAACTTGAAAATTTCCAAGGTGGTGATCAACAAATCACAGAAACACGTAACATAACACTTAAGTGAAATGTCCACATTCACAGAAGCGGCCACGTGGAAGACTGGACGTGGGTCCACCTGAACACGCGTGAGGAAACTGCACACACGCACCCTGCCTTGCAATCACCTCTTCCTTCCACCGCACAGCACAGGAAAAGCAGATTCTGAGTGTAACGCCAGAGCCCTGGCTTTTCCTACCGTTAATGGTCATGTTGGATCCTGGATACAGAAATGTTAAATGATCAACAAACACAAAGTGAACACTGAAGTCAAATGATTTTTTTTTCCTTTCTCCTTTATTGAAAGGAGAGGGGGGAAAAAAAAAAAAAAACAGCTTCACTTGGCTTCCTTTCCTTGACCTGCAACAAATTCCATTAAACTTCAAAAACAATGCTTTGAGATGCTGCAGGATGCAGACAGGAAACTGAAGAGAGACTTTACACAAAAGTTAAAAACGTGTTTTTCGAAGTGAGGACTATCGGTAAGGAGGGATTGTATCTTGACAGCGAGGGCTCATGGCAACTGAGAACATAATTAGATCTGAATGTCATGTAGCTGTGACTGGGATGTATAGCACATCAAAACAGATTTACTGCTCAGTCGGAGCAGCAGAAATGTGCAAATGCCACTGACCAGTAAATAATTAATGAGTGCCCCAAAGTTTACAAATGCATAAAATGCCCTACAGTTTAAATTTCATCATGTTTTCAAGTTACTTGAAATTATCTTTTTTAGAATGAATATCACTCCTCTGTCCATGATGAATTCATCCTTAAGACTGAAAGAGTCTTCTCCTATCCACCCACCGCCAAATTCCTGTTTGTTTCCTGGGACTCCTAATTTATGGATGTTTAGTGTAACAGGATAAGCTTTTCAAAAATAGTGTAATAAAAATGGACTTAGATGTCATCACCATTAATAAGTCTGTTATTATAAAATGTAGTGTTTATAGTGAAAAACAGGCTTATGTCTGTATTTCATTGGCATCCATAAAGTTTGTTTGGGATCATTTTGAAATTTGATTCAAGTGACAAAATTTCAACACAAATTATTGTTTCAGAGTGATAAGTGGCAGTAATTTTATTGGGCTTATTTTGGGGAACATTCAAACTATTCCTTCTCTTTCTGTTGCTTTTTTAATTTTTGGCATCGATTGCAAAAAAGGGTTAATCTTAATTGCAAAATCAAGAAACAAAGATACAGGTCTATTGTGTAATAATCAGCCCACATTTCAATGAATAAGTAATATTTCTCACAAACCCAAGTTAGATAGTGGATTTATTTAACCTCTTGGGGTCAGGTAATAAATACTAAGTGAATTATTCAGTCCAATGGCTAATCAATACGATTCCATGATATATTTTTTGTGTTTCATAAAAGGTTGTACACTAAAGGCAGTGAGCAATTATGGAAATTGGGCCAGCGTGCCTCTCAATTCCTCTCCCGCCTGAAACCCCAGCAGGCCACCTTGACAGCAAATCGATTAGTGCTCCAGTGAAGCGGCTCAGTGACCCCTGACCCGCTTCCAGCGGGCCTGACAGAGGAGAGAGTATTTTATATTTATTTTATTGAATTAACTCCATCTTGCCTGTACCAATGCTTTACACATATTAGGCGGCAAGCTACAAGCTACTTCATTGTTGTTGTTTTCCAATGCTCTTGCTAAGCAAGCCCCGCCCCTTGCCCTGCAGATTTCTTTGTCCTGGTTTTCCTTTCACTTTTGGCCTCAATATAGGATTTCAGTCCACCCTGTGACTCACGGTGGAGCTGCAGGTAATAAAAACCAAGAGCAGAGCACATAATCCTTCCACCCTATGGTGCCTGTCTACCTGGTCCATTCAGGACTGGGCCTTAGCCCTATTTTTTTGGTCTCATAAAAAAGAAAGACCACTCATTAAACCCTCCCTCAACATGGAGCTCTTTGGAAAACAGATGCAAGAGAACATCAAGGACAGAGGATATTTCTTACTAGAAAACCAAAAGTAAACCAGAAGCCATAGGTGTTGTCCATTTTTTGTTGCCTAATTTCATTATTGGTTCCTTGAAAACATTAGAGACACAGAGAGCGAACCAAGTCAGCTGAGTTTGTACCATTGTTTGACCAGAGAAGCAGCAATTCCAAAGGCTCATCAACTATCAACAACTGCAAGCTGACAAGAGAGGGAAATTCTCAAATCACCAAAAATCTCACTCCTATGTAGCAATGGCAAAAAAGCAAGCAAACAAACAAAAAACAAAACAAAACAAAAAACACCAAAGTAAACTATAGGAAGAAACTGAGAATTCCAAGTCAGAAAGTCCAACTGGTAGTTCTAGTTTTTAAACAATAGCATAGCTTAAGTTATCAGCAGAAATTTGCTGTTACAAATCACAGAATCGAAGGGTTTGGGACCATATTTGAAGAAGGTAAGTCTAGAATACTCAGCACACAGACACTGAAGTTTAACTACTACATGAATTCAAACTGCAGTTTTTCTACTAACTGCAGAATTTGTAAAACTCAATCTCTCCAACCTTTCTCTCTCTTCATCTATAAATAGGGATGACAAGAGTTGTCCTGAATGTAATAGTTTGTCTGTCATTACTATTTAATAAGGACCCCAAATATTTTATACGAGTAGGTAAAAAGCAATTTTCAGCCTCATTGTATGAATAAGGAGTCTGAAGAAGGTGGAGAATCAGAATTTATCTACCAAATTAATTCCCTTCTCATTTTTGTGTATATTCAAAAACACTGTGATAACCATCCACTCTCAAAAATCTCTTTCTTGCAATTAGAGAACATTGAGCTTTAACACTAACAATTCAGTGTTTGAATTGATTTCTCCAAAGATCTAAAATGGAAGTCCCTCCTTGCCCTACCCCCGGTAATGGAGAACATGAAACTATTTCATTCGATTCTTATCACCTTGCCCTGGTCAGGAGGGACTACAGTCGTGGAGAGCATTGGTCTCCTGGGTACACAGTGAGAGGCTGGAGGTTATGATGCAGGAAAGGAGACTGCAGAAAGGGAGTAAGAGATCAGAAAAGCAGGATTTCAGAATCACACTTAAATCTCATCAGGAATGGGTTGGCACTCTCAGACACTTCATTTCTAATAGGAATATTAGCTCATCTCTTAACTCTTCCAAGATTCTTTGCAATGAGGACCACATCACCTTCCTATCTGACATACTAGCCACTCTCAGATCTTCCTGGAAAACAGAAAAGGATCCAAGGGTACCTTTGCAAGGGCTGTTTCTGGAGAAAAGCCCTCACTTCGGCCCATGCACAGCGGCAGAGGGTCAGGAGAAGCTGACTGCCAAGGCTATTTCTGAAGGACGTGCACAGTTCCTGGTGACACTGTGAAGGAAGGTTTTTGTCCCTCATCCTTTAGTATTCAAGGATTAATGATCCATGCATTTGTTATCTCAGTAGTTCTTCCCACCTTAACCCACAGCCCAACAACCTCATGGCAGACAGTAGCCTCACCCTTCTCTTCCTCTGGCCTATAAACTCATGGCAAAAAGCCAAATAGCTGTAGGAAGCAGTGGAGGGAAATGAGGAGGGAAATCCACCCTCCCCCCTGCCCCACCTTCTCGACTTAGCACTTAAGTAACAGCCCAGATATTTCACACTTTCAGAGCCAATGAAAATAAGTTTAAATGCATATACTCAAGGTGGGCCTAGCTACTGGTACCAAATAGAGATATGAAGATTCAGGATCAGGGGCCAGTGTTGTGACATACTGGGTTAAGATCCCATAACATGGTCCCAGTTTGAGTCATGGCTACTCTGCTTCTGATCCAGCTTCCTGCTAATACACTTTGGGAAGGCAACAAGTATTTGAGTCCCTGTCACCCATGTGGGAGACCCAGACAAAGTTGAGGGTTCCTCGCTTTGGCCTGTTCCAGATCCCACCGTTGCAGCCATTTGGAGAGTGATTTTGGATTGAAGAGATCTCTTTCTCATTCACTTGCTCTGCCTTTAAAATAAATAAATAGATATTTTATTAAAAATAAAAAGGATTCAGGATCAAAATAACTTAAAATTGAATGCAATGTTGGCGCCTGCATTTCAATAAAAGAGGAGCTAAAGCTGCTGTTCCACAGCCAGGCAAACAGCATTTGCCTAGATTATATATTTATTTGGGAAGATCAGGTGGCAGTTGATGAAGACTGTGGAGAGCAAGGCTAGGTCCTTAGCTCTAAGCCATTCCTTGGCAGTGCCACTGACCTAATGATATTTGGTTAGGTTGGGGCTGCCTTACCCATTAGCAAGACTACCAGCAACACTTTCAAAGTTGCCTAGATCTAGCATCTGGGCACCTAATTTCCTGTGGAAGTCTCAGACACTTCGCCTTAACTCTCATCAGGAGGGGCAGCGGATAGGGTAGAAAGAGATTCTGGTTCAGATGCCCAGGAGCTGTAGGACCTTGGGCAAGTCGCCTCTGCTCTGGGCCCCTGTCTATAAAATGGAGAGGCTATTTCCTCCCAGGATAAACACTATATGCTTCAAAGGGCTCTGTTTATCTGAATGTGTGAGAAGCCCTGGATGGAATATTTACTTCCTTCAGAAAATTGGAATTTAACAGCCCAAAGAATCTTTTTTTTAATATATAAAAGAATAAAAAAGAAATCCATTTACTCAATCTGCTAACCCAAAACCAAAACAAAGAGTTGCTGGCCTCCTGCAAGCATTCGCTCTCAAGTCAGCCCTACTCCCAGTCTTTCTGCAAAGTGGCGCAGCTCATTCTTCCTGGTCCCACAAAAAAGGAAATCTTTCACACCTTTGTATAACTCTATGCATTAAACCATAAATTATTCTTCCTCTCTTCCACTTTCAGAATCTATACAAAAGTGATTACCTCAGTCACTTTTCAATATTACTTTCATACTTGGAAAATGCATTTTCAAAAAGTTATTTATTTTTCACAGCATGTCAAGTTGTTATATTGTACTAGTTAAAATAAAACTACTATATAAACTATTGTATACTTTTGCATGCATTACATTTCCTTACAAATGCTGTGAAGTAGGATTTTCACAGATCCTAAGTATATTTATTTTAAATATTACATTATACTTTATCTTAGCGCCATTCCAGATTTTAAGAAGGAAAGAAATAGGAAAGCCGGTTGCTAAAGTAACTTGGCTATAAAGGAACTTTCTTATTTGAAGTTGCCCATTTCAGGAGAAAAATTATTTCTTCTTTTAAGTTGCCCATTTCAGAAGAAAAATTATTTAAATATTAAAAGCAGTTTTACCATGAAACCTAAAACCAATTCATACTTTCAGTCCTCCTCAAGAGCATTGAGAATAGCTTAAAAAATGTCCCTCTGAGTCTGATTCAGGCTCACCTACAAGCAAGAATTAGGCAAGGAATAAAAATGTATAAAGCATAAAATATCAAATAAGTAAACCCAGCACTTCTAATCACAAAGCCCACAGACTCCTGATGGAAATGGTTAGGCTGAAAGTATTTCTTGGAGTACCTCTAATGGGCGACAAACAAAACAAAACAAAAGCTTGGCTGGGGGTAATCCTATAGTTTATGGCCAAATTTGTTTTCTGCTCAAAGGTAATATTAACCAACCTCTAAAACACTGTGAATTTCTTTCAAATGCCTTCCCAATTAAAGACTCCACAGAAGGGCAAAAATCTGGGTACCTTCACCAGCATTTGCATTTTAACCATGGGGGCTGGCAATCCTGCCTGAGGAGCACTTGGCACTGGATCATCCGCCAAAACAAAGCTCACCCTTGCCGGTAAAACCTAAGAACCTAGACAACTGCACAGTGGTACATCACTGGGCTTGGAAAAAGCTGCTCTCTGGCTGTCTCTGTGGCCAAGCGAGAAGCAGAAAGAGGAAACACTTCAATATTTAATAAACGATCCTGCAAAGGCTTTTGAGCCCGGGCATGCTGGGTTTGAAAGCCTATCTATTTTACATCCATTGAGGCCGCCACCAAAACGGCTCTGATCCAAATTACAAGCGACTCAAGAAACCAGTTTCCCTTCCCTCTTCCTTCTTCTGAAGCTGAACTGGCAGTGGCCTTATCCTGAAATCTTTCAGAATTGCTTTAATCTTTCATTTTAGTTTCGTCTCCAGCCACACGGAATGTCCACCCTCAGTGCCCTTGGGGTCACCAGACAGTGAGTTTCTGAAAACAGAGAATGCATCCTTGGAGAAATGCAGAGAGCAGAGATGGAGAGAAGAAAGCAGAGACAGTCTGCATGTATTTTTAACACAACCAAAATTTAACTAAATGTGCTCCCTGGTAGTGCTTTTAACTAACAAGCAGGCAATATATTGCACCGTAAAATGTTTTATTTTAACACCTTACAGTTTCGAGCTCTGTGGCTGTTGCAGGTATATCCATTAAAAGCAACACAGACTATAAATCAGAATTCCATACCTTTTCACAGCATATGAATCTATTCTCCTGCTGGTAAGCACACAGCTTTCATTGATGCCGATGAGGGTGACATATCCTTATGCAGGAGAGAATAGACCACCTATACATGTGAATTTATGCTTTTAGACAGGTGGCTGTATGTAGACAAGAGACACCAATAAACAGATTTTATTGTAGCTGTTTAGAAACAGATTCTGTGCTACATATCTACAGAGGAACAGTCATCTTTTTCAAAGGGAAATACAGAGGCAAACCCTTGGCAGAGTTATCAGCTACAGTTCACTGCATCACAATGTGGTACCCATTCTCACACATACTCTCGGTCATTTGAAATGAGTCTGACCAATCCCAATGCCTTAATAAGCTAATATTATTTTGGAAATTATACATATGCCAAATCTAATTGCAATATTCTTCATTCCTGCCATGAAAATATAATAAACACTGTGTGGCAAAAGGCGAATGTTAACTTTTTTAATGGTCTGTGCAATATGCATGTCTATGCAACACAGGGCATGGATTCTCAGAGGAACAGGTTTTGCATGAAGCATCAATCATTTAGTTCACTGCTACAGGGACTGATACACTGGCTTTAAGGGAACATACTTCTCATGTTTAAAAAAATAAATACATACTAAAGTAGTCTATGCTGTATTTAGATTCTGTGTGGTTATTTTATATATTTCATTTCTTTGAACAATATTTACTTTGATCTTCTTTCTGTGTCTTAGTCACTTCCAAAAAGGGAACCCAGGAAAAATGAAAGTTACAAAAACAGTTGTAGAAAATAAGTTTAAAGCAGCCTGGATTTCCATAATTTACCATAGATATTCACACCTGCCCAAAGAGGTTGACACTGAGCATACACATCTAGCTGTGTGTGATGAACAGAGGTCTTTTACCAGGCTGAAACATCTATTTCCAGAAAAATTCATAAACTAGAGACAAAATAACTCCCATCTTTAGCTTCTTCTTGCATTTCATTTTAAAGACAACTCCCTGGAAGATAGTGAAAGGATCAGTTCATTTTTATTTACTGCACCAAAAATTTTTATGATTGACACTGTCATGTCCATGTGTTGCAGAGACTCAAAGGCAATGACATTTAACTGCTCACTTTCGCTTGCCTGGCTGTGGTGGAGGGAACCACAGAACACCAATCTATCCAAAAGAGAAAAAAATTAGAGAGTGGCACAGTGGAATTTATGAATGAGAGTACTTTGGCTGCAAAGCATTCCCATTATAGCCCTCAGCCACCACAAAACTGCTGTGTAATTGGAAGACAACTTTTTCCCATGCAAAGAAGTTTGCTGTCGGCGCCAGCCCATCAGAGACAGTATATTGACATTAAGGGACACACACCTGCCAGCAGACTCTTGCTCACTGGAAGCCTGGCCCTTGCCTGCTTCCTCAGCTCACAACAGCACCTGGATCTGAGAAGACCACTGATCACAGAGACATAAGTGAGGGACATTGAATCATGGCAGTTGTTTCATCCACTCAGTTTAGAGGGAAGGAAAGGGAAGGCCAGAAAGCACAATAGAGAAGCCTCAGGTACATAGCCCCATCAAAGGCAAAGCCAGGACCGAAGCCAGCCTCCTTCCTACTTGCTAGCCCAGAGGCACTGCTCTTAGCACCACATGTCTGAAAGCTGACCGTATTTCAGAATGTATTTACCTGAAACCATGATCAACCAATGCAAGTAGTCTCCTAAATGTCATTTGAGCTGGGAAACAATCAACTTCCTCCAAACCAGCTTAGACAAATTGCCGCTTTCCCAAAGGAGGTGGGGGTACAGGGAGACAGTATTTTCTTTGTGTGAATGTATGTGGGTGTATGTTTGATGTTTGTTGGTTGGTCCCCCAGCAACACAAAACTGTGCTGAAGCTGGAAATATGAGTAATTACCATCTTTCTGGCTTACTTAAAAAAAATCCATCTTCTACACAGAAGTGTGCCATAATTATTTACATCTTAAATTTTTAAGTCTAAGTTCTAAAGTCACATAGAGGGTTCACAGTTTTGGATGACTTCACAGCATAAAAAATATATATATTATTTTCTCTTTATCTAATATTCATAGTAAAAAAACTAAAAGTTAATTAGAATGTCATGATAGGGAGCTACTACACAGCTGCTTTAACTTATGTGGTCAGGAAAGGTCTCTTTAAAAAATTTTTTCTGGGAAACACAAGGTCTGATTTATGTAACTCATATTTTATCAGATGCAACAATAATAGCAGCTGATATTTATTGAGCACTTACTAACCACTGGAAGCAGGCATGTAAAGAATGTAATATGTCCATGACACAAACAATCCAGCAGAGTAGATGTTGCCTTTCCAATTTCACAGATGAAAACCCTAAGTTTCAAGGAGATGAAATTCCTGGTCCAGGGTCACAGAACTGGTAAGAAGCACTAGTGGCTTGGAACCCTTGACCATCTGATTCCAGCAACCATGCTGTCTCTTCTCTGCCACAGTGTACTTGAAGTGAAAAATGCAGATGTTAGGGTTTGATCATCACTTCCTTGGCGATGTGCTCTTTCAGCCTTCAATATGCCAGTTCTTCTCCCTGCTATATGTACTTGGATCACCTTCCTACCCTTTCATCACCTAATACAACTATAATTTCATCCATATTCCAGTGATTTCTTTAAATGACTGTGTCTCCCATAGACTGTAAAGCCAATGCAACATCTATAATAGTTTTTGCTTGGCACATAATAGGTAGACACTATGAATCAACAAATGAGCCGCAGCTTCCAAACTACCTTTGTTGTAATTCAGCACAAAATACACAGCCAGGAGAACCCAAATTGCTCTTACTGTCTTATTATTCTAGCCAGATCTGATAATCACCACAATTCTGACTCAAATTATGTCTTTAAACATCTCAAAGCAAGATAAAAATAAACAGCTGGAAATAGCTAACAAAAAGAGAGAGAGAAGGAGAGACTAAAATAAGTTTAGGACTCTGCCAAAGGTCTTGATGGTAGCAACAAAACCATAAATGTCTCACGGCACTTCATACGTCATGTGGATTTACAGATGGACATGATACCAGTCTCCAAGCTCTGCTTCTGCTTCTACCCCTCAACACAGTAGAAAGAGCTGATGTGATTTACCCTGTGTTCTATCATTCTGAATCTTCTATTAGCTGGCACTTGCACAATCATAGTACAATGATAAATGATAGTTATAATCATGACCCTAATTCACAGCAAGTCACCAAGGTATCCTCTGAATCAAAAAAAAGTGGCATTAGGTGAGAAGAGACCACTTTGTACAATTCCCCAGGGGCTTTATACAGCACATAATTGTTGAATAAAACCATATTGATCATAACTACTATTGGGTCTGAAATGATGTTCTGTGTTCAACACATGAAAAAATTATTAACCAGGATATTTAGCTACATGTAATATGCATTGATGTTTGTTAAGAGAAATTTAATTTTTCCTAAGTAAAAAGCTATGACAATTTTATTGGAGGCTGTTTGGGCCCAACTTTGATTACTAAAAGACAAAAGAATTACAATATGGATAACACTGGACTTTGAAAGAGCCCCAGGTTAATGGAGATATTGTGATGGTGCTGTTGATTGGT
Source organism: Sylvilagus floridanus (assembly GCA_949820135.1). NCBI lineage: Eukaryota > Metazoa > Chordata > Mammalia > Lagomorpha > Leporidae > Sylvilagus > Sylvilagus floridanus. The sequence goes on from OX463241.1 coordinate 43,717,489, forward strand.
TTTATCCACCAAAAACTATTTTGATATTTAAATTTTGGTATAATTAAACCAAAACTATGAAGAAAATTTGGTCTGTTTCATGAGAGATCCATCTGCCGGAATGCAGAAGAGGCAAAAGTTAACAAAACTCACACAGACTCCTTCAGAAATTCATTACATTTTTATCAAGTAAACGAATCATTCTAGGGCCGGCACTACAGCGTAACGGGTAAAGCTGCCACCAGAAGTGCCAGCATCCTATACAAGTGCCAGTTCAAGTCCCAGCTGCTCCATTTCTGATCCAGCCCTCTGCTACAGCCTGGGAAAGCAATGGAAGATGGCCCAAGTCCTTGGGCCCCTGCACCTGCATGGGAAACCCAAAAGAAGCTCCTGGATCCTTGCTTCAGATTGGCCCAGCTCCGACCATTGTGGCCATTTGGGGAGTGAACCAGCAGATGGAAGACCTCTCTCTCTCTCTCTCTCTCCCTCTCTGTCTCTTTTTGCTCTGCCTCCTCCTCTCTTAGCTCTGTCTTTCAAATATATAAATCTTAAAAAAAATCATTTCTCTCCTTTCCAAGCTAAAGTCACACAGAAGCAAAAATGTGTGAACATGCATCATGCCAGAGTCTCCGTGTAATATAAAAATCTAGGGTAAATTTACATTCTTCCAGCATATGGAATATTGCCTGAGTATGGGTTTTAATATAGGGGTTGAACTAGGACCCTATTACTAATTCTTTTGTCATTTATTCAATAACACCCAGTGCTAACTAGTTATTGTGAAAAATATTATCTCATCCATGCCCTATCACCTTCTTCTCAATTCTTTGTAGTTGCATATTTCTAAAGTAACTCCTTATCAATCGCAGGGAATTAATTTTTATAAACAAAACCAGAGGGAAAAAATATCCTCAATGTACCAGAGCTAAAAAAAAAATAGACTCAAAAGAAAGAGAAAACATGAAATAAGCTTAGGATGTTACCAAATACATTTAATCCTTTGAATAACTATGTAAATATTTGAATGTCTTTTATTTATGTTTTTCTCTTTTTATTATAAAGTAAGATAGGTTTATGAAGTAGTCCTCTCTTTAAAAAGAGAAAAAGAAGAAGCCATAGTTTATTATTTAACTTTCAAAACCCAACATCAAAGATTAGATTTTTGGCATTCAAAACCAGATCACTTGTAATTTCTTCTTTTTTTATTATTTTTAAATTTTTATGAAGAAAACAGAGATCTCAGGAATTCTTATCTGAAGGCTTGTCTTAGCCAAGGGAGTTACCCTCTTTTTTTTTTTTTTTGCTACAATTCAAAAAAGAAGCTATATATAGGCCCTTTTCTCCTTCAGCTATCATCCCTAATACATACCCCTTTCTGACTACAAATCAAAATACGCTTGTTTTTTTTTCTCCTTGTATTTAAAGGAAGAAGAAAAGCAGAAGTGTGAAGCTACAATTTCATTGCATGAAGGAAATTATCTGAAACACCCAAATTTATTAATAAACTCACATTACATATTTAGGACTGGGGTGAGAGTACTTCTTATTTGCATATGGTATCCTATGAATTTATTACATGCACAATTTTAAGGCCCTTAATGAGTGATTCAAATAGAAATGGAATTAGGCTGCAGACAATGACAGTAATGAAACTCAGGGACAATGAAATAGGATGCAAGTCTAAAGCTGTTTGACTAAATCAAATTGTGCATCCTACAATCCAATTTCTATTGAAACTGCAGCAGTTTGAGATAAAGTTGTCATAAAGTCTTATCAAGGTTAGTCAACATAACATGAGCATTAAGAACTCATATTTAGATCATTTCCATTCTCTGATCTTCCTACCACAAAAAGGGGTGGTCTTCTCTCTTGCCTCTTTACAATCAATCTGGCCCTTTGCCCCTGCTTACTCCTTTTTATTCCTGCCACCAATGCAGACCAAGACTTCATCTCTGGACCATTCCCATCACCGTAATTTCCTAACTTGGTCTCCTTGCCTTTGGACTCTACTCCTAAGAGCTCTCCTTAGATCCCTCCATGTCCATCTCAAACATCATTGATTCTTTTCTCTCACTTTCCCTGAGCCCCACACAAAATTAATCAGTCTCTATATAGGTAGCCCCTGACATTCTATTCCACCATCTAATATGTCCTATAAGTTAGTTCTCTATTTACATACATCTGCATCTCTCAGTAGATAGATACTGGAGGGTAGAAAGTGTGTCTGTCTCACCAGCATATGAGCAATGTTGTTTCCCACAAATCAGGTGCTATATAATAGCATTGCTTTAAACCTACTACTTTTATTGTACAATTTGGTTATTCACTTAATTGTGCTAATCTCTCCATGATGACAAAAAAAACCTGCTTATTAAAATATGCTTCTCTAACAAAAGTAGGGTGTGCATGAGCCACAAGTGGAATGATGGCAAGAAACAGGACCGAAGTGAGCTAAAGTATCATTTCCAAATCCCTTTCTTAAGCAGCACAGTCAGTAGGACAGACTACACAACATGATTGGAGTCCAACCTACTAGTCAGTGTCTCTTTTTTACATAAAAGCTTATTTGAATAGCACATTCTCTTATGGGTTGATGACTCGGAGCCCAAGAAGATGTGGTCTTCACCTTCCAGAAAACTGATGACAAAGATTCAGTATGAAAAGAAAGTTTCAGAAAATTAAGCTGTGATAGGAATCATGATTGACAGGACCAGTGGTATTCTAAAAGCAGATGGAGGGAGCCCTGATTTGTAGTGTTGCCAATCTCCATGGTGTAAACACTACCATCGTGAATGATCCCAAGCTACAAATAAGACATCATAGAGCAGAGCTGGGAACAGATTCACTCAATTGGCTCTCATGAGCCCATTCCAGCTAGCTTCAGCGTAGCACTGGGCAGGATGCATACTACCTACAGCCACAAGCTAGAATCCCCTTCATCCAATAATTCATTCAGTAGGTGTTTATAAAGCATCAAGTATCTGCACTGTGCTGATCATTAGGAGTAAAGCAGTGAACAGCTAAGCCTCTGCACACACGGAGCTTGTAGCATCCTGTGATGGGAACAGACCAACTGGGAAATCAGTAAAGATATCTCTGAGAATTGTAGGAAAGGGAGCTAGAAGCCGATGGATGGATTGGGTTTAGCAAAAAGAGGAAGAAATGTGTCTGACAATGGATGTAGCAAATGAGTAACAAATGGGTATAACGTATGAGTAAGGAATTTGGCTTACTGTTCCCTGATGGGTTTTAAGCTAGTGAATGGCATGGTCAGATTGAATTCTTAGAAACCTATTCTGACTCCTTTGTGGAATGGACTATAGTGAGACCTAATCGATGCAAAGCCACCAAACTGGAGTCATTGCATAAGTTGGATGGTATAATTGGGGCTAGTGCAGAGAGGACAGCGTTAAGAGAGTTCTGGTATAGCTGTAGCAGTAGAAGGAGAGATCAGCCACATGGGTAATCCCCCCGTTTTTGTAACCAAAGGGACAGAGAAATCAGTCATATGAAGAAAATGACCAAGTTTTGGGAGCAGAAATGAGAGTTCATGTTTGAACACCAATTCATCCACACCAACTTAATGCCCCACCATCGCCATTTATGTAAAAATGACTCCCTATGAAAGACAACCCATGTTTCTTACCACACACACAGGTCCCAACCACTTGCCAAGAGTTTCCACATGCCCCATAGAAGGCTATTTCCCTCCCTCAGCACTATATCCTCCCTAAAATGTTCTGAAAACTCATGGAACTCTATCTGCTTTCAAAATCAAAATTTGCTTTCTGATCCTTGCTTCTTAGTAAGGGGAAAACGCTCAACATCTAGGGAGTCACCCACCCAGAACTATCTACATTTCATGCTTAAGATATGAAGTTCAGATCATGTCTCCTTCACCTTTGTATCTCTAAGACATGTCAGGAAATGGGTATTGTATTTTCTATTTGTAGACACCATATTTTCCAAAGTAAAATCACAACACCTGGTCTGACAGCATGAACACTCTTACAGGAAAAAGACAGACTAGTCTCCAGACACATATTGCACTCATTAAATATTTACTGTTAAGGAATTTTTATACTCATTGATGAGCTCAACAAAGAATCACTGAATGCTTACTACGCCCAAGCACAGAGTAGGTAACAATGAACAAAAAATGAGCCATCAGACATCAAAAGCTCCCCTTGCCAATGGAATTTCATATACAGATTCTGTAATAGACGTCTCTGGCACTTAACTCACAATCCTGTGGCCCACCTCTGATTTCAGCCACATAGCTCACCCTGACTATCCCCTCCCCAAGAAGGCTTCCTTCCATCTCATGCCAATGCTAGAGGAATTGCCTGGCCCACATTCAAGCACCAGGGACAACCCTCAACCAGTGAGGGCCAGAAGCCAGAAGATAAATGCTCCAGCCCCTTGTCCAACTTCAGGAATATAATTCTGAGAGGCACATTTCATGCTACCCCTTAGAATAAAGAGCCCAATTGCATAAAGCAACTATTCTCTCTGCAGTGACTTCACTTACACCCCACTGTCCTAGTTTTTCTTTCCTTACCTGTTCTCATTGCCTCCTCTCTCCCTCATTTCTGCTTCCCAAAGATATGACACATAAACCACCTGCATCTGATCCCAGTAAAATTCAGTGTCTGGTCAAAACCAGCCATTCCTGCATTGGATGATCTGTTCTTTCACTCTGGCTAATGAATTCCACACTAAAAACACCGTGAAGGCCACTCAGCAACTTTCCTATTTTGATTGTTCTATGAAGCTATCTGTGGGATGTCACAGAGGGAACAGAATACAGCAAACACACACCTTCCCGAATTAAGTCCGGTTAAAAATACTCCAGTTCCTTCACAGGTACTAAAAGGTAGGTAATGGATACAGCTTCCCAAACTAATTTTTTACATAATTCAGGTATGTTCTCCAGAGTTTGATTTGGCTCTTTTTTTTCCAACTTTTGCCCAGCATGTTAGAATATATTTATCAATATCTTAAATGCTACTTAAACTTCCTTAGATGATCCCAAAATAGTAATTAAAAAAAGCTTCTGATTTAAACTAAAATTCAGTAATCCACTAGCATGACAAAGTCTGCATTTTATTTAGTCATTGCCATTAATAATGAAATGATGTATGATTTTCATCCCTGCAACTCTTCCTTCCATGCACAATCAATTATATATTTAAGAAAATATTTAGTGTATAGAAGACTTCTCTAATTAAGCATCACTTGAGGGAGCCTGTGAGATTCTTAAAACTAGAAAAGATCTCGATGTAGGATGGCACAGGGAAAATAATCCACTCAAAATATTTGAGTCTTGATTTGTGAAACATAAATTTATACATGTTCTGAACCGCTAAATAAGGAAAAGCTTACACACATTTTTTTTAACCCAGTAGAGACTTAGAGGTGTATTAAATATACTGCAAACTCTAAACTCTTCTCTCTCCCCTTTGTTCCAGTTAAGAAACCAGAGCTGAACTGAAATTAGATATTTTGGGTGAGACTCAGCCCCAGAATTGCCGTCCTTTAGACAAAACAGTCTTCTCTGTCAAAATCACTGAGGATTTAAGATAGTTGGTTCTTGAGAACTCTGGAAATTGTCCACAGTTAGAATCAAACAGAAATAGCTAGCCTAAGATTTCCCAGAAGGCAAAATGAGGATGGTTTTTCTCACTAAAATTATTACAGATCACATCCTGTTGTTGGGAGGGAGGGGTGCTTATCTCGGGATAATATCCAGTATGATTCGGCATCCCGGTTGTCCCCAACAACTCTCTCTGGCACAGCCCAGCAAATTCACTCCATTTGGCCAGTCCTGATGCTTTCTCTTTCTCTCCCTCTAGAGGCAGAAAATGAACCACTAAATAAGGTTTAATTTCAAGGCATTAAAAATAAAATCAAGGATAAGCCACTCCGATAGGAACAGAAAGCAGGCCTTGAACAGAGGGAAGAGGTGTGTCCAGAAGTGGATACAGGAGAAACCCGGGTGAGTGGGAGAGGTGGGGCGGGGGTGGGGGGTTCCAAAGAAGTCTGTCCATCCCACACACACACAGTCTCACTCTCGCTCTCCCTGTGTTGCTCTGTCTCTGTCCTGGTCTTTCTTTCTCCTATTCTCTCTCCTGCCTTCACTTCTCAGGGACCAGTGATCCTCCCTCCTGGGGCTGATCTTCCCTCCTGCCCAGGTGGCTCCTCCTACAACAGGCAGGATCAGTGAGTTTCCAGAATGGGCTCTGCACATGGTGTGAGTGTGACCAGTGTGTCACCAGGAACAGCAGATGTCCCCTGATTTTTGTGGCTCCCTTCAGAAGCCCCTCCTCTTTCCAGCTCCTCTTGGCCCCGTGAGCCCCAAAGACAGCTCTCAGGCTGTGCTACAGCAGAAGTGACTTTCTTCGCAAATCCATAGCGCGTTTCTGACATATCTTTGCATGAACTCATTTCTAAGTATTAATGGACTCTGTTCTTCTGCTAATTGGTCCAGGCTCTTGGTTGGTCTTATGGCCAGGAGCTGCCTGGTGAGAAGGACACTCAGCTAGAAGTCGCTCCAGGACGCAGCCTGGGGACAAAGCTTGGGTGCCTGTGCTCTTTTTAATTCCACATTCTGGCAAAAAGAAAACCTCAGGTCTGACTTTAGAGCCTTTGACACATAATTGGTAGCCAATTTTCCTAAGTGGTGAGTCAATTTTCTGCTTGTGAAATGTAACTTTACCCTGGTGTACACCAGGCCCCAGGGTTTTCAATGTGGCTTAACAGCAATTATATGAATGTTAGGAAGGGGGGAAGTGTTAAAAGTCCTTACATTTACATTTTTTCATGTTTTACCTCTTAAAGGAATAGGAGACATCTCCTAACAAACTAACCCAGGAAAAACCCACCCGAAGACAGACACAGGATATCCTGGAAAAGAAAAAAAAAATTTTTGAAGCCATACTACAAACGGTATATTTTTTTACAATTCTCTGGAATATTCAGACAACCAGTGAGACACACTAAGGGACTGGTGGTTGGAAGGGGTAAGGGGAGTAATAACATTTAGGGTCAGGGCATCCTTTTCCTAGCTCCCCCTCGGGCTGCTTCTTTGTTCGTTCCCTGCCCCCTCCCTTCCCATCCCCAACCCCCAAACAAATGCCCTGGTGGGCGCCACAGTCCGGACTGCTTCCCTCTACCCACCCCACCCCACCCCCGCCCCGCAGGCGGCGAGGGCTCCCGCTCCACATGTGCGACTCGCGTTTCGGCTTTCACTGGCGACAAACTGGAGCCTGGGCCTTTCCGCTGGAGAGGAACTCGCTACGTGTCGCTAACAAAAACACAAACAGCGCCGGCCGCTCTGTGCTCCGCTGCCCGCAGCGCGCTCGGCACCGCGGCGGGATTTATAGCACGGAGCCCCGACTGTAAGAAGTAATTCATGAGTCCCCACAAAGCCAGCACTGAGAGGCCTGGCGGCGGGGGCGTGAGACGGGTGCTCCCCTCCATGGGCCTCCCAAGGCTCGGCCTCACGTGCAGTTGTGCACAATCACGTGTGCGGCACAGCAGATGCAGTTTGTCCTTGCTCATTTTGTTGTAATTTTTTTTTCTGCACAAGGGGGGAAAGTCATTATCGTCATCCCCCTTTATCATAATGTGTTAAAAACAGGACAGACTTAAAATAGGTTCCTTGGCTCTGAATAGTTGGAATGGAAAAGTCCTATCACAAATGCATGTTGACACAGACCTGCATGGGTGTACAATGGACATAGATACACACATGCAGGCTCAACATACACACTCTTGGGAAGAAAATTATATCACCATCTATCACCATCGGGGGCTTTTCTGGAAGATTCAGTATGTTTGTTTCAGCAAGACATGATAGTTTTAATAAAACCAAAGCTGATTTGGGAAGCAGTCACTGTGAGTGAAGTTTTGGAAAGATGAGATGGGAAACAAAATAACTGATGATAAAAATCATTTAACAGGGAAACAATATGCAATCTAAGAATGCCATCAAAAAAAGAAGAAATCGCATGTCATGTAGGCATATGTTTGTGGTTTCACAGCCCTGGAAAAGCTCCCAACTATCTCAAAGCACAGAGTAAAATACTACACATGAAAGCCACCCTTTGGACTATCAAATTCAATTCCAAAAGCTATAGTTAAAAAAAGAAAAAGAAAAAAAAACCCACAGCAAAACTACACACATGAAACTTTGTACCAGAGTTTGTATTAAAACTAGGCTTCTCTGGTCTCATGAATACCTCCCCAAGCCTGCTCTGTGGTTACAAGGTTTGGTGTTCAGTCCTGAGCAAATCAGTTTGGGGTTTCTCTTAAATCCCAACCACAGCCAGTCAGGAAGGTTCTTTGCAATGCCTGACTTTTAATTCCCACACCTTTGTTTTTCTCCCTAACTCTCAGATGAATTGTCTTCAAGTTCCTGTCTGGGTCAGCCATTCCAAGCTGGAATTAAGAGACAGACCGATCCTTTGCCCTGAGAATTTGGAGCCACAAGCCTTCAAGAAAGGCGCAGGGAGGAATAATTGCTTAAGCGGGGCTGGTCGCCTCTTCAGTGGTCCTGGAGACCCTGCTGAGGGTGGCTGCTTACCTTTGGCAGTAACCCAGGGCAGAATCAGGAAACAGTTTCGTGTTCCTGCCCTTAGCTTTGTGTCAATGAAACCTGGCACATCTTTTTTGTGGTTGTAATTTAAATGAGACAACCAACTGCACAGCTGTCTCAGTCAAATTATGCAGGGCCATGTGGCCTTTCTTCCATCTTTAAAAAGTCCAGGGCACCTCTGACCATGTTTGAGGGAAGCCCAGGGGAGCAATGACCAACAAAAGGAATAGCGATTATGCCAGCAAAGGATGGATATTTGCCTAAATGAATATATTAAAGGCTGTACTCAGAAAATGGAAATGTTAGTTTTTAAATAGAAGCAGAAGAGCATCGTGATTAAGACCCCAATCTTTGGGGTCGGACACAGCAGGGTTGGCAACCTAGCTCCACCATTTAATATCAGTGTTGATCCTGGGCAAGTTATTTAACCTCCTGAGGCCCTACTTTCCTTGTCTGCAAAATGTGGGAGTGGGGGAGAAAACGTACCACATAGAGCTGTAAGGATTAAAAGAGAGAATACTTAGCACAGATGTGGCTTAATAAATGCGGGCTGTTATCATTGTTATCAACAGTCACTTGTAACCCAGGAAAAGAGTAATGGTACTCTGCCTCTAGTCTCATAATTCACATATTACAAAACTGCATCCTTGCTGAGCTGTGAGTAAAACTAAAGTCACTGAAGTTTCCTATGAGCCATACTTCAGCTATTCTGTTTATACTGCCCTGGGTGTTTGAACATCTCTGTCTCTAGTTCTATTCCAACTCTGTCTCTGTCTCCGTGCCCATCTCCATCTCCATCTCCACCTGCATCTCAAATCGCAGACACAGGAATGTGAATATAAGCATCTATGTGGATGCATGCAACACCAATACTCACCAGCAGATGCACAGACACAAAATGAGTAAGTATACCCCGGAATGAAAGGAATATAATTATCAACTTAATTTTGACAACTCTATTAGATAGTACTCAATTATGCATTGCATGACAAAATTAAACTCTTTGAAATTCTGAAAGCAGAACCCATTGTATCTTTGCTCCTAAGGGCCCTTTAAGAGCTGAAGTTAAATTACAATCAGATGGCAAGAGGATAAGGACCTCGCCTCAGGGAACTTCCTTGGGATAAATGACCAGTTCTTGTCCACACTGGAAGGAGTTGTTGGCCCAAAGCACCATGGGGCCAGTGACCCCTTGCTGGTCATTAATCGTTTCTGAATTCCCTGGAACCAAAGTCATTATTGCTAATATAAACTTAAATAAAAATTCCAGAGACATATGGATTTCTTTTAATAGTTAGTCTTATTTCTTTTGGTTTTTATAGGGCATTTCTATAGAATTAAGATTCTATACATTAGTTCTGTAGTTGGTTTGTCTTAACACTTGATCCTGCCTAAAGTAAAGGTTTATTGGACATAAAATAAGAAATGAAGGAAAGCAAACGAAAAACAGGAAATCCTGAGAGGGCTGAGTCTGTACCTGGAATTCTCAGAAAATCATGATTCATGAGAGGTACAATTTTGTTTCTTTGGGAATCTGTCAAAATATTATAATGTTTTTATGTAACAGTTAGAAAATCTAGAATTTAAAAGATATATGGTTAGATAATGTTCACATCTAGGAAAAAGTTTTATTTTTTAGTCATCTTTGCATATAACAAAAAATGTTATAAAGATTTTGTGAAATTCTTATTTACTTAAGCTTAAGGAATGTATGCTATGTTATCACACATACACAGGATACTAGCAGAGCATATAATTTCATAGCTTGATTCTAAAGCTTTTCAGTTATTTGGCTTTAAATAGAAGTATCCATCCCAAAAGTACAAATAGGAAGTGGATATGTTGACCATGAACAATTATTTAGTGAGCATATACTGTGTGCAACTCAGGGTATATCCTCCATATACCAACATGTAGGCTGCTTCATTTGGAAGAAAACCTAAATCAGAGCAATCAGACAAACAACTCTGAATGTTGCATAAATTACTGTCTCTGGTAGATAAATGTGTTTATCCACTTATCTCATATTTTATTACCCTACAATTTTCTTTTAACTAGATCTTTTCCCTATCTTGACTAAATTATGCTACCAATAAATTTAAATATACCAAGTAAATTAGCTTCATAAGGTACATCATCTGATGATCTCACCCAGTAGCCCCCTGCCTTAAGTAAGACCCTTGTAGTAGAGGTGGGCTCTGCTTACTGTCATTTCCTTTTATTACCTACTGGATACATTGAACAGTGGAAAACCTTGAAAACCTGGTTGGGAATACTACTGGTTGTTCAATTCTAACTATGAGGTTGCTATTTACCTTATACTACATGCTGCTCAAGCAAATGTTTAATAATAGGCTACTGTCCGATCTGAGATAGAAGAGGTAACCAGATTTATAGGAGTGCGGATGATTAAATCATTGAGAGAGAAGGAAGCTTAAAGATCCTAAGTGTCCAACTCCCTGATTTTATGTTTGGGAAAACTGAATCCCAGAGAAGTGAAGAGACTCACCAAGGCTCACATATCTGACTAACAGCAGAGGCATATTGAAAGCCAGGTCTCCTGTGTCCTAGTTCAGCATTCTAGACCATGTTGCTTTTCATTTTCATTATAAATGCGAAATTCAGCTTCAGAATGAGCAAGTGAACTTGTCAGGCCTGCAGCAGAACCAAAGCATGCTTGCTCCTTGAAAGAAAAGTATTCTTTAATCTAGAATTCTTGAATTCTAGAATCATAATGGAGGTAGCATTCTTGAAGACTGAAATCAGCATGGTAGGGCATGAGCCATTATGTTGATCTTATGTTGGAGGTGGGACAGTAATGACCAGGCAATGGTAGAAGAGAGCTGAGTGACTCAGTTGGTTTGGTAATGATTTGGCAAAAAGAAGGGGGTTCTACACCAAACACAATTTCCTTCAGTGAATGTTCTGGACGTGTCAAAGTCATCTCTGAGGCAGTCCCCAACTGAGTCAATGGGCTACAGCTTGTTTCACACAGTAGTCGCTTCATGAACATGTATTAAATAAATTAACAAGCCAGTTCCTCTGTTTCTCCTACTTGAGGGCAATAAGCTCAACTGGTTCTTGCCCTCATCCTTTCTGCAAATGGAAACAACTCAAGTATGTAGCCCATTACAAAGCAATTATTGTAGGTTTGCCCAAATTATGCTTTCTGAGTTCTGATATCAAAATATTTGGGAGAACAAAGAAATTCATTTTGTTGAGTGGTTGATGGCAATTTGGGAAGGAAGGAAAAGAGAAGAAGATAGATAAATTTGAAATTCCACTTTCAAAAGCTACTGACCAGACAGTTGATGGACACAGGGAAGAAATACTTGGTTCTTGATTGCATTCAGACACATCTTTGCACCAAAATGGAAAATCTAAATTCTTCCCAATCAGTTCAATCATTTGAGGGAAACCAAAAAGGCATATAATTCAGAGACTTAAATAATTGTTGCTTCCTTCTTTCCCCCACATTCTGACAACTTTAAAGCTGCTGAGAACATTCCTCTACCTTTAGCTTACTAGGTGAATGCCTCTTGCCTTCTGGAATCATTTTCCTGTAGCTCATTCTGAGACTATGCCAGGGGCTAATAATCTCTCTCAGTGCCATCTCCATAACTTCTGCCCTTCCTTGGCAGTTCAAAAGGTGTGATAATTCTGCTCAGACACAGGCAAAACCATGCACAGACATGGTTTTGAGTAAGTAGAAGGACAGTGTACTTTTTCCCCCTTTCACTATGAATTTTTCAGAATTATATTCTAACACAATGCCTCATTTCCTTTATTGCTATTTTTAGAAAGGACAGTTTATTAAATCTGTTTAGATTTAAATACAAGATAATTTTTTTAAAATTAGGACTTAGTTTGAAATTTGCCAAGTTCAATATTTATGGATGTCAGTAGCTTCCAGAGAAAGATAATAGAGACAACAATTCATGATGAGGTGTCTGGAATAGAAAGAACTTTTATAAAATTCCCACCAAAAATTGACTATTGGTGGAGGATTTTTGACAAATAAAAACAAAAATTGTTTTTGCACAGTGTTATGATCTCATATGAATAAGCATAGTTGCAAATTAATGAACTATGTGAGGTTTTAAACATAAAGTAATATTTAAGCTGGGATATTCTGTAGCTTCGTTCTCCCCCATGACTGTTATAAATTCTTAGAAACAATTTAACTGCTACATGGTGCACAATGCTAGGCCTTGTTAGAGATACAGAGCTCAGGGGTTTCCCTAGACCCAAATCCAGAATATACAAGTTGTACTCTTCCCTGAGGCTGATTTTACACAAGGTGTAATGGATAGCAGCGCTAGACCCAGATGGCCCAGAGTAGTAGCGAAAAAGCCAGTGGAATCAGGGCCAGGGACTTGGCGTATGGTCCTGGCTCTGAGGCTCAGTAGATCTCTGGGCAAGGTTGCAGGCTTCTCTTGGCCTCAGCGTTCTCATCTGTAACATGAAGGGCCTGGACTGTAATCTCTGGAAGTCACTCAGCTCAGTGTAAAACTGGTCTCCTCTTACCAGAACCTAAATTCTTAAAAAACAAACAAACAAAAACTGCCTTTGAGATCTAGCTAGGTTATTTATTGGCTTGATTAAGCTAAATGATTCATTCTCTATATCCATGAAATGGGCACCAAAAACCCTGCCTATCTCACAGTGCTCTCATGAAAAAGAAAACAATATAAGGCAAAGAACTTTGTAAACTAAAATGAGCTGAACCCATTTAAGATCTTTATTTCACTCCCTCTAAGAGGAATATGAGTGATAGAATTAAAGTATTACCTTCCCTAACTAATGTACATCTTAGTAAAGATCAAAGTTTCTTAGCTACAGGGATACAATTCTGACAGTGGAATTCCAAGCATCAGCCAGAATTGGGTGGGAAAACCTTTCCTGCATTCTTAAGAGTTCCACAAATATTCCTTATTGTTTTTATCCCCGGCTTGTTTAATCAAACCTCAAGGAGACTTTTCTGGTGGAACTCACAGACTTGCCCGAACTAAAAAGAATATCCAAACCAAGGGGAGGAAGAGTCAGTAAGTAAATGTTTTCTTAATGAATGAAGATCCCATATTTCATTCCCGAAAATGTTCACAATGTTGGAGGCCCATCAGCAAAAGCACAAAGCTAACAATAAACCATAGGATTTGAAAAATTCACTGTGTTGGGCTGGACCACAGAAGTGTTTCAACGAAAGGGACCTTTGGGAAGCATCGAGTCCACCCCCAGTCCTGCCTTGAAACCACAGCAGTGAAGCTGCCTACCAGAAAGGCTGGAGATTACCTTGCACATTTCCACAATGACAAGGCTGCGTGCGGGAGCCTCCCGGAATCATTTGTAACTGAGAGAACAAGAGCAGCCACTTCCCAATTTCAATTAAAATTGACCGGAAATCCTTTTGGAAAACCAAAGCAACAACACCCCAAAAATATGAACAACAGGTCAACCTTATCCAAGAAAGAAGGGTCACTGTGAGTGTGAGCTACTATCTCAATAGTATTCAGCCACAGCCACCACTTTGCTACTGGGTAATTTCCACATTCCTTAGCATTTGAACGTCTAACTCATATCCTTGTTTTAAATTCGCACCACTGAGGATGCCTATCAGAAATACTGACCTGTTTGTGTCAAGCACCCTCTAAACAGTTCCAGGGAAAGGACTAAGAGAGAATTATTTTCCCAATGATCACAGAGGCTGCATACATGGTTTATATGAGTTGCTAGTTGTCATGACCGCCAAATCCCTAGCAGATCTTCCAGGGACAAGGCCACTCCTACAAGGTCCCACCATTTCAATCAGGTCTCCTCAAACAACTTGCTCCTCATTTCCACAGTTATCCAGGTAGCAACTCTAGCCCAGTGGGTACCCACAGAGAGAAAGAAAGCTCACTACAACCGTTTCTGGGAAGCTGACAAATTCCCAGGCAATCTATTCTAAGCAGCAGAAAGAAGTAAAAGAATTGGTAAGAAGAGAAACAAACATATAATGTAACAGTTTCCTGAAATTTATTATACCAAACTTTCAGGAGATATCAAGGAATCAGACCTAAATCTGCCCTGATTATTTTGGGTATGTCATGATTAATGTTGCAGAAACATGTTTAAGCCACTGTCTATCAGCAATTTGATATAAGGAAAAAACCAACATTTCACAGGTAATGTTGAGAGCACAGTGATTTGAAATAAACTACTATTAGTAAACTAAATAGCACCCTAAATAAAGAAAATTACTGCTGTTAAGACATACTGTTCTGAGAATTATCGGAAGAGCACAATGCTAACACTGCGGTATATAAGAAATTATTCAAGTATGCATTTGAGTAATTCTGCATTTTAATTTAACCCTTTGAAACATTAATCAAACCATGGCTAATTGTAGGAATTAAGGAATTAAACGATGGAATCTTCTAAAAGATATTATTTAAAAGGCAGTTTATACAATTACTTGTATAGATGTTTGCTTTAAAGAGGAAAACAGTTCTACTGTAATGAAAAGGGTCTTAGAAAATTAAATTAACAAGGGGGGACCAGGCTGATATGAAACTAAATTAGCATCAAATGCAAATTACAGGGTACTTAATGGTAGAAACAGGTGCAGAGAAGAACCCTAAATGAGATAAATGAATAAAACATCCCTCTCCACAAATGTGGAAGCTGACACAAAGTCAATGATATGAATAATTCAGCAGCCTCCACACTGCTGTTGAGGTCAGCCTGCCTTGACCTTTGAAACAGGAAGTAAAATTCAGTTCAAATTTGAGTGACTGGAAATATAACAGTTATTTGTTTTATATATTAAAAAATCCACAGAATTTTTAAAAAATACAGGTATAGGAAATATGCAGTAGAATTGCAGTTTGAACTAAAGAGACATTACATACAACAGTTGGTAAACAAAAATTATTGGGTAAGATTTCACCCAAAGTGTATTTCAGTATGGAAATCCTAAAAATAAAAATAATTAAAAGCACATATACCAGTGCTCAGGTTAGTGATCAAACTCTCTAGGAATAAATTTTCAAATCTTACATCAATGTCCAAAAACATGTTACGATTTTTTAAATCATGTATTTTACTAGTAATGCAAAGTATTTTCTTATCTTTGTAAGATAAAATTTGGTTAAGCTAGATTTTTTAAACTCTGTGTGAAGCTGCCTTATTTATCCATCAGCCTCTAATTTAGTAAATGCTGCATCCCCAAAATCCATTTATCCTATAAAAATGCAACCTGGGCTCTAAATACAAATCGTTCTCAGAACTGAATATCTAATGTGGTTTTATGTGTCTTTTATGCTTTTCTTTCTTTCTTTGCATGCTTCAAAAGTATTTTGTACAGTCAAATAGTGAAAGTATTCTCCTCATTTCAAATTGAATTTGGTGCTGCTAGAGATTAACAGGGCATGACAACAAACCAATTTCTATGAGCTAGAAGGACAGCAAAATATATATGGTATATCACCCTCGGTCTTATTTTACAGGATGGAGTAAAAGATGTTTGATAATAGCAGTTATCCCTGTCCTCCAATTGGTTCTATTAATGGGACCCACAACTTGGCTATCTACCTTTCATCTATCTATTGTGCTTGTCAGATAAAAGATTATGCTGAAAGATGAGCTTAATTTTATTTTCTAGATTTAGAGAGGGTTAAAGCTACACACACACACACACACACACACACACACATACACACACCCCTCAGCCATCTAGGAGAGCAGTGGTAAACTAGATCTATGATTATAATTACCCTAGGAAGAAGTTTGAGAAATGTTCTTTCCAAACCTGAATGTTTAGCTGAGGCTAAATTAAAGATGCAGGGTGTGTTGTGTATTTTAAATTATTATTATTATATCATATCGGCTAAATCACTCCTTGCTTGACATTTAATAAGGGGTGATAGACCAAACACTGCTGATTTGGGGTTTGCCGTAATGACTGACCTGAGTGAAGGCTTTGTGTACAAAGTGGCTCCCCATTAAATGAGAGCTCTGTGGAAGCAGCTGGTTCTCATTTTGAAACAACCGGTTTCTCTATCCCCAAGTGCTAAAGAAAATAATCCCTGCAATCTACGACTACACACTTTCACAGAGGCAGGAACGAGAATTTGATTGTGTTGATAATTAAAGTCATTCCTAGAACTTCCAAGAAAAAGAGGCAAAGACGTTGGGTAGAAAGAAAGAACAGTCAATGATAGTGTTTAAAATTAAACTATGACAAATCATTCTGAGTGGGCAAGGGGGAGGAGGAGCCCCGCCCTCTGTGAAACACAGTTGAACAGCTCTGCTTCCCTCTGCACCAGGCTGCTCCAGAGGGAGGCCTGGGATGCGATTAGTCAGGGCGACAGCCCTGGTGTCACTCTCAGAAGCAAAAGACTGGAGAAGCTACTTGTCACTGATGACACACCACACTTAGGTTTTTTATTGTTGTTGTTAAAGTTTCAATCTTAAACAAAGTAGCCGGTGAGGAATCTCCAACAGTCTGTCTGCAGGCTGATCTGAAGTACTGAGATCATTTTAAGATTGAAAAAAAAAAAATACAAAGACAGTCTCAGACATCGGAAGGTTCTCATGTTTCAATCTCAAGAACTTGTTATTTTATTATTTTTTAATGCTACGATGTTGTACGTTAAGAACTCGTGTTCAAATTGCCTGAATGACATTCGGCTGAGGCTCCGTTCTCTGGCTGCCTACAGATTTCACGAGCTTGGGGAAAAAAACTGAACTCTGTGTAAGCTGCCTGTCTGCACTGTCTGTGGCAGGAAGAAGAGATGGGCTCAATAAGGAGATCCAAGGCCTCTCAATTAACCTGATTAGTTCAGCACATTGCTCTCATGAATGACACCTTATCTTGAAAATGAGGGAGAACTTCCTTCCTGCAGTAGACACAGGAGCCCCCTAAAGCCGCAAAGATGCAGCCTATCAAACGTGAGCAGCTCCTGCTTCTCCACCCTCTTCCCACCTCCCAGGTCAGAGAGACTGGCAACCCTGGCGCCTGATTGGATTTTGTGTCCTAAGGACAGAAGGCAAGCTCCCGTCTGCCCAGGTGGCCTTGGAGAAGGCTGGGAAAAGGGATGCCCTGTGGGCAACTTCAAGCCCCTTCTTTCAGAGTCAACCAGGCACATGATGGGATTGGGGGTGGGAGGCAGGAGGATCTGGGAGGGGGAAAGGAGGAGAGAAACAGAGAGACAGAGTGAAAAAAATATTCATTAACCCTTCAATCACCAGACTAGCAAGTCAATACTATACCTGTCCGCAAAAAAAAAAAAAAAAAAAAAATGAATTCTTAAGTCTTCTAACATTACAGAAAACAAAGGCATTTGTTAAACATGAATATCCTCTCATCAGTTTCACATTGGACACAAGGATGAGAAATCACCAAGCAGTTTTAAAAAAAAAAAAAAAAGCAAGCTTCCCCCAAACCCTCTAAAATATGCTAGCTTGTAAAAGATGCAACACGTATGTTATTTTATTTAATTCATGTTTGTGTGTGTAATAGACATTCTAGTTAACAGAATATATTCTAGAAAATGTGTTCTGTGAGAATGTCAACAGCAGGGTTTTTCACTTACTTGTCTGCCCCGTGATTTATTTGATCAATTAAACAGTTAGCAATGAGGAGATTTGCATGGTAATCGTGTGAAGATTAACATTTTTAAGTGTAACAAATTTAATATTTTATCTTACATTTTCTGTTTCTCATCATTCTTTGATGGCAGTGCCGTTTCACTTTGTTGTATGGTTATAACAAGCCTGTCTTTAGGCCAAGAAATGTCTACCAGATTCAATAACCACTTTCAAGCTCCTTTTATTTATTTATTCTTTCATTTCACAAAAAGCATTCTCTAAGCACCTACTATACACACACATACTAGCAAGGCACTCTAATGAGTGCCGGGGCTATGGTGGCAACCAATACAAGCTGTCATTGTCCTCTTGGGCTTGCAGTCTTCCCCCCAAAGAGCTCATCTGCCTCACTGTGCTCAGCAAGATCACCAGGAACTAAAATTAGAATCTTATAGCTGGGAAGGCTCTTAGAGATATCTTCATCTCAGCACTTATTTTAAAAAATAAGTCACCTTGCCTTAACTATGCAGATGCCAAGCACTGTGCTAAGTCATCTCCATAAATTACCTACTTATTCCTCAGCACAATCCTATAAATTAGCAACAACTACTCTTATCCTCATTTTACAGATGCAGAAACATAGGTTTAGGAAGCTAAACTGCCCGCAGTCCCATAGCACTGGCAGAGCTGGGTTTGGATTCGAGGTGGTCTAACTCCACAGCCTGCAGTCTGAACCAGCGTGTGGACTGCCTCATAGGAACACAATAAAGCCACAGAGTTTGCCCAAATTCAAAACCACTGGCTGCGAGCTATTAGGCAGCTTCAACCTGTGGATAATTTCCTCTGCATCATGATTCCACTTTAAAATAGCATCCTTCTTTTTTATTTTGTTTACATTAATATTACCATTCCAACTAATTCTGTCTCTCTCTCTCTCTCTCTCTCTCTCTCTCTCTCTCTCTCTCATCAAATCTGAGACACTGAGGCTCAGTGTGGCCAGGAGCCATAAGCACATTTGTCTTTTTCACTGTTTTATCCCCAATCCTGAAAATAGTCCATGTTACATAACAGAGGCTCTTAAATCCAAAAAGCTTGTCACCATGATTAACTTAAAGTAAGGGTGCTTATAAGAAAGTTCCAGGCCCAGTGTTGCAGCATAGCAGGTAAAGCTATGTCGCCATTCCATATGGGTAACGGTTCAAGTCCCAGCTGCTCTATTTCTGATATTACTCCCTGCTAACGCACCTGGGAAAGCAGTGGAGGATGGCCTAAGTGTTTGGAACCCTGACACCAAAATGGGAGACCCAGATTAAGCTCCTGACTCCTAGCTTCAGCTTGGCCCAGTACTGGCCATTAACGCCATCTGGGCAGTGAAACTGTGAATGGAAGATCTCTCTCTCTCTCTCTCTCTCTCTCTCTGTAATTATAACTTTCAACATAAATATATAAATCTTAAAAAAAAATTTAAAAGCCCTATAGAAATGATCACAATAAGAATTACAGTCCGGGGCTGGGTACAGCGGGTACAGCCGCCACCTGCAGTGCCAGCATTCTATATGGGTGCTGGGTCAAGTCCCACTGCTCCATTTCCGATCCAGCTCTCTGCTGTGGCCTGGGAAAGCAGTAGAAGATGCCCCAGGTCCTTGAGCCACTGCACCCACATGGGAGACCCAGAGGAAGCTCCAGGCTCCTGACTTCAGATAGGCCCAACTCCAGCCATTGCGGCCATTTTGGGAGCGGACCAGTGGATGGAAGATGTCTCTCTCTCTCTCTCTCTCTCTCTCTCTCTCTCTCTCTCTGCCTCTGCTTCTGCCTCTCTGTAACTCTGCCTTTCAAATATAAAGAAATCTTAAAAATGAAAAGGAATTACAATCCACATGGAATATATTATGGTCAAATTCCAAGAGCTACCTGATTGTAAGCAGCTGATAGGTGTCAACTTCAGTGCAACGTATTTTTTTTTTTTTTTGAATTTTTATTTTTTCTTTTTTGGACAGGCAGAGTTAGACAGGGAGAGAGAAAGAGACAGAGAGAAAGGTCTTTCCTTTTCCATTGGTTCACCCCCCAAATGGTCGCTATGGACGGTGCGCTGCACTGATCCGAAGCCAGGAGCCAGGTGATTCCTCCTGGTCTCCCATGCAGGTGCAGGACCCAAGCACTTGGGCCATCC
This sequence comes from Sylvilagus floridanus, assembly GCA_949820135.1. NCBI lineage: Eukaryota > Metazoa > Chordata > Mammalia > Lagomorpha > Leporidae > Sylvilagus > Sylvilagus floridanus. The sequence goes on from OX463241.1 coordinate 43,737,807, forward strand.
TCCACTGCAAGGTATTTTAACTGTTACAACTCTTTCAAATAGAACTGACTTTCCCCATTTTGCTCAGGTAAGGACAAGTAGCAGTGAAAGATCATAATCCTCACCAGCAGACTCCAAAGTCTATGCCTTTTCCATCATACAATGCTTTCTCCCAGATCTCTCTCTGAAGTCATACCTGTTTATTCCTAATGAAATACACAGCGGTACACTCATCAAATTAAATGAGAACCCAAGAATTCCAGCTTTGCTCCAGCAATGGGCACAATAATTGATATGTCATTTTTTTAATCTGAAAAGTGAAGTGCAACATCAACTGAGAAAACAGGTTTAGAATTAGTCGTAGTAAATAAATAAATAAATAAATGCTGTGATCTACAGAAAAGAGTGTTTCTTTACTGGGCAATAAAGTATGGAGAAAAAAATCAGGCTGAGAGCTGAGAGGGGAGTTCCTAATCACTTGTCTGGTTACTAATAGATAGTCCCTGGAGCTGTGTGCCTCAGTTTAGAGATCTGTCAAATGGAATCGATTTGTGCTCTGACATTTCTGTGAGAATTTTCTGAACTATTACACCTTAAAGTACCTGAAAATTTTGCAAATACCATTCGAATGTAAATTACTGCCCAACTCACAGTAGTCAGGGATTTTGCTGGTTTCACTGTAAGAGGTTCCGTAGGCCAGGTTTGGATAAGATAGGGCACTCCCCACCTACAGCCACTGGAAGAAGGGCTGTGTTTTTTGTTTTTTTTTTTTTTTGACAGGCAGAATGGACAGTGAGAGAGAGAGAGACAGAAAGGTTTTCCTTTGCCATTGGTTCACCCTCCAATGGCTGCCGCAGACGGCGCGCTGCGGCTGGCTCACCGCGCTGATCCGATGGCAGGAGCCAGGTGCTAGGTGCTTTTTCCTGGTCTCCCTTGGGGTGCAGGGCCCAAGCACTTGGGCCATCCTCCACTGCACTCCTGGGCCACAGCAGAGAGCTGGCCTGGAAGAGGAGCAACCGGGACTAGAACCAGGTGTGCTGGCGCCGCAAGGCGGAGGATTAGCCTGTTGAGCCACGGCGCCGGCCAGAAGGGCTGTGTTTTTAAGATGCTCTGAGGTAGATACGATACAGCTAAGGTTACAAACTGGCTTTAAGAAAATATCAAGAAAGGTCAGCACTGTGGCCCAGCAGGTTACATATCCCATATCAGAGTGCCACTTGCGGTCCTGGATGCTCCAATTCTGATGTAGCTTGCTGCTAATGCAGCTGAGAAGGCAGCAGATGGCATCGAATTCCTGCCACCCACATGAGAGACCAAGGCAGAGTTCCTGGTTCCTGGTTTTGGTCTGACCCAGACACGGCTGTTGCAGGCATTTTCAGAAGTAACCAGTGGATAGAAGGTCTTTCTTTCTTTCCCTCTTTCTTCCTTCCTCCTCCTTTCTTGCTTCCCTTCATTCTTTCCTTTTTCCTTTCCTTCTCTTTCTTTCCTTGTTTCTTTCTCTTTTCTTTCTTTCTTTTTCTTCCTTCCTTCCTTCCTTCCTCTTTCTTTCTCTTGCTCTCTCTCTCCTTCTCTATTTCTTTCTCTCTCTCTCTCTCCTAAGCCCACCAAACCACCATTCTTTCCAGCACTCTGCCCTTCAAATAAATAAGTAAATAAAGCTATTTTTGTTTTTTATTTGTTTTTTAAAGATTGATTTATTTATTTGAAAGGCAGTTAAAAGAGGCAGAAGCAGCTGTTTTTAAAAAGCCACGATTGTCTAGAGAAACCTTGGCTTTCCATACCATTGGCAATCACTTTAAGGATAACTAGGTGAAGGCTTAACTAACTTTGTACGCTAAAGAATGTGATAATAACTAGTAAAGAGACTGCTCACTTTTCTTCTTTAAGTCTTTGTGATGACCCTGTGAGTGTGTGTGTAACCAAATCTGATGCAGGCCCAGAATGCTTCAAATAAACTTTCCATTTTTGTGAGGGAATTAATAATGCATCCAAAATCAATTTTAAAATGATATTTTTAAGGGATAAACATTTGGTACAGAATTAAGATGCTACTTGAAATGCCCACATCACACACTGAAGTGCATGGGTTCAAGTCCCACTTCTGCTTCTGATTCCACTTCCTGCAATGCAAACCCTGGGAGCCACTGATGACAGTTCAATTAGTTCAGCCCTACGATCCATGTGGGAGACCTGGATAGAGTTACTAGCTTCCTGCTGCAGCCTGGCCCAGCCCCAACTACTGCAGACATCTGAGGCGTACATCAGAGGATGGCAGATCTCTTCCTGTCTCTGCCTCTCTGCCTTTCAAATAAATTTTTAAGAAATGAAATTTTTCAAACGTTTTTTAAATGACATTTTAAGGAATTGGGCACATCACAGATCAGAGTACCTGGACTGGAAACCCACCTTTGGATTGAGTTCCTGGCTCCCAGCCTCAGTTCAGCCCAGCTCTGGCCTTTGCAGGCTTTTGTGGAGTGGGCCAATGAATGAGAGCTAGTGATTGCTCACTCGCTCTCTCTCGCTCTCTCTCTCTGCCTCTCAAATAAATAATTTTTAAAATGATACACTATGATATCACTAACAGATAAGAATACTACTGAATGGGAAGCATTTTAACAATGGGGCAGGGGGAGTTCTAATAGTTCATCAAACAGTAATAAACAAACTGCAAGTAACATGATATCTGATCTTCAAATGGAATATACAAGAGCTTCAGTCATATCATAGCATTTTGAGAATGTAGAGAGAGGAACAACTTATGACCATCAGAAACATATCCAACCATGTACCCAACTCCTCGGTGTGCACTATCAGGAGCTAAACCAGTGTGTTCCAAGCAGCTGAGACAGGGTCTTCACAGTCCTAACAGAGAAAGAAGCGTCTATCATAAAGCAAAATATCTGCACACTTCACCCTGACAACTTTCAATTCATTGATTTAAACAGGAAAGGAAGTTACTAAAGCCTGGAAAATGTTGGGTCCTGACCCTCCATGTTCCCACTCTACAGAAGGACTCTTCCCAGCCCTCCCACCCCAATGTGTATCAATATTTGGTCAATTGAGCATAAAATGAGCAAAAAAGTTCTTGAGAGATTCTTGATATTGATTAAAAGGAACATTTTTTTAAACCACCACAACCTTAACATGAATCAAAATTTAAGAACCTTGTCAAAGTCCTCTAAAATACACATAATGACCATGTCCACATTTCAAACACTCCTCTGCAGTTTGATGATGGTTTTCTCTTTTCCCCTGCCGTGGCACTGAAAGTGTTAAAGAAAACAATAAAAGAACAAGTGAGTGTACCGGGTAGGATTTACTGGCATTTACTTTTAATCTATGGCCCTTCACTCTGTAGCTTATCGGGCCTCTGTCAGTCCTTTTTCCTCCTTTATATTTCATGAGGAGCCCCCCATGCTGCTACTGAGAGACAGAGCCCAAGTGTCTATAAGCTTTTTGTCAGGTAAAAAGAGAAGAAAAAGGAAAGGAACAAGAGGAAAAGCAAAGCTAAGAGGCATCTATTAGATGTCACTAGGCTTTTGTATTCATGTCAATGATTCAGGATTAGAGTATTTGAAATAATCTTATTGCGAGGAATCAAAAGGCCCACCGAGTGAGAGGCAGCGCTGGAGCATATGGCAAAGGCGCGAACAATATCTTATTAAAGATGTGTTGGCTAACACTACCACTCTATATTATATTACAAAACTATTATGCCTCAAACAGTTAGCAGGACGGTATAGTTACTGAGGGCCATTTTAGAGGTTATTGTGTGGGATCTAGCTATAGAATTTGCCAGCTTGTCTAGTTAAGGCATTACAAGTAGGGTTGGGGCTTGTTTGGAACTGGAGCCGAGCACTTCACCTCCCAAAACAAAAATCCCCAAAGCACACAGAAGACCACTGTGTCCTCACTGAAAGCGGGGTGCACTTTACATGAATGAAACACCAATAGCATGGTCTCCCCCCCAATCAGCTTCACTAAGTTTGCGTCATATAACATGTGACATCCTCCCCCCACCCCAAGAAAAATACAACAGAGGCTCTTTTTTTTTGGCTTGACGACCCTCCCCATGAAGAAAACACACACACACACACACACATACACACATTCATTCAGCTTCACACTTCAGCGGGTTTAGGGTAATTAAAATTCTATTATAATAAGTACTGTAATGTTAAAGCCTTCATCTGCTTCTGGACAAAGGCTGGTAACTGGAGAAATAGTTTACAAGGGAGATTTATCCACATCTACCCACACCTTTAAAGGCAGCAAGCAACCAAAGACAAACCTGTACTTTTTGCCATATTTCATTCACTGCAACAGGAATACTGAGGTCACTTTTACATTGTCCTGGACAGTAGATAGTTACACAGTTTGTAAAGAGAGGAGTAGGCTGGGAGAAGGGTAGAAAGGAAGAATGAGTAGCTTATTTGAGATAACATCTCATGTAAGTTAAAATCACTAAAATATCACCTCGTTATTCCAGAACCTGTAAGTGTAGTTTTTAGAATCTGGTCAATCTTTATTGGAGAGTTTGGTCTGGTGCTGTTACTGAAGGAAAACAAGAGGAATTTATCAATGGAGAATAGTGCTTGGGAGAGTTGGATTTGGTTTTTTTGGTTTTTTCCCATTTTAAGCACCTTCTTTTAGAAAAGTAAAAGCATATTTAATATAGTGATATATTCTCATCACAACTGAGTTGCAAAGTTGCTAACATGGCACACAGGGGACTCTGTACTGCTTCTCTGTATTTTCCCAGATCCGTTACAAAAGCAAAGTTATGATGACATGGGTTAAAAACCCACACGATAAGCTGACAGCCAGGCCATGCCGCATGCACACACACACACACACACACACGCACACACACACTGCTGATTCTCTGAAGCTTCACTAAATACATTTCTTGGAAGTTGGTGCCATTATTTCCTTTACAGGAAAACCACTGTTGTTCATTATACAGTGTCTACAGTAGTACCATACCATGTAAAAGTACTTTGCATTATGATATATTGTCAGCATATTTGAAATGCATTTTAATGTATCCTGGTTGCGTATTTGGGAATAGCTGATAGCAAATGGAATATAGCCTGCTATTAGCTTATTGTATTAGTTATTTTCTTATCACAGTAGCAAACTGCACACAAATGTACAAGGCTCATCTCCTATTCAGAATGGTATTATCCGATATGTGATAAAATTTAGAATGATACTCACTCACATAAGTCTTATCGCTAATAATCACATACGAATTCCCACTGAGAAAACAAATGTTTAAACACACTAGGGTTAACAAATAACTGTAAATTCATGCCCTCATGTCAGTGCTGCCTTTTCACTTTTGAAAAATGCAATCTCTCAAACCAACCAAAAGGACTGCAATTATCTTGCCTGGGGCAATTTTAAAGAGTGAATTCCTCTTCCTTTTATTTTAACCGAGCATTCAAGGTTAGGAAATCAGGTAGTATAAAAGGTTTATCAGAGCTCAGAGAAGCACATTTACATTTCTGGTTCTTTGTGTGGCATGATTATGTTTGGTGGTTGGTAGGTCCTTCTAAAACTAGATGAAGGCCAAAACAATAAAAAGAGTTGAAAGGACAACGAAGTGAAGACATGGGACTCTGACTAAAAGCCTCGTTTGCAATACTAATAAAAGTATATCTTTATGTTCATGTTGGTTGATGAATTTATTTTTATGGAAGACAAAAGTGAAAAAAATGTAATGAATTTTGGGATTTACCTATGATGATAAAAGAGAGTCAAATCATTCATCACTGAAGTTTCAAAATGCCTTTACAATGTTAAGGGACTATGCATCCTATCCCACCCAACACTCCTATTTGTATCCTAATCCTAAATGTTTACCATTGTATACCCATTATACAGATAGATGCATATATACAGATATTCCAGCTCTTCAAAAAGTTAATGGAATGTACACTATCTCTTAATTCTATTTTACCATGAACTTTTGAAGTACATCAGGGTCAATGTAATCAATAAAATTAGTTTGGTGATAAGACAACACTGCAATTTTCTGAAAAATCTTAATACAATATTTATACATCTTAGATGAAGACTGAATTTCAGTATGATTGCTTCCCTGAACAACCCAAACATGGTTAAGTTTGTCTGTTCAGATCACACATGTACATCATGTAAAATCAACAGGTAAAATGAGTATTCTAATATTTTCATGATTGAACATTCTATTCCAGCAATAACCATGAAAAAAAACCAATTAGTGTTACATAAAATAAAGTGATCTAGATGGGAAAGGTCTTTGCACAATTCTGAAAAAATAGACTTGCATAAACTCTTTTTCTCTCTCTTTAGGAGAGCCTTGGGTAAGTACAGTCTAAAGTAATTCCAAACAGACTGGGTTTTTCATGTTTTAAAAAACTCTGTATTTTTTTAACATTACATGTCAAAGCCTATATCCAGTAACTATAAACATGGATACAGGGATTCTTATAAATGGAAAAGAAAGACATGGCAAATCTGTCAAGTCATGAGTGAGTAAACCCAAAATCATTAGAGGTATACTAGTTAAAAGGCTCTAAAAAGTCATGTTTTAAATACTGACTTTGAAAATCCAAAAGCTTTCAGGTTACTTGAGCCGGGCTATTTCCTGAAAGGACTAGATCTAAATTCACACCAGACAGGAGAACATAATTTGAGAAGGAATTTCAGCCTTTATTATTCCTATCCATTTTTTTAAAAATCCATTTGTTAACACCTAAGCATCCACAGAACTAGGAAATGAAGAATTGGGGTCTTCCTATCTCCCCTTACTAAGTAGTCTCACAATTTCACTGGCCACACTGATCCTAAATTGTAAAAACAAATAGAGAAACATTGAGCTGCTCTCTATCCTGTCCTACTAGAAGTAAGCACCAGAAATATAGCTGGATACTCAGGGCTCTCTGTGCAAGGAACCCTGCAGTGTAATTTGGAGAAAGAAATGCTTTTGTAAAACTGTCTGGAACTGCTCAAAGATAGTTTAGGAAAATAAAGAGTTTTGTGAAGGAAATCAAGCATGGATGGTAATCCTACATAGATAAGGAATTAACAGTCTGTACACTTAATATATTCAGTCCAAACATTTATGAAGAAGTTTCCATTTAGAAAATGGAAGGCTTTTTTTATAGATTCAGAAAAACTGGGTTCCCAATACAGACTACCCTATGTGACTTTTGTCATTATCATCTTTTCTGATTCTTACAAAGTAAACCTAATTAAGAACCTCCCTCATTAGTCTTCCAGAAAAATTAGCACAGCTTATGCTAATTACTCCTGCAAAATTTAATAAACTCGTTGAAATGGGAATAGTCTAATGAGGTTTTATTTATTGAACTAAGATAACTCCCAGGAAAAAGGTTAGGACATAAGGATATCCAATGTAGTAATAAAACTACAATTTATTCAATTTCTAAACACGACTTTTATTGCAAACCTTTTAAATTCAAATATGAGTTACTGCATGAATATGTTAAATCAATCTCCCCCTTAATTCAATAACTAGAAGTCATCTTTTGCTTTTTACTTAAACAATAATAATCACACATAGCCCTTACCTCAGTGGTAATGAAATTTGCTGTTATTAGTTCCTGGTCATCAGCTATTAAACCTAATACATTTGACTTTTCCCATGTCTACATAGCCCAAATATCTGGATCGTTGGGCACGGGCTGGGTTTTGTGCCTCATAATCCAGCTATTTGGCATCAGAAGAAATTTAACCTGGCAGTCAACTCCAGATGCACATTTCCTACATTTACAGCAATTTTCCTATAAACTTTTTGAAGTGACTTGACAAATTGACATGATTGTAGAAAGAATGTGGGTCATATTTTTCTTATATTGTTGCATGCCATTAGAATGAAGTAGAAACCCATTTTGTAAATCACAGTACACAACTTCTGATTTTGTTAATTCCACTTTTTGATAGAATTTGCCAAACTGATATCCCCAAATCACTGGCAGCAAATAATACAGCCAGCGTTTAACACAGAAATAGCTTGCCCTGCACCATTGCCGTATGACCAGAAAGCTTCTTCTATCTATCCTATAAATAGTTTTCCTGAATAACCACTGCTAAAAGTCTTTTGACTGATAAAAATAGCAGTGTTCTTCCAAATTCCGAAGGACAAGCAAAGAGAGCTAAAAATTATTGGTGCTCAAAAGGTGGCTACGTGTTACAACTATGCTAAATCCTATTGCAACAATTGTCTATACCCTCAGCTCTAGAATTACACATAGTATGTATCACATAAAAAGAGTTACTATTGTTACTGAATGCAGACCCTGTAGCCTATGCTTACAAAATATTCATGGATTCAAATCCATAAATCTGAAAACAAATCAAACCCTAAGCACGTAACACAGATATTATGCAATTGGTAATAAAGAATCAAATTGGAAACTATGAAACTCAAACACGGTTGCCATCATTTTTTTCCTTTGTAGCAATTTTATGAAATTGAAAAATCTTTTCTATTTTGCCCTTTCTTGCATAAGTTCTTTTCTTGTTGTTAATCTCTTGTTAAAAATGGAAGTTTCACATATCAGCAGACAAGACTGCAGCTCTGAAAACCTTTGACAGACTGAAGGACAAATAAATTCTGAAAATTTAGATGCAAATAAAAGTAGCTAAGTGGGGTTTTGCATATCCACTGCATCACTGCACGAAAAGACAGTTTATGGGAGACAGTGGCAACATTTAGCAAATAAACATATATTGGGACTTGCGCACATACACTATGTTTCAGGCCTTCTTCAAGTACTCTCTATCTTAAGAAAGCAAGATTGGCTACACACTGTTTTCTACTTTGTCAAACCAAAGAAGAAAAAAAATGAACAGGATAAATGTCACGAGTAATATCTCTAAAGCCACCAACAGCATAAAGTGCGTACTTCTTTTGCCTAAATTGTTTGAACTACCCCAGCCAAGAAAAGGTTTTAAGTACCCTACTGGGACAGATGCAAGGCGGCAACAATAGAAGCCACATTAATGCAATCCAGGTAACACAATCCTGTTTCAAAAACTCGGGCGGGCTAATTACAGTGCTGCTGAGTCAAGTTTCTTATGCCATCGCAACCCACAGGAACAGGTCAAAATCAAATGTTATTCAAACCACAGTCATATCAGCCTTCTATATCAGAGTCACAGCTTAAAACCAAACGAAGAACTTAAAAGCTTAACCCAGTCACAAGCAAAAAAAAAAAAAAAAAAAAAAAAAACCAGTGTTTTCATTGCGGGTGGTAAGGTAAGGTTCCTGCTATCATTTAAACCAAAAGGAACTGTGTGGCAGAACGAAATGCTTACAGTTCCAAAGTTTGAGGGAATATTTGGACTAGTCCTTTATCAGAACACTGTCTTTTTAATAAAAGAGTAAGAAAAACTTGCTTAAGATAACAAATGGCTTTTTAAAGAGGTATATTTAAATGAAACAGAGCTTCAAGGATATATTTGTTTCTGATCTTATTTGTTTGAAGCCTTTTGTCTTCCATCACAGAAAATCCAATTCTATGGATGGTCTATCTGTTGTTATAGAAACATATGCTATCCCAATTCTATACGCAGCACACAACATCATTAGCCTCATCTCTTAACTTTGAATGGACTATTTTAATACTCATATCAAGTAAAAAATTAATGAATATATGCGAGAGATACTTAACTAAAGTATCTTAATAAAATGTAACCTTGACAAAACTCCTGGCAATCAATATTGGGTTTATATTAAAAAAAAATCATGTCAAAAATCAACAATCCATCTCAATATAAATTATGACGGAGCAAAATGAAACAACTTGGTTTTGCTCTTGTGAACTGAAAAATAATAAATCAAGTCCCCAAAAGGTGAAGAATTGAAATGATAAGTAGATATCTTGTTTCTTCATCGTTGTCGTTGTTGCTGTTGTCAAAAATCATTATTTCCAAAACCCCAGAAGAGGTTTTGTTCAGCTGTTGGTTTCCTCCGTGAGCGATCAGTCTTGTCTTATCTTTTTCCAGCAAGTAGAGTATGTTAGCTCTTTGCCTAACTGACAAATTGACAGTATCTATAAAGCTTCCAGGCCATTTAACTCTCAATGAGTAATACTATGTAACAAATGGTTTATCATACAAGTTTCCATACAATGAATTTCAATAATTAAAATGTAAAATGAATATTTGGAATGTGATTTTTGCATAATGTGTGCACACACTGACTCAAAATTGCACCGAACAACTAAAACAGATTTATTGTTCTACAGTGATTTACTTGGTCATGTCAGATTAGTAATATGGATCTGTTTAAAAACACAATAATTAAGACAAGCAGGGTAGATTAATCAACTTACAATACAGTATGAGCTGCAATCAAACCCGGGAAATAACAGTGGAAAATCTTAGTTCACAGATCTCTTTAAACTGCTTTTATGCATAAATAAAACCTTAAAATGTAGATGGATTATGTCCAACAAAACTACTGTAGCTAAAAGTGATAATGATTCAAACATTTTTCAAATAAAAGTTAAATATTTATAAGCACCCAACCACATTTCATAAATCAAAAACTATTATTATTTTATTTCTGAAGCTTCCTGGCACAGCATGAGGATTGAGCCACAGAAAGTCAGCAATGAAAAAAATATTCCTGTAGGAGCATGAATCAGACACAAAACCAGAGCAATCCAAGAAACAAGCCTCCAAAGAACATTCCAAATGGCTTTCCCAGGAATCGCAATTGCTCGGCGCAGCGTAAGTCAAGACCAACAGTCAAATTTCAGCCACATGCATTCCTAACCCTCGCCCATGAGCGACACGAGGCAGGTGTTTCATTATAATGAGGAATAAGAAGCCAGTGAAAGAAGAGTGGTCCCTACCTGTCAATTATCACTGGATCTGAGGGTGTCTCATTTCGGTTGCCACAGCTTTTCTTGTCACAACAGCGGCTATGGAGCAAAAGCGAAAGGATTTAGTACAACCATTACAATGTAAAATCATCATTTAAGTAGACAGAAGGTTCAAATTGCTGAGTTGCAAATGCTAGAATTACCACAAAGCCATACCTGGCAATCAACGGATCCCTGGGACAGAAAATTCTATTTGGGTCACCTATGGGTTAATGGCCAGGCTTAACCTCTCCCTACTCAAAGAAGGCAGGAAGGAGAGGGGCTCTCCAACAGCCCAAGCTGACAGCCTTAAGATACGTCTCCCCATCACTGCTCCCTGGGTAGGGAGAGTTCACCGAGAAGTGCCTTATTATTACATCTACCCAATGAGAACACTCAGGGTTGTGGGTGGCTCAAACGCTCTTCCCTCCAGATCACACTGATTGTGTGGAACGCATCAATAACAAGGCATGAGTGATTTCTCTCCCTCCAGTCATTCTGCATTACATTGATTCCTTTTCCTTCTCCATCCTCTTCTATGGGTGGTATTTCCTTCAACCACAGCCTTTCCAAAAATCCTAAAACTCTGTTTTGAACCGTCTTCATGAGAAGACAGGTAAAGCACAATAATTAAGATAAGAACAAAGCAAGATAAAAGTGAAGTTTCACATTCCTCTGGCTTTCAAGGCCTGCATTGTCACCACTTCAGTTTCCAGGGAGTTTCTGGACAGTGGATCCAATGGTTAGCCTAGCCCTGACAGTAAATGCTCTATATTAGTATATTAGGTCAGAGAGAGGACAGCTAGAGGCAGGCAAAGAAAGCATCTGCCACCAAAATACCACCCAGCTATGACCCTTGGGCTGCCAGGGTTTTAAAATTAACATGCTTCTAGAGGATGAAAGATTCATGATCTACAAAGTACCCATGATCAACAGAAAACTACCCATCTGAGACTTGTTTGCAAATAAAAATATGTGTCCCCTGGCCACACACCTGGAGGGGCATACCATAGAAGCACCAGTATGATCAGTCAAGAAGGTGAGGAGGTTGTCCAAGGGTTATGCTTTACCATGTACACATGTACACATTCTTCCCCCTCTTACACATGCACATTTACACACACACACACACACACACACACAGACTTAGTGAATCAAACAGCCTAAATTTAGTGAGCTGCTGCAGAGAACCAAACACTGAACTTTATTTCAGGACCCAGAATATACTCTTGCATAGGCAATACTTCACCAAATTTGGGAAGTCTCTCTCCTCACAGTAACTGTATCTCTGAGAAGAAAATTAGCTTTCAAACTTGGTGCTAAGTCTGTTTGTCTCTCTTATGTTCAAAAAGCAATGGTTAGAATTATATCTCCTTTGTAAAAGCCCCAGCTAAAAACCACCCCATCAACTGTACAGCCCTCAGCCTTTCTGTTCAGATGGAACACTTTCCTCTGAGCCTACCTGATGCTGTTACCAGCACTCTAAGGATAGAAAGCCCAAAGTACCCTGATATCTAAGAGACAGAAAAAGAAGCAAAGGAGCAGGAAGCACAAGTAGTTAGAACACATGCAAAAAATTAGTTTATAAAATAAACTCCATCATCCTTGGATGCTGATCCCCTACACCTATATTTCACCAGCTTGATGGAGCAGAATAATGGTTATGACCACAGGCTCTGGAATCAGAGTCCCTCTGTGATACTTTGTTCAAGATGTTCTTCATAGAATCTTAATTTCCTCACTTATAAAAGGGGGCAATTGTAACACCTACATACTCAGTGCAATAGAGATACAAAGCCCGGGCTCGGTGGTTAGCATCATTAACATGACCTTCCTCCAGCCACTACCTTTTCCAAATCTGAACAAACCTGCCTTGTGCTTTGCAGAGGCCACTTGTCTCCAAAAGCAGCCCATTGACAAAGCCCAAGCAGGGAATGCAAGCTTGTGCTCACTACAATCCTTCTGAACAAAATACCCTCCAGGGACTCTTCCAACTTGCTTGATGATTAATAGTGGATAAGAATCTACCCCTTGATGGCCGGCGCTGTGGCATAGCAGGTTAAGCCGCCATCTGCTGTGCTGCTATACTATATGGGCACCAGTTCGAGTCCCAGCTGCTCTTCTTCTAATCCAGCTCCCTGCTAATGCACTTGAGAAAGCAATGGAGGATGGGGAGTGAATCAGCAGATGAAAGATCTCTCTCTGTGTTTCTCCTCTCTCTCTCTCTCTCTCTCTCTCTCTCTCTCTCTCTCTCTCTCTGAAAGAGTTAGAGAGAGAGAGAGAGAGAGAGGAAGGAAGGAAGGAAGGAAGGAAGGAAGGAAGGAAGGAAGATAGATCTACTTTTCAAGCCTATCTGATTCTCTCCCTCCTCAGTGCCACCATCCTCATCCTCGCCACTTTGATTTCTCAACTGGATACCTGCAGTGGTCTCCTACCTGGTCTTGCTGCCTCCACTCTCTCAGCACCTCTAACAGCCAAAGGGATCTTTCTGAAATGTCATGGGATTGCATCTCTTCGCTGCCCAAGACCTTTCCATGGCTTCCTACCACACTTAGAATGAATCTTTGACAGGACACGATGCCAGCCCACTTTCTGCCCTCCTGCTTCTTTCCTCCAGCCTCACTGCTGAGTGTCAATCCTTGCACTGGGCCACATGCAGTCAGACCTCAGGCCCGGGCCCAGGCAGGCCTCTCTACATCCATTAGTCTATCCCTAGTCAGTCAGCCTCCACTCTGCCCCTGAACCCAGCCCAGACTTCCTTCCTCAGAGGGATGCACCCTGACACTCATCCTTAAATTAAGCTAGGTTCCTTCTGGAGGTGCTCTCCTTTTAGAGCACTGAACACAATGCAGATTACATTGTTATGTGTATATTTGTGTGTTTATTTTTACTACGCTCCCTACCACTCATCCTCCCTTCTAACCTATATGCTTCATAAGGGAAGAGATTGTTCATTTAACTTACCTAATAGGTAACATAAGGTCTGGGCTAGAATAGAAAAGCCCAAATATTCATTGATTGGATCAATGAATGACTTCATGAATGAATGGTAGGTACTGGAGGGAAAATACAACCCAAGAGAATAAGAGGGTGACAGGCATTGCTCATGGGAGAAATGGTACTCACGACATACACCAACCCACCAACAAGCACCACACTAAGTTGAAATATGTCCTTTGACTTAAGTATAGCCTTCATCTCCTTGAAATAAAAATGCCCCTGAGCACAGCCAGATTAAATTCACCATATCTCTATGCTATACCGCAGGAAGCCCAGAAAAACAAGCAGCTGCAAAGAATAAAGCATAGAAAGAAGCATAGATCAGGAATAAAACAGAGAATGGAGAAGAAAAAAAAAAGGGGGAGAGGGCTGGCACTGTGTCACAGTGGGTTAAAGCCCCAGCTTGCAGTGCAGGTATCCCATATGGGTGCTGGTTCAAGACCGGCCATTCCACTTCTGATCCAGCTCTCTGCTATGGCCTAGGAAAGCAATAGAAGATGGCCCAAGTGCTTGGGCCCCTCACCCACATAGGCGGCCTGGAGGAAGCTCCTGGCTCATGGCTTCGGATCAGTGCTTCTCTGGCCATCATGACCAATTAAGGAGTGAACCAGCGCATGGAAGACCTCTCTTTCTCTCTCTCTGCCTCTCCTCTCTGTGTGTAACTCTTTCAAATAAATAAATCTTTTAAAAAGGGGGGGGGGGGGGTTGGGGATCACTCACACTTAGAAAGAAAAGTTTGTGCTAGGTGTGCAAAATAGCCAGCAAGTTTTCTGTTTTTTGGTGGCATGACTGCATCACATTGTCATTACTTGTATTTCCAAAATAGGACACTCATGCTTCTGTTGTGTACCTCAGAGGCTACAAAACAGTGCCTTAGTGTGATCCCACTATAAAATATGCAGATGGGGGCCAGTGCAGCAGGTTAAGCCATGGCCCGTAGTGCTGGCATCCCAAATGGGCAAAGGTTCAAGGCCCCGCTGCTCCATTTCCATGCCAGCTCCCAACTAATGTGTCTGTGATAGCAGTAAGAACAGTCCAAGTCCTTGGGTCCCTGCACCCATGTGGGAGACCCAAAAAAAGCTCCTGGATCCTGGCTTCAACCTGGCCCAGTCCGGTAGTTGTAGCCATCTGGAGAGTGAACCAGCAGATAGAAGCTTGTTCTCTCTCTCTCTCTCTCTCTCTCTCTCTCTCTCTCTGTGTGTGTGTGTGTGTCTCTCTGTAACTCTGCCTTTCAAATAATTAAATCTCTTAAAAATTGCAGCTGGATATGCACATACACATACATTCTTATATGGAATGCTGTGTTTTTTAAAAAGTTGGGCTTGAAGCACTATTGCATAAAGAAGTCTTATCTTGAAAATTAAGGAAATTAAGTTTCAGAATAGGATGTACAGTATGGTTCCATTTCTGCGAGGAAAGTTAAAGAGAAGGAGACAAAGAGGGAAGGGAAGGGAACATTTTTCACAAGCATGGTTCATTGCCTCACTTTGCTCAAACCTGTCGGTATTACCATTACCTTAGGAAGGTCCTCTCTGACTACCCCAGAGCTCTCCAGCCCTTTTCCCAGAGGACACAGTCTTAGGCATGTTTTGTTCACCTCTATATCTCCAGGTACTAGATTAGAGCCTGGCATACACTAGGCCTTCAGGAAATATCTTTTGAATAAATGAGTAAGAACTCCAATGAGCTAATACACAGGGAGGGAGACAGGCAGGAGGGAACAATGCAGTGTTCTGTTCTGTAATTCATTATTATTTTACTAATCAAAAATTAAAAATCAATTGTAAATTGGGGAAGAAAGGTCTTTCTTTAGGTTGAGCTGACATCCACTCCCCCATAGCCTCCTTGAGCCAAGCAGATCAAGGACCCGTCTTTTCTCTCCAGTTCTCTCTTCTCAAGCTCAACTGCCGCTGGCTATTTCTCCTAAACGCCAAGAGATAAGAAAGGGAGGCACCACCTCCACAATATACAAGACAGGTATTAACCAGGAAGGACAGGCTGAAGCCATTGTAATCCATAAGTTGTACCTTGGAAATTTATATTCTAAATAAAAGTTAAAAAAAAAAAAAAGAGAGAGAGAACCTATGTTGGGGCCCGGTGCTGTGGTGCAGCGGGTTAACACCCTGGCCTGAAGCGCTGGCATCCCATATGGGCGCCGGTTTGAGACCTAGCTGCTCCACTTCCGATCTAGCTCTCTGCTATGGCTTGGGAAAGCAGTGGAAGATGGCCCAAGTCCTTGGGCCCCTGCACCCACATGGGAGACCTGGAGGAAGCTCTTGGCTCCTGGCTTCGGATCGGCACAGCTCCAGCCATTGCAGCCAGTTGGGGAGTGAAGCATCGGATGGAAGATCTCCCTCTCTCTCTCTCTGCCTCTCCTCTTTCTGTGTAACTCTGACTTTCAAATAAATAAATAAATAAATAATCTTTTAAAAAATTCACCTATGTTTAAGACAGAAGAGGGTACATATTAGAACAGTTCAATGAGACAGATGCCTCACCCACTGAAGCTTTTTGTCTAAAATATTAGTATGGTTTTTCATACAAAAAGTTATGTGCTTTTAATACCATCCTCAGAACTGTAGGGTATTCGATACATGTACATGTGTGGGTGTGTGGGTGTGTGGGTGTGTTTTAATGAGTAGAAATGAGTACACATCTCTAGAATCAGAAATTTCTGGTCCAAATATCAACTTACTGCTTTATAAATATCCTTTCTTAAAAGCAATAAAATATTGGTGATTTTAAATTGTAAAACTAGAAAAAAACAAAAAATTAAAAAATTAGATATGCAAAAGCACTTACTGGGAAAAGTTACTATGTTAACAAAAGAAACTACAGTGATAATTGTCATGTCCTCCTTACTATGTGACCGAGTAAGCTTCATCCACTCAAAATAGCATATTTTAGGTTCCTACTATATGTGCCAGCGTAGACATGGCATTTACTCTCTAAAGCAAGCACTTATTAGTTGGTTTGGAATCTTCTAACTTGCTTTGTCACCAGAATAAAATTCAAAAGCAGGCAGGTGCCACCAGTCTTCACATTCCTTCCCCAACCTGCAATCCACGTGAAAGGAGAGCTATGTGGCCAGTAACAGCAATGGCTACCTAGCTTGTGTTATGGTCTATAGACTTTGCACTCAAAATGGTAGCTCTTTCCTCAGAGGGATTGCTGATCTCCCAGAACATTCAGCAAACTCGGAGAAAAGTAGCAAACCTACAAATCTCTTCCTTAGCAGTCAACCTGATGGCATTTTTCTAGTAAGCTGACTCACAGACTCATCAATCAGGGCAAGAAACAAGCAAATGTTTCCCAGTCCTGGAACCTGCAGATTTTCATCTTAGGGGCATAGAACTTCTTCCTGTAAGTGGAGGCCTCTGAACTGAAGAAATGCATTATTTCAAACTCTGAGCTTTAAAAAAGAAACACACACACACACACACACACAAGATGCCTCCTTTATTTAGCCAAATGGCTAGAGAATGAGATATCTGAATTATGTGGACAGTCTGATTAATTGTTATAAGGATGACTAGTTTTAAAAGAATCCAGTCCAGAAATAGCCTTTTCTACACTCTATCTTTCTTCTACTCTTTATCTCATAACTAACTCAAGCATTTGAGATCATGGGACCCTCTCTGCTGCCTCACTTGAGACCTACCCATCAATGATTCCTCCTCTGTTTTGCTTCCATAACTCGTTCCTTTGTAGTTAATTCTTCCCCTCAGTGCACATACATCATACATTGTCAACTTGCTCCTTCTTTTCCCTAGAGTTTATTTCTTTGCTGCTCTGCATTCTCCTTATAAGAGTCTCCAGCACTCCTTGCCACTTCAGCCCCATTAAAACCAGTGTCCACCGTTAGCAGCCACTAGGATAGCCTGCCACAAAATCACCAGGGACCTTCTGGTGCTTTCCTCAGTCTTCACGTCCATCTGATCTTCCTGGAACTGATGTGGATGACTCTGCCCTTTTGAAACACTCCTTTTATGTTTGAATCCTGTATGCAAAGCTTTTTTCCCTGGTTCTCTAACACTTTCTCCCTGCTTGCTAAATGTGTTGATTCCACAAGAATGTATCCATGGCCTCTTCACTCACTCTTCTCCTACCCTTGTCAGGCCTTCCAAAGTCCATAGATTCGACGCTCATCCTTGGGAAAAGAACTCTGAAGTCAGTTATAGTTGACTATGACTCTCTTCCCAGCTCCAGGCCATAGCTCCATCCATCTGCAAACCTCTTCGCAGAGCAATCTTGCCTAAATTACCAGCAAACATGCCCAAATGCTTTTTCATGCACCTCCTGAAGCTCCTCTTGTCTCACCCCTCACCCCTGCTGCTTCTAGCCCCCTGCAAATATGTCCTTCCTTCTCTAAATAGGAAGAGTCCTCTGCATCAGCCTCTCAACACGTCCAAAACTTTCTAGAGAGCAGTCTAGTTGTTTGCTTTCAGGTCTCATCTCCCAGGCTAAACCAAAAACTTCCTACTGCGGGGTCTAGCATTTTCTGGCTCTGAATTCTACAGTGCTTTGCACATAGTAGGTGCTAAAACAATGAATTAAAACAGCCTTAACAACAACAATTGGAATGAATAAAGTAAAAAAAAAAAAAATGGTTTAGCAAACAGTTCACTTCCTTTCAATGCTGTTTTATCATGGTTTACTCTGAGCTACTGTGAGCCTAGCTGGACACTGTGGCCATTGCTACTACTGCTTCTATTGACAATACTGCTACTATTACTATTGACAATGACTACAGAGGCTCAGTACTAAATGTGTCAGGCACACGATAAGCATTTATGGGGATTACAGCATTTAATCTTAACCACCAGCCTAAAAGTAAGAATATCCTCCCATTTTGCAAAAGGGACAACTGAAACACAGAGGGAAATCAAGGAACTTCCCTGCCTTCAGGAAGCTCTTAGTCCAGCAAAGGAAAACAGTGCGCACACAGTTACAACTGTGCTGTGTGCTACAAAGGGAAACAACAGTGCACACGGGACTGCATAACAAGGGGACATGACTGGGACCAAGGGCCAGAGATGCTTCCCAGAGAGAAACCATGCTTAAGCAAGAATCTGAAGAACCAGGAAGAAATACTACATATCAAGGGACTAGGCTAACCTTGAGAACTCGCGGTCCTACAAGAAACCATGCACCGCAAACCAGAAGAGTGCTTTCCTAAACAGGGCACCTGTCCCCTGCAACTCTCCTGTGTGTCGACAAGAGATAAAACACTGCCTCATTCAGCCTGTCTGGGAGCTGGGTCCTGATCACCTACCAAGAATAATTCCTATTTTCCAATCTAATTTAAATGCAGAGTGTCTCTATAATCAAACCCCCTCTGGAAGGGTGCCTTAAAAAATCATTCATGGGGCTTTATTATTTTAAAAACTGAACTACCAGGTACAAGTATTAGCAAAATGTAAGAGTGGATAGTATGATAAATTCTAATTTACCAAAAAGGCAAAAACTCTCCAGTAATTCCACAGAAGGAGAGCTCCATGTCATCAAGACAAAGAGGTTTTTGTCTCTGAGTGGTAATAATTATAATCCAATGGTGGTAATTCCTTTACCCAACCCATGTAGTGGGGTCACCTTCTCCACAGAACACAATGGATTTTTAAAATTTGCAACCACTTGAGTCACAACTCTCCCGCATTTTCCTTTCCTTTTTTTTCTTTTCTTTTGCCTGCAACAAAACAGCATCATACCAAGCCCTTTCTTGTCGATCTAAATTCCCTGTGTCTCCTTTACCATAGCCAACGTCCTATAAATATACAGCTTTTGTGATATCAACGCAAAGTTTTATTGTGCTGTTAGCTTTGATAGAAAGCACTGCAGAAAGTTGTTTAGAAATTAAATATCTAAAACAAGCTATTTTAAAATCCAGGGTCCTCACTATTTCATGTCTGCAATGAAGAAATTTCATCGTGGGGAGAGCAAGCTGTCTTTCACACCATATGGCTAATGGTGGTGCATAGCAATTAGCCAGGCTGATTAATGGTGAACAAACTCTAATTTTATGCTTATAATTGAGCCTGCATTTGCACCCCTCGTGCAAATTCAGCACATCCCAACTTCCACTTACAACAGGCAAGAAATCAAGAGAAATAGGATGATGCAGAAAGTGAGAATTTTTTCCTAAAGCCCCCTAAAGAGCATCAGATTTGCAATTTAAAAGACTGTTAGCCATACAATAGATGACAGGTTTGTGTAATAGGGTCATGGCAGCCTGGTAAACAAACAGTACCCCTTACACATCTATAGGCAGCCAAGAAAATCTGTAACATTAGCAAGATGACATTCTGAATATGGCTTTTCCCTCTTAGCACACAGTACAAATATCATTTGCTTCCAGTGGCTTGAGAATTTTAGTTTTGCTATTTTTATGTTTCTAAAAAATAGAAAGAACATCAGCAGTAAAGCACACCAAGCGCATAATAAAGTGCTTTGGACCAATGAATTTTAAAAACAAGAGAAATATAAATTGCATTAATAGAGGGTAGGCCTGCATGTGAAAGGCACAATACATCTTTAAGTATTTCAAAAACAGAATTATTTCAAGCACAGACCAAACGTGCAGACATGAGATGCAAATCTATGATATTATTTGGCCTGCTGGTTGAGATCCATCTTGCTGTCTGTTTAGTATTTTGCCAGAATCACAAGTAGTAGAACATGGAAAATTCATTCTAAGGACATGCTAATTGTAAGAAGCTGAAATACAGATATCAAAAAAACATTAAGATGAGGGAGCTTATGTTTTAATGTTTCTAAAAACGGATCTTATTTACTTCTGAAGGGTGCAATGAGCTTTATTGTAAAACTGTTATATATATATAACTCTAACTTTTGCTTAAAAGTATCATATAAGCAACCCATGATCATATTTTTAGGTCCTGCTACTGCTGTAGAGAAAAACAACCTGGTTTTGGAGTAACGAAAAGTTTCATAAATCACCAAAATGTAAATTTATGAAACTCTTGTACATTTTGGAATAATGTATTAGAAGTACATTTTTTAAAAAAAGGCAAACTGCAATTTTTATGTATGTACATAATTGTATGTAGAATCTCAAGAAGCATACGAATCCCTTTTTATTGTACTTCCCACCTGTAGCGTTTTAAGGTGGCTTTCTCTACAAGTTCATGAGCAGCGAATAAAGCCCACCCATGCCGCCAAGGTGTCAGCTGAAGCCCTAAACAGATTGGTCAGTGAATGCAAGCAGCCAAGTATGCTCTGTGCCAGGAAGAGCCCGCGTGGCTAACAAAGCAAGTCGAAGCCTTTCTCCCAACACACTGGCATCTTCATGCTTTATCCGGTTACTTAGAATATATCAGGAGCAAAGTGCTGGTGTTATGTTCTGAAGAGTAAGAATGTAAGTTAACTGTCCACTCCCTCACAGGTGGAGGCCTGGCTGAGTCCAGCGAAGGGAACCGAGTTGCTTGCCTGTTTCCAAATGTTGCTTCAAAGCCAAAATAAAGACACTGGTTTTTGAGTAACATGAATTTTCAAACCTTTTAGGGAGACATCTTTGCCATCTTTCCAAAATATCAGTGCCTCTGAGAATTACTGGCTACTCTGTCAGAGCTGTATGTGGGATTAGGAAGAGACCAGATGCACAGAAAGCAGAGCAGAGCAAAAAACAAAAACACAAAACACCACACACAAGACCGTCAGCACCCCACAGCAAATGAAAGGAAGAAGGATGCCTAGATATGGACAGTCATATTTTTAACTGGGAGAATTAAAAGGGAGGAACTATAACTTTCATCTCTTACCCAACCAAGGCCTCAGCTGACATCAATAGAACTCTTACTCATTTTACTAGGAATACAGTTGAGCGCATATATTAACACTAAAAGGGTTATATTGTATTTTATTCGATTGTAAGAGAAAAGGGGGGCACTGCTTTGTGCCCATTAACAGTATGATATCAAAATGGAAATGGATGTCTTTCAGGATGAAATCTAATACATAATTGAGAACTACGATGATGCCTGTGACACTTTACTACCAAATACTCACGTCTAACAGTTCTTTTCAAATTGTCTACTAGGAGCAAGATAAATGTATTCCCAAAAATAGATCTGGGTTCACCTAGATCTGAGATACAAATTCATCTTCGCTTTGCTAATTAAAGGGAGAGACCAAGGTATTTCTTACCTGCACATAATCTCGTGTGTGAGCAAGACTCGGCACATTTCTGGGTTCTTGTCTTGGCCTTCGTACACTATGGCCTGAAAGCAAAGGTATGATTTTAGCTATGCACAGAATCAAGCAGCAGAAAACAATCACAGCTGAGACTGAGCCCACCGCACCACTGCTGAAGCTAATTAGCTTTCAGGCGCTGAAGGCCACGCTGAGCTGTTTCAGATACGTGGTTCAGGATCAACCCAAATTGAATGGAACTGGCCATGTTCCTCTCTGACCTGTTGACCACCTTCTGATAATGCACAAAGCTTTGGATGAGTGTATGGGATGAGCTGCTGCTGTTAAGACAGCCACAGTTTCTCCTTTCAATACCAAGTAAAAGTAAATGTAATTATCTCGAGGACAAACCCTGAAGGCTTAGCAGATTGAGACACTGTTTATTTAAAATATGAAAAAGCAAGTGAATTTGGTTTTTGTATGATATGTGACTTCCAGCCCAACATTTAGTGCTCTAATGCAGAGTAGCAGAAAACAAGTCTGGAAGCTAACCCATTCACTAAATGTGTCGACTTTGAAATGATTCATCAATCAGGAAAAGCCCTCTTCCCGCCAACAGGCTCAAAACATGTGCTCTCACCGGGTGTACACCCACCCAGACAGGAACACTCACCGGCATATGCTGCATGGAGGCTTAAGCCAGAGAGTCAGCTACCTCAACTAAGAATTACATCTGACTCAAATCAGCCAATAGTTTTTGTCTGCTTTTTGTAAAATGTGTGTAAACATTTTACTGTAGGACACAAAGAAGTTTCCCTGGGACCTGAGCTTCCTCATGGATCTACATGTTAACACCTGGGCCAAAGCAAAACAGACAACTATTAACAGAACAGTACTCTGCACCGGGACACACTTAACTAATTTAACACTGGATCACTGCAGAACCTCACATAGCACAGCTGAAAAATGTTAATAAAATTATTGACACCTTCATATAACCCCAATTGCTTGATGACAAAACTACTTAAATTGACTAGATACTAACCTTACCCAGCACATGGAGATGCTGCAGTGACTAACTTGTAGTTAGCTTTACTGAACTTCATTTTTGAACCCAGGACTTTCAAAACCTGTTAATGATGTGTACAACTGAAGAACCAGTAGGTACAGATCATCCGAACAGATTCAGTTATGATTTCTGACCACATTTCCAAACAAACTTTGCAACAAATTAAAAAATAAGGAAAAGTACCTGCGCAAAGAGAAAACATTTCTCAATCACTGGCCTATCAAAGCCATTTTTTAATGTCTAGCTTATCATAATCCTGTATTTTTTAAAGATGTTTTTACTTTGAAGTGACTGTAGATATACAGGAAACTTGCAAGAATATATAAAGAATTCCAGCATACCCTATACCAAGATTCTTCAGATGTTTGCATTTTGCTAAATCTATCTTATCCCTTCTCTCTACTTTTTCCTGAATCATTTATTAGTAAGCCACAGACATGTTCCAAGTATTTTCTTTATAACAAGTATGTATTTCCTTGAAACAAAGAATTCACTTGTACAATCACAGTACAGTTATCTAAATCAAAAAATTAACATTGGTACAGTACAATAATCCAATCTGCAGACCTTACTGAGATTCACCAATTACCCAATTATAGCCTTTACACAAAAGAAAATCCAATACTAATTACTGCATTCAGCTGCTGTGTTTCCTTTAATAGAAGGCATCTCTAGTCTTCTTATTGCATGACATTGATATTTTTGAAGACTATAGGCCAGTTATTTAATAAGCCATCCCTCAATCTGGGTTTGTCTAAGTGTTCTCAGGCTTAAAGTCAGGAGCTTCAGGCAGGAACAGCACAGAGGTGACGCTGAGTTCCTGGTGTATCGAAATGTGCGGTGGTATACCAGTTCCACCCTGGCAACATAAACACTGACCATTTGCTTACTATCCGCCAGAAATCATCAGCCATGTTTCCGGACTGTAAGTTTATGACTTTACCCTTTGTCATTCATAAACTATCTTCTGGAGAGAGAATCTAGATTATGTTAGTATCCTGTCATGCCTCAAATTTTCATTACTACTCTTAATAAGTATAGATGAATCTTTCCTGTATTCTTAAAAGACCTTTCCAAATTCCTAAGAAATTGCTTCACTACAAAACATGCATTAATTAAAAATGTTATGAAAAGCAAAATTTATATCTGCTTGCTTTGTTTCCTGCAATCATTGCTGAAGTAAAAAAAAACAATAGTAAATTATTGATTACATCTCATACAGTGCTAAAAATTTTAATGATGTACTTCTGCTAAATCCTCTTATCGCTAAGTTGTTTGCATGTTCTTTTAATACTCTTGATAACCTCCCTTTCAACTTTAGTATTTGTCATACTAAATGAAAACAAGTAACGCGGTAAGTAAATTCACAGATATTGGTGAGGTTTCCCCTAGCGTTCAAAAAAAAAAGTTTGTTTTTGCTAGTGAGAGAAATATCAGTTACATTAGACCTTCTCATTTTGATTCCTTCTACGTGAAACAAATATTATTTTGAGTGAGGCTACTGGTTCCATTGGAATCAGTGGGCCCATGGTAATATTCAATTAAAGACGTGCTGCAGTGCACATAAGCTCATGACTCCACAAGTAGGAGACGACATGAACTTTCAGAAGTCGCGTGTTTTGCTTTTTTACTTCTTTGGTTTTTTTGTTTTAGAGACTGAACATCACTTGTTTAAGACCCAGAGCCTCCGTAATACATCTCTTTACCAAATACCACACTGCCACTTCGCTTCTGGCAACAGAGTCAAAACAGAGAATTTTTCTCCAAAATCAAGCATAGAAAAATGAAAACATGAGTTTGGATTTGCTCAGAAATAATTAGGAGCTCTGGGGAGGGGTGGAAGCATGAAGTTTCTGCTTTCTCTCTCCTTAGGGCCTCAACAGAGCAAAATATTTCAGCACATAAAGGCAGAGAAAGAAGTGTTGCCGTGACTTCCAAAATAAGAGCAAG
Organism: Sylvilagus floridanus; assembly: GCA_949820135.1. Taxonomy (NCBI): domain Eukaryota; kingdom Metazoa; phylum Chordata; class Mammalia; order Lagomorpha; family Leporidae; genus Sylvilagus; species Sylvilagus floridanus. Next base: position 43,762,836 of record OX463241.1, read on the forward strand.
TGAAACTCCACATTGAGCAGGACTAGAATCCTGTAACTAGAGCACACAAGAACCTCAGTTAAACAGCTAATCCCCCCTAACCCGATCCAAACGGTTTTTGTTACTGAAAAGAATTATTATTTCACACACACATATACTGTCGAAGATGCACATGCACACACAAACATACATGCATCATATAGAATGTATGGCCCCATTATCAACATGCTGATGGGATCCAGTACTGGAAGATATAATAAATTTATTTTGATGAGTGTCTCTGACACACAGTGGTAACAATAAGACAGATTTCTGGAAAATACCCCCAAGTACCCCCTCCAGCATGGATACCCAAACAACAACCACACATCATCTTTACATCTGCACTTTAGGCACACACATCAAAACTGATTCACAGCTCAGCAAACACAGATTATGAGCCCAAAAGCATGGGGATCCTCTAAAACCAACTTAGGGAGAAGTTTCTAACTTTTCTTTCTAATTTAAATATGTGTCTCCGTGGGGTATGAGTAAAGACCGCTGAGGTTGGCTCAGCTGGGAGATCACAGAAGCATATAAACAGCATTGACTATTTTAAGTGAAACCATTTTAATAGACAGCTGGTTTAGGGCCCAGACAATGGAACACCAAGAAGAAGGCTTATTTTCCTCCTCTGTAGTAAATCATGCGTCTGTTCACTGTGAGGAAGGTAGTCCACTATGACAGCAACAAAGACAACAGTGGTTTAAATAAATCAATGTGTTTATCAGACGTGAGGATGGGAGGCCTGCTACATGGATGGGTGGGAGAGGAAGAGAAAGCATATAAACTGTATTATTTAAATTAATCAATTGATGATGAATCAAGTTGGAATATGTAATTCAAGAAACAAAAAGTATAATATTGAGTAGAAGGCAATGCTTAAATAAATCCTGCCAATGGCAAATAAATCTTGTAAAGCATCAGGAATGCTTGTACAGAAAGAAAAGTAAAATGGTAACCAGTGAAAACTTCATCTTAACTTCAAAAATCTGATGATACTGATAAGCAAATTTTCAAAATTGGATATATTTGGAGCATATTAACATTTTTGATATACTGGCCTCTTCTCTAAATGTCAGCCTCTAATAAGCAGACAGAAAATATTGCATATTTTTAGTGTTCTCTTCACTTTCAGATTGAAAGTTTTTCCCAGAATAAGTTTTTTATAATTTAACTAAAGAACAAAACAGAAATTGTGAAACTTCACATCCTTATGCAACAACAACGCTGATAGAGAATAAAATGCCATCTATTTGAAATACTCAATTATAAATTCACCTTAGCATCTTTGAAAATTAGTCAAACAATATATAAAATCTGCCTCAGTGGCTGCTATTTTAGGAGGTATCTGTGAAGTCAGGGATTTCATACCCGCTTTTCCAAAATATCATTAGGTCTCAAAAGTTAATTGAAACTATCTATGGATAAAGACCATACACTAAAATGAAAAATACACAATGATCATACACTTGGATCACACTTCAATAGAATGCCAAAGGAAATACAGAGATTTGAATATGGCTTTTATTGGTTTACTTTTCTAGTAGTTTTAACTCTTTATGTCCCAGGCCAAAATAAAAGTAGTGGTAAGAATATTTTTAACTTTGGCTCAAGAAAATCTGAAGGGTTTTTGGGAACAAAATGTTTTTATTATGAATCTTTCTTGGTTCACAATGAAACAATAGAAGACATCATTAGTTTAAGAAAAAGAAAGAAAAGACAAAGAAAGAAGTCATCTATAAAAAACTCCCAATGTTCCATTTAAAGCAAAACAGTAATCTTGCAAATATGTTACTCCTTTTTCTACAGACAAAAGAAAAGTCCAAAACTAACGTGCTACCTTAGAGAACAAATTCATGAACATACAAAATACCTCCTTCAATCAGAAGTGAAATGCCCTCCAAACACAAACTTTCAACAAGCCTTTGGCAGCAAATTACCAATAATTGAACTAATAAAAAAAATGAACACCTATAGTCTCAAAACACTGTAATAATAATTACATTCAATCACCAAGTTCCACTACCTGTTATTAAAAAAAATAATGCCACTGCCAGCTAATGGGTCCTAGAAATTTCCAGTGGGTGAAGGAGCCCCAGTTAAAAATTAAACCATGCCAAATAAAACCACTACAAATCTGACATTTCATAAACAATTGTGTCAACCAGCAATCCAACATTAATAGTGAGATAAAATAAAAAATCATTTTGCTTCAATTAGCAACTTGGCTACTGGTGAGCAAATTACAAAGATGTAATTTCAGCTCAACAGCTAAGCAGGCCCGTTTTCAGAAGTGAATTAGGAAAGTCGCAAAGGAATGCTATCATATTCAGTGTGCTGTTCAGTTACATCACAGCCCTGAATAAAAAGAGAATGTGTACCAAAAGCAGTTAGCTCTAGAATGCATCTTTTATGTCTCACAGAACCAAAACCCTCTATATTATTCAAATACGATGAAAAACCCCAACCCTTTTAACAATTTTATATTTCTTTTTCTGGAAGTAATAAGATATTTCACTCATATGGTAACTACATTTACATCTCTATTGGTAAATATGGCTGGCTTCATCAACCCAATGAGGCAGTAAAAATAATAATAAAATAATAAAAGCAGCTAATTTATTAAGCACTTAATATGTGCCAGGCATTATTTTAAGCCTTTTATTTCTATGAATTCATTTAATTCTCACAATAGATCTGCCAGGTAGGTGCTACCATTATTTCCATTAGTTTTATTCCGAATGCTTATATATTGTAATTACTCACTAAGACCAAATCATTCTTGCTCAACAACTATGCAAACAATCCCACAATGTCCAAACACTCCTTCACTGCTCTCAGCAATATAAGTAAAGACAGAGGACAGACTAACTGTACAGTTGTACAAGTTCAATAAATGCATCCCTACTAATATGTTCGTTTTTAATGCTGTTCAAACATTCACATGGAAACAGCTCTAGCGTAAATATCCCCGAACAAATGGCTGTATATTATCCAGGAGGGAGCAGTTGGACCGCCAGACTGGGGAAGTACTAGGCCATCTGGCTCCGGCAATCTCTCCAAAACCATCAGCTTTGTTTTCACCCCCAGACTCCAAACAACACATTTTCCACTGTGATGAGTTTACATTTTCCCAAACACAGGTCCTGATCATGCATAAAAATTCCAAACTTCTTCATTCTTCTCTGTGCAAGGAAATTTAAATCACCTGCATTTTTGACATGTTACCAAAGGAATGAAAAAGCTGCTGAAATAAGGCCCCTGACTATAATCTTGCTCGTCCTTTTTTGTTTCTTTCCCCCAAATATGTGAAAGAAACTCTCTGCTGGCCTAGTGAATTCCTTGGGAACCTCCTGATATACTAAAAATTCGTTTATCTACCAATGAAGAACTATGAACTGAAAGAGTTGTTAATCAAATTTATGTAACTGTGCAGGATATAACGAAACAATCAATAGGGGAAAAATGCATTTGCTTCAATAACTTAAAGTATCAGGAACATCCAAACAAATATACTAAGAAGTCTAACTGGGAAGAGAAATCTGAGAGCATCTGTGAATGCTGTACCTTGGACCCCTCTCCCCGCCCCCACTGTACAGGGGCTTTTTTAGGGCAACCTCCACATATCTCTTACCCTCAAATCCGACACACAAGGATTGTGTGACTACTGTTTTTTCTCCTTTCCAAAAAAGCTTTTTGGTGGGGGCAGTGGAGTGGCAGCAGCGGGCAGGGAGTGTTTTGTTTTTATAGCTTTATGAAATCTGGTATCCTTTCTTTGAGTGTGACTGAATTAATGTCACTTTTAAAGCAAGATGGTAGGAAGGGAGATGAGTTACAGGATTTTTCTGTTAACTGTTTAAAGATAAATAACTCACAGAAGCAACCAGAATGTAATCATATTTCAACTACTACATGAACATGTGACATGGAGCACAGTAAACCTCAGACCTCCCCCACCAGGTTCATTTCAGCTTCAGGAGTAGACACGGTTTCTGGATGCAACAGCCACAAACTTCTGGATCCTACAGGGCTTTCTGCATGCTCACTGATAGAATACCAAAAACAGCAATGACACAAAAACAATCTATTTTTAGTCTAGCTAAACTTGGTTTTCTACATTTCTTCCCAAAAGCAAGCCTTTTCTTTTCTAGTTGGTGAACAAAATGTTTAGCTATTATATCCTCTATGCTTCACAAAGGAAGCATGCAGATAAATGAGGAACTCAGAGCCTTAGACATTCACTTCTCAAGAAGCTGCATCTTTCCAGGTAGAGTCCAAAATGAAGAGTCATTACCCAAAACAGTCTAATGAGACACTTTGAAGAGGTGTGAAACACTGTGTCACACCAACACATCTTGGTTGATTGAGTACATTTCTGTCTGATTTCAAGACTACTAACTCTATCCAAAATCAGGAGCTCTATATTATTAAAATGTTAGGCGCACAATCGCTTTGGGATTTTCCTTGCTCAAGATTCCTTTTTCATTTTAACACCACTGTGTGAGTTAAGAATATGACATCACACACATAAAGCTGCATCCCTGATATGAAAAATGGTACAATAAACACATAGCTAAGAGAAGATGCCTAACAGCGGCTAGGAATTCCCTCCACAATTTCTGATATTATTGGAACTCATCATATCACTAAAAGTATTCCATTCTGCACTTTAAATATCAAAACCTGGACTCAGCCAGAAAGAATTTCACAGGGGAAAAAATATATAACCATTTAATCAGTTGGCTTATATCAAGACTTACTTCTGATTTGACAAATATATTTAGCTAAAAAAAAAGTAAGAAATTTTAAATTAGACTAGCATAATTTCAACCAAGATGAGGACCCTTGAAACTTTACTATTTAAGGCTAAATATACATTACTATGTCACAGCTAGGGAAAGTTAGCCTTCTTTCCACAGACTTATCTGCCTTTTGAAGACTATTGTGTTAACTGTGTACACAAAAAGCTCACCTACTTCCAGAACCCTCACAGCACATAAGCAAAAAACAAGCAACGGGATAATAAGCAGGGATTGCCTTTCAAAGTGAAAGCCACAGAGAGGGTAGACATTTAAGCAAGTTTTATAAAAGCAAATAGGTATATCTTGACATATCTATATTTCTTTTTTTAAACTAAATTATTTAAGATTTTCTCAGGTCACTATCAAAATATATAATTTATAATTTTAACTTTTAATATGCCATTTATGGCAAATGACTTTTTCATATCTGCTATTATTGAACATAAACAATATCTCATTCTTGTTCCTCTCCTCTCTCTCTGATTCTTTCTTTCCTTCCCTCTCTCTCCCTCTCCTTCTCCCCATAGAATTTATGATGATAACAAGAGGTCAAAGAATGCCTTAAGCTGCAGTTTTTCTTAAGCTCTATATGACCTTCTTAGTAAAATGATATTTCATGTATCGCTTTATAAAATATCAAGAGATGACTCTCCCACTGTTTTCATATGAGAGTGTATAAAGTCACTTCATTTCTTAATGGGAAAATCAATATTGATTTTTTGTTTACAGAGATCTAAGATAAAATTTTGAGGAAGTTCAAATCAGGTACAAGTTAGCCCCTTCAAGTATGCCCCAGTTTTGTGCTCCTTACAACAGTTCATTTCCTAATGCTGCCTGTAATTTAATATGTAAGTGGTAAATGTTACGCAAGCAGGCCTCAAGTTCTGATTCGTGTGCATGTGCCTTCTATCGTATAAAAAGTGAATCCTAAGAAATACATATGGAATATGAATTAGAGCTCATGCTTTCCCCTCCCCCTCCCCTCTTTTTAATCCTCTGATGAGAATGGCAGGAAAGGATATCCAGGGTATCAAAGACAATTTTTGAAAACAAAACTCCACTTCAGGCCTTTTGTTTTGATATCATATAAGAAAAAAAAAGTTACTAAAATCAAGCTTTTGTGTTTCTGTCTGGCAGGAAAGAAATTTTTTAACAAAATGCAATGTCCAAATGAAAGGGAATTATCATATGTAATAATCAAATCCATTAAAGGAAAAAACAAGCCCAGTATTAAAAGCATAAATGAGATTACTCTGACCAATGAACTAAAATACAAACACCTTAAGAAAGCCAAATATCATTGGCAAATAACATGAAGTAGATTACAATAGATATTTATTTATTATTATTTTAAATATATATTTCATGTTATCTTGTTTTCTACTTGGGTCACAATGAAACATGACAGTAATAATTGAAACTAGCTGTTATTAAATTACCTCTTGCTGAGTAGATTTTAAAACTCTCAAAGCTTATCCATATACATTTTGTGCAACATATATAAGCTATGGAATATCTAAAGACAGTTTTTAAATATGCGTGCCTACCCCAACTTGAAACTTTTCCAATGTAGTGTTTTTAAAAAAATCACCTCCTTTATTTTAATAGAAACATTTTAAAATCAAGTAAATAAATTCTAATCCTCTTACTAAATTGCTGGTTGGGACACAATGGTTAACTTCTCTTTGTTCTGATTTCTTTCCCTCACCCAATAAAGCTGTCTTCTTTTTTTCTGCTACTAAATCCTACCTAACCAGCTACTTAATTCTAAAACTAAACTTTTTCTTAAATGTAAGAAGAAGAAGAAGAAGAAGAAAAGCTCCTGTACCTCATTAAAATGTCAGACCTCTTTTCTGACTCGGCTCATAATTGTATCTTTTAAACCATAACTCAGCCTTAATGTATACTGCCTGACACCCGCGTGCTGGGGAGCTTAAGAAAATGCCGTCTATGTACCTTTAAGACCGCAAGCTCACTCATGCTCTCTGGCTTCCTGCCAAAGTTGGAGGCAAAAGCAGGAGGATTTTTGCAAAATATCCTGACAACTATCCATCCCTCTTTCAAACTACCTTCACCACTACCCTCTTTAAAAAATAATAATAATTTAAAAAAATACAAAACAAAACCTATGGAGAGGTCATCCACAATCTCCGTGCACCCCACCATTCCTGGAGAAGCCACCTTGGCCGCCAATCCCAGACTCCTGCATCCTCTGCCTCCTGGAGCAGGCCTGGCTAGTTTGGCTTTCAGAAGTTCAGCCCTCCTTGCACAGGGTCCCCGGGCACCTTCTGCGCCCCCTAGGGCACCTCCACCAGGTCAGAGGAAGTTCAGCCCTTATTCCCTGTGCTCAGCACCCTGTGGTCTCTTAATTCACAAGGCCAGGGCCTCCCTTGGAGGGCAGGAGCCTTGGAGCCATCCTCTGCATGTGGCGGGCAAGGGCTGAATGGGTACTGGAAGGCTGCACCAAGCCTGTGTGGTCTGCGGTCAACCCCAGCTTTCAGGGTTCAAGTCCCAGTCTTCCTGCTGTGGAACAAGCAGCTTCTGGATTCTCCCAAAATTTCACGACCCTAGAGTCAGCCCAGTGACACAAAATTAAGAAACTTACTTGTTTTGTCATGGAGTCAATGAGGCGCACGTAGAAGTCCTGCTCTGTCCTTATCCCTGGGGTGGGGGGTGGCGGTGGCAGTGGAGGAAGAAGGAAGAATTAAGTGACAGGGGATCAGCTGGGGGCAAGGGAGCAGACAACAGTTAAACAAAACAAAACCCACATACACACGCAAAGCAAGGGGTTCCCGGGGCAAAGGGCTCTCCTACTGTCCAGGGAAAGCTCTGCTGACATCCTTTCCCCAGGGTCCAGACAGGAGCCTGCAGCCGGGCCCAAGCACCCTGGCAAGCCAGATCTCTGGCGCTGCAGCTGGGAAAAGGCTGAGACCCTCACCTTCCTGCTCTTCTTCCCAAGCAAGAGCCCTTCTGTGCTGCCTGAAGCCATCAATGATCACGACCCCCCAGGCCTCCTGGACCCAAAGGGCCTCGGACGTTGGAGGAACAGGCCTCAGGAAGGCAAGGAGGAAGGAAAGCAGTCCCAGCCACGGCTGAGGCACCACACCTGGCCCCAGGTATTTGCAACACCCACAAGGCAGACCTCCGGACCTCCTGGGGTGAAATCTCCTAGGGTGAGGCTTGGGATACAGGGATTCACCACCAGGACGACAGACACCTGGTGTGGCTGCAGGCTTTTGTCCACCTGGAGTCCTCGGCATCCCTGTCCCGTGCCAGAGCCCCCCGGGTGCTGGCACAGACCCGACGGAAGCCTCACCATTGCTGTAGAGGAGCTGGAGCCGGTAGTGAATCCCGTTATTGGTCTTTTCGCTGTTGGCTTCCTGGGTTGCAGCAGGATGCAAGGCACAAGAGACGCGAGAAAGAGGTCGGCGTGAGCATCAACTTGGAAGCAACTTCCCCCAAACCACGACCCCCAGCCAGGGAGCCGCAGAAAATGTGGACAACTGTAACCTCCCCTCCACCCCCAACCCTGGTCCCTGCCTGCTCTCTCTCCCCTTCCAGAAAATTGAGTGGCGCGCGCACGGGCGATCCTCTGCCCAGTCCTGGAGGCTCTAGCCTGGGCTGTCAGGGGCAGGCGGTGCGTGGTCTCCCGTCGAGGACTGGCACATCCCTGGCTCCTAAGGCTCGGGGCTGTGGGGCCAGGTTCCCTTCTATCCGGCTCCGGGGACTCCTGACTAACTTTTTTTGGAGCAGAACCTGGTGGATCGGGAGCCCGAGTTCGTCCGGGACGGGAAGTGGCTTGGGGGGGCCGTATGGGAGTGTGTTTTGGATGCTTTGCACTCACGGAGGAACGCGCCTCCCGAGCGCCTGGGCCTGCTCCCTGAGCCGGGGCCCAGGGGCTGCGGCGCTGCGCCCACTTACTTTTTCCTTCTCCACGAACCCCACAAAGGCTGTCCTCTCGATCTCCACGGGCTGGCCCTGTCTGTCGTAGAGGGCCAGGACGAAGTGGAAGAAGTTGGATTTCCTCAGATTGGAGGGCGGCTGCTTCTCAAAGTGAGCCCGGGCCAGACCCACCCCGCTGCGGTCAAAGACGCAGAGTTAGATGGCGCAGCCAGACGGCCCCAGCCCGCGCCCCGCTTATCAGCGGCCGCCGCGTGCGATCCCGCAAACACCCACCGCCTCTGCCCCCGACTCATCCCGCGTGCGCCCTCCGCGCCCCCTCAGGCGCCCGGAGCGCCGCTGCCGACGGAACTCGGGAGGCCCTGCGTCTCCTCGTCTACCCTGCCGAGGACAGCGCGCGTCCTCAGAACTCGCCGAGGAGGTGTGAAAGTTTGGTCTGGGTTTGCGCGCGAGTCGAATCGCTGGCAGCCTCTACTCGGGCCTGACGCGCGCCGGTTGTGGAGGCGGCGAAGTGGTGGTGGACTAGGGCATCCCACGTTAGCGGAGCAAAGCGCACGCCAATCACAACTCCCGGGAAGGGGTACGGCCGCTGGTCCCCGCTGCCCACCCACCCCGGCTGTCTGTCCTCTCCTGTCCCGGCTAGGTGGGCAGGTGGGACGGGATGGAGACACGCTGAGCTTCCCGCCGCAGCCGCCACCCTGCAGGAAACCTCACGCGCCCCGGCCGGCCGGCGGCGGGTGCCCGGCCTCAGGAAGCCGCACTCCCAAACCCAACCCCCCAGAAAAAGCCGGAGGGGAAGCCGGCTGTGAGGGTGCGTCGCTGAGCGCTCGGAGGTGGTCGCTATGGGAAAGGGAACGGAGTGTGTGTGTGTGTATTTCCCCCCGCCAAGACCTGTCCCGACAAAGTTTGGCTGTCGGACAGCAATCCTGCTACTCGTGCCATCAGTGGGGTGGCTGGAGGAGCGCGCCCGCCGGGGACTGCCGGCTGGGTCTCTGCTGGGCGCCGGGCGGCAGCCGACAGCCCGACCTGCCCGACACCGGCGCGTGCAGGCACAGACATAACACACACGCCGGGGCCACACACACAGACACACACACACACACTTTCGCTTCCAGCCAGGCCACCCCTTGCACTCTCACTACCAGTCGTCCCGGGCCTGAGGCTCAGCGGGGATGCGAACTGTGTGGAGTACACTTGTCCCCAGCCACGGGAAGCCGCGGATGAGGCGGGCACCTTCCTTCTTCCCCTTCCGCACTCAGCGTGGTCAGGCCTGGGGCCAGCAGGTCCCCCACTGCCCCAAGCCCAGCTGACGGCCTGGGATCATAAAAGGGGGCCCTTTCTCACTCGGGACCAGGAGCCCCGGAAAGGGCATGGGATGTGCCCAGGAAAGTTCGCCCAGGTCAAGCGCCAAGGGCAGTGGCTCCAGGTCACCCAGTCTGGCGGCTCCGGAGCTGCGGGTGGGAGAGGGGCTGGAAGGGCCACCGCGACCGGGGGTAGGGATGTCAGAATGAAAGTTGGGAGTTGCTATCCGCCGGCTGGACTGAGAAACGCAGAAAGCTGGAGAGAGGGAGGGAGGGAGGGAGGGAGAGAGAAGCAGACGGGAGAAATCAGAGAAGACTCGAGGGAGAAATGGGGAGAGAAAAGCGGCGAGGCGGCGAGGTCCGCTCTGGAAGAGGACTCAGAGCCGGGCAGCAGGAAGGAGGGAGGAAGGGCAGGGGAGGCAGGACGGACAAAGGGAGGAAAGAAGGAGGGAACGGAAAGAAAGGGGAGACGGACGGAGGGAAGGCAGGGGGCGAGGCAGGAAGGGGAAGAACGAGGGAAACGCAAGGAGCGAGGCAAGGAGCGAGAGGAGCAGGAAATAAAGGGAAGGAATAAAAAGAGAAAGAGAGAAAGAGAAAGAAAGAAAGAAAGAAAGAAAGAAAGAAAGAAAGAAAGAAAGAAAGAAAGAAAGAAAGAAAGAAAGAAAGAAAGAAAGAAAGAAAGAAAGAAAGAAAGAAAGAAAGAAAGAAAGAGGAAAGCAGAAAGAAGGAAGGGAAGGAGAAGAAAGTCGGCCGGAAAAGAAAGAGCGATCACATAAAAACAGATATCCAACATCACGAGGGTGAGACGCCTCTTCTGGGGTAAAACAAAATGAAAACAGTCACAGACGAGACAGGGAAAGTGCCGGCAAAGCGTGGGCTCCTCGCAGGCAGCTCCCCGCTCTCCGGCCGCAGGCGACGCGGGCGGCGAGGCCGCAGAGCTCCCAGCCCCGGGCGGCGAGCTGACGGAGCGGCGGGCGCTGCAGCGCAGCCCGGCCCCGCGGCCGCCGCCGCCGCCGCCGCCGCCGCCTCCCCGCTCCCCGGCCCGGTGCTCGGCGGCCGGCCGGGTCCCCGCGCGGTACCCACCTCTGCGCCGCCGTGTTGGCGTCCAGCACCCCGGCGCCCTGCATCCACGTCCGCACCGCGTTCATGCCGCTGCCCAGCGGCTCTTCCTTCATGCTGCTTCCACTCCGTTGGATGCTTTCCTGAATCCCAAACATGAAAACAACCTTTTCTTGTGGAAAATCTCCTCCCCCTTGAAAATATTAAAAAAAAAAAAAAGCAAAGAAAAACGCCAACCAGATTTTTTTTTTTGGAGACGATGAACTCGCGTTAGAAGATCAAGGCGGGCTGGAAAGCAAATTTTTTAAAAATGTAAACCTTCGCTCAAAACTGAGCGATAACTAGAAAAAAAGGAGAGGAAAAAAAAGAAAAAAGGGAAAATCCAACGAAAAGACCAAAATAAAAAAAATTAGAGATGTATGCTTGGCTGTTGGGGGTTGTTTGGTTGGTTGATTTTGGTTTGAGTGTTGTTTTTTTTTTTTTTGCGCTTTTTTTTTTTTTTTTTTTGTAGTGGTCACAGGCCGGTGCAGGACAGGAGGGGCCGAGTTGCCTTTTGTAGCGGTACCTTCACTTGAAGAAGCAGGAAGAAAAAAACCTGATGGCAATTTAAGAAACAATAGACTCAACTCGCGCTGCCGGCTTTGCTACTTCAAGTGTCATTTTCCACAACCAGGCAAGTTTTTTCCTCTCTCTCTGTCTTTTTTTTTCTCCTTCTCTCCCAACCAAAGATGTTTCTTTCCTTTGAGTGCGTGCAGAGGAGGACGCTGGTCGCCGTAGACAGAGACACCAGAGAGGGTGGGGGGAGGGGAGAGAGGGAGAGGAGGGGGAGGGAAAAGATAGAAAGAGAGGAGAGGGAGAAAGAGAGAGGGGTGGACCCTGCTGGATGGAGATTCTGTTTTCTCTTTGCTAAAATAGAAGTGATTTGCAGGCTTTCCCTATGGAATCCAGTTTGACTCTCCCCAGAGCTAAACACAGGCACACTAACCCCAAAGGGAGGAGGCGGGGCCCGCGCCCAGCGGCCCCGCCCCTTATTTGCATAACGTCATCCTTCCGCCTCGCCGCGACCAATCGCGGCTCGGGAGCGGGCCGGCTCGCCGCGCCAGGCCACGCTCCCTCATTAACATCCCTCCCCGGGTGGCGCGGGGGAGCCGGCTAAAGTTCCTCGCAAAGTGGCTAGCGAGGGAGCGCTGAGCATCGGGGTCTGCGGCTGGGAGGAGCGGGGCCGGAGCGGGGCCAGAGGGCAGGGGAGGGATATCCTTCCCAGGGATTTGAGCTGGGAGAACGGGAGGGGGAGTCCGCATCCTGGCGGTTGCAGTCCCCCTGCATCCGCTCTGCGCCCTGAAAGCGCTCGAGGCGCACACAGTGCGCCCTTCCAGGCCCAATGCCGCGTCCTGATCCGCAGTTCTGGGTCGTCGGGGGCAAAAGTGGAAGAGTCGGGACAGCCTGTGCAGAAAAGTCAGGACGCGCGTCCCAGGTGCCCACCTACCTCTACGCTTTCAGGCGGGGGTGGCGGGAAGGATATGGGTGCGCGAGGTCGGGGCTGAGAGCGCGTAAAGGCGGCGCCTGGACCCGGGGCCAGGGCACGCGAGGCTCTGTAGGTCCCCGCTTCTCGGGGACCCAGGCGACCCCTGAAACGATCCTCTTTCGGTCGCGGACCTCGGGAAAGCCGGCGTTAGGCGCTGCTCCCGCTCGCGAGCATGCTCCCTTCTCTCGGACGGTCCTCAAGAGATGCGAGTGGTGGAACGAATGCTCTCCCCCAGAGGCTACGTTTGGTGTGTTTTGAAATGTTCTCGAATTCAAGGCTCAACCCGTCAGCCTCGCCTCAAAGTAGTTTATTTCTCTAACTACCAAAGCCATGACAACGTATACCATTTTGGAATAGCTGGTTGTTTGGTATAGGGTTTCTCTCTTTTTGCCTCCTTCTCGCTGTTAAAAAAAGAGACTTGAAGAAAATCTCCCCAACTTCTGTCTGTGCCATATGGAAAGAAAGAGAGGGAGGAAATGAGAGGAAGGGAGGAGAAATGAGGGAAAGACGGAGACGGGAAGGAGGGGGCAGAATTGAAAGTGGAGAGAGGGAAGGAAGGTAGGAAAGAAGACCGGAAAGGAGGAAGGGAGGGAGGGAGGGAGAGAAATAAGGGGGAAACTGCCTCCTCCATAGGTCCCCTTGGTATATACGCTTGTGGCTAGCAAAGGAAATCACTAGATGTTTCTGGGTAATGTGTCCCATCATTTTTTAGCAGGTTGTAACCTCTAATAAGCACATGGCGAACTTCTGTTTCACTTCCCTCAAAGGAACTCCCTGCCTGCAGCCAAACCTGCCAAGGACTCCAGGGGAGAAATTCTCTGCCAGAAACCCAGGTCCCCTTTCTGCTGGGCTTCCTTGGCCCTTTGATTTAGGAAGCTCCTGGGGTCACAGATAGAAAAGCACACATGCCCATGTTGAATGGAGACAGACCAGTGAGTTTTGCTTTGTACTCTTGGCATCACAGGAAAGTAGAGCCACTTTTGGATTCCTAAACTGGATGAGAGTGTATTCCAGGTCTGTGGGTGCATGGTCACTGTCTTCAAACACTGCTGAATCTACAGGGAAAGAGCCCTCCCATCACTCAGACTATCTAATCTGGAACTCTTACATACCAAGCACTTTGTCCCTGCTATCATCCTTAGTCCATCTCCTCTAAGACATTCCTAAAGGAGGTGATCAGACCCATCAGAGTTCCCGCAGCATCTTCCAGAGTTCCCAGCATACAGTTGGCATTCAGGAGGGATATGTTGGTAGAGACACTAGAAGGGATGCAGGTTTTTGGGGAGTGGGAAGGGAATGTGGTCCCTTTCCATCTCTATAGAATTTAATTTAAATGCAGACTGGGCCTGCTAAAAACTTCCCAAAGCTCCAAGACCAACCTGATGCTCCAGGCCCAAAGGTCCACAGAGTCAAGCCCTTCCTCTACCAGGAACACATTTTCCACCTCACAGGCAATCAGAGATCACTTTGCTGTCCATGGGTCCCAGATGGCCCTTGCATAAGACCCAAGCCTCTGTTTTACTTTCTGAAAACAGGACTCTGAGCTGAGTCTGGTAGGGTGGATACTACTCCAGTGATGGGCACACAATAAGGGTGCAGATCACTGCCAATGGCTGGTGTGAAAGGCATAAGGAAAGAGGTGACAGTCTCCCTGGAGAGCAAAGTCAGCAAAGGGCATGCAACAGATAGATTACTGGGTGTCAAGCAGAATCTAGAAGCATCTATAAAAGATGTGTTTGTGGAAGCTCCCGAAACTGACTATGCCAAATGAGAAATTGGCAGAGAAAGAAGTGTTTAGCAGCCCAATTCCTACCCCAGAACCAATCCTTCCAGGAACTAAATATGAGGGAGGCAATTTCCACATCCGCCAGGCCAGAGAAGGAAGAAAAATGCAAGAGGGCAGGAGTCTTTTGATAAGACTAATTCCCTGTGGCTGTGCAGAGACAGCAGATGCCTCACCTGGGAGGGTGGGTGTACTTTATTTTAATCAAGCAGAGTGTGTTCATAGCTTTCTTCTGAGTGTCCTTGTGCTTTCAACTGGGATTTCTCATCCTATAACAAATGTTTAACTAGGAAGAAGGCTAAAGAAATGATGGAAAAGAGACTGAGTGACCAAAAACAAAACAGAAAAACCAACTAGGAATGACACCGAAGCCAAGCAGAGCAGTAGTTTTGTGTGTGTGTGTGTGTGTGTGTGTGTGTATGGATATTCACTCTCTGATGAATAGTGAACCAGCAAGTGCAATTTTAAACTGTGAAAGAGAATCACTTACATACTTTGGAATGCATCCCTCATGTGAGGTTAGCATCACCTCAGAGAACAAGCAGGTGTTTAAGGGGTGACTATAAAGGATGTGCTGAGGTTGGTTTTATCCTTTTACTTTGCCATCTCCTGCAAAGAAATGTACTTGTGTGCAGAGCATTGTCCCAGGCTCCATAGCCCAAGTGTGACTTGGTTTCAGTGCAGTTTGTAAGCCTCAAACTGGGCTCAGCTGCCTAATCACACGACAGAAGGTGAAAAGGAAGGCATTTGTTAGAAATACAAGATTTCCAGGCCTTGCCCAGACTGGACCTCTGATGTTGTTACGTGGAAACCTGTATTTGAAGGTCTTTGGAAATTCCTGATTTCAGCCGTATATCATCTCTGAGAGGAAGGGGGCCAGAATGGAGAAGAACCCATGCAAAGGGAATGAGCTTGGATCTTCAAAGAGCAGTTGGAGAGACTTGGTGAAGCTTCTTGCCAAGCTTCTCAGAGTTGCTTTAGCGGTCAGGGCTAGCGCCCACCAGCCCTCAGCTGCTCCAGATGGTAAGCAGAGCGGCCCAGCGCTCGGGGTCTCCTCTCACTGATGGAGGAAGCACCAGCCCTGTGAGCAGCCTTATTCGTTCCCTATCCCACGGGGAATTTTTCCTCCCTGGCCATCCCAATACTTTTGAGATGCAGGAAAATGAATTCCCTTTCTTAAAAGGCTTCAGTCAGTGCAGTAACGTCTAGAGCGCTGAGAGAAAAATCACATCCTCTCCCCAAAAGATAAGAGAGCCATGAAATACAGCCCAACTGGGGCCAGCGGGGACGTCCCGGGAAAAGAGGGAATCCTTTCTGCTCGCCCGCCCCCAGGAGGCCAGGCTTGGGACTTGTCCTTTACAAATTTCCCTAGGTCTCAGTTCCCTGGGCGAGGGCGCGTCCCCTAGAAGGGCCGCCGTCGTTGAGAGAGGGTGTCCCCTTTCCTTTGCCTTCTGCTGCGAACGAGTGGGGAGGGCAAACGCCCCCTTAAGTGCTGGGCCGAGGTGAAAATAGGGCGACGCGCAAAGGCGCAAAGCCCTTTCACGCACGGCCGGAGACAGAGGACGCGCGCTGCAACTTTAAGTCCGGACGAAGGTGTTTAGAGACCAAGGCGCGGTCGGAGGAAGACGAGGGATAGGAGAAGGTGGGCGCCCCGGGGCTGTGGGACAGCAAGGACCTGCTCGGGCGCAGCTCCGCTGGAGCTTCTGATCGCACCCCCGGCGCCAGCAGGAGTGGCGGAGCACCCGGACTCCACCGCCCGTAAAAACCCCAACTCTGGTCCGTGGCCTCCACCCGCCTCTCTCGGGGACTCGTGGGAGCAGCAGACTGGGGTTCCACCGGAAATCCGGACTCTGACCTCTGTTTCCCACCCTGGAATTTCCGCGAAGGCCCCTTGACTCACCGAGGCTGACACTTCCAGCCCCTTGGAGCACACCTCGCCCCCAAAGTGCAAACAGGGAAACTGAGGCCCAGACAGGTACAAAGACACGCGGACACGACACCGTGGGGGCTCTGTGGCAGGCATGGGACCAGAAGCCTGGGTTCTGGGTACCCGCCGAAACTTTCCGGGAGCGAGCCTGACGCCTCTCTCGGGTTTCCCCCGGGGCGGTCCCAGATAATAATAGATCCCATTTGTGGAAGGCTTTACGGGCATGAAGTCTCTGAATTTCCACCGCAGACTAAGCAGACAGATAAGAACACTCCCATTTTACAGGTGAGCAACTTTGAGGCCTTGTGAGGGAAACAGGAAAAAAGAAAAACAGAAAACTTGTCCGAGGCTAATAAGGTAGCTAAGCCAGAATTTCATCAGAGACTATCCTTAACGTTGCAGAGAAACCATTCACCCAGCGGAGGTGCAAACCTCCTGCCCCCTAAACGCTCGTGGGTCCCTTGGCTGCCTGGAGTCCCTCTCCCGAATGAGAAAAGAACGAGGACACACGTTGTCCTCTGTGGATGGGCAGCGGAGGAGAGAGAGGAAAGGGGAAAATTCCGAAAAGTGTACCGACCGAACGCGCACTCACGATTCTGCCCACCCGCGGGAACAGGGGGCGATGGGGAAGCGCCGGCTGCAACCCCAGCTGTGCCACATCAGCCATTTGGCCTCTAGTGAGCTGCTTCTAGCAGTCCAGGGTGAAGTCTGAGGGCTCAGGACAGCTCGCCTGAATGAAACACGGTCAGCACTGGACTTTGCTGCAGTGTCCCCGATGCCCGTCAGAGGACAGAAATCTAGACACCTGCAGGCATTCTTTCATAAGAGAGAAGGTTCGTGCAAAGTAGGGAGAATACATCTGGGGGCACTGCCAGAAAGGGTCGCTAAGGTCGAGAGTGCCCCGGGGCGTGACCACACAGCACTCCTCGCTCTTATCCGTGGTCTCCGGTTCAGAGGAGGGCCCCTCTCCCACGGTAGACGAGGCTCCAGGGAGGGAGAAGGGAGCTCTCCAGCGTTTTTGTAAAGAAGCGTCCTGCAGTAGCGTACGCCCGGTGGAAGAAACCTTGGAGGGGAGAAAGGGCGGAGTGGGCCTTAGGGGTCAGCTGGAGAAGGAACCGCGAATTTAGCGCCCAAGCTGAAGACACTCGGTGACAAAAAAGTTAGCCGGCGTATTTCCCGAGGCGCGCAATTCACTGTATATTTACGGGTCACTGCGCTCGGCAGGTCTTTGTTGGCTACGCAATATGAGATACGTGTGATGTGAGTGTGCAAAAAGGTTTGCACGAGCGAAGTGTGGCTGCAGGTTTGTGGGCCTGTACTGAGGTGTGTGTGAGAGAGACGGTGAAGGAGAGCGCGCACTTGGCTGCACGTTCCCCGGGCTTGAGGAGGCATTAGCGCCACGGGAGCAAACGTCCAGTGTGTACGTGCGTTACTTAAAGGCGGGCTTCTGTGAGTGTGCAAGTGCAGAAGTACGTGTGCATTGTGCAACATCGCACATGTGCGTGTGAGCCTGAACCTGTATGTGGTTCCAGTGTAAGCGTTGTGTCAAACCCAGCAAAGAAGTCCTAAAAATCCAGCTCCAGCCGGAAGAAAGCAGCAGGCAGGATGAGAGGGTCCAAGGCCAGGGGACCAGACTGCTGCTCCTTTGGCTTTGCAGGTAGCCGGAAGCAGCCTACCGGGCCCGGGGCCAACGCGGAGGCCTCGGGTTAGCGCCCAGCTCGGCTCCGCTCCGCTACGGCAGGATGAGGCCAGTTCCCGCTGCTGGCGAACCAATTACACGCAAAGGTCCCTGCTGGACAGTTCCGCGCTCCTAATTGTTCCTCGCCGACAGTTTCTGATTATTGATGCCGTGGGTCGCAAAGGAGTCCGCTTTCGAGTTATTTGCTTTTGTGTTTATTTCTTATTTATTATCTTCATCACGGTCATTATTTGGTGGCTGCGGTAAAGACGACGCGAAGCCCAGCGAGGCGGCCCTGCCCCACCTCTCGGAGGCCGCCCTAGGCGTGCTGGTGAACCGCGGGAGCCGCATCCTCCCTTGAGATGGAGCCACAGCGCCACCTGGCGATCCTCCAGCCCCCTCCCGTCGAGGCCACTGAAGGCCGGGACCTTCCCAAGCTCCCCAGTTCCCACCACTGGGTTTCTATTCACGTTGACCCTTTCTCAATCTCCCTCCACAACTTTCTCCGCCAGAGCCTCCAGGGCCGCAGTCACTCTCTGCCCTCTCCTCGCGCACTGGCGGAATGCCTGCCTACCTTCTTCTCCACCCGGTGTAGCACCGCTCGCCTGGGGAATTAGACTGTTCCCTGCTTTCCCTGGCGCTGTCATATCACTTTGGACAGGAAATATGTTTTCGTGGCTCTCACCCCTCCCTAATAGGAGAGCATTTCAAGGATCGTTATTGCCGCTGACTCAATCACATTTTAACTTCACAGTAAGTCACGCTATAGAGCATCTTTTTGTTGTTCCTATACATTTTTTGTACCCTATATTAACTGCCACATATCAGAGAAAACATAATACTTGTCTTTTGGGGACTGGCTTATTTCACTAGACGTAAAGGGTTCCAGTTGCATCCATTTTGTTGCGAATAGGATTTCATTCTTTTATATGACTGAGTTGTATTCCATAGTGAATATGTACCATAATTTCTTTATCCAATCATCAATTGATAGACATCTAGGTTGATTCCCCATCTTAGCTTTTGAGAATTTAGCTGCAATAAACACAGATAACTCTTTCATATGCTGATTTCATTTCATTTGGGTAAATTTCCAGGAGTGGGATGGCTGGGTCATATGGAAGATCTATTTCAACTTCCTGAGGAATCTCCATGCTGTCTTCCATAACGATTGTACTAGTTTACATTCCCATCAACAGTGATTTAGGGTACTTTTACCCCCACATCCTCATCAGAATTTATGATTTTTTGATTTTTGGATGATAGCCATTCTAACTGGGATGAGATAAAAATTCACTACGGTTTTTATTTACATTTCCTTGATGGTTAGTGATCCTGAGCATCTTTCCATGTGTCTGTTGGCCATTTGAATTTTATCTTTTGAGAAATGCCTGTTCATGTCTTTTGCCCATTTCCTAACTGGACTGTTTGTTTTACTGTTGTTGAGTTTCTTGAGCTCTTCATAGATCCTGAATATTAATTCTTTTATCAGTTGGGTAGTTTGCAAATTTTCTCTCCCATTCTGCTGATTACCTCTTCACTTTGTTGAGTGCTTCCTTTGCAGTCCAAAAGCTTCTTAACCTGATGTAATCTCATTTGTCAATTTTTGCTTTTATTGCCTGTGCTTCTGGTGTCTTTTCCAAGAAGTTTTTGCCTGTGCCAATTCTTGCAGAATTTCCTAGATGTTTTCCTCTGGTAATTTGATGGTATCAGGTCATAGATTTAGATCCTTAATCCACTGTGAGTTGATTTTTTGTGTAATATTTAAGGTAGGAGTCTTATTTCATACTTCTGCATGCGCAAATAGACTGTGCTAAGCATTTAACCTACATTGATTGGTGTAATTTCCCCAGCAGAATCATAAAGTGCCAGAGCTCACTTCTCTTCCTCCTCCTCCTCTTTCCAGAAATACATGTCTCACTTTATTTTTAAAGTTTGTTTCTTTTTATGTATTTGAAAGGTAGAGTGACAAAGAGGGCCCTCCCTCTTTGGGAAGGGAGGGAGGAAGAGAGGGAGAGAGGGAGAGGGAGAGGGAGGGGAGGGGGGGGAGAGAGAGAGAGAGAGAGAGAGAGAGAGAGAGAATATGAATCTTTAATTCTCTGGTTCACTCTCCAAATGCCACAACATCCAGGGCTGGGCCAGGCCAAAGTCAGGAATTCCACCTGGGTCGCCCATGTGGATGGGAGAGACTCATTTAGTTGGGTAATTCTCTGCTACCTCCCAGGATTTGCTTTAGCAACAAGCTGGTTGGGAAGCAGAAACAGGACTTGATTTCAGGCACTCAGCTATGGGATGCAGGCATCCCAAGCAACACCTTAACCAGCTGTACCACAACACCTTAACAACAGCTGCCCCACAGCTCACTTTTCTTAATTCCTCTGTCTTATGAGTTTATTCAACTCTATATTCACAGTTCTTGCAATAGGGAAAGGCACAAAATTGGCTCATGTGTTTATGAATAAATGTACCATTGCTCATTTAAACTCTTTTCTTGTAGAGTTGATTTAGGGAAAGAACTGCAGTTATCAGACCTTGATTGGAACATGGCCACTCTGAATCATTTCTTGAGAGCATCCCACAGCCAACTACCTCAGTCACTTTGGTCAAGTCATTGCATCCACAACTGCCTTATCCTTAAAAGTAGATTTACTGTAAGGAGTAAATGAGGTGGGGGGAATGGTGAAGGATTTGATATAGTACCTCATATTCTAGTCAATATTCAACAGCTATAACTCAATAATATAATTATGAATAATAGCTTTAGAAAATAAAGCACAAAACTGACTTATAATAGTTGCACAGAATCCACTGTACCTCCCTATGAAATTAGCTCAATAGTATATCCTCATTTCCATCTTGAACAAGAATTATGTGGTAAAATACATATAGTTTATGGTGGTTGGGGTGTTAATGATAACCCGGTTCTAAAATCTTAAGGGACAGGGGGAGAGAGATAATTAAACAGTAAATCAGGAAACTTGGCCCCTCACCCTTTCCTCCTGCTTTGTGGAGTTTTACCAATAAAGACTATGAAAGTGCTTATTATATGGAAAGTACAAAACTATTTTTTAATTTAGGGGAGATTCTGAGCTAGTTCTAATTTCCCTCCACTTAAAAAACTTAGTTGCTATGAATATATTAATAGTTTAAAAATATGTGTCTAAGCAAATGATTTGTACCCAAATAAAAGAAACAAATGAGGATTGTTTGAACATATTCTAGGCTTTCAAATATCACCTAAAAAGGCTAAGTTTTTAAAGTTCAGGGTCTTTTTCTCAAGCCTCACATTAACAATGACCCCTAGTAGCAATTTAGGTAAAAATGAACTGTTCCGCCTTATAGGGCTTTACCTTTCTTACTATCAAATTATTTTGGAAAGACTATTGACTAGTATAGTCAATTTCCTTCCAGAAAAAATGAGGCTAATAAAATCCACAAAAGGCATAAATGTGCTCCACATTTAGTTGATCCATAATCCATGTCTAAAAACTTTACCATAGCCCCCAGTTAGTTGGATCTGTTTGTACCTGCTTCTTACTCCATGCAATGCAGTTGTACAGAGGTACAGAAAAAATTCAGGCAATTTTATCTGCAGCAAGTTCATGTGTTACAGAGATTATATTGCATAGATGACAGATAGTATATAATTCTTAATTTAGAATCTGATTTATATTGATGGTGTGAGACACTGGATTTTCAACAATGTGGGAACCTTTGGTTTTATTTTCTTCTTTTTTTAATTTTTAGCATGGTAGTCATTAAATGTGCTCACCAAAATTCTGGATTTTCCTCTTCTGGGTACATAGCAGTGATGAACTGTTCTGACCTCTGCAAATGAAGCAAATGAGAAATTAGCAGAAATGACACATGTCACTCCTAGGCAAAAGCATGAAGAGCCAGTATATGATTCAGCACCTCTCCTGCACATTTGCTGATGACACCCAGACGGAGTTTCCTTCAGTTCTGCACAATTCAAAGAGCATGTGGACTGGAGACCCTCATACCCAACAAAAGATGTTTAGCATGATCCTTAGTTAAATGTGAATCTCAGAGATTGTTTACTCTGGCATAATCTAGCCTCTCCTGACTGACACACTTGGAAGGCAACTCCTCATTATTTCCTGGGTGTGTGGAGAATGTGAAAATTCTTCCTGTGGAGTGAAAAGTAAACTTCCACATTCTATTCAATAATGTAATCAGTTAACAAAATCATTCAGCTAGAAACCTGAATCCCATGCTCTCTGTCAATTCATACATTTCCTGAGGGTCAAGACATCAAAACCTTGAAAAAGAAAAACAGCTTAATTTTAGTAATGCTTAAACAGAATCTCAAAATTATTGCTGGACCTCCTGCAGATACACCATGAAGGGAGTCCCACAGGCTCTGGCTTGGAGACTTTATTAGAATTGTGTGAAGGAATTGGCAAAGAAACATTTCTTTCTCCATCACATTCATTTCTCTAATTCAGGTCGGTGAGAGGGAAAAATACTTGGCCAGTCAATTTGGGCTTCAGGAACAAGTTATTTCATGTTTCCAGACTTTAGTTCCCTCATTTAAAGTTATGCACTAAATGTTTGTGCCACCTGAAATTCAAACATTTGATACGCTAACCTCCAATGTGATGGTATTACTTCCCAAAGGTAATTTGGAGGTAATTAAGTTTAGAAGAGGGCATGAGGATGGCGTCTACCATGGAACTAGTGTCCATAAAAGAGAACAACTAGAACAATCTCACCTCTCCTCCCTCCTCCTACCCCAAAGAAGAGGAAGTGAATAGAATGATCTCTCTCTCCCTCTTCTTCCCCCTCCCCTGTCCCCTCCTCTCCCTTTCCTTCTCCCTTTCTTCCTCCCACATGAGGACATAGCAGGAAAGTAGCTATCTACAGGAAGAGGGCCCTTATAAGAACCTGCCCATGCGGGCATCCTAATCTCAGACTTTCTAGTTTCCAGAACTGTGAAAAACAAAGGCCTGTTTTTGAAAGCCATCTTATGTGTATTTTCTTATAGCAGCCTGAGGAGATTAATGTGTCTGGAAGATAAGAATAAGTGGACAAGATGAGTTTCAGGACATCATCCAGGCCCACCAGGCTAGAACTCTGAATCAGCGCTGGGTGACAGCAGGTTCAGGTGATGCTCAGTATACGACTCATCTTGTGTTTCCAGTCCCGACATTATTTTGTGAAATACTTTTTAACCTTCTTCTGTACTGATCCAAACTTAAAAGAACTGCTTCTTGAGCAAGAGAGACGGTATTTCTTTTCTTCAATCTTGAAAATTTTAAATGTGGAAGTCTTCTTAAAAAAGTGGGGCATATAGATTGAACCGTGTAAAATGCTTTGTCGTTTCTTAGCTAGTAGGAAAAGCTTGCTTCCATATTGAAGAACTGTTCTCTCCAGGTTTCATTATCTATCAACTAAAGAAGTTTCCTGTGAATTTTCAGGAAACTTTACTGAAAAAATATTGATTGCATGACAAATCCTCAAGTGTGAAATCATTTCTATCTGTTCTTTATCTTTGGTGAGGAATGCTTGGTTTCCAAGAATAATAGTATTAAGTTCATTTGGATAATAAAACAATTTAAAATTAACAGAGGTTTCTTTTGGGCTTATAGTCTTGACCCCTCTTAACAAATTACACAATGGACAAAGGCCCCCCATTTCACAGGGGTGAAAATAAGGCTTAAATTGGCGCATAAGCAGCATTCTGGCTGTAGCTCCAAAGATACAGCTGTCTATGAAGTTCAGAAAGCTGCCTGAAATGTTAGCAGGGAAGAGAAAGTATTGAGATGATGCCACAGGTCACTTCTTGGTAGAAAAATGCAAAATGTTCTCTGTTGCAAACATCGTTCTGTTATGGGGTTCTGCTTTCCATCTGGGCAACCAAGAAGATGGCCCTCTTCTTCTTCAAGTGTGATGTGGTCATCTGACTTGCTCGATCGATGGCCAAGAGAACATCTGGGACACTCATTCTCCTCAACAAGAACCATCACTGAGAGTAGAACCAGTAGCTTGGGTCTTGTTTGTGGTATTACCATGAAAAGAGTTCCTTAACAATGTGTAAGAGATTTAATGGAACTAAGTGGCTTAAGCCACTGGGATTTCAGGCTTGCTTGTTATTGTGACTGAAGTTAGCTCACTTCTACTGGTACAATCTTCTAATTCAAATTTAAGTCTGGTGAAAGGGAACTATCTCTGTGGGGAAGATACTCCTAAGTTTGAGCTTTATGCACATATCTTTTAAAAATAAAATACTATTCTAGACAACTCATGTTTTTATTTCACTTAATTTCACTATGTTATTTAAACATACACAAAGCATAAAACTAGGGATAAACTCTTTCTGTGTATTCTAAAGCAGCTGAACAAGGAGAGCCCCACAAAGCAAGGATTGATAAATAATCAATATGCTGGATTCCACATTGTTTTGTGAGAACCAAATTGTCACTCAAATGTCAACATGGTTCTGAGATCATTAAAGCAAGCTCTTTTGGGCATATAAGTATGTTCTCTTTAATTAGCTGATTTTCCACAGCTTGCCTCTTTTTCTGACCTACCACAAGATATTCCTGAATTCATAATGTGTAGAAAAATCTAAAAGGAATCATTTCAGTGCTATTTAAATTTTTTAATTAAAAAATTAAAAGACATAAAAATTATACATATCTATTGGGTACTATCTGATGTTTCAATATATGTATGTATTGTATAATGTACAATCAGTAAATATATCTATCTCTACAAACATTTAACATTCTTTTATGGCATAAACATCCAAAATCCTAACTCTGGTTTTTTTCTTTGTATACTAAAAAATGCAGTGCATTAAAATTATCTGTAGTCACTCTATTTTAGAATAGACTCCCAGAGCTTCCATTTCTGTTCCTTCTTTATCAGTTCATGGCATTTAGAAATCTCTATTGGCATCAATAGTCACAAATCAAATTTGAACCCAGAGATGTGTGTCAATATTCAGTTTTAAGGTAAATGTTCATGTAAATCTGATTAACTTTTTATCATTACTGCAATGAAAACTAAGTTTTTCCTCCTCATTAAAAATTAGGAAACATCCCATTCTCAAAAATACATTTGTTATACCACTGAAGTATATATTTAGAAAATACTTTAAAAGGTACAGGTTACAGTCTGTGTATTCTACAATAACTTTAACCTTTTATTTTTCCAGAAAAAATAGCACAGGTACTTTGAAGATCAAAACCCTCCTCCCACTATTTTGATGCTGGTAACCTTGAAGCAAGTTGCATAACATTTCTGAACCACAGGTGTCTCATCTGCATGGGAGTGCACTCCTTATCTTAAGAGGACAGAGAGGAATCTGGCATTGCCACTTCCAGAAGAGCAACAGAAGATGGTCCAAGTGTCTGTGCCTCTGCAACCCACATGGGAGACCCAGTTGGAGCTCCTGGATCCTGGCTTTGGCCTGGGTTGGCCCTGGCTGTTGTGCCCAGTTGAGGGGTGAACCAGCAGGTGGAAGACCTCTCTCTCTCTCTCTCTCTCTCTCTCTCTCATTCCCTCTCCTGCCCCCCATAACTCTAACTTTCAAATAAATAAATTTTTTTTTTTTTTTAAAGAGAGGACAGAGTGAATGAAAGATTCTGTTGCGGCACCAGTTTGTGGAGAAGTGCTAAGTGTTGTTGTCATGGACCATAGCTCTACTGCATTTCCCAGCTTCCTTTGAAGTTAGGTTGAGATAGCATTGGTGGAAGCCATATTGAGACATGGTCCAGAAGCCCTCCCACAGAACTGCCACTCTTTCTCTTCCTTTCTATGGGCTCAGAGGATCTCAGCAGCTGCTAAAACAGGGAGAAAAGTTGTCCATGCTGCTGGGATCTGCTGCCCTGAGTGCAAAGAGGCCGGGTGACACTCGGCACCCACTTTGACTTCATCACAATGTTGGAAACCATAGGGGAAGAAAATAACGTTTCTGTTATCCGTTCCTAATGGCCATTATTCCAATTTTATTTATTTATTTATTTATTTGACAGGTAGAATTTGGGTCTTTGTAATTCCCTCTGTAAAGGTCCAGATAGCAATATGGGTTTCATTAGCCATATAGTCTCACAATTGTTTTACTCAACAAAGCGTGATGATATGTCAACAAATGGGTGTGGCTGTGTCCCAATAAGTTTCTTTTCAAAAAGGTCCTATTGGTCCCAGACCCATACCATAGTTTGTTGATCTCTCCTGTAGAAATATCTTAGAGTAACAAGAAGGAAGGTAGCTGGGTCTCTGAATAACTACATATGACTCGAGGAACAGAAATAAACAACTACTGCGTTAATCTGTTGAAATTTTATGGTTATCTCAACATTTATTTACTGTGACATAATACCCAAGCACAAAAAAGGCTTTCTATAAACATAAGGTTTTCCCTTCTTCCCTACAATATCATTGAAGATGGGGCTGTGGACTGTTCATCTGTTTACCCTCTCATAGAACTTCACAACACATGTTAGTGAAATTAGTAAAACATCAACTAATCCTGTGTATGCAGAAACTATTGAATATATCACCTGTAACTCAAAGTTGTCATTGTCCCCTCTCTTCACTCTGCCCTAGACATGTCTTGGTCATTTGTGCCCCACCCCAGACAACCAGAGACACATATTGTTGAGATAATTTTCTTGGGTAAAGTGAGCAGAGCTTGACTAGTTGGCCCGCGTTATGTGAACAGATTGTTTCTTATTCTAAAGTCCCCTCTGGGTCTTTGCTCAGCTACTACATAATTACACTCACAGGCCGTCTCCTATCCACCTGCCGCACTGCCATTATGGATTGATATTTTGAACACTAATGTATAGAAGGGGCTTGAGACCCAGAAGCATTGAAAAGTCCTTCCAAATCAGATGCCTGCATATGAAGAAGCGGCAACGCGCCATCCCGGCACGACACCTCTACACTGTTTTCTACCTTCTCTAGCTGATGTATTTGCTGCGGAACAGCAGCCTCAGAGTGAGTAATCTGTCACCACTCTGAGTAAGTTTTACTGAGTTACAAATTTTCCCATTACAAATGGAAAATGAGAAAAATATGTCCTAGATACCACAGAGAAAAATGCTTCATTGTCTTAATTGCCTTTCTATTTCAATCAAGGAAGGCATTTAATTATTTCTGAACTACATTCAAAACTCTCTCACAAGAATATTACTCTCCCCAGGTGAGTTAACCAAACCTGTGCAAAACATTTCTCCAGTCTGAGTTGACAGTAGCAAACATTCGCTGAGCACATTTTATACGCCAGTGACTATTCCAAATTCCTTCCACGTGGGACCTCATTTGTTCCTCTGAGGAAGTCTTTTCCACACCAAGTGGAAATCTTCATTATTCTCCGCGGGAAACTGAGGTAGAGAGAGCTAATCTGCCTAAAAGCTTAAGGTAGTAGGTGGTAAAGTCAGCATTGGGTCCCAGGCCAGCCCCTAAGGCCACGCTGCTCTCTTCACTGCTTCTGAGAGATGCCGCTTCCCCCGTGAGGTATGCCTTTGAGTGTGTGCACAAATCCATGAGGACTTGGCTCGACTGCTGCAGGGTCATCCAGGATCTCAATCCTCTGAAAATTGAGGTGGGTGATCTAAAGGCTACAGGTAAGGAGGGGTAGAGTTCATCTGGCTGCTAAAACAGGGAGAAAAGTTGTCCATGCTGCTGGGATCTGCTGCCCTGAGGGCAAAGAGGCCAGGTGACACTCGGCACCCACTTTGATTTCATCACAATGTTGGAAACCATAGGGGAAGAAAATAACATTTCTGTTATCCGTTCCTAATGGCCATTATTCCAATTTTATTTATTTATTTATTTATTTGGCAGGTAGAGTTAAAGACAGTGAGAGAGAGAGAGAGACAGAGAGAAAGGTCTTCCTTCCGTTGGTTCAATCCCCAAATGGCCACCATGGCCAGAGCTGTGCTGATCTGAAGCCAGGAGCCAGGTGCTTCTTCCTGGTCTCCCATGCTGGTGCAGGGCCCAAGCACCTGGGCCATCCTCCACTGCCTTCCTGGGCCACAGCAGAGAGCTGGACTGGAAGAGGAGCAACTGGGACTAGAACCCGGTGCCCATATGGGATGCTGGCGCTGCAGGCGGAGGATTAACCAAGTGAGCCACAGCACCAGCCCCATATTTTTTAAAGATTTATTTTATTTATTTGAAAGACAGAGTTACAGAGAGAGGTAGAGAGAGAGGTCTTCCATCCGCTGATTCACTCCACAGATGGCCACAACGGCCAGAGCTGCGCCGATCTGAAGGATTCAGATCTTCTGGGTCTCCCACATGGGTCCAGGGGCCCAAAGGCTGGGCCATCTTCCACTGCTTTCCCAGGCCATAGCAGAGAGCTGGATCAGAAGAGGAGCAGCTAGGACTAGAACCGGTGCTCATATGGGAAGCCAGTGCTTTAGGTTAGGGCTTTAACCCACTGTGCCACAGCGCCAGACCCCAATTTTATTTTTGTTCTACAGAATGAGGAGCAATCAACTCAATCTTTATTCCTCCCAACTGTGGGGGATAAGATCCTCCTGTGGCTGTATGAAACCATATAATATCAAATTATAAGTATGCTATGTTTTTTTTTTCCATACACACACCCATTATAAAGTTTAATATGTAAAACAAGCACAGTAAGAGACTAACACCAATAACTAATACTAAAATCGAATAATTATAACAATATTCTGTTCTATTCTTGCACTTTGGGGCCATTATTAAGTAACATAAAGATTATTGGAGCACAAGTCCTGTGATGCATGGTGGGCAGTGTAGTCAGCATGGATGTGCTGGAAAGAAGGATGAATCACGTCCGGGCAGGACAGTGTGGGACAGTGCAAGACTTCGT
The DNA here is from genome assembly GCA_949820135.1 of Sylvilagus floridanus. Taxonomy (NCBI): domain Eukaryota; kingdom Metazoa; phylum Chordata; class Mammalia; order Lagomorpha; family Leporidae; genus Sylvilagus; species Sylvilagus floridanus. The sequence continues at coordinate 43,791,666 of OX463241.1, forward strand.
CATGCTATTAAGAATGGCATACCATTTAAAAATATGAATTGTTCACTTCTAGAAGCTCCCTTTTAATATTTCAGAGCACAGCTGACTACAGGTTACTGGAACCACAGAAAGTGAAACTGCAGACAAGGAGTTACTACTGTACTCTAAAACTGAATGACATAAACCCGTGTAGTGTATTGTTTAAGTAAGAAGTAGGAAGTATTTTCTTGTGTGATGGACTGTAGTCTTCAAGATGAACCTATGAGCAAGCAGGATAGACACGGGGTTTTGAAATGTAGGTGTCACATCCATAGGCATGCTGACAAATTGGTCACAAGGATTTTAAACAGTAAAACAAGCAAACTGTGAAGTACCTGGTATCTGTGAACCAAAGGATTTTATAATTTGGGTTAAAATGGTTTTAGTCTTCACAGTAGTCTTAGATTTAATAGCATATTTATTTGCAAATATTTTAATGAAAATATCCTATTTCATTACTTTTTAAATATAAAATATAACCTCTATTCCTAATAAGCCATAATTCTTTAATTGTGTGTCATCATTTGTTTGAATGAGTCTATCTCCAGTAAATAGGTTAACACTTGAAAAGCCTGCATAAGCTGTTCCGTATATTAAGATTTGTGGAAGTCATACACCCTTGAGACATGAAAGCAGTTGTTGTTTAATAAAAACTTGGACAATTTCTTAAAGAATTAGAATTAGGTAAGAAATCTAAACAAAATTAAATTTCTCTTCATTGTGCTAGTTCATAGCTGTGTGCACAGTATTTCAAAAGCATTCAAGCACCCAAATTTGGTTCTGTCCTAGGGATATCTTGCCAACTTGGATTTTTTTTCAAAGATGGAAGAGACTAAAATCAGTATCATTGAGCTGCTGGTTCTCAATCATGGCAGCTATGAGCTATGTCATTTAGATGAAGGCTTTCCTGTCCATCACACACACACACACACACACAGGCAATTTAAAATGTTTTTAAGTCTCCTGAAAGGATAGAAGAGCCAAAATAGCAGTGAGGAGTTCCCAGGTCAATTTGGAGAAAGACCTGTAACCAGAGAAATGACTGGAGTATTAGACTCTGAAGCCCTTATGCTAAAGACAGTCTCTGCTGTTGTTCGCCTGGGCTGCTTCTGCACCAGGTCTACGTGGGGAGAGGCAGCAAAGGTCAGGATTCAAAGCTTCCAAGGCAGAACATTTGTGGGGAACTCCTCACCTTAAGTTGAGATTTCAAGGAGAGATGTTTTAAGGGTCAGGACAAAGTAGGTGCAAACTTCTCCCAAATGCCCCAACCCTGGAGAATCTTTGGACCATACTGGCCCTTGGGCGAATTCATAGCCAAGTCCTCACAGCCTGAGCTGATTGGGAATCCGAAATTGTGAAAAATGGATTAAGTGGCACCCAACTTGTAATGACCTCGGGTGCCAGAGATGCAAAGCTTGTAAAGGAAGCCATGCATGTGTGCTAGGCTGGGTTGATCCAACAGCGATACAAGGGCAAAGACATGAGCAGTCCAAGATCAGCAGCAATATAAGGAAGCACAACCCAATGCAAACAAACAGAATTAAGAAAAAACATAGACATCTGTGCCCTCTCCCCAGCCATCAGGAGCATCGCAGACTGAAATATCACCACAGTCACCATGTTTAAGGCAACAAAGGACAATCTTGATAGTATCTGAAGGAAACAGAAAAAAGCTATACAATTTGTCATGGCAGATTTCAAACAGAAACAGATAAAACTTTTACAAATAAAGACTAAAATAAATATTGTTCAAGACCCAGCAAACAGATTTAAGAGTGGATCAGGCATAAAGGAAATTTAATGAACTGAAAGGCAAATGAGAACCAACTGTCCAGTCTAAAACATGGAGTAGGAAAAATTAAAATGAGAGTAAGATACAAAGAAGATGTAGTGGGAAATCCAACATTGACTTTATTAAGATCTTAAGAGGAAAGAAAAGACAGAATGGAAGAAAAAATGTGAAATAAAAATGATTCAGAATTTTTTAGAACTACAGAAATACAGTCATCTACAGATCAAAAAGATCCATGTGACTCCAAGTAGAAAAAGTAAAAACAAATCTGCAATGAAAGGTATGATAGCAAAATTAGAGAAAAGCAGTTTAAGAGAAAAATCTTAAAAGCATCCAGAGAAAACAAAACATTACCCATAAAAGAATGACAATTAGACTGACTTCTAACAGTTGGCTGATTCCTCAACAGTAATAATGAAAGTGGAATAGAAGCGCCTAGTGGATACCGGAGACCTACCTCCCATATCAGTCTCTAGTCCCAGTCCTGGTTACTCCACTTCTGATCCAGCTTCCTGCTAATGTGCACCCTAGGAGGCAGCAGATGATGATTCAAGTACTTGGGTCCCTGCCAACCATGTGGTATATTTGATTGTATTCTATGTTCCTGGCTTTGGCCTGGAACAGCCTTGGCTGTTGCAGGTATTTGCAGAGTTAACCAGCAGATGGAAGAAATCTCCCTCCCTCCATTAATATCTCTCTCTCATCTTTCAAATAAAATAAAAATATATAAATTAAAATTGTATTGCAAAACTTAAAAAGAAGACAGTGGATGGCATCTTTAATGAACCAAAAGGAAATAATTTTCACCAGAGAAGTTTCCATCCAGTGAAAGACAAACTCTGAAAGAACTTGGTACCAACAGATTCTCACTATGAGAAATGTATTACTGTGCTTCAGACAGAAAGGAGAAATAGCAAAGATTGGAGATGTAAGAAACTCTGTGGAACCAAGATATTAAGGAGTATGTGAAGTAAAATAAGCATTGACTATGCAAAATAATAATGAGAATTTCTAGTGGAGAACAAAGGGATTGATTAAGGCACCAGACAACAAAAGCATATGACTTTGAAGAGGGGCAGGAGAAGTGACTAAAGGTTCTTGTTTGTGATTTCTCGCATTCTCATTTGTTCCTTTGAGGGTAAACACTGTGAATATGTGGAGCCTCAGTTAAGTAGAATTTCTGAGCTGCACAGGTTTTCTAGGGAAGCCATAGTAAAGTACCACCAACTGGGGAGCATGCGTGCATGTAACTATAGACACGTATTCTCTCTGGGGCCAGCACTGTGGTGTAGTAGATTAAGCCTACTACATAGTCTATCCCTTGTGGAGTCTGGTTTGTGTTCTGCCTGCTCCTCTTCCAATCCAGCTCTCTGCCATGGCCTGGGAAAGCAGTGGAAGATGGCCCAAATATTTGGGCCTCTCTGTCTGTGTGGGAGACCTGGAAGAAGTTCTTGGTTTTGGGCTTTGGACTGGCCCAGATCCAGCCCAATTCCAGTTCAGCTCCAGCCAATTTGTGGAATAAACCAGCAGATGGAAGGTTTTTCTGTCTCCTTCTCTCTCTCTGTAACTCTACTTTTTCAAATAAATAAATAAAAATCTTTTTAAAAAATAACAAAATGTGTTCTCACAGTTCCAGAGGCCACAAGTTCAAAATCAAGGTGTTCATGGGGCACAGTTCTCCCAGAAGCCTCCGGGCAAGAGTCCTTCATTGCCTATTCCAGCTTTGGGTAGCCCCAGGCACACACTGGCTCATAGCAGTCTCACTTCAATCTCTGCCTCTCCACTTGGTCACTGTCCCCATGAGTGTCACTGTCTTTTCTTCTCCTTCTTTTTCTCCTCGTTTCTTTTTTTAAAATTTATTTTATTAGGGGGCTGGCGCTGTGGTGCAGCGAGTTAATGACCTGGCCTGAAGCGCCAGCATCCAATATGAATGCCGGTTCAAGACCCAGCTGCTCTACTTGCGATCCAGCTCTCTGCTATGGCCTGGAAAGCAGTAGAAGATGGCCCAAGTCCTTGGGCACCTGCACCTGCATGGAAGCCAGAGTGAGAGAGGGGGAGAATCTTCCATTGTGTAGTTCAATCCACAAATGGCCACAGTGGCTAGGGCTGGGTCAGGCCAAAGCCAGAAGTTGGGAACTCTATCTGGGTGTCCCATGTGACCAGCAATGGCCCAAGTACTTGAACCATCAACTGCTACCTTCCAAGGAGCATTAGCAGGGAGCTTCATGGGAAGCAGAGCAGCTGAGATTTGAAGTGGTGATGGCTTAACCTGCAGGGTTTCAACACCAGCCCCTGTCTTTTCTTCAAGGCCACCAGTCATACTGGATCACCTGCCACTGTAACAGCCTCCTCTTAATTTGATTACATCTGCACAATCTTTGTTCCAAATCAGGTTATATTAAACACATAATTTAAAGGAACACCTAAAGTTGCAGGCTTACATAGCGTGCTAATTCCAAACTAACAGAGGAAATTCAATGAATAATTATCAATACTGAGGATTAAAATTAATAGTGACAACAAAATCTAATAAGAATAGAATCAGAAAGGAATATTACAGATTTAACCTATTCACACACACATATTTTTTAAATTCTAAATAAAAAAGTAAACAAATAGAAATCACAATATATAAAAAGGATAGTATCTCATGGCAAGTAGGACTGATCTTTGATTTTTAGAATGATGTGGCTGGCGCCACGGCTCACTAGGCTAATCCTCCACCTAGCCGGCACACTGGGTTCTAGTCCCGGTCCGGGTGCCAGATTCTGTCCCGGTTGCCCCTCTTCCAGGCTAGCTCTCTGCTATGGCCTGGAGTGCAGTGGAGGATGGCCCAAGTCCTTGGGCCCTGCACCCCATGGGAGACTGGGATGAGCACCTGGCTCCTGGCTTCGGATCAGCGCCGTGCGCCAGCAGCAGCGCGCCAGCCGCAGCGGCCATTGGAGGGTGAACCAGCGGCAAAAGGAAGACCTTTCTCTCTGTCTCTTTCTCTTACTGCCCACTCTGCCTGTCAAAAAAGAAGTTTGCAAAAAAGAATGATGTAAGAGGATGAAAATTAAGTAATGAAATTTACCACATTAATAGAGTAAAAGAAAAAAGTCATAATGCCATGATGATGAGTGCAGAGATGAAAAAAAGTTGATGTAGCTATGTGAATACTGCCTCCTTGGGTCAGTTAAGCTGCCGCCTGCAATGCCTTCATCCAATATGGGTGCCAGTTCATGTTCCGGCTGCTCTACTTCTGATCCATCTCCCTGCTAATGCATCTGGGAAAGGCAGTGGAGGATGGCCCAAGTGTTTGGACCCCTGCCACCTAGGTAGGAGATCCAGATGAAGCTCCTGGCTCCTGGATTCAGCCTGGTTCAGCCCTGGCCATTTTGGCCATCTGGGGAGTGAACCAGTGGATGAAAAATCTCACTCTGTTTCTCTATATTTCCTTCTCTCTCTGTAATTCTGATTTTCAAAATTAACAAATTTTTTTAGGTACTACCTCCTAGGGCTTTTGTGATGACAAAATGAATCCAAATCAAGCACTGAAAACAGTGCCTGGCACACAGTAAACACTCAATAAAATGTTAACTATTATCACTACTTATAAATCTAACAGGGAGTTCACACAACACACCAAAGACATCCAAATAACCAAACCTACAAGGGTATCTCAAAATGCTTGTGGGAAAGTAGGATTAAAACATTAAGTTTGGTTTTTGTGTAAAAACCTTTTGAAATCCATGCATACTTTTTTTTGTAACATACATTCTCTATGAATGTATTGAAAGCTTATTGTATGTAAGAAACTGCTCTACCTCATTGGGATTCAAGCATATATGAAGTAAACTGAGAATAAGATATAGATTCCTATCAAACAGGCAAAAGTTACAAGGTCTGGCGATACCAGTTGGTGCTTACACATACAAAAACCCTCATGGCTGCAACCTCTGATAAGCGTAACCATTTTGAGAGCAGTCTAATATTATCTATTATGTTTTTACCTATAATCCAGAAATTCCACTCCTAGGTATATACTCTACAAAAAATGCCATTAAACCATGTAGCATTCCACAGATAAATCCCACTTGGTGATAAAGTATAATTCCATTAACATATTGAAAAATTTAGCTGTTGTTTTGTTAAGAATTTTTGTGTCTATGTTTATGAAAGAAATTTGTCTGTAATTTTCTAGCAAATTACTTGGCACTGAAAACAGTTAGAATGGGGCCAGCACTGTGGCACAGGAGATTAATCCTCTGCCTGCAGCACGAGCATCCTATGTGGGCACCGGCTCTAGTCCCTGCTGCTCCTCTTTCTTCTTCTTCTTTTTTTTTTAAATATTTATTTATTTATTTGAAAGTCAGAGTTACACACAAAGAAAGGAGAGGAAGAGAGTGAGAGAGACAGGTCTTCCATCTGATGGTTCACTCACTCCCCAGTTGGCCACAATGGTTGCAGCTGTGCCGATCCAAAGCCAGGAGCCAGGAGCTTCTTGCGCGTCTCCCATGTGGGTGCAGGAGCCCAAGGACTTCGACCATCTTCTTCTGCTTTCTCAGGCCATAGCAGAGAGCTGGATTGGAAGTGGAGCAACCAGATCTCGAACCAGCGCCCAAATGGGATGCTGGCACTTCAGGCCAGGGTGTTAACCCTCTGTGCCACAGCACAGGCCCCAAGCTGTTCCTCTTTTGATCCAGCTCTCTGCTATGGCCTGGGAAAGCAGTGGAAGATGGCCCAAGTCCTTGGGCCCCTGCACCCATGTGGGAGACCTGGAAGAACATCCTGGTTCTTGGTTTTGGATTAGCCCAGCTCCGGCCATTGCAGCCATTTGGGGAGTTAACCAGTGGATGGAAGACCTTTCTCTCTGTCCCTCCCTCTTTCTCTCTGTCACTTTACCTCTCAAATAAATAAATAAAATCTGAAAGAAAGGAAGGAAGGGACAAGGGAGGGAGGGAGGGAGATATATAGAGAGAGAGAGAAGAAGGAAGGAACGAAGGAACGAAGGAAGGAAGGAAGGAAGGAAGTCACAGTGACTTTCATAGAGTGATCTCAGAAGTGATACTTTTTTATTTTTGGGAAAAGTTTTAAGCATTAGTATTATTTCTTCTTTAAGTATTTGATAGTTTTACCACTAAAATCATAAAGTTTTGGAGTCTTCTCTGTGAAAATATTTTTAATTGCTAGTTCAATTCTTTATTTATTATTTGGAGGGGTCATTTTGCTTATATAAGATATAGTGGCAAGTGAAGTCTCCTGCTCTACAAGCAACCTTCTTTTTTTAAAAAAGCTTATTGATTTTATTTTTATGTATTTGAAAAGGAGAGGGAGAGAGAGAGAGATCTTCCACTTGCTCATTTACCCCTCAAGTGCCACAGCAGCTAGAACTGGGCCAGGTCAAAGGCAGGAGACAGGCACTTCACCTCCAACTCCCAAGTATCTGAACCATCACCTTCTGTTTCCCAGGGTGTGCGTTAGCAGGAAAGTAAATGAAAAGTGGAGGCAGGACTCCATCCCGGGCACACCAGGGGATGCAGGCATCCCAAGCAGCAGCTTAACCTCTGTACCACAATGTTGGATCTTCTCCCCCTGCTCCCCAGCTGTGATAAAATTACACATTATGAAGTCTCCATCTTAAGCATTTTTACGTGTACAGTTCAGTACGGCTAAGTACATTCACACTGTGTGCTTCAATCTGTAAAACTCTTTTCATCTTGTGACGCTGAAGCTCTATACCCCTCAACAACAAATCCCATTTCTTCCTGTACCCCCTTTTGGCAACCACCATTCTACTTTCTGGGTCTATCGATTTGACAACTCTGGGTGCTTCCCATGAATGGAATCATATAGTATTTCTCTTTTTCAGACTGTTTTAATACTCTCAAGTTTCATTCATGCTGTAGTGTGTTCAAGTCATCCTTTTTAAAGCCTCAGTAATATTCCATTGCATATAGGCATATCCAACAATTTGATCATCCACTCACTTGTCAATGGATACCTGGGTCACTTCTATCTTGTATTTGTAACAATGCTGAAAACACGAATGTTCACTTCTCTACCTGTCATAGATCTATCCATAGTTTCTGCTTCTTTCCATTTTGGTAAATTATATCCATTTCACCTAAGTCGTCTAATTTGTTACTTACAGTATTCTAACATAATCCTTTTAGTGTACCATGGGATTGATGTAATGCTCAATTTTTCATTTCTGGCTTTTTGGCAATTTTTATCTTCTCTTTTATTGCCTTTGTCAGACTCCCTAAGACTATCAATTTCCTTAACATTTTCAAAGAAACAACATTTGGCTTTACTGATTATTTTCTATGACGGAAGAATCAGTCTGTTGATTTCTACTCGGGTATTGATTATTGTCCACCTCTGCTTCTAGTTTCCTTAGGAGAGAGCTTTTTGTTACTGACTGACAAACTTTCTTCTTGAAGCTGCCGCCGGTGGCCGCTACTCTTCAGTTGGCCTGAAGCAGGGACGTGGTTTACCGAATCTGCCAGAGAGGCCCTGAACAGCCAAAATACCAGCCACTGTGGAGTACTTTCAGCCAGTTAAATTCTACACAATGATTTTTTTTTGGCAGTGATACTACCAAAAAAAAAAAAAAAAAACAACAACAACAACAACAACTCCCTTGACCAAGCTTTCAGGAGTGTTCTTGAAAAAGAAATTATAAATCATTTGTCACGTGAAATGTTGTGGCTCTTATTTCTCTTGCTGTCGGGAGAGTAACTGGAGGTATTCGCACGGCATCTACACTTTGTGTATTGTTGGGAGATCTTTGGGTTGTCTTCCTTTGGATCAATGTGACACAATATTCACTCTTATGGAAAAAAACGTTGCTGCCTGGAAATCAGATATGTTTTATTTTGCCTGGAAAAAGCTGTCTCCTGAGATCTCCTGAGATTAACTAAATTCCAGAATAAGATTTTTCTGTGGATGAATTTGGGTCGGGTTTTTCCCTCTATCTGATAAATCAAGTCTTAACCTACAGAATCCCTTTAACCTGGACTATGTCACTGTTTCCAATACCAATGTGCAGGAATTACCCTGGGTCACAAGCACACAGAGGATAGAGAAGAAGGTGAAATGGGAGATGATGGAGCCCACACAACTTGGATCACTTCAGGAACCTATGCAATGCAATGAGAAGATGTCATGGAAAACTTTTCTTTGGGCCAGTGTGTGGCTTATCGGTTAAGTGCCTCCTGCAATGCCGGCATCCCATATGGGCACCAGTTCAAGTCCTGGCTGTTTCACTTCCGACCCACATCCCTGCTAATGTGCCTGAGAAAGCAGCAGAAGGTGGCACTTGGGCCCCTGCACCCATTTGGGAGACTCAAATGAGGCTCCTGGCTCTTGGCTTTGGATTGGCCCAGTTCCAGCCGCTGCAGCCATTTGGGGAGTAAACCAGTAGATGGAAGATCTCTTGTTCTTTCTCTCTCCCTTTCTGTTTCTGAACTCTGCCATTCAAATAAATAAATATTTTAAAAACACTTTTCCCAAGTATTCTGAAAAGGTTATAGCAGTTTTTAGAAAGTCATAGGGGCCAGCACTGTGGTATAGCAGATAAAGCTGCCACCTGTGTAGCCAGCGGCCCAAATAGAGGCCAAATGGGCACTGATTCAAGTCCTGGCTGCTCCACTCTCAATCCAGCTTCCCAGTGATGTATCTGGGAAAGCAGCAGAGGATGACCCAAGTCCTTGGGCCCCTGTACCCATGTGGGAGACTTGAATGAATCTCCTGGCTCCTGGACTGGCACAGCCCTGGCCCTTGCAGCCATCTGGGAAGTAAACCAGTGGATGGAAGATTTCTGTCTCTTCCTCTATATCTGTAACTCAGCTTTTCAAATAAATAAATCTTTTTAAAAATAATAAAAAAATAAAAATTATAAATTAGATGATACTCAGGCCTCAAGGGGAAAAAAATGGAAGAAATGAAAATTTTTAACAAGTGAAAAGTTGATGGATTCATAACTGCATCAAATTCAAAAGTTCAAACTATGTTTTAACAGATGATCAATCATTCTGGACTGAAGATACCACAAAATCGGTCTGTCAACTACTATCTGAAAAGCCCCCGATGGAGAAAGGTTTTTAAAGATGGTAGAGAATATATTAAACATTGACAAAAACTGAACTCATTGAAAACTGAAGGCTGCCCACGTTTTGTGAAAGAAAGAACAGCAGATACCAAGACCAAGCCCACAAGAGTAATACCCAAGACAGCAGCCCCAGAGGACTTCTAGGCAAAGCACCCAAGATGAAAATTCTTATGGGAAATGAGAGTTAACAAGGCTTTTAAAAAGAAAAAAGATTTATTTATTTATTTGAGAGGCAGAGTTACAGAGCCAGGGTGAGACAGAGAGAAAGGTCATCCATCTGCTGGTTCACTCCCCAGATGGCCCCAACAGTAGGGGCTAGGCTATCCCAAGCCAGGAGCCTGGAGCTTCTTCCAGGTCTCCCGCGGGCCGGGTGTGCAGGGGCCCAAGCACCTGGGCCACCTTCCACTGCTTTCTCAGGCCATTAGCAGGGAGCTGGATCAGGAGTGGAGCAGCTGGGACTTGAACTGGCACCCATATCACAGCCTGTCCACAACAAAGCTTTGTAATCTCTGTCCTAATAATACGGACGCCTGCAAATCCAAGACAAGGGAATACACGCAAGTTTGGAGGAATTCTGTGAAGAAGCCATTGAACAGGCAGACCCTGAAAACCCAGTTGAAAATGGGTACACAAGGCTGTGAACATTTCAGATTATGATTGGAGAGTGCTGAGATTACGAGCCCGGAAAAACCCTCACATCTTCCAACCCACCCAACCAGCAGTCTCCAAGCTTCCCAGAACGACTTGAAACCATGGTAATAAAGCTAGCCAAGGGCATGCCGCCTCCTGCTGCAGAAATAAAAACAGGTGAAGACGAAGGTGAAAAAGATAATGATGCTCTACTGGAGGAGGAAAATCAAAGTCCTGATGTTCAGTGAGACAAACCTGTAACAGGGGAACAAATAAAGCTATTTGCCAACAAGCTGGCTGAACCAAGAAAGATTCTAGCTCCCTCCTTGCAAGTGAAGACTCAGAAATCAGGCAGATTGAGTGTCATAGTGGAGATACGAGATGATGAGAGATAGGCAGCTCCCAGCTGCCTGGCAAGGTCAAGAGGGAGTGCCTATGACACCTGGCAGTCTGATTAACGCTCTGAACAACGCTGGATTCAGTGACCTTGCAAGGAAGTCTAACTACCAACAATGAGACAAATAGTTAGCTTCCTTCCTTTTGCTTTTTTTTTTTTTTTTTAAATCTGTGGGGGCCGGTGCTGTGGCACATGGATTAAAATCCCGGTCTGCAGCGCCAGCATCCCATATGGGCACTGGTTTGAGTCCTGGCTGCTCTACTTCCCAACCAGCTCTCTGCTATGGCTTGGGAAAAGAGTGGAAGACGGCCCAAGTCCTCGGGCCCCTGCACCTGTGTGGGAGACCCCAGGAGGTTCCTGGTTCCTGGCTTTGGATGGGTGTAGCTCCAACCATGGCAGTCATTTAGGAAGTGAACCAGTGGATGGAAGAGCCTCTTTGCCTCTCTGTAACTCTGCCTTTCAAATAAATAAATAAATCTTTAAAAAAAAAAAAAAAACTGTGATAAGATTTTGACACCAAGAGGCATTTGATAAGAAGTCCATTGGTTTTGATAAACAATAAACGTTTTTATAACAACAATAACAAAAATAAATAAAAAGAGAAACTTTATTCTTTTCTGACTTAGGTATAAAAAACAAAAAAAAAATTTCTTCTAAGTGCTTCTTTAATAGATCTCATGAATTTGGATATGCTGTTTTTATTCTCATTCAGTTCAAAATTTATTTTAATTTCCCTTATGATTTCTTCTTTGACTCATGAGTTATTTAGAAGTATATTATTTAATATCCAAATATTTGAGGTTTACCCAGAATTCTTAGTGCTGTGAAACCCTAATTCAATTCTGCTGTGGTCAAAGCACAAACTTTGCATGACTTCACTCTTTTAGAATGAATTGAGTTTTTTTTTTCTTTATCACTACATGAACAGAATGTTCCATGTGTACTTGACAGATTTTATTCTCAAAAAGTTAATGGAAAATGTGAAAAAAACCCTCTGCATGAATATCAATTTTTTGCACTAAACTTATTTTTTCATTCCATTTCCCCAAAACATGTTTAAGTTCTCTTAGGCACAGTCTGCATTCATTAGATTGTTCTATAAATATTAATTAAGTCAAAGTGATTGATAGTGTCATTCAGTTCTTCTATGTCCTTCTTGACTTTCTGTCTAGTTGTTCTATGAATTATTGAAAGTGAAATATTAAAATCTGCAACTATTATTGTTGATAGTCTTTATCTTTTTAATTCTGTCAGATTTTGCTTTATGTATTTTGAGTTTCTGTTATTAGGTAGATGTAGACTTGTAACTCTGCTATTTTCCTTATGGATTCATTATTTTATCATTATGACATGTTCCTTTGGTCTCTGGCAATGTATACTTTAAATAGTATTTCATTTGATACTAAAATAACCATCCTAACCCTCTTATGGTTACTGTTTGTATGGTATATATTTTTCCTTCCCTTTACCCTATTTGTGCCTTTGAATCTAAAACAGTTATTATTGGCTCTTGCTTTCTTATCCAGTCTGACAATCTGCTTTTTGAGAAGAATGTTTAGCTCAATCCTGTTTAATGTAAATCTTGATAATGTTGAGATTCATGACTGCCATCTTGCAATGTGATTTCTACTTTTATCATATATTTTCTCTGTTCCTTCTTGGTTGCCTTATTTTGTGTTAAATATTTTGGTGTATCTTTTTAATTTCTCTATTTATTACTATATTTAGTTTAGATATTTTCTTATGGGTTCATTAGGAATTATAAAATGCATTTTAATGGCCGGCGCCGTGGCTCAACAGGCTAATCCTCCGCCTTGCGGCGCCGGCACACCGGGTTCTAGTCCCGGTCGGGGCGCCGGATTCTGTCCCGGTTGCCCCTCTTCCAGGCCAGCCCTCTGCTGTGGCCCGGGAGTGCAGTGGAGGATGGCCCAGGTGCTTGGGCCCTGCACCCCATGGGGAGACCAGGAAAAGCACCTGGCTCCTGGCTCCTGCCATCAGACGAGCGCGGTGCGCCGGCCGCAGCGCGCTGTCTGCGGCGGCCATTGGAGGGTGAACCAACGGCAAAGGAAGACCTTTCTCTCTGTCTCTCTCTCTCACTGTCCACTCTGCCTGTCAAAAATAAAAAAAAAATGCATTTTAATTTATCAGATTTATAATATGCATTTAATTTATAAGAATATTAAATTAATTCTAATAAAAAACAAAAATGTTCATATAGATCTCATTTCTTTCTCCCCTTTGAAATGCTTTTATCATGTATGTTTATGCATGTTACAAACTACAAAATAGAGTGTTATAGGTATTGCATTTTATAATCTATTTTAAATAAAATAGAATAAAAATTTATTTCCAGAGAAATATTTTCTGTTTTATCATATGTTTACCATTTCTGACATTCTTCATTTATTCTTTTGGGTCATCTGACAGACATTTTTTGTGCTTTTGGGAGGAAGGTCTGCAAGCAATGAATACTTTCTGTCTTTATTTTATTCATTTTGAATAATTTTGCTTGATACAGAATTTTAAGCTTGCAGGTTTTCTTCGTTCAGCATTTTGAATATGCCATTCTACAATTTTTGGCCCCCAAGATCTTTTCTGTTGAAAAGTCAGACGCTAATAGTATTTGCTAGAATTTGAATCTGTCTCCCAAAACTCAAGACTTAACTCCCAATGCAACAGTGGTGGGAGGGGAAGCCTAATAAGATTTGTCAGAGTCATGAGGGCCAGCTATCATGAATCAATTAATGTTATTATCTTGAGAGTGGGTTAGTTCATCACAAGTGTGGATTTCTTATAAAAGTGAGTGTAGCTCTCTGTTGCTAAACTCTCTTGTCCTGGCTTCTATCAAACAGTGTTGCAGCAAGAAGGCCCCTGCCAGATGCAGTGCTTTGATAGTGGACCGTTGGACTTCCTAACTTCCTGAAATCATAAGGAATATTTTTTTTTCTTGGGGCCACAGTTGTGGCATAGCGGATTAAGAGCCAGTTCATGTCCTGGCTGCTCCACTTCTAATCCAGCTCCCTGCTAATGCATCTGGGAAACAGCAGAAGATGGTCCAAGTCCTTGGGCCCCTGCACCCACATAGGAGACCCAGAAGAAGCTCCTGGCTCCTGGCTTCCACCTGGCCTAGCCCTGGTCGTTGCAGCAATTTGGGGAGTGAACCAGTAGATGGAAGATCTGTCTCTGTGTCTCTTCCTCCCTCTTTGTTTTTGAACTTTATTTTTGAACTGTTTCTGAACTTTGCTTTCAAATAAATAAATAAATCTTTATAAATGTCTTTATAAATTACCCATTCTGTGGCACTGTTGCAGCAACACAAATGGCAAAAGAATGTACTGATGTTCACCTGAGCTGTTTCTCTCTGAAAGCTTTCAAGATTTTCTCCCTGTATTGCTTCCAATAGGTTAATTCGGATATGTCTGAGGAGAATCTGTGTTTATGCTGCTTGGTGTTTCTTCAACTTCTTGGATCTATAATATTTTCATCAAATTTGAAAGGTTTTGGCCATTTTTACTTTTTAAAAAAAGATAGATTTATTTATTTATTTATAAGTCAGAGTTACAAAGAGAGAGAGGGGAAAATGGGGGGGGGGGGGTAAGAGAAAGAGAGAGATATCTTCCATCTGCTAGTTCACTTCCTAAATGGCTGCAACAGCCTGGACTGGGCCAGGCAGAAGCCAGGAGCCAGGAGCTTCTTCTGGGTCTCCCACATGGGTACAGGAGCCCCATGACCGGGGCCAACTTCTGCTGCTTTCCCAAGCCATCAGCAGGGAGCTGGATTGGATGTGGAGCAGCCAAGACATGAACCAGATTCTACTCAGTGTTTTTCTTCATTTTTGTTTGTTGTCTGTTTTTGTTTTTTTTTTTTTTTTTTTTGATTTTATGGATCAACAGACACATAGACAGAGCTCTCATCTACCAGTTAACTCCTCAAATGTCCACAATAGCCAGAGCTGGACTGGGCCAAAGCCAGGAGTTCAGAATACAATCCAAGTCTCCCACCTGGTGGCAGGGACCAAACCACTTGTGCCATCACCTGCTGCTTCCCCTCTGCATTAGCAGAAAGCTAGAACTGGGAGTGGAGCTGGGACCTGGCATTCAGATAAGGGATGCATGCAACCTAACCACTGTCTCTGCTGCTAGAGCAAACACTTTATTTCTGATTTAATTTTTAAAGCTGCCTTCTTTAGGAATTGCCCCTGTGTCTGCACAGCTTGAAGTACAGTCACAGGTGGGACAGGAGAGTGCTCCAACACCTCAAGCCACCCAGGCTTCCACTCTTTAATGGTGAGGGTGGGTGTGGAATGAGAATGTATACAAGTCAACCCTGGCTTTCATTTTCTGCTGCATTTTGCATGAGGCTAAGAAATGTAAACTTCAACAAAAGTTGGAAAACAGTGGAGTTGTTTTCCCTAGGAGTCCCTTGGAGTCACCCCTGAGAGCCATTGGTAGCCAGCACCTGTCATCTAGATTCCTAGTGTCCACCTGGCTCCTCAGCCCCTCTAGCCAGGCTCTTCAACTGTTTCTCCTTCCAACAATGTAAATCCGTTTTTGAATTAACTTTCAAGAGTTGATTTCTGTTACTTGTAGCATAGTAGGCTGATGTGGTGGGGATGAAATGATGAGCCCTTTAAAGCCTCTCCCAAAGCTGTAGTTCTAAGATAAGCACAAATACATTTAGGCACCTTTCATAGAAATCAATAGTTATAGATGTGCTGGATAGACAATATTTGGCTCAGTTGCTTAAAACAGACGTGTTTGCTGTAAACGCTTGAAAATAATGAAATGAAGTATAATTTGCAGCCCTGAGGCTATAGTTCCAGAAAGACACTCAAAGTGTGTTGTGATGGTCAGAAAACCATGGAGGGGAACTCTGCCACGAGACCATCATCCATTAAAGCTGATGTCAACACATAACAAAACAAAGGAGAGAGTGTTGGGCGGGAGAGGCAGAAATCTGTAACAGAAAGAGGACAGTGGAATCAAAAACACCAACCAGCATTAGGAACAACAGGGCTGAAGGAAACCTGAAGACATCTTTAGAAAAATCTCAATGTCTCACCAAAAATAATCATGCTTCATATTTGGGTTTCACTCAAATATCTACTGCAATCTTGTATCTGCTCACCTTGGTTTGAATCTTTGCATAGTTACTGTGATGAAAACTAAATAATGAAGAAGACAATTTTAAAAACACAGAGGTTCTTAGTCTGATTTGAGGGGAAAGTAAAGGGAGAGTATAGTTGTACAGAATTTGGTACAGAATAAGGTTTCAGTTGATTCATAATCAACCTTTTTAACGAAAATTTTTTCTGAAAAGAGATCTCTCTAGACAGTTCAAAGTGTTTCCCACCAGACAGAAAGCATTCTGTTTTGTGAACAGGGAGACTGATGTCTCAGTTTTTGAGCTTCTAACAGCAAATTAAATCTACCTTGCCCAGAAAAGATCTTTATGAATTGCCTGATTTCTTTATCTTATCATGGCTTTCATTAATGGCAGCACAGGCATTAAGAAACAAAGCATATTTGATGGAAATTTGTTGTGTTCCCCTTTTTTAAATTATTTAGTAATGCTAAGAAATTGTCTCTGCTCTGATAAAACCCCTATGCTAATTGTGGCCAGCAAATTAGTAACTATAACAGATTATTCAAAACAGGAAAGGGCTCACGTAATGCCAGGGAGTAAAGAGTACAATTAGATGGCTCGGCCTTGCACTTCTTCGCTGGGAATCTCTGTGAAGAATGAAGAAGAAAGCTCTGCACCAAAATTGAAGGGGACCAGCTTTCTGATTGTGTCCTAGGGGATTTGGATAAAGCTCAAGCAATTTGAAGAATACCCTCCGGTCGTACTCAGCAGAATTCCTGACCTCTGCCACATCCTATCTATCATAAGCCTTTATCAGGAGGAGATGCCAAATCACAAGCCATTTGGTGGCACATAATTGCTTCGACATTGACAGCAGAGGGGTATATATTGTCTCCTCTGTTAAAAAGGGAGTGAGCATTTTATGTGCAAGAAGGCAATATAAAAGCAAATTTAAATAAACATTAAAGGGGAGTTAAACCAATACAAAATGCAAAGGGATATTAAAATAAAGCAGAAGTTTCAATATGGCATAAAGAAAACAATTAATAATGTATGCTCTCTAGTCATACCCTTTCCAGTCTATTCAAAATATTGAAGAATTAATAGATAAAGGAAGGAAGGAAAAAAGAAGAAAGGGACTTACATAACAGAATAGCTTATAAAAGTGTGGGACTGGGTTCAAGTGACATGTATATTATCCGACTGGTTTCCAGGATATAAAATGAGATGACACTAAACTGCACAGAGACAGGTCTTCTCAGTCTCAGTTGTTTTGCTGACATCAAAAAGAAGTCTCAGGGTTTGTCTGTCCTCAACTATTTAACACTTCTAACCCTCCCTAGAAAGTCGGGGCAGGAGGTGAATGGAGCAGGCCACAAACTCTGAGCTGCTTGGGTAGACAGTGAGATATAGTTGCAGCTGAGTTACATTGTTTTTATTACATATATTCTCTGTGGTTGCTTCTATTTATGGCAAGTGAACTGGTTTCCATTTGGGATCAGCCTATAAAATTCCCCCATTGTTTACATTTTAAACAAACAGTCAACTTAAAGACAAACATTAGATAAATAAGAGTACCAGGTGAGAAGACAGAGAAACCAGTGGTGGGTCTAATGTGGTTGGGCAGAACTCCTGCAAGGGGGCTCTCTGAAATAATGTTAGTTAAGAAAACACCAGCTTAAAGTCACAGATGCCATAACTGGAGGAGAGAGGAGTTGGTGATCCTAGACAGGAGGAAACCAGAGTCCAGAGACTGGGCAAGAATTGACTAGGTCCCACAGCCTAATCTAAACTCGCCGCAGTCTTCTCCTTTGCTTTTACCATTATTTAACTTACAGGCTTCACGAAGGCCATCTGTGTTGGAATTGGCTAAATGCATCCAGTTGAAAAGTCAAAGTAAGGAGAAAAACCACACAGGACTTTATATTCTTTACAAGAACTGTAAAATTTGTCCAATTTACAAAACTACAGTGACATCTAGTGGTACTCTGCGATAATGCATCTCTTGATATCATTGAAAAGGAAATATTTTGTAGACTTCCCCCGAGTTGGGTTTATCTGTTTCCTAGTGGTTTGTTGTTGTTGTTGTTGTTGTTTTAAACAGGAACAACAAGTAAGTAAAGTGGTATCCTCCTCCATGCTGTGTACCTACAGGCACATGATGACAGTTTGTCTTATTATTGGAGTTGTTAACTTCAATTCCTTGCTCAAAGTGGTATCCACCAGCCTTGTCTCTCATAATGAAAATCACTGCTCCCCTCTTTCTAATTAATAAATGGTCTGTGTAGAACTATTTGGAGACTATATAAACAACTTTTTCTTTTCCAAATTTTATCCACTTTTTAAAAAGATGTTTTTATTTGAAAGGGAGAGGGAGCGGGAAGGAGAGGGGGAGAGAAAGAGGGAGAGCAGGGAGGGGGGAGAAGGAAGGGGAAGAAGAGAGGGAGATATTTTCTCAGACACTATTTTCCCAGACACATTAGCAGGGAGCTGGATTGGAAATGGAGCAGTCAGGACTCGAACACTTGAACTGGAGCCCAATATAGCTCAATATACTTGCAGGCAGAGGCTTAATCTTCTATGCCACAGCACCAGCCATTATCCACTAGTTTTAGGATTCCTTGATAATTCTTGCCTGAATCAGTTATTAATATAATGATTGCAAGATGGTAATTTTCCAATCATCATGTAGTTCTGTGTGTCTATTAGTTAACATTTTACTGGAAGAGAAGCCTTCACTATGTTTGTATTTATTTATATTTGTAGTTTTTCATTAGTATGGACTCATAAATTTTTACATGATCTATAGCCCATTATCTCATATATGTTTGTATTTATGTATTAAGATACACTCAAAGATTCTTACACAACCTATAATATGTAAAATTAGAATTGATGAGTCTATTTAGACATAAAGTATAAAGTCAATATTATACATAATATATTACATATGCATAAATACATATAACAGATTATTTCTAAATTTATATAAACTATATATACTAATTTATGATAATCTATGTACAAAGTATTTCTTTCCAAAAGTATAAATATCATGAAAATCAAAAAGTGTGGAGGATTAATCCAGATTAAGCAAACCATCGAGTATGACAACTCAGTGTAATTCAAAAGCCCACATCAGATTCTGTATGGGCTGTTAGGGGAGAGTTGCCAACAACTCTAAAGGACATTATTGAGACAATCCATGGAAGCTGATACTATCGATTTAGTAATGACACTGCATCAGTTTCTGTTTTGAGCATTTTACTGTGGCTATATGAGAAAATGTCTATGGAAATACACACTCAAATACTATAGTGTAAAGGGCTTTACATCTGTAGTTTATTCTCAAATAGTTCAAAAATAATGTGTGTGTGTGTGTGCAGAGAAAGATAAACAAATGTGGCAAAACCCTAACGATTAGTGATTCTGGGTGAAGGGAACCTAGGATTTCCAGCAAAATTTCTGTAAATTTTAAACTATATCAAAATAAAAGTACCAAGAAAGAGAAAATAATATTTTAAGAAATTTGTTAAAAACAAAAAAAGAAACCATTAAAAAGGCAAAATACATTCACAGCCAGAGACTTGAGATTCTCAAAGTTTTAGCTACTTGGATTTTTTTCATTTATGCATACAGTTTGAGATAAAGCTCTTCTCATTAGGGAATTATCTTGCTACTCAAGAGCCATTATAAATTATGAGCTAGAATTCCCCAGATGTCTGAAGCCTCCCTCAAAGGCACACGCTTCTGCAGAAGCTTGCATGTGGAATGCCATCCTGTACAGAAGTCTGGCTATCGAGGGCAAGACCTAGCTTTGAATGCTATCAAGCAAGCTGCTCTGATCACCCTTAATTTGGACCTGAGAGTCAACAACAACAAAATTGCCCTGAAATATCATTTTCCCCATCTTGAAAGGAAAGAAGAGCAGAGTGCTGGTGATGAGACAGCTGACAGAGTGACTTACTGGGTCCAGGGGAAGTTGATTCAAAGGGGGATGAATTGGTTTCAGCCAAAAGCAGTGAACAGGTGGCTTATGTTGCCTCCCCATGGACTACTCCCCTCCCATATGCTTGATGGATTAACAGGCACATTGCTGCCCGTGCCTTCAAACCAGGAAACAAAACCAACAGAACCCAGTGGCAGGTGTGGGGTTGCTGACATAGCACCACCCAGACATGACAATGAGCATGACTGGGATCCCTGCTCCTCAGTGCACAGGATTGTACCTCGGGGCCTCCCCCAGCCCAGAGAGGCCGTCCC
The DNA here is from genome assembly GCA_949820135.1 of Sylvilagus floridanus. Classification (NCBI taxonomy): domain Eukaryota; kingdom Metazoa; phylum Chordata; class Mammalia; order Lagomorpha; family Leporidae; genus Sylvilagus; species Sylvilagus floridanus. The sequence goes on from OX463241.1 coordinate 43,811,946, forward strand.
ACCCAGCATCACCATGCTCCTCTCCACCAGGTCTGGAGCTCTGCCTCCTGTATGCTCTCAGTCTCCTGCTTTCCCTTGCAGAGGGTGAGTGTCCCATGAGTGCAGACAAAACAAAAATCAGAAACATCTCAGGCCTTGGGATTAGACAGCACAGATTATGTTCCCAGTTGTGGGATTTACAAGCTGTACGGGCTGTAATTTAACCACTATGAATCTCGGTGCCCTGGCCGGCAGAATCAGGGCTCTTTGTAGTGAAAACTCTACACCTGACACTGTAAGAGATGAGTGTGGTTCACGACCTGGGACACTTAACGCCAATCATGCATAATGCCTCATGCCTGCACATTCTCATCTTGTTCCTGGACTGCCTTAGTCTCAGAACTGGCCTCTGGCACCCACTTTTCACTTTTTCCTTTCATTTTCCACCAACAGAAGCACAAGCCACCAAAAAGGCAACCATTGAGCACAAAGTCCAAATGGGATGCCTATCCCTCTGTGATCTCCTGGCCTGGTCCCTGAATCTCTCTCTCCTCTCTCAACAGGCCTCCTCCTCACCATCTTCCCTTCATTGCCTCCACTAAGCCCTAACTGTCCAGTAGACTTTTCTGCAGTGGTGGACAGATTCTTTATCTGCAAGGGTCACTATGATTGTCATGAGCCACTGTGACTTCCCAGTGCTTGAAATGAGACTAATGGGGTGGATAAACCAAGTTTTTAATCTTAAAAATTTTATTTAAATGTAAACAGCAATATGATGAGTAGCTATCTTGACAAAGCAGACACATAAAACTTCTTTATAGCTCCAGCTATAATGGTAGCTCATAAAATTCAAGGCAAATGAACTTAAAGGCAAGTCAAGTGGTGAGCATTGTGGTGCAGCAGTTTAATTTGGCATTTGGGACACCTGCATCCCGTATCAGAGTGCTAGTACACATCCTGGCTCTCCCACATCCAATCCAGCTCCCTGCCAATGCACTGGAAAGGCATCGGATAGTGGGTGAAGTACTCAGGTCTTTATCAACCAAGTGGGAAACCTGGATGAGTTCCTGGACCCTGGCTTCAGACTGGCCCAAACTTGGCTGATGCATGCATTTGGGTTGTGAATCAGCAAAGATGGATGAATTCTTTTTCTTTCTTTCTTTCTCTCTCTCTCTCTCTTTCTCTCTCTCTCTCTCTCTCTCACACACACACACACACACACACACTGGCTTTCAAATCATTTTTAAAAGAAAAAACTCTACTTTGATGCAAAATGCATAGTTTTCTTATAATATGCACTGTTCTTAAATTATTTATTTATTTATGTATTTGAAAGGCAGACTGACACACAGAGAGAAACAGAGACAGAAAAATCTTCCATGTGCTTGTTCACTCCCCAAATGCCCACAACAATCAGGGCTAGGCCAGGCCCAAGCTAGGAGCCACAAACTCCATCCAGATCTCTCACATGGATGGCAAGAGCCCAAGTTCTTGGGTGAGCCTCCACTGCTTCCCCAGGTGCATTAGCAGGAAGCAGGACTGGAAGCTGAGCAGCTAGGACTGCAACTGGCACTCCAGATATGGGATGCCAACATGACAAAGCTCCTGCCCAGGCGCCTGCACCACAACCTATCAACTTTTTGAAGACCCCTTGTCTTCAAAGATCTCAGTTTTTTTGCACCAAAACAGACTTAGCTGTTAATTTAACTTTCTGAAGTTAATATAAATATAAATATAATATATATAATATACTATATAATATAATATATAAATATAATATAAAATATCCTTGGATGTTTGCTCTTGCCTTTGCCCTTGCTGCCCTCTCATGAGAATACCTTTTCTTTATCCTTTCTTCAACCTCCCATGCCACCTGTCATATGCTTTTAATGGATGAGGTAGGATATTGGATGGAATGGGATGGCATAGGATGGGATTCATATATGCTCTGCCATGACAAATTTCCAAGGTTGCAAGGAAGGCAGATTTTATGGCAGTAACACATTAATCATAGCCTTTGCTTTTCAAAAAGAGTTCTGCCTGGTTTTTCTTTTTGCCCTTAACTGTTCACTGGTTCATGGTGGAGATACCAATGGTTGGTCACAGGTCATGAGTCACCCAACTGATGTGCTTTTTTGGCTTGCAGAATATTTTTTAAAAGGGAGCCAACATTTTAAATGCAAGAGATTTCATTAACATGTATTCCTGCATGTTCTGGAAAAGTCGGAACATCTGACCACACTGGACCCACACTCATTTCTGCTCTACAGTCTTCAGCTAGATTCTTTGCACTACAATACCCACCAGCCACATACAGCTACTTGTATTTAAATAGAAATACAGTAAAATGTAAAATTCATGTTCTCAGTCCCACTAGCCACATTCCAAGAGCTCAAAGGCCATATATAGCTAACATTTAGCCTATTAGACACAGCACACAGAGAACATTTTCATCATTGCAAAATGCCCTATTGAGCTAGACAGTAGCTGGCAGGCTGCCCCCTGCAGGCAAAGCATGTGCTCTTCAGGTCCCTATGGCCCTCCGCCAGCTGGCTGGCATTACCCACCTGATTCCTGTAGGTATTCGAATTCTAGAACTTGATATACTGCAAGCTTTGAGGGTTTTGCTTAGTTTTGAGAACACCAATAACCCTATTTCGTCAGGAAGTTACAAAAAGAGAAAGAAGTAGACAGGATCTGAAAAAGTAAATATAAAAGTAGGGATAATAAACCTGAAAAGTGTGTGTTCGATCCGCGGTTCCTTGATAGCAGCTAGTCCCAGCAAGTGGCAAACCACAGTAGGAGATTATTGTGCATATGTAGTCATTACCAGCAAAAGAGAAGCAAAAAGCAACTGTCAAAATGCCCTAATTCCTGAGTATGTGTGCTACAGCATCACATGTAACATAACAGGGCCTAGGTAAGGCCGGGTGAACTGAGAGGAAGTGCATCCGCGTTTAAGGGGCAGAAGCCCCTGAGCTCCTGCTGTATGTTGCACTGTACATGGCCTTGGACCTCCCAATTTTTTCTGAGAGGCCAACAATCCACGTTTTTCAAAGCGAAATCTCCCAGTTTAAAATTTTTCTAAAAACACTCTACACAAAACAAACCAAGTTTCCCAGTCTGATTCAAGCCTTAGGAGCAAAAGAAGGGAAAACTGCCCGCCAGCTCTCTGACTTTATTTAGTGATGTAAATACCTGAGAGTAGAGACTAGAAGGCTAGGGTGACTCCTTGAGAGAGACCAGGCGCACACAGACTCCTCCCCCCAGGCTGTGGGGTGGCTGGTGGGAAGCCCTCAGAGGTGGAGTCCTTCCATGTTGGATTCTGAATGTGTCTCATTGCAGCTGAGTTCACTGAATTTCATCCATCTGTGTCTTCAAACTAAGTTGTAATCTGAATATGCTAATGCCTTGGACCACGTAAAATGTTCATTTGCATTTGTGTTTGTGACATAAGAAATATGTGTCTATGCTGTGTAATATTCAATGTTGATCATTTGAGAACCAGAAAGAGAGAGACAGAGTTTTCCCGACTTACTCTCCAAATGCCTGCAAGGTCCAGGGGTGGGGAGTGTGGTTGAAAGTGGGAGCCAGTAGTACAATCACCTGCTGCCTCCCTGTGTCTGCATTGGCAGAAGTTGCAGTCAGGAGTGAGAGCCGAGATTCAAACCCAGGCACTCTGATGTGAGTCACAGGTGTCCCCATTGGCAACTTAACTGCTAGGCTAAACGCCTACGCCAAATTCCTTCCTTAGGTATCATTTCTTCAGCTGTGATTTGCTTGCTTTCTCCTTAACTGCGCAAGAAACCATAAAAAAGTAAATCCATAAAAAAAGATAAATGGCAATGATGCAGAGGCAGGCTGTGGGCCTGCAAAATGCAGATTGAAAATTTTAAATGTTACGATACAAATTAACTCAGTTAATTGGCTTCCGTCCCTTGTCAACATCCTTCCTAATACACACAGCCTTTTAGATGTCAATCCTCCCCCAACCCCGCTCACCAGCACAAAATGCGAACAGAGGATCCCACCTTGCAAGTTCACTTCCACTTGAGCTGCACGATATACCTCATAATAACAAAAATAACTCTGTCCCCTTAAAATTTCAGCTGGGCTGCGTTTTTAGGGAGAGGAGGAGCTCCAGGGTAATTAAGGAAAACTAAGAGCTTTGGCGAAGATTTATGAAGCAACTGGAGAGATAATGGGAATTTATAATGTTTACATCTCATGTGTGCCTCTTAGAATGATTTAAAACTAACCCTGAGAAGGAAGCAGTTTTATATTTTAGAATTCTCTAAACCAAGGCTTGACACCTCTGTCTCAAACACTTCCCAGCTGTTCCCACAAAAATCTGAGTCCGTGGTCTGCCCAGTTTTGTGGCTCTAATACCCAGAGAATATTTTCCTCTTAAATGCTACAAGGATACCTTACAGCCAGCACCTTCTAACTTCCATATATCAAGATTCATTCTACATCCCAACTTTGATTTACTGGTTGTTTTCCCTTTTTGTACAATTTGCAAGATTTTGACCTCAAGTTGTTAATTTTAAATACGATGATATCCGAGAAATTCTCACTGTTTTGTCTTTTCACTCAAGCTAATATGCAACACTTTGACGTTTAATAAAACCATCCTTTGGAAAGCAACATAAGGTACACAGACTTTGGGATCTTTCTCTTTTAAAAAAGATTTATTTATCTGAAAGGCAGAATGAGAGAAAGAGTGAAAAAAAGAAAGAAAAAGAGAAAAGAAACAAAGAAAGGGAGGGAAAGGGAGGGAGGAAGGAAGGAAGGAAGGAAGGAAGGGAGGGAGGGAGGGAAGAAGGGAGGGAGGGAAGGAGGAAGGAGAATTTTCCATCTGCTGGCTCACTCTGAGGCAAAGGCAGGCTCAAGCCAAGAGCCAGGAACTCCATCTAGGTGTATCACGTGGGTGGTAGGGTCCCAAATACTTGGGCCATCATCTGCTGCCTTCCCAGGCACATTAGCAGGAAGCTGGATCAGAGGCAGAGCTGCTGACTTGCATCAGCGCTGGGATGTGCGATGCTGGTATCACAAGGAGTGGTATAGGGCACCTGAATGTCTGCCCCTCCGATCTTTTTTAAGATGACAAGGTGCAATAGAAAGAGAACTGGACTGGAATTCAGGAGATCTGAGCACTCTTTCCTGCCTTGCCATGAATTGTGACTTTGCACAGGCTGTTGACTGGTCCCTTGTAAAACGGTACTGCAGAGGCAGGTTTACTTCCAAACTTCTATGGATCGTTAATACTATCTGCCTGGGGGAGGGGGAACTGGACCTCTTTTAGCCTTCAAATATAAACAGTTTCAGATTTTGCTGGGTAGTCCATCAATCTAAATGGCTGGTGGACTAAGCAGATCTCACATGTGCACTTACATTGCACATTGATCAGGTGCTTGCTGTAACATTTGCCAAAATCTGTAGCCACAGAAGTTCTACAGAGACAAACGTCCTATTTGTATGCGTTTCTTTTCTAAGAATATTCTTCTTTTTTATTTTATTTTATTTTTTTGACAGGCAGAGTGGACAGTGAGAGAGAGAGAGACAGAAAGGTCCTCCTTTTGCCATTGGTTCACCCTCCAATGGCTGCCACAGCCAGTGCGCTGCAGCCAGCGCACCGCGCTGATCCAAAGCCAGGAGCCAGGTGTTTCTCCTTGTCTCCCATGGGGTGCAGGGCCCAAGGACCTGAGCCATCCTCCACTGCACTCCTGGGCCACAGCAGAGAGCTAGCCTGGAAGAGGGGCAACCGGGACAGAATCCGGCGCCCCAACCGGGACTAGAACCTGGGATTCCAGCGCCGCTAGGCAGAGAATTAGCCTATTGAGCTGCATCACCAGCCAAGAATGTTCTTCTATAAAAGAGCAGTTCCAAGAAAAAGGGACCCCCTCACTGAAATAAAACTTTTGCTCTAAACCAAAGAATCTCATTTTTCCGTATGATCAGAATCGTCTGAAAAATTTATCTACTCAATCAGAATCTATGGAGTTGACCCCAGGCATGTATATTTTTGTGTTTCCAAACCTTCTTCCAGTGCCCACCAGAGACTGAGACAGGTCATGGTCTGATATGGTGATGTAGAGGGAAACATTCACGTGTAGGCCCATTTTGAAAATATGAGGCTACTTCAATAAGTTAGTAGAAAAATGGAAATGAAAACATGAGTTGGGAGGACATTTGGCCTAGTGGTTAAGACACTCATGTCCCAGGTTGGAGTCCCTGGGTTCTACTCCTACCTCCTGCTCTTGGCTCCAGCTTCTTGTGAATGCAGTCCTTGGGAGGCAACAGTGATACTTCAGGTTATTGGGTTCCTGCCACCCATGTAAGAGACCTAGATTGTATTTCTGGTTCCCAGCTTTGACTCCAGCTCAGCCCCAGCCATTGCAGGCATTTGGTCAGTGAACCAGTGACTGGGAGGTCCCTCTCTCTGTCTCCTGACCTCTTGAATAAATAAATAAACTTAAAAAAATCTAAGTTTAGTGCAAAAAATTTTGAAATCCATGCAGTTTTTCCATAAAACATATTTTCTAAGTTCTTTTTAAAGATCTCTTCTATATTTATATGAAACTCTTTGCCCGTTTCACTTTTTTTTTTTTACTGTACTACTGCCATGAAACAGAAGTGAAGATACACAGATTCTATATTTTCACAAATATCAAATTTCTATCCCTTGCTCCTGGTTTTTCATATCTTACATTTTTTTCACTTTTATCAGTACAGAATTATGATGAAAGGAGATGCCAAACTTGCCTAGTGGTCATGCACAGCATTTTCCATGTGAATAGAAGTGTCTGATGGCAACAATCTAATTTTCTGGAGCAGGTGGTGGTGGGGAGGGGCACTGGGGTGAACTAGCACAACTCAGCTTATGCCAATTGCTGGAGGCAAGAGGGAAAAGCCCAAGCAGTCAGTTCTTCCCATTTCACGGAAGAAGATAGAAATCAAGTTTGTATAATAGATAATCTTGCAATTCCTAAATATAGGCAATTAATACAAAATTTTTCATTTTTGCTTTTTAATATTTATTTAAAAGAATTAGAGAGAGAGAAGGAGAGACAGAGACAGAGGTCTTCCATCTGCTTGTTCACTCCCCAGCTGGCTGCAACAGCCAGGACTTAACCAGGCTGAAGCCAGGAGCTAGGAGCTTCTTCTAGGTCTTCTATGTGGGTGGCAGCTTCTCAAACACTTGGGCCATCTTTGGCTGCTTCTCCTAGGCCATTAGCAGGGAGCTAGATCGGAAGTGGAGCAGCCAGGACACAAACAGGCCTCCCACATGGAATGTCAGCATTGCAAGTGGCAGTTTAACCCGCTATGCCACACGCCAGCCCCCAGTTCAAATATGTTTAAAAATGGCAGTTTTAAATGTACCACTTAGGCCAAACAACAAATTAAAATAAAACTCAAAAGCCCACAAGAAGAGTGGGAGCATGCACAGGAGGGAGGGTAGGGTGAGAATTATCAGTAAGTTCCTAAATGTGTAAATATAAAATACATGAAATTTGTGTGCCTTAAATAAAGTTAAAAAAATTAAACAGCCTAGATTTCACCAAAGGCACCAACTTTGTAATTTGTTTGTGAAACTTTCTGAATTGAGTAGACAAAAACAACTCGCAAAAATGACTTCCTCCACTTGGCAGGCAGTAACCATGCTCTCTGCCTCTAGAAAGAGCAGCACTCTCCACCATTTTAAAACCATGGGGTTTATATGAGCAGATAGCTGCTAAATTCATTTGTTCACTCAGTAGATAGAGAGCTCCTGTCCCATGTCAGACAATGGGAATACAGTACTGAACCAAACCTTAACTAAGTTTAATATTTGGCACAGGCCAGTGAAACACACAGGAAGCTCGTTACCCAGTCAGTAGCAAAGGTGAAAAATACAGATGTGCAAACAGAAGAATGATTTGGAGATCATTGTGTCAGATGAAGCTGAAGCCCAAAACAACAAAGGCTGGCCAAAGACTACACAGAGAAGCGGTGAGAACCATAGCCCAGAGCGCTTGCTGTTCATCCAGGCTTTTACTCTCTTTATGCTGCCTGTTTCCCTAACTCCAAGGGGACTGATAAAAGATTGTCAAAGGAAATCAGCAGGCCTGATGCCACTCAGAGGGATCATTTCAGTTTGGCAAGTCGTTATTTGGGGAGTAAGAACATTTTCCATCTAGAATTGGCTCAGAATTTCTTCTACTTTCATGGACATTATTTCCAACTAGACAGAAGCCATCCACTCTTAAAGTATATAAAAACAATAGAAAAGCAAGAAATTGCCTTTCATATCTATTAACAATAGAAGCAAAAGGGTCAAGCATTCATAAGAAATGTGTGTGTGTGTGTGTGTGTGTGTGCGCGCGCGCGCGCGCGCTGGTGTTGTGGTGTAGTGGGTTATGGCACTGGTTTGATTCTGGTTGCTTCACTTCCAGTCCAGCTCCCTGCTAATGCACCTGGCAAAACAGGAGATGACTCTAGTCCTTGGGTCCCTGCACCTGTGAAGGAGACCTGGCTGAAGCTCCTGGTTCCTGGCTGTTGTGTGGCCCAGCCCTAGCCATTGCAGCTATTTGAGGAGCAAACCAATGGATGGAAGATCTCTTCCTCTCTGTAATATGTCACACTGTCTTTCAAATAATATAAATCTTTTTTTTAAAATGGGTTAGGAAAAGGGTACCAACAACAGTGTTAAGGGCAGAGAAGAGGAACAGAACTCTCAAAATGTGGTTTAGAGCAGGGTTTGTTGTCTTCACTAGAAATATCCCATTTTGACTAAACTTGTCCACACAGGGAAACCAAATGCAGAATCCACTGGAGGAGAGAAATACAGCATCCTTCTATACAGCCATAAGGATAACTAGTTCTATAAGCTGTTCCTAGTATTTGATTATTTTCTAAGCAAGTCCTCTCTCTAAAATGAGGTGGATTAAATTTCTAAAATCTGTCCCATTCTCTATTTCCAGAGGTGGAAGAAACAGGTGTGTCTTAACTGGTGAATTGCAAAATTGTTTGGAAGCATTTAAAGAGACATGAAAATGACCTCTGCATAGGTGAATAGGTGTGTCTGTCAGTCGGGAGAGTTCTGTTATCAAATAGGAAACTAAAGGGAAGAGGACATTTGGTGCAGCAGTTAAGATGCCACTTGGGACCCAACCCACATGGGAGTGCCCGAGTTTGCTCCTCAGCGGCATCAGTGACGGCTCAAGCAGTTGGGCACCTGCCACCCACATGGCAGACTCAACTGAGCTCCTGGTTCCCGGCACTGGCATGGCTCACTTCCAGCTGTTGCAGGTGTCTGAGGAATGAATCAGCAGCTGGGAGATCTTCCCCTTCTCCACCCCTGTCTTTCAAACAACTAAATTAAAAATAGAAAATAAAAGGGGCAAACATTTAGCCTAGCAGTTAAGACACACATGTGCCATACTGGAGTGCTTGAGCTCAATTCCTGGCTCTACCTTCCTGCTAATGCAGGCTCTGGGAGGCAGTGGTGATGGTTCAATTGATTGGACTCCTGCCACTCACATAAGAGACCTGCATTGAATTCCCGGCTTCTAGTTTCAGTCTAGCCCACTCCTGGCCTAGTTCCCAGCTGTTGCAAGTATTTAGGCACTGAACCAGCAATGAGTTCTTTCTCTCTTTCTCCACTCCCTCACCCTCAAATAAAGAAAGAAAATATCTGGGATGGGCCTTTGGCTCAGTGGTTAAGTCACCACTTTGGATGTCCACATGCCATACTAGAGTGCCTGGTTCAATTCCTGCCTCCTCCACTTCCAATCCAGCCTCCTGCTAATGTGCATCCTTGGGGACATCAGGTGGATGGCTAAAGTACTTGGGGTTCCTACCACTCACACAGGAAACCTAGATTGAGTTCCTTCCTCCTGGCTTCAGCCGGGCCCAGCCCCATAGCTGGGCATCTGGGGAGTAACCAAGAGATGGAAGACTCGTGTGTGTGTGTGTGTGTGTGTGTGTGTGTGTTGTCTGTTTTTCAAATACAATGGAAATAAATTCTTTGAAAATGCTACAAAAAATAAATAAAAGTAACTTGTAAGGACCAATTCCCAAGGTGAAATTGTGGGTAATTTATTCTTTACAATTGTTTTGCATTCCAAATAATAAGCAATGTTGAAAAAAAGTAAAACAAAAGCCTTCTGAAGTAATTTGTAAAAAATTAAGTTTGTAATTTTTTTAAGATTTATTATTTATTTGAAAGGCGGAGTTAGGGAGAGAGGTAGAGAGAAAGTGATTTTTCATCTCTAATTCCCAAATAAATAAAAATCTTCACACACACACACACACACACACACACACACAATGAAACACCCAAATGCTGAGGGAGCCACATATTCCATACAGTGTTGAGAATTAGACAAGTAGAGACACAGGAAAATTGTGCAAATAGCATGGCATAGTTCACTAGAAGTTTTATAAAGCAAATGGCATTACAAACTGGAAAAATGTTAAGATGAAAAGTTTTTAGCACTTTTTAGTATCAAAAATCCTAAAGTGGCAAACAGTTTAAAAAAAAAATTGATAGAGACAGAAAGAAAGGAGAAAATCTTCCACCTGCTGGTTCACGCCAGCAAAAGCTGGGGATGGGCCAGGCCAAAGCCTGGGGCTTGGAACTCAATCTGTCTCTATTGTGGGGGGAAGTCACTCAAACACTCAGGCCATCACTTGCTGCCTCCAGGTTGTGCATTAGCAGGAAGCTGGCATTGGGAGTGGAGCCGGGATTCCAACCTAGCCACTCTGACATGGGATGTGGCCATCCCAAGTGACATCTTACCTACTCTGCCACATGCCTGCCCCTGCTTTTTAAGAGAATAGTGATCATGAGTGAAAACAAGTATGCACTATCTGGAAAATGATGGGAACCATTAAGTGGACAGGAAAAGTGGCCCAAAAAGGACTCTCAGGGGATTTGGTTATTTTCTCCCTTAATTTGATCATGCATAATAGAAGATTTGAATCTAATTTTCTGTTTTCTCTTCATTACTACAAACAAGGTGGCCAAACTTCACATATTCTTCCTTACTCAAAAAGTCTGCCATGAGCTGAAGACTATAACAACATTGACTGGCAAACAGAACTGGAAATCCAGATAGCGTTATCCAATGCTACCACTCCAGACTATCAGGTCAATAGCACTAATTCCCTCTGGTATAACCATGAGGAAGGTCCAAGAGAGGCTGTTTCAGCAGTCTACATCTCTGGGCATCTAAAGCAAATTGAGAATCTGTGAACTGGCAAATAGACACTGGTGTAGAGGGTGTATATATGACAAAAACCCTTCTAGTTGAAGGCCACAGAAGGGATGAGCATTGTGACACAGCATCTTAAGCTGCTGCCTGAGACACTTGCATCTCATCAGGGCTTCTGGTTCGAGTCCCAGCTGCTCCACTTCCAATCCCGCTTCTTGCTAAAGCACCTGGGAAGGCAGGTGGTCTAAGTACTGGGGTTTTTGCCACCTCTATGTAGGAGACCTGGCTTCTGGCTTCGACTTGGTGCAGCCCTGGCTGTTGCAGGAATTTGGGGAGTGAACTAGCAGACTGAAGATTTCTGTCTTGTCACTGCCTTTCAAAATAATCTCCAGGAAAAAAAGCCACTGAGGGTTTGTGTCACCACATTGTATTGCCATCAAGACTGAAGCGGGAAAGCACACAGTCAGAACAGACTATTAACAGCTCATCTGACTTCGTCTGTAGAGATAGGGTCTACTTACCATCAGGAAGTAAAAAGTATAATTTGAACCTGTTCCTAAAGCAAAGTCTCTACTTTTATTAAAATACTTGAGTACTTTCCTTAATGACTTACCTGAGAGAGAATTCTTCAGTCAGAAACCTAAACAAGATTTCTGCTTTCATGTGAACAGGGCTCAATGCCCAACATCTTAAATCAATGGCCCTGGAAGTGTGGAGGCTTCATTTGACTGTGGCTTTTGGCAAGTGGGCCTACTGGGAAGTCCTTAGATCACTGGGTATGGCCTGGGAAGGCAGTTCCCAAGAGCGGGCTCATCCTGTAAGGCTGCATCAGGCCTACCTGCCCTCTCTGCTTCCGGCTTGCTGGGTTTTCCTTCCTCTGAACATGCTCTGCTATTGCCACCCTTCAGAAAGTAGAATCAATGGGTCTGCCCAGTCTGGGCAGTGAACCTCCAAACAAGAGTGAAAATAAACCTCCTTCCTTCATTAGTAGCTTGCCTTAGGCATTTCATTGCAGAAACAAAAAGCTAATAGAACCTCTAAAGGTACTCAGTGTTAAGGACAACTAAGTTGATTGTGCCATTGACAACTTCACCTTTAATTTTATTCCTCAAACAGGGTGCCAAAATATTTAATAAACACACCCTTTTCCACAAACACTGGAAATCATTGTTTGAAATCTCAGGTCCTTAGTACCAGGTCTCTGGCTAGTAGGCTTGTTACCTCTAGAGGGAGCCATCAGCTTCGTTTTCTGCCTAACATGGATCACTGAAAGTAAGGTGAGAAACTTCCAGCTGTAACTGGGGAGAAATTAATTTTAGTATGGACACTTTTCTAAACGCAGTATTGTACCGGTGCCAGGCTATCTAGAGAGAATAACCTGGGCAGCTCTGAAATGCACATTCTCAGGTACCCCACCTACTATCCCTGAGGGCAATTTAGTCCGAAGTAGGGCCAGACCTGCTTTTGAGGCAGAACAAGGCTTGTTATATCCCTGGAGCAGAAGACTCCCAAGAAGTGGCCCTTCCCAACAAAAGGTTTTTTCCATCTGCAGGGCATTTATGACAGGGATCAACACAAGCTTGGAAGTCCAGCCGGATAAAACCAGAACTTCCTAATAACAGAATCTCAACAAAACCTCTTACCCTAACAGTGAGTCATAAGCACAGGGTGCATTTATCTTCAAATGTAAATTTATTAAGACATTCAGCTATGTCTGTCAGTCTACATCCATATTTGCTACTAAAAATAAAATACAGTCACATTCCACATTAGGAATACCAAATCTGAAAAACACTTTATGAGCCAAGCCTATTGTATAAATAAATGACTAGTTTCTTTTCATATCAAAATTCCCATAAAAAATTACATTCCCCCCTCCCCAGTTCTACTGTAGCCATGATGAATGTAAAAATTTAAATATGACATTTCCTTGTCAAAGAAAAGGTGCAAAGTCTATTAACAGCTTTAAAAGTGGCATTTGCAAAGTGTGATCATACAGTTAAGTACTCATTCCCAAAGTGCAAATGTTGCCATAATTTAACACTGTTTTGATTCAGTTGCAAGAATTAAACATTACACAGAATTGAAAAGTACACCCAGGGCCTTTATCAGTGCCCTAAAGCCCTTCCCACTTTGGTCTCCTTTACTAAAGCGGACTCCAAAGTGTTCATTAGAGTTTTAGTTTACGTCACGCAGCCAACAAAGTATACAACATATTAACAAAAGTTTCATATACACCACAATATTGGAAACTCTATCATAAAGTTCCAGAGTCTCAGATGACAAGAATGCACCCGCAGGGCCCCAGTGCCCCCCCCGCCCCTCCCCTGAAGCACATGCCAAGGATGAGTGTGCTTCCATCTTTGAGTACAATCAATGCTTCAATATCTTTGATTTCATTTCAGTGCTGTACAAAACTCAATCATCACCTGACTGAGTTCCAACGAACAGAAGGGAGAGGGGATGGGGAGGTTACAACTCATACTCTGTAACAAGAATGATCCTGTCCCATACAAAGTGAAAGCTCCACTTCCACCTGCTTCTTCCCATGCTGTCCTTGAGCTTGTTATCCTCTTCTTTTGCCCCCTTCAAACACACACATTTGGTTTTATTTACCCCTCACAGATCAGGGGCAGTTCTGGAGCTGAGGTTGGATTTTCTTGGCAAACCTCTACAAAACATCAGCATAGAATATATAGATACATTTTGATTAGCATACATTGCAAAATTCCTCCAACTGTCAAGGGGATGAAAGCAGGTGGTTTCCGCTGAGAGTATTTCCTGGATTAGATGCTTGGAATGTCAGTTTCCTGCCCAATCATCTTATACATTCATTCCAACACCAAGCATGAACTCCACCTTAAATTCACTCCTACTCCACAGCAGCAAAGTGCCATTCCTGCTTCCACCTCTAGGTGGACTCCATGGGATGTGTTTCATCTTTTGCACTCCCAGGAGATTCTTTGGGGTTAACGGCCCCTTCCTGGTTATGTGATTTTTCAGCAATGCATTCATTAGTGCCCCTAGAGCCTTCCTGTGCTGTGGTCCCTGCAGGTTGCTCTTGGTCTGGGGGTGCAGCGCCTCCATGAAGCACAGCGTTCTGCTCAGCTCCAGTGTGAGGCTGTGGAACTGGCTCAGTTCCTAATCCTGGAAGCTGGGTAGAGTTTTTGAGGTGGCAGTGGCACAGGGGGCAGGTCTCCTGCACATAGAGCCATTTCTTTAGACAGCCTGCATGGAAGAAATGACTGCAAGGTGTGATTACAGCAGACTTCATGTCCTAAGAGAGAGAAAAGAAGAATTCCTCATAAATCTAAATCTTTGAAGTTACTCCCCGAAAGTCTGGCTCCAACATCCCCCTCCCCATAATAGGATATATGACACAATTCTCAGAATAAAACTTATTTTATATTTCAGTAATAATCCTGTTAATTACCACCAAAGACTCACTTAAATAAATAATACAAGAACCATTAAGTGCTTAAAAATAACAAAAAAAACAAAAATGAGGAAGAAACTGTCAATATAACTGGGGTGTTTTTTTGGTTTGTTTTCGCCTTAGTATGAATTGCAAAGGTCACACAACTGCAGTAGGATGATTACTGGGTCTCCATTGGTTATGATACGAGTGTAATTAGAATCTCAGAAAACCAGAGGAAGACTGGACTTTCACAGTTATGCTTCAACACAACTGAACAGATTATTTCATGATAAATTATTTGTAAGGAGACAAAATCAGCCACATAACACCAGGGTATTGGCAAGGAAGTGGCAACTTCATTAAGGCCAATAACGTGTACACCCAGTTGTCAAGATGTGGTCTGCATAACCAGGGTTTCTCATGTTGTATCAAAACAAATTAACAATGCATACTCTAGGGCCTCTTGCTACCAAACTGGGATATCTTAAGATGGGACTCACAAACACATAGTGAGAACAAGCCACCCTTGTGACTTTAAGGCCCTCAAGTTTGCTAACAACCAGAATAAGGAGTAATATATTTGGCATTAATGTTCCTTGCAAAAGATATATATGGGGAGAGAAGCCTGAGGACATTATATTAAAACTGTTAAGTATACACATTTTGTAAATCAACCATTAATTTGGTCTAAAGTCCCATAATACAGAGATGTGGCTATCCCAGGAATTCCTTGCCAAAAACTGGTAACACCCAGGAGCCAACTTGTAAGCAGAAAGCCATCCAAGGAAAAGCAGCCAGCTGTGAAGCTAAGCAGTTTTCTCATTTTCCATGTGACAGCAGCAGGTAGTTCCAGCACCTCGAAAAGTGATGTGACAACAGGCATTACAAAAAGAGGATTCTTGCATCCCAAGAGTTGGAGTATTTAAGTCATGGCATGGCTGAATCTGTTTCTGATGTGCTTTGTCCACAGTACAATGAGGCTACCAAGCATGAAAGAGCTAGACTTCACTTAACTAATGAACAGAGCCGAGAGAATGACTACTTGGGTAAGAAGGGGTTCCACTACTGCTTAGTCCTCTCAAATACAAAAGCAACATGGAAAACTGTTTTTGCTATTGTCAAAAAGTAAGTTCTAATTACAATTAAAAAGTAGCAGCTACATTTTCCTATTAGAAAAAATTCTAGATAGTTTTAAGCACACACGGATATATACATTCTCCGTATAAACTATAAAAATAGCCCTGGAAAAGGAACATTTCCTATATGCTCACTGGCACTATGTTCTATCATCCCATACTCCTTAAAAGAGAT
Source organism: Sylvilagus floridanus (assembly GCA_949820135.1). Taxonomy (NCBI): domain Eukaryota; kingdom Metazoa; phylum Chordata; class Mammalia; order Lagomorpha; family Leporidae; genus Sylvilagus; species Sylvilagus floridanus. Next base: position 43,827,852 of record OX463241.1, read on the forward strand.
TTTCAATGGAAACTGGTTTCTGTTGTTGTCCATAATTTCTGTCCACACTATCAACAGGGCAGTTCAGGAGTAAAACCTACCACTCAACTACCCCTCTTGGGTAAGTGACTGGTGATTAAAAGCCAGACCTAGTCATCGTTGTTTCACTTCCAAGATAATTTAAATGCCTCCTTCACTTTGAGCAGAAGGCAATTATTAGCCCTTATTGGTACATGTGCCAAAGAAAGCAGCAGTCAGTTTCTATGGTACGTGGGAACCTGCACCATACCCCCAGACTACTGCCTGGATCTCTCTTGGGTGCCTACCCACATCAGTGGGCACATACTCTCTCCACCTGGGTTAAACACATAAACACTTCTTTCCCACCCCAGAAATACTAGGAAGAAGAGTCAGAGTCTTGGCACACCACTTTTCAGAAGTTGCTGACTCCTGATTGACAGTATATATTTGAAGGGGTATGTATGTGTGTGTGTATGTGTATTTATTCAGGAGTAAATATAAAATACACCTGACCTGTTTTTCCTTTATTTATGGTGAGCAATAATGTTGAAAACAACAATACATTAGAACTTCAGAGATGAAACTGAAACCTTAGCTTGAAAATGAAATGGAAATATATTATCAGGACTTTAATACTTTTTGAGGCCAATTTTCTTTTTCTTTTCTTAAGCGCAAGAGATAACACTGCCTGGAAATTTCAGCTGAATTTGGATAATGTGCGACGACCCTGAGAGACACCATGTGACCCACCCAGACGGCCTCTTGCCAAGCACGTTACCTGATAGCAGATGGCACAGATATCGTTGTGCTTCTCAAGCTGCTCTTTTGTAGCAATGGGCAATGATTTGATCTTATTCACAGCATCTCTGCGAAGAAGAAAGCTCTTCCACCCCAGCTGGGCCCGAAGCCACACATTGTAGTAGGAATGGATGAAGATGATCATTGAGCCCATCACAGTCCACTCTCCAAAGACAGTCTCTGAGACTCCATAGGCCACCACACACAGGGCCACCAGGAACTCCAGCAGGCGATAAGTGCCATTCACATAGTAGATGACATCATCCATGTTTTCCACAGGCTCTTTTCTGAACTCCTCAACCATAAATAAGACATAAATGAAAAGTGTTCCTAGAACCTGAAAAACAAAGTATAAGAAACTTTTTTATAGGCTTTAAAAAATAACCAATCTCTGGTATTTTTAGGATGCCTTATTTAAAGGAGTACCCAGGGGAAAATTATAATAAATCTAAATCAATTAAAACAATTTAATTAATTAAAATGTGGGGTAAACTCAATAATCCAGGCATTAGATACCAAAAAGCCATACCTTCAGACATAACTTTCTAAAACTACTCAATGAGTGATCCATTTTCTCTGATGCATCCTTTCCTTTTATTTCACAGGTGACAAAACCAATCAATTTCAACTTGAATTTCCTCATACTATAGCAATTCCTATTCCTTAACTCTCAAAGAATTCTTCCTTCTATAAGGAATAATGAACAGATCTTTCTGTTTTCCATATTAAAATCTTTATTGTAATGTCAACCAGTCCACAGGTCTTACTATCTAAGTGTAAAACTTAGTAATCTAGGCAGGAAACCAAATAACCAAATGGTTATAGAATATATAAGCAAGTCCGCATTGTTATGAGGAATGAGAATCTTAGTCCCATCTGACACGGCACCGATGTCATGGCATTCCTACATACCCCAGTAGCTCCAGAGCTCCTGAGGTTTCATGAATAGATCTTTATTGCCAGTGCAACATGTTATTTCTTACTGCTGAGGCAACAAAAGTTCAGCCTCTAAGTTACAATGTTTTCTATTTCTAGGGAAATATTAGCAGAATGTGATGTCTATATGATACACATATGATATATATTTACATACTTAACATGAAAGTGGGTATTTTTGAATAGGTATTTTATTTTTAAAATGTACTCCAAATAAGCTCTAGAATACTTTAACACTTGATAGTTACTTATAAATTTAAGATTTGTACCACAGCTCTGTATCATACCATTTTGAAAAAGAGTAACTAAAGGCTTTAATTACCTTGATAAAAAGGACAGTGACACAGATAAGACAATCTAGTATCTTAATAATTATCTTCTAATTCCTGTGCTCTATTAAATGTTACATGTTGTAGGTAAAGAAGGTGGGAAGTTATCACCAAAATAGGCTACTTATCATCAATCTTGAAAAAGTTCAATTCCTTTTCCAGGATGAAAAATAAAGAAAGTCAGTAGTTACAAAAAGCTAGTTAATCCTAGGCTTACCTGAAGAGAGGTGAGAATGCTGCTGGAAATAATGATAAGAAGCCAAAAATCCATGTGGAAAAACTGGCAAATCATATATGCCATGTAAGCAGGAAATACCAGTAAAAATAAACAGAGGCTTACGGCACGGAAGTGTTTCCATAAACTCCTGCAGAAAGATGAAATAATTCTTTGAGTGTCTGCCTCTTGTCACGCCACACTCAACATCGGCAGCTAACAGGTCTGCTGCCAGGATTACATTTCATCAAGACTGCCTGAGCACCTTTCTCCCTGCCAGTCTAGGCTTCGCATTTCAAACTCACCATACTCAGTCAATTCTCAAGTAGCATCATTTTTTTCCTCCAAAATTTGCTTCCAATTTCATTCCCAGTACTGACTCTGTCTTAAACCCTAAGCAATTCCACAGTAATTTTCTGTGTTAGGAAAGGGAGTGTCAGAATCATTTGTGGTCTTTTTTTCAAATTATCAGACACCGTCTCTCCCTACCTGATCCACTCTGTGGGTGCAGTCTCACAGGGATGGCTCTGCAATAAACAGGTGCACTACTCCTCACACACTTGTTGCGGTGGGGAAGGAGAGAACATGACCAAGTACCACTGCACTGTAAGCTCTACCAGCCACTCTTCCTCCCTTCTCTAGCTCCTAACTTATCCTGGCCATCACTAGCCAGATGAATCTTACTAAAGCTCTAGTTATTTTCAATGCCTTTTCAAAATTTCCAAGTCTGGCTTTGATGTTTCCCATTCCCATTTTTGAGGTCCAAACTTATCTACATTTGTTCTCGAGTTGGTGATTAATTTTCCTCTCAGCAAAGCACAAGCATCGTACTTCCAGCCAGAAATGCATCCATACCTAACAATGGCCAGCCTGCTCACGCTGTGGCCCACCCCAAGAATGTTCCACGAAATCTCTATCCTGACCTGTATACTTTGTTTTCTTGCTTGCTTCATGGTTTAATAGTTTTGTCCCAACAGCATATATGCCTAAGCAGTGTTTTAGAATTCTGTTTTCATAATAAAAATAACCTATATGGGTCACACTTAATTTCTTTTACTTTAAAAAACAAACTATTTATTTATTTGAAAGGCAGAAAGAGAAAGAGAGAGAGACTGACAAATGGCTGCAACAGCTGGGGCTGGATCAGGCCAAAGCCAAAAGCTTCTTTTGGGTCTCCCACATGGGTGCCAGGGGCCCAAGGACTTAGGCCATCTTCCACTGCTTTCTGATGGCAGGGAGGTGGATGACAAGTGGAACAGCTGCGACTCAAACTATAGTGCTGATATGTGATGCCAGCACTGTACGTAGTGGTTTAACCTTCTAAGCTACTTTACTTTATATTGCTATAAATCATTCATATTGCTTCATGTGCTTTTTAAGACTTATTCAAAAGGCAGAATGACAGAGGGAGAGACATAGAGAACAGAAATTCTCCATCTGCTGGTTCACTCCCCAAATGGTTACAATAGATGGAACTGGGCCAGGTGAAAACCAGAAGTTTTTAACTTCATCTAGGTCTTCCACATCACTGGCAGGGGCCCAAGCATTTGGGCCATCTTCTGCTGCTTTCTAAGGTGCACATCAGCAGGGAGCCAGATTAGAAGCAGACCAGCCAGGACTTGAATGGACACTCCAGTATGAAACGCCAGTGTTGCAAGTGGAGGCTTTATCTGCTGTACCACAATGCCAGCGCTATGAGCATTACTATTCTTAACACTCCATGTGACCATTATCACATTTTTATTCACTTTCTTGTCTGATTGGCATCTGGGCTGTTCCCAGGCTTTTGTTGTTCTGAATCCTGCTAGAAAGTTCTTCTAGTCTCTTATTGCCCACGTGCCAGTGACTCTAGAGTACAAGCACATGGAGGAATAGTTAAAGCCACCGTTTCCCACAGTGACTACATGACTGTACACTCTCACCAGGATATCCTGTGGACCTAAGTCTCCCACCTTGGTGTCAGCAAACTTTCCTTTCTCCTTCCTTTTTGAATTACAGGTATAAGGAAGTTTGTCATTGGGTCTTGATTTACATTTATGTGATAACTATGGATGCAGGGCCTTTTCTCATTCACGTGTGTTTATTCTTCTAACTGCCCCTTTTGCTCACTGATATGCAGTTGTTGTTCATTCTTGATAATAACTCTTAGGAGAGCATACTATGAAAATCTCCCAGATTGTAATCATTATTCCTAATTTACCTGTAGGTTTAAAAACTGCTATTATTAAGTGAAATGTATTAATCTTTCTTTCCTAGTCAACCTCAGCCTTTCACAGCTAATTCTGTCAGTTTAAGAAATCTCTTCCTACTCAAAGGTCCCAAATAAACTAACCTAAGTAGAGTTTAAACTTTTTGACATCCAGGCTCCTACAATTCTAGCATTGATTCTTGTTGCTTATAGCTTGAGATAGGGATCCACCTTCATCAACTTTCAAATGGAAAGAATTTTTCCAGCTTCATTATAGCTGAGTCCCACCTGACCCTGCTCATCCAACAGGCCTCTACTGCCACACTCACACATCAATGTTCTACATGCTTATGGGTCTGTTTAGGGACTCTCCATTCCAATGATCATATGTAATGACACAGACACCACACCAGAGTAACTACCTAGACGCCCCACACAAAGCTTCGGAGTTGCCCCTGTCCTTCTAAATTCCCTTTGCATTGGATTTTGGAGAAGGAAGCCAGTAGTAAGGATAGTATAGCATTCATGAAAGACTCAGCATTGTATCTGCTGGTTCGGATGGTAGTGGAATTATATATTCTGTTTCCTTGTTCAAAATTTTTATAAGGTTATATTATCAATAATGAAAGATATTGTCAGAGTTGACCAAATATGCTATGTAGGAAAAAGTAACCTACTTTTCATATCTATCAAAGGGCTACTTAACTGAGCTTGACCTTGAATTCAGCATCTTAAATGACTGTCAAAAGATCTTAAACCTAAAAAATAAATCTCAAATAACTATTATTAATTATGATGACAAAGATTATCTGAAACAAAGCCAAGAGCACAGAGCTTATTTAAATAGATTTTTTTAGCCACCCTACCATTTGAGAAAACTGTACAGTGTTTGGCAGTGTAGTTTATGGAGATACAAAGATAAACCTGATGAACCATAATTAAAATGCTAATTTGAAATGTTTTAGGAATCTTTGTCACAATTCTACCTCTCAACAAATTGTTTGCTCCAACCAATAAATCCAGATGTATTTCTATAATCAATAATCAAGGGCAAATGTTTGGTACAGCAGTTATAGGATGATGCTTGAGATGCCTGTATCCTATTCTAGAGTGCCTGGGTAAGTTCCAACTCCACTGCCAATTCTAGCTTCTAGTCTCCTACTAATGTGTACCCCAGAAGCAGTATGTGATGTTCAACTACCTAGATCTCTGTCAATCACGTGGGAGACCCAGCCGGATGGAACTCCTGCTTCCTGATTTTGGGCTGACCCAGCACTGGCTGTTAAAGGCATTTGGGGCATAAACCAATGGATGAAAGATGGTCTGTCTCTTTGCCTTTTGAATAAAAAAAAAAAAAAAGCTGATAATTTATATGTTAAAAGTTATATATGTTTTATATACATATACATATATATATATATATATATATATATATATGTTTTAAAAGCAGAATGTGGGAAAAAATGACATTAAGTTTTAAGCATTTTAGAATTTCCATAAATAAACTTCAATAAGCCAAAGAACTAAGAGCTTGGCTTTTTAAAAAAGATTTATTTGAAAGGCAGCGTGACAGAGAGACAAGGAAACTTCTATAATACAAGACATACATGAATCCAGCAACAAATTTCATTTGGTCCTACATGGTGGGAAAAATTCCAATTAAAACCTCGGTGAACTACAACTGTGCACAAGCCCTCTAAAGGAGGCTGTTGTTCCATAAACAGCTACCTTTATGACTGCCTGACAACCTTTATGTTTCTCTCCTTCATTTGTATTTCCCTTTATAGCTTCTCTCCTTTAATTACCAGCAAGCACTGTACAGAATAAAGTTATATATTATTTATGTTTACTAAATTTTATGCTTTGTTCTTAATTTTAAAACTGGACAAATATAAAAAGTATTAGATTTCTCTGAAAAAGAAAGGGTTGGTTTATGATTACATGGCCTTTGACGTAACTTCTAAGTATAGAACTCTTAAGAGGAAAAAAGTCAAACAAGTCAACATTTTACACAGGAAAAGTAAAAATGTAAACTTGTTGAATCAACCTAAGCTAATACCAATTACCTATCCATTTCCCAACTCTAAAAATTCCCTAAATCTTTAGAAAACAAATTCATGAAAATAATATTACATGAGTTAAATTAAATTATATTAAGGAACAATAGGAAGTTCTTACTTATCTCTAGATGCTCCCAGTGCCAAAACAATAGGATCTGCAATCTCTAACATAGACTGCAGGATGGAAGCAACGACAATGAAAAGGATAATACTGAGCAGGAATGCCCGGTGGACAACCTGCAGTTCTATCAGCCCGGTCTGCACTGCCAGGATCAACAGTGTCACTCCTTCTGTCATGCCCCTAGAAAGCAAACATTTTCAGAAAAGATATAACAAAAATAAAATTCCACTTAATTCCAACAGAAAATAATCCAGAGGCTTAGAATCATAAGAATCAGTAGATATAAACAAAAAGCTAAATACACATTTCTGAAATTTAATTCTCATGTGAAAATAAAATATACACAAATTCCCAAGAATGTTTTATTCCAGTAGCTTGCTTTATAAAGAACTCTCACAAATGAGCAAAGGACTGGCACAGTTTTATAAAAAACAGATGAGCAAACATTTCAAGGTTTTGTGGCACAAAAATACTGACAAAGCATCTAAGAAAATGAGCACACTAGCGCTGAGATATACAAAGATAAACCCCGTCTCTCTGCTAAGTTAATTTAACATATATTCATCCTTCAACTCAATAATCCTACTGGTAACAATAGAGTGAATAGTAGAAAAGTTAAATGACATCACTGGGAGGTAGGCAGCAAAACCCAAACTCTGAAAAACTCTATAGGAGAAACAACCTGGTATCTTCAACAAATAAATGGAAAGGAGAAAATACAGAGAAAGCAGGGTCTCAATATTATGAGTCTTCTTTTGGATCTTTAGTTCAGCAAACAGGATGTGAGAATTTTATTATCAGAAATGATCATTTTGGTGTAGTTACTTTTTTTTTCAACAAATTACAGAAGGAATGAAGTATTTATGGGTAAAATTATATTGACTTGTATGCTGGATTTTCTCCCAACAACTGCACCCAGAGGATTATAAGGTGGGCAGGGTGGAAAGAGTTGAGAGGGGCATGTATGACATGATTGGCTGTATCACTGGGAGGCCAGCAATATATGTGGAAGAGTATGTGGGGGTTATTTTATTATTCACTCAACTTTATTGCTTTAAATTTTTCTAATTAAAAATTTTTTAAGTCTCTTTTTGTAGAAAGGTGCAGCAGCATTTCTTCCTAATAGTAAAGTAAGAAAAAAAGAAACACACCCATATTATGGAATAATATTCTTTATCAAAAGAATCAAAGGTTATCTATGTGATGACAGAAATTCCTTACCAAAATGTATTAAATAAAGAAAATAAGGTACAAAACAGTACCTTATTCCACATACCCATAGTATGTGGTAATGAACAAGAGAGGATACTTCAAAAAGTCTATGAAAAAAGGAATTAAAAAATAAATATATTTCAAATAAAAAGGTTTTGAAATCCATGCATAATTTTTCCATAACACATATTTTCCCTTCCTACATACAATATTTTTTAAAAAATCGTATTTCTTTAAATGGGAATTTGGTTATTTTTTCCCCTAACACTTTAGTCCAAATTTTACAACCATCAATCACAATTCTTATTCCCCTAAAATTTTCAAGCAAAGAAATACACTGATACTAGAATTTATATGTCTAGACATTCTAAATTCAAAGAAGGAACTTACCGATTCATGGCAGGGTCATTCATGAAAGCACGATAACCTTGCAAGTAAAACTTGCAGAGTGTCAGAACCCCCAAGGCAACAAAAGAAACGGTGAAGACCAAACCCAAAAGAGAGTAAGGAGTGCTGCAGCATTCAGCAATACTGGAAAAAGGGGGAGGGAGGGAATTATTCCACTTAGAACAAAAACACTGTAAGTCTTTAAATAACCACCGAGCTTGACCTCATTAACTAAAACATCCCAAACTGAATTTGAGATGAAATCACCTAGTCACTCACTAACAACTTAACTGTTTTACTTATTCAAACCTACATTTTTCTATCTCAGCATACCAGATCTGAAAAAGGTCTTAAATTTTCTTATTTCTCCATCTCCTTCAGATGTAGTAAAATTCTGAGATTTTAAATTTTGTTCAAAAGTAAGCAAACATATAATTAGTACGCTAAGTTTTCAAAAGAAATATGTGCAGTTGCCCATTGTTCCTCTGCCAAATGTTGACTGTTCACATTCACACTGCATGACTATTCTTGCTGTAACTCCTTATTTAACTAAACTACTAGGTCCTGCTGAAACCCCAACTCCTCCCATGGCAACAAGGATCTTACACCCTATAGGTGTTATAGTATTTAATGTAATTTAATTCAGATTTAAAACACATTTTGAAGAGTTATTTTTTTTTTATTTTTATTTTTTTATTTTTTTGACAGGCAGAGTGGACAGTGAGAGAGAGAGACAGAGAGAAAGGTCTTCCTTTTGCCGTTGGTTCACCCTCCAATGGCCGCCGCGGTCGGCGCGCTGTGGCCGGCGCACCGCGCTCGTCCGATGGCAGGAGCCAGGAGCCAGGTGCTTTTCCTGGTCTCCCATGGGGTGCAGGGCCCAAGCACCTGGGCCATCCTCCACTGCACTCCTGGGCCACAGCAGAGGGCTGGCCTGGAAGAGGGGCAACCGGGACAGAATCCGGTGCCCCGACCGGGACTAGAACCCGCAAGGCGGAGGATTAGCCTGTTGAGCCAAGGCGCCGGCCAAGAGTTATTTTAAGAATATAATTCAAGCCTATTTGAAAATAAAATTAATATAAACTTTTAACATAAAGTTTGCTATGATACAATTTATAGGAATAACTGGCAGACCTTCCACCAGAGCTTGGATATATTTTCATAAAACATACTGGGTATTAACTTACGTGTACTTTATAACAATATGCACTACTTTGTACTCATGAGCTAGATTCAGCATTTACACAGAATGTATTATTTTAAGGCTTAGAATCATAGAAAAGAATTTCATTTGTATAGTTAAAGGAATTCATTCAACACAGTTCCTGTCCTTCAACACACAGATCCAAGCTTCTGTACAGTCATCTTCCCTATACAATTACTTCTAGTTGGCTTTTAGGTAAAAGCACCTAATTTTACTTATATGAAGGTGAATTATCATGAGAAAAACATGTCTGGTTTTCTGTCTGGAGCCACGATCCATCATCATTGTGGCTGATAGCTAAGAGAGTAAGTAAGGCATTTTATGTTATTCCTACAAATCTAACTTGTGAAATGCTTGACAATTTTCTAACAGAAATCACAATATAATGTTTAAACAAAACATTTAAAATTTTAAAATTTGATACTCGTGGCTGAAATACCAAAATTTTACTTCATTCTCATTGGAAAAGCCTAAAAACTGAACTCTCAAACTCTTTCTCTATTCTAATCTCTGCATTTAGAGAACTCTCTGACACCCAATCAGTATGACGGAGTGCTAAACAGGAGCACATTCTCTTTCTGTCACTTTAGAAATCAAGTGGTGCTGTTCTTCAAGAGTTCACATGGAAGAATTAAAAAGAAGTTTCACCCTAGCTTTGGGGAAGTGAAAGTCTGGGAAATTTAAAGAAGTTTTTTCTGCTCTTCAAAAATAAACATTTTTAGTGATTTTTAGATTCTGTTTTTCTGGCTGTATAAAAAAATACTTTGTTGTTCAGCTTGGTTCCCACATGCATTTTGTTAGTTTGTTTATTTAATCAGAATACACTAGACAATGCCCAATCTCCTTTCTGTAAATAAGTTGTTTTTTTGGCAAGGAAATATAAATATAACCTGGCATACAACAGCATCAACAAGGACAGTAAACAAATCATACAGGTATCTAAATCAACAAAGGAGTCAATATGGGAACTTCCTAACTAAAAACCAAACCAGAACTTTCTTTATCTTGAGTAAGAGCAATCTGTCTTGGCTATGCATAGAAAAGGAGTAGAAAGATAAATTTTTTTTTTTTTTTTTTGACAGGCAGAGTGGACAGTGAGAGAGAGAGACAGAGAGAAAGGTCTTCCTTTGCCATTGGTTCACCCTCCAATGGCTGCCGTGGATGGCACGCTGCGGCCGGCGCACAGCGCTGATCCGATGGCAGGAGCCAGGTGCTAGGTGCTTTTTCCTGGTCTCCCTTGGGGTGCAGGGCGCAAGTACTTGGGCCACAGCAGAGGGCTGGCCTGGAAGAGGGGCAACCGGGACAGAATCCGGCGCCCCGACCGGGACTAGAACCCGGTGTGCCGGCGCCGCAAGGCGGAGGATTAGCCTGTTGAGCCACGGCGCCGGCCGAAAGATAAATTATTTTGACAAGGTATCTACAATCCCAGTATTTTTTTTTCTTTTTAAACAAGTGATTTTTTAAAAAAATAATTAACTTATTTGAAAAGCAGAGTTACAGAGAGAGAGAGAGGGAGGGAGAGACACAGAGGTTTTCCAACTGCTAGTCTACCTCCCAAAGTGGCCACAATGGCCACTGGTGGGCCAGGCCGAAGCCATGATCCAAGAGTTTCATCTGGATTTCCAAAGAGGGTGGCAGGGGTCCAAACATTTGAGCCATCTTCTGCTGCCTTTTCCTATGCCATTAGCAGGGAGCTGGATCTGAAGACAAGCAGCCCAGACTTGAGGTGGAACCCATATGGGATGCTGGTATTGTATGCAGTGCCTTAATCCCCTATACCATAACTCACAACGCCAACCCTTATTATTTTCTTTCTTTGTAAACTGAAGCCCAAATTCATGCACAGCCTAGTGACTTTGTTAAGCTCATGATCCTATGCTACACATAATTTGATTGTGCTTTGCAATGGGTAACAACAAGCAATTCCAATCCCACATTGAGAATATTTTCATCATAAAATTGTTAGTTTTTTTTTTAACTTTTTAGATAATTTAAAAATTCTGCATAAACTCTCCATAATATTTACATAAAAACAATAACAAACTTATTTAATACAGACTTGGTCACTAAAATGTCATATCAATTTTACTGTGTTTATAGAAGCTACTTATAATTAAAAGTGTTAACCTATATTCAGAAAGAACAATATCTGTCTCAGTACCAGGTTTATCTTACTTCCTTTTTAAAATAGGTATTGTTCCATTATATTTATATTGACATTTAGATTTGTGTTAATGTTTTCCATCTTAGTAACATGGTCCTTAAGGACAGTAAATTTGTCTTAAATGTCTCATTCATTTCCTTGCCACTTAGTACACAGTCCTTCAATACTGGATGATTGAAAAAACAATAGCCTTAGTAACTAGAACTTGAAATTTTTATCCAAGTACTCATATATTTACTTTGCAAGAAGACAGACTTTCATTCTTACCTTTTATAAAGTGACAATGAGTCAGGGACACAATATGTATGCCTTGTACTACATTCTGAGGGCTTGAAATGCAGAGAGGAAGAATGACAAATGTGGGGCCGGCATAACAGGTAAAGCTGCAGCCTGAGACAACAGCATCCCATGTGGGTGCTGCTTTGTGTCCTGGCTGCTCCACTTTCCATGCAGGTCCATGTCAAGAGTAGCAGAAGATGGCCCAAGTGTTTGGGTCCTGCCACCATGTGGGAGCTTGGATGAAGCTCCTGGCTTCGGCCTGGCCCAGCCTTGGCTGTTGCAGCTAGCTGGGGAGTAAAACAGCAGGTGGAACATCCCTCTCTCTTCCTTTCTCTGTAACTCTAACTTTCAAATAAATAGATCTTTAGAAGAAAAAAAAAAAAAAAAGAATGACAAACATGGATGCTATCATAACCTTATAATAAAGACACTAAAGTGGAAAAAGGACTCCAATAACTATAAAGACTTAAAAACAACTACATTTGAAAAACCAAACCTTAAATGCTTTTGAGTTAAAATAGTAAGTACCATGACAAACCCATTTCATTAATTACTTGACTCTATCTCAACATTAAAGTAAAACTTAAAAATAAGAGGACACAGTGAGAGCAAATGGTTTTGAATTCATAGTGGATTGAGCATCAGCTATACTTCTTGCAGCAATATCATCCAGGCAAGTTAACTTCTAATAGTTTCCTTAGTTGTAAAATGGTAATTACAAAAAAGCACCTATCTCTCAGGGTTGCTGTCAAGACCAAATGTGAGGGAGACTGTTTAATAGTAATGAGTACATTAAATAATAAATGATAGCTATTTTGTAACACTTTTCACTTAATGACCCAAAAATTTAACTTGAAATTTAAAAAAAAAATTAGTTTTACAACCCGCTGTGTGCCTTTCCGTAAGTCATTTGCTGCACTTTGGCTCAAAGTACAAAGGTACCACCCGAATTAGCACTTCCCCAGATTGCCACCCCAGGTATCCACTAAGTAAAAATCCTATCCTCATTAATTATGAAGTAGTGTAATATGACCAATAAAAGTAATTTCCAAATTGACTATTCCCAGATCAAAGCTTTTCTTTCTTACACATGTATATAAGTTATCACAGGCTCTCAATTACCTTGTCAGAAAAAGGAAGAGAAGCCGCTCCCGTGACGCAGGCTGATCCCGAGTACTGAAATAGGAGTAAATCTGAAGAGCAAATAAGACGAGCCAAAAAACCATAAAAAGAACTGGGACGACCAGTTGATTCCACAGGGACATTCCCAAAGCAAGAAGGCCATAGACCTCCACTACCTGAATAAGAAAATGAGACCAAAAAATTAAATAAATAAAAACTTGCATCATCTTTAATTAACACTTTTAAATCCTTCAAAGTTAGCTTAAATACATAAAGTGAAAATTTAAATAGGTTTTCTTCTTTTTGCAAAATCTTTCCAGCTAAATCACTTTAGTTCTATACATAGTAAACAACACGCTTTTAAAGTTTTATTAAATTGCATTATTATTAACAACTAACATACATGCTCACCTAGTGACAGTGGCAAACTGTCCTAATAATTTAAGGGTAAAGTCAAAATAAGGTCATAAACTACCTTAAAGTAGTTTGAGGAGATATGAGTAAATATGTACGTCTAATCAAATGACTTACGACTAGTATGAATGACAGAATTATTCTTGAGAGGCTAAGAAAAAGGAAAATAGAAAAGTAACAATTTTTCAGGGTTTACTCAGGACTGTCACAGTTGAGAAATAGTTCCACAGTCACTGGAGAAGTGTACTCTCTATTACAAAGCAAAGATAGCAAGCAAGTCTTTTCCCCCAGACAAATCAACGGCCCTCATTTCCAACTGTGAGACCACTCAGCTTATTTGGTTTGCCAAGTACATTAATATCAGGAAAAAGGCTATAGTGTACTATAACTCAATAAATTGGTTTCTCAGCTTTTATAAAATAATCTCTCCTAAAACTGACTAGAAAAAGCGATTGTAATCCATAAACTGTACTTTGGAAATTTATATCTATTAAATAAAAGTTAAAAAAAAAAGAAGAAGAAATTGCTAGAATCTTGATTCGCCTTCAGATCCTAGAAGTAACCAAGTTTCCAGAGCTACTAAGAATGGAACAGACCCTGGAAACAGCAGGGTTTATCCAGGCAGCCTACAAACAACACTGGTCCTGCTGGAATCTTTCTCTCAGTGTGACACTAGAATGCTTCAATAAGCTATAAAGGTCTTTAATTATTAAGTCAAAATACATTAAAGTGCATATTATTCCATATTTAAAATGTTTTTACCAGTCCAGTAAACAGTACTTCTACAACACAGTCACAATTAACAGTCACAATTAACCTGTATTTTCCACAGCTAGAAAATATTTGCAAAAAGCAAATTGCCCAAATAGCTGTAAATTTATCATTAGAGGCAAACTGATCATTGAGGCTGAGACAGGACTTCTCTCCCTTTCCATTCAAGAAAGAGACCAGTCAAAAACCTGTTTCCACATCTTGCTTATCCAATTTTCCAAGTCACAAATTTTATTTTACTTATTTTTTTGGTTAGGCATAGTTAGACAGTGAGAGAAAGAGAGAGAGACAGAGAGAGAGTTATAGACAGTGAGAGAAAGACAGGCTTTTCTTCTGTTGGTTCACTCCCCAAATGGCCACTACGGCTGGCGCTGCGCCGATCCGAAGCCAGGAGCCGGGTACTTCCTCCCGGTCTCCCATGTGGGTGCAGGGCCCAAGGACCTGGGCCATCCTCCACTGCCTTCCCGGACCACAGCAGAGAGCTGGACTGGAAAAGGAGCAACCGGGACTAGTACCTGGCGCCCCAACCGGGACTAGAAACCGGGGTGCCGGCACTACAGGCAGAGGATTAGCCAAGCCTATAATTTATTTTCAACCACACCTAAGACCCACCAATCTTTCAGCAAACGAGAGTAAACATGACATTGAAAAATGGAGACCTTGTTTTTATGGTTATTAAATATTTAGCATTCAATAAATATTTACTATGTACTGTTTATTACAAACAAGGATAGTTTCTCCAGACTGAACTCAAAGAAAAAATATAAATCTGAGAGGTGTGGCTCTTACTCTGAATACAACTACAATCTACTAGTGAAGTGGCTCTTCACTGAGAGTGTGGAAATAACCTCCTCTTCTTTGGAACACTTTTCTGGGAAAGCCACCCAGGTTGAGTTGTATATGAGGAAAGAAGGTAGAATTAGGCTACGGTCACGAGCTTAAGAAACTTTTTTCTGCTCCTGGGGCCACAAGAGAACATCTCATTTAGCAATATCAGTTTGGTCAATCTGAGCACTTCCTGTACCCTTAAGGGCATACACACAGTCAAGAGATAGAAGAGAAGGTATCTTTTATATGTTGAAATTCAACAGTTAAATAAAACATTCATCTCCCAAGTCTCTATTGTCTGTCTCTGGGAATACTCTGTCCTAATGTAAAGGCTGAAAAAGTAGGGGAGAGGTTATATTGTAAGGGGCATATTCTATTGGCAAAGTCTGTTCAAGTATTATATCAAAACAAAAGCTATCATATCATAACCCAGAACTACTTAACTTTTCAGTTTAAATAAATTAGGTAAACAAAAGGATGAAAGTGTAGTCACAGTGGACTATAATCAGGAGAAAACCTAAGAGCTGACCTCTTGGATATTTATTATTTTTGCCTTCATTACAATAGCTCTCACATACTGAACATTATCTGCCTGTAACTGAATTCATCTAAATCTCATAGCAACCCTATGAAAGTACAATGCTGGTATTATTAGCTCCATTTTACAGAAAGTGAAACTGTGATCTGTTCTAAGGTTACAGAGCTGGGAGACAGCAGCATTAGGAGGGGGACCCAGACACTGGGTTCCCAGACACTTCACTCTGCTGCCTTCTTAACACAAGAACCTCAGACACTCATAATTAAGTTGAAAATACCTGCTGGTTTGAAACTGTAAAAAACAAAGTTACCATAACTATGATCATGAAATAAAAATGAACTAGATTTTCAGTGTATTGATGTAGAATTTTATCTATATATGTCTGGCTTACCTGAACCAATTCTCTGTATGCAGATTTAGCAAGGTTATAAGGAACTAAAAGATTAGACCCAAGAAAATAGAGAACTTCCAATCCAGTAAAAATCATAGCAAATTTGTTGATGATAACAATTGTTTCCAGAGGAACGAGGCAGAGTCGTGCTAGCAGAGGAAGCATGTGAGCTGAAAAGAGCCAAATCTGCTTCGTTTTCATGACACAGGAGCATAAAGTACATACCACCAACTGACCTAAAATACCAAACAGAACGCATTGAATTTTGAATATTTGCTATCCACAAAATAAAAACAAACCAAAAACACTGCTGATGAGGATAATCACACAGCTTTAAGACGTCACAATCGCCAGATAATATATGCTTTTAAATTCTTATTTATTTTTCATTTTATTTCAAAGGCAAAGGCAGAGAGAGAGAGAGAGGGGGGGGGGGGGGGGAGGGAGGGAGGGAGGGAGGGAGAAACACAGAGAGATCCTCCATCCATGGTTTCACCCTCAAATTGCCTGTAACAGCCAGGCCAGGCCAGGTCAAAGCCAGAGCCCAAAATTCAAACTGGGTCTCACTTGAGTCATCATGATTATCTCCTGGGGCACAACCATTGGGAAGCTAGATCAGAAGCAGAGGAGCTGGAACTCAAATAAAGCACTCTGACTCATGATGCAGGCATCCCAACCAGCAATCCAACCATTATGCTATATGCCCAAACCTGGATAATATTTTAAATCAAATTTCAATTTGATCTGGCATAATTACATTCCATATGAACACCACAGGTATATACTATAATGAGCTTTGCTTGTTCACTACAATTGCATTTATCTTTCCACATTTATATATATATTAGCATTTATTATATATGGGTATTTTTAATAGTTGTGTGATATATTATACTAAATGTATGTAACACAATATAAGGATATTTCAAAAAGTTCATGGACAAGTAGGATTAAATGATAAAATGATTTCAGTGTAAAAAAATTTTGAAGTCAATGCATACAGTCTGTTCTCCAGAAACAACTAACCTTGTATTTTTACCATTTTCCTACTGACATGCCAACAGTAAGTACAATTTTGATAGAGGAAGAACAGGAATACTTTTAAAGTTTTTTAAAATGCTTCATTTTTATTGGTTACCAGCGGGACTAAACAATATCAATAGGTATGTAAAAATATTGGCGAAGTGTTTCTTTATATTCTCTGCCCATTAGCATGTATCCCACTGTTTGATCAAGATATTAATCTTTTGTCACCAGATGACCATACTTTCCATGGTGTCACTTGCCTTAGTATTTTCAGTAACTTCATTCTCTTCTAGAAGTTTCTATTGAAAATAGTCAAACTAGTCAATGTTTTCCATTTTTGGTGCTACGGTTTACTATATAGCGCCCTATTCAAGATTAGACAAGTCCCACCTATGAGAGGGTTTTATAAAGTTCAGGGGATAAAGGAGTTGAATAGAGGCTATTTCGGCGTAAAAACAAATTTGAAATCCATGCATAGTTTTTCAAAAACTTTTTGAAATATCTATTATTTTTATTTTTGAATAAGGTATAAAGATCTAAGTATGTTTTTCAAAATGTTTAGACAGTTGTCTCAAAACCAGCTGATGTAAGATCTTTTTGTCCCTCTCTGTTTCAAATAAAAAAAAATTGGTAAAGCTTTCAAAAAGATAAATGAGTGGCTGGCACTGTGGTGCAGTGGGTTAAAGCCCCAGCCTGCAGCACTGGAGTCCTATATGAGTACCGGTTCCAGTCCCAGATGCTCCACTTCAGATCCAGCTCTCTGCTAATGTGTCTGGGAAAGCAGTGGTAGATGGCCCAAGTCCTTAGGCCCCTGCACTCACGTGGGAGATCCCAAAGAAGTTCCTGGCTCTGGCCGGCACCAGGGCTCAACAGGCTAATCCTCCGCCTTGCGGCACCAGCACACCGGATTCTGTCCCGGTTGCCCCTCTTCCAGGCCAGCTCTCTGCTGTGGCCAGGGAGTGCAGTGGAAGATGGCCCAAGTACTTGGGCCCTGCACCCCATGGAAGACCAGGAGAAGCACCTGGCTCCTGCCATCGGATCAGCGCAGTGCGCTGGCCGCAGCACGCCATCCGCGGTGGACATTGGAGGGTGAACCAACCGCAAAAAGGAAGACCTTTCTCTCTGTCTCTCTCTCTCTCACTGTCCACTCTGCCTGTCAAAAAAAAGAAAAAAGAAAAAAAAGGAAAAAAAAGAAAAAAGAAGTTCCTAGCTCTGATCAGCTCAGCTCCAGCCACTGCGGCCATTTGTGGAGTGAACCATCAGACTGAAGACCCCTCTCTCTTCATCTCTACCTCTCTCTATAACTCTTTCAAATAAATAAATCTTTAAAAAAAAGATAAATGATAAATATAAGAAATAAATATTAGTGCCATAAGAAAGTATTCAATAAAAACAAGTTCATGGATATGAAAAATACAACACTGCATAAAAATGTAATAAAAGAGTTGGAAGATACAATTGGGAAATTTTAAAAAGTAAAACAAAGAGAGAGAGACAAGCAGAGAAAGAAAAGAAGAAAAATGTAACAGTAAGAAAGTTAGGCACTCATGCAGGAAGTCCACATTCAGTTTACCAGGATTTCTAGAAGGGAAAAAATGGAAAACAGCAAAGAAAATGTAATGAGCTGAAAGGAGAGGCCTCAAAGAAATTACACCTGACAGGGGCTGGCGCTGTGGCGCTGTGGCGCTGTGGCGCTGCGGGTTAACACCCTGGCCTGAAGCGCTGGCATCCCATATGGGCGATGGTTCCAGACCCAGCTGCTCCACTTCCGATCCAGCTCTCTGCTATGGCCTGGGAAAGCAGCAGAAGATGGCCCAAGTCCCTGGACCCCTGCACCCACGTGGGAGACCTGGAAGAAGCTCCTGGCTCCTGGCCTCAGATCGGCACAGCTCCGCTAGTTGCGGCCAACTAGGGAGTAAACCATCAGATGGAAGATGGAGACCTCTGTCTCTCTCTCTCTCTCTCTCTCTCTCTGCCTCTCCTTCTCTCTCTGTGTAACTCTTTCAAATAAATAAATAAATCTTAAAAAAAAAAAAAAAGAAGAAAAAAATTAACAACTGACAGTGAGGAAGGGTGACACAGGAAAAAGCAGATTTCCTTCATAAAATTGTGGTATTTCTTAACTTTTAGAAGTGTATTTCTTTGATTAAAAAAATTAAAAATTAGAAGTTAAAAGTCTGAAAGGAAATACTTGGACCAGATGTTTGAAACTAGGAATGAAGAACTGTCATTCTAGCATCTCTTACTTTCACTCTACTCAGAGCTCTGAGGCTTAAATTTCCTTGTTCAGCATGATGTGAACTTCCTCTAAACTCTGAAAATTCCCCTAAGTCCACTCCAGCACAGGCAGTGCTCGGCTCTGGGGTTATGGGCTTCATTTATCTTCCTTCATAGAAGAATGTGACTCACAGGGCACATGGACACATTCTCCCGAAGAGAAGGCTAGTCATCCGATCACGTCGGTGGAAGAAGGAAGGAGTCCTGTTATGAGTGGAATCTCCCCTGTAGCTCTGAAAGAAGCTGTTTGTTTTTGATGTGCCTATTCCAAATGCTAATTTCAACCAAATCAAAATCACAACATATTCTTTGGATTTCAACATTCCACTATTAAAAGTATCTCTGAGTTTGTAGCACTCTAAGAAATTATGGCATATTCAACTTGCCTGCTTTTTTTTTTATTAAGGTTATTACTGAAATGGAAAAAAATGAGTAGGAATTTACATTAAAAGCAAAACTGGAAGGAAACACACTACTTAATAGTTTATGGATTTATTTTTTAATTAATTTAAGTTTAATTGAGTAAACAGATGACCATGACCACTGATAAGAAGAATTTAAGGAAATAACCCTCAGATTTACAGAAAAGTACATCCATCACAAAAGACAACTTTATGAACTTCCTAGCAAAATATTTTCAAATATCTAGTAAATAATTTCATAGCTGAATAATATTATTAAATACATTGACTCACGGGATATGGTCATAAAGCAACATGTATTTCTGTCTCCCACTGACATAAATTTAGCTGGTTCTACTGGAAAGCCCTGCAATTTCTTTAGTCTAGCATACAATACAGTCTCAATCTAATAAGAAACAAAACTTTAGAACTGACTTGAAGCTGGGACTTCCCTATTCGAGTTCAGGCCTCCTGTGAGACTACAGATAGAAACCTGCAACTGGGAGAGGGTAGAGTGGTTGTGGTTGGCATTCTGCTCAACCTAGCACATCTCCTTCTCTCTCAAAATCACCCAGGACTGGAGCAGACAGGGAAGGAAGAGCGAGAGAAAAGTAGTGAGGTTCATTTGTGACTGGATTCATACAGCGATATGGAACTGACTCCCTGGACTTCAGGTATTTAAAACTGATCTTTCTCCTGGGCACTTTGATGGGTTCTTCTGGGATTGTTCCGATCACTGCCATACCCTTGATGCATGGTACGCAACCTCCTTTGGCTCTTTTTGGTTATTTTCCCAGCTCCTGGAAATCTGGGAGCTCAATCCCTGTCGGGGTCTTCTCATCCCTATCTCTTGAACAAGACCTAAGAAATCCCATTGACTTCGAGGCCCTTATCTACTCCACCGGAAACTCACATCCTTTATCTCCACAATTATGAATTACAGTAAAGCATTACAGGGCATTTTCATTCCACAGTCAAAACACTCAAAAAGCAGCCAGTCCCGTGCTAGCCCTGTATATAAGACTAGAAATATAATACAGGTCACATATATAATTTTAAGTTTTCTAGGACACCACCATGTATTTTTATAACTTAACAAATCCCAAATATGACCAGTAAGACACTCAATCTCTATTAAAAATTAACAAGATAATTTATACTGTCTTAGGAATTAGGCATGTGTGTTACATGCACAATACATCTCAAGAGCTTAACCACCACCCATGGCTTGCTTGGACAGTGCAGCTTTAGTCTATAGGCTTGCATCAGACACCAGATGGGACTCTTCAAACACCAAATCTCTAGATGTAGTCATGTGCAGGTTTTTCAGGAAAAAAAAAAAAAAAAGGCTTGCTCTAAAGAAATCCTCCTTCAATGTCCAACATTCAACCTTTTAAAAAGTTGTAATTTTTAAAAATTATTTGAAAAGAAGTTGGAGAGAGGCAGAGAAAGAGAGAGAGAGGGAGGGAGAGAGAGAGAGAGAGACAGACAGACAGACAGACAGACTCCATCTGCTGGTTCACTCCCCAAATGGCCATAACAACCAGGGGTGGGCCAGGCTGAAGCCAGGAGCTTCATACAGGTCTTCCATACAGGTGGCAGGATCCCAGGTACTTGTCCCATTTTTGGCTGCTTTCCCAGGTGCCTCAGCAACGAACAGGGTGGGAAGTGGAGCCACTGGGACTCAAATCAGTGCCCATATGGGATGCTGGGACTGCAGTTGGTAGCTTAACCAGCTATGCCACATCAGCCCCAATATTCAACCCTTTAATGCCCTTCTACATGGGTGAGTTCAAGAGTCACAAAGCAGGTTTTCTCTCACTTCCTTTTCTGAACCTCTGGCAAAGTAGGGGCTTGGTACCTCACTTGGAACTCTATCTGTATTATTTTTAGATCTTTACCAACACTTGTACTTTTAACATTCTGCTACCTGGGTATTACAACCCTACCTCAAATTTTTGATGTTTCTGGCAACTTACTTTTAACAATGTGGTGATAGCTTTCAATAAGTAAATTTAAGATATTATGTATTTCATTTTAATCTTTCAAAGTAAGAGTCTGCTTAAAAATCAATACTCTTGAATACTTAAAATAGCCTTAAACACACACACACACACACACACACACACACACACACAACTATGAAGTATGTACAATATGATTACAAATACATAAACTAAGAAACATTTATGCATGGGGAAAAAAACTAAGAAAACGTAACATTAAGCAATAGTTGTACTGGGAAATAGCTCAATGAACAACTAAGTTTTCTAATTTTAAGCAAGAGTACACCAATTTTATAAGGCAATGATGGGGCTGTTGGCTCCAATCTGCACTGTTAACTCTTCTACAACACTTACCTATCAAGGCTGTGGTAAACCGATTCATGGAAAGAGGTTCTAAGTACATTGGTCCTTCATAAGCAGATTCCAGTTCACTCCTAACATAGTCCCTGAATAAGAAAGATACGCGAGAAGGTATTATATATATTCCAAGCATATACGAAGGAAAAAAACAGATAAATCACAATGTTCTTAGAAAAGTTTATTGTATTAATAATGCCCTGGGGCCGGCACTGTGGCGCAGCAAGTTAACGCTCTGGCTGAAGCACCGCATCCCATATGGGCGACGGTTCTAGCCCCGGCTGTTCCACTTCCGATCCAGCTCTCTGCTATGGCCTGGGAAAGCAGTAGAAGATGGCCAAGTCCTTGGGCCCCTGCACCCACGTGGGAGACCTGGAAGAAGCTCCTGGCTCCTGGCTTCGGATCGGCGCAGTTCCAGCAGTTGCAGCCAATTGGGGAGTGAACCATCGGACGGAAGACCTCTCTTTGTCTCTCTCCTCTCCTCTCTATGTGTAACTCTTTCAAATAAATAAATAAATAAATCTTTTTTTTTAACAAAAAGGCCTCTTTTAACATGTAAAGAAAAATTTAGGTATAAAGAATTACATAGAAACTCCATCTGCCATGCACTAAAAACAGACATTATTGAAACAATCCTACTATGCACAGACAGCTGCTAAAGCTACACTGTTTGAAATTTTGTTTCCTCTCAGGATTCCTTAGATTACTTTATGCCTAGTAAAAGTCAGTCGAGAGATCATCTCTCAACTTCACTGCATAACTGGTAATACCTAATGATAATCATCAAATTGCCCCTCCCCCTCTTTCATCTTTTTTTTTTTTTTTTTTGCATCTGTGACTTTTTTTTATTTGACAGAGTTAGACAGTGAGAGAGAGAGAGACAGAGAGAAAGGTTTTCCTTCTTTTGGTTCATTCCCCAAATGGCCACTATGGCAGGCGCTGCGCCGATCCGAAGCCAGGAGCCTCTTCCTGGTCTCCCACGCGGGTGCAGGGGCCCAAGCACTTGGGCCATCCTCCACTGCCTTCCCAGGCCACAGCAGAGAGCTGGACTGGAAGAGAGCAACCGGAACTAGAACTCGGCGCCCATATGGGATGCCAGTGCTGCAAGGTGGAAGATTAACCTAGTGAGCTACAGCATTGGTCCCATCTCTTTGATCTTTCTTCCAGTTGCACTCTCCTATCCCCTCCCCCCCCCCCAATTTTGTCCCCAGTTATATTCTGTTACAGATAAAACTGAACAACAGGTAGAAAACTGGTTTAGATCAGGGCAATACTTAAAAACTGTCATTTCAATTTTATAGGGAATCTCTGATGAGAATATCTAAGTAGGCTACAAATCTATTTTGAAACGACCTATAGATCAAACAAATTATTCCTTTTAATTCATCTGACATGTGACTACTAAGAAACAATGAGCTGTAAGTAGTAACCAAAAAGCCTTTTACACTCTAAGGAGACATAGGCGAGGAGCACAAAAGGGAGAACTTAATTTATCATC
Source organism: Sylvilagus floridanus (assembly GCA_949820135.1). Classification (NCBI taxonomy): domain Eukaryota; kingdom Metazoa; phylum Chordata; class Mammalia; order Lagomorpha; family Leporidae; genus Sylvilagus; species Sylvilagus floridanus. Next base: position 43,851,370 of record OX463241.1, read on the forward strand.
AGTAAGTTAACTGGCAGCACTGGAAGACTGCTGTCTTGAATTCTTTTGGCACCAAAGGGAAATTTGTGGGAAAAAAATTATTTTTTTCTTCAGCTATTCAATGCTTTATTCACTGTATTTTAAAATAGCTTGAATATTTCAAGTATTTCTGAATAAACTCATAGAGATGTATTTACTTTTTCCAGGAAATTACTTCCTATTAGGCAATCAAGCTGAATTCCTTTGGCATAGCACAGCCAAAATCGAAAGAACTTTATATAACCCACTGGGGAGTACTGCCCCCCCCCCCAAAAAAAATCAAAACATAACTACAATTTTTTTTTAAAAATTGGGAACAGTTTTGGGTATTATTAGAGAAATCAATGATTAAGCTCATAGGTAATCTAGCAACCCTGCTTTATCACTTTATGACTACAGCTAACACACATTGTATTAATAATCTCCCTCTACTCAAAGAGAAAGCGACATTCGCAAGAACGACTTCAATGTCATGACTTAACCCAGGGCAATTTTTGAAGGGATATTAAGCAATGTCTGGGAACATCTGCACACATCCCACCATGCACAAGGCAGCCCTCAGCATTACCAGGTCCAAAGTGTCAATCCTATAGCACTTGAGTACCCCTATTTTAAGGTAGAAAGGCACAATATGAACAAGTAACACATTAAGTATCTGTAACCATCAATGTAACTATTACATTTTACAGTTTTAAGACAGAAAGCTAAAACATTAAAATTTACAATAAGGCATAAATATAAATGCCATTACTACTTACAAAGTCCTTGAAATGAAAATTTATATTTAAAAGAGGTATAATCCTGAAACCAAATTATACTTAGGCCTGGAAAGTCCAGTAATTTCTTTTGGGCTATGACATACCCCTCTTCAACAGAGACCAGGGAAAACCCAAAAAAACAGAAAGCAGACCAGTGGTTGCCAGGGGCTGGGGGAAATGAAAGTAACTGCTTAACAGGCACTGGGTTTCATTTGGTGGTGGTGATAAAGTAATACAGCTGACAGTGACACAACATCATGTACTATATGCCACTGAGTTATTTACTTAAAAATGGTTAACTTTATGTTACATCAATTTTATCCTAAATAATGGGGAGGGGGGGTGATATGTGCAAGAGCACTATTCCCAAGGAGAAGCCAAAAACAAGTATCTCAGAAGGGCCTCAGTCCCAGGGCCCTTAGTGAAGGCCTAGGCGAGACAAAGTGAGGTACCTGCCATCTTTTCTTTCTCCAGATTGCTTCTGACATATTACTGATATTCTGTATTACAACTCAGCAAAATCAGCATTATTCTAGAATTTCTTACTTCTGAGACATTTGTTAATTGTTCTGCATTATTTCATAGCCTCCTTTAGTTTTTCTTCATTTATAAAGCATGTCTTTAGAGTTTATCTCAAATTATGATGTCATATAACAAAACTTTTAAGGAAAATTAAAATTCTAATTTTTATTTATTTATTGAAAAGGCAGAATGACAAAGACAAAGGAAGAGACAGAGAGAAATCAATCTTCCATTCACTGGTTCAATCCCAAAATGTCTGCTAGGCTACACCAGGGAAAAGCCAGGAGCCAGGAACTCCATCTAGGTCTCACACTGGTGCCAAGAATCCAAGGATGTGGGCCATCATCTCTGCCTCCTACACACACAAGCAGCAAACTCAACTGGGCGGGACTTAATTGCAGGTATTCTAATATGAGATGTAGACATCTCAAGCACCAGTTTAACCTGCTGCACAACCCCCACCACTCTCTAATTATTATTATTATTATTATTATTATTTTTGGATAGGCAGAGTGGACAGTGAGAGAGAGAGACAGAGAGAAAGGTCTTCCTTTGTCGTTGGTTCACCCTCCAATGGCCACCGCGGCCGGCGCGCTGCGGCCAGCGCACCGCACTGATCCGATGGCAGGAGCCAGGTGCCAGGTGTTTCTCCTTGTCTCCCATGGGGTGCAGGGCCCAAGCACTTGGGCCATCTTCCACTGCACTCCCAGGCCACAGCAGAGGGCTGGCCTGGAAGAGGGGCAACCGGGACAGAATCCGGCGCCCCGACCAGGACTAGAACCCGGTGTGCCAGCGCCGCAAGGTGGAGGATTAGCCTGTTGAGCCATGGCGCCGGCCTCTAATTACTTTTTTTTTTTTAACTCAAAAAGGAATTACTGTACACATAAAATACTGAAATCATCTTCACCAGGGCCTGAACACTACAGTAAGCAAGACATGTCCATGAGCATGCAGCTCACAAACCAGGAGGGCAAATAATACTTATCCTTACAATTGTGGTAAGCATTATAAAGAAAAAATAGAGACCATTGTGAGGACTTTGAAAGGCTTTTTAAAAATTTTTATTTCAGACATAAAGAGACACAAAAAGCAATCTTCCATCTGTTGGTTCATTCCCCAAATGATCAGCAATGGGCAGGCTGGGCTAGAGCCAAAGTTAGGAGACAAGAACTCAATTCAGGTCTCTCAGATGGGTGGCAAGAATCCAACGACTTCAGCCATCACTGTTTACTCCCAGGGTCTGCACTGGCAGAAAGCTAGGGTTCCAGAGATAGAGCTAAGACCCAAAATCCACATACTGCATTATGGGATACAGGCATCTTAATTGTTGGGCTAAACACCCACTCCCATTTTACTGTTTTTAAAAAGATTTCACTTTTCAGTTCATAGCTATACTGAAAAATTTATCTTTCTTCTCTACATTTCCAGGTTCTTAACCAGTTTTAGCTGCCTTTACTTTTATCACAAGTACTTATTTTACTTATCAATCTATTTCATTGGGTTATATAAATAAGGTTTTAATGTAACTACTTCCTTATCTTTTCCATTTTTTCGTTACTCAAGCTTCCTCTTAACTTTCTAAACCTTTTCTATTTTACGTGTAGTTCTCTTTCATTTCTATATTCAATACTTTGTAAGTTGTGATTACAGGACACTAAGGGAGGACTGCATCTCAGAATAATAATCAACCTTTTGGCCACAATGACAACACCTTGATGTTAAGCAGCTTCTTCCCTCTGGCTCTCGTATTTTGTCCTCTTCTAGAACCCCAAAAACAGCTCTTCCCCAACATTCTTCATTCCTGTCCAGTCTAGGTATCTGTATCAATTACCTTACCCTGGAAATTAATATTTCCACTAGGATTCTTGGCCCTTGTCTCATTGCCCAATTCCTCTCTCTCAAGACAGTTCTTCTGGCTGACTCCTCAATAAGCCCCATTTCAGTAAAGACAGCCAGGCCCAAAAAGCCTGCAGACTTCCTCACTGGACCAGCTGGGCTTTGCTTGCCAGAACGAGGAGTATGGTTTTGATGGGAGTCAAACTACCTAGTACAACCATGCAGCCCCTATACACTCTCTCCTCTGAAAGGAGAAATTGGGCATCGCATCCCAAACTGCAGAGAAGAACTGAAATAAGGATCAATGTTAACAAAGGTCTCTATTCTAACTTATGGACATCTTTGGGACCCCTCACGCTGACAATGAGAACTCTTGGCTATTCAGTCTTGTAAGTCTTGTGAGACTCACTCACAAGATAAAAACAAGACAGCAAGCCTAAATACGAAGGATCCAAAGATGGACTTATCCAATACTCTATCACATTATTTTAGACCAATAATTAGCTTGAGGCAAAGTCACAAAGTTCTACATTTTAACATTTTATTCCAATGAGCTGTTCAAGAAGGACATTACAGTTTTTTAATTTAGAGGATTTAAAATCGTAAAATACATTAATTATGATGATCAGAAGCAAGAATTCTTGTAATTCTACTTGTAACTAAATTAAATCTTTTCCTTCTCAAACTTCTTCAGTTGCACCATTTGTAGAATGCTAACAGCCCTGAGTACTAATACAATAAACACTTCTCAAATCTACTTTCCTTCTCTTTTGATTGAAATCATTTGGGGGCATAATGGTTATGGAAGATATATGAGAAGGGCCTCAACCACAACTTGCAATTAAAAAATTCTTGGTACACAGAGAAAGATATAAGCTATAGAATTTAAACAACAAAAAGAAAACCCCTAGAAAGACCTGTATTGACAGCAGTCTCTTACACACTCTGACTCAGGCATTAAACAACCTAGAGACAATCTGTACACTGTGGCCATTTACGCTAACTTTCAAGCAATGTTAAACTCCAAAGCCAAAGAAACCCGAATGATGTCCCCACGCAAGAAAGTAATGAACCCTCCAATTTACCTTTCCCAGTACAGGCAAACAAAAAGGAACATATGTTCAAAACCAGACAGATTAGATAAGTAGATATAAATAATAGATACAGACAAATACACTAATGGGGAAGTGGTTTCTTTTTGGGGTGATGAAAATCTTCCAAGATTTACTGTGGTGACGGTTTGTCCAGCTCTGTGAATGTACTAAAACTCACTAAGCTGTATACTTAAACAGATATATGAATTATACCTAAATAAAGCTGTTATTTTTTTAAAAAGATACTTGGTTAGGAAGTTGTCATATGCAATCTGAACCATTATTTTTTTTAAAAACTAAGAAGTTCAACCTCACTATCCTATAAATGTGATATGTACAAACCTCAGTATTTAGTAACTGTGATATGACAAGTAATTCAAGGCTAACATGTTTTTACTATCTTTTTGTGAGACAAATTAATTATATATTTATACTATGTAGTAGAAATTATACTAACATGAAAATTCATTCATTCATTCAATACAAAACAAAGTCCATAAGATACACAGTCCATAGTTACAAAGAAGTAACTTGCTGAGGTAACATATTTACTACAAAGGGAAACAATTCCATACTTAGTCTGATTTCAAAACAGATTTTCAGGGCAACTGTTTAGCTCAGTGGCTAAGATACTACTTGGGACACAGAGGCTGCCTGGGATACATACATCCCATATTGAAGGGTGTGGGCTGGAGTCCAGCTTCCTACTACTGTGCATCCTGAGAGGCAGATCTGACAGCTCAAGTATTTGTATTCCTGACACCCACACTTGAGACCCGGAAGGAGTTCCCATCTCCAAGCTTTAGCCAATCCAGCCCTGGTTCTCACAGTTATCTGGGAAGTGAATCAGAAGAAGAGATTCTTTCTCCCTGCCTTCCAAATAATTAAAATAAACAACAACAAAAATTTATAAAGATGTTTATTTTTAAAATAAATAAAATAAAAATAGAAATGATTTTCTTTCCACTAAGCAGGCTGCCTCCCTTACAGGACTAAACTAGGAATTAAAAAACCTGGATTCAAGTCAAAATCTGGGATTTTCTCTTCCAGTTTATGCACTTGAGTTTTTTCATCTGCAAACCTCAAAGGACTGAATAATGATCAAAATGAAAAAGGAACAAGAAGTGTTTTATCCACTACAAAAGTTTATTTAAAATTTTTTTTTGTTTAAAATATATTTAAATATCCTAGTAATGACAGCAACCTTTAAACATTAAGGTAAAAAATGAAACTACCACAAGAACAATGGTGAGAAGAAAGCTTTTTTTTTTTTATAAACCCTCTGACTACTTGAGTCCCCTTTTTCCTTGCATAATGGAATTTTGGCCTCTCTGGAAACTCCTGGAATGTAACACTGTAAATATAGAGCTTCATGGTTTTAGCCATCACTACATCACTAAACCACATGGAAACCAAAAAGACCATGAAGGAAAAGGCCGGATCATAGTTTTTCATCCAAAATTATAACTGTAATAAAAGTTACAATTGTAATAGCTCTTTCCTTGAACACTGAGATTTTCCTGATTATTCATCAAAACTGTATCAACTCAGAGGCCGGCACTGTGGCACAGTAGGTTAAAGCCATGGCCTAAAGCACTGGCATCCCATATGGGCACTGGTTCTAGTCCCATTCTAGTCCCGGCCACTCTACTTCATATCCAGCTCTCTGCTATCACCTGGGAAAGCAGTGGAAGACGGCCCAAGTTCTTGGGCCCCTGCACCCACTTGGGAGACCCAGAAGAAGCTCCTGGCTCATGGCTTTGGATGGGTGCAGCTCCGGCCGTTGAGGTCATCTGGGGAGAACCAGAGGATGGAACACCTCTCTCTCTGTCTCTACCCCTCTCTGTAATTGTCTTTGAAATAAATAAAACTAATCTTAAAAAAATATTAACTCTAAAAAGCTATCATTATATAGATATACCTTGGTATACTAACATTTTAAAAATTGTTTTTAAAATACTAACACCTAAGAATATGTTCACAAAATATTGTTGTGTTCTAAAATAAGACATTAAGAATGTTAAAATTCACTGAGCATTTACTATGTGTCAGAAAATTGTGTTAAGAGCTTTACACATCTCAACTTACCGGATCTTACAACTGCTTAAGTGACGAAATTAAGGCTACATTTCCAGTAAGTGAAACTCAAGTTTATATAGTAGCAAACAAGGGGTCTTGAATTCAGACCTATGCAACCACCCATTCATCTATCCAAGATCTTAGTGGCTCTTAGGTGCCCAGGCACTGACACATACTGTAATGTTGACTCCACAGCCTAGACCCTAACTCTACAGATAGAAAATTTATTTTAAAATGGATAAATAGGGGCAGGCGCTTGCCCTAGTGGTTAACAACCCCACATGTCATATCAGTCTAGGTTCAACTTTCAGCTCCAACTCCCAATTCCAGCTTCCTGCTAATATAAACCCTAGCAAGCAGCCGTGATGTCTTAAGCAATTAGGTTTCTACCATCCAAGTGGGAACCCTACATTGAGTTCCCAGTTCCTGGCTTTGGCCTAGCCCAGTCTCAGGCATTGTACACGTGTGGGGGATAAATCAGTTTAGGATGTTGTCTTAACTCTTTCAACTTCTGCTACTGCCACTACCAAGGGTATATCCTCTGATGTCAAAGTTGCAAAATCTGGAACTCTCAGGATAGTGCTGCATTTCTTGTAATCTTCACAGGGGTCCAGTGAAGCTGTGTTCCATTCAAAACTGGAAACATGGACCATTTTCATTTTCTGTCACTCAAGTGAGATCTCTCTCTCTCTCTCTCTCTCTCTCATAACATAAAGAGGAACAGACTGTGAAGGGTTTGGGGCTGGTAGTATTGGAATGAGAAGACATCCTGTTCTTGGTGTCATATTGGTCCCTGGACTTCCACTTAAGTTTAGTGGAAAGGCATACTAGAGAGAGCTTAACTTGTTTTCATGACTGAGTCTAAGACCAGGGATATCTTAAGAGTGAAAACTGAGTACCACACCAGATATTAATCCTGTAGATTAATATTTACTTACAAAACTGTTTTTGAATACCTACCAAACCCTTAGCTTCTTAGTGGTGTTTATGGAGTACTTATTAGCAAGAAAAAATTTTATATTCAGTGATATATTTTAAAGATGGGGTCACATTCTTACCTGGAGATTTGATGACCAGCATAGAGGAGTAGGGCAGTCAAAAAATAGAGATAAAGCTGAACCAGGTGCTGCCTGGGCAAGGTGAGCAGCACAACACTTAAGATATAACCTGTAACAGATATTGAGAGAGAGATATAAATAAAATATTAATCTTCTTTAGAATCCCAATGAATTAAACGAATAGAAAAAGCTTGAAATAAATTATTTTCCAAGTAGTTTTCAACAAGTTTGGAAGTTTTCTATTTCACTACAACAGTAAATTGAGCACAATATCACTACAGCCTTGTCTGCTGAGTATATAAAGCATTTTCACTTCTTTCGTAGATTTTTCTACATTCAAGTCAAATATATCCCACAAAGGTGCGACCTGATTCATCAACTACCTCTCCATGAAGTCTACTCATTTGTTTTACCCAAATTCTCTTATCCTTTCTAATCTCAGAGGAAGGTCAGGGTTTCTTTTGAGTGGAAGGGAAAGGGAGTTTGTTGAGGTTTTGTAAATTGTAGGTAGTAAAGGGGGAAATGAATGGTTGGTTAAGTCTGAACAGCCCATAAAAGATGAATGACTCTTTACCAGACTAGGGAGAAAGGAGAAATTCTCCAGGGAAAGAGAAGAGCAGATACAACAATCATACAAACACAAAGGACACTTTCAGGAGACAGTAAATTCTCTAAGCTAGAGTAGAATTTGGTGCTACCAAAAAGCACACTGGGAAATGAAGCTTAGAACTGGAGGCCTCAAAATAATGCCTTGTATATAATAATCAAGAGTGTAGACTGGACTAATGGCTCTCCAATTATTTAGATACACATTTAGATACATTTAGATAAATTCAGCCACATTTTTAAAAAAAGATGTTTGCAAGTCAACATATCAAAAATCAAATCAGAGAACTGAAAGTAGAAAAAATATTTTCAGGGCTGGCACTGTGGCGCACTAGGTTAATCCTCCACCTACGGCGCCGGCATCCCGTATGGGCACCAGTTCTAGTTCTGGTTGTTTCTCTTCCAGTCCAGCTCTCTGCTGTGGTCTGGGATAGCAGCAGAAGATGGCCCAAGGGCTTGGGCCCCTGCACCCGCATGGGAGACTAGGAAGAAGCACCTGGCTTCTGGCTTCGGATCGGCACAGCTCCAGCCATTGCGGCCATTTGGGGAGTGAACCAATGGAAGGAAGACCTTTCTCTCTGTCTCTCTCTCTCTCACTGTCTGTAACTCTACCTGTCAAATAAACAAAATCTTTTTAAAAAATATTTTCAATTCATAATGAAGGGTTAATTTCCCTAATGTAAACCAAACTCCCACAAACTGTTAAGAAAAAGCTGGGGCCAGCACTCTGGCATAGCAGGTAATGCCACCGCCTGCAGAGGCAGCATCCCATATGGGTGCTGGTTCAAGTCCCAGTTGCTCCATTTCCAATCTAGCTCCCTGCTAATGCGACTGGGAAAGCAAAAAGGATGGCCCAAGTCCTTGGGCCCCTGCACCCTCGCGGGAGACCTAGAAGAAGCTCCTGACTCCTGGCGCTGGATCAGCTCCGCTCCAACTGTTGCAGCCATTTGGGGAGTGAACCAGCACATGGAAGACCTCTCTCTCTTATCTTTTTTTCTCTTTAATTTGGTCTTTCAAATAAATAAAATAAATCTTTTTAAAAAAGAAAAGGCTAACAATCCCATAAAAATTGGGCACGAGACACGAACTGACAATTCTTATAAGAAATAAATTTTTGTTAAGATAGAATTAAGTTCAATCTGGCTCAAAAAAGAGAATCAAATCACAACTACACCAAGTAAAATAAAATTACTGTTTCTCCTACTGGAAATACAGAAGTTTGATAACACGCTGTTTTGAAAAGGATGTAGGATTGCTAGAATACTCAAACACTGTAAAGGTACAAAATGATGAAACCCTATTAAGAATAATATCTATCAACATTACAAATGTATATATACTCTCTAACCTGTCCATTTCATTCCTAGTAATTTAAGATTATATTTGCATCTGCTGAAATTATGGCTATATAAAGTTATTAAACACAATGCTGTATGAACTACAGCAGAATAAAATTTATCTAAAATATTCACAAATAGATTGTTCAATAAGTTATAGAATATCCATCCAAGGATACATACTATGCCACTCGAAAACAGCTTTGGGGACAAAAAAATAGGAGTCCTTAACATCTAATCAGAGTTTTAAGATTTGACAGAATGGAAAGTGTCAACATTAAAAAACAGAGCACAGGGAAAAAAAACAAAAGTTGTACTTTTGGAATTTATATTTATTAAATAAAAGTTTTCTATAAAAACAACAAAGCATAAAACTTTATTTCATGAATATCTAAAAGCAACAGTTATGGCTCTATAGAACATAAACAAACACAAATCAGGGTTCAGAACTGTGTACATTAGGCTGACAATTGAACAAAAAGGGGAAACATTTACTTATATACACATAAAATATCTCCAGAATTACATATAAGGAAAACACAGTAGCTACTTATTGGGACTCAGAGTGAGAACTTAGTGGGCAAGGAACAAAGAAAGAAGGGAGGTACCTTTCACTATATACTTTCTTATACTTTTTCATTTTTAAACATAAGTATATTACCAGTTTCAAAAATTAAAAAATTAGTAAATGAACTTTAGCATAAAATTCTGCAAACTGGATCATTACACCAATAATACATAATATCTGACAGAGGTTACTCCAACTAAAATATGTTCAAGCTGAAAATATCCACTCTTGTAATCACTGAGCTTCCTCTCCTGAGGCATGTAATGAGTATATTTAAGAAGGCTCAGCTGAGATCCCAAAGTGATAGGCCAGAAAAGATGAACTTCAACGGTACTAGAACCCACTCAATTTCTAATGTTTCTGGCTGTTGGGCAGCTGTTCTTTTAGTAAATATTCCAATTTGTTCAGAAATAATATATGATAAGTATGTTTTTTAAACCACAGGGTGAATTACTTTGCTGATGAAGCTAAAAGTCTTAGCCAAGTACCCAATTGTTCTACAACTGACTGGAATTACTTTCCATAAATTGGCTAACATAGAAAGCCTTTAATAAAGGGCTGAGAATTATAGTGTTTTGCAATATAAAGGAACCTTCTCATTTCACAGACTTTCCCAAGTTAGTACCAGCTACAAGAGATGAGCTTATTGAGCCCAGATGTTTTGCTGCTTGTGCAGTGTCTTTCCTACAATACCACTCTTCTCACAGTGGCTGCCTGGTGCTCTCTTAGAGCCGCAGAGGGTTCTCAAGGCTAAAATGGGGAACCCAGAAAGTCCTCCTCTAGATTAAAATACTTCCCACAGAGACAGGACAAAACTCCATAGTTTTCTATGAAAAATATGCTTCATTATGGGCAACTTTAAGTAAAATATTATTAATAAACACTATAAAACACCATTTGAGCTATGACTGGAATTACACAATAGCAATGATAAAAATATATTGTGACACACACAAATACAAAATAAAAATTAACCTAAAACTTATGATCATGACTTTTATTCAAGATTAATTAAATCTGTCTCATGCCTGTATTTCCTTGATCTCTCACCATTACTTTTTTCCAGATATAAAATTTTATTACAAAGTAACAGTAATTTTAAAAAATATGTTGATGTAGATAGTTCAGTACAGCAGAAGACAAAATCCAGCAATACATCCATGTTGTCATTAGAGTTTGGGTTCATATTAATGGCAGCATTACAAATCACTGTGGTAGAACATAAGGGAAAAAATATCAAGTGAAATCCCTACCTCACACTGCACTTTTTTTTTAAAAATTGGTTGCTTATTAAGCTTTTATTTTTATTTTAAGATTTATTTGAAAATCAGTTACAGGGGCCTGGCACTGTGGCACAGCAGGTTAAAGCCCTGGCCTGAAGCGTAGGTATCCCATATGGCAGCTGGTTCTAGTCCCAGCTGCTCCTCTTCCGATCCAGCTCTCTGCTATGGCCTGGGAAAGCAGTAGAAGATGGCCGAAGTCCTTGGGCCCCTGCACCTACATGGGAGACCCAGAGGAAGCTCCTTGCTCCTGGCTTTGGATCAGCACAGCTCGGGCTGTTGCAGCCACCAGGGGAGTGAACCAGCTGATGGAAGGTCTCTCCCTCTGTTTCTACCTCTCTCCGTAACTCTTTCAAATAAATCTTAAAAAAAAAAAAAAATAAATAAAAAATCAGAGTTACAGAGAAAGAGAGAGATCTTCCATTCACTGGTTTATTCTCTCCAGATGGCCGCAACTGGCAGCGCTGGGTCAGATTGGAGCCAGCAGCCTAGGTCTCCTACTTAGGTGGCAGGGGCCCAAACACCTGGGCCATATTCCATTGCTTTCCAATCGAATTAGCAGGGAGTGGGATCAGAAGTGGAGCAGCCAAGACACAAACCAGCACCCACACAGAACAATGTCACCACAAGTGGCAGCTTTACCCTCTACACCACAACTCTGATCCCTCACACTACACTTCAAAATCAACTCCAAATGAATTAATAAACATAACATTGAAAGATATAATATGACTCAGAAAGACAAATACTGCATGTTATCCCTTATATGCGGGAACTAAAATTTTAAAAAGAAACAACCAAAAAAAGAAACATCTTTTTTTTATGAGTATTGCTGCAAATATACTTTTGTAAAACTGCTTTATACCTTTGTCAAACCAACAGTTAAGAATGTTGTGCTACTATAGTTTCAATACTCACCATTACTTTTACTAGTAAGCTCAAGGCATAATACCATTCTAGGAGTACTTTTTAAAAAAGAAAATATTTTAGTACCATTCCCACATTTCATTTCATTGAAATGAACACTTGATCTTCAACTGATTGTTTTCTAAAGATTTAATTATTTATTTGAAAGGCAGAGTGACAGAGAAGCAGAGGCAGAGGCAGAGAAACAAAGGTTCACTCCCCATATGGCCACAACAGCTGGAGCTGGGCGGATCCAAAGCCAGGAGCCAGGAGCTTCTTCCAGGTCTTCCATGTGAGTGCAGGGGTCCAAGGTCTTGGGCCATTTTCCACTGCTTCCCCAGGCCAGAGCAGGGAGATGGATTGGAAGTGGAGCAGCTGGGACTCAAACCAGCGCCCATATAAGATGCTGGCACTGCAGACTGTGGCTTTTACCCACTATGCCGCAGGACTGACTCCTCAAGTAATATTAATGTTTTAGTTTTCTCAGAAATAATAAAGAATATTGCATTTCAAAGACCTTACCTTCTGGGACAGGCATGTAGCATGCTGGTTAAACTGCCAGTTGCGATGCCTGCATCCTATCTCAAAATGCCTGGATTCAAGTCCTGACTCCACTCTCAAATGTAGCTTTTAGCTGATGCACATCCTGGGAGGCCCTGGTGACAGCTTGAGAAGTTGGGTCCCTGCCACTCACATGGGAGACCTGGATTAAGTTCCTGGCTCTCAGCTTCAATTTGGCTCAGGCCCAGCAACTGTGGGCCATTGGGGAGTCAATCAGTGGATAGGAGCTTGCTCTCTCTTGGCTGCTCAAAGACAACAACAAATTTCTGAATTACCACCAAATTCCAAAATAAGGAAAAATTAGAGGAGGCCAAATGTCTGAAAAAGAATTTCTCATTACTTACATTTTATCATATTAAAACTCAAAAATGTTTTCTTCTGTCTTCCAATTTTACCCAGTAAAATAAATCTCAGACCGCCTGCCATACTCTAGTTCTAATAATTCAATGCAAGGATAAGACAAAATAAAACAATCAAGACTCACAAACATTCACCAATGATTATATCACTGTGATCTATAACTGAACTTCATTAACCACAATTCAAAACATACAAAGACAAATTGGAATGTTAACTCTAAGGTTAGAAAATACGATGTAGCCACTTACCTACATAATGCATATTAAGAGCCAAATACTTATATTGGAAAAGGGGGTTGTTGCTGAGGCTACTTCTTTGGATCTGCTGGAAAAAGGAGCTGACATCCCATCGGTATAGGACATCCAACAGCATGATGCTCGGCACCCTTAGGGCCACATTCAGCACTGCCTCCAGTTTCTCTTTTGCAGCCATTGTTTTGTTTTTGTTTTTGTTATTTCCCTCTTGGAGCAGACCTAAAATTCAGAAGATACAACATGTAAAAATAAGTCAATATAAATAGCTCTCAGATATCCCCTTATAAATCTAATGGGCTGGCCATATACTATACAAAAACTGTTAGAGTGTATAAAACTCCTTAGCAATATATCTTATTTTTAGGTATTGATAAAATGAGCTTTGCAATGTTTTCACAATAATACTTTCAGGTCTATTCAACTTTATGATTCTGATTAAACGTTCAAGTCTTAAATTTTATTTTAAAAGGGCCATCAGCTTCAAATATAGCCACTTAGCAACCAAACATCTTGTAAGAATACTGTACTATTGCCCAATTTATTCAAAAAGAAAAATTCACTCCTATAAAATTGCTTGAGATATATGTGACTCTCGAAAAAGAAGGCAAATCTTAAATATTCACTATATTAAAAACCTGAGCTATTCAATAAAAATTTGGTGAAATGCAGCATCTTATAGTCTATCCTTTTCCTTATTCACTTACAATCAAAACTAAACTACTAAATTTACAATCCAGAGAACTCATAATGTAGACAAAGGTGGAGGAGACATCACTTGCAATGTTATTACTTTGAATTATTAAACTTAGTCTAGAATTCCCATAAGTTGCTTTCAAAGTGGGAAAATAATGCTCATCAAATTCTTCCGTTGATATGCAGAAATGCAGACACCGCAAGAAGCCAGGCACTGAGTCTGTAAGATCTCTGCTTATATGTTAATTACAACAAAAAAGAAAAAAAAAAAAAGCAAAGAGGAAGGAAGGGAATGAAAGGCAGTTACCAGGAACTCCTGGATAATCCACCACTTAAAAGGATAATTCAATGAAATACTGCTTCATATGGTAGAGCTGCAAACTAACCCGAGGAACAGGGCAAACTTAAGTGGGTAAACACTTAGAATAAAGATACTTCTAGACAGCTCACTCTGACAATTTCCTTTTAAGAATTTTGCTGAGAAAGCTAAACACACTGCTAGCTTTAGCAGTAATTTCAGACATTATGGGACAAACGAAAACATTTATTTCTGAAGAATATTATAATGACAGATTGCTAGCCTATGGTTAAAAATGTCAGTATTTCCATCTTACCCTCCAATTTTCATAGCTTCCTAAATGAGACAGTTAAAAGTCAAAGGCAACTCAAGCAAGCACTCTGTTAACCCAAGTTTTTCAGTGATCACGTATCAACCATCATGATAACCCAAATGCTGTTTTCTTGTCAGTAATCAGAATTAGCATTTTTATAAATCCTGTAATTCTGATTATCTTAAATGAACAAGATTATTTAAATAATCTTCCTACAAAAGAAAAAAAAATTTTAAAAATCAAAACCAAAGAGTTCTGTCCTATGGAGGGAAAGCACTAAAAAACCATTCAGGAAACTCAACTAAATGTCTCAAAGTTCTTGATATTATAGAACCCTATATCTGTGCGTTCCACATTTCAGATTCAACCAACCTTGAATTGAAAATATTAGGGAAAAAAAGAAGTCTGTACTAAACATGTACAGAATCCTTCTTGTCACTATTCCCTAATAATACAATATAACTATTCATACATTATTACATCCTATTGGTATTATAAATCATCTAGAGATTCTTTAACGTATACAGTAGAGTATAGGTAAATACTATGCCCTTTTTTATAAGATACTTGAGCCAACGCAGAGTTCGGAATTCATGAGTTGGTGCTGGGGGTATACCTTGCAATCAATTCCTCGAGGACACTGAGAGATGTTAATATTTAAAAGAAAAAAATAAACAATCATACTGAGAAGAAATACACTGCAAAAGTCACAGCAACGTCCTTTCAACAGTCTTCTTTTTCCGTTTGCCAAGTTTTCTAGAGTATTTGTGCATTAGTTTATCACGCTGGTAAAAAGAATAATACACCTAAGACATCTAGATGACTTCAGGAAATAACTACTTAGTCTCGTGGTCAAATGGATAACTCAATGCTCTCTGGAGAATTTATTTTAAAGTATACGAACAATAGATTTTTCTTCTAAATTTCCAGCCACATCTAAAAATCACCATCTACTGAGATGACAAGATCACTAACAGGCTTTACACTGCAATGGAAAAGTCACTATTGCTCCCAATTGTAGAATCCAAAATAAACCACTGCACTTTTGTTTTTAAGTAACAAAGGTGGGGAAACAGTTCTATGTTAATATGTGCAGTCTATATTTATTTCATCTGACTTGGACACTTCCTCTGTTTTTAATGTTTCGCTATTTTTAAATGTACCCATTTTCACCATTTATTGTAGCTCTTACAGGGATACAGAAAACATTTTCCAAATATCCAATCCTGCATTAGAAATCAAAGGGAAAAATAAAATCTCCCTAATCCTCACAGAGGATCATCTGAATTACGAAAGAAGGCCATCACTAGAATGACATGTTCCCCCTTAATTTCTGCTCACAACTCCTGCCTGAGATATATAACAAGAATCATCAGAAAATCTTGGGCCCCAAAGCTGTCAATACAGAAGAATATCTGAGAAGATGATCCCTGGGGCTGTTGCTGTGGCATAGTGGGTAAAGCCTTCAGCTGCAGAGCAGGTTCGAGTCCGGGCTGCTCTTCTGATCCAGCTCTCTGCTATGGCCTGGGAAAGCAGTAGAAGATGGCCCAAGTCCTTGGCCACCTGCACCTGCATGGGAGACAGAGGAAACTCTAGGCTCCTGGCTCCTGGCTTGAATCAGCCCAACTCTGGCTATTGCGACCATTTGGGAAGTGAAGCAGCATGTTCAAGACCTCTCTCTCTCTCTCCTCTCTCTCTTTCTGCCTCTCTGTAACTCTGCCTTTCAGATAAATAAATACATCTTTTTTTCTTTTTTTTTTTAAAGGACAATCCTCAAACTCAACAGTATGCTCAACTCAAGATTCAAATGTTTTAGGAAGGACCATGGATAGAATGAAGCTTGATGAATCTATTGCTTACTCAATGCCTTCCTTTTTTTTTTTTTTTTTTAAAAGATTTATTCCATCTACTTGAAAGACAGAGAGAGAGAGAACAAGAGAGTTCCTCCACCTGCTAGTTAACTCCCCAAACGGTCGCAACAGCCAGAGCTGAGCTGATTCAAGTCAGGAGCCAGGAGCCTAGAGCCTCCTCTGTCTCCCATGCAGGTACAGGGGCCCTAGCACTTCAGCCATCCTTTGCTGCTTTCCCAGGCACCTTAGCAGGGATCTGGATCAGAAGAGCAGCCAGGACTCAAATCAGTGCCCATATGGGATGGCAGTGCTGCTACTCCATATTTCTGTGCATGAGTGATATTTTGACAAGATATTGGCAAGCTAGCCACATAAAAAAACTTAAGAGGCAAGTCAAAGAGACCAAACACATTTTTCAAACTTTATAATTTTGAAACTTTCTAGAGTAGAAGTACATAAGACAGGTGGTGACCATTATAAATAAATCCTGTACGCTAGTGTACACTCACACAGCACTAAACCAACATGTAAACAAAACTGTGAATTATTTATCTTGTTTACAGATACCTGAAATAATTCAAATATGCCAAATCATTGTATTATACTAACACGAATGAAAAAATGGAGGTTTCTCCCCTGAAGTAAAGACATTGTACCTCCGTAATGTTTGGTTCAAACAGAATTTACCTTTTTCTAAGATTTATTGTCAGACGGGCAATGGAGCACATTCTAAATTCAGAAAGTGCTCAAAATTCTCTAAAAAAAAAAAAAAAAAAAAAAAAAACACCCAACAATATCAAATCATCCTAGGAAAAGAACAAGAGTGTGAAGAAAATTTAAAGATCTGACACACCTAAAGCCAAATATATAAATTTCCTGCACTGTTTTACTTTTCCATGCAACATCTTAAAATTTTTTTCTTGAACTGCAAAAACAAATGAGAAAGTAAAATTCCAACGTGATGTCTCTGCAAATAATGTAAACTAACTATGACTCAAAGTTAAAGATGCTTTACATAGTAAAACAGCTTTAAAAATGGCATTTCTTTCCAAAAACCACAGAAGTTCAACAAATAGTAAAACAAGACATAGAAAACTGCAATATATACCTTTCTCAGGCTTGGAATGGGTACTTCAGACAAGTATACAGATACTATGTTGCACAGTGTACCATTCATATTTGTGGGTTAGCAAACATAGGAAGCGTCATTTTACACTTCCCTGAAAACACAGCATCTTGGTTTTAAATATAAAAAAAATCATCCTGAACAGTAAGAATAACATAGGTTTTTAAAGTGTTAGCTGGTCTCTGTTGAAGAACTATGTTTAATAAGACATTAAAAAAGTACTCACACTTCCTGAACTCCCTTTTAAAAAAGCAAAGCAAAAATAAGAATGACACATGAGTCAATTTAAAACTGTATGGAACAATATTTATATAGTAAGTTACAGCTGAAAGTTTCTGCACTTTTTACCCATCACCATCACAACAAAAATATCATCGTTAATCTCCTTTTTCACCATCAGTTTACATAATACCAAATTCTACCATCAACCAAAACTGACCTTAAGGAAGCCAGATTTTCTGATTGTCCTTCGGTTAGGACAGTCAAGCCCTGGAAACAGGAGAACACAAAATCCCAAGTAAACTCAGCTCAGAACTGCGATACCAGGAAAGAAAACGCACCTCTTACATAAGCGCTGGCACGTTTTAAATATAGCTGGTCCTCCCCACTCCCACGCCTGGCTCGCTAACTTTGTATGTACCTGAGCTCCACATCAACTACCTGGAATTCTGCGGTTCCACATCATCTCCACAACCGCCAAGACAGAGTCCACAAGGGCCGGCTCTCAACAACGCTACCTCTGCCATTGGGCGCTCAGCCTGGCTCACGACTGCAGCACAGACAGCTCATCCTTTTGGGCATGATTCAAGAGTCAGAATTGCACACTCCGTATTTTAAAAATGAGAAAGACACACAGTCCTCTCCTTTCCTTTCCGACTAGTTTCCTGTTTACTGCAGACTGCGATGCAAAGCCATCCATTAATCTTTGATGCCTTCTCACTGCAAAGGCCCCTTCCTCTCTCCCCGCACCTCCTCCCCCACGCCTGCTGATCTCAGATGCGTTTGAACTCTAGTAACCCCAACCCGCTCGCAGCAAGCAGGCAGCGCGGCGCAGCAAGCAGCCGCCCGGGGGCTAGGGGATTACGTTCAGCAAAAACTCTGCCAGGAGAGAGGCCCCGGAGCTCCCCTCCCGCCTAGCCAAGGGTGCCGGCTCCGGCGCGCCACGCACCAAAAGGCTAGCCAAGAAAGATGTGGGCGAAGTTCACCGTTCCGGAACAGAAAAGAGACTCACTCCACAGCGGGAGGGAAGAGGGGGTCTCAGGGAGGGGGTGGGGGTCCTCAAGTGAGGACAGCAGAACTGGAAGGGGAGGCACAGGAATGGCACACGGGAGAGGAAACCGCGAGGACAAAAAGAAGGGATGAGCAGCGAGTCCTCTGGCTGTCAGGAGGGACTGACGGGCGGGATGCGGCACGACGGGTCCTCGTTCGGAGAAGCGCTTGGCAGGCCGGTCCGCGCCCCTAAACCGCCGCACGCCACAGCAAAGTGGGGAGGCTTAGTCTGAAGCTGCGTAGACCCAACAAGGGGAGCCGAGAGGCGAGAGGGAGGAAAGCCTGGGAGCCAAGTGGACAAAGCCACAAAAGCGGCAAAGTTGGGTAGGAAAATTGGCGAGCAGAGGCTGGAAAGAGGCTCGAAGGGGGCCTTCAAGTTGGGCGCTCGGGGGGCGAGCCGCGAGTAAGGGCATCTTAGGAATGTGCGGGGCATCCCCAGGCCCCGGAGAGAGGGCGGGATGGGAGGGCGGGGAAGTGGCGGCGGAGGCCAGGCCCGGGAACGGGAGAAGGGGGCTCTGTGCAGGGCCCCGGGAGCGAGGCGCACACTGAGGGGCTCCCGGGGGGCCGCAAGAGGGGCTGGGGGGTGGAAGGAGGGGCTGATGCGGATGCAGAAGGATGCGGACTCGGCTGAGGCAGGGGAGAAGAGGAGGGGGGAGGCGGACAGGAGAGAGGGGCCAGGAGGAGTAGGGGTGGGGGAGGGGAGCGAGGACGTGGGAAGAGGATGAGGGGCGCAGGGATGGAAAGGGGCCGGCCGGGCGGCGCGGTCACCTCGGGCTGCGGCCTCCCTCCCGGCGGCGCGGCGCTGCGGGCGGACGGGCGGGCTCCGCAACTCCCCGGCTCTCTCGCCCGCCTCCCGTTCTCCTCGGACGGCGGCGGCGGCGGCGGCGGCGGGGGCCGGGACGGTGCGGCTCACAGCGGCGGCTCCTCCGCGCCAGGCCTTGGTTGTTGCGTCTTGGGAGGTGGAGGCAGCGGCGGCGGCAGCGGCCCGACCCGTGCGGTCACCATCGTCCGCGGAGGCAGGCGCTCGCGGGCCGAGCCCCTCAGCAGCCGGCGGCGGCGGCGGCGGCCATGGCCTCCTGGGCTCGCTCTCCTCCCGCCCCCGGCGCTCTGCGGCGGCCGGGCCCGGCTCCCGCGCTCTGCGCTTGCGCGCGGCCAGGCCAGCGCGGCGCGCCCCGCCCCCGCCCCGCGCGCGCCCGCGTTCACTCACAATCGCACCCGCCGGTGCTTCCCTCGCTGCCCGCGGTACGTGGGCGGGAGACACAAGCCTCGCGCTGCCCTCACAGCCGCTCGGCGTTTAGGGAGACGCGTGCCGGGGCGACACCTGTCCGCGTACTGTGACACTCGCCATTCTGACACACGTGCTCTCGCACGCTCCCCAACACCCCCAGCCGCGCGCGCTCACACCCACACTCACCTGCAGGGACCACGTGGGAGACTTTGAGGGGCAGGTCCTGTCCCCCGTGCGTTCGCCGTGGCAGTGTTGCGACAATTTTGTCAGCTCCCTCACCGAATGGACTACACTAGCATCTTCGTGGCGTCAGGGGCCGGCACCGAGTGGGCTCCGACCTCCGTGGAATAAGTGAGTGGACGAAGGCCTTGGCTGGAATGCGTGTCTTTACATTTTTTGATCGCTTTGTTTGGTTCGCAGAATCTTACTGTAGTATGAAATGAAGAGACGCTTGCAGGTTTCTCTGGTTTTTGGGTCTGAGGTCCAAAAAGCGCGGAGGAAACCTATTCGCTGAGGCTGTTCTCTGGCACTGATGCCCTTCCTACTTTAATGTCCATGGTAGCACCTTTTAGTGCCGGCGCTGTTCCCCACAATGCGTAGCCTGAAGCATGCGTGTGCCCAGGACGATTTGACAATGTCAGTCTTGTGGGCCTTGGCAGGACTTCTCATTCCCAGCCCCATCGGCCTGCCTCTCCAGGACCTTTCACAGCCACGACCTTCATTTAGGCCACTACTGCAGTCCAAATCCCTACCCTGCTCCTTGCCTTCTGTTTGGTTAGCTCCCCGGGGAGCCAGTTGCCATTAGAAACTGGTCTGGCCTTTGATGTCCACAGTGCTTCTGCACACAAAAGACACACACCCAGTCATGGGTAAGGTGTTGCAATTGTGCTGACTGGTGTATTCTGAAACTGGGAAGCCTCAGCTTCCGTCTGTACAAGTGAAATTAGTATGAGCTTGGTATCTGTGTTGAGAGCCTTTCTTGGAAATGCCTCTGTCCTCTGTGGTGTTTTGTGTTTGTTTTATTTAAATAGCAATGAGACAGAGAGATCTTCCATCCACTGGTTCACTCCCACAATGCCCACAGCAGCCAGGGCTGGCCCAAGCTAAATCTGGAAGCCTGGAATTCAATGCAGTCTCCCACCTCAGTGACTTCCCAGGACCTGACTACTACCTAGGGTGAGCATTAGCAGGAGGTTGGAATTTGAAGCAGAGCCAGGACTCAATCCAAGGCTCTCCAGCAGGCGATGTTGGCATCTCAAGTGACAACTTATCTGCTGTCCAAATGCCCACCCCAGGGCTCTGCACTTTAAATGACATACCCCCTGATTCTGAACACTTTGCATCTGGCTAAAGTTGTAGAAGTAAGTTCTATATTTAGAATATGTGATCCCTGCAACCACAGTTAGCATAACTTGTTTTCCATTAGTTTGATAGCACTGTAGAAATAAAGTTTTAAAAATTCCAAGGGATTGTGTTTATAATTCTCTCTATGCACTTTTCATTCAGATGCATTTAGGTTGCTTTAGGATAATGATTAAGCCTGTCCCATCCCAGGAAGGCAGTTTTATGACTCTCTTTATGTGTCCTGGTAAGTAAGAAATTACAGAGGCTACAAGACTTATGACTAGGATAGGAAGCCGCCTAAGATAGCAAGGCTCTATCCCTTGGTTTTCTCCCTGTTTTAACAGTTTAATTACTGACTTGGCCAAGAACACTGCGACAAAAGATTGCAAAGTCAAATATACGTAAAATCGCATTCTAATGGGATTCATTTATTTATCTTGGATAAACTACAGAATCTTGAAAATAGTACTTAGGTATTGTTACCAGATTTGTGTTTTATTTGAATGGCAAAGAGGTCTACCTCATGTCTCACCTTTATTTTTTTGAAAAGGGTGAAAGATGGCTTCAAAGCCATAAATAGAATCCTCACTGTAAGTACTCTAGACTTGTCAAAGCAGGAAAAAAGTCACATGTCCTTTTACCTTTGAATTTGTAGCAGCTGCCTGTAAATGCTGAAGTTCAAAACAAGTAAATTACTCTGGTAATGAAAGGGTTACTACTGTTATAGTGCTGCTAATCCAGTTCTGGGAAAGCTCCACCTTGCCAGAAGCAGGGAACTAAAGAAAACCAAAAGAAGAACCCAACTGGAATGGGAGAGAGGGCAACTCAGATACAAGGATATTTAAAAAACTACCTGGAGTGAATCAGCAGGTGGAAGACCTCTCTCTCTTTCTCTCTCTTCCCTCAGCCTGTCAAATAAATTATTAAATATTGTTTTAAAAAGTTCATGGGACATATAAAAGATTTATTGTGTGTATTGTGGTGAGAAAAAAATTGAGAATCCTTACACCTTGAGAAGTGTTTAAAAAGTTCTTGGCAATGTGTATTATGGAAAAACTTCATGCATTTAAAAAAATTCTTACATCAAAGTCAACATGCTTTAATTCCTTTTTCCATGAACTTTTTGAAGTTCCCGTTCAAATGAGAGCAATCACAATGTAGAGGAACTTGGGTGCTTCCTAGAGGCACCCAAGCCCACCTGAATCAGGAAAAGCCAGGCACTGACCCTATCATGAGTACCGGAATAAACTTAAGGAAATGCCCAAATGCCAGTTTAGTCATAAAAGGAACTAAGTTGAGGGTGCTAGAAGAAGCAGCGTGTTTATGACTGCGGAATGCCAGATCGTTCTGGAGTCTAAAGGTTATTGTCTTTCTTCAAAGTGTATCAGGCATGAAGGAGGGAGTCAGTGCAATTTGAAAGCCCGTATATGTGTTGCAGTTCTAGCTGTTCCACAGTTCCCGAAGCTCTTATAGACCCGGCCATTGCTAATAATCGCATGGAAACAGCCTTTTGTTTCAAATCTGCAGAATGCTGATGGCCAGTTCACTGTGCTCTGCCTTCTAGATCCAGAGATGAGATCTCGTATAACATATGTTTTACATTATGAAGCCAAAGTCCAAAGAACTTGTGTAACCAATATTGGAAATAAAATCGAAAGGAATTTTTTTATGCATTCATTCATTCACATGCTTTTATTTGTTCCTAGCTTTCAAGTTATCTCTCTCTTGTTTAAAAAAACAAACTGGATATTCAAAATTGTCCAATTCAGTCATCAACTTTCTTGATCAGAAAAGTCCAAATGATATGTAGAATCACATTCAACCTGGCTACTTCTGCAGTGTGATTTTAAAAGCCTATTCTACTAGGAAAACTGTAGTCAGTTAGGCAAAATAGAGCAGTAAAGAGAAATTCACTTTTTTTCTGGATTAATTCATATACCATATAATCCACCTGTATTAAATGCAGTGGTTTTTAGTATATTCATAGAGTTGTTCCACTATAATCGTGATCATTTTAGAACATTTTGCTGTAAGTGCTTCCCACCAAAAACCTCATCCTTTCTAACTCATATCAGTTAGCAGTCACTCCCCTTTTTCCCTAGTCCTAAGCAACCACTAATATTTCTGTCTCCATAGATTTGCCTATTCCAGATATGACATATAAATAGAACCATACAATATGTAGTCTTTTGTGTCTGGCTTATTTCATTTAGCAAGTTTCCAGCTTCCATCTATGTTGTAATATGTGTTGATACTTAATTTTTCTTGTCAAATAAAATTGTATTGTGTGGACATATCACATCTTGTGATGGACATTTGGATTATTTATACTTTTGACTCTTATGAATAATGCTGCTATGAACTTTTGTGTTTGTGTATTGTTGTGTGTTGTTTGTGTGTTGTGTATTGTTGTGGCTCCCCCTCCCTCCATGGAAGTCTTTTGAGTCCACAAACTCCGCCAGTATTTAGAAAGGGCCATAAGCAAAGTGGAAGTTCTCTCCTCCCTTCAGAGAAAAGTACCTCCTTCTTTAATGGCCCCTTCTTTCCACTGGGATCTCACTCACAGAGATCCTTTATGTAGGTCATTTTTTTGCCACAGTGTCTTGGCTTTCCATGCCTGAAATGCTCTCATGGGCTTTTCAGACAGACCGGAATGCCTTAAGGGTTGATTCTGAGGTCAGAGTGCTGTTTAGGGCATTTTTCATTCTATGAGTCTGCAGTGTGGCCTGCTTCCCATATTGGATCATTCTCTCCTTTTTAATTCTATTTATTGTTATTAGCAGACACTTGGTCTTATTTATGTGATCCCTTTGATGCTTATTCCTATCAATATGATCAGTTACACACTTAAAATGATCACTTTAACTAGTAAGATGGCATTAGTACCACCCAGCCTAATGGGATTTGGAGTCCCATGGTTAAGTTTTTAGCTTTACCCTTAGGGCTAAGTCCATGGGAACATGTGCTGAACTATACATCTCCTCCCTCTCTTATTCCCACTCTTATTTTTTACTGGGATCAATTTTCAATTAGATTTAAACATCTATGAATAATTCTGTGTTAAGTGAAGAGTTCAACTAGTGGTATTAAGTAGAAAAAGAAAATGGTAAAAAAAGAAAATAATAAACTGTTTCTTGACAGTCAAGACAACAGCTGATCAAGTCATTGCTTCTCATAGTGTCAATTTCACTAAAACAGGTTTCCTTTTAGGTGTTCAGTTAGTTTTCACAGATCAGGGAGAACATATATTTGTCCCTTTGGGACTGGCTTATTTCACTAGGTATGATGTTTTCCAGATTCCATCCAAAAAATGGAATTCTTAATCTCTAATGCATATTCCACATTCCACTACATCTCCCTTTCTCATGTGTAAGTATTAGACTCAGGAACCTGCAAAACCCTACTAATGATCATTTAAAATTAGTAGGTATTTGGTGCAACAGCTAAGACACAACTTGAGATACCCACATCCTACTTTGGGGTGTCTGGATTTGAGTCCAGGCTCTGCTCCTCATTCGAGCTTCCTACTATTGTTCACCCTGGGAGGCAGCAGATGATGGCATAAGTGGTTGAATCCCTACCACTCAGATTGAGTTCACCAGCTCCCAATATTATGTCTTTCTGCCTTTCAAATAAGTAAAAATTTTTTTTAAAAAATTGATGTACAGAAGCTTTTCAAAAAATTTTTAAAAATTTAAGTGCCTCTTTTAAAAAACATTTTTATAAAAGACCAAATAAAAAATGAAAGGTGTTTCTTTCTGTGTGTGTGTTTGTGTGTGTATGAGAGAGAGAGAGAGAGAGAGAGATGTGTATGTGATGTTTCTCCCAAAATATAGTAAAGAGGTCCATGTAATTGACTTAAAGGAAATTAAATAAATAAATATAAACACTTAAATCAATACAAGCATATGTGTGTGTGTGTGTGTGTGTGTGTGTAGCTGTCTGTATACACACACACCTAAAAAAAAAAAAAAAACCTGTATTTGCTAGTTAAACAAGTTTGTTTTCTCCTAGGTGAATAAGGCATTGAAGCTGTGGGTCTAGCTAGGAGCAGAATTGCACAATGAAAGTGCATATCAGCAATGAAAGTCAAGAGAGAAAAGGAAAAAAATAAAACGTTTGACTTTTTGCTTTTTTGTCTCTGGCTCTGTGATAATTTTGATTCTTGCTTGATTTGTTAATGGACTGATATTGTGGGGCTCACTGCTGGACCCATTAAGTTTTTGCACATATCTTGCTGTGAGCTTGTGTTTCGTTTTGAGCCCTGGGAGTCTGAGCAGGAGGCCATGATGAGACCTGAGGACATGTGTGTTTGCAAAACACATGGGCCCACAGCTGTTGGGCAGGGTCAGGCCCAGTGTGGTCCCACTTGTCTTCTCTGACCCATCTTTGCCTCTGGGCCATGCTGGGAAGGGCTGGATCCTTCTGGTATTATCTTCACAGCTACCTGTTCTCTGTCCTTGACTCTGCATCTCTTGTGTGTGTCAAGGAGCTAGAGAGGCCCTGCCCTTCCTAAACATCCTGGGACCAAATGAGTGTTCAGGACCCAGGTTGACTTGGGGGTAAGAAGAGAGCCCTGGCAAGGATCCCTTCTTTGTTTAATCACCTAGATATTAATCCCTGAATACTATAGTTTAGTTATACCTATTCCTGAATGTAATATAAATCAAATCCAATGTCATGTATTCTTTTGTGACTGCCTTTTCCACTTACGTTAGATTCAATTGTGTTCTTGTGTGAAACTACAATTCATTCATTCTCATTGCTGTATAGAATTCCATCATGTGAATACAACATTATTTAGTCATTCTAATGTTTAAGAACACTGGGTTCATGCACACCAATGTTCAGTTTGAAGCTATTAGGAGTAATGATGCTATCTAAAGTTTTATACTGTTTTGTACATTTCTGTTGAAGACAATTGTTGACCCACAGGACTGCATGTCTTCAACTTTCTTAGATAACTCTAAGCTGTTTTCCACAGTGTTTGCACCAATTTACATCCTTAATAGCCATCTTTGAGCATTCCTGCTGCTCTAAATCCTACCCTTTAATTGGCATTGTAAATCTTTTCAATTTTACACACTCTAGTGGGATTTCTAACTTGAATTTATCTAATTGATTGTGAGATTGAGTACTTTTTCATCTATTTGTTGGTCTTTTAGATTTCCTCTTTTGTAAATTGCTTAAGTCCATTACCCAATTTTCTCCTGAGTTGTTTGTTTTTTTCTTTCTTTTTTACTTTGTTTTGAAATTATTTGTATAATTTGAATGGAGGCAGGAAACTGATATCAAGAGTAGTTGGTACTTAAAATTAGACACTCTGATATGGGATGTGGATACTCCAACTGGTATCTTAACCTTAGTCCAAGAAACTACCCCAATACTTTATGTGTTTCTGCTATTGCTAATAATAGTTGAAATTTTATTTTTATTTTAAATTAGATTGTGAGGATGTAAAATTAATTTTCAGGAGTTCCTGGTCCCAAGAGCTTTTTGTCTCTTAGAGTGTGAGGCAGGCACATACATGGTGTGGGTTGGTTGTGACAGATACAGAAGTAGTGTGAGTTGATTATGATAGAGGTGAGCAAAGGTTGCCATAAAAACACACCTGTGAAGTGGTGTGGATGAGCCCATTCTGTGGTCCATGGGGTGGTGAGAAGGGACAGGCTTTCTTGGTGTTGAAAACTAGAGAAGAGTGAGCTAAATGAGTAAAGGGTGATGCAAAGGCAGAGTTGGAATACCATCTTGGCCGTGAGCCAGATTTCCCTGTAGGCAGAATTTGCAAAGAAATGAGAGAATGTGGGCAAACTAGTTCCAGGTCTTAGGCCCCTTTAACCAGATGGAGTTTATCAAATGACAGGGAAGTGTGAGCAGGAAGAGAATTCGGGAAGAAGCTTTTTTGCAAGAAGCTGTTACTGTCAGTACTGCTAACCCAGCAAGAAGTCATGCTACTTCCTTCCTCTCCAGCCCAGTGGTGATGAGATCTTCCCATGGTTTCATTCACAGAGGCTGAGATGTGTTCCCTGCATTAATTAATTAACATTCAAGGAAAGCCACCAGGTTCTTGCTATAGTTGATTAGTTATAATAAGCTAGCTAGCTTCCATCAGTTGAGATATCAGTAGTAGCAGAGTGCCAGTTATTTAGATTCTAAAAAAAAAAAAGAAAGAAAATAATAATGAGTATGTGTTACACACTGTACAGTGTGGAAGCAACCTTTGCACTTTACCCATCAGGGCCTCTTCTCAGTCATTGCATGAAGGAGTTTCATGAAGTAATTAGAGAATCAGTGATGCTGTGGGCCCTCACTCACCAGGTCTGCTACTTTCTGCTGTAGATCCATATATTCTCTTCAACCAACTGATTGTGTTTTGTGTGTGTGTGTGGTGGTGGTTGTTTCGTTTTGTTTTTACAAAAGGTTGTGCCTTAGGAGAGAAGGAATCAAGTTTGGCCACCTTCCAGATCTAGAGAACTTGAAGGCCACCAACAACATGCCCTGCCTTGACTGGTTTCCACCCAGGTGGAGTCTGATGTAGCTACTGACGCATAAGGAGGATATGAGTAGGAAGGCAGAGCAGAGTCAGCCATGAGCCCTCTTGGATGGAGAGAACTCTTGCTTTTTGAATGGATATTGAGGCATTTAATTAATATTTGACTAGACACATTCTGATTACCAAATCAAGACTGATTTATGACTTAAAGCGAGTAAGACTGCCCATTAATTTAGAGTTCTTGGTATCTAAGTTTCCATTGGAAAGTAGGAGAAAAATTACCACTTCTGAATAAAATGTTAAGGGATAGTGGGTGCCAAAATGTGGTTACGTTCCGATTATATCACAGATCTTTTGAGTTGCCCCCAGAGAGTCAAGTATGTGCAAGAATACTTGTGGTTGGATCTCAGGTTTGTAGAGAGAAGACAAGGAAAGATGAGGTAAACTGCAGTCTGTTCAAGGGCTGCCATGCCACGCCAAGGAGTTTATACTTGAACAAGAAATGGAAATACACAGAGGAGATTTTACAGAAGAGTAATATGTCTTGAGCATTTACTATGTTCCAGGTCCTACACTAGGTGGTTTCTATTAATTATCACATTTAATCCTCCCCCAAAAAACCCTATGAAGTAAGCTGTTTAATTATCTCCATTCTAAATACGTAGGAACTGGGGTGTCCAGAGCTAAGTCTCTTTCCTGTAGTCACACAGCTCATCAGGGTAGAATTAGCTTTGTTAGGATAAAGTTCCTATGATTGAGTTGTGCCTATCTAAAAGGAGACATGTGAATAGATATGGACAGTATGGTTCCTATGTCCTT
Source organism: Sylvilagus floridanus (assembly GCA_949820135.1). Classification (NCBI taxonomy): domain Eukaryota; kingdom Metazoa; phylum Chordata; class Mammalia; order Lagomorpha; family Leporidae; genus Sylvilagus; species Sylvilagus floridanus. Next base: position 43,880,040 of record OX463241.1, read on the forward strand.
CTGTTTCCTGTTTGCCAGGGGATTGTTGCTCCATCATCCTCTTGCCTCACCAGATGCCTGACCCATTGGGGCCATCCAGTTTTGGACTGTGAACTCCCAAAACTGTAAGCCAAGATCGACTTTCTTTCCTAATTAGTTCCTCTCAAGTATTTTAGTTTAAGTAACAAAAACCAACCTAATGTTTTATCTTGTGGCCTTGACCACTTTACTCAACTTCCATCTGCCTGATTTCCTGTTAGATAGCACCTACCTCATAGGATTCTGTGAATATTAGATAAATTAATATACACGTGAGCCTTCTTTAAAAAGTTTCTGGAAAATGGAATAAAAAGAGAAGCTTATGTTGATGCAAAACAGTTTTTAAATCAGCAAATAAAAAAGACTGCATATCTGAGGGATCTCCAAAACAGTTCGTGAAAAATAGTGTATTATGAAAAGACTAAGCATGGATTTCAAAAATTTTTGCACCAAAATAAGCTTATCTTCTAATTCTATTTTCTATGAACTTTTTAAAGTGCCCTTATACTGCTTTGCTTTTATGCTACTTTGTGCATACACATATTTTCTCCCTTGGTTGATTATAAGCTATGATATGAACCATTGTTTATTCTTTTTTGAATCCCTCTTAGGCCCTCTCCCTTTCATTAACGAGATGGTATGTAAGTGAGTCTTTAGAAAATTTGACTAAATTAACATGATGCAACTGAGAAACAAATAAATAGGATGACATGTTGGTGCATGGAAAGAATGGAATAGAGTCTCTCTGGTCACTCTTCCTCATTCGCTGATGACTTACACCTGGTGTACTTGTTGCCTTTCTCCTCTCCTTGCCTGTGTCCTCATTCTTGGTGACTTCAACAACCAGATAGATAAGGCATATGTTTTTTCTTTTTCTCTTTCAAAATGTGTCATGAAATTTACATAGTAAACAACTGAGTGTGTTTAGTACATGAGCAATGCTGTGCAACCACCACATCCACCTGGTTCCAAGATATTTTTGTCATGTCCAGAAGGGAATCCCGTACCTGTGAAGCAGGTACTCCTTGCTCTCCTGGTTTACTCTCCTCACTTAAATGATCTTTTCTTCATCCTCCCTCCTCCCACAGCTACCCCTCAAATTGTCATCACCAACTTCTAAAGACCTGATTTTCAAGCGTCTTTCTCCCTAATCATTCCTTCAAAGATTCTGATCCCTTTTTCTCAAATAGTAACTGTGCTCAAGTGTTCATCTCAGCATCACTACTCCCATCCACTGTCTCTACCAACTCTTCACATTGTCCACTACATTCTTACAGCTCCCTTTACACCCACAGGTTCTGTGGTCTGTTGTTTAAATGCATTGCTTATAAACATTCTTGCCATTCTCTTCCCCTCAATCTGTGCTGCACCTGCAGGCTGGCTGATATTGCTGGCTGAATTGCACAGCCAACCACAAATGGCTAATCTTAGCCCTCAGCACTGCTTCACAAACCCCCTGCATTGTCCTGAGAAGTTTGTTTCCCACTCTGCTTTCCTCCCAGACCTTCTACAGCACTCCTCCTCTCTGTCTCCATTTGGCTGAGTGAACGAGGAAAGAGAAGCTATTCATCAAATTCCTCATGTTTTCACATGGCCAGCCTTTGGTACTGTGGGAGAAGCTCCCCTGCTCTGACCAGAGATCAGATGAATCAGCTCAGATCAGATCCTCCCTGAGTGAACTGAATCTCAGCCTCTTGTTTCCTTTAGGATTCCAGACCTGCAGTCATTCCCTTTATGTCCTGTATCCTCAACCTTTCTGTGTACAGCACAATTCCCACTAGCATGCAATGTGCATGGAGTAGTAGTCTTTAGAAAATTCCCCTTTCTCTCTCTCACTGTCCACTCTGCCTGTCAAAAAAAATTTTTTTAAAAAGAAAAGTCCTCCTTTGTCTTTGTGCTGTAGTCATCCCCTCACTTCACTGCCTATAGCATCTGTAGCCACTCGCTGAATTTCCTCACCCTTCATTTCCCACTCAGTCCACTTCAATCAGAAATCTACCCCAAATACTCCACTGAAACTGGTTTCCGGAAAAATCACCAGAGACTTCTTCCTTTCCAAAGCCAATGACCCCATAAGTTCTAATCTTTTTTAAAAAATATTTATTTATTTATTTGAAAATCAGAGAGAGAGGGAGAGGCAGAGAGAGAGAGGTCCTCCATCTGCTGGTTCATTCCCCAGTTGGCTACAATGGCTGGATCTGCACCGATTTGAAGCCAGGAGCCAGGAGCTTCTTTGGGGTCTCCCATGTGGGTGCAGAGGCCCAAGGACTTGGGCCATCCTCCACTGCTTTCCCAGGCCATAGCAGAGAGCTGGATCAGAAGTGGAGCAGCCAGGACTCAAACCGGTGCCCATAAGGGATGCTGGTGCTTCAGGCCAGGGCTTTACCTGCTGCGCCACAGTGCTAGACCCAGCCTTAATCTTATTTTACTTCTCAGTAGTGTTCCAAAGGGTCCGTCATTTTCTGTGCTTTCAAGCACCCCATTCTCTTGATTTCTGTATCACATTCTTAGGCTGCTATAAAAAAATTACCACAAACTAGATGGTTTAAAACAGCAGAAATTGGCCAGCGCCGTGGCTCAACAGGCTAATCCTCCGCCTTGCGGTGTCGGCACACCAGGTTCTAGTCCCAGTCGGGGCGCCGGATTCTGTCCTGGTTGCCCCTCTTCCAGGCCAGCCCTCTGCTGTGGCCCCGGAGTGCAGTGGAGGATGGCCCAAGTGCTTGGGCCCTGCACCCCATGGGAGACCAGGAAAAAGCACCTAGCACCTGGCTCCTGCATCGGATGCGCGCGGTGCACCGGCCGCAGCTCGCCATCCGTGGCAGCCATTGGAGGGTGAACCAACGGCAAAGGAAGACCTTTCTCTCTGTCTCTCTCTCTCACTGTCCACTCTGTCCAAATAAATAAATAAATAAATAAAAATAAATAATACAAATAAAACAGCAGAAATTTGTTTCCTCACAGTTCTGAAGGCTGGAAATTTAAAAGTTAACTGTCATCAGAGTCATGCTCCCTTTCTTGCTATTCCCAGCTTCTGGTAGATCGATCCTTGGCCTTCAGTGGCCAGTGGATGCTTCACTCCAATCTCTGCTTCTGTCATCACATCATACAGCATCACATCTGTCTTTTGTAGAAACACTAATCATTGGATTAGTGTACCAGCCATAATCTTCACCTGAATTTAATTATATAGATCCCATTTCCATATATAGTCGCATTCTGAGATTCCAGGTGGGTAAGTATTTGGACAGTGAGGGCATTGTTCAGCCTGCTGCAGCTTCTGAGACTGCAGGCTTCCTTGGTTTGCCTCCTCCCTCACAAGCTGCTGCTTCTCACTCTCATCTGAGGGCTGTCTTTCTTTCCATAACTCAGCTACAAATGTTGGAGGGCTTTAGCATTATTTTGCGTTTACAATGCCCTTGTGCCTTCTATAAGCACTCCATTTCTGGGGGAATAGCATCTGATCCCATAGTTTTAAAATTCCACTGCTGACTTCCAAATTCGTATTCTGGCTCTCAGCTCTATTCAAATTCCAGCTTCAGAATAGTAGTTAACCTTTATTGGACATTTACTATGTGGCAGACACTGTTTTAGATTCTTTATAAGTATAGTCAGCATGAGACTCAATCCAAGTATCCCATATCTGTGAGTTTCTTTTTTTCTTTTTTTAAAAAGATTTATTTGTCTATTTGAAGGGCAGAGTTACAGAGGTAGAGGCAGGGAGAGAGAGAGAGAGAGAGAGAGAGAGAGGTCTCTCTTTCGTTGGTGCACTCCCCAGATGGCTGCAACCGCTGCAGCTGGGCCAATCTGAAGCCAGAAGTCAGGAGCTTCTTCCAGGTCTCCCACGTGGGTACAGGGGCCCAACGACTTGGGCCATCTTCTACTGCTATCCCAGACCAAAGCAGAGAGCTGGATCAGAAGTGGAGCAGCCAGGACTGGAACAGGTGCCCATATGGGCTTTACCCGCTAAGCCACATCGCCGGCCCCCTGTGGGTTTCTTATCAGTGTATTCAACTAACCATGATTTGAAAATATTTTGATAAAAATTGCTACTGTACTGAACATGTAAAGATATTTCTTGAAATTATTCTCTACAATGCATTGAATAACTGTTTATTTGTATTATATTAGGTATTAAAAGTAACCTAGATATGATTTAAACTATATTTGTGATAGTTCTGGATCTACTTCCTTGTGGATTCTCAGGGTCAACTGTATTAACTCATTTAATCATCACAGAAATGAGGGGTTAGTACTAAATATATATAATATAACAAAGAGAAAGTAAGAGCAACTCGAACTTCACAGGACAGGAATGATTCATTTTTCAATATTTATTTATTTATTTATTTATTTATTTATTTGAAGGGGAAAGAGAGAGCGTGGCAGCATGCTCCCATTCTCTGGGTCACTACCTCAAATATGTTTAATGGCCATAGTTGTGTCTGGGCCAATGGCAGGAGCTGGGAACTGAATCCAAGTCTCCCATGTGGGTGGCAGGAACCCAATTTATTGATCCATCATTGAGGCCTCCCATCTGCATTAGCCTGAAACTGAAATGAGGAGCAGGAGCTGGGAATTCAACCCAGGTCCTCTGTTGAGGATTTTCGCTGGCATCTTAAATGCAATGCTAAATGCCTGCCCTGGGTTAGTACTGTTTTTATCCCCAATTTGTAGATGGAGAAACTCACATACAAGGAGATTGAGTAATTCATTGTTTAAGCCTACATAGCCAACAGGAGCCAGAATTTGCAACCGAGTAGCCTGGGTCCAGAATCTGCTTTTAATTACTACAGAGTGTTCCTTTCCTCTAGACATGTATGTGGGGCCTTTTAAAAGTGCATGGAAAGCAGAATTAAAAGACATTTATTTTTGGTGCAAAAAAAATTTTGAAATTCATGCCTAGATTTTTCATAATCATTTTTCATGAACTTTTTGAAGACCACTCACTCATATTCATGATTTCAAATATTTTTGTACCAAAATAAAGTATAATTCTACTTTCCCTTGAGCCTTTTGAAGTACCCTTGTATATTCAACAACTTACTTGATGTTCACACCTAGATATCCAATAGGCATCTCAGATGTGAGCCAAATAGAATGTTTGACTCCCACCCCCACCTCTATCTTAATCTGTCCTTCCCTGCTTAGTATTTGGTACCACCAAATCAAGTTCTAGAAATCAAATTTGATTCTTCTCTTTCCTCACCCAGACTAGCCTGTGTTCTCTAAACCAAATCAATTCACCAGTGATCCCTACTAGCTTTACCTCAGGAATACATCTCCAATCAGTCCATTTCTTGCCCTGTTCACCCAGCCTAATTCATGTGGAGGTACTGTTGTTGGCAAAAAAAGAGACAGAGTACGAAGACACAGCCAGACCAAGTTTATTCTGAAGAATAAAGGCTGGGTGGGGCTTACTCCCTGGTGAATGCATGGCAGAGAGTTGCCAGCCAACACACAGCTGAGAGAGAGCTCCCTCCCTTACAGATTAGTGGTTACATAGTACAAAGCAGCAGGAAGGTGCTTGGGGGTCTGTGCTAAACCTGGGCTGCCAAGATAGAAACAGAACTAAGGCTAGATCTAACGGTCCTTTGAGATAGCAATGTGAGCTGGGAGGGGTTTGTGCTGAAGCTGAGGCTGGACCCTGAGGGTGAGCTGCTGAACTGGGGAGAGAGAGCTTGGGAGGAGTAGGGAGAGTTCAGGCTGATAGCTGGACTCTTCAGATAGTGGTGTGTCCAACAGTTGAGGCAGGGCAGGACTGGTCAAGTCAGGGTGGGGCTATATTAGCAAGGCAGAGAAATGGGGCCTGCTTGCTATTAGGTAGGTGAGGTCAACATGGATGTAAGACTTTCTATACTCCATCAACCATCATCTCATGTTACTGCAATACCTTCTACCTAGTTCTTTCTGCTTTGACTTTTGTAGTGAACCCACAACCCTGCAGCTAGATGAAATTTTGGGAAGATACATCAGACCATGACATTCTCCCTCCCCATTTCAAAACATCGCTTAACTTCTCCAATTTAGAATAAAATGCACACTCCTGGTCTTAGCAGACATGTCTGGACCCTGCTTGATGCGATGCTGCCCACCTCTCTGCCCCTATTTCCACTACCCGTCTGTATGTTCACCCAGCTTCAGGTGTGAGCCTCACCTCTGCTATTCCAGGGAACTCCCCAATCTATGCCTGCATCAAGTCCTTCCCACCTTTTTATACTCCTGCTGGAAATGCCAGCAAGAAGTGCTCCATCTTCCCATCTTCCCATCAACCTGGCCTAATTGCAGACATTTCCTCCTCAGAGAGGCCTTCCATGAAGTCATCATCTAATTAGGTTGTCATCTAGTCACTTTCTATCACATTGTCCTGTTTGTGTTCTAACATCATCTTTGTTTATTTGGATAGAGGTCATTTTTATTTTGTTTTTATTTGAATCTCCAGTGCCTAGAATGGTGTCCAATACATGGCAACTGCTGAATTATACTTGTATATTTTTTAGTGGATGAATGAATGAAGGAAATTAACATGTATGAAAGAAAGACAAGGGCTGATACTCATGGGGGTTATTTGGAAATTAGTTATAAGACATAGTTTAAAAGAAAGAAAGCTGATCAACTTTTTTTTTTTTTTTTTGGACAGGCAAAGTGGACAGAGAGAGAGACAGAGAGAAAGGTCTTCCTTTGCCGTTGGTTCACCCTCCAATGGCCGCAACGGCCGGTGCACTGTGGCCGGTGCACCGCGCTGATCCAATGGCAGCTGCCAGGTGCTTCTCCTGGTCTCCCATGGGGTACAGGGCCCAAGCACTTGGGCCATCCTCCACTGCACTCCCTGGCCACAGCAGAGAGCTGGCCTGGAAGAGGAGCAACCGGGACAGAATCTGGCGCCCCGACCGGGACTAGAACCCAGTGTGCCGGCGCCACAAGGTGGAGGATTAGCCTATTGAGCCACAGCGCCGGCCGCTGATCAACTTTTATGGAGGAGAAAGGACATTTTTGGCAAACAAAACAAGATAATCAAATAAGTGATCCTGTTTTAATTTTTGTAAAGATTTATTTATTTGTTTTTTAGGGTTTTGTTTTTTATTTGAAAGGTAGAGCTACAGAGAGAGGGAGGGAAAGAGAAAAACATCTTCCATATTCTGGTTTACTTCCCAGATGGAAACAGTAGCCAGGATTGGGCCAGGCCAAATCTAGCAGCCTGGAACTTCAAGTGGTCTCCCATGTGGATGTAGGGGCCCAAGGACTTGGCCATCTTCTGGTGCTCTCCAAGGCATTTTAGGGAGTAGCCAGGACTTAACTGGCACCCATATGGAATACTGGTGCCACAGAAAGTGGTTGAACCCCTGAGCTACAATGCCAGCCTCTGTGATCCAGTGTTGAACAAGTGACAAATATGAGGTCACTTCAGAATGTTTGTGGGAAAATTCAAAGATGATTCATTTTGATGCAAAAAATTTTGAAATCTGTGAATATTTTTTAATAATATGCATTTTCACTAACTTTTTGAAGATCCCTCATAGAGGCTATATTAACTATATTTATTTAGGTGATGTGGAAAACTGGTCAGTATAGAAATAAAATAAGCTTATTGGGTAAATATTTAATGTCAAGATAAGGGGTTTTAATTCTGTATACTTTCAACGGGTATTTCTTGAGTTTCTGGTGGGTACAGGTACTTTTCTAGGTACTTTTTCTACAATATGGGACAAAAGAGCTAATACCTATCTTCATGGCATTTGAATCTAATGAAAAACCGACATCAAATAACAGTATTCCATAAACATCAATACAGATTGTCAAAATGTGCACCAGATTTATATTTTGTAACCATTACACAATGTAGGTTTGTCCCTGGGATTACCTGTTCCCCTTTGGCCCTTATTCATTCAATTAGCTCAGTCTTCTGCACTTAATGACTCAAAAAACAGATGAATTGGCAGAATCCAATGTACAACTAACAGGAATCTTGTCTTAGCTTGTGAGTTTCAAAATGCCAGTTTTCAGAAGGCACAGAATATAACTTCTGGCATGAAAATATTCAGTGAGTCAAAGCAAGGCTTTGTGGTCCAGAGACTAGCAGCGTTTCCTCTGGTTGGAGGAGTGGAGGAGAGTTAGAAGCAAAGTAATTAGAACTTATATGGTTCAGGATCTCTGCAAAAGCAGCCCCCAGCCCATTTCACTGCTCAGGTCATGCTCCGGTTGATGACAGATATCCGAGATAAATTTGGACAACACAAAGCAGAAGAGAACGTTTACCTTCTCAGGAACAGTCCAGCAGGTTGACAAACGTCAGAGCAGAAAGGATTTTATGCAAGTCTCTGTACTTGGCCTTTGATATGTCCCAGGGTCACCATGCTTTTCCTTAGTGCAAAGGGTAAAATGTCCTCAAGGCAGCTAGAGTAAAACTTCTTTTTAATTCCTGGTTGGGTAGGGACTCAAATTATAAATTAAGGTGAATTATAGAAAAGATTTTTTACAGACCTGAGTTAGTAGATTGAAACCCATTACTATCATTGACTGATAGTGTTATGAATAGAGCTGCACCAGACTATGAAGAGGTATGTGGACTCCAACTGGATGTGTTAGGTTATCAATAACAGCTGAGCCCACCTTCCAGTAAGACTTAGAAGACAACCTAGACTATAACAAAGCCATTAGAGTAAATGAATCCAATGTCAACGTGAAACAACTTGGGGGAAGGGTGTTTGACTAGAGTTAGGGAAGTGTCTATGAAATCCCTGTAATAGGGTGCCCGCACCCATATGAGCATTAGTTTGAGTCCCAGGTGCTCCACTTCCAATTCAGGTCTCTGCTAACATGCCTGGGAAAGTAGAGAAGAATAACCCAAGTTGGTGGGCCCCTGCCACCCATGGTGCCGGCCCCCCTCAAATGTACTTTTGATCTTATAACCTTAAATGGAGTATTAATTTCTAAAGACAAACTAATCATAGGTAATCTTTTATGGACATAAAAGTTGTCATCAGTAATATGAAAAAATTCATCCTGATGCTACCTGTTCTAGTGCCTTAAGAGAGAAGATATGGTGCCACATTCATAGACTCCTGGGGATTTAATTTAGATATGGGGTTCAAGGAAGGCCCCTCCGGAAGATGTCTTGTAAATGAAGACTTCAAAAAGAGGGATTTTCTAGGAAAGGAGCAAGGGACAGGTGAATGTCAAGTGGGATTCTGGAATGAGAAAGGTATGACAGAGGAATTGATGGAGGTCTGGTCAAACTGAGGCAGAGGGAGAAGAGGACAGATGGAGCAGGAAAGGGAGCTGGAGCCAGATCATGCAAACCCACGGAGGCCATGCTAGGCCATATATTAACAAATACAAGTATCTGGGGCCAGCGCTGTGGCGTAGTGGGTTAAAGCCCTGGCTTGAGGCACCGGCGTCCTATATGGGCGCCAGTTTAAGTCCTAGCTGCTCCACTTCTGATCCAGCCCCCTGCTCTGGCCTGGGAAAGCAGTGGAGGATGGCCCAAATCCTTGGGACCCTGCACCCACGTGGGAAACCCAGAGGAAGTTCCTGGCTCCTGGCTTCAGATTGGCACAGTTCTGGCCATTGTAGCCATCTGGGGAGTGAACCAGCAGATGGAAGACCTCTCTCTCTCTCTGTCTCTACTTCTCTCTGTAACTCTGTCTTTCAAATAAATAAGTCTTTTTTTTTTTTTTTTTTTGACAGGCAGAGTGGATAGTGAGAGAGAGAGAGACAGAGAGAAAGGTCTTCCTTTTTCCATTGGTTCACCCCCCAGTGGCCGCTGCGGCCGGTGCACTGTGGCCGGTGCACCGAGCTGATCCAATGGCAGGAGCCAGGTGCTTCTCCTGGTCTCCCATGCGGGTGCAGGGCCCAAGGACTTGGGCTATCCTCCACTGCCTTCCCGGGCCACAGCAGAGAGCTGGCCTGGAAGAGGAGCAACCAGGACAGAATCCGGCGCCCCAACCGGGACTAGAACCCGGGGTGCCAGCACTGCAGGCAGAGGATTAGCCTATTGAGCCGCGGCGCCAGCCAATAAAATAAATCTTTTTTTAAAAAAAACACATACAATATACAAATCTCTAAGTAGAATTAAAAAAAAAAGCAGCAAAATTGAGACAGAGACCAGAGGTTCTGAATTTTTTTTTTTTTTTTTTGACAGGCAGTGTGGACAGTGAGAGAGAGAGAGACAGAGAGAAAGGTCTTCCTTTTTGCGGTTGGTTCACCCTCCAATGGCTGCCACGGACGGCGCGCTGCGGCCGGCGCACCGCGCTCATCCGATGGCAGGAGCCAGGTGCTAGGTGCTTTTTCCTGGTCTCCCATGCGGGTGCAGGGCCCAAGCACTTGGGCCATCCTCCACTGCACTCCTGGGCCACAGCAGAGGGCTGGCCTGGAAGAGGGGCAACCGGGACAGAATCCGGCGCCCCGACCGGGACTAGAACCCAGTGTGCCGGCGCCGCAATGTGGAGGGTTAGCCTGTTGAGCCACGGCGCCGGCCTGAATATGGTTCTATAGCCTGAGAACTGCTAGCCACATCATGCCACTGGCATAGTCTGCAGCATTGCCAAATTAGGATTTTGTGAAAAATGCCTCTAAGTACTGTGTGGAGAATTGTAGGGGATGAGAGTGGAAGCAGAATGGTCAGTTAAGACTGATGCAATGACCTAACTTAGTATTTGGGGTGGTCGAGGGCCTGTGCCGTGGCTCACTTGGTTAAACCTCCGCCTGCAGTGCCAGCATCCCTCTTCCAGTCCAGCTCTCTGCTGTGCTCCAGGAAGGCAGTGGAGGATGGCCCAAGGGCTTGGGCCCCTGCACCCACGTGGAAGACCAGGAGGAATCACCTGGCTCCTGGCTTCAGATCGGCGCAGCACTGGCCGTAGCAGCCATTTGGGGAGTCAACCAATGGAAGGAAGACCTTTAAAAAAGAAAAAAGAAAAAAGAAAAAAAAGTGTTTGGGGTAGTAGAGAAAACTAACAGACTGATTTATTTCTGTGGCAGGCAGTAGAGGCCCAGGTAGATTTCTAAATATGAGGGTAACTTGACTTAAATAATGCTTGAGAAACTTGGTTTTCCACTCAGCAATGTACTGGAGTTGGCAATGGCAACTTACATTGACTAATGGCAGCCAACAGTGTACAGTTTACTCCAGTTCCTCATTCAGTGGCATCAAGTGAGAGCTTGAAATCTGCCGCACTGGGAGTATTCACAGCATGGAAATGGGCAAGTACAACAAACAGAGGTTTCCCCAGACAGCTAGTGAGAGCTCATATCACACTGCCTGGAGCTCTTTTTGATATTTCAGAATTAGAATCACTGTATAAGATACAGTGTGACATGATGAAACCTTCATAAGATTGTTAAAATTAAAGTGAAAAGAGGGACTGGCACTGTGGCATAGCTGGAAAAGCCGCCGCCTGAGGTCTGGCATCCCATGTGAGTGCTGATTTGATTCCCAGCTGCTCCACTTCTGATCTAGCTCTCTGCTATGGCCAGGGAAAGCTGAAGATGGCCCAAGTCCTTGGGCCCCTGCACCCTTGTGGGAGACCCAGAAGAAGTTCCTGGCTCCTGCCTTTGGATAGGCCCAGCTCTGGCCACTGCAGCCATCTGGGGAGTGAGCCAGCAGATGGAAGACCTCTTTCTCTCTGCCTATTCCTCTCTGTAACTTTGCCTTTCAAATAAGTCAATAAATCAATAAATATTTAAAGTGAAAAGGAAGGAATGGGTATGAGAGACCCTAGGAAGAAAGCACCTGTAAGTCTTGATGCTGTTTTTTTTTTTTTTAAAAAAAGATTTATTTTTGTTTGAAAGTCAGAATTAAGTGAGAGAAGAAAAGACAGAGAGAGCCCGCATTCACAGGTTCACTCCCCAGGTGGCTAGCACTGGACCAGGCCAAAGCCAGGAGCCAGGAACTTCCTCCAAGTCTCCCACGTGTGTGGCAGGAGCCCAAAAACACAAGCCATCCTCTGCTGCCTTTCCTAGGCCATTAGCAGGGAGCTGGATCAGAAGCGGAGCAGCCAGAACATGAACCAGTTGCCATTAGGGATGCCAGCATTACAGGTGGAAGCTCCGGCTGCTGTGCCTCAACATCAGCATGGTGCTTTTTTGCTAATAGCCATGATGGGGACAGAGGAACAAATTGTTTTTTCTCCCTTGGAGTAAGGATCATTGCAGAGCCTTTCTCTTTGATGATTACAAAAAAAAAAAAAAAAAATTCACAATTTGATTTGCTGTTGTACATGTTTTAAATGTTCCAGTTTCAAATGTCAGGGACTTCAAGTGCCTCTTTAAAAATCTCATACTATTATAGCTCAGATTTCTGAATACTATCTCATTATTTACTGGTGGAGTTAAAATGAATGAAGTAATCATTGAAACCTAGGCTCTCAGCCACTGTCATAGTGAGGCAAAAGCTCTGTTAGAGATCTGTTGAAGGACATTGTTTAAAACTCAGATATCTTTCTCTTGTGAATGTGGCAGAATCAGAGCAGCATGGTAGTGACTCACCTGGCCCTTAAATAGATATGTGGAAGGTTCATGTGAGTTTCCATTGGAAAGGAAGCGGAAGGGAGCATGCCCTTTGTATCTTCCAGATTTTCCCACTAAAATAGTGTTCTATAGAATTTAAAGCTTCTGTCCAAACATAATGGAAACACTTCACCCAGCAGATCAGGGTGTTGTGACAAGAACAGGTGGTCCCCAATCTGATGATGTTCAGATTTAGAATTTTTCTACTTCATTATGGTGTGAAAGCCATACTCATTTAGTAGAAACTGTTCTTGGAATTTTGAGTTTTGTTGTTTTCCTGGGCTGTACTATGCAGTGTAATTCTGGATAATGGCAGCAAGCACAGCTCCTAATCCTCCATGAGTTCATGAGGCTAAACAACAGATAATCACAGCATACTGCATTGCTAAGTTATATTTCATAGGTTATGTGCATCAGTGTATATTTGACCTACAATATTTCTCTCTTTTTTAAGGTATATTTTATTTATTTGAAAGGTAGAGTTACAGACAGAAAGAGGGGATCTAGAGAGAGATCTTCCATCTACTGGCTTACTCCCCAAATGGTGGCAACAGCTGGTATTAGGACAGGTCAAAGCCAGGAGCCAGGAACTTCACCTGGGCCTAGCATGTGGATGCAAGGGCCCAGGAATCTGGGCTGTCTTCCTCTGCTTTACCAGACACATCAGCATGGGGCTGGTAACCCATTACAACACAGTGCCAGCTCCAAACTACAATATTTTCAATTTATGATGGGTATATCTGGATACAGCCCCAACTTAAAACAAGGAACATCTATATTTGTCTAGATCTTGGAGATAGAAAAATAAATAAAACTACTTGACTTTGCACATAGTAATTCAGAATAGAATCATGAGTAGATTACTTAGAGTACAGTGTGGCTAATAGAGGAACTCAGTATATAGAAGATACCATAGAGGCCCATGGAGAAGCACATGTCTCAGCCTTAGTTGAACAGAGGCAGATTCCTGGGGGAGGTGACCCCTCAGCTGAGTCTTAAAGAGTAGAGGTAAAACAAAACAAATAATGTGTATATGGAGTGGGAGGAATTCCAGGCACAGGGCAGAGCAGAAGAAAAGACCTAAAAATCAGAAACAGCAGTGATTTCACTTTAGACCCTTGCCTAAAATGCAGATGAGGATAAAGATTACTGGAGGAGGAGACCTCCAAGTTCAGTGGTATACCATGATAAATACATTAAGTAGAACAAGGTTTAGGCAAAAAAGGAGTGTAATATCTTTACAGTATTTGAAAATAATAATAAAAATGACTAAATTGCCAGCAGTTCTAAACAATGATAAAAACTCTGTCAAGATGGGTGCACCACTGCATGCTTTTATTGAAGGTCTGGGTCAAGAAGGTGATATGGTCAGGCACCTGAGCTGTGCTTATCCAGGATGTCAGCTGCAGTAATATCTAAGTGGGAGAATCTTGCATACCCACTGCCCATGCCAGACAGATTTGAGAGTGCCTCCACTGAACATCCTCAGAGAACTGAACACTTTTCCTTGAAAACCTGAGCTGTTTGTAATTACATCCATCAATGGACAGAGTGAGTGTAAGAACAAGAGCTGCTTTCCAGAAGCTAAGTTGAGTTTTTATTAGCTTGTGAAAGATCATGAAAGATACAGTAACTGGATGCTGATTTGGGACTGGAGGGTTAGACTGAGGAGTCATTAGTATAGAAGTGGTAGTTAAATCCTTGGGAATGAAGAGATAACTCGGGATGACAAAGAGACAGTGAGCCAAAGATGATGAAAAAGTAAACATTTCATGGGCAGATGATAGAACAAATGTCCAAGAAAAAGATAGTGAATATTAGCTCAGGGGGCTAAGAAGAATCAAAACAACACAAAGTTATAGCAAAATTTCCCAGGACCAAGGGAGTAAAGAGAGGTGCAGAAAGTATAAAAGAGTTAAATATCAGTAAGTGTCGTTGAGAAAGAAGTCAACTCATGGGCTATGTGTTGGGAGGTGGTTGGGCGAAGTGGGAAGGTAATGGCAGAAACCCTGGAAAATTTTGGGAATGACCAAATCTTATTGCTAAGCATATCTAAGGGCTTCTACCTAAGTCCTGTATTGAGACTTGGAGATGACAAGACCTTGGAGTTCACACATACCCCAATGGGTGGGAAGCAAGTATGGCTGAGGAGCTCAGTGAGTATTTCCATTGCCTTCAGAAGAGCAAGGCCTAGGAAAGAGGTTGACTGGACCACAAAAGACAGAGAGCTGGGGAGACAGATGACCAAAGACCACATGGGAGGATGCACATCTCGAAAGATGCTACATCCTGAAATCTGATACCTACATATGTTCTGCATATGACTTGACATTGCTTTAGCCTCTGCCCATTTCTACCTCTACTTACCTGTCCTCTTAGGCATGAAACTCACATTGCCTGAGGTAGTTTCTGCTGCTGGGTGGAATATTAACAAAAAAATAAAAATTAACTTCAGACAAAAATAGTATAATAATTCTTGCATACTTTGATTGTGATACTGTAGTTCAAATGTTGATCGTAGAAAAAACAATGTGACTGCTGCCACGGCTCAATAGGCTTATCCTCTGCCTGCGGCGCCGGTACTCCAGGTTCTAGTCCCAGTTGGGGCGCCAGTTCTGTCCTGGTTGCTCCTCTTCCAGTCCAGCTCTCTGTTGTGGCCCGGGAAGGCAGTTGAGGGTGGCCCAAGTGCTTGGGCCCTGCACCTGCTTGGGAGACCAGGAGGAAGTGTCTGGCTCCTGGCTTCAGATCTGCGCAGTGCGATCTGATGTGGGGAGTGAACCAATGGAAGGAAGACCTTTTTCTCTCTCTCTCTCACTGTCTGTCAAAAAAACAAAAAACAAACAAACAATGTCAACTTTATGCATCCTAAATTCATTGAGTCTTTTTTCCATGTGACATTGTATTCAAAGAAGCACAATCCAAACAGCTAAGAACAGTTTTTTCAAAAGGCATTTCTGAGCTTTAACTTGCATTGCTTAGAAATCTTTTAAAACGATCTCATTTCTAACTCCCCAGAACATGCTTCCTATCCCCCTTTCTCTATTCCACTATTCCCTCCAATTCCGTTTTGCTTGGGAGCCCCTCATTCACAACTCTATCTCCCCTAGTTTTTTTCTCCTACAGCTTACCCTGATATTTTGCTTTCTAAATTCTCTAATCTTTTTAACATGCTTCTTTAAGAGGTTCATTTAAGTTCCATCATCATCTCCCCTTCCTCTTCTCCTCTTACTGTTTTTTGTTTTGTTTTGTTTTTTGTGGGCAGAGTTAGACAGTGTGAGAGAGAGAGACAGATCTTCCTTCCATTGATTCACCCCCTAAATGGCCACTACAGCCAGTGCGCTGGGCCGATCTGAAGCCAGGAGCTTCCTCCTGGTCTCCCATGTGGGTGCATGGCCCAAGCACTTGGGCCATCCTCCACTGCACTCCCGGGCCACAGCAGAGAGCTGGACTGGAAGAGGAGCAACCAGGACATAATCCGGCGCCCCAACCAGGACTAGAAACCGGTGTGCCGGAGCTGCAGGCAGAGGATTAGCCTAGTGAGCCGCTGTGCCGGCCCCCTCCTACTGTTTTGTTTTCCGCATTTTCTAGGTGGAGAGGGATTATAAATCTAATTAAGCAGTCTTTAGGAGGGGTTGATAGAGAGAGGGAAAACAAGGAACACTGCAAGCTAATTGCTTAACCACATCTCTTTAGAAAATATGAGTAAGTCATAAGGGGAAAATGTAAACTACCCAGAATTTTCCCACTGTAAATATGCTGATGTGCTTTTAGATTCTTCCTGTGTTTTTGTAATACACACAAAATTTAAGTTGCAAAAAGCGGTCTCATAATATGTACATTCTTCTGTGGTCCCCTTTCTGCAACTTAACTATATTGTGAGTGTCTTTCTCAAAATTATATGGATGTCCTTGTTTTGAAAAGCTACACAATGTTCCAGAACTTAAGAACTTTATCTCTTACCTCAAGATACTTAGCTATTTTCTCTGTTGTGCAAGATCCTTGTATGAACTCCTTTGTTCGCTTATGCAGTTATTTTCATAGGATTTATTACTACATGTGCAAATTTGGATCAAAGCCCATGCATATTACAAAGTTTCTTGGGGTTGGTGAAATGAAGTTCCACTAACTGAGTGGTGTAAACAACTTAAAATCATTGTTCCAGAGTCTGGAGGGCAGAAGTCCAGGATCAAGTTGTCTGCAGGGTTGAGTCTTTGAAGGGCTCTGTGGTGATTGCTGTCCCATGTCTCTCCCTTAGCTCCTGGTAGTTTGCTGGCAGATGTAGTGCTTCTTGGTTTATGCTGCATCGTCTCAATCTCCTCCATTTTCTTTTTCTTTCTTTTTTTTTTTTTTTTTTTTTTTTTGACAGGCAGAGTGGACAGAGAGACAGAGAGAAAGGTCTTCCTTTGCCATTGGTTCACCCTCCAATGGCTACCGCGGCCAGCGCACCATGCTGATCCAAAGGCAGGAGCCAGGTGCTTCTCCTGGTCTCCCATGGGGTGCAGGGCCCAAGCACTTGGGCCATCCTCCACTGCATTCCCTGGCCACAGCAGAGAGCTGGCCTGGAAGAGGGGCAATGGGACAGAATCAGGTGCCCCGACCGGGACTAGAACCAGGTGTGCCAGCGCCACAAGGCGGAGGATTAGCCTATTGAGCCACGGTGCCGGCTCACCTCCTCCATTTTCACATGGCATTCTTCCTGTGTGCACATCTATGACCAAGTTTCCCTTTTGGTTATGGACACCAATCATATTCAGTTAGGAGCTCACCATACTTTGGTGTCACTTCTCCTAACTAATTATATCTACAATGACCCTATTTCCAAATAAGATCACATTCTGAGGTATTAGATACTTTCAGTTCTGCATGTGAATTTTGAAGGGACACAACAAAGCTGTAACACATATCTTTAAAACTCTTACTGTGTGTTGCCAAATGTTCAGTGTACCTATAAGAGATACAGGTGAGGTAGCATTGACGGACCTTGGTGTGACTGATTATAATTGGTGAAGGAATCAGAGGAAAGAAATAGCAATGGGTGATTTCTAAATACTGCCTGCAGACAACTGAGCAGAACATAAAGGAAGCTTCTGGGAGGAGGAATTTTATAGGTGATGAGTTAAGTTTCAGATATGCTGAGTCTGATGCACTGGTGGAACATGCAAGTGGAAAGGTCTAATCAGTGGTTAGATATGTGGGTCTGGAGTTTAAAAAAAAGATGAATGTGTGAATCATCATCACTTAAGTGGAAGTGGAAAGTCATGAGACTAAATAAGATCACCCAGTAATATGAGATACCGGGAGAGCCAAGGGCAGAATCCTAGGAACCCCGATAGTTATAGAATGGTTGGAAGTGGGGGGAGCCCACAAATGTGACCTAATTAGACTTGGGCTTCAGAAGTACAGCGCTGGGAGCAATATTATAGAGTAATTGGAAGAAAGATTTCCAATAGTTCTTTTATTTTTAAAAAAAATATTTATTTTATTTATTTGAAAGAGTTAGAGAGGTAGAGCCAGAGAAAGAAAGAGAGAGAGAGAGAGAGAGAGAGAGAGAGGCCTACCATCTGCTGGTTCACTCCCCAAATGGCTGCAATGGCCACAGCTGAGCTAATCTGAAGCCAGGAACCAGGATCTCCCTCCAGTCTCCCATGCAGGTGCAGGGGCCCAAGAACTTGGACCATCCTCCACTGCTTTCCCAGGCTATAGCAGAGAGCTGGATCAAAAGTAGAGCAGCCGGGATTCAAACCAGTGCCCATATGGGATGCCAGCGCTGCAGGCCAGGGCTTTAACCCGCTGTGCCACAGCGCTGGCCCCCCAATAGTTCTAAAACACATCTGAGGTGCCTCCCCCTATCCCTATGGTAATCATTCCTCTGAACTTCTTAGTCACTGTACTCTTGCTTTTCTTTAACATATACATGTATCTCTAAATGATACATTGCTTACTTTTGTCTAATTTTGAATGCAATGTAAATGGGTTCATACTTTATGAATTCTACAATCTGGTTTTTGTTTTTGCTCAAAATTGGGTCTTTTGAAAGGATTTATTCATTTTGAAATGTGTGGGTGTAGATCTTTGATTTCTTTCAGTGCCTGGTTTTCCATTATAGACATACGTATGTATGTTTTGTTTACAATATTATTCATAGATACTTGAGATTATTTCTAGTACTTTACTGTTATGATAATGTTCCTATTAATTTGCTCATATATTTCTCTTTGTTCATCTGTTTAAGGGTGTATTTCTGGGACATATACCACAGAGTAGAATTGCTGGACCACCTATGTCCAGACTGTTTCAGACAAGAGAAAAATAAATTCATATGAGAATGTATTTCTAGGGACCAGAATTGTGGTATAGCAGATTAAGCTGCCTGCAATGCCCCCATTCCATAAGGGTGCCAGCTCATGTCTCAGCTGCTCCACTTCAGATCCTGTTCCCTACCAATGTGCCTGGGAAAACAGCAAAAGATGGCCTAAGTGCATGGGCCTCTGCCATTGACATGGGAGACTTGAATGAAGCCCCCTGGCTTTGGCTTGGCCCAACCCTGACTTAGGTTACAAAAGCCTCCCTAAGTGGGGCCAGTGTTGTGGCATGGTAGGTAAGGCTTCCACTGGTGACATTGGTATCCCATGTTGGTGTAGTTGGAGACCCAGATGCTCCACTTCCAATCCAGCTCCTTTCTAATGTGCCTGGGAAAGCAGTAAAAGATGGCCCAAGACCTAAGACCCAGAGGAAGCTTCTGGCTCCTGACTTCGGCCTGGCCCAGCCCTGGCCATTGCAGCCATCTGGGGAGTGAACCACAGCAGATGGAAGATCTCTCTCTGCCTCTCCTTCTCTCTGTGTGTCTCTGCCTTTCAAAAAAAAAGCCTCCCTGAGGAAAGGGCACTCCAGCTGATACCTGAAGCATAAAAAAGAATTCATTATGGCAGTGTTTCTCAAACCTTCACACACACTCCCAATACTTGCTGTAGGATAAAGTTATATTTTCAGTAATAGATTTTTAATTATGAAAATCCAATTTGATGAAAATAACCACCAAAGACTGGACATTGGAGTTTTTACCCTCCTGGAGAAAAAAAAATAGGTATATATATAATAACTTTTTTGCAAGCTTAACCTCATTCAAATAGAATTTGGAAGATTTCAGTGTTCTTTAATAGAATCTAGACTTGAGAATAAATGGTCATAAATACAAAAGCTGGTGGCCATTAACAAAAATCTGAAATATTCAATTCTTTCCTTATGGTTAAAAGAGATTTTGAAGAGAAATTCAAGACTTTGGAACAAACTGAGCTGATGGCTGACATTACAACAGAGATTTGGTATTTGGAAAATGCATCAGTCATCTAACTACAATTAGATGCAACTAAAACAGTCTTAAAAATATATCAGATAAATCAGAAAAAATTATGGTGGCAATAAAAGATGATTTAAATGAAAGTGTGTCTTCATGAAAGCATAAATCTGCCTTCATAAGGAGGTATAAAAAAAGTAACTTGAATAAATGGAAAACTTGCAGAAGATGGGAGATGGAGCTGCTGTTCTTGGATAAAAGAACATGAAGGGGATCTGAGAATTGAATATAATTAAGGCACAGGACAATGGAAATTGTATAGATTGATAAAATGGAGCTTTTTACTGAAGTGAAATTCATGTAATATAAAAATCATTGTAACCATTATAAACTATGCAAATCATTGACTTTAATACATTCACAATGTTGTATAGCCATAGCCCCTTTAACTTCAGAACATTTTTGTCACTCCCAAAAGAAACCCCACATCCATTAAGTAGTCATTCCCCCATACCTGCATATTTTGCCTCTCCATATTTGTTCTGCACATTTCGTGTAGTGGAATAATTTATTATTTGTACTTCTGTGTACCTACTTTTCCTTAACATAATGTTGTCAACTCATGAATGATTTGTTTCCACTTTTTGCCTACTTTAAATAATGCTAGTGTGAACATTCATATGTAAGTTTTTTTTGGAATATTTTAGTTTCAGTTCTCTAGAGCGCATTACTAGGAGTGTGGTTGTTGAGCTGTATATAGTAACTGTGTCTTTACCATTTTGAGGAAAATATTTTCCACAGTTGCTGCATTGTTTTATAGTCCCATAAACAGATTATAAGGGCTCAATTTTCCCACATGTTTGCCAATTATTATTTTACATTTTTTTTTATATAAAGCTTTTATTTAAAGAATATACATTTCCAAAGAACAGCTTATGGATCACAATGGCTCCCCCGCCACAACTTCTCTCCCTCCCCCTACCAATTTTACATTTTTTAAAAATAATATTGTTTTAGCCTCCATAGTGAATGTGATAGGGTGTCTCACTTTGTTTTGATTTGCATTTCCTTAATGACTGATAATGTTGAGCATCTTTTTAAAAGAGATTTACTTATTTATTTGAAAGGCAGAGTAACAGAGATGGAGAGACAAAAACTTCCATCCATAGGTACACTCCACAAATAACAGTTACAGCTGTGGCTGGCCCAGGAGCCTGGAACTACTTCCTGGTCTCCCACATGGGTCGTTTTCCTACTGCTTTCCTACGCATATTAGCAGGGAGCTGGATCAGAAGCAGAGTAGCCAGGACATAAACCAGCACTCTGAAACGGGATGCCGGCATCAGCATTGGCAGCTTAAACTGCTGTGCCACAATGCTGGCCACTGTTGAATGTCTTTTTATGTGTTTATTGATCATTTGTGTATCTTCTTTTTACTTATCTATTTGAAAGGCAGAATCACACACACACACACACACACACACACACACATACACACAATCTTCCATTCACTGGTTCACTCCCCCAAGTCCCGAAATGCCTGCAACAGAAGGGTTGGGTCAGGGTGAAACCAGAAGCCAGGAACTCCATCTGGGTCTCCCTACATGGGTGATAGGGATCCAAGTACTTGGGCCATTATTCTGCTGCCTCCCTGCTGCACTGACCAGAGGCAGGATTGGAAGCAGAGGAACCAGGAATCAATCCCAGGCACTCCCATTTGGCCTGCATGTGTCCCAAGAAGTAGCTTAACTCACTGTGCCACAATGCTCACCCCATTTATATATGTCTTTTCAAAGAAGTGTCTGCTCATCCCCTTTGCCCATTTTAGACTACATGTCTTTATGTTATTGACTTGAAGGAATTCTTTATATATTTTTGATAATAAGCCATTATTAGATCTATGATTTGCAAATATC
Organism: Sylvilagus floridanus; assembly: GCA_949820135.1. NCBI lineage: Eukaryota > Metazoa > Chordata > Mammalia > Lagomorpha > Leporidae > Sylvilagus > Sylvilagus floridanus. The sequence goes on from OX463241.1 coordinate 43,901,769, forward strand.
CTTTCTACTCTTTGAGTTCTTTCACTTTTGATTTTTTAATGCATTTTTTTCTTTTTTTTATTTATTTGAGAGGTAGAGTTATAGACAGTGAGAGGGAGAGACAGAGAGAAAGGTCTTCCCTCTGCAGCTTCATTCCCCAAATGGCTGCAACAGCCAGAGCTGTGCCGATCAGAAGCCAGGAGCCAGGAGCCTCTTCCAGGTCTCCCACGTGGGTGCAGGGGCCCAAGCACTTGGGACATTTTCTACTGTTTTCTCAGGCCATAGCAGAGAGATGGATTGGAAGAGGAACAGCCAGGACTAGAACTGGCGCCTGTATGGGATGTTGGTGCTCAGGCCAGGGCGTTAACCCATTGTGCCACAGCGCCGGCCCCAGTGCATTTCTTCTTAAAATTTATTTATTTTTCATTTATTTGTAAGGATGAGAGACAGAAAGAGGCAGGTGGACAGAGATCTTTCATCTGCTGGTTCACTCCCCAAATGCAACAGCTGTGGCTTGGCTAAGCTGAAGTCAGGGTCCCAAAGGTCCATCTGTGTCTCCCACATGGGTGGCAGGGGGCCAAGCACTTGAGCCATCTTTCACTGCTTTTGCAGACATATTAGCAGGAATTTGGGTTAGAAGTGGAGCATCCGGGACTGCAGACCATTGTTCAGATATGGGGTGCTAGAGTTGCAAGCAGCAGTTTATACAGCTGTGCCATAATTCCGACCCCTAGAAAAAATTCTAGTGTAAATATTTCTTTAAAATTTTTTGAATGAAAAGGCAACTAAATATCCACTAAATTATTGATGATGGCAATGTAACCAGTGCAGTTAATGGATAAAATAAAAGTCCCCTAGTTTCATTACAATAAAAAAAATTCAGGGGCTTTATTTGTGGTGCAAAAGATTAAGTTGCTGTTTGCAATCAACCCTCGCATCTCATATGAGTGCCTATTTGAGTCTCAGCTGCTCCACTTCCTATCCAGCTTCCTGCTGATGCACCTGAGGAAACAGCGGAAGATGATATGAGTGTTAGGGTTCCTGACTCTTACAAGAGAGACCCAGATGGAGTTCCAGGCTTTTGGCTTTGGCCTGGCCCAGCCTGACTGACCATTTGGGGAGTGAATGATCAGATGGAATATATTCTCTCTCTCTCTCTCTCTCTCTCTCTCTCTCTCTCTCTCAGTGTGTGTCTGTCTCTCCTCTTTTTCTGTAACTCCTACCATTCAAATCAATAAAACTTTATTAAAAAAACATAGTTTGAAAGTAAGATTCCAAAACCTTGATACCTCAGATCATTACTATACTGCTTTGTGCTATATTCAACTTAAAATAATTTACTGTGGAGGAAAAAAAAAAGAGAAGAATCTGTCCAATGCAAATGAAAAGATCCTTAATGCATATAAAGAGGTAAGCACCTTCAGGATACAAGCCAAAATTCTTGTAGAAAAATCAGGAAGAACAATTGAATCATTTCAATTTTTATGGGGAAAAGAAGCCCTCGATATTTGGTTGAGAGCTCTGTTGGCTGAGAAGAGTTTTAACAACTCAGTAAAATCCGTACACCAGAAAAGTAATGATATAGTAAGAACTTAAATGTCAGCTTTTCATATAGTATGTTTACATTTCTGATGTTCCAAAAGGGGCATTTGGCGGTGGCTCGAGAGGTACAAGAATCACCTGGTACCAGAAAGGAGCAGCATGAGGTTGAGAAGGCTCAGGGGTCCAGGATTTGTGTCTGGTGAGCACAGCTTCCTCTGCGGGCCAACTTCTTGACACGGGAGTTCCTCCTTGAGAGCAAAAGGGAGATTCTCTTGGTGCTCCTTATGCTAGCTGACACCCAGTTCCTCCTTTTGGTAACATTGAGAAGCATACGTGTTCAGAAACTGAGGCCAATAGAGTGAATCCACAGCAAATCTTTGGTGGATTCAACCCTCTCACGTGGACAGAAAACAGCTGCCCGGATCATCATCTGTCAGAGGTCAGAAGTCATGGATGGGTCCCAGGGGAAAGCTCCTGAAAAGAGGACCTCCTGTCATCCTCTTTTCTCTAGAAAGTCATCAGAGACCTCCTCAAGAATTTTCTCCATAGAGCAATGTCCAGGGCTCGGCACTTCCATCACTGGCACCAGGAAACACCTCTGCACAAGTGCTGGATGTTGCCTTCACACAAATTGCAACCAGAAGTGAGGCCCCTTCAGATTTCACCCAGTCTTCCAATGGCGGAACCTATTTGCAAAGATCAGATTCATAACAAAATGTAGTTTTTGTTTCTTCTAAAGTAGTTTTGGAAATTTCTCTGTTTCATTGCTATTAAGTGACCATTCCAGGTCTCAAATGGAATCAAGAACGAATTGTAATTCTTAAGATACTGTTCTATAACTATAGATTATTTAAATGCGAATTCTAGAAGTAAATTGTTTCCATTTTATTCTGTTTGTAGATAGGGTGATTACAGTATTTTGTTGTTGAAAAGTCTACTAAAATAACCCAGAAACACAGCAAGAATTTTATCTTCTTAAAATAATTTTTAGCATTTTTCTTTTTGTTTTATTACTGTTTGTTAAGTGGTTATGTAAGTTCTGAAATGGAACATGATAGAATTGCAATTATTATTTTTAGGATAATGTTTTACAAACATACATTATATAAATGGAAGGCTTATTAGCAAATTGCTTCAATTTTATTCTATTTCTACACCAAGTAATTTATTTTTGATGTTGCTTTTTAACAAGTCTCTTCTACCAATCCAGAAAAATGGTGATAATTTTGTATTCTAAAGTATTTTCCAATACTTATCTCTAGTTTCTCTATAGTAGTTATGTAATTACACAATTGTTCAAATTGTTCAGTAGAACTAAAATTTTTAGGATAGTGTTTATAAATTTATTTTAAATTTTCTTTCCTGTGATCTCTAGATAATATGAAGATAGGATTTCAATTGTTGATGTTTGATAAGACTTCAGTCACATGAACTGTAGGTGTAGAGTTTTACATGAACAGTTACATAACACATGGAGACATCTGAAGTTCAAGGTTTATTTCTGTATACCAGGATCTGAATTTACTCTGGTTAAATACCAATATATTATATAAACAAATGTTAGTTTAAACAAAATCTGTTAAGATAGTTGCTTCTTCTGGATGTCTTAAAAAAGCAATCTAGGAGAAAGCTATATTCTTAATTTTCTCCCATCAAACATATCCATAGGGATATGAATTTTCTTTTAGGTATCATAATCTTACACCTGTTAAAGGCAAAACATATCTTTAAAATACAGGGGGAAAGGTCATTTTTCCATTCAATTATTATTTATAGCCATTATCTATATTCCCATATAACTGGAGTCCTTATACTTTTTACATGTTAAGCCTCTTATTCAGTAAAGTATTAAGCATTTTCACTGTAATGTAAGTTGAAAATATGTTATCTCAAAAACTAAAAAAGTAAGAAAGGGAGAAGAAAGGAGGATGGGAGGAAGGGAGGAAAGGAAGAAGGGAATATCACTGTGTTCTGGAAGTAAAAAGAAGGGAATATCACTGTGTTCTTAGAAGTATATCTACAAATCACTTTGATTTGGTTAAAAACTATTAAAAATTAAAATAAAAAATACAGGAAAAATCTACATATAATCTCCTTAGCTCTGTGAGGTAGTGGTTCACATTGACAGGTTAAGATTGGAATTTCACTGTGAAAGGCAATTGGGAAAAGCAAGTAACAAATTCTTCACAGTCAGGTTCCATCATTCACATATGCAGATGCTTCCCACTTAATTTGGGGTTATATCCTTATAAGTACATCTTAAGTGTAAAAATGCATTTAATACACTTAAGTACGAAATATCCTAGCTTAGAAATACAGTGCACTGCAGAGTATCAGTCGTTTACACCGTTGTAATCAGGGGTGGACTGGGAGATGAGGTTTGTACCTGAGGCCCACCATCCTGCAAGCTCTTCTCCCCCAACTCAATTCAGCCAAGAATTGGAAAATAGACTCAAAATTTAATTTGTTGATATCTGACGAGGACTATGATGACTATAGGAGCCACCGATTAATCTAGACCACAAAAAATGATTCCCGTGTGATGATTTTAAGTGTTCAGTTCATGTTTTCCCCTGTCCATTCTATGCGTAGATACTATAAAAGCAAAACAACAATTACAAATATATATATATATTTGATATATATATAAATATATATCAAACTGCTGATTGAGTCAGGGTGGGTGTGGGCAGAGTGAAAGAATTACCTGTCAAAATAAATCTTGTGGTCAACTGTTAGCCCCAGGCAAGGAAAAACCCAAGAACATTGTGAAATCACATTCTTTTTTTATTTTTTTATTTTTTTATTTATTTTTTTGACAGGCAGAGTGGACAGTGAGAGAGAGAGACAGAGAGAAAGGTCTTCCTTTGCCATTGGTTCACCCTCCAATGGCTGCCGCGGCCGGCGCACCGCGCTGATCCGATGGCAGGAGCCAGGTGCTAGGTGCTTTTTCCTGGTCTCCCATAGGGTGCAGGGCCCAAGCACTTGGGCCATCCTCCACTGCACTCCGGGCCACAGCAGAGGGCTGGCCTGGAAGAGGGGCAACCGGGACAGAATCCGGCGCCCTGACCGGGACTAGAACATGGTGTGCTGGCGCCGCAATGCGGAGGATTAGCCTGTTGAGCCACGGCGCCGGCTCGAAATCACATTCTTGAACATAAAATGATCCTAGGAGTTTTAGAAATAAAAACTGAGCATGCTTTTTTTTCTTTAATAGATTACTTTTCTAGAGCACTGATAAGTTCACAGAACAGTTGAAAGGTAGGTACAAAGATGTCCCATATACCGCCTGCCCCCACACATGTATAGCCTACTCTATTACCAACATGGCCCACCAGAGTAGTACATTTGTTACAGTTGATGAATGTACATTGACATGTCATCAACACCAAAAACCAATAGTTCACATTGGAATTCACCCTTAGTGTTGTATATTCTATTCTATTCTACCATTATAATATCATACAGAGTACTTTTGCTGCACCCTCGAAATCCTCTGCTCTCACTATCCAGGCCTTCGCCCCTCTAACCACTGGCCACCACTGATCATTTTACTGTCTCCATAGTTTTTTTGCCTTTTCTAAAATGTCATATCATTAGAATCATAAAGCCTTTTAGGACCGGCCTCTTTCATTTAGTAATATGCATTTAAGTTTCCTACACCTCTTCGTGGGGGAGGTCTGGCCCAGCCCTGGCTATTGTGGGCATCTGGAGAGTGAAGCAGTGGCTGGAAGGTGTCTGTCTCTCTGTGTCTCCCTGCCTTTCGAAGAAGATGAAAATAAATCATCAAATTTTTAAAAAATACATTTTTTGGTAGAGAATTTAAAACAATGTAAATACAAAGAGCTCAGATGTGGATGGAGAAGAAGACATTGGATGATTTGCTTACAGATAAAATGTGACAATCATTAAAGAGTACAGTGAGTGAATGAATTAATTAATTATAATATTGAGAGAAAATTATTATTGGACCTGTCAGGAAGAGAATTTACACTGTTAACTATCAATGTAGAAGATACTAAAAGAGGTGCTATTTGGGTTTTAACCTGGAGAACTTAACCAGTATACAGGGGGCAAGCTCAGGCGGATCCTGATCCCCTAGGTAGAGCTAATTGGTTCAGAGATAGACATGTGATCTAAATATAATGAGATTTGATCTTGGGCTTTGGGGTTCTGGAACTGAGCAGCACCGAGACTGAGAGTCTGAGTCGTATTAATGCAGTACTCTAGGGATTAGGTCTGTGGACTTGAACCTTGTCTTGTACACCAACATTTAGCAAATGTCCTGTGTCAAGTACTCTTTCTAATATTTCTCCCCATCCTTACTCCCAGTTTTTGGGCTCAAGCTAGCCTGATTACATTTCCATTGTTTAAAACTAGAAATAATATTTCTTAACAAACCACTTGAAGTAGTAGTTACATATTGACAAAAAACTTATTATTATTATCAATAAAATTTGAAATACTACTTGTAAATTTTCCATGATGTTTATTTCAGCACAAGTAATGCAGCTATGGAAATTTTAGGAGAGAAAGTTTAGACATCAGAGAAGTAATAATAGCTGTCAATAAAGAGGAAGAATGTGAATTTTCCATTTGAATGACCAATGTACTACATAATTCTCATATTTCTCACTTTATAAGTGGAAGATTGATGGAAAATATATCAAAATGTAGCCTAGGTCCATACAGACTGTTGCTTGCAAACTACTAAAACATTTAATATAGATTTTCAAGTCTTATTGTTATTAAATAACCTCATTTTTATAATCAAGGGAATTGAGGTGAGGGCACATTGAGTCCTTCCAGGTCAGGAGGATAATTTTAGGCAAATACTGATTATAAAACCTGTCTAATGCTCATTGGAAATAAACACATTGCTAAAGAAATATCTCCTGAAGACTGGAAGTGTAAGGAATAAAGCAAGGGCAGCCTGTTCGTTAGCGATGGCTTACTGCTGACCACTGCTTGCTTTGTCATATTGTAAATATTTAGGTTGTTAAGTGTCTAGACATTTCATTAATATTTCTTAAAGTATGGGAGATATTTATCCACTTATGAGTCACTGTGGATATGAAAAACAAATAAATGAAATTGCTCTCATAATGTGAAATATTGCAACATAGTAATAATTTGATGTCCTTGTTTAAGATTTCAAACTGAATGTTGATTAGGCGGCAATATATTATGCTAAAATTTTCATCTCAGAAATAGTTTCATTAATCTAGCATTTCAGGTGGGGCTCTTTGTAATTATTGCTCCCATAATTAAGAAGATTCTATCTCTCATGCACATGATTATGGATATAAACAGGAAACAACAGTTTTACTCTTCCTATTATCATTGTATATGGGAAACTGCCTACAGGGCCATCTAGGGGAAGCCAGTCCTACTTCCGAACTTCAACTAGAGGAAAATTTTTACTTTTTGTATTTTCCTTATACAATTGTGGTGAAATTAAATGAATACAGATCTTCTATCACCCTGCAATCTTTAATAACTTTGAAATTTTCATTCCATCTGCTAAATAAAGGAAAAGAATGTATTAACTTGGGTCAAAGAAAAGTAGAATCAATTTTTAAAATAAGTGCATATTATTTTTATAACTAGGGAAGTGCACTTTACTATTACAATAAGTAGAGTTAATTCATGATTGTTTTTCCCTCCTGTTGGTACTTCTTGGATCCTATATTTGTTAAGTGTGCTATATCATATTCACATTTTGTTTTCAAAATAAAAATTTAAAATGGCTTTTTTTCAAATTATAAAAGTATACAGAAACTCGCAATACTGGGACAAAAGACAGTAGTCACACTTCTCCCCACTTCTTCTCTAAGTACAGCTAAAAACCCTGAACAATATATATGAAGGACCTTCAAAAAGATCATGGAAAATGCATATTATGAAAAAACTAAGCATGGATTTCAAAGTTTTTCCACACCAAAATAAATGTATCTTATAATTTCAATGCCACAAACTTTTAATGAAAACATTTCTTTTTATTTATTTGAAAGTCAGACTGACAGAGTAAGAGAAACAGGGAGAGAAATTTTCCATTTGCTGGTTCACTCCCCAAAAACCCACTACAGTTGGGCTGAGCCCAGGGCAAAGCCAGGAGCCAGGAACTTCATCCGGGTCTTCCAGGAGGTTGACAGGGATCCAAGTACTTGAACCATCATTTGCTGCCTTAGCAAGAAGCTGGATCAGAGCATGGGGGGGGGGGAAGGGGGGGGATAACCAGAACTTCAGCCAGACACTCCCAAATGTGTTGTGGGTGTACCAAGCCGTGGCTTAACCTGCTGTGCTGCACCACCAGCCCCTCCACAACCTTTTTGAAATACTTACTGGAAAACAAATATGAAGGATAATCTGAAAAGACACACTGGCTAGTTAGTTTGAAAAACATGGCAGCTAATTCCCTAGATTTACTTTTTGCTTCATAATATAGACCAAACTGGGTGCTAGAGTTGTAAACAACCTGGAAATGCCAATAGGCTGAAACAAAACTAATCTCTTACCCCTAAAGCCTGATCTTTGTAGACAAGGGACCAGAAAACAAGCAAGACAGAAAATATTTAATAACCACCTGTGCAGAAAATTTAACATAGGATGCATGAGCCCATTCTTCTTAGAAAGTCCTATTTGTAAGGCTATCCATTGTCTGGCATCTGGGAACTTCCTATGGTTCCTACACAGATGAAACTTTTATAGGCACTTATTGTGCCTAGCCTGGTTATAAATAATGTGGCTTATGTTACATCTGCCTTCCTTCTGGGAGCCTTGAATTTTAGTATGTTAAGCATTGAGTACCTAGATGATAAATCCCCCCTCCCCACCAAAAAATACCATGGGCGTTATGTCTGTAATGAGCTTCCCTGGTAAATACACTTCATACCTGTTGCCTCAGTTCACTGTTGAAAAAATGATGTGAGTCTTGTGTGATTCCCGGGAGAGGACTCAATCATATTCCTGATTTCCTGTGGACTTCACGCTGTGGGGGCTTTTTCCTCTGCAGGTTTTGTTTTAACCTTTCACTTTCATAAAATGTTGGTGAACTGTATGTTAATGCTGAGTCTATGAGTCCTCATAGTTAATCATTCAACCTGAGTATTCTTGACAACCCCGGCACACCGCTTTAATCTAACCAAATACCACAGAAACACTGGTGATCCATTCCCTCCTGTCAGTAGTAGCTGAAGAGGAAGCCTCGATTTGCACCCTTGCTCAGTTCTGAGGTGCCCACATCCCTTCAAGGGTTAGTGAGGAGCACTTATGAGGCACCTCCTCCCTCCCAACCAGGTCAGTATCAGTGGAGGCCTAAAGGGGATCCTGACCTCTCACTCCTGCCCATCAGGAGTGAGGTATGTTTGCCCCAAACCTACGTTGTCAAAGGAGGTCTACTGGCGAACATGGGTTTTCTCTTCAAGCAGGCAGTTTGAAGGTGGCATCTCCATTTCCCTGCCAGCTGAATATCAGAGAAGGCCTACCAAAACAGTCTGTTTCAATAAGATGAAATATCTCAACATAAATTCCCAGATGTATAGGACACAATTATTTTAAAATCAAGTTTAAGAGATCACATATAAACTGTATGTGTGTGTGTGTGTGTGTGTGTGTGTGTGTGTATGATATTTACTGAATACATCCTATGGTGCTATGATCTGCTAAAATTTTAGTGTGAATTTCAGAACTTTCCCAGATGTGTATAGTCATATAAAAATTGTAATCATTCACTGAATGGTATTACTACATGCACAGATGTACTTTGTTATTATTTAATAGTCATTATTCATTCTGCATATATTTATTGAACTGTTACTTTAACCAATATAATTCTAGGCTCTGAAAATATATTGGTGAATAGACATGCTCTGTTTCCTTATAAAATGTACAATGTGGTGGATGAGGCTGTCACTAAATAGTATCTCCAAGAAAGCAACAATTACAGATTGTGTCAAAATCTGACAACTGTAACTAATACTTTAGGGGTCAGCACTGTGGTATTGTGGGCTAAGCCTCTGCCTGTGGTGCTGGCATCCCATAAGGGTGCTGGTTCTACTCCTAGTTGCTCCTCTTCTGATCCAGCTCTCTGCTGTAGTCTGGAAAAGCAGTAGAGGATGGCCCAAGTGTTTGCACCACTGTACCGGTGTGGGAAATCTGTAAGAAGCTCCTGGCTCTTCGCTTCAGATTGGCTCAGCTCTGGCTGTTGTGGCCATTTGGTGAGTGAACCAGCAGATGGAAGACTTTTCTGTCTTTCCTCTGCCGCTCTCTGTCTATAACCCTACCTCTCAAATAGATAAATAAAATCTTAACAAATAATAATACTTTAAAATACCCATGTGTGTTTCTCATGAGGCAGGGCTTCCAGACTGTCCTGTTGGATGATGTGACCAGTCCTCTGGCCTATGCAGGACAATCTTCCCAGGTCACCTGCAAATGCTATAGGACAGATGATAAGAGAATACCCATTCACAGTTTTATGCCCATATGTCAGCTCAAAGAAGCTACAAAACACATACCTTTACTCATGCTACTCCCATAAGATTTATGGGTTACTTCTTGAGGGTGGCATGTTAGATCAGACCAATATGGGGGAAATGGGAAGTTCATGTCATTGAATGACGAAATATAAAAGCCTGCCTTTGAAGCAGCCTAGCATATCCATATCAAATGCCCAGCACATGCCCAATAACCTTGTAGGTGAATCCCAGTCCTCCCCTGGTGATATCTTGGGGAAATCTTGCCAGCCCAGTGCCAGGAGATATTATTAAGTCTAATAACACTGCCTTGATAAAGTGCTGGGAGGAATTTCATGAGTTCCCTGCCCAGAAAGCCCTCTGTCCAACAAAATTCCAGAAGAGGGAGAGGGAAAGAGAAACACTGGGTCCATTAAACTTCACTAGTCTGCTTACTGATAAAAAATCCATCTGTGAGAAGAAAGGGTAGTAGCTAGATATTAAGATACCATGGCGTGTTTATTACCAAAGGGAATAAGCCAGTAGAAAGAGGTTAAAATGCAAGAGCATAAGAAGGGGATAGGGCATAGTAGACTTAAGAGAAGCTTCTCAAGAAGCCAGCACAAAGTGTGTAAGTTTTGGTTTCAGGTAGAAGGCAGCTGCCTTAATTGAAACAGAAACAAGAGAAGTGAGGATGAGTGCAGATACAGATTGCTTTGTAGATTGCAAGGTTTGAACAGGAATTACCAAAATATGAGACAATATCATCTGCCTAGAGAGCAAGCATGTAAATTGGGTGGTCTGAAGGCTGGAGAGGGAGAGGAGAGGTTTTAAGTAGCTCTTTTGGAAAAGCAAGCTGAAGAGAACACTAATAACTTGCCAGCCATAGTTAAGAGCCTGTAGAATCTGTCCTATGGGGCAGATTCTAGCCATTTTTAGCTCCTTGATTGCAGGCAATGAAAAGGCAAGGGAGTAGGTATTAGAAGAAAGTGCTGTAGTGAACTAAATTTTAAAAGAGAGAGAAAAAGACTGCCTTCCAGTTGGGAGGAGAGGGAATGCTGTATGAGGAAAATAGATGTGATCTGGGGAAGAGGAGGTTATTGTTCTAGGGGAAAAAATATCCTGAGAGAAAAAGGGAATAGACGGGTCTGGGGTAAATGGGAAAAATGCCAGATAGTGATAGATTTTTGACCTAAGATTAGCAATGTCTTTTTGTCTTTCAAATAAAACATAACCATAGATAGCAGCAGTTTGTCACCTGATTTTGTGAAATTGGTTCTATATTTCTTTTAGTCTCTTAGACCTGACCAACTATCTATGCCTCAGGCATCTCCAGCATTTTTAGCTGCAGAGTCAAGGACAAGTGTATTACAGGTCTTCAAAAAGTTCTTAGAAAATGTGTATTATAAAAAAAATTATGTATGAATCTTAAGTGTTTATTGCAATGAAGCAAACATATCTTTTTTTTAAAGATTTTTTTTTATTTACTTGAAAGAAAGAGTTACAGAGAGAGGTAGAGACAGAGAGAGGTCTTCCATCCGCTGGTTCACTCCCCAGATGTCTGCAATGGACGGAGCTGTGCCGATCTGGAGCCAGGAGCCAGGAGCCTCCTCTGGGTCTCCCATGCCAGGTGCAGGGGCCCAAGGACTTGGGCCGTCTTCTACTGCTATTCCAGGCCATAGCAGAGAGCTGGATTGGAAGAGGAGCAGCTGGGACTAGAAGCGGGCGCCCATACGGAATGCCGGTGCTTTAGGCCAGGGCGTTAACCCACTGCGCCACAGCCGGGGCCCTGTCAAAAGATAACTTTAAATCCTCTGTTATGACTCATAGAATGACAAATGCCCTAAACAGCGGTCTGGCCTCAGAATCAGCCCTTAAGGCATTCAGATCTGGCTAAAAAGCCCCTGAGAGCATTTCAGGCATGGAAAGCCAAGACACTGTGGCAAAAAATGGCCTACATGAATGATCTCTGTTAGTGAGATACCAGTGGAAAGAAGGGGCCATCAAAGAAGGAGGTACCTTTCTCTGAAGGGAGGAGAGAACTTTCACTTTGCTTATGGCCCTGTCTAAATAATGTTGGAGTTTGTGCACTCAAGAGGCTTCCATTGCCTTGGCAGCTCAAGACAAGAGCCTCAGGTGATCACTGATGTCATAAATAAAAGTGTCAATTGTTAAATCAACAACAGGAGTCACTGTGCACTTACTCCCCTCTGTCCTTAATGTGTTGTACTATGGTAAAACTTGTCTTCAAACAGTACTTTAAACTGTTTGTGTCTGTGTGGGTGCAAACTGTTGAAATCTTTCCTCAAGTTTAGAGTTGATTTTCTGTATATAAAGCTAATTAAAAATGAATCTTAATGAAGAACGGGATGGGAGAGGGTGTAGGAGATGGGATGATTTGCAGGTGGAGGGTGGTTATGGGGGGGAAGAACAGCTATAATCCAAAAGTTGTACTTTTGAAAGTTATATTTATTAAATGAAAGTTTTCTATTAAAAAATCCTCTGTTACATGAACCATTTATTCAAAATACTTTGTCAACACGAATTCTCTGAGAAATGCAACTGTGTCACACTTTGGCAATTGTTAAATTCTCTACACTCCAGTAATACCTAACTCATTAAATTTCATGCAACATGGTTATCCTACCATTGAAAACAAGAACCTCCCTAGGAAGAGTGCTACTTATGTTGAAATTAGTGAAGCTTAAAAAATGCTTTAGCTGGCAGTTGGTGATTAACAAAACAAGCTACTTTTATCACAACAGCAAAAAACAAAGTGGTCAAGCAGCTGGTTGGCAAGTGAACAAAGCAAGGTAGAGATTGGACTGAGAATCTGGGTTTCTTGGTGGTTTTTTGTTTTCTCTTTCATTTTGGTTTGACTACTAATGTGCAAATTCTTTTAATTTGGGATTTTCTTTCTTTTGAGCAAGATGCTTGAATTTTTTAAATTGGCAGATATAAATGCATTACTAGTACAGTGCGAAATTATCCAACGAGGGAGGGAAGGAGAATGTTAAATAGAGGGTGCCTCTTAACTAAAGAACTATTAAGACACAAAACTTGGCTCTTTGCTTCCTTTCCATCACTGCCAAGAAACAAACATGAATCAGTTACATCGCTGTCAAGTAGAAGGAAACATACAATCATTTAGGGACAAGGGCACAGTCGAGGACAATATCACATTCAGGGTTTCCTTTCCTTTTCAAAATTCAAGTTTTGCTAGGCTGTGTACACACCAGTCCAGTGGGCAATGACTTTTCCTCCTCTCTTCGTAACAGTAAATAATGTCAGCAGGGAGTTCGCTGTATGGACCAGATGAGGACTAATTGGACTTTCCTTTAAAATCTGAAATCTCTTTGTTAGTGTTGGTCTTCGTCTCTACTTGCCTTTGGAGGGATGATGGCACTGAGGTAAGTGTGGGTGGAGACAGGATACAAGGCCCTTCAGTCATCTCGATCACAGCTCTCAAATGAGATGTGCATCTTTGGTTCTGAGTCATTCAGGCTTGTCCTTTTTCTTTTCCTGACGCACCACTTTCCCCTTGGATTGGGTAAAATTCTAAACCCTTCTAATTACTACTGTTGGTGGTCCTTTGGGCAACCTCGTCGGCTCGTTCGGAACATGATACAGCGACAGGAGTCCTGGTCTCTGGTCCCGAGAAGATCTCAGCACACCTGGACAAGCTAAGCCACCGTTCCCTACCCAGTTCCTACTCAGCCCAAACAAGAAACGAGCGGTCCCGCCGCGCCCACTCAGCTGGGCGCCCACTGGGTGCGCGCATGCGCAGAGCCAGCGCAAACCGGCGCCCACGCAGGCATCTTGGGTGCCTGCAGAAGGTCTGTCTCGGAAAGGCCTCTAGCTTCCTCGTCGCCTTGTACATTACAGAACGCTAGAGTGGACAGGATGAAAAACACGGAAAGGAACCCTTTTGTCAACATCGCATTTCCGTCTCAAACCACCCACTTCCGCTTCCTCAGCCGGTTCCGGTCCCGCCCTCTACTTCCGGTTGCCTTCGGTTCCGCTGCGCACAGTCCCTACGTCTGCGGCCGCTGGTTCCGCTCCAGGTGAGGGGATGCAGGGCACCCCGACCCGCGGCCGGCGGTGACGCCATTGGGGCTGGGTGGTTCCGGCTTTGCGGTTCATCGGCGTGGCCGGCACCGCGGCTCTCAGCGGCGTGTTGGAGGCCGTGCCTGCCGTAGTCCCACCCCCGGGCCCCTGGCTCCGGTCCGCTGGTGGCGGAGGCCGTCTTCACAGCAGGCTTTCTGGCCTGTATCGGGGGTTCCCCTGCGTTCTCGTAGGCTTTGTGCCCTTAGGGTCATTTCTCTCGCTTGTCGAGCACGGCCGTCTCTCCCCTGACCCTCCTTGTGGAAGGCATCCCGGCCCTCTTGGTCCTGGAGCCCGTGCCGGCCCTGTGATGCTGTCCCCTGCCAGTCACTTCGCCCACCTCTTCTGGGCGATGAAAAGTTAACCCGATCCCTGGCCGCTTTACTTTCCAATTTCCGCCTTTGCTACTTTTTCGTAGTGTGGTCTTGGGCACGTTAACTTCTTTTTCAGGTTTCCAATGTGTGTAACAGTAGTTGTTCAGTTCAAGCTTGTGCGGATCGGATGAGATAATTCAGTTAAGTGGCTTAGCATGCTGTTTTCTCACCATCACCATTTGCATCTTTGCGGACAATTGACAAAGTGCTGTCACACGTGTTATTTCACACTTTGACACTGTTACTGTCCAGGAAATACTAATAGCCGGGTCTTGTGGTTGGGAAGACTGGGTACAATTCAGCAGCTGACCAGGTCAAGGCAACATTGTATGTTAGGCATAGGAACTCCAGCCGGAACAACTGCTCTCGACTCTAGTTTGCATGCTTTTTTTGGGGTTTGATTGCCGTCCCTACCGCAATCGTTTTTTCAGTTTATAGATCACAATGGTGTCTGAAATGATACAAAGTAAGATTGCTTGGGAAAGAAGTTTAAATATGAAAATAAAATAGCTCATGCATTTATATCCTGCTGTGCCGTTGATGTGAATGATCCCAGAAACAGGAACCAGTTGAGGTTCAGCAACTTTTTAAAAAAATTTTTTTTAAAAGATTTATTTATTTGAAAAGCAGAGTTGCAGAGAGGCAGAGGCAGAGAGAAAGGGGTCCTCCACTCCCCAGTGGCTGCAATGGCCAGAGCTGTGTCGATATGAAGCCTGGAGCTTCTTTTGGGTCTTCTACACTGTTGCAGAGACCCAAGGCTTTGTGCCATCTTCCACTGCTTTCCCGGGCCATAGCAGAGAGCTGGATCAGAAGTGGAGCAGCCGGGATTTGAAGCAGTACCCACATGGGATGCCAGGCACTGCAGGCGGCAGCCTTACTCGCGAAGCCACAGAACCGGCTCCATCAGCAACTTTTTAAAAACAGCCTTAAGTACTTATGCATTTAAGTTTTTGAGATTTTTTTTTTTAACGCTTGATCCTTTAGTACATTTGCCAACTGGGAATTCCCACGTATGGCACAGGTGCTTTATAATGTTTGGGTGCTGCTTTATGAAGCACAGAGACCTACTCCATCTGGCACATTTTCTTTTTTAAGGCTGAGAACATTGAAGAGCCAAGAGTAGTGGCTTTCAAATTTTAGTATGAATCAGAGACGGGGGTGAGGCTTGTTTAAAACACAAATTGCCAGGTGCCTTCACAGATTACATTCCTAACAGCTTGCCCAGTAAAGATGATGCTTTTGGATCGTCCAGGGTCCATACTTTGAAAACGACTAATTGACATTAAGAAATGATCAAGATTACCTGAATTCCAAATTCTTTACCCATTTCAGTTAGTGTTGGTTGCCTTCATAGAACTTGTAAATTGTCATTTTGATTTCCACCTCTTTCAAACAGATACTGTTTTAAATCTTATTTAAGTTTGACTCAAAAGTCCATTTGGCTTTTTATTGAAGAGCATTAATATTTGTTGGAACCAATTCTGCCTAAAATGGAACACACTGCCCTAAAGTAACACACTTTGGTAAAGTTTTCAGAACAGGTTGCAAACATAAGAGTAATTATGAATAATAATGGCCATGTTAGATACTTTGTTGTCAAATTATTTTGCAAACTGAAACTCAAAATTTGCCTTCTCTTGCAGTTGGTCATGATAGTTGCATGAAGAGTACAGGCAAATGCTTCATCAAATAAATGAAAGCATTTGGGAATGCAGTTCTCTGACGTGGGGGAGAGGGGCAGGAGAGTGAGTGAAAAGTGAAAGCTGTGTGGGGAAGATGCTCAGCATTTGATTGCTGATGAGAGTAGCAGTTGCCATATAATCTTTTTGTGCCTAGATTTGTGCCTGTGAGTTTTGTATTTACTGATCTTTGATGCCTTGATTTCTGTAGGTCCAATTTGAGGGAGACAGTTGTGTAGGGGAAGAAAGGAAGTTTAGTTAGAACTGAGTCCATGAGTAGATTACCTAGCTTTTCAGAACTTCTGTTTCTTTAATTGTGAAAGAGGGAGCACTGTTATCAAACCACTTTGTTAGTGAGATTGTCTGTGTAAAAACTGTCCAGGTCATAAAGTATCAAATACTGGTTGTTTAGCATAGTACCTGGAATAAAATAAGCTTTCACCTTTCAACTTAATTTTACTAATATATATGTAATACTGTGTGCGTAACACTATATGACTTACAAATATTAACCAAATTAATCCTCATAGGAACCCTAAGAGGTAAGTAGTAGTATCATCTCTTTTACATATGAGGAAACGTAGACACTAAGGATCAAGCTAGCTTCCCATGAATAAATAGCTAGTATGTGAAAAACCTGAGATCTGAACCCAGGTAGCCTGGCTTTTAATGACCCTACTACACTGCTTCTCAAATGTTCAATCTGCTGGCTGGTCGTCATGAAGGATCTTGCTATTAGCATAAATGTAACTAAATAAAATAGGTGGGATATGTAGCTCATTATTGCTCCTTTGTAGTGGAATAATGGAGAATCTGATAAAACATTGGGAAGTAATAATACCTTGTAGGCCAAAGATTGGAAAGTGGGTAACTTTTAACTTTGTAAGGACAAAAATCATGTTTCTCTACTATCAAATTGTAAAATAGGGCTTAGACTGCATGTTTTTATAAAACTAAAGTTACAGGCTTGATTCTGTTTATCTATTTTATCTTACTCATTTGTATGTGCGTTTCCTTCTAGATAATTCTCCTGAAGGAAAGGTGCTAACTCATATGCTTCCAGAATGGCTCTTCCTATCATTGTAAAATGGGGTGGACAGGAATATTCCGTGACTACACTTTCAGAAGATGATACTGTGCTGGACCTCAAGCAGTTTCTCAAGACCCTTACAGGGGTGCTGCCAGAACGCCAGAAGTTGCTGGGACTCAAAGTTAAAGGTAATTCTCTCACCACTTCAGATGTTTGCATTGATATTTGTGGATTTTCTGTTTGCTGTTTTCAGTTGTTTTCTTGTCTTTTCCTTTGGAGATTTCTTTGGTAGGGATAGTCCTAAAATTGCTTTAGTGGTAAAAGTTTTAGAACGTTAAAGGTTACTTCAAAATACTCTCACTATTAAGATTATTGTTGATTCCTCTGACACTTTGTGTTTGCTTGTTAAATCTTTGGCATGGATATCCCTGATGAAACTGTCATTTATTTTCTGACATTTACCTTTTAGCACAGTGTTTTAATTGTAGATTGGGTTTTGTATTCTCTCCAAATTATCTTTCCCAGTTCAAAAGTAAAAGTGATATTTAAAAATTATAGGCAGTGTTTAACATCTAGCTTTTAAAAGGGACTTTTATAGTGTTTGCATTTGTTGCGTCTTTGAAGGGTGAGTTTTGAGTAACTGTAAATCTACATTTTTGTCTTGGGCATTCAATTCTCAAAGCTTCCTGGAGAACAGTTTTCTTCATCTTGAACGATAAAATAAACTGTTAGTTTCTTGTGTTAAGTAAAGGTTGTGTTCTAAGATGGAAAGGGGGGAAAATAATCCTTGAATTAGTTGCAGTTTATTGGTGTCTTGGATATGGACAGTTCAACAACAACAGAAAAAGAACAGCTACGGCATCTGTACCAAACCTTTTAACGTTAGGGTTTTGTATAATGGAATAGTGAAACCAGCACCTGAACTTTAGTGAGAAAACAGTCATTTGCTTGTATTGTAGGCAAACCTGCAGAAAATGATGTTAAGCTTGGAGCTCTCAAACTGAAACCAAATACTAAAATCATGATGATGGGAACTCGTGAGGAGAGCTTGGTAAATGTTTACTTTTGTTACCATTTGTCCCTTTAAAGATATGATGTATACTACACTGTTGTATCGCAGTTTTGATTTTTATAAAGTTGTCAGTGAAAAATAAAAGCTTCACAGTGATTGTGGTATTAACTCAGCTGAAAATGAGTACTGGGAAACTTTTTAGTATATAGTTAGCTGTAAGTATGGTAGTAGCTCACGTGGTCAAATTTAACATGGGAAATCTGTCCAGGGGACATATATAATGAGTTATTAATTGTGGAAATTTTCACACAGTGTGTGCTTGCAAGACACTTGCATTCAAATCATACCTCACTCAGTTTTGTTATGCATGTATTCTGTATATTAAAGATAATGTGGTAAAACAAGAACTTTTTTCTATCTTGATAGGAAGATGTCTTGGGTCCACCCCCTGACAATGATGATGTTGTCAACGATTTTGATATTGAAGATGAAGTTGTTGAAGTAGAAAATAGGTAAGCATTTCACTTTAGAAGAGGTTGACTGTCCATGAGAAAAAGTGAATGTTTCATCTCACTTCATTTTTTCATCAGGGAAGAAAACCTACTAAAAATTTCTCGCAGAGTGAAAGAGTACAAAGTGGAAATTTTGAATCCTCCTAGGGAAGGGAAAAAGCTTTTGGTACTAGATGTTGATTATACATTATTTGGTAAGTCAGTTAATCTTGCATTTCATCACCTATTATCTATAACAAGTTTTAAAATTTTATTTCCATTTCCCAGCAACTCATGAAATACTTGAAAAGTTTTCTTACCATTACAAAAGTGAATCATTGCAGATAAGCAAAAAAAGAAGGCATCTATAAACTGGGACCCAAAGATGACTGCTCTTTATTGTTTTGATGTATGTCTTTTAGAATGAGTTTGTATCTCCTTTTTCTTTTTTAATAATAGAGTTAATGTCTTTTTAGTCATAAAATATTTGTTGTGAATTAAACATCTATACATTTAACCATATAATATCCTAGCTTGCAGATGCACCATAATTTAATCAAATCATTCCCCATTGGTTGACATTTAAACTTTTATGAGAAATATTTTAAACATATTGAATATTAAATAAAAATTTAATATTTTAAAAATAATTTCTGATATTTTATCCTTGGTTTTCTGTTTATATTGAGTTAATTCTTGAATTTAAAAATTCTCATGTCTAATACTGGCAATAAATTGATATTCTAATTTGTCTTAATTCTAAACTTTACATTTATATTATAAGTTAATGTACAGTTCAATTTAAAATTTAATTATTAAGTGATCCTTTTATTTTGGTGAAATGTGTTAATATCTGCATGGTAAATGACAAACTACCCTGGTGTATGCATATAGTTTATCATAAAACAGCACCTACACTTCAGAGATTAGATGAGAAAAAAAATTTATAGTTTACAGTATAAGCCTGAATTTCCAGTATTACACTTTAAGAAAAATAGATGGAATGTTCTGAGTGAATTTCAAGAGTATTAAATTGTGGACTTTAAAAAACATCTTTTTATCAGCCAGTGTTAACTTGATCTGAAGCAGTTTGCAATTGAATTATTGCATTTGCAATTGTTTATTAAATGCTTCACAATGTATTACATTTCATAATTTCATTGATATTAGGTTATTTATGATCAATTTCCTTTTAGACCATAGGTCTTGTGCTGAGACTGGGGTGGAATTAATGAGACCATATCTTCATGAATTCCTCACATCTGCATATGAAGATTATGACATTGTTATTTGGTGTAAGCTATATCTATTTTTATGTCTATAGAAATAAGATGATTTATTAAATTATTCTGTTCTACAATATGTGGCTTCAGATTTCCTGTTTTTAAAATGAAACAGTTATATTTTGTTAGGGAATGTCTAATAGAATGGCTTTCTTAATTAACAATACAAAATTGACAGATAACACTAAGATAGTTAACTATAGTCAAGAGTTAATTATGGTAGCATAATAAAAATAGCATTATTTTCTACAGGAGCCCCACCTTGATTAGAGCTTTTTGTTACTTGTCTTTATGGTGAGATTCTTGATGCTTCAGGATATCATTGTTTTCTCCTTTGTTCTTTTGCTTTCAAAAGACTTAAAGATACAGTTTTTTTTTTTTTTTTAAAGATGTATTTATTTATTTGAAAGTCAGAGTTACACAGAGAGAAGAGAGAGAGAGAGAGAGAGAAGTCCTCCATCCGATGGTTCACTCCCCAATTGGCTGCAACGGCCAGAGCTGCTCCAATCTGAAGCCAGGACCCAGGAGCTTCTTCCGGGTCTCCCACGTGGATACAGGGTCCCAAGGACTTGGGCCACCCTCTACTGCTTTCCCAGGCCACAGCAGAGAGCTGTATCGGAAGTGGAGCAGCCAGGTCTCAAACTGGTGTCCATATGGGATGCCGGCGCCCCAGACAGGTCGTTAACCACTATACCACAGCGCTGGCCCCAAGATACGGTTTTTAAAAGATCACAGTGATATAGTTCTCCAGAAATAAAGGTAGTATGAAAAAGTAGTATATGGACTAAGGCACTGTTGCTTAAATTGTGGATTATTTCAAGAAGGTACAGATTTGTGAAAAGATATTATTTGCTCCAACAGGAAAATCTGCTGTATCACTAAGTGCACTATTTAATTAAATTAATTGACTTCTTTTTTTTAATGGCAAGACTTGGAAAATGCAATAATGCATTGATTTATAGCCATCTCCTTGCAGACATTTAGAGCTACTTCTTGGCAGTGTCTTAAGGAGAAAATTATCCTGATTATGAATTAAATAAAATTCCATCAATTAAATTTAAATGTACTGAGTCTTTGTTGAAAAGCCACATGGTTGTTCAGTCTATAAATTTTCATTGTACAGTGATAATATGAGTTCATAACTGTTAAAGATGGAAAACGTTGTCAAAATACCATGTTTTGGTTTTTTGTTGTTGTTGTTGTTGTTGTTGGTTTAGTAAGATAGTGGAAGTGAGCTTCCTGGTAAGCAAATATTTGTTCAGCAACTCTGACCTGAGCTGACATTTGAGAAAAAAAATATTGTCCTCTAAATGTTATTAAACTAGACTTAGAAATTTAGAAAGGGGTGGGCATTTGGCCTAACAGTTCAGTCACCACTTAGGTTACCTACGTCACATACCAGAATGTCTGGGCCTGAGTCCTGACCCTGCTCTTGATTCAAGCTTCCTACTAATGTTCACTCTGGGAGGCATCAGGTGATAACTCAAGTGATTGGGCCTGTCATCTATATGGGAGACCCAGATTGAGTTCCTAGTTTCTTGGCATTGGCCCAGCCCAGCCTTGGCTGTTGCAAGCATTTAAGGAGTAAACCAGCATGTGGGAAATTTCTGTGTGTCTTATCTCCTCCACTTTTCAAGTAAATTAAATAAATAAAATTTAAAGTACGAAAATTGAGAAACTTTTGCAAGCAGATATTTAAAGTGATTTATTTCTATAATTTGGGATATTTTGTAGTAGTAAGTTGAAAAAGGCACTTCAGTTTGGTGCTAAATAGACTAATTTTAATTCTGCCTCTGTCCTACTGTTTTAACAATGGACCTGTCTTCTCATCTTACTGAGCCTTAGTTTCCTCAACTGAGAAAATCAAAGTAACTAAACCTGTGCTACAGGTTTGCTTTAACAATAGAAATACCAGTGTAGCAACTGGCACCAGGTATAACATAGTAATTCAAAACTCTTATTAGCTGTCAATCTTTTGGGGGGGGTGGATTAGACACAAAGTAGGTATTGAATTGAAAAAGAAAAAACCTGTATTTCCCTGTCTTGTGACTGTTTTCATTGTAGATATGACTATCTGTACAATTTTGGTTAATCCAGCCAATTTTATGTGCAAAGTGATTATTTTGATTGCTACAAATCTGGGAATTATTTTACCTTAAAAAATATACATGCACACTTTAATAATTTAGTCCAGTAACTTGTGACCAGGAAAGGCACATAAAGTTGAGGATTAAATTTTACTCTTGGTGATCCCCAGACTGCTTCATATCTGATACTGAGTAGATATCTAACATAGGTATACTTTATATTTGCCTCAGATTCCTTTTTATAAGCTGTCGGACTCAATGAGCATTAATTTGCTGAGTCTTACAAAATACAAATTTTCAGTGGACCTACTTTAAAATATATATATATATATATATATATATATATATATATATATTATATTTGTTTCTGTTTATTTGAAAGACAGGGAAACAGACCACAGAGAGATCTTTTGTCTGCTGGTTCACTCTTCAAGTGCCTGCAACAGCTGGGGCTTGGCCAGGCCAAAGCCACAAGCCTAGAATTCAGTCCAGATCTCCTATGTGGTGACAAAGACCTAAATGTTTGGGCCAACACCTGCTGCCTCCCAAGGTGCATATTAGCAGGAAGCCAGAATCCAAAGCAGAGCTGGAGCTGGAACCCAGGCACTCTCATGTAGGGTGTTGGGGTCTAAAGCAGTGCCTTAACCTCCATGCCAAACATCCACCCTGGAGTTTAGATCTTAAACATTTCCTGAGTTCACAGTTCTTTTGTGCATTGACCTACCTGTATTTTATAGATAAAAAGTTTAAATTTTATTGTCTTGAAGTCTTACCTTTAAGATTGTTCTTATATTTTAAAGGAAATTATAAATATGCTAGGTACTGTTATTTGTTATGCATTTAAACTTTGTCTTAGAAAACTTATATTGAAGAAAGATTTTTTTTAATGAAACTCAACTTTTTCACATGTATTGTATTGTCCCTCATATTGTAGCTGCAACAAATATGAAGTGGATTGAAGCTAAAATGAAAGTAAGTATCAGAAAACAATCCATTTAAAAATGTTTTGAAGTTGTATTTGTCTTGTTAAAAGTCTGGAACTGAAGTAATTTTATTTTTAATAAAAATTTTAAAATGGAGAGCATTAGGAAATATATCAGCATGTGAAGTAAAAGTGTTTTTAAAGACTGTTTAATGGTAGATTGTACTGAATGCCTACTGTTTTCCTTCTTTTCAAGAAAATAATTTACCTAAGCTCCTGTTCCCTCCTCTCCTCATTTTACAATAATGCTTTCTTTTCCTTCTTTTACTCTGGTGTATAATACTCAAAGAGATGCTCCTATTCTAAAATGGTGAATTAGGAAGTAATCTCCTTTTAGTTTATTTTCCTTTAACTACTATTTATTGACTTAAGTGAAACTATTGCTAGTTGTTAATTAGCAAAATATGGCAGCCATTGGGTAGAAAGTTTTTATTATGGGAAACTGAAGCTACTGTTCTGAAAGCCTTGAATTTTTTACATTATTATATTTTAACCTGGCAGTTTTTGTTTTTGTTTTTTTATCTAGGAGCTAGGAGTGAGCACAAATGCAAATTATAAGATTACCTTCATGTTGGACAGTGCTGCTATGATAACAGTGCATACTCCCAGGAGAGGATTAATAGATGTAAGAAATTATTTTACTTCTATTTAAATAAGTAATAATTTTCTAGTTTGTATTGTATACTAACACTGATGAAATAAACTGCAGAAAGATTTAGAAATGCATACAAATTTTGGCTTAGGAAAATGTATTTAAGGTTAAAAGGTACTCATTTTAATGATCTTTAAGTAAGGATCTTAAAGCAGAGCTGTCCAGAATGGATCTTGTAGTTATGGATAATTGTCCTGTGATGATGACAGCATTGTTTTGCTGAGCAGAGTTAGGAGAAAAAAATACTGAATGTCATCAAGGAAGATAGGAAAATGCTTCAGAACATTTGTAGAAAATGGAACTAAAATGTACATTTTCCATGCACATTTTGAAGCTCCTTTGTACTGGAAACCAGCCAAAACAGTCTCAGCCTGCCTTATATGAAATCGGTAGTAAATCAAAAGTATCATGATGTGTATACTTTGGAGAGACATATTCTCCCTTAGAGAATAGCAATAGGAATCATCAGAGAAGAAGACTGGACTGATAGACTAGGTTTTGCTCATCAAGTAACTACTTATTGTAGATATTTGTCTGTAGGCTCCTCTGGTAGGCACTGTTGGAAATAAAGGGATGAGTAAAACATGGTTTATTCCTTTTGAAAACACACAGACCAGTAAGAATTGGGGAGGACTTAAGGTACACCATGAAAGGTTTGGGAACATAGTATGAAAATAATCAAAATCACAAATACAGTGGTTTAAATACGTAAGGACTTACTCAATACTGTATGTCTACATCAGGGGAAAATATAACCCTTTACCCTCTAAAGTAATCTAAAACATTTTAAAAGTCTAAATGTTAAAAAGATGTTTGGGAAATGTCAAAATAGCATTGTTTACAATGGTGAAAATTAAAAGAATAAAAATAATCCTTAGTGTCTAACAATAGATGATTAGATATGTACGTTTTTCATATAATAGAATGCAGCTATCATTTATTGTGTTGACTGATTTTTAAATATTCATGACACATTAAAGCTTAAGAGGTAGAGAGCAGTGTTTGCAAGGTTTTAGAAAATAGTTTGTAACCTTTGTTTGGATCAGGATTTCTTTTATCAAAAGATCTGCAAACTCTATAAAACTACTGCTATTTATTAAAAAGCCTGGCAGTAAATATAGCAGAGTGTCTAGTTTTTATTCTTGGTACTAAACAGATTATAGATGATTTAAAATTTTCCTTTGTGCTTTTCTGTCTTTTAAAATATTCCTATCAATATTCTTCTTGTGTTTATGAGAAAAAGTAATTCTCAACCTAATGACTAAATCATAGCCCATTTAAGAGGATGTAACTTTAATGACTCTGGGTGTCATAAAGAAATACACTTTGTTGTATTTCTTGAAGCTTTTGTTAGCTTAAAAAACCAAGAATCTGGTTGATTGTGGTAGTTCCTAAATATTTGTCTTCAGGTATGTAGGAAGTTTGGTTCAGTAGTAATCAAAAAGTGAAAAAAATTCTGGTAAATAAAATTTAGTAAAATTAAAAATATGTCAGTGACATTCTTTGCAGTAGATAGGACATTAGGAAGGAAAAAGCTTTCCTCATTTCAAAGTAAATTATAGAACAAGAAAAAACATTTTTAATTGACTACCTTTGTCACCATTTACTTACAACCATGTGATCTCATGCAGTTGTTATTGTCATGTCATCTTATGTAACTCTTAGTGAGATTTCTACCTCCAGGAAAAATAATTTTCTTTGGAAAATTTATTTTAAAAAATTCTGAATGTGTAATACATTCATATAACTCAAACATAACAGTAAAGTATATTATGAAAAATTGTCCTCCCTGTGGCTTCTCTGACCATTCTAACATAAACAATTGAATGCCCTAGAAATGATGTACCTGTAATTGAATTGTAGACAAAAATCATCTTTTCTGTATAAAATATGAAATGATCAACTAAACGTGCCGGGTACATTTTCCCTCTCTCAGGTGTTCTAGTTTTGAAAATAGACTTCATGTGACTCTTAAACTCGGAGAGGGTGTGCATTAGCCTAGGAAGTCATGTGGGTGCTTGTTAGACATCTGAACAATTACTTTAGATCCTTTTGAAATTAAGAAACTAGTGTTCTTGTGACCCAGAATCCGCATGTTAAAATGGTTTTAGTTCATTTAGACGTAAATGGACCTTTCCGAAGCTTCAACATTGTAAGATAACAGCATGTTTTTAAAGGGTGTTGCATTTGACAGCTGCCACAGCCAGCCATCACTGTCCTACAGGAGAAAGCACTCTAGCATTGCTCTGTAGGGTACTATAGTGTCTCTGCTTTTAACTACCTTGTGTAATTGGAGTGAAATCTAAAATTCCATTCTAAGGTAAAGCCTCTTGGTGTTATATGGGGAAAGTTTTCGGAATTTTACAGCAAAAAAAATACCATTATGTTTGATGACATAGGAAGGAATTTTCTGATGAACCCACAGAATGGACTAAAGGTAAGACATAATTTTACTTATTGTTTGTTCATGTAGTCTGGCTAAGTGGTAGAACTTTAAGCACTACTGGATTTTGTAAATTTTCACAAGTGCAATCATTGTGTTTCAAAATAACATTCCTGTCATCAAAGGATTGTGTACATAGAATAGTGATCCCATAAGATGGAATTGGAAATTTCCTGTTGCTTAGCTATTTTATTGTATATTGTCTTTGTGTACAAACACAAATACTTAAAACCATTGTGTTATAGTTGCCTACAGTATTCAGAACAGTAACATATTGTAGGGGTTTGTATCTTAGGAGCAACAGGATATACTGTATA
The DNA here is from genome assembly GCA_949820135.1 of Sylvilagus floridanus. NCBI lineage: Eukaryota > Metazoa > Chordata > Mammalia > Lagomorpha > Leporidae > Sylvilagus > Sylvilagus floridanus. Next base: position 43,928,200 of record OX463241.1, read on the forward strand.
GCCTAGTTGTATGGTAGTACACTCTGACGTTTGTATACTGACGAACTCAGCCAACACCTCATTTTTCAGAATGTTTCCCTTTTAGGCATTACATGAGTGTCCTGTATAATTATGGTTACAGACAAGAAAAGGTTTTTTTTTTGTTTGTTTGTTTGTTTTTTTTTTTTTTTGTGACAGGCAGAGTGGACAGTGAGAGAGAGAGAGAGAGAGAAAGGTCTTCCTTTGCCATTGGTTCACCCTCCAATGGCTGCCGTGGATGGTGCGCTGCGGCTGGCGCACTGCGCTGAGCCGATGGCAGGAGCCAGGTGCTAGGTGCTTTTCCCTGGTCTCCCATGGGGTGCAGGGCCCAAGCACTTGGGCCATCCTCCACTGCACTCCGGGGCCACAGCAGAGGGCTGGCCTGGAAGAGGGGCAACCGGGACAGAATCCGGCGCCCCGACCGGGACTAGAACCCGGTGTGCCGGTGCCGCAAGGCAGAGGATTAGCCTGTTGAGCCACGGCGCCGGCCAAGAAAAGTTTTAAGTATTTAAAAAAATTTACATTGAACATTTCGTCTTTTGCATTGATATCTCCTTGGTTAGCTAACTCATCCAAGTGTTTTATTTATTTATTTTAAAGGTTTTTATTTATTTGAGAGGTATAGAGTTATAGACAGTGAGAGGGAGAGACAGAGAAAAAGGTCTTTCATCTGCTGTTTCACTCCCCAAATGGCCACAACAGCTGGAGCTGGGCCAATCCTAAGCCAGGAGCCAGGAGCTTCTGGGTTCAGGGGCCCAAGTGCTTGGACCATCTTCCACTGCTTTCCTAGGCCATAGCAAAGAGCTGGATTGGAAAAGGAGCAGCCGGGACTTGAACTGGAGCCCCTATGGGATGCCAGCACCGCAGGCAGAGGATAAACATACTTTACCAGAGCGCTGGCCCCCAAGTGTTTTTTTTTTTTTTTTTTTTAATTAGCTCTGAAGGAATAGCATGGACTTAATTGTAGTACTTTTTAGCGTCAAAAGTGAAATCATCAACTTTTTATTAGGGATCAAATCTTGAAATTTTTGATGTCCTATTTAGTTGGACAGTTTGCAGTAAGGTTACTCTTATTATTTTCCTTTTTAAAATGAAATGAGGTTTTTCAAATTCTTAAGGGGAAATGCAGACTTTAGAATTATAAAATGCTGGAGCCAGAAGGAACTACAATCATCTTGTCTGCATTCTTAATTTTAGAAACTGAGGATGAGAAAGTTCATGTTTTGTCCAAGATGATGTATGTAATTGCCTTATCACAGTTAGGGTTAGAATTTAGGTCAATGATGATCTGAGCATGCAATCACATGCAATCTTGTGTATGTGCGATAGTGACATTTGCTCCAGGTAGCAGTATAAAACTGTTAGGAGCAATTTGTAACCTAAACATTTCTGGTTCCTGTGTTTGCTTGCAAGTTGGCATATTATGAAAATGGAAAAGATAACTCTATGTTTTGATAAATCTGCATGGAATCTCCATTTGATGTGGAAATCCTAACAGTGAAGATATTTTCATACTCAGTCAGGTACTTTTCTGCCAACTTAGGTTCTTTGCAGTTTTAAAAGACAAGAGAAGATCTTGAAGAAAGTATGTATTTGAAGTCCTCCCAGAGCATTAATTTGGGTTTGGTGAACAATGAAGATAGTTTAAGAAAAGAATGCTAATGTGAGCAGTGAATTTCCGTAATTATAGAAGCTGCTGTTGACTTTGAAGAAAAGCAGCTGTATGATCTGAAGAAAATGGTTTTTGTTTGTGACTTAGGCAGAAGTGCTTCTCCTGTATGTATTTCACCAAGTATTTGGTGCAGAAATGTATTCTTGATTCTTGAGAAGAGACTTGATTGATGTAAACCTAATTTTCCGTGAAACTTATGGTTATTACCTAGGCTTGCAGGGAAATAAGGTCATGATGTTCAAGGAAAATTTTTTGAAGAGACTTTTATTTAGCATTTATAAAAAATAAAACCATTAGTTTGATGTGTGTTTGGAAGAAATTTTATTTTTATTTTCCTAAGCAACATCTTTTTATGCAGGAAGAGATGATTTTCTACACTTCAGGTTTTTTTAAATGAGGATACTCATTAGACTCATTACAGGAATTCCTATAAACCCATATGCCTCCACCCATCCTCAGCCCCCTCAATCTTAATTCAAGAAGCATTTTTCAAGCATTCCATACATGAATTCTTACATGCCTGCTTTGGGGAACTTCTTTTAAGTTAACTATTAATGATTTATTGACACTGACATAGAAACAGTTCTGAAATTGAGAAGGATTCTTACATTCTCTTTTTTGTTTCATAGTTTCATAATTTGCTTGATAGAAAATTCCAAATATTTCATGCACATCTTATAAGACTGCTTATTTTTAAAATCACTAACCTAATAATATAAGCTTTCCAGTCTTAAGGTATAAGGCATTTTGAATATGACATATAATATTGAATTAACAGAATGTGAATATTAATCACAGATAAAGCAATGGATATTCTAAAAACTTCATATATATTATCTATGCAATGAAATCATAATATAAGAGAATTGAACTAATCTGGAAAAACCTTAGGTTCCTAAAAATGTTTCTTTGCTCATGAGACAGCAAAGTGATCATATATGTTACCTGCCCTGCTGGAGATCAATTTTGGAAAATAGTATAGTAAACAATGATTATAGTGGAACAAGTGAAGTGAGTTAGGTAAATGATATATATTTTTTGCCCTTATTTTAACTTTTAGAAACAGCCATTAAAGCAATTTAGTTTGTTTAGTAGTGCTTAAAACCAAATGTTTAGAAAGCAAAAACTTAGCAGGAGCTTGTTTTGAAAATCTTAGCAGCCACGGACCCTATATTTTCTCTTCCAGTTCTTAACCTCTTCCTGCTGTTTACACTTGGAATCACTTTGGCATGTTGTATATTACTAGTTTAAAAGTTAATATGTTGCCTTACATCCTTTAGGAGTTGAATGAAGGAATAGTTTAAACACCACCACATGATTCAGGATTGTGTAGGAATTCCTTTATTCCTTCTGCTACATCATATCATTTTCTCTGCTCACTCTCAGCTGCAGGACTTAGATAAGGTCCAGTTCAGCATCTTCTAGATCCCTATACTCACTGCTGATGCTTTGAGATAGAACTTCCTATGCTTCCATGATGGCAGTGGGCTCTTCCACAAACCTGGCTTCTGGGCACTCTCAGACAGCTCTTACTGGTGCCTTTAAGACATCATGGAGGGGGCCAGTGTCATGGCTCACTTGATTAATCCTCCGCCTGCGACATCGGCATCCCATATGGGCACCAGGTTCTAGTCCCGGTTGCTCCTCTTCAAGTCCAGCTCTCTACTTTGGCCCGGGAAGGCAGTGGAGGATGGCCCAAGTGCTTGGGCCCCTGCACCCGCATGGGAGACCAGGAGAAAGCACCTGGCTCCGGATGGGCACAGCATGGCAGCTATAGCAGCCATTTGGGAGGTAACCAACGGAAGGAACACCTTTCTCTCTCTCTCTCTCTCTCTCTAACTCTGCCTAATAACAAAAAAAGAAAAAAGACAGCATTGAAACCCCATTAACTGCTATTGAATTGTCTGCTGCCAAGCTGTCTGATAAGTAGAACATTTGGGAAATTTTTCTTCTATCCAGTTCAAGCTGGTGATGTATTTTTTACAATGATGGAAGAAACTACATATATAAATTAAAGCAGTCTCCCCTCCCTTCTCCTCCCCTCTCCTCTCCTCTCTTTAGATAGGTAGATAGATAGAGAGATAGATAGAGAGATAGATAGATAGATAGATAGATAGATACAGAGAAAGGAAGGAAGGAAGGAAGGAGGGAGGGAGGGAAGAAAGGAAGGAATCTCTTGATATGGTAGTGGACTTGGAGCTCATTTTTCTTGCTTCTCAATAACTGACAATGACTGGTGTTACCTGGTTTTCAGTGTTACTATGTACAATTAGTATCCAGTGACCAATTTCAATTTTTTTGCAATCAGAGCCTTATTAAGGATGTCTTAATACTTTGTCAAATATGATTAGTTCAGTCCTTACATATACACTTTAAGTGTGAATTTCTTTTTTTAAAAAAAGGAAACATTTCAGAGATAAACATTTGACTCAACAGTTAAGACTCCACTTGGCCTCTCTCTCTGCTCTACCTCTCTCTGTAACTCTATCTTTCAAATAAATAAAACAAATCTTTTTAAAAAATTAAAAAAGACTTCACTTGGGACATCTGAATACATGTCATAGTCTCTGGATTCAGGTCCTAGATCCATTTCCAAATCCAACTTCTTACAGATGCATATTCTGGGAGATAGCAGGTGATGGCTGAAGTATTTGGGTCCCTGCCACCCACATGAGAGACCTAGATTGAGTTCCAGCTCTTGGCTGTAACATGGCTCAGCCCTGGCTGCTGTTAGCATTTGGGGTGTAAACAAGCAGATGGACACTCTCTCTGTCTCTGCCTTTCAAGCACAATGGGAAAAAAAATGATTTTTAGAAAAGGAAATACAGTAAAAATGTAAATATAGGGGCCATTGCTGTGGTATAGTGGATAAAGCTGCCGCCTGCAGTGCAGACATCCCATAAGGGTGCTGGTTTGTGTCCCGGCTGCTCCATTTCCAGTCCAGCTCTTCTGCTGTGGCCAAAGCAGTGTAAGATGGCCCAAGTCCTTGGGCCCCTGCACCCACGTTGGAAGACCTGGAGGAAGCTCCTTGCTTTAGCTTCCGATTGGCCTATCTCTGGCCTTAGTGGCCAATTGGGGAGTGAACCAGTGGATGGAAGACCTTTCTTTCTCTCTGTGTCTCTCCTTTGCTCTCTGTGTAATTTCAAGTAAATACATTTTTTAAAAAAATGTAAATACAGTGGAACTACTTAGAATTGTATAACCCCATATATTTGGTTTAATCAGTTATATATCATGGACAGTTATACTTACTCTGTGCCCTTTCAATTTCTCTTTAGTATTTTGAAGCAAATCCCAGACATACCATTTTATCTAAAATTAATTAAAATGTTTTAGAAAACTATTTTGAGTTGTGTAAAAACATTTGAGCTGATACCATTTTAAAAAGGTGAAACTATTGGACCTATAACAAAGAAAAGTATATAAAATTTATATCTTAACACATTTCAGTAAAAATAGCATCCAAGTCAAGATTTAATATCCCATCCTAATTGCAATCCCCCCATGCTGTCTACCGTGCTTACAGTTTGAATTAATAATTTTTAAATGAATGCCTTTCACCCTAAAATATATCAACCTTAAACATATTGAAAATATGACTGCTCTTTGTATTGGAAACTCTTGTATAATTAAAAATGATTTTAATGGAGATTTCATGATAAAAATGCTTATGATAAAGTATTACAGATTTTTTATATAAATGTATAATGGTAGCTACATAAACATTTTATTTGAAGTAAAAATCATTAGTGTTAAAATTTGTCTCACTCTCTGGTTAAGTGAAGTTTGTATTTGGGTTTAAATTTTATGAATGAAATAACATGAATAAACTTAATTAGAAGCAGCCAAAATGATAGAAAGGGACAAAGTCTAAGCAGAAGCATTTGCAATCTAAGCAGAAACATTTGCACAGTCACAAAGGGATTCTGATTGAAGAGATGTTGGGGTAAAACGGGTAAAAGAGCTTTTAATTTATACTGTAAATATTATTAAATATAGGCTTATATAAAAATAATTTTTAGTATCGATGACCCTGGTGATATTTGCACCTCATTAATTTTAATTTAAATTATAGAATAGTGTGGATTTGTATTAATTTTCCTTATCTCAGTGTGAAATTTTATATCTTAATAGATAAGGCCCTTTATGAAAGCACACCTAAATCGAGATAAAGACAAAGAACTTTTAAAATTAACTCAGTACCTCAAGGAGATAGCAAAATTAGATGACTTTTTGGAGTTAAATCACAAATATTGGGAAAGGTAAGTGCTAATTGCTTTTTCATTTTCTCTTTACCTTAACGAATGAAAAAATTGGGGATCCTGGTATAGGTATATGAGTCAGTTTTTATTTAACTTGGATTCATTCTAAAAATATTTTCTAACACAAAGCCTTCTTAAAATATTTTCCTCTTTGGTCTTAACCTGTAACTTGCTCATAACCTACATGTTGTTAGCTCTTTAGTACTTCATAGTTAAGAGGACTTCAGAGATTTGTGCATGTTTGTGGTACTACCTGTAAATTATTTTGTAAGTAGGCCACTCCTTTATGAATCACATCAAGGTTTGATCCTTGTTGTCATACTGTCAAAATTAAATGCATGAAAAAATTTACTGAATAGTGTTAAGAATTATAAGTAGGGGCTGGCACTGTGGTGTACTAGGTAAAGCCCTTGTCTGCAGTGCCAGCATCCCGTATGGGTGCCGGTTCTAGTCCCAGCTGTTCCTCTTCTGATCCAGCTCTCTGCTATGGCCTGGGAAAGCAGTAGAGGATGGCCCAAGTCCTTGGGCCCCTGCACCCACATGGGAGACCCGGAAGAAGCTCTTGCCTTCAGATTGACCCGGCTCTGACCGTTATGGCCATTTGGGGAGCGGGTCAGTGCATGGAGGACCTCTCTGCTCGCTCTCGCTCTCTCTCTCTCTTTCTGCCTCTACCTCTTCTGTAACTCTGCCTTTCAGATAAATAAAACTTAAAAAAAAATGACAAGTAACTTCTTGTATAGCAGAAAAATTGGAGCACTTTATTCACTGAAACAACAATTAGTCCTGGTTTTCCTTTTCAAAGATAACCATCATTTCCATGTGATATATCATCTTCCAGTCTTTTCTAATCAGAAGTGTGTACACACCTAGATATAGATTGCATATAAACAAGATTTAGAGACAGGGAACAACATCTGGAAGGTGGAAGGGATTATTGTGTACAACTAATTTTTTTAAATTAGATCTTTAAAGAGAAACTGTAATACTCGGAGTACTTGGGCTTTTCAAATTCTGCTTTTGACTTTCTGGATCATTTTGACACATAGTTTCTTATTAATGAGTCTTATAATCCTTTTCGGAAGATTAAACAGGCATGTTTTTTAATCTCCATCTTCAGATTGTAGGTGATATGACTGAGTTACAGAGATAATAAATGCTTAGCACAGTGCCATAAAATAAACAAGCTGCACCATCAAAATCACCCAAGTTTCCTGATTTTAAAAACGTTTTCCCCAACCATACCACCAATTATAGTAGCTTGTAAAAATGTGAGAGAGATACAAAATTTTTAATTTAATGGTAGATTCCTATTTAAACAACATGAAGAAGTTGCTTACTTCATAAATCAACATCTTCCGCAACTTTATACTCTTGATCAGGTCATTTAGCATCTTTGGCCAAACATCTATATTCAAGAAAAATGAGATCTTTAAATGGAGTCTGAATTATACTTAGAAATGACAATGCTAGTTAATCTATCAACTTTCACATTTAGAAGAAAGGCAGGAGGAGTGATGGTTAATAACAAGAGTATCCTTTGGAGTTTTGTTTTGAGCCTGAACTCTGCCACTTGCTAGCTGTATGAATTTGGAAAAATTTGCTTAACCTCTTTGTGCCTGTGGAATAGGGGTACTGTCTGATAGAAACTCCTTATAGAGTTGTTGTGAGGGTTCAATGAATTAATACATGTATGTAGAACAGTACGTGGCACAGAAACAATCGGATGTTAGCAATTATTAACACTTTATATTCATCTTGGAAAGTTTGTCATTAAAATAAACTCTGTGGAAGAAAGATTTTTTCATGAATTTAGCATAAGACAGATTTGATATCTTTATTTTATTTCTTGCAGGTATCTCTCAAAGAAGCAAGGACAATAGTTAGAAGTTATGCTGATAGTTATTGAAGACACTTGAGATCCATGAACTTTCTGCTTTTATGCTAGAAATCATTATAATAGTGCTGGACACTGAGGCAAAGAACAGACTGCTTATACTTGGTCTTCCAGTTTTTTGTAAATTTAATTTTATATTTTTTGAAGATCATAGCAATATGCTAAAAAAAATTCCTTTTACCCCATGTGAATATACCGTTACTGTTAAAAAAGATTTTCTCCAGCATTGATTACTCACTGTTTTTTTTTTTCCCAGAAAGAAAGAAGAGTGGAGAAAAATGTATGTTCAATGTCATTTTGTGACACAGATGTCATTTTGCAACACAAAAACCATTTTGTTTTTGTCTCATTGTCTAAGACCAAATCCATCTAATGCTTTTCCCTTTAAGACCAAAAGAAAAAAATTTTTGGATAAAGAAAATAGTTTGTTATGCTTAAAATTACCAAGAATTTTTTATTCCTTTGTCATGGCCACAACTTCTGTACCACACTGGTTGCATCTCTAAATCCTGAACTGCGTCACTTAGGTCTGTGTGTGCATCTGTGTACTTAAAGTAAAACTGGAAAGCATTAGTTGCAGTACAGCTGTGTTCTAGTATAAGAAATAGAAAACCTAAGGCTAAAGAATAAAACTAAAGCACCAGAATGTGTGTCTCTTTGATAGCTAAGTACAAGCACTTCTGCCTAAACCATTGCCATAAAAGCATTTAAAGGCAGTAAATTTTAAAATGGGACGTACCACCAGTTCTAGAAAGCATAAACAAAAAGGTTTTGTTCTGTCGAGTTATATCTTGTCTGAGTGCCAATACAGTTTCAGTGAAAATATCTAGCCATACTATTAAAAAATATATATTATTTGCAATGCTTAAGCCTGCAGATATGTAATGTGACCACTGTTTTTGTGTTAACAGTATTGCTTTATACAATTCCTGTATTTGAAAGGAATTGATTCTTTTAAATAAACATGGTGTATATTGTTCTTTTGGGACTATTTCAGTGGTGTAAATAATAAATATTGTTTCTTAAAACACTGGCTCTTGGTTCTGTATTACTCCAAATAGTCTGCCTCTTTGTTGAATTATGAAACAAATATTTTCATTCAAGGACCTCTTGAAAAATTAAAGGGTATAGTGTTCAGTGCACTCACGGTTGGATTTAGCAAATAATTAGATGAAAATTATTTAATTCTGATAAGTACTATATTTTCATAAGTATGTATTTTTGTGATAGATTAGGTATACAGTGGAAGCATTTGAGAACCCTTAAGTAATGAAAATAACTAAGATGTGTTTCTTAATTATGAGACTAAATTCAAATATGTAAGGATAGAATTTTTAGGGTATTGATTGATTAATTGATTTCTTGAAAGCCAAAGAGAGAGACAAAGATCTCACATCCATTGGTTCATATGGCAACAACAGCCTCACTTGGGCTTAGCCAGGTGAAAACCAGAAGCAGGAACTGCATCTAGGTTTCTCACATAAGTGGCAGGGACCCAACTACTTGAGCCATCATGTTTGCCTCCCATTTGTACATTATAAAAAAGCAGAAATTGGGAGCAGAGATGGGACTCAAATCTAGACACTTTGCTTTCTGATACAGGATGTGGGAGTCCCAAGCAGAGTTGTAACTACTAAGCCAAGCACTTGCCCCTACTGTATTTCGTTTTATTGGTTCTTTTCCCACCATAACAAGTGTATTCCAAAGGAGATATGGAGGAGACTTATTTTTGAGAAAACTGAGCACTCAAAAGTAAATTATTAGCATTGGTCAAGAAAGAGCAGACATTTTCTAAATCAGTGTAAGCTTAAACACAAGAATTAAGCATTCCCCAGGAAGCAAAGTAGGATTTAAAAAAATATTTTCTGCCATTAGGTGGTGCCCAAACCAAAGCCTATTATCTAAGATGTTTAATTAAGCCACTTGGGAAGAATACTGTTGTCGTTTTTTTGAGATCTCATGTGTGATTAATACCTTCATGGATACGGAGTTTCAATAAGCCATCTCAAAGCTTATTGAACAAAGAATTTAATTTAGATGAGTATTTAGGTGAAGCCACTAGTTTTTTTTTTTTTTTACAGGCAGAGTGGACAGTGAGAGAGAGAGACAGAGAGAAAGGTCTTCCTTTGCCATTGGTTCACCCTCCAATGGCCGCCGCGGTCGGCGCGCTGCGGCCGGCGCACCGCGCTTGTCCGATGGCAGGAGCCAGGAGCCAGGTGCTTTTCCTGGTCTCCCCATGGGGTGCAGGGCCCAAGCACCTGGGCCATCCTCCACTGCACTCCCGGGCCACAGCAGAGGGCTGGCCTGGAAGAGGGGCAACCGGGACAGAATCCGGTGCCCCGACCGGGACTAGAACCCGGTGTGCCGGCGCCGCAAGGCGGAGGATTAGCCTGCTGAGCCACGGCGCCGGCCTAGTTTTTTTTTTTTAATCATACATGTACTTCAAACTTTAAAACAATTATCTAATGATGTATGAGTTTATTTAGTCTAAAATTACAAACCATCCTTAAATCTTTGTAAGGATAGCTTGAGACCTACTAGCCACTTAGGTTCTTGTTACAGGCGCCGTGGCTCATTTGGCTAATCCTCCACCTGTGGCACTGGATTCCCATATGGGCGCAGGGTTCTAGTCCCGGTTGCTCTTCTTCCAGTCCAGTTCTCTCCTGTGGCCTGGGATGGCAGTGGAAAATGCCTGCGCCTGCAACCACGTGGGAGACCAGGAAGAAGCACCTGGCTCCTGGCTTTGGATTGACGTAGCTCCGGCCGTAGCGGCCATTTGGGGGTGAACCAACAGAAGAAAGACCTGTCTCTTTGTCTCTCTCTCTCTCTCTCTCTCTCTCTCTCTCTCTCTCTCTCTCATTGTCTAACTCTTAATCCGTCAAAAAAAATAATTACTGGTCTAATGTTACCTGTAACAGCAATTCAGTTTAGTAGGCCAAGAGTAAATAGATTGCTGCAGTAAGCAACTGATACACATGCTATTCATTTGTGGAAAATAAAGCGGTTGTTTGGCAGGGAAGAGGCATAGCTGTACAGATATGGTAACTGGGAAAAACATGCCAAAAATTACTTAAGTTGGTAAATTAGAATTGGCTCTTATGGATAGTAATAAAAATTAATAAACTTACTGAGGATTTTTTCTCATCCCAAGTAATCAACAGAAGTCTCTCAAGGAATAAACTGTTACAGTTTCCACTGAAGTATTTATACACCAAAAATAATATTATTATTAGCTGGAATAGGAGCCCAAGGGAAGTCTCTAAAGAGTAAGTGGTTAGCTATTTATGTAAGGATCTAAATTCTGAAATTGCTTTGGGGAAGCTGTCTTGGTGTTGGGAGTGCTGAATATTTAGAACTTGAGAAATCTTCGGAGATTTTGTCTTATAGATGTGTTATAGGCATCTCAGGAATTTGTACATTATAGAATGAGAACAAATACTAGGCATCCTGTGGGGCTCAAAGAGGGCACAAATTATTTAATGTCAATGAGGGACCATGTAGAATGTGAAATTTTAAAAAAACTTCCACATAAATAATTATTTTTCAACTCTACGGAAGAAAGCAAGCACATCTTCAATGCTAGTGTGAAGCAGTGCCCCAATATAAATTGTTTATTAAAATGATTTCGTTCTGAAAAGCTTTTGAAGTTGAATGTATAAATTTTAAGACCATTTAAAAACAGTAGGAATACACAAAAATATCAATGAAGATTGCTAAGAATCAGTGAGATTTCCATAAGTCAAATGGCCACATTGAGCAGAAGTTATATTGTCTGTGTGTTCTGTCATACTAAAGGCCAATATGTATCAGTAGTACAGAGATTATTATGTGAGGTAAGCAATGTCTAAGTGAATAAAAATCACTTTTAACTCCTATTCCCAGTTGTTGATTGCTAGTACTTCTTGTTGGAAAATCTGTAGAGAGAACTGCTATCGTTTTTCAAATAGGATTTGAAACAGAGAGAACAAGTCATCTGTCAGAGAAAGAAAAAAGCAAAAGAAAAAGCACTTGGTTAGAATCTTCCTTTGCTAGCTACTGGACCTCAGGTAAGTCATTTCAAACCCTGAACTTCTGCTTTCTACTCCTTAACAAAGCACTAACGCAAATGTACTTGTTCTGTCTTTCCTACAGGCTGCTGCAAAGGTCTAATGCAAAATCATGCTTAAGTACTTTAAAGCAGCAAGGGCTAATGTACATATCACATGTTATTAAAAGAAGTTCAGGGGCCAGCGCTGTGGCTTACTTGGCTAATCCTCTGCCTGTGGTCCCGGCATCCCATTTGGGCGCTGGGTTCTAGTCCGGGTTGTTCCTCTTCCAGTCCAGCTCTGTACTGTGGCCCGGGAGGGCAGTGGAGGATGGCCCAAGTGCTTGGGCACCTGCACCCACATGGGAGACCAGGAAGAAGCACTTGGCTCCTGGCTTCGGATCGGCACAGCACCGGCTGTAGAGGCCATTTGGGGAGTGCACCAACGGAAGGAAAACCTTTCTCTCTGTCTCTCTCACTGTCAATAACTCTGTCAAAATTAAAAAAAAAAAAAACAGTAGTTCAGAGTGTGTGTTTATCACAGAACAGTATCATTCTTGAAAATATAATCACCAAGTCACTAAGCAAGTAGTATCAAAAGTTTTGCTTGATGTATATTTTACAGATATTACATTGGTTTTCTAAGAGTTCTAAATAATCAAAGAAAAGAGAATGACTAAGCACTTTTCATAGTCCAGAACATTTCTGTAGGTATCCAGATGCTTTTAAGTCTGTAAATGCCATTTAGTAATGATTTGGATTATATGTGCAGCGATCTCTGTCCCTTCTCTGCCACTACCCCCTCTCCCCAGCCACCAGGTAGATGTGATTAAAACTTAGCTGTATTAGAATACGTCTTGCATACTGGGATGATATATTTTAATTATCTAACTTTGGAAACCAGCTGTTCACAGATGAAGGCTTGCTAGCTTTGCCATGCAATGTGGAAAAAAAAAAATCCAAAGGCTGGTGTTAGGGCACAACAGGTTAAGATACCACCTGAAACAATGGATCCCCATATGGGTACCGGTTCTAGTGTCAGCTGTTCCACTTCTGATCCAGCTCCCTGCTCATGTGCCTGGGAAAGCAGTGGAAGATGGTCCAAGTGTTTGGGTCCCTGCCACCCATATGGGAGACCCAGCTGGAGTTCTAGGCTCCTAGCTTCAGACTTGGGTTGCCCCACCCATTGTAGGCATTTGGGGAATGAAACAGTGGTTGGAAGATCTCTCCCTCTCTCTGATTCTCCCTCTGTTCTGTAACTCTTTAAGTCAATTAAAAATGTCTTTTTAAAAAAAATCACCCAAATTTCACCTTACACCCATTAGAATGGCTTTCATACAGAAACTAACAAACAGTAAATGCTGGCAAGGATGGAGGGAGAAGATACCCTAATCCACTGTTGGTGGGAATGTAAACTGGTATAGCCACTATGGAAGACAGAGTAGAGATACCTCAGAAATCTGAATATATTCCTACCATATGACCCAGCCATTTCAATCCTGGGAATTTATCCAAGGGAAATGAAGTCAGCATGTGAAAGAGTTATCTGTATCCCCATGTTCATTGAAGCTCAATTCACAATAGCTAAGACATGGAATCAACCCATATGCCTGTCAACTGAAGACTGGATAAAGAAATTATGGGATATATACACTATACTTATACAGCAGTATACTTATATATACACTATACTTATACAGCAGTAAAACAAAAACAAAAACAAAACCGAAATCCAGTCATTTGCAACAAAATGGATGAAATGGGAAAACATCATTCATAGTGAAATAAACCATTCTTCAAAGGGACAAATATCCTATGTTCTCCCTGACCTGTGATAACTAGTAGAACCTCTAAAAGCCAATCTGTGAAGTGAAATGGATACTTTGAGAAGCAATGACTTTGAACAGCCCTTGTCTTGACTGTTGAGGAACAGTTTTTTTTTTTTCCCATACTATTTGTTGGACTCTTTGCTTAACATAGAGTCAGTCTTATGGTTTTTTTGTTTGTTTGTTTGTTTTACAGGCAGAGTGGACAGTGAGAGAGAGAGAGAAAGATCTTCCTTTTGCCCTTGATTCACCCTCCAATGGCCGCTGTGGCCGGCGTGCTGCGGCCGGCGCACCGCGCTGATCTGAAGCCAGGAGCTAGGGTGCTTCTTCTGGTCTCCCATGCGGGTGCAGGGCCCAAGCACTTGGGCCATCCTCCACTGCACTCCAGGGCCATAGCAGAGAGCTGGCCTGGAAGAGGGGCAACTGGGACAGACTCCGGCTCCCTGACCGGGACTAGAACCTGGTGTGCTGGTGCCGCAGGCAGAGGATTAGCCTACTGAGCCGCAGTGCCGGCCTAAGTCTTATGTTTATAAAGTTAACTGAAAATAGATCTTAGTAAAAAAAAAATAATAATAAGAGTAGGAATAAGAGAGCAAGGAGGAAGAGGGGTGGGAGAGTGGGTGGGAGGGTGGGTACGGTGGGATGAATAACCATGTTCCTAAAGTTATAATTATGAACTATATGAAGTTTGTATTCTTTAAATAAAAGGTTTCTTGGGGGAAAAATCATCCAGAAGCAATGACTTTTTTGTTGTCATTGTTTAATTTTTTTGGGTGAAGATATAATAAGGTAAATAGTAGGGGGTTTTCCCTGAAATATTTTGCAGAATGAGCTACAAAGAAATCAACATTTAATGTATTTGACCCTTTATGTCTGAGGCACCACTCTTTTTAAAGGGTTTATTTAAGTATTTATTTAGAAAGGAGAGAACCAGACAGAGAGTGAGAGATCTCTTCCATCTGGTGATTCACTCCCTAAATGCTTGCAATAGTTGGCGCTAAGTGTGGCTGAAACCAGGAGCTTGGAACTCCATTCAGGTCTTTCACCTGGGTTGCAGGAGTTCAAATACTTGTGCCATCATCCATTACCTCAGAGGTGCGTTCACAAAAGGCTGGATTGTATGTAGAGGAGCTGAGACTCAAAATGGCCTTCCAATAAGGAGTGAAGGATTCCCAAGCAGCAGCTTAATCTGCTGCACCACAATGGCCACCGCATGAGGTACAGTTCTCTCTCTTTTTTTTTCAGAAAAAAAAAATTTTAAAAGATCTACTTATTTATTTGAAAGTCAGAATTACAGAGAAGGGGAGAGAGAGAGAGAGAGAGAGAGAGAGAGAGCGAGCGAGCGAGCAAGAGAGCATCTTCCATCTATTGGTTCACTCCCAAATGGCCACAACAGCAAGGGCTGGGCCAGGCTGAAGCCAGGAGTTAGAAGCTCTATCTGGGTCTCTCACGTGGGTACAGGGGCCCAAGTACCTGGGTTGGGCCATCCTCTGCTGCTTTCCCAGGGACATTACAGGGAGCTGGGTCAGAAGTGGAGTAGCCAGGACTCGAATGAGTACCCAAATGGGATGCTGGTGCTGCAAACAGCAGCTTTATCTCCTGCACTACAGTGCCGGCTCTGGTACTCTTCTTAAGGGGTAATAAACACAAGATTCTTTGCTTCACAGAATTTATATTTGAGTGAGGGAAACAACAAATGAGATACTTTGAAACAGTGAGAAGTGCTATAGAAGCACAGTAATATGGTGCAAAGTGTGGTGGTAGATAATGTGAGATAAAGGAAGAAGATGGCATGGCATTTGAGCTGAGTCCTGATAAGAGCCTTTGATCAGAACTATGGAGAGCAGCTAGGACCAAGTGCAAAACCTTAAGGTAGGATCCAACCAGGCAGATTCAGTGAACAGTGGGAGGTAAATGACGGCCTGGTGGGAAGTGGGGTTGGAGAGGTCGACAGAGACCATAGGAAAGTTAGGATTTTATGGATTATGCTAAGCAGTCTGGTAAATTCTAAATGAAATGGCAGGAAGTGTAGGGATGACAACCTAATTTTCTTAACAGCCTTACTGAGATAGAATTTACATACCATAAAATTCACCCACTTCAGTTGTGCAATTCAATGCTTTTTAGTATTTACAGAGGTTTACAACCATCATCATGATCTAATTCTAGAATCTGAATTATTTTTTAAAAGATCATTCTATGGGGCTGGCGCTGTGGTGTAGTGGGAAAGCCACTGCTTGTGGCCTATATGGGAAACCTATATGGGCACTGGTTCATCTTCCAATCCATTCCCTACCCATGCATCTGGGGAGGCAGTGGAGGATGGTCCAAATACTTGGACCTCTGCATCCACATGGGAGACCCAGAAGAAGCTCCTGGGTCCAGGTTTTTGGATTGGCCCAGCTCTGGCCATTGTGGCCATTTGGGGAGTGAACCAGCAGATGGAAGATCGATCTCTCTCTCTTTCTAACTCTGCCTTTCAAATAAATAAATAAATCTTTAAAAAAAAAGTCATTCCAACTCTTGTGTGGAGAGTGGATTGTACAGGGGCAACAGTAGAAAGGACAACATTGATATTCACATGAAAGGCTTTCAGTGTGGCTAGATGAAAGTGTGCATTCCTTGGCTCCTAGGTTGTGTCAATTTCCAGCTACCTATTGAACTTCTGAGGTGCAGCAGGCACCATGCGACATGCACAGTGTTTAATGGTGAATCAGAAAGTTGTGATTCCTGCCCTGAATGGACATGCAGTTGTGTAAGTACATCACAACCTCAGCCCTGCCAACTTCAATTAGTAAGAAATTCAGTTGGAAGACTAGACAACTTTGTGTATCCTAGTAACATCGAGAGACAGCCTTTCTCATCTGCCTGTGTCCACAATGAAAATGTCCGCTGGGATTCCAGCCAACCCTCCCATCCAGAGTATGGTCCTGGGATGAGACTGGGCATGCCTGACCTGTGACAGTGTTGGGGAGAGCAGAGGACTCCACACTCAGGAAGACAAGCCAGAGACGTTCTTCCATTTCTCCTCTTGACAGTGTTGCCCTGAGAACTGCCCCTCTTAGATCTATGTGACACATGAGCAGTTGCAAAAGACACAGTCATTTACAGAGAATTTTGTATTAGTACTCTGCCACTTATACTTCCATTTCTTCCCTGGTATCTAAGGGGGCTGCAATATGCTCCCTAAATCTGTGGCTGAATACTGCTGCCAGATGTTTCCTCCAATTCCCAATCCCTGAGGCCCTCTCTCCAGCATTCTTAGGCTCCAACTCATGTAAACTAATTTTAGTAGGTGCAAAACCCAAATTAAAAATATTGTTCTATCAAGACATCACTTTTTAAAAGAATGTGGGCTGTAAACATGCTTTATTTTCCTTGATTGGTTCCCTTCTGAAAAACAAAATGTCCATTACTGTTGCACAGATTTAGGGATCCAATGTTTTAAAAGATCTTATAGGAGGAAAAAGGAGCAATAATTTTTTTTCCTCTATTTCAAAATCCAAGGTTCACACTTCTATAAAAAAGATAAGCAAGAAAGAAAAAGGATGACAAATTTAACAAAGGCTTATGTGACATAGGAGCCTTCATTCCACATGGGATGCCAGCGCTTCAGGCCAGGACGTTAACCCACTGTGCCACAGCGCCGGCCCCTCAAAAGCTTTTTATCTCCGTTTTTTGCCTTGGGACCAATCCTGAATATGAGACTAATTGGAAACTGGGACTATCTTCAAGTCTGAGCCAAGCAGCCAGAGGCCAAGGATGCTCAATAAAGGTTAGCTGAATGAAGGAATGACTCAAGAAGACAAGTGAATAAAACCCAGATGGCAGTTCTCTCTTGGACTGTTTGCTATAAGATAAGAGAAATTTCCTTTCTGCTTCTCTTAAGTAGTTCCACTGTCCCAGATTGCAATCCCTCATGACTTGGATGCCTAAGTCTAATGTCAAATTTTTACTTTAATTAGTTATTTATTTTCAAAGTGGATCATCTTCCTGGATGACTAATGCACTTATTTGGGAGGCCTAACAAGTCGTATGGTCATTTTTTTCAAATAAGCAGATGTTTGATTGCACGAGGCTGGCCATGGATGTGGAGGAATGGGCAGTACAGAAACAGGATACGGCATCCACACGTGCAGTTGACTATTTCCCATTCCTGGAATCTATACATCAGAGATAAGGAGAAATTAATCACAGGCAACCACTTCACATCCCTTAAAACATGTTTCTGACTGGGAGACAGAAGAAGTAAGCAGTTATGTAGTGGGTAGGAATCTGCTGATGTCAGACTGTAGAGGTTTTAACTCACTCTGCCATTTATTGTGTGACTTCAAGCAAGTTGTCTACCCACTCTTTACATCAGTTGTCCTGCAAAGGGCTGGGGTGAAGATAAAATGAGATAATCCATGTGAAAAGCTCCAAATAGGATCTCACATATTGTAAGTTCTCTATGAACATTAACTAGTATATAAGTTCTCTGGGGATGCTGCATCTCAGTATCACAAGCTGAGAGGCTTAAACAATAGAAATGTGTTGTCTCAGCACTTTAGAGGCTGAAAGTCTTACAAGTAGGTGTAGCAGGGTTGGTTCCTTCTGTTGGCTGTGAGTCAGAATCTAATCCAGGTCTCTCTTCTAGCTCCTGGTGGTTGGCTAGGAACTTCTGTGTTGCCTGGCATCTGTTGATCACCCTAGACTCTGCCTTTATCTTCATATGGTGTTCTCCATGTGTGCCTGTGTTCAAATTTCCTGTTTGAATGAGGATACCAGTTGTATAGGATGCTATTCCAGCACGACCTCATCTTAAGCAATTACATCCATCATGACCGTACTTACAATACATTTTAAGGTACTGGGTATTCGAAGTTTTATATATGAATTTTAGGGCGAAACAATCAAACCCATAACAGGTTGGTAGTATTATTTTTAAAATTATTATTCTGCTCATGTCAGATTACCAATGAATATATGTATGATTCTTTTTTTAAAGATTTATTTATTTATTTAAAAGAGTTACACACACACACACAGAGAGAGAGAAAGAGAGAGAGAGAGAGAGAGAGAGAGAGAGAGAGAGAGAGAGAGAGAGGCAGAGACAGAAAGGTCTTCTTTTTGCCGGTTCACTCCCCAACTGGTTGCAATGACTAGAGCTGCACTGATCCAAAGCCAGCAGCCAGGAGCTTCTTCCAGGTCTTCCCCGATGGGTGCAGGGGCCCAAGGACTTGGGCCATCTTACACTGCTTTCCCAGGCCATAGCAGAGAGCTGGATCGGAAGTGGAGTAGCTGGGACTCAAACCGGCGCCCATATTGGATGCCAGCATGGCAAGCGGCGGCTTTACCCACTACACCACAGTGCCGGCCCCATATGTATGTTTTTTGTCAACTTTTTATTTTGAATTTGTCCTAGACTTAGAAGAACATTATAAAAATAGTTTATAGAGGTCCCATATGACTAACATCCAGCCTTCCATAACATTAATGTAATTACAGTATAATTATGTAAACCAGGTAATTAACATTGACCTAATACTATTACCAAACCCATAGATCTTGTTCAAATTTTGCTAACTGTCCCACCAATGTCACTATCTGGCCAAAGATTCAATCCAGGATACCAAAATGCATTTGATCACTATTATCACTCGAATCTAAGGTAGTTCTTGGATCTTCTTTAATCACGCATTGCCTTGACACCTTTGAAGAACAGTAATAAGTTATTTGGTAAAATGTCCTCAATTTTGGTTTCTTTGATGTTTCTCCATGATTAAATTCAAGTTCTGCATTTTTGTCAGAACCCCACATATTATATCCTCCCCAGTAATAGAAGGGAGATGAAGTTTAGCTGTCTTGTTATTGGTGAGATGGCTTTAGTGGTGTGAAGCCAGGTTGTCCACTGATGAGTTACCAGTGCATTAAGGTATTTGGTGGAGAAATGCTTTGAGGTTGTATTAATACCCTCTTTCTCATCCCACATTTACCAACTTATTTTGGCATTCAGGATGATACTTGTTTGCAAACAATAATTTTGCTCAAATATGATTTTCTGTTTCTGCCCTTCTGTCTATACCTGTTAATTTGAATTCTACTGTAAAGAAATATTCTTGGGGCTGGTACCTGTAGCTAGTGGGTATGGGCACCAGTTCAAGTCCTGACTGTCCCACTTCCGATCCAGCTCTCTGCTATGACCTGGGAAAGTAGTAGAAGGTGTCCTAAGTGCTTGGGCTCCTGTACCTGCATGGGAGACCTGGAGAAAACTCCAGGCTCCTGGTTTCAGATCAGTCCAGCTCCAGCAGTTGCGGCCATTTGGGGAGTGAACCAGCGAATGGAAGACCTTTCTCTTTGTCTCTCCCACTCTCTCTCTGTAACTCTGCCTTTCAAATAAATAAATATTTTTTAAAACAGAAAGAGGCATTCTTTATTCTTCTTATATTAATTCTTCTTATATTAATAAAATCTTCCTCATTTTTTATTTCAAGAGAAACTATCATGTTGGCTCTCTGAGGACCCTTTGCAGTTTTGAAATATTCACTTCTGTGCTTGCACTAAAAAAAGCAAAAACACAAAACAAAAAAAACCCTCTCCTCATGATTTCATTTAACCTTCATGATTTTCATTCCCATTAATAGAATCTTTGAGGGATGAGCATGTTAAATGCTTTGCAGGGTAAAGTGGATGCTTAAATTATTCAAGAGAACTGCTTTTATACAATTTGGATGCACCCGTTCACACATAAAAATTAACGTGAATTAGATGCCATTTCCATCTATTCATTAAAACAAATCCCATAGCATTCCAGATACCCTTAGTTAGCCTGTTATTTTAAGCACTTCAAAACAAAATTGCATTTATTAAAAAAGAAAAATCACAACTTGTGTTTTACAAAATCACTTAACTTGCACTAATGGTGGGAGTTTCCACTTCCTCTTTTCAGACTATCCCCACTGTCTTCTCTTAATCAATCAGGCAGTCACTCAACAACCATTTACTGAGAACCTACTATGTGCCAGCCTCTTTTCTAAATGCTGGAACAAAACCACTGAACAAAACAGACCCAAAGTCCTATCCTCTTAAGCTTTCAGTTTTATCAGGGTAAACAGGCAAGAAACAAAAGAACAAATCTTATCAGGGGTAACTGCTTTGCAGAAATGCTGAGAAGTGAGGAGAAAGAGAACCACAGGGCAGGGAGCCCTGTAATTTAGACAGCCTGAACAAGGGAGACCTCTCTGATGGAGTACACAAGGCGAGATTTGAATGGAGAACTGAAAGAAATGAATGAAAGGCTCTGTGGCTGGGGGCTGGAAGGCATTTCAGGAAAAGACTGCAATGCAAGGTTCTGTTTTAAGAAGAATGATTGGGCTACATTTGCTGTTTGGGGTGAGGGCTGTTGCTGTGTATCTGTCCCCTGAAGTGGTATAATTTTGCTACATACATACAGCATTCTTTTGCTAAGTCTTGAGCTTTTAGTGCTTTCCAATGCACTTTTCCCTCCTACTTAATTTTCTAACATGTAGTTTTGAGTATATTTCTTTACTTGGATATACACTCTAGATATTGTAGACAGAGATAGATGGGTACACATACACGTACACACACATGTGTGTGTATGTAAAGGGTCTCTTTTTTATTTATTTGAAGGCAGAGAGAGGGAGAGAGAGAGATTCTGTCTACTGGTTCACTCCTCAAATGCCCACAACAGCCAGGTCTGGGACAGACAGAAGCCAGGAGCCAGGTTTTCAATCCATGTCTCCCACAGTGTGGCAAGGAACAAACTACTTGAGCCATCACTTGTTACCTTCCAGAGTGAACCTAATGCAGGAAGCTAGAATCAGAAGCAGAATCAGGACTTGAACCCAAGAGCTCTGTTATTGGATGTGGGTTCCTAAGTGGTATCATAATGCTGCACCAAACAGTTGTTCCTGCCCCCCCCCCCTTTTTTTTTTTACTGCTGATGGTTTTTAAGCTCCACTCCATCCACTTACTCTTCTGCCCCACACCTACATTTGGGCAAGATGCTAAGAACATCAGGATGTGCCCTCCTTTGTGGAAAGGTTCACAGCACACACAGCACTGATTAGTACAACAGCACAGGCCACATGAGCTTACTGAGCATCTGAAAGGTGGTGAAATGTGCTGTATCTGTAAAATACACTCTGGGTTTCAAAGATGATGTAAAAGTGTAAAATATACCATTTACAATTTTTATATTTATTATATGACAAAATGATATTTTGTATATGTTATGTTAAAGTACTATACACACTCTTTTCTCCTATTTCAACTTTTAAAATGCTGGTGTAGGAGGTGGCACTGTGGTCTATCAGGTAAAGCCACTGTCTGCAGTATTGGCATTCCATATGGATGCTGGTTCAAGTCCTGGATGCTCCACTTCTGACCCAGCTCCCTGCTAATGCATCTGGGAAAGCAGCATAAGATGGCCCAAGTGCCTGGGCCCCTATACCTGCACAGGAGACCCGGAAGAGGCTCCTGATTCCTGGCTTTGGATCATGCCAGCTCAAGCCTTTTTGGCCATTTGAGGAGTGAACCATTAGATAGAAGAGCTCTTTCTGTGTGTGTGTGTGTGTGTGTGTGCGCGCGCGTGCATGTGTATGTGTAACTGTGCCTTTCAAATAAACAAATAAATCTTTATGGGGGCCTGGCACATGGTGTATGTAGTAGGCTAAGCCTCTGCGGAATCCATATGTCAGTGCATGTCCTTGCTGCACCGGGTGGAGTCCTGGCTGCTCCACTTCCAATCCAGCTCTCTGTTATGGTATGGGAAAGCAGTGGAAGATGGCCCAAGTGCTTGGGCCCCTTGCACCCATGTGGGAGATCTAGAAGTAGCTCCTGGCTCCTGGCTGCAGATCAGCCCAGCTCTGGTGGTTGCAGCCATTTGGGGATGAACCAGCAGATGGAAGACCTTTCTCTCTCTCCCTCTCTCTGTCTGTAACTCTACTTCTTAAATAAATAAATAAAGATCTTTAAAAAAATCTTTTAAAAAATGTTGATATAAGAAACTTTTATATCTGTGGTTCCACTTCTATTTCTATTGGTCAGCACTAATAAACACCAAACTATTGAAAGCAGTTAGTTGCATCTTAGTCTTTAAAAAAATTCATTTCCTTGGCTTCTCTGAATTTTTCAAGCATGAATTGCAAAATGAAAAGGCATTTCTTTGAGTTGGTGTCAGTGGAGGTGGGAGGCTATGGGGGGGGCCTCATAGCAGGAGAGGATGCCCTCCCCCAAAGGATCAGAAAGTAAAAGCATTTTCGAATCTGTTATCATCTTCCTCCTACTAAACTTGGGCAGAAGCTGTCTTCATACCTTGAGTCACTAAGTGACAAACTGCGACCTAACTCAACATGTAAACTAACAGGAAGCCTAATTTAGGAAATGCTTCTGTGACAAATGGCTGAGTCTCAGGTGGTCCCAGCAGCAGAGCTTCTGCCAATCACAGGCTAACAGATCAGACCATGTCCAAATAAGGCAAACACTGAACTGTAACCAATCAAGTTCCTCCAGGCTTCACTTCCATCTTTTGTTTGTAAACGCTGCCTACTCATGTTGCAGAGCAGAGCTCTATGAATCTGAGAGCTATCTGACTGATAAATCTTTCTTTGCTCAATTAAACTCTGCTAAATTGACGTTGTCTGTCATCATTCCACACCCTTCATGAGGGACAGACAACCTATAAGCTTTTGGAGGAAATTATTCGCTGATGGCGACTCTAGATTTGCAAACACATGCATGTGCCTAGGCCTACAGACCCAGGCTTCTTATATCAGCTATTCTGCTGCCTCAAGAAACTTGAGGTCTGATTGACTCCCATTTTCCTGAATTAATCTCTGGAGCATTTGTACTTCACATAACCCATGTTCTATTGTATACAAAGCCTCTGTGTTACAGATCCTTGTCCACAAACCAGGACAAGCAAGCCCAGGTTGGCTGGCCAGACACAGAGTGGCCTACTTTGCAGGGTAATGTTTTGGAACAAATTGTACAGGCCTAATCATGCAAAAATGTCATTGTATTGAAGAAGTCAGAATTCAGAACATGCTTGGCTGATCCAGCAACAGAATTTTATTAGCCCTGACTATGATGAGCAGAAAACAACCCTGTCTCTAGTATTTAGGCAGTCAGTTCTTTCTACTGGAAGAATGAATAGGCAAGAGAGAAATCAAGGGGGAGGAAAAACATCAAGTGGATTTAACTGGTCACAGTATAAAAACTGCAGATGTCCTATCACTTTTCAGAAAACCTCACTGTGCGCTTTGGAACAATGTTTACACAAATAGATTTTAAAATTTAAGTCTGAGTAATCTCAATTCTGTAATTTTGAAACTTCACTAAGTAAGAAAAATATTGATTACTGAGCTTTAAAAGACAAATGTATACAGATAAGCAAATTTGGGAATTTACATTTGGTCCAAAATCTACAAAAAGGGGAAAATTTCTCTTTTAAGGAATGAAAAAGTTACCCAAACATACAAACCGTGGATTTTGACTCACCCTTCTAACTCTAAAAACTGAAACCATTATTAGCACAACAATTTGAACACCAAGCTTATAACAGCTATTAACAGCTGTAATGAGATATAATTCACTTGATTCTTTTCAAGTGTATTATTCGATGTACTATTTTGATGTACCATTTGTGTACTGTTTGATGTACTATTTGATATACATTCAGAGTTGTACATCCAGCACCAGGATTTTAGAATATTTTCAATATTCTAGAAAGAAATCCAAGCCCCTTAGTCAGCACCCCCTAAAGGCACGTTCCCCTCCTGCCCTCTTATAGGCACTGGCAACCACTAGTCCACTTCTGTCTCTGTATACTTCTCCATATTTCACACATGCAATTATACACAGTGTGGTCCTTTGTGAGTTCCTTCTTTGACTTTGTGTAACGTTTTCAAGGCTCATACATATTGTAGCAAGTATCAGTACACCCATTCCTTCTATTGCTGAACAGTATTGGATTGCATTGATATGCTACACTCTATTTATCCACTTATCAGCTGGTGACATTTGGGATGTTTCCACTTTGGGGCTGTTATAAAAAATGCTGCTGTGAATGTTCATGTACCTGAGTGTAATTTAAAATTTAAGTCTTACCTTGAGGCTGAAGTTGTGTCCATGGAAAGTGAATGTAAAGGGGCCGGCTTCGGATTGTCACAGTTCCAGCCATTGATGCCAATTGGGGATGGAAGACCATTGCAGCCATCAGATGGAAGACCTCTCTTTCTCTGCCTCTCCTCTCTGTGTAACTCTGACTTTCCAATAAATAAATAAATCTTTAAAAAAAAGAAATGAATAAACTTTAAAAAAAGTGATTGTAAAGCAAAGCAAAATGCTTTCTCAGTGACTGCCATTCTTAAATCATGTTTTCCCATGGAAAATATTCCCTGAGGACCTGATTGATAAATACAGAGAGATCCCAATTTAAATTGTTTTATTCTTTAACAGAATCAAATACATCCCTATTTATTGTGTGTCGACTGTAAGGGAAGACAAATAATTTTTTCTCTACTCTTCATGATCTCTTAATGAAAGGTGGATTTAACTACAGAAAAACAAGAAATCCATTAACATGTAGACCTCATGTATACATGGGAGATACCCAGGAAAAGCAATTTTGAAGATATAATCTCTAAGATATGTATTTTAATATGTTGTATGCCACTGTAATGGAATTGCACAGACTAATTTACAATGAACAGAAATTTAATTGACTGTTCTGCAAACCAGAAAGTCCAACACTGAGGAGCTGCATTCTTGCTGTGGCATCACAAGGCAGAAGGCATCACATGGGGTGAAAGAACTAGAAAGGGTCAAACTCTCCTTTATAAAGATGCTCTCTCTCACAGTGGGTGTTTAGCCTAGTGGTTATCAGAAACAGAACATCCGAGACTCATATATGGAATGTGGCATCACAGGCAGCGGCTTAACCTGCTGTGCCACAGCACCGGCCCCATATATTTTTTTCATGGTGCACATTTTTCATGAAATTTTTCAGACCCCTTATATAAAGAGATTTCAAAATCTTTTTTGCACCAAAATAATCTTTTAATTCCATTTTCCATGAACATTTGAAATATGCTACAGTATTCCTAAACATGATTTTTTTAAAAACCTGGAAAGATATTAACCATGGTTACCACTGCTTGGGTATATTACATTAAAATCAGATTATATACAGCTTAAACATTATTTGTATTGGGGCTGCTACTGTGGCATAGTAGGTTAAGCCTCTGCCTGTGGTGTCGGCATCCCATATGGAAACTGGTTAGAGTCCCAGCTGCTCCACTTCCAATCCAGCTCTCTGCTTACAGCATGGGAAAGCAGTGGAAGATGGCCCAGGTGCTTGGATCTCTGTACCCATGTGAGAGACCAAGAAAAATCTGGCTCCTGGCTTCAGTTTGGCCCAGCTCCAGCCATTGTGGTCATGTGGGGAGTGAACCAGTAGATGGAAGACCTCTCTTTCTGTCTTTCCTTCTCTCTGCCCATAACTCTACCTCTTTTAAAGATTTTATTTATTCAGGGCTGGCACTCTGGCCCAGTGGGTTAACATCCTGGACTGAAAGTGCCAGCATCCCATTTGAGTGCAGGTTCAAGACCTGGCTGCTCCTCTTCCAATCCAGCTCTCTGCTATGGCCTGGGAAAGCAGTAGAAGATGGCCCAAGTCCTTGGGCCCCTGTACCCCTGTGGGAGACCCAGAAGAAGCTCCTGGTTCCTGGCTTCGAATCGGCATGGCTCTGGCGGTTGCGGCCAACTGGGGAGTGAACCATTGGATGGAAGACCTCTCTCTCTCTCTGCCTCTCCTCTCTCTGTGTAACTCTGACTTTCAAAATAAATAAACAAATATTTATTTATTTATACATTTATTTATAAATATAACTTATATCTAAATATTTATATATATTATATTTATATAACAAATTATATAATAAACAAATCTTTATTTATTTTGAAAGTCAGAGTTACACACATAGAGAAGGAAGGAGAGGTAAAGAGAGAGAGAGAGAGAGGTGTCTTCCATTTGCTGGTTCACTCTCCAGTTAGCTGCAATGGATGGAGTTGCGCCTATCCGAAGGCAGGAAGGAGCCAGGAACTCATTCTGGATCTTCCCATGCAGGTGCAAGCACCCAAGGTCTTGGGCCATCTTCTGCTTTTCGAGGCCATAGCAGAGAGCTGGATTGGAAGTGGAGCAGCCAGGACATGAACCGGCGCCCATATGGGATGCCAGCACTGCTGGCAGCAGCATTACTCACTAAGCTACAACACTGAAAAAATTTTTAAATGAATATATTTGAGCAGCAGAGGAAGAAAGATAAACAGAGAATTCCTATCTGCTTGTTTACTTCCTAAATACCCTCAACAGCTGGGATTGGACCAGGACTGCAATTACATCTAAGTCTCCCACACAGATGGCAGCAACTCAATTACTTAAAGCCATCACCTCTGCCTCCTAGGGAATGCACTGGCCGGAAGGTAGAGTCAGGAACAGAGCTTGGACATTCAACTCAGGCACTTATGTGGCATCTTAATCACTGGGTCAAATGCCCTCCCTAACCTTTGTTTTTTAAGATTTATTTTATTTATTTGAAAGTTGGAGTTACACACAGAGAGAAGGAGAGGCAGAGAGAGAGAGAGAGAGAGAGAGAGGGAGGGAGAGAGAGAGAGGTCTTCCATTCACTGGTTCACTCCCCAGTTGGCTGCAATGGCTGGAGCTGTGCCTATCTGAAGTCAGGAGCCAAGAGCTTTCTCCAGGTCTCCCACATGGTGCAGGGGCCCAAGGACTTGGGCCATCTTCTTCTGCTTTCCTAGGCCATAGTAGAGAGCTGGATGGGAAGTGGAGCAGTCAGGTCTTGAAGTGGCGCCCATATGGGGTGCCGGCACTGCAGGTAGCAGCTTTACTCACTACGTCAAATCACTGACTCCCTCACCCTTATCTTTTAATCACATTTTCCATGCACTTTTTGAAGTACTCTAATATTGTTACCTTGGGCAAATTTCTTAATCGTAACTCCTCCAAAACGGAGATAAGAACAGGGCACACTTGCAAGCTAAGATCTAAAGCATCAAATGGCTCAGAGAAATCCAATGGTACTTTGAAAAGTCTGAAAAAGGTACTGTCGTTGTGGCATAGTGGGCTAAGCCTCTGCCTGCAGTGTTGGCATCTCATATGGGTGCCTGTTAGATTCCCTGTTGCTTCACTTCCAATACAGCTCTCTGGCCATGGCTTGGGAAAGCAGTAGAAGATGGCCCAAGTGCCTGGGCCCCTGCACCTGGAAGAAGCTCCTGGCTCCTGGCTTCTGATCAGCCTAGCTTGGGCCATTGCAGCCATTTGCAGAGTAAACCAGCCGAGGAAAGACCTTTCTCTTTGTCTCTCCCTGTTTCAGTCTTTAACTCTACCTGTGAAATAAAATAAATCTTAAAAAAAAGGTTTGGGAAAAATGGAAGCAAAAGGAAAGTACATTTTCATGCATAGTTTTTTCATAGCACACATTTTCCATAAACTTTCTGAAGACTCCTCATAGCTAGGAAACTGAATTGGAGCATCAATCTGGCCTATAGCCTGTTGGCCTGGAAAGCTGAGGATGATGGATGAGGAATTTGTGCAGATTTGAGTGTGCTGTGTCCTCTATGCTGCCATTGTAGAGTTGTTCTTGCGTCTCTGAGGTTAATGGGCTGGTTACATCTCCAAACAATACACACTGTACCATGCTGGACCTTGGAGAGCATTATTAGCATCCATTCCTGTCTGTAGGATGCTAGCAAGACTTCTGGGGCAATGAAAGCTGACTCTTTTGCTGGAAATTGTTACTGAGACCTTGTTCTATGTCTTAACTACCTGGCATCCTTCTGTAACTTTTAGATAATTTGATTTATTCAAGTATCTACTGTTGACTTTTGTCCCTATGTGACTGGATTCATGGGCTTGAGGAGGAAATTCAGTGAGATCACAAATCGAGAGCTTAGTGCCATGCCTGGCTCCATGCCTGGCTCTAGGTTTGGAAGGCAGGAAGGGCAGGGCCTGAATCCTAACCTCCCTTCCTAGCAGGGGGAACCTGGGCAGGTTGATTCACTTCTCCGAGCCTCAGCCTCCCCATGTGCAAATGGTACATTCGTATGCCCAAGTCTCATGATGCTGTCATCAGTAAAAGAGGGCGGGAACTTGGCATGCCTGGGCAGTGTGACGTTCCTGCAGCTTCTACTGCAGCTGGGGCTGGAACTGGCAGTCAGTTTTGGGGAATTATCCATCCAGGTAGCCATTTAATTCTCTGCTATTGTTTTGTTTTACTTTTCTCTCACCGTGAGTCTGCCAGTGGCCAGTTTTTAAAATTACAAATAGTCTAGAAACACTACTTGTGATTCCTCAGCAGTGCTGAGCTCTGTAGAGAATGGACTTTGAACACTCGTAACTCTGAGGTTGCTAATGACCCCAGGAAAGAGGTATTATCTTCTCCCAATTTATAAATGAGGACACTGAAGCTCATATGCCTAAGTACCTGCCTAAGGTCACTCAATTAAAATATATATACTACATATATATATTTACACATTTATTTATTTGCAGGTAGAGAAAGTAACAGAGAAGTCTCCCAAGCACTGGCTCACTCCTAAAATCCTGCAACAGCTGGGACTGGGCTGTGCTCAAGCCAGAATTCAGTCGGGTCTCCCGTGTGAGTGGCAGGGACACAGGTACTTGAGCCATCATCCAGGGTGCACGACCAGGAAGCTGGAATCAGGAGCAGAACTGGAACTCCAAACCAGGCACTCCCATATGGGAGGCGTGGGTAACCCGTGACATCTTAACCACCACACTAAATGCCTGTCCATCACCCAGATACTTTTTTATCTTACATATATCTGAGCCAGACTGAGTGTTCCTAGGGACCCCAGAGCAGAGTACTATCTCCAGGTCTCTCTCTTTTGCTGTCTCTTGTCATCCTTCTCCAGCAGGAAACACAGAAAGATCCCAAGATTGTTTTGGAGTCAGATTGGCCTGAACTATCTCAACTCCAGAGTCTTACTTAAAATGGGAGATAACAATAGCCACTACTCTGGAAGGCGTGACAATGAAATGAGATTGTTATTAATTTTTTACTACGTGCGAGGCCTTTGTCCCAGAGCCCAGGTCATCCATAGATACCAGACCCTCCCAGCACTGCCCCCTCCTCCACGCCTCCGCCCCACAGCACTCGCAGGAACCTGAGCTCGTACTCCCGCCGCCGGACCTAGACTTCCCGAGACGCTGGACAGTCACCAGCTCCAGCTGGTCTGCTCCGGCATCGTCGCTGTCTCTGCCATGGAGATGATGTTCAGGGGACACGAAACGCGGGCGTCAGGACTCCGAGGCGGCACGGGTTCACGGGAATCCCCACGGGAAGGGCCCTGTCAGCAATCCAGGGAACAGCCTTGCCCCTGTGACCCTCGTCCACACGGCGGGACACACAGGCCTCAGCGTATCCGGCGAGTGTGTGTGTGTGTGTGTGTGTGTGTGTGTGTGTGTGTGTGAGAAGCACGTTTTCCACGGAGCTATGGTTTCCAGCAAAGCTCGCTTGGGGACTTGTTTGGTTTCCAGCGGCACACGACGAAGAGCTGGTGGGGTCTTTAAGAGCCGATTAGGGCTCTAGCTTTTCTCGCGCAAGCAAGCTCTCACGCGAGTCCTCGAGTTCTCGTGAGACAGAACTAGTTCCCGCGAGAGTGGGTTGCGGGCGCGCGAGTTCGGTTTCCTCAGAGGAAGTTGCCGGTGGTTGTCCTTCGGCTTTACTCTGCCGTATTGTGACACCGAGGAAGTCATTCGGCCTCCTGCTTCCAGACTTCCCGGCTTTCAAACATGTGATCCAAAAATAGAGGCTTTTTAATTTTTAAAAAAACATTTATTTATTTGAAAGAGTTATAGAGAGGCAGAGAGTGAGACAAAGAATTCTTCCATCCGCTGGTTCTCTTCCTCAAGGCCACGACAGCCGGAGCTGCGCCGAACCGAAGCCAGGAGCCAGGAGCTTCTTCCGGGTCTCCCACATGGGTACAGAGGCCCAGGACTTGGCCATCCTCTACTGCTTTTCCAGGCCAGAGCAGAGAGCTGGATTGGAAGTGGAGCAGCCGGGTCTTGAACCAGTGTCCACAGGGGATGCCAGCACTGCAGGCAGCGGCTTTACCTGGTATGCCACAGTGCCGGCCCCATTTTTTTTTTTTTTTTAACAAATTCTCCAGTCCTAAGTATCCTAATATTAAAACAGAAGAGGGACTCAGTCGCATTGGGAATCCCATTATGCTGACAAGCCGAGGCCCACATCGGCTCCCAAAATCTGCTTAAGACATTGGCAGCCCCAGCCTGGCCCAAGTTTTTGAACTTCTCTCCCAGTATCTCCACCCTTACTATGGCCACTTTGCCCTGACCCAACACGCGTGAACAAGGCTAGTCAGAAGACAGTTGTGTAGTAATTATCTTGTGGCACTTAGTAATAGTAATACGAAGTAATACAAGGTTGTTGTAAAAAATTCACATCATTCAGGTAGGCAAAAAGAACAAAGTAAAAAGTCCATAATCCCACTGCTGTGAGAGAACCGTGTAGTACTTTGATGGGCAGTCAGATATTCTGCCACTTAGATAGGACTATACATAAAATTAATATATATATATAAACCATATAGCATCTGCATAGAAAGACATCACATATATGTATATATGTGTGTGTGTATTAGTCTCTTCAGGCTGCCATGTCAAAATTCAATAGGTTACTTTGCAGCAATTGATATAAATAACACATTTTTTTTGATCACTGAAAAAAATTGCACTAAGATGTTAGTAGATTATGTAGATCTATCTAGTTATATAAGTCTTACTATTGTAATAGAAAGGTAGGGTCTTGCGTTTATTTGCTGTTTTCACATAGCAAGGTATAAGCATTTTTGCATGCCCTTGGATATTCTTCCTTAAAAGCAGTGGGAAATTCTGGGCTGTTTTGTGTTTGTAGCTGTGTCGAAGCACTTAACCAATGCACAGACATGTAGGTGTTTCCCATTTTTCCCCACAGCCCTCTGTAATGAGCATTTTTGAAGTTAAATATTTGCATACAACTAAGAGGTTCCTTTCAGTCATATTTCCAGATCAAATAACTGAGACTTGAAGGGTGCAATATTCTAAGGGCGTTTTCAAGTAGAGGGGGAGACTTAGATGGGAGATGTTCTTGCTGTACTCTGAGGCCAACAGCCTGTTACCTTTTTTTTTTTTTTTTAATTTTTGACAGGCAGAGTGGACAGTGAGAGAGAGAGACAGAGAGAAAGGTCTTCCTTTGCCATTGGTTCACCCTCCAATGGCCGCCGCGGCCGGCGCACTGTGGCCGGCGCACCGCACTCATCCGATGGCAGGAGCCAGGTGCCAGGTGCTTCTCCTGGTCTCCCATGGGGTGCAGGGCCCAAGCACTTGGGCCATCCTCCACTGCACTCCCTGGCCACAGCAGAGAGCTGGCCTGGAAGAGGGGCAACCGGGACAGAATCCGGCGCCCCAACCGGGACTAGAACCTGGTGTGCCGGCGCCGCAAGGCGGAGGATTAGCCTGTTGAGCCATGGTGCCGGCCAACAGCCTGTTACCTATACCTGCTAACTCTTTCCACAGCCACCATGAAGGCTGAGCCCCACCCAGCACCTCAGTTCTCCTGCTCTGCCCTTGTGTTTCCCTTACACCCAAGTCCATGATCTCAAAATCTACCTTCTGTCTATAGGTTTGTCTTCTTGCTATGCTGGGAGCCCTCACTCTACCCATCTGTGCTGGGTTTTGGGTATTGTGACTAGCAGACTTCCCTGAACTCAACTCCTGCCTGCCTGGATCTCGAAAGAATGGCAACTCCCAGGAGCCTGCAGCTCTGCAACTCTTCTGATGCTGGTTTCTTCAGTAGACATCAGATTTTTGGTGAGTTGATATACCCTTCAGTCACTTACCCCCAGTGTGCCCATTCTGTGTCCTGGAATTTCTTCTCTCCCCTCCACTATTCAAAATGCCTTACTTTTCTGGAAAACCAGGGGAATGGCAATTCCCCATGGTTGGTTCTTACATTGAAATGAGTGCTCTTCCTTCATTCTCCGAGATAGTTCCTCACTGATAAGAGAAGCAGTAACAAAGGCAATGGAAAAAGCCAGGCAGTGACTTGTAGCAATTTGGCGTGGTGCTTATAGGCCTGTTGGATTTCCTCCCGTTTTTGGTTCAGCATCTTACAGCGATATCTGCTTCTCTGTTTTCTGACAGCTCCAGGATTTCATGACACAGATTGTGCATAACCTGGTGTTGAATTGGGAAGGGGACATTGTACAGTAATCTAAGAGAGGAAGAGAGGGGAGGTGGACGAAAGGGAAAACCATGACGCTGGAGACATTCAGTTACCATTTCCTTGCCCATTAAGGCTGACAAGTCTTGACCGTGATCCTGCTGAGTTGGTGTGTTGGATGAGAGTGAAAAGGGAGGGAGGGGAGTGAGAGAGAGAAGAAGAATAGGGAGGGAGACAAATCAGAGGAGTTCTCTCTGGTGTGACTTGCAAGAAGGGAGGAATGGGTGCAGAGGATTTATAAGAAATTTTCCATGTGAAGTGCTGAGTAAATATCTCAGGTTAGCCTTCAGAGCTCCTGGAATTGGATTTGGGGTCCTATTGACCTTGACACGATGCTGAGATGGTTCTTGGGTTTCAAGCTTAGAAAAGAAGGGATAAGATAAAGATGTGAATATTAATTGAGCATTACTGTGTACCAGCTCCAACCAGGCTAGCTTTGGCAACAGGGCAATTTAAGGTTGTAGAAACCTAGAAATGTGTGGCAGAGTGGGTGTTCTTGAATCAGACAGCCTGGGTTTGAGTCCTAGATCTGCCTTTCATTACCTGCATGGCCTTGAGGAGGTTATTAGCCTCACTGGCCCAATTTCTCTCCTAACAGGAGAAGAGTCAGAGAGCCCACCACTAGGGCAGTTGTGTGGACTAAATTAAGCAAGGCATGCCATGCTCTATCCATGGTGATAAGATGACTCTTGTTACAACCAAGGCAACTGCTGTGCCCCACCACCTCATGTAATCCTCACCACAAGTCAGATGAGATGATATCAGTGGTTTTTTATTTATTTATTTTTTTAATAAACAAAGACTGGACATGAGAAAGAACTGAGCCCACTTGTACCTCCAATTTATGCTCTGCCCTGAATTTATGCTCTGCCCCATCACGGCTGCCTCTTTTCCATACTGGTGTTATAAATGGATACCTCTGTTCCTTCCTGAGTCAAATGTGTTGCAAGCTGGGAGGGTTGAAACAACAACAAGGACTTATTCTCTTGCAAATCTGGAGGCCAGAGGTTCCAAATGGAAGTGTTGGCAGAGCTGGCCTCCCTCCACAAAGTAAGGGAGTCTCCAGCTTCTGGTGGTTCCTAGTTGTTCTTGACTCCTCGTAGCATCTCTCCAACTTTTGTTTCTGTCTTCTTATGGCTTCCTCTCTGTGGTTCTGTGTGTCCTTCTCTGTCCAGTTTGATTTAGGGCCCACCCTAATGCATTGGGATATCATGTTAATCCTTACCTTAATTCCCTTTAAAAAAAACTCTATTTCCAAATGAAGTCACCTTCTGAGGTTCTGTGAGGAGGTGAATTTTAGGACACCAAGCACTACAGATAGTCTGCAGTAATGACTTTTCAACTTCACAATGGTGCAATAACAATACACACTTAGTAGAGATTGTGTTTTTTAATTTGGATCCTTCCTGGGTCAGTGATACATTCTATATGCTTTTTTTTTTTTTTTTTTTTATGACAGGCAGAGTGGACAGTGAGAGAGAGAGACAGAGAGAAAGGTCTTCCTTTGCCGTTGGTTCACCCTCCAATGGCCGCCGCGGCCGGCGCGCTGAGGCCTGCACACCGCGCTCATCCGATGGCAGGAGCCAGGTGCTAGGTGCTTTTTCCTGGTCTCCCATGGGGTGCAGGGCCCAAGCACTTGGGCCATCCTCCACTGCACTCCTGGGCCACAGCAGAGGGCTGGCCTGGAAGAGGGGCAACTGGGACAGAATCCGGTGCCCCGACCGGGACTAGAACCCGGTGTGCCGGCGCCGCAAGGCGGAGGATTAGCCCGTTGAGCCACGGCGCCGGCCATATATGCTATCTTGATACTACCCAGTCAGCCTGTGATCACAGAGGTGAATGGCAGACATTCCACAATGTGCTGTGCTGCTGAATTAGGATGTTCATTAGGTTAAATATGAACAGTGTGCTTCGACATGATATTTTCCTTTTTAAAAAAATACTTATTTATTTGAAATAAAGGGAGAGACACAGAGAGAAATGTCTTCCACCTGCTGGTTCACTCCCCCAAATGGCTGCAATGATCAAGGCTGGGCCAGAACAAAGCCAAGACCCTAGAACTACATCTGGAACTCTCACATGGGTGTCAAGGGCCCACATACTTGGGTTACCCTCTGCTACTTTCCCAGACACATTAGCAGGAAGCTAGATCAGAAGTAGAGCAGCTAGGAATCAAACTGGTGCCTACATGGAATGCTGGCATGGCAGGCAGCAGCATAACCCACTGAAACACCTAACTTATGATATTTTCAAATTAAAATGTATTTAATGGTAGCCCCACCATAAGTCAAGGAGCACCTTTACAGTGATGAATAGCCAAAGACTTCAAGCCCTCTGACAGTGATCTTCTCTTTCTAAGAGTTTTATTGTTGCCAGGGACTACAGCCTAGGCTGGAAGCAGCAGGAATCCCAGAAAACAAATAGAAGAGGGGCCAGAGGAGTTGGTGAGGGAATTGGGGTCTCAAAATAGCCTGGGACCACAGTTGTCTATCCTAGTATCTTTGGCTGCATGACCATGCATAAACCCTTTTACTTCTTAGCATCACTTATGTCTGCGAAGTGGGATTTTTTTTTTTTTTTTTTTTTGACAGGCAGAGTTAGAGAGAGAGAGAGAGACAGAGAGTTGTAGACAGTGAGAGAGAGAGACGGAGAGAAAGGTCTTCCTTCCGTTGGTTCACTCCCCTAATGGCCGCTGCTGCACCCATCCGAAGCCAGGAGCCGGGTGCTTCCTCCCAGTCTCCCATGTGGGTGCAGGGAACAAAGCACTTGGGCCATTCTCCACTGCCCTTCCGGGCCACAGCAGAGAGCTGGACTGGAAGAGGAGCAACCAGGACTAGTACCCGGCACCCCAACTGGGACTAGAACCCGGGGTGCCAGTGCTGCAGGTGGAGGATTAGCCACGTGAGCCACGGTGTCGGTCAACGAGAAGTGGGATTTAATTGATACCTTGTGTTGGAAGCTTTATATGTATTATCTTATTTAATCTCACAGAGGATAACTATGAGACTTAGACAAGGAATGTGGGGGCAGGTGTTTGATGCAGTGGTTAAGATGCTACTTGAAATGCCCATCTCCCTTGTCAGCATGCCTGATTTTAGTTCTGGCTCCTCTGCTTCCAGTCTGACTTCCTGGTGATGCTTACCCTGGCAGGCAGCAGGTGATAGATCAAGTGTTTGGGTCCCTGACATCCACGTGGCAGACCTGGATCCAGTTCTAGGTGTGTGGTTTTGCCGTGGCCCAGCCTGGCTATTGTGGGCTTTGAGGGAGTGTACGTAGATGAATGATTCATACTCTCCCTTTCAAATAAAATGAAAATAAATCGATAAATTTTTTTAAAGAAAGCTAAAAGTGACTTTCCCCATATCACAAAACCAGAACATTACAGAGATAGAACTTACACTCAGCTTGCTCACTCTCTCACTTGCTCACTCTCTGTTCTTAGCCACATGCCTATATCACCTTAAGCAGCCTTCTGGTGAGAGTTCAACGCATTTATGAATGCGAACATATGCAGTTAATCACCTTACAATACAAGGATCTTAATTTTTCACATCACAGTTCAGATGGGCAACCTGATTTTCATGGGACAGAGCTGAAAATGCCAACACTGGGGCAAGGCATAGGAGCAAGAAAATTCAGCACACCCCATGAATTGGCATTTTATCTGTACCCTTGAGGGAGGATGGAGGTACAGCTGCCAGGCTCCAGGTACTGATGTGAATATTCAGCTTTGAGTTGGGGAAGAAAATAGGGCTGGGACCTCTGTTTAAAATTCTTGCCCAAAGATACTGTCCTTCCCTTAGAGAAAGGAACAAAGTCTGAATCTCAGGTTACCTGTGACACTGTTAGAATCCTTTCTCTTAGTAGTGAGTACTCTGTGCTGGGCCCTCTTCTGGGCTCGCCATAAGCCTCATCTCATCTCATCTTCACAAGCCACAGCCAGTGAGATTAGAAGATGCTTTTCAGGTGCAGCATGCCATGTTCCAAGGAGATGAGCAACTATTTTGAGAACTTATTAGTACTTAAGTGCTGTGAGAGTTCCCGAGTTTCAATGTGCTGTTTTTCTTGGGTGATAGACTTGTCATTTTAATGATAATATTCTGAGACTTATGATCTAATATAAAAGGAATGGCCAGAATGTAAGACATGAGTCCCAGGTTCAAGTGTGAGACATGTCATTAACCAGGCTCTGGGTACTTGGACAAGGCATAGAACTCTGGCCTTGAATTTGCTCATCTATTAAACTAGAGGTTCTCAAACTGTATTCTGTGGCATTTAGAGGTGCAGAAGAGGCCACAGGACTCCCAGTAGTGAATAGGGAGGGGAACTGAGTGAATGGAAGCAGAGCAGCTCTGTTTTTGTCTGCTTTTCACATAGGACTTCATAAAAATGAATTTTTAATTATATAAGAAGTATACTAATATATTCTCCTTGCAAGGAATTCGAATACTGTAGAAACAACTGAAGTTCCCTTGGACATAATCCTTCCTAATCCCTGTGTATGTTGGGGTCTCCACTAAGATTTCCAGTAGAATGAAGGGATGTTGTCCCAAAGAAGTTGGGAGATCATTGGTCTGGTTAACCCCTAAGCATCCCAAATGTGCAAAAAGGAGAGATTTTTTTTAAGATTTATTTTGTTTTATTTATTTGAAAGACAGAGTTATAGAGAGAGGTAGAGACTGAGAGAAGCCTTCCATACGCTGGTTCATTCCCCAGATGGCTGCATTGGCTGGAGCTGCACTGATCCAAAGGCAGGATCCAGGAGCTTCTTTGGGGTCTTCCACATGGGTACAGGGGCCCAAAGACTTGGGCCATCTTTTACTGCTTTCCCAGGCCATAGCAGAGAGTTGGATCAGAAGAGGAGCAGCTGGGACTAGAACTGGCACCCATATGGGATGCTGGCACTTTAGGCAAGAGCTTTTACCCACTGTGCCACAGTGCCGGCCCCAAAAAGAGAGATTTTAGAGAAAGGGAAAGTCATGGCTCGAGAATGTTCTACAAAGTAGAACAGAAACCCGTACATGGTTTGCTGAAATTGGGCATTGCTCTGGATGCTGTGATAGGCTGCCCATGCTGTGTACTGGCCATATGTCCAGGAGAGGGGTGGTGGATGGGAGCACGTGGCTTTCTGAGTAAGGACTAGAAGTCATAAGTATATGTCTAATACCAGCCCTCACCCCCACAGAGAGAGAAGAGGTAGGATTTAGGATTACCTCTTCTTTTCAACATTTACCTTAGGAAAAGAGCAACTGCAGCTAACTTCTATTGTGATTCAGCATCCTGTGCTTTGAGCATGGTCTTGTTTAATCCCCACGGGGCTCTAGGAAGCTGTGATGCTGTTATCACATTTGCTTTAAAAGTAAGGAAGCTGAGGCACAACGATTAAGGAATTGCATAGGAGCACAGAGCCGCTGAGTGGGGAGCAGAGATTTGAGTTTGGGTCTTCTAGCTTCAGGTGTACGTATCTGTCATTATCATCATACCTGTGTGTGTGTGTGTGTGTGTGTGTGTGTGTGTGTGTTGGGTTTGGAAAGAAGAAAGATCCCTGAACGCCTTGGTTTGTCCAAAGCTTGTTACCCTAACTTCCCTCTCCTCCAGGTCTGTACAGCAACTGGCGAAGTGTCCAGCTCTCTGAAATTGCTTTGCTGGGATTAGCTGCTTTTGTGGGCCTCCAGGGAAGGTGCCAGATGGGCAGTGTGAAGGACAGGCGGAGGTGGTTTGTACTCAGAGAGGAGACTGGAGAGCAGCTTCAGAGTCCTTTAGCCAGCACACATTGCCATTCACTGGATGGGGAAATCATGCAAGCCAGCAGCTTGAGCGCCACTAGAAGGGTCTATACTGCGGCACTCATGCCTGGGTGAAGGGAAAGGCAAACCTACCTGCAGATGCATTGCCTGCAGAGGACTTGCAGCATGCATGCCTGGTGTCCTACCCATCAGTGCCAGTGCTGATTTTAGTTTTGCATTTGATGAACTTGAGAGAGGGAATTCATTTCTTTGCTGTGATATGACCCTCTGGAGAAAGCCTTGTCCAAATACATTTTGTTTGCAGTTGGTGACTTGGAAGAAGGACTGTACTGAAACAAAATAGAAAGAGATTATTTTTTAAAAAGATTTTTATTTCTTTATTTGACAGGTAGAGTTACAGAAAGTGAGAGAGAGAGAGAGAGAGAGAGACAGAAAGAAAGGTCTTCCTTCCATTGGTTCACTTCTCAAATGGCCGCTGTAGCCAGTGCTGCGCCAATCCAAAGCCAGGAGCCAGGTGATTCTTCCTGGTCTCTCATGCGGGTGCAGGGTCCCAAGCACTTGGGCCATCTTCCACTGCCCTCCCGGACCACAGCAGAGAGTTGGACTGGAAGAGGAGCAAGCAGGACTGTGGGCGCCGCAGTTGGAGGATTAACCAAGTGAGCCACGGCACAGGCCCGAAAGAGATTATTAAAGTGTGATCTATAGGTAAGGGGATTTGGTAGTTTAATGTCAAACTGTTACATCCAGGAAGGTGAGAGAGAAAAAGACTCCTCCCAAGAATGGGAAACGTTTGTAAAAAGAAATATTTATGATACATGTAGCATCATCCCAGGCAGACTACATTTTAATATAGTCACCATGTATCCCCCTCTCACCAGAATGAATAATACCTGAAGGCAGTGATTGAGTTCATTGTATCTTGGTATCTTCCAAATGGGAATAACTTGCAGCTCTATTTTTAAGAAAGGGAGGCTATACTGAAAAGGCACATAAATCTCAGCAGACAGGGCCACTTCTTTCTTCCTCATTGGTGTAGTACTGACCCCTTGATCCCAACCCAGTTCAGGCCTGGTAATAACCATTCCTCCATCCCACTGAGTCCTGCACAAAGCACAGGTACAGATTAGTCTTCTTTCAGGTGATAAGCTGTGTATAAGATGGACAACAGTGAACCCTAACAGGGGATTTGCTGTGGGCCAGGTACTTGTCCAAGTACTGATGGAACTCAGGAAGTGATTCACCAAAGTATGGCACCTTGCTACGCTGAGGATTTTGAACTAAAGGAGGTGAGAGGGCTTCAGAAACAGGCTTTGAGCCAAGGCCTCT
Organism: Sylvilagus floridanus; assembly: GCA_949820135.1. Lineage (NCBI taxonomy): Eukaryota > Metazoa > Chordata > Mammalia > Lagomorpha > Leporidae > Sylvilagus > Sylvilagus floridanus. Next base: position 43,968,297 of record OX463241.1, read on the forward strand.
CCCACCTCCCCTGCCCTCCTGCCTCTCACCTCTTTCTCTTGCCAGTAATTCACAGAAGCCAGAATTGCTCTTCACCAAGGCAGGTCCTCAGAACTAGAACTCCTATAGCCTAAAGGAAACCGTTAAACCTAGAGAAGTCACTCTCTGCCTTCTCTGTTGAAGACACTCATTCCAGAGGGCGCTGCCCCACAGCAGGGAGGAAGGAATGCTGCCTTAGAGAGGCCAAGAAGTATCTGAACAGATTGACCTTGCTGGACTTTCTCCTTCTGTCTTTCAACATTATGTCATACCCTTTTGGTGCTGTCATGTTTCTATATGGCTGTCCTTTCTTCTTGTAACTGCAGCATAAAAACATAGTTTTCCCTGGGTCTTTGAGTTTTCATTTCTGAAGTCTCCCATATCATGTAAGACTTTGATTAGACAAACTATTGTGAATTGAGCTGCAATAAACATTAATGTGCTGACGGCTTTTTTGTTTACCAATTTAATTTCCTTTGGGTAAATTCCAAGGAGTGGGATGGCTGGGTTGAATGGTAGGGTAATATTCAGGTTTCTGAGGAATCTCTAGACTGACTTCCATAGTGGCTTAACCAGTTTGCATTCCCACCAACAGTGGATTAGTGTCCCTTTTTCCCCACATCCTCTCCAGCATCTATTGTTGGTAGATTTCAGAATGTGAGCCATTCTAGCTGGGGTGAGGTGAAACCTCATTGTGGTTTTGATTTGCATTTCCCTGATTGCTAGTGATCTTGAACATTTTTGTCTGTTGGCCATTTGGATTTCCTCTTTGGAAAAATGTCTATTGAGGTCCTTGGCCCATCTCTTAAGTGGGTTGTTTGTTTTGATATTGTGGAGTTTCTTGATCTCTTTGTAGATTCTGGTCATCAACCCTTTATCTGTTGCATAGTTTGCAAATATTTTTTCCCATTCTGTCGGTTTCCTATTCACTTTCCTGACTCTTTCTTTTGCAGTACAGAAACTTCTCAATTTCATGCAATCCGAATAGTTAATTTTGGCTTTGACTGCCTGTGCTTCTGGGGTATTTTCCAAGAAGTCTTTGCCAGTACCTATATCTTGCAGGGTTTCACCAATGCTCTCTAATAATTTGATGGTGTCAGGTCGTAGATTTAAGTCTTTAATCCATGTTGAGTGAATTTTTGTGTAAGGTGAAAGGTAGGGTTCTTGCTTCATGATTCTGCACGTGGAAATCCAGTTTTCTCAACACCATTTATTGAATAGACTGTCCTTACTCCAAGGATTGGTTTTGGATCCTTGATCAAATATAAGTTGGCTGTAGATGTTTGGATTGATTTCTGGTGTTTCTATTCTGTTCCATTGGTCTATGCATCTGTTTCTGTACCAGTACCATGCTGTTTTGATAACTACTGCCCTGTAGTATGTCCTGAAATCTGGTATTATGATGCCTCCGGCTTTGTTTTTTGTACAAGATTGCTTTAGCTGTTCGAGGTCTCCTGTGTCTCCATATGAATTTCAGCATCATTTTTTCCAGATCTGTGAAGAATGCCTTTGGTATTCTGATTGGTATTGCATTGAATCTGTAAATTGCTTTTGGGAGAATGGACATTTTGATGATATTGATTCTTCCAATCCATGAGCATGGAAGATTTTTCCATTTTTTGGTATCCTCTTCTATTTCTTTCTTTAAGGTTTTGTAATTTCCATTGTAGAGATCTTTAATGTCCTTGGTTAAGTTTATTCCAAGGTATTTGATTGTTTTTGTAGCTATTGTGAATGGGATTGATCTTAGAAGTTCTTCCTCAGCCGTGGCATTGCCTGTGTATACAAAGGCTGTTGATTTTTGTGCATTGATTTTATATCCTGCTACTTTGCCAAACTCTTCTATGAGTTCCAATAGTCTCTTAGTAGAGTTCTTTGGGTCCCCTAAATAAAGAATCATATCATCTGCAAAGAGGGATAGTTTGAGTTCTTCCTTCCCAATTTGTATCCCTTTAATTTCTTTTTCTTGCCTAATAGCTCTGGCTAAGACTTCCAGAACTATATTGAATAGCAGTGGTGAGAGTGGGCATCCCTGTCTGGTACCGATCTCAGTGGAAATGCTTCCAACTTTTCCCCATTCGATAGGATACTGGCCATGGGTTTTTCATAAATTGCTTTGATTGTATTGAGGAATGTTCCATCTATACCCAGTTTGCTTAGGGTTTTGATCATGAAAGGGTGTTGTATTTTATCAAATGCTGTCTCTGCGTCTAGTGAGATAATCATATGGTTTTTCTTCTGCAGTCTGTTAATGTGGTGTATCACAACATGTTATGACTTTCTGTTGCATCTGTGTGAGTGATGACCCTTATGGTGGGTGAGGAAAGTTGTCATACCTTCTGTCCCTCCAGAACTTTCTGAGATTATTTCATTCAGTCTTCACAACCACCCTATAAGGATAATACTGTCCTTATCCCATTTTGAGGTTGATGAAACAGAGTCTTAAAGAGGTGAACTCACTTGTTCAGGCTCAAAGAGCTAGTCAGTGGAAAAAGCTGCCAGTGACACTGTGTCAATCACGTTCAATTGATGATCTCATTTAACCCTTTAGAAATGGCCTCCAGTGCTTAGCTTGGGATACATTTGGTGCCCTGGGACTAGAATCCATGTGAAGACAGGGTCTTGTTCATCCCTGTATCCAGGAAATTGAGGATGGTGCCAGGGACAGAGCTGTAACTAAAAATGCCCAGTGAAGGAACAACAGAGGTGTCTCTGCTAAGGGATCTTCTGATCCCTTTCCCCTTCAGATGTTGAGATTTGATCTGCCCTTAAAGGAGGGACCCTGGCCACAGTTTCTCCATCTGTAATGGGGGTGAGAATCCCTTCTTCACAGGGTGGTTGGGAGTCTAATGACACAGCTGCTTCGACTGCATTGGCCTTTTATTTCTTCCCTTTCTTCTCAAACATGGGAGATGAGGGGTAGACCCCTAATGGTAGGACTCGCAGACTCCAGAGGGCGCCGCCTGTTGGTGTTCTCACTTGTTCCTGCACAGCATGGAGGTCTGGGGGCAGGGGATTGCTAGGTCCCCACCAGGCCTCATTGGAACATGAATGTGCCGTAGCTTTTGCAGGCCTATATCAGCAGTGAGGGACAGAACTAGGTTTTCTGAGGCTTAAACTTAGGCTCTCACTTGTCACCTGTTTTCTGACTTGGTGAGCAAGCCTATTCTAAATGAGGTTTTGAATGCTCAGAACGTCTGCAGTTTTTGATTTATTTATTTTCCATTTAAAAAATAAATATGAGAGTGGTTATTATTGAATGAACACAGAATTTTGGTTTGGGAAGATATAGTTGTTTTGGAGAGAGCAAGTGGTGATGGTGGCACAACAATGTGAACGTATCTAATGCCACTGAACTACACACGTAAAATGGTTAAAAGAGAGTCAATTTTATGTCATTTCACCAAACAAAGGAAATAATTATGAGTCTTTCTCACGTGCTATGGTATTTCATTGTGTCTCTCCAAAGTTCATCTGTTGGAAACTTGATCTCTAAATTCATGTGTTGTGGTGCTTGGAGGAAGGCATTTGGGGGATAATTAGGACTAAGTGAGGTTGTGAGACATGGGAACTAGTTGACTTTATGTGAAGAGGAAGAGATCTGAGCCAAATTACTCTGCCTTGCCCCATGCTGCCCTCCCCCATTTGGTGATACTGCAAGAAGGCTCACACCAGATGTTGGTGCCGTGCTCCTGGACTTCCTGGTCTCCAGACTGTTACCTAAATAAATCTGTGTTCTTTTTATTTTTTTTTAACAGGCAGAGTTAGACAGAGCGAGAGCGAGAGAGAGAGAAAGATCTTCCTTCCATTGGTTTACTCCCCAAATGGCCACTATGGCTGGCGCTGCTCCAATCTGAAGCCAGGAGCCAGGTGCTTCCTCCTGATCTCCCATGCGGGTGCGGGGACCCAAGCACTTGGGCCATCCTCCACTGCCTTTCTGAGCCATAGCAGAGAGCTGGACTGGAAGAGGAGCAACCAGGACAGAATTTGGTGCCCCAACCGGGACTAGAACCTGGGATTCTGGCACTGCAGGCAGAGGATTAGCCAAGTGAGCCACAGCACTGGCCTACCTGTGTTCTTTATACCTGGGCCAGTCTTGCGTATTTTGTTATAGCAATAGGAAACAGACTAAGACATTACATAATGAGGCATCTTGGGTAGGAAGTTAGAGTTTGGGTGCTCCCCAATGCCACTGTAGGGGCCCGAATCTTCTTAGTAGAAGATTATTGCATTATGGCTTTCACCCTGGGTGCCAGGTATCCTCTGAGGGTTCTCATATTCTGTCTGCTCAAGAGCAGAAAAAGAGGGCAAGAATGATACCACCGATGGCTCTATTTTTATGTTTTTTAAATTGGGGAAGGTGAAATTTCTCAGTAGTCCCCCAAGTGGAATTTTCTCACACTTTATTGACTAGCACAAGGTCTCCTGGCTTTGCCAGACAGCAAGGGTAGATGGAAAAGTGACTGTTTAGCTTTCTAACCTTCAGAGCTGAAAGGAACATCAAGGAAGAAGAAACCTGGGAGTGCATGTTTATCAAAGAATCTTCAAATTTTATAGTTGTGTCTACTCCTTGCTCAAGGTCATATGGACCCAGAAAGGTTTGGTCATGCCTGGGGCCAGGGCCTGTGATTTCCAGGTCTGAGATTTTTTTCCTGGGACACTTGATACATTTTATGGTGGCTAGATTTACAGTACAAAGACTGTTCTGGGGGAATGCCTTTAAAAGATGGAAGCTCCCCATTATATGTACTGAAATCAGTCAAATGCTAAAGACCATGGCAGAAAGACACTGGGCATAGTGGAAGGCAGAACATCAGAGCTCTGCCCGAGGCTGGCTGGAAGCTTTGGGAAAGGTCCAGGTCTCTGTGTGTGTGTGTTTTTTTTTTTTTTACAGGCAGAGTGGACAGTGAGAGAGAGAGACAGAGAGAAAGGTCTTCCGTTGCCGTTGGTTCACCCTCCAATGGCCACCGTGGTCGGCGCGCTGCGGCCGGCGCACCGCGCTCGTCCGATGGCAGGAGCCAGGAGCCAGGTGCTTTTCCTGGTCTCCCCATGGGGTGCAGGGCCCAAGCACCTGGGCCATCCTCCGCTGCACTCCTGGGCCACAGCAGAGGGCTGGCCTGGAAGAGGGGCAACCGGGACAGAATCCGGTGCCCCGACCGGGACTAGAACCCGGTGTGCCGGCGCCGCAAGGCGGAGGATTAGCCTGTTGAGCCACGGCGCCGGCCCAGGTCTCTGTGTTTATGAAATGTGATTTTTCTTGATTAGCATTGTGCATTAAGTGCTTTGGTATCTCTAGATGAAAGATCTTGTAGGAGGACAAATAGTAGTTATTAACTAACCATGTGCTGTCAGGTGTGGGTTTCTAATGCAAGATGATACATTTCAAACTTGGAGTAGGATGACAGAAACCTCCCACCATTCTTCTATGCGAGGAGCAGAGCAGAATAAGGGCAACAAAAGGACTCTTGAAATCAGGACCTTTTATAGTTACCCTGCCATGGCAGGGAAGCCGAGATGTGCTCAGTTGGATTTTCAGGATGGCAGGGAAACAGACTCCTTTCTCTGGATCCCACCACTTGTTCTTCCACAGAGGGCATCCAAGGGGAATATGCTAGCCTTGCCCATTTTGTAAGCCCAAAGTTGACCCCTCTGCTTCTGTATTGAGTCTTCCTGGATGACTTCAGGTTGTCTGTATTCTTCTCTTTTGTTCTTACCCCAGGGAACCATATATAGCAAACATTTAGCATTTAATGGTATTGAAATGAACTCCTCATCCTTGTCTTGCAAGCAGGGCTAGAGTGGGCACTGTTTGGGGAGACAATATGAGGTTTATTGAAACTCTCAACCCCCAAGGACTAGCACATGTCTAGACATGTGGCGAATCTTGAATAAATGCTAAGGTTGGACCTAGTAGATAGAATACCCATGGCTTTTCCAGCCTAGAATTCTATTTTGCAATGCTGGGGAGACCATTAGAGTTGATTCCAGAACAGAAGGTCGAAGAAACAAGAGCATCCAACCCTTAACAAGAGCATAGTGTGGTTCAGTGGCCTTACAAACAGTTCTCGTTGGTCAGATTGCAAGGACATTCTCCAAGCTCAGCAAGAAAGCAAGACATTGACTTTGGAAACAGTATAAAGTCAAAGAGTTACTCTGAAAAACTGGAAATGAAATGGCTTCAAGGAGGGAGAATTCTTAAATGATAGGGGAGAAAATGCACCCCTTGTAGTCTTGGAATCAGAATACTTGAGTCATTCAAGAGAGGCCAAAATATGATTGCAAAAAAAGTTTTTATTAGTTTGGTCTTGGAATTCAAAAATAAATAAATAAATAAATAAATACACAGATAACAGATATAATCACTTTCTAGGAAGCATATTCATTACTTAAAAGTAGCACCTTTGTGGAGCATTACTTTCTGGTCACGTTGGATTCAGGTTCGTTCATGTTGATGAGGAAAGATTCTAGATCGTTTCCTCTGCATCTGTGTGCCTTTTTTGCGTGGTCATTTTGAAGCCACCTGCAATTCTGACAATCTTGTGTCCTTAGCCATTACTACACTTTTCCTCCCTCTTGAACTCTAAGGTCTTTTGATCTTCTGGACCCTCATGCTGTCACCCTCCTGCGCCTCAGAGGGTTGAGGCATAGACCACTAGGGATGCTGAAGCTGAAATGTAATTTCAGTCTTTTTTTTTTTTTTTTTTAGCTCATTTTAAAAGTCAGGCATCCAAAGACCAAAACTGCTTGGAAGCATAGGTGACCCTGAATTGTTTGCTTGATCCATACCCCTGCAAGGATGACTTCATGGATACAGGAAATAGCATCATCTTATCCATGTTCCCTTCAGCAGAGCTGAGTCTTCATTCACCATTTAAATCTCTTGTGTTCTCATCCATCGCAGATACACACTGTCCTGGCATCAGAACATCCTGTTCTTACTAATTGTCATAAAACCAATGTACTTTCAGGCTTGCTTGAAAAGTCATCAGTATAAATAACACTGAAGTTCACATTTTACAAAATAGAGCCTGATCCTTATGGATCAGGTCATGAGACTGAAACATTCAAAACATCCTGGCACACACACCTTAAATAATAGTAACAAATTAATAAATACATAAATTATTTAAATATTTAAATAGCATTAAGGTTAGTGGCAACTTGAAAGCTGGAAAATCTATGAATAAATTAGGTGATTGTTTCAGTGGACATTTAGCATCTAAATGTAAAAATATAGCAAATACATCATTATGATCCAAAACTTTTTAGAAAAAATAAGTGGAAAATAGTTTTTTAGTCTATTCTATCATGTCTTTAAAATTTTGTCTGACATCTTCTACTTCTCCTCCAAAGCTACATTCTGGCATTGGAATCTGAAAAAGAAGGCCAAAAGTATATAAGGATTAGAAATGCAGCAGCAAAAGCTTATTAGAATTCTGTATGGGAAGGGCCAGCTCTTCCTCATGTAGCCTAGAATATGGCTGGTACCATGCTTGCCAGAGGCTCGCTCTCTCTCTCTCTTTAAAAAAGATTTATTTATTTGAAAGTCAGAATTACAGAGAGAGAGAAGGAGAGTCAGAGAGAGAGAGAGAAAAAAAGGTCTTCCATCTATTGGTTCACTCCCCAGTTGGCCACAATGGCCAGAGATATGCTGATCTGAAGCTAGGAGCCAGGAGCTTCTTCTGGGTCCCCATGTGGGTACAGGGGCCCAAGGATTTGGGCCATCCTCTGCTTTCCCAGGCCATAGCAGAGAGCTGGATCGGAAGTGGAGCAGCCACGACTTGAACTGGCGCCCATGTGGGATGCTGGCACTGCAAGGCGGTGGCTTTACCTGCTATGACACAGCACAAGCTCTCAGAGGCTCTCTTGAGAGTTCTTTAAAGAATGTCTGGTTTCATTATTAACCAAGGATGTCCCAGTGCTCTCAGAACAAGTTCTGACTCTGGGAAGCAGGCAAGTCCTCCTTGCTCTAACTCCTGCTACCTTTCTCTCCTTTCTTTGCCTTTTCTTCTAGGAGGGCAGGCCCATGCCTGTTTTCTTTACTGCAATTGTCCCCTTGGGGCTGGCGCTGTGGCATATTGGGTGAGGCCGCCGCCTGCAGTGTCCGCATCCCATGTGGGCGCCAGTTCGAGTCCCCGGCTGCTCCACTTCCAGTCTGGCTCAGTGCTGTGGCTTGGGAAAGCAGTGGAAGATGGCCCAAGTCCCTGGGCCCCTAACACATGTGGGAGACCTGGAAGAAGCTCCTGGCTCCTGGCTTCAGATTGACCCAGCTCTGGTCATTGCAGCCACCTGGGGAGTGAACCACTGGATAGAAGACCTCTCTCTCTCTCTGCCTCTCTCTAACTCTGTCTTTCAAATAAATTAATTAAATATTTTAAAAAATAGTCCCCTGCCCAGAACAATGCCTGATATAACATAAACATCAAATAAATATCCATTAACAAGTAAATGTTAGCTTGTGACTCTGGGTTCCATGTACCAGGCACCCCCTTCTCCCCTTTCCTCTCCTGTACAGTGCCCCCCCCCAAGCCTTGTTCCCAGGCACAGCACCTGGGGATACTCTGCTCACCTAATTGCAGGACACAAACGCCCATTCGCTCCAAGATGAGCTATAGTAGCGGTCCCGGGCTTGCACACGAATCTTAGCATCCTTGTGGCACATGACTGTAACCGAAGTCTTGTCCACACAGAGTCTATCTTTCTGCAAGGAGAAGGGAACTCTGTGAAGACCCATTGGCAATGCAGTGACAAGGCAGGCTGAGCATATTTCTGCAAAGTACAACCTCCCCTAAAAAGCACATCTCAGCCTTAAGACACTGTTTGCAATTCCCAAGAGGCATGCAAAGAACTGGCACCACCTACTGGAAGAAGCTCTAAGCACAGATGTGCTTGTCTACTTCATAAGCCCCAAATAAACAAGCGTTTGGTCCACTTTTCATCCTTGTAGCCCCTTGCCGTAGAGCCCCAGGACTAAGCTGATGGAGCGACTGATGCAGATTAGTCGTGGCTGTCACCTGGACATCCAGAAATACTATACCCCGACCTTTCATCAAATAACTTGGCCTTCAAATCCTGGTACTGCTACTAAATAGCTATGTAACCTTAGGGAAATAGCTTAGGCTCTCTGGATCTGTTTTTTCATTTGTAAATAGGAATAATAAGAATAACTATCTCATTGATATGTTTAAGTCAAAGGTGATGATCATATAAAACTCTTAGCAAGTGTAACACATTAGAAAGCACACAGTATTACCAACTAATGATATGTATCTTAAATAGGGAAGATATTTACCAAGACTTTAAATAATATTAAAATAAAATCTATCCAAGAATACCTCCCCCATCCCCTAAATTCTTTTCAGTGAGGGACGGAGTCAGTGAGTTTTGAGTCTTGTGTAATTGCTATGCTGAATAAGGCGTTTATCCAGTGATTTTAAAAGTGGGGTTTGAGGCTGCTGCTGTGGCTTAGCAGGTAAAGCTGCTTCCTGCAGTGCCAGCATCCCATGTGGGTACCAGTTTGAGTCCTGGCTGCTCCACTTCCAGTGCAGCTCTCTGCTATGGCTTTGAAAACAGTGGAAGATGGCCCAAGTTCTTGGACCCCTGCACCTGCGTGGGAAGTCCCAGAGGAAGCTCCTGGCTCCTGGCTTCGGATTGGTACAGGTCTGGCCATTGCGGCCAATTGGAGAGTGATCTAGCAGATGGACGAACTCTCTCTCTGCCTCCCCTTCTCTTCCTGTGTAATTCTGACTTTCAAATAAATAAATAAATCTTAAAAAAAGTGAGGGTCAATGCAGCTGGACCTCCATAAAAGTGCTCTGGACCCTTGCAGGAGGAAAGGTGGGAAAGTTGGAAAGCCATCATGTTAACTTACAGAAATGCAGACATCCTCTTAGAAGAATTTCACAATGTCTGGAACAGTTGGGAGTTACCCATTTTGCAGGAGGTTTATCATGAATACTCTGTCTGTCATTGTGTTTACTCAGTTAAAAACAATAATTTTAGGCTCCCAGAGCCCAGGTCTCCTATATCAGGACCAGTTCTGAGTGCAAGGATTAATGGTCAACCATGCCAGAAGCAGTGGGTGGTTGGGTACATGGACTTTATACTTGGCAGGCTGAGTTGGACCTTAGGCAAATCACTTCGCCTCTCTGAACTTCAGTGGCTTTACTTGTGAAGATGTGATGACAATACTAGCTTTTCCCCTAGGATTAACTGTATGGGTTAAGTCTTGGAAAACCACTAGCATAATTCCAGGAACATAACAAGTGCTAAAAGAAAGGTGCTGTTACTGTCATTCTTCATCATCTTCCTGGCGTGGACCTTCAGAGACTTGCTCACAGGACATGCTGAACCCAGACCATACCTTACCTTTTCTCTCTTGTTCTTGTTCTGCACCTGAACACAGAATGTCAGGGAGAAGTATGAGTGTGGGGTGCTCCAGGTATCAGGGTACTCCCAGCTGACCTCCACATGCCGGGAATTCTTCAATGGCTTCATCTGAAGGTTTTGGGGTGGATCAGGTTTGACTATGGAAGAGGAGAAACACCCTTTATTTTCCTGGTGGGCCTTTGGAGATAGGTGGTTTGACTTCTGAGCCCACTGACACTTTGGCCCGTTGTGAGTCCCTGGATAGCTACTTAACTTCTCTGAGCACATGGCTGGCATGTGTGAGGCACCTGTGTTGCAGATGTTCATGGCAGTGCCCATGAAGGCAGTTGTCATCAATGTTCACATCCTTGGTTGCAGAACCTTAGATAAGCTCAGTGTTCCTCCTATCACTGCCCAATCCAATGGGCCCTGGGAGTTGGAGCCCCTCTGCCTGGAGGTTAGAAGAAATTCCTAGAGACAACAACAAGGCTCTCATGTCTGAGCCCTCAGTGAAGGACCACTCTCTGTGCTCAGTCCCTCTCTTTGCACCCAGTGCAGATCTGAGCTGAAGTGTTTGCTGGGGATGAGAGGAGAGCTTTTCTACTCACTGCCTTTTCTTTAGTATTTCTGTGGTTTGTGGCATTGACTTGTAGTGGCTAATATAAGTGGTCTCTGTGCTCAGTCATTCATTTATCCAGTAGATAATTACATACACCTGTCATGTGCCAGCTGTGGGCAGAGAGGATCCCACACTGAGTATCACAGACCCCATCCCCAGGCAGGGTGTCTTCTAGACAAGGGGAGGACAGACATCCTGTGACTCATTTTGGGGTTCTGTTGGCCAGCTCTCCTTCTCACAAAAACCATGGCTCTGTTCTTCATACTTGACATCTTCTTGGAGGGGATCTTCCCGTACCACTCTCTATGAACCAGACCTCCTTGCCTAACCCACCAAGTACAAATACCCCATAAATTCTAGGGCAAGTTTTGTGGTTCTATCGCAATTTATCATGATGCTTTTTCAATGGACAAAAGGCAGGAAATAATAAATGGTGAAATCTTTGCTAACTACAAAAAACACATGTCCATTTTTGAAGGCCTTATAGAAGGCCTGATAGAAGAGACCAAATTATATTAATAGGGAAGCCGGTTTCTGAATGTAAATATTATAGATGAGCGACTCTTGGATTCATCATGGAAGCTACATGGGTGGTAGAACAGAAGTGCTGGAAACAGCCTGCTGTTTCTGGTGGGGCAGATTGGGATCTGAAATGCCAACAATGAGACCTGAGATCTGTGGCAACCTGCTCAAGCTTTCTAAAACTCAATTCCCTCCTCTCTGAAATGTCAATACTAGTATCTATAACACATTTGGGGGGGTACAGAGTAAAAGAGATAATGCATGTAAACCCCTTACCCTGGTACATGGGACATGGTGACCCTATAACAAATTGCATCTTCCTTTAGGAAGCACCAATAATCAACCCCAACTCACTGATGTCTCTGATGAAGAAGCTGCTGGTGTAGTTTTCATATTTGAGCTTGTGAATAGCATCCAACATCACCTCAAGGTGCAGGCTCTCTTCAGCAGCAGGACAGGCATTGTCCTCCTGACACTCCACTGAGTACTTCTTATACTCCCTGTGGTCCACAGTGACCATCTCTGCAGACATTGTTGGTGCTCCACATGTCACTCCTTGGGGGTCAGAAGAGCTGAAATCAAAGACAGAAATTATCCTGTTATACACTAATGGGAGGATTCTCAGGACTGCAGCCAGTGAGACAGGTAAGGCCTGTAGAACCTAATTTTTCCGAATGAGTTGATTTCTGGCTGGGGCAAAAGAAACTGCTTTCCTCAGTAGAACAAGCTCAGCTTCAAGAGATAGCAAAAATGTTTAGGAAAGCCACACTTTTATACCTCTTTCATAAATGAATCTGGATTTTTGTTTTTAGATCCAGATTCCCCAATTAAATCTCCTTATTCAAATTTTAAATTCACTTTTTCTGTTTTAATAAAAAATCAGCACATACTAGTTATAAAAAATTAGAATGATATCTATGTGCATAAAAATGCATTTGCCTTCTTCATGGCCTTTTTAAAAAATTTTTTTAAATTTTTTTTATTTTTTGACAGGCAGAGTGGATAGTCAGAGAGAGAGAGAGAGAGACAGAGAAAGGTCTTCCTTTGCCATTGGTTCACCCTGCAATGGCCGCTGCGGCCAGTGCGCTGCGGCTGATCCAAAGGCAGGAGCCAGGTGCTTATCCTGGTCTCCCATGGGGTGCAGGGCCCAAGCACTTGGGGCATCCTCCACTGCACTCCTGGGCCACAGCAGAGAGCTGGCCTGGAAGAGGGGCAACCGGGACAGATTCCGGCGCCCCGACCGGGACTAGAACCCGGTGTGCTGGTGCCGCAAGGCAGAGGATTAGCCTATTGAGCTGCGGCGCCGGCCCTTCATGGCCTTTTAACCCTAACTTTACTTCCAAATGCAACCACTACTCATAGCTGTTACAGTCTTACTTTTTTCAGTATTCAAGATATCATATGTCTACATGTATAATGCATATATATTTTTAATCTTTACATACACAGAAAAATTTTATTTTTTACAAAACAGGGTCAAATTATAACCATAAGGTTTTGTACTCATCCTTTCTCCAACTGGACATATTATGGGGGGAGGGGGCAGGCTGTCCATGACAGAATAGAGTTTGGGTTCTTTATTTTAATGACTGTACATTAAGCCAGAGCACAGTAAGCCATGATTTATTTAATCATTCTTCAACCGATTACCAAACACATCACCATGAACAGATACACCTATGTCTTTGTACTTGTTTAAGCATCTCTTAAGTATTGTCATCTTCAAGATGAGAAAGTGAGGCCATAGAGCTTAATTTACTCAGTCACAGAATGGTGAAGCAAGGTTGGTCACTGAGGGTTTGCTCCATCATCCTACAGTGCTTGGGAGTGCTTAGGAGCTTAGATGATGCTGAAAATCAGTCCCACAGGGGGCTAACAGATAGATTCTAGATCAATGGAAGTCCAAATGTGCCAGACAAATTGAGAACTTGGTGGCAGTAGAAGACAAAGGAGTTGAGGTGGCCCTGGAAAAATTCCAGGAAGCCTCCCAGAGCTTCTGGAGCCCATTCCAGGGCCTCCAAAATCTATGCCTTGGAGTTTTTGTTTCTGTTTTCAACTCATAGTGCAATTTTGTCAAGTTATTTGCAACTTTCACTTCTCCTTTTTATCCCTCCCATGGTGTTATGGGTTTCAGTCAAGCATTGTTAGGCAGTTTGGGTCCAAACATGGCAGCGACTATTCTCAGCCCCTGATGATACCCTGTTCCAGTACATACATTGGTTCAGGGGATTGGCTTAAATCTCTGCACTCCAAGTCTCTCCAACTTTAGGCACAAGGCAAACATTGAGAAATCTAGGTTTGACTAGCTTTCCCCCCTCATAATTAACCAATATGCCACTTTTAGGCTATCCCTGTTTTCTATTGAAATAGTTCTACCAAAATGCTGAAAACCTGGACTGGTTTTACTTACCCTCTGTTACTTTTGACACTGAATTTCATGTCTGTACTGATTGCCGTCAGCCACCAACAGGTGAAATGTCCAGAATAATTCTTTGCCTCGCATTTTAAAAAGGTCTTACTTTTAGGTTCTGGAATTTAAAAAGAACAAAAATTCGATATTTAGGTGTTTACTTTTAGAAACATTTTGCTAATGATTAACTACAGGCCACCAGTGGTACAAGGGTGATGTTCCCTCCATTTATTTCTTTGAAAAATGCCTCTACTACCCTGGCATACTATAAACCCAGCATGTTAGAGTTATTCGTGTTTTCCCAGGCTATCACCCTACTGCAGAGTTTTGTACTATACATGTTGATTAACCTCCATTAGCCATCCAATAATACTGAAATAATTTTTAAAAATCTCTGACTATGAAACAAAAAGAGATTTTTATGATTGATAACTCAAAGAGTTCAGGGAAAAAAGGAAAATAGAGCTTTGTGGGGTCATGTCAGTAAGGGACTTGATGCTAATTCATCAGTAGCACTAGTCATGCTTTGCCTTTTCAGTTCTTTATATTTGTATATATAGACCTACCTTTCTGGTCCTTCAAAATATCAGTAGACCAAATTCCATCTTCCTTTTTGTGAAGCAACACGAGTGAATGGCCCAGAACCTTGTCTCCTTTATGGCAGGTGTATTGGCCAGCATCTCCAAACTCTTTGACTAGGATGGTCAGGGTTTTGCCAGATCCTAAGACCTTATTGCTCTGGTCTGAAGTCCAGGTAATGCCATCTTCTTCAGAGGTGTCGCAGGTGAGGACCACTGTTTCTCCTGGGGCATCAGGGTACCAATCTAACTCTACAACATAAACTGGACAGCACCAGAAATAGAGAACCAGATTGTAAGCTCCATGCACTCTGGAACTGTATTTTATTCACTGGCTGGGCATCCCACTACTTAAATACCACCTTGCTCATAAGAAGTGTTTGACAGATGTTTGCTGAGATGATCTCAGAGCTTTGGGCCCTGTTTTGGATCAGGGTTGTGCAACAGAAAAACAAAGAGTTCTATAGCTGCCACTGACTTATTAACTAGGAGGCTGCCCGTAGTAACTCACCTCTGATTAGCTGTCAGAAGGGGAAGAGCTTGATACACCAAAAAATGAAAACAGCATAGGATTCTTTACAAAGGTCTGCTTGAGATAAACTTGCTGTACAATGTCACCTCATAGGCAGAGAAATGAAGGGAATAAGGCAAGGATTTGGTGGAACAACACAGATTGAAAGCATAGGATCTCAGCAAAGTGTGACTAGGACTGAGGTCTTGTCTCTGTTTACTGGCTGGGGATTTGGAGCAAGGTGCACGATCATCATGAGCCCCAGTTTCCTCATCTGTGAGATCATAATCATATCTATGCTATAGTTTTCAATATGAGAGTTATAGGGAAAAAGCACATGAAGGACTTTGTACAATGTCTCTCACATTGTAAACTCTCTTAGTTATGACTGCTGTACATAGACCAAAGAGACAGCTGGCTGTAGTTAGAAACTCGTTTACAATTTTCCTTGAGTATTAATGATTTAGTTCCTTCTACACATAACTCAGCAATGGAAATTTTCATTGTTTCTGGTTTGTTAATTTTCTTTTAGTTATCTTATACTCTTAGGAGACAGTCTAGGGGATTTAGTGTTCATATTCATGGAGTAAGGGTACTGAAGCCAAGAGGCTGAGTACAGTCACATCAAGTTTGAAACTCAAGAGCTTTGATTCAAACCTTGTATCTTTAAAGCTTTTCAATGCATATCTAATGCCAATATCTAAACTAGCACTTGAGGAATAATTTAGTCTAGCATCTCAAAGAGCAGGTCACATGAAAACTTCTTCATTTGTTTAGCCATAGCATCAGTGATTAATTGAAAAGGACAGTTGAGTGCATTTTCTCTCTAGCCACTAATATAGCATCACCTGGGAATCTGCCAGGAATGCAACTCTTAGTTGCTGACTCAGAGACTTTGGAATGGGTCCAGGGATCCATTTTTTCAATCTCTCCAGATGTTTTTGCTTAATCTGGAGAACCAGGATTTTAGAGTGACATAGGTCTGGATTTAGAGTCTGTTCCAGTCCTTATACTAGCCTTGTGGCTTTGGGCACAGCATTCAACTACTTGAAGCTTTATTGTCATGATATTTATTAAAAGAAAAATACTCCTCTCTCTCTCTCTCTCATTGTCCACTCTGCCTGTCAAAAAAAAAAAAAAAAGAAAAAAAAATACTCATACTTGTTTTAGAAGGTCAAATGTGGATTATGCAAGCTAATTAATATAAGAGCTTACCCCATGCCGTTAAATGTCTTGTAAATGATGGTTTTTGTTATTGACACCAAATGTAAAACATTGTAGAAAATAAAGTTATCACATTATATGATGAGATTTATAACTCTGAGATTTATAAATGTAAATGGGTGACAAAGATGATAGGTAAAAAGCACTTGGGGGACAATCCCGGAAATGATCAACTGTGCTGACATGTGGCACCTCTTGTTGTCTCTAGTTCTTTTTTATCCACTAGGAGACTGAACAACATGGTTATTTTCCTGCCACAGCTAAGACTGGAAGACGTAGGAGGCCTTTGCCCAAGGGCCAGGGCAGAAGTCCCAAGAGGAAAGCTGGGGAGGTGCACCTAGAACCTAATGCTTGGATTCTTTCCATATCTCCTGTCACAAGGCACAAGCCCTCTTGTTTACCACATTGACTTTCTGGCATTTATGTGGTTTACCAACTCAGAAATAATTAAAAGGTTAAACACGCAAAGGCTAAGGTCCCTGAACTCACTCAAAAATCCCATGGTTGGAAGGGACCTGGCTTAATCAACCAGCCTAGGTTTTACTTAAGTAACTTAAGTTAAAACTTAAGTTTTAACTCTCAAAACTCACATAGGAGTGGGGGGTTGGGTGGATGGTTTGTTGTCTTCCTCAAATTCTTAAGAATGAAGGAATGATCCCAAATTTCTTTCAGGTACTCATGTCAGTATTATATTTTCCTGACTTAAAAGATTATCTCTGGGCCGGCGCCGCGGCTCAATAGGCTAATCCTCTGCCTTGCTGCACTGGCACACCTGGTTCTAGACCCGGTCACTGTGCCGGATTCTGTCCCGGTTGCCCCTCTTCCAGGCCAGCTCTCTGCTGTGGCCCAGGAGTGCAGTGGAGGATGCCCCAAGTGCTTGGGCCCTGCACTCCATGGGAGACCAGGATAAGCACCTGGCTCCTGCCATCAGATCAGCGCAGTGCGCCAGCCGCAGCACTCTAGCTGCGGCAGCCATTGGAGGGTGAACCAACGGCAAAGGAAGACCTTTCTCTCTGTCTCTCTCACTGTCCACTCTGCCTGTCAAAAAAAAAAAAAAAAGATTATCTCTGATCATCAGCTGAAGTATGTTCATCTTTAACTTAAGCCTATTTCCTTTTGCTCTGCTCACTAAGGATAGGACATAATTGCTTATGTTCTTCCTATAAAATCTTAAAATAATTACATGCATATGCTTTAGAGTGAGACTAAGTTGAGATCCCTATTCCTTACAAGGTATGTGACATTGGGCAAGATACCTAATCTGTCTAGCCTCAATTTTTATCATCTGTAAAAAGGGTTACAACTAGTCCCTGATTCATATGATTGTTGTGAGAATAAATGACCCAATACTAAGCTCAATAAATATAAACTAATGTTATTACTATTACTATTATTATTATATAACTGGAGACTGCAATTGCCCACTTCATTCTATTGGCTTTTATGAGAAACATCTAGGGGTCTTTCAAGTGTAATCAACAATCTGTGAATACAAATTTATTGACTGTGAGACACCAGAAAGGTAGAGGGAACCACTTATTCTATGAGGGATTTTCAGAAAGTTCATGAAAATGTTTATCATGAAAAAGCTATGCATGGATTGCAAAAAAACTTTTAGTACCAAAATAAATATTTTTAAGAACCATTTTTCATGTTTTGTAAGTATCCTCATACTAGTACTTATTGTACTAGTCTAGTAATTTTTATTGATCAATGAGATAATAAAAAATTTGGAGACATAATTTTCAACAACCCAAGCAGTAATGCTTGCTATCACTTATTTTCACTTTACCATCTCTTCATATCTTTTATATTCATTAACATATTTATTAACTCATGTGGGAGGTGTCACTTTGTAATACCCAGTTAACAGTTGAGCAAACTCAGGCTCAGGGGTGATCTGGCTCCCATAAACCATAACCTATAGCCAGTAGTTGATGGGACCAAGATTTGGACCCAGATTAGTGTGAGTCCAAATCCTATGCTTTCTCCAAAGTCCTACGTCAGAGGAAATCATCAGAGGAACAGCAGTGGGGGAGATACAGTGTGGTGGAGTGCAAGATGATAGAAAATTGTTCTTATACTTTTCAAGTCTGCCACTTTGGAATTTAATCATATGAATAGATAGCTTCTGGTAATCCTGGCAAAGTCTGTATCTCTTCTCTCACCACATTCCACAGAGAGCTCTCTTTCTGGTATCCAGTGTGAAAACCACATAATACAGAAGACCTCAAAGTCAAAGAAGGAGGTGTGACCTTGCATTTCCCCAGAATGTTGGCTTCTTACTCTGAGGATCCTATGCGTGGATGCTCATTTCAGTCTGATCTCCCAAAAGTGCCTGAAAATCTAATTTAAAATCTGGAGCTCCATAGAGAATAAGACAAGCCACTTACCATCTTTCTCCAGTTCCCATATGGCCATGAGGGGAGATGCCAACAAGACCAGGGCAAACCAGAAGGTGACCAACTGCCAATGACACATCTATAAGGAAGGGGAGAAACAGGAAAAAGAGGAGGGAAGGAAGGGGAAGAAAAAGAGGTCATGTCAGCAATTATGCAGCTATCTTAGGGAATCATAAATGCATCCTATCTACGTTGTTCTAAATCTTGATTTTCATCTTTCTTTTATACACTGTTAGGCAATTAGTAAGTGAATTATAGGAGCTGTATGCCAGTCTCTGTATGAACATCTCTAATTAAAGAGCCACAAGTTACCTGTAGCTGAAAGAAACCCTAGACCAACTTTCTGATATAATCCTCTTATTTTTAAGATGAGAAGCCTAAAACTTAGAGATGAAACATGGCTCCTCTGGGTCTTTGTAAAGGGGTAGCAGAGAATAAAAGGTTTTACCTAGATTTATACTATAGGGCCAAATGCTTTCCCTCAATAAAGATTTGTTGTCAGTGTACTAAGTGATTCCTCTCCACTTGGGGAAATAGGCCACACACTTGTGTCGCTGTAACATAATGTAATATGTATCAGGACATTCAGGGCTGATGAACTTGGGATAGGGACTAGGAAGGTAAGATGGAGGTGAACTTTCAAGTTCCAGCAACAACTCAGCCACCAGTTCTTGTTGTGGAAGCTTAGTTTCTCTTGTTTAGACAGCAACTGCTCCAAGTTAAAAAATTGCTCCCTCCCACATAATGTAACCCAGTGGTTCTCAAATTTGAGCATATGCCAGAATAATGGGAAACCTTACAGAAACAGGCTAAGTCTCAGCTCCAGAGTGTCTGATTTAGCTTGTCTTGGGTGAGGCCTAAGGATTTGCATTTAAAAGTTTCCAGGTGAAGCTGATGATGCTGATACAGGGATTGCACTTTGAGAACCACTTTAAAACTCTTGAAACTGAAAGTGTTCTTAGGAAGAAGACCATAAATATTCACATAGTCACCATGAAATAATGAAATGCATAATTTCTTGATAAATAACCACCATCTTATACTGACACTCAGTTTAGTTTCAGAGTTCATGAAAATTTTTAGATTGAAAGTTATACCTCACTTATGAATTAGGTAGAGATTATAATCATTTAATTTCATTCTGAGACACCTCCTCCCATCTTGAAGAGCTCCAGTGTTCTAAAGGACCATGGTTTTGCAGGTCATTGGTCTAAGTAACCTGAAGAACATGGCCCAGAGGAAGGCATTTGTCACAGTAATTATGATATTTGGATCACCAGCATCCCATTTCAGAGTGTCTGGGTTTGAATCCCTGCTCCACTTCTGATTCCAGCTTCTTGCTAATAGGCACTCTGTGAAGCAGCAAGTAATGACTCAAGTAAGTGGGTCCCTGCTACCCATGAGAAAGACCTGGGTTGAGTTCTGGGCTCTTGACTTTGGACTGGCCCAGCCATGGTTATTGATGGCTGTTATGGGCCTTTGAGGAGTGAAATAGATGATGGAAGATCTCTGTTGATCTCTCTGTCTCTCTTTCAAATAAAATAAATGAATAAATAAAATAATAATAGAAAAAGAGTAAGACTCAAACAATTCAACTAAATACCTTAAAAATGTGCATCCTTTGGTTGGGGTTACTGAGTAATAACAAACCACATTGTTATCAGAATTTCTGTTAACCCCCAGGGGGCCTTGCTATATATTTTATTCTCTAATGTTGTAAAGCTTGTGAATGGCAGAGACAGGACAAGAAGTCAGGAATTCTTGTACACAGCTCAGTGCCCTTGTCACTGCTACATGGAGATTTAGGGACATACTTATTAATTCAGTCCAGGTTATGACTGAAGCAAAGAACTAGTTGGCAAAGAGCATTGGTTAGTACATTAACAGGCTTGGAATCAAGGAGACCTGGGCTAGAATTCTGGTTCTACCTCTATTTGTTCTGTGTTGTTGGCCAAGTTACTTTCTGAGCTTCATAATAGACATAATATTCATTTGAAAGCATTGTTGGGAGTTACAATGAGATGGTGTACTATAGAAGGCAACCACTAACATATTAACCTGTGCTTAGAGGAAGAGATAAGGGGAAAATGGGACAACTCTCTGTTTTGTTTACATTGGATTGTCAAAAACGTTGTACCAGGCTGTAGGGAAATACCCAGAGAAGTACTGCAATTAGGTGGGCCTTTAAAACCCAGAAGTCAGCACTATGGGAATGGAAACAAGAGGATTCCTGGCATTTCCTGCTGATTCCTTTACTCTGTTATAATGCTGGGGCTTCCCCTTCAGCTATATGCTTAGCACTTCCTCTCTGGGCCTCAGGTGCATTTGAGAATTTCAGGTGAACTGTACTTCAGGACCAAGGGAGTATTGGCCATGGTTCTAAGAAACAACTCCAATTTGATTATCATCTACATTTTAAACCCTGGAACACTGGCAATGAGACAAGAGGTTGATAAAGTGACCACCTTAAAAAAAGCCTAGAGAAGGCAAAAAGGGAGCAAGATGTGATCACTTCTCTACTCTGGCTGATCAGCTGTGAGAGCTGTAACCTTCACTCACATTTCCTCGGCATGGTAAGTTTGAGAATCTTGAGGATTAAACATCCCTGCCCTGCAATTTCATAGATTTTCTACTCTTGAAACTCTTTCGTGAGGGATGATAGCACTCCTGCTTCCAGGAGTATGCTAGAGCTAACACCAGTGCCAACATAGGCAAGCCAGTACACTTGGTGGCATCTATTTTTCAAGTTTTATTTTGTTACCTTTTAAATAGAAAAAGAAAATCTACTAGAAAATAAAAAATATATAATCCATGGGTGGCACACGCAAAGGACCCCAGCTCCAGAGCCAGGCAGACCTCCAGAACTGGCTCTGCCATTTGCTAGTTATATGACCCTGGGCAACTCAGTTGACCTCTTTAAGCTTCAGACTATTAAGTCTGTAAAATGGGCATCCTGTTGTGGTGAGGAGGTAATGAAATAATTCATGTAAAGTCTCCAGCATGGTGCTCGGTTGAAATCAAGATTCCCAACTATTTGTTTTCCTTCTTCCACAGCACTTGCTATAATGGCAAAAGTAGCCACTCACTTAATGTTTGCTTTCCCTGCCACACTAAGCTCTCTTATGGTAGGGAACCCCAGAGTTTAGCATAGAAGTATCCCATGAATTATTATTAGAATTGAAAGTATGGAAAAAATTAAATTTCAGGGCCCCATAAAATAAACTCTATGGTGTTACTTAAATTCTAGTATCTTGAAAGCCCTTGTTTGAAAAAAAAGTAGCAATCAGCTGGTATTTAGTAATCTTGTTAAGATAATATTTCAACCCAATTATGTTACTGCACACAATTTTACCTGGGCAAGTATGAGACACTGGTATAGTAAAGATTATCTTTTTCCTATTCTTGTAGATTTTAAAAAGTTTTCAGAAACTAGTTTTAAACATTATAATAAATTCCCATTTTTAAAGTCAGAGCAAATTTGGTTAATCTGAAAGAACTGGAAAATTCAGCTATTAATTGGTTGCTTTCACAACTGACTAGCAACCCCATCACAAATAATAGAGCAAATATGGTCTGTAACATTCAGTTATAAGCATGCATTCAATTACTTTCACAAAGTTTTCAACACTAACGCAGATACCACTGACTTTATATAATACTTTAAATGATGAACATTAATATTTTAGGAGCACACTTTCATGTAGGTACCACTTCAAAATAAGTCAGGTGCTGGCATTTGGTCTAGCAGATAAATGCTGCTTGGGGCTCTTGCATCCCACATCAGAATGCTTTAAACTCTGGTTCCACTCCCAATCCTAGCTTCCTGTTAATGAGCATTCTGGGAGGCAGCAGGTAATGGCTGAAGTACTTGGGCCCTTGCCACCCAAGTGGGAGAACAGAATTGAGCTTAGCCTCAGCTTTTGTGGGTAACTGGGGAGTGAACCAGCTGATAGGAGCTCTGTCTGCCTTTCAAATAAAGAAATAAAAATTAAAATGAATTAAAACAAGGCAGTCCTTTCTATAAAATGTACATGTAAGCATAGACCATGGTATGCAGTTGTTATTAGCTAACAGTTTAAATTGATACTTCACACACCAGTTCCCAAAGTATCAGGTTTCCAATAGTGTCCCAGCAGGTAAATCACCAGGGCTGCTTCAGGGAATCCACTTGCTCCACACTGCCAGGTGCAGGGGACACACACTGATGGCGCCTCCTCCTGGGCAGCCTGGGGCCTATGGGAAGCAGGGGCTGGGGCTAGGGAAGCACTTACCTCACCTTTTGGCAGAGTGCAGGATCTGATGGGCCTGAACCAGTTGGTTCTTCTGATGCTGGTGCTCCTGCTGCTGGAGCTTATATACCCTACTCCTACCAAGCTTTCTGATGGAAACTCAAACTAGAAACTGAATCGTTCCAAGTTGCAACATTGAAAACTACTCTCAAAACCTTCTGGGGGAATTTCAAGAAGTTCCTTTTTTTCTCTCTCTCTCTGTGTATCAGTAACACTGAGGAAGACATTAAAACTCCAGGTAATGAACCAAGAGGAAATGTCTTTGGGGTGGGGAAAAGGAAGGCGATGGGGTTGCTGATCTCTTTGGTTGACATCATGGCTGAGGCGCTTCAAGGCACCTTCGAGGCAGCCTCTCTGGTTTCCACAGCCTGGGGAAGAAGGAAGGCCAAGGGGAGGTCTTACAGGAGCCTGGGTTCACGTCAGGATGGAGCAACTCTATACTGGAAGGCCCAACAGCAAAACCCATGCAATGCAGGAAAATGGGGATGAGATGAAGGCCAGAGGGTTTATTGCACCTGGGACGCCTTCCCCTGACATTGTTCAATGAACATTACGAGTTCAGAAATATAGCATCACCACTAGTTGTGGCTCCATGCACCACACGTCACACATACACACACACACACACACACATACACGCACCTCATACTCTGCAGGCACAAGCCTTGGGCTCCCAGACTGCATCTTCATTTCATTTACCCACAGATCTATGATCCTGGGAGCTCTGCATAGATACACAGAGTTAGCAGAATCAAGACATTTCTCCCACTGAAAATAAAATTGTTAAGAAGTGTGCAAAGGTGTATGCTGGTGTTAGTACAGGTACACAGGTAGAGGAAGATGCAGGCAGTCCCCAGAGCCGCCAATAGAGGGCACCGCTGTGAGGCGCTCCCTGCGCAGCTCCTGGTGTCCTGGATCCCGGGCCCGCCCGCAGATTTCTCTATCTCTGCCATTGGTTGCTGGCCCTCGTGGCGGGGAAGTTCCTAGGCCTGGGGCTGGGGCCGGTCGGGTTTCAGACGGGGCCAGATTTCCGGGCTGACTTCTCGCAGCCTCAGTTGGGGGGAAACGGGAAACCCGGGCGGGAGTGTTGGAGCTTCCCAGCCGCACGCTTCCTCTCTCCCGCTGGAGGGCGGAGGCCCTAGGCTGGCAGTCACACTGGTTATCCGACCTTGTGCTGGGAGGTTCTGCCCAATCTCTGTCCTCTCAGCCTCCCAGGCTTCAAGTGACACTGCAGTTTCGTAAGTGTACGAAGCAGGCTGCACCATAGCTGGGTGTAAGAAACTGTGTGTGTGTGTAGGCAACCCTTTCACAGTTTTTTACTGTTGGGATAGCATTACGCAAACACATATGTTGAAATATGGAACAACTTAGGGAAGGGACTTTTTGCGTAACAGGGTATTCCTTTCCTCCAATCACCCAAGGGTGCTGAACAGAGAACTTACTGTGAAATTGATTTGACATAGTCTCACCAATTCACTTACAGTGGCTTCCTCACCCTGCCATGTAAATGAAAGCATATGAAAAAGACAAATATTTTTTTCATGTGTTCACAAAAGCATCTTCAAAATTAAAAAATGTATGCGTTGCAATGTAAAATCTCAGTAGAAGTCATGTGAGAGTCCTAGTATGTCAAGGAAAGTCCCCAGCCTCTCTTGTCTGCTCAGATAGCAAACCCAAGCCAGCCTTTTATGAAAACTGTGGGCCCCTGCTGTTCATTCACCTGCTCCAGGGAAAAGAAATAGGTATGTTAAATGGGGCTAATATTCATAGCTCGCCTTAGGTTTGTTATGAAAGTGAAGTGAGCTATGATACGATGCATTTAGTACAGCATCCTGGCTAAGGGCTTAATGAATGCCAGCACTTGTCTATTTTTCTGTCTTTCCATGTCCCAGAAAGGCTTTTGGTGGCTTACAAAGGGACATTGAAGATAGAGTGGAAGAAGACAGAAATAACGTAGAGTCAGGAATAGGGCTCCACAGCAGTCCTCATGCTATGAAACTGCATGGCTATAGCTGAGCTGCTCTTTTTGGCTCTGAGATTCCAGGTGTCCACAATGAGAAAGAACTCATGCCCATTCCCTCTTTGCCCATTGGGACTGAGTGGTGAATCCAGGTAATCTACAGGGGAAGTATTGCTTTCTGCATGTAATAGCAAACTCAGGTTCTCAGGACCCACATGCAGAGATTGTGATTCAGTAGCTTGGGAATCTGCATTTTTAACCATGGAGGTTCAAATGTGGTCACTGGCAGGTACTACAAATGTGGGAACGATGGCCCACCTTTTGAGACCTTGCCTGAAGGGTACATCTCATGCCTCACTCATCTCTGGAGCCCTCATGAGGCCTCCCAACATCTGGTAATGTTAGCTGGATGCCAGTTGACCTGATTTCTCAGAAGAGGTTTATCAGCGCACATCACGCCACAATCCAGACTGAGTCAAAGCTCATGAGCTCCCTGTGGCCCTCCCAGCGGGAGGGGAGGATCCGCTGGCAAACACCTGGCTCTGAGCTGCCAAACTGATGTGCTGATGATTAAGCTTTGAGATGGAGGCAATTCCCCCAGAAATGGAAAATAACTTGAAGAATTTTTTTTTTTTTTTACCACAACCTTTTTTTTTTCCTAGAAGAAAATTTTGAGCTTCTAGTATTCGTTTCAAACAAAGGAGAGGCCATTCATACTTCAAAAAATTAACATACTTAAAACATTACCTAAGCCATGCATGCATACATGCTATTGTGAACTTTAAATAATACAAATATACATCGAATAAAAAGTCAACAACTGATTCATTTGGCTCCCAGGGATAGCTATTATCAACATGTGGTGTATCTTCCTTGGTCTCTTGTCCTTCTCTGGGTATTTGTATCTATCTGGTTATATAAATGGGATCACACTATACATATTGCTCTGAAAATTGCTTTTTTTCTTGAAGAAATGTAGTTGAAAGGGAGGGAGGGAGTAAGGGGGAGAAAGAAAGAGAGACAGAAAGAGGGAGAGAGATACAGATATCTTCCATATGCTGGTACTATACTCAAAACAGCTGGGGCTGGCCAGGTCAAAGCAAGAAGTCTTGCACTCATTCAAGGTCTCCCATTTGGGACCAATGTACTTGAGCCGTCACTTGCTCCTCCCTGGGTGTGTATTAGTAGGAAGCTGAAACTGGATGGAACTAGGACTCTAACCCAAGCACTCTGATATTGGAGGCTGGCTTCTCAAGTGCAATCTTAACTGCTGGGCCAAATGCCCACTCCCCAGTGTCTTGCAAGAGGACACCTGAATAGATTCCATCTTGTGATCAGGTGTGATGCTTTAGGCTTGGTTTTCCAACCAGCTTCTCTCAGGCTCTCATAGTTGCTCAACAGTTCCAGGCAACCACTCCACACAGGACAACACTTAGGATTAAAAAACAAACCAACCAACCAAACAAACAAACAAAAAACCCACATATATTTATCACATCTCTCTTAGGTGCAGAGAAGTTTTCCTAGAAGCTCCTAGAGCCCTTTCCTCCAGTCTTCTATAAATCAAAGGGTTTGTCTCTTAGTTGGGGACAGTGTTGGGATTCCAGAGGAACAGACATTCCAACCAGGTGGAAATGGGTGGGCAATCAGAGTCACAACTGTTGTTAGGTGAGCCCCAGTGACTAGTACCACCCATGAAGTGAAGGAGTGTTGAGTTATTGTGCTGATAATGAGGATGAGGCTTCTCCCCCAAAAGTCAGTTGTGTTTGAATGGATGCATCTGACTTAGAGCAATTGGGCAATAGCTTCCACATGCTGTTTCATGGATACATGCTTTTTATGCTTTTTTTTAAGCTTTATTATATTTATTTGAAAGAGTTACACAGAGAGAGGAGAGGCAGAGAGAGAAAGAAAGGTCTTCCATCCGCTTGTTCACTCCCCAATTGGCTGCAATGGCTGGAGCTGTGCTGATCTGAAGCCAGGGACCAGGAGCTTCTTCCAGGTCTCCTATGCGGGTGCAGGGGCTCAAGCACTTGGGCTGTCTTCTACTGCTTTCCCAGGCCATAGCAGAGAGCTAGATTGGAAGCAGAGCAGCTGGGACTCAAACCAGTGCTTATATGGGATGCTGGCACTGCAGGTGGCGGCTTTACCTGTTGTGCCACAATGCCAGCCCCTGGATACATGCTTTTACAACAAAAAGACAGTAAGATTCTAGATTCTACTGCCAACATTTTAACTGTGTATATCTCAATGATATAATTGTAGATGGCTTTTATTTTCTTCTCTATGGTTTCCTAAATATTCTAAAACATCTATAAACAACTTGTATGTCTCTTCTAATCCAGATAATTATGTTACCAAAAGAAGAGCTGAATGAAGCACACAAAATAGGTGGTATATGTGGTGTTTAGAGATTTGCATTCTAGAATCACACAGACCATGGGTTGATCATAATTTATCTTGCAAGTATGACACTGTGCTCATGCAGATAACATTTTTTGGACTCTAAGTCACCAAGTCACTGCTGAAATCTGTTTTTATGGTGGTGATGGGGAGGCATCTTTCCATGGTGTGGTATTTCCTACAGGCAGAAAGCTGCCTGAAGTGAGCTTATTCAATTTTTCAAGTGTTCTTCAAATACATGTTTTTAGTTTCAATGCTTTGTAAAAGATTCCTAGAGTCAGCTTATTTTTTTAAAATAATTTTAAAATGTATTATTTACTTGAAAGGTAGAAATGCACGTATGCTCACAGAAAGACAGAGAAAAACTGATAGAGAGCTCCTATTCACTGGTTCGCTCTCCACATGCTCATAATGGCTGGCTCTGGGCTGAAGCTGAGACCTGGGATCTCAGTCTGAGACTCCCACATGGATTACTTGAGCTGTTACCATTGCCTCCCAGGATCTGCCTTAGCAGAAAGTTGGAGTCAGGAGTCAGAGGTGGGAATTGAACTCAGGCTGTCAGATGGGACTCTACTTGGGTGTCTTATATTCTAGGCCATAGGTCCAACCCCTACTTCATTCTTAAAGGGACTAAGATGTCTTCACTATCCTTCTCCCCTTCAACATTGACTCTGTTCACATTTCCATGATGTCATCCTTCCTGCTTTGGCCCATGATAGGAAAGGAGAGGGTGTTAGATTCAGTCATTGCTGAATTTCATCATCCAGTGGTCATCTGTGTCCTGCTCAACTGGACTGACTACAGAGTAAGACACTTGCTCCACTTTGACATTGTTTTTTGCCATCTGCATGTGGAAACATTTTTCTTTTCCTTACTACATTACCTTCTGTGTTAATCCCAGTGAAAGGAATGGGTGTGTAGACAACCGGAAGGAAGTGGGTGTGTGGTAGGCTGTGGGATTCCTGAAGTGTAGAAACACGCATGCCAGAAAGTTGTTGGAACACCTGGTCTGGTTTGACTGTTAGAGAGACAGGTAGAACAAGGTGAGGTGGGGGCAACGTGAGAGGGCAGGCATCTAGGGCAAAGGTCTTTCATCCTCTGTCCAAGGGTCCCCTGTTAGATGAACTCCAACCCATAAACAATCATGGAATATTCACTGAGTACTCCTATGTGAACAGAAAGAATTGTTAAGTCACTGTACAATGAAGCACATTCCTGTGGCTGCTCACCTTGGAGCACAGGGGATTTGTAGACAAAAAGTAGCTCGACCAAAAATCAGAGCCTACAGTTTGAAGAATTTGCCATTCGATTTTGGGACTCACCTTTGAAGTTGCATTATTTCTCTGTTCATACAGAGTTGACATGTATATGAGTTTCCAAGTTTCTTGCTATGGAAGATAACCACGATCTCCAGTGTCCTTGTCCCCTTGTCATTTTCTATCTAATTTTTGACTTTGAAGATCTCTCTCTTATTTGTTCTGGTGATATTTTTAAAGTAATTTATGCCCCTAGTTAAAAAAAATTAAATAGTACAGAATACAGAGATCTTCCAGTCATTTTGCTTCAACCTGTAACAAGCAAATCGACAGAAACTTAATTTTATTTGTGCCCTATAATAGGTGAAAGATGAACCTGTTACCACTTAGGAGATAGAATCTTAGGGGTTAGATGCTACCAACAGTAAGCTACATTCTGTTTGGGGTGACTTACAATCCATGAAAGTTAAATAATGCCAAGGGAAAAACATGACAAAGTAGGGGATGTGCTTACTCATCAAACCCTAAGGTATTAGCATGTTGGCTGTTTAAGTGCCACTGATGAGGACAACATGCTTGCAGCGTTTGGAAAACTAGAGAATGGGGAAAAAAGGGCAAAAGGGAAAGCAGTATCCTCAGTTCTGTCAGGAGGCAGCAGAGCCATCCACACTGGAGTTGAACAGCCCTGGATTTTAGTCCCAGCTCTCTTCTGTTAGCAGGATAATCTTGGGTAAATTACATCAGTTCTCAGAGCCTCAATTTCCTCATCTGTACGAAGGGACTACTGATAGTAGCTATCTCAAAAAATAGAATGGTTAAATTATAAAATTTTGTATGGAACAATACATGGTAACTTTTCTTAAATAATATAAAAAGGAATGTGGTTGATTTTCACGCAAGTCTTTAGTTTTACATTGTAGCAGTTGAAGTTTTAATGACTATTTTGTCTTGATTTTGTTATTGGTTTAATTAATACTTTCATTTAATGAGATATTTACTGAGCACCTACCTTATCCTAGATGTCATGAAAGAAGAGAAGGAACACTGTCTTCACCAACAATGTGCTCACTGTATACCAAGGGGAACAAAGAAGCTTCAGGGCATGACACTGCTGTGTGATAAGTTTTGTGGTGATATCTAGGGCAGGGTGCTTTAGAGGCACACATGTCCTTAGGATAGTGATCAGGGAAGGGCTTCCTAGGATGTGGGAAGTCTAAGCTTTGTTCTAAAGACTGAGGAGTTTATCTAAGAAATCATAGTAGGTAACTTTGGGAGGGTGTTTCCTAGGGACCTTGGACTATGTTGTGTGTTTGGTGTTTGTTTTCTTTTCCGGCTCTCACAAGAAAATAATTCTACACTGCCATTTTACAGATGAGGGAACTGAGACCAGAAATGTGAAATTCACTTGCCATAGAAAATGAAGCTGGTGAGTGGAGAAGCTGAGATTGAAATATATCATGAGTGTGAGTCCCCCAGTATCACCTGTCATGCATGCAACACCACCCTCTATGATGCTCATAAAGTGAAGATGACTCTGGTTGGCAGAAGGCTTTATTCTCAGCTAGACCACATGCAGAAGGCCAAGGGGATAAGTGGGTTTGTAAGCAGAAGGTATAGATACTTTGGGGAGGAGAGTGATGTGATTCCAGAGAATTGTGAGAATGAGGATCAGGTAGGGAGAGACTAGGTCAGGAGGCCTGGAAAACAGACAAACAGCAATCTGGATATGTGCAGATAAAGACTAGCACTTATACTTCCCCCCTCTGCAAGGAGGGGAGCCACATGACATTTCCCTTCTGTGATTGTGAGTGAGCCCAGGGCTACCCAGGTACTGTGGGAAAGATATCAGTGTGCACTGAGCTTACATTTAAACTTTTTTTTAAAAAAATTGTTTATTTTTATCTACTTGAAATGCAGAACAGCAGAGGGAGGGTAAATCTTCCATCTTCGCTTTTCAAATGCCTACAAGAGTTATGATTGGTCTCAGAACTCAATCTGAGTCTCTCATGTGAGTGCCAGAGTTCTAAGCACTTGAGCCATCACCTGCTGCCTCCCAGGATACATTAGTTGGAAGCTGGATTGAGAGTGGAGTTCTGGGACTTGAACCAGCACTCTAATATGGAATGCGAGCATCCCAAGCAGCAACTTCACCTGCTGCACCCCAGCACCTACCCTGGGCCTAGTTTTAAGCCTAGAATATGAAGCAAGCCAGTTCAAAGAGGAGCAAGCAGAGGATTGGGAGGACCCAGCAGACACCCTCACCGTGTGCCAAGCCAGCCCCACAACTCTTTTCCAGGCAAGGGTGCAATGGGTAGAGCCAGAATGAGAAACTTGCCTCATGTCTGTCTACAAAAAGAGATGGGAGAGCTGGGATTCTTAATCTCACTCACTGCCCTAGATCAGCCCTGTCCCAGGATAGAAATGCAAAGGTCCCTGGTTTCCAACAGATGGGCTATTTAACAGAAAGCCTATTGAAATGTTTTAGGTTTGACAGGGCCATGGTCAGAATAGCCTTGCATTACTTTTATTTTGTTCAGTGATTTTTTTGAGTCACAGTTATGTCAGGCACTGTGCTAAGTTCTGTGGATATAGTAGTGAACAGAACAGATTTAGGCATCCCAACCGGTTGGACTTAAGCATTACACCAAATGCCTGTCTATTCCTAGGAGAATTTAAAATATTTTACAGTACTCCTGTGAATTTACTCTGGTACTCTGGGATTTTCTCGTATTCAGTTTGGGCACAGAGTCAGATACTACTTTTTTTTTTTTTTTGACAGGAAAAGTGGACAGTGAGAGAGAGAGACAGACAGACAGAAAGGTCTTCATTTGCCGTTGGTCCCCCCCCCCCCCATGGCCACTGTGGCCGGCACGCTGCACCAATCCTAAGCCAGGAGCCAGGTGCTTCTTCCTGGTCTCCCACGTGGGTGCAGGGGCCCAAACACTTGCGGCATCCTCCACTGCCTTCCTGGTCCACAGCAGAGAGCTGGACTGGAAGAGGAGCAACTGGGACAGAATCCAGCGCCCTGACTGGGACTAGAACCTGGGGTGCCAGTGCCGCAGGCGGAGGGTTAGCCTATTGAGCCGTGGCACCGGCCATGAGTTATTACTTTTAGACTATAAAACTATGAAACACCTTTGCCCCTAATATGACCATCTCTACATCATACTTAAACATATTTTGTGTGAGGATTCCAAAAGAAAAGTCATCACCCTTTCTAGAAATTGTGTTTGATTTGTTAAAGGCTCAGTAGTGATGAACTTGGAATGCTGGCACAGTGTAGCAAATTGGGAGCAAAATAAGAGGGTTAAGAATATGTTCAGATTTCTAGCAATTGTTCTAAAGCATGTGAGGCTGGCCCAAGAGGAAATGATTATGTGATGTTCAACTGTGGTTTTAAGGACCTTGTTGAAGAAATGAGTGTGAGATTCTGAAGGGTTAGTTATTGTCAGGCTTTCAGTTAATCTGGCTAAGCCTTAGGTGTTGCTTTTGTAATCAAGAATATCCTGTCAGAAGACAATTAAGGAGCAGTGGAACTGAAATTCAGAAAAGGCATTTAATACCTACCTTCACCAGCACATTCCTTTGGTCACACTCATCTTTATTGGTAAGTGAGAGAAAGTATGAGGATTAATGATCAGACCTGTCTTTGGAATGCCTCAGATCTGTGATGCAATGTAAACATCGTGTTGTCTCAAAAGACAGCAACCAGTAGAACCAGTTGACTTCAAGTCAGTGTAACTTTCTTTTTCTGGATGACATCATGTATGCAAATCTTCCAGTCAGTCTGACACCCGATGAAACCAGTTCCCATGACAACTGGGAAATTATTTTTACGTCATCTTTTCAATGGCTTTTCCCAGGCAATCAGATAGAGAACTCCCAAAATCACTCAGTGGTAGGTTGTGTCCCCATTGGTCAACCCTTTAGGCACGAAGAACTACACTGTGAATGAAGAAGAGAAAACTCAGATTGTCTCAGGCTACCTCCTTCAAGCTTTACAGGTGAGCAGAATGAGAAAATTTCTGAAAGTAAAGCCTAGGTTTGAAAATTTGAGTCATTGTAGTCATCACAAGGAATGATCCAACTTCTCTTTGGGAAGTATGACCATCTGATTTCTCTCCTGGAATCACTGGCCTTTGCTGTAGTGTGTCATGTGAAGATTGGTTGCAATGATTAATTCATGTAGAAAAAAATATCAACTTATTGGTGATAGAAGTAGGGGTAGGAAATAATGATAAATACTTTTCTTTTTCTTTTTTAGTATTTATTTATTTGAAAGTTAGAGTTACACAGACAGAGGAGAAAGAGGCAGAGATAGTCTTCCATCTGATGGTTCACTCCCCAACTGGCCACAACGGCTGGAGCTGCACCTATCTGAAGCCAGGAGCCAGGAGCTTCTTCCGGGTCTCCCACACTGGTGCAGGGGCCCGAG
Organism: Sylvilagus floridanus; assembly: GCA_949820135.1. Lineage (NCBI taxonomy): Eukaryota > Metazoa > Chordata > Mammalia > Lagomorpha > Leporidae > Sylvilagus > Sylvilagus floridanus. Next base: position 44,001,292 of record OX463241.1, read on the forward strand.
GATTTGGGCCATCTTCTACTGCTTTCCCAGGCCATAGCAGAGAGCTGGATTGGAAGCGGAGCAGCCGGATCTCGAACTTAAGCCCATGTGGGATTCCGGTGCTTCAGGCCAGGGAGTTAACCTTCTGCGCCACAGCAATGACCCCAATAAATACTTTTCAAGCCTGGATGATCTAAAATAAAGCCAACTCTCCTCACTACATATAATATCTAATGAAAGTGCAGGCCAACTTTTGTTGTAGGATATAGGGCATAGTTAAGTACGATGGTTTGTAAAAGCCCAGATGTATTGATACCAACTCTACCACTAACTGGTTATGTAATTTCAGATGGGATAGTCTTTCTGTACTATAGTTTCCACCTGTTAAAATGGGGATGATTTTTCTAGAACCTACCACAAAGTGCTGCTGTTAGGATTGAGTGAGACACTATACATAAAGATCCTGGACTGTAGTAGACACTCAGTATATGTTAAGCTGTTTTCATCATTTTGAAACCTCTACCCTCCAGTACTATATAAGTAGATTGTAAGTGTCGTGTCTTTGAGTCAAGAAATCCATTTTTCCTATCTTTTCTTTGTCATTAGGACAACGTTAGACACAAACTGGTGCTCAATGAGTATTCCATTGATAAATTAATTATCAAAATAATGCCCACTGAAGTTATATTCCATCTGTTGGTTCACTCCCCAAACGGCTCCAACAGCCCAAACTAAGCCAGGCTGAAGCAAGGAAGTCAAGTCTCCCTTGTAGGTATCAGGGGCCCAAATACTTGGGCCATCTTCCAGTGCTTTTCTAGGTGCATTGGTATTAGCAGGGAGCTGGATTGGAAGCAAAGCGTCCAGGACTCCAATTGGTGCTCATATGGGATGCTGGTATGTAGGTGCATAAAGTGCTGCACCACAGTGCTGGCCCCTAGAGCTAAGTCTTGAAGTAGAGTCTGCTTATTATGTCAAACTTGGAAGGGTGACAAAATCTGAGGCCTTTGGGAGCCAGTTAAAGTGATGAAGAGCAGTGTGTATGTGTTTCTGGATGGCACTGGAGACATCAGAATACTGGGAAGTCATGTCTCATCTGAATGCACTCAAATTCAATTTTAAAAACAAAATTATAATCACCGTTACCACCATGTCAGCGAGTTGAATTTAACTGTATTGACTACAACCTATGAAAATGATGCATGAAGCTTGCCGGGGTATACTATAGCTCAGGATTCTATAGTATGAACCACAGTGAATATAACTTCTCTTTATATCTCTTTGCTTCTCATGAAAAATATGATGAATCAATATCTGTCTTCTTTTTCAAGTGCCTGCAAACATAGTTCTGTCAAAGACATGGAGACATGAAGAACATCAAGGAAGCCAGGGATATTCTCCAAGGAAACATTAGAACATGTGCATTTATTCATTCTTCCATTCACTCATCCATCACTTTTAATGAATGCCTAGGGTATTTTGTTGACAGGGAATCCTTTTCATAAGTAGTTTATGAGGGGAAATATGCCAGTTGCTCAGGTATCTACTAAACTTGACAGGGTAAGAGTGGTATTCAAAGTCCAAACAAGTGCTAGAGGGACTTTAGGGAAAAAGAGATCATGCCCTGGGAGGATAAAGGCAGAGTTATGTGAAGGAGGAGACATTCATAGCATATCTGAAGTCTGACTATATTGTAACAGTAAGAAAAGGGAGTGAGTGAGTGACCTAGTGGTTAAGATGCTAACTGAGGGCCGGCGCCGTGGCTCAATAGGCTAATCCTCTGCCTGTGGCGCCAGCACCCGGGGTTCTAGTCCCTATCGGGGCGCCGGATTCTGTCCTGGTTGCTCCTCTTCCAGTCCAGTTCTCTGCTGTTGCCCGGGAAGGCAGTGGAGGATGGTCCAAGTGCTTGGGCCCTGCACCCGCATAGGAGACCAGGAGGAAGCACCTGGCCCCTGGCTTTGGATTAGTGCGGTGCACTGGCCGCAGCACACTGGCCACAGCGGCCATTGAGGGGGTGAACCAATGGAAAAGGAAGACCTTTCTGTCTGTCTGTCTGTCTGTCTCTCTCTCACTGTCCACTCTGCCTGTCAAAAAAAAAAAAAAAAGATGCTAACTGATTAACTGATGCTAATTTCAAAATACAGTGCCTGGGTTTGAGTCCTGACTCCACTCTTAATTCCAGTTTCCAGCTAAAGTAGGCTCTGAGAAGCAGTAGGTTAAGGTTAAAGTAATTTGATTTCTGCTATCCTTATGGGAGATATGGCAGCTCTTGGCCTTGGCCTAGCTCAGTCCTGGACTTTATGTACCTGGGGAGTGGATCAGCAAATGGGAGCTGTCTCTGTTTCTCTGCCTATCAAATAGATAAAAATAAAACAGAAGAAGAAGAAAAGGGACAGATGAGGAGTGAGTAAGGACAAAAGAAAATGTAGGAGATGGATATCTAGGGGATTCCCATTAGTTCTCCTTGAACTGCTTGTCATCCCAAGGAGAAGTCAGGAAAGAAGATGGAAAGGTGACAGATGTCAGATACCACAAATAATTGCCAAGAATCATTGAGCACTATAAAAAAAAGTTCAGTTAAGACCAAAGGGAAGTAAAATTCTTGCTTCTCATTGAACTTGGTCTGTTCAAATTTTCTCTTTGTAGTCTTGGTTTCTTTGTGTACAAAATGGGGATAATATTGACTTTAAAGTTGTTACAAGAGATAATAATGCTTACTGTGAAAAAAAAACACATGCCACATTCTTGCTCTACATGCTTTACCTGCATTACTTAATTTATCCTTACAACAGCCTTTTGGGGAAGGTGTGTCACAATCCCTACTGATCTCTGAGAAAAATGGGACACTGATGTCATAGAGATAGAGAAGAGCTGGGAAGGGATAATGAGATACTGTCTAGCATATGATTTGGTTGAGATCATGAATGTGACTCTAAGTCCAGTGCTTGCCCATAGCAGCAGTGAGCAAGCGCTAGCTGTCATTGTTAATGATTCTTTCATTGATTCTCTTACCATTATTAATTGATTGGGATAATCACCTTAGGCTTCATGGAGAAGGTGACATTTTGCAAAAGCCTTTGGAAGTGAATGGGCTTTGGACAGGCAGGGATGGAAGAGAAGGACACTCTAGACTATGGGCACAGCAAGAGCTAAAGAGGTGGGAGCATGTTATTTTGAAATGGAGAATGAAGAGGAGACCTCAGGGCTTGTTCTTAGGCTCTCAGAGAAACAGAAGTTCTGTTGACAAGGCAGTAACATTGCCCAGCTTTCAGTGGGTAGACAGTGCATCAGCATTCTAGATTTGAAATATAGGAAGTAAGGGGACCAGAGATTTGCTCAATTTTCTGTTTAGAACCAAATGGTGGGGGCCGGCCCTGTGGTGCAGTGGGTTAACGCCCTGGCTTGAAGCGCTGGCATCTCATATAGGTGCCAATTCGAGACCCAGCTGCTCCACTTCCAATCCAGCTCTCTGCTATGGCCTGGGAAAGCAGTAGAAGATGGCCCAAATCCTCGGGCCCCTGCACCAACGTGGGAGACCTGGAAGAAGCTCCTGGCTCCTGGCTTTGGAAAGGCGCAACTCCAACCTTTGCGGCCAATTGGGGAGTGAACCATTAGATGGAAGACCTCTATCTCTCTCTGCCTCTCCTCTCTCTATATAACTCTGACTTTCAAATAAATAAACAAATCTTAAAAAAAAAATGAACCAAATTGTTTGCTCTTGAAGCAATGCTGTCCTCCCCAGAGGAGCTCTTCAAAGCCAAGTCCACACATGCAAGGGATCCATTCTGGTGGTGATGCCCCAAGCCAGAGGAGGAAATGATGGAGATCTGGAGTACCAGTCAAAAGGCCAGCCTTCATTCTAGACTCACCCCTCCATCAGGACAGCCTGTCATGGGTGCTAGTGAGTATTCAGCAGTTAGGGAAGAAAGAGAAACTGAATAGCAGAGGCCCCTCTCTCAGTCTTGTGGTTTTCCGCAGCAGGTGTCTTGTGTGTTTGAGAGCCCAGAGGGCATGGCTGACAGCTGACTTCAGCTGTCTCCAGGACGAAATGGAAGGAGATTGAGATGTGCTTTTTGCCTTAAATTTTTCTAACATAAACCACTGGGAAGAAAGATTGATTTTGAAATAGAAAGATGAGCCTGAAAGTGTGATGCTAACACAGGCATTTGGAGTCACTGCTGGATAACACACAAAGGTGAGTAAGTGCTCTCCAATGAGCTGGCTGGAGTCCCTGGCAGGGAAGCTGGCTGTAGGAGTCAGAGGGCATAGAAATGGAAACCAGACACCCTGAGGTCTTCTGAACCAGTGTTTTCCAAAGGGCATGCCAAGAAGGGAAGTGATTCTGGTCAGCAAAGGGGCAACTCCTCAGATGGTGATCATTGTACCTGATAATGTTTCTCCATTTCAAAGTTGGGTTTTTTCCTTTTTAAAAGTTATGAGAGAGAGAGAGAGAGAGAGAGAGAGAGAGAGAGAGACTGACCATTTGCTGGTTCATTCCCTAAATACCTGCCGTGGCAGGGGCTGGGGTCTGAGTCAGGATCTGGGTACTCGATCCAGGTCTTTCACATACATTGCAGGAACCCAGTTACTTGATCTGTCATTGCGGCTTCCAAAGGTCTGCATTAGTAGGAAGTTAGAGTCAGATCCCCAAGTCAAACCCAAGCACACTGATACAGGATACAGGCATTCTATTTTATTTTTATCTATTTGTTTTTAAAGATTAATTTATTTTATTTGAAAGTCAGAGTTACACAGAGAGAGATGGAGGGGCAGAGAAAGAGATGTCTTCCATCTGATGGTTCACTCCCCAATTGGCCACAATGGCCGGAGCTGCGCTGATCTGAAGCCAGGAGCTAGGAGCTTTTTCCAGGTTTCCCTTGTGGATGCAGGAGCCCAAGGACTTGGGCCATCTTCTACTGATTTCCCAGGGCATAGCAAAGAGATGGATTGGAAGTGGAGCAACTGCGACTCGAACCGGTGCCCACATGGGATGCTGGCACTGCAAACGGCGACTTGACCCACTACACAACAGAGCCGGGCCCGATATCGGCATTTTAAATAGGGTCTTAACCACTAGGCCAAATGGATTAAGGAAAAAGTCTCAGTTTGGAGCTGGTACGTCTTGATCATCTCCCCAGCATTTGTTGATCTCTCTTCTTAACAAAAAAGGCTCTTCAGTGGCAGTACCATCTACAAGGAACTTCAAAGTTTGTGGAGTGGGCTGGCGTTGCGGCATAGTTTGTAAAGCTGCTACCTCTGATGCCTGCATCCCAGCATCCCAAATGAGTGCTGGTTTGTGTGCTGGCTGTTCCACTTCCTATCCAGCTCCCTGCTAATGGTAGTGAAGAACAACCCAGTGTTTAGGCTCCTGCTCCCCATATGGAAGATGCTGGTGAAGTTCCTGGCTCCTGCCTTTGGCCTAGCCAGCCCTGGCTGTTGTGGCCATTTGGGGAATGAAGCAGTGGATACAGATCTTTCTTTCTGTCTTTGCATCTCTCTCTGTAACTTGACTTTCAAATAAATGAAAACAATTTTTTTAAGGTTTGTGGAAAATAGAATTAAAAAATAAAATTCATAGAAAATAAATATTATGAAAATGCCATGCATGGATTTCAAGTTTTTTACACCAAAATAAGTTCATCATTTTTTATTAACAAAAGATTTTACTTATTTATTTGAAAGGCAAGGTGACAGATAAGGAGAGAGTGGGAGAGACAGAGAAAGAGATCTTTTATCTGTTAATTCACTCCCCAAAAGGCCAAATTAGCAGGGCTGGGACAGGCTGAAGCCAAGAGCCTGGAATTACATCTATTTTCTTATGTGGCTGGTAGGGGACCAAGTGCTTGAGCTATCTTCTGCTGCTTTCCCAGGCATCTTAGTAGGGAGCTGGATTGGAAGCAGAGCAGCCAGGACTCGAACTGGTGCTCTGACATGGGATGCTTATGTCACAAGTGGTGGCCTTAACTTGGTAAACAACAATATTGACCCCATAAATTTATTTTTTAATCCTTTTTCTTTCATAAACCTTGTGAAGTCTTGTCTTTTAGAGAGCCTCATGTTTGGCTGCACACATTATTGGCTGCTATTTCCTGTGAAAATCTTCAAAAATTACTTATGGTTTTGTGACCCCCACCTCCTTCACCCCACCCCCCACCAGAGGAATACTGCTTTAGTAGATCTGGGGTCTGGCTAGGCCATGGGCATTATTGAAGGTGCTCCAGGCAACAGTGTCTAATTATAATTGTTTTATATTGTACTTATCAATCTGTTTATGGCCAGAGCCACTGGATTTCTGTTGAAGATGTTGAAGTAAAATCTTTCCACAACAATTGACTTAATTATAAACAGTAGACTCCTTTTAAGGAAAGATAATAATTAAGTAGTGCAGATAGTATTTTGATAGGGCAAAGCCAAAATACTCATTGAGTGAACTTTGGGAAGCTTTTTGGGTTCTTGCTTAGCTCTATCATTTCTGACATCTCATAGGTCCAGTTTCAACAATAAAATGGGATTAATTATCCCATATCACCTTTCTGTAGTGGGATATCCTGGGAAATATGACTGAGTTCTGTTGAGTTTGATTTCCTAAGGAAATTCAAAGCAGGAAATAAAAAGGTAGATGATTCACACTGGGATGGGTAATTAGCTGAGGTCTTAGTCTGTGTTCTGTTTTTAAAACAAAATGCCAGAGGCTGGGTAATTTATACAAATAAAAGGTTTGTTTAGCTCAGAGTTTTCTGGAGGTCCAGGAGCAGGGTGCTGGCATCTGTCAGCTTCTAGTAAAGGCCATGTGCTGCTCCATGCATGACAGAAAAGCAGAAGTGACAGCTGGTGTGGTAGAAGACAAGGCATGCATGTAAGACAGAGGGAGGCTAATCTGCTTTATAATAAGCTATTCTTGTTAACCCAGTCCAAACTAGAATTAGCCCTGTCTTTTGAGAAACTAATGCATCCACTTACAAGAGTGGCTTCTCTGAGCTAACCACTTCCCATCAGGTCCTATCTCTTGAAGGTCTCTCCAGCTGTCAGTATGGTTACATATCCAAATCACAGCAATAGGCTGACAGAGAGCTGAATCTGGGGTATCTTAGGCTATCAGAAGTTCTGATTTCCATTTATAGTTTTCTCTCCCTCTTCACCAGGGACTTGCCTCCATTAAAGGTATCATAACATCCAGTTTGGATTCATTTACTAACACTCAAAGTCCCATGAAGAGCCCCCCTGGGTCATATTTTGGAATGCAAGCTGGATGACCCATAAGTCCATCTCCAGCTGATCTGGACGTTGCATTTCATTTATGAGGTACTGGTCTGGCATTCCACAGGCTGAATTACACTCGTTTCAGCTGAGTGTCCTCTTCCATATTTCTCCATCTGGACAGTGAGGGACTTGGACCAGATCTAAGCTCAAATGCCATCGGCACCACAGAGGTGACCCAAATATATGGCTTTGCCAAGGGAGTCGGAAGTGGTAATGCCTGGAGCAAAGTAGAGAGCACAGTAACACAACAGAGATGCCTGTGTTCAAGTTTTTAAAGACATGATGTTGCCTACACAATTCAGCAAGGTGACAGTTGGTGATTCCTGGCTGTGGCAGTTTGGAAGTTTCCTTTCATTCCTAAGAATGATTTTATGAGAGTAAAATGAATTTCAAGGATTTTACTGGAAGTTTTGATATGACTGCTATGCTCAGTAATCTCCAGGGGCTTCCCTGATAATAAGAGCTAACATTAGTGATAAGAGCTAACATTCATATGCTAAGTTCTTTAAAATCATGATCACATTTAATCCTTGTCACAGCTCTGTGAGGTCAGTCATATTATAGCTGCCTCCTAACAGATGAGAAAATTGAGCTTCAGAGAATATAAGCTATTTCTGTAAGATCTTGAGAGCAGTACTGTCCAATGGAAATATAAAATGAGCCACATATATAATTTTGAATTTTCTAGGAGCCAGATTAAAAAAATAAAAACTTGTGAAATTCACTTTAGTAAAAAAGCATTATCATCTCAAAAATAATCAATAGAAAAATTAATGAGTTACATTTTATTTTCTTTTTGTTCTTTGTAATGTATTTTTTCTTTCTACAAAAGTAGTCTTATTGAGATATAATTCCGACACTATACAGCTTGCTATTTAAAGTGTGCAACTCAGTGGTTTTGATATACTCATATACATACAAATATCACCATGATTTTGGAAACTTCATTATCTCAATGAGAAACCCCATATCATTTAGCTATTGTTCACCTACCACCTGGGTTACCTCCTCAGCCCTAAGCAAGCACTATTTTGCCTTCTGTCTCTTTATTTCCCTATTCTGGACTCTAGTATGAACTGAACCATACAGTATGTGGTCTTTGTCAGGATTAACTCCTTTCACATAGCAGTTTTTCAAGCTCCATCCATGTTATGGCATTTACAAGGAGTCCTTAAAAACGTTCATGAGAATTTGCATTGTCTTTTAATTCCATTTTTTTCCATGAACTTTTGAAGTAACCTCAATTCAGTGTTCCATTCATTTTAATGGCCAAATTATATCCCATTATATGGATATCCTATTCTTTCTTGTTTCCCCCTCTTGACTACCTAATAGTGCTACTGTGACATGTATACAAGTTTCTGTGTGGATGTAGGTTTTCACTTCTCTTTGGTAATTACCTTGATTTGAAATTGTTATATAACTTGATGTTTAATTGAGGAGCTGACAAACTATTTTCTGAAGTAGTTGCACCATTTTGCATTCCTACTGGCAGTGTATAGGGCATTCTGATTTCTCCACATCCTCACCAATGTTTATTATCTTTTTGGCACTATAGAGGGTGTTAAGTGGTATCACATTATGATTTGATTTGCATTTTCATGATGAATAATGATATGGAGGATCTTTCTAAGTGTTTCCTGGACACTTAATGTCTTCTGGAGAAATATCTATTCAGATCCTTTGCCTATTTAAAAATTAGATTATTTTTAGGTATCAGACTTGTGGTGCGGGGAGTTAAGTAGCTGCCTATGATGCCGACATTTGAGCACCAGTTCAAGTCCTGCTGCTCTAGTTTTGATCCAGGTCTGTGCTAATGCAGCTGGGAAAGCAGCAGGAGATGGCCCAAGTACTTGAACCATATGCTATGTGGTCTTGAAATCGGACATGACCCCCTAAAATTTACACCAAAATGTGGCCCTTTAAAGTTCTCCAGAAGTGCTACCTGGGGTGCCACATATGCTACCGGAATTTAGGGTGCCATATGATTTCACCATATGCTTACTAATAAAACCTCAATATTAGTAAGCCCAAGAGGGTTCTTGCCTAATATTTAGAGAAGAATTCTAAATACCGTAACAGATAAACGAGGCAGCATGGTATATTTAAAGCTTTATTTAGTGCAAAAAATGCATAGGAGAGTGAGAGCTTTATTAAGAGAGAGAGGTAAATCTGATTTCATACCGAGCACCAGGAACCAGCCACATGGAAGAGCATCTAGGCCAGGAAGCCTAGAGCACATGGCTCAAAGGCCACGTGCCCTGGAGGCACAGGGCTACTGCAAGCCCCCTCCTGGCAAGAGGCCAGGGCTGAAGAGAAGGGTGGGACACACCGTGTCCCAGGCTTTTAACCCATTTCCAAAGGAGAGTGGTTAATAAACCTGATTGGCTGGTGGACACCCAGGTGTGGCCAGGGAGGGGGATGAGGTCACACAGGGACGTGGAGAAGATATTAGGTAGGGTGTGAGGTCACACAGGGGTATGGTGAAGGCGTGGTCTTCCAGCTCACAAACTGAATCTATTTTAACCTGTATGCCTGCCTGCTTCATTCTTTGTGATTAATTTATTTCATTTAACATAGTTTTCAAGCTAAATTCCAGGCTCCTGGCTTCAGCTGGTTTGTAGCCATTTGGGGAGTGAACCAGTGGATGAAACATCTCTGTCTTTGTAACTCTGTGCCTTTCAAATAAATACATAATTTTTTAAACAATTGGGTTATTTTTCTATTATTGGGCTGTAAGAATACTTTATATGTTCTTAATATAAATCTCTTAACAGATATTCAAGGATGATATGCCAATATTTTCTGCAGTTCTGCCAGTTTGTCTTTTTGTTTTCTTGATGGTATCTTGGGAAGTGCAAGTTTTAAATTCTGATGATGTCCAGTTTGTCTATTCTTTGCTTCTGTAGCTTGTGTTTTTGATTTCATGTGAAAGTGTCTTTTGCTAAGTCCAACGTCATGAAGATTCATGGTTATGCTTTTTTCTGAGTTTTATAGTTTTTGTTCTTGAAGTCTTTGATCTATTTTGAAGGAGCTTTTGTATATATATATTTAATTACTAATTAATTTCAGAAAGAGACAGGGAGAGAAAGAGAGAGAGAACAAACTCTTATCTCTAGGTTCATTTCTCTAATGGCTGCCATAGCATGCTGAGGCTGAAACTGGGAGCTGGGAACACAATCCAGGTCTCACATTTGGGTGGAAGAGACTCAACTACTTGAGCCATCACTACTGGCTCCCATGGTCTGCATTAGCAGGAAGCTGGAGTCAGAAGCTGGAGCTGGGAACTGAACCAAGGTTTGGTACTCATGTGCTTTGATTGTGGGTTGCAGGATTCTTAACTGCTATACTAAATACCCACTCTGTATATTTTTTTGTTTGTTTGTTTTGAGGTAAGAGTCCAAATTTATTCTTGGAATTGACTATCCATTTACCCCAGCACCTATTCTGAAAAGGCTCTCACCCAGCCACCACTGAATGGTCTTGACACTCTTGTCAAAATAAGTTGATCATAGTCACATGAGTTTATTTCTGCACTCTTAATTATATCCCAATGGTCTATATGTTTGTCTTTATGTTAGTACCACTTCTCTTAGGTGTTGTTTTGTAGTTAAGTTTTAAAATAGAGAATTTTGAGTCTTTGTACTTTATTTTTCTTTTTCAGGATTATTTTGGCTGTTCTAATTCCCTTCCAGTTCCATGCAGATTTCAGAATTAGCTTATCAATTTGTACACAAAAGTCAGCTAGGGTTCAGTTAATGTTTGATTGATCATTTTAGGAAGTATTGCCATCTTAATAATGTTAAGTTTAATTCATGAATATGAGGTGTTTTTTCATTTATTTAGTTTTACTTTTTTCCCAGAATACTTTGCAGCTTTCAGCATGGAAGTTTCCACTTCTTTTGTTAAATTTATTCCCAAGTATTTGTTGCTATTTTAAATATAAACATTCTCTGAATTTAACTTTCAGATTGTTCATTGCAATTACACAGAAATAGAGTTGATTATTATTTTTAACTGACACATAAAACTACACATTTATGTGATACCATGTATACATTGTGTAATGTTTGAATCAGGGTCAGCATCTCAGTGTGCTAACACACTCATCTTTGTAGGGAAGACATCCTGCCATGATACCATCTTGCTGTGATGATTAATATTTTGTATCAACATGACTGAGCCACGGGGTACCTCCCTATTTGGTCCAACATGATTCTTGGTGTTTCTATGAGGTTGTTTTTGAATGAGTTTAACATTTAAATTGATAGTCTGAATAAAGGAGACTGCCTTCCCTTAGGCAGATTGGCTTCATTCAATATTTGAAAGCCTGAATTGGGAAAAAAAGGCTGACATTTCCTTGGGTAAAGCAGAATTCTCCTGTCTGACTACCTTTGAGCTGCAGCATCAGTTTTTTTCCCTGCCTTTGGACTTGACCTAAAAAAATTGGTCATTGTGGGTTTCAAGCCTGCTAGCATTCAGATCAAAATGAGACCACTGGCTTTCCTAGTTCTCAGGCCTGTAGTGGATTTGGATTGCTACTATACTATCAGCTTCCTTGAATCCCTAGCTTGCTGACTTAGCCTCCATAATCCTGGGAGCCAATTCATTAAAATAAATCTATTTTCGGGGTTGGCACTATGGCTCAGGGGGTTAAATCCCTAACCTGAAGCTCTGGCATCCCATTTGGGTGCAGGTTCGAGGCTCGGCTATTCCACTTCTGATCCAGCTCCCTGCTGATGCGCCTGGGAAAGCAGCAGAGGATGGCCCAAGTCCTTTGGCCCCTACACCCATATGGGAGACTTGGAAGAGGCTTCTGGCTCCTGACTTTGAATCAGCTCAGCTCTAGCTGTTGCAGCCATTTGGGGAGTTAACCAGCAGATGGAAAACCTCTCTCTCTCTCTATTTCTCTCTTCACCTCTCTCTATAACTCTTGTCTTTCAAATAAATAAAAAAAACTCTATTTTCATGTGTATGTTTACCTTTACACACACATGTACACACATATAGATTCTTCAGAAAATTCATGAAAAAATGAAATTAAAAGGTAATGTGAATTTTCCATGAACTTTTTAAAGCCCCCTTAAGCATACATGCACAAGGTGCTTCAAAAAGTTTGTGGAAATGCATATACCTTTTAATTAATATATATTTTTTAGGTGTGTTTCTTTGGAAACTCCTGACAAATTATACTTGCTGACCTCATTTATTGGCTCAAATAGTCTTCTGATGGATTTGTAAGGATTTTCTCAATGCAAAATTTGTCATCCTCAGATACAGATAATTTTATTCTGCTCCTCCCCCCAAATCTGGCTTCCTTTAAATTTCTTTTTCTTGCTTAATTGCCTGACTAGAACTTCTAGTATAATGTTGAACAAAATAATGAGAGCAGATATTCTTGTCTTGCTCCTGATTTCATTATGGGAAAGCATCCAGGCTTTCACTGCTAAGTATGATGTTAGCTATAATTTTTTCATAAGGTTCTTTATCAGGTTGAGGAAATTCCCTTCTATTCCTAAGTTTTTAATTTTTTTAAAAGTATAATGAAAGTATATTGGGTTTTGTCAAATTATTTTTTGCATCTGTTGAAAAGATGATATGGTTTATGCTTATATTTTGCATCACAGTATAATTTATTAATTGATTTTTGGGTGTTAAACCAAACAGTTTTTTATATCTGGATTGAATCCCTCTTGGTTATGGTATATTGTTCTTTTTATATGTTTCTGGATTTGATTTGCTAGTATTTTGTTGACGGAATATCCACACAATAGAATAACTACTTAGTAACATAAAGAACTATTGATAGAGGCTACAGCATGGACGAATCTTAGTATAATTATACTTAGTGAAATAAGCCATATCAAAAAGAGTATATATATATGAGATCATCCCTATAAACTGTGAAAAGTAATGTATAATAACTAAAGCAAAGCAATGGTTGTCTGGGCATGGTGTCAGGGTTACAAATCAAGGATAGGAGGGAGAAATTATGAAGGACCGGGAGGTTGATGTGTATGTTCATTGTCTTGATTAAGGCAATGGCTTCACAGGTGATACATGTCTCTACACATAGCAAATCATGCCCTTTAAATGTGTATATTATTATTCACCAATCACACCTCAAGAAAGATATAAAACAAGAGAATTAATTATGTGAACTTTATGCTTTAAAACCCCATAAGCCAGCGCCGTGGCTCACTAGGCTAATCCTCCACCTGTGGCGCTGGCACACCAAGTTCTAGTCCCATTTGGGGCTCCGGATTCTGTCCTGGTTGCTCCTCTTCCAGTCCAGCTCTCTGCTGTGGCCCGGGAAGGCAGTAGAGGATGGCCCAAGTCCTTGGGCCCTGCACCCGCATGGGAGACCAGGAGGAAGCACCTGGCTCCTGGCTTCAGATCAGCGCAGTGCGCCTGCCGCAACACACTGGTCGTTGCGGCCACTTAGGGGGTGAACCAATGGAAAAAGGAAGACCTTCTCTGTCTCTCTCTCACTATCTAACTCTGCCTGTCAAAAAAAATTTTTTTTTAAAGTAAAACTCCACATATCCTGCATCAGTATTTGCATGTATGTTTCCTTTGGGGCGTGACTTCATTCATTTTATTTGTGTGTCATTCACATGGTTGCCAGAGCCAGGAAGTCCAACCTGGTCTCCCACATGTGTGGCAGGGGCCTAAAGTACTAGGGCCATTCCACATGGGTGTCAGGGGCCTAAAATACTAGGGCCATTAAACTTTGCTTTCACAGGATGATAGGCAGAAAGCTGGATTACAGGCAGAGCATCTGGGATTCAAAAAATCAGCCTTCTAATATAGGATGCTGACATCCCAAGTATTATGCTGTGCTACAAACCCTGGCCCCTCAAATGCTTTTACTTCATCTCTTGGGACAAGCATATGACTTTTCTCCTTATTCTATTAATGTGGTGAAGTACATGTACTGATTTACAAATGTTGACTTATGTTCCTGGAGTAAACTCTACTTGATTGTGTTCTGTTGGCCTTTTTACATGAGGTGACGTTCAAAAGTTCATGAAAAAGTAGAGTTAAAAGATAAGTTCATTTTGGTGAAAAAAAATTTGAAATCCATGCATAGTTTTTTTCATCACACATTTTTTGTGAACATTTTGAAGTACGATCATATGGAGGTTATATTTAATTTCTCAGCATTTGGGTTCTAGTTCTTACTAAGAAAATATCTTATTTAATATTTCAAACATTAAAGTTACTCCTTTAAGACTTTGTTTGCAGTGGACTCCAGTTAAAATATGAGTATCTTTCCTGGGAGCAATAATAGATTAACATCAGTCACTGTGACCACCTCAGCAAGAAACAGTCCATTTATATCACTAAGCAATAATCAAGTAGAGAAGGCAAATTTGAAATAGTCAATTTGGAGGGGATCTTTGGTGTAGCCATTAAGATACTTTTGGGACACTCACAACCCATTGTAGAGTACCAGGGTTCAACTCTTGCCTGTGCTCCTGATTCCAGCTTCCTGCTAATGTACACTCTGGGAGGCATTCAATCTGCACCAACCCAGCTGTTGTGAGCATTAGGGGAATGAGATCTCCTCTGTCTCTCTGTCGTCTCTGTCTCTGTCTCTCTCTCCCTCTTACTCTCTCCATCTCTCAAATAAATATTAAAATAAACAATCAATTTACAGATACAATAAGATAGTCAACTTGTTAGAAAGCAATTTAATATGTATATACTCAAATGATATATTAAGCATAATTGAGTAAAGGAGTCATTTCTCATAATCATAATAAGCAGTAGGACAGTGAAGGATTGATAACAGTTACGAAAAAAGCTTCTGGAGTAGGTGGCACTTGATATGAGTTGAAATCTTGATTGACTTGAAACATTATTTGCCTGATAATAGTGAATTTTTTTAAAAAAAAACTACTGTAATAATTTTCAATTGGTCTTTGTCTACCAAGGGTAATCCACTTATCTCCACCTTCTCTTTCTCTAAGGAGTGCCTCTTCAACTGTAATCACATGACTTGGGTAGGAATAGTGATCATTTTAGTGATCTGATCTTAGCCAATCAGAATATACAAATTTATGTCTGAAATTGATAAATTCAGTGATAGCTACCCAATCAGATCCATTTATAGGGTTTTTGAGTTTGAAACTTGAGAAAGTGAATAAAGAATCCTCTATGGGTTTGTACATTATGAGATTGAAGGCACTGGATCCAGCGAAGACCGTGTTCCTGTCTGGTCTTTTTGAAGAAAGAATGAGGTGCTCTATGAGGTGCTCTCTGGAGAAAGTGGTTACATTTCTGTTTCTGGTTCCAGAGGTCTCTCAGAGCCACTTTTATGCACTGTTCAGGTTTTTTTGATTTTCATGTAAATAAATTCCAGTACTCTTCTCCCCCCATACTCTATCTTAAAGTTTTGGCTGGTTCAAGTTGAATTCTCATCACATGCAGCCAAGTGGACTAATATTTTACTGTGACTTAATGTTGCAATAGATAGAATAGGGTTTATTGTCTTTATTTTACCGAGAGAAAATAAAGCTCAGAAAAACTAATATAACCAAGATAACAACAACTATTAGGAGCTGATCCAAAACAAATATCCAGTTTTCTTTCTCTGCAAACAACATTAGTTGATAGAAGGAGATGTGTCATGGAAATCTTAGGAATCTCAGTATATGAACTATGAATGAAATATCTGCCAAATCTTCATGTAATCTCAATGTTCTGACACCATTTGGTATCATTTTAGCTTGGGTTTTTGTTGTGGTGGAGGTGGTTGTTTTTGTCAGCAAAACCTTGGCTTTTGAGGAAAAAGAAGGAAGTCCAGTTCCACTACAGCATCTACTTCCCATTTTACTTATGTTTATGGGGTTGCCCAGCTCTGAAATCAGTTGCAGCTGTCTTCTTTATACCTTAGTGATGTAATGCTGAAAAGAATGTGGTTTTGACAAAGACTAATTTCAAAATGACTTTAAATGATTGATTTAAATGCTTTTATGAAAGCACATTCAAATCCATATTAACCTAGGGACACAAGACAATTCAGAAAGAATACTTGTCTTCAACTTATTTTATCTTTTTTAAAAGATTGTATTTATTTATTTGAAAGGTAGCGTTACAGACACACAGAGAGAAAAACAGACAAAAAGATCTTCCATCCACTGGTTCGCTCCTCAAATGGCCACAACAGCCAGAGCTGGGCCAATCCAAAGCCAGGACCCAGGAGCTTCTTCCAGATTTCCCACTTGGGTGCAGGGGCCCAACCACTTGGGCCATCTTCTATTGATTTCCTGGGCCATTAGCAGAGAGCTGGATTTTTTTTGGAAGAGGAGCAGCCAGAACACGAACTGGCATCCATATGGGATGCTGGCACCTCAGGCGAAGGTTTAGTCTACTGTGCCACAGTGCCGGCCCCTTGTTGTCTTCAATTTAAAGATAAATTTTGCTTAGAGAAAGATACTGTCTTTAACAATAAAGAAGAAAGAGAACCTAAGACATTAAAAAAGTTTATGTTCTTCCTTATTTCAAGTAAGATTTAAGGTAGCTTAAAAGGATATAATCACGAAGATAATAAATTGAAATTAGGTGAAAAATAAAAATGATAATAAGGTAGTGATATTTAACATAATTAAATTAAGGCTGATAAGCAATGAATAGGACACAATTGGACCCATGTTGGGCTTTTAGCTTTCTTGTTGTCAATGCAAATAGAGAGTCTCAATGAATTACATGCTTTGTGATGTCCATGAGTTGAAACACACTAAATCCTTGGAAGTACAAGTATATCTGATACTCTGACCACAAATGATGTGTTCCTAGATTCTTACATAGAGAGAGATGTGCTACATAATGTAAAAGGCCCCAAAGACTTCCTTCCGGGAGTCCCAAAGATGAGGTTCATGGGCCTGGTTCTTGAAGCTGGGAGCATTATCTCTCAAATTTCAATAATCTTTATTAATTCTGTTCTATCTGCTTACATTTCAAAAGTTGTTCAGTTAACATACTTATTTTAAAGATTTGTTTATGTAAAAGACGCAGTGACAAAGAGAGAGAGAGAGCGCGATATAGAGAGATAGGTATCTTCCACCTGCTGGTTCACTTCCCAAATGGCCACAAATGCCAGGGTTCAGCCAAATGGTTGTCAGGAGCCTGGAACTCCAACCAGGTCTCCCACATGAATGGCAGGGATTGGGCCATCATCTGCTGCCTTCCCAGGCACATTAGCAAGGAGCTGAATAGGAAGAGGAACAGCCTAGAATTGAATCAGCATTTCTATATGGGATGCCACTTTTGCAGGCAGTGGCTTAATCTACTGTTTCACAAGGCTGGGCCCAAGTTAATATATTTTTAAATATAGATTTTACTTTGACTCAGTTTTAAGCTTAACCTCTAAATATCAAGGCAGATAGACAGTTATGTTTTTTATAAATACTCTTTAAATTAAGTTTATAAGTATTAAAATAAAAAGTCTATTGTAACCTAAGATTTTTTTTTAGATGCTACTGGTGCAATGAATGTGTGACACACCTTGAGAACCACTAAGTTAGGGAAAGAAAAATTTGACATTTGAATATCAGTGACCTCACTGTATCTTAATATCTCTCAGGAGACATTATTGTCACTATCAGAGATGAGGAAACTGAGGTTAAAGGACTTTTGCAAGGTTCCACAATAACTCAGCAACCATGAAACAAGCCTTATGATGAAAATCTGGCTTCGAGATGAGTGTACTAAAGGTCTTTTTTCCAAAATGCGGTTCAGGCCCCTTGACAGTATGCCACATTGCTTTCTGCCAGCCCACTGTACCTCTGTGTGGTCCAGAGAGATGGCTGCCTGTGGTTATGAAGCTGAGGCCACTGGATCAAAGCAGGTGAAGTCTGTCAGGCATACGTAGAATCCAACAGAGGAAGTTCATTGACTTCATGGACAGCTTTGCCACTTTATGCCCTGTGGATTTTGGGGGAAGTGTTTTTGTGGTTCACCAGGCTGTTATTAGGCAGAGCCACTTGTCTCGTGTTGGTCTACTCCACTGGTGGAAAGTACGGCTGGGAGATTTGCAATGGTTACACTTGATTCTCATTAGATAATGTCACTACAGGTTTTTTGGAAAGGCCTCAAAACTGGTGTTTATTGCTGAAGATTGTGGGATTCCTCCCAATCTTGGGGAATATTCTGAGTCATTCTTCATAGCAGATTTCTGGTGACAACCAAGCGAACTTGAAATGGAGAAGCTACCTCCATCTCTCACATGAGTATGACTTTGGGTAAATAACCTTGGACTCAGGCCCCATTGCACTTTCTACTCCTCCTAAGCCTGGACCTTGATTTTTAGTATAAGCATTTTTCTTTATGAAAAGAAGTAGTGTTTTCTACTTTATATATCTCTTCAAGAAAATTTTTTAAGTCTCATAACTTAAAAAGTTTCATTGTTAAAGAATGTTACATTTTGAGGTCATTGTTGATTCACATGCATTTGTATGAAATGCTCTAGAAAAGCCCTGTGTGGCTTTTATAACCATACTCCTAATAGTACCATACTTTAAGAGACTTTATATTTACTGAGGTGTAAATTAAATATAATAAGATTAATTCTTTTATGCATTTAGGTTTCTTATCTGCCTTTCCAGGACTTGATAGCTCATTTGTTTCTAGTGCTGCATATTCCATTGTCTGGATATACCAGAGTTTATTTATCCATTTACCTACAAAACAACATCTGGGTTGCTCCTAAGTTTTGACAGGAACAGAGTTATTATTTGTATAATTTGTGTGAAAGTTTTTGTGTAGGCACAAGTATATTAGTCAGCTTTTTGTTGCTATTACCAATGCTTGAGAGAAGCTACTTATGAAGGCAGTGAAGATTTCTTTCAAGTCACTATTTAGGAGCTTCACAGTCCAACATCAGGCAGCCCTAATGCTTTGGCATCTGATGAGGGTGGTGGATGGCGGAGCACATGTAGGAAGGACACACAGTGAGCTGGGAATCAGAGGGAGAGGACAACGGGGCTGCACTCAGTTTATAGAATCAGCTCTTTTCTTCTTTTTTTTTTTTTTTGACAGGCAGAGTAGACAGTGAGAGAGAGAGACAGAGAGAAAGGTCTTCCTTTGCCGTTGGTTCACCCTCCAATGGCCGCCGCGGTCCGCGCGCTGCGGGCGCCGCACCACACTGATCTGATGGCAGGAGCCAGGTGCCAGGTGCTTTTCCTGGTCTCCCATGGGGTGCAGGGCCCAAGCACTTGGGCCATCCTCCACTGCACTCCCGGGCCACAGCAGAAAGCTGGCCTGGAAGAGGGGCTACCGGGACAGAATCTGGTGCCCCAACCGGGACTAGAACCTGGTGTGCAGGCGCTGCAGGTGGAGGATTAGCCTGTTGAGCCACGGCGCTGGCCAGAATCAGCTCTTATGAGATCTACCTTCTGAGGGCATACCTCCAAGTGACTTATGAACCTTCTACTAGGCACTGTTTCTAAACACTACAGTTGGATCAAGTCTCAATCTTTCAATAATGTCACCTTAGATTCAACGTGGGCCTTTGGGAGACACTGAAACTAATATCCAAACTCTAGCAATAAATCTTTAAAAACAATAAAATAAAATATTTATTTATTTATTTGAAAGAGTTACACAGAGAGAGAAGGAGAGCCGAGAGAGAGAGAGAGGTCCTCCATCCGCTGGTTCACTCCCCAGTTGGCCTCAATGGCCGGAGCTATGCCAGTCTGAATCTAGGATTTGGTAGCTTCTTCCACTGCTTTCCCAGGCCATAGCAGAGAGATGAATCGGAAATAGGGCAGTGGAACTCGAACCAGCGCCCATGTGGGATGTAGGCACTGTAGGTAGCAGCCTCACCAGCTATGCCACAGCACTTTCCACTGATCTAATTTTTTTGGAAATATTTATTTTATTTGAAAAGCAGACTTATAGAGAGACAGGGAGAGATCTTTCATCACTGGTTCAGTCCCCAAATGGCCACAACGGCCAGGGCTGGGCCAGAGAAAAGCCAGGAATCTCATCTGGGTCTCCAAAAGGGTGCAGGGACCCATGTACTTGGGCCATCTTCTGCTGCTTTCTCAATTACATTAGCAGGGAGCTGGATTGGAAGTGGAGCAGCTGGGAATCAAACTGGCATCCATATGTGATGCTGGTGCTGCAGGTGGCAGCTTTAATCGCTATACCACAGTGCTGGCCCCTGATCCATTTTTCAGTCAAGTAGTTTGTCTCTTATTGTTAAGATTTATTTAAATATCTTGGATAGTAGCTTTTTAGCAGATTTTTTTTTGCAAGCTATTTCTTCCCAGTTTGTGACTTGTTTTTCCATTTCTCTCAAACCCTATTGGATTCATAGCTCCTGCACCATGAAGCAGAGTCTCTCAGGTCTTTTTCCTCCACCCAGTGTTTCTTATGCATTCCCAAGAAGCCCAAGGAAAAGAGCTGTGGAGTGGTTGTGGCCTTCTTTTGTGACTGTTTCTCCCAGGAACTGAAAGCGTTAATGCTAGCTGACTTGTAGTCTTTTTTTTTTTTTTTTTTTTGACAGATAGAATTAGACAGTGAGAGGGAGAGACAGAGAGAAAGGTCTTCCTTCCGTTTGTTCACCCCCTAAATGGCCACCTTGGCTGGAGCTACGCCAATCCGAAGCCAGGAGCCAGGTGCTTCCTCCTGGTCTCCCATGCGGGTGCAGGTACAGGGGCCCAAGCACTTGGGCCATCCTCTACTGCCTTCCAGGGCCACAGTAGAGAGCTGGACTGGAAGAGGAGCAACCGGGACTAGAACCCGGTGCCCATATGGGGTGCCAGTGCTGCAGGTGGAAGATTAACCAAGTGAGCCACGGTGCCGGCCCCCTGACTTATAATCTTGAAGAATTTATGAGCATTTCAGCTATTTTCTTCTTGCCTTTTTTTTTTTTTAATAACTGCCACTTCTTTCTCTCATGCTGTGCCAAAAATTATAACTTCTATCTGTATTACATCAGATCACCTGGTTGTCCAGTAATCTCATCACCTGGATAGAATTCAGAATCTTTTTTAGGTCTGTTTAATTTTCTTTTAGTTTGGGTGACCTCAACCTTTACTTTTGTCTTTCTACATTTTAAGTGGAAGCTTTAAGTCACTTCATTTATTTAAATAGAATAAAAATGTCATATGAATTTAGTGCTAAAGTTATTGTATTTGGAGACATTGTATGAATCATGCACACATTGGCTAAATAAAATTTCAAATGAATCAGACATTTAGAACTTGTATTGGTGTCTCTCATCAAAACCTTTAACTGTTGTGATATTTCATGGACTGTTCATTGGGAGGCAATTATTATATCAGTGAATTCTATTGATAAACGAAATCTGATTATATTTTGTATTTTTAAATCCAGTATTAAGGTAAAATTTATCTAATTCCAAATGCAGTTTTATTCTTCTAATTATAGGCACAATCTGTTTAGGGCTAGAAGCCAGGAACTCAACTGAAGCACCTCAACCATATGAGTGAAGGCACAAAGATTTCACAGATCCACCCAAAATCACATCTGCAATCCTGATGATCCTATGACTGCATCATTCTGGGTCAATGTCCTGGGAATGATATGCAAACAGAAGTGGTGATGAAAGGGCCTGACAACTAGACTGAGAGGTTTGGGCATGAATGTTCCACATTTTCGTTGATTGATTGATGTGTTTTCTATTACAAGAATAATGTGATACAGTGTAGAACAAGTGAATCTTTCTTGAGACTTGGATACACATGGCTTGCTTTTGAGTTTTGACTTTAATGATAAAAAGCATAGTGAGGTACAAAAAGCTGAATTCTAGGTCCCAGTGGGACTGAGTATAAATCTGTGGCCCTGTCAATTAAGATTTTGTGACTTTCAGTTAATTAAAAGGTATCAGCTGCAGTTTCCTCACTGGCTAAATGGGCACAACAGTACCTACCCTACAGTGCTCTGGAGAGATGAGGTATTATATTTCCAAAGTGCCAGGTATCATCATGGCTCCATATATGATTACGTTGGGATGATCTCAATTATAAAAATCATCTTCTCTAAGCCTCATTTTCCTTATGTGTGAACACATTTCATTGAGTTGTTGAGCAATTTAAACGAGACCATGTAAAATGCAGACCCAAATGCTATTTTTCTTCCCATAAAAGTAGTTATTTGAGGGATATTAGCATTCATAGTATATTGAGCTGCTAATGTCTTCATTAACTTCTCTTAACCTGATTGGTAAGATGGAGATTGTTTACTTAGGTTTAGAGGAATGGCCAACACATGATCCTCAATACTGGACAAATGGGATTGACAGTAGTTTGTCAGTCACATACAATCCCAGGGGATGGGAATATCACAGGTCCATCAGGCCATACGAGGAACACATGCACTTGAGAACAGAATAACCTAGCAGGGACTGGGAGGCAGGTTTTGGAGAATTAGGAGAAAGTTGTATCTTTTGGTCTCCAGGGAAGGATGTGGCTGGCTTGTTTGAATACTTCTAAAGGCTGGCACAGGATGGACACCCACTACTCAGAGATAAGCAGGAATTGTAACTGGTCCCTTTGGAAAGGAAGGTGTTTGGTGAGGAGACTTTGTTTGCTATAACAGAGTAAGGAGGGGACTTGTGGTTGTGCCCTTTGAAGCTTTCTCAGTTTTTCCCAGATGTAGAAGCAGCATATGGTATTGGGTTTTAATTTTAAGCTGTAAGCTGCACGTGTGCCAAGGCATTTGTAAGTCTGAAACTTTCATTGACCGTCCGTGGTGGATGCCATGGTCTGAACATTTGTGTCCTCCTGGAATTTGTATGTGGAGGTACTAACCCCCTCCTCCACTCTAGTGATGGTGTTAGGAGCTAGAGCTTTTGGGAGTGACAGGGTCATGAGGTCAGAGCCCTCATGATTGGGATTAGTGACCTTACCAGATTTCAGAGAGCTGCTTTGTCCCTTTCACCAGGTGAGGGCACTGAGAAATGCTTCCTCTGAAGAGGAGGCTGTCCTCAGCCCCCGGCATCTGCTGGCGACTTCATCTCAAACTTGCTGGCCTCCAGAACTGTGAGCAACACACCTCTCTGTGCCTAAGCCACCAAGTTTAGGGCGCTTTGTTTTAGCAGCCTGAGAAGACTAAGACAGTGTTTATCCTTCTCCCCATGTTACAGCTGTGAAACTGTGGGATGGGACAGACATGCCACATAGCAAGTAGAGGTGCCAGGGACGAGCTGAGGTTTGAGGTCCTGTTAAGTGGTCGATCCCTTCCTCAACTGTGGTGTAGGATCTGCTGACATGGTGATGGGTGGTGCTGGAGTCATGTGAGACTTGGGCTGGAGGCCAGTTGAGCTGTCTCAGTGGCTCAGGAGTGCTAATAAATGCCTACCAGACATTGCAGACTCATACACTGACTGTACGCAGCTCAGGTAAATACACACACCCGGACAGGGGGTAAGGCTCTGTGCTGAGGAAAAATGAGGCAGTGGTGGGGACTGTTATGTGTTGGCAGCACTGGCTCCCTGCCACAGGGACAGCTGCATGTTGGTGCTAGTTCAGTGTGCTGGGGGAGAAAGTAAGAGGGGCATTGATTCCTGTGATGTTTGGAAGCAAGCCAGGAAGTTGAACTTAAATGGGGACTTTACTCATTTTAAAAGTTGGTCATCTTTATACTTTAAAAACTGTATTTTACAGGTCATGATGTGAGGAGCAGGCAAACTGTGTCTGTAGACCTTGAGCCACAGAAGCTGTTGGGGGAGGAGAAAGGGGGCAGCGGGGAACAGAGGAACTGCCCAAGGCACTGCTGGGGCAGCTGTGAATATGTGGATGTGTGCCTGTGGACTTGGAGTTTTACCAGATGTATTCTTGACCAAAGGGCTGAATGACAGATGAAAGGACCTGTCCCACTGAACAGGACACCACTGTTCCTTATCTATACCACAGGCTTGGGCTTTATCAGTTTGCAGGGACATCTGGGTTTACATTTTTGTCAGCACCTGACTTTGACCTATCGCCAACTGCCTCTTAGAGTCCCTTTCCATGGAGAGTGTGCTCCTGAGTCAGTCTATATGATAAAGGCAGTGTAGCCTAGTGGTTAGTATCTGGGTTTTTTTGTCTTGGCCTGTTTACTACCTTGGGTGCCTCAGCTGTCATTTGACTGTGTTCCCCAAAAGTTCATGTATTAGAAATCTAATCCTCAAATTCAAATGTTGAAAGTATTTGGAGGGCAGGTCATCGGAGAGGTGAGTAGGGTTAGATGAGATCATACAGGAGTGGCCCTATGATGGCTTGGAGACCTAAGCTGGCATGCTTGCTCTATTTTACCATGTGATGCCCTCTGCCATCGTTGATGTACAGAAGCCCCCCATCAGATGCAGAGTAGATGCTGGCTGGCACCATGATCTTGGACCTCTCAGCCTCCAGAACTGTGAGCCAAATAAATGTCTATTCTTTATAAATTATCCAGCCTCAGGTATATTCTAAAAGCCACAGAAAATGGACCAAGACAGTATGTTTGTCTGATTTTCACTACCACTACAAAATACCAAAAGCAAGTAACTTCATACAGAGAAAAGGTTTATTTAGCTTACAGTTGGAGAGGTTCCAGTCCAAGATCAGGTGGTCCTCCTCTGTGGACCTATAGTGAGGATGGTGGATGGCTATGGTGGAGTACTTGCTGAGGAAGGCTCACATGGCAAGCTAGGAAGCAGAGAAAAATGGTTAGTCCCGTGTCCGGCTTTTTTAACCACCCTCCAAGGAGACCTATCTTCCAAAGGCATGAGCCCCATGATTGAAGACCTCCTACTACGTTCTTTCTCCTGAGAATTCCATCACCCTGGGGCCCATGATTTTTAACATATGTGGAAACATGCAACATTCAAACTCATATCCAAACCATAGCAGATGCTTAATCCTCTTTGTTCAGTTACTTATCTATAAAATAGGTAAATAATTTGATCTATGTGGCTGTGAGAATTATAAAATGTAAGAAATATTCAGGACATGGAAAAATGTTTGGTGTATGGAAAGTCCAGCTCCAAAAATATTAGGTACTATTATTCACATTTCTTCCTCCATCGGCTGCTTATTGGGAGCGGCTATCTGCTGCCTCTGATGAATTAGTCCCTGAGAAAGTTCACTTGGTGTCACCCAGAGCCGTCAGGATACCAAGACTGCATTCATTCTTTCAAAAATTATTTATGGAGGGTTCTCAGATACAGGATGGAGACCATTGGACCAAATGATCACCATCAGGTATACTTTTTAATGCAGAAACAGGGACTTCAAGTTGTACAGAAATAACAAGGAGTAGAACAGTGGCTTAGTATGTTCTATGTATTCTATTCATTTGGAATAAACAGAGTTATCAGAGTTCTAGGAAAAAGACAGCTAAAAAAAAAAAAAAAAGAACAGTTATTTAAACCAATTCTGGAAGAATATCCTGTTTCATGGCAATGGGATCCTGTTTTCCAGAATATTTTTCAGAGACCCAATATGCATGAGAAAGTAGAATCTACTTCAAAAACTGGCAAATTTGGCCTCAGCCTGTTGCCTGTCCTTTCTGAGATTCCGAGGTAAGACTTGGTGCCTTATACCTTTAATTGTTGGTACCCTATTGTTTGAAGCCATGAGAGAGAACAAAGACTATGTTAATGCTTTTCCGCACTAAGCTAAACTTTAGAGTATGTAATATGATCTGTGCTTTGCAACAAAGCAAAGATACATGTACAGTGTAACATTTGAACCCATGGAATGAGTATTGTTGTAACTGTTATCAAGATGAGGAAACTGAGGCTTAGGGTAGGTCATGTGACCAAAGCTACACAGTTGCTAAGAGGAAATTTTGACTTCACAGTTAGATCTGATGTGAAAGTTATTGATTTTAACCAATAAAACTCTATTTTCTCTCTCTTTAATTTCTATCCAGAGGAAAAGTCTTTTAAGCATTCTTACAGAAAGGAGATAAGGAGCAGGGAAAGGAGGAAGAAAGTAATGTGGAGGAAGCAGGAGCAAAGAGAGGAGTAGGATTTGGTGTAGTGACAAAGAGGAAATTAGTGTAAAATGATAAAAACCCAAGGAATCCAATGTTAAGAAAGAAAACGTGATGGAAAATCCAAAGAAGGATAACACTATCATGAGGCCAGATGAGAAAAGTAGTGGAGCTCCAATGTATGGTTACTGTTTACTCATGACCAAAATGCCAAGATTTCAGCCAGGACCAGACCCTCCTGGTTTCTATTTTGATATGATTAACTACTCATTGAAAGTCAGGTTCATGTTCTCCAACAGTTACATGGGCACTCGAGACTGGTCAGGGATGCAGGAGTCCTGCTGGTGACCCTTACCTGGAGCTAGGCCATCTTTTTGGATACCTGATCCATGAGACCAAACTCTGCCCAGCCTCTATATAGTGATTCTTCAGGCCACCAAACAATCAGTTTCCCCATTGATTGAAATTTCAGCTAGGTCATATGAAGGCTGGTTGAGTTAGGGTCTATGAGTCAACAGTCAAGAGACAGAGGGATGATTTGCAGTAGTTTGGATGTGGATGTCTTGTTCTCTAAACACAGCAAGGCAAGGGAACCAGTGAGAAAGCTGTTGTCATATTGGTGGTGACTGGTCTCTGCCAGGAGTTGGCCCATGTGTGGAGTTCTTCTGTAAAGGTGTCTGGTGTCAAGACCAAGCACCACTCAGGGTTTAGGTAGAGTTGATGGCATAGCTCCTACTGCTGCTTTTGGTTGCATAAATGGGTGATTTCTGTGTGAAGCACCTACCCAGATAAGGAGGGACAGATCACAAAATCCCATGCTCTGCCTCAGCTCACTTCTCTGAAACACCCTTATCATATTTGCTTCTTCTCAACTTTTTTCAGAAAGGTTATTGAGTTGTGTCCCCCCCCCCCCCCGGCAGAGTGGACAGTGAGAGAGAGAGACAGAGAGAAAGGTCTTCCTTTGCCGTTGGTTCACCCTCCAATGGCCGCAGCGGCCAGCGTGCTGCAGCTGATCCAAAGGCAGGAGCCAGGTGCTTCTCCTGGTCTCCCATGGGGTGCAGGGCCCAAGGACTTGGGCCATCCTCCAATGCACTCCCTGGCCACAGCAGAGAGCTGGCCTGGAAGAGGGGCTACCGGGACAGAATCTGGTGCCCCGACCAGGGCTAGAACCCGGTGTGCCGGCGCTGCAGGTGGTGGATTAGCCTATTGAGCCACAGCGCTGGCCGGCTATTGAGTTTTAAGGTGAGAGTGTGGAAACACACATTGAATCTTCTGCCTTCTCTATCCCAGGCCTTTCTGATCACAGTCTTCCTATACTCTCAGCTGGGTAGCATTAACTTCATTTTATAAGAGATAATCAGAGATTTCTGAGGTTGAGAGAGAGAGAGAATGTGGTTTGTTAAACTCTTTTCTACTAATTTTTACATCTCCTTCTCTTTTATTTGTCTGGAACCTCTTGAGGGCATCGTTGGTAATTCTTTTTTGAATTTAAGCCCTAATTGAAGGGCACTAAGACAGGTGCCAAAGGTTGGACAGTAGTCTTCTCAGGGCCACTTTGAGGGCCAAGAAGATAGCATAAGAGGCAGTTAGGCTGGCCGGTGCCCTGGCTCAATAGCCTAATCCTCCGCCTGCGATGCCAGCACCCCGGGGTTCTAGTCCCAGTTGGGGTGCCAGATTCTGTCCCGGTTGCTCCTCTTCCAGTCCAGGCCTCTGCTGTGGCCCGGGAGTGCAGTGGCAGCGGCTATTGGAGGGTGAACCAACGGCAAAAGGAAGACCTTTCTCTCTGTCTCTCTCTCTCTCTCTCACTGTCCACTCTGCCTGTCAATAAAAAAAGAGGCAGTTAGGTGTAGCAGACCTCCCTGTCTTCATGGGATACATCCTGAGACCTCCATAGATGCCCCAAATCACACATGTATTGAACCCTGTATATACTCATTCCTATACATACATCCTATGATAAAGTTTAATTTGTAAATTAGTCACAATAAGACATAAACACTAACTAATAAAATAGAACATTTAATGCAACAAACTGTAATAAAACTATTTAAAACTTTTGAATTGTTTATTTCTGGTATTTTCCATTTAGTACTTTTTGTATTATAGTTGACTTCCATTAACTGAGACTACAGAAAACAAAACCACAAATAAGGCTGGGGCTACTGTCTAGGATATCAGGGAGAGGGGGAGGATTAGATGGAAAATGCACTTAAAGACAGTCGCATTCAAAGAAGACATGGCTGCACTGGTAAGTAAAAGAAAGCCAGAGCTTTTCAGGCTATAGCCTCCCAACTAGGTAATCATTTAGGTCCTTTTGAGTACTAAAGTTTAATTTTTTTTTTGTCTTCTGTCAAAACCAGCCCATACTTTGTGTATTCTCTTCAAGTTTGCTTTTTGCTGGGAGGAGCAGGTAGTAGCATTGAGCTTATCAGATAAGCTAACTTCTACTAATACATGAATGAGCTAATAGGCAGCTCTTACCATGACTTCACCCCATCACCATGTTAAACCTTACTCCTTTCAATCTTGGACCTGGGGATTGGCCAGTGGTGGGAATTCATGCTGTACTCAGCACCCCTGTGACTGTACCCTGGCCAGTTTCTTGGTCTTCTTAATGCCAAGTACAGAGCTGGACGGTGACAGCAATACCATGACCAGAGTCTAAGTATGGAACTAAAAGTATTGTCATGTGGTAGCCCCACAGGGGGAGGGGGATGATAGAGACTATGACAATTTTAAGGTCATTGAATAATAATTTGGTTAGTTATGAATTAAACTCCCAACAAACATATAAAAGCTCTCTAAATAAGTTAAAAATACATTTGTGGTAAAAAGGAAAAATACCTAGAAAAGTATATGTCTCCTATAAACTCCAAGTTCCATTCTACTAAATCAACTAAATTAATTTCTTATAAATATCTAAGCTAAGGAAGGAGACCTATGGCTTAAATACTCCATCTTCATAGGAATAAAAAACTATTTTATTTTCTTTCCTCCTCCACCTCCCACAAATTGTGCCAGTGGTGTAGTCTCCTTAAATATCTCTTGGCTTTCCATGACCTTCATTCTATGCCTACCTTCTCCAGTTGAGGGATTCTTGTCTCAGAAAAAACTTTTTATCAGTGGTTTACACTTGAATATAGGAAAAATAGAGTATGAAATGTGTGATTTGGAAGGAACTGCTTATAATTGTGGAAGTGGAAGCCCTAGAAAAATGAACATCCCATGACATTGGGTTTGTACAACATTGTTGTTCATCACTATATTTGACTATCATGTCAGCTGTTTGGAAGCAGGAGTGTACAGCATTGATTCTGTTGTGCATATGAGGAAACACAGTCCAAGAAGCTTACTTCCCTAATAGCCACTGCACTCGTCCCAGGGCATAGAAATCCATAACCTTATGGAGAGATTACAGGTGTGACCAAGCAATGGCAATATGGGGCAATTCCCAGAGTGCCACAAATTGCAACGATTGGGTGAATGATTGTTTTGCATAAGCTGAAAACCAGCTCTGGCTCAGGTACAGTGCTGAGATTACTTTCCAGGTTTAATTTGGCTCCTGGGCATGGGTTTCCCAGGCAAGGAAATGCCATAAGTATTGCTTAAAGCACAGCAGCAGGAATAGCTTTTGACAGGCACTCAGCCAGACTTGGTTCTTAGTCCCTTGCTTCATAGACTGAGGCTGGTACATATTCCCCACTGTAGCTAGTTATCAGGAACCCAGCCTCTGAAGAAAGACTTTGGTTCAAGTTCAGCTCTGACGCATACTAGTTGATTGACCTTTGGCAGTCGCCTGACCTCTCTTTGCTTCAGTTTTCATAAGGTGAAGATCATAATGTTATCTATTTCTTAAAGTGGTTATGGAGAAAGGATGTTAACAGATGTTGGTTATTATTACTGCTGGTTAGAGTCCTGTGTCACTGTGATGTGACTCAGTTCTAACTGTAGTTAAACAGAATACATCTTCCTTTTCTCTTTTGCCATTCTGCTTAAAAGCTAATTGCTGACTTTGTGACTAATCAGACCTACCTTTAGCTCAACAGGTAAGTAATGCTTTCTTAAGAATGCCAAGGACAGACTTCAGGGAAATGGCTAAAACTTTGAGACGTCAGATAAGGAAGGGCTTGGCAAAAACCCAGCCCAATGCCACCAGGGCCACTGGCTGCTCAAGAATTTACAACCAGCTATAGACAGTCAGGTCCTAGGTCAAAGGGACCGCGGCCCGACTGGTTTCATGCTAACCTTGGGAATTTGACCAACAATCTATCAGCGGTGTCCAATATCCTCCCTAACTTCCCCAACTCCCCCTTCTTCCTTTAAAAGTTTTTGTAATATTTGCAGATGAGGAAAAATCTTTTCTAAGTCAGAAGTGCCCAACTTTCTCCCAAGATTGCTAGTCTCTTGAGTAAACTTAATTTTCTTGAATCAGTTTGTGTCTGGTAAATTGGCCTTCCAGCCACAAGCAGCACAGGTCTTTATTCTGTCTCCTTTCCCTCATCATAGTTTCTTCCAGAGTAATGTGCAAGATAGTAGACTCTGCCTATATTCATTGCTGTCAGATTGAGATGGTTCATGTAGAGAGATTAACAGAGTGTGTGACCTATCATAGCATCTCAAAGAGTACTATTCATTGTGAGAATGGAGCTTGGAGAAGGGGTAGGTAACAGTCTCAACAAGACAGGGACAGTCAGGGGAGGTGTCTTGGGTGAGTGGTGTCTGAGTTGTGTCTGGCAGATGTGTTCTAGGACAGTGTCCTCTGCTCATATGTGCACCCTATTAGTTATGAAAACAGCAAATTCATGTATATTTTTTTTCTATAGGTCTGAAGAAGAAAGGGAAAGGTTATGTCAAATCCCAAACCCATCTCCCTGTACAGAGTGATTTAGGAATTTATACAGTTAGGGTAACTGGGTTGAAATAAAGTGACAGAACATAGGTGCAGAGCAAAGGGGTAGGAGAGTCCTTTGAGCATGTGTGATAAATCATGTCTACATACATCATATGTTCAAAGATGGCTGATGAAACATCACCAGAGGTGTGTCATTGAACATTATGATGGACCACAAGATAACTCCCAGACAACCTGAGTTGTTCTCTGTGTTAGATAGGTAGGTAGACATTAGCCTATATGTGTAAAAGTGTCCAAAAATGACAATTTTAAAGAAAATTCCTTAATATGATGGACTGAGGAAACAAGCCTTGAGAGCAGACCAGCGATTACATATCTAAAATATTGTTCTTGTTCAGTAACCTTGTTGGGTGGATTCCATTCCTCTGCCTTGCACCAAGAGGGCTATCATGTCCAATGTCACTGTGCTGATAAAGTCCTGGGAGGAATTTTTGGGAATTCTAGCCCCAGAAAACCATCTACCAGGCAATTTCCCAGAAGAGAGAAGTGGGGAGGAGAAATAAGAGGACCTATATCTATATCTATACCCTTAAAAATTCAGTCTGAATACTTACTAGGCTCTCAGTTCTTTCCTGAGATGCCTGCCATGTCTGTCAGGTATTCTCATTAACATTTGCTATTTCACTTACTACTACTCTCTGTATCATGTCTGAATTCTTTCTTACATGAAGGCAAAAATGCCTGAGCAGCCTTCTCTGGTAACATGTGCATTAATAGGGCTGGCTAAAGCTGGTTTTCAGAGACCCTGAAAAACAGCTCAGTAGAATTTTTTTTGGCAGAACCTAGGTTTGCAAAGAGCTCCTATGGGCTGTTACTATGTTGAGCAGCCCCTGGAAGCTTGTTGTTAGGCAAGGGGAAGGGGATTCTTTAATGTCCTTGGTTTTGATATAGGCAGGGAGGTGGTTAATGAAGAGGGCCCTAGTGTTGCCAGCAAGGGCGCTGAAGCCCCATTGGATACTGCTCAAATCCCACTCCCTTCCTTGCAGACACCACTGTGTTACACAAGCTAGAAATATCCAACATGGGGCACAGCAGGTTAAACTACAACCTGCAATGCCAGTATCCCATATCAGAATCCCCAGCTGCTAGCTGCTCTGCTTCGGATCCAGCTCTCTGCTAATGTGCCTGGAAAGGCAGCAGAAAATGAACCATGTTCTTGGGCTCCTGCCACCCATGTGGGAGACTTGGATGGAGTTTCTGGCTCCTTTCTTCATCCTGGCTCATCCCTAGATGTTGTGTCTATTTGGGGAGTGAAACTGTTACTAAAAGCTTGGTCCTTGTCCCTGGTACCAAATCAGAATGACGAGGACAAGGTTTTTGGATGAAGGCAAGAGAAAATTCAATCTATTGACAGATGAGATGATATCAAGAGTTCTCTGTCTCCAGGATTACTGTTCTGGATGAGGGTAGTGGTTGTGGGGCTTATAAAAGGGCTACAAAGAATGGGGAGCTAGTATGTTGAAATCATGAAAGAGCTGCAGGTCTCTGGTGTCAGGCACCAAGACTTGTTTGTCATGGTGGTCTTTCAAGTCCACAGGTGGTGAGATTAGATCTAACCTTACTAGATCCTCTTGTTCTGCCAAAGAAGTTGAGATAAGGAAAGAGGAAATTTGTGCCTTAAGACATAGGCAGGTGGGAAGCCAGCAGTCCAGCCCTGAAGGAAATTGTTGGCTTGTGTTATTTTATACCCAGTGACAAAACAGTGGTGAGAATATCTTTCTCTGTCACTCTTTTCAAATTAAAAAAATCTTAAAAATGAAGGAAATATTCACATGGCTGCAGGTTCAGCAAACCCAATCACATCATGCACATGAATCCCACTCCCATTGTGTAACAGGTGCCATTGATATGAGTTAGGGGGTGTTGATTTTTTTACTCCAGATTCTTATCATGCAAAAAAGACAAACATACTCAGTGCTGACACATAAAGATGAACAGAGTGATAGCATTTATTTAAAAGGTGAGAAAATGAACACACACACACACATACACACACAAGCCTGGGTTGCCCCACACAGGAAATACACATCATGCATGGGTAGTAGGCCAGAATATTTGCCCAAAAAGAGAAGTGGCAAGGGAAGAGAGACAGATAAAGCACCTGCAGTTCCTCTAGCTGTGGTCTGTGGCAGAAAAAGAGGGGGGATGGAGAGAGAGAAAACAAGAGTACACAAGAGCCCCCCTCCCAGTTTTTGGTCTTTGTTATTAAGTTGAGGTTGATGCCTCCAGGCGAGAAGCCACCTGGGGATTATATGGCACCTCTACAAGTTCCACATGGAATTCAATATCCATATTTTCATAGCATCCTCCTTTGGGTCCTGGATGAAGCAGATGTTTCCCAGGCAAGGGGGCATTTTGATTGACAATTAGGAGGATAGAATTACATGGGGGTTTGTGACTTCCAGCTCATTGGTCCTAAATTAGCTTCCTGCCTATTTGTCCCATGTCACAGTGACACTTGGAGATAAAAAAAAAAAAGGCTGGCGCCGTGGCTCAACAGGCTAATCCTCCGTCTTGCGGCGCCAGCACACCGGGTTCTAGTCCCGGTCGGGGCGCCGGATTCTGTCCCGGCTGCCCCTCTTCCAGGCCAGCCCTCTGCTGTGGCCCGGGAGTGCAGTGGAGGATGGCCCAAGTGCTTGGGCCCTGCACCCCATGGGAGACCAGGGAAAAGCACCTAGCACCTGGCTCCTGCCATCGGATGAGTGCGGTGCACCGGCCGCAGCGCGCCATCCGCGGCAGCCATTGGAGGGTGAACCAACGGCAAAGGAAGACCTTTCTCTCTGTCTCTCTCTCTCTCTCACTGTCCATTCTGCCTGTCACAAAAAAAAAAAAAAAAAAAAAAGACAAAGAAGTGGGTTGTACTCAAGCCCCTTCTAAACCACACCACCCTTCAAATCTTCAATTAAGCTCTGCCCAAGAAACCACTCCTTATCCTATAAAAAGATGACCTGAACTTTGTTAATCGTGTCACTCTGCCATGAGGTTGCCCACATTCCCTCTTGAGTGTATACTTCCCCTTTTTATTTTTTTTAAATAAGAGGACTTATTTTTTATTTGAAAGTCAGAGTGATAGAGAGGGAGAGGCAGGGAGAAAAAGATCTTCCATCCACGCGTTCACTTCCCAAAATAACCCACAATAGCCAGGTCATGGCCAAGCTAAATCTGGGAGCCTGGAACTCCATCTGAGTTTCTCACATACCTGGTCAGGGTCCCAAGTACTTGGGCCATCCCCTAGCTGCATTCCCAGGTACAGTATCAGAAAGCTGGATTGGAAGCAGAGCAGCTGGGTCTCAGGTAGCAGCTTAATCCACCACACCGCAGGCTACATGCACTTTCCCTTTGTCTTGAAATAAATACTGCTTTTCTTCTCCTTGACTTTTTTTTTTTCCTTTTTGACAGGCAGAGTGGACAGTGAGAGAGAGAGAGAGAGAGAGAGAGAGAAAGGTCTTCCTTTGCCGTTGGTTCACCCTCCAATGGCTGCCGCGGCCAGCGCACTGCAGCCGGTGCACCACGCTGATCCCAAGGCAGGAGCCAGGTGCTTCTCCTGGTTTCCCATGGGGGTGCAGGGCCCAAGCACTTGGGCCATCCTCCACTGCACTCCCTGGCCACAGCAGAGAGCTGGCCTGGAAGAGGAGCAACCGGGACAGAATCCGGCACCCCGACCGGGACTGGAACCCAGTGTGCCGGCGCTGCAGGTGGAGGATTAGCCTATTGAGCCACTGTACCGGCCCTCTCCTCCTTGACTTCTTTCTTGCATGAAGACAAAACCTGGACCAAGCCTAGCCAGGGGTCTCATCCATAACTGTTTCAGATGTAGAGGAGTCAGCCTGGTGGAAAAGGTGGGGTGGGTGGTCTTAAGCAGAGGGAGCAGCATGGAGGTTTCAATGCACACAGTATGTCTCCAAACAGGGAAGGGTTTGGAATGTGTGCATCTCACAATCAAGGCAGGAGTGGAATAAATTGAGGCAGAGGTGAAGGTGGTGTTTGGGGCTTGGAGGGCTTGCTTGCTCTGCTGTAGACCCAGGGCTCTGGAAAGCTGGGCCTGTTGCTTCTATCTCCTGGACCGGTTTCTGAAAGCAGATGAGATCATGCTCACAGACAAGGAATTACTTGGCTTGAACAGTGCTTATTTTTTTGGCATCTGCACACTCCCACCTGTTAACCAAAGGCCTGAGGCTCAAACTCTGGCCAGGCTTCTTTGGGAACAGCCCATTAATCAGCGAATGACTTCCACTTTGGCAGAGAAGGGAATGCTAATGGCTTGAGGCTGGTGTTGCTGCTGGAAGAATGAAAAGACTGTTGTAAGTTCTTGCAGGGATGTAAAGACAAGTTGACTACAGATTTCCAACAGGGCTTTATTACCCACTAGCAGATGAGCACACATTTGTTTATCAGATTCCCTTAGAAGTTAAATTGTTGAGACAGCTGGAGAGGTGCATTCTGAGGTGGGAGGAGAATTCAGAGAATGAAACAAGAAATGATGAGGATACAATAGCGCATTGTGGTTGAGCTTCAGAGCTTGCTCCTCAGGAGATATAAAGAGTACTTGACAGGAGTCCCAAGTCCTAGGCACCAGGCTTACCTCCGTCCCTAAGTTCACAGAAATGATATACAGTATCCTGTAAAACACAGGGAATAATGTTTTTGTCATAAATACTTAATTATTACTTCAAGTTCTTTTCCCCACAGAAATAAGAATTCAGGGGCCGGCATTATGGCGTAGCAGGTAAAGCTGATGTCTGCACATTGGCACACTGTATGGATTCCAATTCATGTTCTGGATGCTCCGCTTCTGATCCAGCTCCCTGTTAATGCATGGGAAAGCAGTGTAAGATGGCCCTGGTACTTGGGCCCCAGCCATCTCCATTGGGAGATCTGGATGAAGCTCTTGGCTCCTAACTTCAGTGCTGGCCATTGAGGCTGTCTGAGAAGTGAACCAGTGGATGGACAATCTCTGTGTCTCCATCTCTCTCTGTAACTCTGAGTTTCAAAATAAATAAACAAATAGATCTTTTTTTTAAAAAAAAAGAAATGAGAACTCAAAGCAGAGGCATAAATATTGTGAGAGCAGGATTTATTTAAAAATGAGAGAATGAATATACATTCACACATGAATGAAGACAAACCCACATGGAGAGATATACCATCATGAGTGAGCCAGAGTTTCCTATGAGGAGATACCATGGGAGGATTCATAAGCAAGGTCCAGAAGCCAAAAAGCAAAAGGACCTTTCCACAAGTACCAGTCCTTTTTATGAGGTAGGGGGTGGTGCCTTAATTAACTACTTGAATTGGGTGGAATTAAGTGTGCATGAGGCTCTCTGGGAGCTTCATGGTGCCTCCCTTTGGAACTTAGCTTCCAAGTTTCATCATGGTGTCTCCTTCCTAGTCTCTTTTTTTTTTGACAGGCAGAGTGGACAGTGAGAGAGAGAGACAGAGAGAAAGGTCTTCCTTTTGCCATTGGTTCACCCTCCAATGACCACCGCGGCCAGCATGCTGTGGCCAGCGCACTGCACTGATCCAAAGGCAGGAGCCAGGTGTTTCTCCTGGTCTCCCATGGGGTGCAGGGCCCAAGCACTTGGGTCATCCTCCATGGCACTCCCGGGCCACAGCAGAGAGCTGGCCTGGAAGAGGGGCTACCGGGACAGAATCCGGTGCCCCGACCGGGACTAGAACCCGGTGTGCTGGCGCCGCAAGGCGGAGGATTAGCCTGTTGAGCCACGGCGCCGGCCTCCTTCCTGGTCTCGAATGAGACACAAGTACATCAGAGGGAAGTGGGCATATTGGATTGACAGGTAAGGGATGGAGTTACTGTTATGCCCAGTTCAGTCGTCCCCAAAGACCACCAAGGAGCCGATACCGCTGTAAAGCACACGAGAGTTTTATTGCAGGTCCAGGCCTGGTCTCTCAATCAACACCGATGCAGTGGGTCTGAATTGAGAGCCCCGACCCTTCAGTTAACAGGGTTTTTATAGGGTTTTCAGAGACATTCTATACTTCATGGTACCATTTAGCAAATCATCTTATCCCGCGGGAAATTCAAAGGACATCTCAGAATTGATTAGTGCATCCAGTGGCGGGAACGGACCTACTAAAGGTGGTTGGATGGCTTTGGGGTTGATGCCTTTTGAATTGATTGGCCGAAGCATAGGGTCCGAGCTGCTGGGGTGTACATGCCGAACTGCAGGGTCTCAGGTAGCTATCAATCACCTTATCTGCCCTGAGAAGACACCAGGAACTCTAGGTATTTCTCTGTTATCTGTTAATCGGCTGTTGCTAGGAGAGTTTATCGCAAGGGGAGTTCATTTATTTACTTTTAGGAGTTTCTGGCTTAGGGTTCAGGGCCTGGTCAGGCCCAAATTACAAGATGGAGGCCTAATTTAAAATAGTTACACCTTGATCCAGGCTCAGGTCTCACATTACAATGATGTGATATACAGAAATTGTGATTCCAGTTCACCATTCCTACCTGATCTTCCTGCCTACTTTGCCTATGTCAGTAACACTTGCTCAATTAGCATCACCAGGCTGTTGGATGAGAAAACATGTCTGCAAGGACACTTTGTAATGTGCACCTCGCATAAAATCCAACCCTAACCCAGTCTTTGAGGCCATCTAATACATAATAGAATATTACTGCTTCTTCCCTGCCTTTGTAAATAGATGTGTGCTCATTTTCTGCTTATAGCATTCTTCTGTTAGTCTCTCCCATGACTTGTTTGGGTCCATTTCATCTTATATCCAACATCCTTAGAAGGGTCTTCCCTGACTTGTTTAAAACACATATCCTTCAATGTAGCTAGTGGTTAAGAACCCAATCTCTGAATCACTGCTCTTGGGTTCAAGTTCATCTCTGATACATCTATTATTCTCCATTATTAGCACTTGAGAATGCAATGATGAGCAGTTGACTGTCTCCCAGACAAAACCTGTTGAAAGTGAAGTTAATGAAGGGATGTTTGGATAAAGTATAGAAAGGTGAGGCACTAGCAGTCAGTATGTTGACAGGACTGCAGGGGAGTTACGGAAGACAAATTATAATTTTTGTTCTGAACAGTTCTACCAAGAATAAAGCAATCCTAACCAGCTGTGAATAATTGTAATTCTTTTCTCCATTTTGTTATCAGTTGACTGATGTGCTGTTATCAGATCATTGCTGCCTATAATTAAAGGATGCTTTTCCTCTGGCTTGGCAAGGCTTCCACGTGTGATCAGAGGAGACATTGCTCTAAGCTCACCCATCCCAGGGCTTTAGCTGTGCATGCTGTCATTGGCTCCTACAGCAGAAGGTCAGTTACTCATCAGGGACCTGGTGGTCTCAGATGCTGACCTTGAGATCACTTCTGGAGCTTCTTTCCAGAGAGTCTAATAAGTTGTTTGCCAGACACCACCTGTTTCAAGCCTGCTTCTTTTTCTTTTCTTTCTACCAATCCTCATCCTTCCCTTTTTCTCTCTTTTCTTCCTCTATTTTTTTCTAGTTTTCTAAGGTTTTAGGATCAAAATAATGAAAACAAAAATAGAAAACGTAACAATAAATATAGAAAAATATAGAAAAAATCGTAAAAATAAAAATAGAAAATAACCCAAAGTTGGCCAGCGCCGCAGCTCACTTGGCTAATCCTCTGCCTGCGGCACCAGCACTCCAGGTTCTAGTCCCAGTTGGGGCGCTGATTCTGTCCCGGTTGCTCCTCTTGCAATCCAGCTCTCTGCTATGGCCCGGGAAGGCAGTGGAGGATGGCCCAAATGCTTGGGCCCTGCACCCACATGGGAGACCAGGAGGAAGCACCTCGCTCCTGGCTTTGGATTGGTGCAGTGCGCTGGCCACAGCGGCCATTTGTGGGGTGAACCAACGGAAGGAAGACCTTTCTCTCTGTCTCTCTCTCTCACTGTCTAACTCTGCCTGTCAAAAAAAATAAAATAAAATAAAGAAAGAAAGAAATAAAGAGAGAAAGAAATAAAGGAAATAACCCAAAGCTATGTTAAATCAAAACTTGTGGGGGGACCAGCACCATGGCTCACTTGGTTAATCCTCTGCCTGCAGCACGGGCATCCCATATGGGTGCCGATTCTAGTCCCGGTTGCTCCTCTTCCAGTCTAGCTCTCTGCTGTGGCCCGGGAGGGCAGTGGAGGATGGCCCAAGTGCTTTGGCCCCTGCACCCTCATGGGAGACCAGGAAGAAGCACCCGGTTCCTGGCTTCGGATCGGCACAGCACCAGCCGTAGGGGCCATTAGGGGAGTGAACCAATGGAAAGAAGACTTTTCTCTGTCTCTCTCTCTCTCTCTCACTGTCTGTAACTCTACATGTCAAAAATGAATAAATAAATAAATAAATAGAGTTGTCTCTCTGATTCTTAAAATTAAAAAAAAAAAAAACTTGTGGGATCAAGTGATCTCTGAAATAAAAGGGTTATTGAATTATTTCAGATGCCATCTAGAAAGGAAGGCCCAGTGCTAGAACAAGTTTTCAGAGGTAGCAGTCAGGAAAATGTCCATAAGATCTAAGGAGGCAGTCAATTTTATAATGAAAATTTGGGGACAGGGAAGTCTAAATTGCTTATGTTGAACCTACTTTGGCTGTAGGTAAGAGGGTCAAGATGACATGAAGTGAGCAAAGTTTCAGTGATAGGAAAATAGTCTAAAAGTACATTTTGCTTCTTGATTGGTTCTTTGTAAGCAAAATATGGTGGGAACTTTGAGTCGAGGGTTTCTACATATGTTTAGAAATGTGGAATAGTGTTTTGATTGTTTTTGGTTGTGGTACTTTATTTCAGAGCTCTTCTCTCCTTCATCAGGCCTTATAACTAAATTTAGGCCATTTCAGAATATTTCTCTTATCAGGTATAAGAAGGTATACAGAAGTTCACAGCTCTTTTCTTCTCTGTTTTGATAATAGGTATTTACATCAAAGAAATAGTTTTGTTCTGATTCTCCCATGTTTTGGGGACAGGAAACCTTTAAAGGCAGGAGTAGCATTGCCTTGGGGAGTTGGGGGCAGTCGGGTGCTTGTGATGTAATGCAAACTAATGCAGAAAGGGAGACACTGACCTGCTCCGAGGCCAGGGGTTACAGGCTGTAGGTAAACCAGGGGCGTAACTTTCCAGAGTCACAGAGAGGAACCAGCCCCTTGGCACTAACAGAAGTCACCGCTCTTGAGTACATCAGTTGCGACACCAGGGAAACTTCCCCTCCCCACCCCAGCTACTCCCTTGCTTCTCCCACACTGACACCAGGCCTGCCAGCAGGGGCAGTTCTGGGGAGAGCTTTTGGAAAACCAGTTAGAGTGGATGAAACTACTGGTGTGGTGTCACCAAGAAGAGGCTACATCTTGGGAAATCCAAGAGGAAAATGGAATAGTTGAGCTAAAAAAAGTCACTAGAGCTTTTCCTTTGGCTTGAGGCATTGCATACATTTAATAATAGTAATCAAATTAATATTAGCATTTCTAATACTGTGGTTGAGCAACAGTGATGTGCCGATCACGGGGTTACCTGGGTTATCTTTAGTCAGTGTACTAACTCTGCAAAGTAGAGCTGTGGAAACTGAGGAGAGAGAGTAAGAGTTGTTCAAGGCCACTGAGCCTGTGTGGTGGGCTGAGATTCAATTTAGTTTCACTGATTTTAAAGCCTGTTTTATATCTTCTCTTTCTTCATTCCTTTGTTCCTTCCTTCCTTCTTCTCCTTTCTGTTTTCATCTGCATTGCTTGCTTCATGTATTTTTTTTTCTTTGATTTATTTTATTTGTTTGAAAGTCAGAGTTACAGAGAGGCAGAGTTAAGAGAGAGAGAGAAAAAGAAAGAGACAGAGATAGAAGATTTCCATCTGACGGCTCACTCCCCAGATGGCTGCAATGGCCGGAACTGCAGTCTGAAGCCAGGAGCCAGGATCTTCTTCTGGGTCTCCCTTACAAGTGCAGGGGCTGAAGGACTTGGGCCATCTTCTACTGCTTTCCCAGGTCATAGCAGAGAGCTGGATGGGAAGTGGAGCAGCCAGAACTCGAAACAGTGCCCATACAGGATGCTGATGTTGCGTACAGTGACTTTACCCGTTATGCCACAGTGCTGGCCCCATGTCTTTTCTTTTTTAAAGAAATAAATTCTCACATCATCATTGAAATTCCTAGTGCCCCCTCCCTGTCTCATGAGGCAGCCTCCAACTGATGCGAGAAAATCAGTTGGAGGAAAAATAGTTCCTTCTAGTGTTCATGTTACATGAACATAAATAATTCACTGTACTGTATGTTTTAACATTTACATATATGAAAAGGGCTAAAAGTTTTAATTTATAAAAAAAGAATAACTGCTAACTGTTAAGAAAACGCTCGCCACTTCCTTGATGAAAAGAGCCATACAATTTCAAATCACATTGAGATATCATTTTTAAAATCTGTCAAATCAATCCATATCTATGCGTTGGTAACAGTGTATAGCAGAGACTATGGAGGAAAGAGGTATTCAAACTTTGATTATGGGCAAGTTAATTTGTATAATTTATGTAGAGGGCAGTTTGACAATTCTTGATCAAAAATGAAAACACACAAAATTACAGAATTTCTTAGAATTTCTATGTATATTTGCATGCATTTAAAAGCATAAATGTTCAAGATTTTTCATGGCAGCATTGCTTGTAATAAAAGACTAGAAGTAATCTACTTATTCGTCAGTAGGAGAGAGGATGAATAAATTACGGTATATCCTTCTAACATGATCCTACACAGTTACAGAAAAGAATGAACAAGTTCTGCAGTGGTCTTCAAATTCCAGATAGGTGGGAATAAAGAACAACATTTAGAAGAAGAAGTGCATGTTATCTTTTGTGAAGCAAAGGAGAAAATGAGCCTATGTATTAAGTTTTGTTTGTATGTTCATAAGGAAATAGGAAGTTTACATACAAAAGCCTACAGTTTTGTGTATATAAAGAAAGTAGGAGTGGCATGACTGGGGAGAAGACTTTAAAATAAATTCCTTTTTTAAAAAGACTTTTAAATGTATTATTTTTACAGGGTGGGGCATGTGGATGTGATATCAGGGAGACAGGAAGATTATGTAGGAATAGGTGAGCAGAAAGATGTTCCTAATAATTTTTGTCTCTAGTGCTTCATTATTACTCCACCCCTTCCCTGTCAAACTAGAATGTCTACTTTCCCATGATACACCTATGTCTCATCTGGGACCAGGAAGGAGGAGATGCCATGATGACCACATGGAGTTAATCTCTATGTGGAGGTACCATGAAACTCCCAGAAAGCCTCACACACACACTGAACCTTGCCCAAACTAAAACACATTTGTGTATTTAGTTAGGGCACCGTGAAAGGGGACTGTTATTTATGAGGGTGGCCATTTTGCTTTTTTGGCTTCTGGCTATTGATGATCTTTCTTTGGTGTTCTTCCATGCTTTGTCTCTTAGGCAACTCTCTGGCCCACCCATGATGGGTATCCCTGCCTGTGGGGTGTCCACACCCGTGAGTGAGCATATATTCATTTTCTCACTTTTAAATAAACCTGCTGATACTTGTGTATTGTATTTATGCTTCTGCTTTGAATTTTTATCTGTGTAGGGGCAAGAAGTTGGAATGAAAATTGGGATACATATTCCTATCACAGTTGGACTATGTTACTTATTAAAATATTAAAAACTAAGGATCATGTAGTACAAGTCATTCTATAACTCACCTTTTCCAGTCAGGTTCATATTTTCAAAGCCTGTCCATGTGGTGGTGTCTTTTGACTTTTACATTAATTATGCTGCCTGATCTGTAGAATCTTATGGCTGGCAAAGCTGTCAGAGATGACCCAGTCCCCCACTTTCCTGTTACAGCAAAGAGAAATGAAGATGCAAGAACAAGTGACTCCCTAAGGGTGGCCCAGCAGGTCAGTGTCAGAATTAGGGTTTAACCTCAAATCTGACCCTGATCTGGAATTTGGGGCTGCCTTTCTATCACTTCCCTCACCAAGCCAATGCCCAAACAGTCTTGCCCTTCCTGCTAAGAGATTGGTAACTTGAATGTGTTGTCATTTTCTAGGAATGTTTGCTTTGAAAAAATAAAGACAAGTAACATAAGACAACAAAACCCAGAAGTCACTGTTTTCTAAAATGGTGACTGTTGAGATCACAGGAGTCCTAGAGTTTTGGGGTGAGGGTTATGGGGTGATTGGTAACAGTGTTAGGGGCGTTAGCGAGGGACTTGGTGAATTTCCTATTATCTCCTCTCCTTATTCTCCCTCCAGATAAATAAATTAAACATGTTAAATGAAAAGGAGAGCCAAACCAACAACATAAGCAGTAGGTAATGCTCATTTATATGAAAATTGGTTCTGCCTTCAAGTCAAGAAGAACCGAATTGTGCTTTACATGACTTTACAGATGACATTACTATGAATATTGTTAATATAACACAATCTATTAGGCGTTTTGTTGCCAGAGATAGTTTAGG
This sequence comes from Sylvilagus floridanus, assembly GCA_949820135.1. Taxonomy (NCBI): domain Eukaryota; kingdom Metazoa; phylum Chordata; class Mammalia; order Lagomorpha; family Leporidae; genus Sylvilagus; species Sylvilagus floridanus. Next base: position 44,044,808 of record OX463241.1, read on the forward strand.
CACTGATAAGCCTCAACCCCACTCCAAATTCCCCTCAGTGAGGCTTCTGCAGGCAAAGCCATCTGTCCCATCTCTCTGCTTTAAGGCTGGATTCCATTGAACCATTCAGATAGCAAGGGCTTCTTAGGATTGTTAAATGATGCCAGTGCTTCTGGAGCTCTTAGGGACAAGGGCTGTCACAAGTGGCAAGAATACAAAGACCCAGAAAGTAGGCGTTTTTACCTCAAATTGAACAATATAGGTGGTGCTCCTGAGATTTTTATACCAAAATATTTATAATAGGAGCAGCAACAATATGACGAGGCCCTCCCCAAGTTTGGAATTTTGGTCACACTGTAGATTTTAACTTACAATTCTATGCAAGCAGTGGATTCCACTGTATAGTATGTCTGCTTTCATATTCACTTCATAGTCTATGAACCTTAATCTAATAACCCTTTTTTCCCCCCAATTTTCTGGTAAGCAGAAGATACACCAGGCTTGCTCCCTGACTTTGGATATCCTCTGCCTGCTCTCACAGCCTAGATCTTGGTTCACTCAAGTTTAAAGAGCTTGGATCAGCCAGAATTAGAAAACTTCCATTGTAAGGGCCAGAAAGTAAATATTTAGACTCCGTGAACCAACCACTTAACACTACAGAGGTAGCAAAAACAGCCATAGACAATATATGCATAAAGTATCATGGCTATGTTTCAATAAAACTTTATTTACAAAAAAAAACAACAAAAAACCCAGACTTGGCTGACAGCCTGAGTTTGTCCCATAGACCATAATATACTAACCCCTGGATTAGACAATAAATGTCCCCAAAAGGTTATAAAAAAGGAAGTCTTCTCAGCTCGGCCAACTAAGGAAGAAGCATAAGGGTAGAAATTCTGTTAATCATTGAAGTCTGCATTGTATTTCAAAGAGCAGAGAGGAAATGACAGCATTACTGGTTGAGGACGAATATAAACAAAGGCAGATAATTTGGGTGAAATATGTGAGGTAAGAGTGGAGGACAGGGAAGACAGTAAAAGGTCAGTTTGCCTAAAGGAAGGAAGTTGAAGAGAAATGTTCTAAAACATCAGGGCCAGAAGGGACTTTACTAATCATTTGGTTTTCATTGGACACAGAGAGAAATTGATGGTAAACAATATCTCAGATGTGGAAAGGGTTGAAGAATGTTGTGATTTGATTGCTAAGCTAAGGATTTATAGCTCTGCTGGGCAGCCCGATAATATTTCAACACACCTGAAGATTTGAATACTTTTTAATTAACCTCCTTCCTATATGCCACATGACCAGATGTCACAAGAGGCATTCCTTTGGAATGGAGTTAATTTTATCCTTTGTATACTGCTGCTTAATAGCATCCTAGTCAAGACACATGTGGAGCAAGTTCTTGGACAAGCTCCAAGCAAACAGAAGTGTTAGCATCTCATTCTACTGTAAACTTGCTCCATCAGTCCATATGAAATCATGAGCCTCCCTCTGTTTCCTCCTTGGCTGAACCAGGAGTACTGTCCTGGTCTCTTAATCAGAACTAGTGCCTGTTCTACTCCACTTCTCTACTACCAATAGGACCTAAGTCATAAATGACTAGAGGGACCTGGAGTGTGAGGGAACACAGCCTTGTGTGACGCAGATAGTCTCTCATATATTTATTCTCAACTAATTACTGAGAATTAACCAGGTGTCAGGTGTCAGTCTACTGGAACTCTCATTCTAGTGGTGTATGAGAAGGAACATAAACAATGTACAAATAAATAAGGAAATGGAAGAATTTAAGCTGAGATAAATTCTGTAAAGGAAATAGAATAAGGTATTATGATAGACACCTCTTCGAGAAGAGAAAGATCATTCAACTACAGAGCAAAGCAAGGGAGAGAGGCCATGGGTGTGCTGTGTTGGTAGAACAGAGAGAAAGCCCTGGACTGCAAGGGTAGTAGTAAGGAGAAGATGCAGACTAGACACAGATAAAGAGGATAAAATAAAAAAAACAATGAATTTCAGTCTCATCAGTTGAGTGACTCAGTGTGGTGTCCATTTTACAAAATTATCTGCTTCTCGGAGATTGATTTTTAAAGGTTAAGAAAATGTGGAAGGCTGTATCAGGGGCTTAGGGGTGAGGTCATGGTGGCCTACTTCACAGTCAAGGGGGGACCAAGAAAAGATAACAGCAACCAGGATCCACTTTGGAAGTAGCAGAAACAGCATCTGTCGAAGGATTAGACATGGGGGACTGGTGTGGTGATGGAAAGAGAAAGTGGGGCTTGAACAGCCTGAGAAGCTGCTGTGTCTTTTTGTTGAGACTGGTGTCACAGAAAGTGACAGATGTAGGCTGGGCATCATGAGTGGTGAAAGAATTCACTGGAATAGATAGAGTGAGCAGAGCTAGATTTATTGAACACACTGCAAGCAAGCAGCAGGAAAACAGGACAATTAGGGACTGATCATTGTGGCATATGGACTCTAATCTGAGGGGTACACTTGTGGCAGCAGTCCCTTCTTAAGGTGACTGATTGTTGTCATATGCTTGCAAGGGAGCAGTGGGCAGGATAGCCTGGCAATGTGGACTATAACCCAAGAAACATACTTATAACTGCAGTATTTCTTTGGTTAGAGTGAGTTTTCTTTGGCTCAACAGGTTTTCCCAGGTAAGTAGTTTGCATCTCTGGGTGGAGCTGGGGATCCTGTACCACCTTCAGCTTGAGGACTCCACCAAATGCCCTGGGGCCACCCTTTACAATTAGAACCCTGGGAGATGAGCAGCCTGGGATGGGAGGTATAATAAGTCTGCAGGTCCACCAATCACAATACCTTTTTTGGTATCTCCAGTCTTAAAGGATTAATATTATCTTTAATACCTATTTAGCAAATGCTTGAGCCTTGATTTGTTTGCTTGTTTGTTTGTTTATTTTATTTATTTGACAGATAGACTGTGAGAGAGAGAGACAGAGAAAAGTCTTCTTTCCATTGGTTCACTCCCCAAATGGCCGCTACAGCCGGCGCTGCGCCTATCCAAAGCCCAGAGCCAGGTGCTTCTTCCTGGTCTCCTATGCGGGTGAAGGGGCCCAAGCACTTGGGCCATCCTCCACTGCCCTCCAGGGCCACAGCAGAGAGCTGGACCGAAAGAGGAGCAGCCAGGACTAGAACCTGGCACCCATATGGGATGCTGTCGCTGCAGACGGAGGATTAACCAAGTGAGCCATAGCGCTGGCCCAAGCCTTGATTTGTTTGATCACACCTTTTTAAATTAAAAATGTTATTTATTTATTTGGAAGGCATGCATGCACACACACAAAGACACAATCTTCCCTTAGCTGATTTACTCTCCAGATGCCCACAACAGCTAGGGATAGGTCAGGCTGAAGCCAGGTGCCCACAGTTTCAATTGGGACTTAAGTACTTGAACCATCACCAATGCTCCCTAGGCGTGCATTAGTAGGAAGCTGGAATTGAGAGTGAAGCCAGGACTCAAACCCAGGCCCTCCTATATGGGATGCAGGTATCTCAGGTGACATCTTAACATCTAATAACTGTACCAAATGACTGTCACTGACCACAATATTTTATTTTAATTTATTATTTATTTTATCTTATAATATCTCCTTCCTGAAATATCTGGAAGTCCTTAAAGATGTGTTGATTGCATGGATCCACCTTAATTTATTTTTTTAAGGCTTTTTTAAAAAAAATTTATTTGAAAGAGAGTTACAGAGAGAGGTAGAGAAAGAGGTCTTCCATTTGCTGGTTCACTCCCCAGATGGCCACAATGGCTGGAGCTGAGCTGATCCAAAGTCAGGAGCCAGAAGTTTCTTCCAGGTCTACCGAGAGGGTGCAGGGGCCCAAGGATTTGGGCTGTCCTCCACTGCTTTCCTAGGCCATAGCAGAGAGCTGGATTGGAAGAGGAGCAGCCTGGACTTGAGCTGGTACCCATATGGGATGCTGGTGCTTCTGGCAGGGGCTTTAACTCAATGCACTGGTCCCAGTTCCAACTTAATTTCTGCTTTTTTCTTCTGCCAGCCATCCTGCTTCTGTCATTGCTCCACCCCTTGCCACCACCTGACTTTGTCCCCATCCTGCTTGTCCCTAGCATGGATGTGTTTAAGGGACCTGTCAAGTTAGTCTCCCTTGAATTTGTGCCATTTATCCTCCCACACACAGTGTAGGCACAGCCATGTCCCTACATTCTCCCCAATACTGGAGAGTGGTATTTGCTAACTTGATAGATTACAGGTTGTGACATATTTCAATTTGGATTGCAAGGATGTACTTTTAAATAGTAAATACTCTATATCTGTAAATCAAATTGAAACCAATCCCAGTACTCACAACAATTTGTAATTATTCAAGAATTCCAGGGTGCAGATTATAGCAATGACTGGCAATAGTTGAGTTCCTGTTGTGCACCAGACACTGTAGATATGGGACCTCTTGTAGTCCTCACAGCATCCCAGTGCTGTGGTTGTTATGACCAGCCTCATTTTCTAGAGGAGGAAACTGTGGTGAAGAGTAATTAAGGAACTTGTCCCCATTGCACAGAAGGGATTTATACTCCAGGTTCATGGGTGTGCAGGGCCTAACCAAAACCTTTGCTCTGCTGCTTGAGAGGGAAGCCACCCAGAGCTACCTCTGCTTAGGAAGTCAGTATTGATCAAATCTCCCTTCGGATGTTCTTCTCTGCCTCCTACTATCCCATTTACTCCTGCTAGTTCATTAAATCCTTGCTCAGATTTATTCTTGGTTGACATCTGATTGGTAGAACCCTCTGGGATCCTCTCATAGCCAAATATCCAAGTCATGGGTGGTGGAGGTGGGGGCATAATGAGAGACACAGGGCTTTGTGGGGTGGGGAGAGGGCTCCCTGGCTGGTGGGCCATCTCTGCCCTCACCTGTCCTTGCTCACATGGTAGTGAGGCAAATTGTTTCCTGATAGTAATAATGAAGTCATCAGTACTGAGAGCCTACTGTGTGTGCATGTTCCATTTTCAGCACTACTAATTCTTATGATTACCCATGAGGTACTACCCTATCTGCTGGTTAGGGAAAATCTAGGTTACAGAGCAGCCAAAGACTGCTGCCCCTGTTAATATGTCACTGTATTTTCTTCCAGAGTTTTTTTGTTACTCTCAGTGTTTGTTTATTTTAGATACATTGGATGTCATATTGTAATGCAGTAAAGTTACACCAGTTTGGCTGTATAAGAGTGAGAGGGAAGAGGGAAGTAAAGAGGATTTAAAGTACAGGGTGTTGTGTTTGCTTCTATTGAATTAGGGGAGGCCAGGGAGTGAGTGTGAGAAAGGCATGGGGGGATATCTGCTTGCTGCTCCCTCCTTAAACATCAGGTGTTGGGGGCTTCTCATTGTGGAAAACCACAGAACCACAAAGACTCTGATTTTGGGTTTAAAAAGATATACTTTTGCTTCAACATAGTCCCTCATTCAAACCAGTTGCTCTAGCTGATGGTCAAACTAAGAACCAGGGACCAAGTGATATAGAGAGAAACATGGCTTATTGGACTTACTAAGAGATGTCCATATCCAATGTGGCTTAGGGATTTCAGGAATATTTTGATTTGACATTTTTACCTGGTGCCAGATGGCACTCTGTTGTTTGTAATTTAGATGTGAGCTGAGATCACCCTGTATTCTGACATTTGAATAATAGTGACCTAAGCTATTTATCCTATTTTCTCTGGGAAGTCCAGCATCTTCCCCAAGACTTCTGCCTTCTCTGGAGCTGACATTCCCGTGGTTGGTTCTAATGCCAAGGGTCTGCCCCCTGAGGAGCTCTGGCTTCACTTCCTCCTGTGTAGGGACTGCACACTGTACACTCCATCCCCCATGCACTGAGCATGGGGCATGGAACTTGGCCTCAACTCTCTTTCTGCCAGTCCCTTCTCTAGAGGAACGTGGGCTTAGCAGATTTCAGTCAAGGGGTGGGGCTGGATTTTTAAAAACCCTAACAATGCCAGCAGCTTACAATTAGATATTAGGTTGCTCTTTCTCCTGAAAAGTCCCACCTGGCTGTAGAAAACTTCTTTCTCACTGACCATTTTTTCTCTGAGGATGTTTGCCTTCTACCTTGCTAACTGCTTTCTTCTCACTTGCCTTAAAACTTTTAAATTCTCATTTTATTTCAGAAAGTTTCACTAACAACCCTTCTATAGTCCTGGGCCTCATTTTGATGTCTAATGACATACTGTAGAGTGTTGCTCAAAAGACTGTCTACTTGGAATTTCTATCTTTATTTGTAGAGAAGAAAAGTGGAGACTTTGAAAATTCCCATCTCCCCCACCCTCACCAGTCTTTGTAGGTGGAAGAGAACCTGCTAAGGATTGATTTTTTTCATTGATATGTTATGTTTTTGTTCTTGGAAGACAGAGGCATCTGTACTTGGTGTTGGTTTTCAGTATATTTCACTGTTCTATATAGAGGGTACTTACAAAATTTCTACAAAAGGATTAATGATGTTTATTTTGCTGTGAAAAAACTTTAAATCCACACAGAGTTTTTCTCTTTTTAAATATTTATTTATGATTTACTTGAAAGAGTTACACAGAGAGAGAAGGAGAGGCAGAGAGAGAGAGTGAGAGAGAGAGAAAGAGAGAGACAGAGAGAGGTGTCTTCCATCCACTGGTCACTCCCCAAATGGCAGCAACGGTCGGAGTTGCGCTGATCTGAAGCAGGAGCCAGGAGCTTCTACCAGGTCTCCCACACGAGTGCAGGGGCCCGAGGGCTTGGACCATCTTCTACTGCTTTCCCAGGCCATAGCAGAAAGCTGGATTGGAAGTGGAGCAGCCTGGTCTCAAACCAGCACCCATATGAGATGCCAGCACTGCAGGTGGCAGCTTTACCTGCTATGCCACAGTGCCGGCCCTGACATAGTTTTTCATAATTCATGTTTTCTGTGATTTTTTGAAGGCCCCTATGGATATGGGTTTCAAATTTTTTAACCAGAATAAGCTTATCTTTTTTTTTTTGCAGTATAAACCATATTTATTTTATTTTATTTTTGTCATTATGTTTAACTTATTTTTTACTTTTTTACTCTTTCTCTTCCCTCTCCTGTTCCCTGTCCTGTTTTTCACTAAGATCTATTTTCACTTAACTTCATATACAAAGGATTAACTCTATTCTAGGTAAAGAGTTCAGTGCTTAGGCTGAGAAAGAAAAAGAAAGAAAGAAAAAAAAAGAAACAAAACAAAAACTTGTTCCTCAACAGTCCAGACAAGGGCTGTTCAGAGTTTCTAAAAGGAAAGAAGAGGGAGGAAGGAAGGGAAAAAGGAATGGAGGGGGGAACAAAATCGCCTTTGAGATGCATTAACTAAATTTAACTTTTAATTCTATGTCCCATGAACTTTTGGAAGTGTATGAAATACATAGACCCTGATATGTGCACAGCATGGCATCCTGCTTGTTCCATTTACTGTTACTGCTTAACAGACCATCCTAAATGTAGGGGCAAAGCAATAACAACTTATGGTGCTCATAGATTCTGTAGGGCAGGGATTTGAGAAGAACATGGTGGGGAAAGCTTGTTTCTGTTCTGTGAAGTTTAAGGCCTCAGCTGGGGAGATGCAAATCCTGGGGTGGATCTCTGGCTGAGGGCTGGAACTTTCAGAAAGCTCATAACTAATGTAAGCCATCAACTAGGATCTCAGTAGGGGCTGTCTCCTGGAACAACTACTTATGGCCTTTCCCTGACCCGTTGGTCTTCCTCATCATGTGGTGGCTAGGTTTCAAGGTGGGCATCTCAAGGGAGCAAGGTGGAAGTGCATGAATGTCTTTAGAGATGCCTTAGAAATCAAATATCACTTCTGCGGTATTCTGGATTGAGACATACTCAGACCCATCCAATTTCCAGGGGAGGTGACGTAAACCCTATCATTTGATGGGTGGACTGCCAAGTTCTCATTGTAAATGAGCATGTGAGATGGGAGGTTGTTTTGCAACCATTTGGAATATCTACCAAACTATTCTTTCCATTCATTGTATTTTGCCTTAAAAATAATCACCAGTTTGGTCAATGTAGCCATAGATATATTGATTTAATTAATTCCTTATTACAGAACTTTTCTAATCACTTCTCCATGGCAGAAATGAAGAGGGTGTGGGTATTTCCTCCATGTGCCCTGCCCCAAAGCAAAGGGGAAGGAAACTCACAGATAATTATTTGATGAGTTGGGCCTTAATGAGCTTTCAAATTTTATTTTATTTATTTGAGAGGTAGAGTTATAGACTGAGAGAGAGGAGAGACAGAGAGAAAGGTCTTCTGTCCACTGGTTCACTCCCAAAATGACCACAATGGCCAGAATTGGGCTATCCAAATCCAGGAGCCAGGAGCTTCTTCCGGGTCTCCCACATGAGTGTAGGGTCCCATGCACTTAGGTCATCTTCCACTGCTTTCCCAGGCCATAGTCAGAGAGCTGCCACTGAAACACAGATTATCTCAGCTCTCACCAGATGCACCTTCACAACAAAACATCTCTGCCCTCCATCTTTCCAGCCTTCTGTAATGCCCTAACAAGAGAGGACATATGCAGAGGTGACAGGGTTGGTGAGAACAGACTGTACTCCTTTTCCTCTACCTCTGTCAGCCCCAACACACTTTAAGCTGATTAGAAACTCGTGTCTAGGTTTGTGTATGTGTTTGGGTTAGGGGTGGTGAGAAGAAGAGAACCATTCATTGAAAACAAGTTTAAAATTTTGAAATTGATAGGACTGAATCCTAGAGGGAAAAAAAGACTGTATAACCCCTAATAATTGGAATCAGCCAAGATGATGTTAAACATCATTAAATAGGATTTGAGGACACAGAATGGGAGGTGATTTTGTGATTGAAACCCTGGCAAGCTGAGGCTCCTTGATAAACTGAGGCCAAATGTTACTGGGTGCCTGCCTTCGGGAGACTCGATTCTTAGCAACCAAAAGACTCTCCCAGGAAGGCTGTGGTGTCCCTAGCAGCTAGATATACCCACTTTACATGCGGTGTCCTTCAGACCTGGACTGGTGACATGAGAGGGAGGTATTGGCTGAAGATCTCACAGCCTCTGTGATTGGTGTGCAAGTGAGGGAGAAATGTGATGGGTCCTACGTGCTGCTTGCGATGGTGAAGGGTCATGATAAGAATTGGAGGATATGAGTCTTGAGCATTTTGGACCCATTCTTGACTGCCAAACACTTCTTCCCCCTGACTCCCTCTGAGAGATTGCTCCAGCCACCTACTTCTTGCCCCAACCTGGGAGTCCTGGAGTCCTTAGGTCTCACTCTAATTTCCCTCACTTTTGTCATAGCTGTGGTTGCACAGCAAAATGAGGTGGGTGAGAGAAGTCGGGTTGAGGACTGGGAAATAAGAGGACATTAAAAAGATAGACCAAGATGGGCATTTTGTACAATGGTTAAGATGCTGCTTGGGATGCCCACATCCCATATTGGTGTATCTGGGTTTGAGTCCCAGCTCTGCTCCTAATCCAAGATTCCCACTAATTCACACCCTGGGAGGCAGCATATGATGGCCTAAATTCTTTGGTTTCTTCCACCTATGTGGGAAGTCTGGATTGAGTTCCAGGCTCCTGGCTTTGGCCTGGTCCAGCCCTGGCTGTTCTGGACATTTAGGGGGGAAAAAATGAATGGAAGATCTCTGTCTCTTGTCTCTCTGCCTTTAAAATTAAAAATTAAAATAAGTAAATAACACTTATAAAAAAAGAAAATGGACCATTTGAAAACAAAACTTTCTTAAATTCGACCATATGTTCCGCCTTGGAAACAAGAAGAGGAAGATGGACTGAGAGGAGAAGCTGGGTCTCAGCAACTGTTTTAAAGTTGACAACAGAGGAAGAGAGACCAGAACCACAAACAAATTCAGCATTTTGCACTTAAGCATCATTTGATTTTTTAGAAAAGTCCCTAGTCTTAGGAGGGACTGTCCCTGGGTGAGGGGCTCTGCTCCTGAGCCACAAGAAGATATAGGTGAAGTGTGGACAGAGTATTTACTCCCTTCCTCAAATCACTCCCCATCAGCATCCCAGGGTGCTGGAAACCCCCAGGGTTAGCCTTTCTTTTCTCTTGGCTACAGTGATAAAGTTCATTTAATGAATTCTACAATGGTGTATCAGTTTACAGACAAGCTAACTGAGGTTTGGTGCAGTTGAACAGTTGTGCAGGTTCACACAGCTGGTAGACCACACAGCCCAGGGTTCAGTCCTAGGTCTGCCTGATTTCACACTCTTCCCATCACCTCAAGAGGTATTTTTTGCTTCAGGACAAAGTATCCTCTCTTTCAGCTTCCATCTCATGGTTTATTGAGCAAAGTGGCAGGGAAGCTTAGGCTCCAGGTATTGGAGTCATGAGGGCTTGGGATTGAGTTTTAACTATGGACAAGAAATTTAGGCTCTCTCAGTCCATTCAAAAGGAAGCAAGGCTGATAGGAGGAAGTCTGACAAAACTGAGATACACGTTTTATGAGATTATTGTTAATTGTTAAAAGCTAATTCTCCACAAGTAAGCACTGACAGAACAGAAGACGGACAGATGACAACAATCAGAACAGTAGCTAACACTTGAGTATTGGGGTATACCAGACACTATGCTAAGTGCTTAGGTACTTTCTTAGTTAATCTTCCTGACAAGTCAACAAGGTCTGTACAATTAGCAAACCCTGATATACTAATAGCAGATTCGGTTGCGGGTAGAGGAGCCAGAGCTGGAACCCTACGAGTGACTCTGGAGCCAGTGTTCACCGGTAGGAGATAGGTACACATGGGCCTTCTCAGAAAATTGGAAGTATGTGGTGATATTTAAGGAAGTTGAATAGGGGTCTTGGAACTGGGAAAGCACATGGTGAGAACAAGTCAAGGCAAGGTAACCATGCACTGGGGATTTGGACATATGAAACAGCTGTCACTTAGGGGACGACAGTGTCTGGGAGTTGAATGTAGATTCTAAAGGTGAATCACAGACAGGGCTAGGAGTTCCTTAGAGAGATCTAATCTGATGGTTTATTGAACTGCGCTGAACATCAGTCTTCTGAGGGTGGATGGATGAAGTTAATGGGGTAGAGACCTCTAGTCTGCTTCAGCCAGAGTAACTTCACTTTGCTTTTTACCTTTTATTTGTTGTTGATGATATACAAATTGTATATAGTAAAGCACATGAGTCTTAATTATAAAGTTTGATGATAATAAATGTATACATTTTCTTTAATGTATGCATTCATGTAACCAATACCTAGATGAAAGGAAAGGGCATCTTCTAACCCCACAGCAAACTCTTTCCTGTGCTTCTCAGTCAGTCCTAGGTAACCACCATTCTGATATGATGTGATTTCAGACTTTATAGAAATGGACTTATAGAGTATGAATTCATTGTGTCCAAGTTCTTATTTTAAATGTTTATTTACTTGAAAGGCAGAGAGAGAGAGAGAGAGAGAGAGAGAGAGAGAGAGAGAGAGAGAGATGGAGAGAAAGAGAGTCTTCCATCTACTGGTTTACACTTAAATGGCCAGAGCTGGCCTGCTCTAAAGCCAAGAGCCAGGAGATTCTTCCAAGTTTCCCATGTGGGTACAGGGACCTAAACATCTTCCACTGCTTTCCCAGATGCATTAATAGGGAGCTGGATTGGAAGTGGAGCAGCTGGAACTCCAACTGGAGACCATATGGAATGCTAGCACTACAGGCTGTGGAAGCCATCATGGAAGAGAAGCTCTGAATCTAACATGATTGTTATCCTTATAAAATAGAGGAGAGACACAGAAATGGGGGCACATACAGAGTGAAACATTCTGTGAAGACATGGAGCCACAAAGACAATGCCATATGAGCCTGGAGACAGAGATGAGGTGATGCATCTAAAAGCCGAAGATTACTGAGGTTTACTAACAACATCAGAAGATTAAAAAAGGCATGGAACAGGCTTTGCCCTAGAGCCTCTAGAAAGAAAATGGCCCTATGTACCCCTTGATTGTGGACTACTAGCCTTCAGAAGTGTGGAAGAATAACATTCTGCTAGGGTTGGCGCTGTGGCACAGCAGGTTAACGCCCTGACCTGAGGCGCTGCATCCCATATGGGCGCCAGTTCAAGACCTGGTTATACCACTTCTGATCCAGCTCTCTGCTATGGCCTGGGAAAGCAGTGGAAGATGGCCCAAGTCTGTCCTTGGGCCCCTGCACCCATGTGGGAGACCCGGAAGAAGCTCTTGGCTCCTGGCTTTGGATCAACGCAGCTCCAGCTGTTGCGGCTAATTGTGGAGTGATCATCGGATGAAAGACCTCTCTTATCTCTCTCTCTCTCTCTCTCTCTTTGCCTGTCAACTCTCTGTGTAACTCTGACTTTCAAATAAATAAATAAAATCTTTAAAAAAAAATAAAGTTCTGCTGTTTTTAAGCCACCTGGTTTGTTATGCTTTGTTGTAGAAGTCCTAGGGAACAAATGGAACCTGTAACAGAAGTGCTGTTGTTTAAATATTTATTTGTGCCTTGAAAAACAGTTGAAATTTAGCTGCCATTCTAATAGTATTAAGAGATGAGCAGCTGTGAGGGCTACTCCTGTATGGGTGGCATTGGATATCTGGTTTTTTCTGCTTACTACTTGTTAAATTCTTTTTTTAGTGGAGAGTAAAACATGAGATTATAAAGTAAATTGAATGTATGTCATTGTAAAAATTAAAAAGACAAATGACAAAGGAAGGGAAGGTGGGAACAAAGGAGGGTAGGATGGGAAGTACCATTATGCTCTTAAAAGTGTATATATGAAATTTGTTCCCCTTATGCAAATAAAAAAAAATTAAAAGGGTAAATTCAGCCCCCTGCTGCTCTCCCTTGCCTTTCTGTCTTCTTCCATGTAATGACATCAGGAAGCCTCTCTCAGGATGCTGAGCATTTGATCTCTAACTTCCCAGAATCCAGGGCTGAGAACTAAATAAATTTCTGTTCATTATAAATTACTCAATCTTGAATATTCTGGTAGACAGCACAAAACAGATGATGATAATAGATACTATTACAGGAGCCAGCGCTGTGATATAGAGGGTTAAGCTTCCACCTACAGTTTCAGCATCCCAAATGGGTGCCAGTTCAAGACTTGACTGCTCCACTTCTGATCCAGCTCCCTGCTAATGCACCTGGGAATGCAGTGGAAGATGGCCCAAATGCTTGGCCCCTTGCACCCATGTGGGAGACCCAGAAGAAGCGCCTGCCTCCTAGCTTCAGGTTGGCCCCGCTCCAGCCATTGCAGTCATTTGAGGAGTGAACCAGTGGATGGAAGATCTATCTCTCTCTTGTTGTAACTCTGCCTTTTAAATAAATAAATAAAAAGATACTGCACCTGTTTTATAGATCGAACAAAACAAGATTCCTATCCATATTTTCAAACTAGTAAGTGGTATATCTAGGATCTAGACAGGCTTTGTCTTACTCTAAGCTCTGTACCCCCCACTGTGCCATCCCAAGAGTGGATGGGATTAGTCAAGTTGGGCTGGGTGGTAGGCCCTTTAGAAGGAGGGATGAGCACAAGCAAAGACAGAAAATTGAGACAACATGAAACTGGAAGAATGAGACAAAGGGTGGTGATGGGATGGTGATGCTGCTAACATTGTCCATGGTGAGAGTCTCAGTTGATTGAGAACATTCTATGTGGCAAGTGAGTGCTGTCCAGTGAGTAAGTGTGTTACTTCTACTCATTCAATCTTCACAAAACCCAGTGATGAGGAACTTTTATAATTCTCCTTTTCCAAATAAAGATGAGGCACAGAGATGTTAAGTAACTTTCTTACTTTCGTATCAGGGGCAGTGGAATTGAAACTCAGGCTGTGGTCTTCGTATTCATTCACACAAGATTGATAAAATACCTTTTCTGGGCTGGATATAAGGGTTTCAGAGATGATCACACTTTGGTTTCACCCCCATAAGTTCTCACTGTCTTTGTAATCAAAACTGGTTGGTGCCCCCTCCTCCATCCATACAGGAGATGCACTGTCCAATAAGGTGGCTACTAGTCACATGTGGCTCCCAGGAGGCCCCAGTGTGGCTAGATTGAGCTGAGACATGCTATGTGTGTGAAAAGAGGGTGCCTCTAAAAATTTGTCTGTAGATAGAATTAAAAGGTAAGTTTATTTTGCAAAAAAATCTTCATAAATCCATGCATAGCTTTTTTCATAATATGAATTTTTATAAACTTTTTGAAGACCCCCTCATTCACACTGGGTTTAGAACATCTAGCATAAAAAGGAATGTAAAGGATGCCATTAAACATTTTTAATATCAAAATGACTATATTTTGGATATATTGGGCTAAATAAAGTATACCATTAAGGTTAACTACCTTTTACAAAAAAGTGGCCACAAGAAAATGAATGCCACATCTATGCACAAAAGGTATTTCTCTTGCTCAGTGCTACTCAGAATGTGAGTTCTTGGAAGGCAAGGAATCATATGCTTCCTGTTCAGTGTGGATCCCAAGAGTCAGAGCAGGGCCTGACATGTAATAGTCCCTCAATACTTAACTATTGGATAATTGAATGGATGAATAAATGGATGACAAAATCCCACCAACCCTGCACCTGCACATCTGTTTCCTGTGAATGAGTTTGAACCTCATTTTCAGCTTGTCTAGTCTCTGGGCAGTCACTCAGGATATCAAGAGGACAGAAGCCATACAGTGCCAGCTAATTGAGAGTCTGGGTACGTGGGGGAATGTGGAGACAAAAAGTGGTCAGAGTATTTCCAACCACAGTGGCTGGCAGTGAACACTGATTGGATGCAAATTCCATACCTGGTACCTTCTAGGCATTTTATATGGAACGACTCATCTGATTCTAAAAGCATCTGTGACATCAGTCTCATTTGACAGCTGGGGGACATTTAAAATTCAGATAGGCTAAATAATGCCCCCATGGTTATAAAAGTGGATTTGTACCAGGGTCTCTCTGATATGTCACTGGTACCCTTAACAAACACCATAAAGCAAAAGAAAAAGGGAGCTTGGGGTTCCCCCAGCATGAAGTGGTCATGTACTAGGTCCCCTTTGTTCTGAGGCTCCAGAGTAGTCTCAGAGAGCAGGTAGCTCCAGCTCTCTGGGTTCTGGGAAACCATCATATGTGTCTAATACCAAAACGCATTCAGCCACATGTTGTCTTTGAGTCTGGAAATGACTTTTCTGGGTATCCAGTCACATCCTGCCTGAACATATTCCTCAGCAGATGGTTGGACCACCCTCTATCACTGTGTGATGGCAGTGAGAGCCCAGGCAAGTGAACATCCCAGAGTCTTCTAACGAGCCACCACCCTTTCTTGCTTTTCTGGACCTTAACTTTTTCACCCAGGACAGAATCCTGGGGATCAGCTATGCCCAGCAGGCCTCAAACTACACATTCTGTCTTCTTAGGGGCTGCTTAAGCTTGGAGAGTTCTTTCTTCTACTCCAAACCTCAGTTTCCTCTTCAGCAACATGAGGATGATAATGGAGTCATTCACGTTATTACTGCTCCTTGTCAAGGCACAACTCACGACCTTCCCCTGGCCTTGGCTGAACCTCTTTCCCTCCGAATTCCTACCCAGCTCCTCTAACTCTGGCATGAATTAATGACAAGTAATTTGGCATGCCATATGGTGATGTTTGTGGATCCAGAAGGTATATGACTTGCTTAAGCTGTAGGCACTGGAGCCAGAGACCAGGCTCAAGTGTTAAGCCTGCTGCTGTTAGCGCTATGTTACCTTCATGAAGTTACTTTACTTCTCTAAGGCTCAGAGTCCTCATCTCTTGAGTGGCGATATTATCTCCCTTAAAATGTTTTTGTGAGAATATTGTGGAATATCCATGAAAAAGTGCAGAAAAGTGCCTTCATTTGGCCCTGGTTGTCTAGGTGATCCCAGCTCCCATCCCCAGCTCATTCCCTCTCCACACTCCCCCAGGTGACTTGTCTGTATAGTCAGCCTTGACCTCGCTCCTGCTTCAAAGAGAAAGTCCGCCACCTTGCACTGCATACCTACCTCCTGTCTCTGTCTTCCCTCCTGGCTGCTGTATGTGGCTCCTCTGTTCAGCAAAGCAGCTAACAGAGTGTAGCCCTGCCATGTCCTAAGCTCTCAAGGTGTCAGTCAAGCTCTTAAGCTTAGATATATTTTGAAGTCTATTAGTTGAGATCAGCTACCCATATATGGAGAGTCTGATAAGGTTTATTTGACATTCCCAAGGGTAGAGGAAGTTCAGCTTCTTGCATATGAAATCTAAGAAGTCAAAGAAGAGGGAAATATACTCCAAGACAAAAACATTATGTAGTAAACCATGTGTTTGCAGTCATTTCAAAACTGTGTGGCACTTCCTGCTCACCATATATAACATGGCATGTCACACTCCAACCCTTCCTTTTTATTCCCTGTAGCCCTTATACTCACTTTCACATCTTGTGCATTTACTGGGCTGCTGTTGGAAGCTCCCCTCATTAATGAAAGGCTTGCGAGGGCAGCACTTGGTTTTGTTCATTGCTGTATTCCTAGATGAGCACCTACTGGTTGGGTAGGTCCTTGAGAAATATTTTTGAGTGAATGAGTCTATTTACACAGACATGCATAACTGTGTGTGTGTGTGCATGTGTGTGTGTGCATGCATTTAATATGAGAGTACAGTAAAAAAGTTCATGGAAAATGGATTAAAAATAACTTTGTTTTAGTGTAAAAACGTAGGAAATCCATGCAACAAGGAGTCTTGGAAATGTTCCTGGAAAATATATGTTATGGAAGCATTGCTGGGGGTCAATGTTGTGGTACAGGAGGTTAAGCTGCCATCTGCAACCTGAGCATCCCATATGAGCACTGGTTCTAGTTCCAGCTGCTCCACTTCCAATCTGTTAGCTGCTAATATGCCTGGGAAAGCAGTGGAGGAAGACTCAAATGCTTGGACCCTTGATATCTATTTGGAAAATCCAGATGGCGTTCTAAGATCCTGGCTTTGGCGTGTTCTAGTCCTGGCCATTGCAGTCCTCTGGGGAAGGAATAAGCAGATGGAAGAATCTCTCTCGAACTCTGCTTTTAAATAAATAAATAAATCTTAAAAAATTACTCATGGATTTCAAAAATTTTATTGTACCCAAATAGACTTATCTTTTAGTCCCATTTCCCACAAACTCTTGAAAGTACCTGAGCATTTACTGGATACATAAATACATGCAGTGTATTTATATTGTTTTCCTGCTGATTAATTGCAATACTGAGGCACAAAGGTTGAGTATATGTATCTGGGTTCTGCCTGACACTGAGTCCCAACAGGTATGTCCCAGCTCTGTGCCCGAGACCTTGGGAATGCAGCTTTACCTCAGTACTTTACTACTTCATCTGTAAAATGGAGTTATTGGGGTTGGCATTTGACTTTGTAGTTAAGATACTGCTTGGGATGTCTGCATTCCATATCAGAGTGCTTGTGTTCAAATGCCAAGTCCACTCCCAATTCTACTTTCCTGCTAATGCATACCCTAGGAAGCATCAGGTGATGGCTCAAGTAATTGATTCCCTATTGTGAGATACATAGATTGAAATTAGGACTTTTGGCTTCATCTTTGCCTGGCCTCAGATGTTGCTGGCATTTGGAGAGTGAACCAGTGGATGGGAGTTTTCTGTCTCTCTTTCTCTCTCTCTGTCTTTATCTCTTCCTCTAAAATAAAATACATCAGTGATGCTTAAATGACACATATTCTTCTTTTGATGATTAAATGAGTTAACAGTCAGTAGAACAGGCTTTGGACATAGTAAGCAGTAAATGAATATTGGTTAAATATGAAACTAGTGTTAAACATAAATTACCACTGATTTTTAGGCAGCTGTGTACCTAGGTGGCAGCATCAGTTAATTTGTTGACTATGGCCAAGGACACAGCATTGAGTCCTTTGGGATGGGGAAAGAGTTTTTTTTTTTTTTTAAAGATTTATTTATTTATTTGAAAGTCAGAGATACACAGAGACGGAGAGGTGGAGGTGGGGCAGTCTTCAATCCAATGGTTCACTCCCCAAGTGGCCACAATGGCCAGAGCTGTGCCAATCCGAAGCCAGGAGCCAGGAGCTTTTTCTGGATCTCTCAAGTGGATGCAGGGGCCCAAGGACTTGGGTCATCTTCTACTGCTTTCCCAGGCTATAGCACAGAGCTGGATGGGAAGTGGAGCAGCTGAGACTCGAAATGGTGCCCATATGAGATGCCAGCACAGCAGGTAGCACCTTTACCCACCACATCACAGTGCCAGCCCCAACAAAGTTCATTTGATGGACACTTATTGAACAATTGCTGTATGCCAGGCATTGTGTCACATGCTGGAGACAAGAAAATAAAGATGCCATTGCCTCATCTCAAGAAACTCTGAGACATTCTCATTTACACATTAATCATTAAAAATAAAACTGCTGATATAGTAGTAATTGATAATACATATTCATTTTTCATGCAATATGTTTTTAGAGTACTTCTTGCAAACTGTCATGTTAGGTGTGAATAATGACAAATACATCTCAAAGAGTAAGGAGACTGACGCAAGAAGTCAGTTTGATGACAACGAAATTAAGAAGGCTATAAGCATCATATTCATTCACTTGAGCTGCAAGAAAATACTACAAACTTGGCAGCTCAGACAACAGAAATCTGTTTTTTATAGCTCTGACAGATGGAATATCCAAGTCAAAGTGCTGTCTGGGTTGGTTATGAGGAGCCCTCTCTTCCTGGCTTTTAGATGAGCCTCGTTTACCATTGATTCACTCCTTAGAGACTTGGTCTCCAAATCCAGCCACTGTGGGTATTAGAGATTCAACCTAATGAATTTTGGGGGACAATACTCAATTTGTAATAGGTGCACACATAGCTCAGTTCTGTGGAAGCTGGGAAAAACTTCTGGAATGAAGGGATATTTCAATGAAAGATTGAAGAATGCATAGACATTAGCCATGTAATGTACAAGAATATATTTCAGAGTAGGAAACAGACCAAGCAAAGGCCTTGAGGGGAGGCTGTTGTTCTTTTAAGAGAAAAAATGTTTTAGTTTCAGATAAGCAGAAAAAGTGGAAGGGAAAGCTTAGGAGGAACACAGAGGTTACAGAAAGCCACGTGAATCTAAAGGGAGCAGCATTAAAAATGGAGATGGCTTGTACCAATTACTAAATGATCTAGAAATTTTCAAGTCAAGTGTTAAACCATTATGGTTTGAAATTAACTGTGGTGGGAGCCTTTACACCAAGGAAATTGGCAAGCAGTCCAAATCATGGCCCCATTCTCCACCAAACCCCTCCCTGTCCCCACTTCCCAGGGAGCTGTTGTGAAACATTTGTCAGCCCACTAAAGACTTTGATGAAGGTGAGTATGAAGTGTTTGGGGATTACAGAGGAGGAGGCTGGAGTTAGCCTCCCAGGGAACTTTATGTAAGAGGTGGTGTTTAGACTGGTTCCTGAAAGTAGGCATTTGCCTGAGCTGGAAGAGCAAACCAAGTAAACAAAAGCACCAATATATGAATTTGTGGGTTACATTTGGGGCACTAAGTAGTGCAGAGCAACAGTGGTATGTGTGTGGAGAGGACGCAGGAAGAAGAGAAGGCACATTGTATTGAAAGAGCAGCAGGAAAGGGGCTTGATGCAGATTATGTGAGAATTTGAAGACCAGGTGGTGTCCTGGGGAGCCATGGCAGACTGTGGAGCAAGGGCATGGTGGGTATTGCTGAAGCTTGCATTTTGGCAAGTGTATTCTGGCTGTGATATGGAGAATAGATTGGAAGCAGGAAGCCAAATACTGTTTGCAACTTGTTCTTTTTGTTTATGATAAGCAAGCACTAGAAGATGATCAGCAACTGTGTACACTTGTATGTCTTCCTTTAGGGCTCTGCAGGAAGAGTTGTTCTAGGCAGGTCCCATTAGCCTCATTTTTAAGAGTTAGTTCACTGACAGGTGCCAAGCAAACTAGCATACTGGGAATCAAGCACAAATAGCAATAAATCTGCACTGGAATGGAGTGAGTAATGGGTTCTCTTCCACCTGCTTTTTGGATTTTCCCTTCCACCTGAAATCTGTACAGCAAGTCATCTGAGGGCCATAGGAAGCAGGTAGAAATAACAGCAAGTGGGCCTAAGTGTAAGCCACTGTTCAGTCCTCTTTTCATGTGTTAGCTCCCTTAGTACCTGCAGTTCATCACTGAAGGAGGAGCGGTTGGTATTCCCATTTTGCAAATGAAAGTGATAAAGTAATTTACTGAAACTTCCATGACCAATGGGTAGAGGAGTTGGATTCATGCCCCAGAGCTCATGCTGTACCCTGTTCTACCCGGTCTCTCCCTTTCCTTATGCTTATCAATTTTATAATCATCTCAGTTTCTTTTGCAAGAGGTACTATTCTTTGCATTTTATGGATGCAAAAACTGAAGTTCACAGGGCTCACGGCTGCCCCACATCACACAGCCACTGAGTGGCAGAGCTGAGCTTGACAGTTCAGCTGTTCTGACTCTGCTGCCTGAGTCCTGCCTCCCAGGAAGGTGTTGAGAAAAGATGAAAGAATGTAACTTCAGGGGCCTGGATGGTGATCCTGCACTGGAACACAGGCATCTGCCTGCCTATAAAGTGTGGGTCTAATATCTTCCACAGGATAAATTTTGATAGTTTGGAAATTCCACAGTAGGACACAAGCATCATGAGTAAAGACTGCCCCTGGTCATGCCCACCTCCTTTCTTGGCCAAGACTATGGTTCTTCCAAGATGAGACAGCAAATGCCTGCTGCTATAGAGTCAGCCTGTGAAGGTCAGAGTTCTCATCTGAATTTTGAAAAGTAGTTTATTTTTGAGCAATGCAATCTGCCATCCAAACCTGATGTCACTTCAGGGAGGAGAGCTTTGTTTGTAGGCCTCTCGTTTACCACAAGAAGGAAATTCAGGGGAAGAGAGTTCAGGGGTGGGGGTCCATTAGACAACCACGTGGTGAAAGAACCCTGTGAGAGGTAGGAGAGGAGGTATATATTGAGTTGTCATCAGTTTATTGGTAGTTCAAAGACATTTGCTGGATTATATATATATTTTTTTTTTTTTGACAGACAGAGTGGACAGTGAGAGAGAGAGACAGAGAGAAAGGTCTTCCTTTTGCCGTTGGTTCACCCTCCAATGGCTGCCGCGGACAGCGCGCTGCGGCCGGCGCACCGCGCTCATCCGATGGCAGGAGCCAGGTGCTAGGTGCTTATCCTGGTCTCCCATGGGGTGCAGGGCCCAAGCACTTGGGCCATCCTCCACTGCACTCCGAGCCACAGCAGAGGGCTGGCCTGGAAGAGGGGCAACCAGGACAGAATCCGGTGCCCCGACCAGGACTAGAACCCGGTGTGCCGGCGCCGCAAGGCGGAGGATTAGCCTGTTGAGCCACGGCGCCGGCCTTTTTTTTTTTTTTTTTTTGACAGAGTGGACAGTGAGAGAGAGAGACAGAGAGAAAGGTGGATTATATTATCAAATAAAGGATTTTAAATAGAGAAAAATGGCCAAGAGCAGGGCCTTGAAGGGTCAGACAGTTAAAGGTGGATTTGGGGTAGCCAGCAGAGGAACTTGAGAAGGGACAGCAGGGCATAGCAGGAGAACCAGGAAATGTCTCAACAAGAACGTGTTTCATGTAGCAGTGATCACCTGGTTACTGCCACTGAAGGTCACGTTAGAAAAGGAGATATTTGAACATGAATTTTAGCAAAATGCAGCCTCTTGTTGACTTTGATGTTCTGGTAGTGACAAATGCTTTAAGTCCATCATGTTGGCTACCCATGGAGTTCTTGGATAAGGATCCCCAAGATTATGAAACTTAGAGAGGAAAGCACCAACAATGAGGTCTAGGTTTGAACCTTGCATCTGCCAGTAGCTGTGTGACCTTGGGCAAGTGATCCTCCTTGAACTTTATTTTCCTCAAATGTGAAATGGGAGAGATAATGGTGCCTGCCTCATAACTTGTGGTGAGGCAGAGGTTCAGTAAAACAATTTCCATGGTATGGCAAATGCCTAGCAGGTGCTTCATATTATTATTATATTTTTATTATTGTCAACTCAAGAGTGATGATTCTCATTTCAGGTAAAAATCAATGCCTAATTTTGACTGGGGTTTCATCGATACCAGGGGATCTGATGGAAAGCTTGAGAGTCAAAATTTTCTTTTTATTGTGTCACTCAAAATGTCCAGCAGCCAATTTGACTTAATCTGTTTAGGTTACCCCTGTTCTAAGTAGTTTCTCATGTCTCCCTGGGAGGAGATCTAGATCCCTTCCTGGGTCCCACAAAGCCTGAGTGGTTTGTCCCCTGCTCCTGACCCACTTCTCCTCATACTGCTCTCCCCAGATTCTCAGTTCCCCTGAAAGCATTGTAGTTGCTCCATATGCTATGAGGCACAGCTCATTCTATTCCCTCGCCTACATATTCCCTTCCCTGTCCTCTTTCCTGTGTTCTTTTCTTTCTAGTCTTTTTTTTCCCTTCTCCTGGGCCAATGCCTGCTTTCTCATGGAATATCTCCCTGAGCTCCTAGAGTGAGTCCATTCTTTTCTTAGAAGGTGCTGAAGCCACTGTGCCCTCCTTTCCAGCACTGAACATATTTGCAATTGTATGTTCTTGGTATGAATCTTAGTTTAATGCCTGAGTGTCCCACTGGACTCTAGGTACCAGGGAGGTGCCTGGGAGCAGAGGCAGACCTGCTCATCAATGCCTTGTGTCTGACCCAGGGCCTGGCACACAGTAGGAGCATAGCATAGAACTGTAGGTGGAAGGAATGAGTGGATGTTTAATGAAGCAAACAAATGAGCAGATGGCTCTTCTTTTGTAGAGCAATGCAGGTGTCTCTGAAACGTTGTTGGAAAGGCAAATACAACACCAAATCTTATTCCATTTCCTTTAATTACAATACTAAGCAGTGGGAATAAATCTTGCCCTTGAAATGTAATAAAGTCATACTTTGAAATCTGGAACTGTCTTTTCCACTTGCTTATGCTTTAAAATGATAATTTCCTGATAAGCCATAAACATTAGCACTTAAAATATGTTCCTGAATTGGCTCAGCCACTAACTAGCTGCTGATCACAGACAACTTCCTTACACCTTGCGTGTCACTGTTTACCTCACATGGTTCCTGTGAGGCTCTGGGTTGGTAGTGTGAGTGCCCTTTTAAAGCAGGGTCTTATTTAATATCCATTATTCTCAGGCTTATTAATAATAAGAAGGAACAGGCTGTGTGCCAGAGATCATTGAGTAGATTTGCAGGGCTGCAGGATTGAGGCCACAGAGAGAATTGAAAAGGAATTAGATTGCTTGAGAAATATATAAAGGGGGGTAGATAGGAGGGAGGGGGCTGGAGACCATAAAGGCTGGGAGTTTGCATCTACCAGGATGAATAAAGCAGGGAGGGGTGCTGTGGGTTTTGGAGCTGGAGGAGGTGACCTAAATAAATCCATTCTGGTGGCCAAATTCTTAGAAGCCACACAAGAGAAGGAAGCAAAGAATATAGCTCTGGTCAGCTCGCAGTGCAGCTGCACAGAAGAGAGGCTGGGCGTCCCCCAGGTGACCTTGTCCCATCAGGGCTGCGGCTCTGCTGACAGGTCTTGGAGGCTGCACCCAGCCTGACAGCTTGGAGGCGGGGCAGGGGAGGGGAGCAGCTGTTGCTGGGTTTGTCCACCAGGCCAACTCTGCTGCCCTGCACAACCTGGGCTCAGCCGCTGGGAGTGGGCACAGAAGCCCCCAGACCCAGGAGGAGGAGCAGTAGCAAATCTGGCATGACAGAGACAGGAGGGCTGGCCAGGAAAAGTGAAGAACTGGGCAGCCCAGAGGGCACCAGAGGTCTGGAGAGCCCTGGCAAGTTCAAGGGCAGCAGACCTCAGTAACAGGCCATTGCCTCCCCGCAGGGCTGCAGTTCTCATTGCTGCTGTCCAGCTGTCCCAAAGAAGCTGCCAGTCCTGGGTTTCCAAGGTGGAATCTGTCACCTGCAGGAAAACAAAGTCTACCGGGCCAACAATGCTGATGAAGAGCAGAAACCTCTGCAGGCTGGCAGGATGTGTCTGGTGGCTGCGTAGTGGGATTGCTCTTCTGCCATCCCGTTTGATGCTGCACAACCCCACCCCCACCTCACACCCCTTTCAGGAGAGGCAGAGAAGCTACCGCACTGCTTGGTGAAGGACCCTGCATACTCACCTAACCACCCTGCATTTTTAACCACTGCAGGTAACCAAGCATGTGATAAAATGTCAGCTTGTGATAGTAGCGTGAATAACAGTAATGCACATGGTAAGGAGAGGGAGAGAGAGGGGATCTAGGGAGGGAGGGAGAGAGGGAGGGAGAGAGAGAGAGAGAGAAACAGAGAGACAGAGACAGAGAATGAGATTTTTTGCTTGGATGACCAGCAGAGGCCTCTCCAGTCCTCTTCCTCCCCCACCCTCAGGGACTTAGCAACGTTTGCTGGGTTTCCAGGCCTCACTCTAGGTGCTAATGAGCAGCTGAGAGCTGGCTGAGTAGCAGCCTGATGGAAAGGATTTCCCCTCCACCCTCTATCCTTCCAAGCAGACTCAGCCCCAGCCAAAGGGAGCAGGTGCAAGGCTGGAACCCTGATTAAGTATTCCCATTTGCTTACACAGCTGTAAACAGTTGGCTGGCTGCGACTGCAGGGAGAAAGGCACTGTGGCTGCAGGACAGCAGTGGATAGGGCAGGGGAGCTGGGGCTGATGGCTCCAGCTGTGGTTGGCTACCTCCCGCTCAGACAGCCTTACTCTGAGGGGAGTATACAGATATGAAGGACAAGTCAGGGCAGGTCCCACTGCCGCAGATAGCACCCCACCCCTTGTTCTCCCTGCCTGCAATGTAACTATCAGACCGTTGTTCTTCCCGGAGTTGCAGTTCGCAAGACAGAAAATTGTGGAGATTTAAGGGCTATCTATCTCCGAGAGAAAGACCACATTCTCATTGGGATCCACAGGCGCTCATGGTATTCAGCCTGTGCACCTTAAGCTGGCTATATAATTTTGGGAACCCTGGGCAAAATGACAAATTGGCCCACTGCGTCATTGTTGTTGCTCTGAGTGCAGAATGACTGGATTTTGGTTTTGGTTTCAAGATCACTCTATCTCCAGAGCTTGCCACTTGAGAGATGCTCAGTATTTTCTGTTGTTAGATAAAGGCAGAGAGTTTGAGTCATGAAGTCGATGTATTTAGAGGATGTCTCAGAACATTGATTAAGCTCTTACTGTGTGGCAGGCACTGGACTATGACAGTGGTTCTCACCCAGGCTGCAGGAGACAATCACCCCAGGAATCTGTAAAAGTCCCAGTCCCAGGCTCCACCCTGGACTGGTTACATCAGCATCTTTCATGATGCCATGCTGCTTCCAGCATGCTGTCAAATTTGTGGAGAACAGCCACCCTTGTTCTCCAGGGTCAACGTGCATGTGAATAACCAGGCAGCTGGCTAACTGCTCAGATGCACACGGACATTTCCAGATTTTCTGAATCAATGAGTTTTGGAGGTGCAAGTCCTAAGGGACCAGTTTGCTGACACCAACGTTTGAGAACCTGAATGATGGTGTTGAACCCTATGGCTGTGCCCACTTTACAGAGAGGAAAAAAGGGATGAGGAGGTTTGCCCAAGGTAACAAGGTAGTAACTGTCAGGAAAGGGATTCAACCCAAGGCTTCTGTCAACGCGTGCTGGGATCACCTCTGTGACAAAAACCTAAGTCTGTGCCTGGTGTTGGTTGTAAAAACAATAGTAAGTACGATTAAAGGGAGGCATGTGCTATTGTTAAGGCAAGTGGGTTTGACCAGTTACCCTGTGAAGAACAGGGCTAGCCAGGTGGGGATGGAGTAGGGGCATCGGGGAGGGAACTGACCCCCACTTCTGCCTCCCCAGCGTCTCTGGGGCTTCAAGGAACCGAGTTGTTGATTCCAGGTCTGGTTCTGCGTTAGCCAGTAAATCTCTAAGCCCCTGGGGTATCTCTCAGTTGTGGTGCTTAACACTTAATAGATTCCTAGGCAGTGATACCAAGCAAGCGCCCCAAGACTGACTGGCTGGCTGGTTGCCTGGGTGCACCAGCCAGGAGAGGAGGGTCAGTTGGCGCTATTTTCCCGGTAGAGTTGCGACCACTAGAGGGCAACATCGGACAAGACAAAGAAGCTGCTTCGCTGCGGGTTTCCAGCCCTGGAGAAAATAATAGGTTTGTGGCTGTGGATTTAACCCAAAAAGAGTAATTCACGTAGCAGTTAAAGCGAGCGCTGCTTTCCCGTGGGCACACAGGCTGAGGGGAACATTTCTCAAGACACATTAACATGTGAGGGCACCTCCGGCCTTTCTCGATTTAAAACCCATAGGTTGATGGGAGAGGGAAAATCTGAGTCAGCCTGAGAAGTGGATGTTTATAGAAAATATGAGGTTTTTTTTTTTAAAGACATTTTGTGGCTTCCTAGACTTTTACAACATTGATGGGAGTTAATGTTTCGAGAAATGGTATTATGATGAAGTTGTATGCTGAATTAATTTTCCATAAATAAAACCATATATTTTTGCAGATTGCTTTCTCTGCCCTGTGGGGAGATTGTGCACCACAGGAGGATGAGCCATCCCTTGCCTCCCCTACCTGTCCTGGAGTAGGACTGCCCCAGGTTTGAATCTGGGCCATGACTCTGCTGACTGTGTGACCTTGTGTAAATGTTTTGATTGCTCTGAAGTTCACAGTCATCAAGTGGAAAAAGAGGGAGGCAAAAGCTAATGGCTTTGCAGATTTGTCCTCTGGTTTGAAATCAGAACTTGTGGGAAGGTCCCTGCTGGGTGGCTCACACACAGCTGTCGTTGTGTGGTGGTCACTTTTCATGCCACCTTTTGCTTAGGAGCCCTTCTCTGCCTCTTCTCTGCTTTACCATTTGCCACTGAAGTTCTTCTGTCTAAGGAATGCTAATAAGAGTTCTCTGGCTGCCCCTCCTGGACACCATTACCTCTGAGATTTGCAGTATGGACACTACTTGAATAGAGCAGGGATCCCCAGAAATGAATTTCTTTCCCTCTTTTCTTGTTTGTTTCTTTCTACATTATTTATTTATTTGAAAGGTAGAGTTAGTGAGAGAGATAGGGAGAGAGAGAGACAGAGAAGGAGAGACAGAGATTTTCCACCCACTGGTTTGCTTCGCAGATTGCCACAATGGCTGGAACTAGCCCAGGCTGAACCAGGAGCCAGGAGCTTCATCTGGGTATTCCAAGTAGGTGAGATCTAAGCACTTAGTGGTTCTAAGCACTTGGACCATTTTCTGCTGCTTTCCCAGGTGCGTTAACAGGGAACTGGACTGGAAGTGGAGCAGCTGGGACCTTAACTGGCATCCATGTGGGTTCCAACACTGCAGGCCTGCTGTGCCACAGTGCCAGCTCATTTCTTCATTTCTTCCTTCTTTCCTTCCTCCCTCCCTTCCTTCTTCCTTCCTTTATCTCTCTCTTTCTTTTTCAAGATTTATTTATTTATTGGAAGGGCAGAACAACAAGGGAGAGAGAAAGAGAGAAGGAGACACATATCAAGATCCATCTTCTATCTACTGGCTCACTCCCCAGCTGGTTGCACTGATTGGGGCTGGGCCAGATGGAAGCCAAGGATCAGAAATTCCATCCAAGTCTCCTTTGTGGGTGCTGCTACCCTACTGCCTTCTGAGCATTTTCAGGGAGCTGGCTCAGAAGCAGAGCAGCTGGGACTTGAACTGATGCTCTGATCCACGATGCCTCCAGTTGCCTTATCCCACTGTGCCATAAGACTAGTCCCAGGAATGAATTTCAAATGGCAGCCTTTGAGACACAACCCCAAAAGAGTACTAACAATGGTTACAATTCCTGTAAAATGTCCTGAGTGTGTGCCTTGTGTTCCCTAAAGTTCATGTTGAGAGGTCAGCCTCATAACAAGTGGTTATGTCACCAGGATTGTGCTTCATAGATGGAATGAAGTCACTACTATGGGAGTGCATTAGCTATCTCGAGAATGGGCTTGCCAGGAAGATGAGTTCTTGATCTCTCATTTGCTTTCCTGTTCTCTCTCTCCATGTGACATCTTCAGTGAGGCTAAGAGGCCTTTTGCAGAGGGGGGCCTTGGATTTTGGACTTCCTAATCTTTTGAACTGTGAGCTAAATGAATTTCTGTTCATTGTAAATCCCCCAGTATGTGGCACTGTTAGAGCAGCACAAAATGAACTAAGTGCTGAGCACTGAGCTAAAGATCTTGCCTGCGTCATCTCTTGTAATTCCTACCACAAACCCTATGAGGTAGCTGCTTTGTGATGCCTTTTTATCAGGTAGGGAAACTAAGGAGCAGAAAAATTGAGGATTGTGGCTGAAGTTGCACAGTCATTAAGTGGCAAAGCTGGAGTCAAACTCAGGTCTGACTCCCACACTTACCATCAAGTAGAGGGCTGGAAATGAAATGTATGCATCTGTTACATTATGCTGTGGTGACTTCCACAGAAAGGGAGTTTTTCTAGGAGGTTAAAGGAAGGGGAGGCCACACAGGAGGGAGAGAACCTGGAAACACCTGAAAGTAGAGACCTTTGAGCAGTGCGTGAGGCCTCCCACAGCAAAGTTGATGAGGGAAGAGTGCATTGGAGGATTCACCAAGGGCAAAGGCAAGAGGGCTGGAAAGCTGTGGTGTGCTTCAGGGATGTGGTCGTATTCTGTGTTGCAATATCACATTGGGGAGGTGCTCTCTGTCATTTGTACCCCAGGCCACTGGTGAATCTTTTCTATGAGTGGTTCTCCATCTGTGGCCAGCAGGTGTTGTGGCCCTGCAGGGACCTTTGTAGGACCTGGGGCAGTATCACAGGCAGAGCTGGCAGTGAAGACAGCATACACACAGTATTCAAGATTCAAGAAAGGTGAGGGTTAAGAGGCCCCAGAAGGAACTCTCTACTATGAATGTAGAAGGCGTCACCCATGTAGGGCGAGAGGGAACCTCTTCTCCATGTTTTTGTGGAGGAGGGAAGAAGGGAATATGTGCAGCCATGTATTCATTCATTCATTTAGACACTTAACAGGCATACCTTGAGCATGTTCATGTGCTGCACTGTGTGGCAGGCACCAAAGAACAACAGGGCGCGAAAGAGAATACTTATCCCAGAGAGCCCCTCATTCTCATGGCGAGAACGAGGGTTGGGCTTGAAAGCCAATGGATACATAAAGCAAACAGGAAAGTTAGGTGGTGGTGGCAGGTGATGTGGCAGCAGATGATATGGATGATAACAAACCCTAGAGAGACCAGGAGGGCTGGGGGAGAAGTGGAATCTCTGCATGTGGGCTGTTGTTTTAGGTCTAGATGGAGCTGGAATCAGGTTATTTCTAAACAGATAGGTCTTTATTCTGAGAATGCAGATTAGCTTCTTATAGGCAAAATGCAGGTAAGCTTGGATACCTTGCTCAGAGCAAGAAAGGAGATGGTCAGAGCCAGAAAGGGATTTCTGAGAGACGTTTCCATCAGCTCTGCACAGGATCAATGTACTCTGAGCTGCTGGGGTGAAGTTGGGGGCTGCTCCTGGGGACCAGAGCCCATCCTTGTAAAGTGAGGGTGGGAGCAATATTCCCGTAAGCAGCCCTCAGTGGCCAAGCCTGGAATGTTTACATGTGCTAGTTCTGTGGGCTGCCCTGGAGACACAGGCTTTCTTGCTACTCTTGTGGAGCTGATTGGGCTTTGTCCTAACTCCATGGAGATGGTCTGGACCCAGTTTCCCTGTTAAAAGAATTTGGGCCCAAAGGTGGCTAAGCCCACCATGCTGCTCTGTGGTAGGTGTGGTCCTGGTGCTTCAATTTAATCTGCATCAGCTGATCTCCATTTATGACATAAAGTCATCCTCTACATTCAAAGGCTCGCTGGTGGCCAAGAAAACAGATTTATGAGACAATGGCTTTGCTCTGGAAATTGAGGCCCACAAAAGGAACTAACCTGGGAACCCCTATTATGTTTAAAATTCACAAGCATTTGTAAACTTTAAAAAATGCTGTATATCAGTTTTGAATAAGGTTGGTATTTATCTATTTGAAAGACAGAGAGTGAAAGTGAGTGAGCAGGAGAGAGAGAGAGAGAGAGAGAGAGAGAGAGAGAGAGAGAGTGAGTTAGTTCTTCTATATGATGGTCAACTCCCTAAATAATGGCAGGGCTGATCCAGGCCAAAGTTAGGAGCCAGGAACTAAATCTGGGTCTCTCACGTGGAGGGGAGGAGGCTGAACACCTGCACCACCTTCTGCTGCTTTCCTGGATGCGTTAGCAGGGAGTGAGATCAGAAGTAGAACAGCCAGGACTTGAACTGGCACCCTGATTTAGGATGCTGGCATTGCAAGAAGCAAATTATTTAGCTGTACCACAATGCCTATCCAGCTTTGAGTGATTTGTGGCATTTCATCCACCCATTAATTGTCAGTCATTCAGAAGGATTAACTGGGGACCTTGTGGGTAGCAGACACAGTTCTGGGCACAGGTGTCAACAAGTGAGGGTCAGCTCCTGTCCTCATGTAGCCACAGTTGGGTGTTAGATGCAGGTGAATGAATTGGAAGACCATGGTGCTGTGAGACAGGAAGTTGAGGCTGTTCTGGGGAATACTTAAAAGTGAAAGTTAGAGGTAGCATCCTGGGGCAAGGGGTGGGCTGGAGGAAGAGTCATGCGAAGAGCAGGAGCAAGCCTGGAGCAAAGCTCGAGGGTCATGTCCAGGGGGTGTCGGCAAACAGAGAGATGCCTGGGCTGCCCTAGCAGAGTCCTACAAACTGGGCATCTTATAAAACAGATTGATTTTTCTTGTGATTCTGGAGGCTGCAGGTCCAAGATCAGGGTGTTGGCAGGGTTGATTTCTCCTGGGCCTCTCCTTGGTTGGTGGATGGTGATCTTCCCATGCTCCCCTCCTCCGACAGTCTCTGGGTCCCGATCTCCCTTTCTTACAAGGGCACCTGTCAGACTTGATTAGAGCCTACCTTAAGGATCATTTGAACTCCATTGCTTCTTTCAAGGCCATGTCACCAAATAAGGGTACTGATAGTTGGGGCTCAAACATAAGCATTTTACAGTGAACACAACTCAGCTCAAAACAGATGAATCATGGCTTGATCAAGCATGGCCCTGGAATGGCGTGATGTGTGGCCTTTTCCTGGAAGACAAAGTAAAGTCACTGAAGAGTCTCACACAGCGAGGCAGTGCTTAGGTTTGCATTGCACAGAGTTCTCAGAGCAGCCAGAGCCAAGGTTTGCAGAGGGGCAGAAAGATAGGTTCTGAGAGAGCCATGGCACAGGGAGAGACAGGGGATTTGAAGCAGCAGTACTTGGGATGTGTCACCTATGGGGGCAGAGCAAGGGTGTCAAGGTGAACTGGATTTCTATTTTGGGTCACTGGGTGCACCATGGACCTCTTTATGGAGAGGCCTGGTCTGAGGGAGGAGAAGGAGCTGAGCCATTGTGAGGATGGGGATGCTTGTGAGTCTGAGGGGCTTGTGGGTCATCTGAATGGGAGCAATTTTCAGCTTTGGGAAGAAATGTGATTGGACATATATACTTGGGACTCATTTGTTATAGATGGTAGTTGGAGCCCTGGGAACGGATTGGGGGCTTGTGATAAATCTGTTCACAGGCAAGGCAGCCACTCTTCTTGTTAATGCTGGAGACGTGTGCCGAATGCTGGATGCCCCTGCTCAGATGGAAGCTCAGTTAATTTCTAAGCCTGTATTCGTCTGTCTGAGGAGCTACTGGGGACCTGGGGGAAAAACACCTTTGGGTCTCCTGGTGTTTGCTGCTTTCCTGAGATCTGAGGGCGTTTTCATCAGTTTTTGATATTTAGTGAGTCAGTGGATGCCCTCCCTGTTGAGTCAGCCAAGGCACCCCTCCTGGGAGGGACAGCCAAGGAGGCTTTTGGGCAGTTCAGCCACCTGCCTTGCTTAGCAGAGGGCTGAGGAGGAAGAGTGGTGTGACTTCCAGACCAGTGAGCTGCAGTGACCTGTCTGCAGGGGAGTGAGTAATGACGCCAAGAGATGAAAGTCTTTCCTGGGCTCGAGGTGCGTGACATGTAATTTTGGGCACAAGAACAGATTTGTCTTTGCAAGATATCTTTCTTGGTCTACTTTCACAATAACGATGGCTGACAGTTATAGAATCCTCACTAGCTTCCAGACAATGTGCTGAGCATTTTACTGCTTTGTCTTAATTCACACTCACAGGCAGGTACTGGAGTTATTCCCATTGTACTGAAAAAGACACCAAGGCATGAGACACCAAGGAAGAAGCTTGCCCGGGGTCATGAAGTTTAAAAGTGGAGGGACTGGCATGTGGACCCCAGCAGTGTGATGACAAAGCTCCATGCCACAGGCTTCCACCAAATATGTTTGCTCATAGAGTCAGCCTCACAGTCCACACCTGGAGTTCCTTCCCAGGTCCTCCATTGGTTGTGGCATGATCAGAGCAAGTTTCTTAGCTCCTGTATCTCAGTTGCACTCTTCTTTAAGCTGGGATAACAGTGCCTAGTAGAACAGCATTTTTGGGTGAATTTAATGATGATGATCCTCAATGACCAGGAAACACTTGGCTCATGCTTGCAACACAGCAACCACCTGACATGGGTGGTGTTCCTTAAAGATGGTCACCTTCATATATGTCCCATGCCATGGGTTCTTCTCACTGTGTGATGCTGACACTCCTTCATGTGGTGTTAGGTTTCCTCCTCTTGAGCTGGGATACAACTCTGCAGTTGCCTTGGCCCATAAAATGTGAGAAAAGTAATATAACTTGACTTCTGAGCCTGGGTGATAAAAGCCTGGTGCTCTCATTCTGTCTCAGGACATGAGCCAGGGGAGCCACAACTGACACATGACAAGTCTGATTACCCTGGAGTCACCATACTGGAGAAAATGCTTGGGGACACCCCCACTGAGACATCTGAAGAGCCCCAGGTGTTCCAGCCGCAGATCTGTTGAGTCTTCCTATCCCAGGCAATGAACAGAGAGAGAGAGAGAGAGAGAGAGAGAGAGGGTTTCAGTTCCACCTTTGAGCTACCCTAGATGATGCCAGCTAGAGCAGAGAAGAGCTGTTCCTCCTGAGCTGAGTCCTACCCAAACTGAAGATCTGTGAATAAAAACATATGTATTGTATTAAGCCTCTATGTTTGGAGTGGTTTGTTTTAGCAGCAATAGGACAAATTTAGGTGTCACTGAGAAGTAACAAAGTTCAAGGTCATATACTTGGTTAGGGGAACAGCAAAAGACGTATACTCTCCCTGAGTTCAAAGCCTAATTCTTCAACTTGGTAGCTGTGGGACTTTTGTCAAGCTACTTAACCTCTCTGTTCCGCAATTTTCTAATCTGTGATAGGGATAAATACTTTAGTGGATTGTGGTAAGGATTCAGATATTTCATTCCTGGTGGGAAGGGGAAAGCTAGTTTATTATCTGTGTTAAGGTTTCCATTCAGGGGACCAGTGCTGTGGCTCAGTGGGTTAAAGCCGCCCCCTGCAGTTATGGCATCCCATATGGGCGCCAGTTCGAGTTCTGGCTGCTCCACTTCCCATCCAGCTCTCTGCTATGGCCTGGGAAAGTAGTAGAAGATGGCCCAAATCCTTGGGCCCCTGACCCACGTGGGAGACCCAGAAGAAGTTCTTGGCTCCCGGCTTCGGATCAGCTCAGCTCTGGCCATTGTGGTCATTTGGGGAGTGAATCAGTGGATGGAAGACCTCTCTGTCTCTGTCTCTGTCTCTGTCTCTCTGTCTCTGTCTCTCTCTCTGGCTCTACCTCACTCTGTAACCCTGTCTTTCAAAGAAATAAAATAAAAAAAGGATTTCCATTCAGGTCTTCTGATCCCAGATTCCACACTGGTCAATCCAAGTCCAGGAAATTCCACCAATCTCCAAAAAAGGAGGCCAGACAGCAGGATCCCAGCTATTCCCATCCTTCCTCATAGGGCATGATTTTGAGTCTATCTTGGCCACCCTTCTCTGATCCCTGTGTCTTGATTTGTGATGCTCTGAACTGAAGGCAGCACCACAACTCCTCTTTCGTTAGTGCGGCCCAAGATTACATCGTTTCTTCTGGCAAGCGCCTTGCACTGTTGACTCATCCTGTGCTGGCAGTTAGAGTCCTAAGTGTTTTTATCACATGTGCTAGAATCAAGCTGCATTCCTTTCCATCTAAGATTGATGCCATTAGAGATTTTGAAAATCAGACTGCAGAATTGTCCAGCTTGTTCCATCTTGCTCTGGGTAGTCTGCCTAGGAAAGAGGCCCTGGACTCCTGGAGATACCCTGTTTTCTTCTATGTGCCCTCCCTTCCAGCTTGGATTTTGAGTGAATCACTGGTGCTTGCAACAACAACAGAAACACATAAGCCATTGACTGATTCCTGTGCTGTGTATGCGGACAAGGAAGGAGCTGTGGCAGGGATGCCACCATCACTGAAGGGAAAACAAATGCCAGGAGCCTGTGCCACATGCCATGGAAAATCCGATGGCATATATTGCAGCTAATCGTGAGTCTTTTCTGCTGAGTCTGAGTGTGGCCTCAGCTTTGCTCAGCTGCCATCTGAAGAGAATAGAGCTGAGGACAAGGACTGTTTTCCAAGGGAACACTGGCATCACTATTCAGGCTTTTAGCAGATAGGTCGTTCCAATGGCTCCCAACACTATAAATGTACAAGGCTGTGATTTAAATGGGTCTCCCCTATTTTCCATACTTGGAGACTTAATCATCCAGTTCATATGGTAAGTGTGTTTGGAGGTGAGACCTTTAGGAGGCAATTGGGTCTTTGGATTCTGCCTTTATGCATGGATTAACCTGCGGATGGACAGAAAGATTATTGATGGAGTGGCTGTGTTACAAAAGCAAGTGTTCTCTGGCGTGCTTGCCCTGTCTTGCTGTGTGATGCCCTCTGTCATGCTAGGATGCACCAAGAAGGCCCTCAGCAGAAGCTGAGCAGGTGTTGGAGTTATGACCTTGGATTTCAGAGCCTCCAAAACTATGAACTAACAAACCTCCTTTCTTTACAAATTATCCAATCTGTGATATTCAGTTACAGGCAACAGGATTGGATTAAACCATACTGCCAACTGCCTGGCACTTTCCAGGTTAGTGTACAGGATAAAACAGGTTTTCTTCATGTCTCATATCTGGTTGAACTACAAATTCTCTATGTGCCTGCATCTCTTGGTCCTCCTAATCTAAAAATTCTATGCATGGTGCTTGCTCGGGGGGTGGTTTATGAGTGGTCCAGG
Organism: Sylvilagus floridanus; assembly: GCA_949820135.1. Taxonomy (NCBI): domain Eukaryota; kingdom Metazoa; phylum Chordata; class Mammalia; order Lagomorpha; family Leporidae; genus Sylvilagus; species Sylvilagus floridanus. Next base: position 44,079,974 of record OX463241.1, read on the forward strand.
AACCCCAACAGAAGGGGCCTGATGGATATCAGTCCTGTAGTCAGTACTGAGGTACCAGCTGCCGTGAGTCAGGGTTTCCGCAGGTGCCCCAGTTCAGCAGAGTCATTGCAGAGTCGTCCTGGGCCCTGTCTGTGGTGCTTCTCTTAACGACTCTTGGGCGACATTGAAGGACAGCATGGACTCAAGCAGAGGCTGTGCTACCTCTGGATACTTCCACCTTGGTCTTGAGTCTCCAAATTATGTTTTCATTGATCTCCCTCCTCTTCTTACCTTCCTCCCCAGCCCAGGGGTGCCCTTGTATTCTGAGAATGGGAGGCCTCAGCTTTACTCCACTTGTACTCTATCCAGTACATTGTGGGTGCTCAAGTCCTTCTCATTTGCCTATGCGTAAACTTTTGAAGTTCAAAGTGAGTCATTTACCTTTCTTTTGTGTGTATGCGTCTGCTTGGCTTTCTTTTTTGTCATCTTTTCCTTAAGGGAATAACTGTAGGCTACTGGGCTGAACACTGAAGGGGAGAGGCCCAAGGGTATCAGGAAATCCCAGAATCAAAAAGCACGCTGCTTAATTTTATAGAAATGCTGTTCCTCTACACAAGTCAAAGAAACTTGTTCAAGCAAGCCTAAGAAATTAGGAGAGTTGATTATAGGAATATGGCTGAGAGAAATCAAGGGTACAAAGAGCTGATTGGGTGTCCATGTTGTGGTATAGTAGGTTAAGCTACAGCTTGCAATCTCTCACCCCCTCATCCCCCAGCATATCCCATATCACAATGTTAGTTCAAATCCCTACTATTCCACTTCTGTTCCAGCTTCCTGTTAATGCACACTTTGGGAAGGAAGCACATGATGGCCCAGTTATTTGGGTCACTGCCACTCCACTAATGGAGTTCTAGGCTCCTGGCTTCAGCCTGCTCGAGTCCTAGCTGTTGTGGGCATTTGGGGAGTGAAGCAATAGAATATCTCTCTCTGTCTCTCAAGAAAGTGAAAATACATTTAAAACAATGTTTAAAGAGCTGATTTGATTCAAAGTGAAGCTGTAGGAGGAGGCTAGAGTGCTACCCTTTCACCATTTCTCATTAATTTGGATTTCCAGTCTCTCCTCTGCCTGTCTCTGAGCATATCCCTCATTGTCCTTCTCTGGTCTGGCTTTTCCTGCTTTAGTGGATGTAGACATATGGAGACCAAACCAAGCCTGTGGGCCAAATAGTGCCTCTGGACCATTAGAGTAGCTGCTCCTTTGCAGAAAGATTTTAACTACAATATGCCAGGGGACTTTATTAAAACACACACAAGTCAGAGAGGATCACAGGTGTTCAACAGTTCACTGATCATTTGTATGCTGTGACTGCAGGGATGCCCTAGAACTTGGCCTCACCTCCTCAGAAGTGATCAGCAGGAAAGAAGTAACATTTTTGAGTCTCAATCCCCAAAAGCAACAAACTCATTGGATTTGCATAACCTGGGTATCTGTCTGCCTGTAGTTTAACTGGCTGTTGGCAGGGGGCCAGATGTGTTGGTATAAATGTATCTCAGAGGAGTGACTGTGTCAGTTGGGTATATAATGCTCATATGAAGGGGTTTATCACATTGGAATAATGAATTGATAAAGGACAAAAATTCTTCAGCAGGACCAACCTGGTAGCTCTTTCGGAATGGACAGATCTATGGATCACCTAGTTTATTGTTATCTGAAGTTTGTTTAAGATTGTAGGTGTCAGCTTATATGTCCCTTCCTTAGTAAACATTACTTGACCTCTGGTAGGAAATATGATTCATACAAGCAAGGTAACAGAGGGCTTTTCCAAAGGTGTAGGTGGAGTTACAGGAATCCAACAAGGAAAATCAGTGCATGATGGAGCTAACGAGAGCTGGGAGCCATTATCTCTGTTGGGCTTGAACAGATGGGGGGTGGTTTACACAGACCAGGGGAAAGCAGTGTAGTTGTAGGAATTTTAAGAGAGGGTACCTGGTAGAACCCATGGTATTAGGAACAGGGAGGCAGCAAACCCATAGTTACCTACTAGGGTGGGAGCTGGGCAAATACATACTTTGATGTTGTTCTCCTCCTCCTTTCCATTCTCCTGCCATTGCCGTGACTGACAGAACCTAACTAGAAGCCAGAGGAGACAAAATCTTATTTTATGTCCACAAATGTTAGCCTCCTGGGACATGCAACAAATGGTGGGAGTAAGTAGAATGTGCATCTGAAAGTGGCAAATGGAAGATACCCAGCACATCCCAGAATATGTTCCAGGCTTTCCCAGATCACTGCACTGCACTGTCTGTTGCAAAGCTCACTCTTTTGTACTGGAAGAGTTTGCATATAGCACATGAGCCACTCATGGTAAGAGCTCCATCTAATTTGTCCATTGCTTTATTACTAGTGCCTTGTTGGCAATAGCATGTAATACAGTTTGAGACATGAATGGCTGTATATGTCTGTTGTCCCCATATGGGTGATCTTTGGAAACTCTTTGAGAATAGTGAATCTCTCTGTGTCCTACGTGGACACAAAAGAGACTGTTGAAAGAAAACTCAAGTGGATGGATGAATCTTGAGGGTGGGACACTTTGAAAATACTTGACTGTCCATCTCATGGTGTCAAGTTTATATCAAAGTTCAACCTCAGATTCATTAAATTTAATAAGGCCTGTCCTTCCTCAGGGTCATGGCCATATATCTATCATGTTCTCCTGCTTTGGATCCACAGCTCCTTGATCTGGCAGCATCAACTCCATTTCCTTGCAAGCAGCTAGACATTGCCAGCGTAGGTCCCCAATCCAATCCTACTCAAGGAATGAGCTATGACTAAGGTTGGGACAGTCACTCTCCCTGGAAAGTTGCCTCGCTAAGCCATGAGTCATGAGAAATGTGCCTGTCTTCTCCCTCTACAGTATTTGTTTACTTTTTTTTTTTTTTGCAAAAGCTGAGCAGAGGTAGCACTTGTTGCATGCATTCAAAGAACAGAGACATGAAGAGGAGCATTCTAGATTTATCAGGTGAATGGGAATGGGGTCCATCAATGCCATGATTGAGACCATGGGCTTTGTGACTATACTGCTTGGGTTTGAATCCCACCTCTGCCATTTCTTGGGTGTGTGATCTTCAGCAAGTTACTTGTCCTCTTGGTGCCTCAGTTTTCCAAATTTCCAAATGGGAAGGTTGGATGAATTAAAGCCTTGCAAGCTCTTTAAAATAATTGCTGGCACATGGTGTGCGCTCAGACAGTATCACTGGGGTCTTGACCATCTGTGCAACTTGAAAAGAAAAGAATACCTGGAATCATTCTTCCTTAAACAAAGAAGAAAAAATTATGAATCATAGAATGAATGGGAATGAATTCAAAGATTTTTGCAGGCTTCCTTGTGTCTATTGCTCACCAGCTCTGAGGTGTGATAGGTGTCTAGAAAAATGAATCTAGAGCTATTTCTAAAGGAAGCATTTGAAAATGAGCTAGTGCTTTTTAATTTTTCAAGAAAATCCAAGAGCTAATAGCTGTATCTGGTGTTCTGTCTTCCTTTTCTGGGAAAGTTCATGAGTTCTTGGCCCCAAATAAGCTTAGTTCTCTGTGATTTCCCACAAGGAAATTAAATTTTCAGGTCCTGCACAAAAGTTTTGTTATCACTAATGTAATCATTGGTGTTGTCACTGGAAATCTGTAGGAGCCAAATGGAGGATGGTACTTGAAGTAAAGAAAAATATTCCTTCTCAGCCTCCCTCTCAGAATATCATGTGCTTACACATGTGTACATCATGTAGATAATGTGTACATGATGTCGCACATATCCTCAAAGCACATGCATGCACACCACACATATACAAAAGGATGCTTTCCCAGTCGCAGCTGTTACCCAGGTGACTTATTAACCCAACCCATTTAGCCTTTTGGGGTGCCAGGCAGTAGGGAGAGGGGATAATGGGGTACTACCAACAGGGTTATGTCCTGTTCTTACCTCCAGGAGATTCTGAAACAATGTATTGGGGGAGAGAGTCACCTGCCAAGATCTGATAAAAGGTAGGCTACTTGGAGTAGGCATTTAGTACAGCCTTGAGAAGCTACTTGGAATGCCTGCATCTCATATCAGAGTGCCTAGAGTTCTGACTCCATCTCTAATTCCAGCTTCTTCATAATGTGCACCCCAGGAGGGAGTGAGTGATGACAAAAGTAGTTGAGTGCTTGATAACCACATGGGAGACCCAGTTGAGTTTTCAGTTCCTGGCATTGTCCTGGCTCAGCCTGGGGTTGTTGCAAGAATTACCTTTCTCTCTCTTCCACTCTCTTCACTCTGTGTGTGTGTGCACATGCTTTTCAAAAAAGTGAACAAATAAATATTTTTAAGAGGTAGCCTTTGAAAAGGGCTCTATGAGAGACTAGAAAAGTTGCTAAAATTTGCTTAATATCTTTAATTTATTTTTCAGTGTGATTTAGGAGTAGTTTCACAGATTCTCAGTTTAGTTTTCGAGTCAACCAGCCTTTTTCTGCATTGGCCTGGGTTTGAATATTAAGTGTGCTACTTATGAATTGTGACACTTTGTAAGCCTTGGCTTCCTGGTCTGTAAACAAGTATTATTGATATCAGCTGCCTATATGTAGTCTGTGCTGAAACTAACAGAGGTCAAATGGCGGAGGGTTAGCCAACTAGGATCTTATGTTTCTCATGGTACACAGTTTAGAGGAGGGCCATACAAGCTTGCTGCCATTCATGTGAGGGACTCATCAAGGATCCAGGATACTTTTGCCCTGCTACCCTGGTGCCCAGGGCCCAAAGATGGCTGCTTCGGCTTCAGGCAAGACAAAGGGGAAGGGACCACCTGGAAAGAGGCTGAAAAGTGCATCTTTCCTTCTATGAAGGGATTTCTTTAAGGCCCCACTTAGTGCCTGCCTCTCCCACTTCATTGGTTATAGCCATTCCAAGATGTCCCAATCCTGCTTGCAAAGGAGACTAAGAAGGTATTTTAACTGAATATTTGTGGCCTCAAACAAAACTGAGATTTCTTTTCCTTTTTTAAAATATTTATTTTATTTATTTGAGAGAGTTACAGAAATAGGGAGGGAGGGAGAGAGAGCGAGCAAGAGAGAGAGAGAGAGGTCTTGTATCCACTGGTTCACTCCCTGAATGGTTGCAATTGCTGGAGCTAAGCTGATCCAAAGTCAGGAGCCAGGAGCTTCTTCTAAGTTTCCCACACCGGTGCAGGGGCCTAAGGACTTGAGCTGTCTTTTACTGCTTTCCTAGGTCATTAGCAGGGAGCTGGATTAGAGGTGGAGCAGCAGGACTCGAACTGGCACCCATTTGGGATGCCAGCATTGCAGGCCGGGGCTTTAACTTGCTGTGCCACAATGTCGGCCCCTAAAATTGAGATCTTATAAGGCAGGAAGAAAAGGATATTCCAGAACTATCTGCCACCCACCCTATTTTTTTTTTTAAAGATTTATTTTATTTAATTGAAAGAGTTACAGAGAGAGGTAGAGACAGAGACAGAAGTCTTCCATCAGCTGGTTCACTCCCCAGATGGCTGCAATGGCCATCTTCTGCTGCTTTCCCAGGCCATAGCAGAGAGCTGTACCAGAAGAGGAGCAGTTGGGACTAGAACCGGTGCCCATATGGGATGCCGGCACCTCAGGCCAGGGCTTTAATCTGCTGCACCACAGCACTGGCCCTTGCCACCCTATGTTATTGAGAAGATTCTCCTGGATAATTCATGTGAAACCCTTGGCCTAAAGCCTGGCATACAATAACTATTACTGTTAGCTGAGTCTCTCCCCACATCTTCTCAGAGGACTCTCAGTGAGGTGCTAAATGGAAACACAGTCCCCTCTGTGTTATGGGAATCCCCCTGCTACTAGCCATCTCCTGTCCAAGTCTAATTCATGCATCACAATGCAGAAAATCTCATCTTCCCAGAAAGTCCTCCTTCACCTCTATTGTCTTCAAAGGTTACACCCACAATTTTGAAAACCTGTAGCATGAAGTGACTATTAATCAATTATAACCTAGTATGATTAAATCTACATCTCTGTATTTATTTCTTCTCCCAAAGAGGCTACAACTTTCTTGAAGGCAAGAATTATGTTTTATTTCTTTATCTCTACCTCATGCCTCTGCTTCTTGGTCCTTAAATACATTAGACGCCCACAAAGAATAGATTATATGGCATTGTGAAACAGCCAGCTCTTAAATTGTTAGTAGGGCTGAGATGAGTTATAACAAGGATTTATTTTCTCACATGCAATAATGAATCATGTTCTTTTGATCATTTGCTGTTCTATCTACAGTGGTTTTCCAAGCTAAGATAGCCGAGCTGTCATCTAGTAAATGCTCACCACAGTGACACCCAGAGCAAGGGGGAAGAGAACATGACATTCAGAGAGCAGGCATTTGACACTGTGGTTATGATGCCATATGGAACCCACACATCCCATATCTGCATGCCAGGGTTTGAGTCCCTGCTCTGCTCCCAATTTCAGCTTCCTGCTAATGTGTACAACAGGAGGCTCATCCCTGCTACCCACATGGGACATCCTGCTTGAGTTTCCAGCTCCTTACTTTGGCTTGGCCCAGCCCCAGCTATTGCAGGCATTTTGGGGGAATGAACCATCAGATGGGAGATTTCTATGTCTCTCCATATTTCTAACTTTCAATAAATAATGATTTTTTTTAAAAAGTGAAGTTTAGAATACCTATTTATGATCATCCACTAACCAGTGCCCGCTGTGTGCTAGGCAGTTTCAAGCATGGTCCTGGTGCTGCAGTGCACCTTTCCACCACTTCCTTCCAGTAAGAGATGACACGAGCTCCTCTGCTCATTGGTGTCACTTTTTTAGATTTTGACTCTGGGGGGACTTCTCTGGGCTCATAAATTTCAAAACCATTACTGAAACCCAACTCAGCCACTTGTTTCCAAGGGCAACCTTGTCAAAAATTTACAAAAGAAGAACATGAAGCAGGCCTCTAGTGGATAAGAAATCCCCATTCTTACTCATCCCTTTCCTAGTCAGTTTATGTCCTGGTCCCTTTGGGGTCCCTCCAGTCAACCGCCAGCATCCTTTTCCCAACAATCCAGTAGAAAGGAAAGGGTTTGTCTTCAGGCAAAGTGGATTTCATTCCTCAAAATGAACGAATTCTGAGAATAATTTCCAAGCTCCTGTTTTATGGAAGGTAGTTCATTGTCATGAGCGACAAGAACACTGCTATATTAACCAATCCATCAAGTAACTGATTAAATGTTTGATTTAAGAGACAGTTTTAGCTGATGGGGTTACTTGTATCTTCATAAGACTGATGGAGTGCCTTCTGTGTGCCAGGCACTGTGCTTATTGCTTTACATATGTTTTCTCCGTGGACCCTCTGAGGATTGCCATCATCAATCAGAGACAGTCAAAGTAGAGTAATTATCCTTGACCTTACCCCTACCTTCTATGTTATGTTGAACTCATGAAGGAGTGGGAAGAGCTGGAAATCTCAAAACAGAATCTGAAATTCTGGGAAGGGACCACTTGTCTGTTGGGATGCTCTAACCCATGTGGGTGGCTTCAGTAGAGCAGAAGTGGCAGCATGTATAGGTGGAGGATGCCTGAAACATCTTCCCCATACCTGGGTATGGAGAGGTCTGAAAATTCCCTGTGCTCCTTGATAATGAATAGAAAGGTAATCTGAGCAGGTGCCCATCATGGGGTCACTGGGAAATGGTTTGAGGGGACATCATAGCAGAGTGTCTAGGATGAATGGGCCAAGGTAGGGGTTCAGTGTAAGGACAGAGCAGGTCTCAGGATCAGCAGTGTCAGGTAGAGGCTGTGATAGGGAGGAAAACTTAAAACTGACTGCCAGTGTTACATCAGCTGTGGATACTTCAGAAGTGAACGAACATGGGGAGGGGCCAGTGCCCATGCCTGGAGAAATTATGGCCTCAGTAAAGGCCAGCTACGACATTGGGTTGTACCTGAGCCAGCCATGGCATTGGACAGTACAGCATTGGGTGGTACCTGAAGCAGCCATGAAATTTAGTGATACCTGGATCAGCCACAGCCTTGGGTGGTGCCTGGAGCAGCCACAACATTGGATGATGCCTGAACCAGCCAGGATGATAGTTCTTACCTGGAACAGATGACCTTCCCATGAAGATCAGGATGGTAGACAATGCCTTGTGGGAACTTATTTCCTTCTTGTGAAAACAAGAGCAAGAAACTTTAAATTCAATTGAAAAACCCCAAAGAGATGAGCTTGAATCAGAGAAGTAGTGATGTGATCTTGAACAATTAAGGTGTTTTTTTTCCCACTCACAGAAACAGTGACTCCCAGATTAGTGACTGTGAATTTTATATTTACAACAAGAGTTAAGTAAAAACATTCTTAAATGTTTTCCTCTTTGCTTCTTTCTCAGAGAGCTGCCTGGTAATCTGCACTGCCTACCAAGGCCAGGGGAGATATGTATAATGGCTGAGGCACCATTCTTAGACTCCATGATTGCCCTGAGGGAGCATGAATTCATATTCATCTTTTAATTGGTAGAGAAGGGGCTGTCATTGTGAGGTAGAGGGTAAAAGCAGCCACTTGTGACGCCAGCATCTCATATGGGCATTGGTTTGTTTCCCAACAGCTCCACTTCCCATACAGTCCCTGCTAATGGCCTGGAAAAAGTAATGGAAGATGGCCCAAGTGTTTGGGCCCTGCTGCTCATGTGGGAGGTCCAGATGAAGCTTCTGGCCCCTGGTTTCTGCCTTACCCAGGCCTAGCCATTGTGGCTATCTGGGGAGTGAATCAACAAATGGATGATCTCTCTCTCTCTCTGTCTCTCCCTCCCTCTCTGTAACTCTTTCAAATAAATAAATAAATCTTTAAAAAACATCTGTGGAGAAGCCAGATGATTACTCATCTTCTCACCACTGAGGATGTAGTCTTGATGCTCTTGACCAAAGTCCCTCCAGGTTCTGGTTTCTTCTAGGTGCAGTCAGGGCAGTCCTGTGGGGGAGTGCCCCTCCTGCAAGGAAGCATAGTTCTGGAAAGACAGATAATGGCTGCTAGGACAAAGGGTCCTTCCTATTAGTGGTTCCATTTTTATCCAGACCCAGGCTGCAGTTTGAAAGTTCAACACACTTCTCAAATACCCACTTGCAGATTTACAATATACAATGCCTCCCTCCCTAGTAGGCTGAGAGTGACTATGTCCAGAGGCCCTTTCATCTTCCAAATGTAGACAAAAGAAGGAATTATGGGAAAAATGAACCAGAAGCAAAAACCTTCCTCTAGCAAAACTAAGGAGACAGTAGAAAGACCAATGACTGTCGCAGGTTAGCAGGGAGAGAGGGTGGATGAGTGGAGCCTAGGACTTGAAGGACAGTGAAACTACTCTCTGTGATACAGTAGTGGTGCATATGTCATTATACATTCGTCTAAACCCAGGGATGTAATCAAGAGTGAACACTCATGCATACTATAGCTTTGGGTGTTAGTGATGTGTCAGTGTGGGGTCATCCACATTAACAAATGTGCCACTCCTGTGGGGGATGTGGGTAGTAGGGGAGGCTGTGCATATGTTGGGGTGGGCAGTATATGGCAAGTCTTGATACTTTGCTCTCAGTTTTGATGTACACCAAAAAAGCTCTAAAGCAGCAAGCCTTTAAACAACAACCATAAAAACCTATTCTGTAGAGAGCAGTGGAGGGTGGCTTCACCCTTCCTTTCCTTAGTTATAACAAATTCCTCCTAATTTCTTTCATATCAAAATAGGTTGCTGGGGAAATAAAAGTGGAGCCACCTCTTCAGCGTGGGTTCCACTTAAGGAAACTCAATACACTGAGTTGCAGACCAGATCAATTAAGAGATTACTGGCTTTACAAGCAACTGTATTGTTTCTACACAGGATTCCTTTAAGCAGTGGTTCCCTAGGACATTTAAGAATTTGCTTATAGATAATATATATTTGAGGGAAGGTAGAGGGAGTCAGAAAACCAGAGTTGGGAGCTATACTCTGCTATAGATCTGGGAGAAGTGAAGGAAAAAAAAAAGTAACTCTGCAATCATGTCAACTAACAGAAAAATGAGGCAGACTTCCAAAAGCCAATTTATATAAATTTAATGCAGCATTATGAATTATCAGTGTTTGTAAAGACCCAGCATTTACTGGATGGACTGGATGGCTTATTTACATGAATCCCTCAGAACAGCCATGAGGGAAACATAATACTTTCTTCATTTTATAAATGGGTAAACTGAGGCACAGTGTAGGAAAAACTTGTCAATGTCACAGGTGATTCAGGTTCACAATATGTCATAAGTTGACAGGTCAGAAATCCCATCTCTCTCTCTCTTTCTCACTCTGAAGCAGAAGGAATTAATCAGCATTCACTCCACTATTTGAAAAATGTTCTCTAAAAAAGAACTATTTTTGGATAGAATTAAAGAGTAAACATGAGTCTCACTGTTGGTTTATTTTCAATGAATGCACACACTTCAGCAATGATAATTCATCCAGAATGTGAGCTGGAACTCATAAGAAGTCACTGGGCTTGGGGAGAAGATAAAACCACAATTAAAGACATCTGAGTCCTTTAGGACAATTTATTATCTTGAATTTTATTTTTAATAGGAGACACTAATTCATACAAGAAGTCTCTGGGGAAAGAAAATGATGCCCTATAATTGCTGTAGGGCTCTGGAGTTTCCAGGCATGCACTTGCTCCCGGCTGGGCTAGGTACCAGGTCTGCATGGAAGTGCCAGGCCCAGGAACTCTTTGAAACCATAATCAGCCTGACTTTATGAGAGAATGATTTCTTGCTACAAAACAGAACACAGTTTCAAGTTCTTTATGACTTGACCATTTTCCCCCCTCAATTATCTCTCTCTTCATGCCAAGAAGAGGGTGAATACTTGAGCAGGTTCAAGGATCAGGTTCAAAGTATTAAAATAGGTAGCAGAGTGGTGGAGAGGGGAGAGTGATTATTCTGAGAGCCAAATTCTCTTTGTTAGCCAAGTATATAAAATTATCCACAGTGGGCCTTGGGTTGTTTGTAAAATGAGGTTGGATGACACAGACTCCAAGATGCTTTTCAAATCTTGTAATAGAGTTAGAAAGGCAGAGTGGGAAAAGACATCCTGAGTTCAAGTCCATGTGGATATTGGAATTATACTCAAAATAGCAGTAAAGGAGTGTTGAGTATTATTAAGTGCCATGTGCCATTGCTGAATATTTTACATATTGGAACAGTCTGATTAAGTAGACACTATCACAATCCTCATTGCATAGCTGAGGCAACTGAAGGACAGAGGAACTAAGTGAATTACCCAAGGACACATGGAATGTCTTAGATCCAGGCAGTCTGATTTTAGAATCTGCATTCCCAACAAATCTTTATCTCTAAGGTGGAATAATTACACACCTACTTCATAAGGTAATGATGAAATGACACTGTGGGCCGGCACCACGGCTCACTTGGCTAATCCTCCTCCTGTCCTGGTTGGGGCATCGGATTCTGTCCCGGTTGCTCCTCTTCCAGTCCAATTCTCTGCTGTGGCCCGGGAAGGCAGTGGAGGATGGCCCAAGTGCTTGGGCCCTGCACCTACATGGGAGACCAGGAGGAAGCACCTGGCTCCTGGCTTTGGATCAGCACAGCGCGCTGGCCACAGCGTGCTGTCCATAGCGGCCATTTGGGGGGGGTGAACCAATGGAAAAGGAAGACCTTTCTCTGTCTCCCCCCCCCCCAACTAGGCCTGTAAAAAAAAAAAAATGACATTGAGAATCAAAGTGCTTAGCTTGGATAGTTCCTGGCCCATAGTAATAGCTTGTTAAGTAAATTACATTTGTTTGGCTTGGAGAAACTAATGAGAATAGAAGACTTAATTACTGCCTTCATATATGTGAAGGATTTTTAATGATTCACTTATGTTTGATGAATATTGAACCTCTGCAAAGCCAGGCTAAATGCTTTGTACTATTGTTAAGTCTGTATCATCCAGGAAGAGAATTTAATTTAAACAGGAGAAATTTAATTATACATAAAAATAACTTGATCTTCATATTCAGTATAAAATTTCAGAAAAAAATTGCAATTAGTTGTGAAGTTTTTATGCATGCTGTTTACATAGAGAATCATTAGTTAAAGAGATGCTATGTACCATTGTTTAATTTGTATACTGTACAAACTATGGCCTGCCATTTATACCATAGTCTGTGTGAGTGGTATTTTCTTGAATTGTGTAATCCATTACCTGCATGGCCCTTTATGCCTGTCTTGAATATTTTCCCTAAAGTGTTTAGGTTGAATCTAGTCCTGCTGTGGTTTAGCAATACGTGACTCTGAGTAAAAGCTGAGAGTTAAGATGATTTTCTAGAAAGGGTAAATATACATAACACAACTCACCATTCATGATTCCAAGTCAATCACTGATAATAGAACAAAATTTCAGAATCCTTTTCACCATACCATTCCAGGTAGTTGGCTACCAACACATCAAATCTGCCACTTTATCTAAAACACAAAAGCTGTTTAATTTAGTGATTAGTACTCTACTCTGGAGTTAGAATGATTGGGTTCAAACTCATGATCTGCCACTTATACTAGTGACTATGGCTACTAATAACAGTAAACAAACCAAAGTATTTTAACAATAAGAAAAAGCTATTAAAAAACTCCTGAGATATGTGTGCACATGTGTATACACAGACACACATTTTATATTTTTAGCATCTATGGTATTGGATGTGTGTTGCAATTGCTGTTGCTAGGCATTGCCAGTCATTGTGTACTAAACTTGCAGAATAGTGAGAGTGTCTCACGAACAAACCTCAGAGGTTACAGAGGGATACTGTCTTAAGAACCACTGTATCACCAATGGTGTTGGCACAGAGAACAATTGTATGTGGGAAAACTTAGACACTAATGACTGAGTGGACAAGTGATTTCAAATAAATTTAATGTAAAGCAGATTTAGGTATACCATGACAAATTTATACATACACGTTCACACAGATGATACTTCAAAAAGTTTGTAGAAAATTCTTATTATGAAAAAGCTACATGTACTTCAAAGGTTTTTTCACCAAATTAGACTTATCTTTCATTTTTGCTACTACCTTTTGATTATTCTATGTATCTAAGTGTATAAGAATGATATGTGGTACAAATAAATCTAGGCATAAGTAAATCTAAATGCATTCTTTTATTAAGTATAATATACAAATTCTGAGTGATAAGAGACAATAGTGTCATAGTTGGCATGGCAGCATTCTTTCCTTTCTCAGTTGGACATAATGTAATGGTGTTTCTCACAACTAATGGCATCTTAGATTAGACGAAATGCAGCATATCATATTACAAGAAGACCGGACAGAAGGCAGTGCCAGGGTTGGCCAATTTGGCAGCTCAACAACATTGTTAAAGCAGTGTTTCTTTTTATCTTTCCAGGCTGTCACACTTTGTTTGCCTGTTCCTTTAGGTGACTCCTCACACAGTTCCAAGATGATGGTTCCAGTTCCAAGTACTCTGTGCAGATGACAACATCCAGAGTGTAGAATGTCTACCTTCTATGTCTTCTTTGGTCAACAGGGATTTCTAGCAGACCTTTATTCATGTCTTATTTTCTCTTACAGTGCTTCACATACAGAATAATTACTGATGGGAATGGGATTGCATTGGTTAAGTCAGTTATGACTCACTCTTGGGCCCAGGGAAAGGCTCCACTCCTCCTGAAACATGCATCCCTGAACAAAAGTAAGGATCCTCTAGCAAGGAAGAAACTGGGGGAAAGGCTGTTGGTTAATCAGATGTGTCCACTGTACTCAGCAAATTGCCTGTGTTTTCTTTGTTTTGGTATTCTAAAGTGTAAAATGACAATCAGAACAACAAAAACAAAGATAATGACTACTGCAAAGCATGCATTAAAGAAAATATTTAATTGAGATGGAAAGAGGGAGAGGGAGAGGGCTACCGTTTATTGATTTACTACTCAAATTCCTGCATTGTCCATGCTGGGCTGGGCCAAAGCTAAGAGTTGGAAACTCTGCCCAGGTCTCCCATGTGGGTGACAGTGACCCAATTTCTGATGCCACTACTGCTGCCTGCCAAGGTTTGCATTGGCAGGAACCTGGAGTCAGGTGCTGGAGTTGAGTATGGAACACAGGTACTCCAATGTGGAATACAAGTTTTCTAACCAGCATCTTAACTGCTAGGCTAGATACCTGCGCTTTCAAAGGGTGGTTTTGAGGATTAAATAATTCACATGAAAACTTAGAATAGTACCTGATGTATGATAAGGACTCAAAAAGTGCTAAGTTTTTTTTTTTTTTTTTAATATTCTGATAGTTACTGTTATCATGTCACCCTCAGTCTAGGTAGGCAAAGTCCCAAACTGTCACTGAAAAGAAGAAAATATAAGCCTGAATTAATATTACATATTAGGATATGTAGTAATTGAGTGGTACAGTTTTTTCACTGGAGCAAGTCCTCTGTACTAGATATTGCTGCAATATAAGAAGAGCTTAAGCATAACCCTTAAGGAGTTTTTGTTCTGGTTGTAGAGGTAAGACTTACACTCGGGAAACCATTATAGAGTCTCTTGCCTTATTGCCTCTGCACATGCCATCTGTCTGAAACACAATATACTATTGGCTGCCTCCCACCATGCCCTGGTGAACTCATACTCCCCTTACTATGTCGGCTTAGTTGCTTCTCTTCTCTCTGATTTCAGGTAACCTGGCTATGCTGAATGCAGTCATAATAGCCATCACCACAGCAATATCATTTTGAAATGTATCAGTCTTTCCCACTCAATTGTAAGCTGTGTGAATGCAGGGATCGTGTCTGTTTCATGACTGTATCTCCTGTGCACAAAATACATGTGAAATGTGATCCTGTTTAGTAAAAACTGAATCAATGTGTTCCACATAGAACTCTTTCCATTGTGAATGACAGAAATAACCTGGTTTAGGGAAAAACTAGCCCTGTGTATCTTACAACTAACAAACCCAGAGATTTGCTGACTACAGGTGTGGTTTGATCTAGGGGGTTCAACTGAGCACTTTTGTATTCTTCCAGATCTTCCTTTCCTTGTGCTGGGCTTTAGTGTCAGGATTCTGATAGTGTTTTTGACACATTTAGATTCTCAAGTTTCCAGTTCCAGTATGGGGCAAAGAAGATAGACCTCTTTCCCATGAGTCAACACATATCTGATTCTGATTGGGCCATACGTCGATCCCTTAAAGAATTACTGTGGCTGGGGGTGGAGTTGAAGTGGAATTTTCCTCCCTGGATCACATGTAAGGTAACACAGCCAGAGAGTGAAGGACATAGTGATTCAGAAGGGGAAATTAGGAATATGGTATCAGAATTGACATCAATGAATGCTGGACCACAATGCAACAGATGCTCACTAAAGAATAAACATATGAATGATACAGGACTATGTGATAAAATAAGGAGTAGAGAAGAGAGTGCCCTAGAATGCATGGTTAGGCAGAATAATAACCCTGTCCCTGAAGATGTTCACATGGTAAGCCCTGGAGCCTTCCACAACAAAGAAAACTTTAAGTAGTAAATGGAGTTAAGGTTGCTAATCAGCTGAGCTGGAAGTACAGAAGTGATCTAGGTGGGCTTACTCTAATCATAAGGGGATGACAATGGCAGAAAAGGAGGTCAGAGTGAGGACCTAGCCCTCTATTGCTGCCCATGAAGATCGAGGAAAGGGTGGGGCCGTGAATCAAGACATTTAAGCAGTATCTTTTTTTTAAATTTTATTTTTTAATTTTTTTATTTATTTATTTTTTTGACAGGCAGAGTGGATAGTGAGAGAGAGAGAGACAGAAAGAAAGGTCTTCCTTTGCCGTTGGTTCACCCTCCAATGGCCGCCGCGGCCGGCGCGCTGCGGCCGGCGCACTGCGCTGATCCGATGGCAGGAGCCAGGTGCTTCTCCTGGTCTCCCATGGGGTGCAGGGCCCAAGGACTTGGGCCATCCTCCACTGTACTCCCTGGCCACAGCAGAGAGCTGGCCTGGAAGAGGGGCAACCGGGACAGAATCTGGTGCCCCAACTGGGACTAGAACCCGGTGTGCCAGCGCCACAAGGTGGAGGATTAGCCTAGTGAGCCGCGGCGTCGGCCTAAGCAGTATCTTAAAACTGGAAAAGGCAAGGAAATGAATTATTTCTATTAGGCTCCAGAAAGAATGCAGCCCATCTATACCTGGACTTTAGCCCAGTGAAAACCATTTTGAAATTCTGACCTAGGGAATTGGAAGGTGATAAACATGTTGGTTAAAGCCACTCAAGTCTGTGGGAATTAGTTATGACAGTCACTGAAGACTGATGGAGTACAAATAAAATAATTGAAAAAGTGAAAGACACAGGACCATATCATGAAATTAGCAGTAGAGAGAAAAGCACCAGAGAGTTCAAAGGAGAGAGACCTTTGTTGCTTTAGTCAAAAAACAGTTCTTGGAAAAGGTAGCATCATAGCTGTAGCATTTCATGAGCTTCACAAAAGGAGAGGAACTGTTGGTTGAGACAAGTGGAATGAATGGCAGGGCGGGCACTTTCCTGATCTGCAGGTTATTGCAGGAGATGGGCATGAGAGGGGTTGGATAAATAAGGAAGAGGCAGGTTAATGGGGCTTCTGCAAATCTTTGATGAGAGGTTTCTGTTTGTTGCAATTCATTGTGAGAAGGTTTTGTGCAGAAATCCATCAGAATAAAAACAGTGATGATGGCATGAACTGGGGACCGAGGAGGCCAGAGCTGGCAAGTCTGGCAGTGTGGAAAGTGCAGGGCAGGCAGCCTGTGTACAGGAAGCAGAGCTGGAACCACAGAGCCGAGTGAAAATGGAGGTTGGGGGAAATGAAGGAGGCAGTAGAGGCCCTCAATGCAGGGGATCCTCATGTAGGCCCCTCACTCCTCACCGCTTTGTGACCTCAGAGTGAGTGAAACTCTCAGACTTACACGCAAAATGTGGGGTTCTGCAAGTTTTCCTGGGGGAGAGGTAGGGTCACATCTTATATCAGATTCTCTAAGAGCCTCGTGTCTTTAAAAAGGTAGAAGGCACTGATACAGGTTTCTTATGTACTTTATTGGAGAATAAAGCACATGCAGAAAAGTACATTTATCATAAATGTACAGCTTGCTGGATTTGCATTCACTGAGTACCCTGAAGGTACCAATGCCCAGACAACAAACAGAGTCCTGCTAGCACCCAAGAAATTCCCTATTCCCCCATCCTCTTCCTGCCATAGTAACTAATGCTTTGACTTCTAACTTGGCCCCGAGCTGTTAAGCCAGGGCTGTGTCATGTTCAACTCCACATGGATCAAATCACTATTACCAGAAGCCAGAATGGGCTAGAAAACCACAAACATAACTTTCTTCCAAGAGAATTCAAATGGAATTGGATGAGAGAACCACTTGAGTGCTTCCCCCACGTTGCCCTAGGGCAGGACAGGATCCTTCCAAGCAGACATCTCCCTGGGTTTCTCACCATCTGACTTGTGGCCCAAGGCTGAGCTTCCTTCAGGCCTAAAATCTCATTGCTTCACTCAGCTCACTACATTAGTCACTGTAATCCTGGGGGCTGGACCTGGGGAAGAACCAAATCTAATTTGGGCATTTCATTTTATGAGTTGATCATTATTTGGTTTCCTTTTTCAGTTCAGAATCAAGGGCCAAGAACACAAGCTCTTAAGTACATAGTTACCATGGTGTGTTTTTATGCAGCAATGAGTGGCTGAAACACATTGGAGGACAAGAGGATTAGACAGCAAACAGTGCCTGGTAAATATTAATAGGAAGTCCTCCAGTGAGGGTGATGCAGCACATTCCAGCAGACTTGAGGATGGGGGAGACACAGATGAGCTGAAATAGGGTTCAGGACTTATCTGCTTTTTCAAACAATAGTCACATGAGTAACACTAACTGCATAGAAGATGCATCTTCCCACCTAAGGACATAAAAACAGGGCACCCAAGCAAAAAGAAATGAGGGACATTTTTAGGCCCTCACCAAGAAAAAGGATTACTGCTGGGAAAAGGACTCAAAAGGGAAAATTAAATTTATTTGCAGAAACAGGGAGAGAACAGAAGGGAGGAGAGAGAACCTGGTCATCTTTGGCTATATTTACATGCTTCTGCCCTTCCCACACCGAAGTGGGTACATTGGCCTCAGAACACATCACAGCAGATCAGCAGAGGCTGTCCTGATTCCCCAGATCAGGCAGGAGTTTTGGTGTTTATTTCACTTTGGTTCCACATCAGCTAGGCTTTCACACTCTTTACTTGGGAGACAGTTTCCCTGTGATGGTCTTTGTTCTATTGGGCAGGGCCTGGCTCTGGAAAGGACTGAGAAAGATGTGGAATTTGTTAGCGTGACTCCTTCTTAGCCCCCCTTTCCTCCAAGCCCTTCTTCTCTTTGCATTTTCCCTTTTCTGCCCTCACAATCACACTGTCCCTCTGCCTCCAAGCCTGAATTGGCCCTGTAACCTGGGTTTATTGTAACAGGAATGTTAAGGATAGAGATGGATGTTTCAGAGTCCCCTGTGTTTTATTTATTTTTACAAAATATATGGCCAAAGCGAATGAGATTTTAGGAAAGCTCTTCAAATGTATGTTTTTCATAATTATCAAATGAAATAAAGAAAATACATTTAGCACAAATAAGTGACATCAAATATAAAAGTGTCCTGAAACATCCATCTAAATGTGGCAGAGTGAATAGATCTATTAATCTTGGTTTTCTCCTCAAACCCAGCCAAAATGATATTAAGTAAATGAAGATGGTAAAATCCTTAAACAAACAAAAATGAGAGAATGAGACAACTTGAAAAAATGGAAGATGGGATGCAGAAGTAATCAGAGTCTTAAGTTTTCTTAAAAAATTATTTATTTGTTAGGCAAGAGAGAGAAAGAGACAGAGAGAAATCTCCCATCTATTGGTTCATTCCCCAAATGCCTGTAAAAGCAAGGATTGGGCCATGCCAAAACTGGGAGCTCAGAATGTGGGTGGCAGAGACCCAACTACTTGAGACAACAATGCTGCTTCCCAGAGTGAGCATTAGCAGAAAGCTGGAATTGGGAGTGGAGCTGGTACTCGAATCCAGACATTCCTATGTGGGATGTGGGCTCCCAAGCAATGTTTTAACCACTGTGCCTAATGCCTATATTAAGGTCTTCTGAAAGAGTAATGAAAGGGGTGGGCATTTAGACTATCAGTTAAGAAGCCACTTAGAATACCAAGTCAGAGGGCCTGGGTTTGATACCTGTGTCCTCTCTGAATTCCAACTTCCTGCTAGTGCAGACTCTGGGATACAGAGTACTTGAGTCATTGCGACCCATTCTGGCAAACTGGATAGAGTTCTTGGCTCCCAGTTTCTGCCCTATTCAGTCCCAAGGCCATTGCAGGTATTTGATAGAACCTACTTGCTCTAGCTCTATCTGACAGAAGGATGGATGGAAGGATGGAAGGAGGGAGGGAGGGAAGAAGAGGGGGAGAGAAGAATAGGAGAGAGAGAGAGAGAGGGAGAGGACGGGATAGAGAGGGAAAAGGGGAGGGAAAAAGAGATGGAAGGAGGAAATCTCACTGCAAGAGAAAGAAAAAGGAGTCCATTTCTAAAATAATGTTAATAATAACAATAATAAAGCCAGGAAAGCTAAAACCTAACAGCCTGCATGGTGAAGGGGTGGGAAGCAGTAGAGCAAGTAGATTGGAAGTGGAAGCAGGATTCAATCTGAGAAACTCTGAAATGGGATGAGGGAAGCTGTTGCAAACATTTGGGAAGTGAATCAGCAGATTCACACAGCAACCAGGCTCACAGCCCTGTATAAGTAGATTGTATGGTTGTTCTCAGGGGAACTGGACCAACACACACAAAAAATTCCATATCTACTGCCTTATAAGTATCTCTGGTGGAGTGGCTGAGTCCTTTCTGGCCCTTACGTCCCTTGTAAGTGAATGAGCAGACTATGACTCCTTTGCCCATAGCCAAATGGGAGGTTAGCTTTTAATCTGCAATGTGGAAGCCAAAATAAATGAACAAGGATAATCAAATATCAAGGAAACAAAGACAATAGAGATGAAAAAAGATAAAAAAATAAATTGATATTATCTTCAGAAAGCTAAGAAATTTTATCTGTATAATTCAAATAAGAAAAAGTTATTTAAAAAAGATTGAGCATTTCCCTTCAATTTTATTGAGGTGTGTTTGGAAAACAAAAATTGAACATATGAGGTGTACATCATGTTTTTTTAATTTTTAATTTTTATTTAATAAATATAAATTTCCAAAGTATAACTTTTGGATTATAGCGGCTTTTTTCTCCCATAACCTCCCTCCCACCTGCAACCATCCCATCTCCCTCTCCCTCTCCCATCCCTTTCACATCAAGATTCATTTTCAATTATCTTTATATACAGAAGATCAATTTAGTATATATTAAGTAAAGATTTCAACAGTTTGCATCCACACAGAAACATAAAGTATAAAGTACTGTTTGGGTAGTAGTTATACTGGTTTTTTTTTTTTTTTTTTTTTTTTTGACAGGCAGAGTGGACAGTGAGAGAGAGAGACAGAGAGAAAGGTCTTCCTTTTGCCGTTGGTTCACCCTCCAATGGCCGCCGCGGTCGGCGCGCTGCGGCCAGCGCACCGCGCTCCTCCGATGGCAGGAGCCAGGAGCCAGGTGCTTTTCCTGGTCTCCCCATGGGGTGCAGGGCCCAAGCACCTGGGCCATCCTCCACTGCACTCCCGGGCCACAGCAGAGGGCTGGCCTGGAAGAGGGGCAACCGGGACAGAATCAGGCGCCCCGACCGGGACTAGAACCCGGTGTGCCGGCGCCGCAAGGTGGAGGATTAGCCTGTTGAGCCACGGCGCTGGCCAAGTAGTTATACTGTTAAATCACATAGCACAACACATTAAGGACAGAGATCCTACATGGGGAATAAGTGCACAGTGACTCCTGTTGTTGATTTAACAATTTATACTCTTATTTATGGTGTCAGTAATCACCAGAGGCTCTTGTCATGAATTGCCAAGGCTATGGAAGCCTCTTGAGTTCACCAACTCCAATCTTATTTAGACAAGGTCATAGTCAAAGTGGAAGTTCTCTCCTCCCTTCAAAGAAAGGTACCTCCTTCTTTGATGGCCTGTTCTTTCTGCTGGGATCTCACTCAAAGAGATCTTTCATTTAGGTCATTTTTTTTTTTTTTTTTGCCACAGTGCCTTGGCTTTCCATGCCTGAGAAACTCTCATGGGCTTTTTAGCCAGGTCCGAATGCCTTAAGGGCTGATTCTGAGGCCAGAGTGCTGTTTAGGATATCTGCCATTCTATGAGTCTGCTGGTACATCATGTTTTGATACATGTATACTTTGTGAAACCATGGCCACACAAAAACTAATTCACATATTGATTAACTCCCATGGTGACTAATTTTTTGTGTGTGTGATAAGAACACTTGAGATTTCTCTTAGCAGATTCAGAATAGAAAATTCATTGCTACATGAGTCCTTATGTTGTTCTTTGGGTTCCTAGAACTTATCTACTTCATCACTGTACATTTGTATCTTTTGATCAACATCTTCCCAATTTGCTCACCTCCAGCCCTGATAAAGACCATTCTTCTTTCTTTGTGAGTTTGACATTGCTTTTCTTCCAGGTTTCACATCAAGGTTTCAAGGATCTTATCTAAGTGAGATCATGCAAGATTGTCTGTTTCGCTTAGCCTGATTCTTCCCAGTTCATCAGTGATTTCACAAATGGCAACATTTTTTTTCCAGAGCTTGGATTAGGTATCATTGTGCATATGGACTACATTTTCTTCATCCATTCACCTGTTGACAGACACTTAGGTTGTTCTAAATTTGATACTGTGAATAATGCTTCAATAAACATGGGAATGCAGACAAATGCAGACACCTTTTCAAGATTGCGATTTTACTTTCTTTGAATATATACTTAAAAGTGAGATTGCTGGATGGTACAGCAGTTCTACTTTTAATTTTTTGAGATACCTCCATACAATTTTCCATGATTGCTGCACCAATTTGCATTCTCACTAATAATGTACAGTGGGGCTGCTTTCCTACAAACCCTTGCCATGACTTGTGAACTCTTGACTATGTGATAATAGCCATTCTAACAGGCGTGAGGCAGTAGCTCATTGTGGTTTTGATCTACATTTTCCTGATGAATAGTAGTGTTGAGCATCTTTGCACATATCTGTTGATCATTTGTATGTCCTTCTTGGAAAACTATCTATTCTGGTCCTTTGCCCTTTTTAAAAATTGAGTTACTGGGTTTTTTGCATTGAGTCATATGAGTTCCTTATATATTTTGGATATAACTTTCTTGCTGTCTTCCTTTATGATTTGATGATTTTATGTAGTACTATGTTTTTATCCCTTTCTCTTTACCCTCTGAGTATAAGCTATAGGTTTTTGTTTTGTGATTACTATTATGCTTATGTAAAACATGTTATAGTTATATAAATGCATTTTAAGCTAATAACAACTGAAATTTGAATACATACAAAAATTCTACTCTTCTTTCATCCATTTTATGTTTTTGATGTCATAATGTATACATTTTTATATTATATACCCATTAATAAATTGTTGCATCTATGGTTATTTTTATGGCTTTTGCCTGTTAATCTTTATACATTACATATGACTTACATACTGTGATTACAGTATTAGACTATTCCAAATTTGACTAGATGCTTACCTTTACCAATCAGTTTTATACCTTCATGTTTCCATGATTGTATTTTTTTAATTTATATCTTGGAAACTTCTTCTATATTGGGAAGAGTAATAGTCATGTTTTTAATGAATTTGGAGAAGCAACTCTCTTCTCATTTTCTTACTTTGAATAGAAAATAATCTGGAGTTACATTTACCCTGGGCCTTCCCTCCAGCTGAGTCACCACTGGGTACCATTTGTTTAAACTCTATTCAGATATTAATCCATGAGGATTTAAGAGAGTATGACTTCTCCCAGAGATATTTACAGTTTAATAGCTAACTCTTTAAGATTAAATAGAAACATTGTAATTTTAAGAATGAACTACTAATAAGAAAATTCCAGGCACATTCACAGAGAGTATAGGGATTATTTTTATATAGGTAATATCTAATGGTTGTATATGCTTTTTTTCTAATCGTGCTTCCTATTTGAGAAGGGGCACTCCCCAACATATGGTGTTGGATGTTTTTTGGAGGGAGTGTCCTGCTTTCTACTATAGAACTCCTCCCTCCTTCCCCTGAGCCCTAGAAAACTTGACACCCTTCTGCCCAGGGTTTTGAATCTTGACAGTGACACAAAATGGAAGCAGATACATGTTTTTTGATGTTGTACCATGCCAAAAGATTCATCCTGATCCTTCCACCCCTCTTCTCTGGTGCTGTGCTGTTATTTGCTGCTGTCTGTTCTTGCTCTCCCCTCTATGGCTTTGGTATTGGAGTTTCTGCCCTCCCTTTGCACTTCCATCTTAGAGCTGAGTAGAAACCTAACCCCTCTATTCCCAGAAAGCCAAGAGGCCATACTGCAAATGTCTACAGAGAATGTAGTGATGGATGGGGAAGTGGAGGAGGAATACAACTATCCCATCATCCTTCCCCTCTCTTGAAAGTGGTCTAAATAGTTTAAAAATCAGTTCCAAATCTGAGAGAAAGAAACACTTCCTCTCCTGCCTGAATCAGAATTGGCCTTTGTTCAGAATGATGGGTAGTGGGAATGCCATTTCTCTCCAGGGGAAACCCCACCCTTACCACAGAACTTTACTTAGACCATGTGGTATACAACAAGACTACCACTAAAGAGCTTGAGATGGATACATTTCCTTAATTCTGGGTGATTCAGCCTTACCTAGAATCACCTTGCACTTTTAGAATAAAGGATGCAATTAATATACTGCCTGTTATTGGCAGTTGGGGATCTGTCATTCAATGCCTGTGTTTGCCTAACCAAGGAAGGACCAATATGCAAGGCTTGATATATAAATGGGAACCACAGTCCTTATAGCCATCTGTGTACCCAATATCCATGTGAAAAATATTCTGCTTATCATATGGCATCATTTCAAGGCTAGTAAGGTCTTTCTTTCCTGTGCTGAATCTAAATGTTGGGACCTACATGCTCAGGCATGCCATAAGGGAATCAGAGACATAGAAGCAGACCCCATATCTGTTCAACCAGCATTGTGGGCAAGGAAAGCAACCTTGCTTCAACCATCCCACTGTGGTTGGACCAGAAGAGCCAGCAGCAGTAACATTGCTCAGAGTAGGGGCCAGCGCGGTGGTGCAGTGGGTTAAAGCCTCTGCCTGCAGAGCCAGCAGCCTGTATGAGTGCCTGTTGGAGTCCCAGCTGCTCTACTTCTGATCTAGCTCTCTGCTGTGGCCTGAGAAAGCAGTGGAAGATGGCCCAAGTCCTTGGGCCCCTGCACCCACGTGGGAGATCCGGAAGAAGCTCCTGTCTTCGGATCAGCTCAGGTCTGGCCATTGCAGTCATTTGGGGAGTGAACCCGTGGATAGAAGCTCTCTCTCTCTCTGGCTCTACCCTCTCTCTGTAACTCTGTCTTTCAAATAAATAAAATGATAATAATAAGAAAACATTGCTCAGAGTAAAAGATTGAAGGTAAGCAATCAGATTAACCTCTTATTTTCCTACATGGAAGAGTAGATCAGGGGTTGGGAGCAGAAGTGGGTCCTGTAGTGGGAAGCTACCCATTGAAGTAGGTATCACAGATGGGGAAAGAATTATTCAGAGCAGTCAGAAAGAGTCAGCAGGGTTGGATTTATTGAACAAACTGCAAGGGAGCAGCAGGCAGGCAGGACAGCTGGAAGCTGACTACTGATACCATACACAGCAAGGGACCTGGAGGTAGGACAGCCAAGGGCTGTCTGCTGAAACATGGGCTACAATCTAAGAAGCACACTATGACTGCAGTATATTCTCAGAATGTTTTCTCATGTAGTTGATTTGCATTTCTGGGTGGAGCTTCAGAATCCACACCACTCCTAGTGTTGGGACTTTCCCTGTTCCTTGGGGCAACCTTCCACATATCCTTCTAGGACAAGGGGGAAAGGACTCAAGGTGTTTTCTTAGTAAATAATTATAATGAGAAGCAGCAAATGATCAGAATTTAGTGAAGTTCACACACTCAGAGAAGGCTTCAGAGAGGAGGGGAAACTTAGAGTCATCTTCTCCATCTGGACATAGCCTGGGACTGACAGGAGCGTGGCTCTCTGAGTCTTTGTGATTGAAACATTTCTGTATCTAGCTAACACGCACTGAGTGATATGACCATGGAGTATTATTATCTGTCATCAATGGGTTTTGGATGGGATTATTGGATCAATTAGTAATTGGTAAGTGTCATGGAAGTTGGATATTAATAAGTGATTTGATGGGTCCTTAAATTCCATTCCACTAAAATTATAATATAAAACTGAGCTTGCTGAGGGATTACTGACAAAAGTAAAGATAGATCTCATTAAAAAAACCATCCAGATATACTTGACAAAGAACTGAACCACATCCAAAAATTCATCAACCAAATGTAGAACCTCTCAACCTACCCATCTAATCAATAAATTGCTTCTGCAGCCGGCTCACACTCACACATGAATTTTGGATGGCAGGTGGCGCAAATAAAAGAACTTGAATGTCCCCAAAGTCAGTGGCAGAAAGGAAGAATGACATTGAGGTGGAAACATTGTGAATGCAAAAGGGCTGTGTGGCGACATTCAGGTGATGGTGAGCACACCTATTGAGCTGTTTAGTTAATCTGCTCATTAATCAGTCTGTCTCCGCCAAAAGGAATCATTTGACTGTGATATCCCAGAGAAATTGCCTGCAAGAAGGAAAAAGACAGTTATTGATGTGGATTTAGGAGTGTTTAGAGGATATTGTTAGAATTTGAGGATGAAAAAATTTGTGAACTCCCTACAGATGTTCCCCTGTGCACCCATGGGTAGTAACACTGTGGTTGACTCAGTCAGGTAAGGTTTCTGTTAAGAAACATTGTGGAGGGCCGATGCCATGGCTCACTTGGATAATCCTCTGCCTATGGCACCGGCACCCTGGGTTATAGTCCTGGTTGGGGAACTGGATTCTGTCCTGGTTGCTCCTCTTCCAGTCCAGCTCTCTGCTGTGGCCCAGGAAGGCAGTGGAGGATGGCCCTGCACCCGTATGGGAGACCAGGAGGAAGCACCTGGCTCCTGGCTTTGAATTGGCGCAGTGTGCTGGCTGTAGCAACCATTTGGAGGGTGAACCAATGGAAAGGTCTTCAAAAAAGAAACATTGTGGAGACTAGTTAAAAGCGTTGCGTAAACCAGTTGACTTTACTGCAGATCATGTCCTCCTTTCACCTCATTGGTCAACAAATATATACCAATGATGCAAATCTTTCTCAAGGGGATCATACTAACTATATTAATCAGAGTTCTCCAGAGAAACAGAGCCAATAAGAGATAGGTAAATAGATCCATAGATAGACTGATAGATACAAAACACTTACTTATTATAAGGGCTTGGCTCACTTAATTACAGAGTCTGAAAAGTCCCATCTGACACCTGCAAGCTAGTAATCTAGGAAAACCAGTGATGTGGTTTCAGTCCAAACCTGAATGCTTCACAAGCATGGAAGCCAATAGTATAAATCCCAGTTAGAGTCCAAAGGGCTGACAACCAAGTGCACTGTTTCCAAGAGCAAAAGGAGACGAATGTTCCAGCTCAAGCAGAGAGAGCACATTCACCATTTCTCTACCTTTTTGTTCTATTCAGCTACTCACTGGATTGGTTATGCTCACTCACACTGATGGAAGCAGTCCTGTCTGCTCAGTCTTCTGACCCAAACACTAGCCCCTTTCAGAAACATTTTCACAGACACACCCAAAAGACATGTGTTACCAGCTATCTGGGCATCCCTTAGTCCAGTCAAGTTGACAAATAAAAGGAACCATCATACCTCCCTCACACTTTTGTTCATGGGATGGGATTTGGGTGCTTTGTGACAAATAAAGCTCTTAGAATGTGTCCCTTCCCCTTAGCCATTCTAGATAGAGAGCCTTAAATTTGTCAACAGAAATGGAAAAACTGTGAGTACTTACGCTTGGGTCCCTTGCCTACCCTTTGAACCGGTCACTTTACCATAGGACGTGAGAACAGGCCGTGTGATAATTCATTCTGAGGGATGGACAGAGAACTGGAATTGGTACTCTTAACAGATTGCTCTGAGGTGTATAACAACAATGCAATAATTACATGAATGGAGATGTGGATGGTTGGGAGCTTGGGGAGTGGCTGTTATGTAAAGAGCCAGAGAAGTGGTAAGAGAGAAATCAAAGTAGAAGTTATCACCCCAACTAAGGAAGCTAGGGGCAAAGAACAATAAAGTTCAGAGTGAAAAGCAAGTAGCAGAACACAGAGAGACTCTGGAGTGGAAGGCAGTATCTTCAGAAGACTTCTTTAGGCTGCTGGAGACTTGAAGTGTGTATGAGGAGGAAGCTATTAATGATATCAGCCAGGGCTTAGCTCTTCTGGGAAAGTGACTGAAAAACCAGCCATGTCTCTTCTTCTGTGAAGATCAGTAGGCTCTTCCTGGCCAGGCCAGAGGGATGAGATTACTGACCCTTGGTGAAAGGATTTCATTTTGTTTTTACTTAAGAACAGATTCCAGAGCCTCTTTTCTGGGGAGTTCTCATGGCTGTTGGCCATTGAACTTGTAGGAAGTTTACAACTTTAGCCAAAGGAAATCTGCCACTTTTACTTAAACCCTGTAGATAGTCCTTGCATATGGGAAGGCAGTCCATATTGTGATTCAATGAGTGCCGACTTCATAGTTAAGAGGAGGATATTGAATATTTAGAAACTCCAAAGTAAGCAAAGGGAAACAGGGGAGGTTGGGTCATTTGAAAAGAAATTTATTGATTTACTAGGAAAGAGAAGTGAAACTGTCCCTACTCCCTCACAAATATTCAAGACAAAATGTTGTTGGGGCAGTACATATCAACCTCACAAATGTTTTTGCTGGGGTTGATTACTCAGGCTAAGTAACAGTGACTGATTGGAGTGTTGTGTTAAGAAGGACTCTGAAGCAATATCTGAGCTCAGATAGAAATACTGTAAGTGATAATGTGAAGCCCACTAGTGTCAGAAATGGAGAGTCATGGTATGCATCTACCATATTGCATTTCTTAGGGATTCAGTAATCTCATTCCTAAGGATTTATCCCAGGGAACAAGTACAATGGAAGACAGAAAAATTATATATGCCACGAGGGTGTTCTTGGTATTATTTACTATATCAGTAATTTGTCCCATGGAAGAGTAATGGTGACTTGTCAGAATTAAATAGTTGACCATGAAGATCTGCAGAAATATGAGAAAATGTGGGATATAATAATGTTGGGTAAAAAGAAAACATTTTTATACAAGTAGGATTGCAACAAGGCAAAGAAACACATATGATATAAATATCCTTTCTATTTTTAAAAATTTTATTTATTTGAGAGATAGAGCTTCAGACAGAGAGAGGGAGAGACAGACAGAAAGATCTTCCATCTGCTGGTTCACTCCCCAAAGGGCCACAATGGCTGGAGCTGAGCCAGTCCAAAGTCAGGATCCAGGAGCTTCTTCTAGGTCTCCCATGTAGGTGCAGGGACCCAAGCACCTGGGCCATCTTCCACTGCTTTCCCAGGCCATAGCAGAGAGCTGGATCAGAAGAGAAGCAGCCGGGAGTAGAACTGGCACCCATATGGGTTGTTGGCACTACAGACAGAGGCTTAGCCTACTAAGCCACAGTGCTGACTGCATGAGGGCCTTTCTTTCATGTTCAATGGTGTACAGAACTTACTTACTGTCATATAGTAGGTATGCAACACATACTTGTTAGCAACTTTATTGATATGTATATCAATGTCTATATCTATATCTATATATCTATATCTATTGTAACAATAGCTTCTTGAGGCTGACATTATGGCACAGTAGGTTAAGCCACCACCTGTGACACAGAAGCCCTTTTGAGCACAGTTGAAGTCTTGGCTTCTCCACTTCAGATCCATCTCTCTGCTGATGCACCTGGGAAAGCAGCAGAAGATGGCCCAAGTGCTTCAGACTCTGCCACCCATGTGGGAAACCAGGATGGAGTTCCTAGCTCCTGGCTTTGGCCTGGTTCAGCCCTGGCTTTTGTGGACATTTGAAGAGTGAATCAGTGGATTGATTCTCTTTCTCTATTCCTCTTCCCACCTCCATCCCATAACTCTGCCTTTCAAATAAATAAATATTTAAAAAGTAACTTCTCAAAGAAGGAAAAAAGGTTACAACAAAACAAAACAAACAAACAAAAAAACCCAAGCCACCAAAATTAATGCTTTTTTTTAAAATCCCACCAGAAATGATTTGTTCTGTTTTCTCTAGTCAGCTACATGTCACATATAGGCCCGTTCTAGAAATTCACCAAGCAACACCAAAGACCCAGGCCACCAGGATATTCCTATAGGTGTTTGCACTTAACCAACAAAGACTTCTTCTTCTTTTTTTTAAATTTTTTTGACAGGCAGAGTGGACAGTGAGAGAGACAGAGAGAAAGGTCTTCCTTTGCTGTTGGTTCACCCTCCAATGGCCTCTGCGGCTGGCGCTGATCTGATGGCAGGAGCCAGGTGCTTATCCTGGTCTCCCATGCGGGTACAGGGCCCAAGCACTTGGGCCATCCTCCACTGCACTCCCCGGCCACAGCAGAGAGCTGGCCTGAAAGAGGGGCAACCAGGACAGAATCTGGCTCCCCGACTGGGACTAGAACCTGGTGTGCCAGCGCCGCAAGGTGGAAGATTAGCCTAGTGAGCCGTGGCGCTGGCTCTTACTCTTTTTTTTTTTTTTAAGATTTTTTAAATTTTATTTATTTGACAGGTAGAGCTACAGACAGTGAGAGGGACAGACAAAGAAAGGTCTTCCTTCCTTTGGTTCACCCCCCAAATGGCCACTACAGCCGTTGCACTGTGCCGATCTGAAGCCAGGAACCAGGTGCTTCCTCCTGGTCTCCCAGGTGGGTGCAGGGGCCCAAACACTTGGACCATCCTCCACTGCCTTCCTGGGCCACAGCAGGACTGGACTGGAAGAGGAGCAACCGGGACTAGAACCTGTTGCCCATATGGGATGCTGGCGCCGCAGGTGGAGAATTAGCCAAGTGAGCCACGGCACCAGCCCTCAACAAAGACTTCTTTGCCCTATCCTCCATATGCTCCAGCTTGAACTTCTGATATTCTGCAGCACCCTTCTTTCTTTTTCTACCTGAGATGGTTGATTTTCCCTAAAGATATTTCTTTTGTTTTGTGTATCTGAGAGGTAACTGAACTAACCATGAGAATCATCTCAACAGCATCTCCAAGGCCAGTTGGAAGTTTCTGATAGAATTTGCAATTCAGAACTGAAGCCTATGGATGAGGTTCCCAGGGGTGACTGACAGATTGAAGCCAGGTATCAAATACAGCTCAGATGCTGACAGCCTTTTTGCCTTGGAATGACCTCTAACTGTGTGAACAAATGATCCCAGACAGTCTAACTTCACTAACTTCAGAAACTCTCCCAATAGTTCCTAATTCCATCAAGTAATAATTATTCCTCTTCTCCAAACTACACAGAGTATCCATAACTGTTGACTAGGAAATTAAAGTTTATTTTCAATTTCCTTGGCAAGGCACAGGCAAGGGTAAATTAACTGTCTGCAGCTTGTCTGGAACTAGAAAAGCACAAAGTCACAATGTAGGAAAATCATCCAAAGACAATGCAATATTTTGCTGATGGTAATCTCAGAAGATATACTTGGAGGGACAGCAGCTGGGTGAATAGGCAATATCTGTGGGAGCAAAGGGAAAATGGAAAAGGGAGGCAGTTATTGCCATGCTTTACACAACAACAAAAAAAAAGCGCCGTGGTTTATCTGTGTACACCAATGTAATATACTGGGCAGCACAACATCTGTCCATTTCATTTAGTCCAAAATACTCAATTCGCTGTCACATGTAATTCACTCATTGCAGAGTAATTGTTTTCTGTCTGTATTTCTCACCTGAATATCTTCTATATCATCTGTTCCTAGCCCCTTCTTTTAAATAGCATTATTTTTCTTGTTATAGCAGTAACATCTGTTTTGCAAATGTTTATTGAATTCCTACCCTGAGCAGACACTATGTGAGGCACCAAGGATCGAAGGGGCAGTAAAAAGTGGTCAAGGAGACAGGCAATTACAGTTAAGTGTAGTGTCACAAGGAGGCATTAGGTGCTCTCAAAGCACAAAGGAGATTGGGGAAGGCTTTATGGAGGAGGTGACAAGCTAATTCTAAAGATAAAATGACTGTGTGGTATGAAGGAAATCTCCACCACCACATGCAGTCCTTCTACTAGGATAAATGAATTGTTTACATATATGTGTGTTTTCCTCTAGAATTGTTTACAGACACACAGAGATAAATACACAGAGATTGGCTGTGGTAGATATTTGGATATATTATGATAATGATTATATAAAGGTACTTAGATTTATAGAGCTCTTTCTCATTTAGGTTTCTGTGTTTTTTCTATATCTTTAAATATATGCCCAAAATGTGAGTTTCGATAAATTAATAATATTATACTGAATAGATGTTTCATCACATGTTGG
Organism: Sylvilagus floridanus; assembly: GCA_949820135.1. Lineage (NCBI taxonomy): Eukaryota > Metazoa > Chordata > Mammalia > Lagomorpha > Leporidae > Sylvilagus > Sylvilagus floridanus. The sequence continues at coordinate 44,111,595 of OX463241.1, forward strand.
CTAATTCTTTTTGTGTCTATTAGAGCTTTGTTTGCAAGCCACAGAGATCAACCTGGATAACTGAGTGAGATTTATTGAAGTCCCGTAGAATGCACAGAAGGCTGGGAAGAAAACACTAAGAAAATGGGGGAGAAATGAAGATAGACTCATGAGTAGGACCCCCCTAGCCAGGACTGACCACAGAAACCACCTATCCCCAGCATTTTTGCATGGTTTATTTAGGTTTCAGTATTCTGAGAAGGATCATACTTCTGAGGAAGTCTGGGTAGTGTGCCCCACCCTATTTGCAAGCAGACAGGCAGTGGGATGAACTGCCTCATTTGACTTTGGTTGTGAGAAGTGGAGATCTGACTCTGATTCAGGCTCCCCAGTGGAGTTCCCCGTGCCACACAGAGGAACAATGTTAGGATATGGTCATCGGAGAAACCCCAAGAACAGCCACTACCTCCCTATTGTCATGTGTTTAGATAGTTTCTTTTTTTTTTTTCTTTTTTTCCATTGTCTTATAAACTATTGAATACCTTATAAAGTCTTTGGGCACCCCGCTGATTATCTCAGTAAGTTTTTAAATTCCCAAGACATGGAATTTCTGGATTAAAGGGTGTGAACATTTTAAAATCTCGATATTTATGACCAAATTACTTTTCCGAGCAGTTGCCTCAATATGAACTCAGTGTTGGCATATGTGCAGGGGTGCTGGTGTTCTGTGCACAGTTCCCATTACTGGATATGATCCTTTTAGAAATCTTTATGCCCCTGCCTATTTAGGCTGCACTTATTTGTGCAGCCTGTACTCTACCTCATTTAACTTATAGTTCTTTGAAGTAAACATTTCCTGGTAAAGTGAACCATTTAGTAAATAAGCTGTTTATTTTTTGAACTTATTTGTGATAATTATTTTATTATTTTCTTCCCCAGTAATTTGACTAATTGGGGGGACTGCTTCTTTTAGTATACTGTAGGGGACCTTCTTTTTCCATTCTGGAAAGACAGTATTGAAAAGGCAGTAAGTACCTCTGAAATAATAGAAAAAGAAACCCTGGAAGTGAGGTTTTGGGAGAGTACACACCCTCCCTGAGCAGGTGCCTCTGGCAAGTGCTGTCCAGGGCAGCTCTCTCTTTAAATCTCCTGGGAGCAGGAGCAGAGTACATCTCAAGAAGCAGTTCCATCCAGAAACAAGACAGTGATGCAATTCCCACATCCCCTAAATTAAAATAAACATGAAGCTCAGATGGGTGATGAAATATTTCATGACTTTTCTACTAATTTGGAAGAGTATATTCTTTATTTAAAATTTTAAAGACATTTATGTATGTATTTGAATGGCAGAGAGAGAGAAAGAGAGAGAAGGGGGGGCAAGTCGGCACTGTGGCACAGTAGGTTGATCCTCTGCCTGCAGCGCCGGCATCTCATAGGAGCACCAGTTCTAGTCCTGGCTGCTCCTCTTCCAATCCAGCTCTCAGCTGTGGCCTGGGAAAGCAGTAGAAGATGGCCCACATGCTTGGGCCCCTGCATCCACAGGGAAGACTGGGAAGCAACACCTGGGTCCTTGCTTCAGATCGGCACAGCTCTAGCCATTGTGGCCATTTGGGGAGTGAATCAATAGAAGGAAGACCTTGCTCTCTGTGTCTCCCTCTCACTGTTTGTAACTCTACCTCTCAAATAAATAAATAAAAATCGAGAGGGAGGGGGGAGAGAGAGAGAATTCCTCCATCTGCTGGTTCACTCCTCAAAAGGCTGCAATGGCCAAGGCTGGTTCAGCACAAATCCAGGAGCCAGGAACTCCATACAGGTGTCCCATGTAGGTGACAGGGGTCTGAGTACTTGGACCATCATCTACTGCCTTCCCATGTGCATCAGCAAGGAGCTGGATACAAAGTGAAGCAGCCAGGACTTGAGCCACCTCTCCTTATGGGATGTTTATATTGCAACCCACTGTTCCACAATATCAGCCCCAAGAACATCTTTTTAAAAAAATACACATGATTTATTTGTTTGAAAGGCCAGAAGGGAGAGAGAGAGAGCGAGCTCCCATTTGCTGGTCCATCCCTCAAATACCTGCTATGGGGCCAGGTCAGGCAAAAGTTGAAGCCAGGAACCAGGAACTCTGTTGAGTTTTTTGTGTAAGCTGTGGAAACCCAACAAATTGAGCCACCACCACTGCTTCTGAGGATCCGTGTTAGCAGAAAGCTGGAGTCAGGAACTGGAGACAGAAATTGAACCTAGGCACTCTTGGATATGGGACATCTTAACAAGCAACTAACCAGCCTCTTATCTACTAGGCCAAGTGCATGCCTCAGAAGAATGTCATTCTACCAAGAAATTGAAAACCATGAGAAATATCAGGCTCCAGACTTAATTAGGAGACCAGGTGATGTCCAGGAGGTTCCACCTGATAAATTAAGCACAGGAGATCTTCAGAGCAGTGACACATATTGCAATTGAAATAGCATATTCTGTATGATATTATGATGACATCACACATTTGTCCAAAATCACGGAACTGTGTTACACAGAGAGAACTTGAATGTAAACAATGTAGTTTAATAGAAGCGTATTAACATTGATTCATTCATTGGAACAAATATGCACACTTGTGGCAGATGGGAACTCTAGAGTCTGGTCAGTTTTGCTGGAAATTGAATACTGTTCTAAAAAAATAAAGCCCATTACCTTAAAAATTCAAAAGAGCAGAGAAAGAAAGAGTATGTTCAGGAAGCAGCCTTTGAGTAGGCATGTGGGCCCCAAAATGCCAGTCCTGCTTTGCAGTTCACTAGCTCTGTGGCCTTGAGATGTCACCTCACCTCTCTGGATTTCACCAGGGAGTTGTACCACATGCTCTCCAGGAGACATGCCTGTGTCATAGCCTAAGATCCTAAGGTTACTTACTTTAGATTTTTCACTCTTGTCATGACTCCAAGTGTCAGTAGTCATCAGAACGTGACTTACACGTTGCTGTCCAGTAGTAAATGATCAAATAAATAAACACAAGTGTTTTTGCCTTGCCCTTGGACCTAGAGGCCTCTATAGAGCTAGCAAGATCTGGACAAAAGTCAGAGAGAAGGCAAGCTGAATTCTTACTAAGAAAGCCCTCTTTTTTTCTATTTGCATAATTTGATTCTAATGTTCTGCCTTTGTCAAGTTCTCTCCTACTTGCAGACATTTATGCAATGAGTTACAACTGTGTTATTTTATTGTTGGTCATTAACCATGGTTGAGTCACCTTTTTAAAGGCCTCATGTGGTTTATTAAGTATTCCATTCACGAAGACTAGAGATTAGTTCTGATTTTGGAACACTGCATGCACAAACATCTCCGAGTGTCTGTGCTTGGCAGCCAGCCAGAATGATGCTGAAATCTGACAGGCCGGATGCTCGCTTGGCCAGGATGCCTCAGGTCCATGCAATGGCAGGCAGTCATTGGATGGTGGCTGTGGTTACTCTTTGCTCTTACAGGAATGTCAAACTCACTGAAAAGTTTATATAGTGTATAGTCATTTTCAATTTCTCCTAAGTAAATATCTGGCAAAACCTAGAATTGGATCATGTTCGATTCTGTAGAGAAAATGCCCCCAAACCCATTTCCCCTGAAGAAAGGCTAGAAGTATATACATATTTATTTTTATCTAATTCTAGCACATCACATTAATGTGAATGATGCAGAATATGCACAGTGAATGGTGGTTTGTATTCTCATACTAGTCTGGAGAGGAGTTCATTGTGAACCAGCAGGAGATTAGCGCTTACCAAGGGTCCTTCTGTGTGAGATCCTTACACATGGAAGGAGCTTAGTCCTCATATAAGGATACTTAGTCCAGGGATAGCAAACGTGTGGCACTTGTGCCTCAACTTTCCATTCTAAGCCCAGAGAAGATTGTTAATGTAAGATGATATTCTTGGGGTTAGCGCTGTGGTGTAGCAGGTAAAGCCACGACCAGCAGTGCCAGCATCCCATATGGGCACCTGTTCAAATCCTGGTTGCTCCACTTCTGATCCAGCTCTCTGCTATGGCCTGAGAAAATCAGTAGAAGATGGCCCAAGTGCTTGGGCTCTTGCACCAACATGGGAGGCCCGGAGGAAGCACCTGGCTCCTGGCTTCCGATCAGCTCATCTGCAGCTGTTGTGGCCATCTGGAGAGTAAACCAGCAGATGGAAGACCTCTCTCTTTCTATCTCTCCCTCCCTCCCTCCCTCCCACCCTCTCTGTCTCTGTCTCTGACTCTGCCTTTCAAATAAATAAATAAATCTTTTTAAAAAAAGATGACATTCTTTCCTGCAGAAATGGCCAGTGAGATATCTAAGGGGACTTGTAAGAAGTACCTAATTACCCTCTCTACCTAGTGGAGTCAAGAAGTTTCTCCTAATCAGAAATCCTTTTTCAGAAGAAGAAAGATGGCCTTGTTACTTCTTGGAGAGGATTGGTAGGATAAAAGGTAGAATCTTTAAGCTTGTGCATTAATGATCTAGGAGGTGGAATTGACTCATTGTATTCTGAGAAGTTTGATTCCCCAGAATAGACATAAGTGATTGGCAAGTACCTACCCATTCTGGAAAAAAAAAAATAGTTGCTGAACATATCCATGGGGAGTTATTGAAAGAGAACAAAAATGGACCTGCCTACTCCTCACCTCTAGCCTTAAGAGAAAGAAGACCAGAAATGTGATCAAATGGTATTAAATGAAGGGAAGTCTTAGAAGCAAAGAGCATTGTGGAATCCCTTAAACCACTACCACCATTTCCAAGCAAATGAGGGAGCTGCAAGAATGAATATCTGGAGGTATTAGGGCTGTATCCCCTTGGCTAGAAGACTCTGAAGGCTGGAGGCTGGGTGCAACAACCTATGATGGTGAAGCTGGGGGTCCCAGTGAGGGTGATGGTGCTTAGACCACTGATGGGGCAGGATGAATGAGCTTTCTCACAGCCCAAGGATAGCCAGGCTTGGTCATTCTGAAAGGGCTTCACCTCAGAGGGCTGCCTGCTTGCTGATTAGATTCAAGTGTGAATTCAAATGCTGTACCCTTGCATCCTCAGACACGCTGTCCCAACTACTGTGGCTGGCATAGCACCCCTCCAGTCACTCTGTATTACATCACCCAGTTTGTTTCCTTGGTAGCACTGACAGCATAAACTTATTTTGTTTTCCATTTTAGTTTATTTATTGTCTGGAACCCATCCAAAGTTTCCCTTTATGGGGGAGGAGGAAGGTAATTGGAATTGGAGAAGTAAGGATTTGAGAAAGGTGCCTCTAAGAGGTCACTCTTTAAAAAGATAAAGGGAGTAGATGTTGGGCATAGTGGTGGAGACACTGTTTGGGATGCTTACAAGAGAATCTCAACTCCACTCCCATTTCTAGCTTCCTGCCAATGCCCACCTTGGGAACAGCAGCTCAAGTAGTTGGATTCCTGCCACCCACATGGAGACCTGGATTAAGTTCCTGGCTCCTGGTTTCTGCTTGTCCCAGCCTCAGCTGTTGTGGGCATTTGGGGAATGAAACAGCAGATGGAAGATTTTTTCTTTCTCTCTCTGCCTTTCAAACAATAAGTAAATAAAAAAAAAAAAACTTTAAAAGGTAAAATAATCTTATTGAATACAAGAATCTGAAACCCATGCATAGTTTTCTCATAATATACATTTTTCCATGAACATTTTGAAGATGCCTTTTATGCATGGATTTCAAAATTTTGGCACCAAAAATTATCAGTTGATACAGTTTTTTTTTTTTCATGAACTTCTCAATAGACTGCTTATATAAATTCCATGAGAGCAGGGATCTTATTCATTTTACTAATCCCTATTTCCAGTGCTTGGAACAGAACCTGGCACATTGTAGCTGCTCAACAGTAAATCTCTGTTAAGCAAGAGCCCTGAGAGAGACACCAGAGAGTTCTGAGAATGGCAATACCTCAAATCTATGACCTGCTTGTCTAATACTGTGTTAGAAGGGTGCGGTGGGGGAAGAGAATAGGAACTATAAACTGGAATAAAATTTTTATTCTCTCTGGGTTTCTACTATGCCCATGCTTCACTGTCTACATAACAAGGGAGTAATTATTTGGGGGAGTATTTTTCTTCCATCTTACTTTCTCCTTCTAATCTGCTTGTCTGTTGGCCCTTTAAAAGTCACAGGTGTTCTCTTTGGTTTTGATTGATTAGGTTGTTACTGATGAACTCTGCCCAGCCTTGATATGCCTCGAGCATCAGGGAAAGTTGAGCCCTGTCCAGATGTTTGGAGACTATCTAGAAAGGTGAAAATCCACAAAGGGTAGGCATTGACTGGTGCTGTTTGTGGTGTTTGAACACTTCCTCCTGAGCGACATTACATTAAAATTATTTAGTTTAAGCAAGTGTGAATCTTTACCGACTGGGACCCCAAATAAACAAATTTATGGAAAGAACATAAATAAACTGGAATATTTTAAAAGTTGTTCTTCCTCATATATCTGACCAGAATCACAAATGAAATCTCTACCACACTAGTCAAAAATTGATCAAGGAAACTGTAGCTTTTCTGTAAGATTTTTAAAAAGATATAGAAATAACAGTTTCTTCCATTTGAATAGTACTTAGCAGTTTACAAGCACTTCTACCTTTATTATATCATCAGATTGTGAGAAAGATAAATCATTGGATAAACTGTAAACTGGTAATGTCCTGAAGCTGAAGAATATTCTGGGTGTTCAGTAAACAAATGAATGCTTTAGTGTAAAGTAGGGACAGAGTCCTCATTACATATTCCATTTAGATTTAGGGTTATACATCAGGGTGACCTTAAATGATAAATCACATAAGAGGAACATCAGAGAAAGCCGTTGACATAACTGAAACTTGCAAAAAGTACTATGAGGGCCAGTTCTAAGGTTTGCAGGACTCAAGGTGAGAATATTACAAATGACAGCCCACTTGCATACATGTGGATATTTAAAATGTGTAAATCTGACCAGAAATATGTAAAACAAAATATATTTAATCTTTTTACTGGAAAGCTGGATTTAAATTGAGAATTCTTGGATGTGTTAGAATTCTCCAATGGAACATAGTAGAATAAAGTCTGACTTGGATGCTCCCTTCTTGTGTTTCTACTCTGAGCTCCATCTCAAAACACAGAGACCTTAAATGCAGGCAAGTACATATCCCAGTCCCATATCCAGTCTTTATCTACCACTTGTCAGGAGGGAGTTCCCTGGAGAAGAGGCCTGCATTTTTCCCAGGTGAGAATTCAGGACCATTGAGGGAGGAAATTCTGGCATGCTAGAGACTTACTATAAGGTGGGAAGGTCAGGTTGTGTCTGAACACATTCCTTTGGATCTTGGGAGTGCTGACTCAATGGGGACAGTGTAGTCAGAGGAAGGAGCAAGCAGGCTTGTCAAACTACAGGGATCTGAGGATGGCTTTTCTTACTTGGCTCTAAGGAAGGTACTAATTCCAATGATGGTTAGTACTGTGGATTGAATGTTTGTGTCCCTTCTGAAATTTTTAAGTTGAAATCTTTTTTTTTTTTTTGGGACAGGCAGAGTTAGACAGTGAGAGAAAGAGACAGAGAGAAAAGTCTTCCTTCCGTTGGTTCACCCCCCCCAAATAGCTGCTATGGCCGGTGTGCTGTGCTGATCTGAAGCTAGGAGCCAGGTGCTTCCTCCTGGTCTCCCATGCGGTTGCAGGGCCCAAGCACCTGGGCCATCCTCCACTGCCTTCCTGGGCCACAGTAGAGAGCTGGATTGGAAGAGGAGCAACTGGGACAGCAAACCGGTGCCCTGACTGGGACTAAAACCGGGGTGCCAGCGCTGCAGGTGGAGGATTAGCCTAGTGAGCCATGGTGCTGGCCAGTAAGTTGAAATCTTAATCTCAGAGGTGAGAGGAAGGTAATGCTTTTGGGAAGTGATGAGGTAGTGAGATTAGTACCCTTGTGAAAGCTCAAGGGAGAACCGTGTCCCTTTTATGGTTTGAGGTTACAGTGAGAAGATAGACATCTATGAATCAGGAAATGGGTCCTCACCGGATAGAAAATCTGCCAGGACCTTGAATCTTGGACTTCCCAGTCTCCAGAAATGTGAGAGATAAATTTCTGTTGTTTAAAAAGCCACCCAGTTTCAGGAATTTTTGTTATAGCAACTCAAACAAACTGAATGTGTTTGCATCTCAGCCTGAGTCTTACTCTTTCATTTAAGTAAAACATTTGCAAATGATATAGTACCATAGGCTGCATTAATCAACACCCTATTTTAAATGAAGTCCCATTTTAGTTTAGTTGCTTTCTTAAGAAATTATTTGGAGCTACTTGGAATGAAGCATCAAATAGTAAGAGGCAGAGTTACTTTTATTTTTTATTATTATTTTTTTTTGATAGGCAGAGTGAACAGTGAGAGAGAGAGACAGAGAAAGGTCTTCCTTTTGCTGTTGGTTCACCCTCCAATGGCCTCTGCGGCTGGCGCTGATCCGATGGCAGGAGCCAGGTGCTTATCCTGGTCTCCCATGGGGTGCAGGACCCAAGCCTTGGGCCATCCTCCACTGCATTCCCTGGCCACAGCAGAGAGCTGGCCTGGAAGAGGGGCAACCAGGACTACAAATAGTAAGAACAAATGGAACAAACTCAGAAATAGAAATAGGAAGATAAAGCATAACAGCTCTAGTCTAAACAGATCAGTCAAGAAAGTATTAATCACTGTACTCGTATCTTTAGTAGTATAATTTTTATTTCCAAAGCGCTTTCACTTGTATGTATATCATTTAACTCTTATAAAAGTAAGCATCAATTCTTTGAAGTTTAGAAAGTATATACTCCAGGCAAATAAAAAGGAGCACTTGACATTGTGAAGAGACAATTTATTGACTCCATTAATCTGAGGGACAGTGGAAACAAAAGATGTAGAGATGGAGAAGGCACAATAAAAGACAGCAGTCTTGGGCCAACTCTCATCTGTCAATCATGACTGCCTAAAGTGCATGATTGAGAAAAATCTCAAGCCATGTCTAGACTCAGTAGTTGGTAATGAATTAGCCATGTCTGTCATGATTAAGGTAGGGGCCATGTTGGCAGTTTGCCATGAATATGCCACCTCTGGGATGGAAAAATGAAAGTGGCTGACAGTAAGGACAAGCAGACTACCTGAGGATATCTTAACGTTTTTAAAGTTGCACACAAGGAGGACAATCAACTCAAATTCTTAATAAGAATTCTCATGTTATTGAGTATTTTCCCAGTAAAAGTTGATCCATTTCAGATCGTTCTTTGAGAAAGATGTTTGCTTTGAACTTACTTTGTGGTATGTAAAAAGATTGAATGGACACCTGCTAAGGTGTTAATTGGTGATAACTGGATGAATATGAGACCTGAACTCTCTTATCATCTTTGTCATTAACTAGCTATGTGACCTTAAGCAAATCCTTTAATCCCTCTGGACCTCTATTTCCTTGGCTTCAAAACAAGAATATTATCTGAGTGATGTCTCAGAGTTTTGTGAGGCTTAAAGGAGGCAGCAGCAGCAAAGCAGCCACCTGGAATATAAAATATCTTATACATGTAAAGCATTATGATTCTACTGAAACATAAGCAAATTAGTCTAGGGTGGTGATTCTCAAAGTGCATTCTTGGAACGTTAGTTCCAGGGGATGTCAATAGGTATTACAGTAAAACATCAAAGGAACAAATAAGCAATCAACCAAACAATTTTTTTTTAATTTGGGCAAATGAATTTAGAAAACTCTTGGCTGAACAAGCATAAATAGTATTTACATCATAGGAATCATTGTAGTCTTTAGTTTTCAATATGCACCATGAATCATTAAAATTGAAAAATAGAATGCAATGGTTGCATACTTATTTGGACACAAAACTCTTCTTTTTTCAAAATATTAGTCCTTCAAGACATAGTCCTATGGAAATCATTGAAGAATCTACTCTAAGTTCCTTTCTGAACTGAATGCCCTCTGATTCATTCATTTGTTCAACAAATATTTATTAACCCCTTATTTTATGCCAACCACTGTTCAATGTTATAAATACATCAGTGTTAAAACAGAAAGGAAAAAGATCTCTGCTTTCATGGGCTTTTCATCCTAACAGGATTTAATGTCATTCACCCAAAGGATGCTTATGCTTAGAGAACTGACTGCTATCCCTTAACTCAAGGAACTAAATGAATTCATTTGAATAAAAGAATACATTGAAAAAATATAGTTTATGGAGAAATTGGGAATGCAGGTATTAACTATGCCTTTCTATCCATCAGCCTCTGAGTTGAGGTTAAACTATGAACTCAAATATGAAGAGGCAGATGGCTAATGCATAGTGGGAGCACAAGATCTCATTCACTCATTTATCCATTCCTGCACTCATTCACTCAACAAATGCTTATGGCATGGTATATAATATATAAATCAGTGCACAAGACCCAGTCTGTAGCTCTAGACCTTTCTTCTTGATATCAGGCAGATAAAGCTATGGATAATTTGGGCTAAGTGTATTCTGTATTTCAGATGTAAGTTTGGGTATGCCCAAACGTCTGTGATCAAAGAATTGGTCCCCAGAGTTCTCACATTAATTGTTAATGACTTTCTGCTAATGGTTAATAGATTAGTAGATTAAGGGCAGATTCCTAATCCAATTATGGTGTCTACAGGTGAGGCCTTTGGAAGGTGGTAAGATTGGATTAGGTCACAGAGAGAGAGCCCCATGTTTGGATCATGGTGGTTTTATAAAGACCACGTAGACACCAACAAGCATTCTCCCTGTTTCTGCATCCTGGCTGCCCATGTGAGTCCTCCTCTGTATATATTCCATCCTCTACCATCCTCATCAGATGCAAGATCAATGGGTTGCCTGATCTTGGCTGTGAACCTTCAAAAACTATAAACTGAAATAAACATCCTTCTTAAGTAGCTTCTTTCAGGTGTTTGTTGTAATGAGGAAAAACTGATTAATACAGTGTGTTAAATATGCTATGGCAGGGAGTATAGGGTGTGGTGTGAACATGTTGCTGTGGTGCCCAATCCTAGATGTCAGACAAAGCAACTCAGCCTGAGTGACATTTAAACTGAATTATCCAGGGCTTATAGAACATTGTTTAGGAAACTGGCCTAGGGTGAGTGGGAGGAAATGAGGAGTGGGAAAAATGCCTTAAGCAACTGAAATGTAATATGCAAAGGCCAAAGAGAACTCACTCCCTTGTACCTGTACAACTGCAGTGGAACTAGGGTTGTGCATATGATATTTCAAAAGGCCTCTGTTGATAAAATGAACCACTTAGGTTAGTCGCTCTTTCAAAAGTATTTTCATTTTCATGGAAAAATCTTGAAAATTCTTTCAAATCCAAGGTAAACATTGCTACTGGCAGATGTATTCATTGAAACTTTTTGGTAATAAATAACAGAAAACTAACAATCACTTCAGCAAAGTGGAGAAATAGTCTCCTAATATAATAGAAAAATACAGAGAAAGTTTGATCCAGAGGTTTCAGGCCCACTTTCTTTACATTCCTTGGTTTTATGATCTCAAGTAATTTTCATTCTCAGGTTCAATGTAATAGCAAGACAGTTAACAGTATCTCCATGTCCACATCTTTCATGTCTGTAGTTGAAAAGCAGGTTGTCTTCTTGAAGCTACCACACAGTTCCCTGTATCTATCCTGATTTCATCATCTTATTGTGTGTTCAACACTGAACCAGTCACTAGCCAAGAGCTGGAATTATGATCAGATACGACTGGATCACATGATCCAATTATGGAACAGAAATTGAAAGCCTATCTGAACTGCACAAATTAGAATGGTTTCCTAAAGAAATTTGACAATTATTAGCAGAAGAATAGGGAGGAGGGGAGGGAAGAAAAAGAAAGAAGAGGCAGGGAGCTTGGTAGGGAATCCTAAGAAAGGAAGAAAGGAAGAGAAAGAAATGTGAAGGATGAAAGGGAAAAAGAAAAAAATCCTTGATTTCCTGTTAAAATTTAAAAGGTAAATCTATGCCATGGAGCATTTTTAGTTGTTGGAATTGGGTGGAGAAATACTGAGTAAAGAGGAAGGACTAAGGCTAAGTCTGTAATTCATTAGTCATATAGCCATTAAATCTCTAAGTAGGAGAAGAATGCAGAGGTCATAAATTCCATGTGATCAGCTACACAGCCAGTGTATAATCAATTTATGTCCTTGAACACCTCCCAGTGTCAGGAAACTCATTCCTCCTACAGCTTATCATTTAATTGGTGTTTTCTGCTACTAGCTTAATAGTCCTTACAGATCTGAAGTCTTTCTCCTTGTAACTCTGCTGGATTTAGTTCTCATCCGTAAAGAGAAAGGTTAATTTAGTGGAGGTGAACTGGTGGACTATGGACAAGTCTGGCATGGACAAGAGCATTGCCCAGAATAATATTTTGAATCCAGTTGACTGTGGGTACAAAGTGCTTTACTGTGACACTTCCCCCTGCCACAACTCTTTGTTATTTATTACCTGAGACCTTCCCATATTAATGTGATCTGCCTAGACAGCAAAGAGATTTGCTTTCGTAATTCCTGGTCTTATTTTTTTCATGTAGTAGTAGATTAGGTCCTTGAAGATGGTTATGTGTTGGATTAAGAAAAAAGAAGGGGAAAAGAAAAAGAATGAAGCTTGAACTTAGCCTGGAGAGTCCTTTGTCAAAGCAGCACCTTGGAGGCAATGCACCTTTTCTTAGGTGATACTGCTTGCACTCAAAAGGATTATCAAACACTTCTTGGAATTGTTTTCAGACCCTTAAGTGCATTCTTTGAATATCCTCAATGGTGGCAAATCCTCATTCTCTGAGAGTGATTCTTATCTGTAGAAGAAGCAAAAAGCCACTGAGAACAGAGTGCTGATGGACAGGATCACTGGAAGATCTGACTCCTGTCTCTATGTCCAAAGCTAAGTCGATGGTGAAATCACAGGTCTGAGCTCCACAGTGGTTCCTTTCATATTTTACATTTTACTTTTATATTTGATGAATTTAATAGCTGACACATTCATATGCTTCAGATTCCACAAGGCACCAAAGGACATATGGTAAAAGTCCTTTCCCTGTCCCCTAGCCACCCAGGTTTCTATCCAGGTTTGGTACATTTCCTCCTAGAAAGTCTAACTTGAAGAAAGCTTTCAGAAAGGCATCTGTGAGAATGTTCCAAAAAGTTCATAAAAATAGCATCACATTTTAGGGCAAAAGTTTTCTAAGAACTTTTTGAAGACCCTTTATTTGAATAATTGAAGCATGATCCAACATGGGAAGCGGGATACACAGCAGACTCATAGAATGGCAGATGTCCTAAATAGCACTCTGGCCTCAGAATCAGCCCTTAAGGCATTCGGATCTGGCTGAGGAGCCCATGAGAGTATTTTAGGCATGGAAAGCCAAGACACTCTGGAAAAAAAAGAAGACCTAAATGAAAGATCTCTGCGAGTGAGATCCCAGTGGAAAGAACGGGGCCATCAAAGAAGGAGGTACCTTTCTCTGAAGGGAGGACAGAACTTCCACTTTGGCTATGACCCTGTCGGAATAAGATCGAAGTCGGGGAACCCTAAAGGCTTCCATAGCCTCGGCAACTCATGACTAGAGCCTAGGGAGGTTACTGACGCCATAAACAAGAGTGTCAAATTGTTAAATCAACATCAGGAGTCACTGTGTAGTTACGTCTCATGAGGGATCTGTCCTTAATGTGTTATCCAATGTGAAATAATGCTATTACTAGTACTGAAACAGTATTTTTACACTTTATGTTTCTGTGTGGGTGCAAACTGATGAAATCTTTACATAGTATATACTGAATCGATCTTCTGTATATAAAGATAATTGCAAATGATTAAAAAATCTTGGTGTTAAATTGGAAATTGCATAGATAATTAATCAATTTTTTTAAAAAAATCATGTAGGATCTCTGTCCTTAATGTGCTGTACATTGTGAATTAATAATATAACTAGTACTCCAACAGTATTTTCACTTTGTGTCTCTATGTGAGGGCAAACTGTTGAAATCTTTACGTAATATGTACTAAACTGATCTTCTGTGTATAAAGAGAATTGGAAATGAATCTTGATGTGAATGGAAGGGGAGAGGGAGAGGGAAAGGGGAGGGTAGTAGGTGGGAGGGAAGTTGTGGGGGGGGGCATTGTAATCCATAAGTTGTACTTTGGAAATTTATATTCTTTAAATAAAAGCTATATATATATATATATATATATATATATATATATAAAGAATCATAACATTATGTATAGATTGTGGTATGTTTATGCCAAACACAGGTCTCATTACTTAATCCTTAGGACCCTGAGAAGTCTCTTTATTGGGAAATGATCTCTTGGCTCAGTTGCTTGATCTATGTGAGAGATCAGATGAGTAGTTTTTTTTTTTATCGTTGAGCCTTGGTTTCCTCATCTGTAAAATGGGGGTACTCTCAGCAATCCCCTTGTAGGTTATTGGGGAACAATGCCTGGAAAGATCCTAAAGAGGATACGATGGTTGATTGTAGATGTCACTTTGGTTACCCTAGTCTAGATGTTGTGAAGATGCATTGTAGATGTGATTCATACTTAGAACCATACTTGGACTCTAAGTAAAGAGGTTACTCTTTATCATGTGTGTGGGACTCATCCAAAAAAGAATTATGCCTCAATACTGTAACAAAGAAATCCTGCTTATGTTCCCACCTTCTGGCTTAGCTACTGATTTCAGACCCAAGACTGCAACATCCACTCTTGCTGAGTTTCCTGTCTGCTGGCTTGTCCTTCTGATTTTTAATGTGTAGATTTTGGATAAATGCCTTTAAAACTATGGGAGTCAATGCCTTAAAAATAAAGCTCTTTCTCTCTCTGGATATATATCCTATTGCTTTCTCCACTCCCGGACCCTTACTGATACGGAGGGAGAAAACTACATTTTTTAAAAAATTATTTATTTATTTATTTGACAGGAGAGTTACAGACAGTGAGAGAGACAGAGAGAAAGGTCTTCCTTCCATTGGTTTACTCCCCAAATGGCCACTATAGCAGGCGCTGCGCCGATCCAAAGCCAGGAGCCAGGTGCTTCCTCCTGGACTCCCATGTGGGTGCAAGGTCCCAAGCACCTGGGCCATCCTCCACTGCCTTTCCAGGCCACAGCAGAGAGCTGGACTGGAAGAGGAGCAACTGGGACTAGAATTCAGCACCCATATGGGATGCTGGTGCTGCAGGCGGAGGGTTAACCTAGTGTGTCACCGTGCTGGCCTGAAAACTGCATTTTTAAGGGAAGGAGGAGGGTAGTGTTTACATAAACCTAGGTGTCAGTCCTGACTCTTCCATTGACTACCTGAACAGCTCTGAGCAACACTTGTGATACCACTAAGCTTCTACTTTCTCCACCTGCTTGATGCCACTCAAGGCTACTGGGACGTGAGATACTGAAAATGATGTCACACATTATCTACATGCAGGTTATTATTTGAGTCTGTTTTCTTTTGAAACACTCATGACCTTAAAGTCACTCCCGGATCCACACTTCTCTACAGATGGCCCCTCCCCAGGCATTTATTAAATCTTAGCTCTGAATGAGATCCAATCCTGCAGCAGGTAGTTGTCAAGGGAATAGAAAGGGTCTCATCCTGGGCCTTAGTGGGCTCTACATCCACAGGCATGAGGAATTAGAAAGGAGGGTGGGAGACAATGGAGGGAGGAACTTGTAGAGGTAGGGGAAGAGAAGGGTGAAGGTAAGAGAGGAGGGGGCCATGTGCTGGACTAGGTCCCAGGGGTCCAGGGCTGATTTGCGAGGGAAGTTGTTGGCTCTGCAGTTTGCAGGCTGATTGCAGCAGATTCGCTGGGACCTGAAAGGGGTCTCATCAGAGCACATGAATCCTGTGCTGAGTGTTCTGCTATTTCTCTCATCTGGGGGGACAGAGCCAATCAAAGTGGAGAGGAGGTGAGGGAGAGTCACTATGAATAAGTTGCCTCCTCTGCCATCCAGGGCATCAAAACACCACTCAGTCCCATTTCTACTGGTTCTTTTCCTCTGCCAGGAATTCAAGGGCCAGCACTTGAGCAGGATAAAACTTCCTGTTGTGGCTGATGCACTAGTGTTGCCATCCATCCCACCCATGTTATTTATTTAACCACTCAGACTCTTTCACACCACTATCACAAGCTGAAGTTATTTGATAAGTAATTATTTGCCAAAAACTGCTCTCTCCATTAGAATGTGCCTTGAGATCCAGAAGCTTGTCTCACTTGTTTATCCCAGCACCCAGCAGAGCAATCCGTGGTAAGGCCTAAAAAATATTCATGAAGGAATGGGATGGGTGAGTCCCATTGACTGAGGACCCTCTTGTGCCAGGCAAGGAGCCTGGGACTGTGCAAGTATTTTTCATCTCTTAATTAATCATAGCTCTGCAAAGGAGGTATGTTCATCTTTATTTTACTATTAGGAAAACTAATGCTCAGCGAGCTGAGTAACATGTCCTTGACCACACAGTCAAAGCTGAGGTTTGTTTTTTAATATTTACTTATTTATTTATTTTCATCTTATTTGAAAGGGAGAGAGAGAGAGAGAGAGACTTCTAGCCCCTGGTTTTCTCCCCAGTTGCTTACAATAGCCAGGGCTGGGCAGGCTGAAGCCAGGAGCTAGAATCTCCATTTTTGGGTATCCCTTTTGAGTGTCAGGGACCCATACCCTTGAATCATCATCTGTATCTCCTTTGGATTAGCAGGAAGCTGTATTGGAAGCAGAGGTGGCACTCAATCTTAGGTACTCCTATATGGGATGTGAGAATCCTAAGCAATAGCTTAACCTGCTGCACCACAGTGCCCACCCCCAAAGCTAGAACCTAATTTGTGTCTGACTGACTCTAAAGTGTGTGGTCTTTATCACTATACCAGGGATAAATATGCTTTATTTGCAATGCCAGCATCAACTGATTGGCAGTTACTGCTATGAGCTCTTAGTTGAGAAAAGTACTGAGGCCATTGCCTGACTTAGTAGATAAGAGTGACAAGATCAATTAGTAACGTATGTAAGGAGTAAAGTTGTATGTCTAGTGGCACATGTGCCATCTGGTTTCCGTTGGTACACTATATTATATTGCTTCCATAAGAATGTGCAGTAGAGGTAAAAAGAAAAAAAAGGAGGGAAAAACTAGGAAGTAGAATATTTGGCTTCTTTTCTGATCCTAATTTTCACTCCTTCTTGCTATGCTTGTCTTTGCAATGGGAGCACATCTATCTGCAGGCTTGGGTGGAGGATAGAATGCATACAGAAGAACTAGTGTTGAAGTCTTGCATATGCAGTCTTGCTTCTTAAGCCGACTTCATGATGCTTGAGGGGCTTCAGGTTAACTAATCCTTTTGTGGGACTCCAACACTTCTGTGCACAGATACAATTATTATTTTCCAGAAGTCTGTCAGTGCAAGCAGGAACAGGAAGTGGGGGAGCAGTCAGACTGCTGAGCTGATATTTTGAGGTTTGGAGACTGGTTGCAGACAAGCTTTTGCAATCCGTTGGTCTGGAGTAATCACTATATATTATCCTGCTTAACTAAAACCTGGGAGATGATACAGTATATTGCTTAGGAGTGGGGCTTGCAGAGTTTTTTAAGTCTCAACATACTCACTTATTGTATTATGTTAGATAAGTTATTTAAGATAACTTATTTAATTGTTTACTTAAATTAGCACCTATCTAGGAGCCTGGTATGCGAATTATAGAGTTTGTAGAAGGAAACAATTAGACTATGGCATGCAGCAAAACTCAGTATATGTTACTCTATGTGGGGAACTTACATGCACATATGGAAACTGGAAAATCAGAGTAGTGGTTTGAATCTATCTATGTTTTCTCAAACCAAGTAACTGGTGAGTTTTTGTTTTTCAAGTTTGCATATGAAGATTTTGAATGCCCAACATCCGTGTTTTCAGAACAGGCTAGGATAGAATGGCTCAGAACTCTTCCATTGCTGGAAATACGGGCTGCATTTGACTTCTCTTTAACTAGGAGGAAAACAAGGGGGAAGTGGGAAAAAATAGCCCCCCATCCATGGTTTGTTGAAAACTGGTTTTGAGGCCGGCGCCGTGGCTCAACAGGCTAATCCTCCGCCTTGCGGCGCCGGCACACCGGGTTCTAGTCCCGGTCGGGGCACCGGATTCTGTCCCGGTTGCCCCTCTTCCAGGCCAGCCCTCTGCTGTGGCCTGAGAGTGCAGTGGAGGATGGCCCAAGTGCTTGGGCCCTGCACCCCATGGGGAGACCAGGAAAAGCACCTGGCTCCTGGCTCCTGCCATCGGATGAGCGCGGTGCGCCGGCCGCAGCGCGCCGACCGCGGCGGCCATTGGAGGGTGAACCAACGGCAAAGGAAGACCTTTCTCTCTGTCTCTCTCTCTCACTGTCCACTCTGCCTGTAAAAAAATAAATAAATAAATAAATAAAAAAGAAAAAAAAAAAGAAAACTGGTTTTGAGTATGTCAAGCTGAGTATTGCTCTATTTGCCCACAATGAGACACTCTGGACCAAGACAGCCCTTCCTCTTGTCTTCTGTAAGAAATATCTCGGGTCATGACTACTCAAGATGATTTATGCCATTCATTGGGCATCAAATGTGTGCCAAGGACTTGATGCTGTTTACAGTCCTCTAAAGGTAGCCACTATTGCCACTCTTGTTTTTGTAGATGATGAGGTTTTAGCCCAGTATATGTAAGTTATTTGTCCAACACAGCCAGGAAGCAGTCCTGGGATTCACATGATCTAATGAATACTGGCTGATTGAAGAACTTCGTTTGTCAGAGAGGGTGAGATGCTAGCTTTATATATGAGAGAATGTGAGAGACTGTGGAGGATTCAAGGCTGTGGCTCTCATGCCCGGATTTCTACTTGAGTAGCATTCATGGAAGAGAGATTACTGGTCCCCACTCACAAAGAGTGAGTGAACTTGATTTAGAATGGACTTGGAGAATGGAATTGGAGCTTTCTGGGGGATTCTGTTAGACTTTTGGGAATGAGAACTGCTGGGGGTTGAAGATTTAGCTGGAATGAGAACAGCTGGGGGTGGAATTTAGCAAACTCCTCATGGTCAGGAGCATTTTGCTCCCTCCTCAGTGGTGGCTGATTCACATTCCAGGTGGTGCACCTTTATCTCAGTATCCCCACTGAAAGCGTTGTGGGCAATGGAGCTTGACAGTGTTGCAGAGTGTGAATGGATAAACAGCTTGAAGTGTGCCTTTTAAATGAGAAACACTGGGATGAAGAGCCCCTGGGGCTTGAAGTGGCCCCATTTCAATTTCAGTGTGTGTTGGGGGCTACTCTTGGCCATATCCTAAGCAACTTTGAATCATTTGGGAGTCCTGGGCAGTGAGGAGTTAGTCCCAGAAAGCCAGGATGTGAGATATCTGCTCATACAGCTTGGGGTAACTGTCTCCTCCTTTGGTTGAGGAACAGTGAGAACCAGTGCATAAGTAGAACGATTAACAGGCTCTCAATATGGAGAATGAGATTTGTAGCTCTGTTCATGAAGGAAATATGAAACAGTAAACACACTTCCCATTATGGATGGGGCTAAACACACCATTAAACTGAATGCTAATGGCTGCCTCCTGCTCCCTTTGAACATTTCACCATGGCAAACAGCAGGTGCCCTTTTCTTACCTTCTCTTTCATCTCTCCATAATTCTCTTCTGCCATGGCTTTTTTTTTCCAGATTATAATGGGCACATCCCTGAAATAGTAGATATAAAGAGAATCAGAATTGTTCAAAAAGCCAATTAGGCTGTAGTAGAGATCCAGCTCCTCACATTATTTGCTTGTAGGATGTAACAATCTCAGGTGTTAAGAAAAGGCTGAGACAGAGTGAGGTGAACATTTTTAGCTGGTGTATCTTTAATATACTGCATTGTAAAAGCATCAAGCTTCACTTCTCAGTTACTAGGCTGTGGGAGGAGCACAACCTAGGGCTTAAGACCAGGAGCCCTGGAACTGGACACACTTGTGTGTAAGTCCTCTTCCATTGCCTGAAAGCAGTGTGACTTTGGGTGAGTAACTGCCCCCTTCCACTCCGACTAAAGTTTCCTTATCTGTAAATCAGGGATGTTAATAACCACTGCTCCACAAGGTTATTGGGGGTGGGATGTTCATGGAAAGTGGAGATAGCACTCTTGGTACAATACTCAGCATAGCACTGGGCCTCAGTAAGCAGTAGCCATTCTGATGATGATGGAGATGATTAACAATCTGCTGAGTGGCTTCAGGCCAATAACTTCCCTGAACTTCAGATCCTGCATCTCTAAAAGGCAAGCTAACGACAGTACTGGAGTCATTTGTTTAAAGTGCTAGATAAGAATTAAATGATGAAAAGTACTTGGCACTGGGAATGGCACCTAATAGGAGCTCAATCAGGACTTGCTGAGTGAATGGGAAAAAAATAATAAATGTTCTGCTGCCTGGAGGGACTCAGTGATCAGACCCCAAGTGTTTACTGCTATACACAGAGGGAGAAAAACGCAAGCAGCCCTGGACTTTTTTGTCAGTGACATTTTTTAGAAGCCGAAGACCTTCCGTTGCTTTTTTTTTTTTTCTCCTTGTTGCATGCACTTCTCCTAGCCCTTATCAGGCCTCTGTGCTGGAAAAGAGAAAACACGACACTGGCACATGTAAATGAAATCCCAGTATTACAACAGGCCCGGAGCAAGGCCCCACACAGCAGGGCACTTAAATATTAGAGCCACCTGCACATGATTGCTCATCCAGTCAAGGCTGTCTGTGGGAGGGTCCTGGCAGCACCCCCAGCCAGGTCCCTCCAGTTCCTCACCTTCAGTCTCACACCCTCTTTCTCTTCCCGCTACCCCTTGCCAGGTCTGCTCTCCAGGGCAGTGACTCATCCTCTGAAATTGCCTCTGCCTCTCTGCCAGACTCCAGCTTGCCTCGCTTCCCTGTCCAGCTCTCCCTGAGAGAAAATGGGCTGGTAAACCAGCCACTGATACAACTGCTTAGTCAGCTGCTCTCAAGGGGATAATTGAAATGTTTTTTGAATAGCATTTATGGTTTTAATTTCTAATTATAAACCTGATGCATGTTCATTTTAGAAGACTTGGGGGAAAAATCTGGAGAACATAAACAAGTATGCAAAAGAAAATTAAAGTCCTGAGTCCCAGGTCACAATCCAGGACAATCAATTTAGATGTCTGGGATGGGAACCTACCTCAGGATTGCTGTTTTAAGTTCCCAAGGTGACTCCAATGTGCAGGCAAGGTCAAACCATCAACTTAGAGCTGCCTGCCGGTAATTCTTTGAAGTATTTACTTTACTTATTATTTTGATATTTGGATTGTACTGTCCATGTTATTTTAAACCTAGTTTAGCATTTATTAACAATATGTTACAAACATATTCTTTTAGCATGGAATAGTCTTTGAAAACATATTAATATTTGTAATCAACAGATATTAGACATTTTTCTAAAATTTTGCCAATTACAGTAATACTGAGATGTTTTTCTACTTTCTGTGATGCCTGAGTTAACATTTACATAGCATCTAAGTGGATGTTGGACACTATTCTGAGGTATAGCACATATTTTACTTAACCCTCACAATCAGCCTTTGAGGTAGGTACTATTTTATTATTATCCTCATTTTAAATGTAAGGAAACTGAGATTCTGAGAGGTTAAATCACATGATGGTAAGTGGTAGGCCTAGACTATGCTCTTGAATTAGTTAAAATTGCTGGATTGGGGGTAGACATTTGCAACAATATTAGGATATCACAAAGGAGGACTGTATTTCATATCAGAGTGCCTGGGTTCAAGTGCTGGCTCTAGATTTCTGCTATTGCAGACCCTGTGGGATAGCAAGTGATAGTTCAAATGCTTGGGCACTTGCTACCCACATGGGAAATCTGGATTGAGCTTGGGGTACTGGCTTCAGCCTGGCCCAATGTCAGCTATTTTGGGCAACTGAGGAGTGACCTGGTGGATGGAAGATGTCTTTCTTTCTCTGTCTTTATGCTTTTCAATAAAATGAAAATTTTCTGAAAATTTAGAAAAATTACTGAGTTGAAAAATTTGAACATTCTTAGGGATTTGAAAATGGATTTCCAAATGACCCACCAGAAAGTGTACAACAGTCTAGCTTCTTTACCATGAGTGAAGTTGAGACAGTGCAGGAGTCTTTGACATTGAAAAGAATTCTGTATTGGAGGAACCACCAGTCTGAAAAGTCCCCTTCTGTAGGTTTAATACATATCTAAAGAAAATCTTTTAGAGTCAGGTTTCAAAACGTGACTACCCCTTGGTTTCTGGGTATATTGATCAAATTCAATATTCACCTTGGTTATTATTGTTTCTCTTTTGGAAGTGGATGGAAGCCACCCAAGACTCTACCTGTCCGTTCGACCTCCTACCACACATACACTGATATTAATGATGTTTCTGAAGTTTTATTTATTTATTTATTTACATCAGGAAAGGAGAGGGATTTCTCATAATTGTGCACTCCTTGAGGACAGGAGCCACTGTCTTCTTTTTCCATGCCTTTCCTTTCCTTTCCTTTCCTTTCCTTTCCTTTCCTTTCCTTTCCTTTCCTTTCCTTTCCTTTCCTTTCCTTTCCTTTCCTTTCCTTTCCTTTCCTTTCCTTTCCTTTCCTTTCCTTTCTCTCTCTCTCTCTCTCTCTTTCTTTTTCTTTTCTTGTCTTTTCTTTTCTTTTCTTTTCTTTTCTTTTCTTTTCTTTTCTTTTCTTTTCTTTTCTTTTCTTTTCTTTTCTTACAGGCAGAGTGGACAGTGGGAGAGAGAGACAGAGAGAAAGGTCTTCCTTTTCCGTTGGTTCATCCCCCAATGGCTGCTCCAGCTGGCGCGCTGCGGCCGGCACACCGTGCTGATCCGAAGGCAGGAACCAGGTGCTTCTCCTGGTCTCCCATGCGGGTGCAGGGCCCAAGGACCTGGGCCATTCTCCACTGCACTCCCGGGCCACAGCAGAGAGCTGGCCTGGAAGAGGAGCAACCAGGACAGAATCTGGCGCCCTGACTGGGACTAGAACCCAGGGTGCCAGTGCCGCAGGTGGAGGATTAGCCTATTGAACCGTGGCACTGGCCTCCAAATCTTTTCAAAAATGTTATTCCCAGTGTCTGTGGCAGGTCACAATGTCCATTTCTACTCACAGGATGTCCTAGCCTACTGACTGCAGTTTTTGTGGGACTTGTCTTTATGAGCTCTATAATGGTTGCCAGCTCCAGAACCCTGTTGAAACTGTCTTCAGTCTATAACATGGAGACCAGGATGTAGAACAGGTACAGCTAGATTCACTTTCTCTAGCTCTCCTTTGGACTCGTCTCTTTCCTGAATGGTGGGCTCCCTCCTCATGGCCAGATAGACCTTCAAAGCCTCCACTTCTGTGCCAGTTTTTGGCTGTGCGTGCCTTTGAATGTTGGATCAGATACACTCCTCCAATGAAGGAGCCCCTCCTGGGCTACTGAATCCATTGTTCTTTTTCTGCTGCATTCTCTCAACAAGTGTAACATACGCTGGTATGCAATCTTACTTTTCAGCACTGTCTCCATTTTGGAGCAAAGAGTGTCTTTATCAAAGACCTGGAAAAACTGTTTCTCTTCTCGGAACTTTTGTCATTTTGACCTGTCTGGTTTTGTTCTCTGCCTATAAACAGAGGAGGGACTCAATGTCTGCCCCTCCATCTTTCAGTTGGGCTATATTTTGCCTTTGGCAGGTAGACCAGACTCATGGAAGGAGCACAAACTTTGGAATCAGGCAAACTTGTGTTCACCTAATAAATGTTCAGTAGATGGGAATTCTCTTCCTCCCTTCAAACATGTCTGGTTCATCCCCTCTCACCTTAGGTATTACTTATGCACTGACTTGCACATCTATGTATCCTTTTAATGTTGCCAGCCTGTTCATATTTTTCAGAATATTTATATTTTTCATAGTCAAAGGAGCTCACTATTAGGAACAATCTTAAAGCTAGCTACTCTTTGGTAGAGTCCCTTTTCTGCCTTCCCTGCCCTTTCTTTTGTATGGCCTTCACTTTTCCTTCTATTCTCTCAGGTGTAGCACACATGTTTCTCCTGTGTTCTTTCCATGTTGTTCATCATCCACTCCATTTCCCATTGAAAGAGCACAGTCCATCTGGGGGAGCAGTTTTTCTACAACATATGGTTCCAGGGGGCTAAGAGTGTCATTTTGCTGTAAGATGACTGGTTCCAGGTTCTTGTCTCCAATCCAGGAAGGAATTCAGGGATGAGATAAAAGTAAGGTACAGTGGAATAATAGCATTTATTTACAAAGAGAAAGAACATATTCAAGCAGGAGTGAGGGTACACTTGAGAGTGAGCTTCCCCCAACATAGTTGTGTGTGGGGGGTTTCCAAGTAGGGTATGATGTTGCCCATTTTCTTTCTTTTTTTACGTCTTACAAGTGTCATGGCATTAGGTGCATCATGGGAGTGAGAGTGTCAGACAAGGTAATTTTATTATAATGATATTATAATAGGCTATAGGTCATTGCAGGGATATGGTCAGTTGACAAGTTGGGCATTTTCAGCTGGTGCTGGTTCTGGGCAGGGGCTTTGAAGAAACAGTTGTTTCCTACAGCACAAAAAGGGTTGGGGGATTTTGATGGAGTAAGCAGATCATAGGAATGGGGTACTGACCTCAGCTTTCTCTTTGCTAGCTACCTACCTTTATCAATTTGGCCAGAACTTGACCATTCATGGTATCTCAGGCCTTGGTTCACAGTGATCCAAGTTTGGTTTAGTATTGCCCTTCCCTTGAATTTTATGTGTCAATTCTTTTTTTAAAAAAGATTTATTTATTTATTTAAAAGTCAGAGTTACACAGAGAGAGGAGAGGGAGACAGACAGAGAGAGAGAGAGACAGAGACAGAGACAGAGAGAGACAAGGAGAGAGGTCTTCCATCTGATGGTTCATTCTCCAATTAGCCGCAACGGCCGGAGCTGTGCCGATCTGAAGCCAGGAGCCAGGAGCTTCTTCCAGGTCTCCCACGCAGGTACAGGGCCCCAAGGACTTGAGCCATCTTCTACTGCTTTCCCAGGACATAGCAGAGAGCTTGATGAGAAGTGGAGCAACTAGGTCTCGAACTGGTGCCCACATGGGATGCCGGCACTGCAGGCCAGGGCATTAACCCATTGCATCACAGCGCTGGCTCCTTATGTATCAATTCTTAAAGAGAGAAATCTTTTCCTTGGAATTGTTAATCTGGATTAACGAAGCTTGGAGCTACCTGTGCCATGTCCCTTGTTATGAGAATAACATTCTTTTATGGTTGGAAAGAATGAGTCCAAAACAGGAAAAGAAGCAAAGAACTGAGAAGGTACAAAAGGATATAAAGGAGGGAGAGAGAGAAAATACGGTCATTTGATTTCCTGAAGACATCTTTGGTCCTGGCCTTTGTAGATATGAGTTAGACAATTCTGACTTTTCCTTAGGCCTGATTGGTTTAGGTTTCTGTTCCTGGCATTCAATTAATAAATTTATCAGTATATTTAAAGAAATGGCTACCTTCTAAATGGAGATTGTGTGGGTGTTGCAGCAAAGTCTTGAGAGTGAGTCTAAAGTGTACACAAGGAATAGTTGAATACTGAACTCTTACTAAGGGCAAAAACAGCTGAGGTTATAAAACCCTCTTTAAGTTTGTATCATAGTGCATGACACATAGAAGGTCCCAATATATATTTGTGGCATAAAGCTGAGAAGATCTGATTAAATCAGTTCATTGGTCACCATTTGGTACAGGAAAGTGTCATTGGCTGAACACACAGTCTTACAGCCTGTCTGTCTGTGGGTTAGGCACCTTTCCTAGGATCTGACCAACTGAATAGGGAGTCTTGGTGCAAAAGTAAGCCCTCATGTTTAATGCTTGACTTTGGATATGGCAGGCACTCTGAGTCTCACAAAGGGGACAGAAGAGCAAAAGGGCACTGGGCATGGCTGATGCAAACCTTCTGAGTCTTTCCATTAGAGTCTGTGAGGATTTGGGAAGCTATTGGGAGAGCTCCAGAAAAAGCAGAGCTACTGCTGTCCTGCTGAGCATCCCCCAGAGCTTCTCTTCCAGAGGAGAGCTGTGACCTTAGACAGAGAGATTCTGGGAAACTGTGGGAGCCTAGAGCCACTGCCAGAGAGGGGGCTGACTCCAAAGCAACTGGCAGACCATGCTGATGAGAAATGCACCCCCTGCCAGGGTGAGGCCACAGGGACCAACAAGGTCTGCTTGGAATGAGAGCCTTGGGAAGCAGTAACATTCCAGAATGAGCCTGGCTCTGACCTTGGCCCCAGTGGTTCTCACTGTCAGTTGACACAGGGAAGTGCCTCTCATCTTCTCTGGTCAGGGAGGCTGTAGGGAAACATCTATGCTCAAAGACAACCAGCTGCCTATGGAGTTGCAGAGAAAGTGTGAGGACAGGAGACTAAGCCCATATACCTGGTGAGGAAAGGCAGGGCTTAGCCAAGAGGTCCTCCAAGATTTTGGCTTTGAGAAGGAGGCATTTGAAGTTGATTTTGACTTTGTCTATACAGCATCAGAGTTAAATATGAGGCAATGAAAGGTGTCTGGAGGAGCAATGGAAAGAGGTCTGGGAAATTAGAGTTAGCACAAATGCCTTCTATAAGCTGTTTTGTGGCCAGGGACTAGCCTTTAGTCTCTCTGGGCCTTGAGCTCCTCAATGGTAAGTTGAGGAGAGAAGAACAACGTGTCCTTGGATCATCCTTTAAACTAGAGTAATCCACAATTCCTATTAAATACTTGATCTACTTCAATGTGATACCAATCAAAATACCAAAGACATTATTCTCAGATTTGGAAAAAATGATACTGAAATTCATATGAAGGAAGAGGAGACCTCGAATAGCTAAAGCAACCTTGTACAACAAAAACAAAGCTGGAGGCATCACAATACCAGATTTCAGGACATACTACAGGGCAGTTATAATCAAAACAGCATGGTACTGGTACAGAAACAGATAGACCAATGGAACATAATAGAAACACTAGAAATCAATCCAAACATCTATATCCAACTTATATTTGATCAAGGATCTAAAACCAATTCCTGGAGCAAGGACAGTCTATTCAATAAATGGTGCTGGGAAAACTGGATTTCCACATGCAGAAGCCTGAAGCAAAACCCCTACTTTACACAAAAATTCATTCAATATGGATTAAAGATCTAAATCTGTGACCTGACACCACCAAATTATTAGAGAACATTATAGAATCCCTGCAAGATATAGGCACAGGCAAAGACTTCTTGGAAAAGACACCAGAGGCACAGGCAATCAAAGCCAAAATTAACAATTGGGATTACATCAAATTGAGAAGTTTCTGTACTGCAAAAGAAACAGTCAGGAAAGTGAAGAGGCAACTGACAGAAAGGGAAAAAAATATTTGCAAATTATGCAACCGATAAAGGATTAATAACCAGAATCTACAAAGAGATCAAGAAACTCCACAACAACAAAATGAACAACCCACTTAAGAGATGGGCCGGGGCTGGTGCTGTGGCTCAGTTGGTTAATCCTCTGCCTGCAGCACCGGCATCCCATATGGGTGCTGGTTCTAGTCCTGGTTGCTCCTCTTCCAGTCTAGCTCTCTGCTGTGTCCTGGGAGGGCAGTAGAGGATGACCCAAGTGCTTGGTCCCCTGCACCCACACGGGAGACCAGGAAGCAGCACCTGACTCCTGGCTTCAGATCAGCGCAACGCCGGCCTTAGCTGCCATTTAGGGAGTGAACCAATGGAAGAAAGACCTTTCTCTCTGTCTCTCTTTCTCTCACTGTATATAACTCTGCTTGTCAAATTAAAAAAATAACTCAAAAAAAAGAGAGATGGGCCAAGGACCTAAGTAGAAATTTTCAAAAGAGGAAATCCAAATGGCCAACAAACACATAAAAAATGTTCAGGATCACTAGCAATCAGGGAAATGCAAATCAAAACCACAGGGAGGTTTCACTTCACCCTGGTTATAATGGCTCACATACAGAAATATACCAACAAGAGATGCTATCGAGGATGTAGGGAAGAAGGGACACTAATCCACTGTTGGTGGGAATGTAAACTGGTTAATCCACTGTGGAAGTCAGTTTGGAGATTCCTCAGAAAACTGAATATAACCCTACCATACAACCCAGCCATCCCACTTCTTGGAATTTACCCAAAGGTAAATAAAAGAGCTGTCTGCACCTCAATGTTTATTGTAGCTCAATTCACAATAGCTAAGACATGGAATCAATCTAAATGCCCATCAATAGAAGACTGGATAAAGAAATTATGGGATATCTACTCTATAGTATACTACACAGCAGTAAAAAAAAAAAAATGAAATCCAGTCATTTGCAACAAAATGGAGAATCTGGAAAACATCATGTTGAGTGAAATAAGCCAGTCCCAAAGGGACAAATATCATATGTTTTCCCTGATCAGTGGCAACTAACTGAGCACCTAAAAGGAAACCCATTGAAGTGAAATGGACACTGTGAGAAACAGTGACTTGATCAGCCCTTGTCTTGTTGAGGAACATACTTACTATTTTATTCTTTTTAGTATTTTTTTTGTTCTACTTAATACCATTGATTGAAATGTTTAATTAACACACAGTTATTCTTAGTTGTTTAAATTTAACTGAAAAGTGATCCCTGTGAAAAAGAGAGTGGGAACAAGAGAGGGAAAAGATGTACAGTTTGGCACATGTTCACTCGGACTTACCCCTATGGTAGAACTAGAAACTTGCCAGGGGATTCCAATTCAATCCCATCAAGGAGGTATGTACCAATGCCATCTCACTAGTCAAAGTGATCAGTTTAGGTTCATAATTGATCAAAAAGATAGGATTAAGTGTCAAAGGGATTACATAAATAAAATCAGTGTCAGCAAATAATAATTGATAGCATTAAAAAGGAGAGAATGATCCTACATGGGAAGCAGGATACACAGCAGACTCATAGAATGGCAGATGTCCTGAACAGCACTCTGGCCTCAGAATCAGCCCTTAAGGCATTCGGATCTGGCTAAAAAGCCCATGAGAGTTTCTCATTATGGAAAGCCAAGGCACTGTGGCAAAAAAATGAAAGATCTCTGTGAGTGAGATCCCAGTGGAAAGAATGGGCCATCAAAGAAGGCAGTACCTTTCTCTGAAGGGAGGAGAGAACTTCCACTTCGAATATGACCTTGTCTGAATAAGATTGGAGTTGGTGAACTCAAGAGGCTTCCATAGCCTTGGCAGCTCATGACAAGAGCCTCGAGTGATTACTGACGTCTTAAATAAGAGTGTCAATTGTTAAATCAACAATGGGAGTCACTGTCCACTTGCTCCCCATGTAGAACCTCTGTCCTTCATGTGTTGTACTATGTGAATTAACAGTAAAACTACTACCCAAACAGTACTCTATACTTTGTGTTTCTGTGTGGGTGCAGTCTGTTGAAATCTTTACTTCGTATATACTCAGTTGGTCTTCTGTATATAAAGATAATTGAAAATGAATCGTGACGAAGAATGGGATGGGAGAGTGAGTGGGAGATGAGATAGTTGCGGGTGGGAGGGAAGTTATGTGGGGAAAAGCCTCTATAATTTAAAAGTTGTACTGTGGATATTTATATTTATTAAATTTATTAAATAAATTTATTAAATAAATTTATTAAATAAAAGTTAAAAATAAGTAAATTAAAGAAAATAAAAAAATCTCCACACTGTTTTAAAAAAAAATACTTGATTTAAATTCAAATAAGACAACCAACAAGGAAAATGCAGGCCTCAAAATCAACTTTGTTTCTAAGCAAGGGGAATGGATGAAAAAACAACATCATTCCAAATAGAATGAGAGTAATAACAACTATTATAATCATGATAGTTATAAGGCAATCATTTAAAAATACTTTCTTTGAGCGAGATACTCTATTAAGTATTTTATGTGAATCACTTCATTTAAACCCTTATAATACTTTCTGGGTTGGATGTTATGTTTCTTGTTGTGGAGATGAAGCTCAGAAAGCTCAGGGAAATTTAGTTATTTTCACAACATGTCATTGTCAGTGGTGGCAGACATTGGATTTATTTATTTATTTTAAAGATTTATTTATTTATTTGAAAGTCAAAGTTACAGAGAGGCAGAAGAAGCGAGAGAGAGAAAGGTCTTCCATCTGCTGGTTCACTCACCAGATGTCCGCAATGGCTGGAGCTGAGCTGATCCAAAATCAGGAGCCAGGAGCTGTTTCCATGTCTCCCACGCAGGCGTCATCTTCTACTGCTTTCCCAGGCCATAGCAGAGAGCTGGATCAGAAGTGGAGTAGTCAGGACTGGAACTGGTGCCCACAGGGGATGCTGGCATTGCAGATGGGGGCTTTAACCCACTGTGCCGCAGCGCCAACCCCCAGACATTGGATTTAAACCCATTGTCTTGATGCTGAAGCCCGTGTTTCATCTACTCTGTTGTCAGGTGGGTGAAGGATGCCTTCTACTTTTAGCTGTGGAAGCATAGATAATTTGGGGCAGCAATTTCCCACTAACATAGCCCACTTGAAGACAGGGCTGGTTGTTCTCCAAGTGCTAATATGTCATAAAATCTCCCAGCAATGTAGACCCAGGTATCTTTTTCTAACTTCGCTGCTTACCATCTCCCCATCCTCCAGTGTGCCCTCTGTATTAGGCAGTTTATTTATTTTTTTGTTACTATAATAAAATACTTGAGTCTGGGTAACTTCATAAAAAGGATGTTTATTTAGCTTGCAGTTCTGGAAATTCAAGGGAATGGCCCCAGAATTGACTTGCGTCTGGTGAGGACCTCATGGCAGATGTCATCAGTGGTGCTGGGAACACAACTCAGATACCAAGCTTGTTCTTGTAGCAACTCAATATTTTCATATGAGAACTACCCTAATCCCCTCTGAGGGTATTACCCCAGGTGACCTCAAGACCCCCCACTAGGCCTCACCTATTTACATGGCTACATTTGCCAAACTTGCAACACATGAAGCCTAGGGGACAAACAACATTCACCCCACAGCACCCACCAGACTCTGGATTTACTCAGTATGTTCTTTTTTACCCACCTCCAGGTTGATTTAACAATATATGCCCCTGAGCTTTTGTGCAAGTTGCTGCTTATTCTTGAAACCTTTATCCTCTCTTTTATTGCTGGCCCATTCTTGCTCAGGCAAAGTTCAGATGCCTTCTCCTTTTTGAAGATGTTCTCTGGTTTTCAGTTATCCATCATACCTTCTTTCTTCCGTTATAGCATATCTTATGATCAGTAATTATTTGTTGTAGTCAAGATTCATTCAATAAATATTCCCTGAGGGATTCAAGCACTTGGCATTAGGTGCTTGTGTATTCTCTCCTGTCCACCATCTCTGTCCTCCATGCAGTCAACTCCCAATCACGCTCACAGGAGAATGATTTTCATTCATTTGTTTGTTTGTTTGTTTGTTTTGACAGGTAGAGTGGACAGTGAGAGAGAGAGACACAGAGAAAGGTCTTCCTTTGCCGTTGGTTCACCCTCCAATGGCTGCCACGGACAGCGCACTGCGGCCGGCGCACCGCGCTCATCCGATGGCAGGAGCCAGGTGCTAGGTGCTTATCCTGATCTCCCATGGGGTGCAGGGCCCAAGCACTTGGGCCATCCTCCACTGCACTCCTGGGCCACAGCAGAGGGCTGGCCTGGAAGAGGGGCAACCGGGACAGAATCTGGCGCCCCGACCGGGACTAGAACCCGGTGTGCCGGCGCCACAAGGCGGAGGATTAGCCTGTTGAGCCACGGCGCCGGCCCATTCATTTGTTTGTTTACAGAGATGTGTCTTATTTCACTAGCATTCCAGGTAATTGACAAATCTGGTACTGAGAAAATGCTCAATAGCTTTTTGATGAGTAAATGCATGGCCCATAAGGGGCTAAAGCCCCTTATGGCCTGGTTTTTTTGCCCCCAAATCCCCAGTAGACTTTTTTTTTTTTAAAGACTTATTTTTATTTATTTCATAGAGTTACAGAGAGGTAGAGAGAGAGAGACAGAGAGAGAGAGAGGTCTTCCATCTGCTGGTTCACTCCCCAGATAGCCACAACGGCCGGAGCTGTGTTGATCTGGAGGCAGGAGACAGGAGCTTCTTCTGGGTCTCCCACGCTGGTGCAGGGGCCCAAGGACTTGGGCCATCTTCTACTGCTTTCCCAGGCCATAGCAGAGAGCTGGATCAGAAGAGGAGCAGCCAGGGCTAGAGCCAGTGCCCATATGGGATGCTGGAACTGCAGGACAGGGCTTTAACCCGCTGTGCCACAATGCCAGCCGCCCCCCCACCATGGTAGATTCTTATACTCTTATGGGCAGGATTTTCTTTTTTTTGTTACTTATACTATATGGGCAGGATTTAGATCTTGCTTTGTTTTTGTTCCCGTTACTTTGCACAAGGAAGGAATTTAATACAAGTTTATTGAATGAATGGCTAGTGAGAAGTGGGGGCAAAGATACCAATTCTATAAACATTGACCAGGCACCCATTATGTGCCTAACATGAGATCATCACTTGAGTGGGCACTGTGAAGAGTAAATACCAGGTAAATAGATCTCATGTCTTCAGGATCTTAAGTGTCCAGTGATCGAGCTCATGAATATGCTGACAAGAGGAAGATTCAGCA
This sequence comes from Sylvilagus floridanus, assembly GCA_949820135.1. NCBI lineage: Eukaryota > Metazoa > Chordata > Mammalia > Lagomorpha > Leporidae > Sylvilagus > Sylvilagus floridanus. The sequence goes on from OX463241.1 coordinate 44,144,170, forward strand.
GAGGAAGAGCCTGACACCACCCAGATGCCCATCCTTCCAGAATCACCTCTGGCCCTTGCTGCATCCTCAGCCCACCTGAATCTCTTATTTCCATGGCTTCCTTCCCTCTGAGGGCACTATGTCTATGGAGGTAAAAGAATGTGGAATGTGAAAGTGATCTGGGTTCTTGCAGAGATGATGACTTCATTTGAATGAATGTGGATTAAAGTAGAACTACAGATTGGCATCACTCCTGTGCCCAGAATCACTTCTCTTTATGACTAGAAGAGGCTACTGCTGGCCATTTGGCCTGGTTCTAGTCTTCTGTCTCAGAAACCATTGTAATGGGGTGGAAACCATGTTAACATCTGGCCTCAGGATTCTCTTTTGGGGAGAGAACAGTCTTAAAATCCTGAGAACAAAGTTTGCAGAAGACAAGGTGATAATGAGAAAAGTGGCTTTTTTCACATTAAAATAAATATTTGGGTGTAGGAATTTTAAGGAAGAGAGCAAATAGAGAGGGAGAGATATTAATGGGGAGAAGTTAGAACTTAGAAGGTACATTGGTGAAACTTTTTGAGGAAAGAGATGTCTGATTTTGATTACATTGTGTGTGTGTGTGTGTGTGTGTATGTGTGTGTGTTGCAAATCTTTCTTTCTCTTATATAAAGACTGACACACACATACGAGACCTTTGTTTAAGTTGACTTTCATAGGGGGAGAACAGAGAGAAATTAAGGAAAATGTGCAGGGTACCTTGCTTATATTGGCAAAGGCAGCCCATCCAAGATAGTGAGACCAGCTGTAAACCAAAATAATTCATTGGAAACAAGTGATTTTAAGAGAAGAAATAATGGGAATTCTCCAGAAGGGTAAACAGGATTGAGGGTTTTCCATTGTATACACTTACAGTTTCAAGTTGCCAACCAGTTTTTGACTCTCAAAGAAAAAGGGCATTCACTAGGTTTCTTTGGTTGCAACAGAAATCAACTCTGGCTAAAAACCCAATAAAAGACTCTATTAAGATTCTGGGTGGCCCACGGAACTGAAGGGAAAGTTGAACAATCAGGCCCCAGTGAGTGACAACTAGTGGATATCATGTCAAGGTCACCCCTTTGGATGAATCAGCCCAGCTGTTGGCCTGAGTCTGGGTCACATCACCACTCCCTCTCCCTTGGCTGGGGTACCATGATGTAGGGGTATCGTGATTGACCAACTCCCAGGACCACATGAGAGAATAAGAAGAAACTTGACAAGGGAAAGAAAGTGGATACTTTTGACAAATCTAGAGGACAGTCTGCAGGGCAAACAGCAGTGAATAGCCATGCTCATAGGGTACATCAGCTGTGTAACACTGCTGCCTGCACAAAACAATAGAGTAGTGGGCCGGCGCCGTGGCTCAACAGGCTAATCCTCCGCCTTGCGGCGCCGGCACACCGGGTTCTAGTCCCGGTCGGGGCACCGGATTCTGTCCCGGTTGCCCCTCTTCCAGGCCAGCCCTCTGCTGTGGCCCAGGAGTGCAGTGGAGGATGGCCCAGGTGCTTGGGCCCTGCACCCCATGGGGAGACCAGGAAAAGCACCTAGCTCCTGGCTCCTGCCATCGGATGAGCGCGGTGCGCCGACCGCGGCGGCCATTGGAGGGTGAACCAACGGCAAAGGAAGACCTTTCTCTCTGTCTCTCTCTCACTGTCCACTCTGCCTGTAAAAAAAAAAAAAACAAAAAAAAACCAAAAAAAAACAATAGAGTAGTTGAGATGACCCCCCTCCTGAAATTAATTTCATAATAGGCCAATAGTGAGAACTGAGTATGCTACATTGGATGACAGGCAAGTGAAGGAGAAAGGAGTGGGGCACAATCCAGTCTGTCTTCCAGTGTTAGGTCCTTTGCCCCGCATCAAACAATTTCCCTGGCACCCCCATCCCTCCAAGCTCTTGTTTAAGCTGTGTTCCTGGCCTAGAATTACCTCCCTTTTATTCCTTTCCTATTAATGCATTTTGTCCTTAAGGATTCTACTTAAAAGCATCACTGGAAAGGAATCTTTTCTAATCTTCCCCTTCCCTTTGGGTTAGGTACCTGTCCTCCATGTAGACCCTTCCTTTCTCTCATTTTAAAAATATTTATTATTTGGGGCCAGTATTATGGTACAATGTGTTAAGCCTGATGTTGCAGAGGCCTGCAACATCAGCATTTCTTATGAGCGCCGGATTTAGACCTGGATGCTCCTCTTCTTACCCAGCTCCCTGCTAATGCACTTCTATTGTGGCCATTTGGAGAGTGAACCAGTGAATGAAAGATCTCTCTTTCTTTCTCTCCTCCTCTCTGTAATTCTGTCTTAAAAATAAATAAGTAAATCTTTCATAAATAAATATATATGTGTTATTTATAAAAATAGTTACAGAAGCTCCAGTAAAAAATTCTAGCATGCAAAAAGGTGGAAAGAGAAAAACTGGGTTCCCTTTGCCTCTGACCCTTCCAAAGGTTTGCCCTTGGGAAGCCGCTGTTCTTTCCTTTGTCTCCTTCACAAACATAACACACGCACACACACACACACACACACACACACAGTACTCAAGCACATGGACACATGAACAATTCCACCATTGCTATAAGGTCCTGCCAGTCCATTCTCTGAACCCTCTAAGGGTAGGGGCTCCTTGTTTGACTGGGACAGTCCAGGGCTCCCTATTTAAGTTCAGCAACCACTGCTAAGAGCTGTGGTCTTGCAGAATGAAAAGTGGCAGGGGAATGGGGGTTGGATGCTGTCTGAGATCACTTGATGCCCTGCGCTATGATCTATGAGTTGCTTTTAATTTCCTGTGCTCAGCTGCTAGCAGCCTGATGAAATGAAGCAGATAACAGTGCATCAGATCTAGCCTTGCCAACACAGGGACTTGTCTGATCACTATAGGATCATGATCTTCAGACCTGAAGAGGGAGCTGAGTGTACTCCCTTTGCCCCCAACCCCACTCCCCCACCCCACCCCCTACTAGCTGGTTGTCAAAGGAGGAAGTAGGAAGGAAGGAGACGCCCTGAGTTTGCTACTTGGGCTCTGGAGTCAGAGACGATTTGAGTCATTGCTCTGTGGCTTTCTGGCCACATGACTTTAGGGCAAATAGGCTTAACTCTTTGAGCCTCAGATTCCTCAGTGGTCTAACATTAATGGAGCTGTTGGGGGGGGGGTGCTATTAGTGGAACCTACTTCATTGACAACTTAAGAAGATTCAAAGAGGATGAATTCAAAAGTTGAGACAGGTGACTGGAAGCTATCTCACACTGAGTTGAGGGCAGGTATGGTTCTCTTTGCCATGTGGTCACCAGGAACAGCTGTTAGTAAAATAGTCCAGTTGATGACTTTTGTCTTCTGTCTTATTTCTTGTTGACACTTCTTTTCCCTTCTAAATACTGGGTGCTGTTAACTTTCTTCATCTTTTCTGGCATGGGCAATAATAACTCTTCTGGGGCAGGTGTAGTGGTATGGCAGGTTAAGATTCTGGTTTGAGTCTGGCTATTCTGCTTCTGATCCAGCTTCCTTCTGATGTGCCTGAGAAGGCAAATAAGATAGACCAAGTATTTGGGATTCTGCCAACCATGTGGGAGACCAAGATAAAGTTCCTAGATCTTGGCTTCAGCCTGGCCTAGTCTTGGCTATTGTAGCCATTTGGAGAGTAACTAGCTTGTAGAAGATCGATTTTTCTCTCTTTGCCACTAAACTAATAATTAAATAAATCTTAAAAGAAATAGAACATAGAATGGCAGATGTCCTAAATAGCACTCTGGCCTCAGAATCAGCCCTTAAGGCATTCAGATCTGGCTCAAGAGCCCATGAGAATATTTTAGGCATGGAAAGCCAAGACACTCTGAAAAAAAAAAGAAGACCTAAATGAAAGATCTCTGCGAGTGAGATCCCAGTGGAAAGAATGGGGCCATCAAAGAAGGAGGTACCTTTCTCTGAAGGGAGGACAGAACTTCCACTTTGACTATGACCCTGTCAGAATAAGATCGAAGTCGGCGAACCCTGAAGGCTTCCATAGCCTCGGCAACTCATGACTCGAGCCTAGGGAGATTACTGACGCCATAAACAAGAGTGTCAAATTGTTAAATCAACAACAGGAGTCACTGTGTACTTACGTCTCATGAGGGATCTGTCCTTAATGTGTTGTCCAATGTGAAGTAATCCTATAACTAGTACTGAAACAGTATTTTTACACTTTGTGTTTCTGTGTGGGTGCAAACTGATGAAATCTTTACTTAGTATATACTGAATTGATCTTCTGTATATAAAGATAATTGCAAATGATTAAAAAATCTTGGTGTTAAATTGGAAATTGCATAGATAATTAATCAATTTTTTTTTAAAATCATGTAGGATCTCTGTCCTTAATGTGCTGTACATTGTGAATTAATACTATAACTAGTACTCCAACAGTATTTTCACTTTGTGTCTCTATGTGAGGGCAAACTGTTGAAATCTTTACGTAATATGTTATAAACTGATCTTCTATGTATAAAGAGAATTGAAAATGAATCTTGATGCGAATGGAAGGGGAGAGGGAGCGGGAAAGGGGAGGGTAGTAGGTGGGAGGGAAGTTATGGGGGGGGAAGCCATTGTAATCCATAAGCTGTACTTTGGAAATTTATATTCTTTAAATAAAAGCTGTCTTTTATACATATTTATATATATATAAATTTATATATATATATAAAGATATATATATATATATATACACACACACACATATATAAAGAACTACTTCCATTCCTGCTGCCTCTGTGAGTCTCACTGTATCACCAGTGAGTCACTGTGGGCTTTGTGCCAGGTGTTGTGCCCTAAATGTGCGTGTACTGGCCAGTCTTTCCTCCATCACCATTTCCACTTCATAGCTGAAGAAACACAGTCATGGTGAGCCAAGGTATTTTTCTCCAGATTACAGAATAAGTAATTAAAGCCAGCAGTGTGTTGGTCACTGATATTAGAGTAGAGAGACTTAATGGATTATTCCTCCATTGGGTTTGCTTCTTCAAAGCCAGCTTCAAAAAGGGGTCAGAGCTCAGTCCAAAGGAAGTAACTGATCAGGGGTGCAAGTCAAGCTTCCTCAACAGGCTTGGGGAAGAGAGAGAATTGTGTGAGATAGAGACAAGGAATGTCATCCTACTGCCCTTAAAGGAACAAAACAAAGGGCACCGTTTTCATCTGAAATTAAGACTCACTGTGTCTAAAGAGAGCAATGCAGGACTTCTTGCTGTGTTTCACAATACCTGTAACAGATGGACATTCTCTCTGAGAGGAATTCTACTTCCTGCTGCTGCAAAGATTATTTAGCAAACACAACTTTCCCCCAATCTTAATTTCTAAAGAAAACCAAAGACTCTGTCTTGACTTCAATATTGTTTCACACCTGGGGGGTTCATCCTGAGCAGCTACAGGGCTTCCAGCTACCTGTAGGAGTTGCTGGTAGCTACCAGTGCTCCAGGCACTGGGCAGGTGATAGGGAGAGGAGAAAAAAAGAAGCACATAGGGCCTGCACACTGGCCCCAAACAGGACACATCCTTTAGCTGCATGGACTCTTTAGGATCAAACACTTGTTTTTACAGACAGGGTACCCAGGAATGAGAAGTAATTGGGTTTAAGGTCTATACCTTAATCAAAGGATTTGCCCAGAATTTAGTGCACCTGAAGATGTGTCTTTGGTGGGAATAGTCATAATGCCAGACATTTGTACAGCTCATTTCACTGTTAACCAATGGCTTTCATCTTCTGCCTTCCTCTTCCTCTCCCCTCTTTTCCCTCCCCTTTTCCCCCTCCTTCTTTGCCCTCCCCTCCCCTCCCCTCCCCTCCCCTCCCCTCCCCTCTCCACTTCTCTCTCTCTCTCTCTCTCTCTCTCTCTCTCCATCCTTTCACCTCCCCTTCCCTCATCCTTCTGCTTTCCCCACTTTCCTCTTCTTTCCTTCTCCTCCCATTTGGACTTCACAGCAACTAGACTGGTTCCCAACATAATAAAGATGAGTAGCCGATGCCTGAAGTCATACCAAGGTGAGAGACAGATGAGGGACTGAGTTGGTATCAAATGCCTCAACTAGATGCTCCACCATTGTAGGAGTGGGGCAGTCCTGGCTGTTACTGATGAGTTATTAGTCTTAGGGCCAGTTATTTATTTTCTGTCTCTATTCTTCTATAAAGGAGACAGTAACAGTAGCTACTTCACAGAAAAGTACTTAAAGTATAGAAAATACTTACCAGAGCATCTGGTACTTAGTAAGTACTTGATAGTGCACTTTGTGCTCTACATCCTGACAATCCCAAGTACTGCCATCACATAGATAACTCTGATGTTAGAAGTTGAATTTGAGTTTATTTTGTGTTTTGCAATACAAAGTAACTCTTTTAAAATGCAGATTAAAAAAGAATCTATTTTTCACTTGGCAAAGATGTCAGTACTAATTGCTGGTAAGTGTGTGGTGAGAGGGAAGATGAGGCTGCTGCCTTCACAAGTGCCAGCAGCAGCATCTTTGCACCCTCTGAGCATCACATCAAGCAGTGGGCCATTGAGGGTGGAACTTATGTCCACTTTGGGAAGGCCAGCTTCAGCGTGGTACCTTAGAATGCTCAATTTGAGGCACAGCAAGGTAAGCAAAATCCCAGTGTCCAGAGATGATAAGAAATGACCTGTAAGGTTTTGGACACAGTAGTAAGCATTCTTCAGGAAGTGACTTTAAGACAGGCAAAAGAAACTGAAAATACCTCAAGGCTTTGTGGTCAGTTGAGCAGGAGAGGTTCAGGCTATTGTTAACTTAGTACTAAATGAAAGAGCGACCCCTGAATATTGGAGACCACAGAACATGCCCTACATAGAACCTCAGATTTACCTCTCTATTACTGCACTGTTCATTCCATCTCACCCTATTAAGCTTGCTGCCTCCTGTCTACCCACTGAACTACTTCAGCTGGCTTCATGAAGATGATGAGCACAACTTACCCATGGGACTGCCCTATGCAATAAATTTGGGAGCCCTTCCTAAAGGGTTAGCACATAAGAAGTGCTCAGAAATGGTAACTCTTCTTGGGGGGCTGGTTTTGAAAAAATTTATTTGATTTCCCTGTGATAATGATGAGGGGGTAATGAAGAGATCTATCCTCATTTGCTTGTTAGCTACCTGCCTGTTAGCTTTGTAGTCTCAAATAAGCCGCTTACTGCCCATTTGAGTCTCAGCCTTTCCATCTCTGAAGTGGGAGCACTAAGTTTACTCACCTTATAAGGTTATTCTGAATATTAATTGAGATTATATGCCATGCATGTGATCATGCCTGTTATATGGTAAGTGCTCAACAAATGTTAGTGGTGAGTCCCTGTTTAAATAGTTACATGTTGCTGCCTCTTTGGGAGCTGGCTGACTTCCAAAAACACTATCTCTAGTGCTCCCAAAAGGCTTGATTGCTCCAGTTTGTCTACTTCTGGGATAAGCCTAGTCCCCAGTACTTTTTTCGTAGGTAGAAACTGATGATATATTCTGGAAGCATTTCCTCTTGCACTTGCCCTGGCTCATTGCTATTTCCAAGAATTGTACTTGCATCTTTTGCACATGAGACGATTGCCACTGCAAGATTGGAACATCATGTGCAGGGTGACTGGCTCCAGGTTCTCCACCCCATTGTTGACTTTGGCATCAGGGCCTTTTGAGGAGAGCTGCCATGGTTGCATTCTTTAGAGCAGCAAAGAGAAGACAGTACTTTTGCCAATTTCTTGGAGCTCCAAAGGAAAGAAACAGAAACAAGTAACATGAGTAACAACACGAAAATGAGATTGGACTTGTGTTGGAACAAGCTGAAAGTCTTTGAGGCATGCTGCAGGAACAATACTGTTTGGCTGCCTCGGGTTTTGTATTATGCTAGGTATAGTCTGTTGACTTATGGGAGGTTGAAGTTTGTTGCTGGAGCAGAGGGAGACAAGACAGGTGGTAATGGAGCACCTGGGGAAGGCGATGGGCTGTTTAGGGCTGAAAAGAGAAAATGGTGATGTTTATGGTAGACTCTCAAAGTTTATTGTGTGGTGGGTGATATAATCCTTTCTCCTCCTGTCCAATTCCATGTCCAATTCAATGTTTGGAGAATTAAATTTGTTTGGAGGTTGTGACAGAGAACTCAATGTAAACTCAAGGTTGGCATTAGCATGAATAGAGGCGGCCAAAGGAGACAATGTACTAAGCTGCTTACTTATAGAGGTCTCACCCTCTACCCAAGATAAAGACAGATTATATGGGGAACGTTAAGATCACTACATTAATTGAGTTAATAAGAAAAACTGGTTTACATAAACTTTTCCTCCCACACTTACGCCCCTGGAAAGAGAAGCCAACACTGCATAAGTAAAGAAATTGTGGGGAGATTATAGAAGGCCTTTCCAAATAGGGATGAGAAGAAAGGAAGCATTCCTTAATGTTTGACAAACTAAAGAAGATGCTGATACTTCAAGATGAGCATTTCTTTTATCTCCTTGCTTAAAAATGCCCCCAGACTTAGTGGTTTAAATCAATACTGTATGCTTATGAATTTGCAGCAGCAGGAATAGCATCTCTCTCTTCTTCCCTCTCCCTCTCTCTCTTCCCTTCTTTCCCATTCTCTTTCTCTCTTTCTCTTTCTGTACCCACTCAGCTGGAATGACTGCGAGGCTAGAATCCTCTCATGTTTGTATACCCACATGCCTGGCAATTTGTGCTGCCTATGAGCTGGGGCCTTTGTGGTGACTGTCAGGCAGAACAGCTACACCTCTCCACATGGGCTGGGCTCATCATCATCACATGGTCACTGCATTCCTAGCGTTGAATGTCCTGGGAAATAGAACCACATCAAAATGGTATCCCTTTTTCTAACCTTGCCTGGGAAGTCATACAGTATCACTTTCTGTTCATTAGAAGTGAGGCTCCAGGCCGGCGCCGTGGCTCAACAGGCTAATCCTCCACCTTGTGGCGCCAGCACACCGGGTTCTAGTCCTGGTCGGGGTGCCGGATTCTGTCCCGGTTGCCCCTCTTCCAGGCCAGCCCTCTGCTGTGGCCTGAGAGTGCAGTGGAGGATGGCCCAAGTGCTTGGGCCCTGCACCCCATGGGAGACCAGGAAAAAGCACCTAGCACCTGGCTCCTGCCATCGGATGAGCGCGGTGTGCCGGCCGCAGCGCGCCATCCGCGGCAGCCATTGGAGGGTGAACCAACGGTGAACCAACCTTTCTCTCTGTCTCTCTCTCTCACTGTCCACTCTGTCTGTCCAAAAAAAAAAAAAAAAAAAAAAAAGAAGTGAGGCTCCGAATGCATTGGTCTGTTCAGGCTACCATGATAAAGTACCTCAGACAGGGTGGCTTAAGCAAGAAAAATATATCTTCTCTTCTGGAGACTGGAAGTCTGAGATGGAAGCATTGGCAGGGTTGTTTTTATTCTGAAGCCTCTCCTTGGTTTGCAAGTGGCAGTCTTCTCCTTGTGTCTTTGTGTGGTCTTTCCTCATGAAGGAGCTCTCTGTTCTCATGCAATTTACTTACAAGGACACCAATCAGATTGTATTAGGACCCACCCACCCTCCCTAATGGCCCTATCTCTAGTCACATTTTGTGATCATTAGATTTAGGTTTTCAACATCTGAATTCTGGAGCGCTGCACAATTGAGCCTGCAACACTATGGCTAGCCTATATTCAAAGGAAGAGGAAAGTCAAAGAATTTACAGATGTGTTTAAATATCACTACCATTGGGTAAGTGGCAAGGGCTTGAAAAATCCTGGAGTTGATGGGGTACTACACTCTACTCCCATCCAGCACCTTCAGAGGGTTGTAGACTTTCAAAGATCACTTGGGTTGTGACTTCCAGAAAAGATGAATGGCCCACAGCTCATCAAAAAGGTCATGAGTTTCACCCTGTCCTCCAAATAAGACCTAGAATCTGGGTCTGAATTTAGGTAGTGGAAAGGCTCTCAAAATTACAACTGAGATTGAATTTTTTTCCCAAAGAAACCTTTTATTTGTTTAATACATATTTAATAAGTACAATTTGGAATATAGTGATTGTTCCCACCGTACCTGCCCCCCCACCATACTCACACCCTTCCTCTTCCTCCCTCTCCCCTTCGCAATCCCTTTCTCCATTAAGATTCATTTTCAATTAACTTTGTACACAGAAGACCAATTCTATAGTAAGTAAAGATTTCAACAATTTGCACAAATATGCACACAAGATTGTTTGAGAACGAGTTTTACAGTTAGCTCTCATAATACAACTTATTAAAGACAGAAGTCCTGCATGGGAAAGTTAGTGCACAGTGACTCATGTTGTTAATTTAATAGTTAATACTATTTTGTAAGATGTCAGTGACCAACTATGGCCCTTGACATGAAGTGCCATGGCTGTGGAAGCCTTTTTTTTGACAGGCTGAGTTAGACAGTGAGAGAGAGAGACAGAGAGAAAGATCTTCCTTCCATTGGTTCACCCCCCATATGGCTGCGACGGCCAGTGCGCTGCACCAATCTGAAGCCAGGAGACAGGTGCTTCCTCCTGGTCTCCCATGTGGGTGCAGGGCTCAAGGACTTGGGCCAATTTCCACTGCCCACCGGGCAACAGCAGAGAGCTGGACTAGAAGAGGAGCAACTGGGACAGAATCTGGTGCCCCAAGTGGGACTAGAACCAGGGGTGCCAGTGCCGCAGGTGGAGGATTAGCCTAGTGAGCCATGGTGCCCACCTGTGGAAGCCTTTTGAATCCACATACTCCATCAATATTTAGACAAGACCACAAAGTGGACATTCTCTCCTCCCTTCAGAGAAAAGAAGTGGTGATGTTTATGGTAGACTCAAAGTTTATTGTATGGTGGATGATATAATCCTTTCTTCTCCTGCCCAATTCCATGTCCAATTCAGTGTTTGGAGAATTGAATTTGTTTGGAGGTTGTGACAGAGAACTCAATGTAAACTCAAGGTTGGCATTAACATGAGTAGAGGTGGCTACTGGAGCCATCCTTCTTTGATGACCACATCTTTTCACTGGGGTCTCACTCACAGAGATCCTTAATGTAGAACATTTTTTGCCACAGTGTCTTGGCTTTCCATGCCAGAAATGCTCTCATGGGCTTTTCAGCCAGACCAGGATGCCTTAAGGGCTGCTTCTGAGATCAGAGTGCTACTTAAAGCAATTGTCAATCTATGAGTCTGCAGTGAGGACTGTTTCCCATGTTGGAACACTCTCTCCTTTTTAATTCTATCTATTATTATTACCTGATACTTTATCCTATTAATATAATCACTTTATTTTTTTGCCTATAGATTTCTTTATATATATATATATATAAAGCTTTTATTTAAAGAATATAAATTTCCAAAGTACAGCTTATGGATTACAATGGCTCCCCCCACAACTTCCCTCCCACCCGCTACCCTCCCCTTTCCCGCTCCCTCTCCCCTTCCATTTACATCAAGATTCATTTTCAATTCTCTTTATACACAGAAGATCTGTTTAGTACAGCTTTACAATTACAAACTTCCTCCTCCCTCTCTTATTCCCACTCTTATTTTTAATGAGATCCATCCTCAGTTGACTTTATATACATTTGATTAACTCTATGTTAAGTAAAGAGTTCAACATATTTTATGAAGAAAAAAAAAACACACACAAAAAACCTGTTCCTTGAAAGTCAAGATAAGGGTTGCTCATCCCTTCTTAATGTGTCAATTTCAAGTCATCCCTTCTTAAAGTGTCAATTTCACTTCTACAGATTTTGTTTTTGATGCTCTATTAGTTCTCATAGATCAGGTTGAACATATGGTATTTGTCCCTTTAGGACTGACTGATTTCACTAAGTATGATGTTTTCCAGATTCATCCATTTTGTTGCAAATGACTAGATTTCATTTTCTTTTTTACTGCTGTGTAGTGTTCTATAGTGTACATATCCCATAATTTCTTTATCCAGTCTTTGGTCAATGGGCATTTGGGTTGATTCCATGTCTTGGCTATTGTAAATTTAGCTGCAAAAAACATGGAGGTGCAAATAACTATTTTATTTACTGATTTCATTTCCCTGGGGTAAATTCCCAGGAATAGGATGGCTGGGTCATATGATAGGTCTATATTCAGATTTCTGAGGTACCTCCATACTGTCTTTCATAGTGTCTGCACTAGTTTACATTTTCAGCAACAGTGAATTAGGGTACCTTTTTCCCTACATCCTCACCAGCATTTGTTGTTTGTTGATTTCTGTATGAAAGCCATTCTAACCAGGGTAAGGTGAAACCTCCTTGTGGTTTTGATTTGCATTTCCCTGATGGCTAGTGATCCTGACATTTTTTCATGTGTCTTGGCCATTTGGATTTTCTCTTTTGAAAAATGTCTGTTTAAGTACTTTGCCCATTTCTTAAGTGGATTGTTAGTTTTATTGTTGTTAGGTTTCTTGATCTCTTGATATATTCTGGTTATTAATCCTTTGTCCCTTACATAGTTTGCAATAATTTCTCCCATTCTGTCAATTGCCTCTTCACTTTCCTGGGTGTTTCTTTTGCAGTACAGAAACTTCTCAGTTTGATATAATCCCATTTGTTAACTTTATCTTTGATTGCCTATGTCTGTTGGATCTTTTCCAATAACTCTTTGCCTGTGCCAATGCCTTACAGGGCTTCCCAATGTTCTCTAGTAATTTGATAGTGTTGGGTCATAGATTTAGATCTTTATTCAATGTTGAGTGGATTTTTGTGTAAGGTGTAAAGTAGGGGTCTTGCTTCATATTTCTGCATGTGGAAATCGAGTTTTTGTAGCACCTCTGTTGAAGAGACTGTCCTTGCTCCAGGTATTGGTTTTAGCTACTTGAACAAATATAAATTGTTTGTGGATGTTTGGAATAATTTCTGGTGTTTCTATCAACCTGTTTTTGTACCAGTACCAGGCTGTTTTAATTATAACTTATTTGTAGTATGTCTTTTTTTTTTTTAAAAAAAAAAAGATTTTATTTATTTATTGGAGAGGTAGAATTACAGTGAGAGGGTGAGACAGAGAGAAAGGTCTTCCTTCCGTTGGTTCACTCCCCAAATGGCTGCAATGACTGGAGCTGCACCGATCAGAAGCCAGGAGCCAGGAGCTTCTTCCTGGTCTCCCATGCAGATGCAGGGACCCAAGCACATGGGCCATCTTCTACTGCTTTCCCAGGCCACAGCAGAGAGCTGGATTGGAAGAGAAGCAGCAGGACAAGAACTGGTGCCCATATAGGATGCTGGCGCTGCAGGCGGACAGTTAACCTACTGCACCATGACGTCAGCCCCTGTAATATGTTTTGAAATCTGGTATTGTGATGCCTCTGTCTTTGTTTTCGTTGTATAAGATTGCTTTAGCTATTCAAGATGTCCTGTGTTTCTGTATGAATTTCAGCATCATTTGTTCTGTATCTGAGGCGAATGTCTTTGATATTTTGATTGGTATTGCATTGAATCTGGCAATTGCTTTTGAAAGAATGGACATTTTGATGATATTGATTGTTCCAATCCATGAACATGGAAGATTTTCCATTTTTTTGTATCTTCTTCTATTTCTTTCTTTAATGTTTTGTAATTCTCATTGTAGAGATCTTTGACATCCTTGGTTAACTTTATTCCAGGATATTTTATTTTTTTGGTAGCTATTGTGAATGGGATTAATTTTAGGAGTTCTTTCTCAGCCATGGCATTGTCTGTATATACAAAGACTGTTATTTTTGTGTGTTGATTTTCTATTCTGCTGCTATACCAAACTCTCCTCTGAGTTCCAATAGTCTTTTGGTAGAGTCTTTTGGATCCCCTATATATAGAATCTTGTCATCTGCCAATAGGGATAGTTTGACTTCCTCCATCCCAATTTTTATCCATTTGATTTCTTTTTCTTGCCTAATGGAAACTTCCAGGATTATATTGAATAACAGTGCTGATAGTGGTGTCCTTGTCTGGTTCCGGATCTCAGTGGGAATGCTTCCAACTTTTCCCCATTCAATAGGACCTTGGTTGTGGGTTTTTCATAAATTGCCGTGATTGTGTTGAGGAATGTTCCTTCTAAACCCAATTTGCTTAGAGTTTACGTCATGAAAGATTATTGTATTTTATTTAATGTTTTCTCTGCATCTATTGAGATAATTATTTTTTTCATTTTTCATTTTGTTAATGTGATGTATCACATTGATTGGTATGCTAGTGAAGAACCATCCATGCATACTGAGGATAAATACCACTTGGTCTGGGCCGATGATCTTTCTAATGTGTTGGATTTGATTGACTAAAAATTTTTTGAGGATTTTTGAGTTTATGTTCATCAGGGAAATTGAACTATATTTCTCTTTCTCTGTTTAATCTTTTTCAGGTTTGGGAATTAAGATGATGTTGGCTTCATAGAAAGAATTTTGGAGTATTATCTCCCTTTCAGTTGTTTTGAAAAGATTGAGGAAAATTGAAGTTAGTTCTTCTTTAAATGTTTGGTAGAATTCAGCCATTCAATCTTGGACTTTTCTTTGTTGGGAGGGTCTTTATTTATGATTCAATTTCCATCTTGGTTATGGGTCTGTTTGGGTTTTCTGTGTCTTCATGGCTCAATTTAGGTAAGTTACATGTGTCCAGGAATCTATAAGTTTTTCATCATTTCCCAGTTTGTTGTCATACAGTTCTTTGTAGTAATTTCTGATGATTCTGTTTATGTCTGTTGTCTGTTGTGTGTTGTTTCATTTCCTTTTTCATGTATAATTTAATTGATTTTGATGTTCTCATTTTTTTGGTTAGTTTGGCCAATTGCATATCAATTTTGTTTATATTTTCAAAAAACCAGCTCTTCGTTTTGCTGATCTTTTGTATTTTTTTTATTCAATTTTATTGATTTCTTCTCTAATTATTTCTTTTCTCCTGCTGATTTTGGGTTTATTTTGCTGTTCTTTTTCTAGATCCTAGAGATCCATTGATAACTTCTTTATTTGGTGCCTTTCCAGTTTCTTGATGTGGGCTCCAATTACTATAAATGTTACTCTTAATACTGCTTTTGCTGTATTCCATAAGTTTTGATATGTTGTGTTGTCATTATTTATTTCCAGAAATTTTTTGATTCCTCTTTTGATGTCTTCTGTGACACACTGTTCATTCAAGAGCATGTTGTTCATTCTCCATGTGTTCTAGAGATTCCTAAGTTGCTGATTTCCAGTTTCATTCCATTGTGGTCAAAGAAATGCATGGTTTAATTTTTGATTTTTTTTGAGACTTACTTTATGGCCTAGTATGTAGTCAACCCTAGAGAAATTTCCATGCACTGCTGAGAAGAATGCATTCTGTAACTGTAGGATGAAAAGTTCTTTAGATATCTGTTAGATCCATTTGGTCTATAGTATCGATGAACTCTGCTGTTTCCTTGCTGATTTTCTGGCTGGTTGATCTGTCTATTGCTGAAAGAGGGGGATTGAAGTATCCCACTACCATTGTATTTGAGTCTATATTTCCCTTTAGATCCATTAACATTTCTTTTAAATAGCCAGGTGCCCTCTAATTATGTGCAAATACGTTTATAACAGTGACATTTTCCTGCTGAATTGATTCCTTAATCATTACATAGTGCTATTCTTTGTCTCTTAACAGTTTTTGTGTTGAAGTCTATTTTGTCTGATATTAGGATGGCTATGCCAGCTCTTTTGTGGTTTCTGTTAGCATGGAATTTCCTTTTCCATCCTTTTACTTTCAGTCTGTGTGCATCTTTGTTGGTGAGATGTGTTTCTTGTAGGCATCAAATAGATGTGTTTTGTTTTTTAATCCATTCAGCCAGTCTGTGTATTTTAACTGGAGAGTTTAGGCCATTTACATTCAAGGTCACTATTGGTAAATAACAACTCTGCCTTTCCATTTTCCCATAAATATTCCTATTTTTTACTTTGGATTTCCTTTGTGCTTTTACTGGAATATTTTCTGCCTTGCCCTTCTTTCATGACCATGTTTCTGTGTTTTTGTGTGTAGCACATCATTAAGCATCTTTTGTTGGGTTGGATGAGTGGTGACAAGTTCTTACAATTTTCACTTTCTTTTAAAAATTTGTTTTTGGGGGCTGGTGCTGTGGTATAGCAGGTTAAGCCTCTGCCTACAGTGCTTGCATCCCATATGGGTGCTGGTTGGAGATCCAGGTGCTCCATTTCCAGTCCAGATCCCTGTTAATGTTTTTGGGAAAGCAGCAGAATTTAACCCAAGTACTTGGGCACCTGCACTCATGTAGGAGACTGGGAGGAAGCTCCTGGCTCCTGGCTTCAGCCTGGCCCGTCTCTGGCTGTTGTGGCCATTTGGGAAGTTAACCAGCCTATGCCAGATTTCTCTCTGTATCTCTCTCTTCCTGCCTCTCTCTTTTTCTCTCTGTCTCTGTCTCCCTGTAACTCTGCCGTTCAAACAAATAAATAAATAAATCTTTAAAATTTTTCATTTTTGTTTGTTCATTTGAATCAGAATTGAAATAATGTTCAAAGATAATAATTTATTTCTGTGTCTCTTAGGTCCCTTAAAATATACAGTTTCCTCTTGTCTCTTTAAAAAGTTTTTCCTTATAAGTATTGTAGAAGAAACCAAATGTGCTGTCTTGTAGAGTTTCCCATGACTTAATTTTGCTGATGACATAACCTTGGTGACATATGACAGATTCTCTCTCCCTGGAGTTTCCTTTAAATTAATAGATGGATGTTGAATTTTGATTAAGTCTTGATCATTTTTTTTTCTTGGCAAAGCTGCTTTATAGTTGTGTCTGTTCTATCAGGAGGCACAAAATGTCTCATTGTCTCTGCATTAATTGTTGCTTAGCTGCATGAATTCATTAAGGATTGTAACATGGTGATGGACTAATTTTATCCCTCCGCCCCTTTTTATTACCTAGAACCGTTCAGTATAGACAAGCTTTCCCTCATCAGCTGTTTGTGCTGATGCTTAGTTCTTATAGAGAAACAAAATTCACATTTAACTTTTTCCCTTCATTTATCACTTTGCTAAGCAAGGTATGGCGAGCTGTATAGCTATCTCTATGTGTGACTGATTAATATTTTAAAATATCATTGATTTAAGCATAATAGATGCAATTTTCAAGTTATTAATGTTTAAATTATTCTGTCTTTGGCCAATAGGAGCCTCTTTGAATTGGTTCCTGGGTCCTTATGACATAATCATAGTAATCTTTGATAGCTTCCTTGCTTTCTGGTATAACAAATTCTCCAGGCTCATTTTGTACATTTTCTGTTCAAGACATGAAATCAGTCACTTCTCCAAGGAGCCCTTGTTTTTCTCAGTGAGAAATGATATTTTTGAGATATCCATCTAGGTCCAGGGAGCACTCAGTGCTTCTCTTTTGCTGATTGTAGGCCTTTCCTGTGGATAGAACTGGGAACTATGGATCATACTGATAGAATCATACAGACAGTTTTTATTCAGATTCAGGATCTCAGGGTTTCAACCATCTATCATACATTTGTATTTCCTTTCTCCCATGTTGAAATTCCAGGCTTTCAGTGACACCACAAAATTATTCATTTGATTTATGCTGCACTATACTCTCAATAACTCAGAATAACAATACCAATCCTACCACCATCAGAGCAGTAGCTAAAAATACCTTGTTTTCTCCAGTTTCCTTTGTCCTTCAGATATGTCATCTTAGGAGGGATGTTCATTCAAATAACTATGATTTAAAAACACTTTGAACACTCCTCTGTGTGCATATGTCAATGACTGGTTACATATTTATGTTTTATTTCATTTTATTTGGAATTTTTATGGAGTATCTTTAAAGGTAAGATATATTAAAAAAAGTCCCTGTCTTCTCAACAATTCCTTCCCTCTCCCTTTAAATACTGCTGAAAATTTTATGATTTTCCTTTTTACTACATTGATATAGATAGATAATTTTTATGGGGGAATGTATTTGTATGCACCTCTTCTTTCTTAGATAAATTGTACTAAATATACCTTATTTACCACTTTGTTTTTTAAAAAGCTTATAATATGGGCTTGATCACCAAAAAGGTGTTCGAATGCCACATATAACCCTTAAAGGTATGTATCTTTGGGGTGAATGTTAGAGTCTCATAGCTCAATTTCCTCCTCTGTAAAATCAGAGCAACAATATCTACCTCCTATGATTGCTATGTAGGTTATGTCTGCGGGTATTAACATGGTGATACATGGTAGGTACTCTGATTAGTAGCACTAATGGTTTTATAGAAATTTGAATATTTAACAATTTGTGTGTGCTTCCCATTTCATGAAACCTTTGTCATTCCACAATTTATCCTACAGTGAAGCTTAGGAGAGGTTGGCAGAGAATTTGAATGTTGTTGAATAAGGACTCAAAGAATAAGAATGTTAATACTGACAAAAGCCCTGACAGACATGGGCTGATTATTTGACAAGGAGAGAGAAATGGAGAACCAAAGGAACAAAATGGTTTACCCAAGATCACAAAACAGAGCGGGAAAAGTCTGCTGGTGATGCCCTGTCCAGTTGGCATTTAAAAGTAACTTTTCTCTGAAACACAGTTCATCTCCTGAGGTTGACAGAAGTTTATCTACACATTCCTGTGTTTGTTTCTGTCAAAGGAGAAACTGAGGGACAAGTTAAGGAAAGTATGCCTTGGTGTGAACCCATAGGAACTCTGCATGCATATCAGGCAGCAACTGCTCTATAATCCATCCAAGTTGAGATTGTGGTGATAAGGAAGCTCAAGAAATGGTCCCTTGCCCTCAGGAGGCTTCAAAACTATTAAAGCAACTTTTACTCTTAAAACAGTCTTTGACTGTAAAAATATATGTCAGTGCTTAAAATAATGATGCATTTTAATTGCTTTGTCTTATTTTCATTGCAAAAACCCTAGGTGATGGCCCCTACTATTATGTCTCTTTTATAAATAATAACACTGAAGTTCTAGTAGATTCTCTGTCTGTTGAAGTTATATAGCTAATGAGCAGAAAAGCTGAGTTTGAGTTTAGGTCTGTGTGACTCAATTGTCAGGTTCTTAAACAGATGTTAGGAGGAGTGTCTCAGTCCATTTTGTGTTGAAACAACAAAATACTTGGGACTGGGAACTTCATAAGGAAAAGAGCTTCATTCTGGCTCGTGGTTTAGAGACTGAAAAGTCCAAAACAGGGCAGCCACATCTAGCAATGGCCTCATGCTGAATTGTAACATGAAAGATGGCATCCCATGGGGGGAGTATGTTTGTGAGAGACAAGGGGAAGTACCAGGCTTTGTTTCAATGTCTCAAGGCATTCCAGTCTCAGAGAACCTAACCCACTCTCATGAGATGGACATTGATTCCTTCCAAGAATGGTACCCCATGACCTAATCACTTCCCACCAAGTCCTACCACTTTTCAGCATTGTTACATTGGGGGCCAGTACATGAATCTTTGAGGGAAAAGCCAGAGCCACCCCATAGCAAGGGATAGGGTGCGTTTCCACTTTTAACATTCATTTTGGGACAAAGAGGAGGACAAAAAACACAGAGTATTCTAGAGCAGTTTGGAGTCATATGTTATTTCCTTCATTCTTTCATGCTTTCTGTGCTTACTAAGTGCCTTAAGAATCTAAAGTGCCTTAAAAAATCTAAATCGTGACTGCCTGAATTTGAATCCTGGCTCTGCCACTTAACAGATAAGATGACGACATACATTCTCTGTGTCTCAGTTTCCTCATTACTGTAACAGGGATAATAGTACCTACCTGATGGGCTATTGTGACTTAAATTCATTTGTATATGAATGCATTCAAAATTCTTCTAAGAACTTTTCCCATGCTGCTGCTGCTCAGCTATATGTTGTGTGGTCTGTGTTTTAGTGGAAAGAATTGGGAGTCTTTGGTTCTGATCTAGTTTTGCCTTGAATGAGCCAGGTTATTATGGGCAAGTTATTGGTCACTGCTGCACCTTTATTTTCTTACCTGTGAAAGTAAGGGTTTTGGCCTTATGATCTCTAAAGTCTCCTAACCTTCAAGTTCTGAAGTTTTGAGAGTTTTCACCTGTTTCTTCATCATAAACATGGACAGTGATCTTAAAAACATAGTCTTTCAAAAAAAAACATAGTCTTTCTAGGCTAGAAGATCCTTTACAATCTGTTTATGCTACTCTTAATAGAGAAGGAAAGTTAAGTCAAATCTTTTCTTATAGTTTCTCAAGTGTGCTGCTCAGATCAACCACATGAGAATGATCTGGGATGTGGCTTAAAAAATACAGATTTCAGCACCTGAAACCAAGGACCTCAGAAGATTCCAATGGGAGCCCATGTTTGAAAATCACTGGACGAAAGAACAGAGAAAAAGAGCACCAATTTTGAGTCAGATGAACCAGAGCAGGGTTTTTGAACTTGAATATACAACTGAGCTGTATTAGTTGAGCATCTTGTTGACCGTAAGATTCTGGAGGTGGGAGGGAAGGCTAAGAGTCTACATTTCTAATTTTTGGGTGATGATGAATCTGCCAGTCCATGGACCACACTTTGAGTTACAAGGCTTTGACAGAATTCCTGAGCTGTACAACCCTTGGAAAAGTCTTTAATTTTCTGACTCTAGTTTCTTTATCTATAAAGATGGTGAAAGCAGTGCCTACATTATAGGAGTGTTAGTTGGATTTAATCAAATAATATGTGTAAAGCTGCTTTTAACTACACCTAGCATACAAGCAGTTATAAAAGCCTCTGAATAAATACTACTGTAATAAAAGATCTATTGACTTAGACTCTCAAGAGGTAGACACTGGAAATGTGCATTTTTTAACTAAGCTCTGTAAGTGACTGTTATATACCAGAAAGTTGAAAACCATGCACTCTGTCTCTGTCAAAGACAGGAAAATCCCCAACCTGACTTGAGTTCTCCGAATCCCATAGGCATCTGGTTTGAAAATGTTTGATTCAGGAAGCAAAATGGCAAGGCCTTCAAAATAAAAATTGTTTGTCTCCAAACGGCACAGGTTGCTTTTACTGCTTTCCAAACAAATGTACATTGGAAGGCTCTTGTCTCCTCTGAGGATGTTGAAAACAAGCCCACATCATCAAATAGATGAGCATGAAAATCCAATTCTACCATCAGGCTCCTGTTAGGAGACCAGTGGTAAAGAGGGGCTGGTATGGAATGCTGAATCAGGGGCTTAAGACCCTTAACAGTGACCCTGCTTCCTGTGGATGAGAAAACTGTAAGATAACCTTCCATGTAGGCCCCTGGATGTAACCTAACCTGGATTTAGATTTTGAGATTTTCACTTATTGAGTTTGGGAAACAAATCTTTATTGATTATTTCTTCCACCAGGTACTATGCTAGGTACAGGGACACAAGAACAGCAAAGCAATTTGTATTCCAGGGATGGTAGCAAGGACAGTAAGTATTACCCTCTTATCCATGGGGAGATACATTTCCAAGACCCCAGTGGATGCCTGAAAGCTCAGATAGTACCAAACCCTCTATATACTATGTTTTTTCCCCTATATATACATACCTGTGATAAAGTTTAATTTATAAATTAGGCCCAGTCAAACTGTTGAAATCTTTACGTTATATGTACTAAACTGATCTTCTGTATATAAAGAGAATTGAAAAGGAATCCTGATGTGAATGGAAGGGGAGAGGGAGTGGGAAAGGGGAGGGTTGCGGGTGGGAGGGAAGTTATGGGGGAGGGAAGCCATTGTAATCCATAAGCTGTACTTTGGAAATTTATATTCTTTAAATGAAAACTTTATAGAAAAATAAAAATAAATAAAAATAAAAATAACGATAGTAGGAAATTTAAAAAAAAATTAGGCCCAGTAAGAGAATAACAATAGCTAAATGGACCACAATTATGAAAATGCAAATTTTTCATTGGCATCTCTAAATTACCAGCATTACTACTCTTGCATTTGGGGGCCATTACTAGGCAAAAGAAGTGTTATTTGAACACAAGCACTGTGATACTGTAACAGGTGATCTGATCATTGAGAGCTAAGTGCTAACAAGTAGGTAGCATTAATGTACAGTTCTGATATGCTGGGCAAAGGGATGGTTCATGTCCTGGGCAATTTGTCATAAGACTTCATCATGCCATTCACAACTGCATACAATTTCAGACTTTTGTTTATTTCTGGAACTTTTTATTTAATAATTTTGGACCTTAGTTGCCTGTGAGTAACCAAAAGTATAAAAATCAAAACCTCTTTCATATGCTGATTTCATTTCCTTTGGATAAATTCCCAGGAGTGGGATGGCTGGGTCATATGGTGGGTCTGCATTCAGCTTTAAGAGATATCTCCCTACTGTTTTCCACATTGGCCGTACCAGTTTACATCCCCACCAACAGTGGATTAAGATACCCCTCTCCCCACATTATCATCAGCATTTGTTGTTTGTTGATTTCTGTATGAGAGCCATTCTAACTGGGGTGAAGTGAGACCTCATTGTGGTTTTTAAATGATAATTTTGTTTAAGGAATACAACTTCGTGGATTTAATATATACAGACTTGGATTTCCCTGATGCATTTCCCTAGCATTTTTTCATGTGTCTGTTGGCCATTTGAATTTCCTCTCTTGACCAATTCCTGTTCAAGTCCTTTGGCTTGCTCTTTTCTTTTCTTTTCTTTTCTTTTCTTTTCTTTTCTTTTCTTTTCTTTTCTTTCTTTCTTAAGATTTTTTTAAATTTATTTGACAGGTAGAGTTACAGACAGTGAGAGAGAGAGAGAGATGTCTTCCTTCCATTGGTTCACACCCCAAATGGCTGCCATGGCTGGAGCTACGGTGATCCGAAGCTAGGAGCCAGGAGCTTCTTTCCTGGTCTCCCATGCAGGTGCAGACATCCAAGCACTTGGGCCATCCTTCACTGCCTTCCCGGGCCACAGCAGAGAGCTGGACTAGAAGAGGAGCAACTGGGACTAGATCCTGGTGCCCATATGGGATGCTGGCGCTGCAGGCAGAGGATTAACCTAGTGTGCGAGCCATCACGCCGGCCCCGCTTTGGCTATTTCTTAACTAGATTATTTGTTTTGTTGTTGTTGAATTTTTTTTTTTAATATTTTTTTGACAGGCAGAGTGGACAGTGAGAGAGAGACAAAGGTCTTCCTTTTTCCGTTGGTTCGCCCCCCAATGGTCACTGCGGCCGGCACACCATACTGATCCGAAGCCAGGAGCCAGGTGCTTCCTCCTGGTCTCCCATGCGGATGCAGGGCCCAAGGACTTGGACCATCCTCCAATGCACTCCTGGGCCACAGCAGAGAGCTGGACTGGAAGAGGAGTAACCGGGACAGAATCCAGTGCCCCAACCAGGACTAGAACCTGGTGTGCCGGCACCCCAGGTGGAGGATTAGCCTATTGAGCCACAGTGCCAGCCGTTGTTGAATTTTTTGAGCTCTTTATAGATTCTGAATTTTAACCCTTCATCAGTTGCATAGTTTGCAAATATTTTCATGTATTCTACTGGTTACCTCTTCACTAGCTGAGTGTTTCTTTGGCAGTACAGAAGCTTCTCAGTTTTATATAATCTCATTTGTTAATTTTGGCTTTGATTGCCAGTGCTTCTGGGTCTTTTCCAAGAAGTGTATCCCTATGCCAATGTCTTGTAGAGTTTCCCCCGATGTTCTCTACTAATTTGATGGTCACTGCGGCCGGCACACCATACTGATCCGAAGCCAGGAGCCAGGTGCTTCCTCCTGGTCTCCCATGCGGATGCAGGGCCCAAGGACTTGGACCATCCTCCAATGCACTCCTGGGCCACAGCAGAGAGCTGGACTGGAAGAGGAGTAACCGGGACAGAATCCAGTGCCCCAACCAGGACTAGAACCTGGTGTGCCGGCACCCCAGGTGGAGGATTAGCCTATTGAGCCACAGTGCCAGCCGTTGTTGAATTTTTTGAGCTCTTTATAGATTCTGAATTTTAACCCTTCATCAGTTGCATAGTTTGCAAATATTTTCATGTATTCTACTGGTTACCTCTTCACTAGCTGAGTGTTTCTTTGGCAGTACAGAAGCTTCTCAGTTTTATATAATCTCATTTGTTAATTTTGGCTTTGATTGCCAGTGCTTCTGGGTCTTTTCCAAGAAGTGTATCCCTATGCCAATGTCTTGTAGAGTTTCCCCCGATGTTCTCTACTAATTTGATGGTATTGGATTATAGATTTAGGTCTCTGATCTATTTTGAGTGGATTTTCCTGTAAGGTGTAAGCTAGGGGTCTTGCTTCAGATATCTGCATGTAGAAATTCAGTTTTCCAACCACTATTTGTAGAAGAGACTGTCTTGGGTCCAGGGATTGATTTTTGCTACTTTGTCAAAGATAAGCTGGTTGTCGACGCATGGATAGATTTCTGGTATTTCTTCTGTTCCATTGGTTGACCGTCTGTGTGCTAGTAACAGGCTGTTTGAGTTATCTGTCCTGTAGTGTGTCTTGAGATCTGGTATTGTGTTGCCTCCAGCTTTATTTTTGTTTTTTAAGATTGCTTTAGTTATTCAGGGTCTCTTGTGTTTCTGTGTGAATTTTAACATCATTTTTCTAGATCTGAGAAGGATGTAACTAGAAACCATTATACTTAGTGAAATAAGCCAATCACAAAAAGACAAATGCCATACATTCTCTCTGATTTGTGGTAACTAATAGAGTACCAAAAGGTGATTTATAGGAACGAAACTGTCACCTTGAGATGCAATGATTTTAAACAGCCCTTGTCTTGACAGTCAAATAACAATGTTTTTCTTGTTTGTTTTTTTCTTTTTTTTTCATACTGTTCAATGAACTCTCTACTTAGTGTAGCATTACTCTTATGAGTATAAAATTAGCTGAAAATTGATCTTTGTAACAAATAAGAATGGGAAAGGGAGAGGTGGGAAGAAGAAGGGTGGGAGTATGGGTGGAAGGGAGGTAGGGAGAGAAGAATCACCATGTTCCCAAATGCATATATATTAAGTACATGAAGTTTGTATTCCTTAAATAAATTATTGTTAATAAAAAAGAAAAACCTTAGGTGTTAGGGAGGACTCCTGTAAATAATTCATGAACTAACAAATGGATAAGACCAGTTTAGCTTCTGCAAAGGGCTAGAAAGGAGATACAGTGGCCAGCGCCGTGGCTCACTTGGCTAATCCTCCGCCTGTGGCACCAGCACCCTGGGTTCTAGTTCCAGTTGGAGCGCCAGGTACTAGTCCCAGTTGCTCCTCTTCCAGTCCAGTTCTCTGCTGTGGCCTGGGAAGGCAGTGGAGGATAGCCCAAGTGCTTGGGCCCTGTACCTGCATGGGAGACCAGGAAGAAGCACCTGGCTCCTGGCTTCGGATCGACGCAGCGCCAGCCGTAGCGGCCATTAGGGGAGTGAACCAACGGAAGGAAGACATTTCTCTCTCTCACTGTCTATAACTCTACCTGTCAAATAAAAAAAAAAAAAGAAAGAAAAAGAAAAAGAAAAGAGATACAATAGAAAGAACTGGAGAGGGACTGTCTTTTCAAGAGGCTCAGGGAAGGCCTCTCTGAGGAGATGATTATTTATCTGTGGCTCAAGCTAGAGCATGAATTGGCCTTAAAAAGGGTAGGAAGAGCATTCAAGAAGAAGGAACAGGCAATATGAAGACTCTGAAAAGGGGGAGAGGTTAGCTTGTTGGTCTCATTCCTATTAAAAGGAGAACAACATGACTGAGGGTTGTGTGTTGTGTGAGTGTGTGTGTGTGAGTGCAAGCTGGAGTGAATGATGAGTCTAAGTGAGGCAGAAGAGGTAACTTTTTTTTTCTTATTTTTTTTGACAGGCAGAGTTAGACAGTGAGAGAGAAAGAGAGAGAGAGAGGTCTTCCTTCTGTTGGTTCACCCTCCAAATGGCCACTAAAGCCGGTACGCTATGCCGATCCAAAGCCAGAAGCCAGGTGCTTCCTTCTGGTCTCCCCTGCGGGTTCAGGGCCTAAGGCCTGGGCCATCCTCCACTGCACTCCTGGGCCACAGCAGAGAGCTGAACTAGAAGAGGAGCAACCTGGACAGAATCCGCCGCACCAACTGGGACTAGAACCTGGAGTACCGGCGCCACAGGCAGAGGATTATCCTAGTGAGCCGCAGCGCCGGCCAGAAGAGTACCGGCCAGAACAGTAACTGTTAATAGTGGGCAACACTTTTTGAGGGCCGGTGGTGTGCCAGGTGCTGTTAAAAGTTTTTTGCTTATGACAATTCCTTTAATGTTCACAACAATGCTTATCATATTTGTATGTTACAGATGATGAAATTGAGGTACAGAATGGTTAAGCCAAGTCAAAGTCAGATAGGGCTTAATGTATTAGAATTTGCAGTGCCTATTCCCTGTAAAATGTGAGGCCAGAGAACTTAAAGGACTCTTGCCCCCATACCTTGCTTTTTCTAGTCCCCTCCCCTCCCCTCCCTGTGGTGTTGATACCTTCTCACTTCCCACTCTCATTCCCCAGCTGCCACTCTTGTGCCTCATACTAAACGTTAGAAGGACACTGTAAGGCTGAAAACTGTGGAGGTGGGAACTCTTCTCCTCGCTGGACTACCAGACACAGCCAGCTAAGGTTTGCTACATTTTTTTTCCATTCATTTACAATGACATTTAATAAAAATTTATTAAGTGCAGCATGGCACAGTGATTAACGATAAGAACTCAGAGGGAACAGGTTTGAATGTCAGTCTTGCTGTTCATCATATGTTCTAGAGCCTTAAGAAGCCAATAAATGTAAGGTACATCATTAAAGTAATAAAAATGGGTCAAAGGAGAAATACTGCACTAAAAATACATTTCAGATGTGAGGTTATCTTTATTCTAAAAGTGTTAAAATGTGAAGAGGACTAAATATAGTTTTTTAAAACAGAGGAGATGGATTGTAGTAGTGGAGTGATTCTTCTAAACCTCAGATGTCATATCTGTAAAATGGGTGCAATACCACCTACCTCTCTGGTCTGTTTCGACTAGGTCTAAATCTGTGAGCACAAGCAGACCAAGGATATGCTTAAGGAACTGGCGAGGAAGGGGAGCAAATGTGAAAAGTTCAGCTTTGATGATTAAATTTATTTTTGGCCAGCGCCGTGGCTTACTTGGCTAATCCTCCACCTGCGGCGCCGGCACCCCAGGTTCTAGTCCCAGTTGGGGTGCCAGATTCTGTCCCAGTTGCTCTTCTTCCAGTCCAGCTCTCTGCTGTGGCCTGGGAAGGCAGTGGAGGATAGCCCAAGTGCTTGGGCCCTGCACCCTCATGGGAGACCAGGAAGAAGCACCTGGCTCCTGGCTTCGGATCGGCGCAACACGCCGGCCACAGTGGCCATTTGTGGGGTGAACCAACGGAAGGAAGACCTTCTCCCTATCTCTCTCTCTCACTGTGTAACTCTGCCTGTGAAAAGAAAAAAAAATTTCAATTTTTAAAGCAGTATATCTAGAATGCAGCTATTTTAACTTCAAGATGTGTTACAGTTTTTAAAATTTAATTTAGCAAATAGTTGTTTTTATGTTGAATATGGTTCAGGGGTACATTGTAATCTTCTAGAAACAATGTCCTCTGGATGTCTTATCTGAGCCTTATAGGAAGAATGAGTGAAATAATATATGGTGGGTGTTCAACACTGTATCTGTAAGTGTGGTTTTCATCATTTTTACTCCAAGGTGCGTTTCTGTTTTCTGCTGGAGAGACAGGAAGAACTGAAAGCATGGTTGCCCTAAACAGTTGTCCCACACCCACAGGTTGTACACCTGCAGATTCAACCAGCCATGGGTTAAAAATACATGGAAAAAAAATTGCATCTGTACTGAGCATGTACAAACTCTTTATTATCAGTATTCTCTCAGCAATGCAGTGTAGCAACAATTTAACTGTGCTAGGTATGGTAGGTAATTTAGAGGTGATTTAAAGTAGTCAAGAAGGTGTGCCTAGGTTATATGCAAACATTACACCATTTTATATAAGGGACTAGAGATCTGCAGCTTTGGGGATTCAGAGTGTTCTGGACCCAGCCCCCTGCAGACAGTCACTGAGGGATGATTGAAATTTATCATCCCAACTAGGTTAATTTTGAGAGAATAAGAAACTGCTACTATTAATTAACAGCAATGATGAATATTGACAGGGACTATCCCTGGCACACCAGGGTGTGTGGTTTCTATGACCGCAAAGTTTAGAATTTACCAGCTAATAGAGAGTTATTTACAAACTGACTAACCCTACATTTCATGAGACTAAAAGCCTCTTTCAGGCCCAGATCATTACCTACCTATTTAATTAAGGTTTCTCTCTTTCTGAAGTCAAAATTGCATATAACAAAAGATCTTGGTTTGCCCATGCATTTTTATTGCAATATAAATTTTCTTTGCAAAAGCTTCAGCAGCCTTGGGGACACCATTCTCTGTGATGTAATAGTGAAATTCCTCTCCCATCCAAGGGGAGAAGACGTATATTCGAAATTACAATGTCACAAGAAGAAGAAAGCCAATTAATTTCAGACTCCACTAACCTGGAATTGGTATTAACTTGCAGAGGCTGAGACTGATATTCTCTTTTGTATTAGCTTTTGGTAAAGTACATTTATGAAAATACAGGTTTTCTTCAATGTCCATGAAGGGAGATGCTGGACACAGAATTTAGAGGGTGTTAAAACTACGTGATAATCAGAGCTATTGTATTTAAGTGCTTACCATGTGTCAGGTACAAGGCTAGACTTTCCATATGCTTTGTCTACCTCTCATGACATTCCTGTAAGCTTGGTCCAAGAGGAGGAAACTATTGTTGTTGAAGTATGGTCCCCATGAAACATTGTTGTGAGGTGGGCCCCAGTGGGAGGTATTCGGGCCATAAGGGATTTCCCCTTTAGGAATGGGTTAATGTACAGTGTTCATGGACCTGGGCCTTTCTTTTCCTCTCCTTGCACACACTGCTTGCCTTTCTGCTAGCCTGCTATGCATGGAGCAGCTCAAGGACCTTTTCAAAAGCCAAACAGGCAGAGGGACATGCCTTTTTACCTCCAGAACCATGTTCCCAAAGAAAAGGCTTTCCTTCCTAAATTACTTGATTTAGATCTTCTAGTATAGCAATGGAAAATGGACTACAGTAGCAGCAAGAAAATGATGGTGTGAAGAATTAAGCTACTATTGTCTTCTGACTCTCAAGAAAACTAAGATTGATTCCATGATGCAGAAGAAATTAGACAACCTGTAGTTCAAATTTGCTTTCACGGATAGGTGCCCAGAACCTTGGACATATAGCTTATATTCTAATTAAATATTTTCACTCTTATATTTTTTCTTGACTTTGAACAAATTGTATTGTGCCTATCTGCCGTAGTTGGTGTCCAGCACATTGCCTGGTACTCATAGCTGAGCTCATTCTTTTGCCCATTGATTGATTTGACAAGGGCCTTCTACACAGCAGGTGCTCTGCTAAGTTCCAGAGATTAAACAGTGAGCATCCACATGGCCTCACCAAGCTCATTAGCACTCACCACTGCCACATAACTGTTCAGTGGATAGTCATAGGACACAAGTAAACCACCAAGCTGACGGAGCCTTAAACTCCCTCTCACTTCCCTCAGTCTCAGGCAAGTCGAACTTTAAGGCTGAGGATAAGAGGGAAATGTAGGTTGTTGATGAGGCAGGTAAGGACAGTGCATTTTTTCAGTGTGAGCAAGTCAACTGAAGCATTTGTAAACAAGGCAGATGCCTGGTGCTGCTCTCATTGGATATGATTTTGTGGTCCACAGTCACTCCAGATAGTTGATTTATATGTTTAACACATATTTACTGAAATCATACCATGTGCCAGGTGATCTTTGGAACCTTGGGGTCCAGAAGTTAATAAGTTAGACATGGACTTACCCTCAAGGAGTTTACATTCCAAATGAGAAGATACAGAAGAAATAGATGAATAAGCAACAACATTCTAACTTGGGGAAAAGGGCTGTGACATGGGTCATGGATTGAAGAACAGCCTGCAAGGAGGAGTGAGAAATCACTTTATCCTGAGGGTCAGGGGAGGTCTAAGTGGAGAAATGACATCTGAGTTGATTGTTGGATGGCAAGAATGAATGGATCATGCACAGAACTGGGAAGAGGATCCAGCTCTCTGCTCTGGCCTCAGAAAGCAGTAGAAGATGGACCAAGTGCTTGGGCCCCTGCACCCACGTGGGAGACCTGGAAGAAGCTCCTGGCTCCTGGCTTCAGATCGGCTCAGCTCTGGCTGTTGCAGCCATCTGGGGAGTGAACCAGTGGATGGAAGACCTTTCTGTCTCTCCCTCTGTCTATAATTCTGCCTCTCAAATAAATAAATAAATAAAATCTTTAAAAAAAAAAAAGAACTGGGAAGAGGATTCAAGGGATTTCTGTAATTAAGGACTAGAAAGGAGGCCATTGAGATAAAGTGGGGTGCAAGATGAGGTCAGTGAGGCAGCCAGAGGGCCAGATCATATCTCGTGAGCCATGATAGGGAGTTGGAATTTTATCCTAAGAGTGCTGTGAAGCATTAAATGGTACTAAAGCAGCAAAAAGCCATGACCCTTGAACTATGCATTGAGAAATGCTGATCCCATGGCTTGGCCTCAAGCAAAGAGAGAGGCCTCCAGGAGCTTTGACCTTCTCGCCTCTCCTCTCCCCCAAGAGACAGGCATGCACTTCTCCTCAGAGAAGTCATCTTTCATGGGAGAGAGGGGAGAAATAAGAGATGTACAAAAACTGGCGATGCCTCTATAACTGTACCTGGTGGTGGTGGCCATCTTTCTCTGGCATTGCTATTCCCAAAGGGCAGAGAAGAGATGATTTGGGGAGGTTCTGTGACAGACGAGTGACACCATTACGTCATAAAATGGTTGTAGCTAAGTAAGAGTCCTCAGTGTCCTGAGGAGAGAAAGAACAGCTGTTTCCTCTGCTCTATTAAGGACTTAAGCCTTCTTCATATTGAAGAGCTTCCATAAACAAAACCAGAGATTACTGGATGTTCCCACAAAATTGCTTGTGTAACTGGAAGGAGTTTGTGTAAAGGGGAACTCTTGGTATTGGCGAGGGGCATGACAAATGTTCTTTCCTAAGGCCTGAGGGCCCAGAGGAGCAGGGCAACTTCCCAAGCTATGTG
Organism: Sylvilagus floridanus; assembly: GCA_949820135.1. Classification (NCBI taxonomy): domain Eukaryota; kingdom Metazoa; phylum Chordata; class Mammalia; order Lagomorpha; family Leporidae; genus Sylvilagus; species Sylvilagus floridanus. The sequence goes on from OX463241.1 coordinate 44,175,160, forward strand.
GGATCATCTTCCTGATTTAATTTTGTTCTTGAAGATGAATCCTGAACTGAAGAAGTGATCATAATAATGCTGTTTCATGGGGGTTGGCTCCATGGCACAGTAGGTTAATCCTCTGCCTGCAGCGCCAGCATCCCATATGGGCTCCAGTTCTAGTCCCGGCTGCTCCTCTTCCAGTCTAGCTCTCTACTGTGGCCTGGGAAAGCAGTAGAAGTCCTTGGGCCCCTGCACTCACGTGGGAGACCAGGAAGAAGCACCTGGCTGCTGGCTCTGGATTGGTGCAGCTGCAGCTGTTGCGGCCATTTGGGGAGTGAACCAGGAGATGGAAGACCTCTCTCTGTCTCTACCTCTCTCTTTCTGTAACTCTACCTCTCAAATAAATAAAATCTCAAAAAAAAAAAAATGCTGTTTCCTAGCTTCCTCCTCAGACCACTGATCCAGCACCCAGTTTGTCTTGCCAGGCACCCTCCCTGAGCAGCTCTAGGTCTGGCTTGAATTAGGGATGCATGCTGGGTTTATCACCCACAGGTGGCAGCACACTATTCTTTGCTTGCTCTTGCCTGGAGGAGTTTCTTTGATATTCTCCAAATGCAAGTTGATTGATAACCTCTGGAATTTTCCAGATAATTCAGGTGAAACTAGATGGTTCTTCCTTTCAAGTCCTTTAAAAATATTATGTCGTAAATCTTTTAGGTCCAGGCAAGTCCTCCATCCTCCTCTATGAAAACTGCTTTCCTCTTTGGCTGCTGTTTTGAATGTTACCTTCCCAGCCAAGACTGATTGAATGAAATATGGATGCCTGACTCAGTTTAAGTTAGTCAGATTCTCTGTCTTTAAAGGTTGACATGGAGATTCAGAGATATCTGCCTTTACCTGCTGACTTCTGAATTCAAGACTTCTGAACTCCAGATCTATGCTGTCCTGTGTAGTAGCCTAAACATTGGGCACTCGAGATATGACCAGTCCAAACTGAGATATGCTATATATGCAAACTTCACAGTGGATTTAAAAGAGTTAGTACCAAGAAAAAATTCAGAATACTTCATTAAATTTTTACGTTGTATCGCATGCTTAATGATATTTTGTATATCTTAAATAAAATATTTTTTAATTTTTAATTTTTTATTTTACCTCTTTGAAACATGGTTATCAGAGAGAGAATTTAAATTACAGAAATATCTCACAATGTGTTTTCACCAGAAAGTTCTGCTCCCTCAATCTTGTCCCATGTGTCTGGAGGGAGAGAGAAAGTCTATCTGCATAGAAAGAACAAAGCAAATGGTCAAAGAGAGCAGATAAAGATTGACTTGTGGCTGAGGATGGGGGAGAAGAAAATGAGGGGGACTAGGGATGGATGAGAAGCAGAAGAGTTGGAGAGATTCTCATCAACCAGAGACAGAGATAGAATGTGCCAACCTGGGTTCCTGATGACCTTTTAGTTCTTGGTTCCAGTCCATGGAGTGACATTGTCAGCATTTCCCATCACTGGGTTCCAAAAACATCTCTGTGTTCTTATAATACATTAATACAGTCACCTTTTTTAGACTTAAGTATATTTGAGTTTACTTGCAACTAAAAGAGATAGGTCTGAGACATAATGACCTATGAACTGCTAAAATACATGAATAAGATTCATGAGCAGAGTTATCATGACATTACATAAGAACTGTAGCTCGCAGGCATGCATGTTAGCACTTTCACAGCAGTGCTAGAGTTACTAATCAACCACAGCCCTAGGCACAAATTCAGAATATTTTCAGTGCTAGGTCTCTGGTCAGCCACCACTAATAGACTAGAAATGTTATTTTTGAGAAAACTCCTGATTGTCTTTCAAGAGAAGGAATTCATTGAGGTAGAACTCATAGCAGATTTTTGGTCCAAACGAAACATGAACTTGTTTCATCTTAGTCAAATTGTCTTTATCTGAACCTCAGTCACTTAGTCTGTAAAATGGCAATGATAATATACATACCTACAGGTTTTTGTGAGAAACAAATGCAGTGTAGTGACATGTTAATTGCTGTGCTGATCCAGGTGCTCAGCATCAAGGCCAAGGAAGGACACTCTCTCCTATGAAATTGGCCTCAAGAGTGCTAAGGAATCTCTCCCCCCCATAAGAACCTAGGCTTTGGGAGCAATTCCCAATAACTGCAGTAAATGAAATGTGTCTTCTGGAGGCTAGCAAGACCCTTTAATCCCTATCTTCTTATTTTATATGTTACTTTCCGTACAGAGGAAGTTGGCACTCAAAGGAGGTACTGATAAGGAAAATTTTGGAAAAGACTCATTTGGAATGTGCTATAGAAGTCTCACACTGATGAAACTTCAGCACTTGTTTTAAAAATAGGGAGTGGGGGGAGAAATATTTAGAGAGAGAGAGAAAGAGAATAAATGTATATGTATATATGTATGTGTACCTGTGTGTGTGTATGTGTGTGCATGCATGCACGCACTAGTAAATGCTGCTCTCTCCCTGAGCCACATCAAAAGCAGTTCACAAAGAGTGAGGGCACTGTATGATGGGATCAGGGTCTAATGCAAGTGGTGATGTTTTTTCTTGGGCTATTAAAAGTGTTTGTCAAAGGGACAGGACTATATATCTAGGCAAATGACATCTACCCAAAATGATGGCAAGAATGAGGAGATAGTTTTCACTTCAAATGATCTTTCCTACTTGCCTACCAACCCTATCGAACATACAAAATCATAGGATCCAAATTGGGGTTCCAGGTGGCCATGTAACCTTTAATGCACTGTTTTGCCTCCTCAAGCCCAAAGAAGACCATCCTTGTGGCCATTTCTAAATCATGTGCATGTCCCAAAGTATGTGTCTGTCAAACACCCTGAATCTTTCGATGCCCTGACTTCAACAGCACTTCTTCAAAGAAGTCAGGAAACAGCACAGCAAATAATTTTGTTACTATCTAACACTTACATTACCCTTGCAAGTTGCTTCAAACTTTCCTAAGTACTTTACATATATCCATTTAATTTAATTTAATTCTCATAACAAGCCAAAGAGGTAGATACTATTATTATCCCCATTTTATGGATAAGGAAACTGAGGCAAAGAGAAGTTAGGTTATTCACTAAGATCTTACAGCTGCTAAGTGGAATAAGTCACACTCTGAATGACTCTGTGAAGATCTAAGCCATTGGGCAAGGTGAAGTGAATTCTGGAGCTATGACAGGAAAGATCAGCTATACTCATATCAGAAATAGCAGAGGAGAGTGGTGGAATGGAAAAGCAAGTTAATGGCTAGGTGGTCCTCATGACAGACTTAGGAAGTGAGAAAACTGATATGCAGGGAAATGAATGATGTGTTTCTTGAAGCTATGGGATTGGCAGAATTTTCAGGAGAGAGAATGTGGCTAGAAGAGAAGGTGCAAGGGTCACACATGGTGGGGTGAGAAAGAAGAATTCGTGCAAAAGGAGAAGGTGTTATTAGTTACATAATTATTGATTGGCTCATATGCATATCGTTGGGCTCCCTTGACTAGATGATAAAGACCCATCAGAGCAGGGATCAAGTCCATTTTCCCTCACTGATAAGAATGTTCATCAGGCTTGCTACAGCAATACACTACCTGATCATCTCACAGGTTTTCAGAAAGGGACATTTCCTTCTCACTCCTTATTACTCACGTCCTGGTACAGGTCAGCCATGGTTCTTTTCCAGGCAGTAGACTTGTCCATGTGTCTTTTCATTCCAGAACCTGTAGGACAGAACAGCCTCTATGGGAACCTGGGATACAACATTCTCAGGAGAGCAGGGAGAAGGAGGAGCTATGGAAACTGGCACTGTCTCTAAAAGCTCCTGCTTGGATGTGGCAAATGCCCTGCCTACTGTCATTCACTGGCCAGTGCTTGTCAAATGGCCAACCCAGTCACCCTCAGGATACAAGTTTCACAGCAACAGGTCAATGTGTAAGTCTCTTAAAGAGATATGGATGGTCAATCAGTGCAAACAATAATTTACAATTCCTGCCAAAGGAACCCTAGTACTAATGCAATACCCAGCAATGTTTGTTGAATGAATATGACCCAGGAAGTGAAAGAAGATGAAAAAGTAGGCAGGGAACTCAAGGAAGGTTTGTCTTTATAATTCCAGAAAGAATCTGACAGCACACAACAATGAATATTAATGCATCCAACAAGGTCATATACAAAGAGTACCTAGTATTTTCAGTGTTATTTAATGGGAAATTTCACAGACACCTCTCTCAGTTGTGGATCCTACAAGGGAATTCATTTGTCCCAAGTTCCAGGACACTTCTACTCTGGATCTTCCTTCAACCACGTTCCTCATTGCTTGTTAGTTCCATTTATAGCTCTTAAAATGGGAGCTCTCTGGTGTGAGATTAGACACAAATGCTCATTGCTCAGCAACTGGCAAAAAAGAACTGCAAAGATGAAAGCAACTATAAAAACTGTGTCCCTATGCCACAGGGAACAAGCCATTCTCCATATATTGCTGGGAATAAGGTCAGGCCACATTCTCCCAGGGACCAGGGTGGTACTGCCAAACTAGCTGTGGGTATCAAAGAGAAAAGGGAGTGGAGATTGTCTCTGCAAACAACAAAATGAATGAGAATGCTGCTGTAATATAATTCAGAAATATCCATGCAAGCCACGCTTGTTAGCTTTTTTTATTTTTAATTCAAACTAATGAAAAATTGAAGGGAAATGAGATGTTCCATGAGATTTAGCCAAACAGTGAATAGGTCTTGTGGAATCTGACTGCAAAATTAGTTATAGATGGCTTTTGGCAAAAGTAATTACTGGAATTAATATACTACTCACCTGTTCCTAAAAGGTGGCAGTGCCAACTGCGAGACCTCTGGTGGGCTATTGCAAGGGCCCCTGTTGGCCTGTTCGAAATTACCTAGGAGATGACTTTTTTTAAAGTTTAACTGTTGCATATGAGCTAAGCTTAGTTGGATATTTTCTCTTGCCAAGTACCAAGTATCAAACAGCAAAGGTAAAAAATCTTTTAAATTAGATTCTGTAATGTGTGTGTGTGTGTGTGTGTGTGTGTATGGAAATGGGATGGAAACACAACAATTTGTAAATTGGAAGCCATGATAAAGGCAATCATTAAATGACTATAACACAGCTGTCCTGTCATATCTTTAGGAGAATGGTTCTGTGACCTCCTGCAGGTGCCAATATCTGCAGATGCTCAAGTGCTTCTATAAAATGACATTGTGGGGCCAGCATTTTGGGATAGCAGGTTAAGCCATCTTCTGCAATGCAGGCATCCCATATGGTCTCTGGTTTGAATCGTGTCTGCTGTGCTTCTGATCCAGCTCCCTGCTAGTGCACCTGTAAGGGCAGCAGGAGGATGGTCTGGGTATTTTGGCCCAACCATTCATGTAAGAATCCTGGATTGAGTTCTGAGCTCCTGGCTTCAGCCTGGCCTATCCCCAGCTTTTGTGGTCATTGGGGGGAGTGAACCAGCAGATGGAAGGGTTCTATCTCTCCCTCTGTCTCTGTTATTCTTATTTTCAAATAAACAAATCTTTTAAAAATATTGAATTTTCATATAACCCATACAGTCCTCCCATTTACTGTAAGCATTTCTAGATAACTTACAATACCCAACATAATGTAAATACTGTGTAGCTAGTTGTTGAGCTGTATGGTTTAGGGAATAATGACAAGAAAGAGTTGGATGTTGGATGTGGAGCCCACGGATGTAAGTGCTTGTGTGTTAACTCCAGTTAGTTTTATTTTGTCACTTGTAATTCTTATATCTGGGGTGCACATTTGGTGCTGTAGTTAAGATGCTTCTTGAGATACCTGCATCCCATGTTTGAGTACTTGGGTTTGAGTCCTGTCTCTGCTCCAGGTTCCAGCTTCCTGTTTAATGTGCACCCTGGGAGGTAGCAGTGATGGCTCAAGTTGTTGGATCTCTGCTATCCACATGGAAGACCTGGATTGAGTTTCTGGCTTCTGTCTTTGGCCTGACCCAGTGCCATTGTGGGTGTTTGCATAGTGAACCAGTAGATGGAAGATCAGTGTCTGTCTGTCTCTGTTTCTCTGTCTTTTGAATAAATAAAATACATAATATATTACATATATTTTTCTGGCTTGCCCTACATCTTATAAACCAAGTGGAAGAATGAACACAGATTTACTCCTTATTGCTAGGGAGCTTTCTAATGTTACTGTAGCATGTTCTAGCCATACTGAACTTCTCTCTGTTCCTTTGAGTATGCTAAGCTGTATCCAAACTCAGGGCATTTGCAGAACTGTTCTTTTTGCCTGGTATGTTCCTCCATGCCCATTTACCTGGAAAAGTTCTCAGATCTCAACTTAAAATATTCCATTTACAAAGAACACTTGTATAGTCCTCCAAACTCTTTCCCAGTCTATCTAAGTTATATTACTCTTCCATTTATTATTTTTAAAAAATATTAATTTAATTATTTTTATTGATTTTAAAGATAGAGCAACAGAAACAGAGGTGGATCTCCTATCTGTTGTTCACTCCCTAAATGTTTGCAACAGCCTCAGATGGGCTAGGCCAAAGCCAGGAACTAGTAACTCAATACAGGTCTCCCATGTGGATGTCAGGGACCCAAGGACTTAAGCTATCACATGCTGCCTTCCATGCATTAGCAGGAATCTGGATCAAAAGCAGATTGAAACTTTTACTTAGGTACTTAAATACAGGATGCAACCATCCCGAGTAGTGCCTTAACTGCTGCAACCACCCCCTACCACGTTTATTTTTTCTTTTAACATTCTGCACTATAATACTCTATTTTATTTTTTGTTTGACCTTTTGTTTAATAACAACTCTCTTACCACACTGCAAAGGCAAGGGCAATATTAATTGCATTGACCATAGCTTCTCCAGCATCTAGCAGAGGGCCTGGCATACAGATACTCTGTACCTAAAGTTCCCCTCATAGTGGGTAAAATCTAGGATTGTTTCATTTTAGAGTCAGTAAAAACTTAGAAACTTTAGAATGGGGTACCTAATCTTTCAAGATGCTGAATCCATGTCAATTAACAGCTCTTGAGTTTATTTTCTCTGTTCTCTGAGTATAGCAGAGCTTATTTATTCTTTTGCCAATTGGCATTAGGTTCATTCCCACTGTCTAGCTATGATGAACAATACAGCTCTGAGCATTCTCATGCTTCTTTGTGCACATGTGCAACAATTTCCCTGCAGTCTGTATCTAGGAATAGCACTGCTAGGCAGTCAGTTGTCTTTACAAGATAGTACCAATTTGTTTGCCAGAGTGGCTGTTTCAGTCTTCACTCCCAGCAGCCAAGAATGAGCCTTCCTGTTGCTCTACTTCTTTGGCAATATTTGATTTTACCAGATTTCTTAACATGTGCCAATATTGTGGGTACAAAATGGAGATTTCAATTTTCACATGTCTAATCTCTTTAGGCCAGAAGTTGTAAACCAGTTGTGCATGGCTGGATGAGGCTTGCAGCTTGGATGCTATCCACAAATGGATTTTGTTTGACCCAAAGGATGTTTTTGGAGCTCAAAACTCAAATTAGCTGTCAACATTTAAAAACTGGAAGACTAGATTTAACAATCTGGGTTTCTGTATTTTTGTGGGGAAAATCGCACGTGGCCCACATTCACACATGACAACAACTGCGGCTGCTGAGAAGCGGCTGCCTCTGCTTGTCAGGCAGGGGATGTGTTTTTGGAATTGGCTAACGTCCTACACCCACCTAGATCTTTTGGTTATCTTTGCTTCCTGCGCCCTGCAGGCTTTTCAGTTTTCTGCCCTGCTCTGAGCCTTTATTAAAGAGGGGACAACCTCAGAAGCAGGATGGTGGTAAGTGGGTAATTCCCACCCCAAATTCCACCTGGAAATAGCCGTGCACTGTGGAGTATTAGACTCCCAGCTTGCAGAGAGAGATTAGAACTGCTGCTGAAATCAGGGCTACTTCCTCCCTACAATGACTTCCTATTTCTTCCTTAGTGTCATCTTTCATGAACTTCCTTAGCCCCTTTATTAGTTATTTTCACTCTTATTAGGATTGTTTGTGTGTTTGCTCCCTTTTTGAGTTTTCCCCTGTTTTGTTGAAAATGCCTTCATGTTTGGTACCATATACTAGAAGTCTTCAAAAAGTGAATGGAAAATGTGTATTATGAAAAGATTATGTGTGGATTCCAAATTTTTTTTCACAAAAATAGACTTTTGATTCCGTTTCCCATGAAAGTTTATTTAAATTTTTATTTATTCATTTTCATTTTTTTTTTTTAGAGGCTGAGAGGGACAGAGACAGAGAGAGTTGTTCCATCAGCTGGTTCACTCCCTAAATGATTTAGCAAGGATTTGGTCAGGCCAAAGTCAGGAATCTGAAACTCAATCTGAGTCCCTCACATGGGTGGGAGGGACCCATGTACTTAGGCTATCACCTGCTGCCTCCCAAGGTATGCATTTTTAGGAAGCTGAAATTGGAAGCAGATAGGACACTCACAGGGTCTTAAGTGTTAGACCAAATGCTCACCTCTTCACAAACTTTTTGAAGTCCACTGGTGTTTATATGTCTGGAATTTTGTAGTTCTTTCTTTGTGTTTGGTCCATTACAATACTTTAAAGTGGCAATTTGCACATGGAAGTTCATTCGCTCATTACATGAGCATTTACTAAGTACTCATATGCCAAAAATTGTGAAAGACACTAAGAACATATGATGTCAGCCTTGCCTTCAAGGATCTGACAAAATCCCAGAAGGAAAGGACGAGTTTGCTCATTCATTCATTCATTTTTTTACATTAAAATTATCCATTGAGTGTTTACTTTGGGCCAGGCACTATGCTAAGTGCTTGGCAGCAAAAACAGATAAAATCCTTGTGTCATGAAACAGACCAATGAGGAGACAGATGTTCAGTTGCCCATGACTCAAGAAACCGGCCTAGCCTGGAAGTTTGGATTGGGAAGATGAGATGACTCCTGAGTTAAAATTAGAAGGATGAGTGGAGTGTTTTTCCCCCACAAAAATACCGATGAAGAAGGAAGGAAGAAAGGAGTATGCGCTCTCCATGTTCAAATGTAGAAGAATTAGTGTCTGTGAATACTTTATAGTGGAAGGGAGGAGGCCTACCTCACTGCTTAGAAAGGAGAGGCAATGTGGCTGGAGCTTAGAGTGAGTGATAGGTGCAGATAGTAGGAGGCAAGGCTGGAGAATAGAAATGAGTGCAGTAAAGTGCTGGGGTGCTAAAATGATGGTGAGTATAATTGAGCGGCTCCATGACAATTGAATTAGTGTGCAGGTAAGTGAAAACAAGCATGACTATTCACAGAAACTGAACATCTAATAGAGAAGATAGGTAGCATGTCTAAAGGACAGGTTGCTTTTATCTTTAATCAAGAAAGGCAGAATGCATGCTGAACCTCTCATGGACCTGCAAACTTAAACTTGCCAGCACCAGCTACAGTAAGAAGAATCCTGTGGTCCTGAAGATTTATTAAAGATGGATGGCATCCCATTGCTCAAACCTACCTTGAAAAGGAATGGCTTTCTCCAGTCCAGACCAGGGGAGAAATGCTGTCTGCAGAGGTTTAACTGAAATAGGTCCATAATGACCCAACCCCAGGTCATTGACAGCACTTAGCACTTAGCTGCAAGGAGCAAGTCTGATTTCCTAAGCTCTTGCCTCATGAGCGTACCTCTAGGCTCTGGAGGTGAACACTACCAATAAGCAGATTTTTTCCTCATTGTCTGCTGCGCTGAGGCTAACTGAAAGCTTCCTGCCTCCCCATCAGTGTTCTAGGCCACACTGATTGCAGAGCTTTCTCAGCCATGCTATTAAAACCTAACACATTCTTTGGGAAATCTTCCCCTTGACACAACACCACTCTATAGAGTAGAGGACTGTTTTCCCTCTTAGCTTATTCTAGTGGCTTTCTGACAAATATAGTGAATGAGAGAGACCTTGTCCCCTGTGTGATGCATTTGTTTTGTTTGTGTTGCTGCTCTTATTAATTTGCCAGGTGTGAAAAAGAGCCTATGTCTCCCCAATATGTGGCACCACCTCTACCCTTTTGTTAACAGTGTCCTTTGGCCTGGAATATTCTTCCTGCTTTCCAGGGTTGTGTCTTCCATGAAGGCTTTCCCAATTATGCTAGACCCCAGTGCTACATCTTTTCCCTGACTGGCCTCTATGCTTACCAATTACTCTGTACATTCTGACATTTGACTCTCCTGTTTATATGTGCATTTTTTTCATATGTCTTGGTTCTTTAAGAAGATTATAACTTGGTAGTAGGCCAAAAATTCTTTGTAGAATTTATTAATACTATATACAATATATTAATAATATGTTAATAATATGTTCAATTTATTAATAATATATACAATTACTTATTCCTGCTGTTATGTATGAGTTGTTGATGGGAGCATAATGAATATTCAGGAACTATTTTTGAAGTAAATTAAACATACTGAAGTTAGACTGGAAAACAGTATAACACAGTGGGTTTTTTTAATTAATTAATTTATTTGAAAGTTAGAGTTAGACAGAGAGGAGAAGCAGAGAGAGAGAGAGAGAGAGAGAGAGAGGTCTTCCATCTGATGATTCACTCCCCAAATGGCCGCAATGGCTGGAGCTGTGCCAATCTGAAGCCAGGAGCCAGGAGCTTCTTCCAGTTTCCCACGCAAGTGCAGGAGTCCAAGGACTTGGGCCATCTTTCACTGCTTTCCCAGGCCAGAGCAGAGAGCTAGATCGGAAGTGGAGCATCCAGGTCTTGAACTGGTACCCATATGGAATGCCGGCGCTTCAGGCCAGGGTATTAACCCACTGTGCCGCGTTGCCGGCCCCGTAACATGGTATTTCAGAGCATAATAACATCAGGTAGCTCTAAGTTACTAGCTAAGGTTGTGAACAAATCTAGTAATTTCTCTGTTCCCTACATTGCCTCATTTGTAAAAATGGGGATTGTAGTAGTATCCACTTACTGTTGGGAATGAATAAGATAATGTTTATGGATAACTAACCTATAGCTAAGATTAGTTGCAAACAAGGCTGTAACTGCATAGGAATGTTCAGAGTTTGAATAGGGCTCTGAAGTAGAGAAAGTAAGTGGACAGTTGTGTTGGTGCTTAGAGTCAACATCAAAACATTAGCCTTCAAGAATAATTCCAAGGAGAGAATGGGTAAAAGACACCATAGGGGACAAAGAGATGATAAATACTTGAGGCAGTGGATATGCCAATTACCCTGATATAATCATTTTACATTGTATACATGCACTGAAATGTTATAGTGTACCCATGAGTATGTACAATTCCTTTATGTCATTTAAAAATATTTAAAACATGTTTTAATGATTGTATCGGGCACATCAGAAAATAAAGCAAATTAGGGTGGATTGGGCTGACATTTTATAAATTCACACACCTCACCAAGCAGTTCTCTTTTCATTCTCTCCTCATATATTTTTTTCTAGGCATTTAACCAATTTAATTTATTGATCACGTTATGTATAACAATATATCCACTTTTACTCAACATTGTGCTTTTCTTTTTTCATATTTTTAAAAAAGATTTATTTGTTGATTTGCAAGTTACTTACAGATAGAGAAGGAGAGACAGAGAGATCTTCTTTTTGCTGATTCACTCCTGAGGTGGCCACAATGGTCGGGGCTTGGCCAGTCCAAAGTCAGGAGCCAGGAGCTTCTTCTAGGTCTTCCACATGGGTAGCAGGGGCCCAAGGACTTGGGCCATCTTCTGCTGCTTTTTCCCAGACCACCATCAGAGAATCGGTATTGGAAGTAGATCAGCCACGACATGAATCATCATCCTTGTTAGATGCTGGTATTATAGGCAGCAGCTTTAACCACTATATTACAACAGAGGCAATATTTTTAGTGGAACTTAATATCATTGTCTGCAATTTATTATTTTGACTACTTTTAGCTAAGCTAACTAATACTGGTTTTTCCACTGTGGTTAGTCATATAAAGTTTCCTTTCAAGTTTTATTTATGTATTTACTTATTTATTTTTGACTTAAAACAATACCAGTTTATGAGCTTATTGTTCCAGAATTCTGACGCAGATCTCAGCGGGGTAAAGTCAAGGTGTTAGCAGAGCCACCCCTCTTCTGGATGCTCTAGGGAAGAACCTGCTGCTTTGCCTTTTCTGGCTTCTAGAGGAGCCACAAATTCTTTTACTCATGGCAAATTTATTTTTTGAGAAAAAAGGAGTAATTAAAAATTAAGTAAGTAGTAGTATAGGAGCTTCATGGCTAAACGAAATGTCATGAAGATGGTACATGGATGGCTGATCAGAAAATCCATAGGCTATTGATGAGAAGTGACTGGGTATTATATACTAGTTCTGCCCTTAATTGTGCACCCTGGAAATTAATTTCACCTGACTAAGCTTCCACTCTGCCTTTCAAAGTGAAGGCGTTGGAAAAGAGAATCACCATGGTTCTGTCTGGTTTCCAAGCTCTACTTGGGGAAGGTATCAGAAAATCTTCCATAGTGGAGATGGAGGCAGAGGCAGAGGCGGAGGCAGAGAGCTGATCACCTTGGAGAGATCTGTTTTGCAGTGAAGTAGGCAATGTGGATGCTGAACAGATGCAGCGTACCAGGGACATGCAGTATGTATTTATTCTCTGACTATATTTATTCATTTTGCTCACCAGCCCCAACCTGCCATCCTCATTTAGGATTAAAAATGTTCATTTCAGACACCCAGATTTGGAATTGACAAATAATTTGACACTAGCACGTTGTCAGTTCAGACTCTTCCTTATCTCTCTTGCTTTCCTTTCCTTATGACCTTGGAACATAATAATGTTTTTGCCCTACTTAAAGAAAGAAAATGCTCTAGGTATATCCTGTTCTCTGTTTTCTGTCTAGCATGCCAGTAGTTATCACTTTCCAAGCTTTTAGCACATATTGAGTACAGTGCAAAGCACTTTAAGTGTATTATATTGCCTCATCTTGCCACAGTTCGAAGAGCGAGAAATTGCTAATACCCCTGTTTTACAGTTTGGAAACTAGGGCTCAAATGAAATGACTTGCTCAAGGTCATATAGCCCATAAGAGATAGACAGACGATTCAAATACAGACAGGTCTGTTGAATTGCAAAACCCATTAAGTTCTGAAACCATTAAGTTTTACATTGTATCAGGATTTTTTTTATCTTAAAGTTAATCCCAGAAGCTAGGAATCTGAAACTGAGAGTTTCTTTTAACTTGAGTGCACTCAGTGTTAGCAGATGGAATACGATTAGTTATTAAAATGTTAGGAATGTAGACCATGCTAATGCATGACAGTGCTTATGTGAAATGCCATTTGTGAAAACCAGTGCAGGAGGAAAGTACATAATAATTTCAACTCTGCTAAAACATTTTTCATATACATAGGCAGAGACTATGCAGAATTTGAAGGAGGCAGATATTCAGAGTTAAATGTGTTTTAGACTCCTTTCTTCAAACTTAACATACAAATTTACATAGAAATAAATACACAACTATACAAATTTATATAGAAAAATTAGGAAAGTTTTTGTTCTTGAAAGTGAGTAAACCAGGAATAATTCTTAAAAGGGTCCAGTTGTTTCTAGACCTCGGGACTGGCATATCCCAGGCCCACTTGAAATATTTGCTGAGCAAGTACTTCCTCTTTGAGATCAGGTTGAATGAAACTATCTCCTGAACTCCCAGTGTCTTTTCATCCTGAATCAAGTTCATTGAATCAGTATTCATAGAGCGCTTTCCAGAAGCTCACAAACTTTTTTGGTAACCAACCTCTAGAAAAATGTACATGTGCACATGCATATGTACTTTGCAAGTGATTTCAATGGACTCATGGATCCCTGGACAGTTAAAAAACCTTGCTGAGAAAATGCTTGGATGGTTGAAAAGAAGTTGAAGTAAACCTGGGCCTCAGGGCAAGAAGGCAGAGACATTCACCATGGTGGCTGCTGTCCTTGGTGTGAGACTTCACAGGTTTTTCAGAGAACTTCCATGACTTCCATTTTTACAACCACCTTCCATTTGGACAGAGCAAATGAGACTGATTTTAACAGTGCAGATGCTAGTGACAGCTGCCAGGATTCAACCAACAACTTCATTATTTATTACCTATGTAAAGTTGACATGTTATTCAATTCTTCTAATCCTCTGTCTCTTCTGTGAAGTAGAGATGATAATCCTGAGAATCATAAGGAGGACATTGGTAGTTCACTGGGTAGTTGTGAAAATCCAGTGGCACATATCACTTAAACACTAATCACAGTTCCTGGTATAGGGAAAACTTTAAGTGAATGATACCACATTTGCTAGTAATGAGCAGTACTGAGTCTTTATCTTAGATCATTCAACAACTCCAAGTCCTCTTAATATAATTAATACATTATAATGCATGCATCCATTCATTTTCTATTATCTATCCATATAAATGATGTATTTTTATTTTTTCTTCATTTTACATACTTTAGATTTTTCTCAAAGAAATTATTAAACTATTCAGAAGTATTCCTGCCCATAAATCTTACTTAATATCAAGGTTAAAAGTTTTTGCTTCAGATATACTTGTAAGATTTTTCCATTTAAATCAAGGGCTTCACTGTATTACTATTTGGGATAAAAGTTGATAACACAGTAATATGTTCCTCTCCCCCTTTTGTTGGGGACTATATCCCAAGACCTCCAGCAGATGTCTGAAACTTTGGATAATACCAAACCCTCTGTATACTATGTTTGTCCTGTATACTCTTTAGTGTTGCCACCCAGTTCCAGAGTTAATCTGTCCTTCCTGTTTTATGCCCCCATTGCATAACTCCTGTTGAGATTTGGTGCCAATACCAAGTAAAATAAGAGTTATCTGTCATGTTGCTCTGAAAACTGAAGCAACTACTAATTGACTAATGGGCAGATAGTGTACACAGCATGGATACACTTGACAAAGGGGCGATTCACATCCTAGGGTGGGGTATGAAGTAGGATGGCCTGAGATTTTAGCACTTTACTCAGACAGTATGCAATTTAAAACTTATTATTTTGGGGGAATTTCCAATTTAATATGTTCAGATCACATTGGCTACAGGTAAAAGAAATTGTGAAAAGCAGAACTTCAGGTAAGGAGGGGACCACTGTAATTTTTGTGAAATGCCAGTGATTGATCCAGGCCTGCCTCCACCTGGTTACTGCTTGATCCCTTTTTCTGTTCCTGTCTCACAGGGCCTACAGCATGACTTCCTCCCACCCCTCAACTCCATGGCATTTAGATCTCTGTTCAGATGTTACTTCATCCATCTTCACTGTCTATGTCCTAAATTCTTTTTTTTTAACTTTTATTTAGTAGATATAAATTTACAAAATACAGTCTATGGATTACAATGGCTTTTTCCCCCCAATAACTTCCCTCCCACCTGCAACCCTCCCATCTCCTGCTCCCTCTCCCATTCTATTCACATCAAGATTCATGTTCAATTATCTTTATATACAGAAGATCCATTTGGTATATATTAAGTAAAGATTTCATCAGTTTGCCCCCACACAGAATACAAAGTGCAAAATACTGTTTGAGCACTAGTCATATCATTAATTCACATTGAACTACACATTAAGGACAGAGATCCCACATGAGGAGTAGGTACACAGTGACTCCTGTTGTTGACTTAACAAATTGACACTCTTGTTTAAGGCGTCAGCAATCTCCCCAAGCTCTAGTCACGAGTTGCCAAGACCATGGAAGCCCCCTGAGCTCGCCGACTTTGATCTTATTTTGACAAGGCCATAGTCCAAGTGGAAGTTCTCTCCTCCCTTCAGAGAAAGGTACCTCCTTCTTTGATGGCCCGTTCTTTCCACTGGGATCTCACTTGCAGAGATCTTTCATTTAGTTTTTTTTTTTTTTTTTTGGGTTTTTTTTTTTTTTTTTGCCAGTGTGTCTTGACTTTCCATGCCTAAAATACTCTCATGGGCTCTTCAGCCAGATCCAAATGCCTTAAGGGCTGATTCTGAGGCCAGAGTGCTGTTTAGGACATCTGCCATTCTATGAGGCTGCTGTGTACCCGGCTTCCCATGTTGGATCGTTCTCTCCCTTTTTGATTCTAACAGTTAGTATTAGCAGTATGTCCTGAATTCTTCAGTCTTCCTTCTAGCCCCAGGATCTGGCAATTACTCTGCTCTAAGTTTGCATAGATTCACATTCCTTGTCTTTACTTATCTCTGTTTATTATTAATTTGGGAGATTATTTGGTTCAGCTATTTCCCCTATCACACCATACCTGACAAGCAAGCAGAGCCTCTACATTATACTCTCATTCCTGTGCTTGACATTTGGTTGAATAAACAAATAAGAAGTTTTCTTTGGGCATTGATTCTCCCTACCTGGCTCAGGAGCAGCACCTGCTGTCATTCTCTGACAGGTTTGGGGGAAGGCAGCATTTCATTCATTTTATATACCCCCAAGAAAGTGGAAGGTCAGAAGGGATGAATAACTTGCCTCAAATTGTAGAGCAGGTAAACGACAGAGGCTCTACTGTCTGTTGAATTAGAGGCACAGGGCCCTGCAGGCAGCAAAAGGCAAAAACCTTCCAAAGCCAGGGAGGACCAGAGGTGTATTCATGGAGCTTTTAGCTCTGAGAGCAGCAATCGGCCTGCTTGTCAGTTAAGTAGAAGAGCAATCGTTGTAAATCAAGTCCCCTGACTAAGAGGTTCCTGAAATTGAGATGTCACTTATAATCCTCTAGACTCCCTGGATCAAGATTCCTAGGTAGACAAGGAGTCGTTTTTATTTTTTCTCAGGGAAATCTAAATATTTGAATATTAAAAACAACAGCAACAGCAACAACTTGTCATCCAAGAGGAAGTTAAAACAAGTTTCAATATTAATTTCTTAATGATTTTTGAAATATGCAGCTCTTGCTGGAGCAGATGTGCCACAAATGGATGATTTCCAATGTCCTGTTAAAATCTGGGATGCCTCACAGACTATAAAAATAAAATCCTAAGCATAGTGTCATACTGGCAAAGGCTGGGCAACCATCCTGGATTGGACCAAAATATCAAATTGGCTCAGGCACAGAGTATCGATGCTGTTCTCCAATTGGTGAACTTCTTCTGTGGAGATTAAATGGAATCATGGGATTGTAATTAATTGTAATTGTGGAAGTAGTTTCTTCTGTTTTTGTCTCTTTGCCAAGGCAATTGCCTGGGATAGATTTGGAATAACTTGTTCCTGAGGCTGAGAAGGGACCTGAAAAGGAAGTTTTCAGTCAACTGTCAAATACACTACTTAGACCGTTGGACCAAAATGAGTTGGTTTTAGATTCATTCACTTCAAAGTGTTTTTTCTTTCTTTTCCCTCAACCTGATGCCATTTGGTCCAGCTAGGGGTTGGGGAAGCAAGGAAACCAGTCGCAAAGTGCAAACCAATGATATTTCTCTTGCAGAGACACCATACCTAAGGTGAGAAGGCTAATAGTGATCAAGGAGACCAGACAGAGGTTCCTTCCTTTGGGAAGCCTGAGAATATGAACCTACTGCTCACATATCAAGCCCTTTGCATAACAGCTTTTTTGTTCTTTTACAGCATTAGGGTTTTAAGGTGAAGCTAATTTATTACAGATTTAGTAGCATTCATCTGAAAATATGAAATCCAAAATGTCCCCAAATCTGGAAGTTTTTGAGCACTGATAACTTACACCAACAAGTAGAAATTCCACACCTTACCTTATGTGATGAGGTCATGCAAGTACACTAAAAATATTGTATGAAAGTACTTCAGGCTGTGACTAAAAGTACATGTGAACCATAAATACATTTCATATTTAGATTTGGGTCTCATCCCCAAGATATCTCATTATATACATGCAAATATTCCAAAATCTGAAATGTGAAACAGCTCTAATCCTAAGCCTGTCATATAAGGTATACTCAGTCTATACCAGAATATCTGAGATAAATCCACTTCTGCCTCCCTGCTGATGGCTGATTACACCATTATTTTCCTCCACTCAATGAAAATTTCTTAGTGAAAGCATCCACAGCTTCATTCATTTTATGATCCCATTATTTCAAGAGATATAAAGTAATAAGAGCTCTGCCAGGCCTTTGCATGGAAAATTCTAGAAAGCACTCATTCTATGCAAATATACAGTCTTTGCCTGACCCTAGGCCCTATTGAGTTCTGGAAACATAGAAGTCAGGGTAGAATGCATGAACAGCTTATTTTGGGGCTATCTAGAAGGAAAGTCTTGTAATATTTCTATTCTTCATAAGTGAAATAACTAGCCAAAATTATGTAGAATTACACTGTTGCAAGGAGTTGATCAATAGCATTGTTACTGCATGTGCACTAAATTGCTAGAACTGTTTGAACCACTGGGAGTAAAGGCAGGCAGTCATTGCTGGCCCTATCTCTATCTTTGTTGCACTTCTGTTGTACTAGAAAGCTGGGTTTGAGTGAAGCTCTGCACAATAGAAATGGAAGTTGACTTGGTTGGCCACTCTGTGAATTAGGGAAGAGGAAGTAAGAGTTATAGGGCAGTGAATGAAGTCACGCCAGCAGTCCAGTGTCCTCTGGCCACCATGTTCTGCAGCACCTGAAAACCTGTTCAAGATGCAGATTCTCAGGTCCCACTCTCTACCCAGTGAGTAAGAAACTCTCAAAGTCTTCTATAGCCAATGACCATGAGGGGAAGAGTTTGAGACAGTCACCCTGGGGGGAAGGCCACAATGTGGTAGAAATTGCTCTGTCAAGTTGACCATCTTATATGTTACAGAGAGGATTTTCTCTGGAGTTTCATCTGCCTCAAAACATAACCTCTGATTGGCCTAAATTTGGTAGGGATGTGAAAGAATATTTTCTTGCTGCACTCCTGTTACTCAAGTGAAGTCTCTATCAACTACCTCATTGGGCTTATAATTCCCTTGTGGGTCTGGGAGCGAGAGGGGCAAAGACAGGATGAAGACAGGGAGACAGGAACATTTTACTCTGCCTTCCCCATAACTATTGCTTGTGAATGGAGATCTGTTTATGGCCAATGATTGTCCACTGTGGTATTTTTTCCTCATTTCCAGTGGGGATTAATATGATCTAGAGGTAGCTCATGGAGTTTCTTTGTGATAGTCTAAAAATAAACAAGGCCCAAAGGATCCATGCCTTCTTCCCGTTAATTTGAAGGAAGGCAGATAGTGTCCAGTAACCTGACTTGAATTGTCAATAAAATTCATCATTTTTTGCTAAGCGCTTGCTGTTATGTTTTAACAGATGATGTTAGGTGGTGCAGAATGAGGTCAGGGAAAGGTTACCCTGGACCTGTGTGATGGGAGAATGGAGGAAGACAGTCATCATTCTGTGTCCACACAACCTTCCTGACAAAGAAGGGATGTTGAAGGATGAGAGAGGCCAGGGGAGGACTCTGAACTGTTGAGACTGAAGTGGAAAATGTGGCAGGAAGAACTGAGCTGGTAACAAAGTGATGTTTTCCAAGGAGCTTGAGGAGAACAAAGTGTATATGTGAAGGCAGCAACTGTGTCTTACTTAATATCATCTTTCTAGAACCCTTAGGTGGTCATAGGCAATCAGTGCTGGTTGGATGAGTGATTCAAACCCTTGATGGCTGGAAAGGGTGAGAAAAGAGGGAAGAGAGTACCTCCAGGACAAGAAAGGAGATTACCTGCCACAAAGAACTGCAGAAAAGAAAGAAAGCATTGTAGATTTGGGACATGGGTTCTAGTCCTGACTTTGACATGGGTCACTGAGAAAGTCCTGCAAATCACCACATAGTTTTAGGTGTCTTGCCTGCTTCATCTTGGACTAAGACTTGAGTCTCCAAACCTCCTGGTGCTGCTTTCTTGAACAACAAACGTGCTCCTTGTTTATGTGTTCAATATTGGCTTATTGATTTTTCTAACTCAGAATGGTTAATTCTGTTGATTTTTTTAAATGTCAGAATTAAGTGGCTGGACCATAAGATTGATAAGGCCTTTTCAATCCTAAAATTCTGTGGTATTTTCTGTGATGTTCGTGAAGGCCCAAGTTTTGTTTTGCTTTGTTAGTAGAGAATGTCAGGATGCCTGAGCCGGCCAAAGCCAGTTTCAGATGTGAGCATATCCTGAAGGTTGTCTTCCTTGGAAGAGAATAAATTGTGGCTTGGCCACCTCTGCTCTAGTATTTGAACATCTTGCTATAAGGTACTGGACTGCAGTAGGTTTTACCTTCCTGTTACTCATTCCTTCTCTTCCTTTCAGCTCTCCTCTTTGTAGAACTACCTCTCTCCCATTCTCAGTCCTTGTGGATGGTCAGGGCCAAACTTATCCCTCAGGAGTGGACACCTGACTAATGTTTAGCCAAAGTATGCTGTACACTTTGAACACAGAGTTTGGTTCAAAAATGAGAACTTAACTCAAAACAACCTAATGAGAATCAGATTCAGGATTTCTGGCAAGACAATTGAGACTGAGACTCTCTGTCATCATTGGAGTCACTAAACTACATGGGTTTTCATTCGAAGTTGCAGATGACTATCAGCTCCAGTGAATGAAGACAACACAAAGGAAACAAATCTGAAAAATGGAAAGGATAAATTCCTGGTGACATTATACATGGAGATAGATTTATCTCGGGACTTTTCAACCCAATGAGTCGATGAACTCCTTCTTTTGCATAGGTTTGTTTTAATTGGGTTTTGTAATTTGCATGAGAAATGTCCCAACTAACATGGCCACTTTGCTACTCAAGATCCAGTGCAAGGTGAGGAAAGAGAGATAAATACAAAATAATGAGCAAATACAGTGACCAATAGCTGGCTTTGGATGCACCCAACAGGCTGAGGAGAGAAGGCTTAAGCAACACTACTCTGTGACATCTAAAATACAACTGGACAGTTTATGTATGACCTTTTATAGTCATAATGGTGGCATGGCATAGTGGAAATTTGGCAGAGCACAGTCCTCAATTAGTTGGCCTCAGAGTCATCCATGGATGTTTGATGAATTCAGATCCCAGGGCTTTACCCTGATCTACTATTCAGAATCTAAGAGCAGAGGCATAGAATTTGCTTTCTCAAATATTCCCAGGGTATACATTAAAATATGTGATCTGCTGTTCATATACTAAGATTTGGGTTTCAATCTAGTCTTTGCCACTTGCTCCCTGAAATGACTTTTAGTGAATACCTTGAGCTCCTTCGGCTCAGTTTTGTCATCAGTACTATGGGGATAATCATGTCTTTTAGGATTGTGAGAATAAGTGAGGCAGTGTATGCATCTAAAGTGTTTAACCCATGTTTTAATATAGGAAGTATTCAGTCACTGTTATTGTTTAAACTTAAAACTACAAGAGAAGGGAGTAGATATAAGAAAAGCCAAAAAGACCCAATAAACACTTTGGATTATGATTATTTGCAGAACACAAGGTAACTTCAGAAAATTCGTGGAAGTAGAGTAGCTGGGACTCAAACCAGCACCCATATGAGATGTTGACTCTACAGTTGGCAGTTTTACCTGCTACACAACAGCACCAGCCCCAGAAAGTTCATGGAAAAATAAAATTAAAAGGCATTATTTTAGTGCAAAGATTTTTTTTAAAGCCTGTGCATACTTTTTCCCATAATACGCATTTCCCCTGAACTTTCTGAAAACTGCTCTTTTATGAGAATGCATATGGGTTAAGACTCTAGGCTCGAGAGTTAGAATGCCTAAATCAAATTCTGGTTCTGCCACTTACCAACTGTGTGGTCTCTTACTGGACTATTTTTTGCCTCAGTTTTCTCATTTGTAAAATGGAGTGAATATTAACTAACAGCTATTTTTATCTTGTTTGTCGGGGAGGGATGAATAACTAAATAAGATCATGAATGCATAGGACATATATAATAGTTACTATAGCAATTATGACCCTTTACCCCTTTTCCAATTACACTGATGCTTCTCTCTTGTGGATTCACACCCATTTAACTTATTCCTCTGAGAAACTCTCACTGGCCTGTGCTCTGGCTCTTAGATAAAGAAATTTGATTCAGAAATAGGGTCTCCCCCTCTTAGCCTGCAGCTTGAGCAGAATCCCCCTAGACAGACCTCTGGGTCAGGGAATAGTTGGAGGTTACTGATCTGTGCTATGGGGGCCTGGTTATACTGACAGCCTACATGCTTGGAGAAATGTCTGGAACTTCAAGTTGACATTTGCAAAGTGTCAAAGCCCTGAGCATATCCTTTCCAGCAGAGTCCCAGGAAACCTCAAGGTCCAGTGTATTAAGCAAATGAAGAAAAAGGAGCCCTGTTTGGGCTGTACGTCATGCAGATGGATGGAATACTCTGTTTCTGTCTGCTAGATCTGTTAGGTATTGAACATTTGAGGATCTGCTCAATGCAACTTTTCAAGTGAAAAGGAAAAACAAACAATCTAGTTAGCTACATGTTGAGAAAATAATGGCAGGAGCAAAATGGCTGTGTTTGGCAGTGCTGCAAAAGTGCTCAGGAAAGCTTGAAGAAACTTCTGATGTCAAGTAAATGTTGGGCCTCAGCTTCCTCACCTGTTAAATTAACAGATGATTTGAATGCTGCTTTTAAACACAGTTATTTAGGAGTCTTATATTCCAGATTCTGTGTTTTTATCCAGATTGCTTAGGAAGTCTCTCCAGCTCTTCTGAATTTCCATCAGTGGGGGACAGGATGGATGACATCTGCAGTAGAAACCAGGCCATGTTGCTGAACAGTTGGCAAATCCAAGCGATTCTCTTCTGGCTGGAATGGGTGCAGGATTGCATATTAATTCACAATTACTCACAAAGTAGAGAGCAAAGACTTTTCTTTTGTCAACACTTAGACATACAAATTAGGTAATATTGAATGGGCAATGAATATTTCATTTCCACTTTGCTTTACAATGTCAATCATCTTAAGTGAGGCTAGATTAATATC
Source organism: Sylvilagus floridanus (assembly GCA_949820135.1). Lineage (NCBI taxonomy): Eukaryota > Metazoa > Chordata > Mammalia > Lagomorpha > Leporidae > Sylvilagus > Sylvilagus floridanus. Next base: position 44,198,029 of record OX463241.1, read on the forward strand.
AGAAGTGACTCACATTTGGTTAGGTATCCAAGCCTGACCCCTTCCAACTTGCTTTATTTTGGCCTCAATTTGTCAGCTGAATTTTGTTATTGACTATGTAAGTTTAGAAGCAGAGCCGCAAATTCTATTTCAAGTTTATACTGGGCATGAACTTCAGTGTTTCAAAGTGATCTTTAGTTCTGACAATATGGCAGAGCAAACTCATAAAAAGGCTGAATAAAAAATAGAAGTAGAATTTTCAAAATCTCTGAAAGAAAAAAAAAAGCTCCCTATGTGCAACAAATGAAGAGAGGGATCAAAGTCAGGAAAGTAATGGAGAGTTGGTATTTTTGCAACATTTCTGGCCTAGATAGATTCTAAGAGTTCATGGTTTGGAATTCAGCACCCACTGGAGTACATGAAATATGACCTCAAGCACAGGCTATGCAAGGAAACTGAAACTGAGCATAAAGTCATGGGCCTTGAAAAGTTCTATAGCCCTTGCCTGTATTCCTGAAACTGGGTGTTTGGTTTTTTTTCTTTTTTTTGTTTGTTTGTTTTTTGCTTTTTACCTATTAAACTTTATTTGGTGGAGCATTAAGCCCTTAACTGTAATGCCAATTAAAAATAGGTTATCTCAAAAAACAAAATAAGGAAGAAAGGGAGGAGGATTAGAAGAAAAGAGGGGAAGGAAAGGTGAGAGAAAGGAAATATTATATTCTTAGAATTGTATCTATGAACTATATTGAATCTAAGAACTTTTTTTAAAAGCCTAAAATAAATAAATATCAAAAGAAAAAAATAGTAGTGGAATGACAACTATAAAAAGTTCATGTCTGAATCCAGGAAAGAAGTAAGAATGCTTTCCACCCATATAGCACTCCGATTTAAAAGATTACAAAATATTATGTCCAAGAAATCGAAGCCCCAAATCAGTGCATGTGTATGGGAATGGTACCAAAACGTATACCATTGATCACCACAAATGGCTTAGGTATATGAAACCGTAAGGTATAAGAGCAACAATGATAAAATTGCATCATTGGGACATTTTTACAACTTAGGGCACAATAAGCTTGCACGAGGAAATTAGATACCATAAGGAAGAGTTAGTAAGTATAACAGAAGAATAATTAGCATCCTATGAGTCTTTATAAAGCTGTAAAATACCTGAGATTATTAAAGGTCTAAAAGACAGAGCATTGTGTGATAAAATAAACAGAAGATTTTAAAGAAACACAGATAGAACTCATGTGTAAATTGACCAACTATTCTACTGGCCCAGGACTGAAAGATTTTTCCCGAACACAGGGTATTCAATATGAAAGAGAGTCTCTGCCAAACCAAGATGGTTGGTCACCCTACTTCAACTGAGGAATAGAAGAGATTTTAATAAAGGCTTTTTTTTTTTTACAAACTTATGTTTAGAATTTGGAAAACCAACAAGAAACCGTGCAGTGCCCTTTGCCTAGTGACAGTGGGAGCTGTTACCACCCAGAAGAGGGAAGGAGAGGGTTTGATTGCTGAAACCCAGAAAATAAAGTTCTCTTGGGTGTGCTAGCTCACAGGGGTATTTAGTTGTGAGAAGTAGGAATAATAGAAACACTGATTTCATTCTTTTCCTACTTTGTCTCTGAACTCCTGTTGGGGCCTCCCATTGCCCAGACTCAGCTGAAAGCCAGAGGATAAGGGAATCCATCGACTATTCCATGTGGATCAGCTGAGACACAGATGAAGAAGAGTGCAGAATAATTCTTGAGGGACATTTAAAAAATAATAAGGACAAACATACCATGAAATTGTTCATCTGAATATCTGTACCTGAAACTTTGCCATTTAAAGCACATTGTATGAGAATACTTCCAAAATTTCATGTAAAATGGAGTTAAAAGATAAGTTCATTTTGATATAAAACATTTGAAATGCATACATATGAAGGATTTTCAAAAAGTTTTCTGAAAAATACATGTTATGAAGAAACTATACATATTTTAGGTTTCTTTGCACCAAAATGAACTTACCTTCTAATTCCAGTTTTCCATGAGCATTTTAGCATACATTGTACAATATCAGAGTTAGGAGAAACTAATACCAGGTTGAAAGTTAGGAGAGCTAAGACCTAGGGAGACCTCTAGCCCTGAAAATCAGCGTGACTTTGAGAAAATGTCTTTCTTTATGTCAGATTTCTTGTCTGTTAATTGATAATGAAATTATTAGGGAAGAGAAGTCTGTAACTGGAGCTCCACATATCAAATCCTATTGCAGATGTGTATTTGGCTTAAGCAATGATTTAAAATAAATCTAAAAAACTAAATAACATTGAAAAAGTCAGGAAAATTCACGTAAGAATCTGGATTTCTGGCTCTCTTGTTTCCATGTGGCAACAGTTGCCTAAAGGATCCCATTTAAAAAGGATCCTGACTCCCAGTTCTCATCCTGTCTGGTTTATTCAAATCATTTCTGATTGGAATACCTGCATGTTCCCCATAGGAACTGGAATTTGCAACCCTTGAGTGAGTTCTTTGAGTTTTCAGTTTAACAATCTGTGAAATTTACAGCATTGCTGTATTTTTTGCCTATGAACTTATAAGGCTTTTAAAATTTTCTGATGGAGGTGGATGGGGAAGCTGGAAGGTGGTTATTTTTGCATATGTCCCTTTACATCTTAAACATAGCACATATGCAGTTTTATGAAGCATATGGTTTTCCATGTGTAGAACTACAGTGTGTTGATTTTTCTTTTTCCTAAATTCTCCAAAAACCCAGTCGAATAAACACAAGCTGCCATTTGGAAAATAACTGAGGAGAAGCACAGCTGGGAAGGAAAAAGCCAAGGCATCCAGAAAAGCTGCCATGCAGCTTTATATTGGGTGTGAGTTTCTACAGTGTATGAAGACCATGACCCTTTCTCGAAACCCTTTGCATGGTGTTTGATGAACAGGCTTGGAAACAATTCAGGGATTGGACTGCCAGTGCTTGTGTGGCTTGTGGTGGGGAACGGGGCAAAAAGGTGAATTTGGCCTCTATTTTAGACCTTGACTAGAAACATGTGGAGACATTTTACTGGGTGATGGGCCCTGGGTTTTATATCTCCTGCCAACAGCCAAGGCAGGAGATGACAGCAAGAAGAAGAATCTTGCCCAGGCTTGGGGAAAGATAAATCTGAAAGGAGTTTTTCTCCAAAGACCAAGACTGCTTAAGAGATGCTGACAGTAAGCTTCGCACACCCGAGAACCTTGAGGTAGGGAGTAACGGGAATTCCAAGAGCTTTCCCCGAGGGACCAGAAAGCTGGAGCTCTCAGGCCAGCATTTTGTACTGAGACAGACTGCTTGCCTGGCGCCACGAAGAATCCCCTTTAGCCCATTCCTCAGGGCTTACTCTGTTCACTGTTTCAGCTACTGCTGGGAAATGGTTTGGCCAAAGGATTAAAGTATTGAAAGAGAAGCTTCTGCTTCTTCTTGTACAATAAACAAGGATTGTGGGTTGAATATAAATTGTTAGAATGTATTAATTTCCCTGTGGACAAGTTGGTGCTATTGAATCACCTTTGCCTGCAGGATAGGTGAATGTTTGCTCTGTGGTAGGCTGGACTGGCACCTGCCAAAACTATTTAGGAGCAAAGTCTGTCTTTAGGATGTGTTCCTGAATGTTTCCTGTTCCTTTCTGGTGGCTCTTTTTTTGCCCACCATTTACCATTCCTCTGCCTTCCTGCACACCTGGTGTCTCCTGTGGGCTTTATGTTCCTATCTCATCCACTAGCCCACTTGCCCTTTACTCCCCCGCAATGCTTTCTTGTTACTTCTCAGTGCCATATGTCAGTGAGCTTTCCTGATGGGGAAGACAGTAACTTAATGTCCAAACTCGGACACAGTTGAGACTAAATGAGTGCTGTTCACAACTGTCTTAGTCTGTTTAGGCTGCAATGATGAAAAACCTTGGAGTGGTGAGCTTAGAGACAGCAGAACTCTCTTTCTTAGAGATCTGAAGTCTGCAAAATCCACATCAGGCACCAGATAGATTGTCTGGTGAGGGTCTGTTTCCTGATTCACAGATGCTGCCTTCTTGCTGTGTCCTCACAGCAAGCACGAGGAGCAGCATGAGGTTCCGCCTAAGCCACATTGACAAGGGCACTAATCCCATTCATAAAGGCTCTGCCCACATGACCTAGTCACCTCCCAATAGGCCTTATCTCTTAACACCATCATCCTAGGCTTAGGATTTCAGCCTACATGTTTGGGGGAACATAAGCATTCAGATTATAGCAATAATAATAGTAGTATGGCATTTTATTCTCTCCAGAAAATATACATCCACCCTGGATGTCTTCTGACAATATTTTGTCTTAAACATAAAGGGACACTTACTAAGGTCTTGACTCTAAAAGGGATTCGGAGCTCTGGTATTCTAACATAATAGTGGTTGAGCTCAACTATTTAGAAACAGGTAGAACTTCTGTAGAAGATCAGATCAAACCAGGAGTCTAGGTCATTTCATAAACTTGGAAAGTTAGGACCAATAGTGATGAAAAAGTGCTTAAGACAGGTTTAGAGAAAAAAGAGATGCATATTGCTTTTTTTTTTTTTTTGAAAAGCAGACAGAGGGAGGAAGGGAGGGAGGGGGAGAGAGAGAGATTGACTGACATCATATCTTCTGTTTCACTCCCCAAATGTCTAGGAGCTAGGAACTCCTAGAGTTACATGAGTAACATGAGTTACATGAGTGTCAGGAATACAACTACTTGAGCCATCACTTGTTGCCTACTTAGATGTACATTAGTAGGAAGTTGGAATTTTTATGGTCTTAATTGTGTTTTTTTATGAGCATTAAGTTTTTTTAACTTTTATTTAATAAATATAAATTTCCAAAGTACAACTTTTGAATTATAGTGGCTTTTCACCCCATAACCTCTCTTCCACCCGCAACCATCCAATCTCCCACTCCCTCTCCCATCCCATTCTTCATCACGATTCATGTTCAATTATCTTTATATACAGAAGATCAACTGAGTATATACGAAGTAAAGATTTCAACAGACTGCACCCACAAAGACATACAAAGTATAGAGTACTGTTTGGGTAGTAGTTTTACTGTTAATTCACATAGTACAACACATTAAGGACAAAGGTCCTACATGGGGAGCAAGTGCACAGTGACTTCCAATGTTGATTTAACAATTGACATTCTTATTTATGATGTCAGTAATCACCTGAGGCTCTTGTCATGAGCTGCCAAGGCTATGGAATCCTCTTGAGTTCACCAACTCTGTTCTTGTTTAGATAAGGCCATATTCAAAGTGGAAGTTCTCTCCTCACTTTAGAGAAAGGTACTGCTTTCTTTGATGGCCCATTCTTTCTGCTGGGATCTCACTCACAGAGATCTTTCATTTAGGTCTTCTTTTTTTTCCAGAGTGTATTGGCTTTCCATGCCTAAAATACTCTCATGGGCTCTTCAGCCAGATATGAATGCCTTAAGGGCTGATTCTGAGGCCAGAGTGCTGTTTAGGACATCTGCCATTCTATGAGTCTGCTATGTATCCTGCTTCCCATGTAGGATCATTCTCTCCTTTTTAATTCTACCAATTATTATTTGCAGACACTGGTTTTATTTATGTGATCCCTTTGACACTTAATCCTATCTTTTTGTTCAATTATGAACTTAAACTGATGGTATTAAACAAGATGGTATTGGGACATGCCACCTTGATGGGATTGAATTGGAATTCCCTGGCACATTTCTAGCTCCACCATTAGGGGTAAGTTTTTTTTTAAAAAAAGATTTATTTATTTATCTGAAAGAGTTACACAGAAAGAGGAGAGGCAGAGAGAAAGGTCTTCCATCTGATGGTTCACTCCCCAATTAGCCGCAATGGCCAGAGCTGCGCCAGTCCGAAGCCAGGAACCAGGAGCTTCCTCCAGGTCTCCCAAACGGGTGCAGGGGCCCAAGGACCTGGGCCATTCTCCAATGCCTTCCCAGCCCATAGCAGAGAGCTGGATCAGAAGAGGAGCAGCCAGGATCAAAACTGGCACCCATATGGGATGTCAGCACTTCAGGCCAGGGCACCAACCCACTGCGCCACAGTGCCAGCCCCTAGGGGTAAGTTTTTAATTCTGAAAAATTCTATTCTGTTTTATGGTCAGTGCTTTTTTGGTTTTGTATATAAAAAATCTTTGCCTTCCTCAAGATTGTGAATTATTAAGTTTTCTTCTAGAAACAGTACAGTTTTCATTTCTATGTTTAGATCAATAGTTCACCTTGAATTTTATCTTTCATATGCAGTGGCTAATTTTGCTTTTTTTTAGATTTTTACCAGTTATTCCAGTGCCAATACTTTTTTCCATTTGAACTTCTTCTGTGCTTATGATGTATTTGATGATGGGACAGCAATGGACTAGAGAAGGAAGAGAGATCATTTAGGAGGTGACTGCTACAGTCTAAGCTTGATATGATAGTAGCCAAAACCAAGGCAGTGTTAGTAGAGATGGGAAGAGGAAGTAAAATTGTTTTTCTAGACTGATGCCAGCTTACTTGTGTTACTCCTGCATATGTCCCACTTCTATCCATCTCCATTGTTTCAACACAGAGAAAGGGACAACATAATATGGTAGATAATTCCATAATATGCATGATAAGTTCAGTGTTGGAGATTTTAGGCAAGGCTTTTACACAGAGTCCTAACCAACCTCATGAATAAATCATTTTCTCATAAAAAATGAGGTCATTAAGAATGTCCTTTCCACCCTATCATTATACGAGTCTTTGCTGCTCTCTGAATGTTTCAGGAAAGGTGGCCAATGAATTCCTAATGTCCCTAAGCTCCTTTTGATCTTTAGTTGAGGCATATATAACATTATATACTTCATTAACTATTCCTTTCTTTTGTAAATCCTCATTTTCCTGGACTTCCATACCTCTCTTCTGATTCTTCAATTTCCTCTCTGCTCAGTGTTTCTGAATCCCCATAACTGCCTGCTGTCCCTATGTGCAACTTCTTTTTTTTTTTTTTTTTTTTTTTTGACAGGCAGAGTTAGAAAGTGAGAGAGACAGAGAGAAAGGTCTTCCTTTTCCATTGGTTCACCCTCCAACGGCCACTGCAGCTGGCGCACTGCGGCCGGCACACCACGCTGATCCAAAGCCAGGAGCCAGGTGCTTCTCCTGGTCTCCCATGTGGGTACAGGGACCAAAGATGTGGGCCATCCTCCACTGCACTCCCAGGCCACAGCAGAGAGTTGGACAGGAAGAGGAGCAACCGGGACAGAATCCAGTGCCCTGACTGGGACTAGAACCTGGTGTGCCGGCACCGTAGGCAGAGGATTAGCCTATTGAGCTGCGGCGCCGGCCAACTTCTAAATATTAGCCTCATCAGAATTCTTGCCATGGACACCTTCTAACTCTGTTTCTCCTAGACCATTTCTTCCAAATTCATGACTTCAGTAGTTAGGTGCTATTGACACAAATTTATATATCTAGGGAAGGTCTTGCTCTCTTAGATTCTTAAATTACATAGTTAAATTTTACCTGATTACCTATACCCGGTTGTATCCTAAGTTCAAAAGTTAACTCTTTAATGTCTCCCCTAAAACTTTATTCTCTGAATCTGTTTTGATGATTTGCACTACTACCTTCCCATCCTCCCAAAGCAGATGACTAAGAGTCATTTAGATTCTTCCCTCTCTTTGACTTCCCATACCAATCCCCAAAGTCTTCCTTTCTCATTCTTTAATGTTTTTCATGCTCTTAGCCAAGTTGGATATGAGAAAGAAGGGAACACTATTAGTAGTGTAAACCAAGACTGACCTGGGCAAACAACAATGTGTGATTAGCCTACAGTTGAGAAACAGAAAGAAATTTAGAATTGTTTTAAGAAAGTGTGTTGATTTTTAAGAGCTGTGAGAATTTCAGTCTGGCTTATCAAGTGTGTGTGTGTGTGTGTGTGTGTGTGTGTGTGATGGAGTGATAGAAAAGGAAGAAATAAAGTTAGAAAGGTCATTGCAATATCAGGTCCCTCAAGTATAAAATGTTTTTTAACTTTGGAATTCACCCCAAGTAGACAATACTGGTTAACTTCTTAACCTTCATTTTCCCTCCTTTCTAACAAATGCCATCTCCCATGTAATAACAAGTTTCAAGAGAAGCAAACCACATTTTAAACTCCAGTGATAAGTCCAATTGGTTCAAATTTTATTCTGTACCTTTGTTAGAGATTGGCCCATGAGTTAAATGACCCAACTCTAGCTAAAAGTACATTAGGGAAATCTACTAGCAGCTTTCCAGGTACAGTTACCTTATTCCTAACAGAAAACCACAAGAGTTTGTGGTGCCGAGATGTGATGTCTGTAATTCCTATAGTCATCTGAATTCCAAGTCTTAGGTTGAAGCAATTTTTTTTTGAAGCAATTGTTGATGACATAGTGAAGAAATGGAAAAAGGCTGGACTGTAGATGACTTTGTGTGCTGCTAAGCAACCATCCCCTGCCCTACTTCTGGACTTCATCAAATATGAAATAATACTTGCTCTATTGCTTAAGTCCTTTTGAAGTGGAACTTTTCTGTTACTTATAGCCAATAGTAGCTTTCTGTTACTTATAGCCAATAATACTCTGATTTATTTAACACAAAATTTAACAAAATGAAATAATGGCCTTGACTTTGTGGGAATTAGAGGGAATGTTCAACATAGTTGCTAATTATTTTACCTTGTGTTGTTGTTTATCTTTCTGTGGGATTGTTTAGAATGTCCACTTGAGTCAGGAGATTTAAAAATCAAGGACAAGGATAAACCATTTACTTCCTTGTAGCCCCACCACACTTTATATAATCCACAGATTTTTGTCAATTACTGACCCCCTTTTTATCCTATGCACACAGATTCTTTCAGAAGATGACCAAAATACTATTTCAATTTGGGGATAATTAGTCTCATCTTCATTGGCTTCCTTTTGAATATGGAGGGAATTACTGGATGAATAAATAGGAACATGGTGGTGGCCATGTGGCCTGGTGCTCCTGAGTGCTACTTGGAGACCAGCCTGGCATGGAAATGACCAGATGTTTGAAGCTGAGCTATTGGTGAGTGAAATAAATAAGTTAGCTGTCACACTTCCCATCTGCATGGACAACTTCTGCATAGCAAAACCACTGGTGCCTGCAATCTCCCATGACAGAAATAATCTCTTAACCCTTTCCTCAACTTGAATTTGGAGAGCTCTGGAAGGCAAATTAGACCATGTGAGTGTGGGTATATTAGTGTTCATCTATTACCAGTGTTCTTGGAATTGATGGCTCAGCTCAAGTCACAGTCTAGGTACTTTAGTGTTCCTGGACCTAATATAGTAAGCTGTGAAAAAATAAAAGTGATAGGAAAGGAAGTACATTGGTTTATGAGGCAGCATTGAACAAGCAGAGGAGTGATAATGCTCAGACACATGAAGTGTGCCAAAAGTAAGCTATTCTTTCAGGATATTCTCCCTTTCTCCCACCCTCCCTCCCTTGCAGCCCCCCCTCCAATGATTACTTTTCTGAGGATACTAGTAATTTTATGTTGTTGTTGAAATGCTTGAGAAATAGTATAAGAAGATAAAAAAATTACCCTACACTTTTTTTCTATTTCAGTAAATATCTGTGCATATTTTTCCAAGTTGTGTGATTGTTTATTCAAACCACAAAATTTCCACAAATATCTAATGTATTTTGTGTGTATCAGGAACCATGCTAGATATTGGAAATACAGTTGTGATTACTAATAGTCATAATATATCATCTCATGAAATTATGGTTTATAGCATAAGTGACATGAAGACATGTCATAAAATTCATGAAAAAATGAATTTAAAAGTATGAGTTATTTTGTTGCAATATTTTTTGAAATCCATACCTTTTTTCATGCACTAAGGAAAAATATTTTTGAACCAGAATAAAGTAATGCTTTTAAGTCCATCCTTATATGGAGTTTTTGAAGAGCTCTCATATAAACACATAACTATGATAATAATTATTTCATCTCAAATTTGACAGGCTGTACAAAGGACAAGTAGCAGGTCTTTTAATAGAATAAGGAGATCCTAACCTAGTCAAAGAGTGTACCTAAGAGAAGGACCCAGAAATTGAGTCCAGAATATTGAGAAATTGTTGGCAAATAAATTAGGGGAACATGTTGACCTGAAAAGCATAGGGCTAAAAGAAGGCTGGCAACAGAATGGAATGGGAAACTTCTTTCTGGAAGGAATAACCTTCCTGAGATACTGATGAGAAGACAGTGATTACAGGGAGGTAAAATGGCTTTGTGTAAGTTAGGAAAGGAGCCAAATACAGAATGTATCTTCTTTTGTAAATGAAGTTTTATTAGAAAAAGTCACACCTGTTTGTTTATGGAATATCTATGATTGCTTTAGCACTATGATAACACCAGGATGACTAGTTGCTACAAATTATACCACCTGCAAGTATTTACTGTCTGGCCATTTATAAACACGTTTGATGACCTTGTTATTGCTATACTATCTTGCAGCTTAAAATGTGGTAGAATTCTTTTATCACAAGTACATTGGCGGAGAGATCCAGGATGACAAGATAGGGAGGGAGCTTATTGCTCTAGTCTAGGAAAAGATAGTTTAAGAAAACAGTGGAGAGTGCAGTCTCAGGGAAGAGTTAGGGAAAAAACAGCAGAGGAAACTTCACACAAATTAGAGCAACACTGTGGACCTATGTGGAGGATGTGGACATATGCAACCCAGGACCCTAGCAACTGAGAGCCTCAGCACCAGCTCTGGAGAGTGAGGTGAGACCAGACTGCAGCAGCCCAAGTCACTGGCAATAAAGCTGCAGGAAGAGCCTGGCATGAATCCAGCTTGGAGCCCTGTGGGGGACAGTGTACCTGCCAACCTACAGGAGGAAAAAAAGGGGGCTCATTTCTTTCTCCTGACTACCTGGCACTGGCAGGTAACAAGCAAAAAGAGGGCAGGCACCATTTGGGACATACAGAACAGCTGCACCTGTTCATGTCCACATACCCAGCAACTAACCAGAGGGAAGATGCCTGAGTCTAGCTGGGATAATTGACAGGGGCCTGGGTGCTCATGACTGTGGGAGGCTTATATGCCAGGACTATGAAAACACTGTTGCTGCATGGGATGGCAGAGGGTGTGGCTGGAACTTTGGGCAGTCTCTGTAGGTGGCTGTACACACACACAGAGTGCCCTGATTGCCTGGTGAAGGTCATTGCTGTGGGATTGGTGCTCTGACCAAGTACTGCACAGATCTTTGTGCGGTTCTTGTGAAAGCATGGACAAATATTGTACCCACTGGGGCTAGCTCCAAGGCATTGGTCTCTTTTGAGGAGAGGAGGCGAGCATGAGACTATGTTAATGGAGCAGAACAAACCTCCCCTCGGACTAAAAAAAATAAATTAAAAAGAGGAGATTTACCACACTCAACCTGTGTGTCACGATGGACACTCCCTTCACCCTGGAGCACTCAAAAGAGCTCCCTGGCCACACCCACCACCCAACTCTGGGTATTTACTGAGAAAGCAAATACTCCACAAAGCCACAGAGGCATATTCCAAAGATAAAAACCATCACAGGAAAAAACAAAACAAAACAAAACCAACAAGTACCCCCACAAATGCCAAATAATAAATGCAGTAATTCAAGAAAGAATAAGGAAGACAATATAATGCTCCCTAAAGAACATGACACTTCAGTACTAGAATATGAGGATGCAGAGACTGAAGAAAAACCAGAAATGGAATTCAAAAAAATTGATTGTGAGATTATGTAGACATAATCAGAAGCAAATCCACAAAGTAATGAAATCCAAATATGACATGAAAGCAAATTTCTCCCATGAAATTGAGATCTTAATGAGAAATCAAGATGAAACCTTGGAAATGAATAATTCGGTAGAACAAATTAAAAAATGCATTGGAAAGCCTTACCAACAAACATGATGAAGCAGAAGAAAGAATATCTGAGTTAGAAGACAAATTGCTAGAAATTTTACAATCAGACCAAAAACAATAACAGGAAATTAGAAAACTAGAAAACAGTGCTGTAGATCTGTGGGATACTATGACATGACACAACATACAGGTCTTAGGAGTTCAAAAAGACATGGAAAGAATGGATTAGAAGGCCCTTCTAGTGAAATATTCACAGAATTATAGAAAACCTCCCAAATTTGTAGAAAGAAAGGGACATCCAAGTACAGGAAGCACATAGAACTCCTAATAGACATGAATAGAAAAGATCTTTACCACGACAGATTGTAGTCAAACTCTCCATAGTAAAACATAAAGAGAAGATTCTAAAATATGCAAAAGAGAAATGCCAGATTACTTTCAGAGATCTCCAATTAGACTCACAGCTGACTTCTCCTTAGAAATCCTACAAGCTGGCAGAGAATGGTGAGATATATTCCAAGTCTTAAAAGAAAAAAGAACTTTCAACCTAGAAAAGTATACTTTGCAAAGCTCTCATTTATGAATGAAGGTGAAATAAAGACTTTCCATAACAAACATCAGTTGAAACCATTTGTCACCAGCCTTACAAAATTGTTTAAGGATGTGCTACATACAGAAACACAGAAACATGGTCATCACTATGAAAGAAGGTGAAAACAGAAAATCTCCCAATAAAAGTACAAAGGAAATCCTAAGTAAATAATAAGAATATTTATGGGAAGATGACAGGGCAAAGTCACTACATATCAGTAGTCACCTTGAATGTAAATGGCCTCAACTCTCTGGTTAAAATATACAGACTGGCAGAATGGATTAAAAAACAAAACTCATCTGTTTGCTGTCTACAAGAGACACACCTCACCAACAAAGATACACGCAGACTGAAAGTAAAAGGGTGGCAAAAGATCTTCCATGCTAACAGAAACCAAAAAAAGCTGCTGAAGCCATCTAATCAGTGTGATATATCACATTAACAGATTGAAGAAAAAACTTAATTAGATTTGCTTTCAAAAGAACTCTGGCCATGGTTCTATTGGGAGTACTGACAGATTAGAAATGGGGACCCTGGGTAGATATGGGGCACCTAAGAGTATTCAAGAGAGAGTGGTGGCAGAGGTTTGTACTAAGTTTGTGCCAGGTGGTCTTGGAACGAAATCAATGGAATTGAGATAGTTTTATGATTTGTGCAGGATAGCACCTGGTGACTGATTGGGTAGTTGGAGAGAGGTGTTCAAGACGACCCAGATTACTTCCTGGTGTACCTGGATTAAAGAAGGTGCAGCCACTGGATGGGAATCTCTGGAGAAGAAGAGGGTTGGGGAGGCAAAGTCAGGCGCTTTTTAATACCTGCCTAGTTTACCATGTTGAGATAACAAAATCTATCCCTCATTAGAGGTATAGCTTATTTCACTTGTTTTCTTTTAACACTAATGCTTTAATGAACTAACTTTTGTTTATCTGTAGTTGTTTTCTTAGAATGCAATCTTAGCAGAAAAATGATTGAAGACTGCACACATTGTTAAGTTTGTTGATCCATATTGTTCAGTTAACCTCAAGAATTTTACTTCAGTTGACACTTCCACCAATATGTGTTGCTGTGGCTGTTTTGGGTTTAATAGGCACCAAACTTCCATAGAGTTGCATGTCAGAATCTGTCCTATTCTCCCCTTGATCCCCCAGTTTCCATTTCTTCCAGCTCAAAAATATTACTGATTGAAAGATTTTCTATGTTTGAAGGAAGTTTTGTGGTGCTGGCCTATAAGTTTCTTTGTGGTAGAAAAAGAACATTCTTCAAATCTCTGGTTGACATCCAAAGTAGGACCCCTGGCACAGGAGCCTTTCTGGCTTTATTTCTACTTGGTGTGATAAAAAGTAACTTGTAATCTGAGTTAAATTATACCCCTAAAGTATGTTGGCTGGTATTCCAGGTCACATCTCTTCTCTGTCTCAAAGAGGTGTTTGTTTTATGTTGCACATCCATCTCCTGTCACACTCAACAGCTTTTTATCCTACCTGGCAATTTCAGATACCACCCAGTAGCAGCCAGACTAGCGAAACCTTTTGAACAAGAAGCAGGTTGATGGCATTAAGAAAGCAGACTAGGGCTACACTGTGGTGAAAGGGGAGGATGGCTTTGGTGCCCAGCAGGTCTGAAAATGAACTTCAATTCCATCGTTTCCTGGCTGTGTATTTTATGAAGTGTCTCATGACTGCTCTGAATTCATCTCATCAGCACAAGAGTACTTTTAGTAGTAAGTTAATAAATTATTGGGAAGAGTAATAACAAGCCTTTCAGATTCTGAGTCCAGGCCCTGGCACTGAGCAGGTGTTGGATAAATAGTGCTTTACTGAAAGATGGAGTAGAGTTAGTGATTGAGTTTGGGGTCATGCTACATTTCATACCTCACCTTCTTAAGCTCTGAAACTCTGAAGTCTCTTGACACACAAAATCTATCACAGCTCCTTCTGAACATTGTTGAAGATGTCCAGGAAGGGAAAATTATGGGTGAGGTTAACTTCCCAATCCCTGTTTTAAGTGCTTATCTCTCAATTGGAGGGCAAGGTCATTGTGGATGAGGCACAATATGGACACTATCTTCCCCAATGTCTGTACCACTAGAAATTCTTACAATGTATTTAGGCTAAAATATTGTCTCCAAGATGCCCTTTAAAAATACAGATCTCCTCAAGGGACACTGCTAAATGTTAGTGCAAGCTCTGGGGTCAGATGGCCTCAGAGTGAATCTCAGCCCTGCCCTTTATTAGCTACGAGATCTTAGGCATGTTCCTTCGCTTTTCTGTGCCTCAGTTCCTTCATCCATACAATAGGAACAATAACAGAGTTTGGGAGGAGTGGATGAGATGATGCCTGGAAAATAAGCACTCAGCATGAGTTAGCTGTTTTTACCAACCATAACTAAATCTTGTGTAGAGGAAGGTAGTGATATTTCTCGACCAGGAAAAAAATTAAGTTTATCCTTCACCCAGATTAGTCTCCTTAGCTTTGCTATTTCACAGAGGGCAACTAAGTCTCAGAGATTACTTGGTCTTGAGCCACTTGGCTTCATCAGGATGTGCTGAAGAAACAGGATGTAATGCGTACCTTTCTTCATCTGTGACCCTAATAAGCCTTGCAGATAACTCTTCAGCCTTCCTAAGAGAGGGTTATTGGTGGTAATCCTTGAAATTGAGCTGTGCTCTCCCCTGAAGACAGTTGTGTTGGAGAGCTCACAAATGCTCTCCCTTTTGGGGGGAAGATGGGGAACTCAGTTTGGAGAGCAACTTATTAAAATAAGGCCAGATTCCAAATCCAGAGTCCACATGGATGTTAAATATTACACCTCTGCTCCTGAGAGGATGACTCAGAATTTAGAGATGAAAACTCACCTCCAAGACATCACAATTGATTGCTTAGATAACTGATTCTTTGTGTACTAAGGCTGAATCCACTTGTAGCTCCATGCCTGGTGATATGGGGAAAATACTATGGCTCCTGGGTTGAAAGTACATTACTATCTGCTGGGCATTCTCTGGGTTTCTGAAGGAAGTGAGTCAACAGCCTGTCAACAATTGATTTAATGTCTTGATGTGAGTTTTGATGTGAGAGTATTTATAATGCTTCACACACTCCCACCCCCATCCAACCATCATGTTGATTTCAAATCCAGGACCAGGCATACAAATACTTGTTTCCCTTTAGCTATGCACTTTCTACCTAGGGCACTTTGAGAATTCTTAGTTATTCAGTGTGTAGTTCACAAATGCTTATTCTGTACCCAGTATACTCTAGAATAGAAGAAGGGAAACTTGCAGATTATTTGGCATAATTTAAGTGAAGTTGAACTCAGATAATAATAGTTATAATGATTCTCCTATTTATTAAATATTTACTGTATGCTAGTTACTGTGCTGGGAACCCTGGAATTTATTCTCCTCAAAGCCTTTTGTTATTCACATTTTGCTAATAATGAAAATAAAACAGAAAAGGATAGCATGGCTGGTCAAGTGGTAGAATTGAGTTTCAACCCTAAATATGTTGATTCATGTCATTTGTGGCTGCTATGCTTTACAGAGTGGCTACAAGTGCCATGAACTATTGTACCTAGGGGAAATACAGGGATTGTCTCCTACACTTCTCTAATCATAACATTACCACCAACCACTATTACATAACCTTGTTTTAAGTGTGTTTCTGTTTAAAAACATCTTATTTAATATATTCTGTTGATTCATTAACATTGAATTTATAGCTAGCAACATTATAACTCATGCCTTAATGAAGCTTCTCACAGCCAAATATTTTCTGTAAGATACGCATCACAGTCTTCTTGGGGTTGGGATCACTAGATAGCACTTCAGCATGATGCTTGGGGGCCATTTAAACAGCAGCATCACCAAAAAGTGCACAAAAATAATAAGAATATTGCACTAAGTAGACTGCAAAGGAAATATTTTTTAATAATCTGAGAGCTGAAAAACAAAAGCTTTGTCACTTTGTCACCCAACCTCAGCTAGAAATGTGTGTGTTCAGGAGCTCAAATTGTTTTGCTGCTCTGAGATTGCCTGCAAATGACCATAAAAATGCCATCAGTATTGATTTTTGTAGCTACAAATAAATTTTAACAAATAGGGAATTGCTCAAACACAGAATTCATGAATAGTAAGTAGTGAATATAGTCTTATTCCAGACCATATGCTTCCTCTTCTTCAAACTTTACCCAGCTGTGATCAACAGCCTTCAAGATGTCCCTCAATGATCCCCACCTTCTGATCTTCATACCCTTTGTAATCCAGTCTGCTAGAGTAGTGCTGGACTTAGTTTCTAATGAGTACAACATGGCTTAATGTGATAGGACATCCTTCTCAATGTTCAATTACAAAAAGACTCTAGCTTCCTTCTTTCCTCTTTCTCTCATTTGTTCTGTTTACTGTTTTGAGCCACCCTATTGAGAAGCCAATATGATGGAAAATTGACAGAGCCATAAAGAAAAGGGATTCCCTCAATATAGCAAGAAATCAAATCCCACCAACAAATGGTGAACTGATCCTTCCCCAGTCAAGACTTCTGATGAGACTGCAGCCCTGGCTAACACATTAGTTTGAACTTGGTAAGAAACCACAGAATCAGAGGAAGCAAGAGCTTAGACCCAAACAAATTATGAAATAATAAATAATTTTATTTTAAACCACTAAGTTTTGGAGTAATTTGTTACCAAAGCAAAAATTAATCAATGCATTTACCTTCTCATAAACTACATTTGTCATATTACATGGCATTGTGAATTAGGTATTTATTTGAAAGTCAGAGAGAGAGAGAGAGAGAGAGAGAGAGAGAGAGAAACAAACTGAGCTTCCATCTACTGATTTATTCTCCAAGTCACTATAATGGCCAGAGCTGGGCCAGACCAAAGCTAGGAATCTGGAACCCCATCCAGGTCTCCAATGTGCCCAAGTTCTTGGGTCATCATCCACTGTTTTTCAAAATGCATTAGGAGGGAGCTGGAACAGAAGCTGAACAGCTCACTCCAATATGGAATGCTAGCATTGTAAGCAATGGCTTAACTGTAAACACTGGCTTAACCCCAGTGCCACTGCTGAGAGTGATATTCTTTATGCACTGTAATGTATTTAATTTTCACAATGGCCTGTTAAATTAATGACATAATTCCCATTTTGTAGATAAAGCATCTGTCCATCAGAAGAGTTGGTTAACTTTCTCTAGGTCATATAGCTACAGGTAGAATAAGTTTTTGGCCTCAGACATGATTAACTCTCAAACTCAAGTTAGACAATTAAAATAATACTTTGGAGCCAAAATTGGAATGTAGACCTCCTGATATTTTTCCTGGTTGTTATGGAGACAACCAACCCACAGTCTAAAGAAAATTGAGGTGAAACTGAAAGAGATTGAGGGTGATGATAGCAATACTCAGTACGTGCCTCTACTCCTTCTTAGTTTTCAACTCATTTGCAGAAGTCCATTTAGCTAAGGTTTGTGACAATGGTATTTCTCACAAAGGCATCCAACCTAGAATCAAACTGTATTCATTTACTCAGGCTACTCTAACAACATTCCAGAGATCAGGTAGCCCAAGAAACAGAAATTTATTTTCTCACAGTTCTGAGGGCTGGAAGTTCAAGATCAAAGTGTCAGTGTGGTCAGTTTCTGATGAGGCCTTTTTCCTGGCAGAGACAGCCACTTCCTCACAAAGTCCTCTCATATCTTGCCCAGAGAGCACTCTGGTGGCTCCTCTTCTTCTTGGAAAGTCACCACTTATAGCATATTAAGATATCACGTTTACAACTTTATTTAAGCTTCCTCATCTCCATGAAGACCTTTTCTCCAAATGCTACCACATTGTACTTCAACAGAGGAATTGGGGGGGGGGGGGCACATTCAATTATTAGCATAAATCAACACTCATATATTGGCTACACTGTGCAAGGCTATGTAGAGACTATGGATGCCACTCCCAGGATATGAGCCTGAAACTGATCCTGAAGGCACCAAAGGGACATCTAGCAATCCAGCCAACCACTTATCTCTGTACTCCTTGATCTCTAGAAGAGAAGTAAAGACAGGTAGCCCCTGCATGAGAAGCATGCACTTAAGGTATGTGCACCACTATACATGACCCAAACAAGCCCAACTTCCTCACTTTACAGATAGAAACTTGTGACTCAGAAAGGTAAAGTGACCTGCCCAAGGTCATAGGGCTGGCTAGTAGCAAGGCCAGGACTGGGTGTAAATGTTTTGGCTCCCATCTTTCAGCTAGGCCTGAGGATGGGTGTCCAGATGAACCTTTAGACAGAGAACTCTGGACAAATCCTTGCAGATTTGTCTGGGTAGGTGGTTGTGGGGTACAGAGATGTAGTATGTGTGTGTGTGTGTGTGTATGTGTCTTTCAGGGTTGTTATTTGGCAGCACAAGCCAGTAGAGCTGGTATCTTTGTCTTCTTCATTATTCAGTTTCTGTTTCTTCTCTTTTTTGTCCTTTTTGCTGTATGAAATTAAAGCCCCTATTTGCAGCTCACTAGAGTTGGGATTGGCAGATTTTCTGAAAGGACCAGCTTGGAAATATGCATATACTATGTTCTACAGGTCAAATGATCTCTGTCGTAATTACACAGTCTGCCATTGGAGCTTAAAGTGGCCATACACAAAGGAGTGTGGCTCTGTGGCAATAACACTCTAGTGAGTAAGAGTTGGCAGGCTGGAGTTGATCCAATGGATATGCTTTTCAGAACCCTTGAAACTAAGGTGCTCCCTTTGACAAACACGCTTACATGAACTTTACCCGTCTCTTTTCTGATTTCACTTTGTCAATTTCTTGGATTCCAAAGACCACGACTCTTCATGGCTCTGTCAGTCTCACTACATTTAGCTCTGACCCTCAGTGTTGTCACCACCAGCACCACCATGTTGTTATCCTGTCCCATGCCAATCACTGCACTAAACAACTTACAAGTGTTATCCCATTTAATTACTTCAAAAACACTGAGAGGTAGGTATTATTCACCCACGTAACAGGAATTAACTGAGACTTAAAGAATTAAATAATTTATCCAATATTACTGTAAGTGGTAAATCTAGACATGGTTGTCCTGATTTATAAACCTCAAGCTCTTAACAAATTCTGGAACAGCTCCAAAAGAGATGACTTTAAACTAACACAAGTAGAAAAAATCACCAAACTGAAAAATGAGAGTAGCAAGTTAAACCCCCTGACCACAACTGTAGGCTTAAGAGCCTAGAGTTACCATCGCCATGTCAGAGGTCAAGCAAGGATTGGACTTCAGAATGTCCTGGGGAGATATATGCATATTCCTGAGTCCAGCCCTTAGAGATTCTGATTTCATAGACACAAGAGGGAACCAGGAATCTGCATTTAAATTACCATCCCAGTTGATTCTGGTCCTAGTGTTCTAAAAGCTGTGGTAGGCAACAAAACCTCTGAGTCTTACTGCAGAATCCTGCAGTCAGAGTTGATGTAGGAAAACACTTTGAGATGACCATTTCTGGGTCTCCAGTTCTGTTTATGTGACACAGAAACGTTGATGTTCTTGCTGGCTCGCCACCGATAATGACCTAACATGATTCTCCTTAGAAAGCAAACCTCTCCATGTAAATTACATCCCCAGAATATATGAGCTCTGTTTTTCTTTTCTTTATTTATTTCTCAGGATTTTAATTTCTCTACTTCCTGACATGTCCGTTCACACCAAATGTGAGTGAATTTAATCAGAAACCTAATAATCTAACGACATATTTGATGTTTTCATAGGGCTTTGCACAGGGAGAAGGGGCTTGGTTGAATCTATGCCTTAAATAATCTCTTTAATACAAATAAGTAAGGGAGGATGCTCATTGGCACATAATTGTCTGGCATTTATGGGAATGTGGAGGCTAATGAAGATTTTTGTACAGATGATTATTTTCTGCTTGATGATTCAGACACTCATATTCTCCCCCTTACAGTTGTATCTTAGCCACATGTGGGAGGCAATAAGATCTCTGTTTTAGAAGATGATCTTGTCCTTTCACATTAACAACATGCTTGCTGTTTGGTCAATCCTCAGTCACCTTCCTCAGACCCATTCTTTCTGGAAGTGTCCCACTCTGCCCATGAATGAGAAATGAATGCACCATTGCAGGTTTGCAAGTGTGATGCATCATTCTGGATATGTATTGGTCTCCTCAGCTTCTATGCTGAACATGCTGTGAATGTCCAATTGCAGTCACTGGCTATTCCCAACCTGACTTTCCATTGAGTGGATATTGTCTGTGCAGAGGTAGTAAAAAGTGAATAATGTCATGTAATTTCATGGAGATACTTGCTCAAATAATATATTTCAACGTCC
The DNA here is from genome assembly GCA_949820135.1 of Sylvilagus floridanus. Lineage (NCBI taxonomy): Eukaryota > Metazoa > Chordata > Mammalia > Lagomorpha > Leporidae > Sylvilagus > Sylvilagus floridanus. The sequence goes on from OX463241.1 coordinate 44,218,826, forward strand.
AGTGTTCCAAATCTCATTGTGGTTTTGCTTTGAGAAGACGTGCATGCATATTCTCATGTGTGAGTATACATGTGTGAGAAACAGATCAGTTTATATCCTAATCTGTTATAATGATAGAAAACACAGTTCAGAAAAAAGAAGAAAACAGAGATCAAGAAATCCCATCTGTGACACCGAATAACCCATACTGCTGTAAAAACCCTTGGTAAAACTAGGAGCACAAAGGCGAGAATGAGATGACTAGGTCCGAATTTTTTCTCTACAATTCACTGACTCTGTGTCTTTGTGTACTTTCCATAATCTTTCTGCACCTCAGCCCGCTCATCTCTAAAATGAAAAGAATGATAATACTTCTCTTTATGGGGTTGTTTCAAAGATGAAATTGGGTAAGTAAAGTATTGCATGCCCAGAATATAGTAACTACTAATAAATGGTAGTTTTCTATTCATCAGGTTTTCATTCAAAAAACACTTTTTAAAGGCCATTAATGTTGCAAGCACATAGCTACATAGGACAAAGGTGTAAACAAACAGGAACCCTGGCTTCATGCCCAAAGGAGTTAGATAAGTACAATACCATTGATATTAGAGGGTGATGAGTGCTTTGGAAAAAATACAGCAGGGGATGATGATAGGCAGCAGCAGAGTCATCTTTTTCCCTGATGGTCCTCTGCACTGTGAGAAGTCTGCAGCCTGGGATATCAGGCATGTGTGAGACTGGTGGGCAGCCTGCAATGACTGAACAAAACTGGGAAAAGAGGCATAAAGAGATTAGGACCCATCTGGTGATGTGACAGCAGAGTATTCTGGAGTCAGTCAAGAAGAAGGGATTTTTCCAGGAGCACATAGAATCCTGTTCCCCTTTTTATCCTGGTTATTGGTTAGTGGAGGCTATGGAAGGGACTGTTTTACAAACCATAATTAGTATCTTTACTAGGAAAGGTTTCATAGCCTGGGCTCAATGGATGTGTTAAATGTGCAAGGAGAAGGTCTATAAATTTTATCCCAGGAGCTAGTACTTGGTATAAAGATTAAGACACCCGCCCTCCTATCAGAGTGCTTGGCTTCTAGCCCCAGCTGTGGATCCTAATTCCAACTTCCTGCTAATGCAGATCCTGGGAGGCAAGAGTGATGCTGAAATGGATGGGTCCCTGCCACCTACCTGGGAGACCTGTTTTGAGTTTCTCACTCGTGGCTTCAGCTATTGTGGGCATTTTTTACATAAACCAGTAGAAGGGAACTCTCTCCGTCTCTCTCTCCCTCTCCTTCTCCCTCTCCCTCTCCCTCTCCCTCTCCCTCTCAACTCTCAACTCTCAACTCTCAACTCTCAACTCTCAACTCTCAACTCTCAAAGTAACCTATGACCACAACAGTTGGGATTGCTTCTCTCCTTGATTCATAAAATGGTGACCACCTGGGACAGTGCGAGTTTATGTCCACTATCCTCCTCTAAGTATGAATGATGTCATTTTTACTTTCCAAGCTGGGTGTATGATTTTTGAGCCTTCTGAGCCAGAAGGAGTCTACCTTACCCCTTCATCTGATGTACTTCTAAGTCTGCTATGTGGCCTTTAGGACTGGGTTGAAAAGAGTGCAGAACCTTGTTCTGAGATACAGAACCCAGTATCAAGGGATATTGGGACTGTTGGCTACACTGATAACTGCCTGGGTGGATGACCTCAGTATCACCTGATACAGAACACACGAGGAGAGGGCACTAGCCTTCCACTTAAGGAGTTAAGGGTGAGTTTCCAGGGGATTTCTTCCAGCACATTCTTTCCATTAAGTCTGCCTTTGCATGCATCCTCATTCCTGAAACTGAAAGTAAGATGTTGTGCCAACACAGGCCATAGGCAGGGAGAAGAAATCAACAAAGCACCTGGATAACCAACAAACTAGATGGTTAGAGCTGACAGTGCCAACACTAGAGATTTAGGTGGCAGAAATCCTACTCTCCTCCCAGTGCACTGAGCTTGAGGCAAGTGTCTGTATGTCTGAGGGGCTCATGTAACATGGTAGCTGGGGCATTCTTCCCTTTTGGATATTTAAAGTGTCTGAATTTTTTTCTTTTTCAGCAAACAGACAGAAGTAAATAGAAAATAAGTGTTAACCTACATGAAAGCCAACTGAATTAAAAATAGATGAGTGACAAAATTCTCAAATGCCTGCCCTTTGACTTTCCACCTTGTATTTTTGTGTCTCTTCTTATTTGCTTTAGTTTGGGTTTCTTTGTTTCCTTATGAGTTTACTCTTTTATCTGTACAAGAAAGACTTTGGTTAATGACTTTGGAGTTCTATGTGTCATCTAACTTTGAAGCAGCCAGGAAATAAAGTTATGTGTTCAGGATCAAGGGAGAAAAAGAAGAAAAATCAAGAAACTGGGAATCAGAGATCTCATTGAGACACATATCCTCTTTGTCATTTGGGGATGGGAGCTCACTCTGTATTGAGAGGTCTAATATTTGCTCTATAGCTTTGTTGTAATAAGTGGAAATCTACTAGAAGTAACCTTTCCAAATGACTCTTACTTATTAGGAAATTATTTAAAATAGCAAGATTATCAAATAGAAAACTAATCAATCTGCTAAAACCAACCTTTCATATTAAGTTACCTCCCCACAGAGGAACATACACATTCCTTTGAGAGAGAAGGAGACCCTAGTATCCTGAATTTTGCACATGGGAAAGCTAATGGTCTCTGTGGGTATGGATTGAAGTCCCCAGAAGCCACCTAGACCAGTACTGGAGATTGAATCTGGGGTGAGGTCCAAAGTGTCCAGTTGGATACCAGGCTCTTAAGCACCAGGAAAGTACAAGGAAATGTCATGAATCTGTGGAATATTAGGGCTTTTATCCTTTGTAAATCCTACTAGATATGACTGATATATGTGGTGGCTCTACTGTCTCCACCCATAGGCTGTAAACTTTAGATTGATACAGTTCTGAAAACGCTAATATCTTGATCCAGATACCACAGAGCAGTCTTCATTGTGACACTTGCAACTCTAGTGGGTTGGTGTGATAAGGTATTATGGGCCCTGGAATCAAATTTCAACATGTACCCCATAGTGTACAGAGACCAAATTGGGACTATGGGCATATTTTTGTTACTGCTGTATTATTTTTGATCACCCAGTAGTTTAATTTTTTTTTGCCACTCACATTTTAAAACAGTCAGAGTTTACATGATAATTTGATTTCTGTTTTGGTTGGTTTCATTTCCCAGAAGGCTCTCATCAGCATGCACCAAATGGGAGCAGCCATTCACTCTTCTTGTGGCCATATTTCTATCTGGCACAGTTCCCTGTCCCTGCAGGCATGTCACTCTGCCACTTTCCTGGATTTGGAAACTAGTTTTCCTCACTGGTAAATTTGGTGGCACTCGAGCCTTCTGTTACTATATTTGGTGCAAACTCATGAAAGGACACTTCTCATGACTTCTTTCTTCTATGGACAGTGGGTCTGTATTGGTGATGAATGCTTGTTGTACTTGGCACACCTCAGGGAGATTAGAATGGTTTTCTCAAACTGACAGAAGAGAGCCCATGACTCCCTGAAAATGAGGGCACAGATGTCAGAGCATTCTTGGAGTAAAGGGGAGGTGTCTTAATTGTGTACTACTAAACCAAAGTACCCTATACCAGGCAATTTATTTATTTATTTATTTTTTGACAGGCAGAGTAGACAGAGAGAGAGAGAGAGAGAGAGCGCGCGCGAAAGGTCTTCCTTTTCCATTGGTTCACCCTGCAATGGCCACTGCGGCCAGTGTGCTGTGGCCTGCGCACTGCACTGATCCGAAGCCAGGAGCCAGGTGCTTCTCCTAGACCAGGCAATTTATGAATATCAGATATTTATTGCTCATGGTTCTGGAGGCTGGAAAGTACAAGATCAAGGTGCCAGTGTACAGTGAGGGCCTGTTCCTCTCAGATAGTGCCTTTTGTATGTCCTCTCATGATTGAAGGGAAAGGTAACTATTCTCAGGGTCTGCTTTCAGAAGGGCACTAATTCCATTCGCAAAGGTAGAGCTCTCATAACCTAACCACACCTTAAAGACCTCATCTTCTTTTGCTATAACCTTAATGATTAGGTTTCAGTGGCTGAATTTTGAGGGAATGCAAACAGCAGACCACAGCAGGTCTTTTTCATCTCAAAAGGCTGGCCACAATTTTATCCTATAACCTCCTTATTTCTAGATTTGAAAACATGAACTCAGAAATGTTCTGTGTTTATTTCGAAGTCCCATCCTTCATTGACAACAGATCTAGGATGCAGATCCAAGTCTTAAAATCTTTGGTCCACACTATTTCCCTGCTCCTTTTTATTTCTTTTAAGATTTATTTATTTATTTGAAAGTCAGAGTTACACAAAGAAGAAGAGGCAGAGAAAGAGAGAGGTCTTCCATCCATTGGTTCACTCCCCAAATGGCCGCAACGGCTGGAGCTGTGCTGATCTGAAGCCAGGAGCTTCCGGGCCTCCCATGCTGGTACAGGGGCCCAAGGCCTTGGGCCATCTTCTACTGCTTTCCCAGGCCATAGCAGAGAGTTGGATCGGAAGTGGAGCTGCTGGGTCTTGAACCAGTGCCCATATGGGATGCCAGCACTGCAGGCAGTGGCTTTACCTGCTAAGCCACAGCACCAGCCCCATCCCTGCTCCTTTTACCCTAGCAGCATTTATAGTGTGTTATTTTGGTATGAAACCATCACCTTGTGTGTCTTTGTGCCTCATTGGTTGTGACTTTCTCCTTCCCTGCTGGTCAGTGGACTTGAATTTCACAAGTACTGCAAGTGTGAATTGCCTTGGGTTACAGCTCCTGGTTGGCATCTGTGGCAGTCAATATTCTTCCAGGATGATATCTCTCAGCAAGACTTAAGCCAATAAATGGCAAGCAGGCAATCAACAAATACTTATTAATCCCTGGATCTTTGTTTAGCTCCATAGGCTTTCTAAAGAAGTACTACATTTAATTCTTCTGTAGCAAGTGACAGACACCCTCATCAAATCACTTAAGCAAAGGGGAAATTCGTTGACCCCAGAATACAGGTATGAATGTAAAATCCTGGGAAAGGCAGAGCTGCAACCAGGCCTGGGGGAAATTGGAAACAGAAACCCCAGCAATATCAGGAGTTTCTGTTTAGTTTTCACATCAGCAACTTCCCCTTGCATGTTGACATTCCCTGCATAAGAAAAATGTCCACAAATGTTTCCTGATTTTACCCTTTCTACTTTGGCTACTGGAAAGAGAACAACTTTATCATTATAGATCTTCTAAAGTCTATGGAAATCCTCTGACTGGTCTGACTTAATTCACATGTCTGTTCCTGAACGAATCAACTATGGTGTGAGTGGAAGTAGAACCAATAAGCTATGACCTTTTGTACTAAGAGGATAGTTTCTGCCTTAACTTTGTGGAATGGGGTGAAAGTGCAGACAGCAGTCCCAGGAAAGGAAGACAGGGAGGCCTGGGAAGACCAAACACTTCATCTACTGTATTTTGCCTGTGAGATTTTATAATTAAATGAGGTGTAAGAATTACATGTGGGCTGGATGTTGGCACAACAATTAAGGCCCATATCGGGATGCCCATATACCATATCTGAGTGCCTAGAGTTGAGTCCCTGGTCCATTCTTTATTGCAGCTTCCTGACATTGAATACTCTGGGAGACAGCAGTAATTGGGTCCTGGCCACCCACGTAGTAGACCTAGATTTAATTCCCAGCTTCAGGTTTCAGCCTGGCCCAGCTTTGGCAGTTGTGGGCATTTTAGAAGTAAACCAGTGGATATAAGATCTGTCTCTGTCTCTCTGCTTTTCTAATAAGCTAATTAAATACCTAAATAAAATTTTTAAATTACATATAGAAGTGTTACGGCCGTGCCGGAGTAAAGAATACACCAAGAGTCAGTCTCTTATGCAAAACGCAAGAAGAGTATTTTATTGACCAGCATGCTGGGGTCGCAGCGTCACAAATGTGAGCGAGCGACCCTGAGTACAAATCGCATCAGCTTTTTATAGTCACCCAAAGGCTTTGTAGAATCTGTAGAACATATTTCACATCGCATCAGCTTTTTATAGTCACCCAAAGGCTTTGTAGAATCTGTAGAACATATTTCACATGGGAACCCAGGGAACAGGGGAATCCCATAAGCACAAAGTGTACAGGTGCAAGGTACAGATAACATCAACTATTGGCCAGATTTACAACAGGTAAGGGTCACTTTTACCATACATTTCCTAAGGTTAAATAAAACCCTAAGTTCATCAGCTGGGTGCCTGTCAAGGTGAACAGGTTGGTCTGGGTCCTAGTTTCGGTGGGCCATTCCCCTAATTTTACAAGGCCACATTCCAGTATTATCTCTTCCTGCCCCAGCATCACCATGTCTATTTAGTAAAGACAGGCCTCAACCCCTCCCCGAGTCAGGAATCCAGAAAGTAGGTCAAAAGTCAATCTGGCAAGGGTCAGAAGAGAAAGGGGGGGGGGGGGGTCCTGCTTAGTTTTAATATTCCTTCAGAAGCAGCAATAAAAGGCTAATATGTCACTGATTATTAGAAGTAAACGTGTAGAAAGAGCAGATGTTACCAAGAATGATACCACTCAGGGCTGCCCTTCCCAAGTTGAGGTACTGGGGTAGAGGAAGCTTGAATTCAATGTGGCTCTTTTCCTAAAGCCTTCAAAATTAAGATGAATCCAGTAAAACTAGCTTACAACACAGATATGAAGATGACAGGCAATTTATATTATTCTTAAAAGTAAAAAATGCAGCCGGCACCACGGCTCACTAGGCTAATCCTCCTGCAGTGTCTGCACCCCGGGTTCTAGTCCTAGTTGGGTCACCGGATTCTGTCCTGGTTGCCCCTCTTCCACAACAGCTCTCTGCTGTGGCCCAGGAAGGCAGTGGAGGATGGCCCAAGTGCTTGTGCCCCTGCACCCACATGGAAGACCAGGAGGAAGCACCTGGCTCCTGGCTTCAGATCGGTGTAGCACGTTGGCTGTAGCGGCCATTTTGGGGGTGAGCCAATGGAAAAAGGAAGACCTTTCTCTCTGTCGTGCTCTCTCACTGTCTAACTTTGCCTGTCAAAAAAAATTTTTTTAAATGCAATTTAATAGAAAGAAAAAGAAATTCATGCTTTTGGGCCTGGGGCTCCAATCCTGTCCCCAACACACTTTACAGAAAATGATGAAGAAGTCATAGATATGGAAGGTAACTGGAAGTTCTGAACATTGCTTATCAAGAAGCTGTGTGCTCTTGGAGTACTTACAAACCCCTGGGCTAAAAGAATTTGAGGTGACTGGGGAATTTGAGTAAGATGGGCTACAGAATGAAATCTCTGAACTCCTTCTGGCAATAACATTCTATGGAAGCTTTGTTTTGTTTTGTTTACTTCTAGAGGCATTATTTACACAATGGAGTCACAAACTTTTTGAAGTTTTCTTAGTTTACAGTTCTTTTACTGCAGATCTGAGATCCACAGACTGCCCTTGTGATTTGCATACCACCATCAGTACTTTCTAGGTAATGCAAATGAATAGAACTATTTTGCAAATTAAAGGGATTGGACTGAAGGGCAACTAGACCTCAAACAAACAAGACAAGAGAATAAGGAGAGAATGGCTTTTCTATGGGGGCCCTTATGTAGAAGATGCCTTTCTCCTGCAGGAGCTCAATAGCTCCTACTTTGAATCAGGCCTTTCTCACCTGCTTCCATGGAAACCACACTTCTTTTGTTTAAGACTCATTTCCCCTCTTTTTCTTCTATCAGTTTAATTATCACTTCTATGCCCTGTACTGGAGGTATCTTCTATCAGGCATTAAAGAAGCTAAGTCTGGGGTCAGTGTTGTGGCACAGCGCAACCCTAGTACTACTCCCTGACATCTCTCACCTGTATTAATGCTGTCATCTCCCTGCCTCTGTGCTTTGCCTTTTCAATATCAACTCATCAAAGCAAGATATTCCTACTAAAATAAAAGTTGGATCAAGTCACTTCTCTGATGGTTCCTCTGAAGGTCTGCAACACTACTACCTTTGTCCACATGTCTGAGATTCTTGCTTCTTCTTTCCAGTCATGCTGGTCTCCTTTTTCCTATCACATTCCTCCCTCATGGACCTTGCATTTCCTGTTTCCTCTTCCTGAAATGATTTTCTCAAATATCCAGGAACTATGCTTCTATTGCTGCTTCATTCATTCTTTACTCAGCCAGTATCATTTTGTTTTGTTTTGTTTAAAAGATTTATTTGATAGGTAGAATTATACAGAAAAGCAGAGAGAGAGGGAGAGAGAGAGAGGGAGAGAGAAAGTGCAAGAGATAGAAAAAGATAAAAAAAAATCTTCCGTATACTGGTTCACTCTCCAAATGGCTATAATGCCCAGGCTGGGCCAGGCCAAAGGCAGGAGCCAAGAGCTCTGCCAGCTACATTAGCAGGGAGCTGGATCAGAAGCGGAGCAATAGGAATATGAATCAGAGACTATTTGGGATGATGGTATTGAAGGTGGCAGCTGAGCCCTCTGCAAGGTGTCTAGAGCATAACAAATCTTCCCAGGCAGACGAATCAATTAATTCACAGGCTTTTATTGGGGTTCCGCTCCCGGGCAAGGTTCCACGGCCCCAACAGAGCGGGGGCCTGGGAAGTCACACGTCAGAGATTGGGAGAGCTCCTTTTATAGATTCAGGGCATGGGGGTTAAAGGTTGAGGCGGGTCTGAGCTTCATTGGTTGACCTTTAGACACCTGCAGGGACCTTGACAAGGACTTTTCTTCCCTGGAAGTACAGGTAGGAACTTTCCATTCCCGGAAGTGTAGGCCTTCCCTCCTTACGGATCCCAAAGCTACCACCCTCTACACCCCAATGCTGGATCCTGTTATCATCACCTTGGTTAGATAGATCCTGCTATGTTCATCTTGGTAAAAACATTTATTTATAAATTTTATTTATTTAATTTTATTTATCTGAGAGAGATCGAGAGAGACAAAGAGAGAGAGATAGAGTGAGAGAGAGAGAGCTTTAATCCAAGGGTTCATTCCCTAAATGCCCACAATGCCCACAACAGCCAGAGTTGGGCCAGGCCAAAATCAGGAGCTGGGAACTCAATCTCATCTCTCTCACATGATTGGCAGAGACCCAAGTACTTGAGCATCACGGCTGCCTCCTGGGGTGCTCATTAGCAAGAAGCTGGAATCAGAACTGGGACTTGAATCTAGCCACTCCAAAATGGAGTGTGATTATACCAAACAGCTTAATTGCTAAGGCAAAAGTTTGGCCTCAGATAGAAACTTTCTTCATCTTAAAATCTAAAATTTCTTCCATCTTTTTCCACTTATTGTTCACATTGCTATTTTTTTAACTTTTATTTAATGAATATAAATTTTCAAAGTACAGCTTTTGGATTACAGTGGATTCCCCCCCCCCCATAACTTCCCTCCCACCTGCAACCCTCCCATCTCCTGCTCCCTCTCCCCTTCCATTCACATCGATTCATTTTCAATTATCTTTATATACAGAAGATCAATTTAGCATGTATTAAGTAAAGCTTTCAACAGTTTGCAAACACACAGAAACACAAAGTGTAAAATACTGTTTGAGTACTAGTTATAGCATTAAATCACAATGTACAGCACATTTAGGACAGAGATCCTACATGAGGAATAAGTGCACAGTGACACCTATTGTTGACTTAAATCTCCTTGGACGTTATTACTATCTGCTGTACTATCTATATTTTGCTTATTTATCTTGATTATCCTGTCTCTTTCACCCCATAAGGGTGTGCTTTTTTGTGTGTTCTGTTTACTAGTGGGTTTTCAGATTTGTCACATAATAAGCAGTCTATGAATATTTGTTAAATGAATGCATTTAGTCATTTGAATATCATCTTAATAGATTTTGCCAATAATTTTAATTTACTCACATTTTAAGCTCAAAGTAATTTCTTTACAAGGAATTTTATATTAGTGTTATTAATGGAAAATAGCAGTGCCATTTGCCATAAATGAAAAGTAAGACTCAATGAATTTATAATAAATAAATAAGAAATTGAAAGAATTTGTTGCCACTCGTCTAGCCCTGCAAAATATGCTTAAAGATGTGTTACACACAGAAACACAACCATCAACATGAAAGAAGGTAAACGAAGGGAACCTCACAGCAAAAGATCACAGGGAATTCAAAGCATACATTTGGATAAAGAAATTATGGGACGTGTACTCTATAGAATACTATACAGCAGTCAAAAACAATGAAATCTGGTCATTTGCAACAAGATGGAGGAATCTGGAAAACATCATGCTGAGTGAATTAAGCCAGTCCCAAAGGGACAAATATCATATGTTCTCCCTGATCGGGCGACAACTAACTGAGCAAAAAGGGGAAACCTGTTGAAGTGAAATGGACACTATGAGAAAAGTAACTTGATCAGCTCTTATGCTGACTGTTGTTGTACAATGTAATACTTTATCCATTTTAGTATTTTTTATTCTAGTAGTATTGGTTGAACTCTGTAATTAACACAAAATTATTATTTGGTGTTTAAATTTTAACTGAAAAGTGATCCCTGTGAAATATAAGAGTGGGAATAAGAGAGGGAGGAGATGTACAATTTGGGACATGCTCAATCAGACGTGCCCCAAATGATGGAGTTAGAATCATGCCAGGGAATTCCAATACAATCCCATCAAGATGGCATGTACCACGGCCATCTCACTAGTCCAAGTGATCAATTTCAGTTCACAATTGATCACACTGATAGGTCTAAGAGTCAAAGGGATCACACAAACAAGACTAGTGTCTGCTAATACTAACTGATAGAATCAAAAAGGGAGAGAATGATCCAACATGGGAAGCGAGATACACAGCAGACTCATAGAATGGCAGATGTCCTAAATAGCACTCTGGCCTCAGAATCAGCCCTTAAGGCATTTGGATCTGGCTCAAGAGTCCATGAGAATATTTTAGGCATGGAAAGCTAAGACACTCTGAAAAACAAAAAAAAAAGAAGACCTAAATGAAAGATCTCTGTGAGTGAGATCCCAGTGGAAAGAATGGGACATCAAAGAAGGAGGTACCTTTCTCTGAAGGGAAGAGAAAACCTCCACTTTGACTATGACCCTGTTGGAATAAGATTGAAGTCGACAAACCCTAAAGGCTTCCATAGCCTCGGCAACTCATGACTAAAGCCTAGGGAGATTACTGACGCCATAAACAAGAGTGTCAAACTGTTCAATCAACTTCAGGAGTTACTGTGTACTTATGTCTCATGTGGGATCTGTCCTTGATGTGTTGTCCAATGTGAAGTAATCCTATAACTAGTACTGAAACAGTATTTTACACTTTGTGTTTCTGTGTGGGTGCAAACTGATGAAATCTTTACTTAGTATATACTGAATCGATCTTCTGTATATAAATATAATTAAAAATGAAAAAAAAAACTTGGCGTTAAATTGGAAATTGCATAGAAAATTAATCAATTTAAAAAAGATATATCATGTAGGATCTCTGTCCTTAATGTGCTATACATTGTGAATTAATACTATAACTAGTACTCCAACAGTATTTTTCACTTTGTGTTGCTTGTGAGGGCAAACTGTTGAAATCTTTACGTAATATATACTAAACTGATCTTCTGTATATAAAGAGAATTGAAAATGAATCTTGATGTGAATGCAAGGGGAGAGGGAGCGGGAAAGGGGAGGGTTGCGGGTGGGAGGGAAGTTATGGGGGGGGGGGAGCCATTGTAATCCATAAGCTGTATTTTGGAAATTTATATTCTTTAAATAAAAGCTTTATAAAAATAAATAAATAAGTAAATATTAAACAAAGAAGAAGTTTATTTTTATGTCATCTAAACTCAGTACCATTTCAGTACTGAAATGACATTTTTGGGAAATATTTTATTCAATAGCCATTTTTCTTAGAGCATTGCTCTAGATGATATTTATTATATACTCTTCTTAGGCAAACTCATTAACAGTAAATTGTTTCAATTTCCATGTTGTTCTGACAATTCTGTTAGATCAACTGAGTATCTTGCAATTTCATTTAATACTGATACTGATTACCTAGATTTAGCCAGATTCCAGAAGTTCAGAGCAAAGTATTTCACAATACTGTCCCTACTCCAGACACCAACCACAAGTCTCAGGATCTGATAGAATGGCTACAAATTCAGAGGTTCTCATGACCCTCTCAGGTTTAAAAATTTGCTAGAGCAACCCTAAGAAGGCTTGGAAGGTGGTACACTCATTGTCATAGTTTTATCATAAAAAGTATCCTCAAGAACAGCCAAGTGGAAAAGTCATAAAAGGCAAGATCTGGGTAGAAGGGGCATACATAGCTTCTGTGCCTATGGAATCCAGGCCCATTACTTTCCCAACACATCCACATGTTCACCAACCCCAAGTTTTGGTGTCAAGAATTTTGTTGGGGTTTCATCATGTAGGCATGTTTGGTTAAATCACTGACTATATGAGTGAATTCAACCCCCAGTCTACCTGTCCTCAGTGGAGGTTGAGTTGGTGGTCTGAATTTCTAATCTCTAATCATGTGACTGGTCTTTCTGGGGATAGCCCTCATCCTAAAACTATCCAGGAGCCCACTATTGTTGCCTCATTAGCATGACAGAAACGTAACTATTGCTTAGGAAATTGCAAAGTTTTTGAAACTTTGTACCAGGAACTGTAACAAAGATTGGATATATTCTTTATTATTTCACACACACACATGCAAATCACAAGTTTTTAATCTCAAACAATAACTCTTTTCTGAAATCCATACTCCGATCCCACTGCCACTTGTGTGTCTAAACTTTAAAGAAATACTACTGATAGCTTCAATCCACTGATATCAAAAAATAAACTACGACCACACCCCACCACCTTATCCAAAAAATACACTCTTCTCTGCCTCCTGTATTTCTTTTAGCAAATGTCATCACATCACCATCCACCTAACCACCTAAGTCTGAAACTTGGGTTTTACCCTTGATTATTTTTGTTTACGTAGTGTTTACTCCTCTGCATGTTGTTCTCCTATGGCCTCCTTCCCTACCAACCTATTATTTGGATCTCAGCTTAAAAGTCATAGTGTCCAGGAAGTCTTTGTCAGTCTCTTAGGACTTGTTAGGTACCTCTGCACTCCTGTAATCATGGTGCTTATCACATACAGTGACACTTTCCTGTCTGCCTTTCTTGCCCACTGTCTTGGTGAGGGCAGTAACTGTATCTGTCATTCACCTTTATGTCCTTGTGCCTGGCACATAGCTCAATCAATATTATATGTATGTGTATATATATATATATATATGTATATATATATAATATATGTGTGTATGTATATACACAATGAATGTATAGAATGATCCAAAATTAGAGCATTTCAAAATCAGACTTCTATATAACTATTTTCTATACCAGTAATTTATCAACTTTCCTATAGATGATGCCTTAGTATAATCATGTTTTGAAAAATAATTTGTGTGTGTTCATATAACTGGCTTATATGTTTTTTAGTTGATACGTTCATTACTTGGATATTTACTGATAAGAAGTGTCTTGATCCCTGGGCTTGGGGATGAATGAAGATCTGCTCACAATCTACTGGGAGAATCATGTATAAAAGTACAATTGCAATAACATTGTATAGATCCTACAAAGAGGTATATGAAAAATATGCTATGACAAATAGCAAGTGTGGTATACTGGATTTGTGGTCTTAGTTCTTGATTCATTTATGTAAAGAATTATAGAAGCACAATCTCTGCCATATACTTTCTAGCACCTGTTACAATAGTAAGTAGAATGTACCTCCCCATCTCACTTAGACTTGCATATGTGACTTGCCTTGACCAATTGATGTAGGCAGAAGTGAAATGACGCTGTGCTAGTTCTGAGCAGGTATTTCAAGAGGCACAGCAAGTTTCTCTGACAGACATCTCTATCCTTTGCCCTCGCCATAGTCTAATGCAACCCTGTTGAGCCATATCAAATTCCCAGGCAACCCAAATTCCCACTAGCACAAAACAGATGCTTCTTTTTTGTTAGCTATTAAGATTTGGAGGAATGCTGTTGTTAACCTACCTAACGTTGTCACAACAAAAGTGCTAATAACTGTGTTCCCATGTAACTACTATGATAGGGTGTGAGATAGAAAGTAAAGACTATGACTATTTCCCAGGACCCAGTGCCTCAATTTTCTGCTGGTGGTAGACAATTAAAGAAAAGGTTGATATAATGGACTCAATGGTTTGTCCCATACACTATGAAATGTAGGATCCAGACATAGCTAGAAATAAACGCCAGGCCTCCTAAAAGGGTCTGTTCTCTTGTATTTACAGATTTTCAACCTTGTATTTACAGACTTTCTCCAATAGCTTTAGTTTTCACAATGCAAGGTGGATGCATTTGTACAGACCCATTAGGGCCCACAATTTTAACTGTGCAGAATGTTAGGATTCTGATACAACCGCAGTGGAATTGGCACCACTTGAATGAGAAAAATTCATCTGCCAAAGCAGGGAAGCAAAGTGATAGCTGTCAGTTAGTTTGATGTCTCAGTGTGGATTTTCTTCTGGTAATGGTTCCTGCTTTTGAACAGTGCTACAATTTATTTTCATTTTGTGCTAACAATGGGCAGCAAAGGTGATCAAACTGTATAAAAGAAACTCTTTAATTGCTAATCTCTTTCTCTCCATTGCAACAATTGTCTTATTTGTTTTGAATGGGAAGCAGACAAGGATAGTGATTAAGAGAAGCTATAATGATTTAGTCTTGTTTGAATTAACCTTCGAAGACAAGCCTATAAAGGATAGTATAAAAATGACTTAAGTTTTCAGTGTCAGTTTCCTCACTTAAAAAGTGAAGATAATAGTAGTGCTTATCTCCTTCGGTTATGAGGAGCTGATGAAGTAATCTTGTGTGACCTTAGCACAGTGCTCACCAGATAATAAGTAGTCAACAAATAATAGAAATTATTGCAGGATGAATTTTGTTAGCACAGACTTTTTGGGGGCAAAGCAGCTGTTCATTATAGAAAGACAGACTGTGTCATGACATTTGCTTTGACCTTTTTACTATTGGAAAAAAAAATCCTCAGAATCCAAATCATGATTAGTTTATATGTTGTGTTTTTGAACAGCTAAACTTTCTCCACTTCAGTTCTCTGAGTGGAAGAGGGGTCAATGACACAGAAAATTTGGATTCACCACAAAAATGAACACTCCCTGAACTTTAATTTGGTTGAGATCAAATAGACTGGCATCTCTGGTAATGAACCATGGGCTGATTTCCAGACAAACATGTAATGCACTTGGATTCCTCTACACATACCATGCTGGAGTGGCAGCACTGGGCTGTGAAGTGGCCAAGGTGAAATGTTCCACCAGTGGGTTTGCCAGGAAGATGAGAAGGACATTACAATAGTGAATGCATTGTCCAAATGGCAGGTCACTGCATTTTCAGATCTACTCATTTCCTAATTGCAGAGAATACCTGGGTGGATAGCTAAGGGTTTTTGGAAAATGCGACTGCCAAGGAAAGTTAACCCTCTTCAGGAATTATAAGTTGATACTGGCAATGAGGGTTCTGAGTTATAAGAAAAAATTTATTAGAGGATATATTTAGCTGTTTACTCTGCATTGTATTTACATATGTGAGCAAACAAGTGCATAGGCAGGTGCTTCTTGCTTGAAATGAACAAATAACTGTAACCTCCAAATTATATGAATTGGCCATTTGAAACATGTCTCAAGTTCCTTTCCCTGGAGAAATATAATATTTTCCCCATCTACAGGCATTCTATTTCCTAGGCCTTTTTGTTTCTTCAAGCCATATCAGAAAACACTGAACACAGAGATGAAGGTAAGCAAGTTTGTAAATTTATTTTCTGTAACACAGAGTTTGGAACTTGCCACCATTCAAACATACATGTATACTCCCAAGTTTGCTCAGAAAAGAAGATATTACTTTAAGGTTCAATCCTAGAGCTAAAATAATATGACATTTGAAAACTTAAGAAAAGGTCACATAGCAAAATTTCACTTTATTTTCTAGAAAGAAAATATTAGACATTTCATGTCTTCAAGAAAAGAGAACTGGAAATATTCCATTATTTAATAAATAAAAAAATAAGAAAAACTTCCCACATGTATGTATTGTGAGAGGGAAGTCAGGAGGTGGGGAGAGAAAGTTAAAGAAGAAAAAAGGAAAGAATGGAAAAGGAGACATGGTGAGAAAGAGTAAATGTAAAAAATGAGCCATATTAAAGTATTTTGGTTCAATTACTGGCTCTTGAGTCCAGCTTCCTGCTAATGTGAATGTTCAGAGGCAGCAATAATGGCTCAAGTAATTAGTTTCCTGCCATCTACATGGGAGACTAGGATTCTGATCTCAGCTCCCAGCTTCAGCCTCTGTCTAACCTGGCCATTGTAGGCATTTGGAGATTGAACCAGTGGATAGCATCAGATGTGTGTGTGTGTATGTGCGTGTGTGTGTATGTATGAGAGATATCTATATATCTATATCTATATGTATTGAGAGAGAGAGAGAGAAAGAGAGAAAAAATGTTTCTGAGACTACAGTTACATTATCATATTTGAGTCCATTTTGTTCCACAGATCTTTAATGTTCTGTTAATTTACAAACTTATTCTTTTTGTGCCTCAGTTTGAATAATTTCTGTTGACTCATTTCCAGTTAAATAACACTCTGTTTTCCTCTGTCCAATTTGAAGTTAAACCCATCTAATAATTTCTTTTTCAAAAAACAGAATATGAAATATTTCAGTGATAGAATTGCTGTTGGGTTCATTGGAATTCTTTTCATTTATTTGTTAAAATTCTCCATCTCTGATCTCTTTTCCCCCCAATTGTTTAATATATTTACAGTCACTATAAAGAAGTCATTTTCTTTTTTTAAACAAATATTTATTCATTTTATTTGAAAAACAAAAGTAATGCTGAAAGAGAGAAAGAGATCTTCCATCTAGTGGTTCAGTCCCAGAACAACCTCAATGGCCAGGGCTGGGCCAAGCCAAAGCCAGGAGCCTAAAACTCATCTGGGTCTCCCAGGTGAGTAGCAGGGACCTGAGCAATTAGACCATCTTTTTCTGCCTTCCCAGGCACATTAACAGGAAACTGGAATAGTAGTGGAGCAGCCAGGACTCGAAGCAGTGCTCCTATCAAATGCTGGTTTTATAGGTAGTAGCTTAGGTGGCTGTGCTACAATGCTGGCCCCAGAAAGTCTGGAAATTTCATCATATGAATCATCTGTGAGTCTGTCTATTGACATATTGTAATTTTCCTAAGAATCACATTTTCTTGCTGCTTTGCATGTCATCATTGTTTTTGCTGAATTTCAGACACAGTTTGGAAAAGATGAGTAGAAACTGGAGAAGACTGTAATGTCTTCCAGAAGGGGCTCACCTCTTTTTCTGACATCAGTTGTTGTTGGAAGCTGAGCTCATCAGTCTAACTAGCAGTTGAACAGTTGAGCAGAACTGGGGCTAGTTTACCAGTAAGCTTAGTTTCACCTCCCCTCTGTTTTAAATATTGTGTGGGAGATCAGGAACCTCCCTGTAACAGGATTTTGAGATCAAAGTACCACAAAACTTGGATACCCCTCCCTGCTGCCTGAACCTTAGTTCAGGCTTTCTAATTCTTCGCTTAGTGAGTAGAATTCCCATGAGAAAGAATTGATAGATGGGGAGGGCTGGCTTTGAATTTGAGGCTTCTCCAGATTCAAGTCTACCAATCTAGCACATCCTTTAAAGCTTGACTGATTTCTTCTTGTTCCCTCAAAGTTCTTTGCCTGGAGCAGGCTTGCTTCTCCCCCAGTTTCAGCGACTCCATTAGGCATTGAGATGTTCTTACTTCTGTGCTCACCCAAGAAAGGCCTTCTATCTCTCTGGATTTAAATGTACTTAGAGTTGTGCATTTGTTTATTATTTTTTGCTTCTGCACTCTACAATGGCTTCACAAAGAAAGTAGATTTGGGGATTTTGTTTTGGCTTATCTGATAACTTTGTTGCTATTAAAATGATGCTGTTCATGAACTTCTGTATACTGACAGCAGAACTCTTGAGTCTGATGAGTTAAATAATAGATTCCTTCAGCTGCTCCTTTTATTTAAAACTGAGATGATCAATGATTCATCAAATTATAATAGTCTTGACGATGATTTTTCCTATCTTCAGTGCTCAAAGCCTGCTAACTCAAGGAACCTTGAAGACATTACTTTTCTGTCTCCCTGAAATGCTGAAGTAGAGATGATATAAAAGACCTAATTTGTAGAAGGAAAGTGATGGGTAATTAGTGTTTATTAAGTGCTAGTTTATTTTTCCCTAAGGTCTGTGCTTGACCCTTTACATGCATTACAGTTTTCAAATGAAAAGAATCATTTGTTGAACATTTACAATGGGGTAGGAGAAAATGACAGAGATGGAGGTAGCATGGGAATCATGTCCCACTCAGGGAGTATGGATAGAGATGAAGGAGACATCTTTCTGAGGGTGGATGGAAGCTGAACAATGTACGCGTTAGACTTGAGAATGATTGAAGGTGTTCCAGGATCCAGGACAAGAGGTATCTGGAACCCACATGTAAGCTACACACTCTGATTCTGAGTTCTGGTTCTCAGGAAATAAGACTCCTTGGCACCACTACATTGGGAATAGCAAATACAAGACAATCTTACAAATGTGGAATGTCTTGTTACCATGAATTTCCCACTCCTTTATGGGACTTTTCACTTTCAACTTTCTTTGTTCCATTTCTTGGAAGATATTTTACTTGTCATGAAAATAATGGTATTGCTCAATCTGACTTGCCCCAAATGGTAGAGTTAGAAATGTGCCAGGGGATTCCAGTTCAATCCCATCTAGGTGGCATGTACCAATGCCATCTCACTAGTCCAAGTGATCAGTTTCACTTCACAACTGATCATAATATTAAGATTAAGAGTCAAAGGGATCACATAAACAAGACTAGTATCTGCTAATGCTAACTGATAGAATTTAAAAGGAGAGAATAATCCAATATGGGAAGCAAGGTACACAGCAGATTCATAAAATGGCAGATGTGCTAAACAGCACTCTGGCCTCAGAATGATCCCTTAAGGCATTCAGATCTGACTGAAGAGCCCATGAGAGTATTTTAGGCATGGAAAGCCAAGGCACACTGGCAAAAACAAACAAACAAACAAAAAAAAACCAAACATACCTAAATGAAAGATCTCTGTGAGTGAGATCCCAGTGGAAACTATAGGCCATCAAAGAAGGAAGTACCTTTCTGAAGGGAGGAGAAAACTTCCACTTTGACTATGACCTTGTCTTAATAAGATAGAAGTTGGCAAACTCAAAAGGCTTCCATAGCCTTGGTAATTCATGACAAGAGCCTAGGGTGATTACTGATGCTGTAAACAAGAGTGTCAATTTGTTAAGTCAACAATAGGAGTCACTGTGCAAGACTTACTCCTTATGTAGAATCTGTCCTTAATGTTTTGTACAATGTGAATTAATGCTATAACCAGTACTCAAACAGTACTTTACACTTTGTTTTTCTGTGTGGGTGCAAATTGTTGAAACCTTTACTTAGTATATACTAAATTGATCTTCTGTATATAAAGATAATTGAAAATGAATCTATGTGAATGGGATGGGAGAGGGAACGGGAGATGGGCGGGTTGCAGGTGGGAGAGAAGTTATGGGGGAGAAAAAGCCACTGTAATCCAAAAGCTGTACTTTGGAAATTAATATTTATTAAATGAAAGTGAAAAAAAAGAAAATAATGGTATTACATAGCAGTCCCAAGGGTGAAGGCCTGGCTGTGATGCTTTTAGTACAGCTGAGGCACAACTGATGAAACTGTGGGTAAGCCACATTACACTCTGGGAAATGTCATGCTTTGAATGATGTTCCCCCTAACATGACAGTAACACCTGTTGAACAGAAAGCAAGGAGGTTCTTCCTGTTCTCGTCACGTAGCCTTTATTTCCACTCTGCAGTTTCCCTTTCCACATATTTACTCCCCCACCTCTCCCTTCTCTTTTCTGTTGCCCTCTTCCCTTCCATCTCTGTTCCTTTCTTTTGTTTTGTTTTCTATTCTTTCTTCCTCTTTTTCCTCTAAAATCACAAATCATCTTGGTTTCACTAATAAACTGATATTTCAATATGGAGAGATCAGTATTATCATTACCTTTCTAGGATTTTACATTATGCAGTTACATTTTCACAGCCTTTTCAGATGTGATGATGATGATGATAGAAATAAATAGTAATACTAGTAGATGTTTAACTCTTTTTGGCTGACATTGTAAGTGCTTTCCATGTATAGAGCTCATCAGGAGGTCCATGGACAATGTATATTATGAAAAAATGCATGGACTTTAAAGTGTTTTCATCTAAATATGCATTATGAAAATGCATATCATAAAAAACTCTCCATGCATGGATTTCCAAAACTTTTTGCATCAAAACAAACTTGTTTTTTAATTTTGTTTTCCTTTAACTTTAAAAAATATCCTCATATTAACTCATCAATGTCTAAGAAAAATCTTTTGAAACAAATATTATTTTTATATTCACTCTATAGATGAGGAAGCTGAGGCACCCAGAGGTTAAGGAGCTTGTTCAAGTTCACTTAATTGACAAGTGATAGAAACTATGATTTCAACCCAGGCATTCTAACTTTAAGGTGCTTCCTCTTAAGCACTGTCTTAAATCATCTCTCTTTAAATGATCTGATTTAATTTTTATTCTAAATACATGAGATCTTTAGGAAAAATGGTACTCTTTTTTTGTTTTAGAGTTTTAGAAACCGAGGCTGGACCTGGTCAGTACATTTGATAAAACTGCATACAATCTCATGAAGTCATACCTTAGCCTGTAAATTCCATGTTCTTGTATACCTATCCTCCTCAAACTCTTATTACTGTAACCTTCTAAAAATCCTCCACTGACAGAATTTTAGAAGAGGATAAGATCAAGGAATAGGAGGAGAGGCTCATGGTGGCCTAAATTCTAGAGCCTAGCTCACATCTAATAGAATGGAGCATCAGAGAACAGGAGGTTCTATAAGAGCAACCTCAGGGACCAGGGGCCTCAAAGGCAGCTGGTTTCAGGCTCCTACCTCTTCTCTGATGCCACACCATGAGATATTAATAAAGAGAGCATCTGAAATTCACTGTACAAAGCCACAAATTCCCATATTGCTGTCACTGGTGAGCAGATTCTGGAAGTACCAGCAATGGCATTGGGCAATGAAAAATTTCAAAGTGTTGACTGAAGGGGAAGAATTTGAGTCCTCTCACTCTTTGAGGAGGAAGTCTTCTACCTTGGGAGTTGGAGGTGTGTGTGTGTGTGTGTGTGTGTGTGTGTGTGTTACCTTAAGGCAGCAAATGTATAGGAAATATTGCTCTCTTGTGTCTTAATTTTGGAAGCAGATATATTGGTTGGAATCCTTTTGGCTACAAATAATGGAAAATTTTGCAGTGACTAAAAGCATAGGCATGTTTATTTATTTCTTTTTTACTGAAAAAGGGCAGAAGTCTCCTTGGATTTTGCTAATGCTAACTTTGGATGATTGATAGCTACATGGTTTGAATGTATGTATGCCCCTAAAATCCCTGCATTGGAACCTGTTACCCAATTTGAGAGTATTAAGAGGTAGAGGTGTAGGTGTTGTGATGCAGAGAGTTAAGCTGCCATTTCAGATGCCAACATTCCAAATCAGAGTGACTGAGATCATACCACTGCCTCCACTTCCAATCCAGCTTCCTGCTAATGCATACCTGTGAGGCAGCAGTTATTGGCTCAATGCTTGGAACCCTGCCATCCATGTGAGAGACCCAGATGTAGTTCCTGGATCCTGGCAACAAGGTGCCATCCTGGAACAGAGTGAGTCTTCACAAGACAATGAATAAGCTAGCACCTTTATTTTTGAGTTCCCAGCCCACAGAATTGTGAAAAATAAATTTCTTTTATAAACTATCTAGTCTCAGATGTTTTGTTATACCACCATGAACAGATTGAGACAGTACCTCAACGAGCTCATCAGAACATATGTCTTTACATTCTGACATCTTCAGCAATTTACTTTTCATCTTCATCCTAAAGGACTCATAACTGCAAAGTGAATGCCTCTGTTGCAAGTCATCACATTGTCTCCTGACCATGCATAGACAGGAAACAAAGGCAGACAAGGTTTTGAGAAATCATCTTGTGTTTGTCTCTTTTTTTATCAGGGAGGAAAATATTTCTCAGTGCACTTTTCCTTCCCTTTCATAGACCAGTACTTGATCAAATGCTTACCTATGGCCACAGGAATGGCTGGAAAAGTAAGTATTTGGCAATAGATACCAAGTTTGTGGTGATTGAATTAACAGAAACCATCACAATTCTTCTCTCAGGGCTATGTACTTGGCAACCCAAACAAAATCAGGCTTCTTTGAGTACTATATTGCAGTACATGGTAATTTACTTTAAAATACTTCAGTATAAGTGGGACAGTATGTATGTGTGCAGGCTAACACTAATCAAAACACTAGGAATGAGTGGTTAATTAGTATATGAAGAGCCCTTATCTGATTTAATGCTTTTGGGTTAGTGAATTAGCATATTACATGTTAGAGATCATTTTTTTTGTGTGTGCTTAATATCAGTTAGGAGTCAGACAGTAGGATTCACCACTTGTCCATGAATAAGGTGTTGGAAATGAGGGTTTTACCATCAATACCAGAGGTGGGTGTTCTGGAGCCCATTGGCCTGTCATCCTTCCGCTCCATGGAAGATGCTACCATGATGATGTCTCTGCTGGTGCCTTAGAGCAATCTTTGCTAGGGAGCTGCTCCTGCAGAGTCTGTCAGAGAACCTGACAGCAGAGTAGAAATCTCTCCAAGACACAAGCTCCTGAGCATATTTACAACGATAGAGACCCTGCCTATGGGCATAAAGAGAGTCCTTTCCCCTTTTTTTGTAAGTGTGTTTGTGTCTTTTTCCCTCTTAAATAACTTTTAAAATAATTAAAGAGCACACATTTGTGATCTCACAATTTCTGTGGATCAGAGTCTTGTTATGGCTTAGCTGAGTTCCTCTGGTTCTGAGGCCTTTCACAGTCACAGCTTTAATTAAGGTGTCAGCAGAGAGTGCAGTCCCATCTCCAGGGAAAGGATGGGCGTTAGGGCTTAGGTAGTTCTTGGCAGAATGCACTTCCTTGAGGGCCTGTTTCTTGCTGTCTGACGTGTGGAAGCTACCTGCAGTTTCTAGCTATTTGTTGGCCAAAGGCCACTCTCAGTTCTTCACTTTGTGACCTTTCCAAATGGGGCCTTCGTCAAAGCATAGAAGGATCTTTTTCATAAGACAGTGTTTGAATTTCATGTAAGGTATTTGTGGAAATGGCTCAAATTGAATTCATATTGCCATGTTATATTGGTTTGATGCAGGTCACTGATCCTAGCCAAACTCAGGGGGAGAGATGACACATGACTTGGATATTGGTAGGTGGGAATGATTGGGAGCCATCTGAGAACTGATGTGCCATAGCTTCTACCCTCTAACTCATGTGTACTTCTGTATAGGGGCAGGGATGGGACAAGTTGCTAAAATAGCTGCAGGGGAACTATGTATTAGACAAGCAGACTCTTGTAGTGCTTAGATGAAACAACACATATGTACACGGTACAATCCCAGTGAATTAATATGGAATAAATGTCTCTCCTCCTCTCAGTTTACCCCCATCTTCTGCTGTGTCTAAGAGTGTATCAAGAACCAGAAGAGGCTGGGACTAGCCTTAGTTAGGAGAAGGTCTGAGACTACGAGAAAGGCCATTTCAGTATACTGAATTGTCTGAGGCACATGCTAAATAATCAGGCCTGTGTTAAGCACTTTGTATGAGTTATTTCAAATATTTCTCATAATAGCCTTATGAGAAGTATTATTAGCTCCATTTTACATATGGAAAAAAAAATGTAAGCTTAGAAGAACCAAGTAATTTACCCAGGTAAGTAATGGTGCCAAAACTTGAAATAGGGTTTCTTTGCATCCAGTCCAAAGTCTTTAACTCTACCTGAAAGAAAATGTAAGCACTTAGCTAGCCATGAAGACAACATGCAAGCAGTGCTTTGACAGGTATCAGGAGATCTCAGAGTTTCACTCAATCACCTATAAGCTTAGGACTCCTTACTTGGTCTCCTGTGCCACACTTTCTCATAAATGATGTTGTTAGTTAAATGAAGAAAAAAAAAAAAAACCACACACACACCAAAACCCAGAACAAGTTATCAACATTTACCTCCCACCATGCATGGAAAATTGGCTTAAAATTGTTCATAGGCTTAAATGTAAGAAATAAACTATAAAATTTAAGTTATACATAGATTTCTTGGATACACTATCAAAAGCAAAATGTATCTAAAAAGGTGAACAGATTGGACTTTGTACAAAGATACCACTAAGAGAACAAGAAGACACAGCTTAGGTAAAATTTTGTGAAATATATGTCTAATTAAAGACTTTCATCCAGACTAAAATAATTACACCTATAGCTTACTAACAGAGAAAATAACTCAATAAAAAATAGCAACAGATGTGAATGAATCCATTTCCAAGGAAAGATATTAGAATGGCAAATAAACACATACAAAAGTGCTTTAAATATTTTTAGCCATTAGAGAAATACAAATTGAAACCTCAATGAGATATCATCACACTGCCACTATGCCATATTTTAATTATATCTTTGAATCCTTACCAAGACCCTTTGAAAGTGGGACTCTGGTTATTCCCATTTGACAGATAAGAATACCTACTTCCCTAAACGGATACTCAAGTTTACTCAGCAGAGTTGCAGGGTAGCAGGCCTTAAACCCAGGCAGTTTGCTTCCAGCACCCCTGTGCTTGTGATGACTATATTAACCATTCAAATGGTGGCTGCATGAGAGCAACGACTTGCCTGTCAGGCACACTGTGGGAGCTCCAGTCCCTGATACCTAGCAGAACGACAGTCAGCCAGTCCACAGCTGGCTCAGTCAGCACTGTTCCCTGCCCTTACGTAGCCTTTGTGTGTGGGTAATCACATCCACTTACGGTTTGGGATGCACTTTTATGATGCCTTTTATTTGACCTCAGAGGCCTCTACACTTGTCTTGGAAAGGTCTTCCCCTTCACCTCTTCTTCTCCCTCTCTTCCTTCCCCCTCCTATTTATTCTTCTTTTGTTTGCTTCTTTTCCTTTATTTCTGATGAGACGATGAGGCTGTACTTTGCTTTGTCCATCAGAAGAGGACATTTTGGTAGCTGACCTTAAGGACCAGCTGCCTGGCTTTCCAAGACAGTTCTCTTTGGTGTGGAGCATACAAATTCTTCCCTGTCTGGCCTGCCAAGTCCCTCATTCTTCCTGTGGCGTATATTTGTGAGCCTTTACTAGCCTTCCCTTTGAGAGAGGCTGCTTTTCCCACTCATTCCTGACTCAAAGAAAGTTTGTCCGCTTTGAGTCCTTCTAATAAAGAGCAGAAAATTCTCCAAGAAATAGCAAATTTTTCTCATCTTTTGGAGTTACATACTGAAAACAATTATGGAACTGTATCTAAGCATAGTGGGAAGGAATACCATGATAGATTAGTGATGTCTACCACAGGTGCAGAGCTGGGAGATGGCGAGATGCACGTGGGCCATCTGCCATTTCTAGATTAGAAATCTCTAGGGTAGCCTCCAATTCTGACAGTCTGTGATTGTATAATTTACATAATCATCCAAGAGCATGTTTGGCTTGCTTATTTGTTCATGGCTGATGGCAAAGTATGAAATGATTACTTTTGTAAGTGATAGGCAAACAAGTCAGTTCAAGCCAACAAACACTCATTGAGTATCTATATTGTGCCAGGCCAAGACTTGGGAATATGAAGAAGAAGAAGAATACTTAGTCCTTCTCCCTGAGAAGCTCATAGTCCTGGGTGGTTGTAAACAGGGTGATTGGTGAAAGACACATAAGCAAACTCATGCAGGTTTCAACATGATGTGATAAGCATAAGGTTAAAGTTTCCCACAGGACTCTGGGGAGCTCAAGCCACACTCACTCAGAAGATTCCTAGAATCACATCCTGACCCAAGAGGTGATGAAGTTGGCATTTTGGAAGTTTTCAAGAAGTCATAGAAGTTGACTACTGTAAGTTAAGCTCTCCAAAAAGATACATTGAAGTTCTGACTTCTAGTACCTGTGGATAAGTCCTGATTTGGAAATAGGGATTTTGCAGACTGTGCTGCAAAATTTGTGCAGATTGTGTGCTCCTCTGCACCCCACAGAACAAAAGATACATTGAGGGCGTCAATGCCAATACATCTGACCCTATTTGAAGATGAAGTCTTTATAGAGGTAATTAACTTAAAATGAGGTTGTTAGGGTGGGCTTTAATCCAGTGTAGCTGGCATCCTTATATAGAGGGGAAATATGGTCACAGAGAAGGCACAGAGAGAGGCAATGTGAGAAGAAAGAGGGAGAAGACAGCCATCTATATATAATCCAAGGAGAAAGGAACAAATCCTTCCCTCACAGCCTTGGAAGAAAACAACTCTGCCAACAGCTGGGTTTCGGACTTCTAGTCTCCAGAACTGTGAGACAAGAAATTTTTGTTGTTAAAGTCACCCTGTTTGTGGTCTTTTGTTATGACAACTTTAGCAAACTAATACATGGATGTGATTACATCAAGATGAGGTCAGACTGAATCAAATTGGGCCTTCATCCAGGGACTAGTGTCCCTATGAGAAGAAGAAATTTGGAACACAGAGGCATACATACAGAGAAAAATGACTTGTGACAAAGGAGAGGGAGGTTACATGATACTTCTACAAGCCAAGGAAAGCCAAGTACTGCCTGCAATTACCAAAAGCTGAGTGACATGGGCCCAAGTACTCTTAGAATCTTTTAGAAGGAACCAGCCTTGCCAACACCAGACCAGCAATAGAATAAAATATGTTTTAAGGCAATCTCTTTAAGATTAGTTGATACGGTGGTCTAAGAAACTATATCCTGCCCCTTTATCTTGCCATCTCCTTCTACTCCATACCCCCCTTTTAGTCCTTTTTAGGAAATTTGTTCACAAAACCAGGAAACCGGGATGCACTCAGGTTCTATCAGATGAAAAGGAGATTGTGATTTTGCAGTAGTAACATCTGGTTTTTCCTTGGTATTATCTATAAACACTACCTACCCCATCTTATCCCAAAACACACTTGGACAGCTTAGTGCCAGTTCTCATTGTCTCAGAAGAACACACAAGTGAGGTCTTGATTTGGAGTTTGCAGAGTGAAAGAGAAGAGGTCTTATAGTATGAGGAAGAAGACAAGTAGCAACCGGAGCAGGCAAATAACCAGAGACTGATGGGAGTAAGGCTTTTTTTCTCAGTGGATTTCTGGTGGTTTCCAGGCTATGACACCAAGACCAGCCCTCTTCAGCCCCACTCTGGCCTGTGTAGGACCAATGAAGATCAGATACAACATGGGAAGATAGAGAGAGGAGGACAGAGGCTTCATCGATATCACTTCAACTGCAAGAATAATGGGATGTGTTTAGCGAGACAGGGACAGAAAAGGGATCAGAATACAAATTAAGTTTAGTTTGGAAACCCTAAAGTGATTTTTTTCTTTTTTACACACAAAAGTTAAGCACAGACATATGCATCTGCTACATGGATATGACTTCCCCAGAGGTAAACTAAGTTCAAACATGATTTCCGTATTTGCGCTCGCTCGCTCTCTCTCTCTCTTCCCCCTCTGTAAATTTACTGAAGTATATAACCTATATGCACATTAAAAGTATACAGTTAATATTCACAAAGATAACTCACTTGCATTACCAGCACCCAAAACAGAACCTTACAGGCTATACAACTCATAGCTTCCCATCAATAATTCCTCTGAAAGGATTAGCACTCTCCTGACTTCCAACATATTAGTTCTTATTGTTTCTATACTTTATATAAACAGAATTAACCTCAGTACCCTCTTTGTTGTTGAATTCCTTTGCTGAATATGTTTGTGAAATGCATTCATGATTTCGTGGACAGCCATGGTACATACTATGGCTATAGATGTTTAATTTTATGATTATATTGGGATTTATGTATCCACTCTATTCTAAGCAATCGGTTGGACAGTATCCAATTTGGGGATATAGTGCTGCCATGAACACCATTGCATATGGCTTTTGGTGCACATAGGTGAGTATTTCTATGGGAGATAATCCTGAGAGTGGGGTTGCTGAATCCCAGGTTATGTGTATAGTTCAGCTGTAGTGGATACTGTTCTGTACAACTGTATTGGTTGTACTAATTACAGTCCCACAAGCAGCACAAGAGGGTGCTTGTCTGTTCGCATAATACCAACACTTGAGATTGTTATTGCCTTTCAATGTAGTCATTTTGGTTAATGTTAGGATTTTAACTTGTTTCTAGGGTAAACACAAATAGTCAGAACCTGAGAATTCCAAGATTCTGAAGGGCTTTTCTGTAGTTATCACCTGTTTTAGGTGGTCCAACCCCCTTCTCCTCTTATTCTGTTAGAGAATTAAAAAAATAAGGACAGCTATGTTTTCACCACCCTCAAATACTGACCTGAAGAGGTGTTCTTCAGGATCATCTATTTCATGTACCCATTATACTGATGAGAAAATTGAGTTAACTGGGGAAAGTGTTTTCAAGAATCTTCCAGCCGGCTAGTACTTGGGGTACTATTAACCAATACCCCTGAGCATGCATCTTCCCTGAGCATGTTCTGCCTCCTTTGCTGTTTCTCCATTTTAACTTCCAAATTTTACTGCCAAACTTGACAGTTGGGGAAATTCTTTGGATAGAACTATAAGCCTATATCTGAACTGCTAACCTACCCAGAAGCTCATTGTATTGAGTGTTGAGAACCAATGGTGAAGTGCTTCTAGATGGAGTGGATGAAATGCATTGCCAGTCTCTTATTGCCCAGGTCTTAAGGTGAGATTGCATCCTAGAGCTTCCAGAAGACCCTTTAATCCTCCTTTTGGCATTAGCCTTGGCATCTCCATCAAACTCTGTATCCTGTTCCCAGACACAGCCATGACATCATGTTGGGGTGGAGTATTGTGCTTGTGTGTTCTCTCTCTTTCACTGTGTATTTTGATGTCGATAAATTGGTCTAATCATTTTTTCTTATGTGAAGGCAATACTGATGTTTACTGAGTATTTGCCATATAGCAGACTTTATACAGTTTAATCCCCAAAAGAGCCCTAATCTATCCCTATTTTCAGTGTGAAGCATGAGAGTTTTCAAGAAATAATCTTAGCCAAAGACTCACTGTGGCGTGACTGAGTCGGGACTTGGACCCAAGAATTTGAGACCACACTCTCATTTATGGTTCTATAGCCTCCACTACTGTGAACTCTCATCATGGGATTGAGTAAGGAAAAAATGCTGGCTCAGGGCATGCCTTTCTTTAAGAAAACCATATAAAGGAAAATCTGAAGCTGTAAAGCAGATGTGTTTCCTTGCAGAAGGAACGCAATGTTGTTTAATTCCAGCACTCCATTGGGAGCACTTAAGTGTTTGTTTTCACAGAATTTACTACTTGACTTGGGGGCCTGGCAGAGTCAACCAGAGTATTAGGAACTTTCAACCTCCACTAACCATTGCTGAATTAAGGTAAGGTATCTCTTCAGACACCTTACCAGGGGCCAGCAACCAGGGACCAGGGGCCAGGGGCCAGGGGCCAGGGGCCAGGGGCCAGGAGAGGAGTTGTATAATCCTAGATTTTGGAACTGCTTCATATCTGGGAATACCTGAAGGTGTAAAAGGTAGTGAGGAAATGGACTTAATTGGACAGAACAAATTCAAGAGGTCTTCCTTTGTAAAAATGGAGCTACATCTTTCTTTCTTTTCCTTGGATTAGAGAGGAGTCCATGGTGGAATTAAGGTGGGAGAGTCAACAGGAAGAAGCTAAATGTGCATCTTGCTCTAGTGATGTAAAAAGAGGCAATTAGTCAACTCAACTTAAAATAAGGAGAAGGATGTTTAGGGAACAAGGTCAAGAACCTATAAGAATTTATGTGGACTCTTGGCTAAGAGTAGAGGTCAGTGTCAGAAATTTTGATTTAAAACATCTGAAGCCTGCTCCCCATAGTTTCCCTGATGTCATCGTCCCCACTATTCTGCCCAAAACCTTCTTGTTTTCCACTGCATCTAGAACAAAACCCAAACTCCATACAATGGCCTCAAAGTCATTACCTGAATTGGCTTCTGTCTGTTGTCCCAGCCTCTTATCATTCTGCTCTCCCCTTTATTTCTCCAGCTATGTGTTTTTATAGATTTATTTTATTTATTTGAAAGACAGAGTTACAGAGAGAGAGAGGACAGGCAGAGAAAGAGAGGTTTTCCATCTGCTGGTTCACTCCCCATATGGCCGCAATGGCCGGAGCTGCGCCAATCCGAAGCCAGTAGCCAGGAGCCTCTTCTGGGTCTCCCATGTGGGTACAGGGGCCCAAGGAATTCGGCCATCTTCCACTGCCTTCCCAGGAAATAGCAGAGAGCTGGATCAGACGAGGAGCAGCCAGGACTAGAACCGGTGCCCATATGGGATGCTGGCACTTCAGGCCAGGGCTTTAAACTACTGTACCACAGCGCCAGCCCCCAGCCATGTGGTTTTTGTTTATGTTTCTTGAAAATGCTATGCTCTTTCCTGGTTCAGGTTTTCACATTTACTAGTTCCTCTCTCTGGAATGTCCACTGTTGTCTCTTTGTCTGACTGACTCCTTCTAATCTTTACTTTCTCAATTCCTAGGACACCACCTTAGCATGCATTGTAGTTATCCGATAACCTTGCTTAATTCACAGTATTTACTGCAATTTCTAACTACTTTGTTTATGTATCTCTTACCTTGTTTATTGCCTGTTTTCACCCTCCAGATTTCAAGCCAAGGAAACAACTTTTTTCTTTTTTAAACTTGGTGTCATCAGCATCTAGAAGAGGGGTTTCTGGATATTTAACATGAATTTGTTGAATGAAGGAACTGTTGATAGAACGAGTTAGCTCACTAGCCATGGAAAGAATATTCAGACTCTTAATTCCTATTAAAAACACCCATTTTAATATAGAACAGAATCAGTTCATAGAAAACCAATCTAAGCTTTCCCTGATGATAAAAAAATATTACCTGTCCCAAATCTAAATATAAAGATCTGAAATGCAGTCAATGAAATTGGTTTCCAAAATGATGGTTGAAGAGCTTCACAAATTTACTCCCCAGTGAAATTGATGAAAATTGTTTTAAAAAAACCATTTAAATCTTCTGAAAAATTTCTTAAGGGCATATATCAAACCAATAAACATCTATTCAAAAAACCCATGAAAATTTAAAATAAAAAGTAAGAGCCTTTGTTACTCAAACCAATTCCACTCCTTTTATTCCCTCTTCCAGTTTAATGACATGGAAACTCTACTTCAGACAAGTAAAGGGAAGAACATAGGGTACCTTGTCTCCCAGCTCCCAGTCCTGTGCTTTCTTCCTAGGAGGAGCTGGACATCTGCATTTTTTGTTTTGCACCCTATTAACTTTCACTGATGTTAAGTCGCAAGTGAGCATGATCTGGGTGAGGAAATTCATTTTTTTGCCCATCTTCTACTCCTGAAATGAGGGTCTAGGGTGGGCAGAGTGTGCCAACAATACTGGATCATCAGTTGTCCTTGCTTTGGCTCATGAGTTCCATGCCAGAAGAAGCAAACTGAGATTGCCTTAAGCTACTTAATCTCTCTGGTGGAATGAGAAGGCCATGCCAAGATGGCCACTGGCAATGGAAACTGCCTGGCAACAGGCTGTGATTGAATGGCTTTGGAAACCACATGACAATGGAGCCTGCCTGGCAACAGGCTGTGATTGGATGGCCTCGGAAACCACATGGCAATGGAGTCTGCCTGGAAACAGGCTGTGATTAGATGGCTTCGGAAACTGCCTGGCAACAGGCTGTGATTGGTTAGGGAATAGACTGCCCCTTGACCAGATTGGCTGCCTTGGCTATATAAGCTGCTGTACCAACTAAAAAAAATGAGTTTACGGGATGCTCGCCTCTGGCCTGCTTTCACCCGACTCCCGGGGTCTATGTGATGACACTGTGCCTCTTGCCCCCACCATGCTCCTCCTCTCAGAACAAATCCACAGCAACAAATCCCCTCTGCTGGTTTAGCTACTAAAATGGGGCTGTTTCTCAGGAAAAAAAATATTATTGTCACCAGTTTCAGTCCAAACACCTGATTCAGAGATTGTGCCTGGGAGAGAAACAGACCATACAACAGGTAGCTCCTTATCTCTTCTTAAAGGAATAAACCTTGTTGGCTATAGAGTGTGAAGAAATTGAGTTCTAAACAATGATGTCAAAATCACAAGAAGTAGAGATGAAAGACTATTGAGGAAAAATTTCTAGATTCAAGATACAAGGCTAACTACAGACGAGGTACTTTATGAGAAAGAGCTGAGAAAATAACTGATAGGAAACCTCCTAGAACCAGAACGAGCACTAAACACTGATCTAAGGAATTTCTCCTTCAAGTGAACCTAGCTGATTCAGTTAGTCTGTAGAACAATTTACACCTACAGTACTGTTGAAGAAAATAAACCAGTCAACAATTAATAGTTTAATAGTTGTGTATCACCAAGGAATAGATGAAGAGTGTCCTGACAAACCACTGTCATTCAAAGCATCTGTAGATATACTCAAAGCTGTGGCTGCCTGAGGAAAAGCTGGAGGGCAAGCACTACTGGAGTGGGAGGGAGGTGAACCTCACTAAAATAATCTAGCTAGTCACTAAATAAATCAACTAGCAAACAAACAAATAATAACAAATCTAGGAAGTTGGGGAAATACTCAGAGCTGCTGCTTAGAGGGAAGGTTATAGCTATAAATGCTTATATTAAGCCTGTAGAAAAATCTCAAATTCATAACTGATCCTTTAACTTGTGACAGTAGAAAAAGAGCAAACCAAGCCACCAAAAAAGCAGAAAGGAGAAAATATTAGAGTGGAAATTAATGCAATAGATAATAGAAAAACAATGGAGAAAAGTAATGAAACCAAAAGCTAGCTTTTTATAAACATCAGCTAAATTAAAACCTTTCCTAGATTGACCAAGAAAAAGAATCAGATTATTAGAATCAAAAATGATAGTAGGGGACATTACTACTGACTTCAGAGAAATAAAATGATAATATAGGAATACCATCACCAGTTACATGCCTATAAATTAGATATTTGAGAGAAAATGGACAAATTCCTAGAAACACAGAAATTATCAAAACTGACTCAAAAAGAATTAGATAAACTGAGTAGGTCTAAAACAAGTTCAGATATTGAATTAATAATTTTTTGGAAAAAATATTCCCCAAAAGACAAACCCAGGCTTTCCACTGAATTCTACTAAACAAAGAATCATTAATACCAATTTTTCACAAACTCTTCCAAAAAAGAAAGACAAAGAAACACTTCCCAACTCATTTTAAAGGTCTCATTTACTTTGATACCAAAGTCATACAAATATATCACAAGAGTGAAAAGCAAGAGACTAATATATCTTGCAAGTACTCCTATGAGTATAAAATCCTTAACAAAATACTTGCATAAATGAATACAGAGACATAGGAAAGTTAGAAAATCCTATTTTATAAGAAAAACAATGAAAGTTTCTATTTACTATGCAGTTCTGCCCCATCTCTAATTCACAAACACACCCACAGGGAGGTTAGCCTCCCTGCATGTATATGCCTAATGTTTAGCATGCATGCAATAGCTGCATGGAGAAGAGTTCATAGTAACAATTTTTTTTTCTGAAAAATTCAGAGGAAACAATTAGAATGCACATATCACTTTACACAATTGTTCATGGCCTTCAGAAAATCATAGAGGTAGAATATAGATGAAGTGTAGAAAAAGAATATGAAGAAAATAAAATTTTTATGGTTTTTCTACTATCTTAGACATTTACTTACTCATGCAGTATGCTTTCCTAACATCCACATGTTAAGTATTCCTAAGATTTCTCTAGCATCTTATCAAGAATTCACAATTTTCCTGTTGTAATTTCCAGACACAACTTTGGCTTAAAAAGAATTCCTAGAGAAAAGTTATAATAATTAACTCTCACATTGATGTTTTATCAGTTAGGATGCTTTTTCTGCAAGTAATAGAAGACTAGGTAAACATGAAGACCTTAAAGTCATATGTTTCCTTACATAACAAGAAACTTGCAGGTAGATAGTCCCTGAGGAATTCATCTGATCAATAATGGTCAATTTTAATATTATTAAGGATTTTGTATCTACTTTCATTATCATTAACTCCTGATGCAGTATCTCAGGCTCTTTGCTCCAGTGTCATAAAATGGAAGCTGCAGCTCTAGATATCATATCTGTGTTTAAGACAGGAAAAGAGAGAAGGTGTAATAGCAGCCAGCTCTTTTCATTCACTAGTATCTTTTATAAAAAGTTATTATTTCTCATAGGACCCCAGTGGAGTTTTCATGTATATTATTGGGCTGTGTTAGGTCTCATGGCCATTGCTATATACAAGTAAAGTTGGTTTTTTAATCTAATTAATTTATAAAATTGAAAATATGCCAAAATTGTGTTAAAACAACCATAACTTAGTTATTGAGTCAGGAAAAAGTGCTTCCTTGAACAAAAATCATGATTCTGTTAGCAGGGAGGATCCTGTTTTGTAGTCTCCTCACAGTATCTGCCATAAATGTCATGCATTGCTCTTTTCCCAAGCTGTTCTACATTCTCATTCTATCCTATCTCACCTTCACACCATCCCAGTGAGTCAGGTAGGTTTTGTGTGTTACAGGTAAATAAAGCTAGACTCTGATATTTGAGTGACTCAGATGATCTGAAGACCTTTCTAAAATACACTTCCCATAATGAAAACGTAATTCCTTGAACAAAATCTTTTGAGGAAATGCCACATTTAAAAGATGCATCACTCCAAACAGCCAACAGACACATCAAAAATTGTTCAGGATCACTAGCCCTCAGGGAAATAAAGATCAAAACCACAATGAGGTTTCACCTCAACCTGGTAAGAATGGCTTACATATGGAAATCAACAAACAACAGATGCTGGTGAGGATGTGGGGGGGAAAAGGCACATTAGTCCACTGTTGGTGGGAATGCAAACTGATAAAGCCACTATGGAAGACAGTTTGGAGATTGCTCAGAAACCTGAATATAGCCCTACCACATGACCCAGACATCCCATTCCTCGGAATTTCCCAAGGGAAATTAAATTGGCAAATAAAAGAGCTATCTGCACCTCAATGTTTATTGCAGCTCAATTCACAATAGCTAAGACATGGAATCAACCTAAATGCCTATCAACAGAAGACTGGATAAAGACATTATGGGATATGTACTCTAAACAGTGGTAAAAAAAAAATTAAATCCCGTCATTAACAGCAAAATGAAGGAACCTGGAAAATATCATGCTGAGGGAAATAAGCCAGTCTCAAAGGGACAAATATTATATGTTCTTCCTTATCGGTGACAACTAACTGAGCACTTAAAAGGAAACCTGTAGAAGTCAAACTGACACTATGAGAAGCAATGACTTGATAAGCCCTTGCACTGACTGTCAATGAACAGCTTACTATTTTATTCTTTTTAGTATTTTCTTTTTCTACTTAATACCATTGGTTGAAATCTTTACTTAACACAGAATTATTCCTAGGTGTTTAAATTGAATTGAAAATTGATCCCTGTTTAAAAATAAGAGTGGGAATAAGAGAGGGAAGAGATGTACAGTTCAGCACACGTTCCCTAGGACTTACCCCTAAGAGTAAAGCTAAAAACTTGCCATGGGACTCCAAATCCCAAAGTCAGCAGGTACCAATACCATCTTACTAGTTAAAGTGCTCAGTTTAAGTTCATAACTGTTCATAAAGATAGGATTAAGTGTCAAAGGGATCACATAAATAAGAGCAGTTTTTGCTAATAATAATTGATAAGATTAAAAAGGAGAGAATGATCTCACATGGAAAGCAGGATACACAGCAGAACCATAGAATGACACATGCCCTAAACAGCACTCTGGCCTCAGAATCAGCCCTTAAGGCATTTGGATCTGGCTAAAAAGCCAATGAGAATTTCTCAGGCGTGGAAAGCCAAGACACTGTGGCAAAAAATGTCTTAAATGAAAGATCCCTGTGAGTGAGATCCCAATGGAAGGAAGGGGCCATCAAAGAAGGAGGTACCTTTCTTTGAAGGGAGGAGAGAACTTCCACATTGATTATGGCCCTGTCTAAATAAGGTCAAAGTTTATGAACTCAAGAGGCTTCCATAGCCTTGGCAGCTCATGACAGGAGCCTTGGGTGATTACTGACGTCATAAATAAGATTGTCAATTGTTAGATCTACAACTGTGTCACTGTGCACTTGCTCCCCGTGTAGGACCTCTGTCCTTAATGTGTTGTACTATGAGTTGAAAACTTTACTTAGTATAGAGTTGGTCTTCTGTATATAAAGATAATCAAAATGAATCTTAATGAAAAATGGGAAGGGAGAGGGAGTAGGATATGGGATGGTTTGCAGGGAGGAGGGTGGTTATGGGGGGAAGAACCACTATAATCTAAAAGTTGTACTTTTGAAATTTATTTATTTATTTATTTATTTATTTATTTTATATAAAGCTTTTATTTAAAGAATATAAATTTCCAAAGAACAGCTTATGGATCACAATGGCTCCCCCCCACACAACTTCTCTCCCTCCCCCTACCCTCCCCTTTCCTGCTCCCTCTCCCCTTCTGTTCACATCAAGATTCATTTTCAATTCTCTTTATACACAGAAGATCAATTTAGTACATATTACGTAAAGATTTCAACGGTTTGCCCTCGCATAGAGACACAAAATGATAATACTGTTGGAGTGCTAGTTATAGTATTAATTCACAATGTACAGCACATTAAGGACAGAGATCCTACATGATTTTTTTTTAAATTGATTAATTGTCTATGCAATTTCCAATTTAACACCAAGATTTTTTAATCATTTGCAATTATCTTTATATGAAGAAGATCGATTCAATATATACTATGTAAAGATTTCACCAGTTTGCACCCACTCAGAAACACAAAGTGCAAAAATACTGTTTCAGTACTAGTAATAGCATTATTTCACATTGGATAATACATTAAGGACAGATCCCTCATGAGACGTAAGTACACAGTGACTCCTGATGTTGATTTAACAATTTGACACTCTTGTTTATGGCGTCAGTAATCTCCCTAGGCTCTGGTCATGAGTTGCCGAGGCTATGGAAGCCTTTAGGGTTCATGGACTTCGATCTTATTCCGACAGGGTCATAGTCAAAGTGGAAGTTCTCTCCTCCCTTCAGAGAAAGGTACCTCCTTCTTTGATGGCCCCGTTCTTTCCACTGGGATCTCACTCGCAGAGATCTTTCATTTAGGTCTTCTGTTTTTTCGAGAATGTCTTGGCTTTCCATGCCTAAACTATTCTCATGGGCTCTTCAGCCAGATCTGAATGCCTTAAGGGCTGATTCTGAGGCCAGAGTGCTATTTAGGACATCTGCCATTCTATGAGTCTGCTGTGTATCCTGCTTCCCATGTTGGATCATTCTCTCCCTTTTTCATTCTATCAGTTAGTATTAGCAGACACTAGTCTTGCTTGTGCGATCCCTTTGACTCTTAGACCTATCAGTGTGATCAATTGTGAGCTGAAATTGATCACTTGGACTAGTGAGATGGCCTTGGTACATGCCACCTTGATGGGATTGTATTGGAATCCCCTGGCACAATTCTAACTCCATCATTTGGGGCAGTTCCGATTGAGCATGTCCCAAATTTTACATCTCCTCCCTCTCTTATTCCCACTCTTATATTTCACAGAGATCACTTTTCAGTTAAAATTTAAACACCTAAGAATAATTGTGTGTTAATTACAGAGTTCAACCACTAGTACTAGGATAAAAAAAAAATACTACCATGGATAAAGTATTACATTGTACAACAACAGTCAGCACAAGAGCTGATCGAGTCACTGTTTCTCATAGTGTCCATTTCACTTCTACAGGTTTCCCCTTTGGTGCTCAGTTAGTCATCGCCAATCAAGGGAAACAAATGATATTTGTCTCTTTGGGACTGGCTTAATTCACTCAGCATGATGTTTTCCAGATTCCTCCATTTTGTTGCTAGTGACCTGATTTCATTTTTTTTGACTGCTGTATAGTATTCTGTAGAGTACATGTCCCATAATTTCCTAATCCAGTCTACTGTTGATGGGCATTTGGGTTGGTTCCAAGTCTTAGCTATTGTGAATTGAGCCGCAATAAACATTACTGTGCAGACGGCTTTTTTGTTTGCCCATTTAATTTCCTTTGGATAAATTACAAGGAGTGGGCTGGCTGGGTTGAATGGTAGGGTTATATTCAGGTTTCTGAGGAATCTCCAGACTGACTTCCATAGTGGCTTCACCAGTTTGCATTCCCACCAACAGTGGATTAGTGTCCCTTTTTCCCCACATCCTCTCCAGCATCTATTGTTGGTGGATTTCTGAATGTGAGCCATTCTCACCGGGGTGAGGTGAAACCTCATTGTGGTTTTGATTTGCATTTCCCTGATTGCTAGTGATCTTGAACATTTTTTCATGTGTCTGTTGGCCATTTGGATTTCCTCTTTTGAAAAATGTCTATTGAGGTCCTTGGCCCATCTCTTAAGTGGGTTGTTTGTTTTGATGTTGTGGAGTTTCTTAATTTCTTTGTAGATTCTGGTTATCAACCCTTTATCTGTTGCATAGTTGGCAAATATATTTTCCCATTCTGTCGGTTTCCTATTCACTTTCCTGACTGTTTCTTTTGCAGTACAGAAACTTTTCAATTTGATGCAATCCCAGTAGTTAATTTTGGTTTTCAGTGCCTGTGCTTCTGGGGTCTTTTCCAAGAAGTCTTTGCCAGTACCTATGTCTTGCAGGGTTTCTCCTATGCTCTCTAGTAATTTGATGGTGTCGGGTCGTAGGTTTAAATTTTTAATCCATGTTGAATGAATTTTTGTGTAAGGTGAAAGGTAGGGGTCTTGCTTCATGGTTCTGCACGTGGAGATCCAGTTTTCCCAGCACCATTTATTAAACAGACTGACCTTACTCCAGGGACTGGTTTTGGATCGTTGATCAAATATAAGTTGGCTGTAGGTGTTTGGATTGATTTCTGGAGTTTCTATTCTGTTCCATTGGTCTATCCATCTGTTTCTGTACCAGTACCATGCTGTTTTGATAACAACTGCCTTGTAGTATGTCCTGAAATCTGGTATTGTGATGCCTCCGGCTTTGTTTTTGTTGTACAAGATTGCTTTAGCTATTCAAGGTCTACTGTGTCTCCATATGAATTTCAGCATCATTTTTTCCAGATCTGAGAAGAATGTCCTCGGTATCTTGATTGGTATTGCATTGAATCTGTAAATTGCTTTTGGGAGAATGGACATTTTGATGATATTGATTCTTCCAATCCATGAGCATGGGAGATTTCTCCATTTTTTGGTATCCTCTTCTATTTCTTTCTTTAAGGTTTTGTAATTTTCATTGTAGAGATCTTTAATGTCCTTAGTTAAATTTATTCCAAGGTATTTGATTGTTTTTGTAGCTATTGTGAATGGGATTGATCTTAGCAGTTCTTCCTCAGCTGTGGCATTGCCTGTATATACAAAGGCTGTTGATTTTTGTGCATTGATATTATATCCTGCTACTTTGCCAAACTCTTCTATGAGTTCCAATAGTCTCTTTGTAGAGTTCTTTGGGTCCCCTAAATAAAGAATCATGTCGTCTGCAAAGAGGGATAGTTTGAGTTCTTCCTTCCCAACTTGTATCCCTTTAATTTCTTTTTCTTGCCTAATAGCTCTGGCTAAGACTTCCAGCACTATATTGAATAGCAGTGGTGAGAGTGGGCATCCCTGTCTGGTACCAGATCTCAGTGGAAATGCTTCCAACTTTTCCCCATTCAATAGGATATTGGCCGTGGGTTTTTCATAAATTGCTTTGATTGTGTTGAGGAATGTGCCTTCTATACCCAGTTTGCTTAGGGTTTTCATCATGAAAGGGTGTTGAATTTTATCGAATGCTTTCTCTGCGTCTAGTGAGATAATCATATGGTTTTTCTTCTGCAGTCTGTTAATGTGGTGTATCACGTTGATTGTTTTGCGAAGAAATTTATATTTATTAAATAAAAGTTTTCTATATAAAAAAGATGCATCAGTTTTTGAATACCTCTTATAAAACACGAAGTGTACAAGTGAACTTTGATGTGCTATCTTACTTAATCCTCTCACAAACCCTATGACATAAGTTCTTTTGTAATCACCTTGGTTTATAGATAAGTAATCCAAGATTTTGACAGGTAAGATAACTTTTTTTTTTTTTGACAAGCAGAGTGGACAGTGAGAGAGAGAGACAGAGAGAAAGGTCTTCCTTTGCCATTGGTTTACCCTCCAATGGCTGCCGCGGCCGGCGCGCTGCGGCCGGCGCACCGCGCTCATCTGATGGCAGGAGCCAGGTGCCCGGTGCTTTTCCTGGTCTCCCATGGGGTGCAGGGCCCAAGCACTTGGGCCATCCTCCACTGCACTCCCGGGCCACAGCAGAGGGCTGGCCTGGAAGAGGGGCAACCTGGACAGAGTCCGGCGCCCCGACCGGGACTAGAACCCGGTGTGCTGGCGCCGCAAAGCAGAGGATTAGCCTGTTGAGCCACGGCGCCGGCAAGTAAGATAACTTTTTCAAAGACATTCAGCTACTAAGTGGTAGAATCAGAATTCAGAACAGGGAACTTTCTTCCCAGCACTTAATGCTCTTTATCAACAGTACTACAAACAAAACACCTGTATTAGAATCTGCAAGAGAATGATCTAAATTACTGACCACAGCATTCTTTTCACAGAATGTCCAGCAAAATTTTGAAGACTAGTATCCTGAGTAACAAGCTTCTGAAAATACTAGTGTAATGAACAACATTGGACCATGAATTAGGAAACATGAGTTCCCTCTGCCATTTCTAACAAACCAGTCCTTCTTTGAGCTAATTTCTACTTGCCTGTCAGACCTTCAACATTGTATTTTAATGTATCTTCTCCAGGTTACTTTTCCAGAACTCCAAGTCTGGTCTGATTTTCCCCATAATCTCATATTGCTCTGTGCAGTGGTTCTTATCAGGGGATAATTTTGCTCCTCATCAAAACACATTTAGCATTGTCTGGCAGAATTTTTGGTTGTCACAGCTCACATGCAGGGGGCAGCATGGTTGCTGTGGTTTGAATACTATTTGTGTCCCTAAAACTCATGTTGTGATTTCATTCCAACGTGAGGTATGAAGCAGTTGAGGATTTAATCTATGTGGGTAGAGGTGGGAGCATTAGGAATAGACTGGGATCTGATAAGATCATTGGAGTGGAGCCTTATGAGAATCCTGGTGCCTTTGTAAAAAGAAACAATAGAGGAGACACACATGAGCGTGTCCTCACATCTTGCTGTTTAATGCTCTGTGCCACCGTGGGACTCTGCTAAGAAAAAGGCTAGCATAAGGTACAGTCCCTTGACCTTGGACCAGAACTGTGAGCCAAAATAAACCTCTTTTATTTTACTCAGTCTGTGGCATTCAGTTATTGGAAACAAATTAATAATTCAGTTATTCAAAGCAGATTGATACAATGCTTTTGGCATTGAATGAATAGAAGCCAAGG
This sequence comes from Sylvilagus floridanus, assembly GCA_949820135.1. Classification (NCBI taxonomy): domain Eukaryota; kingdom Metazoa; phylum Chordata; class Mammalia; order Lagomorpha; family Leporidae; genus Sylvilagus; species Sylvilagus floridanus. The sequence goes on from OX463241.1 coordinate 44,260,525, forward strand.
GTACTCTGAATATCCTTGAATGCATAGGACAATGCCCCCACTCCCACTGAAGGCCTACAGCAAGGAACTTTTCAGTTCCTTGGTTAAGAGATCTAGTTCTACAGTTATTTCAATTATAGCACTCTTGTATTTTCTTACCTGTATCTGTCACTCTTTAAACTGTCAGCTTCTTAACTAGAGATCAAGGTTCCTTAGAATTTATTGAGCATAAATAGGTCTCACTATCTCCTGTTCAAATAAAGACATTAGGAACAGGTTGTGACAGATGCATTTTGTAGTGTCTACCCACTCCTAAGGACTCCATTCTTTTGTACCATCATACCCACAGGAGATCCTGGCAGCTATGTCATGAGTCTGTTCCTTTGTCTCAGTTATTGGAATAGAGATGGGCAGATTCTCACCTCAACCTGTCCTGTTTTTACTACATGGAATTTAGAATTTTCTTTGGTGTTTAGTTGAACTTGAGGGTTGTAGAAGAGCCATTTTTGGCACAGTGAGTGAAAAAATTCTGGTCAAAGGAGAAGGATGAATCTACTGTGGATAGAAAGGAGCCTTGATTTCCAGTGGCTTTCCATTTACTGGTTCCACTGGGCCCATATGTGTCTTTCTGATACTTTCTGGCTTGTGCAGTTCCTCCTATAATAAGCCTTTATTTTGGATTGAGTGGGTTTCTATATAAACAGAGACAAAGAGTCTAAATTAAAACACAATTCAGGAAACAGCTCAATTTTTTTTAGCCTTTGTTAAAACTTTCTTCCTTCTACCCAAATATGAAAGTTTGGTGGCAAAAGTAAATAGTGCTAAAGAAAGTCTATGAAATGGATACAGAAGTAACATCTGTCATTCTGTTTGCAGCATTCTACAAAGCATAGTTGGAAAGGCCTCCCCGCCTTTTTTTTTTGCCCAGAAAGGGTGACTAATGCCTGGGGGGCCTGCTTTAGACTCTGCACTATATAATGTTGCAGAGGCCTGAGTTCTCTAAATGAAAGGCATTAACCATCTACTTGAGTGTCAATACATCAAAAGAGGCTTGTGGAGACAATTATTTGCTGAAGGGGCACATGACCTTTTTTTACTTGACATTTATTTTATCTTCCTTTGAAAGCAGTTAAAATTGCACAATGGATATTTTGCACTTCTAATCTTTTTCTTCTTGATGATTACCACAAAGAAAAAAAATAATAAAAGATTAAATCTGGCTGTTGGCTTGGAATAGATTTTAGAATTCATTTTTTCCAAAGGAAAACAAGTTAAAAAATAAAACTCTTATGAGGGTTTCAGGAACATGGCCACACAAGTGGGAAGCACTTCTAGTTGCCTACAGATGAGACAGCCTGGAGACATGTAGGAAACAACAGCTACAGTTGCCCAGCCATCTTCAAGTTTGAATTCTGTGCCTGGCTCCAGTTTTGGCATGAGAAGAGATTCTGTCAATAGTTTGTTTTCTAATCTAGGACTGGCCAGTTCCCTGAAGGAGGTCTATCCTCTGCTTGTTCCTAGTTTTTTAGAGAAATAGCTGCTACACTCCCCCACCTATTTTGTCCTTGAGTTACCCAGCACAAATGCCAAATAACATTTACATGATGGATTAAGACCTTCTGAAATTATCACTGTTGTCCACGGCAGACGGCATATTTGTGAGTGTGACTACATTCTTGTCAACAACAGCCATTTCTTCTCCTCCTCTTCCTCCTTCTTCTCCTCCTGTTCTTTTCCTCTTCCTCTTCTCCTTCTCATCCTTCTCTTGTCTTTCTCTTCTTCTCTTTCTTCCTCTTCCTCTTCTTTCTCTTCTTGCTCCTCCTCCTCCTCCCGTATCCCCTCCCTCTCCTCCTTTTTTAAAAGATTTATTTTATTTATTTGAAAGACAGAGTTACAGAGAGAGATAGAGACAGAGAGAGAGGTCTTCCGTCTGCTGGTTCACTCCCCAGATGGCCACAACGGCTGGAGCTGCGCCGATCTGAAGCCAGGAGCCAGAAGCTTCCTCCAGGTCTCCCATGTGGGTTCAGGGGCCCAAGGACTTGGGCCATCTTTTACTGCTATCCCAGGCCATAACAGAGACCTGGATCAGAAGTGGAGCAGCTGGGACTAGAACCAGCATCCATATGGGATGCCGGGATGCCGGCTCTTCAGGCCTCTCCTTCCTTTATCTTTCAAAATCCCATTCCCTACTTTTTTTTCCCCTTTCCGGACCTAACCATCATTGTCTCCAGATCTCAAATTGTTTTTTCCCTAGTATGTTTCTTCAGTAATCCTTTAGCTCCAAATACCTTTCTCCTTAATTCTGATTGAATTATAATTTTAAAATGTGATTTTCTTAAAACCTTTATTTTAGGATACAGATCTTGATTGATGCATTGTGTGCCAGGTGAGCCTCTGAAATTTAGGGGAAAGAAAGCAGAGGCTGTGGACCCTTCCTGCTTCCTAAACCTCTGATGTCAGGATTAAATGTGGAATAAAAAGTTTAAAACAACTTATGAACTTGACAATAATAACCTTAGATTCAGAAATAATAACCTTAGATTCAGAAAATGTTCTATCTGCATGAAAGGATTTTGCACATTGACTTAAAAAAAAGAAAACAAGGGCAAAAAACAGGATGACTCTTTGGATATCAGTTCAATAGTCGGAGTCAGGGTTTCTTTGGCTCTCCAGAGAAAAATCCTATGCTAGTTCATTCATATTTTTTCTTTCAGAAGCTTATATTAGAACGTGGAAAAGCAGCAGGAAGGAAAATATCTGTGGTTTTAATGGGACTGCAGAGCCCACTTTGAAATATTGAACATTTCCACGAGAACAAATATAACAACTTCCACGTGATGTCGCAGTCACTGGTTCTCTTTAAGAACCCAAGCATGTAGGCGAGTCTTTTTGACGTAGAATATGACTCGGTCCTTCAGGGTACTGCAGGATGTCATCCACAGGTCACAGCCAGCTCCCTGCTCTGTGACTCTTTCATGAGTTGAGGCTTTGATTTCATTGTCCCTTCTCTGAATCCACAGCCCTGCAGTCGGGCGGTGACTCAAGCAGATGGCTGACTGTGACAAGCTTCTTCTGATTGGTAATAAAAATACCAGAAGCTACATTGCATTGTGTACAAATATGTGAGGCTATTGCTGGTTCTTTTGTAGCTCTAGATTCTATTTTGAGACCGGGTTGATCTTTTCCATGCAGAATCTTCACTGAATGAGCAATCACACCAGGTGTGTGTTTGAAGCATCTACTGCAGTTTGTTAGGATTTTTTAAAAATCAGACTTCAAACCCATAGTCTTATTCTCTAAGGTTTCATACAGAGTGCCCAGGAATTGGATATGGGAGAGAAATTTTCAATTTATCTTTACAAAAACCATCTGTAATCCCATATTGAAATGCAATCCCATATTGAAAGGCTAGCTCCAATTGCATTGTCCCTCCTCCCTTAAAGATGCTTCTAATGAACACCCCTCCCCCTGAAAATGGAAAATATAGAGTGAGAGACTGGGCTGAGAGTGAGGGGCAGAATGTAGATACTGAGCAACCCAGTTCCCTGGCTAATGAGTCCAGGAATAGTTGAGAGTTGATTTTGAAATGGGGCGTCCTTGTGGTTGCTCAGTTTATTATATTTCCTACCAAATCTGTATTATTTATTTAAAAGCCCGATTAACAAAGAGAGACAGAGATCTCCCATCTGCTGGTTCACTCCTCAAGTTCCTGAGCCAGCCCAAACCCAGACACTGGGAACTCCATCCAGGTTTCCACAAGGGAGGCAGGAATGCTGTATTGAGCCCTCATCTGCTGCCTCCTAGTGTGCACCTTAGCAGAAAGCTGGATAAGAAGCAGAAGTGGTACTTACTCTCAGGCACTCCGATATGGGAGGCAGGCATCTCAGGTGGCAGTTTAACCCGTTGTATCACAATGCCTGCCCTGGCTCCCAAATCTGTGATCATGAGCATCACCTGGGGAGTTGTTGTAAAAGCGCAGCTTCTCAGACCCCACCCTCAGTGCTTCTAATGAAGCACATTTAGGCTGGAGCCAGGGAATCTGTATTTTGAATAAGAACCTTGGAGATTCTAACTAGGCTACTATTGCATTAAAACATGATCTTAATAAGTGTATGAGTCATGGGGCCAATTGCAATCCAGGTCAGCTAATTGCCAACTCTGTGGCCTCTGCTAATCATGAGGATTCTGATAAATAGGGTGAGAAGCTGGGGGTGGAAAGAAAGGCTAACTAGGGAGGGGTGAAATGTCTGGTTTCTAGTCTTTGCACCATCATTTTTTAGCCATATGTGCTTAGGCTAATGTCACTGGGAGGATCAGTGTCTCATCTGTACAGTGGGGCCTGTAGTTCATGTCTTGCTTACTGGGTCATGAGGCCCAAATGATAAATAACTTTGTAAACCATTGAATGTTAGAAGTCACAATATTTTTGTTGAGCGGCCATATTTTTTTTTTTATATAAAGCTTTTATTTAAAGAATATAAATTTCCAAAGAACAGCTTATGGATCACAATGGCTCCCCCCCACACAACCTCCCTCCCTCCCCCTACCCTCCCCTCTCCCGCTCCCTCCCCCCCTCCGCCCACATCAAGATTCATTTTCAATTCTCTTTATACACAGAAGATCAATTTAGTACATATTACGTAAAGATTTCAACGGTTTGCCCTCGCATAGAGACACAAAATGATAATACTGTTGGAGTGCTAGTTATAGTATTAATTCACAATGTACAGCACATTAAGGACAGAGATCCTACATGATTTTTTTTTTAAATTGATTAATTGTCTATGCAATTTCCAGTTTAACACCAAGATTTTTTAATCATTTGCAATTATCTTTATATGAAGAAGATCGATTCAATATATACTATGTAAAGATTTCACCAGTTTGCACCCACTCAGAAACACAAAGTGCAAAAATACTGTTTCAGTACTAGTAATAGCATTATTTCACATTGGATAACACATTAAGGACAGATCCCTCATGAGACGTAAGTACACAGTGACTCCTGATGTTGATTTAACAATTTGACACTCTTGTTTATGGCGTCAGTAATCTCCCTAGGCTCTGGTCATGAGTTGAGCGGCCATATTTTTTCACTTTGATATAGTGATGCCATGTTCACACCCAGAATCCCCAGACCCAAAATACCTTCATTCAGTTAACCATAGGAAGTCTGCTACATTGAGAAGGCTGATTCTCTGCACAATCATGGCAGGAGGGAAGCAGTTTCCAGAATCGCCAGCTTGAAGTGTGAAAGGGAAAAATGCTGGACTCTCTCCTAAAAGAGAGCCTCTATTGGTGTACTTGGGACTCTGCTGTTGTAATAATGCCAGAGATAAATCTTAACCTATTCCAAGTGGAGGAAGGACATGGCAGTACTGGCTGTGGACCTAAAAGCTGAGCTAGACCACATAGGCCTCTTCCCTATGTTTTTTGGGCCCTGATAAAGGTTCATTGGTGTTTTTCCTCTATCATGTTTACTCCTTTGATCTCTCCTCTGGCAGGTCAAACAATGCATATCTGACGCTTTTGCTTATGTCCGACTCACTTTATCAAAACTGGTTTTCATCCAACCAGATTTCAAACTACCTTTTCCCCAAATCACATGAAGGAGTCTGCTATATGTTCTGGCACTTAACACTGGTTCTTACACAGCCCCCCCCCCCCCCATTTTGTTTTTTAAGGCATATCAAGAGAAATTCTAATTAGAAGAATACCAGTCACCCCTACTGGGTTAGTGGGGAAGTTATTGTGGGACAGAGGCTCTTGTCTCCCAGCCTTTGTAACCATCACAAGCCAGGTCAGCAGGTCTTTGTGCCTAATAGGCTGATTCCAAATGGCCAAGGCCTGGGCATCCTCTCCACTCTCTCCTCCCTTCCTCTACTTACCATAATTAGGCAACTCCAGTTCCTTTTTGGATTTAGATTGTCTCCTTACTCTGATCTTTCATTATTTCTGTAAGTTTTATTTTTATTTGAAAGGAAGAGCTAGAGAGAGAGGGGGACAGATCTTCCCTCTGTTGGTTCACTGGTTCTGCTGGTTCCCACAGCAGCTGGGACAGGACCAAGCTGAAGCCAGGAACCAGGAACTCCATCCAGGTCTCCTACAGGGGTGGCAGAAGCCCCAGCACTTGAACCATAATCTGCTCCCTTCCAGGGAATTTAGCAGGAATTTGGATCAGAAGTGGAGATGGGAATTTGGATCAGAAGTGGAGATGGGACTTGAATTCAGGCACTGTCCAACATGGGATGTAGGGACCCCAAGTGGTGGCTTAATAGCTGCACCATAACACTGTCTAAGGTCTTTCATCATTGTACTACCATGAGGCAGCTGCCATAGCTTTCTTAAAGCCTCCACTGTATTTCCTGGGGAGCCATCAGCCTCCTCCTTGGGCAGGCTGGCCCATGTAGCCCTGTTTTTCTGTTTCTTGATTTCCAGTGCATTCATAACTGATTTCCATATTGGATTCATAACATCAGAATTTTCAAGGCCAGTGTTTTCCCAAGGTACCATTCATGAAAACTCCTCTCATGGGTACTGTTTTGATGAAAGGAATGTGTCTTCAGCCAATATTTTTAAAGATTGCTTTTCAGGATCTGAGGAATTATTTTCTTAAAATATTCTTTCTTTTAAATTAAGAAGGGAAGTAGAAAGGACAGTAGGTTAAGAAAATAGATATAGGAATTAGATTTGATGGGAAAAAAAAAAAAACTATTTTAGTAGTCTTCAGCAGTAGATAGGAGGTGACCAGCATTCCAGTTGGAAAAACATTGAAGTCAGGCAGCTGAGGGTGAGAGGATACTAGGAATCAAACACAACAGAGTTGGGCCAGAACACAGTTACTCTTTGATGATGCACTATGTCTTACAGAAATACTTCCAGGTTTAATAGGCCGAAGAAGTCCCGCTGCACCTCATCAACATCTATAACAAGGTTCAACAAACTACAGTCTGCCTCCTGTTTCCGTAAATAAAGTTTCACTGGAAGATAGCCACACCCATTAATATTCTGCACAGCTATTTCCACAGTTAACAGCAGCATAGTTGCAACACAGACCATATGGCCTGCAAAGTCAAAAATATTTACTATCTGGCCCTTCACAGACAAGAAGGTTGCCAAGCCCTAGTCTAGAATGCAGCATCCTGTGGAGCACTGCTTTACAAGCTTCTTTTCTTCACGACAGAATGCATCTTTGTGAATATTTTAAGTGTGGAATCCCATGAGAAAGATAAGCACATGGGGAGAGAGAGGAGTCACAGAGCCCAATAATCCAGCTTTCCCTAGGGTCACTCTCCCTTATTAACATCTCTATAACCTGTATTCCATGGAATATACTTTGAAAATCACTTAAAAATACATGTTTCTTGCAGGCAGTACAGTAACTTAATTTCTTGTGTGTCTATTTAGTGCCTGAAACAAATATGAATATACCCAAGACAAGTATGATGCATGAACTATGGAAGGAAGTGCCTTCAATCCCTGTCAAAACCAAAATCCCCATGACCAGTGTCAAGTCTGTCTGTCTTCTGTCATCTAAATTCTCCATGCCCACTGTTTCCTTCTCCCATACACTCAGGTTGCTGGTGTCTAACTTCAGCTCTGTTGTTCTGTTGGAACTGTAGTTACTGAGATTCTAAGGATAACCACTATCACAGTTCATGGACATTCTTTAGTTCTTACCTTCAGGTGACTCTTTGGGCATTTGACAATTCCTGAATCTCACTATTCATGTGGCTTCTTTTTAAAAAAACACTAATTTTATTTTTTATTATGTAAGTTTTATATATACTTGGTAAATAATAATGATATGTATTCATAGGGTACAATGTGATATTTTGATACATGTGTACATTATGGAATGATCAAATAAATTTAACATACTGTCACCTAAAACATTCATCATTTCTTGGTGGTCAGAAGACTTATTCTTTTAGATATTTTGAAATACAAATTATTGTTAATTATAGCCACCCTATTGTGTAAGAGAGATCACCAGGTTCTATTCTTCTTGTCTAACTCAAACTTTATATTCTTTGACCAACATCTCCTCTGCCCTATTCAGACACTACTGTTCTCTCCAAGTTTCTGGTAACCACTATCCTATACATTGGAAAAGTGGCTAATATCCAAAATACACAGGAATCCAAACTATAACAAGAAAACAACCCTATTTTTTAAAGGGGCCTGAATAGACTTATATCACAATAATATATATAAATGGCCAACAAATATCATATGAATAAATGCAGTACAATTCTAATAATCAGATACATGCAAAAAACTATGAAGGTTCTTCCAAAAAAAAAAAAAAAGAACTACCATATGATCCAGCAATTTCACTTCTGGGTATATAATCAAAGAAATTAAAATCAGTATGTAGATGAGATATCTGCACTCCCATGTTCATTGCAGCATTATTCACAATAACCAAGATCTTAAAAGAACTGAAGTGTCCAACAATGGATGAATAGGTTTTTTTCTTTTATTTTTAGGATTTATTTGAAAAGTATAGGGGTCCAAGCAAAAGGGCCATCCTCTGGTGTTTTCTCAGGCACATCTTCAGGGAGCTGGATTGGAAGTGGAACAGCCAGCATTCAAACTGTGCCCATATGGGATGCTGATGCTATAGACAGTGGCTTAACCCCATTAAGCCACAACTCTGGCCCTATGAATGTGTTTGTAAAAGTAGGACATGCAGTATATAAAATAAAATGTGATTCAACCTTTTAAAAGTAGGAAATTCTGTCATCTCTATTAATATTCCTGGGCCTAAAGGACATTATGCTGAGTGAAATAAGCCAGGCTTAAAGAGACAAATACCACATGATGTAACCTATGTATGGAATCTTTATGAAGTCAAATTCCTTGGCTTCTTGTCACTCCATAATCTCTTGGATAGTTTCATCTTCCTTTGGTTTTTGCATGCCTGTGTCTGTAGTGGGCGCCACTTGTTCAGTGCATCAAAGAGATTTTTGCACTCCTTAAATGATGGCATATGTTAAGCATTGGCATCACCTCAAACCTAAATCTAAATGTTGAGTGTTCACAGTGCTTATTTTATGTCCAACCTACCTGCTAAATTTCAGACTCACTTATTTAACTCTCTGCTAAACAGCTCTACATGGCATCCAAAACTCATCCTATCCCAGTATGAACTTGTCATATTCCTCACAGGTGTTTCCTCTTTGGTATTTTCTCCCTCACTTGATGGTATCATTATTTGACCAGTACTTGTTAATATCCATGAGCTTGGAAAGTTACATAAGACACTATATTCTACACATTTTGTGATAGAGTAATGATTTTTTTTTTTTTACTTCACACTCTTTCTCCCTCTGCTATCATATCTCTCTGGATTACTGCAGTAGTGCCCCAAGTGGTCTCCTGAAGTTTGTACTGTAACCCATTCTGCACTGTGCAGCCACAGGGATTACGTCCCCTACCACTTCCCTACATCACGTACTTATGAACTACTCAAGAGTTCCCAGTGCAAGTAAGTAACATAAAAGACAAAGTCCACTAGTGGTGTTGCCCTGTTCATCGGCTCACTGCCTCCCAGGTTTACTAGTCTCTGTGCTAGTCAGACACTACATGCTTCTTAACTGTACTGTCCCTTTGGCCTGGTATAGTCTTCCCTAAATAACTACTATTCGTCCTGTAAATCGTTTTAAAAACTTTACTGCTGCATAGTAATTACACATGCTTATTGGGCATATTGTGATAATCTGATACAATTATATGCAATGTATAATAGTCAACTCAAAGTAATTAGCATTTCTAGTTTCTTTAAATATTTATCATTTCTTTCTGTTAGGAACCTTCAAACTCTTCTCCTCTGGTTCTTTACAAAATATATAATAAATTGTTCTAAACTACTATACTGTAGGACTAGAACTTGTTCATTCTCTCTAGTCGTGTTTTAGTGCCTGTTATCCAACCTTCCTCTATCCTCCCTTCCCTCTACTCTTCATAACCTCTAGTGACCTCTGTTCTACTCTTTACTTCTATGAAATCAACTTTTTTTTCTTTTAGCTTCTACATATAAGTGAGAACATTCATAATTTGTCTTTCTGTACCTGGTTTATTTCACTTAACATAATGTTCTCCAGTTCCATCCATGTTGATACAAATACATGATTCGTTATTTTTATAGATGAATAATATTCTATTATGTCTATATATTTCATGTTTTACTTATACACTCATCCATCAATGAGCATCTCAAATGATTCTATGTCTTGGCTGTTGTAAACAGTGCTGCAATAAACATGAGAGAACAGGTATCTCTTTGATGTACTGATTTCATGTCCTTTAAATATATAGTCAGTGGTGGAATAGCTGGATCATATGATAGTATTATATTTAGTTTTTTAAAGAACATCCTCATCATTTTCCAAAGTCATTCTAACTGTGATTAGGGGATATTTTATTGGGGTTTTGGTTTGCATTTCGCTAATGATTGATGATACTGAGCATTTTATTTTATATTTTTGGCCAATTGTATATCTTCTTTTGAGAAATATTCAAATAATTTGCCTATTTTGACAGCAGATTATTATTATATTGCTGTTACTTGGATTTTTTAATAACGCTTTTATTTAAAGAATATAAATTTCCAAAATACAGCTTATAGATTACAATGGCTTCCCCCCCATAACTTCCCTCCCACCCGCAACCCTCCCCTTTCCCACTCCCTCTCGCTTTCTGTTCACATCAAGATTCATTTTCAATTCTCTTTATATACAGAAGGTCAGTTTAGTATATATTAAGTAAAGGTTTCAACAGTTTGCCCTCACATAGCAACACAAAGTGAAAAATACTGTTGGAGTACCAGTTATAGTATTAATTCACAATGTACAGCACATTAAGGACAGAGATCCTACATGATATATATATTTTTAAATTGATTAATTTTCTATGCAATTTCCAATTTAACACCAAGTTTTTTTAATCATTTGCAATTATCTTTATATACAGAAGATCAATTCAATATACTATGTAAAGATTTCATCAGTTTGCACCCACACAGAAACACAAAGTGTAAAAATATTGTTTCAGTACTAGCTATAGCATTATTTCACATTGGATAACACATTAAGGACAGATCCCTCATGAGACGTAAGTTCACAGTGACTCCTGATGTTGATTTAACAATTTGACACTCTTGTTTATGGCGTCAGTAATCTCCCTAGGCTCTAGTCATGAGTTGCCGAGGCTATGGAAGTCTTTAGGGTTCGCCGACTTCGATCTTATTCCGACAGGGTCATAGTCAAAGTGGAAGTTCTCTCCTCCCTTCAGAGAAAGGTACCTCCTTCTTTGATGGCCCCGTTCTTTCCACTGGGATCTCACTCGCAGAGATCTTTCATTTAGGTCTTCTTTTTTTTGTTTTTCAGAGTGTCTTAGCTTTCCATGCCTAAAATATTCTCATGGGCTCATGAGCCAGATCCGAATGCCTTAAGGGTTGATTCTGAGGCCAGAGTGCTATTTAGGACATCTGCCATTCTATGAGTCACTGTGTATCCCACTTCCCATGTTGGATCATTCTCTCCCTTTTTGATTCTATCAGTTAGTATTAGCAGACACTAGTCTTGCTTGTGCGATCCCTTTGACTCTTAGACCTATCAGTGTGATCAATTGTGAGCTAAAATGATCACTTGGACTAGTGAGATGGCCTTGGTACATGCCACCTTGATGGGATTGTATTGGAATCTCCTGGCACAATTCTAACTCCATCATTTGGGGCAGTTCCGATTGAGCATGTCCCAAATTTTACATCTCCTCCCTCTCTTATTCCCACTCTTATATTTAACAGGGATCACTTTTCAGTTAAATTTAAACACCTAAGAATAATTGTGTGTTAATTACAGAGTTCAACCACTAGTACTAGGATAAAAAAAAAATACTACCATGGATAAAGTATTACATTGTACAACAACAGTCAGCACAAGAGCTGATCGAGTCACTGTTTCTCATAGTGTCCATTTCACTTCTACAGGTTTCCCCTTTGGTGCTCAGTTAGTCATCGCCAATCAAGGGAAACAAATGATATTTGTTTCTTTGGGACTGGCTTAATTCACTCAGCATGATGTTTTCCAGATTCCTCCATTTTGTTGCAAATGACCGGATTTCATTGTTTTTGACTGCTGTATAGTATTCTGTAGAGTACATGTCCCATAATTTCCTAATCCAGTCTACTGTTGATGGGCATTTGGGTTGGTTCCAAGTCTTAGCTATTGTGAATTGAGCCGCAATAAACATTACTGTGCAGACGGTTTTTTTGTTTGCCCATTTAATTTCCTTTGGGTAAATTACAAGGTGTGGGATGGCTGGGTTGAATGGTAGGGTTATATTCAGGTTTCTGAGGAATCTCCAGACTGACTTCCATAGTGGCTTCACCAGTTTGCATTCCCACCAACAGTGGATTAGTGTCCCTTTTTCCCCGCATCCTCTCCAGCATCTATTGTTGGTGGATTTCTGAATGTGAGCCATTCTAACCGGGGTGAGGTGAAACCTCATTGTGGTTTTGATTTGTATTTCCCTGATTGCTAGTGATCTTGAACATTTTTTCATGTGTCTGTTGGCCATTTGGATTTCCTCTTTTGAAAAATGTCTATTGAGGTCCTTGGCCCATCTCTTAAGTGGGTTGTTTGTTTTGATGTTGTGGAGTTTCTTAATTTCTTTGTAGATTCTGGTTATCAACCCTTTATCTGTTGCATAGTTTGCAAATATATTTTCCCATTCTGTCAGTTTCCTATTCACTTTCCTGACTGTTTCTTTTGCAGTACAGAAAATTTTCAATTTGATGCGATCCTAGTAGTTAATTTTGGCTTTGACTGCCTGTGCTTCTGGGGTCTTTTCCAAGAAGTCTTTGCCAGTACCTATGTCTTGCAGGGTTTCTCCTATGCTCTCTAATAATTTGATGGTGTCAGGTCATAGGTTTAAATTTTTAATCCATGTTGAATGAATTTTTGTGTAAGGTGAAAAGTAGGGATCTTGCTTCATGATTCTGCACGTGTAAATCCAGTTTTCCCAGCACCATTTATTAAACAGACTGACCTTACTCCAGGGACTGGTTTTGGATCCTTGATCAAATATAAGTTGGCTGTAGATGTTTGGATTGATTTCTGGTGTTTCTATTCTGTTCCATTGGTCTATCCATCTGTTTCTGTACCAGTACCATGCTGTTTTGATAACTACTGCCCTGTAGTATGTCCTGAAATCTGGTATTGTGATGCCTCCGGCTTGTTTTTGTTGTACAAGATTGCTTTAGCTATTCGAGGTCTCCTGTTCCTCCATATGAATTTCAGCATCATTTTTTCCAGATCTGAGAAGAATGTCCTCGGTATCTTGATTGGTATTGCATTGAATCTGTAAAATGCTTTTGGCAGAATGGACATTTTGATGATATTGATTCTTCCAATCCATGTGCATGGAAGATTTCTCCATTTTTTGGTATCCTCTTCTATTTCTTTAAGGTTTTGTAATTTTCATTGTAGAGATCTTTAATGTCCTTGGTTAAGTTTTTTTCCAAGGTATTTGATTGTTTTTGTAGCTATTGTGAATGGGATTGATCTTAGCAGTTCTTCCTCAGCTGTGGCATTGCCTGTATATACAAAGGCTGTTGATTTTTGTGCATTGATTTTATATCCTGCTACTTTGCCAAACTCTTCTATGAGTTCCAATAGTCTCTTTGTAGAGTTCTTTGGGTCCCCTAAATAAAGAATCATGTCCTCTGCAAAGAGGGATAGTTTGAGTTCTTCCTTCCCAACTTGTATCCCTTTAATTTCTTTTTCTTGCCTAATAGCTCTGGCTAAGACTTTCAGCACTATATTGAATAGCAGTGGTGAGAGTGGGCATCCCTGTCTGGTACCAGATCTCAGTGGAAATGCTTCCAACTTTTCCCCATTCAATAGGATATTGGCCATGGGTTTTTCATAAATTGCTTTGATTGTATTGAGGAATGTGCCTTTTATACCCAGTTTGCTTAGGGTTTTCATCATGAAAGGGTGTTGAATTTTATCGAATGCTTTCTCTGCGTCTAGTGAGATAATCATATGGTTTTTCTTCTGCAGTCTGTTAATGTGGTGTATCACGTTGATTGTTTTGCGAATATTGAACCATGCCTGCATACCAGGGATGAATCCCACTTGGTCTGGGTGGATGATCTTTCTGATGTGTTGTTGCAGTCTATTGGCCAGAATTTTATTGAGGATTTTTGCATCTATGTTCATGAGGGATATTGGTCTGTAATTCTCTTTCAATACTGCATCTTTTTCCAGCTTAGGAATTAAGGTGATGCTGGCTTCATAGAAAGAATTTGGGAGGATTCCCTCTTTTTCGATTGTTCTGAATAGTTTGAGAAGAATTGGAGTTAATTCTTCTTTAAATGTCTGGTAGAATTCAGCAGTGAATCCATCTGGTCCTGGGCTTTTCTTTGTTGGGAGGGCCTTTATTACTGATTCAATTTCTGACTCACTTATGGGTCTGTTTAGGTTTTCTATGTTTTCCTGGTTCAATTTAGGAAGGTTGCATGTGTCCAGGAATCTATCCATTTCTGATAGGTTTCCCTGTTTGCTGGCATACAAGTCCTTGTAGTAATTTCTGATGATTCTTTTGATTTCTGTGGTGTCTGTTGTTACATTTCCTTTTTCATCTCTGATTTTACTGATTTGGGTCTTTTCTCTTCTTTTTTTAGTTAGTAGGGCCAATGGGGTGTCAATCTTGTTTATTTTTTCAAAAAACCAGCTCCTCGTTTGGCTGATTTTTTGTAATTTTTTTTGGATTCAATCCTGTTGATTTCTTCTCTGATTTTGATTATTTCTCTTTTTCTACTAGATTTGGGTCTAGTTTGCTGCAAATTTTCTAGATCCTTGAGATGCATTGAAAGCTCATCTATTTGGTGCCTTTCCAGTTTCTTGATGTAGGCACCTATTGATATAAACTTTCCTCTTAACACTGCTTTTGCTGTATCCCATAAGTTTTGGTATGTTGTGCTGTTATCCTCATTTACTTTCAGAAAATTTTTGATTTCTCTTTTGATTTCTTCTGTGACCCATTGTTCATTCAGGAGCATGTTTTTCAATCTCCATTTGTTTGCATATACTCTAGGGATTCCTGAGTTGCTAATTTCCAACTTTATTCCCTTATGGTCTGAGAAGCTGCATCGTATGATTCTAATTCTTTTAAATTTGCTGAGACTTGCTTTATGGCCTAATATGTGGTCAATCCTAGAGTAGGTTCCATGTACTGCTGAGAAGAATGTAAATGCTTTATGTGTAGGATGAAAAGTTCTGTAGATATCTGTTAGATCCATTTGGGCTGTAGTGTTGTTTAAATCTACTGTCTCCTTGTTGATCTTCTGTCCTGTCGATCTGTCAATATCTGTGAGTGGTGTATTGAAGTCCCCCAGTACTATTGTGTTGGGGTCTAAGTCTCCCTTTAAGTTTCTTAACAAATTTTTTAAATAAACCAGTGGCCTGTAATTAGGTGCATATACATTGATAAGTGTTATATCTTCCTGTAGTATTGATCCCTTAATCATTATATAGTGCCCCTCTTTGTCTCTCTTAACAGTTTTTGTGTTAAAGTTTATGTAGTCCGATATTAAGATGGCTACACCTGCTCTTTTTTCATTTCTGTTGGCATGGTATATCTTGTTCCATCATTTTATTTTCAGTCTGTATGGATCTTCGTTGGAAAGATGTGTTTCTTGTAAGCAGCAAATAGATGGTTTTTGTTCCTTAACCCAATCAGCCAATCTCTGTCTTTTAACAGGACAGTTTAGACCTTTAATGTTCAATGTGACTATTGATAAGTGGTAAGTTTTCCCTGCCATTTGCCAAAGATATTATCTAATGTATGCTTTGAATTCCCTGTGATCTTTTGCTGTGAGGTTCCCTTCGTTTACCTTCTTTCATGTTGATGGCCATTTTTCTGTGTTTCTGTGTGTAACACATCTTTAAGTATCTTTTGCAGGGCTGGACGAGTGGCAACAAATTCTTTTTTTTTTTTTTTATTTTTTTATTTTTTGACAGGCAGAGTGGACAGTGAGAGAGAGAGACAGAGAGAAAGGTCTTCCTTTGCCGTTGGTTCACCCTCAATTGGCTGCCGCGGACAGCGCGCTGCGGCCGGCGCACCGCGCTCATCTGATGGCAGGAGCCAGGTGCTAGGTGCTTTTTCCTGGTCTCCCATGGGGTGCAGGGCCCAAGCACTTGGGCCATCCTCCACTGCACTCCTGGGCCACAGCAGAGGGCTGGCCTGGAAGAGGGGCGACCGGGACAGAGTCCGGCGCCCTGACCGGGACTAGAACCCGGTGTGCCGGCGCCGCAAGGTGGGAGTGGCAACAAATTCTTTCAGTTTATGTTTGCAATGAAAGGTCTTTATTTCACCTTCATTCACAAATGAGAGCTTTGCAGGATATAATATTCTGGGCTGGCAGTTTTTCTCTCTAAGTACCTGGGCTATGTCTCGCCATTCCCTTCTAGCTTGTAGGGTTTCTGTTGAGAAGTCTGCCGTGAGTCTAATTGGAGATCTTCTGAGTGTAATTTGACGTTTCTCTCTTGCGCATTTTAGGATCTTTTCTTTCTGTTTCACTGTGGTGAGTTTAATTACAACGTGTCGTGGTGAGGACCTCTTTTGGTCATGTTTACTAGGGGTTCTATGAGCTTCCTGTACTAGGATGTCTCTGTCCTTCTCCAAAACTGGGAAATTTTCTGCTATTATCTCACTAAAAAGGCATTCTAATCCTTTCTCCCTCTCCATGCCTTCAGGAACTCCTAGAACTCGAATGTTGGGTTTTTTAATAGTATCCTGTAGATTCCCAACAATATTTTTTAGATTTCTAATTTCCTCTTCTTTTCTTTGGTTTGACTGTATAGTTTCCTGTGCTCTGTCTTCTAAGTCCGATATTCTCTCTTCTGCCTCACCCATTCTGTTTGTAAGGCTCTCTAATGTGTTTTTCATTTGATCTATTGAATTCTTCACTTCATTATGATTTCTCGTCACTATCACAGTTTCATGTTCTACTAGTTGTTTCATTTCAGCTTGATTCCTCCTTAATATTTCATTTGTATGAGAGAGATTTTCTGTCTTGTCCATTAAGGATTTCTGTAGTTCCAGAATTTGTTTTTGAGTACTTCTTAGTGTTCTTATCAATTTTTTGAGATCTGCTTCTTGCATCTCTTCTATCTCATCATCTTCGTAATCTTGAATTGGGGTGTCTTTTTCATTTGGGGATGCCATAGTGTCTTCCTTGTTCTTATTACCTTGGTGTTTGCGTTTGTTGTTTGGCATATTGGTTTCTTCGTTGTGGTGTTTTTTTCTTGTTATACTATGACTCTAGATAAGTGGACTGTCTGCTTTTGATGGAGCCTTAGAGGCTTGAGATGGGTGTGGCCTGATAGCTCTGTTTGTTTCCTCAGGGTTGAGGGTGTGTCAAAGGTGACACTCCCAGGTTAGGCGTGGTAAATCTCTCTCTGTTAGTTTTTTTGTTTGTTTGTTTGTTTCAAAAGGGAGGTAATTCCACACAGCTGAATGGAATTGGGGGTGGTTAGCAGGCAAATGATATACCCTCAGGAGCCAGAGATTGGAAGCTCTTTCCCAAGGACCAGAGAAGGAATCTTTGTGGCCCTTTGTGTGGGCTGAGATTCTCCTGTAATCTCCCACTGGGCTGCCAAGGCTACTGAATTGTAGCGTCTCTGGAGAGTACTCACATGAATTCGTGATTTCCGTGAGTTCTCTCCCCCACCATCTCTTTTTTCACAGTCTCAGTTCATTAGCACCACACATTCATTAGGTTCTAATCTCCTGTTATTTCACCCCTCCCACCCAGAGTCAGGTTTTTCTGCTAGGCTCGGGGCCGGTGCCGACCCGAGGTCACCCTGCTTATGACGTATTCCAAAATGGCGCCTGCTCTTTGTCTTGCTCACCTTTGAGAGGTGAGCGGAGAGAGACAGAAGCTCGTGTCCGTATGGGTCACTTTTTTTTTTTCCCTCTCTCTCTCTCTCTCTCTCTTCTAGTTAGCCTGGTGAACTTTTCCCCGCAGGGTTTCAAGCCTTGTTCGCTCTAGGCTCCTTTTTCTGCTTCCCTTCTGGTATCTCGGGCTATTGAGGTTCTGCTCACCTGGCGTTCCAGCGCTGGTGTGTTGAATCTACCACTGGTGTCCCAAACTGCGGGCTCCCACGCTCTCCACGCAGGTCCACTGTGAATCTCCAGTTCCGGAAGGGTTTTCTCTGCTGTTTCTTCCCCTACTCTTCCTTGAACCTGCAGTATCTCCACTTTTATTAAACTGTCTCTCCCCAGACTATCGGTGTGCTCCCTTCCTATTCCGCCATCTTGCCGCTCTCCGTTACATGGATTTTTATATATTCTTAATGTTAGTTCCAGGTCAGCCAAATAGTTTGAAAATATTTTCTCCCATTTTTCTGGTTGTATTTTCATTCTGTTCATTGTTTGCTTTGCTGTGCAGAAGATTTTTCATTTGACATAATTCCATTTTTCTGTTTTTGCTTTTGGGATTTCCCACACAAAATCATTGTGCATACCTATGTCTTGAAGTGAGTCTTCTGCATTTACTTCTAGTAGTTTGTTGTTTTAATTCTTTGATCCATTTTGAGTTGATTTTTGTTTATTCTAAGAGATGGGGTCTAGTCTAACTCTCCTGTGTATGGATATCCAGGTTTCCCAGCACCATTTTTTGAAGAGGCTATCCTTTCTCCAATGTATATTTTTGGCATCTGTGTTGAAAATCAGTTTACTGTAGATTCATGGATTTATATTCAGATTTTATATCCTGTCCTATTGGCCTAAGTGTTTATGCTTTTATACTGGGATCATGGTTTTTGATTGCTATAGCTTTGTTGTATCTTTTTTGTGAACAGGGATTGTGACACTTCAATTTTTTTTTTGTTCAAGTTTGCTATGTCTCTTTGGAATCATTTGTAGTTATATATGAATTTTAGAATTCTATTTTTATGTCTGTGAAGAATGCTTTTGATATTTTTATGGGGGTTGCATTGAATCTGTAGAGTACTTGAGGGAGTATGTACGTTTTAAGAATACTAATTCTTCTATTCCATTAACATGTGTTGGCATCCCGTTTTTTAATGTTCTTTTCCATGTTTTATCTGTGTTTTTAATTTTCACTATAGAAATCATTAATTACCTTGATTATTTTATTAAAAATAAAATTTTAATTATTTTTAATACTGTTATTCCTGGGTAATCTATTTTTATAACTATAACTTATAAATCACTTTCTTGATTTCATTTTTGGGAAGTTCATTATGGATGTATAAAACTGCTGTTGACTCGCATGTGTTGAATTTGTATCTTGTTGTTTTAATTGACTAATTTATCCATTCTAACAATTTTTTGGTGGAATCTTTAGGTTTTTCTATGTTTATTTATTTTTCCCAAAAGAAACCATTTATTTAGGAAGTATAAATTTTACAAGTACAACTTTAGGAATATAGCGGTTCTTCCCACCATACCTGCCCTCCCGCCCACACTCCCACCCTTCTCCTCCCTCTTCCATTCCCGTTCTGCATTAAGATTCATTTTCAATTAACTTTATACACCAAAGACTAATTCTATACTAAGTAAAAATTTCAACAATTTGCACACACACACACACACACACACACACACAAACGGTTTGAGAACAAATTTTACAGGTAATTCTCATAATACAACTCAATGAGGACAGAGGTCCTGCATGGGAAGTAAGTGTCCAGTGACTCCTATTGTTAATTTAACAATTAGTGCTCTTATGTATGATGTCAGTTATCCCTGAGGTTCTTGACACGAACTGTCTAGGCTATGAGAGCCTTTTGAATCCACAAACTCTGTCAGTATTTAGACAAGGCCATAAGCAAAGTGGAAGTTCTCTCCTCCCTTCAGAGAAAAGTACATCTTTCTTTAATGGCCACTGCTTTCCACTGTGGTCTCACTCAGAGAGCTACTTCATGTAGGACTTTTTTTTTGCCACAGTATCGTGACTTTCCATGCTTCAAACGTCAGACCAGAATGGCTTAAGGGCTGATTTTGAATGCTCTTTAAAGCAATAGTTGTTCTATGGGTCTACTATATGGACTGCTTCCCATATATTTAATTCTATCTATTATTATTACCAGACACTTGATCTTATTTATATGATCCCTTTAACGTTTAATCCAATCTATGTGATCACTTTAACACTTAATATGATCATGTTAACAATATGGCATTTTTTACCACCCAACTTTTTGGGATTTGGGGTCCCATGGCAAGTTTTTAAACTGTATCTTTAGAAGTAAGTCCATAGGAATTTATGAAGAGCTATACAACTTTACAGTTACAAACTTATTTTTCCCTCTCTTATTACCACTCTTATTTTTTACTGAGATCTATTTTCAATTGACTTTATACACATATGATTAACTCTATGTTAAGTAAGGAGTTCAACAAATAGTAAGAAAGAAGAAAAAATAACTGTTCCCTGACAGTCAAGATAAGGGTTGTTCAAGTCATTGCTTTTCAAGTGTCAATCTCACTTCTACAAATGTCATTTTAGGTGCTTTATTAGTTATAACAGATCAGGGAGAACATATGGTATTTGTCCCTTTGGGACTGACTGATTTCACTAAATATGATGTTTTGCAGATTCATCCATTTTGTTGCAGATGACCAGATCTCATTTTTTTACCACTGTGTAATATTGCATAAAGTACATATGCCACAATTTCTTTATCCAGTCTTCAGTTCATGGGCATTTAGGTTGATTCTATATATTAACTATTGTGAATTGAGCTGCAATAAACATGTGTGTGCAGGTAACTCTTTTGTTTGCTGATTTAATTTCCCTTGGGTAAATTCCCAGAAGTGGGATGGCTGGGAATATGGTTAGGTCTATATTAAGATTTCTTAGGTTTTTCTATATTTATAATCATATATTTTATAAGTGGGTATAATTTGTCTTCCTCTCATTTGGCTGTCCTTAGCTTTTTTATCTTGCCTGGTTACTCTGGTTAAGACCTGCAACATTACACTGAAAAACACCTGTGAAAGTGGACAACCTTGTTTTGTTTCTGATCTTAGAGGAAGTGCTTTTATCTTTTGCTACTTGGGATGATATTGGCTGTAGGTTTACCATAAATAAGTTTTGCAGTATTTAGATTCCTTCTTTCTATGTCTAAATGTTTTGAGTGTTTACCATAAATTATGTTGAATTTCATTAGATACATCTATTGAGATATTCATATGGCTTTTGTCCTTCTTGTGTTGATGTGATTCTTATGTTTATTGAGTTGCTTATATTGAGCCATCCTTGTATCTGTGAGATAAACTCTACTTGATGGTGTTGTGTAATCTTTTTAAGGTGCTGCTGGATTCAATGTGCTTGTATTTTGTTAAGAGTTTTTCATCTGGCCGGCGCCGTGGCTCAACAGGCTAATCCTCCACCTTGCAGCGCCGGCACACCGGGTTCTAGTCCCGGTCGGGGCACCGGATTCTGTCCCGGTTGCCCCTCTTCCCGGCCAGCCCTCTGCTGTGGCCCGGGAGTGCAGTGGAGGATGGCCCAAGTGCTTGGGCCCTGCACCCCATGGGAGACCAGGAAAAAGCACCTAGCACCTGGCTCCTGCCATTGGATGAGCGCGGTGCACCGGCTGCAGCGCGCCGTCCGCGGCAGCCATTGGAGGGTGAACCAACGGCAAAGGAAGACCTTTCTCTCTCTCTCTCTCTCTCTCACTGTCCACTCTGCCTGTCACAAAAAAAAAAAAAAGATGGAAGATCTCTTTCTCTATTCTCTCTCTCTCTCTCTCTCTCTCTACCTCTGGCTTTCAAATAAATAATTGTTTTGAGGTCTAACAAATGACCTATGCTGGAGAAAGTTTCATTGTTAACTCTGCAAATGTTGGATGACATGTTATGCAAATGTTCCTCTATTTGGTCTATAATTCAGCTTTATGTTTCTTTGTTAATTTATTTCTTGAAGTGTGAATGATCTGTCAATTGGTAATTGTGAGGTGTTGAAGTTCCCAATCATTATTGTGTTAAAGTTTACCTCTTTCTTTATATCTAGCAATATTTGCTTCACAAAACAATTCCTTGATGTTGGTTGCATATATATTTATAAATCATTTCTTTTTTAATTAATCCCTTTATTGTTATATATTGATCATCTTGGGTTTTTTTTTATAATTTTTTTAACTTAAGATCTATTTTGTGTAAATATAGTTGCTCTTGCTAACTTTTGGGTTCTGTTTGTGTGGAATCTCTCTTTTTCCACTCCTTCATTTTCAGTCCATGTGTTTCTTTATGGTGATGTGAGTCTCTTATAAGCAGCGTATTGTTGGATCTTGCTTATTTTTCACATACAGTTAGCCACTCTAAATTCACTAACTGGTGAGCTTAATCCACTTGCCCAAGATTATTATAGAAAGGTAAAGGGTTATCACTGTTGTTTTGTTATTTTTTAAAAATATTCTTTGTTCCTTTCTTCTTCTCTTATTCATCTTTGTCATTTGGTGACTTTCTGATTGATAGTGCTTGATTGTTTTCTCTTTCCCTTTTGTGTATCTGGTCTGCTAGTGAGTTTTGTACTTTCTT
Organism: Sylvilagus floridanus; assembly: GCA_949820135.1. Classification (NCBI taxonomy): domain Eukaryota; kingdom Metazoa; phylum Chordata; class Mammalia; order Lagomorpha; family Leporidae; genus Sylvilagus; species Sylvilagus floridanus. The sequence continues at coordinate 44,283,088 of OX463241.1, forward strand.
ATGTTTTCATGGTGGTAGTTATCATCCTTTTGCTTCTAGATGTAGGACTCCCTTGGCATTTCTTGTAAGGGTGGTCTGGTGGGTGATGAATTTCCTCGGTTTTTGCTTGTGTTGGAAAGTTTATGTTTCTCCTAGCTTTGATTGCCTATTTTTTTATACTTATTTGTTTATATTACTTTTATTCCTTGAAAAGCAGAGCTGCTGAGAGAGAGAGAGAGAGAAAGAGAGAAATAATTTCCATCTAAGAGTTTACTCCCCAAATGCCTACAATGGTAATGGCTGGGATAAGTGGAATCCATGAGCCAGGAACTCCACTAAGGTCCTCCACATGAATAGCGAGGGTGCTCTCTTCAAGGATGCATTAGCAGGAAGCTGGACTGGAAGCAGAGTAGACAGGTTTCAAAATGGCACTCAGCTATGATAAGTGTGTGTCCCAAGCTGCAGCTTAAACTTCTGTGCCACAAAAACCTGTCCTAGTTATTGCTTTTCTTTTATTTTCTTTTCTTTATTTCTTCCCTTTTTTTTTTTTGACAAACAGAGTTAGAAAGAGAGAGAGAGAGGTCTTCCTTCCATTGGTTCACCCCCCAAAATGGTCCCTACGGCTGGCGCACTGCACCGATCTGAAGCTAGGAGCCAGGTGCTTCCTCCTGGTCTCCCATGCGGGTGTAGGGACCCAAGCACTTGGGCCATCCTCCACTGCACTCCCGGGCTACAGAAGACAGCTGGACTGGAAGAGGAGCAACCGGGACAGAATCCGGTGCCCCAACCGGAACTAGAACCCGGGGTGCCAGCGCTGCAGGCGAAGAATTAGCCAAGTGAGCAGCAGCACCGGCCTGCTTTTAGGACTTTGAGTGCATAATTCTGCCTTCTCCTGTGCTGTAGGTTTCTGCTAATAAATTTGCTGTTAATCTAATGGAGATTCCCTTATATGTGGCTTGACAGCTTTCTATCGCCTTTTTTTTTTTTTTTTTTTTTTTACAGGCAGAGTGGACAGTGAGAGAGAGAGAGAGAGAGAAAGGTCTTCCTTTGCCGTTGGTTCACCCTCCAATGGCCGCCACGGTCGGCGCGCTGCAGCCGGCGCACCGCGCTCGTCCGATGGCAGGAGCCAGGAGCCAGGTGCTTTTCCTGGTCTCCCCATGGGGTGCAGGGCCCAAGCACCTGGGCCATCCTCCACTGCACTCCTGGGCCACAGCAGAGGGCTGGCCTGGAAGAGGGGCAACCTGGACAGAGTCCGGCGCCCCGACCGGGACTAGAACCCGGTGTGCCGGCGCCGCAAGGTGGAGGATTAGCCTGTTGAGCCACGGCGCCGGCCTCTATCGCCTTTTTTAAAGAGTACTCTCTTTATCTTGTCCTTTTGACAATTTGACTAAAATATATGTTGAAGAGGACTTTTTTAATCTGTCAGCTCTTGACTGGATAAAGAAATTATGGTATATATAAACTATGGAGTACTACTCAGCTGTAAAAAAAATGACATCTGTCTTTTGCAACAAGATTGTCACAACTAGAAACCATTATATTTAGTCAAATAAACCAGTCCCAAAAAGACAGATATCATATATTTCCCCTGATCTGAGGTAATGAATAGAGTACCTGAAATGTAATGTATTGGAGTGAAATAGACATTTTGAGAATTGATGATTATTTATAGCCCTTGTCTCTTCCGTTGAGGGGCGGTGTTTTGTTTCTTTCTCTTCATAGTATTTTTTTTAACTATTTTACTTAGAGTAGAGCTAACTATATGATCATTAAGGATAGATCACTGTAAAAATTAAGAGTGGGAATCCAAGAGGGAGGGGGAAGGAAAGGTTGGAGTGTGGGTGTGGTGGGTGGGAAGAGTGCCCCTATGTTCCTAAATCTGTTTATATGAAATATATTAAACTTGTGTAACTTAAATAAAATTTAAAAAAAAACTGAAGCAGTGCTTGTTTTCTCCATCTCCTGATCTCTGTCTCTTTTTCCTTCTTAGCCCCTTCCCTCTGGTCTGTCAGGTTTCCCACAATAAACCCTTTCCCTTAAAAAAAAAGTCATTGCTAGACTTTGCTTAATCCAATCTGAGAGTCTGTCTTTTAGACGATTGCATGCATTTGTGGACCCAAAGATGAAACTGGTTTTTATTTTTAAAAGGAAACTGTCAGTTCTGTGATGCTACTATAAATATTCACTTGAAGAAGATGTATGGACTTGTCTTTTGGTTGGACTAGTGGTCATTTTGGTGTCTTTCTACAGCCACAGCTTCTATTTGATCATTCAAGTATCAAAGAATATTATATTTAAGATGTTTTAATGACAGATTTTGTCTGAGGACACAGATTTGGTAAAGATCACAGTTGGATTCCAGTTATATTCTCCAATCATATTGATTCATATCATTCAGTCCTTTGCAAAACGTAAGTTTGAAGAATTTATAGACGGCACCAGAAGATGGGAGAAAAAAATGGTGATGCAGAAACCTTCAGGATGGAGCTGGAAGATCATGGAAAAGTGGACTTCATATTTGAACAAGTGCAGAATGTGCTGCAGTCACTGAAACAAAAGATCAAAGATGGACCTGCCACAAATAAAGAATATATCAAAGCAATGATCTTAGTGCATGAAGCAACTCTAAATAATAATTTTACATTGATAAAGGGTAATACACCTGTGACTCAGAATGGAAAGGAAAACAAATCACGTACATTTCCCTCTACATCCTGTGGAAACTCCTTTCCTGAAGTTAGTACATTTCCATTTTAAAATTATGCATTGTGAAAATCATGTGTAGTGGCTAGTGCTGTGGCACAGGGGGTAATGCCATCCCCTGCACTGCCGGCATCCCCTATGGGTGCTGGTGTGAATCCCAGCTGTCCCACTTCTGATCCAGCTCTCTGCTGTTGCCTGGAAAAGCAGTGGAAGATGGCCCAAGTCCTTGGGCCCCTGAACCTACATGGAGGACCCTAGAGGAAGCTCCTGGCTCCTAGCTTCAGATTTGCCCAGCTCCAGCTGTCGCGGCCAGCTGGGGAGTGAGCCAGCAGATAGAGAACCTCTCTCTCTCTCTCTCTCTCTCTCTGCCTCTCCTTCTCTCTGTGTGTAACTCTGACTTTCAAATAAAATAAATAAATCTTAAAAAAAAATTCTGAAGCAGAAAAAAAATCATTTCATTCTGAATTTTTCCAGTTGATTAGTATACTTTTCTTTGAGATCTATTATAAGAGAGGTATTGTGTTCCTTTAGAGGAATCATTCCTTGCTTTTTCAGGCTTCTTGCATCTTTCTTTTTAAAAAAAATATGTTATTTTAGTTGGTCACATTGCTTTTTTAATAAAGATTTATTTATTTATTTGAAAGGTAGAGTTACAGAGAGGCAAAGGCAGAAAGAAAGATATCTTCTCTCTGCTAGTTCACTCCCCAAATGGCCACAACAGATAGGGCTGAGCTGATCCAAAACCAGGAGCCAGCAGCTTCTTCCAGGTCTCCCATGCATGTGCAAGTCCTAAGCACTTGGGCCATATTTCTCTGTTTTTGCAGGTCACAGCAGAGAGCTGTATTGGAAGTGGAGCAGTAGGTTCTTGAGCCAGCACCCATATGGGATGATAGCACTGCAGGTGGCAGCTTTACCTGCTGTGCCACAGTGCAGGCCTGGATTCTTGCATCTTTATGTTGATATTTGTATATCTGGCAATTCAGTTGTATCTATCAATTTTTTTATTTAGTATTTATTTGAAAGAGAGAGAAGGAGAGGCAAAGAGAGAGATGTCCGTCCGCTGGTTTACTCCCCAGTTGGCTACACTGACTGGAGCTGCGCCGACCCGAAGCCAGGAGCCAAGAGCTTCCTCCAGGTCTTCCCACATGGACCCAGGGGCCCAAGGACGTGGGCCATCTTCCACTACTTTCCTAGGCCACAGCAGAGAGCTTGATTGGAAGGTGAGCAGCTGGAATGTTAACCAGCGCTCATATGGGATGCTGGTACCATAGGTGGCAGCTTTACCAGCTAGGCTACAGCACCAGTCTCATCTACCAATTTTATAGAGTGATTTTCATAGCAAATGATTTTCTCCTGGCAATGTGTTGTAGGGTGTCAGATAGTCTGTGATGTTTTGGTTCCACATTATTTCAGGAGTATAGTCTTTATGAACTCCTTAAGCTATAATCGGTGTTGGTGATTACTGTGAATGTCTCAGTGGCCTAGGCTGCAGAATTTTGTGGGATAGATCCAAAAGCTGTTGTGCAGTTATCCTAGGCAGGGGAGATTTGCCATTGGCTCTGGGTGTGGTATGTGACTGCAGGAAGGGTGCATGGATTTCATGTGGTGAAGCCACTAAGGCAGGTCAGGCCTGCAAAGTGCAGCTGGTATAGCAGCAGAGGGTGGGATGCCCATCAGTTTCAAAGAGCCTGAGTGAGCACAGCATGGCATGCCAAATAATGGGTTGGACATCCTACAGTGCCTGAGAGCAGCATAAGGGTTAGATTGCTCTGGTGGGCCTGGGTGAGTATAGCACACTGCTCTTGGAATCAGGGATGCAAAATGCTCATCAATGATCAAGGGCTATGCATGAGGTAGGTCATATGGGCTTGAGCAGAGTTCATCAGTGTACAAAGGCTATCTGTATGTGTATGTGTGTTTACAGGGTCTAAACACTCAGGGCAGGTGCCTGACTGCTTCCTGAGACTGAGAGTGGGTGAATAGGGCCCCAAGAAGGTGAGTGAGGGATCCAGCTGTTCCTCGTGCTGTAGAAAGTGAGGGCAGAACCATTTTGCTCTTTCCCAGGGCCATTGGTGTATTATTGGGGCACCCAGCTGCTTTGCAGGACAATGAGGGTGTCATTTCTCTCTGTGTAGCAGGTGCTTCAGTTGGGAAGAACACCACATGATCTGGGTTATTTCTCTGGAATAATGCAGTGATGTGGATTCCCTACAGTCCATAGCAAATAGGCCGAAGGCTTTTGAGAGCTTTACTTTATGATCCAGTAACCCAGACCTGCTTGCTGATTTCAGCACATAACGTGCTATATCACACTTAGTAACATTTGCTCCCTGTATCCTTGCTTCAGTGATTGTTAATATTTTATCATATTTGCACTCCAGCCCCCTTCTCCTTTACCCCCCACCCTCTGCACTTCACCTCCTTGTACATGTGTTGTGGTTAGAGGATGTGATTGATGTGCATGTCAGGGACCATTTGGGATTAACTTGAAGCCATCATGGCACTTCACTCCGAATATTTCTACAGGTATCATCTAAGAATAAGGCCAGTATTTTTTCATCATCACGTCGATCATCATGCTATTACACAAATCCTATTCACATTTCCCCAACTGTCCCAGCAATTTATTTTATAACTTTCTGTTTTGTTTTTCTTGATATTCCATCTATTTTTCCCTTTCTCATCTCTTGTTCTACATATGATATGCTAACTGTGCATCCTTGTTTCCACTCTGATTTTGGAAAATTTAGAGATTATGAGATGCATGCTAAACTGTGCTTCTTCTTCTTCTTCCTGGGCACACAGCTTGTCCTCATTCTTAAAAGTAGGTATGTAATTAGCTGGTTGAGTGCTAATAATAGTGAGGGATATAATTTGCATGGCACTGTATTTAACTGAGGAGATCACATCCTTGTGCTCTCCTTTTTCCAGCTCAATGCACACTATGAAGATGAGATTCTAGGGAACCATGAAGCCACAGGACAAAGATCTCTAAGTCATCAACACACTGAATGGAAGAGTCTCATGTCATTCAAGAATACCTTGGGTTTAGAGGTGGGCAGAGATACAATTCTATTATGTTTGAACATTTACAAATTGGAGATCTGTTTTTATAGCAGCCAATGTCAACTAGTGAGGTCAGTGATCCTTCTATTAAAAGGGGACAGGTGGATCTTCTTATCCAGAAATCTTAGCTTCAAAGAGAATGAGAAGTGTAAGAGAAGGCTTTCACATCACTGGCTGGCAACCGGGTAGTCCCAGAGCTAACGCTAGGAAAAGGAACATCAATAAACATAGGAACTCAACTCATGGAGACTCCAATCCCAGATCTGGTCTTCTAACACTTGTGCATGCACTAGTGTCTAATTATGCCTTTGTGCAATGAGGATTCCATTTAAATCTTAAGTAGCATCAGAGAAAACAGTTGACAAAGGGGCTTTTTATAAATGCAGAATTAACAAAATAAAAAGAGAAAATCCATAAAAGTTTGCTTTGACAATATGAAAGTAATATGGATAAATAATTACAGTCATTATGTGAACTTCTCATTTTGTCTAATTACCATGCAGCACAATAAGATTTGTCATTAAATATGTTAGATTCACTTTGCTGTTAATTTATTTGATCACAACTCCAAATTTTGTTCTTTAATGTACAGCACATGGTTGAATTGTTGTTCATGATGCTGGTCATGGCTCAAAAAATTAAGAGAATATTTACCATTTTCCTTGCTGAGGAAAGTTTAAGAACATTTCATTGACATCTAAATTTTACAGTTCTTTATAACTTGCTTTAATTTATGACCACATGAACTGAATTATTGAGAGACTGAGGAGTGAGAAATATTGCTGACCCTAAGATCTGAGGCTTCTGATGGTCCTATTGAATCCTGGTTGCTTCATACCACGTTTGTGGATAGTTACACTGGAGTTTGTCAACCAGAATCTCGATTTGTTTCGAGCCCTGGATATCTTGGTACATTTAATTAATTGCGTATATGACTTGTAATATTATTTGTCTATATTAATTGCAAAATGATACTGATGTGCTCCAGCAGAACCAATCTATATGAGTAGAAATAAAGACTTAGACTCCAACACCAGATGATGCTGGTAAAACAATAACAACATCTGGTACTCACTGGGCATATGATAGGAGCCAAATACCGTGCCAACTATTTTATAACTCCATGAATCTTTACAATACTTCCCTGAGGAGGTATATTATTGTACTACTTTTGCCCCTAAAGTTTGAGAGAGTCTGGAACTTGCTCAAGGTCCCAACACTCTGGAACTGGAGTAAACCCTTAAATGAGGTCATTAGCTTCATTCACCTCTTTCAACTTCTCTCCAACATTCCTTTTGCTTATTCTAAGCAAATTAATTAAATTAATTAATTAGAATATAGTTAATTAATTAGAATGCAATTAAATTATATTCTAATATAATATTATATTCTAAGATAATACCAATCCTAATTTAGACAAATCTGTGAGGAATTTGTGTTCACTGGTCCTCTCTTGCTCCTTAAAGATTTTGACTCTATTGACATTGGTTTGACCTTGGGTAGAAGGACTGTTATTGTATCCATTTCATTCATTCAACATTTATGCATTCAATAAGTAAATTATATACATATAAATATACTTCAAAAATCCCGGCCGGCGCCGTGGCTCAACAGGCTAATCCTCCACCTTGCGGCGCCAGCACACCGGGTTCTAGTCCTGGTTGGGGCGCCAGATTCTGTCCCGGTTGCCCCTCTTCCCGGCCAGCCCTCTGCTGTGGCCCGGGAGTGCAGTGGAGGATGGCCCAGGAGCTTGGGCCCTGCACCCCATGGGAGACCAGGAAAAAGCACCTAGCACCTGGCTCCTGCCATCGGATAAGTGCGGTGCGCCGGCCGCAGCACGACATCCGCGGCAGCCATTGGAGGGTGAACCAATGGCAAAGGAAGACCTTTCTCTCTGTCTCTCTCTCACTGTCCACTCTGCCTGTCAAAAAAAATTTTAAAAAAAATCCCATTTGAAAATGGAATTAAAAGATAAATTTGGGCTAGGCATTTGAGGCAGCAAATGAAATACAGCTTGGGATATCTGCATCCTGCATCACAGTACCTGAGTTTGAGTCCCAGCTTTTCTTCTGATCCAGTTTCTTGCTATTGTTCACCTTTGGAGGGCAAAGATGATGACTCAAATGGTTGGGTACCTGCCACCCACATGGGAGACCTGAATTTTTTTTTTAAATTTTTTATAATGCTTTTATTTAAAGAATATAAATTTCCGAAATACAGCTTATAGATTACAATGGCTTCCCCCCGCCATCACTTCCCTCCCACCTGCAACCCTCCCCTTTCCCACTCCCTCTCCCCTTGCTTCACATCAAGATTCATTTTCAATTCTCTTTATATACAGAAGATCAGTTTAGTATATATTAAGTAAAGATTTCAACAGTTTGCCCTCACATAGCAACACAAAGTGAAAAATACTGTTGGAGTACTAGTTATAGTATTAATTCACAATGTATAGCAAATTAAGGACAGAGATTCTACATGATATATTTTTTAAAAATTGATTAATTTTCTAGGCAATTTCCAATTTAACACCAAGATTTTTTTTCATTTTTAATTATATTTATATACAGAAGATTGATTCAGTATATACTATGTAAAGATTTCATCAGTTTGCACCCACACAGAAACACAAAGTGTAAAAATACTGTTTCAGTACTAGTTATAGGATTACTTCACATTGGACAACACATTAAGGACAGATCCCTCATGAGACGTAAGTACACAGTGACTCCTGAAGTTGATTTAACAATTTGACACTCTTGTTTATGGCGTCAGGAATCTTCCTAGGGTCTAGTCATGAGTTGCCGCGGCTATGGAAGCCTTTAGGGTTTGCTGACTTCAATCTTATTCCAACAGGGTCATAGTCAAAGTGGAGGTTCTCTCCTCCCTTCAGAGAAAGGTACCTCCTTCTTTGATGGCCCCATTCGTTCCACTGGGATCTCACTTGCAGAGATCTTTCATTTAGGTCTTCTTTTTTTTGTTTTTCAGATTGTCTTAGCTTTCCATGCCTAAAATATTCTCATGGGCTCTTGAGCCAGATCTGAATGCCTTAAGGGCTGATTCTGAGGCCAGAGTGCTATTTAGGACATCTGCCATTCTATGAGTCTGCTGTGTATCTCGCTTCCCATGTTGGATTATTCTCTCCCTTTTTGATTCTATCAGTTAGTGTTAGCAGACACTAGTCTTGTTTGTGTGATCCCTTTGACTCTTAGACCTATCAGTGTGATCAATTGTGAACTGAAATTGATCACTTGGACTAGTGAGATGGCCTTGGTTGTTCCACCTTGATGGGATTGTATTGGAATCCCCTGGCACAATTCTAACTCCATCATTTGGGGCAGTTCCGATTGAGCATGTCCCAAATTGTACATCTCCTCCCTCTCTTTTTGCCACTCTTATATTTAACAGGGATCACTTTTCAGCTAAAATTTAAACACCTAAGAATAATTGTTTGTTAATTACAGAGTTCAACCACTAGTACTAGGATAAAAAAAATACTACAATGGATAAAGTATTACATTGTACAACAACAGTCAGCACAAGAGCTGATCAAGTCACTGTTTCTCATAGTGTCCATTTCACTTCAACAGGTTTCCCCTTTGGTGCTCAATTAGTTGTCACTGATCAGGGAGAACATATGATATTTGTCCCTTTGGGACTGGCTTAATTCACGCAGAATGATGTTTTCCAGATTCCTCCATCTTGTTGCAAATGACCGGATTTCATTGTTTTTGACTGCTGTATAGTATTCTATAGAGTACATGTCCCATAATTTCTTTATCCAAATGTATGCTTTGAATTCCCTGTGATCTTTTGCTGTGAGGTTCCCTTCGTTTACCTTCTTTCATGTTGATGGCCGTGTTTCTGTGTTTCTGTGTGTAACACATCGTTAGCATCTTTTGCAGGACTGGACGAGTGGCAACAAATTCTTTCAATTTCTTTTTGCAGTGAAAGGTCTTTATTTCACCTTCATTCATAAATGAGAGCTTTGCGGGATATAATATTCTGGGCTGGCAGTTTTTCTCTGTTAGTACCTGGGCTGTGTCTCGCCATTCCCTTCTAGCTTGTAGTGTTTCTGATGAGAAGTCTGCCGTGAGTCTAATTGGAGATCCTCTGAGAGTAATCTGACGTTTCTCTCTTGCACATTTTAGGATCTTTTCTTTCTGTTTCACTGTGGTGAGTTTAATTACAATGTGTCGTGATGAGGATCTCTTTTGGTCATGTTTATTGGGGGTTCTATGAGCTTCCTGTACTAGGATGTCTCTGTCCTTCTCCAAAACTGGGAAATTTTCTGCTATTATCTCACTAAAAAGGCCTTCTAATCCTTTCTCCCTCTCCATGCCTTCAGGAACTCCTAGAACTCGAATGTTGGGTTTTTTAATAGTATCCTGTAGATTCCCAACAATATTTTTTAGATTTCTAATTTCCTCTTCTTTTCTTTGGTTTGACTGTATAGTTTCCTGTGCTCTGTCTTCTAAGTCCGATATTCTCTCTTCTGCCTCACCCATTCTGTTTGTAAGGCTCTCTAATGTGTTTTTCATTTGATCTATTGAATTCTTCACTTCATTATGATTTCTCGTCACTACCACAGTTTCATGTTCTACTAGTTGTTTCATTTCAGCTTGATTCCTCCTTAATATTTCATTTGCATGAGAGAGATTTTCTACCTTGTCCATTAAGGATTTCTGTAGTTCAAGAATTTGTTTTTGAGTACTTCTTAGTGTTCTTATCAATTTTTTTGAGATCTGCTTCTTGCATTTCTTCTATCTCATCATCTTCGTAATCTTGAATTGGAGTGTCTTTTTCATTTGGGGGTGTCATAGTGTCTTCCTTGTTCTTATTACCTTGGTTTTTGCGTTTGTTGTTTGGCATATTGGTTTCTTCGTTGTGGTGTTTTTTTCTTGTTATACTATGACTCTAGATAAGTGGACTGTCTGCTTTTGATGGAGCCTTAGAGGCTTGAGATGGGTGTGGCCTGATAGCTCTGTTTGGTTCCTCAGGGTTGAGGGTGTGCCAAAGGTGACACTCCCAGGTTAGGTGTGGTAAATCTCTCTCTGTTTCTTTCTTTATTTTTGGTTCAAAAGGGAAGTAATTCCACACAGCTGAATGGAATTGGGAGTGGTTAGCAGGCAAATGATATACCCACAGGAGCCAGAGATCGGAAGCTCTTTCCCAAGGACCACAGAGGGAATCTCTGCAGCCTTCAGTGTGGGTTCAAATTCTCCTGCAGTCTCACCACTGGGCTACCAAGGCTACCGAACTGTAGCGTCTCTGGAGAGTACTCACGTGGTGAATTCCATGAGTTCTCTCCCCCACAGTCTCTTTTTTCACAGTCTCAGTTCATTAGCACCACACATTCATTAGGTTCTAATCTCCTGTTATTTCACCCCCACGCCCAGAGTCAGGTTTTTCTGCTAGGCTCAGGGCTGGTGCAGACCTGAGGTCGCCCTGCTTATGACGTATGTCCAAAATGGCGCCTGCTCTTTGTCTTGCTCACCTTTGAGAGGTGGGCGGAGAGAGAGAAACCCGTGTCCGTATCGGTCACTTTTTTCTTTCTCTCTATCTTCTAGTTAGCCTGGTGAACTTTTCCCCACAGGGTTTCAAGCCTTGTTCGCTCTAGTCTCCTCTTTCCGCTTCCCTGCTGGTGTCTCGGCTATTGAGGATCGGCTCACCTGGCGTTCCAGCGCTGGTGCGTTGAGTCTGCCGCTGGTGTCCCAAACTGCGGGCTCCCACACTCTCCTCAAAGGTCCACTGTGAATCACTAGTTCTGGAAGAGTTTCCTCTGCTGTTTCTTCCCCTACTCTTCCTTGAACCTGCAGTATCTCCACTTTTATTAAACTGTCTCTCCCCGGACTATCGGTGTGCTCCCGTCCTATTCCGCCATCTTGCCCTAATCCTGGAGACCTGAATTTAATTCCTGGCTCCCAGCTTCAGCCTGGTCCAACCTTGGCTGTTGCAAGCATTTGGGGGAAGGGGGGGGGTAAACTGGAATATGGAGCTCTCTCTCTTTTTTTCTCTCTCCATCAGCTTTTCAAATAAAATTTCAAAAAAAAAATTGAAAGGTAAGTTTATTTTGGTTCAAAAACTTTGAAATCTTTATGTAGCTTTTCATAATATACATTTTCTATGAATTTTTGGAAGATCACTCATATATCTTCAAAAATATATGCCGTGTGTATTGGATTTTGCTAAGGACAACCCAATTCTCACTGAGCTTATGATCTAGTTTGGGGAAGGCTAACAAGTCAACAAACAATACAATAAGATAAGTGCTGTGATGGGAGAAATAGAAGATTCTTTGAGAAATTCTAAGTTCGAATTCGAGGGCAGTCAAGGAAGTCTTTCTAGATGGAGATACATCAATGCTTAGGCCTGTAGGATAGAAGGCAATAAGGAAAAAGGGAAGGAAAGGAAAGAGTCCTAGAAAACAAAACAACTTCAGTTGTAAGAGTGAGAAGAGACTGTTGCATACAGCTCATTGATGTATACTGGCTTCACCAGATGGCCATTGAATGACTCCTTCCAGAAAGTTCTCCCAGCCTGCTACAGTACCTGTTTTTTTCAACATTTACCCTTAACATGTACTTTTATCAATGAATCAACAAATTGTATTAAGAATTTACAACAGGGAAGACATTAGGCAGTGCGTTGAGTAGAATTCAAAGAACTTTGAGACACGGATTCTATTTTCAAAGACTGCTGAGTGTAGGTTTGGAATATTCTTGGAGAAACATTAAATAATAATGCCAGCTTTTAAGTAAGGAAAAGAAAAATGCCATGATGAATCAGACATTGGAGTTAGACACTAACAGCACCATAATGGCTACATGACCTTGCACAAATTACCTCTTTGAGATGGTGTTCTGTACCTGTAAAACTGGAATAAAGAAGGTCCTTGTCAAGTCTGTTGCAAGGATTAGAAAGGTAATGCATGCACAGCACTTAACATGCTGCCCAGCACAGAGCAAGCTCACAATAAATGTTTTAGCCATTATAATATTATTGTAATTAATTCACTGAATAAGTACTCGAGTGCCTGCTTCACAATGCCTTTCATGCTTTTTATTTCAGGCCATGTGGCTTTGTGCCACACCATCCATTGCACTTGCACCTGTCTCCCCACCCCCTCTTAAATTCTTCTCTCAAGTCAATATCATCTTTCTAGAGAAGCATAAAACACAAGCTCTGGGGAAGCTGGTCTGTTTGTCTCACAAGTAGGCCTCAAAGTCTCCTCGTTACCCCTCTAAATCCCTCTGGACTTTTTATCTTAACCAGGTGTCAGGGAAGATCTCTCTGTTACCACCTGCAGCCTTCTGTTCTTACTCACATGGCAATTCATTGTACACCAAATAGTGATAGCATATCCATGTTATGATACAGCTTTATCTACTCTTAATTCTATTAGCATCCATTGTTTTCTGATCACATCCTATGGGTTAGCAGCATTTGGCAATGTCTTTGCTTGGGGAAAAGAAGATTATTAAGTTGCAGTGAAACATTTAGCTCTAGGCCATTATGGAGTATATGCTTAAATAGAATCAGAAACCCAAAGCATATTTTTTTAAGCCCAAGAGCCAGTCAACTTATCCATTAAAAAACAAATAAACACTTGTTGTGAGATCTTAGAACCTTTAAAAGCAACTATTTATATCCTTATTTACATATGGCAGATTGTTGAGGATGTTTCCTGTTTCCAAACCAGATGCCTGGGGAAACTGAAGCACCAGCAAGAGAAGCTGGGAAATGACGAAGGAGAGCAGGATTATTGGTGCTGGTGGGACATGGGAGGTTTGGAGTGGTGGACAAGTTCATTTCAAAGCCATCCACTGTGGGCTTGCAGGTGACAATGTCCCATCAGTCAGGTGGCAAATTTGGGAATGAACTGAAGAGAGGAGACAGTCATTCATTTGGAAATGAAGTTTAAGAGAGGGATGGATTTGGGCATCCTTCCCAGAAGACAAAGCCTTGACTTGAATGTAAGTTCTCTGGCACAGGTCTCCACGTGAAGGACAAACATTTCAGAAGCATCAGTAACACATTGCCAGGGCTACTTAGGCTCCTTTGCCCAAGATGAGAAAAATTGGCTGAGACCCAAGAAGTCTGGGCCTGCAGCCCCCAGTCACTTACGTCTGAAATCTTTTGTTCTGTCTTAGAACCATGTACGTTGTCCATTTGACTCCTCCATCATAATAAGATTTTAGATTACCTTCCGGTAGAACTGACTCTGCAATGTGACATACCATTTAGCCTGTGGCTTCACAAGTATAAATTATCCTGGGCACAACTGCAGGGAGGGTAGCTAGCACTGGCTTGAGGAGCAAGGCATTCAGCAACGCGAAGGATTTTGATCATCAAATGGGTCAGCGATTAATAGGGTCAGTCCTAGGAGTGAGTGGACCTCCAAAGGTCTGGTCGCAGGAGGGATAAGGTGGAGGGATTGCCTGGGTGATGGCAGGTTTTAGAGCTGTATAGGACAGGATGAAGGATCTCGGATGGATAAGGAAGTGCGGGAAATCGAGGAGTTGGTAGTGTTTGTAGAATATCTCGGGCTGGGTGCTCCAGAAGCTGTATGCTTAAGCTTCCTGTGAGCCCAGGGCTTTGGAAAGATCTCTGCAGGGCCACTAATCCACTTAGATTTCTCTCCTATATGGAGACAGATTGACAGAACTCCAATCCAGAGCCTATTTCACTGACAGATTGGGTGCGATTTCCTGAGATGGGGGTGTTTCAAAAGCAGAGGAGGAAAGGGAGGCTGGGAAGGGAGGTGGGTGCAGAAGACAGCTGTCAGCTTCAGGGTGGCTTCAGGACAGCTCTTGCAGATGTGGGCAGAGCAACAACTGCCAATTCCCTGAGCCTCAGAGAGTTCACCAAATCCAGGACAGGGGATGCAGACACAGTGAGCATTGTATAAGAAGGACCAGAGAGGCTTTGAGACACAGAACACAGCCCCAGGGTGGGTTGACTTCACATGTAAAACGAGGATCTCTCTTTGCACCAAATTAAACCAATTTGATCCAAATTTGTAACGCAGAGGAGCATAATTAAGTTGAAGATTTTAATTAGGCACGGTTTTGATGAGACTGAGCGGGAGCCGGCAGGAACAGTCTTGCTGTCTATTAAACATAATCCTGCCCGGTGAAGAGCTCTTTAGTTGATGATCTCTAAAGACTGCTGAGCTCTCTTTTTCTTTCTGTCTCTTCCTCTCTGTCTCTCTCTCATCCTTTTCCTTGGTGTTCCTTGGAGGAGGAGAGACAGAGAAGAGCCTGGGGAGGGAGAAAGAAAGTGGAATTTGACCATGGGGAGGTTCTCTTTCAAATAAGTGATGTTGCTAAATTTTTTGGAGTACCCAATTACTGCCTTTCTTCCACCAACCAAAATGGAGGAAGAAGAGAAGAGTCATGTTAAGGATTGCTCTGGTACCTGCCCTCTTTGGGCCTGTCAGTTTCGTTTCACAAAACTTGGAACATTCCCCTGACCTCCCAACCAAACAAAAACAGAAAGAAGGCCCCCAGGAGCAGAGATCTGGTAAGAGTCCTCAGCCTGCAAGACTGTATGAAGGAGCAAAGCAATGAATGCATGAGTGATTCTCTCTGGAATTCTATGACAAAAAGGAGTTGAAAATGGTGAGCCAGTCATAGCTACTGCTGCTCTACAAAAAAATTCTTGAGCTTGATGAAATCTCCCTTTCCTTCCTCTCTCCCTTTCTTCCTTTAGCCAACAAGCGTTAACCAACTCCTTACTATATGGCAAGGACCATACTAGGCATTGTATATTCTGGTAAATTCTGGAGTCTGAGTTCTTTCCTGCCTTCATGGATCTAACACTAGTGCAAGAGACAGGTAGTGGATGTGCATTTATGAATTGCAGAACACCCTGGGAAGGAATAGCAGAGAAGCCAGAGTTTGGCTTAGATTAGCAAATCAAGGCAGAGGGACCAGATTCGACTGATGCTAACTTTTAAAAATAAAGTTTTATTGTGATGCAGTCATCTCTGTTTATTTACATATTAACTATGACTGCTTTTGCTACAATGGCAAAATTGAAGAGTTGAAGTTAAGTAATAGTGACAGGGACCACCCAGTCTTAAAGAATTACTCTCAAGTCCTTATAGAAAGAGGCATGTTGATTCTTGGTTTAGATGATCAGGACAGATCTCTGAGGGAAGATGAGGTTTAGCTCAGGGCCAAAGGAGGAGAATTTCCCTGGATTAGAAGTCCCAGGTAGATGTGTGTGTAGGGGTGTAACTCTACAGTGGGAGTAAATTGAATGTGTTCAAGGACCTGGAGATAGTAATGGAGAGTGGTAATGGAAGGACACAGGCTCTGGATGGATTAGAAGAGGAAGGACCATCTTGCCCATAGCCTTGTGACTCAGATCCTGGGAAGGAATTTGGATATGATTCTGCATGCAGTAGAAGCAGAAAAGTTTCAAGCAGGAGAGTGACATGATGTAATTTTTAAAGAACACTCTGGCCCCTGTGGGGAAGGTGCCTTGGAGGAGAAATCATCCATTCAGATGGTGGCATGGATCAAATTCATGTCAGTAGAGGTGAGAGTAATGAACAGATTTAGAATACATTTGGAAGGTAAAAATGACAGGATTTAGAAGTAGATTAAATGTTGGAGAGGTGGTTAGGAAGAGGTAGCAATGGAAATTGTTCCCTCCCAGATTTTTGGCCAGAGCAACCCTGTTAAGTAGTGGAACCATTTGCTGTCTTTAAGAGGATTGGAACTTGGGACAAGAGGGTGATACAGATGACTTAAGAGTTCAGTAATTTTTTGATTCTCCTTAAAATTGAGATTCGTGTGAGACTCCAAGTAGAACTGACAGGGAGACTGTTGGATATATGACCCTGAAGTGCAGATGAGAGACCTAGTCTGAAGATAAAAATTTGTGAGTCATTGGCATGTAGATGGTATTTAAGCAATAGGACTGGATGAGCTCACCTAGAGCTGGAGGTACAGAGAAAAGCAAATAGGTCCCACAGCCTCAGTTTGGCCTGTTAGTCACTGCTATTTATCAAAGCATTCAGCTGCAGGTAAAATACCAAAGAGACTTAATTAAGAAACATGTTTAAAAGATTTTAATGAATTATTTTTAAGCACAGGCAGTTATTCTGAGATGACTCCTTCTGAAGTGATATCAAATGTAAGGCCTTGTGTTTCTTTATATAATGAAAATATAAATAGCATCTGCATTGATAGAATGTAGAATGAATGACATCTTCTGCTGAGCATTTTTACATCCTTTTTCAAGTTGACCAGTAGTAGAGTTGTTGGAAATGGTGGTTCCCAACAAAAGTTCTTCCTCAATTATTTGACCAGCTAGTTAAAACAGGATTCCCTAGGCTCCAAACAAGAGAAATTCAGTAGGTCTGGGGCAAATTTCCAGGAAACTGTTTTTAATGAAGACTCCAAGAGATTCTGATATAGGAAGCCCATGATTTGGCATTTGGTAACCACAGTTTTCTTGGATATTTCAAAGGTAAATTTGAGATCTGATGTACCCAAATATCCATATCTTCTAAACTAACAATGATCTGAATTTGTGTGACTGGAATAGTGCATAAATTTTTACTTACATGTGTAATAGAATTATTGACTTGTT
This sequence comes from Sylvilagus floridanus, assembly GCA_949820135.1. NCBI lineage: Eukaryota > Metazoa > Chordata > Mammalia > Lagomorpha > Leporidae > Sylvilagus > Sylvilagus floridanus. The sequence goes on from OX463241.1 coordinate 44,300,443, forward strand.
GCATGCTTATTTCCTTCTTCTTCCTTCCTTTTTCCTCTTCACTGCTAATCAAAGACTGAATATTTTAGTTCATAAATGTCTTTCAACCAACACACATATGAAGAATCTTCAAAAATTCCATAGAAAGTGTGTATTATGAAAAACTATTTGTGGATTTCAAAATTTTTTCTAACAAAATAAACATCTTTTAATTTCATTTCCATGAACTTTTGAAATATTTTATTTTCTTTTTTTATTTGAAAGCAGAGAGATACAGAGAGAAAAATTTAAAGATAGAGAGAGAGAGAGAGAGAGAGAGAGAGAGAGAGAGATCTTCCATCTTTGAATTCATTCCCCCAACTGCCCACAAAAACCAGGGCTGGGCTAAGCCAAAGCCAGGTGTCCTTTCATTAACTTCATCTGTGTCTCCCATGTGGGTGCAAGGAACCAAGTACTTGGGCCTTTACCTGCTGCCTCCCAGGATGCACACTGGCATTAAGATGGATCACAGCAGAGTAGTTAGGACTCAAACCAAGCACACCTGACCATACATATCTCCAAGTCTTGGTCTGAAATTCTTTCATTCCTCTAAATGCCTGGTCAACTCTTCTTCATCCTTTAGACCCAACATAGATTTTTCCTTCACTTTGAAGTCTTCCTCAGCTCTAAAGGCAGAGCCTAATATTTCCTCCTTGGTTCCCGATACAGCAATTTGCACATATCTTTACTGGAACATTTACCATGTTGTGTTGTAATTATTCATCTCTTTCTCCAATCCCCAATCCCTAAAGCAAACTGAAATTATTCATTTTCCTGTGCATAGCACTTAATTCAATGTCAGGTATAGCATATGCTCTCAAAAATATGTGGAAGAAATTCTTAATCTGTTTCCTTGCTGTGAAACTCTCAAACAGTTGAGTTTTTGAGATACTCTTTGTGTCCATCTTCCATCTACTGATTTACTCGTGAGAGCAAATAGCAAATAGGAGAGCAGGTAGCTGAGCTTGTTAGAATTTTCTAAAAGCAAGAGTTAATGTGTTCCTAGAGGGCAGCAGACTCTTCTTGAATAAAAAGCACCAGCTTTAGTGTGTGGTCTTCCAACAGTCTCTTTATTTTGCTTCCTTCTGGATTCTCATATGTGTTCTTATAACTTAGGCTTGCATGTACCAATCTCTAGACAAACCAGAAGTGGATATTTTATATACATGAACTAGAGCCACATTTTCATTGACTTCATTTCATAAGTCTAGAATGGAGAGCAACAGGAATGAGAGGACTTAAAATGTACAATAGGGATTCTTGACCGGGAGCCTACAATGGGACATTATGCATTCATCTAGTCCTAACTGTGTTGTGTACAGCGTATGTTCACATGCTTGTGAATTCTATGAGTAAGTTTCACAATTTTTAAGATTCACAAGGGGTCTAACACCCTTAAGAGTCAGGACCCATTGATTTAAAATATATTTTTGCATATATTTAGCACTTACATTTAAAATTAGCACATGAGTCTTAAAAGCCTTTAGGACTTTGAGAGATTTGAATGCTGTATGTTGGTTCTCATGCTCGCTGGTCTTCTCAAGAATTTGTAGGTTTGCTATCTTCATACATTATTTCAACTTTCAAGACAAGAAGAGAATAAGACATTATCATTTCTATTTAGTCCTGTAAATAAACCTACATCTGCTATATATTAGATCACTGTAAAACAATTCCCTGAGGGTGAAGGAATTAAATAATAGAAGGAAATGATTTTCAATAAACCATGTATATGATAGAAAATCTACTTGCTCTGGTAATTTACACAGATTTCTCCATGACAAATCAGTTGTGTGAGCTGATCATGTTGATCACTAAAGCACTGTGCATATTTATTCCTGGGTTTGGAAAAGTTGTAAATGCATTGTAAGGTTTTTGTTACTGACTCACCAGTTTGCAAATGCACCAAAAGAAATACTTGGTGATCTTAAAGCCAGAGTGAGCATGTTTTGCTTACAAAATACTTGTCTTCAGTCTTTCACATAAACAAACAGAAATTGCTAGCACTCATTTAACATTCTTTGAGCAATGGTACTTCCAAGGTCTACTTGGAAAAGAACATGAGGTACCATGTGACAGTGAATGACCTTGATGACTTCATTTCTTCTCCATTCCCCATTATACCCAAACTATTGATCTTCATTCATTTCCATCTCATTGAATGATACCCATTCAAACACTTAACCCAATAGGTAAAAATGGCTACCATCTCACTTCCTCCCTCTCTTCTGTCCCTATCCCTAAGTCCTGTTGAGTCAGCCCCCTTGTTTTCCCATACTTATCCATTTCCTTAGATTTGGAACCCTGAATATCTCACCTGGCTGATAATAGCAATTTCCTAACCACTCTCCCTCCCGCCAGACTTGCCTTTACTCTGGTTTGAAGATCTAACATGTCCTCTCCCCACCTCTACACCACATGGAGCTCAGCATCCACACAGAACCCAACATCTCCCTGAGATGAATGCTGAACAAGTAGTCAGATTGTTAGCTAGAGGATGCCCATGTCTGGCAACACCCTGTTCACATTCAGCTCATCACTCTCTGGAGTCATTGCCTGTGTGTTTTTTTTCCTCCCCCAACTGTCTGTGAACTCTGAAAGAGCAGGACCTAGGTCTTATTTCCACCAGAGTATGTGGCACAGAGGGAGCCATATTGAATGAATAAGTGAATGGCTCACAACCTGAAAGCAATAAAAATACTTTATGATAATAACATGGATATCAAAGAGCAAATTCTCACAACAAAAATCAAATATTTATGAGACAAAGGTGATATGAACATTTCTTTTCTGAAATGTACTAATCCTTGGTTCAGTTTCATTTTTAGTACAGAACATTTCTTGGATCCCAAATAGTAGTGAGGGGTCCATATGGAACACCTGACCTCATTTATGATTCTAATTCCTCATAATCTACCATACCACACTGCATACAGGATAGGTGCAAAGGCCAGGTTCTCTAGCTGATGATACATCTTGGATTCAAATGAGGTTTTTCTCATTTCAAAAGGAAAGTGATATTGTATGATTATCTATATGTGAATTCATACATACATATCCAAAGTTATTCTATTAGCCTCAAAGCCTAAACAACTCTCCAAAAGATAGCAGATATTCACATTTGTCAAGGGTTGGAGGGTTATTCAACACACCTGATCTGCCATACCTTTCCTGCTCTTGGACTCGGAACAACACAGGAAACTCCTTAAATGGTGGATAATTTCTAGTTCATTCTTTTATTTCTAGTGGCTTCATCTAAACATCACAGCTTCATTCTAATATACAAGAGCCTATATCCTTTTTAGGTCTGTCTCCCAACATCTCTCATTTTGATTGTTCCTTGTCTTACTCCTTTACCATAAGCAATAGTAATTTACAGAATAATGTTAGGGCATTGTGGAAATTTGGAAAACACAAAGAAAGCTATCACAAAGAACATAAAACTTGTACATGATATAACCAACTCGATACAATTACTTTTGTTTTCTTGCAATCCTTTTTCTAATTACTTATTGCACACACACACACACACACACATATGTAAGTTTCTTTAAATATGTTTCTTAGCTTGTCTTTTTCACTTAACACTACATCATATACATTCACCTATATAAAATCATTTTGCGAACATTTTTAAATTTATTTGAAAGGCAGAGTTACACACACACACACACACACACACACAGAGATCATCCATCTGTTCCTTCACTCCCTAAATGGTCACAACAGCTGAAGCTGGGCCAATCCAAAGCCAGGAGCTTCTTCCAGGTCTCCTATGAGGGTGCAGGGGCCCAAGTACTTGGGCCATCTTCCTCTGCTTTCCCATGTACATCATCAGGGAGCTGGATTGGAAGTGGAACAGCCAGAACCTAAAGCGGTACCCAAACAGGACGCCAGTGTCACAGGCAGCAGCTTTATCCACTACACCATGGTGTCAGTCCCAAAAACTCAGTTTTAACAGTAATGTAATTCATATGCACGCATACATTTGTGTGTGTCTGTGTCTATGTGTGTGTGTCTTTTCCTTTCAACTTCAATGTGCTCCCTAGTATTTGACCTCTTACCTGATTAAACATTCTACTCTGGAAGTAGGGAGGATGCCAAAGGTTATAAGGACAGAGTTGCCTTCTGTCTATTTGCCCTGGTGTTTTGGGCCCTAATGACTAGCTCATCAGCTACTGCTATAGCTTGGACTCCCAGGCAGGAAGCTGACCATATCAGAAGTGTTAGAAGCAGAGGCCATCTTGCTGTCCCTGGTCTTTCTGCCTATGAGCGGAAGTCAGCAGAGCTCTGCAGCCAGTAGTTTGGGAATAAGACATGCTGAGGGAAAGGCCCGAGCCTCTGTCACAGATCAGTAAGCATGAAGCCAGAATGGCTGGCAGCTCCAGGGATGATTTATTCTAGAGCATGCAGAGTTACCAGTTAGCACAGTAAGAAACCTCTTGTTCCTGCCTTTTTAACTCCACACATAAATTACCATTTGCTTGATAAAACCTTGAGTGTTGGGCCTAGAAATTCAAGCCACTAGGAGGAAACACAAGGATAATAGTGAGGAATTAGATTTAAGATATCAAATAAACTCTTCACCGTCTCCCTCCCAGTTAGTCCTATATAAAGGCTCATAACATGTCTGAAGCATTAAATGCACATATGTGACTGGTTATTGAAGTGTAGATAACAGAAGTAGAAGGTAAATGGAAGGAATAAAAGTAATACAGCTGTGTAAAGTGCAAATGTTAGTCCCATATTTTATAAATTGTTGGATTTCACCTGAAGCCATGGACAGTGGTGAATCATGATCACAGGCTTTAAACTTCCAACCAGATTACATAAGGCAAAGGTTAAGATGAAGGGGATGCCATGTAGTCCATGGTCAAGGAGAACACAAAGCCAGAGAAGTTCTGATCCATTACTCCAAATACAAGCACAAAAGCAAAAGCATCCACCTATCCTCCATGCATCCATGTTTCATTGACTAGCAGCAATACTACATTGTTACAACTGCTAATTACTCAGATTGAGACTTACTACTTATTACTCTTATTCATTGATGATTAACTTAGTGTCAGGTATTTTGTTCTATGTAAGTAATCGCATTTAATCCTCATAATCATCCTTTGGATTGGATGTTGGTTTTTTCCCCATACTTTATTGATGGGAAAGCTATGGTTCAGAGAAATATAGCAATTTATGGAAGGCTAAGCAGGAGCCTGTGTCAGATCTACTGACCTATCAATCCAGCCTTCCTCCTCCAGATTGGAACAACTGAATCCCTAGGATGTACCAAGCTTTGAGGTTACAAAAGGACTATAGTCACTAATTCCTGTAGTGAGTGAAGTTAGAAATGACCATGTGATAAAGCATGGTCATAAAGCTAGGGTTCCCAGTGATTATCACTAGAAAACTCAAAAAACAATGTAGTGATGTAGTAGATCATAGTGACCTCAGGAAGAGACTCCCAATTCTCTTGGGCAGGTAGGGGATAACTCAACCTGGGTCTTAAAGAAGAATGTATCGTGTGCATGAGATGGAGGGGTGGGAAACATATTTCTGCTGGAAAGAACAGCATAGAGACATGAAGGCATATGGCCCTAGTAAGTGATGCAGAGGTCCCATGGCTAAAGTGAGCATATTTTGGAACAAAGCATTACCTGTACAAGGTGCACATGTTTACATACATCCAACTGGGGCAGAGAGTCTGAGATGTAACAGGTCAGTGCCTTTGCTGAGCTCAAAATGGCACAGCCGGGTCTCCTGATCAGCATGCCTCGTTACACAGCACTCCCTTATTTGTGTCTCCTTTTCACAGCACTTAACACTGAAATATATTAAATTGTTTACTTCTTTATTGATGTACTGCTTCTCTTTCCACTAGATTATAAACTCCAAGAGAGCAGATGTTTAGTCCAACTTGTTCTCTGCCCCATCTTTTTTTTAAAAAAACTTTTATTTAGTAAATATAAATTTCCAAAGTACAGTTTATGGATTACAGTGGCTTCCCCCCCATAATTTCCCTCCCACCCGCACCCCCCCATCTGCTGCTCCCTCTCCCATTCCATTCACATCAAGATTCATGTTCAATTATCTGTATGTACAGAAGATCGATTTAGTATATATTAAGTAAAGATTTCATCAGTTTGCACCCACACAGAAACACAAAGTGTGAAAATACTGTTTGAGTACTAGTTATAGCATTAATTAACATTTGACAACACATTAAGGACAGATATCCCACATGAGGAGTAAGTACACAGTGACTCCTGTTGTTGACTTAACAAATTGACACTCTTGTTTATGGTGTCAGTAATCTCCCTAGGCTCTAGTCATGAGTTGCCAAGGCCATGGAAGCCCCCTAAGCTCGCTGACTTTGATCTTTTTTAGACAAGGTCATAGTCAAAGTGGAAGTTCTCTTCTCCCTTCAGAGAAAGGTACGTCATTCTTTGATGGCCCCGTTCTTTCTACTGGGATATCACTCGCAGAGATCTTTCATTTAGGTCCTCTTTTTTTTTTTTCCCAGAGTGTCTTGGCTTTCCATGCCTAAAATACTCTCATAGGCTCTTCAGCCAGATATGAATGCCTTAAGGGCTGATTCTGAGGCCAGAGTGCTGTTTAGGACATTTGCCATTCTGTGAGTCTGCTGTGTATCCCACTTCCCATGTTGGATCGTTCTCTCCCTTTTTTATTCTATCAGTTAGTATTATCTCTGCTCCATATTTATCATGGTGCAATTTATCAAACTACCACTTGGGATGAGTTTAGCCTGAGGTTCAGATCCAGCTTCCTGCTAATGTTCACCTGGGAAAGCAGCCGATGGTGACTCAAGTGCCACCCAAGTGGGAGATTCACCCAGCTGGAGTTCATGGTTTCTGCCCTAGGCATGGCCCAGTCCCAGTTGTCATACGTATTTGGGGAATGCAGTAGATGAAAAATCTCTCTGCTCTGCCTTTCAAGTCGATAAAAATAGATGAATAACCTTAAAAAAAAAGAGAGGAATGTTTGGCACATGGTAAACCCTCGCTATTTGCTGGATAAATAAATGGACTTGAAAAGTAGAAGAGAAAGATTTTGCTATTTCTGAAGGGCACGAACAGTCAAAGTTCTGTTGTGGATCAGAACCCTATCACTCAACTACAACTCATGATTTATCACTGGCCATTCTAAAAAAAAAAAAAAGTCTCATTTATTTGAGAGGCCAAGAGATAGAGAGCAACGGAGACAGCTCCCATACACTGGCTCACTCCCCAAATGTCAACAACAGCTGGGATTAGGCTAAGCCAAAGTAGGTAGTGGGAAATCAATCTAGATCTTTCACATGGATATCAGGGACCCATCTACTTGAGTCATCACCTACTGTCTCCCAGAGTGAACATTAACAGGAAGCTGGAATTGAGAACAGAGTCAGGACTCAAACCTAGGCACCCTAATATGGGATGTTGGCATGTCAATGGGTGGCTTAATTGCTAAGCCAAATGCCGACCCCTCTGTTAAATGGTTTGGAGTAAAAATAACTTCCATTTTTCTTGAATTATTTGGGGAGCTTAAGAAGCAATGAAAGCCCTGTGCCTGCAACCCATAAACTTCCTTTCACCTACCTTCAAAGTTTGGCTGGCAAATTGCTTGTACTTGGCCACCACTTCTGCCTCCTGTGCCCATGGCAGACATTGAAAATCAATCATGGCTATTTTTCTTGTAGTCTTAGATTCTTTGTCAATACCACACTCCACACAGGCACAGCTAATCAATAGGAGGTAGCATTAGAGATGACACTTACTTTCATCCTAGGCATGAAAAGAATTAAACAGATATGAGAAGGTGGTGATATAAGTAGATGTAAGGAGGAAAGAATAAATCCATATCCCAGGGAAATATTGTAAGTTTTATGTCTTCAGATTCACCTTACAATGACAAATAGAAGAGCTTAGAGACAATATAACACAGTAATTGTGAACATCAGCATTGATGTCAAGCTGGCTGGAATCCAGTTCTGATTTTTATAGTTCCCTACACATATAGCTCTGAGCAAGTTACTTAACCTCTTCTAGGCTCAGTGTCCTCATCTGTAAATTAGAACTAACAGCCATATCTAAATCAATACATTGCTATCAAGGAAATAATGAAATCACTGATGTAAAGCAACTAACCTAGTGACTAGGATGTAACAGGTCATCAAAAATATTAGTTGCTGATTTTTTTTCAAAATTGATGGGTTTTCAAAAATGTGTATTTAATCAGGGGCTAATGCTTGAGCTGCAGAAATCCTTGAGCTGAAATTGGTCTACATCTATTAGCAGAATTCAATACAAGAGCATTTCCCACCCAACCCCAACAAGTTTTCTATTTCCTCTTCCCAATTTTTATTAATATTTAAACTATTGTGGTAAAAAATCAAACAAAATATTTTAAATCATAAGCACTTACCAATAATCACAGCCCTCTTGCACAACTCATTTCCTTTTCCTTTATTTGTCCAATTCTTTGCCAAAAGTGTGTGTGTGTGTATGTGTATAAATGTTGGTCTTCCTATTTTTTCTGTTAATTTTCTGAGCAAACAGATTTACTTTCTACACCTTACTTCACCACTCTATTACCACATGCAATATACTTGATCTCTCTACCAGGTTCAGGGCCCCTGTTTGTCAAATGGGAATAACCTAAGGTGCGTTTCTCACTTTATAGACTTGTTGGATAGAGCAGATACAAAATAAATATGAAAACATAAAGTAAAAAGAATTTTAAGATTGTCTTAACCGTTTGTAAAAAGAGTTGTCTTTGGAGCAAATGAAATGATAAATATGAAGGAATTTATGTTAAGTGATAAAAATGAGCAAAGAAAGTTGAAATGGAAAATTTAAAGGATATGAATAAATAATGCTTTTTAAAAATGTATTAATAGAAAAAGAATAAATTTTATGCATTCTATATATACAATTCCAAGAAGACAAACACACTTCCCTCACTGACCTGCTTCCTCCAACCCACTCCTTTCCTCCCTTATCTTCATCAGTTTTTGCAAAGCCATAATTTTAATCCACTCTAATATCATAGGATTAATTTGCCACTAATCATAATATTCAACAAGTAAAAAATAGGAAAACTACAGTTGCACAGGAGTATAAACAAGAGATAAAAACAATCATAATATGCCCCAAATGACCATTTTGTTCCTATACATCTTTTGGTATTCTGTATTAATTGCCACATACCAGAGAAAACATATATTTGTCTTTCTGAGACTGGCTTATTTCACTTAACATAATGGTTTCCAATTGCTGTCATTTTGTTGCAAAAGACATGACATATTTATTTTTTATGGCTTAATAGTATTCCATATTGTATATATACCACATTTTCTTTATCCAGGCATCAATTGATGGACATCTGAGGTGAAGTGATATCTGATTTTGGTTTTATTTGCATTTCTCTAATGGCTAGTAAGCCTAAGCATTTTTTCATGTTTGTTAGCCATTTGTATTTTATCCTTTGAAAACTGACTGTTCATGTCCTTTGCTCATTTCTTAGCTGGATTTTTGTTGTTGTTGTTGTTGTTGAATTTCTTGAGCTCTTTATAGATCCTGGATATTAATCTTTTATCAGTTGTGTAATGAACAAATATTTTGTCCAATTCTGTTGGTTGCCTCTTCATTTTGTTGTGTTTCCTTTGTAGTACAGAAGCTTCTTAACTTCACGTAATCTCATTTGTCTATTTTTATCTTTATTGCCTGTGCACTTGGGGTCTTTTCCAAGAAGTCTTGGCTGATTCCAGTGTCTTTCAGAATTTCCTCTATGTTTTCCTCTAGTAATTGGATGGTATCAGGTCATAAATTTAGATCCTTGATCCACTGTAAGTTGATTTTTCTATAGTGTAAGGTATGAGTCTCGTTTTATACTTCTGCATTTGTACATCTGGTTTTTCCAAAACCATTTGTTGAGGAGACTGTCCTTTCTCCAGGGATTGATTTCAGCTTGTTTGTCAAATATTGGTTGGTTGTAGAAGTGTGGATTAATTTATGGGGTTTCTATTGTGTTCTGTTGGTCTATATGTTTATTTTTGTGCCAGTACCAGTCTGCTTTGATTACACCTGCCTTATAGTATGTCTTGAAGTCTGGTATTGTGGTGCCTACAGCTTTTTTTTTTCTTGTTTAAAATTGTTCTAGCTATTCGAGTCTCTTGTGTTTCTGTATGAATTTTAACATTTTCTAGATCTGAGAAGAATGTCATTGGTATTTTGATTAGGCTCACATTGAATCTGTAAGTTGCTTTTGATATTATAGACCTTTTGATGGTACTAATTCTTCTAATCCATGAACATGGAACATTTTTCCATTTTTTATTTGTGTGTCTTCTTCTATTTCTTTCTTTAATGTTTTGTAATTTGCATTGTAGAGAGTTTTTACATCCTTGGTTAAATTTATTACAAGACATTTAAGATTTTTTTGTGGCTATTGTGAATGGTACTGATCTTACAAGCTCTTTCTCAGCCATTTGTCTATGTATACAAAGGCTATTGATCTTTATGTGTTGATTTTATATCCTGCAACTTTACCAAACTGTCTTAGGAGTTCCAATTGTTCCTTAGTGGAGTTTTTTGGAGCCCCTGTATTTAGAATCATGTCATCTGCAAACAAGGTTAATTTGACTTTTCCCCTTCCAATTTGTATACCTTTGATTTCTTTTTCTTGCCTAATGGCTCTGGCTAAAACTTCCAGAATGATATTGAATAGCAATGGTGAAACTGGGCATCTAATTTTGGATTGGTTAGACATCCTTAAAAGATGATAGTAACTTTTGCTAAGGTAATTCTTTTTGGTAATTATGGTAAATTATTGAATTTTCTCATTCAATTTTTTGAAATTTTTTGGTAAAACATTTCAGATTCAATAGCAATTCTTTTCTTTCTTTGCAAATAATACAATATCCTACAGAGTCATCAAACATTTAGAGAACATGTTGAACAAAATCACCTAAAATTTACACTAAAGAGTAAAGAAAAAAAATGTCAAACTGGAATTAGGCAAACATACAAACATACAAAACCTCCAAAATTTTAATAGAAAATAGAATTAAAAGGTGCTTATTTTGGTGCAATTTTTTAAAATCTATGCATAGGAGATATAAATTCAAATAATGAAAAAACTTTTCATGAATTTTTTAACAAATATGAAACAAGTACAACTATCCTTTAATCACATTTTCTGTGAAATTTTTGAAGTACACTTCCACATAGACATGTACAAAACCCAGACATCAGCAGTTAGTCTATGTTCCTATAGCTTCCACAAAAGAATACCCTGGCATTAAAGGGTTAGTGAGCAATGTTAAATGAACTAAGAATCTCATAGGGCAATGACAGAGCTAGTTTACCATAGCAAACAACTTAAAATATTCTACATCAATCAGTAGAGATTAGGTTATATTGAAGTAACAAACATCCCCACATCTCAGATCCTTAGTGCAACAAATGATTATCACTGTAAAATATGCCAAACAGATTAACAGGGAGAGTGTTCTGAGTGTGCTTACTCTGTGAGAGGGGCTGATAGGGACTCCATCTTGATATGTGCTTCCATGGCCACCTTAGCAAAGGAAAGCAAATGAAGTTCAGAAGAAGTAAATGCTTCTTCTCACTGTTGCCCGGTCAATGACAACTTGTTCAATGATGAAAGAACAAACTCAATCACACAGTCACATCTACCTTCAAAGGAGGTCAGGAAATACAATTCTGCATGTGCCTGGGAGGAAAACAAGAAACATTTGTTGGATAGCAATATGGTGACCATGTACTACTTAAATGGTTTATTCTCTGTGTTTTAGATCCTGTTTTAACTAAAGCTTCCATAGCTCCAAAATAAAATGTCTTTATTTTCACAAAATGGCAAGTTTCAAGGAGGATATGGTCCTAGAAAACAATCTTCTTGGGTAAAGCAGGAAGGGTTTGGTTGGTGTCAACAGTTTGTTTACTGCTGTAGTAAGATTTCAGGGGCATCCATGGAGTGGGAGAAATGTATCCTGCTCCTCTGGGAATGCAGACTTGCAGAGTGGGAAATTAATTCTGTGTTTTATCACCAGCTCTTCTTAGTATTAGAGAGTCTGCATCTTGCGGCTCAAGACTGACTATGTTCTCACACTCCAGGCGGGGAGATTCATCCTGTATGCCAAAGGACAAGGCCTCCATGGGACAGTTGATTCCTGTCGTGGGAGGTTAGTTGAAGGGTCATTGCTTCAATTTTACAAGAGTATTGGGGCCAAAGACTGGGCCATTTTTTTAAACTGTCTCTATCACTCTTTTTATTTTTATTTATTTTTATTTATTTATTTATTTTTGACAGGCAGAGTGGACAGTGAGAGAGAGAGACAGAGAGAAAGGTCTTCCTTTTTTTGCCGTTGGTTCACCCTCCAATGGCCGCTGCGGACAGCACACCGCGCTGATCCGAAGGCAGGAGCCAGGTGCTTCTCCTGGTCTCCCATGGGGTGCAGGGCCCAAGGACTTGGGCCATCCTCCATTGCACTCCCGGGCCACAGCAGAGAGCTGGCCTGGAAGAGGGGCAACCGGGACAGAATCCGGCGCCCCAACCGGGACTAGAACCCGATGTGCCAGCGCCGCAAGGCGGGGGATTAGCCTGTTGAGCCACGGTGCTGGCCCCTATCACTCTTATTCTTTGACCTCCAACTACTTAAGGAGGGCCTTGAGAGTATTGTGGCTCGCACTTGGGAAGTGAGAAGCGTAAGTGTTATTTTGCTTCCTACTTGTTGGCCTGAAGCCATCCATTATTTTCTAGTTGACCCTGTAACATTGTTTTTCCAGTCAAGGTCCTTCTTTAATATCCCAAAGCATCATTTACCTTCTAGCCCTCTTTCTCAGTCCTAAAACTGAGGTATTTTCCCTTTAGTGAGAATAGGCCTTCAACCTGGAAGAAGCCGTATTAAGCATTTTATTATGCTTACCAGTAGCTCCTACAAAACTCACCATGGACCTAAAGGAGATATTATTAGAACTTTCTTTTGCAAATGAGCACAGTGAAACTCAGAAATATCAAGAGACTGGTGCACAAAAGTGAGGACAGAGTTCAAGCCAGTTCTGACTCCAAATGCAGACTCTTACCACCAAGCTACCTGACAATCTTGCATTCTGAACCTCTTGCTCCTCGGGGGTAATTCCACAGATGTGGGCTTCCTCCTTGTTCATCCTGCTGGCCTTGTGGGGACAAAATGAGACTCAACAGTTCTGAGTCCCTCAAGAAGTTTCCAGGCATCACTTGAAGCATTGATTTGGACTAAAGGGCTTGTATCCAGCTGGAAAATTGTAGTCAAAGAAATATTCCCACTCTGTAAGTTGGATTCAGAGCCAACCTTGAATGTTTTTTTCAAATTGTCGTCACAAAACACCTCCACACTCCTATCCAAAAGCCTGGAGTTTCTCTATTAAAGATGTGTGGTCCTTTGGGCAAGTCAGCTGTCACAACACTCAGCACAGGCTCTTGGATCCCTACTGTTGTCCAGCTTCACCCTTGTGCCCAGAGAGGCACTGTGTCTGCAGATACATGGTTGGAATATTTGCAGTCAGGCTTAAAGAAGTCATGTAGTGAGCCCTGAATGTTACTTGAGAAGCAGAAGAAAGCTTCATGATAAAAATGTTGTTTCTCAGGAGGGTGGACTGGGTAGTGACTGCTGACTGGGTATAGCATAGTTGCTCCTTTAGGGGTGATGAAAATGTTTGGAAACTAGATAGAGCAGTTGAATGTACAATGTTGTGAATTTAAATGCAACTGTGACAAACACTTAAAATGGTTAATTTTATATTATGTGAATTTCACCTAAATAAAAGTAAATAAGAAAATTTAAACAAATACTACCGCAACAAAGAATCATGGTGCCTGAAGTGCCACTGTTCAGAGTAAGACAAACAGTCCTCTCCCACCTGCTCTCTCCAGCTCTTGCTCCTTCCTACCTGTACCTTCTGCCTTGTCTCAAGTCATGGAAGTAGCTTCCAGGCCTCCTTTTCTTCTCCCTATGGAGTTGTGCCTTCCCAGATTAATTAGGATGGGGGGAGAAAAAAAGGACATTTTCATGTCTTTGTCTTCAGAATCTCTGCTGTGGTTTGTCTCCAGTGTGGTTTGTGCCCAGTGGTACTGGAAGGTGGTGCGACCTCTGAGATGTAGCCTGATGGGTTGTTATAACTGTCATGAAGGGATTAATGCTGGTGTCTTGGAGTAAGTTAGTTCTGTCAGGAGTGGATTCGTCCCTGCAAGAGAGGATTGTTATAGAATCGTGGGCCTGGCTTCTCCCCACTTTTTTTTTTCTGCCGCCACCATGTGATCTCTCTCTCTCTCTCTCTCTCTCTCTCTCTTTCTCTCTTCCTCTCTCTCTCTCTCTCTCTCTCTCTTTCTCTTTCTCTTTCTCTTTCTCTTTCTCTTTTCTCTCCTCCATCCCCCAACACCACCATGTGATTCTATCTTTTATGCTATGATGCAGCCAGATCCCTCACCATACTGTTTGGCTTTCCAGCCACCAGACTCATGAACCAAATAAACCTCTTCTCTTTTCATATTACCAATTGTCAGGTATTGTAACAACACAAACCAGGCTAAAACAGTGCCCAAGGACCCAGTCATCAGCTCTGAGTTCCTACAGTTACCAGCTGTAATATCTTATGGCCTTGCCAGTGCTGCCCAGAGCTATCCCCTTCCTCACCAGCTGCTTCTTGAGTTCTTGCTTATCACTACATCAAAGTGCACCCCTCTGTCTGTGTTTAGGCCTTTGTTGTCAGGAATAGGTGGGCCTTGTTTCTCTGTACAGGGTTTTTCATTAGGGAACCTCCTACCCACATCCTTATCCACTTTGAAATTCTTAGTGTTCAACAACCAATATAAAAAAAAAATGACATGAAGCTATTTTTGTAAGAAGAGTGTGTTTTTCTATTTCTGTCACATCAGTTTGCATTTTAAAGTCAAGGCAAAGGTCCTTTTAACTGTCTGTCACCAGCTGCTCTGACCTCATTTTTCCTTCTATGGCAATGGACAAGTGAGTAAGCTTAGAAACAACAAGCATGATTGTTCCTGTAGAATCTGCCATCATCAGAAATCTAGAACTTCAGGGAAACCTAGAAGACCTTTTCTTCCCCTTTCTTAATCCAAGTTGTGTTTCCTTTGGAAGCTAATTCCTAGCTGTAATCACAGGAGGAAGGAGGTGAGAGCGATTATGCTGTGAATCTCATTCTGCCGAAGTATCCCACTGGGAAGCTGTTTTCCTCAGGAGCTAGAATTTTGGCCAAAATCATCTGGAAAATGTTCCTCTTCTAATTTATTTTGCCCACAGAGACCCTGATAATAATGCCAAAAAACACTTCAAATTTGTATAGCTAAACTCTTTCCCCAAACTCTTGTCACACTAATCATCTTTCTTGATCTTCACAAGTCTCTTGGGATGTGAGTAGAGAAGGAACTGGGATTCAGACATAACAGATGAGAGATGTGAACTCAGTGAATTTAAGCAGTTTGCCAAGGTCACACAGCTAGTCAATTAGAGAAAACCAAATCTAAGGACCTCATTCCTAACCCTGTAGTTTTAGTAGTGAGCTGGATCATGAACATAGATCATCACTTTCCTGGGCCATACCAGAAACCCAACAATGAAAGTCCTAATAAGGAAAATGGCAGCCTTGGCTAAGTTTGGTTCTCACCCCACTTCCCCTCATTAATATTTGACTAGGACATCACAGTTGTTCTTCTGCAGCTATGTTTATGGTGATGGTGACTTTTGTCTCCATCTGCCTGATGCTTGCCGAAGTCAGAGAGTAGGAGAATAATTTGATAACTCTTCCTCTGGTCTGTTTTAAGTGAAATCCTATTTACAAGACACACTTCACTTCTTCTGACGTGCAGTTCACTAATTAGCTCACATCTGAGAACAGGTTCCCAGGGAGGAAAAAAAATTAATTAGCTCCTTCCGTGTTGAAAAGACACAATTCTTGAACTAATTATGGTATTTGAATGATTAATCTCCCTTAAATACACATGTGTTCAGGAGTATTACAGTTAGGGAGAATGTATAATGAGATACATGACAGAAAGTAAAAGGAAATGAAATGAACACAAATTTGAAGCAAAAATCCTGCCTTTGAGGACCAAAAAGGCAATTTAGGGATTCTTTATCAACTATATGGATATCATTGATATATAACATGATGGAGTAAGTTAAGCTTTGTTCTGAGTCTTCCTCAAGTTTACATTTTGTTTTTTTACCAGCACCTGGTAGCCAATGTTTTAAAATCAGTCAGTCATGTTTGTTGCTTTGTAGCTTACTACTCAGTAGGGAAAAAGAAAAGTACTTGAATTTACACTAAAGTGTTAATGACTGATACAACTTTCTATGTAGTTTTACATCTCTCACAATTACTTACTCTATAAGAGGAAGCTGTGATTCTTCCCCAGTGAAAGATGCTTTTTTTGTGGATTTTTACAAGACGGCATATGCATTTACTTAAGATTCCTTTCTAACTGATTGACAATGGCTGTATGCTTCATGTCACAACTTGAATACAATAGTGAATAATAATGCTGTGTTACATCATTAGAGACATCTGCCTAGGCATAGAGATTAGGAGTTGCTACATATAAGTCAGGTATCCATCCTCTGGATTATAGTTTATAGGAAAAGTGGCATTTGAAGTACTAGGGAGAGCTTTTAGGGGTTCATTAAATCACAATGTACAGAGTATCACCTTTTCCATTCAAATCATTGGCACATGTCCAAGGGATAAGTATTTTTCTCCACTTTAACATTATGTTGCAATAGAAAAGAATGTTTGTTTTCCAGATTTCAGGTTTTTTGTTTTAGTCTTAAGGATATAACTCTTAGTTGACATTAAATACATACTTGTTGAAAAAGCACAAAAGTGATTGCATAGAAGTGTGAAAATAAATGTTATCAAACCTGAACAATTAATATGTCAGACTGAATGAAGGCTATAAATATAATAAATCCCTTGGTTGAGCTGGTAACTGGAATTAAGCATAGATTTTAGTTCCAATCATCCTGGAAGCCAACACAAAATGAACAACATGTTGAATTACAGAGTTTTCATTATATAATAAAAACCTATTCAATTCCATCTGGAAGAACAACATTTTTCTTGGCACTGCATCCTAGGATACATGTATCATATGTCTTACCCTTATTAAAGATCAATGAGTGATATAATGGCCAATATTTTTCAGAAGGATTTTGCAATAGATTCAGCAATTCCTTAAATAGAGCTTTTTAAATCAACCTTCCGAGATTTAATGGAGATCACACTAATGTGATCCAGTGAAAATATTTCTGAAATAATATGTAGCAACTTTTGGTCTTTTTAGTTACACTTGTGAAACCATAGGAGGATTAACACAGTAACTCCCATATCCCATCCCCACCAAAGTGCCCTCCACCTTTTTCTTGAACCTCTCCCTCATGCGTGCCTTCTCTTCAGAGCCCTCTTATGTCAGGATGGAAGCAAGTGTCTCAGCTGAGGTGGAAGTTGAATCTACCCTCGCATGAGAAATGGCTTCCTCCATCTCAGCCCCGCTGAATAAACTGAGGCATAATGTCGTCTAAGGAGCAGGGACAGGTGAAGCTCTGCTCTGTTCCTCCAGGTTCGTGGGCTCTGAGTCAGTCATTTTTCCTCTCTGGGCTTCACTCGCTCACCAGAAAAATATGGGTAGTTAGTTATCAGAGGTCTGCAAACTTTTTCTCTTTTATAGAGAATAACAGATATGTCAAGTTTCATAGCATAAGCAGTATCTTTTGTGATAATTCTTCCCTTAAAGTGAGAAAATACCCACAGGTAATATGCAAAGAAATGAATGTACCAGTGCTCTAATGTAACTAATAAAAATAGACAATGAGCTGCATTTGACCAACCAGCCATAGTTTGCTGACCATCGAATCAAATGACCTAAAGATAGAATTTCACTGTAAAAGCAGAATGCAAGCCACAAATGTTAGCCATATATGTGCTTTTAAGTTTCCTAATAGCCACATCTCTCAAAATGTAAAATTAATTTTAATACTATATTTAAATATATTTAATAACTTAATATACCCAGAAATATAATTTTACCATTTAAACAATATGAGAATATATCTGTGAGATATTCCTTACATTTTTTTAAATACTAGGCTTTTGAAATCCAGACTTTATTTTACAAATCTTTGTCGGACCTACCCCGTTTTAAGGGTTCAGGTGCCCCACATGGCTGGAGGCTACCATACTGTTCTGGGAGATGCCTTTTGCTCTACACCTACTGTTTATATTCCACCCAAAAACACAAAGCCATCTGCTATTGTTTTGAATTCTCAGCCTTGTGAGTTTAATACGGAACTCTGCAAAAAATGTGATAATGAGTGTCAGTAGGTCTATGTGACTTTTGACTGACTTGATTACTATTTCCACTGCAATTAGTAAAGAGCTGATAAAGTGTTCAGGCTGAGCTTCAAAAATTGTCACTGCCACCCACCCTAAGCACTCTCCTAATCGGGGAGAAGTGTGAATTCTTCCTCCAGATGGTGAGGGAGAGTGAGGATGAGCAGGAGACTTGGCTCAAACAAAAGCTACCACAAGTAAGGTAGTTCTCAGAGTATCTTTTTTTCCTTTAGTGTACATGCAGTTTTGCTTCCTATTCTTCAATTAATCTTTTTGGATTTTTAAACTGAACTTCTTACCGATTAATACATTCAAACTGCTGCCCTATACACATTTCAGTACCCGCCCTTCTCACCACAAATCTGTAACCAAAAGTCATGCTCCCAGAAGATGCACCCTGGTTATGGCAATTACCTTGGAAACAGGTTTACAAAACAGGGTGTTAAATCAAAATTTTAACTCAGGTCCCGAGACGCAATAGATTTCAAATGGTAAACTGAGTTGTGGCAGATCCTAGCAAGAGATTTCCTTTGAGAAGTGCTCACCCAGCCATTCACTCCTAGTGATGGTATGCAAGGGTTAGAAGACAGGATGTTTGCAGATGGTTTTATTTATTTATTTTTTTAGGGAGAAGGCTGGGGATCTCATAACCCTCCCTGATCGACTTCCCTCAAACCAAGGACAGGAGGTTTACAAGGCAGTTGGGGGCTAGAGAGTGGCACACAGAGATGGAATCTGAAAATTGAGAGTCAATTTGTTAGAGCCCTTGTGGATTTTTTTTTTTGACAGGCAAAGTGGACAGTGAGAGAGAGAGACAGAGAGAAAGGTCTTCCTTTTTTTGCCGTTGGTTCACCCTCCAATGGCCCCACGGCTGGCATGCTGCGGCCGGTGCACTGCGCTGATCCAAAGCAGGAGCCAGGTGCTTCTCCTGGTCTCCCATGCAGGTGCAGGGCCCAACTACTTGGGCCATCCTCCACTGCATTCCTGGGCCACAGCAGAGAGCTGGACTGGAAGAGGAGCAACCAGGACAGAATCCGGTGCCAGGACTAGAACGTGGTGTGCCGGCGCCACAGGCGGAGGATTATACCACCCTGAACGCGCCCAATCTCGTCTGATTATCCTATTGAGCTGCGGCGCCAGCCAGAGCCCTTGTGGATTTAAGGAGAAGTTGCTGTGATAGCATTTACTCAAACCCCAAGACAATTTCAGAGTCAGGGAGTTTATGTAGACCAGACACAGGGCCACAAGTGAGGAGTCTATATCTATGGTGAAGGAGGTTGGGGAAGAAAGATGCTAGTCCCCTTCCTCCATGCCCTTCTCTACTTCAGGTGATGGCTGGTGACAAATATGAGTGAAGGCAGCAGCTTTAAGCTTCTGACCATCTTGGGATCAAATGTAACTGTGCTTCAGGACTTACATGATCGGGGCACTTCATATTGCCTAAGAACCACCAGAAAAGCACTCCCCACCCATAAAAAGGAAGAGATTGTAAGAACAAAACATGATTGTGTAACACAGTTGCTTAAGGTTCTAGGCTTTACTCTTGAATAACATTTACTTGAAATGAGGGATAGGTAACAAACAAGTAAACATATTGCCTTATTGAACTAATTCTAAAGATAGGAAATTCCAGGCCCCATCTGTCAGGCTGGTCAGGGAGAGATTTGGTAAGAGATGGTGATCTTTCTGACTCCTCAAATATCCTCCTTATGACAGTACTGATGTCAATGATGTGTAGATGACATTCCTTCTTTGAAAAATAGGTTAAGGGGCCAGAGCTGTGGTACAGTGGGCTAAGCACTAAGCCCTGCCTGTGGCGCCGGCATCCCATATGGGCACCAGTCCTAGTCCTAGCTGATCCTCTTCCAATCCAGCTCTCTGCTATGGCCTGGGAAAGCAGTGGAGGATGTTCCAAGTACCTGGGCCCATGCACCTGTGTGGGAGACCCAGAAGAGGCTCCTGGCTCCTGGCTTTGGATCAGTTCTGCTCTGGTTGTTGCCGCCGTTTAGGGAGTGAACCAACAGATGGAAGACCTTTCTCTCATCTTCCCCTCTCTGTAACTCTACCTCTCGAATAAATAAATAAAATCTTTAAAAAAAGAAAAATAGGTTAAACCTGCCTAGAGGAAGGAGTGATAATAACAATAACAACCATTTGCTAAGTGGTCACTACATGGTATGTGCTCTCTATATTTGTCTTATGACAAACCCCATGTTAGATATTGTTATTCCATTTCACAGTTGGAAAGAGATAGCTCAGAGGGAATAAGCAACTGCTTGCAACTTCAGCTCTGGCCCAGCCCCATCTGTTGTGGGCATTTAGGGAGCAAACCAGCAAATGGAAGCTCTCTCTGTATCTTTCTTTCTGTCAATCTGCCCTCAAATAAATGAATAAAATTAAAAATAAATAGCTGAGCTCCATCCACATTGTATGTAAGGACATTATCTCTTGCTTTATCATTCTGTATGCTCCTGGGTTATTTCCCTTGGGCTTCCTCTGTAGAATTATAAACATGAACATCCTGCATAGCCAGTACAGTCACCATGTCAGCAGGCATCTTGCTAAAGCCACAAGTAGATCTGAATAGCATTTATGGATGCGTAGCATCAGATTTCATTTTTGCCTGAGACTCTTCCCAGAATGAACTTCTTGACCTGGGAATGATCCAAGGAGTGTTTTTTTAACCCGGATCTTCATATGAACTCTGCCCCCGGATGCACATTTGAAAGAGGATGACAGAAATTCCTCTCTGCAAGGAGTTGATCTGGCCTCTGATTAAAATACACTCAACTCTGAGACTAACAGAGATCAGGGAAAAGAAATGAAAGATGGCTCAATTCCTAGTGTTGGAGCATCGTGACCTTGAAAGGTCAAATTCCAAAGTGGGAAGAAGCAACAATAAATCATGACTGAAGCAGGACCAGGCAAAAAGGACCCAAAGAAATTCATCTATAAATTTTTGGACTCATTAATGTATACAGATGTTTTTGAGCACTTCAAACTGAAAAGCTGTTTTTTCTATGCTCTGTTATGCAGTCACTCAATACCACACTTCTGATGCCAGATTCTCTAGTGAATATCAGCTGAGAGGAAACACCAATCAAGCTAAAAATGTTAGTAAAAAGTACATTGCAAGAATGAGGACAAAATAACTACCTTCAGAAAAACCAAGAGTTCACCACCAGTAGAATTTCATCAAAGAAATTGTTGTATTTCAGGTAGAAAATTGACTCTAGTCATAATTTTTGTAAAAAAATTAGCATATAGGAAATAGATGGGAATTTCCTTAGCCAAATAAAGGATGTCCAACAAAATCCCTACTGTAATCTTATTCTTAGTACTTCTACATTAAAAGCATTTTCGTTTGAAAATGAATATACAGGCCGGCACCGTGGCTCAACAGGCTAATCCTCCGCCTTGCGGCGCCGGCACACCGGGTTCTAGTCCCGGTTGGGGCGCCGGATTCTGTCCCGGTTGCCCCTCTTCCAGGCCAGCTCTCTGCTATGGCCCGGGAGTGCAGTGGAGGATGGCCCAGGTACTTGGGCCCTGCACCCCATGGGAGACCAGGAAAAAGCACCTAGCACCTGGCTCCTGCCATCAGATGAGCGCGGTGCGCCGGACGCAGCACACCGGCCGTGGCAGCCATTGGAGGGTGAACCAATGGCAAAGGAAGACCTTTCTCTCTGTCTCTCTCTCTCTCACTGTCCACTCTGCCTGTCAAAAATAAAAATAAAAAAAAAAGAAAATGAATATACAGATAAGGATGCTATTACAGACTGCATTCCACAGAAAACAAATCCTGAGCTGGAAGATGGTGTACAAAATGCTTACTAGACACTGTTCCTGGGATTGATGAATGAAAAGAGGAGAGCTAGAAAGGAAGCTAGAAGAGGGAGAAGCTGAGCTAGATGCAGTTCCAGTGAAGACTTCAGTCAACCTCATGGAGAGATCTAGAACTGGAATGGTCCTTTAGAGTTATACCCAAGTAGGATATAGAGCTAAGCCTTTATACCCATGTCAATCAGTCACTGAATGAAGGGTGACACTAGGAGGAAGCAGACCTTATATAAGACAGCCTTCTTCAACCAGTGTGATCCCCTAAAGAACTTAAAACTGAGGGACACTCTAAACAACTGTTGGAATGAATGGCTCAGTTTCAAAGAATGATCTAGACAGTGTATATTAACAGCCTCCAAGCTCATCATTCCATTTTCTATTCAATGTTGTCTGCATGTCTAACCAATGCAATAAGACAAGGAAAAACTCTAAGTTATAAGGATAAAAAGGAAAATTTGCCACTACTCTCAGATGACATGATGAACTAAAAAATTCAAATTAATGTACAGGAAAATCATTAGAATAAATAAAAAGACATTATGAAAGGAGCAAGGTATGATTAAAGTGCAAAAATCAATTGCATGCCCTAAATCTCAGCTAAAACAGATCAAATTCCTGAGGAATTTATAAACCAGAAGACATATACAAGAATATAGATTACTTTGGTACTTGTAAACCCAGCACTATGGAAACAACCCAAAATATCTCTTCATGGAAAATAGAAAAATTTTTGTATATCTACACATGAAATTGTATGCCATAATGAAAAATGAATAAACTATGCAGTCATGTGTAATAGCATGGACAAATCTAACATGACATTAGCCAAAAAAAGCAAATTATAAGACTACATAGAGTATAAAATCTTAAAAATTATTTCAATAAAACTATACTGTAAGGTGTTTACATAAAACACATGTGTACTAAAATCTTTTTGAAGTAATGAACACATAAAGAAAAAAAATAACATAATAGTTGCCTAGATAAATGAAGAGAGCAGAATTGGAGAACACATAAATAACTTCAATAGTCAGAATTCCTTCTTTTAGTTCTCTATATATTAACTCACAAATAAGAGGAGATATGTGGTATTTTTCTCCTTATGTCTGGCTTATTTCACTTAGCATAATGATTTCCAGTCGCATCCTTTTTGTTGCAAATTTCAGGATTTCATTTAATGGCTGAGTAATATTTCATTGTGTATTTATAGCACATTTTCTTTATTCAGTCACCAATTAATGAATATCTAGATTGATGCCATATCTTAACTATTGAGAATTGAGTTGCCATAAACATGGGAGTGCATGTAACCCTTTCATATGCTGATTTCATTTCCTTTGGATTTAGTTCCAAGTGTGGGATGGCTGCATCATATCGTAGATCTGTCTTCAGATTTCTAAAAAAATCTCTATGGTATCTTCCATAATGGTTATATCAATTTACATTCCCTCCAACAATTTAATAGGGTAGCTTTTTTCTATATCTTCATCAATGTTTGTTGTGTTTTATTTCCCAAAGATTTTATTTATTTGTTTGTGGAGAAGTAGAGCTACAGACAGAGGAAGAGACAGAGAGAAAAGTCTTTCATCTGCTAGTTCACTCCTCAAATGGCCACAGTGGCTGGAGCTGGGCCAATCTGAACCCAGGAGCAGGGAACTTCTGGGTCTCCCATATGGATTCAGGGGCCCAATACTTGGGCCATCTTCCAGTACTTTCCCAGGCCATAGCAAAAAGTTGGATTGGAAGAAGAGCAGCCGGGACACAAAACAGCCCTTATGGAATTCCAGCACCACAAACAGAGGCTGTCTACTATGCTGCAGCACTGATCCCATTTGCTATTTTTTGATTTTTGGATGATAGCCATTCTTACTGGGGTGAGGTGATACCTCATTGTGGTTTTTATTAGCATTTCCTTAATGGCTAGTGATTCTGAGCATTTTTTTCATGAATCTGCCTTTTTGTTTCTCCTTATAAAAATGCCTGTTCATTTCTTTTGCCCATTTCTTAACTGGATCATTTGTTTTGTTGTAACAGATGGTGAGTTCATGACCATTTGTTTTTATAACTATGTCTTATAATTTACACATACATTATAAGTATTCTTACATATCAGAGTTTTTCAGATTTTTTTAACTTATAAATTTAATAAATATAAATTTCAAAAGTACAGCTTTTGGATTATAGCAGCTCTTTCCTCCCATAACCTTCCTCCCACCCACAACCATCCCATCTCCCACTTCCTCTCCCATCCCATTCATATCAAGATTCATTTTCAATTATCTTGATATACAGAAGATCAATTTAGTATATACTAAGTAAAGATTTCAACAGTGTGCACCCACACAGAAGCATAAAGGGTAAAGTACTGTTTGAATCCTAGTTATACCATTAATTCTCATAGTACAACACATGAAGATCCTACATGGGGAGTAAGTGCACAGTGACTCCTGTTGTTGATTTAACAATTTGACACTCTTATTTATGGTGTCAGTAATCACCCAAAGCTCTTATCATGAGCTGCCAAGGCTATGGAAGCCTGATGAGTTCACCAACTCCGATCTTATTTAGACAAGGTTATAGTCAACATGGAAGTTCTCTCCTCCCTTCAGAAAAAGGTACCTCCTTCTTTGATGGCCCATTCTTTCTGCTGGGATCTCACTCACAGTGATCTTTCATTTAGGTCATTTTTGTTGTTGTTGTTGTTTTTGCCAGAGTGTCTTGGCTTTCCATGCCTGAAATACTCTCATGGGCTTTTTAGCCAGATCCAAATGCCTTAACGGCTGATTCTGATCGGTGACAACTAACTGAGCACCTAAAAGAAACTGGTTGAAGTGAAATGGACACTATGAGAAACAATGACTTGATCAGCCCTTATCCTGACTGTTGAGGAACAACTTACTACTTTATTCCTTTTAATATTTTTTTGTTCTACTTAATACCATTGGTTGAACTCTTTAATTAATACATAATTGAGCCAGTGCTGCGGCTCAATAGGCTAATCCTCTACCTGCGGCGCCAGCACACCAGGTTCTAGTCCCTGTCGGGGCATCGGAGTCTGTCCCAGTTGCTCCTCTTCCAATCCAGCTCTCTGCTGTGGCCCAGGAGTGCAGTGGAGGATGGCCCAAGGTCCTTGGGCCCTGCGCCCGCATGGGAGACCAGGAGAAGCACCTGGCTCCTGCCTTTGGATCAGCGTGGTGCACCGGCCACAGCAGCCATTGAGGAGTGAACCAATGGAAAAGGAAGACCTTTCTCCCTGTCTCTCTCTCTCACTGTCCACTCTGCCTGTCCAAAAAAATAAATAAATAAAATAAAATAAAATAAAACACATAATTATTCTTAGGTGTTTAAATTTAACTGAAAAGTGATCCCTGTTAAATATAAAAGTGGGAATAAGAGAGGAAGGAGATGTACAGTTTGGCACATGCTCATTCGGACTTACCCCTAATGGTAGAGTTAGAAACGTGCCTGAGGATTCCAATTCAATCCCATCAAGGTGGCATGTACCAATGCCATCTCACTAGTCAAAGTGATCAGTTTCAGTTCATAATTGATCACAATGATAGGAATAAGTGTCAAAGGGATCACATAAACAAAACTAGTGTCTGCTAATACTAACTGATAGAATTAAAAAGGAGAGAACGATCCAACGTGGGAAGCGGGCTACACAGCAGACTCATAGAATGGCAGATGTTCTAAACAGCACTCTGGCCTCAGAGTTTTTTAATTTTTAAGGAATATTTTTAGAGAAATAAAATGCAATATCATGGGGGCATAATTGATAAATACTATTAAAGAAAATTACTCAGTAACACTTGCTGAAACAGGGTAGGAAAGACTTCATTTAGGATCACTGCAGTAGAATTTTGCAATGGGAGAGAGAGATTGATATTGACTCTAAATACTGTATGGGCAAGTGTGATTTTGTGGCCAAGAATCAGGGTAGGAGTTGATGGATGGAAAATTAGTAAGAAAGAACATTATGAGCGAGGGGAATTATGGCTAAACCAACCTAATAGGATTCTTGGTGAAGGCAGGTCAGGGTGATGAGACATTACTTGGGGAATGAAAGAGGATGAGGACCATGATCAAATGTCAAGAATGACCAGATATTGAGAGGGGAGAGTCCTTGCTAAATTGACTTAACAGAATTCTTGCTAAAATTAGATTTTATAAGGAAGTGCAACAGTAGATACAGGAGAAGGCTCAGGAGCCTGACTGAAGTTTAATCAAGCAAAAAATGTTTGTCAGTACCGTAGAAGAAGGATTAGAACAGGCTTCAAGGAGAAGGTGGATAAAATTCTGGCCTTGAATTTCAAAATGGGTTTAAACAGCAATGAAATTAAACCTAGTGGCAGATTTCCCAAAGGGAGGTCTGGGTACCTCCCACCACTTAGCCTAGTAACAAGGCAGTGCTATACTTCAAGCTGTCTTAGGAAACTGGAGTCTTTTCCAAAGTAAGGAGAGGAAGCTACCCTTCTGTCTGTGAAGGCTGTGGAGCCTAGTGAACTGTTGGCGAGAGATGCGGAAAGATGGACAATGGTGTGGTTGTGCAGGATGACAATATTAATATTCTAGCCCTGGGTCAAGAGTCAGGTACCAGGAAAAATCCTAAGTTCCTAGATTTCACCAGGACAATGGTTTTCATTGACATATACAGCATGACTATAGGGTAGTTCTTTGGGAATATTGTGATGTAGCATAAATAAAGGGTTAATGCTTGTACATTTATTGTTTTGGCCTACTTAATGATAGCCTTCATTTTTCATCAAGACCCCACAACTGACTTCTTTAGGGAACTACTTCCTCAACTTTCAGCCTCTGATTTGGTTGTGTTCCCCACCACCACCCAGTGGCTCCATGCTTGGATAGTTAAAGCAAGTCATAAAAATCAAGTCATTTCTTCCCAGTTGGCTATCTTAATAGCTAAGCATTGGGCACTTCATTGCAAGCCAGACCCAAAAGACAGAATCTCAGGTTTTTACTGGAATTGTGAGAAAAAAGGAACATCTCTCTTATTGAGACAGCTGAGAAAATATAGCATCTAGGTCTGGTACTAGAGAGAAGGCCTGAGAATAAAGCCAAAGCAGAGCCATTTGATACAGAGGGACAGTTTGCTGATTATGGATATTATCCTAAAAATAACAGCTAATGGCTTGGGATGGTTTAAGGAAAGTCCTGCAGTATACAATGTGATGTGGTGGAAGAACCCAGAGATATGTTTCATAGGTTTTCCTCCACTAAAAACTCACTGCAGAACTCTGAGAAAAGAGATTTAACAGCCCTCACCTCAGGCCTAAATTTCCTCATCTGTAAAATAAAGATTAATAGTGGGTTTTCAAGATTATATGTAATAATATAGTACTTGATACACCAAAAACAACAAATAAATATTGCCTAATATTCCTTCTATTAACATCCTTATATGCTTGCTTCTCTACCTTCTGCTGTTCTGCTGTTTACCCTACTATCTATCAAAAATGATTTATTTCGGCTGGTGCCGTGGCTCACTTGGCTAATCCTCCACCTGCGGCGCTGGCACCCCAGGTTCTAGTCCTGGTTGGGGCGCTGGGTACTAGTCCCGGTTCTTCCTCTTCCAGTCCAGCTTTCTGCTGTGGTCCGGGAGGGCAGTGGAGGATGTCCCAAGTGCTTGGGTCCCTGCACCCGCATGGGAGACTGTGAGGAAGTACCTGGATCCTGGCTTCGGATCGGCACAGCGCCAGCTGTAGCAGTCATCAAGGGAGTGAAACAACGGAAGGAAGACCTTTCTCTCTGTCTCTCTCTCACTGTCTATAACTCTCTCTCTGTCTCTCTCTCTCTCACTATCTGACTCTGCCTGGCCAAAAAAAAAAAAAAAAAGATTTATTTCACAACTATTGACAGAAAGAAGTAGAGAAAGAGAGAAAAAAAAAAGAGATTGAGATTATTGATCTAGTCTCCAAGACAAATAAAAGCAATTTAAACTTGAATAAAGACAAGAAAAAAATAGTTTCTCTCCAAGGAAGATGCTAGGAATAACTGCTTAACTGATGCCAGTCCTGTGGGCTTTCTTTAACACTATCAGCCAAGCTTCACTTAAACTTAATCTGATTGTTCTGACCCCAGAGAACTTGTCTGGAAGTTGAGAACTGACAAAAGATACCCGGAGGCCCCAGCACTTACATGGACACCTAATGCTTGTCACATCTTTGTCAAGACACTCCAGGTTATCTGAATTCTAATGTATGAAGATGCCAGAGCTTTGGGATACCAGTGCCACATGGATGCCCCTATTTCCCAAAAGGGAACTGGAACTTCTAGAATCCAAGAGGTGTAGAATGCTTAAGTGGAGGGATGCTGACAATTCTGTTTACAAATCAGTACCCAAAGCAGGTAACTTGCTCAAAATCCCTTACCTTTTAAAATTAATGATTTATTTTCATTGTTTTACTCTACTTGGATAAAAAGGAAATTTGAGTCTAGCATGGCAAACAAGTTCAGATCACATGCTAAATCCAATTAGTTATTGGTATTTGGAGCACCACTGTATTGAGAAATAGTCCCAGTCAGGTCTTAGAAGAAAGTAGAACTGTAATCAATTAACCGCCAATAAGAGTGGGAGGCCTATCTGCCACATATTTAGTGACTTGGAGTTCTGGGCTGATAGGGTGACTACAGCAGGGGTGAGGATGGGAATGTAAAATGTTAGGTTACTTACTGTACTCTCTGTCCATCCTAGACAGACCCTGTATTGTTATTTATCCTGTTGCATGTTTTATTTTACATGGTAGACACGGTGGTTAGAATGACACCAGATCACTGTTCCAGGTTACTCCCCATCCTACATGAGTGAAGAAGGTAAATGGCAACATCAGTTGCTCTGGCTGTCAGGTCCCAGGCTCTGTTTGTTCTTCAGATCATTCATGGAGAATGATCCTGTTGGCCAAGTGTGTACCTCCGAGTGCGCAAGACCAGTGGTGCAGCAGAAAGCCACTATTGTCTTTTCTTTGATTTCTTTGGAGTTAAAGTATCACAGACTCTGGAATATAGGAGAAGCTTCTGGGATTATCTGGTAAGATCAAATTTTATATATGAGGAAACTGAGGTCCAAAGGAAGGGATAGCTTGTCTGAGGTCATAGAGGTAAATGCAGGGTACCAGTCTTTCCACAATACCACATTCATTTGCTTTATTCATCTTCCAGCTTTATCTCATGTTGTTGTCATCAATGAGGAATCTTGTGAAAAGTAAGAATTATATTAATGGCCTTCTGATGTTCTGAAATCTTAGCCACAAAAAAAAAAAAAAAAAAACAGGAAAAAAAGTTACCACAAATACAAAGTAACACTGACTAGCCTACCTCTGAAAGGGAAGTGACATTGAGTGACAAGTAGATTGAAGTGGTCCTGGTATTAATCCCCATTTTATAACCACATTAGAAATCTTTTCCTAAATCCTAGAACGTAACGTATTTCTTTATTTGTGAAATCTGCTAAAAGTAACATAGAATCTATTGATAGTGTCTTGTGATAGCTTTGTATTTGCCTTGAGCCTGCACTCGGGTCAGATAGATTACATTGCTAGGCATCAGTAAGACTGAGCTGGTAAAGCACAGTCCCAGCTTTGGAAATTTCACCACCTGGTTGGAGAGACAGATAATAATATAGGAATATAGGGTGTAATAAAACTGGAATGTTGCATGTGTATATTCGGTACCATAATGACCCAGAGGGAAGAGATTAGCTTTGGAAGGCAGCAGGGAAATTTTTACAAAACAACATCTGAGCTAGGCTTAAAAGGATAAATAAAGAAGAGTTCATTACCTGCTCTGGTTCTCTTAGCAAGTCTATAAATGTGATAGCATACCCAATATGTGTCAGTCATTGTGTTAGGTGCCAGAGGTTGAGAGATATATAAGATAAGGTCCCTGGGGCCTGCGCCGTGGCTCAACAGGCTAATCCTCCACCTTGCGGCGCTGGTACACTGGGTTCTAGTCCCGGTCGGGGCACCAGATTCTGTCCCGGTTGCCCCTCTTCCAGCCCAGCTCTCTACTGTGGCCCGGGAGTGCAGTGGAGGATGGCCCAAGTGCTTGGGCCCTGCACCCCATGGGAGACCAGGAAAAGCACCTGGCACCTGGCACCTGGCTCATGCCATTGGATGAGCGCGGTACGCCGGCCGCAGCGCGCCGGCCGCGGCGGCCATTGGAAGGTGAACCAACGGCAAAAAGGAAGACCTTTCTCTCTGTCTCTCTCTCTCACTGTCCACTCTGCCTGTCAAAAAAAAAAGATAAGGTCCCTGACCTCTCAGAACTTAAAGACTGGACAAGAGGCACTTATATAAATAAAGGATTACATTACAGTGTGTTGAAAGCAATGGTCAGCAGAATACCAAACAGTCATAGGAAGGGCTGTGTTCAGGAGAGAACTTAGCTGGATATCTTCCCTCTGTGTTCATAATACTCCTTTTCAGCAAGAGCTTATGGGATGTCAGATAACATTATGATATCAAAAGCAGAATTACTATTTTTCAGAGAATAGACAAAATTTTTTAAAATGATTATAAAGCTAAGAAATCAACCTTAAACACTTAATTTGTACTACTCACCATACTAATATGGGGAGTTATAAGAGAGAAAAATACCAAGGATCCATAAAACCAAGAAATTATTGGCATTAGTTAAGCAGTCAGCCTTCTTAGGTTTAAATCCTGGTTTTCCAACAAACTAGTTGCAACATTTTGAACAAGTTGCTCAACCTCATTGTACTTTGGTTTCCTTATTTACAAGAAGTGGATATAAAATAAGTTTATTATTATATTAAAAACGACGAACAGGCAAAGTGCTTAACCAAGTCCCTGGCACAGGCTAACTGCCCAATAAAAGTGTTATCAGGGAGTCTAGTGGTGAAGACACCCAGATCCCACATCAAAATTTCTGGGCTTGCTTTCCAGCTCTAGCTCCTGATCTAACTTCCTGGTAATGTGCACCCTGTGTGGCAGCAGGTGACCGCTCAGAGTAAATAGATCCCACTAACCCAGATTGGATTCCAGGCTCCTCACTTGAGACTGTCCCAATCCCAGCTTTTCTAGGCATTTCGGAAGTGAACAAGTAGAGAGGAGTTTCTTTCTCTCTCTCTCAGTTAAAAAGTATTTATAATATTTCCACTGCAGAAATTTATAACATGCACTGCAGTAGATAAAATTTAAAAATATTTTTAAAAATATCAAAAAATTAGTTAAAATAATTTATAAAAAATTAGTTAAAAATATTTATAATATTTCCACTGCAGAAATTTATAACATACACTGCAGTAGAGAACATAATAGAATACACTCTCATGTACATGCCACTAGGATCCCACCACTATCCAGAGTTTGCCACATTTGTTTCACCTGTCACATTTTTCCTTAACTTAAGAATTTTAAAGGATTGTAAAGTAAACCACAAAAAAATTTCATTCTTACACACCGAAGAACCCATCCTTTAAAAACATGGATATTGGGATGGGCATTTGATGCCTTGGTTAAGATTCTATTAGGGGCCTGGCACTGTAGCACAGTGGAGTAAAGCTCAGCCTGCAGCACCAGCATCCCATACCACCGGTTCGAGTCTCGGCTGCTCCATTTCTAATCCAGCTCTCTGCTATGCCCTGGGAAAGCAGTAGAAGGTGGACCAAGTCTTTGGGCCCCTGCACCCATGTGGGAGACCCTGAAGAAGTTCCTGTCTCCTAGCTTCGGATCAGCTCAGCTGTGGCTGTTGCAATCATCTGGGGAGTGAACCAGCAGATGAAAGACCTCTCTCTCTTTCTTTCTCTGCTTCTGCCTCTCTATAACTCTGCCTTTCAAATAAATAAATAAAAATATTTTTTAAAAATTAGGGGAATTTCATAAATAATTTCATATCGATAAATAAACAATTTAGATGAAATAAATTTCTTGTAAGACACAAATTGCCAAAACTGACCCACAAAGAATAGAAAATCTGAATAGATCCATAACAAGAAAATATATTGGATTACTTGTTAAAATCTTCTCACACAAAGCTCAGGCCCAGATGGCTTCATTTGTGAATTCTGTGAAATACTTAAAGATATAATAACAATCCACTTCAAATTCCTCTAGCAGACATAGTGAGAAGAAAAATTTCCCAACTCATTCTAGGAAGTCAATATTACTCTGATATCACAGACTAATATCCCTTATGAGTACATACATAAAATCCTCAACAAAATATTAGCAAACCAAACCCAATGTCATATAAAAATATTTGACAACATAACCAAGTAAGATTTATCCCAGAGAGGCAAAATTGTATTAGTATCCATGAGAAACAGGCTAATCCCTTTCAGAGAAGTTTGCTGCTAAGATGGGCCCTCCTTTGTGCTCTTCTCTCCCTTATGTATTTATTAATGGTGATTTTATTAGTTTGTGGCTTATCTTCCCAGAGGTTCCTTTTAAAAACATAAACAGATGACACATACCTTCATGTGTGTGTGTGTGTGTGTGTGTCTGTGTGTGTATGTGGTTTCCTTCTTACACAAGAGTTATACATACTGTTCTGAATCTTGATTTTTCTCATGAGTGTCAGATTAGCATTTTGAGATCACTCCATCTCCCAGATACATAAATGATTAGAAGTGGATGTTCTTCCTGGAAACAGGGTTGCCAATTAGGGGGCTACTGTAGTAATCTAAACAAGTGATGCTGGTTGTGGCTAGGATTAAGATAGTGGCTGAGGAGATAGAAAGAATTAGACAAACTAGAGATAAGCTTTGAAAGTAGAAAGTAGCATTGACTGAGTGTAGTGAATGCCCACAGCTTTGTGCAGAAAAACCCAGGCTGTACCTCTGGTCACATTAATATTCCCAATGCAATGAGATTTTTAATGGAATACAAAACTAGACCATATATATACTATTTTTTAAAAAAAATTATTATAGATTATTTCAAGCATATATCAACATAGAAGAGTAATGAACCTCAAATTTAGTCACCACAGAGATGTGACAATTATAAACCTGTGGCCTATCTAACTTTACTTCCTAACTATTCCCATCTAATCTCCCCCTGTCCCAGTACATTTTGGTGCAAATCCTGGATAGCCTATCAATGTATCTGTCCAATATTTTCCAGCACCTTGGAGAGACATTGTTATCTAAATCCCATTGTCCCTTTTCTTGATCCCTGCCAATCTGCTAACTGATTCATGAAAGCTCATTTCCTTATTGTAAGACTTTGATCTATTTAAAAATTCAACACAGCTTGTGTTTCAGAGAGGTACTCAATGCACCATTTGACTTAAAAATAGAATCCCTCTATTGTCGGAAGATAGCAGGAGGAGAAAAAGGTCAGGTATAATATTGCCTTACACATTCTCAAACACTCCCTGGATTCCTGACTTCCCCCAAGAAAATATGAGGTGCAGTTAGCACTAGAGAGCCCCTAGTCAAGGGCACCTTGTGCATGGAGGGGAGGGAAGGAGGTACGCCTCATTCTTCTTAGCAAAGCTCTTGATTGATAGCAAACACTGTGTCTCAGATCCTTGACTTCCTACAGTATCACGACTCAGATAATTTCCTATTCATATCCTAAACACCTGGGAGTTGTGTTACATCCTTGGAGCCTTGCTTAACTGGAAGAGCTTTCATCCCACTTGGGATTTTCTTTGTCTTTACTTGCAGTCAGAAGCTGTTGTGACTTTTCGCAATGTCCCTTGTCTCCAATACTTGCGTTATTACCTAAGCTATACCTGAACAAAGGCTGATGCCTAGAGTTCAGTTACTGGCATCAGTAACTCAGAGAGCTCAGTTTCTTAATCTCCTTAAGACCTCCATTTCTAAAGCAGGGCCACTACTAACTTCATATCATCATTGTGATGAATAAATTAAACATGGTGCCTAAAAACACTCACCACCATGCCTCAAACATGCTGCCATTATTACATTTATGTACTAGTTCAGTGCTCAATATCAACCTCATATTCTGGGTAATCTTTCTGTTTTGTTCCCTGCAATATTATTATTATTGTTACTGGGGATACAGCAGTCTGACCAAAGAAATGTTCTCTTCCATTATGAGTTTCAATATTCTATATTGAAAAATAGGATTTTAACATATTTTATAAAAAGTTATGTGGATTAAATAAAATAATGGAGGTAAAATTGGCTAACACTATTACTGTCACATATTATGAACTCAACAAAGCCTTGAATGATAGTAAGAGCCTGTATTGGGTTACTAGTTTGGGTGGAGGCATCTTTCCAACAAGGTAAAAAAAATTAGGCATCATGTCTCAGATAAGCAAAGAGAAACAGAGCTGTTTGTGCCAGTCTAACAAGACTGATGACACAGGTGATCAATAGTACTTGTTCTCCCTGGAGACTATTTTTGACATAAACCATTATCATTACCAAACATAAAATTATTTGAACTAACCTGAATAGTTTAATAAATGCCATAGATTTCCATAATTCTACAAGCACCCTAAAAATTATGTTGTTCCATTATTTATTAGTTCTCTCCATATTTTCCACAGTCAACAAAACATTTATCCTATGCTGGAACTGAGAAATCAATCCATTTTCAATAGATTATGGATATAATTCTAGATTTCAGTAGCCTTTGTACTACTAAACTTAGTTGAACAGGCCCCCAGGGATGAGGGGGTGGAAAGGAGACAGTATTATAGTGGAAAAAGTGGTTTTAATTTTAACTTTTATTCTGCATTAAGCATTTTCCCACACTACTTAGTAAATCACAGTGAGGAAAGAGAACAAAACAATAAAAGTAGAATATATTCAAATAAAGCCCCACAATGCAGCATAGGAGTAGGTGGTGGTGCCCTTGGGGGCTTATCTTTTTTTATTGCTTCATTTGCTTCTGAATTTGAAATTTCAGAAGACAGAAGAAAATCTCAAATTGTTACTTGTTTAAAAGGTGGAAATTTAAATCTTTTTTGAACCAACATACATTTTTTAAAAATGGCTTCTGAAAACTCGCTTTGTCTTTCAAAACAAACCATAATGTCCTCATCTGTTTTTCAGAAACAAACCAGGAGGATATTTTCCTCTTACTTCTCAGAGTTGTTTAGGGCTTGCTATGGTTTTTTTATTTTATTTTTAACATTTATTTAATAAAGATAAATTTCCAAAGAACAACTTTTGGATTATAGCAGCTTTTTCCTCCCATTACCACCCTCCCACCAACAACCATCCCATCTCCCACTTCCTCTCCCATCCCATTCACATCAAGATTCATTTTCAATTATCTTGATATACAGAAGATCAATTTAGTATATATTAAGTAAAGATTTCAACAGTTTGCACCCACACAGAAGCATAAAGGGTAAAGTACTGTTTGAGTACCAGTTATACTGTTAATTCACATAGTACAACACATGAAGGACAGAGATCCTACATGAGGAATAAGTCCACAATGACTCCTGTTGTTGATTTAACAATTCACACTCTTATTTATGATATCAGTAATCAGCCGAGGCTCTTGTCATGAGCTGCCAAGGCTATGGAAGCCTGATGAGTTCACCAACTCCAATCTTATTTAGACAAGGCCATTGTCAACATGGAAGTTCTCTCCTCCCTTCAGAGAAAGGTACCTCCTTCTTTGATGGCCCATTCTTTCCTCTGGGATCTCACAGAGATCTTTTTTTTTCTTTTTTTGCCACAGTGTCTTAGCTTTCCATGCCTAAAATACTCTCATGGGCTCTTCAGCCAGATCTGAATGCCTTAAGTGCTGATTCTGAAGCCAGAGTGCTGTTTAGAATATCTGCCATTCTATGAGTCTGCTGCGTATCCCGATTCCCATGTTGGATTATTCTCTCCTTTTTAATTCTATCATTTAGTATTAGCAGACACTAGTCTTGTTTAGGTGATCCCTTAGACTCTTAATCCTATCATTATGATCAATTATAAGCTGAAACTGATCACTTTGACTAGTGAGATGGCATTGGTACATGCCACCTTGATGGGATTTAATTGGAATTCCCTGGCACGTTTCTTTTTTTAACTTTTATTTAATAAATATAAATTTCCAAAGTACAGTTTATGGATTAGAGTGGCTCCCCCCCCCATAATTTCCCTCCCACTTGCACCCCTCCCATCTCTCGCTCCCTCTCCCATTCCATTCACATCAAGATTCATTTTCTTTTTCTTTTATTTTATTTTTGACAGGCAGAGTGGACAGTGAGAGAGAGAGACAGAGAGAAAGGTCTTCCTTTGCCATTGGTTTACCCTCCAATGGCTGCTGCGGCCGGCACGCTGCAGCCAGCCCAGTGAACTGATCCAAAGCCAGGAGCCAGGTGCTTTTCCTGGTCTCCCATGGAGTGCAGGGCCCAAGCACTTGGGCCATCCTCCACTGGCTTCCCGGGCCACAGCAGAGAGCTGGCCTGGAAGAGGGGTAACCGGGATAGAATCCGGCGCCCTGACCGGGACTAGAACCCGTGTGCCAGGGCCGCAAGGCGGAGGATTAGCCTTTTGATCCACGGCACCAGCCTAAGATTCATTTTCAATTATCTGTATATACAGAAGATCAATTTAGTATATACTAAGTAAAGATTTCAACAGTTTGCACCCACACAGAAACACAAAGTGTGAAAATACTGTTTGAGTACTAGTTATAGCATTAATTCACATTGGACAACACATTAAGGACAGATCCCACATGAGAAGTAAGTACACAGTGACTCCTGTTGTTGATTTAACAATTTGACACTCTTGTTTATGGCGTCAGTAATCTCCCTAGGCTCTAGTCATGAGGTGCCGAGGCTATGGAAGCCTTTAGGGTTCGCCGACTTCTATCTTATTCTGACAGGGTCATAGTCAATGTGGAAGTTCTCTCCTCCCTTCAGAGAAAGGTACCTCCTTCTTTGATGGCCCCGTTCTTTCCACTGGGATCTCACTCACAGAGATCTTTCATTTAGGTTTTTTTTTTTTTTTTTCCCCAGAGTGTCTTGGCTTTCCATGCCTAAAATACTCTCATGGGCTCTTCAGCCATATCCGAATGCCTTAAGGGCTGATTCTGAGGCCAGAACCCTGGCAGGTTTTTAACTCTACTGTTTGGGGCAAGTCCTATTAAGCATGTGCTGAACTGTTCATATCTTCCCTCTCTTATTCTTACTCTTATATTTAACAGAGATCACTTTTCAGTTAAAATTTAACACCTAAGAATAACTGTGTGTTAATTAAAAAATTTAATCAATAGTGTTAATTAGGACAAAAAAATACTAAAAGGAATAAAGTAATAAGTTGTTCCTCAACAGTCAGGACAAGGGCTGATCTCATAGTGTTCATTTCACTTCCACAGGTTTCCCCTTTGGTGCTCAGTTAGTTGTCACCAATCAGGGAAAACAAATGATATTTGTCTCTTTGGGACTGGCTTAATTCACTTAGCATGATGTTTTCCAGATTCCTCCATTTTGTTGCAAATGACCGGATTTCATTGTTTTTGACTGCTGTATAGTATTCTGTAGCGTGCATGTCCCATAATTTCTTTATCCAGTCTACTATTGATGGGCATTTGGGTTGGTTCCAGGTCCTAGCTATTGTGAATTGAGCTGCAATAAACATTAATGTGCAGACAGCTGTTTTGTTTGCCAATTTAATATCCTTTAGGTAAATTCCAAGGAGTGGGATGGCTGGGTTGAATGGTAGGGTTATATTCAGGTTTCTGAGGAATCTCCAGACTGACTTCCATAGTGGCTTTACCAGTTTGCATTCCCGCCAACAGTGGGTTAGTGTCCCTTTCTCCCCACATCCTCTCCAGCATCTATTATTGGTAGATTTCTGAATGTGAGCCATTCTCACCAGGTTGAGGGGAAACCTCATTGTGGTTTTGATTTGCATTTCCCTGATTGCTAGTGATCCTGAACATTTTTTGATGTGTCTGTTAGCCATTTTGATTTCCTTTTTGGAAAAATGTCTATTGAGGTCCTTGGCCCATCTCTTAAGTGGGTTGTTTGTTTTCTTGTTGTGAAGTTTCTTGATCTCTTTGTAGATTCTGGTTATTAAACCTTTATTAGTTGCATAGTTTGCAAATATTTTTCCCATTCTATCAGTTGCCTCTTCACTTTCCTGACTGTTTCTTTTGAAGTACAGAAACTTCTCAATTTGATGCAATCCCAATAGTTAATTTTGGCTTTGATTGCCTCTGGGGTCTTTTCCAAGAAGTCTTTGCCTGTACCTATATCTTGCAGGGTTTCTTCAATGTTTTCTAATAATTTGATGGTGTCAGGTCATAGATTTAAGTCTTTAATCCATGTTGAGTGGATTTTTGTGTAAGGTGTAAGGTAAAGGTCTTGCTTCATGATTCTGCACGTGGAAATCCCGTTTTCCCAGCAGCATTTGTTGAATAGACTGTCCTTGCTCCAGGAATGGTTTTAGATCCTTGATCAAATATATGTTGGCTGTAGATGTTTGGATTGATTTCTGGTGTTTCTATTCTGTTCCATTGGTCTATCCATCTGTTTCTGTACCAGTACCATGCTGTTTTGATAACTACTTCCTATAGTATGCCCTGAAATCTGGTATTGTGATGTCTCCAGCTTTGTTTTTGTTGTGCAAGATTGCTTTAGCTATTCGAGGTCTCCTGTGTCTCTATATGAACTTCAGCATCATTTTTTTCCAGATCTGAGAAGAATGTTTTTGGTATTTTGATTTGGTATCACATTGAATCTATAAATTGCTTTTGGGAGAATGGACATTTTGATGATATTGATTCTTCCAATCCATGAGCATGGAAGATAGTCTCATAGTAGAATTCTTTGAATCCCCTAAATAAAGAATCATATCATTTGCAAAGAGGGATAGTTTGATTTCTTCCTTCCCACATTCACTATGTCTTAATCTCCTGTTACTTCTCCCCACCAGAGTCAGGTTTTTCTGCTTGGCTGAGGGTAGGCACAGCCCTGAGCTGGCACAGCTGTTATGTATGTCCAAAATGGCACCTGCTCTATTGTCTTCCCTGCCTTTGCAAGGTGACTGGAGAGAGAGAATCGTGTCCATACTGTCCCTTTTATTTTTTCTCTCCTCTAGTTAGGCTGGTGTACCTTCCCCCATGAGGCTTCAAGCCTCATTCCCTCTAGGCTCTTCCTGATGCTTTTCCACCAGTGTTGGGCTACTGTGGTTTCTCCTCACCTCCATTTCCAGTGCTGGTGCATAGACTCAGCGGCTGGGGTCCCGAGCCATGGGCACCCATGCCCTCCATGTAGGTCCACCGTGTCCCACTCATTCCAGAAGAGTTTCCTCTGCAGTTTTTTCCCTAACTCTCCCCTGACACTACAGTATCTCCACTTTTATTAAACTATCTTTTTCTGGACGATCAGTGTGCTCCCTCCCTATCCTGCCATCTTGGAGCTCCAGGGCTTGCTATGGTTTGAAGATAATTTGAGCATATCATGTATTGGAAGCCTGGTCTTCAGTGTGGTGATGTTTGGAACAGATCACTTTAGAGGTGAAGCCTACAGGTAATTGAATTCCTGCCACCCATGCATGAGACCCAGATTACATTTTGGGCTCCTAGCTTTGGCCTGGACCAGTCCTGGCTGTTGGGGTCATTTGGGAAGTGAGCCAGCAGATGGAATCTCTCTGACTTTCAAATAAACAAAATTGTTTTATCTTTTTATCTTTTTTTTTTTTTAAGAAAAGAAAAGGGGCTATAGATGCCACTACTTGTATAAACACCAACTAACTTTGTCACATTGAGATACCACTGAAATTCTTCAAAAAGAGTTGGAAACTTGTGAGGGTTGACCAGATCATTGAAGGTGCTGTCCTCAGAAGGAATTGACATAGTTTCTCATGGCCGTTCCCCACTTTCATTCTTCCAGCGTCACCATGTGATCTCTCCCTACTGCACAAATTTCCACCTCGATTTCACCTGCCATTGACAGCCAAGGTGGTCCTGAGTAAATACTAAACAAATTGCATTGTCTGATCCTAGACTTTCAGCTTCCATAACAGTGAGTTAAACAAACCTCTTTCCCTTATAAACTAGTGTCTTAATATTTCATGAAATGAAAAAATAGAACTATTAAACGCTGCCTTGAGTATTTTTAATAGCAATGGTAAGTTACCTAATACAGAGCTATTCTATTAATCTATCTCTAAATACAGTGAAGTAATACCATACATATATCTGACTCTGAAATCAACTTCCTGCATATAGCAAAAGAAGAGAGAGCTAGAGGGGATTGGGAAAGTGCAGGCAAGTCCACCCACCATTTCACTTGCTCCTGAGCAGCTGATTGTTGGTTTCAGGGGGAAAACCCAGTCGTAAAAATGCTTGTACAGGATGAGTAAGAGCCTTAATGATGAAAGCAGAAGACGTTCTTTCATTTTAATGTGGTATAATCTCTAAAATTATTTATTTGGGGAACAAAGAAACAGCAATAGTTTCCAACTCCAGAGGGAAATAGAATGGACTGTCAAGGGTAGTTTTAGCTCCACCCATCAACTTGAAACCAATCCTCCAAAAAAATGTGACTCTTCTGCATGCCAGATGCAGGAGACATGAACTGGGATGTCTGCCCATATCACAGTGGTGGCTTGCATAACACCTGCTGTCCTGTCACTGAGGCTGAATGATCCTGGGGCTGAGACATCTGACCCTCACCAGAGCAATCAAATTCTCCCTTCTGGGAACCTAAAACCTGCATGGGGAGATGCAGAAAGGGACATTAGTACAGCACAGTTATCTGAGTGACATTTCCAGAAACTTCCAGGGCAGAAACCCTCTAAATTACCCTGATTTCTGCTCTTTTCAAATCCTGATTGTTCAGCAAATCTGATGATTCTGTGAGCTTTCCTAACACATACAAGTAAGATATGTAGAGTTACATTGTATATTTGCAACTAAAAGAACCTTAATTAATACACCAAGTTAACATCTCTTAAGTTAAAAGCTTCTGAGAATTAGAACTGAATGGCTAACAAAAACTCAAAGGTCCCAAAGGGTACCCCTGCACAGATTTCTCTAGATGGCACAAAAGGAAACACCAAAAGGCAGAATCAGAGCAGGCCTCTGACGTAGGCTGATGCTTTTTAAATGGGTACCAATCCAATAAGATGACCTCTGATAAAAGGGTTTCCTGTTCAATTTGAGAAATGCAGTATATTCTATTTCTCACCTAGAAAGTCATATACATAAGCGCTTCAGGTGTACTTAAAAGTCCTGTAGTAGAGGCTGGCACTGTGGCATAGCAGGTAAAAACCTCCGCCTGCAGTGCTGACATCCTGTGTGGACGCCGGTTCAAGTCTCAACTGCTCCACTTCCAATCCAGCTCTCTGCTATATCCTGGGAAAGCAGTGGAGGATGGCCCAAGTGTTTGGGCCCCTGCACCCATGTGGGAGACCCAGAAGAAGCTCCTGGCTCCGGATCAGCACAGCTCTGGCCGTTGTGGCCAACTGGGGGGTGAACTAGCAAGTGGAAGACCTCTCTCTTTCTCTCTTTTTCTGAATCTCCTTCTCTCTCTGTGTAACTCTGACTTTCAAAGAAATAAGTAAATCTTTAAAAAAAAAAAAAAAGTCCTGCAGTAAAGATATTTAATTTGCTTTAGGCTGAATTTCTAT
Source organism: Sylvilagus floridanus (assembly GCA_949820135.1). Lineage (NCBI taxonomy): Eukaryota > Metazoa > Chordata > Mammalia > Lagomorpha > Leporidae > Sylvilagus > Sylvilagus floridanus. Next base: position 44,342,248 of record OX463241.1, read on the forward strand.
AATATTTTGAAAGTAGTAACTAATCTCTGCCTCCATCCCCTAACTCATTCTATTCTTTCTCCCAACTCCTGTGAACATACCATGGGAAGCATTAATAGAGGCTATACAGAGAGAGCCCATTGAAATGTTGCCTTGGAGTTTTAGCTTTCCCTTTAGACCTCTGGTCCAAATATTTGGTCTCTTTGTCATTCCTCAGGTATTTATTAAGAAGTATGAAATGTTCAGTCCTGTGTCAGATGTTCTGAGGGCAACCACGGTATGACAGGAGGGGTAAGAAGTCCCCATTGTAGTCCTCTCTGGTATGGAATTCAAAGCTGACTTGTACCCTTGTGGAAATCCTCAACCTCGATCATACTCAATTTCTACATCAAACAGGCTAAGTGTTTATCAGCCTTACCTTACCATTGAATTTTTTTTTCTTTTTCTTTTTTTTTTTTTTTTTGACAGGCAGAGTGGACAGTGAGAGAGAGAGAGAGAGACAGAGAGAAAGGTTGGTTCACCCTCCAATGGCTAGCGCGGCCAGTGTGCTGCAGCCGGCACACCGCGCTGATCCGAAGGCAGGAGCCAGGTGCTTATCCTGGTCTCCCATGGGGTGCAGGGCCCAAGCACCTGGGCCATCCTCCACTGCACTCCCTGGCCACAGCAGAGAGCTGGCCTGGAAGAGGGGCAACTGGGACAGAATCCAGGGCCCTGACCGGGACTAGAACCCAGTGTGCCGGCGCTGCAAGGCAGAGGATTAGCCTATTGAGCTGCAGTGCCGGCCATCATTGAATCATAAAACAGGATCATGAATCTGAGGGCACTCTGTAAACTGAAAGGTATTTGAAGAATATTAGCTATTGCAAAAAATAAATTAAATAATAACTTAGAGAATGCTGTCAGATAAGACAGTGCAGAGGGGATAGGGTAGCTTTAAAATCATAGCTCTGTTGGGGCCAGCGCTGTGGCTTAGTAGGCTAGGCCTCTGCCTACAGTGCCCACAGTCCCAGCTGCTCCACTTCTGATCCATCTGCTATGGCCTGGGAAAGCAGTAGAGGATGGCCCAAGTCCTTGGGTCCCTGCATCCACATTGGAGACACAGAAGCTCCTGTCTCCTGGCTTCAGATCAGCTCATTACAGTCATTTGGGGAGTGAATAAGTGGATGGAAGACTTCTTTCTCTTTGCCTCTGCCTCTCTATAACTCTGCCTTTCAAATAAGTAATAAATAAATCTTTAAAAAAATCACAGCTCCGTGCCTTGAGATTTTTGAATGTAATGAATGTCTTCAAATCATAGCTGAGAATTCAGTGTGTCAAGAAAATATGCTACCAAACTTGAATTTTCATTTATACCAGTGTCTGTTGGTTACTTTGCATAACAAGTTATCTAAACATTCAGTGGCATACAGTAATCAATATCTATTTCTCATTCCTGTGTCTGGGGAATGTCTGTAGTTGTCGATGTAAGCTGGGCTTAACTGAATTAAGCTTTAAACTGTGAGTTGTTCAGGCCTGTGCTGCATGGTTTTCATCCTTCTTGGACATGTGACAAGGATGATGGCAGAGTTACAAGAAGAAACACCCAACTAAACTACACAAGCACATTTTAAGTCCTAGTTTGATCCTCTCCATTAATATTTCACTGGACAAAGCAGGTCACATGGCAAAGCCCAATATCAGTGGGTGATCAAATTCCTCCTGCAGGTATGGAATAGGGAGAGACAAAGAGAAGACTGAGTGATAATCTAATCTGTAGTTTCCATGTTTTCATCTTCTTTCATCTCATGCAGATAGTAAAGCTCACAAGGAATTACTTACTAGAAGATTTTTTTGTGTGTAGAAGAGGCAAGAAGAAATAGAAATAACATGGAGACAGCAACTCTTTTCTCTCTTTTTAATAGAAGTCTAAATATTACCAAAGAAACCATACCTTTGAGGTCAACCAGAAGTGATAAAATGGTTTTGAAGTTAACCAGAGGTTTTGAAGTTAACCAGAGGAAAGAGGAAGAGAGGTCACAAAATTCATGTTAGGATAAGATTATCAACTAAATCATGATTCCCAAGTACACAGCTACTGTACCAAAAAATAAAACTAAATCCTTTAATTACAGGATTATAGTGGTCATCTGTAGTGACCACTGAGCCCCAAGTCATCAGCATATCACTGGGTACTGTGATTGTTTATAGTTTGGAAACCTCTCCCTACTCTCTGAACACTACCTAAGGCCCATTGATCCAGTTGGAGCTCTGGGAAGGAGCAAAGCCCTGTAACAAAAGAGATTGAATTTCCTTTTGTGTTGGGACACTCAGAGGCAGATTAACCCTCTCTTTTTTTAAAATTCAAAAGGAAGACAGACAGACAGAGCTCTCATCCACTGGCTCACTCTCCAATGCCTGCAACAGTAAGGGCTGGGATGAGTCAAAGCCAGGAGCCAGAACTGAACCGAAATCTCCCTCATGGGTGGTAAAAACCCAAACAACACCTTCTGCCTCTTATGGTCTGCATTTTCAAGAAGTTGGATTCGGGAGATAGAACCAGGAATCAAACCCAGGCAGACTAATGTTGGGCTTCAGCACCATTTTTCTCACCTTTTATTTCTGAGACATATATTCTAGATTTTAATTTTCTTAATTTCATGTGCTATAGTACTTGTTGTCTCACCTTCCTAGCGTTTTAAATGCTAGTCCAAACACCTGCCACAGGTGTTTCTTTGAAAAAGATGATATATGGCCGGCGCCGTGGCTCAACAGGCTAATCCTCCGCCTTGCGGCCCTGGCACACCGGGTTCTAGTCCTGGTTGGGGCGCCAGATTCTGTCCCGGTTGCCCCTCTTCCAGGCCAGCTCTCTGCTGTGGCCAGGGAGTGCAGTGGAGGATGGCCCAAGTGCTTGGGCCCTGCACCCCATGGGAGACCAGGAAAAGCACCTAGCACCTGGCTCCTGCCATCGGATGAGCGCGGTGCACCGGCCGCAGCGCGCCGTCCACGGCGGCCATTGGAGGGTGAACCAACGGCAAAGGAAGACCTTTCTCTCTGTCTCTCTCTCTCACTGTCCACTCTGCCTGTCAAAAAATAAATAAATAAATAAATAATAAAATTAAAAAATGAAAAAAAAGATGATATATCTTATATCTTTCACATTTGTATTTATGGCCCAATATTAATATGTTATACATGGATTATTATTTAATTTCTTTAAATTTAAATTTCTTTAAATTTATTTAAAAGTTCACTAAATTTTAAAATTTCTTTAAATTTATTTATTTTTGGTGCCAGGGTCTTTTTGGCTGACTTGAAACTAGTTGCCAGGTTTCAGCAAATATAAATGTAGAATTCCAGTAAATATGCATTTCAGATAAGCAAAGAATAATTTTCAAGGATAAGTATATCCTGTGAAATATTTAGGACATACTTATGCTAAAGAATATTCGTTGTTTATCTGAAATACAAAAAAAAAAATAATTGAGTCTCCTATACTTTATCCAGCAATGTTATGCAGGGCTTTATAAGCTTAAAGCATTTTTGGCCAGTAAAAAATAACTTTTGACAACCTGATCGTTTCAAGCCATCCTACAACTATACACCATACAACTGGAGAGCTGGGTTCATTACAAAGTCTTCCTGGAAGAAGAGGCAGACTTTCCACTGGGGACACTCAAAGGAGACTGAGCTCTTCTGTCCCTGGTGAATGAAACACTTCACCCACTACTTGCCTCTCTGGAAGACAAGTCAGGCGAGAGAAGCAGGAATTCTCACATCCAGCCCACTTCTTCCCTGACCTTACTAATTTAAGATGGCTTCCACAATCTTGTGGACATAACTGGGTAATCTAATAAAGGTAGATTAAATTACAGCCGAGTATTTTCAGATCTGAACATGGGAAAAATGTATCCTGTTTCAAAAAACGATAAACCACCCCACACTCGTTTTGTTTTTCTTTTATCTGGGAACTGGGCAAGCAGGAACTATCTAGGGTTATTGTATGTGAAAGTGCTCACAGCTGTGTTGGTTTTTCTAACAAAAAAAAAGTCCTGGAGTCCACAGAATTGTGTTTTACCACATACCAAGATGTGAGGGACTTGGACCAGAATTTCAAAAGTAAACACTTTATTTAAAATTTTTAAAAGCACTAATATTTCAGCACACACATAAACACACAAACACACACACTCCATTTCTAAAGGTTCTTCAAGTGAGAAATGTTGGCTACCGAGTCACTTAGGTAATTCTGTGAGCTGAATAAAAGAACATGGATTTGAACCAAATGAAATATTGGTCCTGTTCCGGTTCAACTGGCAGTATATTTCAACACAGAGATGTTGATTTGGTTCAGTGGGTTTCAAATATTAGTGTGTTGAACTCCAGTTTTTGGTTCACATTGTAGGTTGAATCCCAAGAGAGAAAATGCTGTTCTTTTCTGGTTTGCATCTTCAAACCTACCATGTGTATCCCTTTATTTACTTATTGTTTGTCAATATTAGCTTTGCCCAGTCTGATGCACAATAGCACACTTGCAGTGAAGTAGAGTGTATTTGCCTAAAATTTGCAGGTGTTTTTTGGCTATTTTCTCATGGGCACACTGTGATGGGCAAGATGCACGGCAAGTCTTATAGGCTAGAATTGACTTGAAAGCCAATGGAAGTGAAGTCTAGCTCTCTTAATCCCGCCAAGAATTTTTTCTTAATTCTTGTCTCAGCAAATGGATTTGGAGCTTCCCAAACTCAAAAGATTTGTGATGACATGCTCAAAGCTCCAGAAAACTTAAAAAACTTTCCTTAACTCAGACAATGCAAATTCACAATCCATTAGCTTATGTTGGCCTTTTCATGTCTTAGGAATAAAGTATCTAAAAACAAAGTGAAAACACATACCCCCCCCTTACAAAAATCCCTTCTAGGAGTACAAAATGCTCAAGAAAACAAACTATTTTCAGCACTGTAGAATTCGTTAGCAATATCCTTTTATTCAGTGTATAAATTATAAATAATTCTTGGCTATTTTTAAAGTTCCCCCAAATCTTTAAAAAGTAAATGAGCTCCCTCCCACTACCACTATTCCACAAATACATCCCTCACATCCAAAATGTATTTCAAAAGCAGGAAGGTATCTGCCCTGTATTCTGGTTTGATCATATATTCAGCCCAATATCCTAAATTGCTGTAAATGTAGACTGTCTAATGCAGCTGCTTAGAAATTTCAAGCTATCCAGGGCCACATCCCCTTGATCTTGCAGAAGGATGAGCAGAGGTGAGGTGAAATGACTTACCAAGGTCACATGGTTCATGATCTATGGAGACAGAACCAAACCTTTCATGTCCTGTTCTTGGGTCAGAGATTAAAGGCAAGGGAAATCAAAATAGTGTCCCCAGTGCCACATAACCATCCAAAGCATTCTGGAGTGACTTACCTTTTGCCATTCTTCAGTCCTTACTGGGCAAGAAGGAGACCTTGAATGCTCTGAAAAGATGTTGACTGATCCCAGGTTTGGCACAAAAGACTTTCCTGGCCGGCGCCGTGGCTCAACAGGCTAATCCTCCGCCTTGCGGTGCCGGCACACCGGGTTCTAGTCCCGGTCGGGGCACCGGATTCTGTCCCGGTTGCCCCTCTTCCAGGCCAGCTCTCTGCTGTGGCCCGGGAGTGCAGTGGAGGATGGCCCAAGTGCTTGGGCCCTGCACCCCATGGGAGACCAGGAAAAAGCACTTAGCACCTGGCTCCTGCCATTGGATGAGCGCAGTGCGCCAGCCGCAGCGCACCGTCCGCGGCAGCCATTGGAGGGTGAACCAACGGCAAAGGAAGACCTTTCTCTCTGTCTCTCTCTCTCACTGTCCACTCTGCCTGTCAAAAAATAAATAAATAAATAAACAAAAGGCTTTCCTGCCTGGCCCTTAATTACCCACAAGAGTTCTGAAACAACACTATTTCCTTCTGTATTTATAGCTGTTTTGCATTGTATGGGGAGAGGAGGCCTTACATTCTATGTAATCCTCTTTCCATATGAAAGAGGATCTTTGTTAGCTTAGCTTAAGCTGTGGAGTTTCCCAAGCATTCTAAGTGAGCCCTGCACACCTGCAAGTTGGTTTTTCATTCAAGCCCTAAGGTCTCAGGACACTGACACTTAGCAAGCATCTTCTAATGATTAATCAACATTTTGCCATCTGTGTCTACAGCCCCATTCTTCTTTTATTGGTAACAACAGCAAACCCCAACTCTAGATTGACAAAGAAGAAAAAATTTGTAAACATCCTGGGATTAATTACTCCTGGGATTTGTCTGCCCATCCATGTTAATAAACTTCGAGTCTTTCCTCCATTAATCATCTTTATTTTCTTGGAGACGTCAGGAAACAGCCTTCCCTCACAAAGTAGGGTGACTTTGTTTAATACAGGCTCTCAGCAGCCCAAATGCTCTATCACATCATCCAAAATAAAAACAATATTGAGGGGGAGGCATCTGACATAAAGTACCTATATGACCTTTTGTCTCCTGTTGTCCACTGTGACCAGCCAGATTAGCATCTGAGGCAGGGAGTATCAGGGGCTGACATTCAGCTCTGTGTTTTTGCTCAAACTAATTTCCTTTCCAGCATTCAAGGTCTTGACCGCTGGGCCCCCTGGCAGGTCTGGCTCTTTTTTTTTTTTTTTTTGACCAAAGAATGAATGTCAGAGGCTTGATTGTCTTGAAAAGGAATGTTCTACTGTACACACCTGCAGCAGGTTCCAGAGGACCCAAACTCCAGGCAGACCCCCATTTATACTGGCTGTTGACCACCAGCTACAAAGAATGGCCAGAAGTGATGCCAAGTCCCTCAGCATGGTTCACCTTGAAACAGGTCTTCCACTTCTTTAGTAAGAAAGGAGTACAGTAGGGTTAGGGAAATAGTTGGGACAGGTGTTAAAAAAAAACATGAAATCTGGAAACTATTAGATCTCTTAAGACCCCACACAACCTTCAGGCTCCTGCCAGGTTGACTTTTGTCTTTCTGACAATTCCTCCATTTGTCTACACTGTGTCCAGGCACTTTGGCCTTATTTCAGAGTCAAGATCCCTCCCTCCACTGGGCCTTTGCACAGGCTACTCTTGTTTTACCTTGAACCTTCTCTACACCATTACTATCTATCCCCCTTTATTTAATTAAATCCACTCAAGACTCAGGCCAAAGGTCAAAGACCACTTCCTTAGGTGCCCTTCCATGGGCATTCAGGCCAGTCCAGGTCTTCCTATGTAATGTGTCAGAATACCTACTGCCATTGGAATCTCACATTTATTTGTGGGATCATTTGGATGATGTCTGTTTCTTTAATGTGATGGTAATCTAGGAAATAAGTTCCTGAATCTTGTTTCCATGATATCTGCAGCACTCAGGCCACTTCATGGCACATAGGAGATGATATTAAGCAGGTTATCTGTCTTGGTCAGAATGTTTAGCAATCTGAAAACTGTAACAGACATCTTCTGTACTTTGCCCAAGATCATCGTCTACTTAGTAGTAGAGCAGAGGCTAGAAACTGGGCCACTTAGCTTTTTAATACAGCATTTATACTATGCTTAAAAGAAATAACCTGGGAGATCTGGACTTTAATATTTTATAAAAAAGAAAGATTTATTTATTTATTTGAAAGCCAGAGGTAGAGAGAGAGAGAGAGAGAGAGAGAGAATAGAGAAAGAGATCTTCCATCTTTTTTTTTTTTTTTTTTTTGTGACAGGCAGAGTGGACAGTGAGAGAGAGAGAGACAGAGAGAAAGGTCTTCCTTTGCCGTTGGTTCACCCTCCAATGGCTGCCGTGGACGGCGCGCTGCGGCTGGCACACCGCGCTCATCCGATGACAGGAGCCAGGTGCTAGGTACTTTTTCCTGGTCTCCCATGGGGTGCAGGGCCCAAGCACTTGGGCCATCCTCCACTGCACTCCCGGGCCACAGCAGAGGGCTGGCCTGGAAGGGGGGCAACCGGGACAGAATCTGGCGCCCCAACCGGGACTAGAACCCGGTGTGCCGGCGCTGCAAGGTGGAGGATTAGCCTGTTGAGCCACGGTGCCGGCGAGATCTTCCATCTTTTATTTCACTCCCCAAGTGGTCACAATGGTTGGAGTTGGGCCAGTCTGAATCCTAGAGCCAGGAACTTCTTCTGAATCTCCCATGTGGATGTAGGGGCCCAAGTACATGGGCCATCTTCCGCTGCTTTTCCCAGGCACATTAGCAGGAAGCTGGATTGGAAGTGGAACAACTGGGACTCAAACTGGTGTCCATTTCGGATGCTGGTGCTGCAGATGGAGCCTTTACCTGCGACATCACAGCACTGACCCCTGGACTTTAATCCTGACCCCTCCATTTCCTTGCCTTGTAAACTTGGCCAAATTATATAACATCTATTAGTGTAATTGTCCTCTTATGCAAAATGGAATTCATAATGTATCCACACCATAAATTGACAACTGGGCAAATGTATATAACTCATATAATAATGATCAGCTATTATTATTCTAGGAGTGCTGAAAAATCTAGACTTTGCTCATTAAGAACTTGTGAATATTCTGACAGGAATTAGGCTGATGTTGATCTTTTCAGTCAATGAAGGACTTAAGCTTCTAAGAACGGTTTAGAAATTATTTGAGGTAGGACAGCTATTTGGACTAAAAATTAAGCTGCTGGTTAAGACACCTGCATCCCATATCACAGTGCCTGGATAAAACCCATCTCCACCTCAGTGCATACCCTTGGAGACAGCAGTGTCGGATCAACTAATTGTGTCCCTGTTTTCTACATGGAAGATCTGGTTTATGTCCCAGATCCCGTTTTCAGCCTGTTCCAGTCTCTTCCCAGCCCTGGCCATTGCCAGGATTTGAGGAATGAACCAGCAGATGGGAGTAGTTCTGCTCTCCCTTTCTCTCTCTCACCGTCTCAAATAAATAAATGTTTTTAACATTTTAAGGAAGTGAATTTTGAAGGGAAAGGGAAAAGAAGAGAAGAAAGCTCTAAAATGGGAATTGAAGGTCTTAAGATTTTGAAGAGAATATGTTTAAACTGTTTAAGAAGACAAATTGTTTTTAAATGTCAAATTAACATCTTTAGAAACATTTATTTACAGAGAATCCTATTATGATAATTACAAATAGTTCTTTTCTGTTCATCAAAGTAGATTCCCTAAGGGCTTCCCCAGTACTGTTACTTATTAGCCTGCTTCCATTAGTGTTGGTGCTTAGGAGTAACAAAACTGCATTTCCATCAATAAATTTCAAAACAAATATTCTTACTGGTTCCAGGAAGCTGTTTCCCTCTATCTCAATGCTATCATTCCTTGTTCTTGCATGGAGCAAGCTCTTCCTTGAATCCAGAACTTTATCCCTGCTATTGCCTCCTTAGATCTTCATGGGGCACATTTCTTCCCATCACCCAGGAGCCAGGACAGATTTTGTTTCTTACTCAGCACTTTTTTAAAAGAGTCTTTTTCCCTCTCTCCCTTTACTGGGCTTGGTTTAAATTACTTCATAGCCCCCACCTCTGCTGAGAATTATCCTGTATCCCTATGGGTTTATTTAATGCCTGTCTCTGTCCTTTAGACTGGGGACTTCCCAAGAAGCAAGCTTTCTCCTGTTTTGTTCCAGGGCCTGGCAAAGTGACTGGAACATAGCAGGGGCTCAGGAATTATTTATTGAATGCATGAAACATAGTTTCTATATTAATTTAATTGGGTTAGGGAAAGCTGATTAGAGAACTAATCCTGATAGATCCAAACAAATAAACCGAAAGTCCTTAAACCTCTTTAGCAGGAGAGCTGTTTCTTTCACAAACAGTGTACAATTTCAGCATTTTTACAAAAGATCAGCTGCAATATTGGCAAACATTAGGTAGTCCGGGAGATGAGAATTGTTTAAAGGGTAGTTACAATTGATTGATATTTAATGAAAAAATCCTCAGCAAACCTCATCTTTCTCTTGCAACCTTACCAACAAAATTCCACCACCCTTTATGAAAACCATAACCTAAAAACACTTTTTTTAAACTTTTATTTAGAATATAAATTTCCAAGGTACAACTTATGGATTACAGTGGCTTCCCCCCCATACCTTCCGTCCCCCCTGCAACCCTCCCTCCTTACCCACTCCCTCTCCCCTTTCATTCGCATCCAGATTCATTTTCAGTTCTCTTTGTATACAGGAGATCAGTTTAGTATGTGTTAAGTAAAGTTTTTTTTTTTTTTTTTTTTTTTTTTTACAGGCAGAGTGGACAGTGAGAGAGAGAGACAGAGAGAAAGGTCTTCCTTTTGCCGTTGGTTCACCCTCCAATGGCCGCCGCGGTCGGCGCGCAGCGGCCGGCGCACCGCGCTCGTCCGATGGCAGGAGCCAGGAGCCAGGTGCTTTTCCTGGTCTCCCCATGGGGTGCAGGGCCCAAGCACCTGGGCCATCCTCCACTGCACTCCTGGGCCACAGCAGAGGGCTGGCCTGGAAGAGGGGCAACCGGGACAGAATCCAGTGCCCCGACCGGGACTAGAACCCGGTGTGCCGGCGCCGCAAGGCGGAGGAGTAGCCTGTTGAGCCACGGCGCCGGCCAAGTAAAGATTTCAACCATTTGACCTCATATAGCAACACAAAGTAAAAAATACTATTTGAGTAATAGTTATAGCATTGAATCACAATGTACAGCACATTAAGGAAAGAGATCATACATATTTTTTTAAAAAAATTGATTAATTTTCTGTGCAATTTCCATTTTAACACCAGTTTTTTTTTTCATTTTCAATTATCTTTATATACAGAAGATCGATTCAGTATATACTAAGTAAAGATTTCAACAGTTTGCACCCACACAGAAACACAAGGTGTAAAAATACTGTTTCAGTACTAGTTATAGCATTACTTCACATTGGACAACACATTAAGGACAGATCTCACATGGGACATAAGTACACAGTGACTTCTGATGTTGATTTAACAATTTGACACTCTTGTTTATGGCGTCATAATCTCCCTAGGCTCTAGTCATGAGTTGCCAAGGCTATGGAAGCCTTTAGGGTTCGCCGACTTCGATCTTATTTCGACAGGGTCATAGTCAAAGTGGAGGTTCTCTCCTCCCTTCAGAGAAAGGCACCTCCTTCTTTGATGGCCCCGTTCTTTCCACTGGGATCTCACTCACAGAGATCTTTCATTTAGGTCTTCTTTTTTTTTTTTTCCAGAGTGTCTTGGCTTTCCATGGCTAAAATACTCTCATGGGCTCATGAGCCAGATCCGAATGCCTTAAGGGCTGATTCTGAGGCCAGAGTGCTATTTAGGACATCTGCCATTCTATGAGTCACTGTGTATCCCACTTCCCATGTTGGATCATTCTCTCCCTTTTTGGTTCTGTTAGTATTAGCAGACACTAGTCTTGTTTGTGTGATCCCTTTGACTCTTAGACCTATCAGTGTGATCAATTGTGAACTGAAATTGATCCCTTGGACCAATGAGATGGCATTGGTACATGCCACCTTGATGGGATTGTATTGGAATCCCCTGGCACATTTCTAACTCCATCATTTGGGGCAGTTCCGATTGAGCATGTCCCAAATTGTACATATCCTCCCTCTCTTTTTGCCACTCTTATATTTCACAGGGATCACTTTTCAGTTACAATTTAAACACCTAAGAATAATTGTGTGTTAATTACAGACTTCAACCACTAGTACTAGAATAAAAAAAAATACTAAAATGGATAAAGTATTACATTGTACAACAACAGTCAGCACAAGAGCTGATCAAGTCACTGTTTCTCATAGTGTCCATTTCACTTCAACAGGTTTCCCCTTTGGTGCTCAGTTAGTCGTCGCCAATCAAGGGAAACAAATGATATTTGTCTCTTCGGGACTGGCTTAATTCACTCAGCAAGATGTTTTCCAGATTCCTCCATTTTGTTGCACATGACTGGATTTCATTGTTTTTGACTGCTGTATAGTATTCTGTAGAGTACATGATAATTTTTTTAAAGATTTTATATTTATTTATTTGAGAGGTGGAGTTACAGACAATGAGAGGGTGAGACAGAGAGAAAGTTCTTTCATCTGCTGGCTCATTCCTGAAATGGCCTCAATGGCTGGAGCTGAGCCGATCCAAAGCCAGGAGCCAGGAGCTTTTTTTGGGTCTCCCATGCAGGTGCAGGGGCCCAAGGTCTTGGGCCAACTTCTACTGCTTTCCCAAGCTATAGCAGAAAGCTGGATCAGAAGAGGAGCAGCTAGGACAAGAACTGGCGCCCAAATGGGATACCAGTGCCGCAGGCAGAGGATTAATCTGTGCAACAATGCCAGCACCTAGACTTGATAAATATTAAACCAGTCATCCAAGAAAATTCATATAAGGGCTGGCACTGTGGTATACCAGGTAAAGCCGCTGCCTGCAGTTCCAGAATGCCGTATGGGCACCGGTTCAATACCTGGCTGCTCCTCTTCTGATCCAGCTCCACTGTGGCCTGGGAAAGCAGTATAAGATGGCCCAAGTACTTGGACTCCTGTGCCTGTGTGGGAAACCTGGAGGAAGCTCTTGGCTTCTGGCTTTGTATTGGCGTAGCTCTGGCTGTTTCAGCCATTTGGGGAGTGAACCAGCAGATGGAAGACATCTCTCTCTCTACCTCTGCCTCTGCCTCTCTGTAACTTCCTTTCAAGTAAATAAATAAATATTTTAAAAAAGAAAAGCTCATATAAGCAAAGTATTGTCAAAGATTCATTTATTTAATAATTACCATCTCACTCCACCTCCTGAGTACTCACCATCCTTTCTTACTCTCATCTTTCCCTGTTGCCCAGATTCTGCCCCATTTTTGTCTTAAGTTCACTTCCTCGCTCTCTTGCTTTCTCAGTGCCCTGTGGCTCTCTTCTCCCTCTCTTTGCCTCAGATGTTCACAGAATTTGTTCCCTGCAAGGCCTACTCAGACTTCCTCAGGGAGGAACTGGTGGAGAGAAAAAGACAGGACCTGAGGAGATAGAACTCATTCCCCAGGCTCAAGCTCAGTGGGTAAGGTGCAAGGGGTATGCAGAGAGGGGTAGGGAGTGAAGGAATTCAACTTGGGCTTGACCAGGGCCTCTGATATGAAGAACAAATGTTAAGGCAAGAGGTCAGCCTGCTCCACACCCCTAATCCTGTGCCCATCTCTTGATTTCCCTCCTGCCTTCTGTAGCCCCCTGATAACCATTGGAGGGATCCAGAGTGCTTTTACACATGATTTGAAAGCAGTAAGTGAGTAACCAAGGGAAATCTCTCTAATGCCATCCAAGGAAGAATTCTGGGCAATGCTTGTGAGCCCAGCAGCCACGAGTCCACATCCTGTCTTGGTGGGAAGCTGCTGGCTAGCTAGGCTGGTTTCTGAGATGGCGAACGTCTGAAGGGATTTGGAGCAGCCACATTTCTATTTCCACATCCAAAGACCTGTCCAGAAGGAATGAAGAAACAAGCTCCAATACTGCAGAGAGCATAGTCTCCATGGGATGACTGTCCAAGAGCTTTAGATGTATCACAGCATTTAATCCTAACAACTCTTACAAAGCATGAATCATTATGAGTTCCATTTTGTGGATGGGGAAACCCAGGCAGAGAAAGGTTAAGTAACGTATTCAAGGTCACAAATGCACGCTTCCCAAGATTACTGAATGGAATTCTGCATGTGTTACATTAATAATATGCAAAGTACTAAAGAATCATGCATTTTAATTTTAAACTAATTTGCACAAAGCTATTAGCAGCAGATAATATGTTAATATATTGCCCTTCCCAAGGGATTCATTCACTCAGTAAATATTGATTGAGCATCCATTATTGCACCCTGGATGGGAAGATGTGTACGGGAGGTTCTGGAATCTCCATCACTTAGTCCAAGGCAGTGTCATGACAGACGGATAAGGAGGGCCCCTGCTCCTATCACATGCCCCTAGACTAACCATACAGTTTGGCATTGGTCTTCTACTGGAGTGTGCCTTTCAAAGAACACAGGAGCCTGTCATGCAGAGGTCCTCCATGCTTTCACAGGACTATGCTGAGCCCATGGTCTGCCTCTTGAATGGATTATAAATCTGCAGGCCCTTTTTCACTCAGTTTTACTCTTGTTTCCTTTGTCCACCCTGCATCAAAGCCCCCTTCAGCCTGTACTTCCTGTGCCTCAGCTCCAGAGCATAGTCCGTGGAAAGTTACCTTAGTATGAGTTAAGTGTCAAGTTCCAGGAGAAACCCTGGAGGAACCTGCTTTCCTACCTTATTCATGGGACAAACCAGTTTCTTTTACTTTGGAGCATTTCAAGGGCATTCGGAGAGACTGAATGATGTGGAGGCAGGATAGTGCATAAAGTCTGGGATTCAGGCCAGCTGATGTTTGTTAGCTTGGAAAGGAATTTCTTGGAGTCAGCATTGTGGTGTGACACCGGCATCCCATATGGGAGTTCCAGTTTAGGTCCCAGCTCCTCCACTTCTGATTCAGCTCCCTGCTAATGCACCTTGGAACACAGGGGTAAAAAGCAAGCACTTGGGACCCTACCACCTATGTGGGAGATTGGATGGAGTTCCTGGCTTCTGGCTTCAGCCTGGCCTACACACGGTTGTTGTGGCCATTTGGAGGGTGGACCACTAGGTGGAAGATCGCACTCTCTTGTGTGCGCTGTCTCTCTGTCTCTCTCTTTCATGTGTGTGTGTACTAGATCTCAAAAAAATAAGTAAATAAATAACTAAATATTTTAAGAAAAAAAAAAAGGAGGAGTGGGGGGGGGACTTCATTCTGGATGTAGTCTCATTCATTATTAGACCAGGGAGGTTGGTCAGGATTTTCCCTGGGTTTCCTTATTGCTCTCTCTTCAACATGTTCAAATGATCTTCTTAGATGCTTAGGTGGACCAAAGAAGAGGTAGATTGCTCCAGACTAAAAGAGGTTTTTTCACGGCAAAATGGGCATCCACTCCTATGGTGCAATTCCAGGGGTGCAGAGACTCCCACCTTTTCCCTGGCATTATTCCCTCTCTGATACCAGAAACTCCCACAGTGCCATCACTCTGAGAAACCAAATTCCTGTGAAGATGCAATGTCATTTCAGAACCTTAGCTCTTAGCTCGGGAGGGAATGCACTTTGGAACTGCATTGGAAAACTTTCAGCAAGGTATATAGCTGGCAGTTGCCAGGGGACATAAAAGGAACTAGCAGGGAGAACACATTAGATTTAGTCCCCTGGGAGAAAGAAACATCAGTTTTCTTTTTCACTTATATATCCCTATCCATGATTCTCTTCTGTCTTTAAGTCCATCCTGTTGATTTGACAAACAGTAAATGAATAAACTTTGGCTTTGAATGAGCAAAGTGAAGACAAGTTCTGAGAAGGACCTGGTGCTTTCTGGCAGAGTGAACAACCTACCCATGATAAGCAGCATGAGTACAGACATGAGCATAGACACACAGGAAGCAGGGTAGACCAGAGGCTCCAGCATGCCTGGAGAGGAAGCCTGCCAGCGGCAGGCAGCAGAGCCATTCCTCAGTCATCAGCTTCTATTCTTTAGGTGTTGTTCACATTGGTGGTGCTCCTGATAACAGAATGGGCTTTGAAATCAGTAATATCTGACCTTGAATCCTAACCTTGTTGCTTACCAGCTGTGTTACAGTGACACATGACATCATTTCTCTGGGTTTTAGTCCTCAGGATGTTAAGGCAGAGTGCTGATGGTAGCCCAGGGCACTAGGAAAGTTAGAAGCATACAGCCAACTCATATTTGATCAAGGATCCAAAACCAATCCCTGGAGTAAGGACAGTCTGTTTAATAAATGGTGCTGGGAAAACTGGATTTCCACGTGTAGAATCATGAAGCAAGATCCCTACCTTTCACCTTACACAAAAATTCATTCAACATGGATTAAAAATTTAAACCTATGACCTGACACCATCAAATTATTAGAGAGCATAGGAGAAACCCTGCAAGACATAGGTACTGGCAAAGACTTCTTGGAAAAGACCCCAGAAGCACAGGCAGTCAAAGCCAAAATTAACTACTAGGATCGCATCAAATTGAAAAGTTTCTGTACTTCAAAAGAAACAGTCAGGAAAGTGAATAGGAAACCGACAGAATGGGAAAATATATTTGCCAACTATGCAACAGAAAAAGGGTTGATAACCAGAATCTACAAAGAAATTAAGAAACTCCACAACATCAAAACAAACAACCCACTTAAGAGATGGGCCAAGGACCTCAATAGACATTTTTCAAAAGAGGAAATCCAAATGGCCAACAGACACATGAAAAAATGTTCAAGATCACTAGCAATCAGGGAAATGCAAATCAAAACCACAATGAGGTTTCACCTCAACCTGGTGAGAATGGCTCACATTCAGAAATCCACCAACAATAGATGCTGGAGAGGATGTGGGGGAAAAGGGACACTAATCCACTGTTGGTGGGAATGCAAACTGGTGAAGCCACTATGGAAGTCAGTCTGGAGATTCCTCAGAAACCTGAATATAACCCTACCATTCAACCCAGCCATCCTGAAATCGGAAAAGACCCCCTAAAATTTACTCTAAAATGTTGCCCCTTAGAGTTCCCTAGAAATGCTATCCTGGGTGCCACATGCGCTACTGGAATTTGGGGTGCCTTACGATTTCACCACGGGCTTATTACTAAATCCCCAATATCAATAAGCCCGAGAGGGTTCTTGCCTAATATTTAGAGAAGAATTCTAAATACCGGCACAGATAAATGAGGCAGCATGGTACGTTTAAAGCTTTTATTTAGTGCAAGAAAGGTGCATAAGAGAGTGAGAGCTTTATTTAGGAGAGAGAAGTGATGGGGGTTCATACCGAGCACCAGGAACCAACCACGTGAATGAGCATCTAGGCCAGGAAGCCTAGAGCACATGGCCCGAAGGCCATGCGCCCTGGAGGCGCAGGGCTACAGCAAGCCCTGTCCTGGCTAGAGGCCAGGGAAGAAGCGCAGGGCCAGAAAAGCAGACAGAGCACACTGTGCCCTAGACTTTTAACCCACTCCAAAGGGGAGTGGTTAATTAACCTGATTGGCTGGTGGGCACCCCGGGTGTGGCCAGGTAGGGGAATGAGGCCACATAGGGGCGTGGCAAAGGCATCAGGTAGGGGTAGGAGGTCGCACAGGGGCGTGGTCTTCCAGTTCACAAATCTGAGCAATTTTAACTTGTATGCCTGCCCACTTCATTCCCCCCTCAGAAACTCCAGACCTTAATCTTAAGGGGATGTTGATGGGCGTCGAGTCTCCATCTTCTGTAGCTACTTCCTGCTGATTAGGGGCGCAGACCCTGCCTGTTCTTGGTCTGAAGTCTCTGCCTATCTCATCTAATGAGTTCACTTCATGAGCCAGAGCTCTTTCAGTAACGGGCATTCTCAGTATCTCCTGCATGGTCATCATTATTCTCGGAAGCTGCTGGGTTCTGCTGGGTTATTTTAGATACAAATGAAGGTCCATTATCACTCTGGAGTGACCATGGGAGTCCAACGCATGGCACGATGTCTTTCAACAAGGCTTTAAACACCTCGTGTACTTTCTCCGTTCGGGTCGAAAAGGCCTCTATCCATCCTGTAAAAGTAACGATAAAGACTAGAAGGTACCTATAATTGCTTGTTGGGGGCATATTGGTAAAATCAACCTGCCAATCTACACCTGTTTATGTTCCTCTCCTCTGCACAGGAGTCAACAGGGAAGGTGGCCTTACATGGTGAGGGTTATTCTGTAAACATAGAGGCCAAGAGCAAGTCATTTCCTTTATGATCATATTTGGTCCCTTTCCCCCAAAAGCTCGGGAGACCAGTTGTACTAAGGAATCTCTTCCCAAGTGAGTAGAGTTGTGTAATTTTCCATTAAGTAGCCACTGGTAGCACAATTCTGTGATTTAGCATCCACTATCCATTTTTAGTATAACCTCACTATTGGGCCCATTCATTCTCAGGTTTCATATAGTGAGTTTCCTTAGCTGCTTCCAGATTGACATATAAGGGCCATTTCCAAACTTTCCTGTGTAGCTGCTCTATCTGCTAATGCATTTCCCTGGTTAAAATAATTATCTCCCTTCTGATGGCCCTTGCAGTGGATGACGGCCACTTCTAAAGGCTCCAGTACTGCCCGAAATAGAGCCAATATCTCTTTCCCATATATAACAGGGGTCAGTAAGCCCCTCTCTTTCCAGATTGCTGCGCGTGCATGTAACATAAGGAAATCATACCTGAATCTATCTATCTATCTATCTATCTATCTATCTAAACTTGCTGACCTTTTCCCAGTTGTAAAGCCCTAGTCACTGCAATAAGCTCTGCCTTCTGGCTAAAGTGTTGTGTGGTAGTGCTTGGGCTTCCATTATCTGCCTTTCTAACTCCTCCCTTCAGGTAGCTGCTGCCATCAGTGAACCATTCAGCATCTGGATTTTCCAGAGGCTCATCTCATAGGTTAGGCCTACATCTGCCTACTTCAATCCCACTCCTTGGAATTTACCCAAAGGAAATTAAATTGGCAAACAAAAAAGCCGTCTGCACAGTAATGTTTATTGTGGCTCAATTCACAATAGCTAAGACTTGGAACCAACCCAAATGCCCATCAACAGTAGACTGGATTAGGAAATTATGGGACATGTACTCTACAGAATACTATACAGCAGTCAAAAACAATGAAATCCGGTCATTTGCAACAAAATGGAGGAATCTGGAAAACATCTTGCTGAGTGAATTAAGCCAGTCCCAAAGAGACAAAAATCATTTGTTTCCCTTGATTGGCGATGACTAACTGAGCACCAAAGGGGAAACTTGTTGAAGTGAAATGGACACTATGAGAAACAGTGAATTGATCAGCTCTTGTGCTGACTGTTGTTGTACAATGTAATACTTTATCCATGGTAGTATTTTTTTTATCCTAGTACTAGTGGTTGAACTCTGTAATTAACACACAATTATTCTTAGGCATTTAAATTTAACTGAAAAGTGATCCCTGTTAAATATAAGAGTGGCAAAAAGAGAGGGAGGATATGTACAATTTGGGACATGCTCAATCGGAACTGCCCCAAATGATGGAATTAGAATTGTGCCAGGGGATTCCAATACAATCCCATCAAGGTGGCATGTACCAAGGCCATCTCACTAGTCCAAGTGATCAATTGATCAATTTCAGCTCACAATTGATCTCACTGATAGGTCTAAGAGTCAAAGGGATCACACAAATAAGACTAGTGTCTGCTAATACTAACTGATAGAATCAAAAAGGGAGAGAATGATCCAACATGGGAAGTGGGATACACAGTGACTCATAGAATGGCAGATGTCCTAAATAGCACTCTGGCCTCAGAATCAGCCCTTAAGGCATTCGGATCTGGCTCAAGAGCCCATGAGAATATTTTAGGCATGGAAAGCTAAGACACTCTGAAAAACAAAAAAAAGAAGACCTAAATGAAAGATCTCTGTGAGTGAGATCCCAGTGGAAAGAATGGGGCCATCAAAGAAGGAGGTACCTTTCTCTGAAGGGAGGACAGAACTTCCACTTTGTCTATGACCCTGTCAGAATAAGATCGAAGTCGTCGAACCCTAAAGACTTCCATAGCCTCGGCAACTCATGACTAGAGCCTAGGGAGATTACTGATGCCATAAACAAGAGTGTCAAATTGTTAAATTAACATCAGGAGTCACTGTGTACTTACGTCTCATGAGGGATCTGTCCTTAATGTGTTATCCAATGTGAAATAATGCTATTACTAGTACTGAAACAGTATTTTTACACTTTGTGTTTCTGTGTGGGTGCAAACTGATGAAATCTTTCCATAGTATATACTGAATTGATCTTCTGTATATAAAGATAATTGCAAATGATTAAAAAATCTTGGTGTTAAATTGGAAATTGCATAGAAAATTAATAATTTTAAAAATATATATATCATGTAGGATCTCTGTCCTTAACGTGCTATACATTGTGAATTAATACTATAACTGGTACTCCAACAGTACTTTTCACTTTGTGTTGCTATGTGAGGGCAAACTGTTGAAATCTTTACTTAAAATATACTAAACTGACCTTCTGTATATAAAGAGAATTGAAAATGA
Source organism: Sylvilagus floridanus (assembly GCA_949820135.1). NCBI lineage: Eukaryota > Metazoa > Chordata > Mammalia > Lagomorpha > Leporidae > Sylvilagus > Sylvilagus floridanus. Next base: position 44,362,250 of record OX463241.1, read on the forward strand.
ATCTTGATGTGAACGGAAGGGGAGAGGGAGTGGGAAAGGGGAGGGTTGTGGGTGGGAGGGAAGTTATGGGGGGGAAGCCATTGTAATCTATAAGCTGTATTTTGGAAATTTATATTCTTTAAATAAAAGCGTTATTTAAAAAAAGAAAAGAGGAAGCATACTTTCTTCCAGACGTCTGGCTTAATGCTGGTACCAGGTGGTATTCAATAAGTCAGAGTGGGGACACTGATAATGAAGAGAATGAAGTGTTAATTCTAAGGAATTCTCCATGTCACTTGACTCGTGGGTGAGAGAATCCATCACACATGTGATCTGATCCAAACAGTTTGGACTCTGGGTAAGGTATTGACCCTCTCTGTGCCTCATTTTCCTTTTCTGCAAAAATCTTTGCCTCATGAGATTTGGGGGATGGATTCATTTACTCATCAAATATTTATTTAAAAATATTGTGCTATGAATGGCCCTGTGCACTTGAGATGCATCTGTGAACAAAACAAAGGTGCTAACACTAGAAGTTAATATGTAAATCTTTTGGATCATTGCTTGGCACTTAGTAAGCCCTCAGGAAATGAAAATCGTGAGAGCTTCAGAAACAGAAAAATACCCCTTGCCACCTAATATGGCTATGTAGACTCAGATTCGAGCTTTGTCATTTCCCAGATCTGCGACTTTGCATGACTTCTTAACCTCTCTGACTCTCAGTCAGAGAGTCTACACTGAGTCTGACTTTCAGTATCACTAAAAGAAGTGATACTTCTTTTAGTTTTTTATGTGATAGAAACAAAGCAACTGGTATGCATTAGGCAATATCCACATGTTGGTTCCCATATTAGGTTCTTAGGGATGATGTATCAAACACAGTGCCTTAAACTAGCTGAAATTTCTCTCACAGGTCAGGAGCATAGAAGTCTGAAATCAAGGATTAGCTTCCTCTGGAGGCTCTGAGGACGTTTTCCCATTCCTTTTCTCTAGCTTCTGGCACTTCTTGTCTTGTAGACACATCTCTCCAATCTCTGCCTCCATGTTCATATTGGCCTGCTCTGTGTGCCTGTATGTCCCATCCTCTTCTTATAAGGACATCAGTCATTGGATTTAGTCATTGGATTTAGTTATAGTATTAATTCACAATGTAGATACTTAACTGTATCTACAAAGACCCTAGTTCCAAATAAGGACCCATTCTTTAGTTCCAGGTGGACATGGATCTGGGGGACATTTTTCAACTCACTGTAATCTCTTCCCAACCTTGCGCTCCACTGCAAAGTTTCTGAGCAAAGACCTCTGAGTTTCAGCTATCTTCATGGTCAAAAACTGGGGAGTGTAGGGTCCCTCCCATCCTCTCCATTCCACCCATCTCAGCTATAGGACCAGAAAGCTCATGTCATCTCTCCATAAATAGCTGCTGACTTTTTGTGAGGAATAGAGTAAAAGCTCAGAACCACTTGGGAATCATCTCAATGGTGAAGGAGGTAGGTTTAAGAATTTTCTTTCATGTGTCTGCCACCAAAAAAGAAGGTATCATTCACCTTGGATAATGAGTCTTTTCTTTCTAGACTACTTGGGGATTTGACTCCAGTTGTTGAGATAACCCAAGCTATTGATGAGTCTGTTAATACCCCTCCTGGCTATTATATCTATATTTCAGCTGAGATTTTCTGAAAACAAAGTTTAAAATCAAGGTGTGACTTTAATGGTGGTGATTTTAATTTTGTGGATTGCTGTTAAGAATGCATTTGGGGAAAAGTAAACCTTTGGCCATTCAGTTATTTTTTAAAGATTTGTTTATTTTATTTGAAAACCAGAGTTACAGAGAGGCAAAGACGAGAGAGAGAGAGAGAGAGATCTTCCATCCATGGTTCACTCCCCAAATGGACACAACTGCTGGAGCAGAGCAAATCCGAAGCCAGGAGCTTCTTCCAGATCTCTCATGTGGGTGCAGGGGCCCAAGGACTTGGACCAGGACCATCTTCCACTGCTTTCCTAGTTGCATTAGGAGGGAGCTGGATTGGAAGTGGAATAGCCAGGACTTGAACCAGCAGCCATTTGGGATGCTAACACTGCAGGCAATGGCTTTACCCACTATGGCACAGCACTGGCCCCTGGCCATTTAGTTTGAGTCTACTAACATCCTTTAGTAATTTCACTGACCTAAATGCTCATGTAGAATCCATGAAGAATAAAACCCAATTCCTGCTTGTTAGGGATGGATGATGAAGTAACCACACATCAGTATCAGTAAAGCAAGGCAGACTGGAAGATGATGGAAGAGATAGGAAGAACACATGTGGGAGAGGCAGAGCCTGATTTGGGTGGCAAGGAAGTGAGAAAGTGAATTGGAAATCCTCATGAAAAGACATATTTTAAAAGGTGGGTAAATAAGTAGAGTTGGTGTTCCATGGAGAAAAGTCAGTATAAGTTAGGGCACAGAGGCAAGGAAAGGCAGAGTACACTGGTAACTGAGAATTATCTGGTCTGGTCCAGGAGCCGTATGTGTTGTTAGGCACTGTGGGTGGTAAAGACTAGGGAACCAACCAAGACTTGATGGTGGAGGGCCTGGACTGGCAGGCTAAGACTTCAGATTTTATTTTGATGACAAGCATATGACAGGCAGGAGGGTGATTGCTTAAGAGCCCTGGTCTTTCTGGTCTTGTCAAGACATTGCTGTAACTTCAGACATCCCATAATTTATTTGACTTCTCTAAGCTCCATTCTCTTCATTTGTAAACAGAGATGACCTGGTAATTCCCATTCCACAGCCTCCTTGTGGAGTTGCAGTACAGTCATGCATGTAACTGCTTACACGATGCTGGGCACACACTAAGCATTTAATAAATGCTCATGATGAACTTTAAAGGTTTTGGCAAGAAATGTGATTAAGGTTGTATCTTTTCTCCAGATGCCAGCTGTGTGACTGATGAGACAAGCTTGCTGGCTGAGTAGAGGAGACTGAGGAAGTGGCACACAATTGTTTTGGACTATGTTAGAGACTGGTCTAGAATTTGGGGCTGGCCAAGGAGAGCATAGAGCCAACTTTGCAGCTGCAGTTAGGCCCAGTGTGGCCCACAGTGAGGAGTTTTGGGCATGGGCAACCAAGGGAGGAATTGCTTACTTGGCTCATCCTGGAGGAAGCAGCTTCTCTTCTTAATAGAGAATAGAAAGGACATCAGACAACCCAAGAATATTAGGAGCTACTTATCCAAAGGGGATAAGGGTAAGGCAACAGCATGGATAAGGACTTGGATGTGAGATGGAATGCATGTGGATTCTCAGCAGATGCACTTACCTTGCTAATTCCCAGTGTCAGTATCAAAGTTTCCCAGTGGGTAAGATTGGGACCTGACATTCTGCACTTGTCCTGTTTACATGAGAGCCTGCCATGCCCACCTCATCTTCTTTGCTGGTGCAGATTCTACTTACTTTCATTGCCCTGCATAAATCTCATAGCCTCCTTGGAATTCATTCCAACTACCCCAGCCTATGCTGATCTCTCCCTTCTCTGAACTCTACAAGTACTTAAGAAAGACTCGCCCCTTTTAGTAGTTAGTTGTGCTGTAATCTGCAAGATGGGAGGATGACTACATAGAGATGTCTGGTATAAGTTAAAGAAAACAATTCTTGTAATGCACTCAATACAGGACCTATGCCTAATCAGTGCATGATGAACATTGACAGTTTTCCTATTATTTCCCCCCTGCTGCTTCACTCAGATCTTATCACATTTTAGACACAGAGAGGTATGGTGAATCGCATTCTTGAGAATAACACACTCCTGGAGATAGGTGCATGGACATTAACTGTTATGCCAACCCTTTTTATCCTGCTCAGGAAAACTTTCTGGAGAACCAAATGAATGAATGTGACATTATTATTTTGATCGCCTTGAATCCACTCTAATTCATGTTTATTTTTTAAATCATCTGCCAACAGTGGTACTTTAGTTTCATGAGTCACAAATTCTTTGTGGCATGCTACATAATATATTGTGGCTCACTAGCATGCTGTCTAGTTCTGTCCAATTCTTATGAAAATTTCTGTGAAGGGAGAAAATTTTGGGGAGATACGAGGGACAGAAACCTAACTCAAACTTCATTAAGGAAAAAGGGGTGTGTGAACAATTGTCTCACATATTTGGAAAATTAAAAGGTATAGTTAAGTTCAGGTAGGCTACATTATCACACACTCAGATTATGTCAACATAAATTTGTCTCTTTCAGTCCCTCAACTCAGGTTTTCCTCTAGTATGTCTATTTTCTAGTACATTAATGCTGTGTATGGTGAAGATAGCCACCAACAGCTTGAGGCTCATATTCCATCAACTTGAAAACAACTGGCAGAAGCCTGTCTCTTTCCTCATCATTTTAACAGAATCCCAGAGTTGATATTCATGGATTCAGAATGAATCACATGTTTATACCTAAATAAATTATTGACTTGATTTGACCATACTCAGCCTGGAGGTAGGGTGTAACAAATAGTATTCAAAATAACAAGCAAGGTAGGTCAGAAAGAATGATGTCCCAAAAGATAATCCTGATAACATTCCTAGAGGTAGAAAAAAATGTATATTGGGCAAATATTTTCAATAATTGAGTAGACTGGATGAAGCACAATGGTTATGTACAGAAGCAGGAATAACCATTTCCACATGTACAGTTATCACCATGGTGAGAAAGGCATTGATCCTTCGAACCACCTGTGGACAGAAGGGGAGTCATTTGCCAAGAACTTTGGACCCTGACTTTGATTCCAGCATTGTAGAGCTGTAGTTTTAAGGTCCCCGTAGACAGAATCTGTCCCCATTAGAATGAAGAGTTATTGACAGCATCTGGTGAGTTGTGTGGAGAGGGGTTTTGCATGTGCATGTCCATGGCTTACATAACCAGCAAAGAGGACATCTGGAAACAGCTGCTAGCCAGTTGTGAGAAGGTAAACACTTTTTGTCCTGCTGTGATTTCTTTGTCTCAAGAATTGCATTCTCATGTTGCCCCATAGAAGACAATAACTACACATCTAATCCCACCTCCATGTCTGACCTTCCCTTATCTTTTAGTTTCCATTTCCTGAACAAGAGCCCACCCAGATCAGAATTGCCACTGTCTATGACCATGGAGAAATGTGCTGGGTTAGCCAGGAGTTCTTCACTAGGATGAAGTTCTTCTTAACAAGTGTGCTCTTGTAGACAAAATATTACAATATTTTAAAGACAAATCATATCAATTATGTGATGCCTTTCCTCTTATTGGGTTTTCCTGCTGTAGAACTAGACTGAGTGGTCTCAATTGACATTGTGGTGGCATTACATGTTAATAAAAAAATTAAAAATATGAAAATATGCTTAATTTAGATCATTTGTCAATAATAAAATGAAAATTAAAAGAATGCTGTGATTCAATTATACATCTATTAGAATAGTTAAAATTAAAAAGACTGGCCCTATCAGTTGGTGGTACGATATGAAACAATGGGAACTCTTGTTCCTTTCTAGTGGGAATGCAAAATATTATGGTCACTTCAGAGATAGCTTGTCTTCCAGCTTCCAAAACTATAACAAAATAAATTTCTGTTGTTTAAACAAGAAAATAAAATCTGACATTGTGACTATTTTACTATAGTCTGTTAAAAGTGAGAGTGCTGGGGAAAAAAAAAAGACCATAAAAATTTAGGACAACAAAATAAGAAATTAGCTGAGTGATCTGTAAGATTTGTGAGTTCATCCACTGAATTTGTGTTGCTTGTTCCCCTATTCCCAGTTCCCAGCATTTTGTCTAGCATTCTGGGTGTGCTATCACACCTCCTTACCATGTTCATTGCAGACATCATTTGTCAGTCCCTGTGCTCTTTCCCAATTAAAAGGTATGGCCTGAGAATCATTCTCAACACAGAACCCCAAGAATCTAATACTAGATTCTAATAAATTGATATTGATATAAATTCCTGCAGTCTTGGGACAGATATGTAGCCTAGTGGCTGAGAAACCTGCATCCCACATTAACATACCTGGATATGATTCTAGGCTGTGAATCCTAACTCCAGCTTCCTGTGAATGCAGGCATTGGTACATGGCAGGGACAGCTCAAGTGATCTGGTTTCTGCCACCTATGCAAGACACCTTGGATGTGTTCATGGTTCCCAAGTTTAGCCCATGGGGAGTCCCAGTAATTGTGGACATTGAGGAGTGAACCAACAAAGAGGAACAATCTCAGTCTTTCTCTCTCTCTCTCTCTCTCTCTCTCTCTCTCTCTCTCTCTCTCTCTTTCTCTCTCTTCTCAATTAAATAACTTGAAAAAACTACTGTAGAGTCTTAGGAAAAATGTTTTTTTCTTTCAACCATGTTTTCCATTGAAGTGAAACCAGAGAGATTTAAGCAATTTTCTGTTATCTTGAGTGTTGGCTTCTTTAGGTTTTGAAGTCAGTACTTAATTACTCCATTCTATACCCTTTGAATCATTTCTCATAACAGATTTTAAAATATATGCTGTAACTGTAGATTAATTTCTGAAGACTGCTCATTCTTTTAAAAAAATTTATGTATTTATTTATTTGAAAGGCAGAGTTAGAGAGAGGCAGAGGCAGAGAAAAATGTCTTCCATCACTGGTTCACTCCTGAAATGGCAGCAACAGCTGGAGCTGGGCCCATTTGAAGCCAGGAGCCAGCAGCTTCTTCTGGGTCTCCCACACGGGTGCAGGGGCCCAAGGACTTGGGTCATCTTCTACTGCTTTCCCAGGCCATAGTAGAGAGCTGGATCAGAAATGGAGCAGCTGGAACTCGAACTGACGCCCATATGGGATGCCAGCACTGTAGGCAGTGGCTTCACCCACTAGGCCACAGCTGTGGCCCCAAGACTGCTCATTGTTAACAGTGAATTCTAACTCTTTACTAATCTTCAGGGAAAAAAATTAGCATCCAGGAACAAGTCCATTTCAGTAACAGGTGAGAGGTTTATGTTCAGAAAGAGCATTCCTGTAAGTTCTTTCCTTCCTTCCTTTCTTGCTGGCCACTTAGCACTTCAAATAGTGAAGAAATGGCTCTTGGGATGAACTGTTCACCCAGGCAGACACTCCCTTGCTCACAGATTTCAGTCCAAGTGTCATTAGGAAGTAGTCAATCACAGACAATCTGGAATTCTGAAAACAACTGTAGAAGTTAAATTGACTTTGTTTGTAAAGGGAACATGCCCCCTGGAAGACCTCTATTTGAATGAACCTATTGTGCAGTCCCTTCCATGCAGTCTTAAAAGATCATTAACAGGCTGGTCAAATTATTGAAGTATTAGGAGTAAGAAAGGGGCTGGATCACTTGGATAATTGGAACTACAAATGATCAGAACCTCTTTTTTGCTGAATTAGGCAAACAGTCTATCAGACTGGCATCAGTCTCAGTGAATAAAGACAATAGCTACATTTATTAACAGTAAGATCATTTTTTTTTTATCCCCAACAGTTAGTTTCAAGCAAGGAGAAAGGAGATGGCCATTTCAAGCCAGGTTGACTTGGGGGCTATAATGCAAATTCAGTGGACACATACTAGAGTGTCCTTGTCTCAAGGCTTCCTCAGCATCGCTGGGCCCTGAGGAGCAGTAAATCATTCCCTGCTACCTGTTAGGAGAAGACAAAAGCACCCGGTGCCAGTCTTTGCTCTTGTGTGCAATTAGAATGATCTAGTAAGCAGTCAGCAGTAGGGTTCAGCAGCAAGTTTATGACTCAGATTAGCAATTGAAGGTTTGTGCATCCTTAGTATCCATTTAGTATCCAGCCTACATCTCCATTAACAACAGAAACAATCATGTTTAAGCTAGGAAGAGAATTGGCCTCTGAACTTAGCCTTTGGAACATGATTGGTTCTACACTGTGTATGAGGGGTAGGTGTGGAGTAAGCAGGAAGAGTGCTTAATAACTATCTTTGGTGTCACACCTAGGAGCATATTCTAGTTCTGGTTCATAATAGACTTATTTATTTACTTGACAGGTAGAGTTAGTATCTCTCCTCTCTCTCTAACTCTGCATTTCAAATAAATAACTCTTTTAAAAAGGAATAAATAGCCTGAATCTATAGTTAATTACCTTCTCACAGAAAACAAACAAACAAAAAAAAACTCTTTAAATCTGGATAGAATCCTTAAAGAATGGTATCATACACTTTTAAAATAACATACTTTTTTCCCAGAAAACCAAGGAGGAGGGCATACGTACTCATTCCATGAGCCCACCTTTACAGATAATAATATCACAAATAAGAAAGTTACAGACTGATATTAACTAAAATGTAAATCAAATCCAAAAGTATATAAAAAGATTAATGTCATAATCAAGCATATGGCATTGTTCTGGAACTTATCTAAGAAAGAAGTGTGTCATTATCAATGCAGATGCAGAAAAGTAATTAGGCAAAATACAATATCCATTACTTAAAGGAAAAAGGGAATCACTTAGCAAGTTAGAAATATAGGGAACTTCCTCAAATCAGTAAAAGACATCTACAAAATGCATACATTATACTTAATGATAAAATTAAGTGAAAGATTACATTCCCTCTAAGATTAGGAGCAAGAAAGTGGTACCTATGCTTATCACTTTCTATTTAGTATTGCCCTGATTTTCTAGCTAATGCAGTAAGAAGAAATAAATGATAAATGGATTAAAAAGGATGATATGCTCATCTGTGTAGAACATCCTCCAAAATCTACAAAAATATTACTGAAAGTTATAAGATTATCAAGTTTTCAGGATACAAAATCAATATAAAACATTGTTTTTCTATAATAGCAATGAAAAATGATAAGCTAAAATTAAGAAACAATACCAATCACATTTGAAGTAGTTAGGGATTCAACAGAATATTTAAGAGCTGTACACTGAAAACTGCAAAACACTGCTGAGTGAAATTAAAGGACTATAAATGAAGATAAATAAAATACTCACGAGCCAGAATATGGTCAGTTATCCCCAAAGTTTCTCTGTACTTTCAAAGTGAGAGTCTAATCAAAATGCTAACAGAGTTTACTACACAAATTGACAACCTAATTACAAAATAGATATGGAAAAGCAAAGGATCTAGGAAAGCCAAAGCAACTTTTAAAAGAGCAGAGTTGGAGTGTTAGCATTATCTCATTTCAAGACTGTAGAGTAATCAAGTCAATGTGATTTTAGTGTTAAGACAGATAGATAAATGGAACAAAATAGTCTGGAAACAGACCCAACATATATATGGACAATCAATTTTCAGTAAAAATGCAAAGGGAATTCAGTGGAGCAAGGATGGTCTTAATACATAGAACAGTTATGTATCTAGGTGGAAGAGAAAACAAAAGAGCTTCATCCATCAGTTGCACCATATGCAAACATTAACTCAGAATGATCCATAGACACAAATGGAAAATGGATTTATAAAATTCCTAGAATAAAACACAGGAGGGAATCTTTGTGATCCTGAGTTAGCTTAAGATTTCTTAAGCTACAATACGAAAGCACAATGCATGAAAGAAGAAAAAAGATAAATTGCATTACTTCAAAATTAAGGACTTTTGAATTTGAATGGTAATAGAATAAAAAAACAAGTTAGAGAATGAGAGAAAATATTTGTAAATCACATATATAACAAAGGAATAGTATTAAGAATTTATGAGATCGCTCAAATCCAGTATTAAGAAACCAGATGACCATGTGTATATGGGATATGAACTGGCATGTCAACCAAAGATGATACATGGGTGACAAATAATCCCATTAAAATGATGTCCGATCATTATCACTAAGTGAATGCAAATAAAACAAAGACATGTTACGACTCACCTGTTCAAATGGCTAAATTAAAAATACTGACCATACAAAGTATTGTCAAAAACATGAAACAACTGAAACTCTCATACACTCTCATAAAATCGCACAACCACATTGGAAAAGAGTCTGGTAGTTTCTTAAAAAGTTAAACGTATACTCATCACAGAGCATCCCTAGGTATTTGTGCAAGAGAAAATAATGCATATTCCCATACAAAGACTTGTACATGAATGCATATGTCAGTTTTGCTTGTAATACTTCAAAACTGGAAACAATTCAAATTTACATCTTAAGATTAAAAAAAATAAGCAAAATTGTGGGTTACATTGAAATGCTACTCAACAATAAAAGCAGTGAATTACCAAAACATAAAATATGGGTGAATCTTAAAATCATTACAATGGCAGAAAGAAAAAAGAAAAAGACACTTATTTGTGATTTCATTATATAAAATTCTAGAAAATGCAAACTAATGTAGATAGTAGTAGATCAGTGCTCATCTGGGAATTGGATGAAGGAGAGTACAGGCTGGGGTGGGAAGGAATGAGGGATTACAAAGTGTACAGGCAGACTTTCAATCAAAGTGGATATGCTTTGTGGTTATAGTATTGTTTGTGTTTATAGTTTCACAGGTGTATGAATATGTAAAAACAAATCAAAATGTACACTTCGAACATGTGCAGTTCTATGTCAATTAGATCTCAGTAATGCTGCTTTGTTTTGATTTGTGTATGTTTAGCACATGGAAAGTGCTCCCTTTTACTTCAAGCTGTCCTTTTACTGGTTTTGTTTTTTTGCCTCTTTCTTGCTGAATCTCCAAAGCAAGGCTTGTTTTATCTCACAGGCCAGATAGATTTAATCTCATAAATCAGCTCTGGTCCACTGGCAGTGTATTCCTGGACCACTGCATTGAGAAGGTAGGTAGTACAGTGATCCCCTCCTCCTCTGAAGAGACCCACATCCTAATCCCAAAGCCTTTGCCTGTTTTCTGTTTGTGTCTCAAAAGACCCGGGACCAGGTAATCTATAGATAATAAACACTAGGAAGTCAAAGAACATGGTACTAGTCCCATCAACTGAGAGTCTTCTTGCTGCGTATTACACAGGAGAGGACATCACCTGGTGATACAGCAAACCTGCTAGCTCAGGTCTCTCTTCCTCTTCTTACAAAGCTTCTAATGCCATCATGGGCCCCATACCTCCATGCCTCTAAAAGGCCTCACCTCTGAATACAAATAACATTAATTTTGGGAATGAGTTTGCAAGACTTGAACTTTTGGGGCACACATTCAAGCCAAAGTACCCTCGGATCATATGAATATGCCACCTTACATGGCAAAAAGGACTTTGCAGTTATGGTTAAGCTTATGGATCCAGAGATGGGGAGGTAGTCCAGGTTTACCTGGTGGCCACAATCTAACCACATGAATCCTTCAAAGCAGAGAAAATTTCTAGCTGTGCTTAGAGGGAGGTGGCAATGTGGAAATCATGTGACACTTGTTTCCTAGCTCTGGGACATAGGGAGTTATGTATGTGACTGGACACTGTGAAAGGCAAGGAAATGGAACTCCCTCCTTTTGGTCCCCCGAACAAAGCAACCCTACCAACATTTTGGCTTTCGCTTGCTGAGGCCTGTGTTGGACTTCAGACCTCCAGATCTGTAAGATACAAAAAACAAACAAACAAAAAAGCCCTTGTGTTCTTACAAGCCAGGAAATTTCTGGGAATTTGTTATTATGGTAGCAACAGTAAATTAATCCAAATAGGAGAAAGAACTGTGATAATTGATGATGTCTGCCATGGACACCCTAGGTAAAGAAGCATGTGCACTACACATCCACCATTTGAGTTCTTGTTTGGAAGTTGTGATGGCAGTGGAGGTTAAGGAATCACCTTCATTCATTTATGATGTCTACTGTGTGTCACCTTCCACATGAGGCTCCTTACCTATGTTTCCTCAGTCATCTTCACACCAGTCCTTTCATAAGCTAAATATGATTTCCTGGGACTAGCATTGTGGCACAATGGTTAAACCATCGCCTATAACACCAATATCCCAGATGGGCACTGGTTTGAGTCCCCGCTGCTCTACTTCTGATCCAACTCCCTGCTAATGTGCCTGGGAAAAGCAGAGAAAAATGGCCAATGTGTCCACTTGGAAGACCCAGATGAAGCACCTGGCTCTTGGTTTTTGCCTGGCCCACTCCTGGCCATTGTGGCCATTTGGGGAGTGAACCAGCAGATGGAAGATCTCTTTCTTTCTCTCTCTATTCTCTAACTCCGCCTTTCAAATAATGAAAATAAATCTAAAAAAAATCAACACAGTTTAAAATATATATATATATATATATATATATATATATATATATATATGACTCCTTCTTTTGAGGTATTGGAGATCAGAGAATTAGAACTTTTTCTAAGATCTTAAGATCTTAACTCCAATGCTGCTTTTTATTCTTTCCTGCTTCCAAGCAAACCAGTAAAATCTAGGTGAACTAGGTTTCAAGTGTTGATGGAAAACAAGAACAAACACAGATGGGGAGCCTTTGTCTTTGGAACAATACTTCTGGCCCTGAAAGTGGTAAATGTGGCATTATTAGCACAGCTGGAGATCGTAGAAGTGTCTTGGGAGTGGAGAAGGAACAATGTGTTTCTAATATTTGGTAATTACCACGAACACTACTTGCTCCTTGTTTACACTTAAACTTCAGTACAGAGGAATGCCACTTATTTTCTCTCTCAGTATGATGAATGTGACACAACCAGCCAGCTCAGGGGGCTCTTGGCCCCTTTGGGAGAGGGGACTTGTTTATGCCTCCAGTGAAGGGGCTGCATGGCCATGCATCCTTCCTGCCTAGGCTCCCTCTTCCAAGAATGCTTCAGGCAGCATGCTTTGCATAACACTGCTGGATTCCCTCTGTCCTATCGATATTGCAACATCATGTGTTGGGGCCAGGAAGGGAGCAAGATCCCAGACATCCTTCAAAACAGAGCTCTGGAACCAAGCCCAGTCGCTATCATTTGCCATTTTGCCATCTTTCTTTAGAAGAAAGTTAATGAGTTGAAGAAGCAGAAGGGAAAAGCTGAGAGCCTGGTTTCAGCACTGAATAACTTTACAACTTCATTTTTCTTGACCTTAATTTTTTTTATCCATAATATGAGAGTAACAACGGCACCTCATGGAGACGTAACAGTGGCTACTGTTTATCGAGAACACACTATGAACCAGGCCCTGTGCTATGAGTTTTTCATGTGAAGTTCATCCCAACTATCTTATGAGTGACATATTATTGTCCCCATTTTACAGATGAGGATACAGAGGCTAAAATGAAATTGTTACTTGCTCAAATTCACACAGCAAATAAAGGAAACTAGCCAGGACACTTGACTCTAAACTCAAAATACCTAATCACCGTGGGAAGGCACTTAGCACAGAATCTTGCATATAGTACATGTTTATTAGATATGAGCTAGAATTATATTGGTTTCACTCTTAGTATTCAGTATTAATTGGGACCTGAGATCCCTTAACTTCTACTCTTTCTTTATTACATATTTATGATAAAATTAAACACAGATACAGAAAACCTTCCAAAATTTCTGTATGGTTCAATGAGTTAATATGAGACAAATAACCATTGTAGCCATCATCAGGCCAAGAAAACAAATTTTCCAGGCAATCTCAAACTCCAAAATAGACCCCATCAAGTCACCAGGCAATAACTTTGTTGGATTTCCTTTTCATGTATTCATTCAATGTGCATCCCTTGCCAGTATATTTTATTCTTTAGCATGTGTCTTGTATGTCTTCTCCTTACCTCATGTCCCCAAACCCAACCCACAACTGTGTGTTTTTCTTAGAATTTGTCTGGCTTGTTTCTAATATTTCCTCACTCTTCCCTTCATCCCCCCAACTTTTAACTGGACTTTTTAAAACTTCATCCTATTGCCCATATCTTGTTTGATTTTTATTCTAACCCCCATATGAGCCCAGGTGATAAATTTCAGGAATTCTTAGAGGCTAGACTGCACCAGTCCCTTTCCCCTCTCCCCAAATCCTTTATGCCCCCAGCTGCCTACTTGAGCAAAATGCCTCTGAGTTTCAGCTGCTACCCTCAAGGTGTTTCACATGTGCTTCAGTAAGCACCTGCTGCCTGTTGGGAGTTTCTCCTGTTATGTCTTCTATCAGATACGCTGTTGGCTTCTGTTTAATCTTCATACACAGACTTTGACAACATGTGAGTCTTGGTGCAGCTGCTTCTTTGTCCCCCTCATCTTATATTTTGGGCTTCATGGAAGTATCTTGCCATCTAATCTTGGTTTTCATTTTGACATTGGAACAAACTCAAAAGTGATGCTGCCCCATTCACATCTTCCAAAATCCCCTAGAGCTCTCATCCCTTCTTTGATTACAGGACCCTTTTCAGACTTTTATACTTTTTTATACATACTCCCTGTATGCATAGAAGACCATCAGATTCTTCCTGCAAGGCTCTGTCTCCTTGTCTTCCAAGCTCCACTTTATGTATGTGTTGGTGGCATAATCACTATGTTCTGGCAAACAGTTCTACATGCTTTCATGACAGACTTCACCTCAGTGTAAGCAATCATTTTAGAACATTCAGCTATGAAAAGAGCTGCCAGACAAGATGCAAGATGCCATAGTGGGAGAAATATGGACAGGAGATTTAAGATCCCTTCCATGTCTGATATCTTGGAGGCTTTAATAAAGCAGGATGAATCCTGTAAACATTTACAGTTCCCTTTGATTAGTCTTATCTTGAGAGAACAGTAGAATCCATGGGGATCAGACCTCCAAGTCTTCATCTTTGAGATTTCCAGAGATTACAAGGACAAAATTAGGTTCTTTTACTCCCATTTTCGTCATTGTAGACATGCAAATGATTTTGTAAAAGAAATTGACATTTTTGCTTAACTGCCTTAGACACTGTCCCAGGTGGCAAGTATTGCCCCTGCCTTCCATGAACTCATGATGTGAGTCAACAGCATGAACTGCAATGACTTTATATTTATTTAATCTCATATTTGTAAGGAACCCCCAAGATAATATTTAACTCAAGGAAAAATTTCATTTTGGAAAATCTGCATTAATAGTTTGTTAATAACTGTACCTTTACAACAAAATAAAGGGAAAAGAAGGGGAAAGGCTTGTACAATGAAGATGTTTGAGATTCTGTTGCTTTTTTATGAAATCTTTCACCAGCTATACTTTGCAAAAATAGAGTCATTCCTATTTAGAACACTGTGATGGAAAGGAAGTGTTAGCCTCTCTCTGATAGCCCTTCCCTGACTGTCCTTTTCCAATAGAGATGGATCCCATTTGAGGATGCTGATTGCATCTAGGTAGTGGACATTGTATGTGTGTGATGTTTTCTTCCGCTGGTAAAAAGACAACTGTCAACTCCCAAGAATATTCTCCTAGATCCTTTCCTGTTTTGTCCTATCATAGTTTTTCAACCACATCATGAAAAGTGAAAGGATCTAAAGGACCTCTCAGGAGCTCTAAAAAAATATTCTTCAAATGTTACTTTTAATTGGTTACGTGTTTAATTTTTATTTTTGAGATAATGTATTTTCATTTCACATTGTAGTCAAAAGCTTAATGCTCCAATAAATAAAGAGTTCAACAAACAAACAAACAAAAAAATCATTCAGCAGGAACACAAGCAAAGGCCATCAACAACAATCAAATTAAAACATATCAACTTAAAATCTAAAACCTCAGAAGGGAAGGAGAATGTTTCATGAACCATTGGTTTGGGGGGGGGTGGGGGTGGGAGAGGGAACAGGTCATTAGACTTTCAAATCAATGCTTCTTTTTTTCTAAATTTTTATTATTATTTTTGACAGGCAGAGTGGACAATGAGAGAGAGAGACAGAGAGAAAGGTCTTCCTTTGCCTTTGGTTCACCCTCCAATGGCCGCCGTGGTTGGCGCACTGCGGCCGGTGCACCACGCTCATCCGATGGCAGAAGCCAGGTGCCGGGTGCTTTTCCTGGTCTCCCATGGGGTGCAGGGCCCAAGCACTTGGGCCATCCTCCACTGCACTCCCTGGCCACAGCAGAGAGCTGGCCTGGAAGAGAGGCAACCGGGACAGAATCCAGCGCCCCAACCGGACTAGAACCCAGTGTGCCAGCGCCACAAGGCGGAGGATTAGCCTGTTGAGCCACGGCGATGGCCTGAAATCAATGCTTCTTAATGAAAACAACTTAAAAATCTGCCTCAGAATTTCAGGACACATTAAAACAAAGTTTAATGAGCAACCTGTCTTCTTTGGGCCAATACTGAGCCTATTGTAGAAATGCTAGAGCAAAAAATCCAAACCTAGGTTTTTCTGGTGTTTAGAATCTGCTGAATGTAGGAACTTTGAGTTCACTTTTCTGCATACAGAGTTTTTCCACGTTTCTTCTTTTAAGCACCCAATGAAAGTATATGAGAACTCTCAATATGCAGCACTATTGGCTAGAATACAAACACGAACGAACTGTGTTCACACATAATTTAGTTTAGAAAGCCAAATTCAGTAACACCAAAGAACATGGGTTGCATACAAAATTGTGTAGCTATTAGTGAATTTATTGGAATCTGAAAAAAAAAAACAAATTTTATTTTTAAATTTACATAAACCACTTTAAAGTCTGCAATATCATCATCAAATATGCATCCTAATTTTAATCCTTTGATTCTAACCATATGTATTTATTTATTCCACACTTTTGTATGTGAATACACACAAATTTTATGATAAATTTCTTGCTACCATTTTTAAAGAATACCCTGATGTTAAAAGATGAACTGCTCTTTTTTTTTTTTTTTTTTTTTGACAGCCAGAGTGGACAGTGAGAGAGAGAGACAGAGAGAAAGGTCTTCCTTTGCCATTGGTTCACCCTCCATTGGCTGCCGCGGCCGGCACGCTGTGGCCGGCACACCACGCTGATCCGAAGCCAGGAGCCAGGTGCTTCTCCTGGTCTCCCATGTGGGTGCAGGGCCCAAGGACCTGGGCCATCCTCCACTGCACTCCTGGGCCACAGCAGAGAGCTGGCCTGGAAGAGGGACAACCGGAACAGAATCTGGCGCCCTGACCAGGACTAGAACCTGGTGTGCAGTGCCTCAGGCAGAGGATTAGCCTATTGAGCTGCAGCGCCAGCAAGATGAACTGCTTTTAAAACATTGTTACTTGCAAGTGCTTATCTATTTTCAAAATACTGTATCTATTAGATATGTTTTGGTTGCAAAAGACAGGAATCCATATCAAATGGGTCTGAAAGATAAAAGAGATATCACCAGGTTGCATAACAGAAAAGTCCAGGGATAGGGCTGGGTTATGTTCCAGCTAGATACAGACATTTCAGCAGTGGCATGTAGTCTCAAGACTTCTCATCTTGGCAGTACTTTCTCCTGTGTTGGCTTCTGTGTCTCTGTGGCAGTGCCAGCAACTCCTGGCTGACATTGTCCCAGCTTCAAGGCAGCAGGATGATCTTCCATTGCCTGGTGTTCCGTGGTCCTGTCTCCAAATCCACCTCTAGCTGAGAGTGGGAACCACTACTCAGGGAATTACATGACCTGAAGTGGGAATAGAAAGTAGAAGTTAGAGGCTAGGTAGAAGAACAAAATCAGTCCATTATTCCAGGAAGGATAAGTACAATATGGGGGCACACTGGACCCCAAGACTTTACCACCCTCATTTAGTATCCGTCTCTGATTTCAAACTCCTGAATTATCCAGAATGGCCTCATTGGCTGTGCATGTCAATTTGATAAGTAAATAATATGCATTTGAACCTAAAATGTGCTATGAAATATTATGGTTCTAGATAAGATTCGTTTAAAAAAATGTGGGGTTTTCTCACAAAAAAGTGAAATCATCACTGTCCATGCATCTACATCCGAGATGAGCTCTATCTCTACAAAGTCTTCTTGGTCACACAGACATAAAGTGGACAGGACAGACACCTATCCAGTTTATGTGTGTCTCTACTCATTGGACTTGTTCTAGGATCTAAGGCAACAAAGAAGCTGTTGTCAGAAGTTCAAGTCCAAACTTTACTCCCTTCTGTCTGTGTGACTTTCTTTATGTGTAAAAGGGAGACAGTGATGTCTATTTCCTAGTCATAGAAGACGGTAAGCCAGGGGATTTGACAGAAAGTTTTTAGAAATATCTTTGTAATTAAAAAGTGTAATCTTTTATCTTATGTTATTAATGTATGCTTGTTCAAAGTGTTTATATAAAATTTAATCATCTCTTCACCTAGTCTCCCAAAGTAGATCAATTACACTAATAGCTAGTTTCCTACTTCTTCCTTTATCCAAATCCTGTTTTTCTCAGAAACCTTTCATTTAAGGACTACAAACTGCATGCATTTCATAATTACAACTTTAGGAACATAGTGATTCTTCCCACGCATACTCCCATCCTTCTTCCACCTCCTTCTCCTATTCCAGTTCTTATTTTTTTACAAGGGTCTATTTTCAATTAACTTTATACACATACAGTTAACTCTTTACTAAGTAAAGAGTTCAACAAATAGTATGAAAAAAACTGTTCCTTAACAGTCAGGACAAGGGTTGTTCAAAGTCATTGCATCTCAAAGTGTCAATTTCATTTCTATCAATTACATTTTAGGTGCTCTATTAGTTATCATAGACCAGAGAAAACATATGGTATTTGTCCATTTTTTACCCAGAAATTTTTTCTTTAACGAATATAAGCTTCATATATTTCATAATTACAACTTTAGGAATATGATGATTCTTCTTGCCGTACCTACCCTCCCACGCACACTCCCACCCCCTTCCTCTTCCCTCTCCTATTTCCATTCTTCTTTTTTACTAAAATATATTTTCAGTTAACTTTATACACATATGATTAATTCTATGTTCAGTAAAGAATTGAACAATTAGAATGGGGAAAAAACTGTTCCTCAACAGTCGAAACAAGGGCTGTTCAAAGTCATTGCTTCTCAAAGTGTCAATTTCACCTCTACAGATTACCTTTTAGATACCTCTATTAGATATCAGGGAGAACATGTGGTATTTGTCCTTTGGGGACTGGCTTATTTCACTAAATATGATATTTTCCAGCTTTATCCATTTTGTAAAAATGACCAGATTTTGTTTTTTGGTTTTTTACTGCTGCGTAGTAGTTCATGGTGTACACATCCCATAATTTCCTTATCTAGTCTTCAGTTGATGGACATTTGGCTTCATTCTATGTCTTAGTTATTGTGAATTGAGCTGCAGTAAACATGGTGGTACATATAACTCTTTCGTATACTGGTTTCTTTTCCCTTGGAGTCATATGATACATATGACTGGGTCATATGGTACATCCATATTCAGATTTCTGAGGTATTGCCATATTCTCTCCCATAGTGACTATATCAGTTTACAACCCCACCAACAATGGATTAGGGTACCTTTTCTCCCACATCCTCACCAGCATTTGTTGTTTGTTGATTTCTGTATGAAAGCCATTCTAACCAGAGTGAGGTGAAACCTCATTGTGGTTTTGATTTTCATTTTCCTTATGACTAGTAATCTCAAACATTTTTTTTTTCATTTTCAATTCTCTTTATACACAGAAGATCAATTTAGTACATATTACGTAAAGATTTCAATGGTTTGCCCTCGCATAGAGACACAAAATAATACTGTTGGAGTACTAGTTATAGTATTAATTCACAATGTACAGCACATTAAGGACAGAGATCCTACATGATTTTTTTTTAAAAATTGATTAATTGTCTATGCAATTTCCAGTTTAACACCAAGATTTTTTAATCATTTGCAATTATCTTTATATAAAGAAGATCGATTCAATATATACTATGTAAGGATTTCATCAGTTTGCACCCACTCAGAAACACAAAGTGTAAAAATACTGTTTCAGTACTAGTAATAGCATCACTTCACATTGGATAACACATTAAGGACAGATC
Source organism: Sylvilagus floridanus (assembly GCA_949820135.1). Lineage (NCBI taxonomy): Eukaryota > Metazoa > Chordata > Mammalia > Lagomorpha > Leporidae > Sylvilagus > Sylvilagus floridanus. Next base: position 44,381,986 of record OX463241.1, read on the forward strand.
CCTCATGAGACGTAAGTACACAGTGACTCCTGATGTTGATTTAACAATTTGACACTCTTGTTTATGGCGTCAGTAATCTCCCTAGGCTCTGGTCATGAGTTGCCGAGGCTATGGAAGCCTTTAGGGTTAGCCGACTTCGATCTTATTCCCACAGGGCCATAGTCAAAGTGGAAGTTCTCTCCTCCCTTCAGAGAAAGGTACCTCCTTCTTTGATGGCCCCATTCTTTCCACTGGGATCTCACTCGCAGAGATCTTTCATTTAGGTCTTCTGTTTTTTCCAGAGTGTCTTAGCTTTCCATGCCTAAAATATTCTCATGGGCTCTTGAGCCAGATCTGAATGCCTTAAGGGCTGATTCTGAGGCCAGAGTGCTATTTAGGACATCTGCCATTCTATGAGTCTGCTGTGTATCCTGCTTCCCATGTTGGATCATTCTCTCCCTTTTTCATTCTATCAGTTAGTATTAGCAGACACTAGTCTTGTTTGTGTGATCCCTTTGACTCTTAGACCTATCAGTGTGATCAATTGTGAGCTGAAATTGATCACTTGGACTAATGAGATGGCCTTGGTACATGCCACCTTGATGGGATTGTATTGGAAACCCCTGGCACAATTCTAACTCCATCATTTGGGGCCGTTCCGATTGAGCATGTCCCAAGTTTTACATCTCCTCCCTCTCTTATTCTCACTCTTATATTTCACAGAGATCACTTTTCAGTTAAAATTTAAACACCTAAGAATAATTGTGTGTTAATTACAGAGTTCAACCACTAGTACTAGGATATAGAAAAAAAAAAATACTACCATGGATAAAGTATTACATTGTACAACAACAGTCAGCACAAGAGCTGATCAATTCACTATTTCTCATAGTGTCCATTTCACTTCTACAGGTTTCCCCTTTGGTGTTCAGTTAGTCATCGCCAATCAAGGGAAACAAATGATATTTGTCTCTTTGAGACTGACTTAATTCACTCAGCATGATGTTTTCCAGATTCCTCCATTTTGTTGCAAGTGACCGGATTTCATTGTTTTTGACTGCTGTATAGTATTCTGTAGAGTACATGTCCCATAATTTCCTAATCCAGTCTACTGTTGATGGGCATTTGGGTTGGTTCCAAGTCTTAGCTATTGTGAATTGAGCCGCAATAAACATTGCTGTGCAGACGGCTTTTTTGTTTGCCAATTTAATTTCCTTTGGGTAAATTCCAAGGAGTGGGATGGCTGGGTTGAATGGTAGGGTTATATTCATGTTTCTGAGGAATCTCCAGACTGACTTCCATAGTGGCTTTACCAGTTTGCATTCCCACCAACAGTGGATTAGTGTCCCTTTTTCCCCACATCCTCTCCAGCATCTATTGTTGGTGGATTTCTGAATGTGAGCCATTCTCACCGGGGTGAGGTGAAACCTCATTGTGGTTTTGATTTGCATTTCCCTGATTGCTAGGGATCTTGAACATTTTTTCATGTGTCTGTTGGCCATTTGGATTTCCTCTTTTGAAAAATGTCTATTGAGGTCCTTGGCCCATCTCTTAAGTGGGTTGTTTGTTTTGATGTTGTGGAGTTTCTTAATTTCTTTGTAGATTCTGGTTATCAACCCTTTATCTGTTGCATAGTTTGCAAATATATTTTCCCATTCTGTCTGTTTCCTATTCACTTTCCTGACTGTTTCTTTTGCAGTACAGAAACTTTTCAATTTGATGCAATCCCAGTAGTTAATTTTGGTTTTCAGTGCCTGTGCTTCTGGGGTCTTTTCCAAGAAGTCTTTGCCAGTACCTATGTCTTGCAGGGTTTCTCCTATGCTCTCTAGTAATTTGATGGTGTCGGGTCGTAGGTTTAAATTTTTAATCCATGTTGAATGGATTTTTGTGTAAGGTGAAAGGTAGGGGTCTTGCTTCATGGTTCTGCATGTGGAAATCCAGTTTTCCCAGCACCATTTATTAAACAGACTGACCTTACTCCAGGGACTGGTTTTGGATCGTTGATCAAATATAAGTTGGCTGTAGGTGTTTGGATTGATTTCTGGAGTTTCTATTCTGTTCCATTGGTCTATCCATCTGTTTCTGTACCAGTACCATGCTGTTTTGATAACAACTGCCCTGTAGTATGTCCTGAAATCTGGTATTGTGATGCCTCCGGCTTTGTTTTTGTTGTACAAGATTGCTTTAGCTATTCGAGGTCTCCTGTGTCTCCATATGAATTTCAGCATCATTTTTTCCAGATCTGAGAAGAATGTCCTCGGTATCTTGATTGGTATTGCGTTGAATCTGTAAATTGCTTTTGGGAGAATGGACATTTTGATGATATTGATTCTTCCAATCCATGAGCATGGGAGATTTCTCCATTTTTTGGTATCCTCTTCTATTTCTTTCTTTAAGGTTTTGTAATTTTCATTGTAGAGATCTTTAATGTCCTTAGTTAAATTTATTCCAAGGTATTTGATTGTTTTTGTAGCTATTGTGAATGGGATTGATCTTAGCAGTTCTTCCTCAGCCGTGGCATTGTCTGTGTATACAAAGGCTGTTGATTTTTGTGCATTGATTTTATATCCTGCTACTTTGCCAAACTCTTCTATGAGTTCCAATAGTCTCTTAGTAGAGTTTTTGGGTAAAGAATCATGTCGTCTGCAAAGAGGGATAGTTTGAGTTCTTCCTTCCCAACTTGTATCCCTTTAATTTCTTTTTCTTGCCTAATAGCTCTGGCTAAGACTTCCAGCACTATATTGAATAGCAGTGGTGAGAGTGGGCATCCCTGTCTGGTACCAGATCTCAGTGGAAATGCTTCCAACTTTTCCCCATTCAATAGGATATTGGCCGTGGGTTTTTCATAAATTGCTTTGATTGTATTGAGGAATGTGCCTTCTATACCCAGTTTGCTTAGGGTTTTCATCATGAAAGGGTGTTGAATTTTATCGAATGCTTTCTCTGCGTCTAGTGAGATAATCATATGGTTTTTCTTCTGCAGTCTGTTAATGTGGTGTATCACGTTGATTGTTTTGCGAATATTGAACCATCCCTGCATACCAGGGATGAATCCCACTTGGTCTGGGTGGATGATCTTTCTGATGTGTTGTTGCAGTCTATTGGCCAGAATTTTGTTGAGGATTTTTGCATCTATGTTCATGAAGGATATTGGTCTGTAATTCTCTTTCAATGCTGCATCTTTTTCTGGCTTAGGAATTAAGGTGATGCTGGCTTCATAGAAGGAATTTGGGAGAATTCCCTCTTTTTCGATTGTTCTGAATAGTTTGAGAAGAATTGGGGTTAGTTCTTCTTTAAATGTCTGGTAAAATTCAGCAGTGAATCCATCTGGTCCTGGGCTTTTCTTTGTTGGGAGGGCCTTTATTACTGATTCAATTTCTGACTCACTTATGGGTCTGTTTAGGTTTTCTATGTCTTCCTGGTTCAATTTAGGAAGGTTGCATGTGTCCAGGAATCTATCCATTTCTGATAGGTTTCCCTGTTTGCTGGCATACAAGTCCTTGTAGTAATTTCTGATGATTCTTTTGATTTCTGTGGTGTCTGTTGTTATATTTCCTTTTTCATCTCTGATTTTACTGATTTGGGTCTTTTCTCTCTTTTTTTAGTTAGTTGGGCCAATGGGGTGTCAATCTTGTTTATTTTTTCAAAAAACCAGCTCCTCGTTGGGCTGATTTTTTGTAATGTTTTTTTGGATTCAATCCTGTTGATTTCTTCTCTGATTTTGATTATTTCTCTTTTTCTACTAGATTTGGGTCTAGTTTGCTGCAAATTTTCTAGATCCTTGAGATGCATTGAAAGCTCATCTATTTGGTGCCTTTCCAGTTTCTTGATGTAGGCACCTATTGATATAAACTTTCCTCTTAACACTGCTTTTGCTGTATCTCATAAGTTTTGGTATGTTGTGCTGTTATCCTCATTTACTTCCAGAAAATTTTTGATTTCTCTTTTGATTTCTTCAGTGACCCATTGTTCATTCAGGAGCATGTTGTTCAATCTCCATGTGTTTGCATATGCTCTAGAGATTCCTGAGTTGCTAATTTCCAACTTCACTCCCTCATGGTCTGAGAAGTTACATGGTATGATTCAAATTCTTTTGAATTTGCTGAGACTTGCTTTATGGCCTAATATGTGATCAATCCTAGAGTAGGTTCCATGTACTGCTGAGAAGAATGTGAATGCTTTACGTGTAGGATGAAAAGTTCTGTAGATATCTGTTAGATCCATTTGGGCTATAGTGTTGTTTAAATCTACTGTCTCCTTGTTGATCTTCTGTCCTGTCGATCTGTCAATATCTGTGAGTGAAGTATTGAAGTCCCCCAGTACTATTGTGTTGGGGTCTAAGTCTCCCTTTAAGTTTCTTAACAAATTTTTTAAATAAACCTGTGGCCTGTAATTAGGTGCATATACATTGAGAATTGTTATATCTTCCTGTAGTATTGATCCCTTAATCATTATATAGTGCCTCTCTTTGTCTCTCTTAACAGTTTTTGTGTTAAAGTTTATGTAGTCCGATATTAAGATGGTTACACCCGCTCTTTTTTCATTTCTGTTGGCGTGGTATATCTTGTTCCATCCTTTTATTTTCAGTCTGTATGGATCTTCATTGGAAAGATGTGTTTCTTGTAGGCAGCAAATAGATGGTTTTTGTTTCTTAACCCAATCAGCCAATCTCTGTCTTTTAACAGGACAGTTTAGACCTTTAACGTTCAATGTGACTATTGATAAGTGGTAAGTTTGCCCTGCCATTTGCCAGATATTTTCTAATGTATGCTTTGAATTCCCTGTGATCTTTTGCCGTGAGGTTCCCTTCGTTTACCTTCTTTCATGTTGATGGTCGTGTTTCTGTGTTTCTGTGTGTAACACGTCTTTAAGTATCTTTTGCAGGGCTGGACGAGTGGCAACAAATTCTTTCAATTTTTGTTTGTTATGAAAGGTCTTTATTTCACCTTCATTCACAAATGAGAGCTTTGCAGGGTATAATATTCTGGGCTGGCAGTTTTTCTCTCTAAGTACCTGGGCTATGTCTTGCCATTCCCTTCTAGCTTGTAGGGTTTCTGTTGAGAAGTCAGCTGTAAGTCTAATTGGAGATCCTCTGAGAGTAATCTGACGTTTCTCTCTTGCACATTTTAGGATCTTTTCTTTTTGCTTCACTGTGGTGAGTTTAATTACAATATGTCGTGCAGAGGATCTCTTTTGGTCCTGTTTATTAGGGGTTCTATGAGCTTCCTGGATTAGGATTTCTCTGTCTTTCTCCAAGCCTGGAAAGTTTTCTGCTAGTATCTCCCTAAAAAGGCCTTCTAATCCTTTCTCCCTCTCCATACCTTCAGGAACACCTAGAACCCGAATGTTGGGTTTTTTAATAGTATCCTGTAAATTCCCGACGATATCTTTTAGTTTTCTAATTTCCTCTTCTTGTCTTTGGTTTGACTGTTTCCTCTCCTGTTCTCTGTCTTCTAGGTCCGATATTCTCTCTTCTGCTTCACCCATTCTGGTTTTAAGGCCCTCAAGATTGCTTGTCACTTGATCTATTGAATTCTTCAATTCATTAAGATTTTTTGTCACTTTCATAGCTTCTTGTTCTACTAGTTGTTTCATTTCGTTTTGATTTCTCCGTAGTACTTCATTCTCGCGAGAGAGATTTTCTATCTTATCCATTAAGGATTTCTGTAGTTCAAGAATTTGTTTTTGAGAACTTCTTAATGTTCTTATCAATTCTTTGAGATCTGCTTCTTGCATTTCTTCTATCTCATTATCTTCATAATCCTGACTTGGGGTGTCTTTTCCAATTGGGGTCATCATAGCGCCTTCCTTGATCTTGCTCCCTCGGAATCTGTTTTTATTTGGCATTTTTTTTTTCCCCACACTCTTTCTCTGGGTTGTCAAGGTAACGGAGTTTGTGTGCGCGGTGTGTTCCCAGTTTTTGGATCCCCTTCAGGTTTCTACAGCCTCGGGTTTTTGGTTCCGTCTGCCTCAGTGATGGGCGGGCGCGCCTTGTCCCACTGCGTTTAATCTAGCTCGAATTAGCAGGGTGGGTGACGAGAGAGGCTAGTGTCCGTGCAGGCTCGCCTCAATTGTGCTGTTTCCCCCGTGGGGGGTCTGCTTCCCCCCGCCACTGTCTTGGGATCCCTGTATCGGCCCCCGTTCAAGCGCTCAGTTCCAATGGCGACTGTGTTCCGCCCGGCTTCCGGTTCAGCCGGCGGGCGCGCACCGTCCCACTGTGTTCAGTCTAGCTCGAGTGAGCAGGGTGGGCAACGAAAGAGGCTAGTGTCCGTGTGGGCTCGCCTCAATTGTGCTGTTTCCCCCCTGGCGTCTGCTTCCCCCCGCCAGTGTCTCGGGATCCCTGTATCGGCTCCCGTTTAAGCGCTCGATTCCAATGGCGACTGTGTTCCGTCCGGTTCCCATCCCTCCCGGCAGCTCCCGTGCCACTAAGGCACGATTTGCCGTTCGCAAACTTACTTTCCCCTAGGTCCTCTGCGTCTCATTCACTGGGTCCGGAAGAATTTCCACTGCATTTTTTTCCGTGAGATTTTTCCTGAGGCTACAGTAACTCTGTTTTTATTAAACTATCTTTTTGCGGACTGCTAGTGCGCGTCCTCACTATTCCGCCATCTTGGCTCCGCCCCCTCAAACATTTTTTCATGTGTCTCTTGGCCATTTGGATTTCCTTTTTTGAAAAATATCTGTTTAAGTCCTTTGCCCATTTCTAACTGTTTTTTTTGTTTTGTTTTGTTGTTGTGGAGTTTCTTGATCTCTTGATGTATTCTGGTTATTAATCTTTTATCATTTACACAGCTTGCAAATAATTTCTCCCATTTTGTTGGTTGTCTCTACACTTTCATGAGTGTTTCTTTTGCAGTACAGAAACTTTTCACTTTGAGTCTGTATGCATCTTTGTTGATGAGATGTGTTTGTTGTAGGCACAAGTAGATGGGTTTATTTTTATAATCCATTCAGCCGGTCTGAGTCTTTTAACTGAAGAGTTGAGGCCATTTACATTCAAGGTGACTTGATAAATAATGACTTTACCCTGCCATTTTTCCAAAAATATTCCTATTTTTTACTATGAATTTCCTTTGAACTTTTACTGGGAGATTTTCTTCCTTTACTTTCTTTCACAGTGATGACCATGTTTCTGTGTGCAGCACATCCTTAAGCATCTTCTGCAGGGCTGAATGGGTGGTGACAAATTCTTTCAATTTATGTCTGTTATGGAAAGCATTTATTTCACCTTCATTCATAAATAGAGCTTTGCATGGTACAGTATTCTGGGTTGACAGTTTTTTTCCTTAAGACTTGGAATATATCTCGCCATTCTCTGCTAGTCTGTAGGGTTTCTGATGAGAAGTTTCCTGTGAGTTGTGCACATCCACAGAACAGAATTGAGAGGACAGTGGTGCAGGACACAATAGAAAGGTGTGGCTGCCAAGAATGCCTAAGAAAGGAGTTTGGAGTACTGGAGACATTTAAGACTAGGACTAATATCTGATTAATATTTATTCAAAATATCTTTGACTGCTATGTGGCTACTAGATTGACTGGACAGTTGGGGGGGAGAGTGATGGCTATTATAGTAGAAATAATAGATACTTGGACAAAGATGGAAAAAAGATTGTCATTATTTTTTTAAATCTCTTTACTTTTAAACTTGGAACAAGTTTGTATTTTTTTTTTGACAGGCAGAGTGGACAGTAAGAGAGAGAGAGAGAGAGACAGAGAGAAAGGTCTTCCTTTGCCATTGGTTCACCCTCCAATGGCCGCCACGGCCGGCGGGCTGCGGCCGGCGCACCACGTTGATCCGAAGCCAGGAGCCAGGTGCTTCTCCTGGTCTCCCATGCGGATGCAGGGCCCAAGCACTTGGACCATCCTCCACTGCACTCCCGGGCCACAGCAGAGAGCTGGTCTGGAAGAGGGACAACCGGGACAGAATCCAGCCAGGACTAGAACCTGGTGTGCCGGCGCCACAAGGCAGAGGATTAGCCTGTTGAGCCACGGCGCCGGCCACAAGTTTGTATTTTGTGCTCCTATCTATAAACCCAAACCAAAATAGAACCTGTGGTATGTACTTAGATCTTTGGTCAAGTAACTCCATTGAGTTTTAAAGCTAGGCATTTAAATAAGGCATCTGAGTGGCTCCTTCTTCCTTAAATTTTAAGTTACATGTGGAATGCATCTTTGAAGTCATTGGACCTAAGTTTACATTTCAATCTACCGCCCAGAAAATGTTTCCATACCAATCTTCTCCTACACTAATCCATATCATAAATGTCCATGGCATTGATACTATTGTAAACCAGTGGACTACTGGTTGCAGGAGTGCAGTTGTCTGAGAAAATAAACCTTTATCTTGTGTAAGCCATTCTGGTCTGATCACTGTACTTGCAGCAACTCACAGCCCTAACTGATATAATTGATCACTTGAACATCTTCAGGCATGCTTCTACCTTCTTCCATTCTGTGAAACAGTCAGTTTTACACTGTGGATAGTTTCTGGAGATCTGCCAAACACCATTCTGAGGCTTTCACACATTTACAGGGCACCAAGTGATACTTGGGAAGACCACAGGCATTTCCATTGCCTCCTCTTCAACTGTGTCCCCACTCACTGTCAGATCTCCCATCTCACCAGCAAGGCTTATTATTCAGTGTGGCCACACTCCTCCAGGGGAAGTGAGAATAGCTTGACCTTTCTCTGTGAAACACCACCTTTCTCTTAGGTTTAAACTCTTCCGCTAATGGATGATGCGGTGATCTGTGCACTTCAGTTCCTATAGATTTCTTCGGTTTATTTCAACAAGTCATCCTCTGCCCTTGGCTGTTGGCAGGGCCAAGGAAATGCAAGCCAAATGAAATCATTGATGAGCTTGCTGTTTCCTCTTGAGCCGAGGGTCCTTTTGGGGTAAAGGACTATTTGATGCTTTAGTATGTGATTTTTTAGAACCAGGAAGCGTGTGTAGTTCATCCAGTCATTTAGCAGAAAGAAAATGTGGAGTAGAAAGTTTAAATTTTTATTATCTTGGAGCTTTGTATTTTAAGCACAAAGGCACAGTAACCTTATCTAGAAATCTCCCCTTATCCACATGGGTTGTGAGCCAAGACCCAACCACCACCAGTGAATGCCTGAACCACAAATAGTACTGCACCATATACACACTCTTTTCCTAAACATTCCTATAATAAAGTTTAATTTATAAATATGGCAGAGTGAGAGATCAATGACAATAACAATAAAAGAGGACAATTATAACAGTATGCTGTTATAAAAGCTATGTGAATGTGGTCTCATTATTTTTCTTTTTCTCCCTAAATATCTTATTGTGCTGTATTAAACCTTCTTCTTTGTGATAATATGAGATGATACTTTAAGAAGTACTTTATGGCTACTCAGCATATCCAAATTGCCAACATCCCCACTGTTGTGCTCTGAGATTATTAGTAAGTAAAATACAGGTTACTTGAACACAAGCACTGAGATACTGTGACAATTGATCTGACAGTTGAGATGGTCCTGATGAATGGGTGGGCAGTGTATATAGTGTGGATACACTGGACAAAGAGATGAGTTATGTCCCAGGCAGTTGAAGTGTGACAGTGTGAATTTTATCATGCTAATCAGAATGTTTTCATTTTAAAACTTGGGAATTCTTTATTTCTGGAATTTCCCATTTAACATTTTCAGACTGCAGGGAAAATCTCAAAAAAGAGAAACTGAAGATAAGGAGGGAGGATTTTTTATATTAGATGCCATTATATAATGGATGTTGTTGCCTTCCTCCCAAAAGTTTCAAGGAATAGACACCAAAATACATGAGGAAACTAGAGCCCAGAAAACTAAAGTAACTTGCCCAGAGTTTTAAAATTTTTAGATGATGTGGTAGATTATATTATTCTTTGTAAATATCCACTTTCTTCTCACTATATTGGAGTATACCTTTCTGCCCTCTAGATGTTGGGTTTGGCCGTTTGTCTTGCTTTGACCAAGGGAACATAAAGGAATACAGCTTAGGCCGCATCCAAGCCAATGCATGAAATATGATTGCATGGTTCTGCCTGGTTTCTTACTCCCATTATCTCTGCCATTAGAAGTTACACCCCAATAACTGCTGTTCTGTTAACTTCTGCTCTGCAGTGAGAAATGGATTTGAAACTGATGATAGCCCAAAGAAGAGCTGCACATGACCTGAAGCCAATATCATGTAATATGAGAAAGAAAAAAAGAAGTACATTTTTTGTGAATCATTGAAACTTAGGAGCTGTTTATATTACAGCATAACCTAGTGAAAGGAAATGAATACAAATAGACAGATCCAGGATCTATACTCAAGCCTGTTAGTCCTTTTTTTTCTACTATACATTTCATTCCAGTGCCCTTGGTCCTCAGGCAGCAGATACTGTTTTTTCAACCCATGTCTTTAAACTCTCCCCCTCTTCAGCACCCAAGACATTTTTCTTTTACCACTTTCCTGAGGATACCTCTCAGATGCCCTCCCACCAGTTCTCCTCAAATGATGCACCTCCCTGACTCAGAACAAAAAATAAAGGCTGTCATGCAAGGACTGCTTCAGTCCTCCTACAATTCTAGATTTATTTATTTCACTACCTATTCTTCCTCTTTGTCATTCAGCTCCATGGAAATGCTGTCTTGTCTCCTGTCCAAGATTGACCTCACAACACTTAATACTTCAGAATTCCACTTCGCAATTTTCTCTCTTTTTTCTTTAATCATCCTCTTCACTTTCTTTTCCCCTCTCAGGCTACAAACATATGCTTCCTTCTTTTCTGAAAGAAAACAAAAAGCATCTTCTCTTATGTCTCTTCTTCTCAGCCAACTTTTTAATTTCTCACCTTCTTTTGACACCAAAATCCTCCACTGATCTCGCTTCTTCTTCAAATCCTCATCCCCTACCAATTTCCAGATTCTGCTCATGTTTCTATGGTGGAACTGCCCTTGCACAAAATAGCAGCAGCTTTCTAATTGTCACAGCCCATGATTTCTGGTTAGTTTTTGACAATCTTGTAGGACTGACAGGTAAAACACAAGGCTCCTTGTCATCTGTATGTAACTGCATATATATATATAGATAGATAGATAGATATGCATATATGTATATCTATATATATATATATAGATACACATATATGCTAAAAAGGTGATTTAGTTGTCTGAAATGCACCTGCAATATTTGGGATATATATCTATGGATGCATATATATATATATATATATATATATATATATATATAGTATTTGCTGTTTGTTCTAAAATCAGATTTAACTGTAATGACCTATATTTTTACTGACTAAATCTGGCAAATCTGGTGACTTATCCCTCTTCCAATTTGGTCTCTATAACAGTTTCTTTTTCCTTTTAATCTTCTGTGATCTGAGGACACAATTATATCTTTCTTCTCACCTTTGTGACCATTCATTTCTATCTCTATGAGAGCTCATCTGCTTTTATCTGGGCCATAAATGTTGGTGTTCACAGGATTATGTTTTAGGCACTCTTACTACTCTTTGAGAACAAATCTCTTTTCTCATGGTTTTCTCTTATTTACTCTGACTCCTCAACATCTTCTATCTCTAACTAACTCTATCTTGCCATTTGAAGATTAGATTGACATATCTAACAATTAACTAGACATCTTCATTTGACAAAGCCTATTGCTCATAAGTCTTAAACTCAATGTGCTTTAAACCACCCTAGCTTATTCTTGAAAATACATTTTCACCTACTAGATTCTCTATATCAATTTAAAACAGCATCAAACCAAAAAGTATCAAAGATTTCATTGAATCCTACCTCATCCTTCATGAACTTAGTGTTTATCTGTAATCTATTCTATCCTTTCTCTATCATGGCCACTGTCCAAATCCAAGTTCTCATCTCTGCTTATCTGATCAGGTGTAGTGGCTTCTCCCCACTCACCTTTCTGTCCTCTTGTCTTTCAGCTCCTCTTGGTCATACTCTGCACTCTAGCAAGGTGACCTAAATTCCAATCTTCCCTGTCTCATACTTAGTAATATTTGCAACTTCCTATTATTCAAAGGACCAATCCAAACTCCTTTCTGTGATATTTGAAGCTCTTCAAAATGTGGTATTACTGTATTCTTTCAAATTTACCTCCTGACACATCTGTTCATGAACCTTCTATTACAGCCACAATGGATGACTCATGTATACTTAATCACAATCTATGTGTCCCTTAATTTAATACGTAAATTGCAAATATGACAAATGTTGAAGAAAAAGTTATGATACCATCTGCCCCAGTAATCATACCCCAGTTCCCCATGAACATGCATTTTTCCCTAGAAACGTTTCAGCAAACCTACAAAAAACAGTTAAAATGTCATCTCTTCATAAAAGTTCCCAATTCCTTACATTATGAGTTTCCTTGAATTATTTGGCAGGTAGTGGCTTCTTTTGCATATTTTTCAGTGAGTGAGTAAGCTTTCTAAAGCTTGCTTACATAAGTGAATGTACCTTATCCAACTATCATACACAAAAAAAGTTTGATGCAACTAGATGGTAAAGTCAGAGGTACATACTTACAATTAGGAAGAATTAGTAAATACAGAAATCATATAATAGCATGAAAACTATAGTTAATAATATTGCATACTTAAAATTCACTAAACAGTTATATTTTTCCTGCTGAACAGGAAATAGAATACCAAAATTTCTTTCTCTTACCTATAAGCTAGCACTCATTTATCAATTTTTTTCTCATTCTTTTTTCCTTCTATTCTACCCAAGCTGGTAGACACTATTCTACTCTTACCTTTCATGAAGTAATTTTTTTTAGACTCAACAAATGAGTAAGAACATGTGCTATTTGTCTATCATTGCCTGGATTTTTGCTTAATACAATGACTTCCAATCCCTCCATGCTGTCACAAATGACAAGATTTCACTCTTCTTACGGCTAAATAGTATTCTATTATGCATATGTACTATACTTTCTCTATCCATTCATCAACTTATAAATGCTTAGATTGTTTCCATCTTTTGTCTGTTGTGAGTAGTGCTGCAGTAAACATGGGAGTACAGATGTGTTAGGTTTTACAAACTTACTTTATTTCCTTTGCACATATACCCAGTGGTAGGATTACAGGATCATAAAACATTCACATTTTAATATTTTTATTAAGCCCAACTATTTTTCACAATGGTTATACTAATTTACATTCTCACAAACTGTGTGCAGTGGTTCTCTTTTCTTTACATCCTTGCCAGAACTTAGTTATCTTTTTTATAATAGTCACTCTAGCTCAAGTGAAGTGATGTCTCATTGTGGTTTTGATTTGCATTTTCTTGATGACTAGCAATGTTGAGCATTTTTTATGTACTTATTAGCCATTTGCTTTTCTTCCTTTGAAAAATATCTAGATATAATGCCCGTTTTTTAAACTGCATTATTATTTTTTCTTGCTTTAAGTTGAATTCTCAGCATATTCTAGTTATTAACCACTTGTCAGATGTATAGTTTACAAATATTTTCCCCATTGTTCAGACTGTCTCTTCACTCTGTCAGTTTTTTCTTTGCTTTACGGAAGTATTTTTAGTTTAATGTAATCTAAGAGTAGATTTTAAGTGCTCTTACCACATACAAACACAAAGGAATAGAGGTGGTGGGTTTGTTAATCTGTTTGACTGTGGTAGTCATTCACTGCATATGTTTATCAAAACATCATGTTGTAGCTTTAAGTAGATACAGTCAAAAAGAGAATATAATTTAATGTCAACTATGAGGATGAGTTGTCTCTGTCCTCTGTCTTTCCAAATTGCTGACCTGTACTGACTACTCAAATGAAGTAAATGCCCTTCTCATTCATTCTAGCTCCACATGTATGCCCCTTGAAGCTTTTAACTTTCTCAAATAGGGCAACCACCCCAGCATAAAACAAGACAGTACAATGATAAATGGGCTTCATTCTTGGACCAACACCTCAATCAATTAGTAATGTTCTCCTCGAGTCCTAAATTGAGACAAATTCCAAAGCCACATCCAGATTTATAGGGAGGAATGATATGACTAATTAATTGTGCCTGCCATGGCCTGGAAAAATTAGTAGCACTCATGGCATAATCTTGCTATCTTATCAAGGGTATTTGAATAGCTACAATCCCATTCTGTAATTACCAAATAAGTTCCCACATTTATGTTTTTAGCATGAAAATGAATTTGCTTGCTTAAACTCCTGGTTGTATTTAAATTTCCTTTAAATGGTATTTTTCATTAGAGTTTGTATCTTTGTTGAAAAATATTTAGAATATTTAATTTAAAGAAAAACCAACAAATGTTTTCTAGGTACAAATATTAGACAAAGAACCATTAAATACAGATGATTCCTTTAAGGAAAGCACTATCTGGATGGTAGACATATCACACACTCATTAAAAGGCTTTTTCTTTATTATAAGGTTTTAAGTATCAATGCAGGTAAAAATAAATATAAACAGTATCACAGTCACTCCATGGTTAATTGCCAAATGAGCACTTGGATTTCGAATGATGAAGAAATCATGAAGGTATTTGTTACAGTCTTCATTATAACTGTCACTAGAAGAAAATGATTTATGAGTTTGCTAGAAAATGTATAATATAAAATGCACATGTGTCTGTGAGAAGTGAGCATATTATTTCTGAGGAAAAGTCAAACAGTAAGGAGATTTTACCTAAACAGATTACTGCTTGCTGGTAGGATTGACTGATTCAGATTTCTTTCTCTCAAGAGTTCCTCCCTGATTTGTCTTTCTGGTGGATATTTTAAGTTCACTTCTCTTAATTTTCACATGGTAATCTTTATAGAGATCCATTTTCTTACTTAGGGATTCCCATTTCTTCCTCCAGAGAGAAAACTGGTGTCCCTACACCCAGGCGGAAGCCAGTTCTATTCCTTGGCCATAGTGTTTGGTACAGGATAGACATGTAACACATACCAAACAAGTCAGGCTCAATTCAAGTTAATTCTGAAAACTCACTTAAAAAACCAGGAAGAAACACTTTTCCACTTAAACTTGAGAGATTTTATTTGCTCCAGCTACTTCGTCCCCACATGGACCCTCTAATTGAAGGCGCCGCAGAAACGAGAGAATTGCTCTTGCCAGACACAGAGTCCTGGTACCACATGTTATACTGAATCCACTTGCGTGTGAAGCAAGAGCCAAACCTGGACTTCTCACTTATATGTACCAGTAAAATCCTTTTTCTTGCTTAATCCAGTGTGGACTGCATTTCTGTTATTTATAACCAAGAGTCCTTGCTGTTAAAGTTCTTAGCCTCATTTCAATCATATTGAATATAACATCTAATACATTTCACATATAACATCTCATTCTGTACTCTTTTGTTAACTCTTCCAAAGTTTGCTTGTCCATTAGTTACTCAGTTTCCCCCATGATTTTCTGATGTAGAATAGGCCATTTATTATTGGTACCAGTTGATAGAATCATTGACTTGAACCCAAAGAGATTGAACTACAGATGCTCCCAATGGGAGTCCCCAAATTAAAGCAAAAGTCCCCAGACTAGAACCCAGGTCTTCTACTTCTTAGCCTAGATTCTTCTCCTAAATATTCTCCTAGTTTTCTCCAGATTTTTTTCTGGTCCTGCCCATTTTGAAGCATCATTCTGAGAATTTAGATTCCCAGTTTGATTTTGGTAGAACAGTAACATCTTCCCTGTTGAAAATCTTTATAGAGGTAGCTATAGGACCAAGAATAGTGTTTTGCTTAGGGCTTTTGCACCCAGAAATTTGCTTCTATTAAGAGATAACTACAAACCTATCTAAAGGAACTTAATCTGTAATGGTGTTTATGATGATAATGATGATGACCATGACAATAATAATGATCGCAATGACACAACATAAAGAGGAAGAACACCCCAAATATATAGCAGGCTCTGAGAAGCCATGACCCTGAGGTTGACTAAATTTGCAACTAATAGTGACCACCACTGACAACTCATTGCCTTTAGCAGCTTTCACCCTTGGCAGTCATACCTTGTGCTAAATTAAGATGTTCTAAGGCTGAGTGATGGTGTGAAGCATCGTTGGAAATCAGACCCCCAGGTGCTGGAAGCCACTGGAGTCTGGCACATTGGCAGAGCTACTTGGCAGTACAATATCCCCCTCAGGGAGCACACTGGAGGTAAAATAAATGAGTTTGACAGTGTGTGGTGTCGCCAAGCATAAAACTGTTTCCTGTGAGTAATCATTTACAAGACAATAAGACAATTCTGTCCTCTAATGTAGGGGTCCCTGGGGAGAAGGTCAGAATCCCCTAATCAAACCCAGATCTTAGATGCCTGGATGTAGTATACCTCACCCTACTAACACCAAGAGCTGGTCCACCTCTAAGCCAGTAATAACCACCACTCACCTCACCCTCACCTTCTTCCATGCTTCATTGAGTTTGCCACAGAGATTTATTGGGATTTGAGGGTATCTTAATTCAGCATCTCCCTATTTTATTCAGATACTCAAAAGTACCATTGGCATGTCTGCCTATCACAAATCTTCAGAAAACAGTACTTACAATTCCAAGAAACATTGATATGCTGTAATTTATAAAAGTTACTTATTATTTTTAAGTCAGTTTACCACAATCAACTTCAAATTGGAGATGAAGGTCTATGCATTCATTCCCTCAGCATAGATGTGTTCACCAGCAATTGTTACAGACATCAAAATGTCAACATTTAAGAGTCCAAACTGTGTCAGGTTCACCACCATATCATATTACCAAGCCCATAACTTGGCATATGGCAATACTCAATAAATATTTTCTGAATAAACTAATAGAAAATGAAAGAAACTGTATATTGTAAAGTTCATTCTAAAATTCTATGTGTCTGTGGCTCTAAGTTTTGACTAAAAGACATTTATATCAAGGGGCTGGCATTATTGCATAGTAGATAAAGCCCCCACCTGCAATGCAGGCATCCCTTATGTCCCAGCTGCTCCATTTCCCATTCAGCTCTCTGCTAATGGCCTGGGAAAAGCAGTGGAGGATGGCCCAAGACTTGGGCCACTGCCAACCACATGGGTGACCTGTATGAAACTCCCAGCTCCTAGTTTTGGCCTGGCTCAGCCCTGGCCATTGCTTGGTCACTTAGGGAATGAACCGGTGGATGGAAGGCTTCTCTCTCTGTCTATCCCTCTCTCTCTCTGTAACTCTGACTTTCAAATAAATAAACAATTAAAAAAGAAGAAGATGTACTCTATCAAAAGGTTGAAAGACAGTGCAAGCATTCAGCCCAGTGGTTAAGATGTCTCTTGAGATGCCCACATCCCATATTGGAGCGCTTGTGTTTGGCTCCCAGCTCCAATTTCTATTTCAGCTTTCCTGCTAATGTGCGACCTGGGAAGCAGTACATGATGATTCAAGTACTTGGGTCCCTAGAGGCAGAGATATTCAGGCTCCCAGCTTTGTCATGGCCAGCCCCCAACTGTTGCAGGTATTTGGGGAATAAACCAGTGGATAGAAGATCTCTCTCTCTCTCTCTCTCTCTCTCTCTCTCTCTCTCTATCTCTCTCTGTTTCTATCTCTTCCTTTGTCTGTCTTTCAAAAAAAGTAAGTAAATGAATAAATTTTTAAAAGGTGAAAAGGGCAGGATTTTCACAAAGCATTGAATAATAAGGACCATGTAACAGGTAAGGATTGAAAGTGTTAAAGTGATCAGCGGAGGGAGAGATTTTTAGGCCTATGGAAGGAAGCAGGGAAGAATTCATGGGATTCATGGAGATAATGGGCCTTGGATGCAACCTTAAAGAAAAGGCATGTTGGGGTGGGCAGAGTTGACAAAACTGAGAGTTATTCAAATGGAACAGAAGAACTCAATTTTCAGAGGCTCAAATAGGATAGAGCTTTCTGAGTAGGGAGAAAAAACAGCTGAAAATGATGCAGCACCTCCTGTGTAAGAAGCATTGCTCCACTTACATTCTCAAATGTTTCGGCAAACTTAACTAACAGATGCCAGGCATTCTCCTTATGTGATTGGGACACTGAAGTGAACTAAAGGGACAAACTCTATGGCCTCATGGGATGCCCATCCCAGAGGAATAAAAAAAAAAATGCACAAAATAAATAAGAAATCATATGTGCTAAGTGAATGTTGCTAAGTGCAATGATGAAAAATCAAGCAGGAGCAGGATGGAGGCTTGGTATAGAATGGAAGTGATGGCCATAGATAGTGCAGTTAGGAAAGGCCTCCCTGAGAACACAGTATCTAAGTGAAGACCTGAAGGCAGTGAGAAAAACTTGCAAGTGAACCAAGAGCACTGACTGCAGAGGTGCTATGGTTTAGATGTGGTTTGTCCAAGGGCTTGTTTGTCAGAAGCATGGTCCCCAGTGTGGCCATGTGGGAAGTAGTGGAACCTTACAGAAGCAGAGCCCAGTGCAAGGTAATTAGTCATTTGGGAGGGAATGATGTGTGGTTCTCATAGGACCACAACTAGTTCCCACGAGAGTGAGGTGTTGTAAAAGATTAAAGTTGGTCCCTCTCCAAGCTCTGGCCTATCGTCTTGCCCTGTGATTCCTCTCTTTGGCCTACTCTGCCACTGATGCCATCTGTCAGGATGTGAGATAGCCAAGGGGATTCCTAGCCAGAAGCTGAATCAATGGAGCTTGTCAACTTTGGACTTTCAGACCTGCATAAACCTCTTTTCTTTGTAAAGTACCCAACCTCAACTATTCATTTAGCTACAGAAAATGCACTAATACAATAGGGAACAGTGAGTGCAAAGGCCTTGAAGTAGAATATGACCAGTATGCTTAAAAACCCACAGTGAGACCAGTTGGCTACAACTAAGAAAGAGACTAATAAAAACTGTCAAAGAAATAACATGGGCTAAAGTAGTGAGGATTCATAGTCTAGCGTGGTAAACTAAGCCTCAGGTTGATTCACAAGCTATCTGTCATTCATTACCCTTTACAAAGGGACTGGAGCTTTGAGAGGAGATGGGGCTTGCTCCAAATTATACAGATAACACATAGCAGAGTCAGAGTTCAAACCCAGGCCTACCTGGCCCTTATGCTTCTCCTGACCTCACTCTACCCTCTCTTTGCATGCTCCATTCTGCACTTATACACACATATTCAAATGTCACCCCAGTGCTTTCTATTATCCAACACACCAAGCTCATTCCCGCTCAGTGCCTTCACACATGCTCTTCCCTCTGCCTAGAATGCTCTTGCCCCTATCTGTAATATGGGTGCATCTATTCGGTCTTGGTTCAAATGTAGCAATCTCAAAGAGGCCTTTCCTCACCCTCTAATGTAACTCAGCTCTATCCCATACATTCCTTTCTCTCTCAGAGCAGCTGGTTTTGCATCCCTCAGTAGTTGAAGATTTATTTGGGTTGGTTTAACTTTCCCCTCCCTACAGCCTAGACTCTACCCAGCACCAGCCCAGTGCCTGGCACATGGAAGATGTTCAGTGAACATTTGCTGAATAATTGAAAACACAGAGGTAAAGAAAGAGTAGGAAGAACTCAGAGAAGTTTCCAGGCATCTAAAGGAAAGGGAAATCAATGGCCACCATAGGAGAGATTTGGGGTTATCTGTGGACCAGGCCATTTCCTGCTCAGTTTTGGAATGAGAGCTTGTAGCCTGAGTCTGTCTGCTCCACAATCTAATACATTCATCACGTGACTCACCCTCCCCCCCCCACCCCCAGAAGCCTCTGGAATGAGTGCTATTTGGAGTAATTGGCCAGGCACTTAGAAAATGTTAAGGTTTATTTTTAAATATGATTAGGACGTGTCTCTTGCTTTCCGGAAAAATCACATGCACTCCTCCAAGATACAAAATACAACCAATTTTAATCTTGTCTTCTAAACAAACTTGTTAAGTTGATTTAGGGAAAAGCATAATCATCCCCTATTTGATTGATAGAAAAACTGAGATTATAGGCTAATGAAATATACCTTCTAAGACCAAACAGTTGAAGGCAGGGTCAGGAGCAACTGTCTTGAAACTAGAGGCAGCAGTGTCTGCCCTTCTACCCTGTCTCTCCCCATGCAAATAATACATATGAACCTGCAAAGATAAATAATGTAGAAAAAGGAAGTCACGTACTTCTTGGTTTGGTGTTTTATGTAGCAGCAGGGCAACCAATCGTTCTAACTAGGCCACAGGAAGACTGTTCTCTTTAAGAACCCATTAGCAAGCTGGCAAAATCTCATCCCATTACCATTTAAGTAAATAAAGATACATTTTCCCACCTCAGCCTCCCAGGGCTGAACCCAAACTCCCCCCTTTACACATTTTTGATAACCTGCTCATCCTGAAACACTTCACAATTAAAGATAGCGTGCTCTGAAAGTCAATAATTCATCATGCAGAGGGAAAAAAGGATGAGATAATTAACATTCCCTGGCTGGCTTTGGCTAGGAAATAGCTTAGTAAGCACAGGAACATTTTTTGGGCTATTTCCATCACGGGAGTAGAATAAATAAGATGAATCTTTTTGTGCACTAGACCTGAAGGATCCGTGTCAGATTTGTTGGGCTCAGGGCTTGCTGAATTGGGTTCAGACCCTCACCATGGGGGAAAAAAAAACACATAAAAAAGACCAGCAAATGCAACCCTGGGACAAGATAGGAAGGTGGATTGGTTAAAGGAGGGGGAGGATATCTCAAAAAACTCCTTCTTAGGTTTCTAGCCCATACTTCAGGTTTCAGTTTGTCAAAGAACTGCACTCTGACTTCCAGTTATGTCTTTTCTGATCTCCTTTATCAATGGAATGAGCCTTCTTAAGTTTGATCTTCTGTGAAATGGGGAAGATGACACAGCAAACAGGGTTAGTAGGGATTGAAACATCATCCTCATCTTTATCATGATCATCATCATCACCAGTTTTTATGAATCACGTATGATGTGTCTGGTGTTCTGATGTGCCAGATTTTCTTCATCTGCAGTATCTGGTTTGATGCCTAGTGGGAAAAAATGGCCCCTCTTTGATGCTCAAAGTAAGTTCAAAACAGTTTTTAAAATAATTTTGGGTCACACGGTGGGAAATAAACTAGTGCAACACATAACCCCAGGGAGATGGCGCAGACAGTTGGAGAGGGTTTGGGTATATTTATGCATAACTGAGCCATAAATGGGTGCTGGGATATACCTAACCTTTGTGGTTGACGTCATTGGGGAAATGGGTTCTCTGTCTATTAACTCACATGAAGGGAGGGTACAGCATGTCTGTGCCCTCTGGGTGCTCATCCCATGGGACCTCTGTTGGCAGCTGAACATCAGCCTGTGTGGACTGTGGGTCTGTCCCAGTATGGCAATGCCTACACTTTGTGCTGCTATGATGCCTAAGAGAAAAAATTCCTTTCAGTCATGTTTTCTTCTTCTGCTGAGCCACTGCCCATTATCTTTGTTCTCTCTAAATACTATGTTCTTGATATTTGGAGGACAACTTTCTACAGTGAGTGGGAAGGAATTGTCCAAAAATGTCTGAGCATTCAAACCAGCCCATGGAAAGTAGTCTCCTATCCCCACTTCTGCTTCTTCAACGTTAACACTCCCCAGAGTACCCACCAGGCCTGGGGCAAGTTTTATCCTCCACCCACCTAATACAATTCCTGACACCAACACTTCACTTTGGATCTCACCCGCCCAACATACTCCTCAGGAAGCTGACCTCAGCCATCAACAGTTCCTGTTTTTCATCTTCAGACACCCCTAAATTCTCTCTTCCCTCCCAGAAACAATCAGATTTCACCATGTTCTCTCTCTCATCTCCCTCATCCATTTCTAGCTGTTGTCCTGTGCCTTCTTCCTCACCAAAGTCACTAATCTAAGACAGTGGGCTTCCCTTATGCTTCTGCTTCCTCACCTCTCACTCCTTCCTCCCTGAAATACAGGCCAGTTACACCCTGCTTCGCCTTTGAAACTGCTCTCAGCAATATTACGTCCTTGGCAATCAAATCCCACACTTTGAGTCACCTTATTGGATATCAGGGAGGTTATCTAGCTTGACCTTCTACTCTTGGATTTCCCAGCACGGGATTTCCTTTTACTCTCCAGGTCTTCCTTGTTTTCCTTCATAAGTTACCTCTTATTTGAGCTCTCCTAGACGTCGTCTTCTGTCACTCTACACTATCTTCCTGGAAGAGCCTGTGCCATTGTCTAGTCAATATGCCAATGACATTGCTGTCCCTGGCTCATCCTGAATGTTTTCTGCTTAGCTGCTGTAGATCCTGCTTGGATTTCCCATAGGATTTTGTTATTGGTTTGCTATTGTCACTGCAACAAATTTCTACAACTTAATAGCTTAAAACAAATTTGTTATCTTTTTAGAGGACAGAGGCCTGAAAGCAGTCTCAGTGGGCTAAAATAACAACTTTAGCAGAGCTGTGTGCCTTTGAGGACTTCAGGGGAGAATCAACTTCCTTACTGTCTTTTTTTTTTAACTTTTATTTAATGAATATAATTTCCAAAGTACAGCTTATGGATTACAATGGCTTTCACCCCCCACATAACTTCCCTCCCACCCCCCGCTCTCTCTCCCCTTCCATTCCATTCCTTACTGTCTTTTTAAAGATTTATTTATATATCTGAAAATTAGAGTTAGAGAGAGACAGAGACAGAGAGACAGAAACAGGGATCTTCTATTCACTGGTTCACTCTCCAAATTGTCACAACAGCTAGGGCTGGGCCAGGCCAAAGCTAAGAGCCAGGAACTTCATCCAGGTCACCCAAATGGGTGGCAGGGGCCCAAACACTTGGGCCATCTTCCACTGCTTTCCCAGGCCATTAACAGGGATCTAGATCAGAAGTGGAACAGCTGGGACACAAATCAGTGCCAGTACAGGATTCTGGCATAGCAGGCTATAACTTCACCATCTATGCCACAACCCTGGCCCTGACTTTCCTACTTTTTTCCAGATTCTGGAGCTGCCTTCCCTCCTTAGTTCCTGGCCCTACATGACGCCATCCTTGAGTCCATCATCACATCTCCTTCCCTGACTCTGTCTCCTGCCTCCCTATTAAAAACATTGCAGGAGTTCACCCAAATAATTCATGACAGTCTCCCCACTTAAGATACAGAATCACATCTACAAAGCCCTATTTGTCTTGTAAAGTAACCTACTGCAGGTTCTGGAAATTAGTATGTGGACAAATTTGGGGACCAATATTCAACCTATCATGCTCCTCAAACTCAGATCACATCTAAACTCAAAATCATCTTTCTTTTTTTATTTTTAAGAATTATTTTATTCATCTGAAAGAAAGTTACAGAGAGAAGTACAGACAGAGAGAGGTCTTCCATCTGCTGTTTCACTCTCCAGATGGCACAATGGCTGGAGCTGTGCTGATCCGAAGCCAGGAGCCAGGAGCTTTTTCTAGGTCTCCCACACGGTTGCAGGGGCCCAAGGACTTGGGCCATCTTCTACTGCTTTCCCAGGGCATAGCAGAGAGCTGGATCAGAAGAGGAGCAGCCGGGACTAGGACCAGCGCCCATATGGGATGCCAGCACTTCAGGCCAGGGCTTTAGCCTGCTGTGCCACAGCGCCAGCCCTTCAAAATCATCTTTCTCACCAACATTGTCTCTGTGGTCATGATAAATCACCACCCATAATGCCCTCCAGAAACGAGTCCTGATTCCTGATTCCTTTTCTCCCATCCCTACAGTCAATGAGCAAATCCTATCAACTGTTAATATCTGGAGAATAAATTCACATCTCCCTACCCCTGCTGCTGGCACATTGAGCCACTATGATTTCTAATCTGGATTTCTACCACATGCCCTGCCATGCTCATCTCTGAACTGGACTCCTCCTATCCATTCTCACTGCTGTCCACAGAGTGGTCTAGTGAGAACACAGACATTAGTCTTCCTAAAACTCATGAAATTCCCTCACTACCACCACTGCCATTGCCAGGATAAAATCCAGGTTCTTATTATATTGTAATCTAATAAAATACATCGTTAGTCTTCATATCTGGTTTCTGACACAAAGCTCCTAAAATTCTTGGAATTTCCTGAGTGTTGGGGATGAAAGGAGCATCTTTTGATATTCACAATAAACCCCTTCCAACCATACCTTACGCTAATGAGGTGACTCTTGGAGGATGAGGGCTGACCAACCCTGTGATTAGAAGTTTAGAACTTTCAAATTCAGCCCCTGACCTGGGAGACTGAGATTAATCTCCAATGAGCAAAGAGTTAATCAATCATGGCTACATAACAAAAGCCTCCATGCTGAGGTACCAGTAGGGTGGTGCACTCAAGAGATGGCATGGAAACCCCTTGCACCCCCATCTCAACCCCCATCCATTTCCCTATGGCTCTCTTCCATTCAGCTGTTCCTGAGTTTCATCCTTTTTGATAACCAGTAATAGTAAGTCAGTGTGAGCCATTCTAGTAAATTATCAAAACTGAGGAGGGAATTGTGGAAAATCCAGGCTGCTAGCCAGTTGGTCAGCAGTACAGGTCATGACTGGGACTTGTGACTGGTGTCTGGAGCAGAGGGAAGTCTTCTAACACTGAACTCTTAAACGTTGGGGTCTGAGCAACTCCAGGTAGTTAATGTCATAGCCCATTTAGTCTCCACACAGCTGGAGAATGCTCTGTGTAAGGGAAAACCCCCGTTTATTAATATTCCTGACAAAAAGAGTTCTGAGAGAATAAAGAAAAGCAGTCTATCCCCTTTATTGATGTAACTACACAGCCCTTCATGATCTGGTTCCCTACTTCCTTCCAGCCTCATCCTCTGCTTCTCTCCTCTTGCACTCTTAACCTTTCAAGGGTGGGACACATCTAAAAGCCCTGTCAAGGCAGCCACAGGCAGGAAATGAAGTTCAGCAAGTCTATAGCAGGTAATTTTAAGTCGATAATGTTTTATAGCCTGTAAATGATGTTACAAATTTCCAAATGTCCCTTGAAAGAAAAGAGGTTCCCCACTGCTGCAAACTGAATGGAACCATGAGTAATTCTCAGATAAGGCTTTGGGTGTTTGGGGGCTGGTAAAAGGATCCTGCATGTCCTTTCCCACCATACACTTGCTGCACTTTCACCTAACCTGCCTCAATGCTTCCTTCAAGGCTAGCTGCATTACCACTTCCTCCAAGGAGCCTTCTCTAATGATGTTGAAAGCAAAATTGGCCTGGATTCCACTCCTTTCCCTAAATCTGTACCCCTTACAAGGTGACTTTATAGCTCCTCCCATTAACAGGTAGACTCTATTCCCCTTATTCCTTGATTCTGAGTTTTTCCGCTGTTGTTTGCTTTGGCCAGTGATCTTCTACTCTTTGATATTCGGGGTCTTATGAGTGTTTGGTTTTCTGGGCTTTTGTATTCGGTTGTTTGTTTTTGCCAAGAGGACAGCTTTCTCATTCTGCTGCTCCCTTGGGGGCCCAGGTGGGTGCTGCAATTTGCAGGGTTGGCTTCTTGGAAACCTAACCTAGAGTCTGTTTATCCAACCCATCAGCAATCTCATGAACTATTTAGTAAGAATGCTCTAACAATAATAGCAAACTAATAATAAGCACTTTCGGTCTATTTTGTCAAATATCCCTTCTATCTAAAGTAGCTTGATTGGATTCTGTGGTCTCCAACTCTAACCAATTTGGAGAAGGAGAAAGAGAAGAGAGGGAGGGAAGAGGAAGAAAAGAAGTGAAAGGGTGTCACCAAGGGAACAGCTTTTTTTTTTTTATGGAGGCCTTGAAATGATATTAAATCTATGGAAAGTTATCCATGGAATACTACATTTTTAAAAGATTTATAAAATATGATGCAATGTTTGTAATGAAGAAACACACATATGTGATTAGTAAACATTTTAAAGAATGTGAACCAATATGTTAGCAGCTGTTATTTCTAGATAATGAACACAGGAGATTTCTTTTTTATTATTTTTAAGTGTTATTTAATGAGCAATAATAATAGTTATGGCTCATTTCTTCTGGATCCTAGTCTTATTCCCTAACCTGGGTTGGTAATAAGTTTCTCAGACACATCAGTCGTTGCCAATGTCTGCAAAGCTCAGTATTCACATTATCTAGGAAAAGTGTACACATTTTTACACAAAATAAAAAATCAGTTGATTGGAGAGATTGATGCAACTCAATGCCTTTTAATATCTATTACCTCTCCTAGGTCACATATGCCAGCTAAGAAGAACAGAGAGACACTGGTTTTGGAGTCAGTCCGGTTTCTAATTCTGTTTGGTCATTTACTAGCTGTGTAAGAACTGAAGTTTTTGAAATTCTGTGAGCCTTTGTTTCTTTCATCTGAAAACTGGGAATAACAGTAATCATCCAAAATCTGAAACTCAAGCACTCAAAAAGTTTGGGGTTTTGGAGTAGTTCAGATTTGGGATGATTATATTAAGGATGCTACTGACAAAATCTTCACAAATATTTCAAAATTTTAAAAACTCTAAAACCGGAAATACTTCTGGTCCCAAATATTTCAATTAAAGGACACTCAGCATATATCTACACCCCAGGGCTGTGGATCTCCTGTGAGATACTGCCTGTGAATAGCTTAGAACCCTGCTTGGCAAATCATGCTCGATTACTGCTACCATCAATACCCTATAGTAATAGGATTATGATTACTAGTATTATCCTATTAATTATTACAATTATTAGTATTTTATCATACTGTAATTACTTTTATTACCTTTATCATCCTAGTGCAATGAGTCTGTTGCACATGTTTATTTATCTTTGTGTTTTCAGCATCCAGCATAGCAGATGCTAATTTAACTGAATGAATGAAGGTTAATGGAAGGATGAACAAAGAAGTAAACTAACCATAGCTTGTTGATGGGTGGATAGAAGGAAGGGAGGCCATTAAGTGACTCGGTATTTCAAATGCTTGGATGAGTAGGCAGGCGGCTGGGTGGAGAAGTGGGCAGGCTGATGAACGGGAAGGGATGGGGAGGTGAATGGATGGATGGGCGGACAGAGAATGGATGAGCAGGCGCACAGATGGCTGCTTCCTGGTTTTTGTTCCCTCTCCATCCCTGCAACCTGCCTTTCTTCAGTTCCAAGGCTCCCTGAGGATGTGAGTTTAATGGGAGAGCTCCTTGGCTTTGCAGCGCTAAGGATCATACCGTGATCAGTCGCGCCAGGGCTCCAGGAGCGCTGGCCAGGGTCGCCGCCCACGCACCGAGCCCAGT
This sequence comes from Sylvilagus floridanus, assembly GCA_949820135.1. Taxonomy (NCBI): domain Eukaryota; kingdom Metazoa; phylum Chordata; class Mammalia; order Lagomorpha; family Leporidae; genus Sylvilagus; species Sylvilagus floridanus. The sequence goes on from OX463241.1 coordinate 44,409,107, forward strand.
GCCCGGCTTGTCTGCATTGACGTCGGTGACGGCGGCAGCGGCAGGGCTCTTGGGAGCCACGGTGAATTATGATGCACACCCAGCGCCGCTGCTAAAAAAAGTGGCAGTGACTCACCGCCCGCCGCGGAAACCGCCACGAGTGCTGGGCGCACAGGGGCGGGGGCGCGGGCTAGCTATGGCAGCGGCTCCCGGGCTGCCGCCAGGTGTGTCTCGAAAGCAACAAAACCAGGACCACGGCGGGCGCAGACTGGGCGGGAGCTCTGCGTCCTCTGGGCCCGCGTCTCCGCCGCTCCGCCTGGGTTCCAGCTCTTGGAGCTCAGAGCCAGCCTTTGGCCATCTGGAGAGGAGGGAACCTCAAATGTGACAGCTAGCACAGGGAAAACCAGTAGCTCACACTCCTCGCTCTGCCACCACGTGTACTAGGTGCTCTAAGGGTCAGAACTTACTTAACCTTCAAAACAGCAGTGAAGGTGTTTTGACTGCTTCCCCCAGAGGGAAAGGGTTTGCCGGAGGCGACACAGCTGGCACCCCATCAACTAACTCGATATGCTCAATAAAACGGCAGTTTGACAGATATTATCCACCCCTTGCCACATATCCCCTCAGGCACTGAAGAGCTCGTGGGAGAGTGCTGTTTCCTATGATACCTCAACAAGTATTTAACTGAGGGGGTTCCATTCCATCCCACTCTGTCCACCCCAGAAAGGGTGTTGAGCTCCACTCTGTGCAGGGCACAGTGGCAGAGAGGACAGATGGAAAATTGCCAAAGTGACTAAGACAACCTTCATTAATTTATTTGTCCCTTAAATATCACTAGACACCAACTATAGGCCACATGGACAAGATAACCCTGATGTAGACCTGCACTCATGGTGGACATGGTCTTCCAGGGATGCTGGGTAAACCAGGTGTGAGAAGTGCTGCACTGGAGTTCTGGAGGAGTGTGTAACAGCCAGGGAGCACCCAACCTGACCCTGGCAGTTAAGGAAGGACTCGCCCAGAAGGATGCCCACAGCCAAGGCCTGGATGGTCATTGGCAAGGCATAGGAATGGAAGAATGAAGAGTTTTAGTAAGAGAACAACATGTGCCTAAGTCCAGGGGTGTGGGCAATAGTGGAAGGTTTGAAGAACTGAACAATATTCACCATCGCTGTTAGTCATGAGTGAAAACTCAGAGGGTCAATGAGAAGCAGTGCAGTAGAACCAGATCATGAAAGAATCTTACCAGTGGGTTGGGACTAGCCAGTTGGCATCCAGGCAAGAACCTAGCACAGGGCCAGCTGCATTTACAAGAAGAGAAGGCAGCCAGCTCCACCTGTTCCAAAGAGGTCAGAATGAATGCCATGCTAGTGGGAAACAGGGACGAGCGAAGGCTTCCTGGGATAGGAGGCATTTGGGTTACACCTGATTGATAGACTTTCTGTAGAAAGGGAACAAGGGGTAGCCTGGGAAGTGGCATGGCTGGTATGGAACTCATCCAGGCTGTTTTTGAGCCTTCTTAAAAGGTCAGTGAACCATATATATGACTAAGGTTAGGGCAGTGTCATTCTTTCAAGGCCTGGGTCATGGAGGAAGTGGCCATGATGAGTGTAATGGAAAGAGAAAACACAGCCCAGGTCCTTAGAGGCATCTACCCATTGGTGCTGACTACTAGACAACAGACTCCATTTAATAACTCAATGATAGGTGTTGAGCACCTACTCAGTGCCAGGGGCTGTGAGCATCACAGGAAATTCATTGGTGACCAAAAGAGATATGGTGCTCATCCTGGTGGTAATTAATTCCAGGAGGGAAAACACTAATGTAAAAGAGAGACATTAAAAAATGAAATTCCCGATTGAGCATGTACCGAACTGTACATCTCCATTTCTTATTCCCACTCTTATTTAACAGGGATTACTTTTCAGTTAAATTTAAACACCTAAGAATAATTGTCTGTTAGTTAAAGAGTTCAACCAATTGTATGAAGTAGAACAAAAAAAATACTAAAAGGAATAAAATAGTAAGTTGTTCCTCAACAGCCAGGACAAGAGCTGATCAATCAGACTTACCCTTAATGGTAGAGTTAGAAATGTGCCAGGAGATTCCAATTCAATCCCATCAAGGTGGCATGTACCAATGCCATCTCACTAGTCAAAGTGATCAGTTTCAGTACATAATTGATCATAATGATAGGATTAGGAGGCAAAGGGATCACATAAACAAGACTAGTGTCCGCTAATACTAACTGATAGAATTACAAAGGAGAGAACCATCCAACATGGGAAACGGGATACACAGCAGACTCATAGAATGGCAGATGTCCTAAACAGCACTCTGGCCTCAGAATCAGCCCTTAAGGCATTCGAGTCTGGCTAAAAAGCCCATAAGAGTATTTCAGGCACGGAAAGCCAAGACACTCTGGCAAAAAAAAAAAAAAATACCTAAATGAATGATCTCTGTAGGTGAGATCTCAACCAAAAGAATGGGCCATCAAAGAAGGAGGTACCTTTCTCTAAAGGGAGGAGAGAACTTCCACTTTGACTATGACCTTGTCTGAATAAGATCGGAGTTGGCAAACTCAATAGGCTTCCATAGCCTTGGCGGCTCATGACAAGAGCTTTGGGTGATTACTGACGCCATAAATAAGAGTGTCAATTGTTAAATCAACAACAGGAGTCACTGTGCACTTATTCCCCATGTAGGATCTCTGTCCTTAATGCATCGTACTGTGTGAATTAAAGGTATAACTAGTATTCAAACAATACTTTATACTTTGTGTTTCTGTGTGGGTGCAAACTGTTGAAATCTTCGTATATACTAAATTGATCTTCTGTATATAAAAATAATTGAAAATGAATCTTGGCCGGTGCCACAGCTCAATAGGCTAATCCTCTGCCTGCGGTGCTGGCACACCAGGTTCTAGTCCTGGTTGGAGCACCAGATTCTGTCCCGGTTGCTCCTCTTCCAGTCTAGCTAACTGCTGTGGCCCAGGAGTGCAGTGGAGGATAGCCAAAGTGCTTGGGCCCTGCACCTGCATGGGAGACCAGGAGAAGCACCTAGCCCCTGGCTTCAGATCAGTGCGATGCACCAGCCGCAGTGGCCACTGGGGGGTGATCCAACGGAAAAGGAAGACCTTTCTCTCTGTCTCGCTCTCTCACTGTCCACTCTGCCTGTCAAAAAAAAAAAAAAAAGAATCTTGATGAAGAATGGGATGGGAGAGGGAGTGGGAGATGGTTGCGGGTGGGAGGGTGGTTAAGGGAGTAAAAAGCTGCTATGATCCATAAGTTGTACTTTGGAAATTTATATTTATTAAATAAAAGCTAAAGAAAAAAAGAAATTCCCACCTTGAGGGGCCCCCAGGCCAGGAGTATGAATCTGTGAGAAAACAAGAGAGAATTGCTCTGTTCTGGAGTGCCCATACAAGACTCTTTAATGATGTGGCCATTGAATCAAGCTCTAAAGGATGAAAAGAAGGTAACAAGGCTGGAGTGGGAAAGTATTCCAGATAGGAAGACCAATGTGTATCTAGAGAGATCTTTTATAAGGAGATGTAAGTCCATGGGGCTGGGATGGAGAATGAGGGGGAGCTTGGTACAAAATCAGATTAATCAGCAGTGGCCAAATCATTCAGAGTCTTATGAATCACCAGAATGATTAGAGATTGCATCCTGGGAACAATGAAACGTGGTTGATGTATGTATAACCTGGGCAATCTAAGCAACATGCTCCAAGTTGTATGGGTATGCAGAGACCCAAGTAGGAACCAAGAGCCACCATTTAGTGACTCATTATTCGTCTCATCTCATTTAAATGTGGCAATGACTCCATGACAGCCTGATCTCCATCTTAGGAGAAATCTGAGCCTCAGAGAAGTTAAGTGATGTGCCATGTCCATAGCTAGTTAAGTAGAAGAAACTATGATCTGAACCACAATCTCTATAATCTCACAATCTTTGTAACAGAGACAAGATTGTTCTCCCCGAAGAAGGTAGGTCCAGCGGTTAGCAGAAAGTAGGATTTGGGTGATCAGAAGAGATGAACACATTTTTCCCCACAAAGGCAAGAACTCATTAGCAATGTAGAGATGAGACTAAGACCAATCTGAAGGAGAAGCAATACAGAAGCTGATTACACAGAACATAAATGCTGAAGAAAAAAGATTGAAAGGAAATACACAGAATGTATTATCTGAGGCTTATCTCTAAAAGTTATGGAAGATTTTTCCATTTTGTTTGTCTATATTTTCTAAATTTTCCCTTTTTTCCCACCCACAGGGTTCTTCAGTGTTAAAATTCGTCTATGTGCTCATTCCAGGTAAGAGATTAGATGTTTCTTGTGAAAGCAGGGGATACGGTAGCCATTCTGTTTTAAATTCTTGCAGGTGGAATTTAAATCTTATTTATTTTTTCATCTTCCCCTGAGGTCCAACACAACACCTGACACATAGTACTTAGTAGAAGTCAGCTGAAGGATGAAGTAGTTGGAGACAAGTGTTAAGTTAAGGTGAGACAAGATAATGGAAAGCCAAATCCATTTTGTTCTGACACAGCATTCAGTCCCATGTGTCAGAAATCAATTAGTCTTGAAACAAACCACTGTAACTGTGAATTCACCTGCTGCGGTCTTCATGGCATGTAGAGACCACGCTCTGACCATATTTCACACTAACAGCCAACAAATTCCCAGGAAAATTTTAACTGAGCTCTTTCAATGGAGCCCAGAATTGACTCAATAGTAGAAATAGGTATCAGAGAAGAATAAACCAGGGCTGCTTGCCAGAGCAAATATTTTGGTGCAGAATGATTTGGCAAGGCCTGGGAACACTCACTTAAAAGGCTGCTTCTCTTAAGCAAATGGCACGACGTACTATGGTGTTATAATATTAGGTTCTTAATCATGGAAACATTGGCGTCTGTTTCAGTGGAAGCTCCCTCCCAGATGGTGCATCCCACTGCTTTTGTCGTCTGGAACAGTGTGAGGTTTCTTAAATGGCTTTAAGCTTCCGAATCATCCTCTGTACAATGTCAGCCTGTTAATTAAGTGGTCCCTTTGTGATTGCATTTGATAAATATGAAATGAGAAGCATTTATTGAGATGTGAAGAAAAGCAACAGGGAGGAGCTCTTCTGGGCACAAGGACCTGTGTGGGGGTATCATCCAGTGAGCTTCATAGGAATCTGGGAGAGCGAGCTTGGGATGCATAGAAAGGGAGCTGAGGTTCATATGAACAGAGCTGCCTCCCCTACCTAGGAGACTCACTGCCTCATGCAGGTGGCAGATGAGGAGTTCTGTGGTCATAGCGCCTCATGCATCTCTTTCCACTGAGGCAGGCAGAGAAATGGAAATCTTTCAGTTCTTTCTCAGAGCTGAATGACTCGTGCCGCTGGCGATGTGCAGTTATCAGTCACACTGCCAGGCGCCGTTTTGACTCTGGTCGACAAGATTTGGGAAGTTGAGTTCCAAAAAAGGTATCTGCTTTGGAAGCAGCATTCTGTGTTCTTGGAACAGTGGATGACTGGTGACACCATACAATTAAATATAAACGTTCAATCCTGAGAACTTGACTTGGAGGACTGGTGAAGTTTCAGGTCTGACTTGTGAAAATTGGCTTTCTCGAGAGACTAGGAAACTTTCTCCAAAAACAGAACACCAAGGACTCAAGCTGGAAGCTAAGTGGAATCTTCCACAGCACAGAGAGCTCCAGCAGCCACCATTCTGCCTCCAGGCAGAAATAAATCAGCCCCAGGCTGGATACCAGGGTCTGTGGTTACCAGATGACTTCTTTGCCTTCCACACTGGTTCAATGTTAATTCAATCATTCATACAACACATGTCCTTTAGCATCTACTAGGAGGAGGGCCTATCTGGGGATGTAATGACTTGGTTGATGTGCTCCTGCCCTTGAGGAGCTTACACATGTAGCAATTTCATGAGTATATGAGTCACTTGGGGGTCAGAGGCTTTGGCTTTTTTCTTTGTATTCTCAATGACTAGCATAGTGCCTGCTGCATACTAGATACTCAGTATGTATTGGCTGAATGACTGCATAAATGAGTGCTGGTATAGTTAATATTGTTCTGTATCTCTTTGAACTCCCTCCTGCTGATGTTAGTGCTTATCTCCCTGGTTCTGATAGCTGTTAAGAAGAACTGTTTCTCAATATTTTCATGCCAATGCTTCATGTAATTGGAAAAGGATAATTATTCACCATTTGGCCTTGACCCTTCCAGCTCCTTCTTGACTTTCTGTGGTGTCAGCATTTGCTCTTGGTCATGTATAAAAAAAAATTTGTTTTGTCATCTAATGATCCTTTACTGGTTGCAAAGGTTTTTTCACTCCTATGCTTTTAAGGTCTGTAGAATAATCCTCAATGTCACCCAGCCTGCCCTCCCCCAAATACCACCCCTAACTTCACCCCTCACCCCTAACTTGAAGTCTAACATCAGCAGCCTTAAACCTTCATGGTCCCTGAGACTCAGAGAACACACCCCCTAAAACAGGCATCACATTGACATTTGGATTTCTCACACTATAGAGTAAATCATACCAGATCTTATGCTAAGATGGGAAAAGAAAGCTGGAAAGCCACAGGAGAATCCGGAAAATTTGCTGCAGACCAGACCTGCCTAGCATCAAATCTTTGACCTTAACCAAGTTCAGCAGTTACTGACATCTTTTTGTTATTAATATTAGTAGTAGTAGTAGTAGTAGTAGTAGTATGACTACTATCATTACCATTAGTGTTGTTGCTTCTCTATAAACTCTTGTCCAACAAATTTCTGCTTCTTTCATGAAATGCAAGCTTTACTGTCAGTTATATTTTCACGGCTGTCCACAAACTAAGCTGATCCTTTTGTTTGTCTTCATTTTAAGTGTCAACAGATGTTCTCTTAAAATATTCACAGTCTGTACCAAAGGGAAAAGTTTTGATGACTAGTAAACTTAAGAAGAACCGGGACTAAGAGCAAAGAGTTTTATTTTTTTGGGGGGGGGGGTAATAAGCACAAGGCGGTGCCATGGCCTAATGGAGCCACTTATTTCCTTGCCTGTCTTTTATGCAATTGTTTTGCCTTCTCAGGAATGAGTGGTCCTCATTTCAGTAGCTGATTTCCTGGAGATCTGGATGGAAACTGGCTCAACTCTCTTTTATTTGTTCAGGTGTGAAGCAAGAGCATTTGTCCTTCTCAGTGCTTCCTGCCTGCCACAGTTAGCTCCCACCATTTGTGTCTTCCCACCCCAGATCCTACCGCGGATGTCTCTCTTCCACATTGGCTTCCCCTATAGAAGTTGATAAGAGGCTTTTCTACTGGCCATGTGTTCCTGTCTCCTATCCATCGCTCAAGATATCTGTTTGACTTCTGATATGCCATATTCTGAATTTCACGTATTTCCTGACTCCTTGACCCCAGATGCTTCTGAGCTACATGCTGTGCCTTTTGTCTGATTTCCTCAAGCCTACCTTTCTTCCTGACCTCCACAAACCCTCATGACTGGGGACTCCAAAGGACAAATCCATACAATGCAAAGCCCTAACTTCCCTGATGTCCTCTTGGGATGATAGAGTGTTTGAGTGACAGTCTGGCTGAAAATTTCTGAACAAGAAATGGGTCACTGTATTCTGCAAACAGGGCCTTGATCATCCTTGTTTTTCCAGATCGTACCCTTAGAACATTCTCATCTGGAAACTATGCTGTGCCCTGACCTTTCTTTTGTTTCAGTTGGTCCTCCTGGTAAGATAAAAGACACTGAATGGCAAATGACAAATCCACAGAGGAACTAGAGTGTTCAACTTCTGCTGTCCTAGTGAGCAAAGAGACATAATTTTCTCCAGAAGCATGGAGGGGAATGTTGCTTTGCTTTTTCCTCAATGGACTTTGCTTTTTAGATCTAGGATCTAAATTTAGGATCCCAGCAAAATTAAGCAGAAACTACAGATTCTTCCCAGACATCACCTGCCTCCCCACACAAAGCCCCCACCACTGTCAATATTCCTGACCAGAGTGGTAAAGTTTTACTTTTGATGAACCCGGATTGACACATCACAATCACCCAAAGTCCTCAGACAACAATAGGTTCACTCTGGGTGTTGTAAAGTCTGTGGGTTTTGACAAAGGTACAGTGACAACCTTGTATATTGTTCATTATAGTACCATACAGAATAATTTCACTGCTCTAAAATTCCATGTGCTCTATCTATTTACTCCTCTCTTCCTACCTCTGGCAACTATTGATCCTTTTAAAGTCCCCATAATTTTGCCTTTTCTAGAATGTCATGTCATTGAAATCATGCAGGATATAACCTTTTTAGATTGCCTGTCTTACTTAGTAATATGCATTTAGGCCGGCGCCGTGGCTCAACAGGCTAATCCTCCGCCTTGCGGCGCCGGCACACCGGGTTCTAGTCCCGGTCGGGGCACCGATTCTGTCCCGGTTGCCCCTCTTCCAGGCCAGCCCTCTGCTGTGGCCCAGGAGTGCAGTGGAGGATGGCCCAGGTGCTTGGGCCCTGCACCCCATGGGGAGACCAGGAAAAGCACCTGGCTCCTGGCTCCTGCCATCGGACGAGCGCGGTGCGCCGGCCGCAGCGTGCCGGCCGCGGCGGCCATTGGAGGGTGAACCAACGGCAAAAGGAAGACCTTTCTCTCTGTCTCTCTCTCTCTCACTGTCCACTCTGCCTGTAAAAAAAAAAAAAAAGTAATATGCATTTAAGGTTATTCATGTCTTTGCATGGCTTAGTGGCTTATTCCATTTTAGTGCTGAATAATATTCCATAACCTGGAAATGCCATGGGTTATTTATCCACTCGCCTCATGAAGGACATCTTAGTTTCTTCCAAGTTTTAGCCATTACAAATAAAATTGCCATAAAAAACAAACCATGAGGGGTCTAGTTTTTCATTATGCTTCATAATAGTGATGATGATTTCTTGATGAGCAGAAACTAATCAACACAATACTTCCCAAACACTTGTCTTCAAATTGTCTGTAGGTAGGTTACTCAAAGAAACTGTAAAAGACATGGATTTTTGAATCCTACTGCCAAAGGCTTACTCAGGAAATCACCAAGTTTAAGGAACATGGCTTAACCTACAAAAGGAAAGAAGCAATGGCAAGATAAAATCTCCTTGTTCATGCCGAGAGGATCACGTACAATAAGGAGATTGGAGACTGACATCCAAAACTCATTTCATGAAGACATTTTGTTCTTTGAGCCTCGTGGGGAAATGACATGGTAGTTGAAAGAATTGTTGATATGTGTTATCCTCTCCCATTAAAAGGAGCTAAAAAAGCCCTGGGCACCAAGATGTGAACTATTTCCTTCAGGGTAGAATGAATCCACTAAAAATAGCCTTGAAAAATAAGGAGTTGTAGAGGTTCAACAAGGAAAACAAATCAGAAATAAATTTGGCACTGAGAAAGAAAGGAGAAAGAGGCGGACTCTCTCAGGCAGAGGGGAGAAAGAGGCTATTAGCTTGGGCACATAAAAGCAGGTACATTTTTCCCACCCACAGAGCTGCTGGCTGCCATTCCTGGAGCATCAATCAGTCTCTCCAGAATAAAGGAGGATGAGTCAGAAAATAAGCCAGGATAGGCTAGGTTATGCCAGGGTAACAGACAATTCCAAAAAACCCACACAGGCTTATTTTTGCCTCAAGCTACGTGTCCAGGGTGAGTAGGGCACTTTGCTCCTTGAAATCATTGAGGGATTTGGGCCAACACAGGTATTACCAACCACATGTGCTTTCAGGATCCCTGCGCTGGGTCAGGGAATGCTTCACTGTGTGGCACTGACGATTAAATGCATCTGCCCAGAAATAATGTGCATCCCTTTTCCTCACATTTCACCGGCCAAGACAAGTCACATGGCCTTGCTAGGGTTCAAATGGCATGAGGAAGTGAAATCATGACTGCTTGCTCAGAAGAGGGAGAATGGCAATAGGTGTCAACAGTTGTCTGACTTTTAGAGCTAAGTGAAGGAGCTGAGAGAGGACAAAGTGGGATCAGTGGAGGGAGGACTACATCACAATTTGGATTCCATCTCTCCTTACCAATCAAGAGGAGTAAGCACAGCTAAAGCTTCTAGGGGTATTCCTGACTCCATTTCCTGCCTGCATGGAAAGGACAGCTTGGGCCCTGGAGTCAGGCTGACTTGACTGTCAGGAGCCTACCAGTTGCCAGTCGTATGCCTTTGCTTTGGACAAGTCATTTTATCTCTGAACAGCATTACAGCTGTCTAACATAGATGACAATAGTGCCTTTCTCCGTAGGTTGTTGTGAGAATTAGACAAGCACATTCAGTGCAAGGACTGTAGGCCAAAGCTGTTTAAACTGGGCTGTGCCAGTGAACTGGAGAAGCTTGTCAACATGCATTTCTAACTCAAAGGGCCTTAGGAGGGCCTGAGAGCCTGCATTTCTAACAAGCTCTCAGGTGATGCCAATGTTGCTGGTCCCTCAACCATACTCTAGTGTCAAGGATTGAAAGTAGACCATGGCCAGACATAGCCAATTTTATGTATTTTGGGAACTGGATCAAGAGATTCCAGTGATACCACTGCCATCACCTTCTGTGAATGGAAATTGCAGCTGCTTGTTGATGCAAACATTCATGTCTGATGCTTTCAGGAACAAATGTTCCATGGGGGCCTCATGGTTAATAGAGCGGGTACTTTGGTCAGGCCAGAGTTGTATCTGGCCCCAGTCATTTACCAACCATGTGGCTTAGATGACAAAATATCTGAACTTCCTTATCTACATCTATAAAATAAGAGTAAGAATACAGATCTACCTATCTACCATCTGCAATTCCACAAAGAGTTCTGAAAACTGTAAGTTTCTTCATAAGTGTGGCATACATTGACTTGGATGCTAGGGCTGACCTGTATGAACTTAAGGCTGTTTCCATCCACAGAAACATGAAAGTGCTTGATAACAGGGGACTCCGCAGACTCTCTTAAGGGTGTTAGATAACGTGCAATAAGTGCTCCATGTGACCTTTCTATAAACTAGAAAACATCCTGAATTCTGACCTTGGGGGTTTGGGAAAACAAATTAAGGACCTGAAGTGCCTCTTTTTCTACTTGTTGAAAAATGCCTAGCATCACATCTAACAAATAGTAAGTGCTCAACAAATAGGTATTAAGAGGTAGCACTTAAACTGATATTTAAGGTGCCCATATCCCACATCCCATTTCAGGTTCTGGCTCAGCTTTCCATTCCAGCTTCCTACTAACATCCATGCTGTGAGGCAGCAGGTGATGACTCAAGTTCTTGTGTCCCTGCCCACTCACATGGGAAACCCAGATTGAGTTCCAGGCTCCTGTGTTCAGTTTGGCCCAGCCCTGGCTGTTGCGGGCATTTGGGTCGTGAATCAGCAGATAGAAGATTCTCTCTCTCTCTCTCTCTCTCTCTCTCTCTCTGTCTGCTTCTCCCTCCTTCCTTCCCTCCCTCCCTCTGCCTTTCACCTAAATGAAATAAATATATTTAAATATATATGTTATTACTGAAACTACTATTTCTCTCATTGTGGCTCAAAAATAGAAGCAAAGAGAAGAGAAAGTGGGAGATAGTACTTTTTTTTTTTTTGACAGGCAAAGTGGACAGTGAGAAAGAGAGACAGAGAGAAAGGTCTTCCTTTGCCGTTGGTTCACCCTCCAATGGCCGCCGCGGTCGGCGCGCCGCGGCCGGCGCACTGCCCTCTTCCAATGGCAGGAGCCAGGTGCCAGGTGCTTTTCCTGGTCTCCCATGGGGTTCAGGGCCCAAGCACTTGGGCCATCCTCCACTGCACTCCCGGGCCACAGCAGAGGGCTGGCCTGGAAGAGGGGCAACCGGGACAGAATCCGGCGCCCCAACCGGGACTAGAACCTGGTGTGCCGGCGCCGCAAGGCGGAGGATTAGCCTGTTGAGCCACGGCGCCAGCCCGAGATAGTACTTTCAAGTCCTCTAGAAACAGAAAAGACAAGATCAAGATTGCCTTTGTCAGAGACTGGCATTTCACCTTTGGGTTAAGATACTTGTATCCCATATCAGAGCACCTTGGTTTGGTGCCCAGCTCTGCTCCTGATTCTAACTTCTGCTACTAAGCACCCTGGGAGACAACAGCAATGACTCAGATAATCGGGTTCCTGCCACCCACATGGGCAACTTGGATTTACTACACAATCCCAGGCTTTTGCTCTAACCCAGGGCCACTGTTAACATTTGGAGAGTGAACTAGCAGATAGGAGCTCTCCCTTTCTCTCTATTTCCTGTCTCCATCTCCCTGCCTCTCAAATAATTAAAAAAAAATTTTTAGAAAGAGATTTCCTATCAGTTTTTGATTTCTTGAATTGTCTCTACTTTCCTCTAAAAAGGAAAGAAAAAAAAAGCATAAGGAAATGAATGCATATAGGGAGAGTACAGAGCTGGAGACTGAACAAAAGCAAGAAGAAGGCAGATGGAAAGAGCTCTCCAGTCTGCCCACAAAAGTAACCCTGCAGGAACTCCAGCCTCATAGTCAGCCAAGGACACTTGCTTCTCTGATGCTTCTCTGAATATACTGCCCTTTTAAAGAGTCTCGCTTGAGTAAATGTCTCAGGAAGAAGATGGGATATCCTTTCCTTTCTCTGCCATTCACCTAGTGAGGAGAGTTAGGAATTCATTCATGTCTTTGAGTCATAAGTTTCTTATAGGAAAATGAACCAGTAACACAATCCTTGTTTTGACTGCTTTAATGCAGGGGATACATGAAAACGATCACAGATGTGAATGCATTTTAAAAAAGAAAAATCTGTGTCTACAAATAGAGTATAATTATTAATTTGACTACAAGTAGGAGAACAGTGAGAGGGCTGACATCACAGAGGGAATACTGGTTAGCATGTTCTTTAATCATACTTCTATTGTCAGTGCTAATGATAGTGTTATTTTCACTTGCCTCCGTCACCTTCACCAGGGCCATTTGTGCTTGTCAATTAAGGCCAATGTGGTTGAGGTTTCACAAGCTGTAAATTAACTGAGCTACTCAGTCCTCACTATGGCTGACAGACAACCAAAATCAAGGCTTTAGGATAGTGGTTTTTAGGCTGATAAATGACAATTATTTAAAAGGAAAAAAATAGCAGTGGGATGAAAATTTGAGAAATAGTCCTTCAGACCTCTTCTTTCTTCAGCTATATCTGCAGATTCATTGGCCAGTGGCTTTCTCGCTCCCTTCACATCCCAGGAAGAACACTGATTTAGGGGCCAGACAGACCAAAATGAGACTTCTGTGATTTGAATACTAGTTTGGGTATACCCCAAAGTCACAAGCATTGGAGGCTTAGTACTCAAAGTCTTATGATAATAGATTAAGGTTAGAAATTTAAATCAATTATGATTTCTCAACGTAGGGACTTTAGGAATTGATTAGAACTGATTAAGTTGCTAGGATGGAGCCCTGTGATCAAATTGTGATGGCTAGATTTATAAGTAGAGACCACATAGATAAATGACTTCCCTGTCTCTCTACTACCTGGCTCACCAAATGATTGTTCCTCTATATGTACTTGGCACTGCCAGCCTCCACTCTAAACAGGGGCCAGACCAAAGAGGTTGCCCAGTCTTAAAATGTGAATCTCCAAAATTGTGAGCCTAAGTAAACCTTCTTCCTTCATAGGTAGCTTCTCTCAGATATTTCAGTTGTGTTATCAAAAAGATGACTAACACAGAAACTTATATTAGACTATTCCATGGTCTTGCTGTGTGTCCTTTGACAAATCACTGAACTTTCTCAGCCTTAGTGTCCTCATCTATAAAATAGGGATGATTAGAACTAGCCAATGTATGTTATTGTGAAGTTTAGGTGAATAGTAGAATGTTGAATTTAAATTCCTGTTACCTCTAAAATTCAATTAAAATACCTACATGGAATCCAACAGAAGGTAGTACCCTGATATGACTCACAAAGGGGCTAGTTTTCTCAGGCACATTTAATAAAAGATAAGATAGTAGACTCAGTCCAGCAACAATATTCCTGTTAACCAGTGATAGAAGAATGAGGGTCCAAAAGGGCTTAAAATTATAAGAAAGCAATTCCATTGTATGTCCCCTCTCCAACTCATGGACAAGGATAGAGAAGTATAATCCCATAAAGCAAATGTGCTGGAGGAAGGTAGTGCAGCCAAGAGAATCAGAGATTTGTGATACCTTGAAATACCAAGGCCAGCATTTCATATCTGGGTAGGTCTTTACAAAGGTGAGGAATGGCAAGATTCAGTGCTGTCATGGGACAAGGCTGGAAAGCAGTGGAAAGATATTTGTCACAGCATGATATGCATTTGGTGGCATTTGTGACCTCAGAGATTGATCCTTAGAGAAAAGCAAGAGATAGGGTGGAGCCACATACAAACCATAGGGCAAGGAGGTGGCGTTTAATAGAAAAGAGCCTCTGTCCATTTAGCAAGGCAAACAATGTGAGTTTTCTGTGGCTCAAGAGAAAGCGACAGATAACTTAAGCTTTCATGATGAGCGCCCAGAACTAATATCTTATGGAGTCAATAACTAGGACAGAAACTGAAAAGTGACACAAGAAGAAGTCAGCCAGAATACCTATTCAGGACCTCTGAGAATCTGAAAGTCTGCAACAAGAGCCAACAAGCACACCTCTGTCCCAAAAAAGGCAGTGACGGGCCAATCCAGCATTCCTGTAACAGACTATCTTTTTCTGAGATCAACCCTGCCCCCCCACACACACACATACATACACACACACTGGCTTGTTGCCTTCCTACCCTATCTCTAAGGGAATCATCCACAGAGATAGAGACAAATACAAGTAAAAAAATGCCATGGGCCCCTCAACCCCACTGTAGAATCTTCATATCCTGAGTTCAGAGCTTGGGGGGACTTTGAATGGGGTAGGAGACTGAAGTTTTGCTATAGCCTCAAGGGACCATTTTATTCATGAAATTGAATGTGAGTGACCAGAATGATCAGAAGCTAAATATGGAACTGTCCAACATGTCATCAAGAGGTTCAAGAGAGTCAGTAGTGCACTTGGGAATATAGCATTTGGAGAGAAAAGGAAATGTATTTTCTGTTTGTCCCCACATTGAGTTCAGCCCACCCAATAAATTGGCTCTATGTATTAAGTGATTAACTCAGACCAGCACATGGCTCTGCAGTCAGATGACAGAGCGTGTTCATTTTTATCTTAATTTCCACTTCAAACTGAGTTAGAACTGTGGCCAATGTACAGAAACACGATATATCTAAGAAAGAGAGCATGAAAAGATTTTTAATTTTTTTTTAAATTTGGAAGTTTCCATTCTTTTTTTTAACTTTTATTTAATTAATATAAATTTCCAAAATACAGCTTATGGATTACAATGGCTTTTCCCCCCATAACTTCCCTCCAACCTGCAACCCTTCCCTCTCCCACTCCCTCTCCCCTTCCATTCACATCAAGACTCATTTTCAATTATCTTTATATACAGAAGATCAGTTTAGCATATATTAAGTAAAGCTTTCAACGGGTCTTAACAGGTCAATCCAAAACCATCTTCAGAATCAGGCTGCTACGCTGACTGCTAACATAACTGAGACCTGTGAGAGCCATTGCCACACTTTAGAATGTTGTAGTAGTGATACTGTGTCTCCCAGCATCTGTCCCTGGACTGGTGAATCTGATTATATTCCTTGTGCCTTATTAAGGAATAATAAAAATCAGATGTTGCTTGCCTTCTGGGGGAACAGAACTTCCAGCAGACTTAGAACCTTCCCTTCTCTGTCCCCCATCAAAAGCTTCCTGTTCCAGGGCTCTTTTTTTTTCAGGTCCTGCTTTCTATTTTCCTAACATTTCTGGTAAACCAAATCATTTGTTAATGCAGCTCCAACAGACCAAGGTCCCAGAGTTGAATCATTGATCTGCCATTTACTAACTGGAGGCCCTGGCCAACAGTCTTCTTATCACCTGGCTTCTGCAGTCATAGTTGCAAAATGGAGATTGTGGTGCCTGTTGTGATCATCTCAAGTCTTTACACAACTGGACTTCAGTTGTATTGTGGATGTGGGAGGCCTTGGAGAACTTTTAAGTACCTTATAAATAATTATCCAGTTTTTTGGACAAGATGGCGGAATAGGAAGGGAACACACTGATAGTCCAGAGAGAGACAGTTTAATAAAAGTGGAGATATTGCAGGTTCAAGGAAGAGTAGGGGAAGAAACAGCAGAGGAAACTCTTCCAGAACTAGTGATTCACAGTGCACCTGTGTGGAGAGCATGGGAGCCTACAGTTCGGGACACCAGCGGCAGGCTCAACACACCAGCGCTGGAACGCGAGGTGAGCAGAACCTCAATAGCCCAAGACACTGGCAGGCAAGCGGAAAGAGGAAACAAGAGGGAACAAGACTTGAAACCTTGTGGGAAAAGTTCACCAGGCTAAAAGGAAGAGAGAGAGAGAGAAAGTGACTTATACAGACACAATTTCTCTCTCCGCTCACCTCTCAAAGGTGAGCAAGACAAAGAGCAGGCGCCATTTTGGACATACGTCATAAGTAGGGCGACCTCGGGTCTGCACCGGCCCTGAGCCTAGCAGAAAAACCTGACTCTGGGGTGTGTGTGTGTGAAATAGAGGGAGATTGGGACCTAGTTAATGTGTGTTGCTATGAACTGAGACTGTGAAGGGAGAGACAGTGGGGGAGAGAACTCACGGAGTTCACGTGAGTACTCTCCAGAGATGCTGCAGTTTGGTAACCTTGGCAACCCAGTGGGAGACTACAGGAGAATTTGAGCCCACACTGAGGGCAGCACAGATGCCCTGTGTGGTCCTTGGGAAGAGCTTCCGATCTCTGGCTCCTGTGGGTACAACATTCGCCTACTGACTACCTCCGATTCCATTCAGCTGTGCGAATTACTTCGCTTTTGAATCAAAAGAAAGAGAGAGAGAGAGATTTACCATTCCCAATCTGGGAATGGCACCTTTGGCACACCCTTAACCCTGAGGAACCAATCAGAGCTCTCAGGCCACACCCATCTCAAGCCTCTAAGGCTCCATCAAAAGCAGACAGTGCACTTAATCTAGAGTAATAGTATAACAAGAAAAAAACACCACAACGAAGAAACCAAATATCTCCAATATGCCAAGCAACAAACGCAAAAACAGAGGTAACAAAAACAAGGAAGACACAATGATGCCCCCAAATGAAAAAGATGCCTCAATTCAAGATTATGAAGATAATGAGATAGAAGAAATGCAAGAAGCAGATCTCAAAAAATTGATAAGAACATTAAGAAGTTCTCATAAACAAATTCTTGAACTACAGAAATCCTTAATGGACAAGATAGAAAATCTCTCTTGTGAAAATGAACTATTAAGGAGGAATCAAGCTGAAATGAAACAACTAGTAGAACATGAAACTGTGATAGTGACGAGAAACCATAATGAAATGAAGAATTCAATAGATCAAATGACAAACACATTAGAGAGCCTTAAAAGCAGGATGGGTGAAGCAGAAGAGAGAATATCGGACTTAGAAGACAGAGAATAGGAAAGGAAAAAGTCAAACCAAAGAAGAGGAAATTAGAAATCTAAAAAATATTGCCAGGAACCTAGAGGATACTATTAAAAAAACAAAACATTTTGCATGGAGAGGTAGAAAGGATTGCAATGCCTTTTTAGTGAGATACTAGCAGAAAATTTCCCAGGTTTGGAGAAGGACAGAGACATCCTAGTATAGGAAGCTCATAGAAACCCTAGTAAACATGACTAAAAGAGATAAGAGATCCTCACCACGACACGTTGTAATTAAACTCACCACAGTGAAACAAAAAGAAAAGATCCTAAAATGTGCAAGAGAGAAACGTCAGATTACTCTCAGAGGATCTCCAATTAGACTCACAGCTGACTTCTCATCAGAAACCCTACAAGCTAGGAGGAAATGGTGAGACATAGCCCAGGTACTAAGAGAGAAAAACTGCCAGCCCAGAATATTATCTCCTGCAAAGCTCTCATTTGTGAATGAAGGTAAAATAAAGACCTTTCATAGCAAACATAAACTGAAAGAATTTCTTGCCACTTGTCCAGCCCTGCAAAAGATGCTTAAAGATGTGTTACACTCAGAAACACAGAAACACGGCCAACAATATGAAAGAAGGTAAAGGGAGGAAACCTCACAGCAAAAGATCACAGGCAATTCAAAGCATATATTAGAAAATATCTTTGGCAAATGGCAGGGCAAAGTTACCACTTATCAATAGTCACATTGAACGTTAATGGCCTGAACTGTCCAGTTAAAAGACACAGATTGGCTGATTGGGTTAAGGAACAAAACCCATCTATTTGCTGCTTACAAGAAACGCATCTTTCTAACAAAGATGCATATAGACTGAAAGTGAAAGGCTAGAAAAAGATATACCATGCCAACAGAAGTGAAAAAAGAGCGGGTGTGGCCATCTTAATATCGTACAACATAAACTTTAACACAAAACCTATTAAGAGAGACAAAGAGGGGCACTATATAATGATTAAGGGATCAATTCTACAATAAGATATAACGATTATCAATGTATATGCACCTAATTAAAGGGCACCAGTTTATTTAAATGATTTGCTAAGCGACTTAAAGGGAGACTTAGACCCCAAAACAATAGTACTGGGGAGCTTCAATACACCACTCTCAGAAATAGATCAACAGGACAGAAGATCAACAAGGAGACAGTAGATTTAAATGACACTACAGCCCAAATGGACCTAACAGATATCTACAGAACTTTTCATCCCACAGATAAAGTATTTACATTCTTCTCAGCAGTACATGGAACATTCTCTAGGATTGACCACATACTAGGCCATAAAACAAGTCTCAGCAAATTCAAAAGAATTAGAATCATACGATGCAGCTTCTCAGACCATAAAGGAATGAAGATGGAAATTAGCAAATCAGGAATCCCTAGAGCATATGCAAATACATGGAGACTGAACAACATGCTCCTGAATGAACAATGGGTCGTAGAAGAAATTAAAAGAGAAATCAAAAATTTTCTGGAAGTAAATGAGGATAATGGCACAACATACCAAAACTTATGGGACACAGCAAAAGCAGTGTTAAGAGGAAAGTTTATATCAATAGGTGCCTACGTCAAGAAATTGGAAAGGCACCAAAGAGATGAGCTCAAAGTTCATCTCGAGGATCTAGAAAATCGGCAGCAAACCAGACCCAAATCTAGTAGGAGAAGATAAATAATTAAAATCAGAGAAGAAATCAAGAGGATTGAATCCAAAAAAACTACAAAAAATCAGCCAAATGAGGAGCTGGTTTTTTGAAAAAAAAGCAAAATTGACACCCCATTGGTGCAGGTACCAAAAAAAATAAGAGAAAAGATCTAAATCAATAAAATCAGAGATGAAAAAGGAAACATAACAACAGACACCACAGAAATAAAAAGAATCATCAGAAATTACTACAAGGACTGGTATGCCAGCAAACAGGGAAACCTATCAGAAATGGATAGATTCTTAGACACATACAACCTACCTAAATTGAACCAGGAAGACATAGAAAACCTAAACAGACCCATAAGTGAGTCAGAAATTGAATCAGTAATAAAGGCCCTCCCAACAAAGAAAAGCCCAGGACCAGATAGATTCACTGCTGAATTATACCAGATATTTAAAGAAGAAATAAGTCCAATCCTTCTCAAACTATTCAGAACAATCGAAAAAGAGGGAATCCTCCCAAATTCTTTCTATGAAGCCAGCATCACCTTAATTCCTAAGCCAGAAAAAGATGCAGCATTGAAAGAGAATTACAGACCAATATCCCTGATGAACATAGACGCAAAAATCCTCAATAAAATTCTGGCCAATAGAATGCAACAACACATAAGAAAGATCATCCACCCAGACCAAGTGGGATTTATCCCTGGTATGCAGGGATGGTTCAATGTTCGCAAAACAATTAACGTGATACACCACATTAACAGACTGCAGAAGAAAAACCATATGATTATCTCACTAGATGCAGAGAAAACATTTGATAAAATTAGGATTTGGTAAAATGATGAAAACTCTAAGCAAACTGGATATGGAAGGAACATTCCTCAATACAATCCAGGAAATTTATGAAAAACCCACGGCCAACATCCTTTTGAATAGGGAAAAGTTGGAAGCATTTCCACTGAGATCTTGTACCAGACAGGGATGCCCACTCTCACCATTGCTATTCAATATAGTTCTGGTAGTTTTAGCCAGAGCTATTAGGCAAGAAAAAAAAATTAAAGGGATACAAATTGGGAAGGAAGAACTCAAGCTATCCCTCATTGCAGATGATATGATTCTTTATTTAGAGGACCCAAAGACTCTGCAAAGATACTATTGGAACTCATAGAAGAGTTTGGCAAAGTAGCAGGATGTAAAATCAATGCACAAAAATCAACAGCCTTTGTATATACAGGCAATGCCATGGCTTTGGAAGAACTTCTAAGATCAATCCCATTCACAATAGCTACAAAAAAAATCAAATACTTTGAAATAAACTTAACCAAGGACACTAACGATCTCTACAATGAAAATTACAAAACCTTAACAAAACAAATAGAAGAGGATACCAAAAAATGGAAAAATCTTCCATGCTCATGGATTGGAAGAATCAACATCATCAAAATATCCATTCTCCCAAAAGCAATTTACAGATTCAATGCAATACCTACCAAAATATCGAAGACATTCTTCTCAGATCTGGAAAAAATGATGCTGAAGTTCATATAGAGACACAGGAGACCTCGAATAGCTAAAGCAATCTTGCACAACAAAAACAAAGCCAGAGGCATCACAATACCAGATTTAAGGGCATACTACAGGGCAGTTGTAATCAAAACAGCATGGTACTGGTACAGAAACAGATGATAGACCAATGGAACACAATAGAAACACCAAAAATCAATCCAAATATCTGCAGTCAACATATATTTGATCAAGGATCTAAAACCAATTCCTGGAAAAGGACAGTCTATTCATTAAGGTGCTGGGAAATTGGATTTCCACGTGCGGAAGCATGAAGCAAGACCCCTACCTTTCACCTTACACAAAAATTCACTCAACATGGATTAAAGACTTAAATCTACGACCTGACACCATCAAATTATTAGAGAGCATTGGAGAAACCCTGCAAGATATAGGAACAGGCAAAGACTTCTTGGAAAAGACCCTGGAGACACAGGGAGTCAAAGCCAAAATTAACTATTGGGATTGCATCAAATTGAGAAGTTTTTGTACTGCAAAAGAAACAGTGAGGAGAGTGAAGAGACAACCGACAGAATGGGAAAAAATATTTGCAAACAACGCAACAGATAAAGGGTTGATAACCAGATTCTACAAAGAAATTAAGAAACTCCATAACATCAAAACAAAAAACCCACTTAAGAGATGGGCCAAGGACCTCAATAGACATTTTTCAAAAGAGGAAATCCAAATGGCCAACAGACACATGAAAAAATGTTCAAGATCACTAGCCATCAGGGAAATGCAAATCAAAGCCACAATGAGGTTTCCCCTCACCCCCGTTAGAATGGCTCACATTCAGAAATCTACCAACAATAGATGCTGGAGAGGATGTGGGGAGAAAGGGACACTAACCCATTGTTGGCGGGAATGCAAACTGGTAAAGCCACTATGGAAGTCAGTCTGGAGATTCCTCAGAAACCTGAATATAACCCTAGCATACAACCCAGCTATCCCACTCCTTGGAATTTACCTAAAGGAAATTAAATTGGCAAACAAAAAAGCCATCTGCACAGTAATGTTTATTGCATCTCAATTCACAATAGCTAGGACCTGCAACCAACCCAAATGCCCATCAAGAGTAGACTGGATAAAGAAATTATGGGACATGTACTCTATAGAATAATATACAGCAGTCAAAAACAATGAAATCCGGTTATTTGCAACAAGGTGGAGGAATCTGGAAAACTTTATGCTGAGTGAAATAAGCCAGTCCCAAAGAGACAAATATCTTATGTTCTCCCTGATCGGCGACAGCTAACTGAGCACCAAAGGGGAAACCTGTTGAAGTGAAATGGACACTTTGAGAAACAGTGACTTGATCAGCTCTTGTGCTGACTGTTGATGTACAATGCAATACTTTATTCATTTTAGTGTTTTTTCTTTGTTCTAGTACTATTGGTTGAAGTCTGTAATTAACACACAATTATTCTTAGGTGTTTAAATTTTAACTGAAAAGTGATCCCTGTTAAATTTAACAGTGGGAATAAGAGAGACAGGAGATGTACAATATGGGACATGCTCAATTGGACTTGCCCCAAATGATGGAGTTAGAATA
The DNA here is from genome assembly GCA_949820135.1 of Sylvilagus floridanus. Lineage (NCBI taxonomy): Eukaryota > Metazoa > Chordata > Mammalia > Lagomorpha > Leporidae > Sylvilagus > Sylvilagus floridanus. The sequence continues at coordinate 44,431,376 of OX463241.1, forward strand.
GTACCAGGGGATTCCAATACAATCCCATCAAAGTGGCATGTACCAATGCCATCTCACTGACCACGTGATCAATTTCAGTTCACAGTTGATCACACTGATAGGTCTAAGAGTCAAAGGGATCACACAAACATGACTAGTGTCTGCTAATACTAACAGAATCAAAAAGGGAGAGAATGATCCCACATGGGAAACGGGATACACAGCAGACTCATAGAATGGCAGATGTCCTAAATAACACTCTGGCCTCAGAATCAGCCCTTAAGGCATTCGGATCTGGCTCACGAGCCCATGAGAGTATTTTAGGCATGGAAAGCCAAGACACGCTGGGGAAAAAAAAAAAAACCTAAATGAAAGATCTCTGTGAGTGAGATCCCAGAGGAAAGAACGGGGCCATCAAAGAAGGAGGTACCTTTCACTGAAGGGAGGAGAGAACTTCCACTTTGACTATGACCCTGTCAGAATAAGATCGAACTCGGCGAACCCTAAAGGCTTCCATAGCCTTGGCAACTCATGACTAGAGCCTAGGGAGATTACTGATGCCATAAACAAGAGTGTCAAATTGTTAAGTCAACAACAGGAGTCACTGTGTACTTACTTCTCATGTGGGATGTGTCCTTAATGTGTTGTCCAATGTGAATTAATGCTATAACTAGTTCTCAAACAGTATTTTTACACTTTGTGTTTCTGTGTGGGTGCAAACTGTTGAAATCTTTACTTAGTATATACTAAATTGATCTTCTGTATATACAGATAATTGAAAATGAATCTTGATGTGAATGGAATGGGAGAGGGAGCAAGAGATAGGAGGGTGTGAGTGGGAGGGAAATTATGGGGGGGGAGCCATTGTAATCCATAAACTGTACTTTGGAAATTCATATTTACTAAATTAAAAAATAAATTTAAAAATAAATAAATAATTATCTAGCAGCTCACAAGTGTAATGCCTTCACATTCTGCATGTGAATAGGTTGGACCTCAATGTACTTCAAAGGTGGGATTCTAGAAATGGGATAGGTTTCATGTAAAACACATGTTTGAGAAAACTCCATCTGTCACACTGACTGTTTAATGCCCCAGTGTGCTTCTATCTTGAAAATCTTATAGACTTGATGTTTGATCTGGCCTACTCAAGGATCTGTCCAAAGTTTGCTATTTTAAAAACTATTAAAATTGGAGGTTTCTTTGGAACTTTCTTCCTCTCTTAGGTAAATGTTTCCCAGGCTGGATGCCTAATAACTTTAAAACAGTCAATATTGTAGCTTGGCTCAGTCCTCCTCTGGCATAAGGAATTGGGTTTTATTTGATGTCCCCTGGTGCGTCGCCTCGATGGTGGATCTGCTCAAACTCACCTGGGTGGTGCCCTGCCCAGGGTCAGAGTTCTGTGTGCACAGTTCTTTGTCCTCGGTGCTGACAAGCAACACAAGGACTCTCAAGCCAAGAAAAACATCTCCATGGGCCCCCAAGGGGTAACCTCCAGGTCCAACTGTGGCTCCAGACAGAATGGAGCAATTAAATCTGCCTCTGCCCCTGCCCAGAAACCTCAAAAATGTTAACATCTTGCACGTGTCAAGAGGGTTATTTATGAAACTATTTGCTTGTCTACCCCAGGAGGACGTTCTGTACTTTTTCACTGGGATACTGTATATTTATGAACCATGGCTCGAAAACTAACATTGGCAGGAATATTTATCAGAGGAAAATTCTATCAGTCTCTCTCAAGTCATCGCCTACATTCAGTCCCCATCGCATGGTGGCTGGGCAGGGTCCTAGGAGAGAGTCAGTCCCTGCTTCGCTGCTGCAGGAAATATATTCCAGATGTGGGCTTCTTCAGAAGGATTTCAATTTCAGATAAGAGGCTCACTTTCTTTTTCTTGACTTTCCTTTTTCTTTCCTTTTTTTTTCCTCCTTCTAAAAGCACCCTCAAGTCCTCAGCATGGAACATTTTGAATGTGCATCCTCCTTGTTGCCTCCCACATTTGACACTTTAGCACCTGACCTTATAAAGGCCCCCACTTTGGAGAGTGAGCTTTCTGAGCTGCCAGTTGTAGGACCCCGATATCTAGTGCTAGTGTGTGGCACTCAAAGAGCTTTCTGCAAGAATGGGGCTTTGTGCAATGTGGGCAGACTCTAATCTGGGTCAGTAAAATACTTACAAGGGACTGTTGATTCCAGCTTTCCCTAGGAACCGCATGCTTGAACTCATGCACCTCCAACCTGTCCTTGTGGACAGCTTCATTGGCCAACAGGGTGTTCTGACAAGGTCCCTGAGCCCTTCCATCATCACAGTGGATTTCTTGCTTTCTCATGAGCTTGGACAAAGAACTTAGAATCATTCATTTTTCTGCTCTCCTCAAGGCTAAAGGATCCATGGGGTGTGTGGTCCGTGAGTGTGTGTACATTGTTCAGTGTCAGATTAAAGAAGACAGGGACTTGTATACAGGGACCTAGAAAGACCCAGAGGAGCAGAGAGATCTTTATGCCCAGAAAGGTCACTCTCAGATTGATCCTCTCACAGTCTCTTGCAATATTTTCCCATAGCTGTAATGCCTGTATTTTTTATTCTTAAAAGCCTTTGAGCCTTGATGAAGGGCATTTTTCCTAAAATCTTGATCTGCAGTGACATGCCCTATGTTCTTAGAGATAAAGTAAAATCCTTTTAGCTGATTCCCTTACATAGCCACATAATAGCAATACTAAATTATTATTATTATTATTATTATTGTCATTTATTAAATACTTGTCATTTACTACACTCTGATTCTTAGAAACTGCAGAGATTTTATTATCTTTATTTTATAGGTTTTAAAAAGCTGAGGCAGGGAGAGGTTAGGTAGTTTTCCAACAGGATCAAACTCCTCATTTGGACCTGAAATTTGCCAGCTCTGTGACAGGAGAGAAGACAAAAGAGATAAGAAGGTGAAGAAAGGAGAGGGGGGAGGTTGCAGCCCAGAACACAACCATCACCTCTTTGGAGTTCAGTGTTGTTTTCCCCGAGCCACCCTTATAGCCTCAGATGACCTTCCTGAGGGAGGCACACAGCCTGAAGGACATGTCCCTGCATGCAGAACTTCAGGGCCAGAGGTCTCCATGGGGGAGGGTTCTGTGTCATTCTTGGACTTTTTGGCAATGGAGACATCAGCAGATCCAGAAGGGGTTATTCAGGGTCATACCAAAACCTAGAATCCCTGAAAGCTTCTGGGGGTGGTTGCTGGACTCAAACTCCCCTGAGTGCTTCTCTTTGCCAAGTTCAGGGCACAGAATCAAGCCATCTACTTGCTCCTCTGGCCTTAGCCCTCTATACCCACTATTGGCACTTTGCCTTCAAGAAGAAAAGCAGGTCCTGGAGGCCTCGGGCCACAGTCTAGGGTCAGGAGGCTGTGGGAGGGCTCTCCCAGGGGTATGAGAGCAGTCAGGGCTGTAAATACACCAGGGCAGGCCTGGGTATAGCCACTGAGCCAGCAGATTCACTCAGAGAATGGAGACAAAGTTAGGAGGGCTGCTCCAGGAAAGACCCTGATAACTTCCAGGCCTTGGCAAGGAGTGTGAGCTATGCCTGGAGACTTCATCCTAATAGTTTGCTTCATGGTATCACCAGCACCAGATTCAGGTCTCCCCATTCTTGTGAATTTGAACAGAAACAAGAGTTATTGGTCCCCATCCTTAAAGTAAAACCCACTGGCCAAACTCTGACCCTAGGCCTTAGCTTTCTTCCCTGAGAAATGGGATGAACACTTTATCCCTCTTTATAAATTATGCAAGTTGTATATTTGAGCTCTTGGTTCAAAAAAGCTCTTTCACTTCCTGGATATATGACTTTGGATTAGTTATTTAATGTTAACTTTAAGTCCTTAGCACACAGGCTGTGGTAAATTTACTCCATAGAGGTGTTGTAAGGATAGACTACAATATGCATACATGAGGATCTGGTTCCTGAATGACTGTTATAAGTTGAGAGGGATAAGACTATATTCCAGACAGTGTGGGCTACTGGGAAGAGGAACCATAGAGAAGGCAGATGACCGAAATTCAAATCTTCTCTTAGCTATTTCTTTGAATCTTGGGACACTTAATGTCTTTCAACTTGGGGTTCCCCAAGATCTAGCATGTTAATAATAAATGCCTAGGCCGGCGCCGTGGCTCAACAGGCTAATCCTCCGCCTTGCGGCGCCGGCACACCGGGTTCTAGTCCCGGTCGGGGCACCGGATTCTGTCCCGGTTGCCCCTCTTCCAGGCCAGCCCTCTGCTGTGGCCCGGGAGTGCAGTGGAGGATGGCTCAGGTGCTTGGGCCCTGCACCCCATGGGGAGACCAGGAAAAGCACCTGGCTCCTGGCTCCTGCCATCGGACAAGTGCCGTGCGCCGGCTGCAGTGCGCCGGCTGCGGCGGCCATTGGAGGGTGAACCAACGGCAAAGGAAGACCTTTCTCTCTGTCTCTCTCTCTCACTGTCCACTCTGCCTGTAAAAAAAAATAATAATAATAATAATAATAATAAATGCCTATATTTCAGGTGTCTTGTAAGAGTTCAAAGAAGCAAAAAGGGCTTAATAGTTTAAGCACCTTACTTTTCCTTCTTGTTCACTTCAGTGAAATGGACTATTGAACAAATCCTGTACAGTAAGGGAGACTATCATTAGAAATTATTAATAATTAATATAATATATTTTATACATCACATATTAAATACTAATATATAATATATAAGAATATGTAATATAATAAATTATTTATGGCTGGGCACCACTAGGTACTTAGATACATGATCAACCTCCAGTCACAATGACAGAGTAATATTAGTTAAGAAGCCCTGCCAACTCAGCACTATAGACTAATATTACTTTCAATTTTAAACAAAACATATTGGCCTTACTGAGAATCTCCATGTACCTGGAATAAATAAACAAGATAAAGGTCTAGATGCAGTACCTCTCCTAAGGACATGAAAATCCCAGCCTTATCTTGTCACTGTGGAAGCCCACTAATTCACAATGACCTCCTAACTATGCAAAATCCTCAATCAAAAAAGAGTCATTAAGACTAGTATACTCCTCTTACAGATCCAACAGAGTAGACTCAGATGCTGTAGAAAGATTAATCCTGAAGTATGCAGAAAATTCCATTACTCAGAATCTTGTACTCTGTTGCTTTCTCTTACTCTAGGTTCTCCATGTGCATCAGGAAATGATTGTGCTGACTTTTCCTTTTATTTATAATTATTCAGAATGGCTAGCATTTTTCTTTTCTACATGAGCTGAGCGTCTTTAGAGGGGAATTGGAGATCCTCATCCAGGCAATAAGAAATAATCCAACTATTGGCCAGTGCCACGGCTCACTAGGCTAATCCTCCACCTGCAGCACCGGCACCCTGGGTTCTAGTCCTGGTTGGGGTGCTGGATTCTGTCCCGGTTGCTCCTCTTCCAGTCCAGCTCTCTGCTGTGGCCCAGGAGTGCAGTGGAGGATGGCCCAAGTCCTTGGGCCCTGCACCCACATGGGAGACCAGGAGAAGCACCTGGCTCCTGTCTTCAGATGGGCATAGCGTGCCGGCCACAACGCTCCAGCCATAGTGGCCACTTGGAGGGTGAACCAACGGCAAAGGAAGACCTTTCTCTCTGTCTCTCTCTCTCTCTCACTGTCTAACCCTGCCTGTTAAAGAAAGAAAGAAAGAAAGAGAGAGAGAGAGAGAGAGAGAGAGAGAGAGAGAGAGAGAGAGAGAGAGAAAGAAAGAAAGAAAGAAAGAAAGAAAGAAAGAAAGAAAGAAAGAAAGAAAGAAAGAAAGAAAGAAAGAAAGAAAGAAAGAAAGAATCCAGCTATGACTTTAAGGGGCCATGGATTTCTTTCCAGTGCACAAAGTCTCTTTTCAGGGGCATGGGAGTGAGGTGGATGGAGACGGGTGTTTTTGGTGTGGAGGGCATAAGTGAGAATTAGAGAAGGAGAGTGGAGGAGGGTCAGATGACAGGATGGTGCAGAGAGAGGGTTGTTCAGAAGAAGGAAGGGCTCAGGGTCAGGTGATGATCCGAGGAGGACACTGTGAAGGACTCTGTTTAGGCCCTGCTAGATTAACCATCCCTAATAGAATCTGAGGACAGAATGATGTAATCTGAGCCCCAAAGGGAAGAGAACGAGAGTTAGAAAAAGTTGTGTACCTGCAAGGAAATATATGTTATCAGGGCCACATGGATTTAAGATGCTAAAGAGGAACTCACTCCTCAAAACATAATTCATAGAAGAATGCAAAAGCTTAGTATATATTGCTTTGAGACTAATAGAAATTCCCTCAACTATTCTAGCTGATAAAAGAAATTTCCAAGTCATTGATGATGAAAATGCAACAGCGAAAATGAAAATGGAAAGAGTGAAATGAGAATGTGCCCTAGCTCTACTGCTTACTAGTGGCATGACCCAAGTATGTCACTTCTTAATTCTTCACCTAAATTTCTTCACCTCCAAAATAGGACCCACTTTATTAGGAGCATTGTGAGAGTTAAATGAGATAATGTATCAAGTATATATAAAGTATAGGGGTGGCTCATTTTAACCTCTAGATCAGTGTCAGTGGTTGTGATTAGGATTATTAAGGCAAACTCAGAGCAGTTTTCCCAAGATGATAATCAGCTATCCTCACACTTTGGATGACTTTGCTCTGCAAATTTAAGTTTGTAGAGACAGCACTAAAGTATATATGAGCTCGGAGTGTACAGGGATTGAAACTGAATTCCCAGGTCTGCTATTTACCAAGCTGTAGATTGGAATATATTACATAACCTCATTAAGCCCCATTTTATTCATCTATAAAATGAAGATGAAGACAATCCATATGCCTCCTAGCAAACTCTCCATAAATAGTGATTATTGTTAAGAAGGCAGTGTTGAGCTTGTGGATGCATTCTCTTTAAGTCAGACTCAAGGGGTTACCCCTTTTCTGTGATCATTTGTATCCGTTGTCCTTTCTTGCTGTTTTCTTTCCCCTTCCACACTTGATGGAGGCACAGTTAGGATCAAACAACCAAGAAAGCCACATCCAACACTAGGGATCCCATTCAAGCAACTTCCAGTTTCTAACATTCAAATGTTGTTGTTGCTGCCTCAGAATCATCAGACAATTGCTCATCATTATAGGGGGCAACCCAAATAAACCCAAATATTGACAGCTAAAATCATAATTAATGCTATTTGTGACAAGAAGAAGGGGGTCATTCAATTACCGAAGAGTAAAATCAACTTCAGCACACAATCCTGGCTAATTGTCTAGAAGAAAAAGGAAGCTTTCCTCTCACATTTCTTTTGAAACCCGTTTCAGAAAGACAGAGACATAAATATAGATTAGAGCTCAAATAAGTGGCAAGTGAGTCAAAATATTTAGAGGGAAGGAATCTCTGATTTGTGTGCCTCTGATTACAAATGTAATTGCTCTTTGCATGCTTAATGGTAACTGATCAAGACTGTGAAATCAAGATGGCCTCAACACAGTAGCCAGGTGCAGGGTTCTCCTTCAAACAGTTAGCTGTTACAGTGTCAAAACTCAAACAGGGAGTGCCAGAGGCCAGATAAGGAAGTGTGAGTGCACCTGTGGGGATGTTTGGAGTATCAGAATACTTTTTTTTTGAAGAATTATTTTATTTGAAAGACAGAGATACCGAGAGAGGTAGAGCCAGAGAGAGAGAGAGGTCTTCCATTCCGCTGGTTCACTCCCCAAATGACTGCAACTGCAGAGCTGAGCTGATCCGAAACCAGGAGCCAGGAGCTTCTTCCAGGTTCCCATGTGGGTGCAGGGACCCAAGGACTTGGGCCATCTTCTACTGCTTTCCCAGGCCATAGCAGAGAGCTGATCAGAAGAGGAGCAGCCAGGATTCCAACTGGTGCCCATATGGGATGCCAGCACTGCATGCTGGGGCTTTAACCTCTGTGCCACAGTGCCAGCCCCTGGAGTATTAGAATACTAAAGCAGGGAACAGAAAAATCTGACTCCCTAGTGGTTTAGAACCCAGAATATGAGAAAGGACAAACCTGGTGTCATCTTCACCACTTCCTGTATGGCCTTAAACAAGTAACTGAACTCTCTCTAGGAATCAATTTCCCCATCTTTTTAGTTCCAGGGGGACTGTTGAGAGCATTAGATTAGATCATGGAGCACAGATGTTGTAAAGTGGGGGTTAAACCACCACTTGGGATGCCCTCAACACATACTGCAATGTGTGTTGGTTCAAGTCCTGCCTTCTCCTCTGCCTCTTATTCAGCTTCCTGATAATTCATCTGGGAGGCTACAGATAATGACCTAGTATGAGCCCCTGCCACACACATGGGAGACCCAGGTGCAGTGTTTGGTCCTAATTTTGACTTGGTCCAGCTCTGGCTGCTGTGGGTATTTGGGGAGTGATCCAGCAGATGGAAGAGCTCGCTCATTCTTTCAAATAAATAAAAAAAAATGAATAAACATGTAAAAATAGAGCATGAATATAAACCATGTAGCACAGAATCTGGTACATGAAAGAGCTCTGTAATTCAGTCATTCAATGTCCATTTAACCAACAGTGATTTGATGGATTTAACAGGAATCTCGGGCCCAGTGGGAGCAGTGCTTGCCCAGGGTTATTCATCTAGTTGTTAGAACTCAGGTACCTTTCTCTGAAGGGAGGAGAGAACTTCCGCTTTGATTATGGTTTTGTCTAAATAAGGTCGGAGTTTGTGAACTCAAGAGGCTTCCATAGCCTTGGCAAATCATGACAAAGAGCTTCGGGTGATTACTGATGTCATAAATAAGAATGTCAATTGTTAAATCAACAATAACAGTCACTGTGCACTTACTCCCTATGTAGGATCTCTGTCCTTCATGTGTTGTACTATGAGAATTAATGGTAAAAACAGCCTTCAAATAGTTTTTACCTTGTGTGTCTGTGTGGGTACAAACTGGTGAAATCTTTACTTAGTATATACTAAGTTGATCTTCTGTACATAAAGATAATTAAAAATGAATCTTAATGAAGAATGGGATGGGAGATAGAGTAAGAGATGGGATGGTTTGTGGGTGGGAGGGTGGTTATGGGAGGAAAAACTGCTGTAATCCAAAAGTTGTATTTTTGAAATTTATATTTATTAAATAAAAGTTTTCTTTAAAAAAAAAAAAAACTCAGGGGCCCCAACTCTCAGGCCAGTGCTGTTTTCCTGACCTGGACAGTATAATTACAATAATTCCCCCAATTCTTAAATTGGCCTAACCATGGAGAGTCAATACAGCCTTACTTGGAGGCAATCACCAAGTGAATGATCTGAGAGTCAACAAGATACCAGGTGTCCCAGGAGTCCTCCCTGATGATTCTCCCTCCTGATCTGTAGCTCTCTTTCTTGATTGTATAACAGGATAGAAAGACACTAACAATTACTGAATTCTATAATGTGCCAAACACTATTTTTGGCATGTTAAAATATCTCTTCTTAATTATTCTTGATAACATCTCTATAAGGTATCTTCATCCACTGAGATGAAGAAACTGAGGCACATATTGTCAAGTGACTGAATTGAATCATGTCTCCCAAAGCTTATATATTGAATTTGTAACTTCCAATACCGTCAAATATAAACTTTTTTTACAACTCATGACATTACAGTGCAATTAGGAAAGTAGAATTCAGTATGTAGGATGGGCCCTTATGCAATATAACTGATGTCCTATAAAAAGGAGTATTTAGGCACAGAAGCATGCCCAAGAAAACAATATCATGTGAACATGAAGGCAGAGGCTGGTTGATATGAATTCAAGCTAAGGAGTGCCACAGATTGTCAATAAGACACTGAAAACTCAGGGAGAGCATGGAACAGATTCTCTCACAGCCTGTGATGGAACTAGTCATACGGATATTTTGATCTTGGCCTTCTAACATTCAAAACTGTGAGATAATAGAGTTGTATTGTTTAAGTCGCCAGTAATTTGTATTTTGATATGCCAACTATTACAAACTAATAGAGCAACTGTGGATCCACACATGGCCAACTCAGTTATTCAACCCAGAATCTGGGAATCGTTACTGATTCCTTACTTTCCCCTTACCTTCCAATCCAATCCATGACCAAATACTACTTGTTCTTTTCCTTCTTAATGTATCTCAGACCTCCTTCCTTCTCCATCATGATCATATGGCCAAAGCCACCATGGTCTTTCAACAATCACTTTAAGTCAGGTCTCCTGAACTCTTGCCTTATCCCAACCTGCATCCATTTTCCTCATAACAGCCAAAAGTAAGCCTCATTAGATAAATAATATCTCATCACTCCTCTGCTTAAAAACCTTTCCATGGCTTCCAGTCCTCTTGGGATAAAACCTAAACTTTATACCTGGGCCAGCAATCCTCTTCCCTATTCCAAATCCTATTTCATTTCATCCTTGGTTTCCAGCTTTCATCCACCTCCCTTACCTTTAGTTTTTTTCAGATTCTCAAGCTCTTAACTTGTGGTCTTTACACATGCTGGTCCTATGTTTTTAATGTTTTCCCAGTTACTAGACATATTTTTCTCCAGATAACTCCCACATAGCCTTTGGTTTTCAACCTCATTGTGCCTCAAAGAGGCCTTTCCTGATGAATCTGACCCTATGAATGATTTCCAACACGTAATTCTCTCACGGGGGCCATGTTCCTTGGTCCCAAAGACCTTATCACAGTTCGCTTTCAGTATATTAATGTTTAGACTTTCCAAGGAGACTATTCACGAGAATGAAGACCTTGTGTTTGGTTCACCATTTGTATCTCCAGAGCCAAATACACTGCTTAGAATATTGTTGGCATTCAATAAATATTTGTTGAATGAATTAATGCAAGTCAGCATTGGCACTGAAGCTGGATTCTGTATAATGAAGGCTCTTCCACCATAGCATGCAGGCAATTGACTCTTGAAAGCCATGCTAAAAATTGAGCTATTTGTACAGCTTTTGCTGATCACTGTGATGGAGTAGCTTGATTCACAGAACACTCTGAAAACAACTCTAAAATCTTGATTAAAATAAAAAAGCAAAAATGAGTCCATTTAATAGCATCAGAGAACAAACAAGGCAGTCAGGATCTAAAGACACAAGATTCTGGAGTGAAAGGACTTTGGGAGGACTGAACTTGTCATTTGGCTGCACTTTCTACCTACAGTATTTGCTGAATCCTAAACTCAGTGGGAATGAGTAGCCAAATAACCCAGCAGAAGTTGTTGTTCAGAAGCTAAAAAACTAACTCTTGTAAAGCAAGAGAGACAAAGCATTGGAGTTCAGAGACTCTAAGGAAGGGGATTCGGGCTTCCAGTTAAGATCAAGAGTGAGGACAGAATGGAAATAGACAAATGCTGACTCTCGGTTTACAATCATCTCATCCTCTGGTTGGAGTGGCATGATCTGTTCCTGCTGTAACTGCTAGCCAGCAGAAAATTAAGTATTCCAGGGAGGAAAATGACATTATCAAGAACCCCTACAATTTTTAATATACAATGTGTAGCATTTTTCTTATTAATGCCCTAAAGATCCTGCCATCTTTGAAAAAGACCCCATGTAAATTCCATGTAAGTCTGCCCTTGAACAGGCTCAGGCAGATGCTAGGGCGAAGGACAAAGTGAAAAGGATCCTGGGTGACCTGAGAAAGCTGACAATTTGAAGTTGTTAACCAAGTGGTTTTCACTTTAAATATGGAATGTTGCCTACTATGCAGTTAGCACACAGACATAGGGAGATCACACAGGAAGAGTACACAGAGCAAATGTCAAAAAAGACATGCCGATGAAATCAATTTTGAATTATTAGAATAACACAATGCTGCAGCCTTAGGGACCTTTAAAATACATCTAAACCAAACCTTTAAACCCTTTGCTTTCCATGTCTGAGGCCCCAAGATGGGAAATAGTTTCCCAATATATGACTATTATAAAAAAGACAGTTGGTCCTTGAACCCAGACAACAGAGCTCCCTGTCCATCCAGACTCCCCACTTCACTGCCTCATTGAAGCTCTGGGCTCAAACAACTCTATCCTGTGGCCTGTCAATGTGGCAGACAGCTTCAATAAGACTATAAATGTCATGTTAGCTGTCTGATGATGAATGCAATCCCTCCTCATCAAAGAAAGCCCTAATGGAAGAATACCATGGAATTAATGGGATTCCCATGGAATTAAATCCTTCATCTCTCTAAGGACATCACAACAATTTCCCTTTTATAGTGCTGTCCTAATAAATACAAAGGAAGTTATAATTCACCCTTATTATTTAAAATAGTCTTGAAGTCCAGGCTTTTATAACTCCAACGTGGGCAGAATGTTTTCCGTCACTTAGCAGCTGGCCTTTACAAAACACTGTGCTGGCACTTCTGTCTATGTTGTTACTGTGAAAATAGTTATGGAGCCTCAGAATCTGAGAGCAGATAGAAACGATGGGTAGCCAACGGATGGTAGGAGGGGCACATTCCAGCTCTGCTATTAATGCTTTCTGGTCTAGGTGCTTTGGGTAAGTCTCTTAACCTCAAAGTAATGGCAACATTCTTCCAGTCTCTGTGCTAAGAGCTCTCAACCCTCTTTTCTCTTTTGACACCCTCATGACAACATTCTGAGGGAGGGACTGAGAAAATAGACTCAGGGGCTTTTCACTGGCTTAAGGTCTTGAAACGGGTCTGATAACTGGAATTCAAAGTCAGTCTCAGAGTATTTGGTTCCAGAACACAGTCTTTATTGTTTTACTACATTGCTTTTATTTTTGTTTTTAACGATTTATTTTTATTTATTGGAAAGATAGAGTTACAGAGAGAGGTAGAGCCACAGAGCGAAAGAGGTCTTTCACCCGCTGGTTCACTCCCCAAATGACCACAACCACAGAGCTGAGCTAATCTGAAGCCAGGAGCCAGGAGCTTCTTCTGGGTCTCCCATGCGAATGCAGGAACCCAAGGACCCGGGCCATCTTCTACTGCCTTCCCAGGCCATAGCAGAGAGCTGGATCGTAAGTGGAGCATCTGGGACTTGAACCGTAGCACATATGGAATGCTGGCACTGCAGGTTAGGGCTTTAATCCACTGCACCACAGCACCTGGCTCCAATGACTTGTTGCCTTAGTTTCTTTGTCTGCATGCAATCCCAGTATCAGGTGAAGCCTCCCATCTCTCAGATATCTAAATAACCTTGACTCAGACATCACTCCACCCACTATCTGTCACAGGCAATAATTTCTACAAATCAAGGGTGTGGGTTATCATGGCACCTTTGACTTCAGATCAAATCTGCAAGTACTATGCCTGTCCGTTCCACAACAGATGAGAAACTCAGGCTTATGTATACATGCAAAAACAAACAAAACAAAAGATAAAAAGAGAAGTGCAACTAGGAGTCCATGGATTTGGGTGACTTTAAAAGCAATTTGAGAGGTCATGGAGGAATCACAGCACATACAGCCTCAGCCTCACTACCCCAACCTCCTTCCTGAAGGGTCCCAGAAATATCTTGAAAGCACCACATAGACCCTTTCTCAGAAGCTTTGATGATAGCCAGCATTGATGGATTATGGGGATTCACCTGCCCCAGTAGGCTCATCCAGTCAAGCATTGTCTCAGCAACTCCCATCTCTTACAAGGGAGTCTTAGGCATTCTCAAGCTGAGAAAATAAATCATTTTCTAGATGTGACATGAAGAATGTAGGTGTTTAGAGAGAACAAAGATCCCCATACTGGGATTTCTGAACTCATAGGACTAAAAACTATTGTCAACATTTATTTGTAATGAAGGTACATACAATGTCAGATGGATTTGGAGTTAAAATTATAACAGTTCTATGCTATATTTGTGACTCTTCTCATGATAATCAAAAGCTAATGTGGGGCCCATGCTGTGGTGTAGTGGGTAAGGCTGCCACCTGCAGTGCCGGCATCCCATATGGGTGCTGGTTCGAGTCCCAGCTGCTCCACTTCCGATCTGGCTCTCTGCTGTGGCCTGGGAAAGCAGTAGAGGGTGTCCCAAGTCCTTGGGCCCCTGCACCTGCGTGGAAAACCCAGAAGAAGTTCCTGGCTCCTGGCTTCGGATCGGCGCAGTTCTGGCCATTGCGGCCAATTAGGGAGTGAACCAGGGGACGGAAGACTTTCTCTCTCTCTCTCTTTCTCTCTGCCTCTCCTTCTCCCTCTGTGCAATTCTGAATTTCAAATAAATAAATATGTTTTTAAAAGGTCATGGGCAATTATTCATGTTTTTGGTTAACTAAATAAGCCCACATTAATCCCTTATTACTTAAAATGTGTTCATTCATTCAATAAACATTTATTGATAAATTACTCTGTGACAAGCTTGTGTATTCATTGGTAAATAAGATGAAGTCATTGCCTTTAAGGTGGTGAAAGATAATAAATAAACAAATAAATTTGCATAGTAATGCTAAATAGTGACTTGGGAAATGGGAATTCAGGAATAGATGTCCAAGTCTCCCACTGAAACTCAGTCTAAAGATTTCTAATCAGTTTTACAGATCTTTCTGCACTGGTTTAACCCTGAGGACATGAGCCCAGGTGAGGTTTGGTGGTTGGTCTTCACTGAATTATGAACACAAAAGTATTTCTTTTGGGGATATATGACACCACTTTGGCAAAGGCTACAGGCTTTGTGAAAGTGTCAGTTTGGTACCTGATTTGCTTGCAATTCATCTTGGATAATAATTTAAATTTGGGTGCCAAAACCTTTTCCTAGGTCAGCGCTGTGGCATTGCTGCAGCCTGCAATGCGAGCTTCCCAGATGGATGCCAGTTTGAGTCCTGGCTGCTTTCCTTCCTATGCAGCTCTGTGGTGTGGCCTGGGAAAGCAGTAGATGGCCCAAGTCCTTAGGCCCCAGCACCCACATGGGAGATCCAGAAGAAGCTCCTGGCTCCTGGCCTCAGATCAGCCCAATTCTGGCCATTGCAGCCATTTGGGGAGGAAACCAGTGGATGGAAGACCTCTCTCTCTCTCTTTCTCTCTCTCTCTCTCTCTCTCTCTCTCTCTCTCTCTCTTTCTGCCTGTCTGTAACTCTGCCTTTTAAAATAAATAAAGGAATAAATCTTTAAAAAATATATATTTCCCACTGAAAGGAAGAGGACAGAGGAAAGTTTAGAAAGAGCAAAGAGCCTGCAAGTTCTTTGCTTGCTCTTTAATCTCTTTAATCTCCACAGAAGTGCAATTAACCACGTGGCCTCTTCCTATTGCTTTCATCACCATCACTCAGAGATGAATTTTTCAGGGCACAATCAAGTGCTTTCAAGCTTAAAAGTTACAGCTTTTCAAAGAATGTAGCTTGTCCTTTTCCATTTTGTTGCGAACATGAGAGAAAGAGATTGCTCTTTGTCAAGTGAATAAGAAGTGTTTGCAGGGGATAGGGAGGTGGAGTGAGGGAAGGAGGCAGAATAGAGGGGGAAACTTAAGACCCACGAAAATTTATATTCCTCAGAATATAATTCACTCAGGAGCTGCTTTAATAAGACAATGAACAGTCTTTCAGGATTTCATAGAATCATGGAAGACAGAGTTGGAAAAGGTCTTGGAGACCTCTGAGTCCAATTCTTTGCCTTGACAGAAGAAACTTAGGGGCTGGCGCTGTGGTGCAGCAGGTTAACACCCTGGCCTGAAGTGCCAGCATCCCAAATGGGTGCCGATTCGAGACCCAGCTGTTCCACTTCTGATCCAGCTCTCTGCTATGGCCTGGGATAGCAGTAGAAGATGGCCCAAGTCCTTGGGCCCCTGTACCCATGTGGGAGACTCAGAAGAAACTCCTGGCTCCTGGCTTCGGATTGGCACAGCTCCGGCTGTTGTGGCCATCTGGGGAGTGAACCAGCGGATGGAAGACCTCTCTCTTTCTGCCTCTTCTCTCTCTGTGTAACTCTGACTTCCAAATAAATAAATAAATCTAAAAAGAG
Organism: Sylvilagus floridanus; assembly: GCA_949820135.1. NCBI lineage: Eukaryota > Metazoa > Chordata > Mammalia > Lagomorpha > Leporidae > Sylvilagus > Sylvilagus floridanus. The sequence goes on from OX463241.1 coordinate 44,447,247, forward strand.
AGAAGAACCTTAGTCCCAAACAAAGAAAAATAATCTTTCCTTGGTCACATGGCTGGTAGCAAAACAAGGACTAGAACTCTGGTCCTCTGTCTGATGCCCCATCTGTCACATCAGACAATTTCCATATTCCTTTAATCATCTTCCACATCATTTGTAATAGTTTGCTCTGGCTTATAGAATTCTCACCTTTGGGCCGGCGCGCCGTGGCTCAACAGGCTAATCCTCCACCTTGCGGCGCCGGCACACCGGGTTCTAGTCCCGGTCGGGGCACCGGATTCTGTCCCGGTTGCCCCTCTTCCAGGCCAGCCCTCTGCTGTGGCCCGGGATTGCAGTGGAGGATGGCCCAGGTGCTTGGGCCCTGCACCCCATGGGAGACCAGGAAAAGCACCTGGCACCTGGCTCCTGCCATCGGATGAGCGCGGTGCACCGGCCGAAGTGCGCCGTCCGCGGCGGCCATTGGAGGGTGAACCAACGGCAAAAGGAAGACCTTTCTCTCTGTCTCTCTCTCTCACTGTCCACTCTGCCTGTAAAAAAAAAAAAAAAAAAAGAATTCTCACCTTTGTACTAACCCAAATATTCTCTAATTTTCAAAGATCAGTCTCTATTCCATGTGCTCAAGGAAGTTGCTTCAGTTACCCTAGGGATAATATCTGCTTTATTTACTAAAATCATCATATTTGAAATCTGAGTCTTGCTCTTGTTTGTGTTGCATCTTGCAAATGACAGTCTCCAATTTAAATTTAAATTGTTTTAAGCAAAAAGAAAAATGGACATTTTGTCAGTTACAAAAGTGAAAGGTCCAGAGGTAGTCTCATGACAGGCAGGACTGCTAGGTCCTGGTGCCCAAATAGCCTCAAGGGTCATCATGATTTTCTCCATCCCTCCCTTCCTATGGGCACACTCTTTTCTCAAGCTTGCTGTCCACTTCAGGAGAGCAAGATGGCTCCAAGTTGCGCCACAGACAATCTTGTCCTCCTAGCAGCACCATCTAGAAGCAGCTTATCCCTTTCCCAAAAGTTCCACAGAATTCCCACATAGAAAGAATCTCATCAACCTCAGAGGGGTCATGTGCTTGTTGTAGGCCTGCTGTGTTCTATCCTCCTAGCTCCAGGAGAACACTGTCACCAATACACTGTTGCAGTGCCAGCACAAGGACACGTGATTACTGTTATATGACTTGTGGACAATATATCATGATGATGTTAATGGCAAGATAAGACACTGACAAAATTTGCTAAAATTGAGGGGTGCTAAATTTTTATGGTATAGCATCTCACTGAAAGCTTCCTCATGCTTAACACGGCCAATTCTTTCTCCCCCATCTCAACAGCATCTTCCATGGAGAACTAGAGCTGAAGTCCCAGGCCACCCCACTGTCAGTTGTCACCTGCTATGTTATGTTATCTTTTGAGCTTATCAGAGCAGTTTGTAACCTCTGTAAGAGTTCAGTTCAAAGACCACATTTTTTATAAGCTTTTGGTGACATTATGTCCATCTCTGAATCAGCTGCTGTAGCCACAGGAATGTGATGCTCCAGTTAGTTGAAGTGAAGACTCATGAATACCACAGCAGCTTCACATGTTTGCAGGGCAGAAATGACTATAAGTGTTGGGTTCTCTCCCTAGTGTGTTTTTTTTTAATGGAGAACGTTGAGCAGCTCTTAAGAGCATAGAGTGTGGAATAGCCATTCCCCCAATGAAAACCAGTCTGTTACCAGAAAAGGAAGAAATACAATGTTGGGGAAGAGAGAGAAAAAAATGGAAACCTATAGTAAGCAATATTTTCTCATTGTTTTCTATGTCCAAACTTGCTTTTCCCATATCAAGTTCAAACTTCTTGAGAATGAAAGCAGATTTTAACATCTAATCAGTAATCAAATCAAATTATCAGTAATCAGCAGTCAAATCTGTATTGGACACCAAAGAAAGCAAGAGGCTATGATAGAGAGGTATTGAAGATTGGATATTGCCCCAGATTTGGGATTTCACATAAATGCAACAAACATACCCTGAATATATGTCATATGCCAGCCATGGTGCTATGCCATAGATATAAATTTGAGTAAGATACAATCCCTACCCTTAAAAAGCCTCACCTACTTGAGTAAAAGTACCAGTCCCACCATTTATTGGGTATCTGCTGTGTACCTATACTCCACATCTATTCATCTTAAGTTTTAGTACAACCCCTGCATAGTATGATATATTATTTTAATAAAATTATACTGAGACCTGGGAGATGACACTTAAAATATGACAGACTTAGAGATCAAAAAAATGTTAAGAATGCTCAAAGTCAAAGGTCTAATAAGTTGTAGTAAAATGAAGAATTCTGGATTTGAGGTGCCTCAGAATTGATTCTAATAATCTAGATATGTTGACATTAAAATCATTTGTATATTTTTAAAAGTTTATTTATTTGAAAGGCATAGAAACACAGAGAAATTGAGAGAGGCAGACAGATAGACAAAGATTGATCTCCCATCTGCTGCATGCCAACAACAACCAGGGCTGGGCCAAGCATAAGTGAGGAGCTAGGAACTCTATCTGGGTCTCTCATGTTGATGACAGAGACCTAAATACTTGAACCATCATCTGCTATCTCTCAGGGTGCATATCAACAGAAAACTGGAATCCAGAGTAGAGTAGGGATTCAAACCCAGGCTTCTGATTTGAGATGTGGAAATGCTAAGCAGCATCTTAACCACTACCCTAAATGCCTTCCCCTAAATAAGTTTTTAAAAATACATTGCAGGCCGGCGCCGCGGCTCAATAGGCTAATCCTCCGCATGCGGCACCGGCACACCAGGTTCTAGTCCCGGTCAGAGCTCCGGATCCTGTCCCGGTTGCTCCTCTTCCAGTCCAGCTCTCTGCTGTGGCCCAGGAGTGCAGTGGAGGATAGCCAAAGTGATTGGGCCCTGCACCCGCATGGGAGACCAGGAGAAGCACCTGGCTCCTGGCTTCGGATCAGCGTGGTGCACCGGCCGCAGCGCACCAGCCGCAGCAGCCATTGGAGGGTGAACCAATGGTAAAGGAAGACCTTTCTCTCTGTCTCTCTCTCACTGTCCACTCTGCCTGTTAAAAAAAATACATTGCAAAAGTTTTTTAGTGGTCTTTTTTCTTTTCTGGATTCTGGAAAGCCCTTAAGATTTCATTGCTTGACCACACACATACTCTCCTTTAATTTTATTTATGAATTTGAAAGCCATTCAGCTGGTTAGAGAAAGTCAGTGCCAGATAAATATAATGTATTATGATCATCATTTTGATATAATCTTTTAAATGGAACATATTCTTTATGGCCACCAAACACTACTTCTGGTTGATTAGGCTTGTAGTAGTTTATAAGCTTCAATAGGAAATGAGTAGAATTAGTACAGTATCTGAAATAATGAGCTGTTAATGTATTTTTAATGACCAAGATGTTCCAACAAGAAACTTGTTTGATATTTATCACTGTAACATTATTGGAAAGATGACCTGCATGTAGACTGGATGGTGTTTTATTATGTGAGTGGAATGGCATTTCAGTACATGCAGAACCTTCTTTTAAAAGCCAGTTTGATTTAGGGGAGTTATCACAGAAAGAAGAAAGAGCTTAGAGATCACATCTGTGTATGAACTGTTAAATTTTTATAGTTATTCTATTCATAGAAAAAATATTTCCCATAGAGGAACTTATCTGTCTCCTTTGTTCCTTGTTTGATAGTAGCTACTAACCCATTTTACAGATGGACGAAATGGCAATGGTTGTCTTTTTTTCTCTAGACTAGGATCATTTATGTCCAATTCTAATTTTCAGCATAATCATGATGTCAGTTCACTTCTGTTTTAATGTTTTGACATTAAAATTATTTTATATATTAGGTTATATATCTCCATGGGTCTCAGTTTATTCATTTGTTAAATTGAAATAATAACATCTGTCACAGTATGTTGTTTGAATTGAATGAGCTAAGTTATTTAAAGCACCACAGCTCTTTCCCTATTTCATTCCCTAGACCAAGTCAATTAATATTCCCTGTTTAAGATGTTACTCCTTTGGGGAAAATTTACGTTTTAGTAGTTCTTAATACTCTACTTGGATTCTGAACTCCTTAAGGTCAAGGACTGTATTTTACACATTTTTTTCTTTTCAAACCTTGAAATTAAGCACTGTATTAGCTCAGAGCAGTTGATCAAAGGATCCTGTCAAAGGATCACCTCCAAGGTGTCTTCTAGTATTTGCATGCTATGACTACTTCCCACAGACTTATTCTCAAGGTCGTACAGGAAGTGAATTTCTGCTTAGAGTCACTTCCTCCTTTTGTAGAATCATGGCCCAGGAATTCAGGATTCAAGTTAAGAAGCATGAAATTGGCTCATTCAATTATTATTCACTATAATATCAAAACTTTAAAATTCTATGACTGTAATGAATTTAATCTCAATGAATCTATAGTGAGACACCATCATTCCAGTAAAATCATAGCTACAAATTCTTTCTGGGAGTAAATTTGAGGAGTGATATTAAGCAGAGTTTATCCAAGAAGAAGAGACAATAAATTATTCCAACATTTTGTATAAAGTATTATATTTTAGACAGTGGTTTTTGGTATCTAAGTAGACTGGGATATTTGAGGTAGGAAGAAGTAAAGAAAGAATATTTACCATCTAATCCACCATGGATGATGATAATGACAATAAATAGATGCAAGCATTATGCCATTGAGTGTTTCACTTCATCTTCACAACAGCAATAAGAGGTAGATGTTATTATTATTCTCATTTTACATGTGAAAATAAAGAGGCTCAGAAAATCAATTCCCATGACGAAATAATATAGCCAAAAAGTAATAGAGGCCAAATACAAAACTAAATTTGATGACTTAAAAATAGCATATGTAACCAATTCTTAACTGAATAGTGATTTTTCCTGTTCTGTATGTAAACAGTAAATTAAGTAGTAGTTTGATTTTAAAATTTACTGCTGTTTTCTTGGGGTATAAGGAAAAACTCTGTCTTTGCACAGACAGACTTGTATAACAATATAATAATAACAATTGCCAAGGCCTTTTCAAAGGCTAACTATGAACCTGAGATTGTATATACCGACATTGTAGATATTATCTATAACTGCACAAGGAAGGTTATAATGTCCCCAATAACAGATAGGGAAACTAAACTTACATATTTAAAATAACCTCCCCTACTTCTCATAGTGAATATATGGTGGAAGACAGATCTGGAATACAGGTCATGTTTTGGCTCTGGCCTCTGCTGATGTAGTATTATTTTTTTAAGCAAAAAACTGTTCAAAGGCATCTCTCAAATACTTGAGATTTCAGTAAGCAATGCCAAAACATGCTTGTCTATTAAAATCTCTATGTAATTTCAGGCAAAATTTAATTCATATATTTCTGATTCGTTTCCTCAAACTTTTCACCATGTTGTGTTAGGGCCATTTGAAGTCTTTGACTCTTGGAGTTGCTCTGAGCTACTTGTCTTGCAAACAGGAAGTTACATTCCCCATGGGGACAGAAGACTTGGCCCTCAGAGGGAAGCAGATGCGTTCCAAGCCCCAAGCCACAAAGTGCGTGCGGTTTTCCAACCTGACTCATATCTACTGCTCCACCCCTCTACTGGAAGCCTCAGTAAAGTGACACTTCCTCCAATGCTCACACTCAGACTCTGTTTTATCTCCCTTTTTGGTTCAAAATTTAGTATAGTATTTGGATCTCATTTCAAGAACAGTCAAACAAGAAAAAGAAACAAAAAACATCCAAATCAAAAAGGAAGAAGTAACATTATTGTCATTTGCAGATGACATGATCCTTTATATATATATATATACACACACATATATATATATATGTATATATATATATAAAATTCTAAGGACTTCATAAAATTGCTGAATTAATATAAATAGTTCAGTAAGATATCAGATTACAAAATCAACACACAAAAATCATTTCTGTTTCTTTACACCAACAACAAACTACTCAAAAAGGACATCAAGAAAACAATCCCCCATCAAAAAATACTTAGGAATAACTTTAATCAAAGAGAAGAAGATATGCACACTGAAAACAATAAAATATTTATGAAAAAATTGGAGATGCAATGAAAGGTCAAGATATTCTGTGTTCCTAGATTAATAAAATTTCCATATTACCCAAAGCAATATACAGATTCAACACAATTTGTCAAAATTTCTATGGTGTGTTTTAACAGACATATCAAAAAAATCTAAAGTTCATAGAGAACCACAGAAGACCTTGAATAGCCGCAGTAATCTTGAGGAAGGAGAACAAATTTGGAGATGTCATACTTTCTGATTTAAAATGGTATTACAAACTATAGTAATCAAAATAATATGCTACTGATGTAAAAACAGACACATAAACCAATAGGTCAGAATAAAGGAACCCAAAAGCAAACTAAGGAATACAAGGTCAACTAATTGTTAACAAAGACAATAAGAACATACAATGGGAAAGGATGGTCTCTTTAGTAAATGGTATTGGAAGAACTAGATCTCCACATGCAAGAGAATGAAATTGGACTGTTATCATATGCTATACACATAAACAAATACATTAAAAATGGATTAAAAACTTAAATGTAAGATTTGAAACCATAAAACTCTCAGAAACAAACATTGGAGAAAAGCTTCTGGTTATTGACCTTAACATCAAGTTTTTGGATATGCCCCAAGAACTCAGGCAACAAAAGCAAAAATAAATGAGTGGACTACATCAAACTAAATAACTTCTGCACAGCAAAGAAAACAATCAACAAAATGAAAAGTTAACCTGAGGATTGGGAAAAAATATTTCTCCTTGAATTATCCTTAACAGCATTGAAATTTATTGCACAAATAACAGAGCTATTAAAAAAAAAAACACAAAGCATAGAAACTGCTAAAATAAAGCTTTCATATTTTTGAAGTGTCTTTTTAATTCTTGTTCACATGTATTTTCAAATTTTTACCCAGCTATAATCAATGTGGAGATACTATTTTATGTCATGCAATTTTCATGTAATCGTGAATGTTTTGGGTTACTACTTGGTCTTAGTTGTTTTTAATGACAGCCTAATATGCCATAAAGTTGATGTTACGTAACATAAGCTTGTGATTTTTTAGACTCTTTCAAATAGAGTGAGACATATATATAAACAGTTAGTACATTCAGAGTTCCATTTCTGGTGTGGTAAATTAAACTCCTAACAGAGTGACCCTTCTGCAGTAACAACTATAAACTCTGAAGAACATGTTTAAAACTAGCTTTCAGAAGGTTCCAGAAAGTGAACAAAAGCAGAAAGATTTGGAGGAAACTCAAAACTTGAAAGAAAATACCATTAGAGTGAACTTCTGGTTATTATTTCTTTAACTTGAAGTGAGACCATGCAAGTAGCACAATGTAAAGTAGCTAAAACTCCAAGGAAAAGCTACTACCTTTCTGTCTTAAAAAAAGAATACAGACTGGGTAAGCAGAGCTACTGAACCATTACATAAAAGTCCCAGAAAAGAGAGACCAAAAAAGGGGTACCTGGGACAGGCTCTAACCTAGTGCTGTGACGCAGTGGATTAAAGCCACAGCCTGCAGTACCAGCATCCCATATGGCGCTGTTTCCAGTCCCAGCTGCTCCACTTCTAGATCTCTGCTGTGGGCTGGGAAAGCAGAAGATGGCCCAAGTCCTTGGGCACCTGCACCTGCGTGGGAGAAGCTCCTGGCTCCTGGCCTCAGATCAGCTCAGTTCTGGCTGTTGCAGTCATTTGGGGAATGAACCAATTGATGGAAGATTCTCTCTCTCTCTCTCTCTCTCTCTCTCTCTCTCTCTCTCCCCCCCTCTCCCCCTCCCTCTCCCTCTCCCTCTCCCTCTCCCTCTCCCTCTCCCTCTCCCTCTCCCTCTCCCTCTCCCTCTCCCTCTCCCTCTCCCTCCCTTCCTCCCTCCCTCCCTCTCTGGCTCTACTTCTCTCTGTAACCCTATCTTTCAAATAAATAAAATAAATAAAATAATGTGCATCCCACATCAGAGAACCTGCATTCTATTACTATATCCAGTTCCTGGTTCCAGCTTTTTGCTGATACATACCAACAGGCAGCAGCGATGGCTTAAGTAGTTGGTTTCCTGACACCCACGTAAGAGACCTGGATTGAGTTCCTATATCCTGGATGCAGTCATAACTGTTGCATCCATTTAGGAAGTGAACCAGAGAGTGGGAACTTTCTCTCTCTCTCTCTCTCTCTCTCTCTCTCTCTCTCTCTCTCTCTCTCTGTCTCCCTCATTCTGTCTAACTCTCTCTCTATCTCCCCCTTTCCCTATCGAATAAATAACAAATTTTAAAAATTTTAAAAAATGTCCCAAATTCTATGCAAGAATCTCTTTCCAAGTCTCTGGTTGAAGCCTTTACCATTCATATGCAAGGCAGGTGCTTAGTACCCTGCAGTTAAAACCAAACCAAGAGTTGAGATGTCAGCTATTACAAGCAAGAAGTTACCCTCTGAGTCTAGTCATTTTATTCAGGATACATTTGCAATTACTCAGCAGATGAAGAATCATGAAAATGTGAATCATTCTCTAGGGAAGATCAATCTCCAAGATGATTAAGATGTCAAAATTATCAAATAAGAATTTAAAGCAGCTAGTGTAACCATGCTGAATGAGATAAAAGAGCATACACTTGTAATTAATCAAAAAATGGAAAACCTAAACATAAGTGAGAAGTAATTTAAAAACCCAATGGAAGCTCTAGAACTGAAAAATATATATATGACTATTTTAAAATTATTGGATATGTATACTAGAAGAATGGAGATGACAGGAAAGAAACCAGAAAACTGTAATAAAAATTATATGACCTAAAGAAGAAAAAATAATATCACCTCAGAGAAATGTGAGATGATATCAAAATTCAAATATGTATAAGTAGATCCTTAGGAAAAGAATGAATAAAGAAAAAAGAAAAGAAATAATGACTGTAGACTGTCTAAATTTATTTGAAAGACATAAGTGTATGGATTCAAAATACTCAGCAAAGCCCAAACAGAAACAAAATGAAGAAAACATTCCTAACTCATTGTGGTGTGCTAAACATTGTTGGAAGGTAAGCCTAAAGAGAAAAAAACTTCATGAATCCAGAGAAAAACAACACATTACATGCAGAAGAATGATGACTCAAACAACACAAAATTCTTAGCAGAAATCGTGGTCTGCATCCCGAAAATTATTGCAAAAATTATACCAACTCATAATGCTGAATCCTGAGACATAATTCCATATCCAGCCTTTTCTGAAAGGAAAAAATCAGGCTAAAATGACATTTTCAGATAACGGAAGTAAGACAGTTTGTTGCCAGTTTACTTATACTCTAAAAAATGATAAAGGAAGTTTGTCAAAAGGAAATTACAGAAGAGAATTTAAATCATCAGGAAGGAATTAAGAGCATCAGAAATGAAAAATATGAGGTTACTTCAATAATTTTATGGAAAATGAAATGAAAAGATAGGTTTGGTTTAGTGCAAAATTGAAATCCCTGCATTGTTTATTCACAATATACATTTTCCATGAAGTTTTGTGTTTTGGGTTAACACAAAAGTTAATTTTTATTCTTAATATCTTTAAAATCCATATGACAGATTATAATATTGTTATTGGGTTTATAATATAAGTAGATAGACTACATACAACTATAGATTATATGATGCATGATGCAAGAATGGGGTAAAAAGAATTAATCATTTCTGTATTTTGTGTAAAGTGGCATAATATTAACTAACTGAACTCTAAAAAGTGAAAATTGTATTTTGTCTTATAGAGTTCTCACTCAAACTATAACAAAGAGGTATTTCCAAAATTATTAAATCAAATGAGAATTCTAAAAGACAATTTTAAAACTCCAAAGTAAGACAAAAATCATCAAGAACAGAGGAGAAAACAGAAAAATAATATTGAAATGGTAGATCTAAGTCTAATCATGTCAATAATCATAAAAAGGAAATGAACTAATAAATTTATACGGTAATAATAGTGGGTTCTGTGGGTAAGATTTATGGGTACTCTCTAGAAAAACCTTTACAATTTTTTGTAAATCTAAATGCTAATGGACTAAACACTGCAACTAAAATGCAGAAGTTAACCCAATGGATATAAAAGCATTTAGCAAGAAAAGATCTGTAGAAAAAACCTCAGTTTTATTTGAGAATACCTAAGTGATCATGAGCAGAATGTTAAATACCTAAGTAGTAACAGATAGCATGTAAATAGGAACCTGGATGATAAAGGCCCTTCTGATGAGCACTCTGATAAAAGTGAGGAGGTTGTTATTAGACAGTGGAGGAAAGATGATCCATCCTACAAAGTGACAAACTTGTCTGCACTGTGTTTGTGTTCTAGTGGTGTTTTGTGGGACCTGTGAGCAGTGAAATTTTTTAAAATTTTATTTAATAAATATAAATTTCCAAAGTACAGGTTTTGGATGACAGTAGCTTTTTCCCCCCATAACCTCCCTCCCACCCACAACCCTTCCATCTCCTGCTCCCTCTCCAATCCTATTCACATCAAGATTAATTTTCAATTCTCTTTATATAAAAAAAATCAATTTAGTATATACTAAGTAAAGATTTCAACAATATGCATCCACACAGAAACACAAAGTGTAAGTACTGTTTGAGTACTAGTTATACCATTAATCCACATAGTACAACACATTAAGGACAGAGGACCTACGTGGGGAGCAAGTGCACAGTGACTCCTGTTGTTGATTTAACAATTGACACTCTTGTTTATGGCATCAGTAATCACCCAAGGCTCTTGTCATGAGTTGCCAAGGCTGGGGAAGCCTTTTGAGTTCTCCAACTCCTATCTTACTTAGACATGGCCATAGTCAAAGTGGAAGTTCTCTCCTCCCTTCAGAGAAAGGTACCTCCTTCTTTGATGGCCCATTCTTTTGGCTGAGATCTCACCTACAGAGATCATTCATTTAGGTTTTTTTTGGTTTTTTTTTTTTTTTTTTTTTTTTTTTTTTTTTTGCCAGAGTGTCTTGGCTTTCCATGCCTGAAATACTCTTATGGGCTTTTTAGCCAGACTCGAATGCCTTAAGGGCTGATTCTGAGGCCAGAGTGCTGTTTAGGACATCTGCAATTCTATGAGTCTGCTGTGTATCCCGTTTCCCATGTTGGATGGTTCTCTCCTTTGTAATTCTATCAGTTAGTATTAGCAAACATTAGTCTTGTTTATGTGATCCCTTTGCCTCCTAATCCTATCATTATGTTCAATTATGTACTGAAACTGATCACTTTGACTAGTGAGATGGCATTGGTACATGCCACCTTGATGGGATTGGATTGGAATCTCCTGGCACATTTCTAACTCTACCATTAAGGGTAAGTCTGATAAAGCATGTGCTGAACTGTACATCTCCTCTCTCTGTTATTCCCACTCTTATATTTAACAGGGATCACTTTTCAGTTAAATTTAAACACCTAAGAGTAATTGTGTGTTAATTACAGAGTTCAACCAATAGTGTTAAGTAGAACAAAAGAAAAAAAAACCTAAAAGGGACAAAGTATTAAGTTGTTTTTTGACAGGACAAGGGCTGATCAAGTCACTGTTTCTCATAGAGTCAATTTCACTTCAACAGGTTTCCTTTTTGGTGCTCAGTTAGTTGTCACTGATCAGGGAGAACATGATATTAGTCCTTTTGGGACTGGCTTACTTTACTCAGCATGATGTCTTCCAGATTCTCCATTTTGTTGCAAATGACCAGATTACATTTTTTTACTGCTGTAGAGTATTCAGATTACATTTTTTTTACTGCTGTAGAGTATTCTATAGCGTACATGTCCCATAATTTCTTTATCCAGTCTACTGTTGATGGTCATTTAGGTTGATTCCAGGTCTTAGCTATTGTGAATTGAGCTGCAATAAACATTAATGTGCAGACGGCTTTTTTGTTTGCCAATTTAATTTCCTTTAGGTAAATTCCAAAGAGTGGGATGGCTGGGTTGTATGATAGGGTTATATTCAGGTTTCTGAGGAATCTCCAGACTGACTTCCATAGTGGCTTTACCAGTATGCATCCCCACAAGTGGGTTAGTGTCCCTTTTTCCCCACATTCTTGCCAGCATCTGTTGTTGGTAGATTTCTGAATGTGAGCCATTCTAACTGGGGTGAGGTGAAACCTCATTGTGGTTTTGATTTGCATTTCCCTGATGGTTGGTGATCCTGAACATTTTTTGATGTGTCTGTTAGCCATTTGGATTTCCTTTTTGGAAAAATGTCTATTGAGGTCCTTGGCCCATCTCTTAAGTGGGTTGTTTGTTTTGATGTTGTGGAGTTTCTTGATCTCATGTTGTAGGTTCTGGTTATTAATCCTTTATAGGTTGCATAGTTTGCAAATATTTTTTCCCATTCTGAAGGTTGCCTCTTCACTTTCCTGACTGTTTCTTTTGAAGTACAGAAACTTCTCAATTTGATGCAATCCCAATAGTTAATTTTGGCTTTGACTCCCTGTGTCTCCAGGGTCTTTTCCAAGAAGTCTTTGCCTGTTCCTATATCTTGCAGGGTTTCTCCAATGTTCTCTAATAATTTGATGGTGTCAGGTCATAGATTTAGATCTTTTTCCATGTTGAGTGGATTTTTGTGTAAGGTGAAAGGTAGGGGTCTTGCTTCATGCTTCTGCACATGGAAATCTAGTTTTCCCAGCACCATTTGTTGAATAGACTGTCCTTGCCCCAGGAATTGGTTTTGGATCCTTGATCAAATATAAGTTTACTGCAGATGTTTGGATTGATTTCTGGTGTTTCTATTGTGTTCCATTGGCCTATCAATCTGTTTCTGTACCAGTACCATGCTGTTTTGATTACAACTGCCCCGTAGTATGCCCTGAAATCTGGTATTGTGATGCCTCCGTCTTTGTTTTTGTTGTACAAGATTGCTTTAGGTATTTGAGGTCTCCTGTGCCTCCATATGAATTTCAGCATCATTTTTTCCAGATCTGAGAAGAATGTCTTTGGTATTTTGATTGGTATTGCATTGAATGTATAGATTGATTTTGGGAGAATGGACATTTTGGTTTTTTTTCCTTTGAAATTTCTTTTTTTATATATATAAAGCTTTTATTTAAAGAATATAAATTTCCAAAGTACAGCTTATGGATTACAATGGCTTCCACCCCCATAACTTCCCTCCCAACCACAACCCTCCCCTTTCCCGCTCCCTCTCCCCTTGCATTCACATCAAGATTCATTTTCAATTCTCTTTATACACAGAAGATCAGTTTAGTACATATTACATAAAGATTTCAACAGTTTGCCCTCACATAGAGACACAAAGTGAAAATACTGTTGGAGTACTAGTTATAGTATTAATTCACAATGTACAGCACATTAAGGAAAGAGATCCTACATGATTTTTTTTTAATTGATTAATTATCTATGCAATTTCCAATTTAACACCAAGATTTTTTAATCCTTTGCAATTATCTTTATATACAGAAGATGGATTCAGTATATACTACGTAAAGATTTCATCAGTTTGCACCTACACAGAAACACAACGTGTAAAAATACTGTTTCAGTACTAGTTATAGCATTACTTCACATTGGACAACACATTAAGGACAGATCCCTCATGAGACGTAAGTACACAGTGACTCCTGATGTTGATTTAACAATTTGACACTCTTGTTTATGGCATCAGTAATCTCCCTAGGCTCTAGTCATGAGTTTCCTAGGCTATGGAAGCCTTTAGGGTTCGCCGACTTTGATCTTATTCTGACAGGGTCATAGTCAAAGTGGAAGGTCTCTCCTCCCTTCAGAGAAAGGTACCTCCTTCTTTGATGGTCCGGTTCTTTTCACTGGGATCTCATTCACAGAGATCTTTCATTTAGGTCATTTCATTTTTTTTTTTCAGAGTGTCTTGGCTTTCGATGCCTAAAATATTCTCATGGACTCTTGAGCCAGATCTGAATGCCTTAAGGGCTGATTTGAGGCCAGAGTGTTATTTAGGACATCTGCCATGATATTGATTCTTCCAATCCATGAGCATGGAAGATTTTCCCATTTTTTGATATCCTCTTCTATTTCTTTCTTTAAGATTTTGTAATTCTCATCATATAGATCTTTAATATCCTTGGTTAAGCTTATTCCAAGGTATTTGATTGTTTTGGTAGCTATTGTGAATGGGATTGATCTTAGAAGTTCTTTCTCAGCCATGGCATTGCCTGTGTATACAAAGGCTGTTAATTTTTGTGCATTGATTTTATATCCTGCTACTTTCCAAATTCTTCTATGAGTTCCAATAGTCTCTTTGTAGAGTTCTTTGGATACCCTAAATAAAGAATCATATCATCTGCAATGAGGGGTAGTTTGACTTCTTCCTTCCCAATTTGTATCCCACTCTCTCCTGAATAGGAGAGAATTTCTTTTTCTTGCCTAATGACTCTGGCTAAAACTTCCAGAACTATATTGAATAGCAGTGGTGAGAGTGGGCATCCCTGTCTGGTGCAAGATCTCAGTGGAAATGCTTCCAACTTTTCCCCATTCAATAGGATGCTGGCCGTGGGTTTTTCATAAATTGCTTTGGTTGTATTGAGGAATCTATATACCCAATCTTCTATACCCAATTTGCTTAGAGTTTTCATCATGAAAGGGTGTTGAATTTTATCAAATGCTTTCTCTGTATCTATTGAGATAATCATATGGTTTTTCTTTGCAGTTTGTTAATGTGGTTTATCACATTGATTGTTTTGTAAACATTGAACCATCCCTGCACACCAGGGATAAATTCCACTTGCTCTGGGTAGATGATCTTTCTGATGTGTTGTTACATTCTACTGTCCAGAATTTATTGTGGATTTTTGCATCTATGTTCATTAGGGATATTGGTCTGTAATTTTCTTTCAATGCTGCATCTTTTTCAGACTTAGGGATTAAGGTGATGCTGACTTCATAGAAGAATTTAGGAGGATTCCCTCTTTTTCGATTGTTCTGAATAGTTTGAGAAGAATTGGACTTAGTTCTTTAAATGTCTGGTATAATTCAGCAGTGAATCTATCTGGTCCTGGGCTTTTCTTTCTTGGGAGGGATTTTATTACTGATTCAACTTCTGTCTCAGTTATGGGTCTGTTTAGGTTTTCTATGTCTTCGTGGTTCAATTTAGGTAAGTGAGCAGTGAAATTGAATATTTATCCGAAGCAATTTCTAAGCAAAGTGTTGATGGCACAACTTGACTTCTCTTGAATGCTTTTATTAAAAAGTAAGAGAGAAATTACTGAAAGATAAGAATTGTTAATCCAAAGGGAAGCAGAGCTTAACATTTTGTATTTGCAGCCTCCCCCATTAGAAAAAAATAAGAAAAACTATTCAGGAGAGAATGGGGGTGTGGCCAAGTGCTATTTTGATAAGGAGGTTAGTATAGTTGGGCCTTCTCGGTGGAAGCCAGGTGCTACTCATCAACAAAATGAAAGAATGACCTCAAAGCCATTTTGGAAATCATGGGAGTTGCCATGGTCATCACATACCCATAGTACAACGGCTTAGTGGGTAAAGTTTGACTCCTCAAGGCAGCTATCTGCCTGGGCTGCCCTAGTTTTCACTCTAACAGATCTATATGCTACACATGGACTTGACGGCTCTCAGGGTACAGGTAATAAAGCAAGACATGTGAGGGACACCATTTCTGCTGGCTCAAGAGCTGCAAAGGTGTGGCTTCTCAACCTAGAGTTATGAAGTCCAAGCAGAGAACCAGGACAGATCTAGGGTCACTACAAAGAGAACCCACTAGAGCAGTACCTCATGGAGTAATGAGGGTGGGAATGTCCCTAAGACCACAGATCAGCAGAGGCATGGGCTTAAGATCCCAGTCAGGGAAAACTGCAGGCACCAAACTCTGACCTGTAAACGTGGGGTAGGGGTAGGGCTGTGCAAGGCTACAGAGACAAGGTTACCCAGGGTTTTGGAGATCCAGCTACTCTACAGCAAAGCAGCAGATATTGGACCTCTGTCCCAGTGTGCCTGAAGGGCAAAGCATGGAGTTAAAGAAGGTTTTTCTTGAGCCTTAAGATTTTAGAATTGCTTAAAACCCATTAGTCCATTCTTCCTTTTGTATTTTTCCCTTTATGTATGGAAATTCAATCCTGTGTTTACCCTTCCATTGTATTTTGGAAGTAGATAGCATGTCTGATTTCACAGGTTCACAGCTGGAGAGCAATTTAGATGAGACTTTGAACTTAGTCTTTAAAATTGATGCTAGAGTGAGTTAAGACTTTGGGGACTATTGGGATGAAATGAACGTAGTTTGCATGCAGGAAGGACATGAATTTCGAAGTGCCAGGGCAGAAGGCTACCATCTGAATATTTGTATGCTCTACCCCTCAAACTTCATATGTTGAAAACATAGCACCAAAGGTGATTGTATGAGGAGGAAGAGCCATCTGGAAGGTGATTATGCCATGAGAATGGTACCTTCATGAATGTAATCAGTTCCTTTTTAAAAGAGGCCCAAGGTATCTCATTTGCCCCTTCCAGCTTGTGAGGGCACAGTGAAGAGGCATTATCTATTAGAAATGGGCCCTCACCAGACACTGAAGCTACCTTCCCAGCCTATAGAATGTGAGAAATAAATATTTTCTGTTATAATCCATCCAGGAGGTGGTATTCTGGTTATAGCAACCCAAATGGACTAGGAAGGGAGGCCAAGGCTCACGTGCTCATCCCCAACCCACTCAGTCCTGCCGGATAATTGAGACTCAATGAAACTTGCTGCTTTCATGTTTCCCAACTGGATTTCCTCACTGCTTGGGAGTTTCTGGGCCTGATCCATTAAAAACACAAGTTAGAAATAATTTGGGGCCCAGTTTGACAAGGAATGTTAGGAATCTTCTAAAATAACTTAAGAGCTTTTCAGAAAGGAGGGTGGAGCCAGAGAGAAGCACCATCAATCTTCTGTCCCAGGCAGAACAGACTCTAAGCAAAACTGTCACGACGAGTTCAATCTCCTTCCTTCAGAAGTTCCTGCAGTAGGATTCCAGGCCCTGTCCTCCACCAACATGTCCCCAGTTGACCTGTGCAGGTGCCTGAAATTCTGCCACTAATTGTTCCTTTGGGTGACTGGAAGGTCCTGTTAGAAGGTAAACGGCTATCTGAGAGGACACTAGGCACATCAGAGTGCTGTTGGTGAATAACGCCTTTCTAGAAGATGAGTTTATTGGACTGCAGTAAGCAGGTGTCTGAAGAACAGCAATCATAGCAGTCAAACTTGTTTTATTGTGGGGAGGAGACCAGATCCTAGGGAGCAGCCAAAAAGAGCCAACCAGAGTGAGGGGACACAAGGAGCAAAGCAACCCAGCCAAGAGGCAACTTAAGGACACCAAGCACAAGGGACAGAATTGGGAGGAGCAACAGGAGACCAGGGGTCCCAATCACAATTGCCCTAAATCCACAAATGGTAGCAGGTGCTAGAGGAATATTTGTTGTAAATGGCAGTGGGATGTGATGTTTATTTAATTTAGTTTTTTAATAGACACATTTACTGTGTGCCAGGCACCATTCTAAGTGCTTAACAAATATTAACTTGAATTTAACTAGAGCAGTGGTTTTATCAAAAATTAGAGTTTGAGAGCCAGCTCCACTGGTTTCTGGCTCTGTGACCTTGGCCAGTGACTCATGCATTGTGGAGCTCATTTTTATCCCCTGTGAAAGGGGTGCAAAAGTCAAACTATCACGGAGTTATTGTAAGGAACTATCAAGACAAGAGCCATAAAGACACTTTATGGACTTGAAATGTTTTACAAATCATTACCAATATTATAAGTAAGCACTGGACTGCCCCAGCCTTTAGAGAAAATAATATCAAAAAGTCACCTTTTTCACACTCATAATGCCTACCATCTCTTATGTAACTTGTGGCCCCAGAGGATAGATGATTTCATTCCAGTCCTGGTTCCCAACTTAGTGGCTGCATGACTTTGGGCAAGCTCCTTTACCTCTCAGTGATTCTGTAGTTCTCTCCTATGAAATGAGGGCTGGCAACAGAACTACACCATTGAGTTGCTGTGAAAAGTTTACAATGATGATGAAAATAAAGCACTTAAGAAAATGATCACTTGAGTAAATGCACCATAAATGATACACATCTCTGCTCCATTGAACTCACAAAGTTACAAAGTAGGAATTGTTACTGATATCATCCTCGTTTACAGAGGAGAAAGCAGAGAGCCAGAAAGGTTAGGGAACTTGCCCAATAGCACATACCTAGGGAGTGAGAGAGCTGAGATTCCTAGACAGGTCTGTCTGACTTGTACATTTTTGTGGTTGCCTAAGCAAATTTTCTTACTGTCCATCATGACACACCAGAAACACCTAAGGGAATTCTTGAGAAGAAGAAAAAAGAATCACAAAGCTAGAAAAGAGAGGTAACAAGTACCTTATTTTTTCTTTAAGTGCTAAGTTGTTGCAAAAGGGAAACACAAAACCTTCAAACACAAACGCTGGGAATTGGAGAGGCTCCCAGAAGCCATCTGGTCCCACCTTCTGCCCAGTGCAGGCATGGCAGAGCCTGGCATGTTATGAACCAAACTTGTCTCCTCTTCCTCCTAGACCATGACCCATGCCTTGCAATTAGATATGATAAGACTGTAAGCAGTGGAAAGTGAGCAGAAAGGATGTGCACTTCATCAAAGCCTGTCCCACAATCCCCTCCTCCCTTCTAAAATGTTCCACACAACTGAGCATGGTGACCTTAAAAGTTACATGGGGGCTAGAGTTCCTGACCACTGCCTAGAAGACAGCTAGCTCTCTGTCAGAAACACCCAGCTAGGACTTTTCCATGAGCAAAAATAACTCTCTGTCATTATGGAGCCACATAGAGTTTAGATGTGTTTGTCCAAACAGCCAACATCGCTTTAGCCAGTGCATGCAGCAGGTAGATTTTCTGACTGTCAGCCACCCAACTTCTGTTTAAATCGTTCCAGTGGTGGGGAATTCACTTCTATCAGACCTATCCACTTGTTTTTCATGAGTTCAATCAACAAACATCTAAGTCCCCACCATGTGGCAGACACTATATTAAGCATGGAGGATACAGTGATGAACAAAGCCAAAAGACCTCTGCCTTAAGAAGCTAATCACCCAGCTGGTGGACAGAAACTAAACAAATAAGCAAACCAGCCCTGTCAAGAGGCAACCTAAGGACACTGCACCCAAGAGGCAGAGGTGGGGGCAAGAGGAAACCGGGGAGCCCCAATCACAACCACCCTAATTTTTCAGATGACAGCAGGTAGTGGGCATGGTGTTTATAGACTTTGATATCTGAGTCGTAAGAAGGAAATAGGTTGATAAAATAGACTAACTAGGACCCAATCAACTTTAAATGGAGGAAAAGGCAAGTCTATAAGAGTGCTTGGAGGAGGTAACTGAGACCCAAGACACAATGACAGACAGCCCTGATCATAATTGCTTTATTCTTTGCTTCTATTAGCAGGAAGATGTGCCTCCTTTATCTCTATGCCCCTCTCCCACTCTAATTGCATTTTCCAGGTCCAAGAGAAGTCTGTTGTCTCCCATTTCCATGATAGCATCTCCAGCATGCTGCATTTGCACACAGTTGTCACATCTCTCCCATCAGGAG
Organism: Sylvilagus floridanus; assembly: GCA_949820135.1. Taxonomy (NCBI): domain Eukaryota; kingdom Metazoa; phylum Chordata; class Mammalia; order Lagomorpha; family Leporidae; genus Sylvilagus; species Sylvilagus floridanus. The sequence continues at coordinate 44,466,863 of OX463241.1, forward strand.
TCCCTCCCTGCCTCCCCTCCCCATCCCCTCTGGGGCAGCAGCCCCAGAAGGTGTGGAGGCCCAGACACTTGCTGCAGGCACCAGACACAGCAAGGAGCTTGCAGCAAGGATCCAGGAACAGCAAAGACCTTTCCACTGAGGCTCTATGGACCCCCCCCCCCAACTTCTTGGAGAATAGTTGGTCCCTCTCCCATGACATTGCTTTTTAACTTCCCCAGGGATCTTTGCTAACTGCTGGCTCCTGTCAGGGATTTATTCTCTGACATTGCAAGGGAGCAGGCAGGGTTAGAAGCCTTCAAGGGCTCCCACTGGAAGCCTTCTCTCTCTCTTTCTTAAAAACAGTTTATTTATTCGATGTTAAAACCATGTCCCTCCCCCATGGTTTGAACACCAAAATAAACCCAGCTGTCCCCAGCCCTGGGCTGAAACCGCAGGCGTTTGGCTTCGGAGCCAAGGAGGCAGCAGGAGGAGCTGATCAGGATGGAGTGGAGCTGCCAAGCTGCACTCAGGAGGCAGGGAGGCCGTGTTCCTCAAAGGCCCAGCCTTCACTTCGTTGGAATTAACCAGGAGTGCGCCCTAAGAGCAACCAGCCTGCCCTCGTCCTGGAGGCTCACAGGAGGCAGAGGCCGCTGCTGCACTCCAGGGACCTCTGGTTGGCAGAAGCCCCTGGTCCTCCCACTGCCACGAGGCCCCAGTAGTTCCAGGGTGCCTGGGCACTCAGAAGAGCTGAAGCCTTGTAGCCAGGCGTGGTGTCAACAATTGTTTTCCTTGCTTGGTCTGGGGATCAAAACAACTGCTGCTCTTTGCTTTCTCACACTTCCCACTGAGGTCACTTAGGGCAGGACTGAGTCAAGACTTCCAGAGGGTGTGGCACGACTAGGGGAGCAGGCAGCGAAACTGTAAGCACAGGACATGCTGTGCTCAGCTCCCTCAGCACAGGGACACACTGCAGGGTCACACAGCCTGCAACACTGGCCTTCATGCCACTGTACCCTTTTTCTGGGCTCTTCTCCAATCACCTTGACCAATAGGAGTGATTGCCCTGACTCACATCTAGTCCTCCACCCCTGCTCAGCCCTCTGCCCTGGCCTGGGAGTATGGTAAAGCCTTTGGGGTCCCTGGTGCATAGTTGAAGGAGGTGCTCGCTCACAATCATGCAAGTTGGAATCTACCTGGAGAGTGAGCAGCTCCTTAAATTAATTGTTCCCCAGAGACCAGTCATTTGCCTCATTCTACCTCTGGGCCTGTGCATGCACCCAAACCTGGCTTTGCTTTAGAAAGTAATTCATTTCTTTTCTTTATCATCTCCTATCTCAAATTGCTGTGAGAAAGAATCTGTAGATGGCTTCAAACTTATATGTAAAAGATCAAATCCAGTTTGCCAAAATTTTGTCTTGTTTTACTTTTTGACCAGAGAGTATTTTGGTTTTTAAAAATTTGTTGTCAGTGCTTAGAATCCAGAAAAGTTCTAATTTTTGAAAACTCAGATTTCTAGCTCCATTGAAATGGGCCTCACAGGCTGGAGCACAGTGGTGGCTTCTTTGAATGTGGCCTTTGCCCTCCGAGCCCCCCACAGCCCCATCTGTGCCAGAGCACCATTCATGTTACCTGCTCAGCCCCTATAGGCATTCTAAATGGTAACCTTTAGTCCAAGACCAATCGTGTCTAAGATAGCTTGTCTCCAGTGGTTCAATTGCAAGCACCAATAATAGGCAAGGATGCGAGACTGGGGTGGGCAGGAAGACAGGGAGTTTTTCCATCTTAAAATCAGACCTTGGAGACAAGTCCCCATTCCACCAGCCAGAGTACATAAAAGATTGACAGCTGCAATGTGCAGAAAGGCACATGCTAGGAGACAGCATCAGAAGAGCTGCTAGGACGAAAGGACAAGCTGAAATGGAAATAGCACTGACCAAGGGTCAGGGTGCCTGCTTGGATTCCCTGTGCCTGCCTACTATGTGATGTTGAATGAAACTACTCCAGAAGGCTCAAATTCATCACTTCTTATTACAGAGAGTCAGGCTGGGTTATTTGCTTTTCAGTTCAACTCTCTTGAATTTCATGCTTACTATTCTTAGGTGGAATTATTCTAATAAAAGAGAGTCTCAGAACAATGTTCAGGCTCAGCTTAGAAGAGCAATTGAGCAACGATCAGAAGCCACATTTCATTGATAGCATGGAATTTTGCGACTTTTGCAGGTCTGTGTTTATCCCTTTATAATTTCTTTGGTTCTGCTGAGAATATACACTTGAAGGAGCTCAAACAATAGCCTGACTCAACAGTCTCTTGCCTTAACAATTGCTTGTCTGCTTAAGAACTCACTGGGTATAAAATCCAGTTCACTAAAATCTGTGCCTCTCTCCCCTGAAGATGCTGGAGGAGAAGAAAGCTCCCTGATAACATTGGGGAAGGAGCTCAAGGTGGAATTCAGCACAAAAGGCCATCAACAAACATCTAGGCAGCTCCCTGTGCAGCATGAACTATGGGAGAAGGTCAGGACATACAGCAATGAGTAACCCCAGTCCTTGTCCTCAAGGAGATTACAATCAAGCAAGGAAGTCCGCACAGTGCCCACTGAATCCAAACTTATTACAGAGTCAGATAAAATCTTCTGGAGCTGTGAAGTGCTGGGAGGGGTTTTAAAAATTGAAGAAGTTACACAGGTCTAGTGAGGTAGGATCCAGACAGATAGTAAAAGATGAGTCAGTATTCAACAGGTAAGGATTTGCAGGAGGGAACGTGAGCTTCAGCCATTCATCCATCCACCAAGCATGAAAGCTTCCTACTGCCTGCCATCTCCCTGAGCCCTGGGATGTGGGAGTTAACAAGACCAAGAGGGGTCCGGCTCTCCTGGCACTGACCGTCTAATGGCGGGCATAGACAACTGCACAAATACAGGAGATAATTTCAGATATTGTTAAATGCTATAAAGAATATTAAATAAGGTAATTATCAGGGATGGTGGGCATAGAGGACCCCACTGAGGAAGCTCCTGTTGAGCTGAGTCATGAGATGATCTGGAAAAGAGCATTTCTGGAAGAGGGAACAGCAAGCACCAAGTTCCTGAGGCAGAATCAAAAAATATGCAATCTGTGCAATAGGGAATGAGAAGGAAATTTAGGGAAGAGGTAGAGGGGTAAGCAGAAGCCAAATCATATGGGCCTCAGACTAAAGTGTTTTAATGTGATTCGGCTTGCCATGGGAAGCTAATGGATAAAGCCACTTTCTAATTTTAAAAGACCATCTGGCTATTATATAAGGGATGAACTATAGGGGACCAAGTAGAAAGTGGGAAGTTATATTATTCAGCTCAGCTACCACAGACTGTGTAGCTTCCACTTTAGAAATTTACTTCTCCCAGTTCTGGATGCTGAAGTCCAAGATGAAGGTACTAACCCACTCAGTGCCTGGTGAGGGCTCTCTTCCTGGCTTGCTGAAGACCACCTTCTCACTGAGGTCAATTCAAAAAATTCATGGCAAAATGAAATGAAAAGATAAATTTCTTTGGTGTAATGTTTTTTTGGAAATCCAAGCGTTGTTTTTTCATAATACACACATTGAATGAATTTTTTGAAAATCTCACATATGTGTGGATTTCAAAAAAATTTTGCACCAAAGTGAATTTATCTTTTAATTCTATTTTTCCATGATACTCTCTTATGTCTCCAAATGGCATTTTCTCAGTGTCCACATGCCACTCTCTGTCTCTTCTCCTTTCTCCTCTTCCTCTCCTCTCTCCTCTTCCTCCTCTTCCTCCTCCTCCTCCATCTTCTTCTTATAAGACCAGAACTCGGCCAGCGCCACAGCTCACTTGGCTAATCCTCCACCTATGGCGCCAGCATCCTGGGTTCTAGTCCCGGTTGGGGCGCCAGATTCTGTCCCGGTTGCTCCTCTTCCAGTCCAGCTCTCTGCTGTGGCCCTGGAAGGCAGTGGAGGATGGCCCAGGTCCATGGGCCCTGCACCCGCATGGGAGACCAGGAGGAAGCACCTGGCTCCTGGCTTCGGATTGGCACAGCGCCAGCCATAGCGGCCATTTAGGGGGTGAACCAATGGAAGGAAGACCTTTCTCTCTGTATCTCTCTTATTGTCTATAACTCTACCTGTTAAACAAAAAAAAAGACCAGAACTCTTACTGGATTATGACCCCACTGGTATGACCTTGTTCAATCTTAGTTACCTCCTAAAAGCCCCATCTCCACACACAATAACATTGAGGGTTAGGACTTCAACATTTGAATTTGGGGACAGGATTAAGGAAGGGACTTCATTTGGTTCTTTTTGTTTTTAAGATATATTTATTTAGTGAAAGACAGAATGACACAGAGAGGGAGAGAAAGATTTCCATCTACTGGCTCACTCGCCAAATGTCCACAACAGCCAGATTGTGCCAGGACAAAGCCAAGATCCAGAAACTCCCTCTGGTCTCCGTCATGAGTGGTAAGGACTCAAATATTTGGGCTCTCATCTTCTGCCTTGGTGCCACCCATCCCATAATTTTTTTTATTTGACAGGTAGAGTTATAGACTGTAAGAGAGAGAGAGAGAGACAGAGAGAAAGGTCTTCCTTCCATTGGTTCATCCCCCAAATGGCTGCTACAGCCGGCTGGCGCTGCGCCGATCCAAAGCCAGGAGCCAGCTGCTTCCTCCTGGTCTCCCATGCGGGTGCAGACACCCAAGCACTTGGGCCATCCTCCACTGCCTTCCCAGGCCACAGCAGAAAGCTCGACAGGAAAAGAAGCAACCAGGACTAGAACCCGGCACCCATATGGGATGCCATCACCGCAGGCAGAGGATTAACCAAGTGAGCCACGGCGCCGGCCCCCCATCCCATAATTTAGTTCTTAGCAGAGATCAATAAGAAGCTATTGTATATCCTGGTCCATCTTCTCCCAGGGATCTGAAAGAACAGAATGTAAAGTATTTCTTTAGCCTGCTTTGGGGCCCCTGGCATTACATGGTCATGTTTATAACCTGCTTTGCCATTGAGATCCTCTTAATCATTGATGAAAGGGAAGAAAATTGCTTGTTACCTCTTCCTAGAGTAATCAATGTGGTCTCCATCCCAAGAAAGCCTATTTGGTACTTAGCTAGAGAAGAGGTATTGAGTTAATCTATTTCATTTTTTTCCTAAGTATCTGGTTCTTATCTTAGTATCTCCTGCAAGAAATGAACTGGCCAGGGACTCCAACATGGACTGAGAGGTCCCCACCCCACACTTTCAGGACACCAGCACAGCATTCCGGAAAGACCACCATTGCAGAAGTCAGTTGTTCGCAGTTGTCTCTCCCTATGAAAGCTGACACTGAATGTACTGTCCCTGTGAATTCAGCCTTCTGCTTCCAAAGAGCTCAGTGATGAAGCCTTTCTTATCTTTAAAATCAAGACTTAGTCTCCTGTCTCATAGTGGGTGACAAATACATAGACTATTTAAAAATATAGGCAATGATCTGATTATCTATGACTGTGTAATAAATGACATTAAAGCATAGTAGCTTAAGACAGCCATTTTATTTTGCTCAGGATTTTGATGGTCAGGAATTGAGGGCCAATGTAGTAGGAGAGCTCTTTTTTTTAAAGCTTTTATTTAATGAATATAAATTTCCAAAGCACAGCTTATGGATTACAATTGCTTCCCCCCCCCCCCATAACTTCCCTCCCAACCACAACCCTCCCCTTTCCCGCTCCCTCTCCTCTTCCATTCACATCAAGATTCATTTTCAATTATCTTTATATACAGAAGATCAGTTTAGTATATATTAAGTAAAGATTTCAACAGTTTGCCCTCACATAGTAGGATAGCTCTTGTCAGCATTTCTTACACTGCAGTCAGAGTCGGTGGGGGCTGCAGGCATCTGAAGGCTCAGCTGGGCTGGATGCCTGTAAAGGTCCTCCCTTGTAGCTGCCAGTTTGGACTGGTTGACTACTGGGAGCTCAGCTAGAGCTGCCAGTCAAGACCCTTAAGACATGGCCTCCCCATTTGGGCCATTTCACTTCTCACAAGAGAGTGGGCTCCCCCTGGAGCATTCCCAAGCAAACCGGGGGGGGGGGGGGGGGGCTGCATGTTTTCTTTTCCTGATCAAGCCTCAGAAGTCTCGCAGCTGTATGGGTCAACAGTATCACAAGCCTGCAGGCGTTACTCAAGGGACAATCTCCACCTGAATGATCAGATTTAAGGGGAGCAGAAATGGATCCCATGTTTGGAAAAGACAGTGTCAACTCACATTGTACCAGACCCCATGGGATGGACTGTATTGCTATGGCCATCTCTGGAAAATAATATAATTTTAATATATAATATATAATTTTTGATCATCAGCATTTTAGAAAATTGTCAGATATTTCATATCTTATAGGCCAGGATTTCTCAGCTTTGACACCTTTGATATTCTGAGTTGAAGCACTATTTGTGGTAGGGACTGTTCTTGTTATAGGATATTTAGCAGGATCCCTGTCCTCTGCATACCAGATACCTCACCCCCAAATTTGAGACAAATTGTCTCCACATATGGCCCATTGCCATGTGCCCCTGAGTGGGAAATGTGCCCCTAGCTAAGAACCACTCATACAAATACTACTTACAGCCAAAACCCATAAAGCTACAGGGGCAGACAAGGGGATCTTTCTTAACCCAAGAATCCTACCTCAAAAATGGTTTTAGCCACAAAATCAGAGGCAGCATGAATTGGTCCCAAATAGAGAAAAGACAAAGGTTCTTTTTCAAACTGTTGTTTTACCTCTGATTTTTTTCTGGCATCCAAGTCTTCTTTCCTAGCTCCCCTGGGGTTGGAGTAAGTAATGCAGAGTAGGGGCAGAGTAGAGACTCTTAGGAGTGGTAGATGTCCAATTCTGGGGATATTCACCACAGACAAAGGCAGGAAAAGAGCTTTGGTTTGCCTTTTAATGCTAGAACAAGCCTCCTGCAATCAGCACTCAAGATGGACAGGGCAGCACACAGAATTTATTTCAATCATTTCTGTTGTTTAAGATGGAGCTTTCATAGTATGGTTTGATTATGTCACTTTTTAAAAAAGATGACAAGAGAGAAAAAATCAAGTATGATTCAATCCTATAGATATAATGGAACACTTACCATGCCTCCACTACACCATATATTTTGTGCACATGAGCGAAGGCATGGCAGAGAATCCCCAGTAGAACCTTGTTTGCATTTGGAGAACCAACTGCAAGTTGTTGGTATAGCAGGAAGGTGTGGGAGCATGAGGGAAACCAAAAGGGACAGGCTTAAAAGGTAGATCAAAGTCAGATACTCAGGGCCTTGAATGCCAGGCAAAGGAATTTAAACTTCATCCCATAGGATATAGAAAAATTTGCAAGCAGGGAAGAGTCACTGTTATATCTATCCTGGAATAGATACTTCTATGAGAAGAGTCAAGAATCTAAAACCATGGTCCTTGTGTTCAGCACCAGAACTACAGGGTTAATGTTCACCTTCAGCAAAGCTGACCTCTTGAACCTACATTTTATCCCAGCCTTATTTCTTCACCATTTGGCACAAGTCAGCATGAGGGGCCCAGGAGGGAGAGCCCAGAGCCTCTCTGGGGAAACAAGCACCATCCAGCCATTGCTACATCGTTCCAGATGGATTCCTGCCCCCCACAGGGTCATAGCTCTTGCCTCTGAAGGGAGTGGGAGGTGAAGATGTCTCCGTGACATATCAAGGCTTGGCAGCCCTGGAGATCGTTTGGGAAACTTTGTACCAGATTTTATTTTGTTTTCTTCACCCGCCCTTAAAGAAAGCTGCAAATCCCTCTCAGGCTTCCATGAGCTGCCAAGTGCCTCTCCTGATCATTTCCCTGACCAGCATCCCAGCTCCTTCAGGGTGGCAGCATTCTTTCCAAACTTGTACCTATCTGCCACAGAAGGACACATGGCCCCTGGATGAGCTCTGGGCCAAGGCACAGGGTGGCAGGAGACTGCTGATAATCACCACACAAATAATAGCTGTGACTGATTCAGAAGCTTCATTTTATTTGAAAGGCAGAGAGACAGATAGAAATCATCCATTTACAGGGTCGCTCCCTAAATTCCCTCAATGCCCCCAGAATTCATTCTGGGTTTCCCAGCTGGGTGCCCAAGTACTTGAGCCATCACCTGCTGCCTCTGGTGCTGCATGTCTGTAGAAATCTGGTTCGGAAGCACAGTAGCCAGTACTCAAAACAGGCACTCTGATATGGCATTCAGGTTCCCAAGCAGTGGCATAAAGGCAGCGCCAAATGCTCACCCCCTATCTGTGACTTGTTAGATGAGTCTCACACACTGGACACCAAGATAAATAAATGTATCCTCTCATCTAATGATCAGAACAGTCTCACAAATTAGCAGTCATAATTTTCTTCCCTTATCAGATAAACTAAAGCAGCTTGCACAGTCACACTACTCTATTTGGCAGACCCTAAATTCAAGCCTGATGCTGACTCCAAAGCTGGGGTGCCTGGGCCCTCCAATTCCATGTCTCAGTGCTTCCTTGGAGAGTCATTCTTCCTCTCTCCTTGCACCTATATTCCCAGGTAAACATCATTCTTCCCCTTAAAGCTCCTATACTTAGGGAGGCTCAGCTCTGCCATGAATTCATTCTCTGAGGTTGGGAAGACTCTCTTCATCTGTCAGACCTCAGTTTCCTAGTCAGGAAAATGGAGATGCCCTGGCTAAGTTGTAGTCACTGTTGGGGGGCCTTGAGAACCTGGGTTGTGCACATCCTCAAAGGCCATGGTGAGGATGCAGTGGTGATTCACGTAGCTGTGACGCTCAAACCCTACCTGGGGATAGAGAGCACCAGGGAGGTCTCTACAAACAGACTCAGGCAACAGGTGTCTGCACCTGGGGCTGCCTGGCACCAGCCAACTCTGTTGGCAATGCTCACTCTTGGCTCTTTCCACAGAGAGAGGTCACATTCCATGGCCCGGCAGCCCAGCACAAGAAAAAGTGAACTTTAAGGAGCTCTATTTGTTTTGAAAAGGCTTATGAACTTCTAAGTTCTCTTGTTTGCAGCTGAAGTAGAGAGGGGGAAGGACAGAACTGGGGCCAAGGGCAGGATGGAGAATCCCCCAGGTCCTAGCTGTTAAACAGAATCACCTCCCCCAGAGCTGAGGCCAGTGTCTTTTCCTACAGACAGGCTGTGAAGCCCTCAGTTCAGATCCCACTTGGGTCTGCCTTAGAAGGAGCCTGGAAGACACATTGCAAGGTTGTGTCCTATCTCCTGTGTAATTCCCTTCAGCTGCTATAATAAAGTGCCACAAACTGGTGTCTTAGAACAACAAAAATGTACTTTCTTACATATCTGGAAATTAGAAGTCCAAGATCAAGCTTCATAGGGCCATGTTTCCTCTGAAACCTGTAAGGCAGACAAAGATCTTCCCTTAGCTCTTTCAGATTCTGGGAGCTTCAGATATCCCTTTTCTTGGGACACCCCAGTCTCTACCTCTGTCTGCAGGGGACATTCTCCCTGTCTTCCCTTTGTGTGTGTCTTTCTCTATCTCTAAATGTCCTGTTTCTATAAGGACACCAGCCATTTTGGATTGGGGCCCACCATAATGACCTTCTAACTTGACCTCTGTAGAAGCTCTTTTGCACGTAAGATATACTCTAAAGTACTTAAAGTTAGGACTTCAACAAATATTGCAGGGAGGGGTGTACAATTCAACATCTGCAGTTCTTGGACTATGTGCCTGGTGAAAAAAAAATTAGGAGCTCAAAAGATCTGAGTCTGGATTCCAATTTTCCAGTAACTGGCTACTTGCCTTTGACGAGTGATTTTGACCATAGTTCCTCCTCTTGCTTACATGGGGAAAAGATTAAATGAGATCATAGAAATCACCAGGTTTATAGCTTGAAGCAGCCTCTGAGCTCATCCACCATTTCCTGAAATGTGCTCACCAGAATATTAATCCTACAAAGTCACCTTGGGATAGAAAGGAGGTCTAGTTCTGTGAGTCCCTCTCAGTTTCAGTGCACATCCACGGGGCAAAGCCCTGGGAAGTCCTGCAATAAAGAAGCCTTAGTGTAGCCCAGCAACTCCAGACTCATTCACTGCAGATCCCTGCTATTTGTATCAACCCTTGTCATTCCAATGTGATAACGGATTCACATTTAGAAAGCACTCATCTAGATTTACTCTTTTAGTGCACCTTAGAAAACTAAGACTTAGATCACCTCCTACATAAACTACCTACTCCCAATCTTAGGAGTAACCTATATCAAGACAGACCTTTGTTTCCCAGTTTGCAAGCAGATTAACTGCTATTTTAACATTTCAAAACTTATGTTAATACTTTGCACTCACTAGTAAATTTTCAAACATAGAAAAAATAAGGAAGATAATAAAAGCTCACTTTGAGCCTTTCTACCCTAAAATGACCTGCTAATGTGACATTGTTAGTTTATTACTTTATTACTTCTGCCCTCTTATGATCCCATGGGGAAGTGATGGGACTCAGGAACTGGGGTAGAAACTGGACTCAGAATCAATAAGCTTGGAAGCATGTCCTGAAGTTAGTTGTTGCTCAAATTTCAGACAAGTCCATTGGCCTCCTTGTTTCCAAACCCTCTTTACTCCTTTAGGGAGATTGTGTCTATGGCAGAGTTTGAAAGTTAATAATATTCAAAATTGGCTACCATTTATTGGATGCACACAATAGTATAGCAAATGGTACTGTATCCAGAAAATAAGCCTAATCCTCATCTCTGTCCAAGAAGGCTGGCAACATCATTGAGGCTTCGAGAGTTTGAGTGACTTGCCTCAGGTCTCACAGCTGGTAGCAGCAACAGAGCCAGAATCTAAACCCAGAGGTGCCTTGACCCCTCCACAAATAGAGCACTCTGACTCTCACATCGAATGATACACGGATCAGTATTGTATTCTGACTTCCTAGATCTGCTCAAGTGCCTTTGTTGTATCTGGGATAGTCTCAGCCCTGTGCCTTCCACCTCTCCCAGGCAAAGCCCAGAAGGCTCAGGTCCAATCTCAGCCTCCCTGGAAGCTTGGATGAAGGTGTATATCCAAGGTTCTGGCAGTCAGATGCGCTCCTGGGACATACTGAATCCTAAGAACAAGATTTCCAAGTGGTCAAAGAGATCCATTTTGCTGCCAAGAATGGTGGAAAAGGATCTGACTCTGAGAATAAAAATGTTTGCAAGGTTGAGATCTTGGCACAGCAGTAGTGGTGGAAAGGACTAGGTAGGACAACAGCAGAGCCATCATATGCCCATCAATCCCATTCTGTCGAGTGGTATTTTCTTTGCTTTTGAAGCTAAGGCTTCAGCTCTCCATTTCCCCTCACAGGAGCTCCTGGTATCCTTTTGATAATCTTCTCTGTCAAGTCAGCCAGAAACAATTTCTGTTGCTTGCCACCAGAAACCCTGAATAATATGTCTGTATCAGAGAAAGAGCTACACCTCACAGTGGTTTTGCATGTCCACAAACTACAAGCTAATAAACAGAATGTGTCAGTTTCTAATTGATTTCATCAGAATAGACAACATATTCATTTTTTTCCCAAAGTGAACTTTTGACCAAAGTTGTACACATTTGTTTAAGCTGTACTTGTCTTAAAAATTACTCATCAATGGCCAGTTTTCCAGTTGACATTGTATTTTGTGCCTAGAGTCCAGATGTCATAAGCCAACAGGAAACTAGACTTGCTTGAGTGAATCTTCTGAAAAAAAAGCTTAATTGAAAATCATATTTATCCTTTAATCCCATGGTTCTCAACTTTTTAGTGTCAAACACTTTCATACTCTTAACCTTGAGGATTCAGACTGCTTTTGTTTATGTGAGTTATGTCTGTCCACATTAAGAAAATGGTATTATTTGACATTCTGCAAATCTCTTTAAGAATAGTTTTGTCAAAGACAGCTGGATTCTCATACTTCCTTCTGCATTTAGTCTGTGGTATGTCACATGTCATGTGGCCTCTGGAATACTGTACCACTTGCGGAGACTGAGACTCAAAAGACAAACATCATCTTGCCATTATTATGAAAAAAAATTTTGACCTCATAAACCTCTTAAAAAGACCTCCCCATTTTGAGAACCACTACTCTAATGTCTGAATCTGTTCATCCCCTTGAAGTTACATTTCAGGCCGGTGCCACGGCTCAATAGGCTAATCCTCTGCCTGCGGTGTCGGCACAAGCGGTTCTAGTCCTGGTCGGGGCACTGGATTCTGTCCCAGTTGCTTCTCTTCCTGTCCAGCTCTCTGCTCTGGCCTGGGAGTGCAGTGGAGGATGGCCCAAGTCCTTGGGCTCTGCACCTGCATGGGAGACCAGGAGAAGCACCTGGCTCCTGGCTTCAGATCAGTGCAATGCACTGGCAGCAGTGGACATTAAGGGGTAAACCAATGGAAAAAGGAAGACCTTACTCTCTATCTCTCTCACTGCCCACTCTGCCTGTCAAAGGAGAAGAAGAAGGAGAAGGAGGAGGAGGAGGAGAAGGAGGAGGAGGAGGAGGAGGAGGAGGAGGAGGAGGAGGAGAAGGAGAAGGAGAAGGAGAAGGAGAAGGAGAAGAAGTTACATTTCAGACACAGTATGCAACTGATTCATGTGGCATGGCACTTGTATGTCCTGACTGTCAGCCTAACCATGCAGTCTCATATTTCAGATTTATTCTATTCATTGCACCCCACTCTTTCTATGTTGAGGTGCAATTGATGAGAAAAAGTTCTGTTCAAGAATTCAAGGAACCTTATTCTGCCACTAACTGGCTATGTGATCTTGGACAGATCCTCTCTGGGCCTTTCTTCTGTGCTTGCCAAAAAGATACATGTTTACCTCATAAAACTACTTAAATAAAGATCTTGAGGCTGGTGCTGTGGCTTAGTAGGCTAAGCTTCCACCTGCAGCACTGGCTTCCCATGTGGGCACCAGTTCATGTCCAGGCTGCTCCTCTTCTGATCCAGCTCTCTGCTATGGCCTGGGAAAGCAGTAGAAGATGGCCCAAGTGCTTGGGCCCCTACAGCCATGCAGGAGAACCAGAAGAAGCTCCTGGTTCCTGGTTTCTGATTGGCCCAGATCCAGCCATCATAGCCATTTGGGGAGTGAACCAGTGGATGAAAGACCTTTCTTTCTGTCCCTCTCTCTCTCTGTAACTCTACCACTCAAATAAATAAAATCTTTTTTTTAAAAAAAAGGTCTAATTGTATGGTATCCGTGAAAATGTTTACACCACTTACTTAGGATATAATATTATTTCATTATTTAAAATAATTGTGGGGCCAGTATTGTGGCACAACAGATTAAGCCATTGTTTGTAATGCTGAACTCCCATACTGGAATGCCAGTCTGAATCCTCGTTACTGCACTTCCAGTCCAGGTCCCTACTAAGGTATTTGGGAAAGTAACAGATGATGACCTAAGTACTTGGGACCCTGCCATCCTTGTAGAAGACCAGAATGGATTTTCTGGGTCCTGATTTAAGTCTTGCTCAGCCCTGGCTATAGTGGGCCTTTGAGGAGTAAATCAGCAGATGGAAGATCTCTTTTCCTCTGTATGTCAAATAAATACATATACATGTTTTTTTTAAAAATGCATAATGTAATCATATTATTGAGGATTTTTGGTTGTTAGCAACAGAAAACCTAACTTTAAAAAGGTACAAATGCATTAGCTCATTTAAATTTTCTACCTGTGATCAGGACTTCTGGCATGGCTTGATACAGCTATTCCTGTTGCATTCTGAGGTCTGATTTATTTTCTCCATACAATCAGTTTGGCTCTTCTAGCTTCAGTCTTAGCTACCTGCTCCAATAGTCACTGAACTTTCAACTCCACCTTCTTATGTCACACTCCCAAAGATAAAGCATCAGTTCCAGAAGCTTCCATGAAAGACAGAAATTTTCTGTCTCAGAGTCCTCACCAAATATATCCTCTTTGGTCTGAACCAGGTCAAGTGCCCATCCCTGAACTAATCACCAAAGTCTGGGTATTGAGATAAGCTGATTAGCAAAGCTAATCAAAGTGTACTCTGAAGCTGGAGGTAGGCTGTCTCACTCACATCAACTAGCTTAGAAATTCTGATTTCAGGCCAGAATTGCAGCATAGCATTAAGCCATGGTGCCAGCATCCGTGTTGGCACCAGTTCTATTCCCGGCTGCTCTACTTCCAATATAGCTCCCTGCTGATGTGCCTGGGAAAGTAGCAGAAGATGGCCCAAGTGCTTGGGTCCCTGCACTCATGTGGGAGACCCAGAAGAAAGCTCCTGGCTCTTGCTTCAGCCTGGCCCAGCCCAGATTGTTGCAGTCATTTGGGGAGTGAACCAGCAGATAGAAGACTTTCTCTCTCTCTCTGTCTCTGTAACTGTCTTTGAAATAAATAAAATAAATATTTTAAAAATGGCTTTCAAAAAGAAATTGAGTTCAGTTAAGAAATGAGACAATAAGAATAGTTGTTTGGAAAGCAATCAACGACTGTCCAGGCAACATCACATACCTGCTATTATTGACCTCCCCCTCAAAAAACCCCACAACATTTTATGCCATTAAAAATGTCATTAAAGAGTATGTCTTCTAATATATGCATCCAACAAAATACATGCATATACATATACACATGTGTGTATGCTTATGTGTATGAATGCATATGTCTATCCTTAGTGATGATGACTGAAGGATGAGATTATATTTCACTATGCGCCTTTGTTTATTGCTTCACTTGTTTGTTGCTTCTCTACTTTTTATGTAATAAAAAATGTAACCTTTTATGTGAAATTTCAGTATATGAACAAGTCCAAAGTGCGATGTGAAACATGATCATTAACTATCCCATTTCTCACTCCTAGCAGCCTCTCATCTTACATCCTAAGACCTAAGACTGACGTCACCCATCATCCTTCATGTCACCTAATGAAATTCCCATCAAACGGTCATGTCAACCTCATGAAAATTCTCCCATCTGTGTACATTTTACTTCAACATCCATAAGAATCACAAAACCCAGAGCTGTTGCTCAGAATAGAAAGCAGTCTATTTTCATTCAAATACAGTTCTAATTTTCACTGGTTCTCTTTCCCTGTCTTCCCCTCTCCCCAAGCCCTCCATCAGCTCCCATGACCTCATCATGATATTTAGAATAATAGTCTTTTCCCACAGGTCATCAACTTCTAAAATAAATATATTTCCATCAACGGAAGCTTCAGAGTCACCGAAATTATTATACCTCGGTTCAGAGTCACAAGCTCATTAAAGACTGATTATTGTGTTTTCCAGAAAGAATGGCAGTGGAAGAATCAGAATGATTCTTTTTTATTTAACGGAGGAAAGAGATGCATAGGCAGACTAACGTCAAAGTCAGACTTTGGAGGAGGAAGCTGATACAGTTAAAAGGTAAGAAAATGAGAAACAACAATAAAACCAATGTGTTGGTAAGCATTTTGCTGACTTATGAATTTCAACAGAAGTGAGGCATTTTGATAAGGACAAAGAAAACTAAAGAATTAACACCAAGAATCCCAGATCCCATACCGTACCTTACTCCAGATGGGACCTTGTCTACCTCTTGGCCTTTTCATTTGGGTAAATATGAATGATAGCAAATGACTGGCATCCTTCCACTGCCCTCCCCTTCCACTTCCTGGCAGTCATCACCAATCCATCCCAGCATCCTTTCTCAGAGAGCCAAGATGTGGCCTGAGAATCAACACTGATCCAGCAATTACCCTTCCTTTACCAAAATGAGCACATGAGGCTATCTATTTTCTGAAGCTAAAGGTGTCTCTAATGCCCTGAAAATTCTGACATTCTGATTTCCCTTTGCCAACCCAGGCTTACATTATTTGCTAAATGCTCATAACTGGCAATAACCATCAATCCTAATATGATTAGAATCATTTATAAAAACAATGGATAGTTACTTAAGATGCTCACTATGGAGAGGAATTTGACACATGTCAACGTGTTCAGCATGAAATGTCAGAAGGACTGTCATGTACAAGAGACAATAAAATCTGTGTGAGCCCAAGAGCTAAAGCTAGAAGCCCCTTTACAGGAAGTTACAGGTGATGTTTGCAGGCAATGTATTGACCCATAGGGAGCTATTCTTTATTTTTGGAGATGTTATTAGTTCAGCCACTTACTGGCCTGGCTTTAGAATAGAGGATATAGGGCCAATGGAGTTATGTGAGGATGACCCCATTGTAAGAAATTTATGGTATGGTGAGGTTTATGGTATGGTGACCACACATACAGTCCAATCTAATAGGGGTGTCCACCCCACAGCTCCAAACACAGGCAGCCCTCGTCCTCTCTTCCCTCCTGGCCTCCCAACTGCCCTGCCTTCCTTCATACAAATCTCCCTCCTATTGTTTTCCTGCTAAGAACCTTGTAGTATTGGTCTGCATAGATGTATATGTAGATAATGGGAAGAAAGTGTAAGTGGCATAAACCAAGTATCATGAGAATGCAAAGCAAGGAGAATAGATTTGGTATGATGACATTGACAGAAATCTCCCAAAGAATATGGCTTCAGCACTGCACTTTGAAATGGGGTTGAAGTGTATTGTTCAGAATTAAAAAGGAAAGGCCCTCCAGGCAGGAAAAGAGCATGAGCAAAGGTACTGGGCTAAGAAAATGTTGAAGCAGGGGGGCCATGAAGATGGAAGAGATAAAGTTGGAAACATAGGTGTTAATAAGGCAATTTAGGCATTCGTACATTGTACCTTACGTTGTACCCCACTCCTCAGCTTTCTGAGAATAGTCTTGCTGATATCTTGCCCCAGTCTTTCCTCATGCCTGCACTGTGAGGGGATGAGAAACAGGCACAGCTCATCTGATCAGGGGGTTTGGGAGGAGAAAATGGGTGCAGGTAGCTCAGCTCCTGGGGGCCCACCTGTCCTCGGAGCACCTGTGCTCTGGGCTGCTCCCTGCCATGGCATCAAAGGTAAAGGTGTCCTCCACTTGGTGGTCTCATGGTGCCCGAAACCAGGTGTCTGTCTAATTCAGGAAGGGACATGTTACAGAGTCTGCTTGGCTGGTATACCCAGCTGGGTACCTGGGACATTAATGGCACAAAAACTATGATTCTCACAGGAACAAGCTTTGCCCATTAGCAAGAGGAACAAATCCATGTGAACATGTACCCTGCTAAACCTTACTGTAAACACTTAAAACATATATGAAACAGTATTCTGGGCCAGCGCCGCAGCTCACTAGGCTAATCCTCCACCTTGCGGCGCCGGCACACCGGGTTCTAGTCCCGGTCGGGGCACCGGATTCTGTCCTGGTTGCTCCTCTTCCAGGCCAGCTCTCTGCTGTGGCCAGGGAGTGCAGTGGAGGATGGCCCAAGTGCTTGGGCCCTGCACCCCATAGGAGACCAGGAGAAGCACCTGGCTCCTGCCATCGGATCAGCGCGGTGTGCCGGCCGCAGCCATTGAGGGGTGAACCAACGGCAAAGGAAGACCTTTCTCTCTGTCTCTCTCGCTCACTGTCCACTCTACCTGTCTAAAACTAAAAAAAGAAAGAAAGAAAGAAAGAAAGAAAGAAAGAAAGAAAGAAAGAAAGAAAGAAAGAAAGAAAGAAAGAAAGAAAGAAAAGAGTATTCTGAGTATAATGTGTCCTTCTGTGAAGCCCAATGGCATGTGTCATTGCCAAAATGATCAGCCAAATAAGCTTTCATATATTGTGGAGCTCAGGATGGTGGTGGGAAAACAGATGGCTTTCCTGTTGGGAAATAAACATCAAAGAGAGAAGAATGTGTCCTTTGAGTTTATATATGAGTCTACAAAGCTCTGCTTTGTTAGCCAAACACAACCACACCCTGAGGAACCTCCAGTTATCAAATATTAGCATTAAGAATTTCCCCTGGAAGATCAGGGCTCAGTTGCAATGTGTCAATATGGAAGGGAAGTAAAAATCCAAAATGAAAAAAAAAAGGAAGAAATGCCTTAGTGCTAAGGAGAAGGAGGAATGGTGAAACAATTCAAGTTTCCTGGCAGTTTCTCCAATTAGCTAGTATGACACAGAGCAGAAAATTAAACAAGAGCTCCTTTTTAAAGCAAGTTAGTGCTCACTCCAGAAGCAACAGATCTCAACCCCAGTGAGGCTAGGACCACTGGAGCCCTGGCTTGAAATGTAGATGTAAGAATAATACTCAAAGTGGATAATATTATAACTCACCACACAGTGAACTTTAGACAGGTGCATACTGTGTCTGTCAAGGAATATTGCTTGCAAGTTATTGGAACCTCCCTCGAACTGTCTTGCCACAAATGGAATGTATGGGCTGCCAAGTCATGAAGGAGTGCAAGTTTCAGGCATGGATTGGTGGTCATCAGGACCTGGCCCTTTTCCATCTCTTGACTCTGCACACCTTGGTGACATTTCCTGAGAGCTTCCACATCCTGACTTACTTCCTTCTTCCTTGAGACCCAACAGGAAAAAAGAGCTATGATTTTGCCCAGCAGTTCCCTTCGGTCAGAATTGGGTCAGATATCCATCCCTAGCCAGTCACATCAGCCAGAAAGATTAAAGGCCAGACTTGACACTCACTGGCTCATTCTTGAAGTAAAAGGTGAAGTCAGTATCACTGGCTTGAGACATACGGGTTGTGAGGGGAGTTCTTAGCAAGAGCCACTGGAGGAAGATCAGGCACAATAACCAGAAGAAACATAATGAATGCTTCCTGGGAAAACAAATTCCTGCTATAAAATGTCAGAACACATGGTCCTTCATCTTCTGCTAGGTCTCCTCAAGGGAGAGTACTCACTACCTTGTAAGGCTATCTACTCCATTTTTGTACTAACTTTCTAGAAAAATATATCGGGTCATGTATAACTTCCACAAACTATCTGTGACTTTGCTCTCAGAAAACCACAGAGGAGGCCTAATCAGACACACAGCAGCCCTTGAAATCACCAGGAACAATTTTCATGAACTTCTCATGTTTCCATTCTTGCAGACAAACCATTCCGGTTTCCTCAGCTGTTCTTTTGACATTCCATCCTCCTTATGAGCTCTGACATGTCAACATACCTCTTAGATTAGAGCAGAAGCATCACATCCATGGATTGCCACATAGTAGACTCACAGCTCACATAGAAGGTGGACCCTAAAATCAGCACATGGCAAAATGGGTATTTCCTAAATTATGCTCCAAGAGAGATGCCACTTTGGAGAAGAGCATTACTACCTCTCAAGCCATCCACACCTACAGGTTTTCTCTGATGCTGGAGCAGATCCCTGTTCTTGGTTGGATGACACAATTGATTGCTTCATTTAGGGAGCTGCTTACACCGTAAACTCAGCGTTAATGTCTGTATATAGCAGAATCAGACTCAAAACAGGGAAGTACTCATACTCAGAGAGACACAAAGGAAATGAAGCTAGCAGATTAATGATTCCCAGCTTTGATTCACACTGAAGCATACACTCATTGAGTGGCAGGCAAGCAAAAATTCTGTACAATTTAACCTCTTTCTGTATATAGGTATATATATATATATATGTACATATATATAATATTTATCAACAAGTATGAGTATATCCCTCTCCCCTTCTTCCTAGTCTAGCTGTTCCATCCAAATCCTTAGACTAGAAAGAAGACTTCATTATTCTTCTATTAACAAAAAATTATTACATCACCGTATTTTTAACAATCCTTTCACATTAGTTTATATAAAACCTACTTTCAGTCAAACTTCCAGGGCTTATAATGTTTTAACAGGACAGTTATCAAATCAGATCTCCCTAATATTCTATTTTTGTAATCAGTTTTTACAACCTAGAAATTGTACCTTAATATCTACTCCTGTTCAATTTTGTCCTGCTGATTTCACCAATGATTCATGTCTTCAATGATTATTTGGGGATCCCAGTCCTGTCACAGATTGCATTCATTACCCCTTCCCAGGTTAGTGTCTGGAAAAGAACTAATGACCTATGATTCAACCCAAATATTGTCAAAAGTACAGACCAAATAAAGAGAGCCTATGTGCAAGGTCCTGAGACAACTCATCAACCTCTTTATTCTTTTTTTAAAAAAACCTTTTTATTAATATAAAGAAGGCATATTTTATGCATTCTTAAGGTAAAATTCCAAGAAGACTGCCATACTATCCTCACTCCCCTGTTCCACCCCAAGCCCATTCCTTCCTTACCCTTTCTTCATCAGTTTTTGCAAAGCTATACTTTTAATCCATACTATATTCACAGGTTTATTTAGCCATAGGTTATAATATTCACCAAGTAAAAAGAATAAAGACCACAGTTCCACAGGAGTATAAACAAGGGCTAAAAGTGACAATCATATCCCAATATGACCATTTCATTCCTGTACATTTTTTGGTATTTTCTATTATCTGCCACATAGGAGGGAAAACATATGATATTTATCCTTTTGAGACTGGCTTTTTTCACCATGCATAATGGTTTCTGGTTGCATCCAGGATTTCGTTCTTTTTTATGGCTAAGTACTATTCAACCTCTTTATTCTTACTTGTCAGATATAGTTGATTTCCTAGAAAAAATAAAGGGGCAGGGACATCCTAGTCACATATCTTTTCATCCCAGAGAGATGCTACCACAGTTCTGCTGAAGCCCAGATTACCTGTGCATGTCGTTCCCCGAGCCATCAGTATCATAAACCCTTTAAAAACAAATGAGTCGCATCTGGGGTGATTCTTAGAGAACTAGGCTGAATCACACAAACCACTCCTTAATCCGATTGCTCATCACTGTACAAAGCTCATTCTTGAATTTCGCTGCCACAAGTGGAAGCTTGTTATCAATCTATTTCATTAAGTTCCAATAAGAATCACTTTTCTGGGCTGAGCATTTAATTGGACTGTCTAGGTTTGACCCCCAGCTGCATGCAGCCCTGACAGCTACCTTCTGCTGCAGACCCTGGAAGGAAGCAGTGATAGATTGGGCATTGGGGTTGTGAGACCAGGATTGTGTTCCCTGCTCTTGGGTTCAGTCTTGGCCCAATCTCAGACATTGCAAGCATGTGGAGAGTGCACAGGAAGATGAGAATGCTTGCTCTGTGTGTGTGTGTATGTGTGTGTGTGCGCGCGCACGTGTGCGTGCCTGCCTCTCAAATTAATTGTTAATTAACTTAAAATTTTTTTAACCACCAAACCAATTTAAAAAATGTTCATCAGTTTTCCAAAGTTTTACATCAAGCTCAGGTTCATTCTAGCAGAAATGCAGACATACTAAAGAACTAAAAGAACTTGAATGTTATCTGTCTCTGATCTATGGTGTCAGTGTTCCCAGTGACTCCCATTGAAACGATTATGCATCAAGTAGGCCCTGTTTCAGGAGGAATTTTAGGAATTAGTTACCTAACTCAGCATGCCTCTGTCAGGACTGCACTTTCAACCTGGGCCCAGAACAAAGATTCCCAGTGAGTGCAGGGAGGCAGCTGACTCAGGGCCAACGTGCAACACAAGAAAGAAATGGACCTTCACTGCTGTCAGCACTAAAACTAGGGGTCATTTGTTGCCACTGCAAAGCTGAAGAATACTAGTTCGTTGTCACCCTTCAAATACAAGGAAATTGAGGTCCTAAAACTTTAGGTGATTGGTAAATTAATGTAACTACTTAATAATTACCCCTAGAGCTTGAATTCTGGACTACTAATAGTCACTAATTTAGCCTTCAGTAGATGCATGTTGAAATTTTATCAAGTAATAAAGGAGAAAGATCTTAAATTTTATGAAGAAACCACTCCTGTGAGGCTACTGTGGTCACTCTACTGATATTAACAGGAGACCTTCATGATAAGAACTAAGTAATGTTATGTGAGAATTTAGACATCCAGAAGAATTCCTGGGCACATCTTAAAATTGCTGTTAGTGGACATTTTGAGCTCAATAGGCCTCACACACTCACCATGAACCTACTGCAGTTGTGGGTTCTGAATGCTTAGGTGGAAGACCCAGACTCCATACAGCATAACCAAACTTACAGCCTATAATACTGTTCTTCTAGTGTGAGCTGAGCAAGATCTCTCTGGTGGATCCACTCTGTATTATTTTCCCTCTTCTCATGGATTCAAGGTGAAGTTAGTTTAGTAATACTCTTCAGAAATCTTATGGTGGAAAAATTTTCTCAACTTTGCTTAAGTCAGTATTTTCCCAATTAATTTGATCATGGAATCCCCATTTTTGGACCACACGTATTGCATTCTACAAAACTGTACAGCTTTGTAGACACAGTACTCTGCCCCTGTGCCCAATACTACTGGCACTCTTTGTGCCAATCAGGCCAGTCACAAGGTGGGGTGTCACCACCACCTCCCTTTTAAAACCGATTGACCTTGAGTCCTCCTATGCTCTGGTCCTTTTCTTTGACTTCCACCAATGTAATTACTTCCTTGGCTCATGGATACTGGAGAGAGAATAGCTGGATGCAGCTCTCACACCAGTCCTGAGTAAGTTAATTTCATGTTTATCAGGTGGGAGCTTCCTGGAGCAGGCCAGGAGGTGGGACTATTTTGGTCCAGGTAGGCGGTAAATCACAGCACTGAGACAGCTGCCTACTCCTCCGACTGTGAGGCTGCCCTGTGAGATGTTCTCACTCTGCAGCGCTGCTGCTTGCTCTTCTAGAATGTCACCCTAACTCAACAGAACTGGAACAGAGCTGGGCTATGTGACTTGCTTACATAATGTACTCAGCCTCCCTTATTTGCACATTCTTTCTGCCTGGAGTTTCAGGAGCCCAAAGGTCAAAGAATTCATAGCATAGAGACGACTCTTCTGGTCCAATACCCTCATTTTGCAGATGAGAAAGCTGAGGTACCAAGAAGCCCTGTGACCTAGCCAAAATCAGTAAATTGCTATGGAAGCCCAAGGTTGTGGGCCTTCAAATCCAAGATGTTTTCAATTCTATAATGAAGTGTCAGTAACAGCAGAGAGCTGGAACAAATACAAAAGCTATTCATGCATAAGCGTTTCTGGTATGAAAATACATACATGTAAATGCATATTCTGAAAAGTACAGAGTGTGCCTGTAGGCCCTGGACACAGCAGTCAAGATGCTGCTTGTGATGCCCATGTGCTTTATCAGAATGCTGATTCCAGCCTCCCATCAGTGCACACCCTGGAAGGCAGCTAGTAATGCAAGTGGTTATGTCCCCGCCACCCCTGTGGGAGAGCCAGGTTTGGTTGCCAGCTCTGAACTGAAGCCTAGCCCAGCCCCAGCTGTTGCCGGTATTTGGGGAGTAAATGGTGGGGAGAGATCTCTCTATGTCTGCCTCTGTCTCTGTCTCTATGTCTTTCAAATAAAATGAAAACAAATAAATTTTTAAAAATTTTAAGTAATAATAAAAATTACAAATAACATACTTATGATTCTGTAACTCATTTTATTTTGCTTTTTATTCAGTGATGTTTAAATGTCTCCCTTGTGACTACAGATGAGCTACATCCTTACAAAATCCAGATTTTCCTGCTTAGGACCCTGTCTTCTCATCATCTCTGCTGAGCAGTGAAGTCACAGTAATCTTTTAAACTGTTGATCAGATTATGTTACTTCAAGGCTTAGAAAACCTTCGGAAGTCTCTGTTTACCCCCATGAGAAAGGCCAAACTGCTCAGCCTGATGTCCCAGGCCTCAGGCGACTCTCCCTGGCCTCACCTCCCTACAGCACCAGGGACTTCTTTCGGTTCCTTAAAGGCATCAGGCTACTTTCCCCACCTCTTGGACTTCTAGAATGTTCTTTCTTGTTATGTAAATATCCCCATACATGCACACATACATGTACACCCTTGCTCACATTTGTACATACTTTTATACATGTAAATACCTCATCTTATCTTGAAAACTCAAAGACTTCTAACCCCCAGTCCAGACTATGTCAAAATGATTACTACTAACCCTTACAGCAGCAGCAATTTTTCTTTAAGTTTTTGTTCCAGTGTATATACAGGTAAATGTCTGTAGAAATTATTTGGTGATATTTCTTCTTTGTAAACTGTAAAATCCATGGGTCTGCTTTGTGCATTTTTCTTTCCTCTGCATTAAACACAGTAGCTCATAAATAGTAGAGCCTCAATTAATATTTAGAAAACAAATGAATAGATGGAATAAAGAGTATTGCAGGTTCTGAAGGAAATCGTACCAAGGAAAAGATCCACCCTGCCCTGGATATATAATCAAGAGAAAAAGTACAAAATAAAGGACCCAAACTCGAATTTGATAAGAATAACACCTTTTTTAAAGTTTTATTTATTTATTTGAAAGTCAGAGTTACACAGATAGAGAAGGAGAGGCAGAGAGAGAAAGGGGTCTTCCATCCCCTGGTTCACTCCCCAGTTGGCCACAATGGCCAGAGCTGCGGTGATCTAAAGCCAGGAGCTTCTTCAGGGTCTCCAACATGGGTGCAGGGGCCCAAGGTCTTGGGCCATCTTCTACTGCTTTCCCAGGCCACAGCAGAGAGCTGGATCAGAAGTGGAGCAGCCAGCTCTCAAACCAGTCCATATGGGATGCTGGCACTGCAGGCAGCGGCTTTACCCACTACGCCACAGTGCCAGCCCCAGAATAACACCTCTTTATTTTTTTTTCAATCAATTTCCCACTCTGATCCCTCATCTGTCAGGCTGGAAGTGGAGGCATGAAACCCTATTGGGCTGATGCTGTGCCAGCACCCCAGGTTCTAGTCCCGGTCAGGGCTCCAGATTCTGTCCCGGTTGCTCCTCTTATAGTCCAGCTCTCTGCTGTGGCCCGGGAGTGGAGTAGAGAATGGCCCAGGTCCTTGGGCCCTGCACCCGCATGGGAGACAAGGAGAAGCACCTGGCTCCTGGCTTTGGATCAGCACGGTGCGCCAGCTGCAGCGCACTGGCCGCAGCGGCCATTGGAGGGTGAACCAATGGAAAAAGGTAGACCTTTCTCTCTCTCTCTCTCTCTCTCTCTCTCTCTCTCTCTCTCTCTCTATCCTCACTGTCTACTCTGCCTGTCAAAAAAAAAAAAAAAACTTAAAAGAAAAGAAACCCTATTGGAGTACCCCATCCTTGTCACCTCCCAGCTATGGGTAAGAACAAAGTTCAATCAAGTGATACCCCAAGAATAGAAAATGGGTGGGCTCTTCAGCCCCCTATGGAAACAACTGATATCTTCCAGGTTCTCTTGGTGACCCCAGAAGCATGGCAGGCCTGGGCCCTTTCCATATCCTACATGGGACACAGACTGCCACTGTGATTCAGGCCCCCAGTCCCAGGGGGCCTGTCCTCCTGCAGATACCAGCTGCCTTCCTCTGGCATCTCCTTAGGGTGCTCGCACAGACTCCTAGGCCCATGTGGCCCAAGAGCAGAAAACACTACTTTTTAAGAATGTGCCTAGGAGATGCATCCCCTGGTCCTTACCCTGTCTTCCCTGGTCCAGATCCCTCTTCTTTCTGTTTCAGAGGAGTAACTTGTTTCTTTGCTTCCTTTCCCTGAGGACACCTAACAGTTTCTCTTCAAAAGGGGCAGAGGAGCTGTGGGCTACAGGCTACTTCTGCTGATAGCAGTCTCTGAATCTAGAAGCCCAAAATAGCCAAGCTGCCTGCTTCAAATGAGGAAGAAGAAGAGAATTGAGAGAGCTCAAAAACAAAGTAATATTTCAGTAAATTATCTTCCCTTACAAGTCATTTTGACACTTTATATGCCCCCACTTCCTGCCTGAGCCTTAGCCAAATGCCATTGCAAGAAGATTCTGCATAGAATGAGAGGGAATTAGGGCCAGAGGAGAGAGAAGGACTTGAACAGAGTCTTGGGGAGGACTAAGATGACCGAGAGGCAGAGGTGTTATGTATCAGTCATCCTTTTGTTTCTATAACAAAATATCTAAGGAGGGCTAACATTATAAAGAAAAGACATTCATTTTGGCTCATGATTCTGGAGATGCTAGATCTATGGGCCCCATGTGGCAGTGACCTTCTGGCTAGCAGAGTCCTGAGGTGGCACAGAATATCTCACAGTAGGAAACAGAAAGCACACATGTCTGTCTGTATCAATCTGTGGTCTCCCCCTCCTCCTAAGCCACTAGGATTCAATCATGCAGGCTCCACTATGACAACTTAATCTAATCTTACTCCCTTCCCAAAGACCCCGCCTCTGAAAACCATAATTAAATGAAGTTTCCACATACTTAGTTTGAGGTTTAAACTTCTTTGTGAGTTCAGGAGCCAAATCATATTCAAACCATACCATGAGGCACCAAGTGGGACACCCACCATAGCCTACACTAGAAAACTCGTCCTCAGAGTCATGATTGGCCCCTTCCCTGCCTATACTGCCTCATAGTACTTTTACAAGACCATGTTGGGAAAGCTCTTACATCTCCAGGGAAATTCAACATGGTTGAGATGATGAGAATGGCAAAATTTAAAAAGGGAATCCTGCCAAGTGTAGGTGGTACATGGTGGGTGAAGCCAGCCATGTCAGTATTAGACTACTGGGTAGAAGAAACTGCAGGCCCTATTCCTCACAGTCAATCAACCAGAAGGGTCGTCTCATCCCACGGAATACCAAAGACATAAATACATCAAATGGGGAGATTTGTTCAAGTAAGCTATAACATCTTAGTACTTAGAAGGCAAGTCAAAGGGTAGACTGTGAGGGCATGGCCTGAAAATAGAAGATAGCCATACACTCTCCCACTCACAAAGCTTTCACCTGAGCTCAACTGTTATCTCTGGCAGCTCCCAGCCCTCCCAGGAAGAGCCTTCCAGCTTCCACTCTGGTGCCAGCCCTCGGGTGAACTGCACGAGACTGGGATGACTTGTTTCCTTAGCTGATCTGTAGCAGCCCAGCTGGCTCATAACTCAAAGACAGAAATTCTTCCTTCAGTTCATCTGGCACATGAATCAAGATGCAGGCTGTGGTCAGTAGAGCCACTGATTACACAGAACCCTGAGCTCAGTTCAGTGTCATCTAGGATAGGGTATCTCCTTACCATGCACCCCACTCAACTGGAAAGCTCCTGGACCCTGGTAGTGATAAGCAGGGTGATTGTAAAGGCTTCACCTCACCTTGTCCTAGACAGAAATAAAATCCCCAGAGGACTAAATACCAATGACTGTGTTGGCCCTCAGTGAGTATTTGTCGAGCATTCATTGTGTTAGTTTCATATCGGTAATTAATTGCCTGGCGTCTTGTAATTATTCGAGGTGCTGTTTTGAATACTCTTCCTCTATGATTACAGCCTAGGTAAAGAACCCAAGTAACACAAGGAGCTCCTTTCATTCGATAACCATTGACTGAGCACTCTGTGTAAGTCACTGATGGGCAACAGCTGAGACCAGAACCCTTCCCTTCACAAGGCTGTGCTTTCATGAGCACAATGAGAAATTAACAAGTAACTCGCTGTGAAGTGCTATCAGTATTAAGGAGTGCTGAGGAATGCCAAAAGAGGGGCTCTTTGATTGGAGCATGCTATTCAAAAAGACCCCTCCTGGGGGAGGCAGAAGGGTCCCATGCTGTAAAGACTTAGAGAACAGACCATGGGCAGCCAGACCAGCTCAGAAGCTGGATGTGATGAACTTACATTTGAATCCCAGCAATACTACTCACTGCGGCTTGATGCTGGACACCTTGCTCACATGGAGCCTCAGTTTTATCACCTATGATAAGATTGTGATAATCATAGTACCTATTTCAGAGGCTGGCTGAGTGGATTAAGTGAGTTCATTAAAAAAAAAGGAAAATTCTTACTTAGCTGAATAAAGTCTCCATTTGCAATAATTAATATTCTTGCTATTATCACAGGAGCTTAGCTGAGGGTAGAATGAAAGAAATCATAATAAATCATCCAAATATAGTGAAGTCATGAGACTTGCGAATAGGTTGTGTCCAGGTAACTGAGAAGTAAAAAGAATCAACAGTGATTCTGTCATCATAAATAAGCAGAGTGCAAGCCGTAATAAACCCTGAATCAGAGCGTTAGAAGACCTGAGCTTGACTCCTGGCTCTGACATTTTGTAGCCAGCTTATGCTGCAAAATCACTTGACACTATGAACCTCAGTTTCCACACCTGCAAAATGGAGAAAATGTCTGCTCTGCATACCTCACAAGGTGGTACTGCAAAGCAAGCAACATGTAGGGTGTCTAGGACTTTTAGTTACATTGCAAAATTTTCCAACGGGTGAACTGCTATTCTAAAGGTTCTACTTCGGGAAATAAGAAATATGTGCTTTGGGCAGAACCTTCAATGATGGAAAAGAAATTCTAAATTTTCACCACCTTGTTTTACTTACTTTTAAAAGTTCTAAGACTGTACTTCTTAAATTTGATTGTGCCCACAAATCACCTGGGAAGCTTGGTTAAAAAGCAGAGCATGGCTTGGTATGTCTGGAATGGGGCCTGGGTCTCTGCATGTCCAACAAGCTCACAGGTGGCACTGTAGCTGCTGGTCCATGGACCAGACTTTGAGTAGCAAGATTCCCTAGAGAACAATGCAGGCAGAGTGGCCACATTCTTCATTGTGAGCTGACAGTGTAGACTATGGGGATAAGTGTGAGCCTGTTCAGAATCCACCGCTGTGGGCCAACCACTTGCCCTTCCTTTATTAACAATCAGTCTCTATTACCTGCTGAAATTCAAGTGCTATCCTAAATGCTTGTCAAGTATTTACTCAAATAATCCCTGCAAAATCTCTACTTGTTACTACTATTGTCCCTATCTTAACAGTAAAGGAAATCAAGGTCCAGAAAGGTTAAATTATTTGTCCAAGATCACACAGCACACAGTCCTTACATCTCAAAATACAGAGCTGAATCCAGAGTGGAGGGTAATAAAACAGTGCTCAATCTGTGATCAGCTTCCCCTCCAGACCACAAGGCAGAAGAGCAACTGCTGATCCATCATCCACTCCTGAAGGCTGCTCATGGCTGAGTCAGTCCATCCCACCCAAAGATCCTCTCTCATCAATTCTATGAGCCACCTAGGATCTGTCCACTCACCATTTCCCTTTGCATTTCATAGGGCTTAAAACTTGGACTCCGAAGCCAGACTGCCTGGATTCAGATCTTGGCCTCACACTGACTAGTTTACTGCTCAGTTTTCTCATCTGTCATAGGGATAACAGTGGTGCCGACTGCCTGACCCAGTGGAAGAGGACTGAATGTGACCCAGCACAGTGAGCACATAGCCTGATACCCAATACACAGTATAGGTTGATCACTGTTCCTGGTATGATTATTAAGGCAAAAACAGGTCCTCAGCTCCTGCAGTGTGAAATCAGCCCACCAGCTCACAGCCCTCTGACCCCCTTCCTCAGATGCTCTGAGAGGCCCCATGGGTGTGCAGGCTTGGGCAGCATGAATAACTCATACTTCTGACAGGAGTGTCAGGCCCATTGCACCTGCCAACAGTGTTTGACACTGCTTCTCTTGGAACATGGGGATGTGTCACGTGTGTGGGGACCCTTTATCCTACGTCAGGGAAATGCTTAGTACAAATGTTTGGGTTGACTTCTCATGATTATGGCCTGGGACCTGCTGTGAGTCAGCCTTACATCCCCATCACAGCAGAGATGTTCCTGAGGTTATGGTCCCCATCCCTGCCTGCCTCCAGCCCCTCCTCCTTCTAATCCTACCTGCTGTCACTAGCCAGGGCCAGAAATCCCTGAGAAACCCAGAATGAAAAGGAGAGATGTTAAGTGAAGTGAATGACAATTGCCACACTGGCCCTCAAGGATAGGCTAACTGCTATTAAAAGATACTCCGAGTCATTATTGCCTCATTATGGGGACCTTGCTGATTGCAGCTAATCTCAGACTCCCTTTGTGCTTCGAATGGAGAGGAACTGCCTCCTGAAAAAATCCCATTTTGTGCCTTTTTTCTAAAATTTGGTTTAAGAAAAATAGCTAGGGGCAAAATGTGATATTCAACAATTGCAAATGAGTGAGATAAGGGTTTAAGTACAGAGCAAGTGAATCACAAATAGAACTTTATTCAGCCAGGTAGACAGGAGAGACCACAGACAAGCAGGATGACTTAAGGGCCAGAGGACTGTGAATCACTTGGTGAGCAAATTATTCCCTTTTGATTCTCTTGCTCAGCCACCGATTACATCAGCGAGAAAGGCTGTTTCCCTGCTGTGTATCTTCAACACCCTGTAGCACAAGACTATCTCCCTTTTTTAACAAGGAGAATAGGCCCATACTGATAGGCAACACAGCACAGCCTACTTGGGTTAAAATCCAGCCAAGAAACACAGGGACTCTGGGACCCTGAGGAAGTTAATAAACCTCTCTGTGGCTCAGTTTCTTGATCTGTACAGTGGGGTTAATAAGGATCTTTCCTTCCTAGACTTACCATGAGGATTCAGTGAGTAACTTTGCAGCAAGCAGGCTTGACACTCAGCTGATACAAATGCCTTTATCTGGAAGTTCACAGTATCTGACTGGAGTAAGGTTCCCTTCTACTCTGGTAGCTACAGAAATCTGAGGTGGGAAGACTCCCTTTGTCCAAACAGGCACCAGAGACAGTGGAGGATCAAAGCAGTTTATTACGCCAGCGGGCTCAGCTGGAATCATTTCCCAAGAACTGAGCAACAATCCCCAGTTTCTTACAATATTTATAGGTTCATCAGCATCATACCTTAGCTGTTAAGGTGGGTTTAAATTGCAGCCTACATAACTTAGGACCACACTTCCAATGGTTGGTGGGCCTGGTGTGTTTGTAAAAGAGATGCCAGGGGCAGATTTATTGGGACAGATTTATGACTGGAGTTGTAGAAGCAGAACTTAGGACTGATACCAGTGGACAGTTGCTTCACCAGTTAATTGTGAGAGCCACTTTTCAAGGTCTGTGTTGGGAGGAGGGGTCTGCTTCTCTTTCTTTGTCTCTGGTTGTGGCTGTATTTCCTGTATGTGGCGACATGATACTGGTTTTCCATTTTCAATGGAAATGTAAGAATCTATTTGTAAAAGAGATTTACTTAGCAGTCAGCCAAAAGAAGTATATGAACAGTAGTGCAGATCATAGGAGGTTGTGGCCAAAATCATGAAAATGAATGCCTATATTTCGGGAAGCCTGATCCAATTTAATCCACTCATTTTACAAGTGAGGACATAAAGTCCAGAAAACAAAGGTGAATTCTCAAGTTCATGCAGCAAGCTGGTAGCAAAGCAGTTCTAGAATCCAGAACCCTACCTCCCAGCTGAGTGGTTCACACTACACACTACAAGCCACTAATTTGATAATGTCTTAGAAAGGACAAGTAGGGGCCAGCACTGTGGCCTCGCTGGTAAAGCCACTGCCTGAAGTGCCGGCATCCCATATGTGTGCAGGTTCAAGTCCCAGCTGTTCCACTTCCCTTCCAGCTTTCTGCTATGGCCAGAGGAAGCAGTGGAAGATGGCACAGCTTGGACTGTTGCGGCCATCTGGGGAGTTAGCCAGCAGATGGAAAACCTCTCGCTCTCTCTCCCTCACCCTCTCCCCCTCCCTCCCTCCCTCTCCCTCTGCCTCTGCCTCTGCCTCTGCCTATCTATAATTCTGCCTTTCAAATAAATAAATATTTTTTTAAAAAAGAAAAGGACAAGTAAAAATACTCTTTGAAGTGAGTTTAACCCCTTTGAAGCCCTAGAACTGGGTCTATTACTATGGATATCTGCCACTACAGTCAGTCACTTTGCCATATATATATGCCATATTTTATATATATATATATATATTCTGGCTACAGTACAAAATACTGTGATGACTTTTTCATTAAAGCAAAAAAGGCAGGCAAAAAGGCATTTGTCCCAATGGTGAGCTGAGGATGAATTTATGTGCTCCAGTGTAGCCTCAGCATAACAAGATTACATCCTAGGGTAAAATCAGTGCAGTGGCAATTAGAAAGCAAAAAACAAATTGCTTTCCAACCCTAGGCTGAGTGGTCATTGACTCCAAAACTGAACGTTGAATTCCCAAGCCTCTTTATTGTTTCTCTTTAGTAGACAGGGCTAGGGGCCTTTTAATTTCCAACTTTGTTCAGGTGTCAATAGTTTGCCAGTACTCTAGAGACCAGAGAGTGGGCTTAATTCTATTAGTCTGAATGAATAACCACCTCCACCCTGCACCTGCTGCCATGAGCAACATATTAAACTCCTCTGCCTCTGAACAAGTCCTTCCTCCCCCTTAAGGAGATCAGATTCATGTCTTGGATTAATAGAATCCGGGACCAAGATGAAGAATTTGATATGGAACCAGAAAACCTGACTGACCCAAGAGAAGATTACTCAAAGAGCATGAGTATTCCCAGGAGTTCTACCCACCCATTACTTTGAGCTTCACAAACTCAGAAGTCTTCAGTGGCCAAACAGGCAATAAAAAAGAGAGAAGAGAGTCCTCTGAGGATAGTGGGGACCTGGAGAGTGTGTGGCTCTCTAAAGGAGTAGCCACAACTCAGCTCCTGTCACGTGTTGCCTTGTGATGTCGACCCTGAATTGGCAGAGATGTGCATCATTCAACTGAAGCTAGAAACCCAGATTTCTATTTCAGTTGGTCTTATTTTCAAGTGTCAGTGACTAATTCACCTTTTCCACTCCAAAATTCAGTGTAAGCTCAACACAGGCATCAGGCTTAACACCAGATTCAGC
This sequence comes from Sylvilagus floridanus, assembly GCA_949820135.1. Taxonomy (NCBI): domain Eukaryota; kingdom Metazoa; phylum Chordata; class Mammalia; order Lagomorpha; family Leporidae; genus Sylvilagus; species Sylvilagus floridanus. The sequence continues at coordinate 44,499,373 of OX463241.1, forward strand.
CTGCAGGTGCCTCAGCCCTGCATCCTTCCCCCATGTCTCAGTTTCAAAGCGTGAGCAATGACTCCAAAGGCCACATTCCAGCCTGGACCTCCTCAGAGCTCTAGATCTTAACCTCTCTGCTCAAGCTCCTCCTCCCAGTTGAGGTATGTGTATGGTTCTTGTTTTGTTTTGTTCCTTTCTTTTTTTTAACCAACATTTAAGGAACTGATGAAGGAAAGAGGAGAAGAACCGAGTGAATGGTATCCAACATGACAGAAAAGTTAGGATAGACTCTTATTCTTCCTTTTAGACCAAACCCTGAACACAGTGCCTGGTACATAGTAGGCACTTAATAAATGTTTATGACCAAATGAAATGAACTGGAAGACAAATAGAGACACTGTGATGTCCATAAGGAAAAATGGTCAGGATCTGAAGCACATTTATCATCTTGAAATGGAGTCAGGAATAGGAAAATGAGATCCTACAAAGTCAAAGCCAAAGTCAAACTGGAAAGGAAAAGAAAGAGAAAATTTTAAATTTCATAGCCTTAATTAAAGTTTGTATGTATCATTTGGAGACAGCCTGGATCTGAGTCAGTGCTTTACTAATTAGTAACTATGAGATTTGGAACAAGTCATGAACCCCACTGAGTCTTGATTTCTACATATGAAAGTGAAGACTTGGATGACCTAGCTCCTAAACGTGATTGGGAGATCAATCATCTTTGTTGGCCAAAAAACACCCCAGAAGAAGGAGAAGGGGACAAGAGAGTCAAGTCACATAATGGAGGATGAGTCAGAAGGACAGAGCAGAGCCAACATATTTCTTGGGCTGTCTGTATCATTCAATGTGTCAAGATGGCTGGTGTCTTAGCCCTTGGCTTGAGTCACCCTGATACCTGGCCTGCTGGAAGTTTGACTCTGATTAAGCTGATTTGATAATTGAGTGGGGAGGAGCTCCTTAATTTGACCAGTAACAGGAGAAAGCTGAAACAGTAGCCAAAAGACAAGGTAAACTTCCTCACCCATCCCAAGGACAAGTGGATCATCTATGAAGCTCATCTGACAGTCTGTCTGGAAGGGCACATGTATAACATTCTTCCAGGGCCTCAGTGTTGATGAAGAAAGCACACCAATGAACAGGCTCATTCAGGGTGTGAATTATTTATGTTTGTAACATGCAAGTTTACACAGATACATTAACAAAAATTCCATCTGGCAACCACTTTGAAACAATTACAGTCACTGTGGTTTTAAGTAGTGAGCAAGACCATAAAATAGAGCAGCCATCCTCACGCCTGCTAAGTGTCTCTCTCCTTGACCTCAGCAGCTGGAAACTGGATAAATGGTTAAGAATGTGGACTTGGAAGACAGAAAGACCTGGTGCAAGTCCCAGCTGAGTCACCTTTGACCACTTACCATTTCTGAGTCTTAGTTTCTTGAACTGTAAAGTGGGAATAATAGTAGTAGCAACTTTCCAGAGAGCTTCTTGGATTAAATGAGATGACTTTGGCAAGACTCTTGGCACAATTCTTCTATCAAGGAAAGTGCCACAAAAATGATAACATAGCCACATCTATAGTCACTTTGAATGGCATCTTAGATGCAGTCCCTTTCTTGCTGAGATCTGGAGGATTCTAGACTATTAAAAGCAGAAAGACTTCATTAGAATGAAGAGATTTATTTTCTTGGAACCAGAATGAATCTTTATGGGTTGTAACAAACTCTTTCAGGAGACAAAGAGAACCCTAAATTACAAACACTCTTGGCCACCCATGAGCTCTTCAGCCAGAAGAGATCCATTTTGATCTGCTTTCTTATACTGGTGTTGAGTGTAGGGTTTCTCTTGAGGAAAGGTTTTCATTAGCATAAGAGATCCAAACTCTTCATTATATGAAAGAGAGGAGCTGAAACCCAGAGAGAAGTAACTTTCCTGTGGATATATTGTGAATATGTCTCAGTCACAGGGCTAGCTTTTATGTCCCTCCAAAATTTAGTAAATAAAAATAATAATCTAAATGATTAATTATTAGGAAATTAGAATCTCCAATGCAACTATTTTGTCCTTAATCAAATCAATGTTACACTTGGCCCAGTATGTTTCTTCTCCTTTAAGATAATATCTAAAAGTGCCCATCTCACATGCAGAGACATGGAGAATCTCACTTAGGCACCTGTGTCTGGGATCTGCAATATACCCCCAAGAATATTTGCATTCTGTTGTTTTGCTTTTGCTTTAATTTTCAAACTGGTTCATAGAAAAATAAACCAAGCCAATTTAAAACAGATAAGGAAGAAGGAAGGGATTACAGTAAAAACAATCTATGAAATCCCAAAATAGAAAGGCTCACTGTGTGTGTGTATATATATATGTATGTGTGTGTGTGTGTGTGTGTGTGTGTATAAAATGACTACCCCCCCAGGAAAGCCATTAAATTATCTTTGTCACATACTCATGAGATGGCATCTCAAGAGTGTTTTCTTAGCACTTACACCTGTTTTTGCATCTAAACCTCTCAAGAATCCTAAGAGGTAGATATTATTTTTTCATTTTACACATAAAGAATGAGATACTGAGAGAATTAAGTGAGTAACAGAGCCAAGATTACAAGATAAAGGCAGAACTGGAATTTGTATTCACATCAGTGTGGGTCCAGAACTCTTGCTCTTATCCATGATCTACAGGTGGACTCCCCTACAAATTCAACTAGGTATGTCCAAACAAGCAAACACAACAGGAAGAGGGAGAGGGAGAGGGAGAGGGAAAGAGAGAGAGAAGAGGAGAGAGAAGTCAACAGAGTCTGGGATCCCACCTGTCCTTCCACTCACAGATCATGGGTCCAGGATGAGTGTCAGGGAAATGTGCTCTGATGGTCAAACACAGGCATATACCTTTTATAGCATCATCCTTACTGCAGGCAGAGAGTGACTCCGGAATTTAAAGACACAGTTTTTCATTTCACCAAAATCTAAGCCAGCTACGTCATCTGGGGCTCTGAGAAACAGCAGCATTCTGGTCCAACTTCGGGAAAAATGACTGTGTTTGACTCCATTTGTCTCCAGCAAGAGCAAACAAACCCTCCTGATGTATCAAGGGAGATGTAGGCCACCTCCTATTTTTCTTCTAAGGAGCTCACTTTAGAACCCCTCTCCCTTACAAGCTATGTCTCCTGTCTCCTGAGCAAAAGGGAAATGGGAAAGCAAGAGTTTCTGGCTCTCACTCTGCCACCAAACTGAAGGCTTGTATCATGCTGGTCACTAAGGAGCCAAATGATGGAGCCCTTACTTGGTGTTTGGGTCTAGTCCTCAAAGGCTGTGGGAACTGGGTTAATTCTATAAAGAGACTTCCAGACCCTCAGGAGGTTCTGATACTCATACAGAGGAGACATACCAATCCCTCCAGTCCTAGGCACTCCATGTTATTTAGTGCATCGGGTGACCCTCTTCCTAGTCCTTCAGAGAATAAGAGGGGACAGATTCTTGGCCTGGAGGCACAGTGACAGCTGGGCCGGGCTTGAACTTAGCCTCAGCTGCAGCTCCTCTTCATTCAAACCAGACTCCCCACCCCCAACCCCAGCAACTGGTCACTTGATAATCCATGTCTCAGTGAGAGAAGAAGGTTTACAGGAAGGAGAGATATCCATGCCAGCCAACTGTGATCTGATCTGTGACTCCAGAAGTTTCTTTTATTAAAATAAAAAAGGAAAGGAAAAGGAAAAAAATCTACTAAAGGTGGTTCCAGAGAAGCTGAGATTGCACAGGCGGGGCCACCTGGTAAATGATAAGACCTCCTTCTTCCGCCTCTGACTTTTGTCTTCATTCCACCAAACAGCCATCCACTTTGTCCTTGCTGTCTTTAAACAAATTGACCCATTTTATTCAAACAAATAGACCAATTGTTTCAATGCCAGGCATCCCAGTCTTCATATTCTGCTGCAACTGAGCAAAGTTTCTCACGTCACAGCTTTGTGCGCCTGCGCAAGCTGATGAAACGTGCAACTTAATAATCTAGGGCATGAACTAATGTGACTGCTGGAGGAGAAAGTCAAACCTAACAGTCTACATGTAACGTGGGCCCAAGGTGCAAACACATAGAGTCCAGAGGACAAGGGTGTTCTTCCTCCAACACTGGCAGTAAAAGAGAAGCCCTGTGGCAAAGTCCTAACACCTTTAGCAGCTGCCAGAACACAAAGGACTGTGTCTGTTATCATCTTCGTCCCATCCCTGCAAAATCTAATCTTAGCAGCCAAGGAAGATGTCAGCACTGTCCACTGTCAACGCTGCAAAATGTTTTCCACAGCTGCCAGAGGGGCTGCTAGCCCAGACGGAGAAACCAGCATACCCACGGAAGATTGAGTCCCTGGCCCTGTAAAGTCGGCACAGCACACAATCTGAGGCAGTGACCAGGATCAAATATCCTGAAGAACTTACAAACATAAGTTGTGCTACAAAGCCATGTTTGAGGTCACTATGCTGGAATGAATTCTGAATTTGGATGGAAAGAATAATTGAGAGATGTGAAAAGAAGTATTTCAGCATTGACTTCCAGGAGGTTTTGGATTTCCTGTGGCAACATCAGGATCACATGCATGGCGCCCACCACTGTGCGTCTGGGCTCTGGCCACCAGCCACGAGAACTGCAGGGCCAGCTGCCTTCCTTCCCGGGCTGACATCAGTAGGAAATCAGGTGAGGCAGCCAAGTCCACCTACTGGTTTTACGGATGTAACAGAGGAAATCCCTCTTGCTTGGTCTCCCTGGAGCCCCCAGCATTCCCTCCGCTGACAAGAATAATAATAAGGAATGGTTTGATCTGAACCCCAGTGGAAATTAGTGCTCTGTCTCAGGCTGTTCTCCAAAAGGGAAACCGAATGGCTCATTCCAACCAGGACAGCTTGTCCAACCTCCTGATTTCACATGTGAGAATTTGAGGCCCATAGAGGAGAAAGTTACATTCCTAAGATAACAGAGTTATTTAAGGCCGGTGCCGTGGCTCAATAGGCTAATCCTCCACCTTGCGGCGCCGGCACACCGGGTTCTGGTCCCGGTTGGGGTGCCAGATTCTGTCCCGGTTGCCCCTCTTCCAGGCCAGCTCTCTGCTGGGGCCCGGGAGTGCAGTGGAGGATGGCCCAAGTGCTTGGGCCCTGCACCCCATGGGAGACCAGGAGAAGCACCTGGCTCCTGCCATCGGATCAGCACAGTGCGTCGGCCACAGCGCGCCGGCCGAGGCAGCCATTGGAGGGTGAACCAACGGCAAAAGGAAGACCTTTCTCTCTGTCTCTCACTCTGCCTATCAAAAAAAAAAAAATCTAAGATAAAAATGCTAGTTTTTCCTAATTCCTGGTGGCATATATTTTGCTCTTGATTAATTTATATTAAATAAGCTATTTTTGCTTTAGCACTGAGTTTTTTCCTCTTTTCTCTCTTCTTTCTCTCTCTTATTTTTCAGCTCTTGGTGTGGTACATAGACTCTCATTCAACATCTGATTATATAAGTAGACAGATGGATGAGATTGGCGTTGTGACAGAGTGAGTTAAGCTGCCACCTGTGATGCCAGCATCCCCTATGAGTAGCAATTAAAGTCCTGGTTGCTCCACTTCTGACCCAGCTCCCTGCTAACGTACCTGGGAAAGTGGCAGAAGATGATCTGAGTGCTTGGGCCCCTGCCACCCACCTGGGACACCTGGATGGAGTTCCAAGCTCTTAGCTTCAACGTGGCCCAGCACTGGCTATTGCAATCATTTGGGGGATTAAACAGCAGATGGAGAATTCTGTCTCCCTCTCTTTCTCTCCCTCTCTCTGTGTCATTCTCCCTTTCAAATAAATAAATAAAGCTTTTTTAAAAAAGATTTTTACTTATTCATTTGAAAGGAAGAGTTACAGAGAGAAAGAGGCAGGGGTGGGGGGAAGCAACACTTCCATCCACTGATTTACTCCCCAAATGCCCAAAACAGTCAACTCAGGAACAGGGAATTCAATCCAGGCCTACCACAATGATAACAGGAATCCAACTACTTGAGTCATTACCTGTGCCTCCAGGGGTCTGTGTTAGCAGGAATTTTGAGTAAGAAGCCAGAGGCAGGTATCAAAACCAGGCACTCTGATGTGAAATGCAAGAATCTTACCCAATATCTTAACTGGTAGGCTAAATGCCCACCCCAGAATTCTTTTCCTTAATTCCATTTCAGAGATTTTCCAAATGGAACACACCTAAGTATGTTGGACAACTTCATTCTAGATAAAAAGCCAAGGTTGAGGATGGAGGGCAATGCCATTCAGAGTTAAAAATATGAAGGATGATGGAATGTGAGCAGTATTGGGCAGCTCTGGAGAAGACCATTGCAGCAACATCTCCTTGAAGGATCCTTAGGTCCCTCCTATGGTCCAAAGCAGAGAAGTTCATCAAGAGCTTGTCTAGGGTGCCAGTGCTGTGGTGTGGCTGGGTAAGCTTCTGCTTGTGATGCTGGCATCCCTTATTGGAGTACTGGTTCAAGTCCAAGCTGCTCTGCTTTCCATACATCTCTCTGCAAATGCTCCTGGGAAGGCAGCAGAAGATGGCTCAAGTAGCTGGGCTCCTGTGACCCATGTGGGAGACCTATATGGAGTTCCAGACTCTTGACTTTGGCTGGGCTCATCTCCAGCTGTTGTGGCCATTTGGGGAGGGAACCAGTGGATAGAAGATCTCTCTGTATCTCTCTCTCTCTCTCTCTCTCTCTCTCTCTCTCTCTCTCTCTCTCACACACACACACACACACACACCCTGTCTGTCACTGTGCCTTTCAAATAAATCAATCAAATCTTTATTGAAAAGAGTGGAGCTAGCACTGTGGTGTAGCAAATTAGGTTGCCACCTCCAATACCTGGCTTCCTAAATGGATGCTGGTTCGAGTCCTAGCTACTCTACTTCTTATCCAACTCCCTGCTAATGCACCCAGGAAAGCAGTGGAGGATGGACCAATTGCTTTGGCCCCTGCACCTACTTGCGATACCTGAGGAAGCTCCTGGTTCCTGGCTCTGGCCTGGCCTGGCCCAGCCCCTGCCAATGAGGCCATTTGGAGCTTGAACCTGCAAATGGAAGATCTCTCTCTCTCTCTCTCTCTCTCTCTCTCTCTCTCTCTCTTACAGGCTGTACTTGTCTTCCTTTGGCTTTACCTGCTTATCATTAGCATCCAGCATTACAAAGCAGGCAGTAGATTTTATCTGTGTTATTTAGATTCTGCTATTTACTAAACAGTTTTTTCTTTTCAATAAAACAGGCTCACTGTAAGTGTGATTTGTTTTCAAACACACAGACACTGACAATGAAGAAAATAAAAATCACTGTCAACATTTTAATAAGCATTATCCCTTTCATTTTCATTCTCTCTTTCATTCTCCCTTTCATCACCGAACACTTTATCCTTGTACTGGTACTGCCATCCCTCTAGAACTTCCTTTTGTTAGTATATTGGGTTGAACCCTCTGTGTTACCTCATTTGATTCTCATATCACACCATGTGCCAGTTATCCCCATTTTACAGACTGAAACTGAGACTCAACAAGGCTGTGATCTGCAACAGAGCTTGGTTGCAAATCCAGATTTACTTTATCTCCAAATACCAAATCCAAAAAGAAAGAGAGTTACCTTTTTCTATAAGTTTACCATGTGCCAGACACTGTGCTAACTGCCTTAAATGTATTATCTCACACCTCTGCAGGTTTTATTCCACGGAATATAAGGGTTTAGTGACTTACCTGAGATAACACAGGTAGTAATACGCAAAGCTGTGAATCAAATCAGGATTTCTGACTCTTAAATCCATTCCTCCACCAGAAAACTGTATGGTACACCCCATTTCACAGAGTGAGATGCATGTCTGCTTGAATAGAGTCATACTCAAAATGTCATTCTGAAATGTATTTGCTATTCTGATAGGTAATGGTAGTAGATTTTTTTTCTAATGGACTTTTTAAAAAAAGATTTATAATTGTATTTATTTAATAGGCACAGTTACAGAGAGTCAGAGCCTGAGAGAGAGGTCTTCCATTCTCTGGTTTGCTCCCCAAATGGCTGCAATGGCTGGAGCTGTGCCGATCCAAAGCCAGGAGCTTTTTCTGGGTCTCTCACATGGATGCATGGGTCTCCCACGCGGATGCAGGGACTCAAGAACTTGGTCCATCTTCTGCCGCTTTCCCAGGCCACAGCAGAGAGCTGGATCGGAAGTAGAGCAGCTGGGACTCAAACTGGCACCTACATGGGATGCCGGCACTGCGGGTGGTGGCCTGACTTGCGCAGGCCCCCTCCCCATAGGTTTTTTTGTTTTGTTTTGTTTTTGACAGGCAGGGTTAGAGAAAGAGACAGACAGAGAGAAAGGTCTTCCTTTTCCGTTGGTTTGCCCCCAAAATGGCCACCACAGCCAGCGCACCATGGTGGTGCACCCATTGTGCTGTGCCAATCCAAAGCCAGGAGCCAGGTGTTTTCCTCCTGGTCTCCCATGTGGATGCAGGGCCCAGGCACTTGGACCATCCTCGACTGCCTTCCCAGGCCACAGCAGAGAGCTGGCCTGGAAGAAGGGCAACCAGGACAGAATCCGGCGCCCCAACCGGGACTAGAACCCAGTGTGCTGGCGCCACAAGGTGGAGGATTAACCTATTGAGCTGCGGCACTGGCCTCCCCATAGGCTTATAATCCTTACCTTTAAACTTGAAACAGGAGCCAGACTTGCTGCCTGGAGCCAATAATTGGTCCCTCTGTATTCTGAGGACCCTAATGGACCACAGCCCACACCCTGACCACTGATCCACCCTGTCCTCTGTGCCTACCTTAATCCCTCACCTTGGACTCACTTTTGCCTATCATCTCTCATCCACCCTTCAAACCTGGTACTCCACACAGGCCACTGAGCCAGACCTTGGGTTTCAAGGAAACCCTCATTTCTGTGATTTGGTCACTTCTGACCAAGACCTTGGAGAAACACCTCTCCTCATCCAGACTACTGCCCACAACTCTGATCTCAACATAAGCTCCTTGGCTTATGAGCAGTTGTACCCTCCTCCTTGCTTCCCTGGATTGGCTCTAGCTTAATGAGTAAGTCAGCAGGAGAAATGCCATCAGATAAGCTCCAAAAACCCTATAGTTGAAAAATATCCAGTGTTATCACTTCCACTCCCACAAGGACATGAAAGCTCGGTGATAAATGTGAGCGGATGACAGACTCTGAGGTTGAATTGTGGCCATTACTCTGCTTGAACTGTGTGGCTTCGGGCAATCACTTTCCCTTGCTGGCTCTCAGCGGCTTTATCTTTCAAACAGTGGTTGAACCAGGTAGTCCCAGGCAACCACAAACTCCGCAAATCTATGTGTCTGTGATTTTAAAAATGACAAGCCTGGAAGATATTACTCCCATCCATAGTTTCGTTCAATCATTAACCAAACTAATGAAGCTGTTTCTGCAATCTGACTGCAAAGTTCACTGGCAGGGAGAAAGGGAGGACCCCAAGCAGTTAGACGGTCCAGGACATCACCGGGGGCCTAACCTGAACCTGATTACAGTGTGCCGGCAATGGGGGTTTGCCACAAAACTGGGATGCACTTTGGAATAAAAAAGGGAACATTTTTGTTGAATAGAAAATTATTTAAAAACAAATAAATACAAATTTTTAAAAAGAAAATTAACTGAAGTCAAGATGAAATCCACTATTTGAAAAAAAAATATTATAAATTTGGCATATTGCTTGTTTTTCTCTGTTCCTTATGTGATAGTGTGGGATGTGATGTCAGAAAGTCACAAATCATTCATGGTGCTATGAAAAAGTCATTGTGCAAAACAGATGTGACTTAAAATGCATGGGAGATATTTTTGCATAAAACCCAAAAGAAAAGCATAACTCACATGTTTTTTAGCCCATAGTGATCACCAATTTCCACAGTCGCTGTGTGGTTTAGTCACTTGTTTCTGGTTTCTTGATGTGTGTGGTTTTAAATGGCAAGGGAGTTAGAGATAGAGCCTGTTGCAATTGCTACCACATTCCCCCAGGAGTCTTAGGGAAAAGAGGGTATAATCATGGCATTTTCAGGGACATTGAAAGCTGGGAGATTTCCTGCCTGAAGAAACCCAGAAAGCCCCCTCTGTCCAAAATCCCTTTTTCAATGTTTGTCACTGTTGTCTTTTATTACTATGATTTAATTAAACTTCTTTTGTAAAATATAAGCATTTTCCCCCAAAACCCACACATAACACAAGTAGCCCTCAGCAGAGGTAATCTATAAAGCTAACTCTAAAATATTAACTAAACCTTAATAAAATTGGTTTGGTTAAATTATTTCTAATGTGGCAATTAGCTATGATAGAGTTTCTAATAAACAGACAAATGAGTGGGTTTTTAAATTTGTTTTTCATATTCATTAACTCATTCAAGCTTCACAGAAGTAACAAGAACAGAAATGTGTTCATTCATCAATTTATCTCTATGACAAATTTTATTGGCTGCCAAGTGCTCTATTCAGATGATAAAGATGCAAACAAGACAATAACACTACTTTTTGTGCCACCCAAAGTGTAGGGGGTGACTGACACTTAAAAACCATTACAGTAACACAAAACAAAATGAGGATGGCTTCCCCAAATTAAGTGCTTTGCCCTGCATCAAATAGTGAGAAAGTTCTGTAGCACAGATTTCCTCATAGTTCTCCCAACTCTATATTCAGAACACTCTGAAAAATATCCTGTTAAGTTTCCTGTAGATTTTTGTAAGAAAAAGGTTTTCCTTTCTGCCTCCCTCCTTCCCTCCCTCCCTCCCTTCCTCCCTCCCTTCCTTCCTTCCATAGGCAGAGAGACACAGAGAAAGAGCAAGATCTCCCACCTACTAAAGCCCATAACAGCCAAGGCTATATCAGGACAAAGCCAGTAGTCAAAATGCAATCCAGGTCTCTTGTGTAAGTAGCAGGGTCCCAACTACTTGAGCCAACACCACTGCCTCCCAAGAGCTGCATTAACAGGAAGCTGGAGACAGGAGCTAGAACCAGAAATCATGCCCATCCAATGCCAGATGTGGGGATCTTACCCTTTAGGATAGATGCCCTCTCTGAGGGACAGTTTTTGATGGGAGAGAGAGGAAAAGAAAGTTCTAAAAATGAAGTTCTGCTGCTGGAAAGATGGTTTATGTTTATTTGCTCCAGAGTCAGTGAGCAGCCACTAGAAGCAAGAGAGATTTCTTGGCAGAACAAGTTGAGGACTCCGTTTCATAGTTCATTAGTAGCCTGTATTGTCCAGCCAAGAACAATACCTGGCATTAGGTTAGTGCTCAAGAAACATCTGTTTAGTTCTGTTCAACTGAACCCAAATTAGTCCTATGATCTCTTGTGGGTATGTCACTAAGTGACAGTTTCATTTACTACCACCAAAATCCTGGAGATCTCAGGATGTTATCTTGAGCCATTTCTACAGATGAGAAAGCCATAAATTGTCCTCAAGATTTTTGCTTTTCGGTCTGGCATGTGGCAAAGCGGTTTAAGCCACCACTTGCAATACCAGCATTCCAAATCAAGTCCTAGCCCATCCAGTTTCCTGCTAATGTACTTGGGAAGACAGCAGAAGATGGCCCAAGTGCTTGGGGCCCCTGCCATCCATGTCAACACCAGGTTGGAGTTCCCAGCTTCAGCCTGGCACAGCTCTGAATATTGTAGTCATTCGTGGAGTGAACCAGTTTATGGAAAATCTCTCTCTCTCTCTCTCTCTCTCTCTCTCTCTCTCTTTCTCTCCATTCCCCTCCATGTTCTTCCTTTCAAATAAATAGATAGTTTTTTTTTTTTAAAGAAAAGACTTTTCTCTGATGCTGAGAATCTAATCATTTGGCTCATAAGTTCCATTATACCTCCATGTCCCAAGACACAGTCCTTTCTCAATTTTCCAAGCTAAATCTATTTGTCCCCAGCCGTTTGCTAAGCTTTCAAGGATTCAATGAAGCTCGAACAGTGCTGGGGAGTGACTATATCATGCACAGTCGGCACAGCTCATTCACTATCTCACTGGCTTTGCCACCCTCTCCCTCTTTCCTATTTCTCTCTCTCTTTCCAAAACAACAAATGCATTCTTCTCATTGCCTAGGTACTTTATTCTGTATTTGCATGGTCTCAGTTTCTCTAGTAAGTGTATTTATCAAGGGATTTTTCCCCACTGAGGGAGAGGCCTTTTTTTTTAATAACGCTTTTATTTAAAGAATATAAATTTCCAAAATACAGCTTATAGATTACAATGGCTTCCCCCCCATAACTTCCCCACCCGCAACCCTCCCCTTTCCAACTCCTTCTCCCCTTCCGTTCACATCAAGATTCATTTTCAATTCTCTTTATATACAGAAGGTCAGTTTAGTATATATTAAGTAAAGATTTCAACAATTTGCCCTCACATAGCAACACAAAGTAAAAAATACTGTTGGAGTACCAGTTATAGTATTAATTCACAATGTATAGCACGTTAAGGACAGAGATCCTACATGATATATATATTTTTAAATTGATTAATTTTCTATGCAATTTCCAATTTAACACCAAGATTTTTTAATCATTTGCAATTATCTTTATATACAGAAGATCGATTCAATATATACTATGTAAAGATTTCATCAGTTTGCACCCACACAGAAACACAAAGTGTAAAAATACTGTTTCAGTACTAGTAATAGCATTATTTCACATTGGATAACACATTAAGGACAGATCCCTCATGAGACCTTTTTTAAGGAAGAATTCTCAGACCAGCTGCTAAGACAATAGAAATTGTCTAACTTGACAGAAATTTTTGAACTCTCATTCCACGGAAGATTAAAATCAAACCTGTAGATCAGTTCTCAATATTTTCAGTACTAACTCTGGCCACTTGATGAAAGATGGCAGAAAGTCACTGTCATAGTAAAGCTCCTTAATGCTCTTTTTGATCAATTTAAGAGTTCTTATCACTTAGTTTAATGCCTGGCATGGATGTCTGGACCTTTTTTTTTTTTTTTTTTAATTCAAAAGACAGACATACAGAACTCATACCATACAATTTTCTTCTCAAATGCCTGCATCAGCCAGAATTGGGCCTGGGGCCAGAGCTGGGAATTGAATTCAGGTCTCTCATGTGGATGGCAGGGACCCAGGTCTGCATTGGCAAGAAGCTAGAATTGGAAGCCAGAGCTAGGAATCAAACCTGGGAAGTGGTTATCTTAACTGGAATGTCAACCACTAAGTCAAATGTCCACCTCTCCATCTGGTTTTAATTCTCTGATACCACAGGTTTTCTACCACTGAGTATGGGCTGATGTATTCTAGATCTACGACTATACTCAAAGAAATATGTGTGTATATATATATATATATATATATATATATATATATACATATATATATATATCACCCACTGCATACAAAATACTACATTAGTGAAGGAAGAGAATAAAGAATCATGCCTTCTGCATTCCAAGTACTTGTGAGCCCAGCTCTAGCACCAATTTAGCACATAATCCTAGGAAAATTATGACCTCCAAGCCTCAGTTTCCTCATCTGTAAGATAGGAATGTTATAAACACCTACTTCATAGAGTCATTCTTAAAAATAAGTAAAGTAATACAAAGAAGGGCATGGTTAACAATAATAATAAATAAGTTTTATAGAAGAAATACAATATACTATCATTGTCATATGAGAAAGAAATATTCATTCTAGTTGAGAGGACTAAGAAAAGCTACTCAAGGGAGTGGCGTTGTGGCTTAGCAGGTTAAACTGTCACCCATAGTGGCATCCCAGCAGGACATCAGTTCCACTCCTGGCTGCTCTACTTCCAGTCCAGTGCCCTGCTAATGTGCCTGGGAGAGCAGGGCAGGAAAGTCCAAGTGCTTGGGCCCCTGTACCCACGTGGAAGACCTGGAAGAAGCTCCTCGCTCCTGGCTTTGGCCTGGCCCAGCCCCAGTCATCATGGCCATTTGGGGACTGAACCAGCAAATAGAAGACTTCCTCTCTCTCTCTCTCTCTCTCTCTCTCTCTCTCTCAATCTCTCATTCTACCTTTCAAATAAATAAAATAAATCTTAAAAAAAAAAAAAAAGACTACTCAGAGTAGGTAGAAGTGGAGCCAGATATGAAGAATGAGTAGGATTTGGACAAATGGTCTTGGGAAGTTCCTGCAAGGAGCTGGCGTTCAGTATTCAAAACTTGTTTCTCTCTGGTAGCATTTCAGACATGAAGGACAATGCTGCTGACGTCTACCGGTTAAGGTGAGAAGCAATGTGGCCATATTTAGAAACTATCTAGTTGAAGAAGTCTTGAAAGCCTATGGTAAAACTCTACCTGCCCTCCATGCAGTCTACTTGAAGTACAGAATTTTAAGACTTGATGTTATGTTACCTGAAAGATCATGTAGACCAATACTCATTAGATGTCTCAAATGTTTTTATAGGTTTATCTTTGTCCAAAAATCATCTAATTATCAGTTTTCATACTTTCTAGGATAGTAAATCCATTGGCAATAACATTTTGATCACAACATACAGAAAATAACTGCAAGTTGTAAAACCTGCCAGCTTTTGGAGAAAACATGGTAGGAAGGAAAGATTCCAGAAACTAGATACTTTAGAATGGAACTTAACTTGACCCTAAGCAAGCCATCCAGCCCCTGTGTACCTCAGAGCATCTCTCATGCTGCTTATAGCTCTAATATCCTAAAATTTCAAATCAAAAAGGTATTATAGATCAAATCACAAGTAGAGAAAATCAACTGAAATCAGGCATGCCAATGTATCGCGTCACTTCTCACCTACAAAATAAAGGAATTATTATTATCACTATGAAATCATTCCATTTCAATTCAGCAGTCTGCAGGGATACAGAGATGAATAATCCCACTCTACTCCACCCTGGACAAACCAGGCCTGGAAAGTCTTGTATCCACCCTGTGGACACCATGATTTGACAGAGAGAACAATACAAGATGGTCTGGCCAGAAACTGTAGATATCACTGGGACAGATATCTGGTCATTTAGTTGGAAATGTCAGAGCTAAAATTCTATTAAGGACAGAATAAGTTTTACAGGTGGAATTCCATGGGAGTAGATTTCAGCTTCATGTAAGGAAGACTATCACAACACAGTTTCCCAACTGAAAAAGTTAGTGAATCCCCAGTGCCAAAATATTTGTTTTTAATAGAAAGCTTTTATTTAATAAATATAAATGTTTTTAACTTTTATTTGATGAATATAAATTTCCAAAGTACAGCTTATGGATTACAATGGCTTTTTCCCCCCAATAACTTCCCTCCCACCCACAACCCTCCCCTCTCCCGCTCCCTCTCCTCTTCCATTCACATCAAGATTCATTTTCAATTCTCTTTATATACAGAAGATCAATTTAGCATATATTAAGTAAAGCTTTCAACAGTTTGCACTCACACAGAAACATAAAGTGAAAAATACTGTTTGAGTACTAGTTATAGAATTAAATCACGATGTGCAGCACATTAAGGACAGAGATTCTACATGAGGAGTAAGTGCACAGTGACTCCTGATGTTGATTTAACAATTGACACTCTTATTTATGGCATCAGTAATCACCCTAGGCTCGTGTCATGAGTTGCCAAGGCTATTGAGGCCTTTTGAGTTCGTGGACTCTGATCATATTTAGACAAGGTCATAGTCAAAGTGGAAGTTCTCTCCTCCCTTCAGAGAAAGGTACCTCCTTCTTTGATGACCTGTTCTTTCCACTGGGATCTCACTCGCAGAGATCTTTCATTTAGGTCATTTCTTTTTTTTTTTTTTTTTTTTTGCCAGAGTGTCTTGGCTTTCCATGCCTGAAATACTCTCATGGGCTAATAAATATAAATTTCACAAGTACAACTTTTGGATTATTTTGGCTTATAGCGGTTCTTCCCCCATACTCGCCCTCCCACCCGCAAACCATCCCACTTCTTACTCCCCCTCTCATCCCAATCTTCATTAAGATTCATTTTTAATTATCTTTATATACAGAAGATCAACTATATGCTAAGTAAAGATTTCAAGTTTGCACCCACATAGACACACAAAGTATAGAGTACTGTTTGAAGATTAGTTGTATCGGCCAGCACCGTGGCTCAACAGGCTAATCCTCCACCTTGTGGCGCCAGCACATCGGATTCTAGTCCCGGTCAGGGTGCCAGATTCTGTCCTGGTTGCCCCTCTTCCCGGCCAGCTCTCTGCTGTGGCCTGGGAGTGCAGTGGAGAATGGCCCAAGTGCTTGGGCCCTGCACCCCATGGGAGACCATGAGATCAGCGTGGTGCGCTGGCCGCAGCGTGTCGGCCGCGGCGGCCATTGGAGGGTGAACCAACAGCAAAGGAAGACCTTTGTCTCTTTCTCTCTCACTGTCCACTCTGCCTGTAAAAAAAACAAAAAACAAAAAGCACTAGTTGTACCACTAATTCTCATAGTACAAGACATTAAGCATAGAGGCCCTTCATGGGGAGCAAGTACACAGTGACTCCTGTTGTTGATTTAACAACTGACACTCTTATTTGTGATGTCAGTGATCACCCAAGGCTCTTGTCATGAGCTGCCAAGGCTATGGAAGCCTCTTTTTTTTTTTTTTTTTTAATTTTTGACAGGTAGAGTGGACAGCGAGAGAGACAGAAAGAAAGGTCTTCCTTTTGAGTTGGTGTACCTTCCAACGGCCACGCGACCAGCGCGCTGTGGCCGGCGCACCACGCTAATCCGAAGGCAGGAGCCAGGTGCTTCTCCTGGTCTCCCATGGGGTGCAGGGCCCAAGCACTTGGGCCATCCTCCACTGCACTCCCGGGCCCCAGCAGAGGGTGGCCTGGAAGAGGGGCAACCAGGACAGAATCCGGCACCCCGACCGGGATTAGAACCCTGTGTGCCAGCGCTGCAAGGCAGAGGATTAGCCTATTGAGCCACGGCGCTGGGAAGCCTCTTGAGTCCACAAACTCCAACATTATTTAGACAAGGCCATAATAAAAGTGAAAGTTCTCTCCTCCCTTCAGAGAAAGGTACCTCCTTCTTTGATGGTCCACTCTTTCCACCAGGACCTCATTAACAGAGATCTTTCATGTAGGTCATTTTTTGCCACAGTGTCTTGGCTTTCTATGCCTGAAATGTTTTCATGGGCTTTTTAGCCAGATCCGTATGCCTTAAGGGCTGATTCTGAGGCCAGGGCCTAAAATATTTCAAAAGGTTCCAGAGAACTAACTCAGAGTAACCATAGGAGACATTTTAACTGGCTAGGAGATTGGCTCAGAGATTGCAAGTATTCTCTCAATTCTAAGTTCCAGTATCCTTCAATATCCAGTAATATTTGTTATGATTCATTCATTCATCCAACAAATATTTGTCACAATTCATTCACTTACCAACACATATTTAGTGAATGCCTCAGAAGTCTGAGTCTGCTATTACTGGGTTTAAAATCTCAACTCTACCGCTTCCTACTGTGATTCTTTGGACAAACTAGCTCCCCTGTATCCCAGATCATCAACTATAAAATGAGAATAATAATAATTCGTGTCTCATAGAACTGTTATGAAGATGAAAGGAGGTGATTTATGTAAAGCACTTCTGAACACTCTCTGGCATATAAAACACAATTAATATTAGACATTAGTAGTAGTAATATGTAACATGCTACTTCTGTAATATATTGCAATAACATGTCAGGCACTGAGCTAGACACTAGATCATTAAAGCTTAGAAAACAGATATGAATCTTACCTTTCTTGGGTTTAAAGTCAGGAAGAGATATTGAACAGTCACAAAAAGATAAATATGGTCTCAAACTGTGACAGTTGATATGAGGGAAAAAAAGAGGATGCCATGATAGCATGTGATAGAAGGGAGGGGGACTCATTTAGATTGGGAGGGGTAGAAAAGACTTCTTCAAGGAACTGATGTTTAAGCTGAATTGTAATACAGATATATCCTGGCAACAGTGATTTAAAGAAGTGCCCACCTGTTTGTATTTTTTAGAAGATGTATTTATTTGTTTGTTTCTTTGAAAGGCAGAGGAGAAGAGTCAGATCTTCCATCTGCTAGTTCACTCCAAATAGTAGCAACAGCTAGGATTGGACCAGGCCAAAGCCAGAGTAAGGAATGCTATTTGTGTCTGCCATGTTTATGACAGGTGCTTCAAATACTTGAATCATCTTCCACTGCCTTCCAAGGTCCATCAGCATGAGGCTGGATCAGAAGCAGAGCAGCCAGACTCAAACTGGTTCTCCAATATGGGATGCCAGCATCCCAAGCAGAAGCTCAACCTGCTATGCCTCAACATTGGCTGCCAGCTGTATTTTAAGTTCAGAAAAAGCAAGCCAGCCATCGGCGAAAACATACAGTTGGAAATCTGATTTCCAGTTTTTACATCAAATATCACATTAAGCAATGTATGGGTACACTGGCTATTGGAGTCCATTTGATTTTTCTCTGAAATCTACAAACCCATCATTCTTTACATACATCTGTCCATCAGTTCATGCACCCACATATCCATTCTTCTATTCAGTCTATAGGAGGCTCAATGATGTGAATTTACCAAGCCCAAGGAACAATATAAGGGAGGCTGAATTGTGCATATATTCCTGGAAGTGAAGATACATAGGTAGATAGAGAGAAATCATGTAAAGTTTGAAGAAGCTGGAAATTGAACACAGATGAGAGTATAAATAAGAGAATGTTTCAGAGAAGGTGGCATGCCAAAGCAGATTCCAAGCAAAGTGAATTCAAACAATTCAAATCTTACTCAGCATTTGGGTTCTAAAATCAATACATAAATCCCAAAAAATGAAAAAATGATAATCAAAGGCACCCTTACAAGTCCCTTAAACATGGACCATATTGGAGAATAACACACTATCTC
This sequence comes from Sylvilagus floridanus, assembly GCA_949820135.1. NCBI lineage: Eukaryota > Metazoa > Chordata > Mammalia > Lagomorpha > Leporidae > Sylvilagus > Sylvilagus floridanus. The sequence goes on from OX463241.1 coordinate 44,518,201, forward strand.
TCAAGAAATCAATGCAAGCATTATTTCCTCTAGTCTTTAAATCTACTGTTGTTGCTTTGGCAGCAGGTGATTTTGAGAACTTTCTTATAGGGATTTTGTTGTTTGAAATCTATGAATTCTTCTATGTTGGACTAACATGTAGTGTGAATAGATGCTCTTCCTGTGTGTACAACTCATGGGAGTGGAGGGGAGTGTTTATGGCCATGCCTAATGTATGCTGCATGGCAGCACTCACCACTCAGTGTAGAAGAACTGCCCCTTGAAGCTTAACTCTATCTGAGCTCTCTCTTGTTGTATGATCTCTCAATCTATTCATTGTATTTTGCACCAATTACATATTTAAATGTACATGCATTAAATACAGATATGGATGATATATGTCTAATATAACATGGCCAAAAATGTGAGGTAGAAAAGAGCTGAGGTATTCATGAAATAGCTCAGTGACATACTCCAAGTAGAAGCTGGGATCTATATTAGTTTCCTTGAGCTGTCATAATAAAGGACCACAAACTTGATGGCTTAACACAATAGAAATGTACTCTGTCACAGTTCTGGAAGGCAGAAGTCTGCAGTCAAGAGTCAACAAAGCTACACACCCCTGGAGTCTCTGGGAGAGAGTATTTTCTTTGCTTCTCCCACCATCTGGTGGCTCCAGCATTCCTTGGCTGGTAACAGCAGAGATCTGATTTCTGACTTCATCTTTCTAAGTGTTTTTTATTATTTATTTGAAAGGCAGAGTTACAGAGAGGCAAAGGTAGAAAGAAAGAGAGAGCTCTTCTATCTGCTGGTTCACTCCCCAAATGGTTGCAAACAGCCAGAGCTGGGCCCATCCAGAAGCTTCTTACAGGTCTCCCATGTGTGTGAAGGAGCCCAAGCACGTTGTCCATTTTCTTCTGCTTTCCCTGGCCATAGCAGAAAGCTGGATCAGAAAAAGAGCAGCAAGGACTCAAACCTGCGCCCACATGAGATGCCGGCACTGCAGGCAGTGGCTTTACCCGCTAAGCCACAGCACCAGCCCCCTGTCTCTGATTCCATCTTCATCTGGCTCTACGCCTGTGTCTCTGAGCCTCAAGTCTCCCTCTCCTTTCTCTTATAACATCATTCATTGTATTTAAGGCCTACTCCAAATCCAGGATAATCTCATTTCAAGACCTTAAACTTAATTAACATCCTCAAAGGCTCTACTTCCAATAAGGTCATTTTACAGGTACAGGAGTTAGGACATGAACATATCTTTTGAGGGGCCATTATTCAACTCTACAACTTGATTGAGAAAGAGATCAATACAGTGAACTGAAGCCCCATTTTGACAGGGTTTGAATGCCAGTTTCAAATGACTTACGATCCAGTTTTATACAAAGTTATGATAGGTGCAAATTTTACTTCCATTATTGTTTAAATACTTCTATATAGGGTTTTCTCCTCTCCTTTACTGTCCCTACCTGGCACCCTGAAGCGTTCCTTCCCTGCTTTGGCTACTCACTAGGGTACCCAAAAAGCCTTGACATACTTCAAAGTCTGCTATTCTACATCCTAATCAAAATGTACATCCTGTGTCCCATACTTTAAATGATTGGTGATTAAACAACCAAAATCATCTTTTTCTAGACACTGCCTTGCCATCATTGCTTCAATCTATACATGTGGCCCTTAGAGTGTGGCTCTGCTTGTGGAGATGCAACTGCTGTTACAGACATCACCTGAAGAGATGAGGAAGGGAACAATGTCCTAGCTAGCCTCTTCCAGTCCCCAGATCATCAGCCAAACCCAGCTAATGCTGGAGCCTGGGAGCTGCAGAAACAAAACAGAGGATGTAAGGGAAAGGACAAGTTGGTCCAAGACCAATACACTATTAGTATTTGTATTTTACAGACTTGAGCGTGGAGCTCAAGGAAGGTGATATAATTGCCAAGACTCACACAACTCATAATTATCAGTGTGGACTTTGAATCTGAGTCTCTCAATCCAAAACTTTAAATCTGGCCATGCTGTGCTTTCACTACCATCATGGAAATTTCATTTGCTTTGTCCAAGTGCCTTAATTGGAGATAGCTTGGGGTTCTTAAAAGCTGTTCTATGGCTATCAAATTGGCAAGAAACCCTTGTCTGAATTTAAGATCTAGATTTTATGAAAGGCACAGTGATACACACTCAAAAACCCCTACAAGGAAGGACTCACTGAGCCCACTGATGTGAATGCTCTCAGCAAAAACTCCCGCAGTCAGCTAGAGCTTATCCATCTGAGCTGCGAAGAGCCACCTTGTACAGATGGTGTCCTTCTCTGACAGACCATACCCAACCTTGTATAATGGTTCAGTCTTTTGGGCTCAAAGAGCATCATTGCTCAACTTCTCCCTCTGTCTCATCCTGCATGATCCCTTCCCCAGTTGTAGATATCAACACCAAACCCTGTGCATGACTTTCTTGTCAGACATTGTGATTGTTACTGTTCTCAGTTTAGCACACAGCCCTTTTATCTACACACACTAGCTTTAATCTACACACACTAGTTGATGATGGTGGCTACAGCAGTGGAAGCAATGGTGATGACCTTCATGGAGACTTCATCTGCTCTCATCTTTAGAGTGTCTTTAGGCTTGTCCTTACTGAGATTTTTCTGTTTAATTTAGATGGACAAGCAAGTAGAGGTACTATCACATGGTAAGGCACTTGGTCATTCTCTTGATGATCAACTGTTGTTGAGCCCCCAGGGATAAATCACCAAGAAAGTATTTGATCAAGGATCTGTGGAAACACAACCATCAGCTCTTTAAACTCACTCTTGTTTTTATTCAGAAGGCGGAACATGCCTCTGACCCACTTACTATCTTGATATGTCTCCCCACTGGGATGAAACATGCCCTAACATTCCTCAGTGCTTCTGAGCTGTTGGAATCTGCTCTCTGAAATATCCAATGTTGTTCTCTGCCTTTCTGTAGAGTGTTCCTTATGAACTTGGAGAAGTGATTAGAAAAGATGATTTCTAGATGTCAGCTGCACACCCACCTCTGCACCCCCTGCCTCCACAGCCATGATAAAGGCCTAGAGCTTGGTGGAACTTCCAGATGCCATCAAGTCTACCTCTCTGCCCTGAGGAAGGATTCCCCACCACCAGCTGCACATACATTTTCTTCCTTTAAAATGGAAGAAATTCCTTCTTTCCTTGTTTTCTTGGCTAGCTCACTACCATCCAGAGCAACGGCAGTGAGTTCTAGAAGCTCTGTGAATGTGTAGCTGGCCTCCCCCACATGCTGTTTTCTTTCTTGCCAGCTAATTCCTGCCCTTAACCTTCTTAGGTGTTGCTACAGCACCTATTATTCATGGTTTCATTGACATTTCTTCCAAGTCCCTGAAGTTGGTGGTGACTCATCCTCTCTTGTCATCAAGGGGCATCACTGGGCTGTATGCGGCACTCTGCGTGAAGTTCACGTTAGCTATTCTCTGATGCCTTTCAACAAAGGCTCTCTGAAAACTTTTAACATGATGACCTAGAGGCAATCAGGAAGATTTTCAATTTAACATCCTGCAGTATTAAATTAAGCAACCCTCCTGGGTCACACAGGGACTGGGACTCCAGAATTGTCTCTGAGGTGCAGAGTCCTCAGGTTAACAAAAGTCTGAAGTATCTAGAGTTGCCCAGGCCTTCCCTAGTGGGACATATTTGAATTTATGCACCCACCAAAATGCCATCAGCATGGAACGGTAATGGTGTTTCAGTGCAAGGCTCTTTCTGCAGACTGTATCCTTGGATTTTTCCATGAACTGTTTATTTGGCTGAAAAGAACTGAGTGTTTACTGGGCTGAATGGAAATTAAGAAGATTTGCTCCAATACAAAACTTAGGTCTTGATAGAGGCATTTAGATTAGCAGTTAAGTTGCTGCTTGGGATGTTCACATCCCATATCATAGTGCCTGGTTCAAGTATAGGTTTCTTCACTTCTCATCCAATTTCCTACTAATGCACACCATGAGAAATGGCAGTAACTTAATTACTTGGATCCCTGACAGTCACATGGGCGACCTCTGTGTAATTCTGTGCTCCTAGCTTCAGCATGTCCCAGTCCAGGCTATTGCAAGCATTTGGCAAGTGAACCAATAGATCTCCCCCCCACACCCAACATGTGTATATGTGCCTGTGCCTTTCAATAAAAATGAATAAATATTAAAAAAAAAAAAAACTTGTGTCTCCCAGCACTAATTAAGCCATATAAGAGAGCAAGTTGCTAGGAAGTTGCATGTATCCAACATCCTAGCTTCAGGACTATTCAGTGATACAGATCTCCTCTACCTCCAGTTTTACATCCTGAACCATGCTAATGCTTGGTAAAGGAAAGGGGGACTCTGGTAACGTGAATTATGGTGGAAGAAGCAACAGTGACCCTTTCAATAGACTCACACACTCAACCTATGTTAAGAAAAGGTTTGCCTTTCAGGGTAAATGTTTGTTATCTTGCAAATGCGTCACTTTTTTAGATTTTTTTTTTTAATTATTTGAAAGACAGAGTTATGGGATGGGAGGAGAGAGAGAGAGAAAGAGAGAGAGAGGAATCTTCCACCTATTGGTTCACTCCCCAAATGGCCACAATGGCCAGGGCTGGGCTAGGCTGAAGCTAGGAGCCTGGAGCTTCTTCTGGGTCTCCCACATGGGAGCAGTGGCCCAAGCACTTGGACTGTCTTCCACTCATTTCCCAAGAACACTAGCAGGGAGCTGGATCAGAAGTAGAGTAGTCAAGTCTCGAACTGGCACCCATATGGAATGCTGGCATTGCAGGTGGCAGCTTAACCTGCTACACCCACAACACCAGACCCTTAATGACAGGCCGCCATTATAACCTTTATCTTCTTTCTACCACAGTACACAGATGTGTTGCTTTAGCCCATACATTATTTTCTTTAATATAAAATGTATATTTTAATAGAGGAATTCCACATAAAAATACAGTTTTCCAATTTTTTTGAAAAAGAAAAGGATCTGGCCACACTACTAGTATGCCAGCATGGTCACCACCAGCTGGAGCTGAGTGGCCACCACTGGCCTGTGATGAGGAGTACACTCTCTCCAGTTTACCTCTATTACACCAGGCCAGTTTCACTTTTCCACATTGTTTCTCTGGACCCTGCAGGTATAGAGGCTTTAGTCCCTAGGATAAAGCAGGGAAGGGAAAGGAATGAAAGAGGGTCAAATGGGGAGTTTCTTGTGATATATCAGTTCAGATACTTTTAGATGGATGTAATAGGATACCTGACTAAAAATGACTTAAACAAGAGAAACTTTTATTTAACAAAAGTGTTTAAGTTGGCAGTTAGATTGTTGAGGCAGTTAGATTGTTGAGGTTCTGTCGAGTTTCTCTTGCAGTCTTCTCAACTTTCTCCTCCTGGTAGCAAGATGACTGCCATAGCCTCAAGCGCCATATCCTCATACAGCAACATTCCAAGGAAAAAAGGAAGAAATCAAAAATGTTCCTACTGTATGGCTCTCTTATCAAGGACAAAATATTTCCATACATCCTGTTTGCCAGAATGACTATATAACCACCCATTAGACAAACATTGATAATTAGGAATGGAATTCCTTAAGTGAGACCAAATAGGTTTCATACTCTGGATCTAGCAGTGGGGTCCACTTTAGCACAGTACCACATATATAATTCTGCTTAATAGGAAAATGTGGAGAGCGCTATGGTCTGTAACACATACCATTTGTGAACGGTGTGACCACATAGGGCACCCTGAGGTTCTACTATAATGGATACACATCAGTTTGTATGAGACTGAGAGAATCAGTCACCATGGTGTCTGCAGGGGCTAGAAGATAGGACATGAATACAAAATAAAGGGTGTTCCGCTCCTTCTGAACCCTGTGCATGCCAGCTGACTATGAAGTCCTTGTGTGTGAATCCTGACACCCCTGCCTTTCACCGCTTGGGGCTAGAGCTTGTGTTTCAGCTATTTGCCTCACCAGGAGAGCATAGGGTGATCCAGTCCCACTTGCTCTTTGGGCTTTCTTCCCCTAAGGGGAGTATAGAAAAGGATCGGCCCTTAGAAACAGGCCTAGGATTCAGTCCTACAGTCAGAAGGGCAGCTTATCTGGTTAAAGTTCTTTCCCGAAGAAATGTGGTTTCTGGAATGGGAGCCTTGAATCATAAATCAGGGCTTGTTTTGTGGGCCCTTGACACCTCCTCAGCTCACTCAGCCCCAGGCAGCCTCAGATCCATGGGCTCTGAGAAGCAGCAAATAAAGCTTTAGCTCTCAGCCCATGTGCTACCCTATCTTACAACCCATCCTACTAAGCAAAGGATTGAGCAAAACTGATGGCCTCAGAAAAGCCTGGGACAACAGAAGACTCTCTCTGAGCCCTTCCCTCCCAACTGCACCAGAAAGAAATATCCCAAAAGCCATCACATAAGCCATCATAGCCACAATTTTATGACTCTCCACTGTGCCCCAGGCACTGTGCTGAGCACTTTCTATTCATTATTTCTCTAATGCTCTCAACATCCTCATAAAGAAATACTGTTCCTAACCTCATTTTACACGTGAGGAATCCAAAGCTTACAGAGATGGTGCAACTTGCCCAAGGTCACACAGCTAGCAAATGACAGAGTCAGGTTTCAGTATGTCCAGTTTGTAAATCTAAAATTTCATTAGTCACTGCATTTTTCTCTAACTCTAAGAAGTGATACTTTGGGTGGTATTTTGAGGATAAAGGATGGACACTATACCATTCAGGGGATGAACTGGTTCTTCCTTCTCTTCTAAGCCTCACTTCCTGTTCTAACTTGTTTCTAGCCTTCTCTAGGAACAATTCCAAGTCTCAAGTGCTCAACATGGTGCTCTGTAACATATCAGAACAGGTTAGGTCTCTTCAGGTTGGTCCTATCAGGACCAAGAATCAGAGGAGGACACTCACAGACACCACGGACCACCAGGGTAGTCTCAGGCAACCATGACATTTCAAGAGATTGGGACTAGCAAATCCAATGTGTTCCACTTGAATCAATAGAGTTGACTAAAAGTTGTTACCTAAGTCATATTCAAGGTTGGGAGCCAAGGTGATGGTCAAGGACCAAGTGGAAGAGCATGTGAAAGCAGAGCACAGGGTTTACACTTGTGTCCTGTCCAAGGGTCTCTTGCCTCAGCTAGAAACAAAGTTCCAGGTACATACCTGTGCCAGCTGAGAGGACTGGGAGCTAGAAGAAGAATCACACTCAAAGTGAGACTCCAAGCCAAGCAAGGGGGCTGAGAAATAAGGAGGACAATATACTAAAGAATCTCAGATAATCCTGGGATTCCTGTATTCTTCCAAGTTCAATATGGCCAATTAATTCTACTAACATGTTATTGGTTAACAAAAATATCTCATTCTTCCAGAACATATTGGAATATATGGGATACTTATACCATCTCTAGTTCTTTGTCATGATTCCCAAGACAAAACTAAGTATCAGCAAGTTTCCATTTAGCAGATGAGCAAACTGAGGCTTAGAGAGATTAGGTACGCTGACCAAGGTCATCTAGAACAAGAGGTTTAGATCCTTGGTCTGCCTAGCTTTCCAGAAAATATTCCTTTCTCTCTAATATGCATGCTTCCCAAGAAGTTTCTCATCCACTAAGAAACTGGAGAAATCAAGCACATTTTTCCATCAGCTAACATCTGGGCACTGCCACCAGGTCAAATAATGTGTGGGAGTGCTAGAAGTGCCATAGTGGATAAGACACAGAGCTTGTGCCCAAAGAATACACTGCCCATCTCCCAACTCCCATGCATGACCTTTCTGATGTCTGAAGCTTAGCAAACAGACAGCTACCTCCTCCCAGCCATACCCCAATCCGCAGTAAGGAATGCCAGGCTCTCTGTTGCATACTCCCCATTCCACTTTCTCTGCTCAGTACAGGAATCACGACAGAGGCAGGGCCGTTTGGGTGGGAGGATTAGACTGTATCACTTTGAATCTAAACTGCATCTTCCATGATCAATGGCCTCTGCTGGCCGGGAGAAGCTTCAGTTTGTTTGGGGCTGGGAGGATTTGCTCAGATTAGCATACAGATTGCCTGTGCACTGGGGAAAGGAGCCCAGGGGATGCTGGCTGCCGATGGACCAGCTGGAATGCAGTCAGTTCAACTACTCCCCAAGGACCACAGCCCTGGAGTGACACAGCGCTTCTCCAGGCTCCAGCAGCAACAGGCGCCTGCCTCTAAGCCAACCCGACAGTGGGAATGACATCGTTTGGTTATCTGATCACTCTCCATCACTGAAACTCCTTAGGAATGATTTCAGCCCCTCTCTAGCAGCCAGGGCTATAAATAAAAATTCCCCGGGGATGCTGAATCCTGCCCTTCATCCCGGCTGCCTCTGTGTGACTCATCCCACAAGCCGATTCTTTATCCATCTTCTTGATTATGGGGAGAATGGGAGTGAGAATCTGTGTGTGTTGGGGGGTGGGTGAGGGGAAGGAGTCCTTGTCCATGTGCAGTGACGTAGGTGCAGCCCATGCACATATACGGGTGGGTCTGTGTATACCCATGTGTGTACTTGTGCCTCAGTAGTTCATTTTAGAATAAAAATGAGATGCCTCTCTCATACAGATTTCCATGTAGCAACTGCTTGCTAAGACTCCATATTAATTCACACCTCCCGACATTTATGAAGGCCCTTCCTTGTGACTGTTTATGCTAAGTAGGGTGAGTAAGACACAAGCTCTCTCATCTTCATGGACTACAGTTTCTTAAAGCAAATAAAATCTCTGAAGCACCAGCAGCAGTTGAGAAAACAACATTTCATGAAAAGGACAGCCTTACCTGTAACAGCGTCAGGAAAGCACTCATTTATTGAGTCTGTTCTCTGTGCCAGGCACTAACTACTTACCGCATAACTTATTCCTCACAACAGCACAGCAAGACAGAGTTTCTGATCCCATTTTTCATAGTTGAGAAGACAACCCCAGAGATGTGAAATAAGTTGCCTAAAATCATTCAGACCATGAGGGACCAAGGCAAAATTTAAACCAAGGGCGTAATCTTAGAGGTCATCTCAACCAAAGCTTCATCCAATGAGACAGCTACCCTATAAAATCCCTGAAAGTTGGTCATCAGTCCCTGGGTGGGAGAAACTCTACTCCCAAGACAAACAGTTCCATCTGTGGACAATGTAAAATTGTTAGAAAGCTCTCCCCAATGTTGAAGTCACACCTAGCCACCTTTTCATTTCTACTTATAAAATCTTATGCTGAGTCTAACAAAGCAAGCCTGGTTGCTCTTCTTATCGCTGCCTTTCAAATACCCAGTGGCAGTTATCCTGCTCTTTCTCCACCGAGGCAGACCCTTCAACCTCTCCACACTTGAAATAATTTCAAATCCCTAGGTATTTGTGCATCAGTGGACCCTCTACGCTGCTGCCCACAGTACTGCCACATTTCATTTGGTAAAAAAAACCAGTTGAGTGAATAAAGAGATGAGCCCTTTCAGAGTAGATGGTGACTTGACTTGTTGTATTAAGTCTTTTGTCCTAATTAAGGATTGCCTGGTTGCCAAGCACAGAGCCTACTATGACTAGCTCCAGCAAAAATCTAGGTTTGTTGGAAGGATCCAGAGAACTTGAAAGAAAATTACATGTAGGATATTACAGGGCCTTGTGGAAAGGCAACAACATTAGAATCTCAATCTCTTTCTCTTTCTCTCTCTCTCTCTCTCTCTCTCTTTCTCTCTCTCTCTCCCCCCCATTCCCTCCTCCCCCTTCCCCTCTCCCAATCCCCTTCTCCCTCTCCCTCTCTTCCTTATCCATCTCTCCCCTTATTTTCTGTGCTCTTTATCTTCTTTTTCCATGTCTGCCATGTTCTTCTGTGGGCATGCTAGTTTCCTCTGTCACATATGACCCAATATGGCAGCGGTCCCAAAATCATATCCTTACACTGTTTTGTGTCCATCAGCATTTAAATGACAGAGCCTCTGTGCTCCAGTAGAGAAGAATCTCTTGGTTAAGTGACTACTCCCAGACTATCCAGTGATGGCTGGCAGGCAGGCAGTAGAGGGATGGATTGCCAAGCACAAATATGGCTGTTTTGTATATCTCTTCAATAAAATTCAGACAGTGTCTTAGAAGAAAGAGGCTGGCTCTGCAACTCACTTGGCTAATCCTCCGCCTGTGGTGCTGGCACCCCGGGTTCTAGTCCCAGTTGGGGCGCCGGATTCTGTCCCGGTTGCTCCTCTTCCAGGCCAGCTCTCTGCTGTGGCCAGGGAGTGCAGTGGGGGATGGCCCAAGTGCTTGGGCCCTTCACCCGCATGGGAGACCAGGAGAAGCACCTGGCTCCTGGCTTCAGATCGGTGCAGCGCACCGGCCGTGGCAGGCATTTGGGGGGTGAACCAATGGAAGAAAGACCTTTCTCTCTCTCTCTCTCTCTCTCTCTCTCTCTCTCTCTCTCACTGTCTAGCTATGCCTGTCAAAAAAAAAAAAAAAAAGAAGAAGAAGAAGAAAGGGAAGATTCTTTGGGAAAGGGTATAGGTGAATAAAAATGGTGACTTTCCTGGATATCTTTAAATACTAATCTCAATTGAGCTGAGAGGCTCAGGATGCTCTCAGAGCATTTTATCATTAGGATGTCTAGACTGGGCTGTGGAAACTAAGGACTTTGGAAAACCTGACTGGTGGCCATGAGTGGCCTGGAAAAAGCTCAAACTTCCGTCTTACAGAAGAATGTTCTACTGTAGATCCTTATCATCTTGTCAATGATCCTTATTGTTCCCCAAAACACAAAAGATGTGATCAGCATTTGCTAAACACACCAGCAGCCCATTTATTCTCTTTGTATGCATAAAGTATGTGTGCAGGTATGTGTGCAGTGATGAAGACTATGGTTAGGAGTAGGGAGATGGAGACAAGGGGAATATGAAAATGAGATTTTTAAGTGAAATTAATTCATTTGTAGATGGGAAAGTCATCTAGCCATGTAGTCATCACAGTATTTTCCTCAGATCTCTAGAGACTCCCAGAAGCACCTCAAGGACCATAATAGGAGGTGTCATGAAGAATTGAATAGGTAGGTTTCTACCCACCCACAGTCTTCCAGCAACCAAAATAAACCAAAACTGCTGTTCTTAGTGTTATGTGTTGGGTTGTTGTGTGTCATTTGACTTACTCATAGGTAAGGAAACTGACTACAGAGAGGTGAGTGACTTGCATACGGTCACAGAGCTAGCTTGGGCCTGAGTTGTGCTGTCCTCAGCCATGCTGCCTCCCAGAGCTCTTTTTACTGGCACAAGTCATATTGAGACAAGCAAGAGAACAGTGATTTTTGACAGCAATAAGTGTCATGACAGCTAACCATCTGTGCCTCCCACTTGCAGTGAAGATTTGGGCACTCACTATTGACATGTTTCCATCATCCAGCAGCTTGAGCATACAGCTGTGCTCAGCAGTGTCCAAGCAGTGGAATGGTGATGGACTGGTGGCTTTAAGTCTCAAGCTCCCTCCCTCCACTGCCAAACTTGTTCTTTTGGAATCTGTTTATTTTTCAATTACTAACTAATTGGCAAAGTGACACTGTGACAGTTAGGATAATTTAACCGCAATCAACAAACCTCAATTTTAACTAGTGAAAGAGGGAGAGAGAACATTCCTAGGAGAGAACATTGAGGAATTTTTCACTCTGACAATGTCCAGGCAACATGACTGAAATGAATGAAAGACAACCAGTCCTTCCAAGACTCAAGGTCCCAGAAGAGGAGACAACTGGGTGAACTCAGTTCACCTGACCACCTTCTTAGTGGCCGAGGATGTTCTCTTGTACCACTCCTAGTTCTTGACCTTGCTGGCTCTCATATTTACCTTTACTTTTGCACCAAATCTCAGGTGGTATGACTTGAGTAGTCACAGATTTCCTACCTCACAAATGGCCCCTGTTCCTTCTCTCCTCTTTCAATCCAACCTAGTTCTTGTCATGCCTGCATTCTAGGAATCGTAAGACTCAATTCTTATCAAACTCATTTCTTATGAAACTCTTTCCTTGCATTTTCAGTATCTTGTAGCTTGTTGTGTTATTCTCTTATTTGACTCAGATATGTACTGTCTTACCATGCCCTGTCTTTAAGGAAATTGGAAGAGGTTTATTTGTGATTGTTATAGAGGGTAAAATGCAAAGAGTGTAGCATCCAACATTGTCTCCCCTGAAAGCCCATCGAAGAACTAGATCCAAGCTCAGAGTCTGTTAGTGCAAGAGTTAAAAAACCAACTTTGTGCCCCCATTTTGGTTCAAGAATTTTAGCTTAGAGCAACAGTGTAAAGTTAATTCCTCACTGGTTACCCTGGAAGGCCCATGGGGACTCCATACAAACAGAATCTCTGTGTCAGAGTCTTTACAGCAGGACTGAATTTGGGCCCATTCCATGGACTTGGCTGCAAAACCATTTGAACACATAACATCCAAAGTCACTTCTAGCTTGAAAAGTCCTTGATTCTCTGATGAACCAAATGGAATTCATTTCTAAAAAGAGGATAATGAACATTTTACTCAATGAACCGTAATTCACTCCACCAAATTCTAAGAGACTTCTTGACTGATTCTTGAAACTACTCCCATGGTGTTGAATTTCTGTCACTTGCCTGGGGGTTTATGACATCAGGGAGTAGGATAAGACCTGCCCCTTGAAGGAAAAATTTTGTCTAAACTGTGCAAAAATTGGCCCATATCTACTCTCAAAACAAAACATATCACTTACTCAGGCCAATTGACCAGCAAATGAGGGTTTGATAATGGCTGATTGAACTGACTGCTTGCAACAGAGAGGAGATGGGGTTGGTTGAGCCATCTGCTCAACAAGCAGCATTCAATGTGGCCAAAAGTCAAGAATAAATTAATAAGAAAAAGAAGCAATTCAATTATGCATGTGGAACTAAGCTAAATTTCAGGATATAGGATCAAAAAACAAATGAGTTACCCCATGTGACTGAATCCCAGTCCCAAATGGTGTGTTGTTATAGTTTGACTTGTTTCTCTAAAAGTAGGAATGGGTTTTAACTAGGCCATCTACACTGGCCCTTCATCTTTAAAAGAAAAACAAAGGTATTAATCACAAAATTTATGGCAATAAGTCTCAATGAATCTATCTCAATGATAAATAAATGTTCAATCTACCAGCCTTCAATCCAGAAGACTATCTGAAGTGGGCTAGTTATCTTAGGTAGAGGAGGTAGTCCCAGGTATATAACTAAAGTATAAAAGGCTAATGCTTTGGCACATAATCGATTGTCTCATTAATTCTATTGTACAACTCACTGCGTGAGTGACAGATACTGGCATCTTGAAGTCAGTTTGTTTTGGCTGATTCCTAGTAGCTCTGCATACCTGAAGTATATGGCTATTTAACCTCAGGAATTTCTAATAGGAGAAAGAAACTTGGGGTCATAAATGGTACATTTCAGTTGTCTTCTCATCAGCAGAGAAACCAAACTTAGCCCAGCCCATACTGAAAATGCTGAGAAAGATTTGAGCCTTGGACTCTCAGAGTGCAAAGAATACTGGGAGTGAAAACAGTCTAAAGCAGCTGATGATAACTAATAATAAAATAGTAACAGGGAAATGTATTAATTGTAGAGATTGTTGTCAAACTCAGCAGGTTTCCATATCTTCCTTCTTGTTTCCTAATAAGAACCTCAATTTTGTTGCTGTATCCGACCTCCCCCATGTATCTTCTTCCCCCAACCCCAAAATAAGTTCCACTGGTCAAATGCAGCTTACCACTTATTGGTCCTCATAAGCATGTGATCAATTCTGGCCAATGAGACGTAAGCAAACATTTGCTGGTGGAATTCTACCAAAAAAAAAAAAAGTTTCTTCATGTCACATAATGAATCTGAAAATACACATCATCTTTTTCCTCTAGAAACTAACACATCTAAATATGATGCCTAGGAGTGATGTACCACTCTTTAAAAAAAAATTTATGTATTCTTTTGTTTGTTTATTTCAAAGGCAGATGGATAGAGAGAGAGAGACAGGCAGACAGAAAGAAAGACTTCAGATCCACTGGTTCACTCTCCAAATGGCCACAACAGTCTGGGCTGGGCCAGGCTGAATCCAGGAGCCAGAAAATACATTTGGGTCTCCCATGTGGGTGCCAAGAACTCAAAATACTCCAGCAATCACCCGCTGTTTCCCAGACACATTAGTAGGAAGTTAGACTAGAAGTGGAGTAGTCAGAACATGAACCAGCATTCCATGATGGGATGTGGGTGTCCCAAGTGGCAGTTCAACCAGCCTACAACACAATGCTCTCCCTGTGATGTGCTATCTTGCTACCAATACTCAGGATCACAGGTTGCAGTCAATACTCAGATCACAACACAGAAAAGTGTGAAGATTACATCACTAAAGCACCAAATTAACAAACCTTGAAAAGCCTCTCTTTCTGAAATTCTACTTACATGGAACTCTTACATTTCCTCTTTAAAGCCACATTGAAGGGCTGGCATTGTGGCCTAGTGGGTAAAGTTACTGCCTACTATACCAGATGTTGCCAGTTGATGTCCCAACTGTTCCACTTCCAGTCCAGCTCACTGCTAATGGCCTGGAAAGAGCAGCAGAAGGTGGCCCATATGTTGGCCCCTGCCACCCATGTTGGAGACCCGAAAAAACTCCCTGGCTCCTGGCTTTGGCATGGCCCAGACCTGCCCAATTGTGGCTACTGGGGGAGTGAAGCACTCTCTCTCGCTCTCGCTCTCGCTCTCTCTCTCCTTCTCTATGTGTTAACTCTGACTTTCAAATAAATAAATCTTTAAAACCACATTGAGCTGGAGGTTCCATTAGTTGCAGCCAAAAAACATCCCAAGTTAGATAATAATTACCATGTGTCCACCACTGTTCTTGATACTCTACAAACCCTATAAAATAAATATTATTGTTCTCCTCATTCTACTTTTGAAGAAAACTAAGTATTGATAAGATTAAATAATTTTCTCAGAATCAGCTGGTAAGTGGTAGACTAGATTTAAAATTTAAGGAGTTTCTCTCCTGGATCTGCCCTTCAGCTCCATGTTTTGCAACTCAGAAAAGGGAAAGACTTAATTCAAAAAACATGATAAGGTAGTATCATCCAGGGATTGAAATTAAGGTCAAATGCTCTTTCAATGTTTATGTGATGCAGATGATGACTTCATAAATCCTAAGTCTGTGTTGTTACCTATTCAAACCTTTATCTAAGGCATTCTTTCTCATGGGACACTTATTCTGCCTTAAATCAGTAGTGCTTCTCTCCAATCATTGGCTAAAATCTCTGGCTCTCTATGCTCATCTGTCTTCCATTTCTTTCTTCATTTCTGCCTTTGCAGCTCATTAATTGGACTACTTCAGCCAATGAAAAGAGACATGTGATTTTTCTTTTTTTTTTTTAACTTTTATTTAGGATATAAATTTCCAAGGTACGACTTATGGATTACAATGGCTTCCCCCCATATTTTCCCTCTCCCCCCACAACCCTCCCCCCTTGCCCGCTCCCTCCACCCTTTCGTTCACATCCAGATTCATTTTCAATTCTCTTTGTATACATGTGATCAATTTAGCATGTGTTAAGTAATGAATTCGTCCCTTTGCCCTCATATAGTAACACAAAGTGAAATATACTCTTTGAGTTCTCGTTTTAGCATTGAGTCACATTGTACAGCACATTAAGGACAGAGATCCTACATGAAATATATATATATATATATATATATTTGAAACTGATTAATTTTTTTGATGCAGTTTCCAATGTAACACTGAGTTTTTCTTTCTTTTTTTTTTTTTTCCTTTTCGATTATCTTTATATAGAGAAGCTCGGTTCAGTATGTATTAAGTAAAAATTTTCATCGGTTTGCATCTACACAGAAACACAAAGTGTAAAGATACTGTTTCGGCACTAGTTACAGCGTTACTTCACATTAGATAACATATTAAGGACAGATCCCACATGGGATATAGGTACACAGTGACTCCTGGTGTTGATTTAACAATTTGACACTCTTATTTATGGTGTCAGGAATCTCCCTAGGCTCTAGTCATGAGTTGCTGAGGCTATGGAAGCCTTTAGGGTTCGCCGATTTTGATTCTATTCCGACAGGGTCACAGTCAAAGTGGAGGTCCCTTCCTCCCTTCGGAGAAAGGTACCTTCTTCTTTGGTAGCCCCGTTCCTTCCACTGGGATCTCATTCGCTGAGGTCTTCCCTTTAGGTCTTCTTTTTTTCCTTTTGCAGAGTGTCTTGGCTTTCCATGCCTAAAATACTCTTATGGGCTCTTGAGCCAGATCTGAGTGCCTTAAGGGCTGATTCTGAGGCCAGAGTGTTATTTAGGACATTTGTCATTCTATGAGTCTTCTGTGACTCTGCTTCCCATGTTGGATCATTCTCTCCCTTTCTGGTCCTATCTGTTTATATTGGTAGAAACTAGTCTTGTTTGTGTATTCCCTTTGACTCTTAGCCCTTTCAGTGTGATCAATTGTGAACTAAAATTGTTTACTTGGGCCGTTGAGATGGCATTGGTATATGCCATCTTGATGGGGTTGTATTGGGATCCCCTGGCACATTTCTAACTCCATCATTTGGTGCAAGTCCAATTGAGTTTGTCTCAAATTGTACCTATCTTCCCTTTCTTTTTCCCTCTCTCAAAGTTGACTGGGATCACTTTTCAGTTAAACTTTAAACACCTAAGGCTAATTGTGTGTTAGTTGCAGAGTTCAACCATTAGTACTATCACAAAAACAAGCATCAAAGAGAGATACTAAGATGGGTAAAGATTTACATTGTATATCAACAGTCCAGACAAGAGCTGATCAAGTCTTATTTTCTCATAGTGTTCATTTCATTTCAACAGGTTTGTGATTTTTCTAGAAAATCCCCCATGGCAGAGGCAAGATCATTGCCAGTCAGAAATTCTCACCAGCAAAGAAATTAGGTTGTCTGCTGGGGTCATGCAGGATGAGTTGGCAGGTTTCCCATGATAATTGGTTTCGATCTTGAGTCCATGGATCTCCCAAGTCAGATGACAGCTCAACAGTATGCAGCAGTCTCAGGCATGGAAAGAAGGCACACACTTAGAGCTGCTTCAAGCTGAAAATGAGTCACAGGGAGTTCCACTACAGGGATCTCATAGGCCTTGCGTTGTCCATGAATGAGGGAACAGATTGGTGATGACAACACTATTGTGTTCATATGACAAACATGAATGGGGATCCCAACCTTGTATTGTGGGTTCTTAAAGTGGTGAGTCAGTAGAGTGTCATAGTTATGAATATATTTAATCAATTAGATGTAGGCTTAACTCTAAGTTCACACTAAGTTTAATGCAATAACATAAGTAAAGAATTTTCCTGAGTCTCAGTTTTGTCCTATGTAACAAACAAGGGTATAATGATTATGGATATTTGATGTGATGAGTATAGCACCTGGTACATAGTGGATGCTCAGTGCCTCTGAAGATAATGACATTGGCTATAAAGGTGATGGTGGTGGTGGTGGTGATAATGATAATGATGGTAAAGAAAAATTGAGTTGGTATAAAGTATGTGTTAATTATCTTGGTCAAAGTTTCTTCTTAATAACAACTCAAGGCAGGTCCCAGCCTCACCGAAGAGATTCTACTGCTAGCTTGCCACATGCTCTTATTTTTTCTTCCCTCCTTAATGAAAGCACAATTTAGTGCACTTGAACTTTACCCAAACAATCAAGTGGCTCTTCCACAGCTGCTAAAAAGATGATTTCCCAATGTATCAAGCTGTGTTAATGGTGAACATCCACCTCGGCTCCCTGAAGCCAATTAGTCAAGCTACATACAGAGATGCAAAGGTGAACCAAAACAGATATGGTTGCTTTCAAGATGGAATGTTGGTTACAGGGGTACCATGCCCCAATGTTCAGAGCTATTATCTTATCAGGTTCACATCTTGTTTGAAATTATTCTAAAAAACATTTTCACCCATATTTCTGAATTTACTGGTAAGGCCATGTGCAGACTTCATTTGAGCAATGCATAGGCATCATATTAGATTGGATTTTGATCACTTATTTATTAGACCTATATGTGTATAACTGGAATACATAAAAGAAGTTATCTAGTATGGAGTTATAATCATTAATATAATTCATGGAGCCCTACTATTTTGGTGGAAGTGTCAACAAAAACCTGGGAGTACAGGACCAGTGAAGTTCACAAAATTCTGGGATGCCCAACCCTCACGTCCACTAATGTAACTTTCTATTTTCCATATTGAGCTCTCAAATAATATTGCTCCCAGCTTTTAAGCTGAAAATCACTCTCCTAGTTGAACCCACTCATTTTTCAGAAGAAGAATCTGCAATCCAGAAAAGTCAACTGATTTGTTGTACAGCTAGCCACTAATGGAATCTACAGGCTCATTCAATGATATGTCTGGTGATTGATACTGACTGTTGGCTGGGTCTCAAGTGAATGTTAGCAAGTGAGATAACCACATATATGTGTAGGTTTTCTTACAGCATGGTAGCTTTACCATAGTATTACCTTTATTTTCTTTTTTTAAACTTTTATTTAATAAATATAAATTTCGAAAGTACAACTTTTGGATCACAGCAGCTTTTCCTCCCATAACCTCCCTCCCACCCTCAACATAGTATTATCTTTTATAATTGAAACTTTAAAGCAATGTGGCATTACTTCTACTGCATTCTGTTGGTCAATACAGTTACGGAGATCCATCCATTTCAAAGGGAGGAACATAGACACCTACCTCTCAGTGAAGAAGTGTTACTGTCCCACTGTAAAGTGAGCCTGTGGAATGGGACATATATTGACACAGAGAAAATACTTTCTGCCATAGACACCTTCAATAATCTCTGGGTTGGCCAGCGCCGCGGGTCAATAGGCTAATCCTCCGCCTTGCGGCGCCAGCACACCAGGTTCTAGTCCTGGTCGGGGTGCCGGATTCTGTCCCAGTTGCCCCTCTTCCAGTCCAGCTCTCTGCTATGGCCCAAGTCCTTGGGCCCTGCACCCCCATGGGAGACCAGGAGAAGCATCTGGCTCCTGGCTTCAGATCAGTGCGGTGCACCAACCTTGGCGCGCCAGCAGCAGCGGCCATTGGAGGGTTAACCAACGGTAAAGGAAGACCTTTCTCTCTCTCTCTCTCTCTCTCTCTCTCTCTCTGTCCACTCTGCCTGTCAAATAAGTAAATAAATAAAATGATTTCTGGGTTAAAAAGACTTCTTTGGACTCACTGTGCTTGGATAATTCAGAGTACCTGCAAGGTGCTAATTGTTCTCCCTTGTTGAGTCCCAACTGCTTCCCCCCCCAACACAAACAAACACCCACACACACACGCACGCACACACACACACACACACACACACACCCCTATTAAGAAGGGGGATACTGGGGCAGTAACTGTGGTCTAGTAAGTTAAGCGTCTGCCTGCAGCACCAGCATCCCATATAAGCACTAGTCCGCATGCCCGCCCGCAGCTCCTCTTCTGATCCAGCTCACTGCTTTTGGCATGGGGAAGATGGCCCAAGTGCTTAGGCCCCTGCATCCACATGGGAGACTCAGAAGAAGCTTCTGGCTCCTAGATTTAGCTTGGCCCAGCCCTGGCCGTTGTGGCCATTTGAGGAGTGAACCAGCAGATGGAAGACCTCTCTCTCTGACTCTCCCTCTTTGTTTCTGTAACTCTACCACTCAAATAAGTAAATAAATCTAAAAAAAAAAAAAAAAGGAGGAGGCTACACTCAGAGGGTGCCAGATTGTCTGACTCCTTTTTCAGAAGAAAAACAAATATAAGAGACGCAAATGTCATCTCCAAAGGGCGCTCTGCTACAAACGTTAACCAAGCAATACTAATTTTAATAATCCCTCAGAGCAATACACTGCCTTATAGTTCACACTGTTCTTTTGCTTGCATACATTCATTTAATCAATAATCTCCAAGATGACTTTTCCAATGAAAAAAGTAAATAAGTAAAACCACACAATGTTGGGTACAAACATAGCTCAAAAATCACTCACACTGCACTTCCCCAGTTCAACTTCTGCCTGCTTGAATTATATTCATTAGAATCCAGCCCCTCAGGGGCTGACACCTCAGCCTGAACTACGTTCCACATCAGTAACCTTGCTGAGGTGGGAAAGGGAACTAGCTAAGAAGGTGGCTTACACAATCAGGAAGGGGAGGCTCTAGCAAACTTGAGTTAATGTTCCCAAGCTAAAGATCCTGCAGGAGCTGGATAATTTGGAGGCAGAAAGGCACCAAATAAATTGACTGTGCTTTTAACCCTCGGGCAAAGCATCAGTGATTCATTGCTGAGAATTTTCATAACACTCTCCTGCAGTCTTGCTTCCTCAGTTCGTCGGCTACAGGCCAGGTCTGACTTCGTGTGAGACAAGGGCAAAGTCATGTTCAAGGAAGCCAAAATTAGGTACAAATTCTCAACTGCTAAACCAGGCTAGAGATTCTAGCCCCTAATTTTGATGGGAAAGAATCTCTTTAAGTTTCATTCATGACTATAGGCTAGGAGTGCCTTGCACATATCCAAAACTTTAAGTTATCAATGCTAAACTTTGAAAGGGATTCTTTGTGGCAAATGAAAACAGCAGCTGTCTTTTGAAGATGCTTCATTTGTGCCAGTTACTAGAACCAAGAACTTTACTATAATTAAGAGCTTTAAGATTAATAAAATTAATCAAATGTTTTTTGAATGTCCACCATAGTCTTCTTTTTTTAATTTTTATTTATTTATTTATTTGAGAGGTAGAGTTACAGATAGTGAGACGAGAGACAGAGAGAAAGGTCTTCTGTCTGCTGGTTCATTTCCCAAATGGCTGCCACGGCCAGAGCTGCGCTGATCTTGGGCCATCCTGTACTGCTTTCCCAGGCCATAGCAGAAAGCTGGATGGGAAGAAAACTCAATTTGTGAGTTTTTCTATTATAATTGTTAACTATCCTGGAACCAGAACCCACGCCCATGTGGGATGCTGGCGCCGCGGGCAGAGGATTGACCTACTCCGCAACAATGCCGGCCCCTCCACCATAGTCTTCTAGAACTTACATTCTTTGAGCTAGATGCTTTTATAATGGAGATTGAACAATGGTTTTATGAAATTACTGAGCCTGATACATTAACTAAAAAACCATAGAACCCATACTGGTACCTTTTGTATCTTCAATGACCTTGAAGGATTGGTACCATGCATTTCAAGGGTCACTTTGGACTACAGGGCTCAGCAAGCCAAGCTAAGACTTTAGTATATCTTGGTATTTAATATATCTTGGACAGTAGTGGGCAGTGATTAAGAAACTGCTTGGGGGGGGCAGGCGCTGTGGTGCAGTGGATTAATGCCCTGGCCTGAAGCACCAGTATCCCATATGGGTGCCGGTTCGAGACCCAGTTGTTCCACTTCCAATCCAGCTCTCTGCTATGGCCTGGGAAAGCAGTACAAGATGGCTCAAGTCCTTGGGCTCCTGCACCTGTGTGGGAGACCCAGAAGAAGCTCCTTGCTTCAGATCTGCCCATCTCTGGCCATTGCAACTATTTGGGGAGCAAACCAGTAGATGGAAGATCTTTCTCTCTGTCTCTCCTTCTCTTAAAAAAACAATTGAATGAGACAATGGGTTTATACACAACAGAAGTAACAACAGGAAGTGCCTATGCAGTGCTTAGTGAGAATAAAGATGAGGAGGAGGATGCAACATCAGAAGAGGGACTCTAAATGGCCACAAGAGCTTTGGAAATTAAGGATGACATGGAGTACTAACAGGCTGTAGGTACAACTTTTTTTTTTACTTTACAGTAGTGCAGAAGCCTTTTGCATTCCATAGAAACCATAATTGGAATTTTGATTTTTGATTTTTTCCTTGGCCATCAATATGTAAATACAATATTCTCTCTGGATACTGGAGAGCTGCTTCTCCCAGTCAGTCACAAGATTTCAGGGTAAACAACCAATACTGTACAGTGTACTGTGTCGCTAAGCATGATGTTCAGCAGGTTAAGTGTATTAAATGCATTTTCAATTGAGGATATTTTCAACCTACAATAGGCATATCGGGATGTAGTCCCAGAGTGAGTTGAGAAGCATTTGTATATTGCAAAATTTAGTAGAGAGCAAGACACACAGGCCAGTACATGAGAGATGAAGACTAGAGGGTGTACTAAGCTAGAAATAAGAAGGTCAAATGTCAAAAAAGTTGCAATTCATTTTTTTCATGCCTTTGTCCAGTCATTTATGCAGTAAAGATTTATCCTTGCTACATGCAAGGTGCTCTGGACAGGGACAATGCCATCTGTGGAAGAGGAGCAGAAAGATGGACAGAATTGTCATCCAAAGCCTTTTAAAAATGCCAGTGCAGAGACGTGGGGGCTGCACTGGTGGGTCAGGAGACAGAGTGAAGACTCACAGGCTTCCCCTACAGTTCAAGTAGCCTCATAAGTATTGAATCTGCACTAGGTTCTGGGAGTTTGAAAGGTTACAGGAGACTGAATTGGAAAGACATTCTGGCTGGTCATGTCCAGTTCAGAGCATCTGCAATAAACCTAATCACTCTTGGAGCCCATCTCTGAGATAGGCCCAGTTTCATGGGACTCTACCACCACAAGGGGTGAAAAGCAGCACCTTGCCTAACTGGCCCCAAACCTTCTCAGCTGTAGTCATGCTATGGGGCCACAGGGAGACATCCTTTCAGAGGCTCCACTCATACAAATTGAGTACTAAGTGCCTAATGTGTACCAGCTCTGGTCTAGGCTTGAGGAAACAGCATTCAATACAACAATAAAACGTTTACCCTCTTGAGGTCTATGTGCTGAGAAACTTAAACAATCAAGAATCAACAATCTTATCTGAGACTCTTGTCACCATGTTTGTGAAGACAGACAATTTTCCACATGTCTGCGAGCTAATACAGTTCAAATACCACAGAATATGCTACACCCCAAAGAATACAGGCCAGCACTTCATAGTAAAACACATTAACAGTTCTGTAGCCAGACATATAAATATTTACACCAAGAGGGATAAATTAAGTCAGATAGTTTCACATAGCTTCAGGTCAGATTTTGCTACAAAAACAGCAAGTTCATATCAAAAATAAATTGGGGTGTGCAAAGCATTTTTTAACATTCATTTTTCAGAGTATTTGGAAATTCATAATTATGGGGAAGATAATTTTAGATAGTGACACAGGCAATGAAAACTATAGAAGATGAAGGTGTGATCATCAATGAGGTAGAAGCAGAGCCACACACCTGCAGCACCATGCAGGGCCCTCGGCACCAATTCTCTCATGCCATCCCTCTAACCTCCTGGGTTGTTATGTTGTCACTGTTGTTTCATAGACAAGGAACTGAACAACTGGTTCCACTAAAAATCTCTTTCTAGGCCAATGTTTCCCGAACTTCTATTGAACAAGTACCACTCGTGATTTTACCGAGTTCACACATCATTCTAATAGTACTTTAGTTTCTCTTTAAATCAGATCATTTTTTAACTTAGATAAAATTATTTTTAAAGGAAGCAGTACAACTGCACCATAAATGAAAAGATGATATCTTTGTAATGCACATAAAAATGCATAGCTCTTAAAGTTGTCCAAAACTTTCCTCTGAACCACTTCAATGTTATCTATGCAGACCATACTTTGAGTAATATTGACTTAGGCCAACAAGTGGATCTTATCAGAGCCTGGTGCTCTTTCTCTCACAAGGTGCTTCCTCTTCTATATCAAGATGGCAGCAAAAACCAACTAGACCCATTTCACCAGCTCACTATATCTCAGATCCAGTGGAATCTTTTCCTTTCAAGGAACTTGGAAGAATTAACTCCGAAGTCAGAAGAGCAGCCACCAGGCAGTGCACTGAGTGCTTTCCAGAGTGTCTCACTAAAATTTCACACCCACAAGCAGGTGCTACTGCTACCCTCATTTTACAGGAGAGAAAAAGATAATGGGAGGTGGAGGTCACTCAGCCTACAAGAGGCAAAGCTAGAACTCAAACTCAAGTTTAAAGCCTCCAAAGCTTTCATTCAAGTTATATATTCTTTTCCTCCCATAGTCATTCCAAAGCTCTAGGCTATACATCTGTGTTGAAGTTCTTGCACATCAGTTCACAGTTGTAGCCAAGTCTGCCTCACTCACCAAGCTGTGAGTGCCTAAGAAGGAAGGCATAGCCTATCTTTGAATGCTGTCAGCCAACTCTTAGGGCTATGAAAGCAGGGGTCATTTCTGTCTTGTTCAATTCTGTGTCCCATTCACATAGTGCAGTGCCTGACACTCACAGTATATGCAGAATAAATACTTGTTGAATGACTAGATGGATGAAAGGCTAAAGGGTGTCCACCGTGAATCTGGTACTCCCAATACCTAGTACAGTCCTGATCTCAATAAGTATTTTTGAATCAATAAATGACACTCATAAAGTATAAAGATGAAAGGGAGCTAAAGTTGTAAAACTTTGTCTTCTAGAACTCAAAAGAATATGGATTTTAAACGGGACTTTCTTTTGTTGAATAAATAAACCAAATATCAAAATGCAAAGGAGAAGAGGGGATACTTTGCAAATCAATGATTCAAGATCAGTTTAGAAAACTTAAAATTTTACCAACTTTGAATTTGAAACCAGGCCTGAGTCCTAAAGGATTTCTATTCTCAGCAATGTGCTTGCTTAAAGTACCAGCTCTTGTATCAGTTCCCCAGAGACTGATAGCACAGACCAGTTTTAAGTGATTTAATGTGTTCCTAGAATTCTCTAGTGTTCCTCCTGATTCCTGATAGAAGGTGTGTACTTAGGGAAGAGAGGAAACATTAGGAGATCTGAAAGGGTGGAGAAGGGGTGGAGAGGAAGAATAGGGACACAGGGGTTCCTCATTACTCACAGTCTGGAAACCAGATATGTTGTGAAACCAGTTGCATGTTGGAGAGTAATAAGATCTTCTGTCAAATCCATTCTTGTTTTATTATGTGATCATCTCAGGATAACATACTTGTCAGTGGCGCTCCACTGTAATCTCAGATGTAGCAACTCCCTTGACAAAAATCTTCAAGGACAGACAGTACAGCCCAGCACAGGAGAGGAAAAACATCTTTCTCCCAGTCACCAAGACAAAAGGATGCAGGTTCATTGTACACATTTAATGAGTTCACTTGTGAAAGCACATAACTCTGGGCCCTGCATATCAGAACAACTAAAACAGTTCCATGCAGCCTGTTCTGCCCAGGTCCCAGGTAACTCTTTAGAACATATAGACAATTGGAAATTTGCCTGCACATCTTTTTCTCTTATTTTTCCTCCCAAGCAACTCTATGAGGCCAGCTGGCAATAGTTTTGTTATCTGCCTGCAACAGACAAAAAATTCAAGGCTCAGATGACCAAGAAACTGAGCCAAAGTCCCACAGCACAGAGGCAGCAGAGGTAGGAAGGAAGTGCAGCTGTTGGTACTCCGGGCTATTTCCCTAGGCTCCCCTGCCTCTCACAGTAGTAGCTCTTGCCATGTCTAGGACCAGCACTACCCACTAAAGAAGCAGGTGACCAATTAAACTGAGTGATCTTTAAAATGTCCCTGCCTCCAAAAAAGGTCTCCTTCAATGATATTTCAAGATTCTTGGAAACCTTACCTGCCTCTCTCCAAGGTCAAGTACCGCTAGAAACCCTCACAGGGTTGTCCAGTCTAGTTGTTGGAAAACATTTGAGCTAAAATATTGCTTTCAGACCTCATCTGTAAAATCAAGTCTGGCTCACATGATGTCCAAAGTCTCTTCTTGCTGGAACTCTATCATTCAAATCTAAGGCATCATCTAAGGAGTCTGGCCACCTCTGTTTTGTCCACTTATAAAAGGTCCAGTAGCAGGTGGAAAAATAACAGGATCTGAACAGAAATGTCCCCGCCAGTGTTATGCCAGAAAGCCCAGGGACAGGTGCAGCACAAGTCTAATGTCATAAAACTAATGGCACTCCCCACCACTGCCCACTGTCCTGCTTTATGTTCCTTCCACTCTCCTCACTCTTCCTAGCCAAGTAGTCAGACCACAGATAGAGAGGCCCTGGGCAGAGCTGGCCTCTGGGATCTCAGCTGACGCTATTGATGCTGCTGCTTAGGGAAATCAGTTAAACGGATATCGCTGTCCTGCCAAATGTGTGTGGTTGTTTCAGGAATGCCAGTGAGAACCACTAGAGGACACTACTCCTGCCTCCTGTCACCACTGCAGCCCTCAAGTTCACTGATCTCCTATGAACATAAAAAGCAGGGAGAGGGAGATAAGGCAGGAAGGCAGAGACAACATCTCCCCTAGGGTTTAAAAGCTACTGGGGACAAATGTTTGGCCTGGTGGTTAAGATGCCAGCTGGGATATCCATATCCTACATTACAGTGACTGGGTTCAAGTCCTGGCTTGGCTTCTGGTTCCAGCTTCTTGCTAATATGCACCTTGGGAGACAGTTGGTGATAGCTTAAAAACTTGCATTCCTGCCACTCATCTGGAAGACCTAAATTGCGTTTGGAGACTGAACCAACAAATCAGAGGTTTCTCTCTCTCAATGATATATTTATTTGAAAGAGTGACAGAGAGAGATGCAGAGAAAGGGTGAGGAGGAGTGGGGGAAGGAAGAGATCTTCCACTCACTGGTTCACTTCCAGATAGCTGCACCAGCCAGAATTGGGCCAGGCCAAAGTCATCTTGGGCAATTTTCCACTGCTTTCCTAGGCCATTTACAGGGAGCTAATTCAGAAGTGGAGCAGCTGGGAATGAAACCTGTGCCCATAGGGGTTGCCAGCATTATAGCTGGCATCTTTACCCACTATGCCACAGCCCTGGCCCCTATAAATAAATCTTTTTTTAAAAAAGAGCTTAAGCACTATGACCAGAGCAGTTTCTCTGTTTGCTGAAAGGCTGTGTTCTCAGAGTCTTGACAGTAATTTGGGGGACTACGAAGGGAAACCAGCAGCACAGTGGCTTAACCCATTGGGCCACAACATCTGCCTCTCTCCCTGCCTCTTAAATAAATAGATAGAAATTTGTTAATTAAAAAAAAAAGCTACAGGACTATGGATACTAATTCCTAGAAGGGATGTGTGTGTGTGTTTGATAACTGAAATCTGATAAGTATCTAATTCTCAATAGTACTAAGCAATGTGTTTCTCTGATTTGTTTGTAACCTAGGGGTCATAGTAAAAGTAGAGACATTTGGCTCTCTTAGCCATCAAACATATGTTTGTAGATTACCACAAGGTGGTTTTTAAATACTTTGTTATTTTTAAATATTAATTACTGGCCATTTTCAAGATGCCAGTCACTATCTAAGGACCTTACCTGTATTGTCTCATTTCATCCTTAAGACATTGTCTGAGGTTACCATGGCAGGATGGACAGTTTGCTTTGTTCAGAAGTTTTGTTTCCATCTGATGTCGGTATCAATGAATAGGAATTCAGGTAGAGAGTTAAGATGGAATTGTTCTTAGGACAGGCTGGAGCTGCACACTTAGAACAGGAAGCAAATAGATTTCAGCTCAAGTGCTATGAACTTGTGGGAACAAAGAAGTTGGGTTGAGAAAGATTCTGATACTGTTAGCCCTGGGCTCAGTGGGAAAGAGTGACATGATTGACAGGCAATGCCTGTCATGGGGACTGAAGAAAGAATTGTCATTGTCAGTAGCAAGTATTTACCATCCTTACTTAAGCACAAATTCCAAATCCATCCTCCTGAGCAGGACTCCTCAGTATGCCCACACATGGTGTGCTCTACAAAATTCCAAAGAGAGCCATTGCTATAGATGCTAATATAAATGGAACCCCTGAAATTCTGCTGTGTATTATCTACACGATGGTATGTGGCACCCCTGCTGTTATTATGCCTCATGGAAATGACTACTGAATGGAAGGTAATGAACTGGACTATAGAGATAGGTCCTTAAAGGGTCAGTGCTTTAATACAAAGAGCTCCAAATGGAAAGTGAAGAGCACTTGTCCCTGCTAGTAATTTGTTGTGTGTCCTAGCACAAGCTCTTTCCCTTTATGAACCTCAATTTTACAGCCTGTGAAATGAGCTGTTTAGACCACAGTGTCCTTAAAATCTCTGCCAAATGTGTATATAGTGAACTTTGTTGTTGGTTTTGCCACCCACATCTCTTTCCTGTCTTGGGTCATCCTATCTAACTTTGTTTTGAGGAGCTGCCCTTCCTAATCTCAATTTTTAAGCTTTCTTCCAGTGGTGAGCATGTGACTAAGCCGACCCAAACAGTGCAGCTCATCCACACCCTATATTCAAGCAGTGACTGCTTCACAGTTGAACCCACAACCCAACCAGGGCCAGTGAGACTCAAGTCCAGGGACTGCTTTAAAGTCAGCCTAGATATGAGTTTCATCCCTCCCTTTGGATGTGAAACTAGAAGGACATATCCCCAAGAAGTGTTGACAGTGATTTGGAGAACTACCTGGGGGAGCCTAGTTTGAAAACAGAGCCCTTAAGCAAATGGAGAAACGGTTCTGTAGTCATTGTGCTCAAGTTCTATATCAAGCCTCATCCAAAGCCAGATATTCTCAAACATGAACCAATAGATCCCTTTGCTTAAGCATATTGGGGTGGGTTTTATTTTTTGTAACTTTTATTTATTTTTTTTACATTTATTTTAAAAGCATAGAGACAGACAGAGATCTTCTGTCCACTGGTTCATTCCCAACAGCAGGGACTGGGCCAGGCCAAAACTAGGAGTCCAGAACTCAACCTGAGTCTCTCCCATGGGTGTCAAGGACATTAGTATTTGAATTATCACCTGCTGCCTCCCAAGATAAGCATTAATAGAAGCTGCAATTGGGAGCCGAGCTAGGGCTCAAACCCAGAAAGTCTGATATGGGATGCAAGAAATTCGAAGTACCCTCTTAAATCCTGCACCAAAGGCTGGTCTTTGGGATGGGTTTTCTACTCAGACAATCCTAAATGAAATTCATGGAGCTTAAGAATAAATTGTGCACTCTGGCCAAAACTGGTCTTGGTATTACTGACAAGAGCCAAACAGAAATAGAAAGTCTGCAAGATGTTCAATATGCCTCCAGATTCCATCTAAAAGCCTCACCCAGAGCTATCCCACACTTGTAAAGTCGCTGGGAAAATGAAACAAGTTCTTGCCATGCTTACCAAGACTTTCCTTGCCAAATGTCATCAAAGTCGTCACATGAGGAGAGAGCTTGTGAATTTCTTTCTTTACATCAGAAATATTCCCAGGACTCTTTTTTTTATTCCTTAAGACCTTCAGATTCTGTTTGCAAAATCCCCAGTGAGCTCACTCTAGATCAAAATTATAACCAGATTTTACTGATCATCTATTAGACGTAAGAGGCTATGACAGACACTGGAAATGAGGGGCAAGATCTCAAATATTTACAATTTAAAAAGAGAAATTAAGGCAAGTGTCTCATCCATCCTAACACTACACACTTCTGCTGGCTCATAAAAAAATAACCTTCAAATGTTAAGTGATTTTCTAGGAGAGTGAGCCGGCTCTTCTCTCCATTCTATTTGAGATCCTTGTGTGTTCTGCAATGAATACATGCAAGACTCCTCATTTCTAAGAACTGCTCCTCTCCTCAACTTCATGGTCACCATGGAAGTCATCCTATAAGAATATGACCAACTCACCTGAGCTTGTTCCAGGGCTAGGCACCCATTGCCTGGCCACTGCTAATTGGTCCTCTGTAAGCAAATTTACTTGAGCTCTTCCAAGTTGTATACAGATATGCTCCCATGGGAGTTGGGAAACAATTGATATAAAGGAACCACACATTTTGTGGCCATCTGCATTGCAAGAGGTAAAAATTGGGACTTTCTGTGGTCTTGTTACTCATCATATAAATCAGAGAAAGAGAATTTTTCATCCTAGAGAATAAAAAGAAGAAATAAAGAAAGATGACATAGCGTATGTGAGATGTTGTCCAGTGAGCCTTGAATGTTTCATTGTAGTTGCTACGGAAACATAGATGCAAGCCAGGATTTGAATTGCTTGTTATATTCAACCAACTGATAACAAATTCCTACTTTTGCTTAAGCAAGTTGGAGGTGGTTTTCTATCACCTAGAACCAAGGGTCTTTAGTGCTGCACAGTCCTGATAGGCCATTTGTCTCTAATTCCAATTTAAATCCACTCATCCAGATTAGGTCCTGTCTCTCATTTCAGCCGTTGGAGCTTCATGGTTTTTACCTTTGGGCTGTCCTCCCTTCTTTCAGGTCAGGTTTACTCATCCTCTTGTCAACCTGGAAAACTCCAACCTCAATCCCCTGTGAAATGAGAGGAACCAACTGCAGAGCTCCTAAGAAACCATGACACATAGCTGTAGGTGTGGAGCTGTGGTCAGCTGTGTCCGCAGTGCCATGGATTGCTGAGGAAGGAGCAACCAAATCCACTACAAGTTGGGAAGGGGCCCATAGGCACTTGGCTACTCTTTGAAACTTGAGTACCACTTTAGTAAGTAGAGCAGAAGGAAAGTAGACTGGAAGGGGTATTTCTAGTTGAAGGGACAAAATGGGCAGAAAAGTTTGCAGATAAATGAATAACTACAGCTTTAGTCGACTTCTAGATTAAAAACAAAATAGGGGATGATGTTGTGTCATAATAGATAAAGCCACTGGATATAACAATGGCATCTCATATGGGCTGCTCCACTTCTGATCCAGCTCTCAACTAATGCACCTAGGAAAGCAGCAGCAAATGGTTCAAGTGCTTGTTCCCCTGCTACCCCACATGGGACACCCAGAAGAAACTCTTGGCTCCTGGCTTCTGCCAGTGCCAGCCCCAGCCATTGCAGCCATTTGGAGAGTGAACCAGTGGATGGAAGACCTCTCTCTCTCTCTCTCTCTTCCTCTCTCCCTTCCTCCCTCCCTCCCTCGCTACCTCCCTCTCTGTAAATTCTGCCTTTCAAATAAGTTAATCTTCAAAAAAATTTCCATCTTTATTCCTACATTATTTAATAGACAGCTTCAATTGACTTTGTCCTTTTAAAAGAAGAATTTTGAGGAGAAAGGGATCATTTGTGGTACAGCTGCTATTTTAAAAAGAAAAGAAAAATGTTTAGAAAAACATAAGGTGAGCATTTGGTACAGCAATGAAGACATCACTTTGGATGCCTGCATCTCATATAGGGGTTCCTGGTTCAAATCTTGGTTCTACTTACAATTCCAGATTGCTACTTTTGCACACCCTGGGACACAGCACATGATGACTCAAGTAGTTGGGTCCCTGCTACCCATGTGGGATACATGGATTGAGTTCCAAGCTCCTGGTTTTAATCTGCTTCAGCCCTAGTTGTTGTGGGCATTTGGGGAATGAACTAGCTAATGAAAGGTCTCTCTGTGTGTCTCTCTCTATCAATCTTTTGAAAAAAATTAAAATAAATAAAAATTGAAATCATCTCTAATCCCTCTACCTACCCAGATCTCATCTAATATATTTTTATGTGTTTATTATCAATTTTTAAAGCATCTAAACATTAAATGTTATAAAAGTAGATGTTAATTGAATAGTTCAGCATCCCGGGTTCTTTTTTTTTTTTTTCCTAAGATTTGTTTATTTCTTTGAAAGGCAGAATTACGGAGAGGAGCTTCACCAGGTTTCCCACATGTATGTTGGGGCCCAAGCACTTGGGTCATCTTCCACTGCTTTCCTAAGCACATCAGCAGGGAGCTGGATCTGAAGTTGAGCAGCTGGGACTAAAACTGGTGCTCATATGGGATGCCAGCATCACAGGCGGCAGCCTTAGCCCCTACACCACAGCACTGGCCATGCACATTTGCTTTTATGTCAAAACTGTGAAAAAGAGATATTTCTGTATCCATTTCTTTATTTTCTTAAGGTGAATTCCAAGAAATGGAATTGCTACGTGAAAGGATATATACATTTTCAAGTCATTCCTACCAACACTGAAATGAACAATTTTCCTTCACCTTTTTCAAAATTAATTTAATTCCTTTCTGCATAGTCATCTGAAAACAAGATAATGTTGTTGAGTAGTTTGTAATTACTTTGTTACTAAAAAAGTTCTATGATTTTGGGACATGTTTATATTTTAAGAATTATCAATTTGTGTGCTTTTCACATTTTTACTTGAATCTTATTGTAATTTATTTATAAGGCTTTTTAATGTCTATACTATTAATTACTCATTAATTATATACATTGACAATATAGCTTTACTATATCCTTTGTGTTTGTACTTCATAATGTGTGGAGCTTGCTAGATATATTATACTTTTTTTATATTCATACTCATTTTTCTCATAGTTTCTGATAGTTGATGTTATGGTCAAAAAGAAATTCCCCAAGCCCAAGAAGGTAGAAATAGGGGCCAACATTGTGGTGCAATGGGTTAAGCTGTCACTTGTGACACCGGCTTTCTGACTTCCTATATAAGCACTGGTTCGAGTCCCCAATGCTACACTTCCGAACCAGCTCCCTGCTAATGCCTTGTGAAAGCAGAGGAAGTTGGCCCAAGTTTTTAGGTCCCTGCTGCCCACATATGAGACCCAGATGGAGTCCCAGACTCCTGGCTCCCAGCCCCCCATTGCTAGCCATTTGGGGAGTGAACCAGCACATAGAACCTTTCTCTCTCTCTCTCTCTTTTTCTCTCTCTCTTCTCTCTACCCTTCTCTCCCTTACTCTCTCTCTCCCTCTCTCTCTCTCCCTCCCTTTCCCTCTGTGACTCTGTCTTTCAAATTAAAGTAAATCTTAAAAAAAAAAAAGCTAAAGATATTCACCTATACTTTCCTACTATCATGATTTAGATGTTTATATTTAAATCTCTAATTTATCTAGAATTCATGTTTTAAGTAAGTTGGAAAATAGGATTCTAAAGTTATTTTTTACAAATATGGGAATACTGGAGGAATATTCTGTGTCCTGCTCCATCCTGACCCAGTGCTGGCTATTGGGACTATCTACAGAGTGAACCAGTAGATGAAAGATCTCTCTCTATAATTCTGCTTTTCAAAACAAATAAACAAATAGTTTTTCAAAAAAAATAGAAATGTAAACTTTATCAACATATTATCTCTCATACATACATGTGGTTTAGAAGGTCTCTTTTGTTCCAATAATTTATCAGCCTAACCCCTGGCTAGTAGCATTCTGTGTTACGTACATTGCATTACCAAGCATTATAATCTGGGAGAGCAATTCTCTATACCTGATCTCTCTTTTTCTACAATTTTTTTAGTATTCTTAATCATTTATTCTTCTAGAAGAGTTTTGGAATAATTTCATTAAGTTCCTTCCAAATCCCATTGATATTTTCTAGGCAATTGCATTAAATTAATAAATTGTGGGGCATTGACATCATTACAATACTCCTAGAAGCACAATATGTCTTTCCATTTATTTGAGTCCTCTTTTATTCCCGTCACTTAAGTTTTATCATTTTCTTTATACAGATCCTGTACATTTCTTGTTAAAGTTATTCCCGGGCATTACATATTTGGTTGCTAATGTGAGTAGAATCTCTTTCCTATTATATTTCATAGCAAGTTCATGCTGGTATATAATAAATCATTGATTTTACATATATATTTATACTACTGGAACTGTCTATGAATCAGGAGCCATAGAAGTGATGAAACTTGACCAGAAATAGCCCCCAAGGGGAGGAAGGGGAGTGAGGTCTGTACTGCTCTGCCTTCCCCCTCCTGCCGTGCCTCTCTGATCAAACTCAGCTGGAAGCCAGTGGTCAGAGAAGCCTGCAGGTGGTGGTCAGACCCCAGCCACACAGGCAGCCCAGTGGAGGCCAAGGGATGGATGTGTGACAGACTGAAGACCAGCTCTTGGTGTCTTCTAAAAATCATGACTGCTCTCAGAGAATGAGTGTTTGACCTCACCATTAGGGTCACAAGGATGTGCACAGGTTTGAGAACAATATAAAAGGAGGGGAAAATGAGTTTTAATTGGATTATTGAAACAAGCTTATCACCTCCCAGGGTGACTATTCTGAGGAGGATAAGTTGCCTGTGTGTATATTTGTATTAGTTTAAGGAGGTACATTAGATTAGAATTATTCATTCTGTAAAATGGATGTCACTCCAACAAGTTCTAAAGGAATGCAGGCTATAGATAGTTCACTCTCTTAAAGAACCCAATGAAATCTTAACTTCATTTTTTATTTTAGGGTGATGTGTTCACCATTCTCAAGGGATAAATGGTGAGGGAGAAGCGAAGGGACTTCTCAGCAGGTGCACCCATTCACTCACCCAGTGCCAATCAGACAAGCTAAATAGAATCCCAAGAGTATCAATATTAAAAAATAAGAACTTCCTGAATACTGGCATGAGCTGATGAACTTGTTATAAGATGTAATTTCAATTCAATATAGCTCAAATTTCTTATAACTAATCAGATATGTTACCTTGAGAAAAAAATATTAAAAGTCTTTCTTTTTTGTTCATCTCAGCTCTCATGAGTAACTAGAAATAGATGCATAAAGAATTTTTGTGATGACAACCCAGTTAAAAAGTGGGTGAAAGAATAGACTTTTTTTCAAAGATATACAAATGGCCAACAAGCATATGAAAGATGCTCACCGTCACTAATAATCAGGGTAATAAAAATCAAAACAAAGAAATATCACCTGACATGCATTGGAGTGATCACTATCTTTTTTTAAAGACATTTATTTATTTGAAAGATAAAGTTACAGAGAGTGAGAGAGAGGGGAGACAGAGAGAGATCTTCTATCTGCTGATTCATTCCCCAAATGGCCACAGTGGCCAGGGCTGGGCCAGGCCAAAACTAGGAGCCAGGAACTTCATGGGTGGCAGGGGCCCAAAGACTTGGGCCATCTTCTGCTGCTTTCCCAGGCATATTAGCAGGGAGGTGGATCAGAAGTGGAGCAGCCAGAATCCAAATTGGTACCCACATGGGATGCTGGCACTGCAGGCCATGGCTTAACCTGCTGTGCCACAACACTGGCCCCAATCACTATCCCAAAAAAAGCAGAAAATAACAAGTATCAGTGAAAATGTGGAGAAGTTGGAATCCTGGTGCATGGCTGGTAAAACTATAAAATGATGCAGTAAAACAGTATAGAGATTTTTCAACAAATTAAAAATAAAACTACCATATGATTTATCAACTTAACTTCTGCTTATACATCCAAAAGAATTAAAAACAAGACCTCAAAAAGATATTTATATACCCATGTTATTGCAACCTTATTCACGAGAGCTAAGTGGTATAAGCAACCATCAAAGATGGTTAGATAAAGAAAATGTCCACCAAGAGATAAGTAGATAAAGAAAATGTGGTAGATATAGGAAATAAAATATTAATAAGATTTTTAAAAGAAGGAAATATTGTCACATGCTATATATGGATGAACCTTGCATATGAAGTATCAAAAGTAGTAAAATTTACAGAAATAGAAAGCAGAATGGTAGTTGCAAAAGCTAGGAGAAAAGGCAAATGGGAAATTGTTTAATGCATACAGAGTTTCAGTTTTATAAGATGAAAAAGTTCTAGAGATCATTATACAATGCGGCACATAATTAACAAACCACAATATAAGCTTTAAAATTACTAAAAGAGTAGATTTATTGTATGTATTTTTTTAACCACAATTAAAAAATGTTTGAAGTGAATTTGAATCTCCTTAAATACTGACAACTGACATGTTAACTCTTAAGATCTCCCCAAATTCAAAGTCCTCTACTGAGTGACAGTTTCCCACTGCCATGCCTTATTCCCTTCCCTTAGCTAATTACACAGTTGATGGTAGAGTCTTTGTTATTCCAATATTTGTGTCTCCCAAACAGTCAAACATGGTGCCTGGCACAAAACTGTTGCTCAACCCTTGTTTTTGGAAGAAATGAAGGAATACATGGAATGAGGCCTCAGTTTACCCATCTGTTAAAATGGGAGCCTTCACCACCTTCCATTTTAACGTATTATGATGGAGAAATTCATCACAGTCCCTTGCTTGTGGGAGAAGAGTACATGGGGGATTTCCTTCCTCCTTGGCTGCCGGTGTCTGTCTGTTCCCCTTATGATGAGTCATCCGGGAGCAGACACCATCGCTCTTGGACAGAACATGTCAGGTACTTGCTTGGGAGCAGCAGGCCTATAAATCTATGCTGAGTCCCCTGCGGTTACCTAGGGAACACTGGGGCACAGGCAGGAAGGAGGGCACTGCAAACAGAAGGCGCTGACCGGTGTGCCAGCCATCTCCTGCAACAGCCTCACAGGAACTTCCTATTCTCTAGTTTGGAACCAGTGCCCTACCCTTGCAGAGGGCAAAGGTGGTCCCCAGACAAGCAACCCTGAAAAACACCAAGGCCCCTATATCAAATGCTCGAACTAGTGAAAACAATCTTAGCAAAATGACTGCACTGGGAAGCAGGGCAGCTGGGGTCTGGTCTTACCTCTCAGTCTGCTCATTACAGTGGCAATCAAAAGCAGGTCCCCCTTCCTCCACTCTCTCTGAGCATGGAGACTTAATGAATCAAAATGTTAAACTGCTTGGCATAAGTCTAACATACAGCAAACAACTAATAGAGCAGCTCTAAATTTAATTACCACTTTTGTTGTTAGTAGCAGTAGCATTAGTAGTAGTAATATATCATCCTCACTATAGTCTCCCAGGGATTATCCCATTTTACAGGTGAGAAAACTGGGCTCAGAGAGGTCAAATGATGCTCAAATCCTGCAACCAAGATTGAAGCCACAGGTACAGCCACTTTAGAGGCTGTCCCTTTGTTCAGGTGACTCCTGTGGAAGTGTGTGCGAAGGACAGCAGATATCCCCCAGCTCTGTTCAGCTCTACACACCCGTTCTGAATGACCAGAACACCTCCAGATCTTGAGCCAAACTTGTTCAAAACAGTCTCTGGGAACTCATTGGCTCTCATTGAGTCAAGTATCCACTCCTAGAGCTGGAGGGGTAATCCTGCATCTAAGAAATGGAGACACAGGAGACTGCAGCAGTTACACAGGAAGTTCCAAACAGTGTGTGTTTGTGTGCATGTGTGTGTGTGTGTGTGTGTGTCTGATATGAAAAATCTAGACAACATAACAGCAAAATGTTTAGTGACATTCTCTCAATGTAGTAAAAGGTGATTTCCCTTTTGTTTTTCACACCTTTCCATAGTTTTGCTATAAACACAATTTACTTTGATAATTTTTAAATCTATTTTCATTAATTTAGTATTTAAATATAAAGATAATATAGTTATTTCAAAAGTATTTATTTTTAAGACTACATTAGTCAGATTTTCATTATTACAACTAAAATACCTGAGAAAGATTGCTTAAGAAGAAAGGTTTATTTCAGGTAGTAGTTTTGGAGGTTCACAGTCCCCGATTGGGTGGCCTCACTGGTTCAGGCATCTGATGACACCAGAGTAGGTGAGCCAGAAAGCAGAGAGATACAGAGAACATGCTCGTCATCTATCTTATCTTTTTTTTCCAGTATTTATTTATTTATTTATTTGAAAGGCAGAGTTAACAGAGAGAGAGGGAGAGTCAGAGAGAGGTCTTCCGTCCACTGGTTCACTCCCAAAATGGTTGCGATGGCCAGGGCTGGGCCAATCTGAGGCCAGAGTCAGGAGTTTCCTCCAGGTCTTGCACATGGGTTCAGGAGCCCACGTACTTGGGCCGGCTGGTACGTGAACCTACACCCCTATGAGATGCTGGTGTCACAGGCAGTGGCTTTAGCCATTACCCTATGATGCTAGCCCCTTATGTACCTTTCACATTGCCTCTCCTTTTAACCATTGTGATTTGATTTGGGGAATTGACCTAGCAACCTAATCCAATCCAATCACTTCCCAAAATCCTACCCCCAGACATCAAAATTGGATGAAGCCTACGCTCTAATCTATCAACCACTAACATTAATCTATTAATTGTTAATATAAAATTTTGGGGCTCAAATGTCTGCATGAGTTTGGGGAGCGAAATCTTATTTAAATCATATCAAAAACAATCAAGTTAGACTTGAGTGCCCCAGTTCTGGTTCTGGCTGGGTGACACTGGTCAAGTTGCTTGCCTAGCCAGTTTTCCCACCTGTGAAATGAGGGAAGAGCTACACAAAACTGCTTTCTCATAGTCCCTGCCAGCCCAAATTTGATTGCCTCTGTCCTATGTACACACAAGTCAAAAGGTGTTAGCTGAATAGAAGTTTTGGGGCCCTTATGTGTCAACTAGAAAGTTCATATTGACTTTGTCTTGTACTAGTACCTGGTTTTGTCAGAAAAGATTTCAATAAAATACTTCAGAACAAAACAAACAAACAAACAAAAGGTGTGGATATGCTGGGTCCTAGGAGATCTGCTGTAAAGCAAAGAGAATAATTGTTTCTAAGTAGAAATCAATCCTGAATGCAAATAGGTACACTGACAGGATAAAAAGTTTCTTCACAAGGCAAGAATGCTTCCAAGAACTTCAAAAAAAGCATCCCTCCTCAGTGGCAACCAGCTAACCTGCTTTCATCCAGGAACATGCCTTCCTCCCTTAGGGGAAATAATTAACATTAATGAGGGAACCTACTATGTGTCAGGCTCAGTACAAAGAACACTGATCTTATTTAAATTCATAGCTCTTACTGTTACCACCATTTGTTTGGCAAGTAACTAGATCCTGAAGTCTCTGCCACACCATTACTGAACATGAGTTGATGATTCACCTCTCCATAAAGATCTTTGAGAGGAAGAAATACTTTTAGTTCATTCTTGCATGTCCTTCAAACCCTAATGCAGTGCTAATCACTGGAATTCTCCCATCATCAGTGTGTCCTGAGCTCCACAGAGTGAGGTGTCTGACCAGTTCATGGAGCACATACCTTTGGTTAAGAAAGTGCTTATCTTAGACCAAATGAAAAAGAGAGGAGAAGGAACAGCAGGTCAGGCCACTGTTGGGAAGAATCCATCCTTTTGAAGAGTTGCTAACGCTCAGAGGAGCCTGAGGAAATAGGACACTGGACTGGCAGGCTTTGATCAGGAAGGGAAGGTTAGAAAAGGTCACAGTTTGGGGGTTCCTGGAAACAACCTAACAACATTGGGATCTTGGGGAAGAGTGAAAGCTGAAAGAAAGTGAAGGGTGCACAAAAGAGAATGGATTCCCACCAAAAAATTCACTACAGAAATAGAAAGATTACAGAGTATGTATAGAGACAACCAAACCAAGCAAATCTCCTCCTATACAATGTTGCCTACAAAAAGTTCTGGTTCCAGGGATGGGATGGGCAGCTGTAGTCAAAAATCCTGGGTCAGAAACAAGAACACTTTATTTTTTAAGGTTTTTTATAAGGTTTATTTATCTGGTAAGTTACAGAGAGAGAGAAAGAGAGACAGAGAGAGAATGAGATCTCCCATCTGCTAGTTCAATCTCCAGATGGTCTCAATGGCTAGGGCTGAGCCAGGCCAAATCAAAAGTCAGGAGCTACTTCTGGATTTCCCATGTAGGTGGCAGGGGCCCAAGCACTTGGGCCCTCTTTCGCTGCTATTCCCAGGCCGTTAGCAGGGAGCTGGATTGGAAGCGGAGCAGCCAGAACAT
The DNA here is from genome assembly GCA_949820135.1 of Sylvilagus floridanus. NCBI lineage: Eukaryota > Metazoa > Chordata > Mammalia > Lagomorpha > Leporidae > Sylvilagus > Sylvilagus floridanus. The sequence continues at coordinate 44,557,690 of OX463241.1, forward strand.
GAACCAGCACCCATGTGGGATGACAGGGTCGCAAGCAGCAGCTTAGTTTTCTATACTACAATGCTAGCCTGCCAGGGCAACTTTAAAACATCTAAGAGAGGGATAAGCATTCGGCCTAGTAGTTAAGACACAGGTATCCCACATAGGGGTACCTAACTTGCATACCCATCTCCAGTTCCTGACTCCAGCTTTCTGCTAATGTGCTCCCTGAGAGGTGGTGGTAATGACTCAAATAATGAAGTTCCTGCCACCCACATGAAAGATCTGGATTGAGTTCTTGGTTCTGGGCTTCAGCCCCAGTCCAGCTCCAGCCACTGAGGTCATTTGGAATGTGAACTAGCAGATAGGAGCACTCTCCCTGTCTTTCAAATGAATAAGTAAATATTTTTCTTATATTTATTTATTTATTTACTTGAGAGGTAGAGTTACAGACAGAGAGAGGGAGAGACAGAAAGAGAGGTCTTCCATCTGCTGGTCCACTCTCCACATGGCCGCAACAGCTGGAGCTTTGCTGATCTGAAGCCAGGAGCTTCCTCCGGGTCTCCCATGTGAGTTCAGGGGCCCAAGCACTTGGGCTATCCTCCACTGCCTTCCCGGGCCACAGCAGAGAGCGGGATCGGAAGAGGAGCAGCCAGGACTAGAACCAGCACCATATGGGATGCTGGTGCCATAGCAGAGGATTAACCTACTGTGCCACAGTGCCGGCCCCAGTAAATATATTTTTTTTAATTCTTAGAAGAGAATTCCACTGATAGAAAAAAGTTTCACAAATTGTGGATTACTTTCACTTTCAATTAAGGCTGAGATCAATCTGCTTTTTTCATTTATTCATTACTCGATCATTTACTAAATACTTATTGAGTACCTCCTGTCCATCAGGTGCTGTGCTATGCCCTTGGACAAGCAAGAAGAAATGCTGCCCCAACTGTTATTGTGCTAAAGGCTAGGGAGAGAGGCACTCACATGGAGGAGAGTAACCACAAACCTAAGTAAATGCAATAAAGGAGATGGATGTGGTTTTCAGAGAGCAGAGAACAAAGGGTGAGGAAGACCAGGATAGTCTTCCCTGAGGAAGTGGTCTGTGAGCTGAAGGGTGAGAAAGAATTAGGCACTGACTGGGTAAGGAACAAGCCATTGGGCATGGGTCTATGATGATGAGGGTGGCATAATTGATAATAGGAAAACCTAGGTTCATACCTAGATCTTACAAGAGCCTTCTCTATGAGGCATTCAGCTAAACTATTTGTACTTTCCAGACCTCCATTTGATCCTCTAGAAAATAAGAGTGCTGGACTAAAATGTTACTCAAAATGTAGTCTGCTAGGCTTTTTCAACAGAATCATGTGAGTTCATGTGAAAAACTCAATTCCAGGACCTTGTAGCAAAACTACTAAAGCAGAATATCAAGGGCTGGGGCCCAGGAATCTGCATTTCAAGGTTCATTCTTCATGAGTATTATGCCCTGTGAAGTTTAAGCATTACTGCCTATGCAGCAAACCAGTGCCTGATCAATGATTTCTTCCTTTGTAAATCCTTGGGTTTCCATTGAAGCAGCATCGGGGAGGGGTGAAGTGTGCAGTCTCCAAGACTAAGCAAAGGAACATTCTACAGTTTTCAGGCAACAACAAGCAGCCAGACTTTCATACCTGGAGATGATCCAACTCTTGTAGGGACCAGCTTCCCAGCTTGACTGGAGTGCTCCAGACTGAATACTCTCTTTCTTTTCCACTTGGCCCCCAGAACTTAATTGAAAATACATTTTCTTTGACATTTATGCCCTTTCCTTTGCCTCCTTCTCTTTGTCCCCTTCTTGTGGATTTGGTCCTCTCTGTTATTTCTGAGGCAACTAGGGGGTTCACATGACTCTCCCTTCATTCCCTATCCTTCTGTGATTTGAAGAATCTACACATTGTGTGAAGGTTTCTAGTCTGTGAGACTTTTGGTCTCATATACAAGGAAAATTCCTGTTGCTACTAATTGCATCACTAGCCAAGAATTACAGGCCTGCCACCCTGCCTGTTGAACAGAGCTGAGTTTCTCCTTCCCTCTACACAACAAGTTCACTGGGCTAACTGCCCACCACATCCTACTCCCCAGGCTTCACTCCAGTCTCACTGAGAGTTCTTTCTGAGTGCAGAAATATTTCCAGCCAGCCCAGTTGCATCGCAAAGGTCAGATATATTATTTTTGTCTGCTGAATGGGAGTCATGTGTTAAAATGGCATAGTACATGTATAGTATATAATACATGCCTAGCGCACAGTCTATTATCAACAAATGTTAACTATTATTAGTAGTATTTTCTCAGTTACTGTCTGCACAGGGCCATTTATATCTGAAAAGCATGTGTTAGTTATATCAATTGGCAGGTAAAAGGTGGGAAGGATGGCTGAGAGATCAACTAGGAGAATCTGTACTCCAGATACTAAGAAATAAGTTGAGGGTGGTATTTTATTCTTTTTCATTTATTTGAGAGAGACAGAGAGATGCGCTTCCATTCACTTGTTCATTTCCCAAAAGCCCACAACAACCATGACTGGACCAAACCAAAGCTAGGACCCAGGAACTCCATCCTGGCCTCCCATGTGAGTGGCAGAGAGCCAAGCACTTGAGCTATTATCTGCTGCTGTACCTTAACAGGAAACTGAATCAAAAGTGGATGTGATCCCAGGCACTGCAGTATGGAATGTGGGTATCCCAATCCATGGCTTAACTTGCTTTGCCAAGACACCAACCTCTGTTCTGTATTTTTAAGATTATACACAAATATCAACAATAACTAACACTTACTGAGAGCAGCACTGCTCCATTTAACCCATATTAAATATGATAAATATGATTGAAAGTCCCATTTTACAGATAAATAGATGGAAGCTTAAGTAATGAAGTAACTTGCCCAAAATCATAAAGCTAGGAAATGACAGGAGCTAGAATTTGATCTATCAGGATAAAACCAATCTGTCATTTAGTAAACTACTTCCCAGGGCTAACTGGAATCTCAGAAATCTGTATTTGCTCACTCACTCATGCTCTCTCAACATTTAGCTGCCATGTGGACCAGTAACCTGTCCACAATAATGGCATCAGATTGCCTACCCTACTCTTGGAAGAGTTGAGGAAGGAACCTAATACAAGCTAATTTGAAGCTCCCAATGAAGGGTATGGAAGAGAGATTAAATCTTCAGATCCAATTTCAGAGAAGGGCCCACTGCTTTATGCAGTAGCACACAGCCCAAATTGACGTCTGCCTCCCTGGTCTGCTAAGGCTTACCTGCAAGTTCCAGTGATTTTGCTTAGCAGCCAGTCCAGCCAGCAACCAAATTTGGAGTATCTGATAGGTGACAAGCATGAGCCTTCAAGTCACACTGGCCTTTGTTCCCATCCTATCGCTGCATAATCTTGGACATGTTAATGAAGCTCTCTCATTCTCAGCTTCCTCACCTCGACATTGGCGCCAACAATATACTACAAAAGTATTGTCAAGAGAGCTAAGTGACATGATTGCCTGTGCAGGAGCTTTGCACTATGCCTGGTGCACATCTGCACTCAGTAGGCCATAGTTCATTCAAACAGGTACAAAGGGAGGACGCAACACTTACATCTCAGGAGCAAGCTCTCCAAGGGAACAGGAGATATTTAGGGGCCCTCCCAGAAATCATGTAGCTAACTGCCTTTATACCAGCCTGCACCTATGTAGAAATTTCCAGAAAATCTTCCCCTTTCCCCAAGCACTCACCAGGACAGTCCCGCAAGAAGCAGAAAAACCAAGATGCCTCCTCTTCCTCCCCTCATCTTGTGAGGACTCCCAAGGCAATCCTCCATATATTTTGGTTCGGTGTCCAGTAAACAGCTGAGAAATACCAGCACTTCCTGTCCTCTATGGTGATGGAGCTGGAAAAGGAAACTGCCTCTTTCTCACTGCCCTCCCCCCTTCACCATGCTCCAGTGACCTAAGTGATACCACACGCCGTTTCCCAAGCATGCCCACGTTCATCCCAAGGCCCCACACTGTCTGCACTGCCAGGGACTGGACATGAGAAGGCAGAAACTGCCCCATGACATCACTTCCTGGCCTTGCTCCCCTGGGGCCTGGTCTGTCCTCTCCAAAGCCAGCCTCCAAGACTTTGTCCAGAGACAATTTTTAGATGCCCCCAAGGAAAAGTTTCCCACCATTTGTTTGAGACCTTTCTGAACTTGGTGGCTACCACAAGTGAAAACCCCCAAAGTGCTTGCATGATTTGGTGCAGAGGACACAAAAGAAAAGGAAGAATGGAGAAATTTGAGACCTGTGTTGTGTACTTATTGCTTTCTGTATTTAACTCGTATCCCTGTTCAATGTCAGACACAATTCGCTATGCATCCTCAGTTGCATGCTCCTTTTATTCATCTTGGACTGCAAACTCTGGGAGGACAAGGAAGGCCAATGTCAATTCACTTTGTTCAGTTCAAGTTCTGCTCCATGATAAATGGTGAAACACTGGATGTGTTCTGTTGCCCAAAAGCAAAAGAGGTTACCCTGAGATAGAGGCAACAGGAGGAGATTCAGCAAACAGAAATAAGAAGTAACAAGGATGGAGAGCAGTTGATCCCGGGGGCCCTGCCAGGAACTTGGCACTGAGGAAGGCCCTGTGAGGGAGTCAGACAAAGTATGGGGTAAAGCAACATATCCACAGTTTTCAGCAGATTCAGAAGAACTAGTAAGGGTTCTATCCCTTAAGAAATTTGCAGTCGGGGAATTAAGGGATATAGATATCTGTGAAATGTAAAAAGTTTCATCAATGTACTAACTAGTAGTGTTTTGTTGAATGTCTCCATGAGCCGGGTCCCAGCCTAAGCATTGCAGGCTACGGCTCATTTAATTCTCACAACCCCTTAGGATGTGCCTTAACTCTTCTACAAAGCATTATCCCCAGGGCTCACACGAAAACCTGGAAACTGAGAGAGTTTACGCAGCTTGCACAAGGTCACACATCTGGCTAACGCTAGAATTCCAACTTGGAGCTGTTCCTGTGCTGCAGAACCGGCAACAGCAGTGGCCAAAGAGAGAAGTGGGTGTGAGCCACTGACCTGCCTCTGTCAGAGCAGGCACCTTCCCTTCCTGACATTCAGGGGCCCCGGGGGAAAGGTAGGAGAGGTGGACGAGGTGGAGGCAACCAAATTTTGTCTCCAGAGGACCAGAGAGTGAACATGTCAGGCTTTGCAGGACAGACCATCTCTGTGGCAGCTACTCCAGTCTGCTGTTGTAACAAGAAAGCAGCCATGGACGAGACACAAACAAATGGGCTATGTTCCAGGAAAACTCCAGTGACCAATACAGGCGCAAGGCTGGATGTGATCCACAGGCTGTGCTGGGCTGTGCTGTGCTGTGCAGACTCTAGACTGGATGATCTCTGGAGCCTCCTGCCCCTGGTATTTCGGAAGTCCATCATCCTGACTTGTGGCCAAAGGGCCCAGGAGGTGCAGCACTTGAAAAGCCAGACATAAGGAAGCCACTGCCATAACCTTGGCTGATTTCAGCCCATACGGTTAGAAGTAAACCGTGGCAGTGGCAGGACCAAGGTAGCCATGGAGGGCTTCAGCCCCAGTGGAAGCGCCCTCAGCTCTTTGCCCTCGGCCTTTGATGTGAACGGTGACATATTTCAGAGTCAGGCACAGGGCAAACACAGCTGCATGGCCCCATTCAAATGAGATGGCACCCTAAAGACCCTTCCTAGAGAAATTCTGAAACCACCACAGATTACTGGACAAAGTGATGGCAGCGAGCCCCTGGCTAGTGACATTTCAAGAAAACTGTGCACTCTGCTTCACTCTCTACTCTGCGGCATCAGGGGCTGGTGTTGGCAGCCTGTTTACACCGCTCTTGCAGAGGAGCTTGTGGGGCAAAAGAGAGAATGGACCTGTTCTGCAGCCCCAAAGGCAGCATACCCCTGTGCCCTGCCCCTTCTCATCCCAGCCTTCAACACAGGGCTCCACGGCTCTCCCTAGACATGTAATACAAAGTCACGCACTGGGCTGCAAAGAGCCGCCCCTCAGCTCTGCCTGCCTTACCTGTGCAACCACAAGGGCTGGGTAGGGGATCCCCCACTCACCATGGTGACAAGTTATACTTAGCACAAAGCAAAGCAATTTTGCTGCAATTGCTCACTCTTAGAAACTTCTGACCTTCTGCCTTGGGAGATAGAATATGGCAGTATAGCCCATGCTGCCAGAGCTCTCTGCATAGAAGCAAAGACACTTCTCACCTCTCCCACCAGGGAGAGCAGCAAAAATGCCCCCTCATGCCCCCAGTCCCCATGTACCCCACGGAGTGGACACGGCACAGTGCTGATGCCTTTTTATTTTTAGTCTCCCTTATTGGGTGCTCTGTATTCCAACTGTAATACTTGCTAATCCTAAAACCTCAAGCAAGTCATTGAACCACTGTGAGCCTCCATTTCTTCATCTTTAAACATCATAATAATAACAACTTCCTAATACTATTATTATTAGGCTGCAGTGAGATAATAGACATAAGGCTTGTTGGGCCCAGTGCATAGCACCCCCTAAGCCCCTAATAACTCTTGGCCTGGAGTAAGGCTATGCTCTGTGCTCAGCACTTACACACATTATCATGTCTAATCCTTACCATAACACCATGAGGAAGGTAGGGACTATGAGAATCTTCATTTCACAGGTGAGGAAACTGGGGCACAGAGTGATAAAGTGAATTGCCCAAAGACACACAGCTAAGAAATGAGTGAATCTGGGACATCAAACCAGGTCTTTTGATGCCAGAATTCAGATTTGTAATCACTTCACTCCATTGCCCAAGGTCACTTTAGCTGTTATTAAATGATGAAAGTGGGACTAGACGCCAGGTCAACTCTCAATTCCTCAGCAGACCAAATGCCTGGGCCGAGTGACCAAAGGATCCCCTGGGCAAGAACTTCCATTTGTCCCTGACCTCCACCTTCCTCAGGACCCTGATCGCATTCTGTTTCTCCTGTAATTTCCTTCAAAGCCAACACTGAGCCTTCTGCTGCATTTTTTTTTTTCAATCTCAGTCCATGCAAGTAGAAGTATGCAAGCTTTGGAACCAGACAACAAGGCTGGAATACCACTGCTGCTTGCTCACTGAATGGCCTTAGCCATGTCATGGAACCTCTCTGAACTTCAGCTTCTTCATTTGGAAAATAGGGATGGCTCCTCCCTTGCATTGTTGTGATTTGAGTCAATACACATGGAGTACCTAGCACTAAATCAGCAGTCTCTGAAAAGGACTTCGCTGTAATCAGCACCCTCTCCCAGAGCCTGCTTAGTCCATTGAGTCACCCTTGATTCATCCATAGCACCTGGAGTGGCACCTCACACCGAGAGGACAATCCTGTATGTGTCTAGCTGAATTGAAAACCAGAGAGACCTAGAGAGGCAGAGCTATGTAAAACTGCGTAAGTGGGCCGGCGCCGTGGCTCAACAGGCTAATCCTCCACCTTGCGGCGCCGGCACACTGGGTTCTAGTCCCGGTCGGGGCGCCGGATTCTGTCCCGGTTGCCCCTCTTCCAGGCCAGCCCTCTGCTGTGGCCCAGGAGTGCAGTGGAGGATGGCCCAAGTGCTTGGGCCCTGCACCCCATGGGAGACCAGGAAAAAGCACCTAGCACCTGGCTTCTGCCATCGGATGAGCACGGTGCACCGGCCGCAGTACGCTGTCCGCGGCAGCCATTGGAGGGTGAACCAATGGCAAAAGGAAGACCTTTCTCTCTGTCTCTCTCTCTCTCACTGTCCACTCTGCCTGTCAAAAATGGAAAAAAAAATAGCAAAAAAAAATGAAAACTGCATAAGTACAGAGGGGAGAGTTCCTCCCACCACCACCCTAAGCAGATCCCTGAATCTCCCATTGCCTCAGTTTCCCACAGGTCAAATCCAGCTTCTCCTAGAGGGCTCACAAAAATGGAAGCTTGCAACATCAGAGGTTTGAGATGTAATAAGATGGATAATGAAAAAATCCTTCTTCCCCAAGCCTCAAGTGAGTCAGAGCTCTGTGCTTGGCTCTGCCCCAGGGAATACCGAGAAAATGAAATATCGTCTGTATCCTCATGACACCTGAACAAATGGTCAATTCCATGGGTCAAAAATCAGCCAGAGGGGTTAGGAACCCCCTCCAGGGAAGGGAGGGAAGAGCAGCAAGGCAATGACCATTAGCAAAGGTTGCTTCGTGGGATTCTGTTAAGCAGCTGCAGCGCCTGTCTGTTTTTATGCCGGGATGTTTGTTTTGCCTTTGCAAAAGACACCAGTAAATGATAACATGGCTGAAATCTGCAAGAATTTTGAACTTCTCAATCTGGCTCAATAATCTCTGACACCTGAATCAAGATGAAAATTCTCATCTAGGAAAAAAACTACTCTGAACCTCAGCTGAGCTCACTGTTTTGCTCCTGGCCCTTTGCCACCAGAGGAAAATGTCTGATAGTCTTGAGTCTTTGCATTACAGCTGAGTATTGTGAACATGTGGATATGGCCTCTGTGAATTCAATGGTGTACTGCTGCCTGTTTGAAACCAATGCCCAGGGGAGTGGGAAACAGGCCACCACAATCAAAATGTGGACTTAGAACTTGTTTTTCCTACTGTCCAGCCCATCCCCTCCCTGCATCTCTCTTTTTGTGTTAATCACCAGCTTTGTGCCAGTTCATTGGCATTCTCTCCCTCCTCCCACTTCTTGGGGGGAGTAAACCAGTTCAAGAGAAGCTCCATCAGCCTAGACTTCAATAAACAAGGTAATGGTAGGGATGGTGTGGATGATGCCCCACTCCTACCCCCTGTACAAGAGGCAGGAGAGAAAGGGCACTGAGATTGCATTCAGGATCACATTATCCAGCAAGAGAAGCTGATCACCTGGAACTAGGGCATCTCAAAAGATCACTGGGCCAGCCTCTATCTCCAGCCAGATTAATACATGACCCAGGACTGGTAGCAATGTCTCTTCTTCACATGACCCTGGCAGATGGCTGCCCAAGTCATCCCAGTCTCCCCCCTCACTGTGTAAGTCAGGAGAGGCTGTCTCGGGTGGAGTGCCTCCACAGCAGCAGCAGGAGCTCCCTTCTGTGGGCCAGGGAAACCGTTTGGTAAGTGCCTCTGCCCCTGAGCAGCTCTGGCAGCTTGCCAATTCACTTTGCCCCCATTACCACCTCCCAAGTAGGAAATCAGACAAGCTGGAGTTCTGGGAGCTCTGGAAGCTCTAAATCACTCCAACCCCATGAATTTCTGATTTTGAATACTCACCTCCAACTTGGGCCAATTTAATTGAAACAGAAAAGCAATAGAGAAATCTGTTCTCAGGGTTGTCTCCACCACACATTTCTTAACCTCGTGTAAAAATCCTTGAAATTGTGTGCTTTATGCAGTCTGGGAGTCTGGGCATTTTGGCAGGAGAAGATTAAAACCACCTGCCCCCACCTCCAAACAGTAAGAGCTAAAGAGCCTACATCTGGGAAGCCTGGCTGTAAATCACCCTGAGAGATCCCTGCTTCCACCCCTGAATACCAAGTTTGCAGTGATCATCAAGGGCAGGAGCTGAGAAGTCTGAGATGCAGGGCTTGTGGGCTGGAGTAAAAGGTGTCAGGCTTGACTTTTCAGTCTCCAGCTGCCAGTGTCTATTGCTCTGCCGCAGGTCTACCAGTCACACGATCTCAGATGTCTGCTTCCTCTGAACCACTGTTTTTTCATCCGTCTACGGAGAACAGTTACACTTCTAAGAATCGCTGCGAAGACTAAAAGAAAATGAGTAAGTGCTTGACTATCAGCAGGTGCTCAGTAAGTGAGAACTCCCTCCCGGCACCAGTAGCTCAGGTCCCAACATTTAGCACTTGGAACACAGCTCCATCTGTAACAGTCATTCCGTCCTCTACCTTGTCCCTAGGGGGAAAGTGCGGTTAAGTGCTCAGCGTTGAAAGAGACCTCACAGCTGGGTTCAATTCCCAGTTCCTCTCCTCCATGGCCATGTGGATTTAGGCTGAGTTAAACGTCCCTGTGACTATGTCTGCCAAGTAGAAATGAGGATGACAACAGTCCTTTTCTCACAGGGTCTTGAGAAAATGTAAAAAGAAGGGAGTGAACTGTCTAGGGCATAAGAAATGTTGGATAAATGCTACGTTATCTAGGCTCTTCCTAGGTTGGGGTTGCGGGGTGGGGATGGGGGGTGGCAGCCCATACTTCTTCTCCTAAGCACCATTCACTCACTTCTGGGAGTGTGTCCATGTTGTCGAATACCCAACATAGTAAGAAAGAAAGAAAAGAGTTAGCGAAGGACCCAGATCCGCAGGGACCCTCCTCTGAATCAGCCAACTGGCTGCTTCCCTTCACTCCTTCAGGTCTGTACTCAAAAGCAATGCAAAGACATCCCAAGCAGCTGTTTAAAAGTTCAGATCCCACCACCACCACGCGCACACACCCACTGCCTTTCCCTCCCCGTGCTTTATTCTCATCCTAACACCTGTCTTCATGTGACTCACCCCTTAGTTTGTTGATGTGTCTGTCTCCTCTCGCTAGAATGCCTGCTCCTGGGAGGCGGGCATCTATGTCGTTGGACTGCTAAACCCACAGCCCCTAGGAGGCAACAGGGTGGAGGGGCCGCGGGGGGGCAGCAGCGGGTACCAATTCACTGAATGAATGAGTTCGTGTCTGAGCGAATGAATGAAGCGGAGCCACAGAGGGGACAACGCAAGGGGGCTGATTATCTCGGATCAGACTCTCACCTCTCCCACCCCCCTAACCCTGCGATGCTTCCTCTTTCAGGGGCCAGCCAAGTTGCACATCCCGTTAAATCCGGGTTCTGACTCCAAGCAACCCCCTATTCAGAGGTAAATCACCCCATCCCACTTTAGAAACCGAGGAGTGAATAGCAGGGAGAATAATCCCAGCGGGATTAGTCCTCCAGGTGGGTGACGAGGGATCCCCACGCCCGGCCCTGAGCCCGGAGCCCCGCCCCCGCCACGGGCCCGCCCCGGGCGCGGCTGGGGGCGCGGCCGGCCTCCCGGCTGACTCGAGTGGCGGCGTCGGGGCTGCGCGGGCCTTGGCTGGACCCGCATTGCCCCCTAGTGCCGCGCGGAGTCAGGGCGCCGGGCTCCCCCGCCTGATGTCACCGCCGTGCAGTCAGCCCAGAGGCGGCTCATTGACAGCAGACCCTCCTCGGCGCTCGCTGGGCGGAGGAGGCGCCGCGGTGCAGAGCCGCCGCGGGCCGGGTGCTGCCGCGCGCCCCTGCCCTGCCGCCCGCTCCCGCCAGCCGCTCGCCCGCCGGCCCGGCGCGCCTGACGTGGACCATTAAACTTGGAGCTGCCGCCTCGTCCCCTCTCTCCTCCTCTTCTCCTCCTCCTCCAGCAGGCGAGCGAGCGGCTCAGTGCAGGCAGGGGACGTGCCGCCGCCGGGCTGCACTGCCCGGGGACATGACTTCTCACCAGAAGGGCGCCTCTGGGAAGAAGACCACGGGCAGAGCAAAGTTTCGGGGCAGCTGAGGAACCTTGGCCGCAGCCCTTCCGAGCCCAATCACCTCCCTGGCTATGGAGGGCGGACTCTAAAATGAATCCCGACCTGGACACCGGCCACAACACATCAGCACCTGCCCACTGGGGAGAGTTGAAAAATGCCAACTTCACTGGTCCCAACCAGACCTCTAGCAACTCCTCTCTGCCCCAGCTGGACGTCACCAGGGCCATCTCTGTGGGCCTGGTGCTGGGCGCCTTCATCCTCTTTGCCATCGTGGGCAACATCCTTGTCATTCTGTCTGTGGCCTGCAATCGGCACCTGCGCACGCCCACCAACTACTTCATCGTCAACCTGGCCATCGCGGACCTGCTGCTGAGCTTCACCGTCCTGCCCTTCTCCGCTGCCCTGGAGGTGCTTGGCTACTGGGTGCTGGGGCGCATCTTCTGCGACATCTGGGCAGCCGTGGACGTCCTGTGCTGCACCGCGTCCATCCTGAGCCTGTGTGCCATCTCCATCGATCGCTACATCGGAGTGCGCTACTCTCTCCAGTACCCCGCGCTAGTCACCAGGAGGAAGGCCATCTTGGCACTCCTCAGTGTCTGGGTGTTGTCCACGGTCATCTCCATCGGGCCTCTGCTCGGCTGGAAGGAGCCGGCACCCAATGATGACAAGGAATGTGGGGTCACCGAAGAACCCTTCTATGCCTTCTTCTCCTCTCTGGGCTCCTTCTACATCCCACTGGCCGTCATTCTGGTCATGTACTGCCGCGTCTACATCGTGGCCAAGAGGACCACCAAGAACCTGGAGGCGGGAGTCATGAAAGAGATGTCCAATTCGAAGGAGCTGACCCTGAGGATCCACTCCAAGAACTTTCATGAGGACACCCTCAGCAGTACCAAGGCCAAGGGCCACAACCCCAGGAGTTCCATAGCTGTCAAACTTTTTAAGTTCTCCAGGGAAAAGAAAGCAGCCAAGACCTTGGGCATCGTGGTCGGAATGTTCATCTTGTGCTGGCTTCCCTTCTTCATCACCCTCCCACTCGGTAAGTTGGGGACTGGCAGAGGGCAAGTGGGCATCCTTGGAGCTCAGGTTTCCTGAATAGCTTGCTATGGAGTTGTTGCTGTTGTTGTTGTTGGGGGTTTTGTGTTTTTTGTGCAATCTGTGTGTGTTTGGAGATTGGATAGGGTTGTTTGTACAGCAAAGGCTTTGCAGATTAGGGAGCTGGCTCAAAACCAACTCAGGTGTTAGTGGAACACACTAAGGTCCCTAGCCACTTGAAATAGAAACATGGGAGGAAAATCTTGGATATGGAATGACTCACTCAACAGCCTTGGTTTAAAAATTTAAAAGGACAGTGGGCTTGAGCACCACACCAGCATTGTTATTTCGGTAGTAGCGATGTGTCGGCTAAGGCAGCGTCACTAATGCAGCATACAGAATAGTTGTAGTTACTGCAGACGCGGCATTCGGGAGGCAGAGAGGCAGCTCATACACAGGCAGGCAGCGTTCATTCAGCAGTTCCAGGGCTCTTGCAGAGACCACACTCTTGAAGGGCTTTGCAGAGTCTGCACTGCAACCCCCACCCCGCCCTTCCCCGCTGGCTACCACCTCCATGCACTGCCTTCATTGTCACTTAACAACAGGGTTTCACAGCCACAGGGCTCCAGCCAGCCTGTGACTTAGCCGATGCTTCAGATTCGAGGGGAAAAATGACCAGAGGGTCACACACTCTCACGTTTCACCCCAAAATGTTCTTAATGTTCCTAACGCTAGTGAGTTGCGGAATGCCTAGAATGAAATTATAGCTGTCGTTCAACCTTCAGCTGCCAGACACCAAAAACTCAGTGCTTTCTTCCCTTTTTATAAAAACGTGTCTATCCTTATTTTGTTGGGTGGTTCTACCAACTGCACAGCTCAGAGGCTACCCAGTTTCTTCTAAGGGAGAACCCAAGGTCTGGTTGGGAGGTAAAGGCAGGAACTGGGACCTGCTGTCCACATGGCCTGGGAGACCCTTGTCCCGTCCTCACTGATGAGCTTTTGTTTCTTCTCATTTCCCTGGGGAACGCTGCACACAGTGAATGAATGTAGGTAGGCGATCATGGCATGGTCATGTGCCAGGATAATGGGAAACGTAACAGCTGCTGCACACATGGACCACATACACCAGCAAGCCCACCAGGGCCTCAGCTGGAACTGAGTGTAACCCAAACCCTCCAGCAACTCAAATTCTGAAGGTGCACTGCTTTCAAGAGAGAAATGTGAATGGGAAGAAAGCAAACTGATATCAAGAGTTCTATTAAAAATAAAAAATAAAGGGAAAAAAGCCTATTTAACCTGCTGTCCATGTCCTCTTTTCTAAGGCATGCTTTGTAAGCTAGTGCTTTTCAGAAATATTTTCAGTGTGTTAAGTGGAAAGGGTTTGAGGTTCAACCCCCAGGAGAGATCGCAGCCCACTGCAGACAATCTTGCTTTGCTTTCCCAGCGCCTCAAGGTCCTGTTGCAGTCTCATCAGGTTAACAGTGGATGACGGCTCACACTGCATTGGGCCATCATGGTTATACATGGAGGTGACTTGGTCTCCCACTAGGCACATGACCTTGGGCAAGTGACTGCTCCTCTGTGAGCTTCGGTTTCTTCATCGACAATAGGGTGCCAACTGGTATTCCCTCCATAAGGTTCACACTAACGTGTAGAGAAGACCAGATACTGGCATACTGCAAGTGCTTAATGAAAATTAGCTAACAGAGCTATTAAAGCAGACTGAAGTCTCCCCCTCACTTGTACCTGTGTGTCTACTCCCTCCCTCACTTGCCAATCCAGACATGTTTCTAAAAGGTCAGAGGAGAACTGGGTCCTTCTCCTTTATTCCTTCTGCCCATGCCCTGCAGAGGCTGTGACCAGAGCATGCATGGCAAGGAGAAGGGCCCAGCATGATGCAGGAGTGGATCAAAGGTTCAGGCTTTGGCAGGGGCCAGGGCAACCCACTCCAAACAGGTGAGGAGACTTCCAGCGTGTTGAAATGGAAAGAGCGCTGCTCTGATGGTCAGCAGCTTTGCCACAGGTGGAGCTCTGTAACTTTAGGCTTGTTGCTTTATCTCTCTGGGCTTCGGATCTCATGCCTGCAGTACAACAGAAGGTTGAACTAAAGTGATTTCAAACTTTATTATCAGAATTACCTGATAAACCTGATAGAAAGTGTAGCCACCTGGGTCCAACCCTCAGAAAATCAAATTTGGTAAGAAGCATCCCGAGAATCTGCATGTTAAATCAGCCCACTGGGGGATTTCAAAGCGGTGGTCCACAGACCAGGCCTTGAGAATCACTTTCCAGAAGAACTCTCGGCTCCTTTCAGACTCCAACACCCTAGAGACCAAAGTTTCAAACACTGCCAGGCTTGGAGCTTTCCTAGTCATAGGGTAGTTTGGGGATGATGTGGCTTCTCTCTGGGTCCTGCCGTTCAGGTCAAGCCCACCCTGAGTTTCTTCTCACACTCTCCCCACTGTCTCTCTCCTTCCTATCTATGCCCTGCTGAGACCTTGTCCCTCTTGCATCTCAGGTTCTTGGCCTCTCCGCAATAGGAAGTAGCGGTTCTTGCCTCGCTGATGCTCTCAGGGCTTGTTCCTCTTCTTGCAATGACTTTCTGGCTATCCCAGTCATGATCTCGTGGTGATCTCCCAGTGTGCTATCCTGGAACTGAGTCCATCCCTATCCCACTGCCCTGGACCCCAAGAGGTGTGATGAGGACCCCCCACCATGAGTTGGGAACTATCCTGAGTTTGGGATAGATCCAAAGGTAATCAAAGCTTCAAACAAAGAAAGTGCCCAATGAATGTTTTCTTAATCATTTAGGAAAAACAGTCCAGCAAAATGGAGGTGCGGGTTCCTACTCCCTCTGAGTTGAAATAACACCTAAATGAAAGTAGCATCATGTAGAACAATAACTCCTTTGGAATCCGAAGAAGGTTCCAAATTCTAAATTTTCCATCAAGAGCTTCTCACTCATAAAGAGAGAAAGCAGCTCTGGAGGGGAGATGGTGGTTGGCAAACAGAAGTGCAGGTAGGAGTCACTTCCAAATGGCTATAGACTTTCAGGGGCCTGGATGGCAGCACATTTCCATAGCCATGTTTGTTTTCTCCATGGGAGAGAAGGGTTGGGATTCCTTCTGGGAAGGAGAAAAATAGCCATGCCCCCTATGGGATCCTGCCCAGGGGCCCCATTTGTTTTCCCTCTGCCCTGGTTTTTATTTTTGGGAGCAGGGCTGGGCTGCATGCAGAGCAGGGCCTCTCATCTCCTGCTGTGCCCTTCCTACCTGTAATGCCCTCCCCGCCTCCTCCTCTCCCTGTGGCCTCAAACCAAGCTGGATCTAGGACCAGTGGTCACTTTGTCAGGAGCAGGGATGCACTCCACCAAACAATGACCTCTTTATTTGGCCCCTGGAATCAGGCCAGTGGAGTTCAGGAAATAATTGGAATAGAATATAGCAGTACTTCTTGTCCATGGGCCACATGCAAGATGTCCAAGAGAATCTTCAGCTGCCCAGCATTATAATGAAGATCAACAGCCACCCGCCTAGGGCCTGGTCAGGGACTGGCTGGACTATTGAGGGGTGCACTGCAGTGGAATGAGAGAGACCGAGGTGGGGGGTGTTGCAGGAAGTGCTGAGCAAGCCAACTAGTAGCTGGGCTTAGTGAGTTGTTTAGAAAATATTGGAACCTTGCCTCGCTCCAAATCTTTCTTCCGTCTTTTACAATGCTGAAAGGCACCAGGAAGCCATTATTGAACTAACTGCTTTCCCTCCAAATAAATGAAGGTCAATTTCAAAGAAACAGTTGTGCTCTCTATAGTCCTGGATCCAAATAGGAATCCTCTCCATGGATTTGATTCTCCAGCCCTCTCATTCAAATGGATGCTGATGATTTTCCATCCCCAACAAGCACAAGAGAGGATGGGGATCTCCGAGATGACCCGGGACAGAGCCAGTCTTACAAATGCATAAGAAATCCTCCAGCTTGGAGGCTTCAAGGCATAGAGATCATAACTGTTCACAGGAACACTTTTAGTTTGAGTACTTGGTGAGGGGGAAAGTTTTACACATAGGGAATCCTTCCTGGAAGAGGAAAATCCTACTGAGCTGAAGTGCTTTTGATCATTTATTGAGTTAACAAAGACTCCCTGAAGTATCTGAACCAAAGCACGGCCCCTTCCTGCATGAGGTGCATGGCCTAGTAAGATTGCTTAGTTATTGGACACATACATACACATAGCAGACCTTCTGCTAGGGCTCCCAAAGAAAGTGTCTCATCAATCCATCAATCCTCCCTCTTTGTAGATGAATACATTGTAGCTCAAGAATGGTGAATTTCTTGCCCAAAATCACACAGCAAGGAAGTGATAGGGCCAGGACTTGAGTCCACGTCTGTCACAACAGACCCATACCTGTCCTATGGCACCAAGGAGATGCCTGGCCTTTTTGTTCCCTGGTAGCAACCTATTCTTATAGAAGATGTTCCCCAGGAAACCAGGAGCCACCCAGTCAGAAGCTACTGATGATAATTCTCTTATAAAATTCTGCCCACTCCTGAGAAATGAACCCAGGAAATGTCAGGGCAAGCCATCCATGTTCCACCTGAGAACTAAATTTCTCTCCACCTCCTGCCCACACATAATTAGAGTCTCAAAGCTGGGCCCTTGGTCTGTCAACCCAGCCAGAAGGAGAAAGTAGGGGGTCTGGGGTCCTTGTAATTTATTCCTTCACTGAATAGATATGTATTCATTGAGTGGCTGTTCTGTCTATGCATTATATGGAGATAGTTGTGCTCTATAGCATTTAGTTCTGCAGGACACAGGCACACAAATAGACAAGAAAAACAGTGAGATGCTACCAGAATTGTGTAACGGGATTGGTATACCATGAGGGCCATGAGTGATGTTTAGGCCAAATCCTTAACTGCTTGGAGGAGCTAATTCAGTAATGGGGGAAGTAGCAAAAGGGGGGCACAGACAGAAGGAAATCACACATGAAAGCCCTGTGACAGGAACATTCCTGAGACAGGAACATTCCTGAGACAGGAATGATGGGGAAGTAACAGAGCCTGGGAAAAGGGAGAGGCAGGTGCAAGCTGAGCCTGAGGTATGGGCAGAAGCAGGCAATATGGGGATATTTAGGCCATGTGAAGGACTTTAGATTTTACTTTAAGTCCATTGGCCACTATGGAAGAGTTTGAAGCAGGCAAAAGATTCTACCTGAATTATGTCTTTAAAAGCTCAGGGAGAGGGTGCTTAGCCTCGCAGTTAGAAACACTCACACCCCACATCAGAGTACCTGGATTTGACACCTGACTCCAGCCCCGGATTGCAGCTTCCTGCTAATGTAGACCCTGGGAGGCAGTAGTGACGGCTTAAGCAACAGGGTTCCTGCCAGCTACAGAAGAGACCCAGATTGTGTTCCCAACTCCTGGTTTCAGCCCAGGCTCAGTCTCAACCATTGTGGACATTTGGGAGTGACCTGACAGATGGAAGCACTCTATCTGTATGTGTGTGTATGCATGTGTATGTGTGTCTGTTTGCCCCTCAAATAAATAAAATGTTAAAATATGACTCTGGCCATCCTGTGGTACACAGACTTAAAGACAAGTAGGAGGCCTGCAGTCGCTGTGAGAAGTGATGGCGATTTACACCAGGCTGGTGGCATTGGCAGTTGAGAGAAGCAGGCAGATCCAGGAACTTGAAGATGGGTTGGTGATGGTGGAAGAAGACTAGGGAGAGAAAAACACAATGTATCCAGAGGATCCCTGGCATGAGCCACCTAGGTAGCCAGGTAGCCTTTTGTTGGGATGGAGAAGATGGAGTCAGGAGGAGTGGCCAAACAGGGCCGTGAAGATTCCTCCCAGGACTTCACTGAACCACTCACGAGGGCGCATAAGACCATGCTAGGAACGATCCACAGAACTTTAGGAGTTGAGCAGGCAGGATGTCCAACCCAAATGCCAGAGGCCACGGGCAACAGCGAATCTACTGCTCATCAGAAACATTCCACAGAGGGGGATGTTTTCAAAAGCATGGATTCTTGGTCCTCACCATAGACCTATTGTACCAGATTCTCTCATTTGGGGACCAAGAATCTCTATTTTTAACAAATTTCTGAGGTTATTCATATTCAGCCAGCACAGCATCAGTCCTCCTGTGCCTAGGAACCCCTGGAATGGATACCTGAGTAGAGACAAGGAAACTCAGCTAAGCTTCTCCAAGAGCAGTCAGAGACTTTCCAAGTTCACCCAATCCTTTGATCTAGTCCATGTGGAAGAAGGCAGGGAGGCTGGCAGGAGGGCAGGCAGTTTCTCTGAACTGGATTCTCCTTGGAGAAGGGGAGACAAGAATGAGCACATGGAAGCATCCTCACCGTGCTGAGTACCCTACTCAACAATGCATCCCTGTGCATGGCAAGCGTCATTGTCCCTGCCTTTACAGCTGAGACTATTAGAGTTCAGAGAGGTTCAGTAACTTGTCCAAGGTCACACAGGTAGTCTATCAAACTCCACATTTGGTACTCCATAAATATTCACTATATTATTCCTATTGTTACCACCCTGCTTCCCCAACATTTGCCTGAGGTCTGGTGCTCAAAGATTTTACTGGATCATGGCAAAATGGGAAAAATTGGGGAAAATATTTTATTCTTTTAAAATCTAAATGTATCCAATTTAAATGGCTGTCCTTTTATTCTAAAGACTATGCCCTTTCTATTTTGGAACACTGACTAGCATTCTGTGATAGAACAATGGCAATATGAGTTAAGTAGAACTGACAGTGATAAGTATGTATGTTTAATGTCTTACTTAGCAAAATAAAAAATTAATAACCCTATGTCAGTCCCCTCCAAAAATGTTTTTGAAATTTTACTGAATCTCCTAAAGTCTTGGAATCATTGGAGACACAGTGATGCCTGGACACTGCAAATATGTGTGGAGAAAAAAAAAAAGGTGGGAAGAAAGGAGAAAAGAGGGAGAGAGGGAAGAAGAGAGGGAGAGGCAAATGAGCTTCAGCTTTGCTGTGCGACTCAGTGGACTGGAGCAGAGGGGCCAGGAGAGAAAGCAGGACGTGTAAAGAGTTACCCCTGTCGGGTATGACGGGCGAGAAGGCCAGTCTTAGAGTCACCCTATCTGCTGGGCCAAAAGAGGCCACAGAAACGCCAGCAGGTGCAAGTGGGGCTGCAGTGTCATCACAGCATCACAGAAGGGCCTCTTCAGCTCTGTAATGCAGGAGATGCCTTCTCCTGAGTATGTATGTGGCTCATAAAAGTAACTCATGGCTGCCAGGCTGTTCTGGAAAATTGCTTTCTCCCAGCTCTGCAGGACTTTTCTGCAGGCACTGTGCTCCTGACCATGCCTGATAATAATACTAACAGCTACCATTTATTAGGTCATACCATGTGCCAGGCTCACCTTGCTACTCTGGGATGGAGGTGCTTTCCATTCATCCTCACAGTTACTCTCTCTGCAGGCTTATGAAGTGCACAGTGCCATTGTCCCCATTTTACAGATGAGGAAACAGAAGCTCGGAGAGATTGAGAGATTCCCCGCAGGTCACCCAGCCAGTCAGTGACAGACCTGGATTTGAATCCAGGTAACCAGATGAGTTCATTATTGGAGATATTCGGCTATGAGGCTTTGGACCCCACTTTAAGGAAGAGCAGGAAGAAGCTGGGGAAATCAGTGTGAGAAGGAAGAAAGGAAGAGCAGGAGGGTGCCCATCATTTGGCAACGGAGAGGCAGTGTATCCTAGGGAGAAGATAAAGAATACGAAAGTAAATTGGGTCTTTTCCTTGGCAAGAGAAGTCAGAAGTTTTCTTTTATTATTGATACTTTAGAAGGTTCCTCCAGCGTCACAGCTTAGTATTGGTAATGTCATCTGTATTTTTAAGATTTTTGTCAAATTTGGGAAAACAAAATTTAGAAGACTTTCTACGCTTCCGTTTCTGGCTGCATACGTTTCAGACCTGGCTTCTCCTGCACCACCCACCCAGGTGCGATGCCAGAATCTCGGGCCATTCTTCTCTCATGAATCATCCCCTGGTGCTTTCTGTGGATGTCACAATGTCAAGTGTGAGTGTTGTGAGCAAGAGATTAATTCTAGAAGCCCTCTTCTCCATTCTGTGGGAGCTCTAACTACTGATGACCTGGCTACACAGAAAGACTGCAAACCGCACAGTGTTTGACAGAAGACACATGGAATCTGTCTTAACTCTTCCTCAGAATGCCCACAGTCCCTCTAGTGCCACCTACATACCTAAATGAGCAGAGAGGAAGAGCAGACAGCTGCTGATCCCTCAGCGACAGACAAGTCAGAGCACAGCGATGGTGATCTAAACCAGTCACGGTTAATAGACCTTCCTTTTGAAAATGCCATGGCTGTGCACAAACATTGCTAAGGCTGGGGGTGGGGCTGTCCATGAAGATAAGAGCACTGAGGCTAGTCCTTCACCCACACCCAGACACTCCAGACACCAGACACTATCTGGTGACCTCAAGGGGATCTACTTACTTCTCTTGTAAGCGGTGACCAGATCTTTTATCCTGCGTAACACAGGTCCTCATACGAACTGGATAAATGAATGAGTGAGCAGCACTGGCAATTTCCTGGAAGAACTGAGTCCTTTATTTTCCATTACACAAGTAGACTTTCCCACCCTGTGCCTTTGCTCATGCTATTCCCTCTCCCACCAGTGTGTTTCTGGGCCCTTTTGAATACACAAATCCTGTCCACCTGTGAGCACCCAGCTCTCTAGAAACCTTTCTCATGAAGTTGCCGCAGCAGCAGTCACTTCCTTCATCTCCAGTTTACATGGCTCGCCATGTGTACCCGGGAGAATGGAGACCAGGGCCACCAGGCTGCAACCCCCTGGAGGATCAGGAGCTGGGTCTGAATCATCTTCTTGTGCTCAGTGCTGAGACATCTACGTCGTATGTATGTCACAGCAAACAGCAGTGACAGCTGCAATTCAAGGTTTGCGCCACACTTCACCTACCATGTGAGCTGCTAATACGAGAGTACTCAAAAGTTTGTGGGAAAATAGGATTAAAAAGATATGTTTATGATGATGCAAAATAACATTTTGAGGGACAGGCATTGTGGTGCAGTAAGCTAGCTGTTGTGATGACACCATCCCATATGAGTGTCAGTTCAAGTCCTAGCTGTTCCACTTCCAATGCAGTTCCCTGCTTAAGTGTCTGAGAAGACAGCAAAGATGGCAAGAGTACTTAGGCCCCCAACACCCATGTGGGAAACCTGGACAGGATTCCAAGCTGCTGGCTTCTACCTGGTCCAGCCCAGGCTCTGTGATCATTTGGGGAGTAGACCAGCAAATGAAGATCCTCTCTCTCTCTCTCTCTCTCTCTCTCTCTCTCTCTCTCTCTCATTTGCCTGCCTTTCAAATAAAATCAAAATTTTTTTTAATTTACACATAATTTTTTTACAATGTACTTTTTGAAGACCTGTCATAAATACTGGTTCTGCTCATTTCTGAATGAGGGAATGGGCTTATAGGGGTTAAGTGGCTTGTCCCATTCCTGGAAATTACCAAAAACACATTAAAAGGAGACAGTCATATACTGATCCTATAATGCAACCAGAATGCAAGTCTCCACCCGGTCATGAAGCCTTTGAGAAAGATTGGGTAAATAAAGAAACTGGACACAGGCATGAGCTTGACCATTGGATCGTGTGTCTTCATACTTTTTATTTTTTTCGACAGGCAGTGAGAGAGAGAGAGAGAAAGGTCTTCATTTTGCCGTTGGTTCACCCTCCAATGGCCGCCGCGGCTGGCGTGCTGCGGCCGGCACACTGCACTGATCCGATGGCAGGAGCCAGGTGCTTCTCCTGGTCTCCCATGGGGTGCAGGGCCCAAGCACTTGGGCCATCCTCCACTGCACTCCCTGGCCACAGCAGAGAGCTGACCTGGAAGAGGGGCAACTGGGACAGAATCCGGTGCCCCGACTGGGACTAGAACCCGGTGTGCCGGCGCCGCAAGGCGGAGGATTAGCCTAGTGAGCTGCGGCGCCGGCCCCCTCATACTTTCTTAAGGGCTGCAGTCATCCACCTCCAGGAGCCCCCATGGGCCCCCATGTCCTGTTGCCTTACTGGCCCTCATCATCCTCACCTCTGTGAGATATATGATCAGAGATGGTTCCCTAACAAGCAGGAAAGGAGGAAACCATTGTGGCGACTTTATAGCAAGGCCAGATGGAGGTCTATCTTTAAAGGCCAAAGGTTTAAGAAAGTCCTCAGCTTAGGATGGTTGGACTTAGAATGTTTTGATTTTACAATGGTGCAAAAGCAATAAACATTCCATAGAAATCATACTTGCAATTGCAAAATTCGGTCTTTTCCCAGGCTAGCAATAGGCTATCCAATGCTCTCTCCCAACACTGGGCATGGCAGCAAGCCACAGCTCCAGTGAGCTCTGGGACATCAGGGTAAATGATACTCCTACAGGTGCTGTGTTGCTTACCTGGGATGTTTGGTTAGATAGGTGTGTTGAGTGCATTTTCAGCCTTTGATATCTTCAGCTCACAGTGGGTTTAATCACAATGTAACCTCATCATGAATCAAGGAGTAACTGTAATGTAATTCTACATTAAAACACACATACACAGAGAGAAGCCTGAGTTTAAGGAATGCCAACAACATTGGGTTTTTCCCATGAAGGCAACCTTGATTTCTTTAATATCAAAAAGTGAAGGTACCCACGCTCTGTTGGGGCTCTAAGGACGCATTGGGCTTGTGTGCTGGGTAACGGGGTGACTACATCCTAGTTTGCCTCAGACAGTCCTCATTTATGCCTGTTTAGAAGACATGATGATTATTATAATAACCCCTTCTTATTCTAAAAAATGTCTTGGTTTGAACAATAGTAGTGCCTCCTTATTTTTTTAAGTTTTTTTTTTTTTATTTACTTGAGAGAGAAAGTTACAGAGAGTGGGAGAAACAGAGAAAGGTCTTCCATCTGCTGATTCATTCCCCAGATGGCTGCAATGGCTGGAGCTGAGCTGATCCTAAGCCAGAAGCCAGGAGCTTCCTCTGGGTCTCCCACGTGGGTACAGGGGCCCAAGGACTTGGGCCATCTTCAGCTGCTTTCCCAGACCATAGCAGAGAGCTGGATCAGAAGAGGAGCAGTCGGGACTTGAACCTGTGCTCTTATGGGATTCTGGCACCACAGGCAGAGGCTTAACTTATTGTGCCACATCACCGGCCCCCAATGCCTCCCTATTTTAAAACCCAGAGTAAAAGTGTTTACAATAGAGTTATCTAGTCATACCCCAGTTTTAGATCAAGCCTGAGATGGGGGAGGAGGGAGACACTCTCAGTGCAGAGAAAGATGCATCACAGGAGATGAAATGAAGAAAGACATAGCTTGTCCTGTGAACATTTTGTGGGAAGCAGGACTTACTGTAAATGTTGGTTTGGAAATTTTAAATGAAGTTTTCTTCATTTAGTGCACTTACCCTGATTATACCTGTGCCTAGCTGACTGGGGGTGGCCCTAAGGAGCTGGAGTGAAGAAGTGAAGAAATGAAGCCAGTGTTATGACAGTGGGTTAAGCTGCTTTTTACAACATTGGCATCCTGTATTGGAGTCCTGGTTCTAATACCAGATACTCTGCTTCTAATCCAGCTTCCTGCTAAGATACCTGGGAAGGCAGCAGAAGATGGCCCAAGTGCTTGGGTCCCTGCAACCCATGTGGGAAACCTGGATGGAATTCCTGGCTCTTGGCTTCTGCCTGGCCTTACCCAAATGTTGCAGCCATTTGGGGAGTGAATTAGCAAATGGAAGATCTCTTTCTTTCTGTCTCTTCCTTTCTCTGTCACTTTGCCTTCCAAGTAAATAAATGATTTTTAAATGAAGAAATGCATCAATTTCAACACAAGATAGGTGATGTAATCTGAATGATGACAGAAAGACCAGTGGGTTGAAATAGGATCTAGGGGTGGAGAGAGGGAAAGTGAGCTGCATTTGAAGGACTTGGAAGTCTGGCATCCTCACCCCATCCATGATCACACCTCCTACTGTGACAGAGCATTGTCAGCCGTAGATACAGTAGAATCTGTCCTCACTGGCAGCTTAGCGTTCTTAGGGCTCTGTCAGCACTCTTGGCCACACCCACCAGCAGCATGTTGGAGCCCCCTCCAAACATTCAAGTGCCCCTCTCCCTATGCACACAACTGTGCTATAAAAGTTGCAATTCAGGCCAGAATGTTCAGAAACAAAATGTTCTAGCACATCCAAGTGGACCATTCTTCGCAGAGCATTTAACTTTCTGAGCCGTGTCTTGCTCCCCTTAGCTTTCTCTCTCTGGCTAGGATGAGTTGGGGCTTGGCCTTGCCCGCTCTTTGAAATT
Organism: Sylvilagus floridanus; assembly: GCA_949820135.1. NCBI lineage: Eukaryota > Metazoa > Chordata > Mammalia > Lagomorpha > Leporidae > Sylvilagus > Sylvilagus floridanus. Next base: position 44,582,537 of record OX463241.1, read on the forward strand.
CTTCTTTAAGACAGAGTTTCCTGTCAGGCTAACATTCCTGACTTAGAGGCTGAGCTTAGCGCCCCAGAAGGAGGTTAAAATGGGACCAAGGGCAGGCAGGGCTCACTGTCATTCGCAGGCGCTGGCCCCAGGGCTCACACCACCAGCACAGGGCCAGGCCGAGATCCAGGAAGGCAGCTGGTCAGGGAGGAGGAGGCTCCACCAACTGGAACAACAACAAAAAATTACATGTCTGATTTATATATTCAGGCCATTAATTGCCCCCGGCATCAAGAAAAAGTGGTAGGGTCCCATCTCCCTGTCTCCAGGGACATTCCCCTACGGCACCCGTTTGTGTCCCCTGGTCCCCAACTTTTCAGAATTTACATTAACACAAGGGTCTGTGGGTTTTGTTGTTATTGTTCCATGGACTACTTTGGCAATCTGCTAAAGCCCCTCACAATGGACACATAAAATGAAAGACATAGGGTTTCAAAGAAATCCAATTATATTGAAATATTGTTACTATAATGGTGAAAAAACAAATTTATTAGAGTTACAAATGTCTTTCTTAACATATTAAATAAACAAGATCTAGCGGCAAGTCAAATAAATAACTACTATAATTTTGAAGTAGTGACAAGTGGAAATATTTTAAGATATCTTCAATGATTGTAATATGATATTATAAATCTGATTTCTGTGGGTGACAAATCCTGCTGCTTCTACTAGGACTAGTAGACTACATTCCTATGGTAGGAAAATGCAAACTTTCAGCCAAAGGGTTTTTTTTTTTCTTTTTTTTTTAAAAGATAGTTTTTTTCCACGGACCCACTTACCACAGAATAAGAGCCCTGCCTTAGGACATTACAAAAGATGTGAGGTATTCTACCATCTTTTCTTTATTTAAAAAAACAGCCTTATAACCACAAAGCACTTGAACAGTGCCATCTCACTTTGTAACTGGTATGAACGAATATGCATGGCCATGTTTTGAGTCAACTAATTTATTTGTTTAAGTGATGACAGACTTTCATTTAAATCAGAAAGAGGAAAAAAAGAGAACGGTGAAACAAATTCTTTTGTCCTCACTTGGATTGTATTCCTGACCCCCAGCTCCCAGGTTTAGATGCACATCCCCACAGTGTACACACCTTTTCTGCAGAGGTAAACACTGTTACCAGATCAGTTGTGTACCCCTTCAGAAATATTCTATTTATATTTCAAATATAGATATTAAATATTTGAATATTCATAATATACATGTGAATATGTGTACATGTGTGTTAGCGAGGGTATATGTTCATCCTGTTATTGTGTGTATTTTACTAATGGTGTCATTTGAAAAACCCTTCAGTATTTTTTTTTTGACAGGCAGAGTGGACAGAGAGAGAGAGACAGAGAGAAAGGTCTTCCTTTTGCCATTGGTTCACCCTCCAATGGCCACTGCGGTTGGCGCACCGCGCTCATCCGATGGCAGGAGCCAGGTGCCAGGTGCTTTTCCTGGTCTCCCATGGAAGACCTTGGGCCATCCTCCACTGCACTCCTGGGCCACAGCAGAGAGCTGGCCTGGAAGAGGGGCAACCAGGACAGAATCCGGCACCCCAACCGGGACTAGAACCCGGTGTGCCGGCGCCGCAAGGCGGAGGATTAGCCTATTGAGCCACAGCGCCGGCTCCTTCAGTATTTTTTTACTCAACAATATATCTGGACATACTTCTGTGTCAGAGTATAGAGTTATTACTCTTTTCATGACCACATGAAAACCCATTTTATGTGGGCTGGCACCGTGGCTCACTTGGTTAATCCTCTGCCTGCAGTGCCAGCATCCCATATGGGTGCAGGGTTCTAGTCCTGGTTACTCTTCTTCCGATCCAGCTCTCTGCTGTGGCCCAGGAGGGCAGTGAAGGATGGCCCCAAGTGCTTGGGTCCCCACACCCATGTGGGAGACCAGGAAAAAGCACCTGGCTCCTGGCTTCAGATCGGCACAGTGCCGACCGTAGCAGCCATTTGGGGAGTGAACCAACGGATGGAAGACCTTTCTCTCTGTCTCTGTCTCAATGTCTATAGCTCTACCTGTCAAATAAATTTAAAAAAAAAAACCAACATTTTATGGAGTGTCCTATTTCACTTACCAGTTTCCCAACTGATTGAAATTGAGGTTATTCTTGGTCTTTTACAACTACAACTACAACTGCACAATGCAACACATTCATATATATGAGGGAACTTCAAAAAGTTCATGGAAAATGAATTTAAAGATAAATTTATTTTTGTGCCCCAAATTTGTAAAAATATTTACAGTTTTTCCATAATACACATTTTCCTGAACTTGTTGAAGAATATCTTGTGTGTGTGTGTATATATATATATATATATATATATATATAAAATACATATGTCTGTGCACTTATATTCAGAATAAATTCCTAGAATGGAATTGCAGAGGCATGGAATATTTGGTATTTTAGATTTAGCCTAATTGTGTCCTATCCTATTATACAAGGAATTTAAAATATATTAAAATATATAGTGATATTAAAAAATAAGTTAGATCTATATGCAGGTACTTCAAAAAGTTCATGGAAATGAAATTTAAAAATAAATTTATTTTGGTGCCAGTAATTTTGAAATCCATATACACTTCTATCTACTAATCTACCATTTTGGAGGGATGTTCATGATAGCTAAGTAAAAATGGCAAGTTATAGAGTAATGTGTAATCCCATTTTTGAAAGCTATTAAGGGACAGGATACAGTGAGGAAGAGCAGATTATTAAATTTTTCATATCCTCTGTATTATTTCACTTTCTGCAATGGACAAATACACTGACTTATGATTAAAAACATCAAATTAAGAAAATGTGATAGAGGGAGTGGGCATTTAACTTAGGCATCAAGATGCCCCTATCCCATACCTGAATACCTGGGTTTGATTCCCACCTCTGGCTCTGAATTCCAGCTTCCTGCCAATGTAGACCCTGGCGGGCAACAGCGATGGCCTAAGTGATTGGGTTCTGCCACCCATGTGGGAAACCTAGATAGTGTTTCTCACTCCCAGTTCCCACTTTGGCCCAAGTCCAGCCCTAGCCTTTGCAGACATTTGAGGAGTGAACCAGTGGATAAGAGGTCTTTGTCAGTCTCTCTCTCTCTCTCTCTCTCTCCCCCCTCCATCTCTCTCTCTCCCTCTCAAATAAATGATTATAAAAATTTAATAGAGTTTATAAATTGGGTTTCAATAGCGTTATAGTGGGGACTATATACATTTCTGTTTTATGAGAAAATTTGTCAATGGCTGAAAAAGGATTGTGGTCTTTAGTCATTTTTTATTTAATTTTACTTATAGATATATAGATACATAGATAGTTCTTACTCTGTGATTACCAGCCCTAAAACACTTAGAAATGACCTTGGCTTCTTCCTCTCCTAGTTATAGCCCTGCCTACTCCCTCATTTCAAAAACATATTTTGTTGGGTTCTTGATTTTCTTTTTGGTGTTGCATTTTTTTAAATGAGAATAATTTTCTCTCTTGGTAGCAAAAAACAATTCATAAATAACAGTAAGATATAAAAAAGAAAGGAGAAGTCACTCATAAGCAGACTGCCTGTCTGAGTGCATTTGGGTTTCTGTAGCAAAATACCTTAGACTGTATAATTTATAAACAACAGAAACTTATGCTTAGAGTTCTAGAGGCTGAGAAGTACAAGATCAAGGCCCTGGCAGGTTCAGTGTCTGGTTAGGACCTCATAGATGGTGCCTTCCATGTGTCCTCACTTGACAAAATGGGCCGACAATCACTTATGGGCCTTTTTCACGTAAGGACAGTAATGCGATTCATGAGGGCCTATGACCTAATCATCTCTCAGCACCACTGCACTGGGCATTAAGTCTAAGCACAGGAATTTGAGGGGATACAAACACTCAGACCATGGCACCATCTATATTTGCACATTTAATATTTTCCCATGAAACATCCCAGAATTTTCCATGAGTGGTATTAATACAAATTGAATCACCCAGTGCTTTCTTCACTACTTATCAAGCATGGTTTCTTGCCTATCAATAACTCTGAGTCTTTTTATTTTTTCATTTTTTTCTATCATTTTAATATTGCACTGAATTCCATAATATAAGCTACCCTAATGTACTCAAGCAATCCAGTTATATAAGTAGCCCACTTCTATAAACATCACACACACAAGGAATCAGATCCACAAAGTGCAAGTGTGGGTAAAAACCATGTCCCTCTCACATCCCTGAGTTTTCATTCCTGGAGGTAACTATGATTATTAGATTCTTGCATATCTTTCAGAGATAGCCTATGTAAGTGTATTTGCAAGTTCTTTCTGCAGTGTCAATACAGAGTACAAATACTTTTCTCCACTTGGCTTTTCTCTCCAAACAATGGATCATGAAGAACTTTTCACTTCAGTACAAATAGTTGCAGCCTCATTCTTTTTTGATACATGTGTGTTGTTCCTTTCTTGTTCTTTGCTTTTTTTCCAATAAATTCATGTAGGACAATTAGTTTGTTTTAACATTTAGTTACTAGCTGGAGCCCTAGCTCACTTGGCTAATCCTCCACCTGTGGCACTGGCACCCAGGGTTCTAGTCCCGGTTGCTCCTCTTCTAGTCCAGCTCTCTGCTGTGGCCCGGGAAGGCAGTGCTTGAGCCTTGCACCTGCCTGGGGGAGCAGGAGGAAGCACCTGGCTCCTGGCTTCGGATCGGCGTAGCGCGCAGGCCATAGCGACCATTTGAGGGGTGAACCAACGGAAGGAAGACCTTTCTCTCTGTCTCTCTCTCTCTCTCACTGTCTAACTCTGCCTGTCAAAAAAAAAAATTAGTTACTAAAAAATAATACTTTTATCATTCTTATGTAGGCAAATATATTTTTAAGAAAAAATAAAATCCTGGGAATGAACTAGTCAGAGTTGAGTGTTTTTGTCTATATTGCCAAACTGTCCTCCATATGGATTATACCAGTTTTTATACCAGTTTACATTTCTGTAACTGTTATCCATCAAGAGTGTGTTATCTAACATTTTGACCTTTTCCATATTTTTTAATAAGATTTATTTATTTGAAAGGCAGTTACAGATGGAGAGAGGGAGAAAGATAAGTCTTCCATCCACTGGTTCACTCCCCAGAAGGCCACAACAGCTATGCTGGGCCAGGCTGAAGTCAGGAGCCAGAAGCTTCTTCCATTGTCCCATGTGGGTGCAGGGGCCCAAAGCACTTGGGCCATCCTCTGCTGTTTTCCCAGGCAAATTAACAGGGAGCTTGATTGGAAATGGAGCAGCCGGGACTCAAACTGGTGCCTGTACACTGCTAGCACGGCAGACAGTGGTTTTACCCGCTACTGGCCACAACCTTTTCCATCTTCATGAAATTTTTGTGAATAAGTTTAAGTGTCTCTAAATGTTTAAGATGGTCCGTCTCCCCTTGATGTTCATTTCTCTTTATGTTTTTAGCTGTGATAAATATTCTGATACATACATTTTTCCTTTGATAGCTTTTGTGTACCTGCACTTTAGGATTTCCTTAGGATAAAGTCCACTTTGATGATTAGATAAAAAGGTAGGCACATAGGAGAGAGAAAACCTCGGATGTGGGAGTGTACTGTCCAATTGCACTCTGGGAAGAGCACTGCAATTTACACTCCTATTGTGTGTTTCAAAGTCACTGAAGAAACTCTTTTTTTAGTTCCTTCCTCCCAAGAAGTCCCAGGCATCTGCATGACAAGTCAGCTCCCCTCCGAGGTGATAAGGTGACTTGCAAGGTTCAAATCCTTCCAACTTAGTGTCAGCTTCCCAGAGTTCAGGGCTTGATAGCTAGCTGCTGATTTGGAATGCAACACCCATCATCCATTAGGGGAGCCCGTGCAGGCAGCAGCCTTGGAATGTGTGTATTTTACCCAGGATCCAAGAACAAAAAGCAGTCACCCACGGTGCATAAACGGATTTGATCTTTTGCACAGCTGCCAGGCCCACCACAGTCCCCATCAGTGGTTCAAGACTCCAGGGCTGACATCCCCATTTAAAACCGTAGCAAAATAAAATAAAATTTTGTTACCACCCCCGGGAAAACAACTGAGACTCGGGCACTCAGAGGAGGAGTTAATAAGGAAGGATTCTTCTGGGCCTCTGGGCTGGCTCCACCCCACCGTGGGGGCCTGTGAGGACCTAAGGAACGCAGTGGCCAGTCTATATTTAGACAAGGGCATGGCAAACACACCACATTTTAGTTGCAAAATTCAAATTGGCCCTGGAGGATGCCAGCCTCACAGATTGAAAATTCACTTGAGCACCACTCAAGGAGCAAGGAGCCAGGCTGCTCAGCAGAATCTGCCAGGAAGCAGGCTTTTCGAGAAGAGTCTATGGGTCCTGGTCGACCAGGGGCATAATTTAACCCTGACCTTGAACTGCTGATCTGGAAGGAGAGGCCAGGTTATTTTCAGACTGTACTAAAGCCAGAGGTGTTGAAACCAGCAGCTAGGACAGGGCAGGCAGAGGGTGAACTTTGACCCACTGCTGCAGGGTCAGAGGACCGAGGAGGGTGCTTGGAAGGCAGAGGTCTGGGCTCCAAAAATGGGCCCAGGAAAGCTCTTCCTGCCACCCGTGTCTGCCACTGCCTTCCCACACCCTGGACTGGCATCAGCTCTTCATGGTTTCTGTTTGAGTGGCAACCTGGAGTACTAGAAAGAACAGCAGCTTTGAAATCAGACAAATGCAGTTCTCGAGTCCTGACTCTGCCACTCATCTCTCTAAGCCTCAGTTAATCCATCCATAAAATGCGACTGAAGTCATTGACCTCATAGAATTGTCATGAGGAATAAATGAGAAATGGATGACAAGGACTCAGCCAGGTGCCAAACACTAGTAAACGTTCCATAAGCATCAGCTATTAATATTCATGAAGCCTCTAATACAGCGTCCACTCCAGGAAAGAAATGTAATATTCTCATGATTATGTCACAGTCTGTGAATGGGCTGGCTTTTATGCCACAAAAGGCCAGGGGAGACAGAATCCTTCTCCTTCAATGGTTGGGCAAATCCCTCTGTTATGAAAGGCAAAGAGAGAGGTGGCTGTGACGATGCCATTTGGGACAGCACATCCCATGTCTCAGTGCCTGGGATAGAGGTCTGGCTTCACTACTGATTCCAGCTCCCTGGAGGCAAGGGTTGATGGCCCAAGTACTTGGATTCCTGCCACCATGTGAGATAATGTGGATAGAGTTCCTTATTCCTAGGTTCGGTCCGGCCCATCCATAGCTATTGCTTTTGGGAAGTGAACCAAAGGATGGAAGATATATGTGTGTGTGTCTGTCTGACTTTCAAATAAATAACTAATAAATAATTTTCTTTTAAAAAAAGGACAATTCATTTTGAAATTTGAATACAATTTAAAAAGAAATCTTATGTTACACATGCATCTAAAAGGGCCCCTACCCCTCCTCTACTGACTCACCTCTCTCCTTTCCACAGGCATCTACCATGAAACCTGTGACTGAGGGGCCGTTTTCTCTGTACATTCTGAATTGTGTGCTCTGAGAAGTAAGGGGAATAAATGGTGTCAAGGCTGAGGCTCTGGGTCTTCAGTCCTGGGTTCCAGTGCCGCTGGTGTCCAGCACCACTTGTGCTCCTTTACTAGCTGTGGGTGTGCCTTTCCTTTCTCTCCAAAATGGGACAAGCCACACTCACTTCACTGGGCAAGGATGAAGTAAAATTGCTCATGTAAATCAGGGGTTCTCAACCAAGGACAATATTGCTTCCCAAGGAATGACTGCCAGTACTCGGGTACTTTTGTTTTCTTAGCTGGAGAGATAGATTTTATTAAAAATTACTGGTTTTGTTATTGTTTTCTTTTTGAAAAGCAGAGGGACAGAGACAGAAGGAGATCTTCTGCCCACTGGTTCACTCCCCAGATGCCTGCAACAGCCAGGATGCAGCCAAGCAAAAGCCTGGAACTGGGAACTCAGTTTGGGTTTCCCATGTGCATGGCGGAGACCCAGTTTCCTCAGTCGTCACCTGCTGTTTCCCAGGCTGTGCATTAGCAGGAAGTTGCAATCCTGAAGCAAAGCCAGGACCTGAGCCCATGCACTCTGAGTTGGGATGACTTAACTACTTAGCCAAACACCTGCCCCAAGAGACACATTTGATTGTCATATGCAGGGTACTCATGGCATCCAGTGCGAGAGACCAGGGATGCTGTTAAATATCCTGCAATGCACAGGACAGCCCCTCTCCCACAGCAAGGAATTACCTGGCTCAAGATGTCAGTATTGCTGAAGTGGAGAGACCCTGATGTGGGCACTGTATAAGAGCTTAATAAGCACTTGTTCAATAAACATAATATAAAATTATTATCATTTTTTACATGTACGACACCATGTTACTTTCACATATACTAGTTCAGTGGTACCTGGTGAGTTACCCCTTCTTGGCAAAAAGAATGATAGAAGGCAAATAGTGTTTCTTCTCAGTGTCTGAGAATGTCTATCTAATTTGTTGGATCAAAATAAGAAACTTAGACAAATGTAAAACTTCAGGCTAATAGAATAGTTAGAAGTTGTCACTCAGAGCCTAACTCCTGCTTGCTCTCTGCAAAAAAAAAAAAAAAATCGTATCAGTTCTTTGAGCCACAAAATTCAAAATTCATTCATTTAAACCACAAATATCCCTTCAACCTCAGCAGGCCCATGGACTGGCATGGAAAGTTAATAGATAAATAAGGCATCATAATTAACATTTTTTGCTCTGCTTGCAAGGACTGGCTCTCAAGGGCTCAAGAAACCATGGATGCAGCATACGAAATGAGGAAGAGAAACCAGAGTTCTGCTTCTCTGATTTACTCCAGGCTCTGGTGGACTTGGACCTGGAATTTGCAACCCATGACTGTCCCAGGACTTGGAACGACCTCCTGCATTTGTCTGAGAGCATGCTCTAAGTGGCTTATCCGGGGGTCTCCAAGTTGTTCCCCAGCCCAGCGACATCCACATCACCCAGGAACTTAGAGAAGATCAAAGCTCTTGAGCCGTACCCCAGAATTACCAAGTCAGAAACTGGGCATGCAACCCAGACAATCTGGGCTCCTCCAAACCCTCTGGGTAGTATTGCTGCATGCTCCAAGTTCACGAACCTCTGACAGAATAAAACCAGATCCCATTGGCCCTATGAGTCTGTTTCCCATTGCCCAAGGTCCTCCACACTGCTCCCCAACACAGTTCAGAAGCAGAGGGGCTATCCCTGTGCTAGATGATCCCCATATGTTAACATTCACAATAAGAATATGAGGGAGATAGATTATCCCCTTTTCCTGATGAGAAAAACACAGCTTAGTATTAAAAAACTTGCCCAAGGTCATACCTACAGACAAGGATTTGAACCAGCCTTGACTATGGGCCATCCTAGTGCCAAATTCTGTCCTCTTCACAGTGACTTCAGGCTGTGACATACACTGGCCACACTGATGATAAAGCATCACAGAGAACACAGATCATCATTGCTTGGGCCAAATTGTGAACCCTGACAAGTTTGTCGTTATGGCATCTCAGTTACCTAGACTGAGGGCCACCTGGCCTCAGGTAATCTCCCAGGGTTAGGAACCCAGGGTCTGATACTGCCCCTGGGGGTCAACACTCCTCACACTACAATGTTCTAGCCATTCTTTCTTAGGAGCTGTGTGACTTCTAACTTACTCTACTCCTGGTTCTCATCTGTAAATCAGTAATAATAATGTGTTCCTTTCAACACTGTGTGTGAGCATTAAATTAACAAATGTGAACCTATCTAGCGCAGTACCTAGTGCACGGCAGAAACCAATCAACTCCTGGATTTCTTCCATCCCCCTCTGCACAGCAACAACTTTTAAAACTCCTCCATCCAGGATGGTTTCTCTGGACATCCCACTTATTGGCCACTTACCTAATACGATGAGCTAATCTTCCCAGAAAGGTTCATCCATAATGATGGCTTTCTGTGTTGGCCTCCAGGATGCCGTTTGCGTTTCAGCCAGGGGCCCTTAGTCTCCAAGCTTTTGCAGCGTGGAATGATTAATCAGAGACATGTGGGGGGCAATGGGGAGAAATTTACCAGCATGGAGAGCCTGCCCCCACACTTCATCACTCCAGTATCACATGGCTGGAGGAGCCTGGCCCGGGAACCCCAAAGAAATGGGTAATGAAACAAACAAGCAAAACATACCTTCAAGTCTGCACCTGGCTTCCAAGAGGAAAAATGAATGCCAGGCATCTGAATATCAGATAGGTGTGAATGATGCAAAAAAAGTAGAATCAAAGACTAATGGTCGTTTGCCAACATTTAATACAATTGCTTGGGATCTGCGTAGTTGAATGTAATAAGGCTCCATTAGAAAGTAGTTATAACGACTAATCAGGCCCTAATTAAATTAGCTTTCACTGGGCAAACTGCTTGCGAGATCCTAATTAGGTTATTTGCTGCCATTGGCCCAGACTGAAAACAAAAGAAGACTGTTGGGCCTTCAAGGATGCCTAGAAAGCTGGGCCTTGGGCCTCCTGCAGGAAATGCTAAAAGGATGTGAATTTGGAGAGTGGCAGCCACTCCCAAAATTGTGGTGTGCAGCCAGAGTGAAACCTCTTCAGAGGGCCCATGGCTGTCAGCAGCCAGATAATTTTAAAGGAGGAAGGAGTATTAAAAGACGGAAGCACTAAGAATGTCATCTTTCAGATGAGGAAGTGAGGTCATCCAAGACAGTCTCTCTGTCCCAACCCTCTGCAAGGCACAGCGCCCTTCACTTCTCTCGTCTGCCTCCTCCACCACCTGGAAGGTACACGGAACTTGGGGCTGTTGGTCCCAAAGCTTATTTGGGAAAGGAGAGGAGACAAAATGCACTGGATTCTCAGAGGCTCATTTGTGCTTGTGTGTGTCTGTGTGTCTGTGTGTGTACTCATTTGTGTGAGATGTGTCCAGGGTAGTTTTGCCCCAGGTAAATTGCTGACCTGCTTACAAACTGTCTCTACATTGCTGCCACGATCTTAGAACACAGATCCGATCCTGCTGGAATCCTGCTGAATGACCCTCTGGGGGGCTTCTAAACTCCTGAGCATTGTAGAAAAGTCTCTTCACAGTTGCAATCTAACCTAATTCATGTCTCAGCCTGGTTCGTGCTCAGACAGGCCCAAATCCCAGCCCTGTCCCTCACCAGCTATGCAAGCTTGGGCGAATGACTTAATCTCTCTCAGCTTCTTCCATTTTCTACCTCTAAGGGGGATGATGTTTTGCTTACTTCTTTTGCTTCATAGAATTCAAGGATGGGGCTGGCACCGTGGCTCACTTGGTTAATCCTCTGCCTGCGGCACCAGCATCCTATATGGGCACCAGGTTCTAGTCCCAGTTGCTCCTCTTCCAGTCTAGCTCTCTGCTGTGGCCCCGGAAGGCAGTGGAGGATGGCCCAAGATTTATTTATGTACTTGAAAGTCAGAGTTACACAGAAGGAAAGGGAGAGAGAGAGAGAGAGAAATCTTCCATCCGCTGGTTCACTCCCCAGTGGGCTGCAATGGCCGGAGCTGTGCCAATTCGAAGCCAAGAACTTCTTTCAGGTTTCCCATGCAGATGCAGGGGCCCAAGGACTTGGGCCATCTTCTACTACTTTCCCAGGCCATAGCAGAGAGCTGGATAGGAAGTGGAGCAACCAGGACTTGAACTCATGGCCTTATGGAATGCCAGCACTGCAAGCAGCGGCTTTACCTGCTACACCACAGTGCCAGCCCCTATCTGCACCATTAATTCTTTCAATTCAAATGTCTAGCTCCAGTGTCACTTCCCCTTTGTGGTCTTGGAATACTCCCCTGGCAGCACCTTCCAGTGTTTTTTTTTTTTTTTTCTCTCTCTCTAGCAGAGTCTTGTCACATGGAGTGGGAATTAACTTTTTGATGTTCATCATCCCCAGTAGGCAAAGTGTACCTGGCGTGGACCTAGCACATAGTGAGGACACAGTGAGTAAATAAAATCCAAGCACAGGAACTATGGGAAGGAACTGTGAGGAAGATGCAAGACTGGTTCCAATGCCACTTCAGCTTTAGCCAGGCTCCTGAACCTTTTTCTAGACACATCTGTGCACATCCTTGAAAAATCCACTTTTTTTTTTTTTTTTTTTGGACAGGCTGAATGGACAGTGAGAGAGAGAGATGGGGAGAAAGGTCTTCCTTTACCGTTGATTCACCCTCCAGTGGCCGCCGCGGCCGGCACACTGCAGCTGGCACACCGCGCTGATCCGAAGCCAGGAGCCAGGTGCTTCTCCTGGTTTCCCATGCGAGTGCAGGGCCCAAGGACCTGGGCCATCCTCCACTGCACTCCCAGGCCACAGCAGAGAGCTGGCCTGGAAGCGGGGCAACTGGGACAGAATCCGGCACCCTGACTGGGACTAGAACCCGGTGTGCCGGCACCGCAGGCGGAGGATTAGCCTATTGAGCCGCGGCACCGGCCGAAAAATCCGCTTTTAACAAGAATCTCCAACCCTCCACATCTGGTTGTGTTCCTCATCCTCCACTGCCTCCCAGGTGATGTCTGACCACATTCACCTGCCTTCAGCAATAATTCTGTTGGTGCATTTAGCCAGAATCCCCATGCCCTCATGCTTCCTCTTAGTCATTTGTCATCCACTTACTTCCACCTTGCTCCTTTAGCTATAAATCCCCACTAGCCGATGCTGTACTTGGAGTTGAGCCCAATCTCTCTCGTCTACTGCAAAATCCCATTGCAGTAGCCCCACTACCCATCTCCCAATTAAAACCTTCCTTATCATGCTTTCACAAATATCACTGAATACTCTTTTCTTTAACAGTACGCTCACAAACACACACACACAACTCCCTACACCCATCCCAAGATATTAGCAATAATTATCTGTAGTCATTTGTATGTTCTTCTCATGCTTCTCTAGTGATTGTGCATTGCTGTTATAGTAAGATACAAAACAACAAAGGCAGTACTTTAAAGTGGTGAGCTGAAAGGAGACATATGAAATGCCAACTTTCCAAACACATCCCTGCAAAAGTCAAGAGTTAGCTGAATTTCAGTGTGGTACAGTTTTGATTTAAGGTATCACAGTCTCTGAATTTTCTGAATTTCTTCCCTGTGATATCTGTCAGAGACAAATTCTTTTGGGGCTTCTAAGTACAAACAAGAAGACAGATCACTTTCCCTATATCCTTACACCAACCTGTTTTGAATATCTGTACTAGGGCTAGTACAGATATGTTCTGTGCTACTCAAAACAATAGCCATTGGCAACATGAGACTAATCAATTTTAAATGTTTCTCAGTCAAAATAGTCACATTTCAGGAGTTCAATAGCCACACAAGACTAGTGGCTTTTACACTGTGTCATGTAAATTTAGAACATTCTCATCATCACAGGAAGTTCTGAGCAAGTTTTCAAGTTGCTGTAAATATAGTTAATGTGACTAGTGCTGTGGCACAGTAGGTTAAGGCCCTGACCTGCAGCGCTGGCATCCCATATGGACGCAGGTTCCAGTCTCGGCTGCTCTACTTCCAATCCAGCTCTCTGCTAATGTGCCTTGGAAAGCAGGAGAGAATGGCCCAAGTCCTTGGGCATCTGCACCCATGTGGGTGACCCGGAAGAAGCTCCTGGCTCCTCGCTTCGGATAGGCTCAGCCCCTGCCATTTCAGCCATTTGGGGAGTGAACCAGGGGATGGAAGACCTCTCTCTCTCTCTCTCTCTCTCTCTCTGTGTGTGTGTGTGTGTGTGTCTCTACTTCTCCCTGTTACTGTTTCAAATAAATAAAATTAAATTAAATTTTAAAAAGTTTAGTTAACTATGTATGAAAAGCAAGCACATCTATGCTCCATGAAATTTCCTTTCTTTTCTAAAAATATATATTCATAGAAATGTAAAATGGTGCAGCCACTTTGGAAAACAGTTTGTCAGTCCCTCAAAAAATTACTCATATAATCCAACCATTGAATAAATTTAAAATTCAGTTGCTCAGTCAAAATAGTCACATTTCCTAGGATATACCAAGAGAACTGAAAGCAGGTACTCACCCAAAAGCTTCCACACGAAGTACATAACAGCATTGTTGTAATTGGCAAACAATAGAAATAACCCATCTGTCCATCAGCTGAAGAAAAGATAGAAAAAATTTGGTATAGGCCGGTGCCGTGGCTCAACAGGCTAATCCTCCGCCTTGCGGCGCCGGCACACCGGGTTCTAGTCCCAGTCGGGCAGCTGGATTCTGTCCCGGTTGCCCCTCTTCCAGGCCAGCCCTCTGCTGTGGCCCGGGAGTGCAGTGGAGGATGGCCCAAGTGCTTGGGCCCTGCACCCCATGGGAGACCAGGAAAAAGCACCTAGCACCTGGCTCCTGCCATCAGATGAGCGCGGTGCGCCGGTCGCAGCGCGCCAGCCGCAGCAGCCATTGGAGGGTGAACCAACGGCAAAAGGAAGACCTTTCTCTCTGTCTCTCTCTCTCTCACTGTCCACTGTGCCTGTCAAAAAATAAAAAAAAAAATTAAAAAAAAGAAAAAATTTGGTATATCCATACAGCAGAATAATATTTGGCAAAAAAAAGAAAGAGAAAAAGAGTAGAGTTCATTTATGCCCCAATATCCATGAAGAATTGGTTCCAGGATTCCCTCCAATTACTGAAATCTGTTGGAGCTCAGATCCCTTATATAAGAGGGCATGATATCTGCATGCAACCTACAAGACTCTTCTGTATCCTTAGGTTCTCTCTAGATTGCCTATAATACTTAACACAATGTAAATGCTATGTAAATAGTTGTTGCACTGTATTGTTTAGGGAATAATTATGAGGGGAAAAAAGTTTATATGTGTTCAGTACAGACCAAATTTTTAAAATTTTTTCCTGAATATTTTTGATCCATAGGTGGTTGGCCCCATAAGCCACAGGTATGGAGGGGAGGGTCAATTGTGCTGATACACACTGCAACACAGATGAACCTTGACAATGATAGGCTAAGGCAAAGAACCCAAACACGGATAATCCACAATGCATGATTCTGCTAAAATGAAATGTCCAGAATAGGCAGATCCACCAAGAGTATGTCAGTGTCTGCAGAGGTTGGGGGGGGGGGGGGCGGGGAGGGACTGGGAGGACTGCTCATGAGTCAGGGCTCCTTCTGGGTGAAGAAGATATCCTGGAATTAGATCATGGTGATGGTGTGCAAGTCTGTGAATGGGCTACAAACTACTAAATTGTACACTTTTTAGGGTAGCTTTTATAGTAGGTGAGTTACACCTCAATAAAGCTGTTTTAGATTAACCACTATTCTAATTAGGAAATGACCTAAATGTCCAGTCATTGGCAAGTGAAGAAATAAAACTCTGACACATCCAGAGAATAGACTGGAATGCAGCAGTTAGGAGCAGATGTTTGGCCTAGCAGTTAAAACAGTTAGTATACCAGTGTCCCATACTGGAGTGCCTGGGTTTGATTCCCAGCTATGGCTCTGGATCCAAGTAATTGGATTCCAAGACCCAGCAGTGATGGCTCAAGTAATTGGGTCTTTGTCACCCACTTGGGAGACCCAGATTGAGTTCACTTCTCCTAGTTTTGGCCATTATGGGCATTTGGGAAGTAAACCAGCAAATTAGAGAAATTCTCTCTCTCTATCTCTCTCTCTCCACACACACACACACACACACAGAGAAAATTAGTACATTAAGAAAATTCATCACTTAGGATAAATTCAATCTATATTAATTGGGAAATTTTTTAAGATAAATTGTTAATAGAAGCACAAACTAGTTTCTAAGCACAGTATGAAATGTTACATTAAAAATGAAAATTCTAAATATTCTTTCTATGCATACATGTATGGACTTGCATAGAGAAAAAAAACTCAAGGGTTTTACCCCAAAAAATAATAGTTACCACTGAAAGAAGGACCTCAAATTAACGATGGTAGTTAAATAGCATGTTCTTAATTTTTTTAAAAAATAGATTTTTATTTATTTGTAATTTTAAAGCTCTGCTTATTAAAATAGAAACACAAATCAACTCTGTGGTTTAGAAAGAGAAATATAGTAGAGAAAAAGTTACAGAGAAATAAACTACCTAAGTATGTTCAGGTGTATTTTCTATTTCTTAATTGACTACTTACATTCTCCCAGAGAAACAAACTTAACTCTGAAACTTTGCTGAGCAGGCCGGCGCCGCAGCTCAATAGGCTAATCCTCCGCCTAGCAGCGCTGGCACACCAGGTGCCAGTCCCGGTCGGGGTGCCAGATTCTGTCCCGGTTGCCCCTCTTCCAGGCCAGCTCTCTGCTATGGCCTGGGAGTGCAGTGGAGGATGGCCCAAGTGCTTGGGCCCTGCACCCCCTGGGAGACCAGGAGAAGCACCTGGCTCCTGGCTTCAGATCAGCACAGGCCACTGGGGGGTGAACCAACCGCAAAAGGAAGACCTTTCTCTCTGTCTTTGTCTCTCTCACTGTCCACTCTGCCTGTTAAAAAAAAATAAATAAAAATAAATTTAAACTTTGCTGAGCCCTGAACTCTGTAGGGTTGAAAACACACACACCCACAGGCTCATTGCTGTGGTTTACATCCTGCTGTAAAAGCCCCAGACCTGAAGGTCCCTAACTTCCCAGCTCTGACATAATCGAAGGTCAGGAGTCAGATGACTTTCTCTCCGTGTCACCTGTCATCACCTCTCCCCACTAACGACTCAGCATTCTTTTATGTTTCCTGTGGCCTGAGCCTCTGCCCGTATGGTTGAAGATACTGCATGTGACCTACTTAGGGTTTGGGGGTTTTGTTTGTTTTTTAGGGATTGAGGTAAGAAAAAGATTGCTTTTCATTTAACGTTCTCTAATTCTTTCCCCCAATCTCTTCTTTGCCATATAACACAAGGGGGAAAAGATGAAAAAGAACACAATGGAACACTGACATTTTACAGCTAAACTTCTATGATGTTTTTCTTCCAATCAGTATATTGTTACCCGGGTGACTGACTGCTGCAATGGGCCCTCGTTCTCATTCATTACCTGACTGTCTGGCTCTCACGCCTAAATTCTATTCTCTTGGGTTCTCTCTTCTTTTTAAATCAGTAGCCTTTCCTGTTCCTTGAGGTTTTTTTTACCCAAGACGCTGTGTTTACATCAGCACCTGCAGATGCCACCTTTTGCCTTTGCAGACTTGGGCTCTTAAGGCTGACAGGTCTCGTTTCCTCTGAACCTTTCAAGCAGGTTCAAGCAGGTTTTTCTTAACAGAACACTTCTAAATATACCAATGTACTGAGGATACCCCAGGAACAAATGGCCCCATTTGTTACAGGGAAGAGCCTTGACCATCAGCTTTCTTGCCAGCCCCCAGCTCCCAGTCTGGGTCACACTCCCGGGTTTTCATTATCACATGCATGAACGTGGTACAGTATGCTGAGGGCTGCTCATCTTTCCAGATATGCATTCCATCCACTGTGTCTTTTGAAGAATGATGCAAAGTCATGCAAGGTCTCTGTTAATCAGTTAATTATTGTACATCATACAGAGTGGCTAACATTTTGCCAAAGAAACATCAAAATAACACTGGGAAGCCTGGTCTCTTGACGGACTGTGCTACCATTTTGTCAGAGTGCCCCTAATAAAAGGTGATGGCTTGCTCATGATAAATGAAGCAGCGAGGCCTCTGGTGGGCATAAGATTAGCAAAGCCTTGCAATTAGCAAACAGGGAACAGAGCTGCCTTTGTACGGGGTGCCAGGCACAGTGCTAAGTGCCTCACATACTTTATCTCCTTTCATCTTTACAGCAACCTGGAGGATGGTAATATTATCCTAAATTTATAGATATGGAAGTTGAAGTTCAGAGAGTAGGAGGCTTGTGAAGATCACACAGCCAGGTACTTGCTACATGGGGCACTCTTCTATGTCCTGCAGATTCAAGAGTGAACATGACAGGCAAAGCCTCCATTTTCATGAAGCTTTTAGCCTTGGGGGTGGACATGGACAGACAGATATCAGGTCATCGTAAGTACTGTGGAAGAAATAAAATGGGCTGCTGTGCTAGAGAGATGGCAGAAGGATAAAGATTTAAAAAATAAAAAAAGCAAGAGGGGCAGGCTTGTGGCACATCTATTACATTGGTGCTTCGGGCATCTACATTCCATATCTCACAGTGCCTGAGTTCAAGTCCTAACTGTACTCCCAATTCTAGGTTCCTGCTAATATATACCCTGGGAAGCAGCAGGTGATGGCTCAAGTTTATGGGGCCCTGCCACCCTACATGGGAGAGCCATATGGAGTTCCTGTCTTCAGCCTGGCCCAGCTGGAGCTGTTGTGTTCATTTGAGGTACAAACCAGCAGATGGAAAAATCTCTCTTCCCTCTTCCACATGCTTGTTTCTCTCTCTCTCTCTCTCTCTCTCTCTCTCTCTCTCTCTCACCCTGTCTCTCCCCTTTCAAACACATAGATAAATTTTAAAAGAAAAAGCATGAGAAGGCTTGGAGGGAAGAACTCTTTGATGCCACAGACAGAAACTTTAGTAACTAGGAGGAGCAGCCACACAGGGATCTGAGAGGAGGGCACTCCAGGCAGCAGGAATGGGTTTGGCACAGCTGACATGGAAACTGTGGCCAGAGACCTGGAGAGGAGAGAGGAGGAGAGAGGAGGCAGACGATGTCAGATAGGAAAGTAGCATGGACATCTTGTAAGGCCTTAGAGGTCCCAATAAAGATAGTGAGAGTTCTCTCTTAATAGAAAATAACTACAGAGCTTTGGAAAGTAGCATAATTTAATATAACTTCCATCTTTAAAGACCTCATCAGATGTGGGGAGAATGAGCCGTAGAGGCTCAAGAGTGAAGGCAGGGAGGCCAACTGTGGGAGTGTAGCAGTGATCCAGAAGAGAGTGATGATGGCTTGGGGTGGTGCTCTGTCCTTACGGATAAAAATCGAGCCCATCCAAGAAAAGGCAGGATCCAAGAGTCTCAGAGAATTCCTCATCTTCTTCAGCAAACTGACGTCTTCAGGACTTGTCCTGTCCCCTGCTGAGTGTGCACCAAGTGTGTGCCACTTATTTTCTTTAAAGAAACTTTTAATTGGAATGGAGTATATGAGTACATACAGAAAAGCACACTGATCACAAGGGTGTGTTGCCATCAGTTTTCACAAAGTGAATACAGCCCCACAAGCAATGCCCCAAACAAGAAAGAGAAGATGACCAGTACCCCCTTCCAGTCTGTCTCTGGCATGCCAAGCATGTGTTCATCATATGTTTTGCAGGATGGCTTTCTGTAAATCCATTTCCTCAGTCTTGGTTAACCTGTATCCCTTTTTCTAAACTGAAAGATGCAGGCCCTCTGTAGGCAGGGATTTTTTTATTTAATATAAATTTCATAGGTATAGCTTTTGGATTATAGCAGTTCTTCCCCCCCATACCTGCCCTCCCACCCTTACTCCCACCTCACCTCCTAATCCCTCTCCCATCCCATTCTTCATTAAGATTCATTTTAAATTATCTTTATATACAGAAGATCAACTGTATGCTAAATATATATTTCAACAGTTTGCACCCACACAGACATACAAAGTATAAAGTACTATTTGAAGACAAGTTTTGCTGTTAATTCTTATAGTACAACACATTAAGGACAGAAGTCCTATATGGAGAGAAGTGCACAGTGACTCCTGTTGTTGATTTAACAATTGACACTCTTATTTATGACGTCAGTGATCACCCGAGACTCTTGTCATGAGCTGCCAAGTCTATGGAAGCCTCGTGAGTTCACAAACTCCAACATTATTTAGACAGGGCCAAAATAAAAGTGGAAGTTCTCTCCTCCCTTCAGAGAAAGTTACCTCCTTCTGTGATGGTCCTTTCCTCCCACCAGGATCTCACTAACAGAGATCTTTCATGTAGGTCATTTTTTGACACAGTGTCTTGGCTTTCCATGCCTGGAATGCTCTCATGGGCTTTTTAGCCAGATCTGAAAATGCCTTAAGGGCTGATTCTGAGGCCAGAGTGCTGTTTAGGGCATTTGTTATTTTATGAGTCTGCTTTGTGCCCTGCTTCCCATGTTGCATCATTCTCTCCTTTTCAATTCTATCTATTATTATTAGCAGACACTTGGTCTTATTTGTGTGATCTCTTTGACACTTATTTCTTTCTTTATGATCAGTTATGCACTTAAACTGATCATTTTAACTAGTAAGATAGCATTGGTACCTGCCAACTTAATGGGACTTGGAGTCCCATGGCAAGTTTTTAGCTTTACCCTTAGGGGTAAGTCTAAGGGAATATGTGCCAAACTGTACATCTCCTCCCTCTCTTATTCCCACTCTTATTTTTAACAAGGAACAATTTTAAATTAGATTTAAATACCTAAGAATAATTCTGTGTTAAGTAAAGAGTTCAACCAATGATATTAATTAGAAAAAGAAAACAGTAAAAAGAATAAAATAGTAAGCTGTTCCTCAACAGTCAGGACAAGGGCTGATCAATTCATTGCTTCTCACAGTGTCGGTTTCATTTCTATAGATTTCCTTTTAGGTGCTCAGTTAGTTGTCACAGATCAGGGAGAACATATGATATTTGTCCCTTTAGGACTGGCTTATTTCACTCAGGCAAGGATTTGAAGTTTGTGTTCTATGCTGTGCACGAAGGAAATAACAGGGCTTTCCCTTTACAGACTATAGTGTAATACTGAATATGCTTTTTTCAAACCTGACATCAATTCCTCAGTTCTGTTAAACTCACTCATGATAATCAGAGCTCACACATAAACTTGGTCCAGATTCTGCAAAGCCTGCAGTTGCCTTGTCTAAAAGAACAGTCTGGAAATCCAGGGACACAGACTGTTGGACTAGGATACCTGAGTTTGTAATACAGGATGAAGACACCACTGCCAGGCTTTGTTCAGAGGACAAGACTTGGATGGAGAACCAATATTTACTGAACATTTATTACATCCCCAGAACTGAGCAAGGTGTTTCAGTGTGTGATCTTATTTAACCTTTGCAACCCTTTGAGGATGGTATCAATCTATCCCTTGTATATGTAGGAAACCCAAGACTGGCAAATTTTAAATAATTGCCCCAAGTCTCAGGACACATAAGTGACAGAGTTGAGTTTGCAACTACCTTGGCGTGCCTCCTCTCCCTTGCCAAATCCCATGCTAATTTCACCAACCAAAGCAGCCTGTCTTATGCTTGTCTTCCTATGATCTGAACTAAATAGACTGAAAATGTTGGTTCCAGCACTTGGTTGCTGCAATAAGCCCCATTTCCTCTAATGCTTTCCCTTTTTCATTGCTTTTTTAATGCACTGACTTTCAAATTAATGATAAAGCTATTCATAAATGAAATAGGGGACCTGGCTATGATTTTGCTTCTCTCCAGAAAGCAAGGGCTCTTTAAGCCTGATGGAGTTTAGTTATTGCTGCCAATCCAGGAAAGTAATGAATGAGTGCAATTTAAATCACCCCAGCCTGGAGTCTACCCACGGGAGGGACATGGGCGCTACGTCACCATACGATCTGTTACTGAGAAAAGAGTCAGCAATTAGTGAAGCAATCTGGATAAACCACGTTCACATTTCTGGAAGAGAGATTCATGTTCTCTGGCTTTCTGGACGCTCTTCCAAGCTCAAGCTGTCCCTAGGTTCTTTGGCTTTGCGTCATGAAGGGAATTGATTTGATCAATTACATTGCTGCTGTCTAATTAGTAGGCATGGCCACACTTGCCCATCAGTTTCACAGAGATTAAACGGGATCCTGACTGCAGACCAATTTTCGCGGCTGAAAGTCGCTGTACTTTTCATCCTTGATCCATACCAAGCTTCCCAGAGTTAATCAGAACAGGTCTTCAGCCCAGGGTCACCAGAGTGTTTTCAACAACCAGATCACTGGGCCTCCTGGGTCCTCCTGCAGCACAACACAGATGATTTTGTGAAAGTATCCCAGGATAAGAAGCCCTGATTTTCTCACAAGACCCACAACACCCTTCAGAAAGCACTTTCACTCTCATCCTTTCATTTGCATTCCCCAGTATCTCAACAAGGAAAAGGGGGTACAACTATAATTTCCACCACCAAGAAAGGATCCTATACAGAGATAGACACTCAAAGCTACAACGTGTTTCTCTACTGAGATCAGTTATCATTTTTTTTCAAAACATAGCATGTGTTAGGTTAGCTTGTCTTAGGGCAAGAAGGTATACACAGTCATGGCAGAAAATTTAGAAGATACAGAAAACAAGAAAAAGACAAAAAAAAGCCATCTCTCAAACATTACCACTGAAATGCTTAATACATTTGTCTATGAAATTATATCATGCATAATATTTTATAAATTCATTTACTTGGTTGAAAGGCAGAGACATACAGAGATAGCAGTGGTAGGGGAAGATCTTCTATCTGCTGCTTCACTCCCTAAATGGCTGCAACAGCCAGGTCCAGTCTGGGAACTCTATCTGGGTCTCCCAAATGGGTGGCAGGAGGACAAGTACTTGGGCCATCATTTGTTGCCTTCCCAGGAGCATTAGCAGGGAGCTGGATTGGAAGCAGAGCAGCCAAGACTTGAACTGGAATTTTGATTTGGGATGCAGGCATTGCAAGTAGCAACTTAACCCACTGCACCACATGCCACCCCTCTCCATGCATAGTATTTTGTAAACTTCTTTCTGTCTTTTGACATATTCTGAACAGTTTCATAATTAAAGTTGCCAAATTAATCTTTATTGGTTAAGTTGTATCATTAAGGCAGTCACTTCTGTTGGATATTTGAGGCTACTGTAAATTTTTAGTTAGGATAAATGTGGCCCTAAAATGCTTGTGTCTAAGTTATAATAACTAACATTTACTGAGTATTTATTATATCTCAGACTGCTTCATGTGTGTTATCTCACTTAACCCTCTGGATAGATCCTATGGATAGATAATATTATCTCCATTTTACAGATGTGGGAACTGAGGCCTAAAGAAGTTAAATAATTTGTCCTTGGTGACATAGAAAATGAGAGAGAATACTAAATTTTAACTTAAGTCAATCTGACTGCAGAACTTGCACCCTTAGCCATCAAGATAAATTCTTATAAAACTATAAAGACTTTTGGTCATGTTACCCAATTACCCTCCAGAAAGCATGTACCAATTTATACTCTATCAGGCTCCGAGTGCCCTCTTCATCTGTGTTGTGTGCATCCAACACAGTGTGCTATTCCATTCATTTTATTTATTACAAAATGAAGCCCAGCCTTCTAATAGCTCATTCTCGTCCTTTGAGCATTCATGCAACCTAGTTCCTGATCGAAACAGTGATTTTCTTTACATCAGCGGTTCTTAGTCTTTTTTGGGTATGTAGGCCCTTTTGAAAATCTGATGGAAGCTATAAAGCAGCTACAGAGAATGTGCACAAATGCACTTCAAATAACTCCTTTTGCAGTGGTTCACAGACACCATTAAGAACCGTGTGCTTGCTAAAGAACTGATGCATCAACAGCACTGAAACTCAAACTAAAAGCAGCACTGAGAGTCTTCCAATGCAGGTCTTACCAGATTGTTCTTTCTAGCCATCGTGTACTATAAGGAAACAGATCAAGAGAGACTGGAATAAAGGCTTAGGTAATCTTAGGATGTATTTGCCAAGTAAGATAAGGACCCCAGTCTAGACTGTGTCCTGTCGTTGTTCTGTCTTCCCCAGAACCAGCAAGGCCTCAGAGCAGATCCACCAGCCAGCATTGGCCTCTGCTGTATTTCAGCAACCTCAGAAGTGTAAGTCTAGGATCCTCTTACCAAAAGCAGTTCTTCACTCGTTGGTATTGTTCATTATCCTCTGTTCCATCTTGCTCCTTAATGGTGCAGGAAGCCTTGTCCCAGATTGGTCAAACCTCCACCAACCCTGCCCATCTGCCTCCGGTAACAAACAGTGGATCATGGCAAGTGAGGAGAGGACAGTGAGGCCAGGGCCTCACTCTCCTATCTGCTCTGAGTACTGCTGTGCCAGGGAGATTTTTCTGTGAGCCTCTCTGGTCAGAACACATGCCTCTAGGAGTAATTGGGCCATTTTTTCATAATGATCCATTGAGGCTCAGTGACATTTTCAGAAAGGGGTGGGACATCTGGTCCCAGACTGCAAGGAAGGAGGTGAACCAAGGAATCAGCAAGCCTGAGCTAACAGCCCTTTGGAGCGACTCATTGAAGAATTTAGTTCCGTCTGGATGGGCAAAGCAGACCACCAGGAGACATACATAAAGAATGCAGGCAGCTCCTCATACTAGAATCCAAGCTATCCTGGCCTGGTCACCCACCCATGACCACCTTTAGAGCCTCCTTGTGCACAAGATTCTAATCAGAAATAAGGGGGGGAGGGGGGAAGGTGATAATAAGGCCTGCTGTGCCGTTCATGGCCTGGTTTAGTTCTATCTTCAATTTTTTGTTTGTTTCCACCCTTTGCCCTATCCTCTGCTTTTTTTCTTGGCATTATCCATTGTCTGATCATGGAAGGATATGTGAGTTAAACATCCCTTCTCCCTCCACCTTCCCAGGTGCCCAGGACTTAACTTCCACCAGGCTCAAAGATGTTGAAAGGGTGATTTCTAAGTTCTAAATAATTACACTTTCTACTTGATTGGGCTGGGAAGATGCGTCATCAAAACTAGGATATTCACACCCAAACACAGATCTTTTTCCCCCTGCTCCATCTACTCCCATGTGGAATATGCTCCACTTTCTTGACTTTCTTTTTGGTGCCTCGTTTCTTGGTGGGCTGCCCCACAAAGTCAAAATAGCAGTAGATGGGAGAATAATAACTACTGGGTTGTAATGAAATAGTAATGAAATAGCCCTGAGCAATGACTTCTCTTCTTGGTCCCACCCTCAGCATCTGTAAAATTGGAACGATTACCTCCCCACATAGAATTGTTTTGGGTACAGAGTGAGAAAACGCATATTAAGGTATAGTTATAGTGCTTGCCACCTGTAAGCCGTTAATAGATGGGAACTGTTCTTATTAATATTGTCGTTATTACTAAATTCAGATCACTGCCATCTTCTGTATTTTCTTTTAAAATGTCATAAAGACAGTGTGTTTCTAACTGTGATGGGAGTCAGCACACATTCTCCTCCTTCTCTGTAATCAGTACGCTGTGTAGGAAGTCACATGACCTCTCTCCAGGGCTAGGTAACCTTCTTAAGTCTTTTTAGGCTCTTTGAAATACAGTTGCCCATTACCCTTACATTCCCACCTATAAAAGGGATGATATCCCAGTCCTTCCAGCTCCTGTCTCAAAAAAAAAAATGTAAAGATGCCATTGTTTTTGTGGAAATGTTCTGTGAAGGTAGCAATAGTGCCTCCTTCCCAGCCTCTCCCACACAAACGTCTCTCAGTGCCTGCATGTAACCAGCACCTCCTGGCTTTCTTCTGCACATCTCCACACCGTATGCTTTGGGAGAGTTGCAAGTCTCCAGCGGCTGGAAATGAGCACTGGAGTGGTGGGAAGACTAGGAGTTCTGAGTTAGGCCTGTCTCCACGACTGTGTCATCTTGAATAAGTTCCTTAATTGCTTGGAGCTGTGATTTTTTTTTTTTATCTATAAACTGAGCACAATTGCACCTGCCTCTTAGGCTTGTGGGAACTAAAAAAAAATAATCAGTGAAGTCTCCTTGCTTCCCAAATCAATGTTAATTTCCTTGATTAGATTCTCATCCCAGGTACAGGCATCTAAGAGATGTGTAATGGACTTGCTGCAAAAGTGGAGCAAAACCTGGGGACTTCACTCTGACACTGATAATCCAGAAACCTAAGTCAAACTGACAAAGGACCTCTTATTTCCATTAAAAGCATTAAAATGCCTAGATTAGTTATATTTTCTGAAAACCTAGATTTTCTTTGAAAACAAAGTATCTTTGGGAAAATGTCTTATTTAGAAGTGGCAGGCAGGCGCCGTGGCTCACTAGGCTAATCCTCCACCTTGTGGCGCGGGCACACCAGGTTCTAGTCCTGGTCGGGGTGCCGGATTCTGTCCCGGTTGCCCCTCTTCCAGACCAGCTCTCTGCTGTGGCCTGGGAGTGCAGTGGAGGATGGCTCAAGTGCTTGGGCCCTGCACCCCATGGGAGACCAGGAAAAGCACCTGGCTCCTGCCATCGGATCAGTGCAGTGCGCCGGCCGCAGCGCGCCAGCCGCAGCGGCCATTGGAGGGTGAACCAACGGCAAAGGAAGACCTTTCTCTGTCTCTCTCTCTCACTGTCCACTCCACCTGTCCAAAAAAAAGTGGCAGTAAAATAGGAAACTCATAGATCATTTCCATTTTTCCCCAACTCTTTCCTCTCCAATACCTACCACAAGGCTGGTGACAAACCTACCAGCAGAGAGAACAGAAGAATGTGGATCTCCTGGAGCAACCTGGGAGGGAGGTGGAGATGAGCAGAGATGAAGACAGTGAGAAGGAAGTCAGGGAGCCTGACATCGTGTAGCTCTCCTAAATGTCTTAGCTCAGGCTGCCATAACAAAGTACCATAGGCTGGTGGTGTGTGAACAACAAACGTTTTTCTCACAGTTTTAGAGGCTTGAAGTCCAAGGTCACAGTGTTAGTATGGTCAGGTCCTGGTAAGGTCCCTCTTCTGGGTTGCAGATTGCCAACTTCTTGTATCCTCACATGGAGGAAAAAGGGTGAGAGAACTCGCCACAGTGCCATTCATGAGGGCGCTATCTTCATGAGATAATGAGCTCCCAAAGTCTCTGCTTGCTAGTACCAACACATAAGGATTAGGGTATCAGCAAATGAATTTGGGGGGACACATGCATGTAGGCCACTGCAATTGGTGTGGCTGATTTTTCTCTTGTGGAACCAGCTTCAACACAGTGCAAATAGAGGGGGCCCATTGAGGTAAACGAGCCTAAGAGGCATGAGAGGCCAGGTGGAAGTCAGTCCCCTGCCCCACTTCAGCAATCTGGAGACTCCCAGGGAAAGCTCTGAGATTCCAGCTTTATGAGGAAGCGATATTGGAGATAGTCTCACCTAGCTTTCAAGGGGCAGGAAGGTCCACCCCTTTTAATGCATTTCATGGAAGTAAGTGACCCATTGTCCATTTGACATAGGCTTCTGGATTATCAATGTCAATGTAAAGTCCTCAGGTTTTGCTCCACTTTGCAGCAAGTCTATTACACATCTCTATCTATGGATGACACATAGCTAAAGAGCATGTGCAGTAATAATGGGCATATTCTGAGCTTTTTTCACTGAAATTCTCAGAAAACATTGTTGTGTGGCCACAGCAGGCCCACCCAGCTCTATGTCCTATGGGACAGCTCTGAGTTGGACATGAATTATTTTCCAGACTTCTACCTAGAAGGCTTCCCAGCTGAGAGGAGCCTTTCACCTGTGAGAAAGGGCAAGTATTTCAAGGGCTCTTCATGACTCAGACTGAGCAGAAGAATAAAGTCCTACTGTGTTGGAATCTGGAGAGCCGCCCAGCAAAGACCACTCATTTCATGCAGCAGCCAATTTGCGTGGCTCTCTAAGATACAGAAAGCAAGGGAGAGTCCTAGGGAGATGACAAGACACCCTGGAGATGGTGGCCAGCATCATTCACCCTGCAATCAATAAACACAGAGAGCTACAGGTGACAAGTATGGCACGATCCCCAGGTATGGCCGCCTCAGGGAGGAGTGTGGGCCCCACTGGGCCAGACCAATGGAGCGGGGACATAAAGCCACCCAGGGGTCCCAGGTCCAACCTAACCTGGCAGACCAGTTTGGAGATAGGGAAAGTTTTGATTCCCACAAGCCAAAGGATGGAACAAAGGAGTGAGTCAGAAAGAAGTGGAGCGGAATCGGGAACAGCTGCCGAGAGAAGGGATGAAAGGCAGCGCGTGGAGCCTCATGGCCTAAGAGGCCCCAGCTCGGTGTTTTACCATCTGGTTCCCCAAGGCCGGTAATGGTCCCCGTTCTCTCCTGCAGCCTTTCATCGTAGACACCCTGGGCTGCTCAGCAACCAGCGGGTTCATCTGCTGCCTCAGAAAGAAGGATCAAGCGTGTGCGGTCCGTTTGTTCTAGGCTCAGAGAAACTCATTCAGGCGCTCAAGAGTGAACTTGGGCTTCAAGTCAGAGAAGGGGGGCCCAGGAGCTCATGAGGCCCCCTGCGTTTGTACTTGCAGAAACTTGGGCTCAGAGAGGCCACGACCTGGCCCAAAGGTCTTCCAGACCCTACCACTGTGCGGGCCTGCTTCTCCCTCTGCTTTCAAACTCCCGGCTCCCTCAATATCTCCCTCTCTTTCTTCTCCTCTCCTTGCCTCTTCTCTCCCCTCCCCTCCCCTCCCCTCCCCTCCCCTCCTCTTTTCTGCTGGCCTCACCTTGTCTCTCCTTCTCTCTTGCTCTCACTCTCTAATTACAAAAGCAATTATTTGTTCACTGCCAAAAAAAAATTTTAAATGCAAAGTGAAAATCTTCACATAAGCCCATCTTCCAAAGATAACTGCTATGAACAGTTCCATATCTATTCACCCAGATTGTTCTGCTGTAAATATACCAACACACACACACAGATACACACACACACAGCCTCCCCACATGTATACACAGACACATGCACACACACATACGCTCAGGCAGGGTTTTTTTTTTTTAATAAAATTCAGATTATACTAAGGGTGATCTCCTGAAATTTGTTTTTCTTCTTAATTCTTTCACGGACATCATTACAATGTAGACCTAGTTTACCATTTTAAGAGAGGTCTGGTTTTTCCATTGTGCCAGTGCTACATGGTTTATTTCATGATCCCATATTGCTGTAAATTTAGGTTGTTTCCCATTTGGGAGAGACATTACTATTTCTTATACTTTCATCTCTGTGTCTTTTAAGAGTATACTTGCAGGGCTGGCATTGTGGCATAGTGGGTAAAGCTGCCACCTGCAGTGCCAGCACCCCATATGGGCACCGGTTTGAGTCCCAGCTGCTCCACTTCCAATCCAGCTTTCTCTTGTGGCCTGGGAAGGCAGTGGAGGATGGCCCAAGTCCTTGGGCC
Organism: Sylvilagus floridanus; assembly: GCA_949820135.1. Taxonomy (NCBI): domain Eukaryota; kingdom Metazoa; phylum Chordata; class Mammalia; order Lagomorpha; family Leporidae; genus Sylvilagus; species Sylvilagus floridanus. Next base: position 44,611,492 of record OX463241.1, read on the forward strand.
CCTGCAAGTGTACTTTTTTTTAAGATTTATTTATTTGAAAGTCAGAGCTACACAGAGAGAAGGAAAGGAGAGAGAGAGAGAGAGAGAGAGAGAGAGACAGAGAGGTCTTCCATCTGCTGGTTCACTCCACAATTGGCTGCAATAGCCAGAGCTGCGCCAATGTGAAGCCAGGAGCAAGGAGCCTCTTCTGGGTCTCCCACGTGGGTGCAGGGGCACAAGGACTTGGGTCATCTGCTGCTGCTTTTCCCAGGCCACAGCAGAGAGCTAGATGGGAAGTAGAGCAGCCAGAACTTGAATCGGTGCCCATATGGGATGCCGGCACTACAGCCAGCAGCTTTGCTCACTAAGCCACAGCGCCCTCCCCGAGCATAAGCACTTTTTAAAACGTCTTCCAAACTAATAGACCTAAAGTATTTCTACTGCGTTTTAATTCATCATTTGTTATAAAAAAGAATGTTATATTTATTTTTTCACTTATTCATTTGTTGTCCTTGTACTTAGTCTTATTTGCTTATTCATATAATTTGTTTAATTTTCTATTGAATTGTTTTTCTCTGATTTCAAATAAAGCATTTATGTTAGCAATATCATTCTTTTTATCATTTGAATCGCAAATATTTTCCTCAATTCTCCTTTTAACTTTGTTTTTGACGTTTCCAGCCTTATAGAAATGCCTAGACAGATTCGTCAGTACCTTTCTTTCCAGATCCTGAGCTTCTGTCATGCTTCGAAAGGTCTTTCCTCTTTCAAAATTACAAAAATATTTACCAACACCCTCTCCTAATACTTCAATGATTTTTGTATTTTAAAATCTTACATTCATCTGTGTTTATTATAGTTTGAGAAATAAAGTAAGGATGTAGCCTTATCGCTTTCAAAATAGCTATTCAGTTGTCCTAATTACAGAATAATTTACAGAATAATCTATTTTTTCCTACAGGCATTGAAATGGCATACAATATTCTTATAGATGTTTTGTTCTTTTTCTAAACTGTATAATTTTATTGATCTTTCTGCTTTTTCCTGTACTTCCTACCCAATTTTTAATTGCTGTGATTTTATGGTAGGCTTTATATCTATAGAGGTGAGCTTACACATTCCCCCCCACCTGCTTGATTTGTTTCAATTGACCTGGGAATTTTTCTCATGGTTGTTGTTCCAAATGTCATATTCTTCCATATATTTGGATTTGTATCATTTAGCTTCTTCCCATCTTTTATCCCCCAAAAAATAAGCAGAGGTTTTAATGAGATTGTTTTAGATTTTCAGATTAATTTGGGGAAAAGTAAAGTTATCTTGGATATTGACTTCATGTGAAGTTAAGCTATGCTTCTCCATTTATGCATAAATATAAATTCTTTTTTTCCCTTTAAAAAGTTATAACTGCCACCTATGCCCAGTTTCTAAAAGTATTCTATGGGGAAATTGCTATTTCCAGGGAGGTCAAAGCATGGAATAAACTCAGTATGGCATCAACAACGGCCCCTTGAGTGATGCAGAAAGCACTCTATCCCATCTGCTCCCAACTGGGCCTGAGCCAGGAGGTGGCTCCCCTGCTGGAAGTTGGAATAGGTCCATAAACCAATCAGTGAGTAATGGATGGGCACTCACTGCATGCTCAGCCCTGCGCTAGAAGTGGAAGACACAGGCCCCGTCTTCAAGGAGCTCTTACACTACCTAAAGACAAGAAGCACACCCTTTAATAATAGCATTCTGTATTAACCCCTGCACCAAGGACTCTGTGATGGGAAATAAGATAGAAGAGGATTTGAGCAGTCAGGGAAGGATTCGGGGAGGAGATGGGAACTGGGCAGGGTATTGGCCCATAGTTCCCATTTAGATAAGGGAAGAGAAGGCAGGAAAGTACAAGCAATCAGCCAACAACCATTCAGTCAGCACGTGCTGTGAAGCCAGTACTGGACCAGGCATACAAAGGGGAGGTGATGTGCTCAGCAAATATTTTTACTCATTAATGAGACATCAAGCTCTGTGTTGGGATTCGGAGAAACCAAGACAAGGAAGATAGACCCTGGCTTCAAAGAGCTTGTAAGCAAAGGGAGACAGATGCTAAAACATGTAAGTTCAGCGGCTGTTGTGTCAGAAACACAACAGCAGAGACTCTCCATCTGGTGGCTCTGTATCCCCTGAATATCCATGGATGGGATTCAGTGAGCCTGTGAAACCTTAAAACTCTATGGAATTCAATGATTTCCTTACCCAATGTAAGAGCCACTGGGGTAAAGAGACATGAAATTCTCAATTTAGACATTTGTGTTTTAACAACCAGATGACACTATTATAAAAACAAAGTTAAACAATACTAGGCCTCTTCCACCCCTCAAGAAGTGTTCCAGGAGTTTAGAGAAAGTATTGCCTATTGTGGACACTGGCCAGCTTTGGGGCCAAGTAGATAGGGTTTGAGCTCTAACTCTCCCACTTACTAGCTGTGTGACATTGGTTGAGTTCCATACACTTGAGCCTCCATTTCCACACTCGTAAGTGGAAAACTGCAGAACCAATGCTTCCTTCCTGCCTCTTGTGAGGAAGAAATTAGGTGAGATATGTGAGTCACCTGGATCTTAGCAGATCTCACCACCCTGTTCGTTTCTTCCCACTATTTTCATGCTTCAAGGGGAAGTAGCAGAGGAAGAAATTGAGCCAGGCATGGAAAGGACGGAGAGAAGGTGGGAAGAAGAGAGGCCATCTCAGACCAGTAGCCAGTGTGCTAAAGGGAAAGGGACCTGAAAAGTCCATGCACATTGCAATGAATCAGTCAACTGTAGCCAAGTTGAATGGGTTTTAGATTCTGGCCTAACTAGTTTGAACTTTATCCTAAAAACTATAGGGCCACTGGAGGATTTGGAGCAAAAAAGTAAGTCTCAAGATGAGGTGTCTCTCAGTCCAGCCTTTGCTCACCCATGAATCCCAAGATACACAAGAAAACAAGTTATGTATTTTTTTTAATTTTTATTTGACAGGTAGAGGTAAACAGTGAGAGAGGGAGATAGAGTGAAAGGTCTTCCTTCCTTTGGTTCACTTCCCAAATGGCCACTACGGCCGGCACTGTGCCAATCTGAAGCCAGGAGCCAGGTGCTTCCTCCTGGTCTCCCATGTGGGTGCAAGGGCCCAGGCACCTGGGCCATTCTCCACTGCCTTCCTGGGCCACAGCAGAGAGCTGGACTGGAAGAGGAGCAACCAGGACTAGAACCCTGCGCCCATATGGGATGCCGGCGCCTCAGACGGAGGATTAACCTAGTGCGCCATGGAGCCAGCCCCACCAAGTTATGTATTTATTTATTTATATAGTTATTTATTTGAAAGGGAGAGAAAGAGAGAGAGATTTTGCAGCTGCTGCTTTACTTCTCCAAATGCCCACAACAGTGGGGACTGGGCCAGATTGCAAAGTCAGGAGCCAGGAGCTCTAACTGGATCTCTCACATGGGTGGCAAGGAGCCCAGCTACTAATATACATCCCAGGAACATTAGCAAGAAGCTATATCCAAAGCCTAAATAGAACTCGATCCCAGGTAATCCATCTCATATGGGATTTGGACATCCCAAAAGGCAGCTTAACCTACTACACCATAACAACTGCCCTGGAGAAATAATTTTTTAAATCACATCACAATGTAGGCTAAAACAGTATCTGTCACCTCAGAATCATGTTTTGAAAAGATTCTAATGCCCTAAGTCAAAGAATATGCATATCTAACCAGCACACAATTACTGTCTACCCATGAACTTCACTTTGAGCAGCCAGGGGCTAACACATTTCAGCTTTATTATTTTCATCAACATTGTCATTGCTGCAGCACATGTTGGCAGAATAACCTGTCATATCTCAGACACAGGACAGAGAGAGGAGAATTGCACATAAACTCTTTTCTAGAGGTTCCCAGTTTCATCAGAGGACACGAGACTAAGTAACTGTAATCTAAGGTGGAAAGTGATAAATGCTGCATTTCACAGCCTCAAACAGCACTTGGACAGTTCATCGAGACTGTTCCAGGGTAGGGAAGGAACTGCCTAGTACTTAAAGAAATGAAAAGAAGCTCCTTTTTCTTATTATGAAACATGTGTAAGAACCCAGGCTTCAGAGTTGGTTTTGAGTTCCAGCCCATCACTTCCTAGGCATGTGACCGTGTTTAACCTCTTAAAGTTCAGCGGAGCTTCTGGGAGGATTGCATTAGAGAATGTTTATAAACTTAGCACATAACAGCAGTTTAAGGAGCCAGTTTTTGTCAGTGGTCCTTCTGGCGATTATTATTGTTGTTTTCAGCATTTGCTTTAAATATCTGTTAAGTATCTGTTGGCCCCTAAAATACTGTATTTGTTGGACAAGTTCATGATATCATTCCAGGGTTAAGTGGCAAATGAAAATGGAAAAGCCTCAAAGAGAATTTCTAAATCCAAGGAAACCCCTCTTTACAAAGCTGGCGCTAAAAGAATTCGCAACTATTTTAAATTTTTCCAGTTTTTATTGAGCCAAACTGTTTCATCTGGAGAGATTTGGCTTGGTGGAAGATGTAGCCAAACGCTCCTCACATGAGCCATGCTGGGAAGGCATCATCTCCCCTCAAAAGCTCATCATAATAGTTTCACTACTCCTGTTTCCCTGGAGATCATGGGCTTCTCCGACACAGACTGATTTTTTTTTTATTCCTCTATTTCATGTATTTGAAAGGTAGAGAGACACTGCAACAAAGAGACAGTTCATCCATCTGTTAGTTCAGTCCCCGAATGCCCACAACAGCAAGGCCAGAGCAGGTGACTAACAACTCAATCTGGGTCACCCACATGGGTGGGAGGATCCCAGCTTCTTAAACCATCACTGCTGCCTCCCAGCATTCATATTAGCAGGAAACTGGAATCAGGAGCAGAGCTGGGACTCGAACCCAGGCACTCCAATATGGGATTGGGCATCCCAAGCAGCATCTTAACCCATGGCAGCAAACATTCACCACCACACTGAATGAAAAGAGTCAAATCAAGTTCATAACCCTGGAGTCTACAACGCCAGAGTCCTGGGTGGGGAGGGTGTGCTGGAACTTACCCAATACTGCCATATTGTTGACCTGGTAGTTAATGCTTCAGGTCCCCTGGCCCCACTGCACTCTCCAAACCCACCCATTGGTTCATTCCTTCCACCAGTATTAAGTGAAGGCCCAGAGATGTAGGAATACCTAAAGAATAAAACAATACCCCCACTTATGCCCCACAGTGAGGGGATAAGGGCACGGCAGCCACAGGTGCATGGAGAAGCAAGAAGGCCGCTGGGTTTAACAAGATGGCAATTTCAAGCCTCTCTTTCTCATACCTGTGGAAGACCTAAGTCAAGTGCTACCATCCCCCTAAGTCTCCATTCTTCATCTGTCAAGTAGGACTGATGCTACCTTAATCATAGAGCTGTTGTAGGGATTCAACAAAACAGGACGTAAGAAAGTTGGCAGGTACCTAGCAAGTATTCAGTAAACACAGCATCTTCGGGCTTGTTTGCTTTTTTAAGTAATATTCATTGGATTTTTTCCCCGATCACAAGAGTAATTCATGTTTGTGAAGAAAACTTTTGGAAAACACCAAAAAGCACAGTCAAGGGAAGTTCCCTCATAATTCCCCCACCCATGGATGAACACTGTTGTTATTCCAGTATGTATGCTTCCTGTTCCTTATCTACAGACACACATGTGAATATAATTCAAAAAGTTTGTGGAAAACAGAAGTAAATGATAAGTGTGCTTTCAGGTAAAAAAAAAAATGACATCCATGAATACTTTTCTCATTATACACATTTTTCATCTTCATTTTCTTTTCCTTGAGCTGTGATTTAGAGCCTCAGTCAGAGGCTGTCTGGATTCGAATTCTAACTCCAGGGGCAGACATTGGCTAGCTGTTAAAAAGCCTGGGTCTCATACAGCAGAGCACCTCGCTTGAGTCCTGGTTTCAACTCCCAGTTCTAGCTTCCTGCTAATGCGGACCCTGGGAAGCAGGAGTGATGGTTCAAGTAGCTGGGTCCCTGCCATCCAAAGGGGAGATCTAGACTGAGTTCCTGGCTTCTGGGTTTGGCCCTGACTCCAGCCCCAGCCACTGCAAGCATTTAAGGAGTAGATCAGTGAATGAGAGTGAGTTTCTCTCTCTCTCTCTCTCTCTCTCTCCCTCCCTCCCTCCCTCCCTCCTTCCCTTCCTCCCCTACTCCCCCTCCCCTTCCCCCTCTCTCCACTTCCCTCCCTGCAATAATTTTTTAAAGATTTATTTATTAATTTGAATGTCAGAGTTACAGAAAGCAGAGCAAGAAAGAGAAAGATCTTCCATCTGCTGGTTCACTCCCCAGATGGCCACAATGACCGGAGCTGCGCCAATCCAAAGCCAGAAGCCAGGAGCTTCTTCTGGGTCAGCCACTCAGGTGCACTGGCCCAAGGACTTGGGCCATCTTCCACTGCTTTCCCAGGCCATTGCAGGGAGCTGGATCAAAAGTGGAGCAGCCAGGACTCAGGCACCCTTATGGGATGCTGGCACTATAGGCAGCAGCTTTATCTGCTATGCCACAGCACTGGTCCCCAATATAATTTTTTAATAAAATCTCTTACTGTCACCCACTAGCTCTTTGACCTTGATCAACTTACCTGTAGAATCTGAGTTTCTGTCCCCTTGATGGAATAATAGCCTCTAGGTGCATGCGTGCAGTTTGAACACACACTTACCAAAGAGTATTATTCGCCACAGGGTAAATGCTGTGCCTTAAAGCTGTGCAGTGCACAGTCCTGTGGGGCTGCCCTTGGGAAAAGTGATCACTGAAGGAGTGATGGGCATCACGGTGCCTGCGAGCAGTAGAAGCTTGTTCAATGCCAGCTGCTGTTCTACAGACACACCCAGGATGACCTTCAGAGACCACCTCTGGCTAAGAAATGCTTCTCCGTGTGCTGATCCTGTTCAGTATTAGCTGTTGATCCTTGTACTTCAAAATCCCTCTAAGTCGCCCTTGGGTACTCAAAGCACAAGTGATGTAGGTGGGATGACAGCAACATCTGTTCCTTGATTTATCCATCCTCCCCAAGCCCCACATCCTGCTTCTCTTTCCTTGAATAAAAGAGGGAGAGAGTAAAATACAAATGCCTCTCCCAGGTAGTAAACGTTCATCCCCTCTAAACCTTTTCAGCAATGTTGTCTCATTTGATCTGCTTAATAAGCCTAAGCAAGATGCTGCCAGAAGGATCAGAGTAGAGCCATGGGGCCACCGGCACTTGAGTTTTTCAATGGCTGCACCTGTACTTCAGGTCAAATTCACTGTGTAAGACAGCTTGAAAAGATAGCTAGAGATGGCATAAGAAACTCTGAGTCACATATTCAGTCACTATGAGTAAGTGTTTCTTTAGTAGCTACTGTGACCCACGGGCTAGGCTCTCCAGTAAGAAAGTGATTCCATGTTCAAATCTCTTTCAATCCTTTAGTCTCTGCAAAGAGCAGTGCCCCCTTGGTTTAGGGCCAAAAATCCTCAATACAGCTCAGTCCTGCTAGTCTCCCTTTTTCAGAGAAAGAAAATAGGCTTTAGGCCTTGCACAGTCGGGAGTCATCCAGAAAGTACAGATATTATTTTGTCCTCTTGCTTCTCTACCATGACTTTTTACTTATACCAAATGATTCAGGTTTTTAAATGATGGTATAAAGTTTCCTTCCAAAGAATTTAGTTACTGAAAGTGAGTTGATTTAGAGAAAAGCATTTAGTAAATGGTAGGACCTGAGGCTTAGCAAGTCCAGACTTGTCATGAATGAGTCTTAACTCTTTGAGAGTGACAGACCCCTTTAAGAGCTTGATCCCCAGAAAAAGGCATGAATGTTGCATACAATTTGAGCAGGTCAGAGAACCAGCACACGGAGCCCGTCCTTGGGCCTGCACTGGAATGCCTGCTCAGACCTCCTGTCCTTGATGCCCTGTCCTCTCTGTAGCGATGGCACTGGCGCTGACAGCAGTGTCCTAGTGGGAGAGTAGCAGTGTTCGGTGCAGTAATAAACAGCTTCACGTACTGGGACCTTTCAAACTGCCAGGCACTTCAACCACACCAAAAAGAGCTACCACCAGCCCCATTTTCTAGGAATTTGAACCTCACAAGCCCAAGGATTCTCCAAGGTCACGTGTCTGGGAAAGCCAGGGTCGGGTTCTGAACCTAAATCTACCTACCCGTGATATCAGGAGAGGTCTTTAACCAACAAATGCCACTGCCTCCATAAATGTCCATTCAGTCAGATACATGGCAGCATGAACAAATCCCAGGGGCCCTTCTTCCATTCCCCAGCTGACCAACCTCAAGTGAGTCACTCACCCTCACTGAGCCCCTGTGAACACAAGAGGTTTCCCAGCCCTAGCAAGCCATGATTCTCAGACACTGGCAAGGAGCTTCATGGCCGGTTCACAAGCAAGAGAGAAAGGGACATGCACTGCAAATTAGTGAGTGTCAAAGATCCCGGCACAGGCGTGCTTTGCAGCTCTGCGCTCTGGCCTTCCAGGAACCCGTGTTTCCTGTTGCAGTTGTTCCCCTCACCCACAGGCTTTGTCAGCCTGCAGTCCCCAGTGAAAGGACTGTTTCAGTGTCCAGGGGCAGCAATCCCTGTCACCCGTCCTTTCATGCCAGAAAGGATCAACACCTTCCCTAATTAACTATGGCTTCTTGGCTCCCACTAGGGCAGCCTGGCACAGCAAACAGGGCTGCTAATCCCAGAAGTTAGTGTGCTGGGAGGTTGGGGGGTGGAAATATGCCTGGAATCCGTGGCCACTTCAAAGTCCAGTCCCTGACCCACACTGCCCCTCTGTGGTGGATCTGGGGAAGCAGGCAGTCCCAGCAGGGATGGACAGGGCTTCCTGGAGCCCAAGTCATCTCTGGCTTCAGGGAGACTCTGAGTGTTAAGGCTGGAAAACACCCAGCTCAAACCACTCAGTAAAGGGGGGAAAGAGGCCCAGAGTGGGATAGCAACTTCCTGAAAATCACAGATGGAGTAAATAAATGTAATATTCCTAATATTCCTAAATTTGGATTTTCAGCCCCTTCAGTGGTAAAAGGAACAAATGATTTAGTTAAATTCTATTAATGCAGTCGACTGAGTGAAAAGCACATGCCTCCATTGCTTTCATGAGACCTTCCATGTTTCATCTTGCTCAATCCTCACAATAATCCAATGAGCTCAGTACTATTAGTAAGAACCCCATTTTACTGAAGAGAAGCAGGGGCATAGGGACAAGTCTGAAATCTTCCAAGGTCACATAGCTGCTGGTGAGAGAGCCAGGATTCTAACCCAAAGAGTCTCATCCCAGTAAGAAAGGAGACTCCTTGCTAGACATCCTTGAGCGCTTGTTCAAGGTTGGCATGCCATGTTGGGGTCTACAGTAGGACAAAATAAAGTGGGATGCAAACGGGACAAAGGGGAAAGGTCACTGTTAACCTGTCAGATAAGCAAACATTTAAAGGGCTGAAGGCACCCCACACTGTGGAGACACAGGGTAGGAAAAGGTCAGACCCATACACAGTTGATGAGAAGGCACAATGGTACAACAAGTTCAAAAGGCAGTTTAGCTAGCTGTCAGTGTTCAGATGTGGAACTGACCCAGTGATTCTGCATCTAGGAATTTATTCTACAGAAACACTCAAATGTGCAAAAAAAAAAAAAAATGAATGCTTGAGGCTTTTCATTACTGCAGTTTGTAACTGCCAAAAATTGGAAATCAATCACCTACTTGACTACCATTAGAGAAAAGTGTTAAATAAACTGTGAATCCAGACATCAAATTGGAATGCAGCTCTTGGGAGAAGAGGCAGGGGTGAGCCAGCACCCTGTACGTTGACCTGAGAAATACATGTGTTCTCAGCAAGGAAGGCAATTTGGAGAAAGGAAAGTGTAGATAAAAAAAATCAAGGAGGATAAAAACAAACTGTTAACTTCAGCCCCTGTGCTTGAATGGAGAAAGAATTTTCACTCCATATTTTATAGATTTTTTGTCATGTGTAACTTTTTTAGCTCAGCATGTCTCATTTTTGTAATAAAAACATACAAATCTGGAGGGGAAAACAAAAGAAATGAAAATACAGTTCCTGCCCAGAGGGAATTTACAATCTGGGTAGTAAGCAAAGACTCAGCCAGCCCTGGGATGGCTGAGCAACGTTAACAAGCAAACCACAAAATAACAAAATGAGACCCACTTGTCTGTATTCTATAGGGTGTCTGTTCTATGAAGAAATCAATCTGACTTGAACGGGGTTCATCAGAGCAGAGTTCCTGGAGGAGCGGGATGAATGGGCCAAAGAACGGTCACCATTTAAAAGTATTATTTTCACTGTGCCAGACCCTATATCAAGTATTTTACATGGGTATTTTCCTATATTCACAATCATTCCATGAAACAAATATTGTCCCCATTTAACAGATGAAAAAACAAGGTCTAAAGGGCTTCTCTAAAGTCTAACAGTCACCATATAATGAGAGGACTCCGGGGCCAGTGCCATGGCGCACAAGGTTAATCATCCATCTGTGGTGCCAGCATCCCATATGGGCACCAGTTCTAGTCCCGGTTGCTCCTCTTCCAGTCCAGCTCTCTGCTGTGGCCCAGGAGGGCAGTGGAGGATGGCCCAAGTGCTTGGGCCCTGCACCCACATGGGAGACCCAGAGGAGGCACCTGGCTCCTGGCAGCTTAGCTCCTGGCCAGCTTAGCTGCAGCTGTTGTGGACATCTGGGGAGTGAACCAACAGAGAGAAGACCTTTCTCTCTGTCTCTCTCTCTCACACTGTCTGTAACTCTACCTCTCAAATAAATAAATAAAATCTTTTTAAAAATTAAAAAATGAAATAAAAATAGAGGACTTGATGCCAGGTCTGGGTCATCTCAAAGCCTGAGCTCTTTGGCCAGTGGCAAAGATTGGCCTCCTCTTGGGGGAGTAAACAGCTGCAGGAACTGCAAGCTAAGAGATGGCCGTAAATGCCCATGAGAAAACATCCCCTGAGGCTGTACATTTCTCAAGATCATGATCTTCTGAGAGTACTTTGTAATAAAATAGAGGCAAGGAGCCAGGCTGGCTGTCCTTGGCCAGGTGCTCCTTATGTGATCGAGCACCCAAGAAAAAAAAAGTCCCAAAATACGCCCCCAGCACAGGGTGACAGAGTGATATTTATGTCTGTGTCCTAACACCACATGTGTTCTCTTGCCATGCCTGTTAGCTGCCACACCCCAAACTCATCTCTATCCCCACTGCTTGTCCTAGTGTTTGGCACTTAATAGGAACTCAGTTTTGGTGGAGTAAATGAATGGATAACAAATGAATGGATGTATAGAAACTTAAATAGCTAGCACTGTTGTATGCTGATGAACTGATCCAAAAAAAAAAAAAATGGAACTAGCAATTCTATCTTGTGCAGTAGTCCCTTCCAAGTGTTGTGAATATCAATAAGCTAGTGATGTAAAGAGTTTTGCACAGGACCTGCAGAGCATGCACACAACATACATGGTGGATATGATAAATACTTGCTGATAGCATTCCTGTTATTTGTGGCCTCTGAAAGATCCAGTCCCTTAGGGTGCATCCTCATTAATCCATTCACTGTCTATTTCACAAAGCAAAATTACAAGTTTGTCCTTAGCAGGTACGCTCTGCTGCTCTGGATCCTCCCTACCTCTGGCCATGACTGTCACTGCACCCCCAGTCCCTGGATCCTGGATTTTATGTGGCCTCAAACAAAGCGATGTGCTCCCTATACACATGTTCACCAGCATCCACTTTCCTGGGAGTAGTGCACAGTGCTCCCAAGGTTTAGCTTCCTCTTTGTACTTTTTCCCTAAGAGTAATTCTTGCCTTCCCTCCGCCCTTCAGAATCAGTGACAAACAAGCCATCACAAAGAGACAACTCACGCCCGTCGTGAGACAGTAGGTGTCCGTACACCATGGTTATTTTACCTGGGGCCTTCGGTGTCTTACTCCTAAGAGTGGGACACAGGCCCAACGGTGTGAACCCTGCCATAGACTACGAGATGATGCCCTCATCTGCCTTACCTCGAGCAACCTACAATGTGGCCCATCTCACATTTCCCCCTCGGTTGAGAAGAGTCAGTACGTACAGTGAGTGCTCACATCAGCTGTGGATAACCCCTGACTGGCTGAGTCCTGGCCCAGGCACCCCGCCAGCTCCCCTCCGCTGGGTTGCTAAGCAGAAAAGTAGGAGTTGGAGCTCCCTGTAGCAGCAGACCAAACCGTCAAAACACAAGAAAGTAAGCAGTACACGGGAGAAACACCATCCAAAGTCAGAGATAGGAATTCTTGTGGCAACTGCGACACCACCTGTGGGACTGGCAGTCACTTTCCGGGCCTCAGTGTCTCCATCTGAGAAATGGTTGGTCTTGAAGTGTGTTAAGATTCTTTCTGTTCAGACACACCAGTGTTTGCCCTGCATTCCACAAATGGATTCAAAGGTGAGCCCAAAGACTAGGTCCTTGGGAAGCTCAAGTCTAACAGGCGAAAAGACAAGAAAGATAATGTCTATATTCCAGACCATGTAGCAGGGTTAGGGACATAATTTGAAGGTACAAAATGTCCTGTATAGTCCCATTTTTGAAAACATTTAAATCTGTGTATACAACAGGAAAAATAACACCTAGGGGCAGATGTTTTTGCAGCATTTAAGTTGCCACTTGGGATGCACACATCCAGTATTGAAGTGCCTGATTGGATTCCTGGCTCTTCCACTTTCTAATCCAGCTTCGTGCTGATTCACACCCTGGGAGAGAGCAGGTGATGGTTTAAGTACTTGGGTCCCTGGTACCCATGTGGGAGACCCAGACTGAGTTCCCAGATGGTGGAGTCAGGCTGGCCTAGCCCTGGCTGTTGTGAGCATTTGGGAAGTAAACCAGTGGACAGAAGATTCTCTCTCTCTCTCTCTCTCTCTCTCTCTCTCTCTGTGTGTGTGTGTGTGTGTGTGTGTGTGTGTGTGTATGCATGTCTGCTTTCAAATAAAATGAAAATAAATATAAAATTTTCTTTTTCTAGAATCTGAAAACATATGTCCCAAAATGTGATTTTTCCATATTATAGGATTATGCTTTTTTCTTTCTTTTTTTTTTTTTCCCACAGGCAGAGTGGACAGAGAGAGAGACAGAGAGAACGGTCTTCCTTTTTTGTTGGTTCACCCCCCAAATGGCCACTGCGGCCAGCACACCACGCTTATCCTAAGCCTGGGTGCTTCCTCCTGGTCTCCCATGGGGTGCAGGGCCCAAGCACTTGGGCCATCCTCCACTGCACTCCCAGCCACAGCAGAGAACTGGATAGGAAGAGGGGCAACCAGGACAGAATCCGGCGCCCTGGCCGGGACTAGAACCCGGTGTGCTGGCGCCGCAAGGCGGAGGATTAGCCTGTTGAGCCACAGTGCCGGCCAGGGTTATGCTTTTTAAAAAAAAATTATTTATTTGAAAGGCAAAGTTACAAAGAGGCAGAGTCACAGAGAGAGGGAGAGAGGTCTTCCATCCACTGGTTCACTCTCCAAGTAGCCACAACAGCTGGAGCTGGGCCAGTCCAAAGCCAGGAGCCAGGAGCTTCTTCCAGGTTTCCTACGCAGGTGCAGGGGCCCAAGGACTTGGGCCATCTTTTACTGCTTTCTCAGACCATAGCAGAGAGCTGGATTGGAAGTGAAGCAACCGGGACTTGAACCAGCACCCATATGGGATGCTGGCACTGCAGGCGGAGGCTTTACCTTCTACACCACAGTGCCAGCCCCAGGATTATGCTTTTAAAACATCTTTTCTTTTTGCATTTTTACATTTCCTAATTTTTCCAGGGTATTATTAATAGCATCTTTAAAAAAACATTTTATATTCAAATAGAATTTAGTTTAAATCCCAGTTATATTACAAACATTGCTGTGTGACCTGGGGCAAGCCACTTAATTTATCCAAGTCTTAGTTGCATTATATTTAAAATGGAAATTGTTTTTAATTTAATATGGCCAGAAAGTGTTTTTGGATCTCAAATTCTGAGAAGGGGGAATTAATCATATTTCTCATTTTATAACATCTCATGGTCATCAGTTTATGCCAGGCCTTGCTCTTATTGTATTAATTTATTTCTTTTTATTCCCATTCCCATTCCCATGTCTCTCTGCCTTCACCCCTAGCCAGACATTGTGTTCAGATGGTTTTTAAAAAGCTTTTGCAAAAGGCACATGGCTGTTTGGTAAGTTACTTAAATAGTATTATGTCATAAATCTCATTCTATTTCTCTCTCTCTCTCTCTCTCTCTCTCTCTTTCAAGAACACTGTGTCTAAGACCTTTCTGGCATTGTTCTGTGGCCATGTCGTCCTGGGCCTCTCAGTGCTGGGTAATCTCCCTATATGTTTGTACCCCATTCTGCTTGCCCAGGGAGGGACACCAGGTTCTCCCCAACTCCCTATCACTGCAAACAACACTGCCATGAGCATCTTCATGCACACCCCCTTTCAGACCTGTGCAAAATTTGAGATCAGTGCCCTGGAGCAGAATGGGTGAGTTTCAAAGAGTATATTGACTGGGCCAAGGGGTGCCAGAGTCCTCTCCGTCTGCACAGCCTGTGTCCCACCAGCCGTATAGAAGGTGCTCTGTGTCCCCACATGCCTGCCTATGCTTAGAACCCTCCAGCTCCCTAAGTTTTGCCAGCCTAACAGATACATTATATCTCTTGTGGCTTTCATTTTATTTGCCCCTTTCTTTTTTTTTACTTTTTAAAATCTATATATGGGAACAAATTTCATGTATTTCGTATATACAGTTTTAAGAGCATAATGATACTTCCCATTCTCCCTCCTTCTTATTTTTCTTTTAATTTTTGTCATGACATACTTTCAATTTACTGTATAATCACAAGACTGCCAGTGTTCTGAGCATCTTTTCATAGGCTCCTTAGCTCTTGGATTTCTTGGCTTGTGAATTGCCTGTTCATTTTCTTTGCCCACATGTCTGCGTGGAGGGGGTGGGGAACGCTGTCTTTTTCTTATTGATTTGCAGGAGTTCTCTGTATATTCTAAATAATCACTTCCTAGAGGGTTTTGGACATTGTAAATATTTCCTGCCACTCTTGCCTCTTCTATATTTTGGAGTGCTACGTCGGTTTTCTTCCCTCCTTTAACCTTTTATTTTTTTGCGTTGTGGACTTTCACCCGTCTCCTACTTGCGTTGGAAACGAATCACGGCCTGTTGGAAAGGATAGAATAACGCAGGCAAAGCGCCTAGCCCGGTGCCTGACCCAGAAGAGACGCACATTTCCGGGTGAATATCATCGCTGGGAAATCTGGTCCTGCAGGAGCTTGGGGGCTGCCTAGCTAGATCCGGAGAGGCTTCACCGACAAGAGGGAAGGCCCTTAGTTCGCCCTACAAATGAGTGCAGGAGTCGTTCATTCCGAAGCGCGAAGGCGAGCGTGGGAGGGGGCGGGGCCTGGCGCAGGTGCGCTAACCCCTCGGCCCTGGTTGCTGAGGACACAGCGACACAGGAGGGGAGGGCCCCAGTACTCACGGCTGCCGTCTGTCTCCGCCCCCTGCAGGCTCCCTGTTCTCCACCCTGAAGCCCCCCGACGCCGTGTTCAAGGTGGTCTTCTGGCTGGGCTACTTCAACAGCTGCCTCAACCCTATCATCTACCCGTGCTCCAGCAAGGAGTTCAAGCGCGCCTTCGTGCGCATCCTCGGGTGCCAGTGCCGCGGCCGCCGCCGCCGCCGTCGCCGTCGTCGCCTGGGCGGCTGCGCCTACACCTACCGGCCGTGGACGCGCGGCGGCTCGCTGGAGCGCTCGCAGTCGCGCAAGGACTCGCTGGACGACAGCGGCAGCTGCCTGAGCGGCAGCCAGCGGACCCTGCCCTCGGCCTCGCCGAGCCCGGGCTACCTGGGCCGCGGCGCGCAGCCGCCCGTCGAGCTGTACGCCTTCCCCGAGTGGAAGGCGCCAGGCGCCCTGCTGAGCCTGCCCGCGCCCGAGCCCGCCGGCCGCCGCGGCCGCCACGACTCGGGCCAGCTCTTCACCTTCAAGCTCCTAGCCGACCCCGAGAGCCCCGGGACCGACGGGGGCTCCAGCAACGGCGGCTGCGAGTCTGCGGCCGACGTGGCCAACGGGCAGCCGGGCTTCAAAAGCAACATGCCCCTGGCCCCCGGGCACTTCTAGGGGCCCCCAGCGTACAGCTCCCTTTCCCGGGGGAGGCGATCCTGGTGTGGGAGGAGGGCAGTCGAAGGGGGGAGGGCAGTGGCCGCGGGGGCGGGGGGCCGGGGAGAGGGGCAGCCGCTTTTCTGGCCGGGGCATGGGTGCCAGGTACAGCGCAGAGAGCTGGGCCGAGCATGCTGAGAGCCCGGGGGACCGATGCCTGCCGGGAAGACGTCTCTCTCTCTCTCTCTCTGTACATAGAAACGAGTCCCTCGCTACATGTATTTAACCGTGGGTACACGTGTGTGTGTCTGTGCGGTGTGCGTGTGGCCTGCATGTGAGCGTGTGAGGGGGGCGCCTGCGCGAGTGCGGGCAGAGCGAGTGTGCGCCCAGGAGGTGGGCGGGCGCTGTTGTGTCTCGTGACTCCATACCTCTCCAGCCCCTCCTTTTTCTTCACTGAATTGATAGCACTTTGCGGGGGCTGGAAACAAAGACATTAAAGATCATTTCTCCTGTGCGGCTCTGAGTGGTCTGTGAGCACGTGGACCCTGGAGGTCTGCCCCCGCCCTAGATCCTGGGCTCTCCGCTGGCCCTGTGGGCAGTTGTTGGTGCTGGATCCCCCTTGGTCCCTTTTCTGTCTTTGCCACGCTTGCCCTCCAGGGCTGAACAAATCTGCCCTGTAGGGTGAAAGTGGCTCCCTGGGTTTCCTCGTGTACCCTGCTTCCCTGCAGCATCTCCTTATAGCAAAAAAATAAATTAAAAAATTCCCGCATTGCTAATAGCAGTCAACACTGGAAGAGCGAGCTCTGGTCTGGCACTGAACCCTAGGTGGTTCCCAGTTGTAGGTAAGCCTGCCTGGTCAGTACCATAGAGTGGGGGCTGTCCCCTGAGAGTGAAAGAGAGGGGGCAGAGAAAGAGGCCAAACATTCTGTGTGTGCCCACTGACCCTGAAAACAAATCCAGACCACGAAGGTTACTGAGTAAGGGAGGAATCCTTCAGGCTCAACCAACACAGCGGGGCGCAAGAACCCTTCTGAGCTCTCCCGACTGCAGATGAGGCTGCACGGAAAAAGAAGTGCTAAGGTAGACCCGGCTGAGAGGTGAAGTGGCCCTGGAGAAGGAACCGCTTTCCAGGCTCAGCCCTGATTGTGTGACCAGAAGAAAGTCCCACCCCCACCCCATCTGGATCTGGATTTCCTGTCTGTAGTGGTGAGGTTGATTCTAACATCTTTTCTGTACCCCCCACCCACCCTGGCTTGTGAGGAGAGTGAGAGATGGGGAACAAGACAGGAAACATTGATCTTCTGGGCTTCAGCAGGAGGAACTCCCCTCCCCCCGTCATGTTCATTTCAAAGTTGAGCTTCATAATTTTTCAACTGGCAAGAGCCCCCTTCGATAATATTAGCACATCAGTCATTTATTCTATAAAGTGATTAAAAAGAAAATTCTTAAAGGAGGAGGAGCCAGTAGTTCATACAGGTGAAAAGTGTTTGCTTATCCGGTAGGGCTGGTCCCAGGGGCTTAAGCAAGAGCACTAGGATGCTCCATCTCTCACTCTCATCTAGCTCCCATCATATAGCTCTGCCTATCTCCGTATGCTGCCCTTGTTTCCTTACTGCGAATAGCTTCCTCATATCATGCTTATGACCTGATGCACTCCAAAAAGAGAAAAAGATTGTCCAGCAATTCTGCCAAAATGAAAAAATGTCCAGGGAAACCAGAGATTCTGTATCGCGGACCCTTTAAAACTCTGATGAACGCTGTAGTCACTCCTTCCAGAAAAATGCACGTACAAATAAAATTACACCCTTTTGTACAGGTTTAGCTGCCTTGCCTCTGTTTAAGATTTCATGAATTGAGGCCTTTGCAGCATTCTTGCATAGCAGGTTAAGCCACTGCCCACGACGCCAGCATCCCCTATGGGTGCCGATTGAAGTCCTCGTTGTTCTAGTTCTGATCCAGCTTCCTGCTAATGTGCCTGCAAAACAGCAGATGTTTCAAGTGCTTGGGACCCCCGCCACCCAAGTGAGACCTGAATGGAGTTCTAGGCTCTTGATTTTGGCTTGTCCCAGCCCTGGCCACTGTGGTCATTTGGGGAATGAACCAACGGATGGAAGATTTTTTTCTCTCTCTGTATCTCCCCCTTGTGTCACTCTGTCTTTAAAATAAATAGTAAAATAATCCTTTTTAAAAATTAGAGAATTGAGCATGGTACCCCAGACTCACAGATTAAACTTCATTTTAGGGACTATTGGAGCCAACCCCCTCATTTTTACAGATGGGAAGGCTGAGGCAAACAGCTGTCCCAAGGCACACCAAAGCCAGAATACGAACCCAAGTCTTCCGCCTTCCCGGTCTGTGCTGCTCTCCCGAGGCGGATGCCGTCTTCTTGCCCCTACAGAGAATAGGGGCTCCCAGCAAAAGAAAAGCTTGAGCCCCATCCTCAGGGGAGAAATATGGTATGAGGCAGTCCTCCAAAAATGTTTTATTAGAAACACAAATCTGGGCAGGGCATTGGGTCACAGCAGGCTAAGCTGCCACTTGGGATGAACACATCCCATATCAGAGTGCCTGCAATCAAGTCCCACCTCCACCTCTGCCTCCTGCCGATGCACCTGGGAAGCAGCAGGCGTGGCTCGAATACTTGAGTCCCTGCCACTCACACAGAAGAACCAGATAGAGTACCTGGCTCCTGGCTTCAGTCTGACCAAGCCCTGGCTGTTGCAAGCATTTGAAAGAACCAGTGTAGTGGAAGATTCTCTCTCTCGCGCTCGCTCTCTCTCTCCTCTCTCAGCACTCTCTTTCTCCCCTGCTCTCTGCTTTTCAAATAAAGGAACACTATCTTCTCCCAATCCACCTTTACACAGCATCCTGATGTAGGAGCAGCTGAGAGTAAAGTGGGGAGAAGCCTGACTTCTCCTTCGTCTCCTCACCCACTTCCTGTAGCCTACCCCTGGGTCTCCACGGAATGATATTGGATATTTGAAAATCACTGGTCTACTGCAAGTGAAAGGAATCTAGAGTCAGCAGGACCTTGGCTCAAGCCTTGACCCTGGATGACCTTGGCAGTTTTCTCTTCCAATCAGTGTCTCCATCCAACAAATGGACAGAACATGCAAGCCCACCAGAAAGCACAGAGGATTCAATGGGACCACTGTGGGGGCCTGCACAGTGGCGTAAGTAGGCTAAGCCTCCGTCTGCAGCCCCAGCATCCCATATGAGCGCTGGTTCATGTCCCAGTCCAGCCCTTTGCTGTGGCCTGGGAAATCAGGGGAAGATGGCCCAAGTGCTTGGACCCCTGCACCTCTGTTGGATTCCTGGAAGACACTCCTGGCTCCTGGCTTCTGATAGGCCCAGCTCCTCCATTATTGCATCCATGTGGGAAGTGAACAGAAGATGGAAGACCTTTCTCTCTCTCTCTCTCTCTCTCTCTCTCTCTCTCTCTCTCTGTAACTCTGCTTCTCAAATAAATAAATAAAATCATTTTTAAAAAAAATTTAGTTCAGGGGCTGATACCATGGAACAGTAGGTTAATCCTCCACCTGTGGCGCCAGCATCCCATATGGGCGCCTGTTCTAGTCCAGGTTGCTCCTCTTCCAGTCCAGCTCTCTGCTATGGCCTGGGAAAGCAGCAGCAGATGACCCAAGTCCTTGGGCCCCTGCACCAGCATGGAAGACCCAGAAGAAACTCCTGGCTCCTGGCACAGCTCCAGCCGTTGCGGCAATCTGGGGAGTGAACCAATGGACAGAAGACCTTTCTCTCTGTCTTTCCCTCTCACTGTCTGTAACTCTACCTCTCAAATAAATAAATAATTAAAAAAAAAAAAATGAGCTCACTGTGGTATAAACACTGAAATGTCCGTCACTGGCCACATGTGAATTGCAATTTGGATCTTAGATATCTGACACCACAGGCACCAAACTGAGCTGCTGAGTTCTGAAGACTTTATTCATTAGTGGTGTTTGGAGGTCATCCAGAGGGCACAGGGAGGCAGTGACAGCCTTCTGCATCTTTCCAGAAGAAACATTGGCCAAGCAGTGGCTCATACCCCCCAGGGAGTCCTGGGCTCCAGATCTGGCACTAGGCAGAGCCCGCATGTCCATGGTACTTATTGGCACCTAATATGTATTATATATATATGTATAATTTTAATTATTGAGAGACAGAGACAGATAGACAAACATACTGGCTCCCACTGCTATCTTACTTTCCAAGTGTCTGCATAGACCAGGACTGGGCTAAGTTGAAGCTGGGAGCCAAGAACTCCATCCAGGTCTCCCACCTTGGTGACGGGAACCAACTATTTGAGCCATCACCTGCTGCCTCCCAGGGTGCACATCAGCAGGAAGCAGAATCAGGAGCAGTGCCAGGACTCAAACCCAGGGCACTGTGACGTGGGATGCAGGCGTCCCAAGCTTCTTCATAAGAGGCTTCCAAAACTGCCTGGGAGCGGGCGGAAGTGCTAAACTCGACACTGCCCTCACGTGTGCTGCCGGCTACTGGCCAAGCAGCTATGTCCCCACAAACACTACCTGGAACCCTGCACCCAGTGACATCTGAACAATGCCTCACTCACTCGTTTCTTCTTTTCTTGCTCTACAACTGTCCTTCATCACCGGCACCGAGCTTAGAGCCAAGGACAGAATGGAGAAAAAATCCAGTATTAGCTCTCATGAGAATTTAGTAGGAAGGGAGATTAAACAGTCGTTAAAAAAATGGATACAACAAGGTAAAGCCAGGTCTATATGACACACAGGTAACGCAGTAAAGCCATAGAGTCATAGGGACTGGGCAGCAGCTGATTCTCTGGTTTATGAGCTGTGTCTTCTTGGGCAAGTTGCCTACACCCTCAGAATTCCAGCTCCATGAAATGTGTCATGGTTTAAGCGGGATTTGGCTCCCCCAAACCCAAGCAGATGTTTAAACCCCAAAGTCTTAGGTTAACGATTAATGGATTAATGTTAATGGCTGATGGATTTCACAGTAGAAACTCCATCTAGTTGTGGCATCTGGGAGTGAACCTAGGGGGGAGGCCTTTGAGTCACTGGGGGCATGTCCTGAGAGGAGGGTTTTTCTAGGAAGGCTGGTTATCTGAGCAGAGTTTGGCCCTCTCTGACTGCTGGCTCATTGTGTGTCTGTCCCTCCACCACCCTCCAGTCTCACCAGATGCCTGAACCAATGGGGCCACCTTGTCCTGGGCTGCAGATCTCCAAAATTGGAAGCTGAAATAAACCCTTTGTCCTTTCTAAGAAGCTCATCTCAGGTATTTTAGATAAAGTAAGGGAGAGCTGACTAATATAGAATGGAAATAATCATATTTTCTTAGTGGGCTTTTGGGAGGATCAGTTACAATAGGGCATGAAGCAAGTTTAGAGCAGTAACTGGCACATGGCAATTTCTCAGTAAATGATAGATGTTGTTACAAAATGCTATGGGATGGAACCAGCACTGTGGCGAAGCGGGTAAAGCCACCGCCTGCAGTGCTGGCATCTCATATGGGTACAGGTTCAAGTCCAGGCTGCTCCACTTCTGATCCAGCTCTCTGCTATGGCCTAGGAGAGCAGTAGAGGATGGCCCAAGTGCTTGGGCCCCTACACCGTAATGGAAGACCCAGAAGAAGCTCCTGGCTCCTGGCTTCAGAACAGCGCAGCTCTGGCCATTGAGGCCAATTGAGTGAACCAGCAGATGGAGGACCACTCTCTCTCTGCCTCTCATCTGTCTGTGTAACTCTAACTTTCAAGTAAATAATAATAAAATCTTTTTAAAAATGCTATGGAAGGCAAACAAATAAAGGTTTTAGGGACTGAAGGATTCCTGGCCACCCACACAGAATCAGAAAGGTTTTGGGGAGGCAGCGCTAGCTGAGGGGGGTTTGGAAGATTTAGCAAGAAGGAATGCTAGTGGAGGGGACAGAGCATGGAGAGGATGAGGAGAAAAGGAAGCCAGAGGTAGGCTCAGGCAGCACCACGACTTACACCGACAAATGGAGCCACCCAAGGTTCGCGAGAAGGTTCGCGAGAAGAGAGAGAACATCTGAGATGTGTTGCAAAGAGAGCAAGAGGCTGGCAGGAGAGGGGATCCAGGCTGGGAGGGAGCCCTGACAACAGGTCAGGGGTGAGCACCTGCACAGGGGGCTCCTGGAGGAGAGAGCTCGGAGCGGTGACAGAGCAGTGACCAGGGCACTGCACAGGGTGTGACCCATCACAGTTCTCCTGTGACCGACTGAGTAGGTACAAGACTGTGTGTGGGAGGGGGTGAGCTATAACAAGACTCCATACTGCCTACCCCCAAGCTAGAATTTTTTTCTCTCCCACCAGATCTATCATCCACAGATAGATGTGTTTCAACCCCAGCCGCCAATGCCCGGAAGGTAGCTTGGCAAAGAAGAAGGACAGCCTGGTCATTAAGGACTTGGGCTTAAGGTCAAAGCTGAGTTCAAACCCTGGGTCTACTGTTTGCCAGTTGTGTGGCCCCAGACAAGTGACTTAACCTCCCTGAGCCTCCTCATCGGACTGGCATAATGGTGGAACTTTGTCACACAGTCACTGTGAGGAATAAATTAGTCACGCATGGAATTGAGAAGTGATCTGCACACAGGAAATTCTCACCTCGTAGCCCCTAGTATTAGTGATGGGTCAGATTACCTACTGTGAACAGGGAAAAATGTTAGAATTTTCCCACAAGAGGGCGAAAGCTTATCTCTGAACCCAGATTAATAAGTGTTACAGGTCTCTCTCTCTCTCTCACTCTCTCTCTCTGTAGCTTTATGCCCATGTCCCATCTCTCCTGGGAGAAGTCCTATTTTGGGAGACTCAGTGATAAGAGAAAACCAGGAGAAAACAACTTATGGATCCAGATGGTCTGAACAGAGACTGATGTTAGCTGTAAGAAAAACTTTGAGAGAGAACTAGGCGCAGCAGTTGGATTCCCATGGAGTCTTCTGGGCCAGGGGCTCTCATATTTTTTGAATGCATCCCACGGGAGGAAACACATTTTACCTTGCAGCTAGTGCATAAAGAAAGACATAAATATAGGCTAGATCAGGGTCTTTCAATCTCAGTCATCCTGAAATTTTCAATTGGGTAATTTTTTTTCTGTGCCCATGCTGTCCTGTGAATTGCAGAATGTTTAGCCACATTCTGGGCTGTGACAATCAAAACTGTCTCCAGACGTAGCCAAATGTCTCCTGGCAGGCAAAATCACCCACACTTGAAACTACTGGTGAATGTAGATAAAAGAAACAAAAATTTCATAAACTTTACCCTTATTTACAAGACAGACTCTGATATTTCCCATTTCATATTGTTAAATGTCACTGTTTTAGAAGCGCTAATCATGACCCACTAGCTAGGTCCCAAAGTCTATGCCTCGTGGTTTGAGTAGCACTGCTCCAGGCAAGAGGGTTTCGACCTGTTCCAGGCGTTGAGACTCAGTTGTCACCAGTTTCCAATATTCCCCATCTTCCCCGAGGGGAACCCATTTGAATATTGGGAAGAATTCAGGGCTGGCAAAATTACATACCCTACCAGGCCCTGTGTCCCACCCTCTGTGCAATGGAGGTCAAAGATCCATATCTGATGCTTGGATGCACAGTGTTGAGATAATCCCTATAACACACGCTAACTGAGCAATTGCAGAGTTAAGTAATAATCTCAGTGCTAGGCACCATGCCCAGGGTTCTAACCACACTTTCTCATTTAATTCTCACTTCTTTTTATGAACAGGCATCGTGGTTAGCATCACTTCACAGATGCAGAAAGTGAAGCCCAGAGAAGCTAAGTGATTTGTCAAGGGTGTACGCTTAGGGAGGTATTATTTGTTTTGGTTTTGTTTATTTTTAAATGACTTGGTGATACATTTTAAGTTTTTTATCATTATGATTTACTTGAAAGTCAGAGAAATCTTCCATCCTCTGGTTCACTCCTCCCAAATACCCACAATAGCCAGGATGAAATCAGGAGGGGGGGGGTCAGCTGACTCTCTCACGTGGGTAGCAGGAATCCGAGTGCCTGAGGCACCAGTTGCTGCCGTCCAGTGTCACATTAGCAGAAAGAGGGAATGGACTCAATCCCAGGAGCTCAGTGTGGGATGCCGGCATCCCAAGTGGCAGCTCAACCCATTGCACCACACAGCCACCCCTGTTTTTGTTGCCTTTTAACTGATTCACAGTGGAGAGGGGGAGGGAGGCAGAAAAAGAGACAGAGATCTTCCATCTGCTGGTTCACTGCCCACAATGGGCACCACATACATCCAGGGCTGGGCGCCATCTAGAGGGCAGTGCCTACAGCGCCTCTGCCTTCGGGCACGCACGTTGCGGAACGCCGAGTTGGAGGAGCCGCTTCCCCTCTCTCCCAGGTGCAGCTCCCGCTGCCTCAGGTGCAACTCATCCAGATGGATTCTGGGAAAAGAAGCCTCTCTTCCGACGCAGCGGTACTTCACAGACGGTCAACGCGCGCACGCCTGCCTCGAGGGAGGAAGAAGCCGGTCCCGGAGCGGGAGAGCGGCGGTGTCAATTCGAACAGCCGGTTTCTAAAAACCGAACAGCAGTTGTTTTCACGCCTCTGAAACTACACAGAGAGGTCTCAGTTTCCCCCTTTGCAGGTTCGTAAATATTTGCCTTTTGGTTTTTGTGCTTTCTGCTGTTGCGGCCGCTCTGATCCTTCCTCGGCAGGGGCTCAGGTGCGCGGAGCTCGCTCGTGGGCTGAGCGGGCCGGCGCCGCGGCGTCTCCAGCTGCGAGCTGCGAAGAAGGCGAAGCCTCTCGGGGTCGCCACCGGCCGCCTGCAGCGGGGCCTCCTTCCTCCGTACGTGCAGAGACTGGCAAACGGATCTTGAGGCGCTGCCCTGACCGAGAGCCCTCTAAGCCCGGTTGCCCTGAGCAGGTGCTTGGAATGAGACACATTAGGCGCTGAGGCGGACGGGGACGCCACCTGCTGGCCAATGCGCTTAAGCGACGGGTAAAGGGTACAGAAAGTTGCTTTGCAATTCTGGTGGCGCTGCTCTGCGGCAAGTCCCTGGGGAAGCGGGCGGGAGTGGGGGTGCTGCCTGCCGGATAGTCTAGAATTCTAGATTAGGGATGCTTAACCTGGGGTCGGTGTGTAGATTTAAAGAAATCTGGGAACCTGCTAAAATGTTATGGACAGGATCGTAGTTTCCTGACAAAGGAATAAACACTTTGCCTGAGCCCGACTTGTATTTCATGGTCGGGGTACCATGTGCCACACAAGGTGCAACCCATTGGTGGTAGATGGTGACCAAGCAGGCGTGTCAGTTCTCGTGGATTTCACAGTCTGTGGCAGGCTGAAAAATGTCCCCCTCTCCTAAAGTTGTCCACATCCTAAGCCTCAGAGCCTGTGGTTGTCCCCTCGTAGGGCAAAGGGGCTTTTGCAGGTATAATCAGATTCAAGGTCTCACCACAGGAAAGCGATCCTGGTGGGCCTGTTTCCGAGGGTCCTTATCAGGACAAAAAGGAGTCTGATGGGAAGTCATGTGACAACAGGAGCAGAAGACCAGAGGGACAGTCATCTGAAGATGCTACACAGCTGACTTTGAAGAGGGGAGAGGGTCGTGAGCCATGAGTCAAAGCAGGGAGGCAGCCTCTGGAAGCTGGGAAAGGACCAGGAAACGGGTCCTGCACTGGAACCTCCAGAAAGAGCTGGGCACCTCGACCTGAGCCCAGGTCTGCAGACATCTGACTGCAGACACCTGCCCTCCAGAATTAAAGAGAAAACATTGTTCTGTACCACAAAGTGCACAGTGGCTTGTTACGGTGGTTTAAGGAAATGAATATGTCTTAGCAGGTACCAGACACTAAGCGTGGTAGGAGACTCGGCCGTCACTACCCTTCACAGGGCTGAGCTGCTCTCTAACTGTGGCCCTTCTCCTCCCCAGGAGACGCTTCCAAGGACAGAAGGTGCAGGCTGGGGACATGGATGGAATGAGCTGCCGTGTGCCGGAGGTAAGTCTGTATCCTAAGAAACTGAGCGCGAGAAGGTGATGTGATCAGATGGGTGCTTTGGAAACATTTGTCTGGTTTCTGGGTGATGAATGGATTAGAAGAGAATTTGGTGCTGCCTGAAAGTTAGTGACCAGGAAGTTAGTGAAATGACTAATTTTTTAAAAGAAAGAAAAATGTGTATTTCATGTATATATAATTTTTAAAAATAACAAGTGCTGGGAATGAGAGTGTAATTGAACTTTTGTGTGTCACTGTTAGGCATGCAGAATGGTGCAGTCAGTAAATAATCACATGACCCACTCCTGTGATAATCCCAAAAGAGTGAAGAAACACAAACAGAAACTTGCCCGCCAACATTCATAGCAGCAGCAGGGTTCCCAGTAGCCACAAGGTGGAAACAACTCAGATGCCCATCAATTAAATGTATCCATTTAATAAAACATGGTGTGTGCATGCAATGGAGTATTACTCAGCCATAAAACAGAACTAAATACTGATGCATGCTACAACAGAGATGAATCTTGAAAAACAAAAGCTAAATACAAAAGGCCATCTACTGTACATTTCCATTTATCAGAAATATCTGGAACAAACTTGTAGAGACAGAGTAGTAGTTCTCAGAGCTGGGCAGAGGGGAAAGAGAGAGTCTGCTTAATGCATACAGGGTTTCCTTGTAGGGTGATGAAAGTGTTCTGGAACTGGGTGGTGGTGATGGTTGCACTACATTATGAGTGTAGTAAATGTCACTAAAAGTAAACTTTATGGTATATGTATTTTGCTACAATAAAAATGTAGGGTCAGGCTTCTGGCCTAGTGGTTAATATGCTGCTTGGGATGCCCGTGTTTCATATCGGATGAAGTGCCTGGCTTGACTCGGCTCTGCTTCCAGTTCTAGTTTCCTGGTAATGTAAACCCTAGGAGGCAGCAGGTCACGACTCAAGTACTGGGTCCCTGCCTGCCACCTGCCTGGGAGACCCAGACTGCATTCTGTGCTCCTGGCTTCAACCTGGCCCAGTCCTGGCACTTGTGTGTGTTCGGGCAGTGAGCCAACACATGGACTAGGTCTGTCTGTCTCTGTCTACCTTTCAAATTGATACATGATTTTAATCAGCAGGGTGCAGGATCTTTATAAAATGTAAAAAACAGCTTGTCCTCCTCACCCCCGGGAACCTAGTTCCCTCATTGTGCGAGCAGAAAGCTGATCTTGTGCCCGTGCCGTCCTCAAGACGCTATACTTTGCACTTTCCCTACTTACAGGAATACACCCAAAAGGGCAACAATAATGAAGCCACAGAATTATGCAGTGGCTCTCTTTTCAGTCTCTTGGACTCTTTCTGACTGCATCAAATGGAATGTTTTTCTTTGCAAAGCAGCTTCACTGGATGCTGGTTACGTGCCCGAGTGCGGTGTGAGAAAACACTCACACATACCACTTAGATGAAGTGGGTTTATTACCTGCAGATGGGCACAAGGACAGCAGCTATGTCGTCCTCCAAGGCTTGGGAAAGCTGCCAAGGGTGGGTAAAGTCTCGTCTGTCTGTGCACCCCTTGCGTAGCACCCAGAGTTTCCCTGAAAGCAGTGCTGCCCTTGATTCCGACCCTGGGCACCATGACACTCCAGGCTCAGCACTGAGGGGCAGAGCACCCGTCCAGTCCTCACTGGGAGGGACTAGAACAGAGCCCAGCTACTCCGGCCGCTTCCTCTTTTTATCTCAGGATGTGGCATTCCTAGAACACTCTACAGTCAGTCTTGAGAACTGCAAATGAGAAAGGGTGGGAGGGCTGGTCCAAGGTCACCCACACAAATGTCTGCAGTTAATAGATACCCAAAACTCAGTGCAGTACTGTTCCTCTCCTCTCCCCCCTCTTCTTTCTTCCTCCCTCCCCCCTTCCTCTCTCTCTTCTTCTTTCTCCCTCTCTCTTCTTCTTTCTCCCTCTCTCTCTTTCCTTTTTTCTTTATAAAAAGATACTAAACCTCAGACTCAGTTAAGCCCACAACCTGAGAACTCAAATTTAATCATTCTGTTTTGTTTTCATTGTACTGATTTTTACTGGAAATGTCTTGAGAGCAAGTGGCATTGTTATTTCAACATTACAGATGACATGAAATTTTCCTTTTAAAATACTCATAAATGTTGTTGAATGAAAAAGTGAACAAATGATTTTAAAAGTTACTTAAATAGTAGAGGCCTGCAGAAATAGCAGAAGTTTGAGGTGCTAATTGCTGACGTTTGGGGAAAAGCACAGGAATCCGCTACCAATCTGCCTTCTTAGGAATTAGAAACAGGAGCTGTGGTCGCCAAACCTTGAGAAATTACAGGTTGTGGGCGACAGTTGGGCTGAGACTGATTGCAGCAGCCCCATCGACCCCAGCTTTGTCGCTGTGTCACTGTAATGGTAACAGAGAGTGAGGCCTGTGGTTTGGAAATTAACACTCAGGAGACGGGAGAAATGGCTTCTGGTCCCAAACCTTTGGTGCTGACCTCGAGAAGAATTGCAGACGCTGCTGTGAGCGTCTATAGGGGAAGGAACAGATAGGAAAGAGAACACCCAGTCAGTCCCACAGTCTCCCAAATCCTGCCTCCTCCTCCTCCAGGGTCAGAGATTCTTCTAGAAATAGACCTTCAGGAGCTGTGCTCACAGTGCCAGTCCCAGCTGTCCTGCTGAGGACACACAGGAAGCGTCAATTCCCAGAAGTACACGGGCTCGAGGAGCTCTGGGGCACCTGCCCAAGCGCTCAGACTCCCCATCACCCAGCCCACGCCAGGAAGCCCTCCAAGCAGTGACTGGTGACAAGCCTGTGTCTGCAAGAGGCTGCTCATGATAAAGAGGAACAAAAGCAACTCATGGTGCCTTAGCTCTTAGAAAATTCTCCCTGGATAAGGAACTGGAGGCAGGGGAGGCGGGGCACTGTGGCGCAGCTGGTTAAGCCATGGCTTGCAATGCTGGCAGCCCCTATTCAGGGTGCTGATTCAAATCCCAGCTGCTCTGCTTCCGATCCAGCTCCCTGCTAATGTGCCTGAGAAGGCAGCAGAAGATGGCCTAAGCGTTTGGGCCCCTGCCACCCGTTGTGGGAGACCGAGATGGAGTTCCTGGCTCCAGGCTCAGACCCAGCTGCTGTGGGCTTTTGGAGAATAAGCCAGTAGACGGAGGATCTTGCTCTCTCTTTCCTCTGTCAGTCTGCCTTTCAAGTAAATCTTCATTAAAAAAAAGAAAGAAACTTGGGAGTTCCTAATGTCCTTCAAACAAATGCCTCAAGAGCCTCAAATGCTAGCGCAGACACCTGGATTAAGCAGCAAACCAAGGCTCCCCGGGGTGTAGAGGGAGGAGGGACATGGAGGAGCTGGCAGAAATGTAAGAACATCACTAGGGCAAATTAGCATTAGCAGAAAGTTCATTTTTTTTCTTATTGATATGATTTCTGGAGAGTACTACTGCAGCCCACATTAGTTTTATTCTTCTGATTGAATGTTTAGAATTGTTATTTTAATAAAGTTGTTGCTGACAAATACAAATTAGAAGAGAAGCCAAATTTTTGCCCTTGCAGGATGTTTGTGGGGACCCAACCAGTCCTCAGCACAGGGAAACAGTGCTGTCCCCTGCAGGCCCCAAGTCTGAGGAAGCCGGCTTTGGCAACATCCGCATCGTAAGTGGTCCTCCAGCCAGCAGTACGACGGGTAGTGATGCCAGGAAAGAAAAGGACCCAGGAGAGAAATGGCACCACCTTTTGAAAGAGCCAAGTGTGTCACTGGGAACCCCTTGCCATCTTTCCTGTGCGACCACTGCTGAGCCCTTGGCCTCGCGTGTGCCCTGCAGGACCTGTGGGGCCCCGGCTCTGATGGTAGGAGCTCCAGCAGAGAGGCCACTGCAACAGAGAACCTTGCTCAAAGGTTCTTCACAGTCCCCAACACTCTTGTCACCATTTCTCACCCCACATTCTTCCTATAACGTCAGGCAACTGGGAGAAACAGCATCCCAGCGCTTGTACAAGAGATTTGAGCACTAAGAGGACAATTGCTCTCGTCCTCTGGCTTTATACAACCCTCCTAACTGCCTCCCAGCCTGTGGCTGCTAGCCACTAATTACTAGGTGTTTTGTCTCTGTCGGCATTTTCATAAACTGTTTCATTCTGTGAGACGTGAGAAGCATCTAATCAAAGCTGACTTTGAGGACTGTGTATGCTCCACCAAGGCAGCAGGAGGTTTCAGGAAGGGGGAGCGTGATGGGATTGTGAGTCTATATGTGAGCGGGAAGAGGGTGTTTTTTATATTTTTGTTCGAAAGACAGAGACAGATCTTTCCTCTGCTGGTTCACTTTCCAAGTGCTCGCAGCATCTCTCTGCCTCTCTGGCTGTAAATAAAACTCTGCTACTAGCTCTCAGACTTACCCTGAACAAGTGTCTGAAGCAGCCATCCTGTTTCCCATAGGTAAACTGTGAATGATGCTTGCCTTGTCCAGTTCAGAGCTGTTAGGAGCACCAAAGTAACGGACATCTAAGTATTCACAGACGTATAGCTGAAGCATGTGGAGTTACCCAGGATCAGATTCCAAAGCACTACACCAGTGCTGAATCTTACTAAGTTATCTGACTTTAGGGCTATTTCCCAATGATGCTGGTACTTTCTTATGACTTCCACATAAGTGTGCTGCAACCACCACATAGTTTCTAGTGTCACACTGGGATTGAACTAGTGTTAAAAGTCAGTAATACCTGAAATCGTGCACCTGAAATGCGCTTGCATGGAACTACTCATTGCAAGGAGAGAAAATAATATTTAATCAGTGGGCCATGTATTTCCAATTATCTCAGGAACTGTTAAAAAAAAAAAAACTGGGTCAGTGTGTCCTGATAAAGAGGAGGCAGGGCGATAGAGTGGCAATCGCCTGTTTGTTAGGATGCTGCTTGGAAAGTCCACATCTCACGATGGAGAACCTAGTTGGTTTCCCAGCTCTGGTTCCTGGCTCCAGCTTCCTGCTTGGGTGACCCTTGGGAGGCAGCAGCTGATGGCTTATGGAGCTGGGTTCCTGCCATCCATGGGGGAGACCTGGATTGAGCTCCCAGCCCCCAATTTCAGCTCCACCAGCTCCAGCCTTGCAGGCATTTGGGAGTGAATCGGCAGATAGGAGCTCTGCCTCTGTCTGTCTCTCTCTGTACATATTTAAAAAAAAAAAAAAAAAGTTGTAATCATTTTATCTATGATCTCTAACTCAGAGGTAATTGGCCAAAAGATAGAAAAGTTGGGAAAGGTTATTGATCTTTTTCATATTCTGTGCCTTAAAAAATATCCGTGAGTTCCTATTAAATATTTATCCACCCAAGAAGCCTGCTGAGGTGGCCATAATTAATGTTTTAAATAATAAATATCTACACACCTCTTTTGTTAAATTACATCTGTGAGAGGACCACAAATGATTGCATGCTTGCACAGTCTTCCACATGAAGACACGGAGTGCAGTGAGGCACACTGCTTGGACCAGCAAGATGGATCCTAAACAAGCCAATATTTTGATCAGCTTCCCCAGAATTTGTAGAAATACTCAGACATGCTTATGTTGGGAGGAGTATTTGGCTTGCACAGTGCCAGCTACCCTTTTTTTTCTGGTTTCAAGGAAATTTTATTCCAATATTGGAGTATGGGCCCCATAAATAATCCAGCAGGGCCGGGTGTTCGGTGCAGTGGTTTAGATGACACTTGGGATGTTCGAGTCCCATATTGGATGCGTGAGTTCAGGTACTGGCTCTGCTTCTGATCCCACCTTCCTGGTGATGAGCACCTTAGGAGGCAGCAGGTGATGGCTCAAGTAGTTGGGTCCCTGCCACCCATAGTGACAACCTGGATTGAGTTCCAACTCCTGGCTTCAGCCTGGCCCAGTCCAGGCTGTGGCAGGCATTTTGAGAGTGAACTAGAGGATGGAAGATCGATCCCTGTCTTTTTGTGCCTTTCAAAGAAAATAAAAATAAACTAATTTTTTAAAAAGTACATAATCCAGGGACTGGTGCTGTGGCGTACCAGGTAAAGCTGTTCCCTGCAGTGCTGGTATCCCATATAGGCACTGGTTCAAGTCCCAGCTGCTCCACTTCCAATCCTCCTCCCTGCTAATGTGCCCAGGGAAAGCAGTGGAACATAGTCTAAGTCCTTGGACCCCTGCACCTACATGGGAAACCTGTTTGAAGCTCCTGGCTCCTGGCTTCAGGCTGGCCCGGCCCCGACCATTGCAGCCATTTGGGGAGTGAACCAGCAGATAGAAGATCTCTCTCTGTCTCTCCCTGTCTCTCTAACCCTGCCTTTCAAATTAAAAAAGAAGTCATTTAAAAATAAGTAAATAATCCAGCTAAAATTTAGTATTGAGGAAATTGCTATACTGCTTTAAAAAACATAGATATATATATATATTAGATCAATAGATAATGAACACGAGTTTTCTTTCAGTTTTTTGAGAGCCCTCCATGTTTTTCAGTCGCTGTTCTTCCTTGCATGTCCGTCAACAATGTCAAGGGTTCCCTTTTCTCACATCCTCATGGACACTTGTTATCTTTTGTCTTTGATAATGGCCAGTTTTACTGGAATGAGGTGATATTTCATTTTGGTTTTGATTTGCACTTCCCTGGTGATTAATGATGTTTTTTGGTAGAGTCTTTGGGATTTTCTGTATAAGATCATGTCTTCTGCAAGCAGTGACAGTGTTGTCTTCCTCTCCAGTTTGGATGCCTTTTATTTCTTTCTCATTTAATTGCTCTAGCTAGAACTTTAATTACTGTGTTGAAAAAACTAGTAAAAACAAGCATCCTTGTCTTGTTCCAGGTCTTAAAGAGAAACCTTCATCTTTTTCCCATTCAGTATGTTAGCTATTGACTTATTTTATGAGACCTTCATTATGTCGAGGTGTGTTCCTTCTCCATATGATTTGCTCAGAGTTTCTATCGTGAAGTGATGTTGAATTTTATCATGGCCTTTTCTGCATGTGTTGGGGTGACCAGGTGCTTTTTGTCCTTCATTCTGTTCATGTGGTGCATCACATTTACTGATTTGTATATGTTGAACCATTCTTGCATCCCTGAGATGAATCTCGCTTGATCATGGGGGATGATCTTTTTAATGTGCTGTTGCATTCAGTTTGCTAATGTTTTTGTTCAGGATTTTTGCATAAGTTTTTCATAAGTTTTTGCATAAGTTTTACAGTACTCCCCAAAGTCAAATTTGACCCAAATTTTTGTTGTGCAGTATAGACTGTCTCTACGAACCTCACACTTAGCTCAGACCCCTGGTCCTATGTCCACAAATACCATTGCTCTAGATCCCATCAGGAGCCCATAGCCCTCCTAGGCCAGTACAGCCAGGGGGTAGGACCAAAACTTAGCCTGCTGTGGTCTGTCTGCTGAAGAGATGGGTTCCCTGCCTGATGCACATCTGTCAGCCACTGGTGGTGTTGGCTGGGGTAGAAGATTGCTCAACCGGGACACGGAACTCTGGTGGCGCTGAAGCAGATTCAAAAGTTCTCAATATAGGCATTGGCCTGGGAACAGGGACTGTTCAGGTCTACTCGATGCTAGGTTTTAGCAACCTGCCTCCGAATGCCGAAATAGTCCTGTGGTTCCTTGCTGTCTGCCCAGAGGTATAGGAGGAATGATAAAGGCCACACCTCAGCAAGACAGGGAGGCCTTAAGTGGGTCACACCTGGGTCTCATAGTCACAGGCCCTGTGCAATCTTGGGGGTGCATGCCTGGCCTACAAGAGGTCTGTCTCAGCAGTGTGCAGGTCTCTGCCTGATACTGGAAAAAGTCCAGAGACTCCATCCACAGGCACTTGTCTTGGAATGCAAACTGTTAGGGTCTGCCTAGCGTTGGCCTTTACTAGCCCAGCACTGTGTGCTGAGACACAGTCCTGTGGTCCTTTGCTGTCTGCCAAAGCTTGGAATAGAGTGATAAAAGCAGCCCTCTGGCCACGCAGGCTAGCTCCAGGGTGGGCATATGTGAGTCTCACAGTCACAGTTGCCTGCAAAGTTCTAGGAGTGTCTATCAAGGCCGCCAGGGGCCAGCAGTGACACACACCAAAATGAACCTGAACCCCCAGAGCACAGGTCTCCACCTGATGCCTGGCAAATCCAGGGGATTAGTCTGTGCATACTGGCCAGGCTCTGACCAGTCCCAAGCTCCCTCTCCTGGCCTCAGTGCTGGAGTTTTGCTTTCTGCTGGCCATCTGGGGAGAGGTAGAGGCGGCCTCGCCATAGAAGCTCCACAGAGTACTCAACAGATACGGGACTTGGTGCCAGAAACACCAGTTTCCTTAATCTGGGGCTGAAAGGAGATGATTCAGTCATGCTTTCATTTACTCATTCGTTGCTGACAAATATCTTTCAACTGCCTACCTTTTATAAGGCACTGTATCGAGCACTGAGGGGACAGCAGACTACCCACCTGACAAAGACACATGTTGATAACATTACAATATTTTTTTTTGATAGAGTGGACAGAGAAAGAGAGACAGAAAGAAAGGTCTTCCTTTTGCCATTGGTTCACCCTCTAATGGCCGCCGCGGCCGGCGCACTGTGGCCGGCGCACCGCGCTGATCTGATGGCAGGAGCCAGGTGCTTCTCCTGGTTTCCCATGGGGTGCAGGGCCCAAGCACTTGGGCCATCCTCCACTGCACTCCCGGGCCACAGCATAGAGCTGGCCTGGAAGAGGGGCAACCCTGACAGAATCCGGCGCCCCAACTGGGACTAGAACCCGGTGTGCCGGTGCTGCAGGTGGAGGATTAGCCTATTGAGCCACGGCACCGAACCTTCTTTTTTTTTTTTTTTTTTACATTTTTAAAAGAATTAATTAATTTATTTTTTTTGAAAGGCTGCATGACAGAGATAGAGGGAAAGACACAGTGAGAGCTCCTCCACCCACTGGTTTGTTCCCCACAAGGCCTCAACAGCCCAGGCTAGGCCAAGGCCAAAGCCAGGAGCCAGGAGTTCTATCCAGATCACCCACATGTGTGTCAGGGCCATCTGCTGCTGCTTTTCCAGGTGCATTAGCACAAAGGTGGATAGAAAGTGGAACAGCCAAGACCCAAACATGAACTCCAGTATTGGATGCTAGTGTCACAGACAGCATCCACTGCACCACAATGCCAGCCCCAATATTACAGTATTTAAAATATAGGCCTTAAGTACTTTGTGTACATTAACTCATTTATACTTTCCCATAACCCTTGGAGGAAAATACTGTTAATATTCCCATACAGTGATAGTCCTGACCAGTCTAATGTCACAATCTGTACACCCATGTTTATTACTGCTCAATTCACAAAAGCTAAGTAGTGGAATCAATACAAATGCCCATCAACTGAAGACTGGACAAAGAAATTATGGGATATGTACACCATGGAATACTACACAGTGGTCAAAAAGATGAAATTCAATAATTTGTAGCAAAATGGATGAAACTGGGAAACATCATACTTAGTGAAATAAGCCAGTCCCCAAAAGAAAAATACCGTATGTTCTCCCTGATCTGTGAATACTAACAGAGCACCTAAAAGGTAATCCGTAGAAGTAAAATTGACGCTTTGAGATGCTATGACTTTGAACAGCCTTTGTCTCAACTGTTGAGGAGCAGTTTTTCTTTTCCTACTGTTTGTTGAACTCTTATCTTAGTATAGATTTAATCATGTGTATAAAGTTAATTGAGAATAAAGCTTAGTTTAAAATAAGGATTATAATAGGAGAGGGAGGAGGAAGAGGGGTGAGTGTGTGGGTGGGAGGGTGGGAAGAATCACTATGTTTCTAAAGTTGTACTTATGAAATGCATGAAGTTTCTATTCCTTAAATAACAGTTTTCTATGGGAAAAAAAATTGATAGGGCATAG
Source organism: Sylvilagus floridanus (assembly GCA_949820135.1). Lineage (NCBI taxonomy): Eukaryota > Metazoa > Chordata > Mammalia > Lagomorpha > Leporidae > Sylvilagus > Sylvilagus floridanus. The sequence continues at coordinate 44,647,420 of OX463241.1, forward strand.
TTACTGGTATCTTCTTTTTTTGTTTTTCATTTGAAAGGCAGAGTTACAAAGAGAAAGAGAGATCTTCTATCCATGGATTCATTCTCCAAATGGCCACAACAGCTGAAGTTCAGTGAGGCCAAAACCAGGAGCCAGGAGTTTCTTCTGTGTCTTCTATGTAGGTGCAGGAGCCCAGGGACTTTTGACATCCTCCACTGCTTTCCTAGTCACATTAGCAGGGAGCTGGATTGGAAGTGGAGCAGCCAGGTCTTGAAATGTGGCCCATGTGGGATGTCGGCATCACAGGCAGAGGCTCAACCTGACATGCCACAGTGCCGGCCCCAAGAGGCATACTCTTTCCAAAGGGAGGACCACACAAGATGTTCCAGGGTGAGCTCTGAGCTTCCTGCTGGGGAATGTGGAGTTACTCAGCTTCTGGATACCCACTACCCTGCTTTGATCCAGAGGATGACAAAGAAATCTTTGTGAAGTAGAAACCATTCCTTCTCCTTCAAAAGTGAATGACAGTTGAAAGTGTTTAGTGCAGTGCTTGGCACGCAGTTAGCACTCAGCAAACGTCCCTTCTTCTTGAAGACTTCCGTCCTTGACACGGCTGGACCAAAATTGTCCTCCTGCCTGAACACACAATGGTTTGTACATCGTGAACATAGTGCCTTATGCTGTAAAGGGGCATTGATGTTTAATGCAGTGAAGTGAGCATTGAGAGTACATTGTGTAGCTCAGAAAACATTGTTGAATCAAGCTGATGAGCCCCAGGGGTAAAAATGTGCTAACTCATGTTTATTCCATTTGCGAATGAGGCACTAAATTCTTTTTCTTCATCTCAAAGACCAAGGTTGAGGGCAAAGGGGGGTTGGGTAGTCGGGCAAGGGGAGCAGGATGCTTGCCTTGGCGGTCTTGTGGACGATGCCCTCCAAGACTGTCAGTCTCCATTTCAGATGGTCCCATCATCCATCCATCACCAGTATTAAAGGCCTCATCTTTAACCAGGCTCTGAGCCATTTGCCTGACCCTGAAAAACTACTGAGTTTCCCTGCCAACTACATTTCCATATGTATATGTTTATGGATATAAGTCACCTTCAGAGTCACTTTTTGCAGTAGAAGTTTCTGTAACTGTCCATCTGCTTTGTCCTTCAAAGAACATGGACTTTATGGGTAGCCTGAGCTCTAAGTCTCTGCTCCATTTGGCCACCTGTGTGACTGGGGGGAAAACTTCTAACACCTCTGATCCTAATTCTTAACATTTGTAATAATAATATGTGCCAACTTCATCCATTGAACCAACAAATATTTGAGTGCCCATTGTGTGTCACGTTCTATGGAAACCTGGAGATTTCACAGCAAATAACAGATAGGATCCCTATCTCTGTGGATCTTAGAGTCTAACAGAGGCAGTTAGAATCATGACTAAATATTCGATTGTTATTAATGGTGATAAATGACTTGAAGGAGATAGAGAAGGTGATATAAGAGGTCTTCAAAAATTCATGGGAAATGCATATTATGAAAAAGACTATGCTGGGCCGGCACTGAGGTGCAGTAGGTTAATCCTCCACCTGTGGCTCCAGCATCCCATATGGGTGCCAGTTCTAATCCCAGCTGCTCCTCTTCTAATCCAGCTCTCTGCTGTGACCTGGGAAAGCAGTAGAATATGGCCCAAGTCCTTTGGCCCCTGCACCCGCGTGGGAGACCAGGAAGCGACTCCTGGCTCCTGGCTTCGGATCAGTGCAACTCTGGCCGTTGTGGCCATTTTGGGGAGTGAACCAAAGGAAGGAAGACCTGTCTCTCTGTTTCTCCCTCTCACTGTCTGTAACTCTGCCTCTAAAATAAATAAATAAAATCTTTAAAAAAGAAAAAGACTATACATAGATTTCAAAACATTTTATGCACCAAAATAAACATCTTTTTTACTTCCGCTTTGCCATGAACTTCTTGAAGCACTCCTGTAGAGCAAGCTCCTTCGGTGACATTGAGGAAACATCTGAAGAAGCAGAATTAGCAAATCATGGGAAGAGCTGTTAATGGCATCAGGCAGAGGGAACCCTGAGCACAGAGGTCTGGAAATAGGAAAAGGATTGCTGTGTTTTAAGGCCAGAAAGTAGCAGGCTGTCCAAAAGAAAGGCATACAAGATGAGGTTGGAGAGGGAAATAGAGGCTAGAGCACATGGGCCTTATGGGCTGTATTTAGATTTTGTTCTAATCAGGGTGAAAAGTCAATAAAAATGATTAAGAATTATACAGGATTCATGAATTTTTTTAAAAAAGATGTTTGTCACCCTATAAGGAAAGGATTATAAGATACAAGGATAGGAGCCCGCACTGTGGTGCAGCGCCTTAATGCCCTGGCCTGAAGCGCCAGCATCCCATAAGGGCACTGATTCTAGTCCTGGCTACTCCTTTTCTGATCCAGCTCTCTGCTGTGGCCTGGGAAAGACCTTGGGCTCCTGTATGGGAGACCCAGACTAAGCTCCTGGCTCTTGGCTTTGGATTGGCTCAGCTCTGGCTGTTGCAGCCATCTGGGGAGTGAAGCAGAGGGTGGAAGACCTCTCTCTCTCTCTCTCTTTATGTAACTCTGACTTTCAAATAAATAAATATTTAAAAACAATTCTCTGGGAATGTTACTGAGTTGTTCTTGAAAGTCTAAGCCTGTTCTGTTCAGTACGGTAACCACTAGCCACACATGACTGCTGAACATTTGAAATATGGCTTGTGCAACTGAGGACTTAAATTTCTCATCTTGTTTAATTTTAACTCACATTTAAAAGCTTATACTTAATTCAGTTTTTGGAAGTATATTTGAAAAAATTTAGATACATGAATCTCATCCAACTGTAATTTTTAAAAATATGAATGTAGATTCAAGTATTTTTTAAAAATTTTAAAGATTTATTTATTCACTTGAGAGGCAGAGTCACAGATGGAGAGAGGGAGAGACAGAGAGGTCTTCGATCTGTTGGTTCACTCCCCAAAAGGCTGCAATGGCCGGAGCTGTGCCAATCTAGAGCCAGGAGCCAGGAGTTTTTCTGGTCTCCCACTTGGGTTCAGGGGTCCAAGAACTTGGGCCATCTTCTACTGCCTTCTCAGTAGAAGGAGGGAGCTGGATTGGAAGTGGAACAGCTGGGACTTGAACCGATGCGTATATGGGATACTGGTGGCACAGGCATATGCTTAACCTACTACGCCATGGTGCCAACCCCTAAAATTTTTATTCATTCATTTTCATTTTATTTGAAAGGGAAGAAGGAAGGAAGGGAGGGAGGGAGGGATTGGTCTACAGTGCTCATGGATTTTCTTTGATTGGTCAGCAATGGAGTCTGGCTTCTTGAGATGGCAAAGTGGGCCCTGGTCCATCTGGGTCTATGAGCAGATTAGTTATTATATTGTTTCGTCAAGGCTTAGAGTTCCTGTGGAGCATTTCCAAATGGACTCTAGCTTTAAGACTATAACTATAGAGGCAATAGTTGAACTGTGAGTCTTGTGATCTGAAGGCTAGCAGAGCTGACCTGACCCTTGTGCCACTGTCTTAATTTAGTAAGTTAGTATTTAGAGGAGATGACTTGTAATCATTGAAATGAACATAGAAAAATTGCAAGCCAAGGGAAGAAGACTGTAGTCTGATAAAGTCCACATCAAAGGCATTAGGGAGGGGCTTAGTTTCATTTCCACTATTAGTAATAATCAATAATAGTAATAATTAACAAAATTACTATTAGTGATCAATCATAATAGTGATAATATATATGAAGCCTTTCATTAACAATAATAATGATCATGAGAACATGCTTTGAGTACTTTCTGTGTTAAAATAGTATTAAAGTAGTTTTTTTCTCTCTCTTGAGGTATGCATTTTGTATTTTAGAAAAGACCTGATATGGGGCAGGTGCTGTGGTATAGCAGGTTAAGCCACTGTCTGCAGCACTGGCATCCCACATGGTCACCGGTTTTAATCCTGGCTGCTCCATTTCTAATACAGTTCCCTGCTAACAAGCCTGGGAAAGCAGTACAAAATGGCCCTAGTCCTTGGGCCCCTGCACCCATGTGGGAGACCTGGAAGAAGCTCCTGGCGCCTGGCTTCAAATCAGCCCAGCTCCAGCTATTGAGGCTATTTGGGGAGTGAATCAGTGGGTGGAAGACCTCTCTGTCTCTCCCGCTCTCTCTGTAACTTTGACTTTCTTTTTTTTTTTTTTTTTGGACAGGCAAAGTGCACAGTGAGAGAGAGAGACAGAGAGAAAGGTCTTCATTTGCCGTTGGTTCACCCTCCAATGGCCGCTGCGGCCGGAGGGCTGCGGCCAGTGCACCGCGCTCATCCGATGGCAGGAGCCAGGTGCTAGGTGCTTTTTCCTGGTCTCCCATGGGGTGCAGGGCCCAAGCACTTGGGCCATCCTCCACTGCACTCCCGGGCCACAGCAGAGGGCTGGCCTGGAAGAGGGGCAACCGGGACAGAATCCGGCGCCCCGACCGGGACTAGAACCCAGTGTGCCGGCGCCGCAAGGCGGAGGATTAGCCTGTTGAGCCACGGCGCCGGCCTGAACTTTGAATTTCAAATAAACAAATCTTTAAAAAAAAAAAGACATTATACCATTTATTTTTTTCCAAGATATATTTATTTGAAAGGCAGAGGGACAGAGAGGAAGGGAGAGACACACACACAGAGGAAAAGAAAGACAGACCTTTCATCTGCTGGTTCACTGCCAGATAACAACAACCCAGACAGACCAGGCTGAAGCCGGGAATTCCATCCATCTCCCTGGATGGCAGGGACTCATGTACTTGGGCCATCTTCTGCTATCTCTCAGGTGCATTTGCGGGAAGGTGGACTTCAACAGTCACTCTGATATGGGATGCAGGTATCCCAAGTAGTAGCTTAACCTGCTGCACAACAGCACCCACCCCACCAGAAAGCCCTTTGCAAGAAGATACTTAGTTTCCTTGTAAAAGGTAGTTCAAAATCTCCACAGTTCCAGGAGCTGACCAGTGGGCTTCCATAACTAAGAATTAATTTCTGGGCCAGCATTGTGGCATAGCAAGTAAAGCCACTACCTGCAATGCCAGCATCCCATGTGGGCACTGGTTCATGTCCTGGCTGCTCTACTTCTGATCCAGCTCCCTGCTGATAGCCTGGGAAAAGCAGCAGAAGATGGCCCAAGTGCTTGGGCCCCTACAGCCTATGTGGGAGACCTTTCTCACCCCTGTGAGAAAGTTCTTGGCTCCTGGATTGGGTGTACCGCAGTGGTTCTGCCATATGGGGAGTGAACCAGCAAGTGGACAATCTTTTTCTCAGTCTCCCCCTCTCTCTCTGTAATTCTGACTCTGAAAATAAATATTTTTTAAAGAATGATTCTTTTTTAAAAATTTAATTTCTTTAAGATTTATTTATTTATTTGAAAAACAAAATTACAGAAAGAGGAGGAGAGACAGAGAGAATCTTGCATCTGCTGGTTCATTCCCTAAATGCCTATAATGGCCAGGAATGGCCTAGGCTGAGGCCAGGAGCCTGGAACTCCAACAAGGTTTCACATGAAGCAGCACCCAAATGGGATGTGGGTGTTGTAGCGGGCGGCTCACCCTGCTGAGCCACAATGCTGGCCCCAAGAACTAACTGCTTGTTTGATGCTGTATGGTTAAGCAACACTCAGGTACTTAGTGTTCCAAAAGATGTCTCTAATTATTTTCATGTTCCTTTATTCTCTCCTGTTGTTGCTTTTGCTGTTTTCCCACTAAATGAACTATTCCTTTTACTAGCCTTACTCAGCTTATTAGTGAAGACCTATAAAACTAGAACAATGGGATTTTGGTTCCTCTTGGTGAAAAAAGAATAGATTGCATCATGCTTTATGCTCAGTAGCTCCTCTATCTGCTCCCCACCTCCGCTCCTCCACCAGCCTATGAGCTCCCGATGATCGAAGAGGGCAAGGATTGTCTTCCTAGATTTCCTGTTCCTAGGTACTAGCACAGACCCATAACATAATAATATTGTCCCTAACATTGATTAAATGAATGAATGCCAAGTCCCCCGTGGATTGCCTTCTAGAATATATCATTTCTTTCTCCTAACGAATTTATGAAATATGCATCATTATTACCCATAGCAATTTCTACATAGGAGACAAATTTACATATTAAAGTATAGAAGCATGGAGTATCCTGCCCCAGAGTCACACAGCTAATTAAAAGGCAGAGGCAGAATTAGAAGTCAAATAATCAAATAATTCACTGAAAGTATTTTTCACACCATGTACCACTTGATAAGCATTTAGGCAATAAATGTCAGTAACTAGAAGTATTATTCAACATTGGGCAGCTAATAAAGTTGACATTGTGTTTCAAGTTTTATTTATGTATATAGCTCCAAAATTCCCAGACTTCCCATTCCACCACAGCTTAACTAACAGGATCTCTTAAAGAGACTGAATCATTTACATTTTTTAAGTTTCTCATATTAAAAATACTAAAAGATTTCCCAATTTATTTGAAAGGCAGCATAACATTAGAGGGAGAGACACAGATCTTCCATCTAGTGGATCACTCCTCAAATGCCTGCAGTAGCCAGGGCTGGGCCAGGCCAAGGCCAAGAGCAAGGAACTCCATCCAGGTGTCCCACGTAGGTGGCAGGAACCCAAGTACTTGAGCCATCAACTGCTGCTTCCCAGGTATGTTAGCAGGAAGCTGGATTGGAAGCGAAGGTGGGACTCAATCCCAGGCACTCAGTGTGGGGAACCACAGGCTGGCCACCTGTGTGGACCTCCTCATTGCAATCTGCCTTAACCTGCTGAGCATAACAAAGTCAAGGAAGTACTGACCGCAAGACATGCAAGAGATACACCTTCAACCTGAGGATATGCGTGCCTTTTGATCTGATTGATGGACTGCTCGCCCTAGCCCTAGGGGACTGAGAATGGATAAAAGACCGGGATAGGGGCGGGAAATTGGGCAGCCCCTTCAGTCTTTCTCCTTCTTTCTCTCCTTTCCTTCTTCTATCACTAAGAATAAAAGTTCCTCGAGAACCGATCAACAGCAGTCGTGTCGTGACTCTGTGGGTTGGACCTTTGCTGGCAAGACTTTTGTTGGCGAGGGTTCACGATACTCAGATACAGGTTATGTGCATCCCAAGTGGAGGCTCAACTTCAGCAATCTAACACTGCCCTAGGGATATTTTGGTGTTTACTTTTAGTATATTAAAGCTCGCTCTCTTTTTTTTTTTTTTTTAAAGATTTCTTTATTTTACTTGAAAGTCACAGTTACACAGAGAGAGGAGGAGAGGCAGAGCAAGAGCGAGAGAGCGAGAGAGCGAGAGAGAGGTTTTCCATCATCTGGTTCACTCCCCAAATGTCCACAGCAGCCAGAGCTGAGCTGATCTGAAGCCAGGAGCCTCTTCCGGGTCTCCCACGTGGGTGCAGGGGCCCAAGAACTTGGGCCATCTTCTGCCTTCCCAGGCCATAGCAGAGAGCTGGAACAGAAGTGGAGCAGCTGGGACTTGAATTAGCGCCCATACGGGACGCCGGCACTGCAGGCGGCAGCTTGACCCGCTATGCCACAGCGCTGGCCTTAGTATATTAAAGCTTTCAACTTACAAAATTAAAACTTTGTGCAAACCTTACTGAGGCTTAAATTCAAACAAGTTTGATGTCCTTCCTGAAAAAGTCTTTTTCAGTCTCTACAATAGGTCCTGTGAATTACAGAAAACTATTTAATGCTCTGCTATCATTACTGGTTATATGTCTTGGCTACCTTGAGGGTGGGGCTAAGCTTGTATTTAAAATCTTTATTCCCAGCATAATGCCCAGGATCTATTAAACAGTGAACATTTCTTGAATTTACAGACCTACAGTTCACTTTGGGTCTCAGGACCCTTTTATACTCTTAAAAATCATTGAGGACTACAAAAAGCTTTGGTTTATGTGGGTTATACCGTTCAATACTTATAGTCTTGTAGTATTAAAATTAGAATTGAAATTCTAAAAAAAAGTGTTAATTCATTTAAGATATTATCTCATATAATAGCATAAATAATTTTATGAATACTCATATTTCTAAAATAAAATATACCTACCTCTCAAAAAATATATCGTGAGAAGAGAATCATTGTTTTATGTCTTTGCAAATCTGTGCTATAACACAACACAGGGAACTCCAAAAGTTTCTGGTAAGTGGAACTAAAAGTCTATTTTGGTGCAAGTTTTTATTATTTTTTGAGATCCATGCATACAAGAGCCCATCAATACGTTTATGGAAAAATGCCTATTATGAAAAAATGAGGCATGAATCTCAAAATATTTACACTAAACTTTTCTATTAACAAACTTTTTGAAGTATACTATCTCCTCTTGCATTATTTTAGTGCACTCACGTGGTCCAAGGGCCTCTAGAAAACTCCACTGTACATTTATGAAAGAATGCGAAAAGGCAAATAACAGTTTCATTATAAAAACTTTTGGGTTCACAGTGGACCCCTTGAAAGGCGCAGTTTGAGAATCACTGAAGCGAAAACTTTAATTTCGGATACGGTTTATTCTTCTGGATTTCTCTACACGTTCTCTACGAAAAGTAGTCAGGGTTAAAGAGTAAAATGAAGGTGGTAAGAACAGACTCTCTATTTTCGTTTTTGCGAGATTAACGCTCTGTTTTGCCGTAACCCAAGATGGCCACCAGCTCTAACATTTTAGTCCGTACAATGACGTCAGACAGCGACAAAAGCGCCGTCTTTCTCCGAGGTTTCACTACATTTCCCAGGATGCTTTGCCAATAGCGACGCCATTGGTCGGAGCCTACGGAAGTGCACCTGACTAAGCGGAAATAGAAGGTCTCAGAGGCTAGGAAGGTGGACACCGGAGGAACCGTGAAGCTGTGAGTATGCCCGTGGGTTTGGAGACTGGCTGTGTGGACCACAGCTAGGGGTTAATCTGTGAGGAAGCGCGGGTTCCCTAACCGTAGGCTCTTAAGTTCCCGCGTTTTCCTACTAGACTTGGGAAAGAGGAGAAACAGGATATTATTGTGGAGGCGATACCTCCGTATTACTCTCTTGCTGTTTGAAGTTCTCTTAGAAGGAGCAGTGTTGTAGTCGAGTTATTCCCGTGGCACAAGGGTCGTTGGCGTGATTTTGCTGCGAGCGGAAGGGCGAGGTTGCTGGCGATCTGACTCAGCTTCTACAGCGGTGGTTCGCAGTTGGCCGCCCATTAGAATCACCTGGGATACTAAAAAAAAAAGCTACAGATGGGCTGGCCTGACGCCAGACCAGTTGATTCAGTAAATCAAAAATGGGGCAGGATCTAGGGAGCAATATTTCCCAAAAACATCTGAAGTGTTGACCACTAATGCCTGATTCTGACTCCTGGGCGGGTGATTAGGGCCACCTGCACCAGAGCTCCCCTTCCACTCTAAGCTGCGTAGGCTTTGCCACACTCATTTTGATTTAAGTTGATGATCACGGTTTTGACACGGAGTCTGTTTTGAGCCACACCAGAAACTTATTTTGGGGCCCCTTTTGGTGGTGTTTCCAAGACTGACCATCGTTTCTTGTTTGTGATTTAGTTATTCATTATGGTTAAAGGTCTAGAGCTGCTTCATTTTTCTTGTCACTGCTTTAACTTCAGCCTGTCTGTTGCTACTCTGACAAAACGTGAGCCAGTGGAACATGGAAGAGTCACGTTAAAATTCGTTTCATAAAAGGTTCAGGTGCCACATTTAACCAGGAAAGGAGTATCAATTAAAATGACTTTTGACATAATATGTAGGCTTATGAAACCCTTTATATATATATGATGAATTTTTTTGAAAGATTTATTTATTTGAAAGGCAGAGTTATAAGAGTCAGAGGCAGAGAGAGAGAAGAGGTCGATCTCCCATCTTGCTTGTTCACTCTCCAGTTGGCCACAACTGCTTGAGCTAGGCCAATCCGAAGCCAGGAGCTGCTTCTGGGTGTCCCACATGGGCATAGGGGCCCAAGTACTCAGGCAATCTGCTGCTTTCCCAGGCCGTTAGCAGGGAGCGATTAGAAGTGGAGCAACTGGGATTCAAATTGGTGCCCATATGGGTTGCTGGCACTTCAGGCAGCAGCTTTACCTGCTACGCCAGCCCCCTAATGAATTTCAATGAAAGGAAGTTACATGTTTTGGGCTTTCATGCAAGGGTTTGTTTAGCCATGAAAGGGGAGATTTTTAAATGTAAGCAGCATTATATAGCAGAGTTCTTTCTTTCCTAGGGCTTCAGCTTCACCTCCCTCACTGAATATAGCATGGGGGAGAAGTCAGAGAATGGTAAGACTCCAGCAGATCTGTTCAGTGGGTTGAAGCTTACAGATCCCCAGGAAGCAGAATGTGCCAGTGCCCCAGTTCCTGATCCCAAACATGAGAATGCCCAGAGCAAGCTGCTCAAGGGTGATGAGGCCCATCCCCAGGAGGATCAGGCGGAAGAGGAGTGTTTTCACGACTGCTGTGCCTCATTTGAGGAGGGGGAACCAGGAATGGACAAGGTTGAGAGCAAACCTAATGATGTGAATTCCTCTGAACTGGATGAAGAATACCTAATAGAACTGGAAAAAAACATGCCAGAAGAAGAGAAACAGGTAAATATATTTTTGTGCACAGTTTACACATTTAACTGATAAAATTATTAAGTGTGGTTGGTACTGTATTGTAGACCGATGCATCTGTGGGAAATAGTAACTCTTCCTTTGTATGCTGGTTGCTTTAATACTCAAAGGTGTGAGATGAATCAGTAACAGGATAGGGAATCACTGATTGTGTTTGCTTAGCAAAGAAAGTTATTTTTTTTTTTTAATATGAACTAGGAGTACTTTGTTCATATTGTACCTCAGGAATCTAACATTTTCTAACTTCATATGCATATATGCACACTTGAGATGTACTTGTAATTTTATTTTGGTGAAAAACTAAATCCATGCATACAAGACGTCTTAACAGATCTCATGAAAAATGCATATTATGGAGGAAAATTATGCATGGATTTCAGATTTATTTTGTGCCAAAATCAAATTTTTAAAAAAATTTATTTGACAGAGTTAGTGAGAGAGAGAGAGAGAAAGGTCTTCCTTCCATTGGTTCACCCCCCAGATGGCCGCCACGGACAGAACTGCGCCAATCCGAAGCCAGGAGCCAGGTGCTTCCTCCTGGTCTCCCATGTGGGTGCAAGAGCAACCGGGACTAGAACCCGGTGCCTGTATGGGATGCCAGTGCCGCAGGCAGAAGATTAACCAAGTAGGCCACGGTGCCAGCCCCCCAAAATAAATTTTTTTGAAGAGGATTATATATTTATTTGAAAGGCAGAATTACAAAGAGATCTTCAGTCTGCTGATGCTCACTCGTCAAATGGCCTCAACAGCTGGGCCTCAGCCAGGTTGAAGCCAGGAGCCTGGAATTCAGTTAGGGTCTCCCAAGTGGGTCTCAGGGGCCCATGTACTTGGGCCATCTTCACTGCTTTCCCAGGCACATTAGCAGGGAACTGTGTTGGAAGTGTAGTGGCTGGGACTTGAACTGGTGCTCATTTATGATACTGGCATTGCAGGCTACAGCTTAACCCACTTGGCAACAGCAGCACCCAAAATAAACTTTTAATTCCATTTTCCATGAACTTTTTGACATATGCTGCTATCATTTCCCATAAAGCAGGGGTGGGGGAATCGTTTTTCTGTAACATCATTTGTGGGCTGTACAAAATTCTCAACTTAAAAATTAGCCTGCTGTAGATTCATTGAATTTTGAGACTGCCTGCCATTGCCTTGGCAAGGCCTAGCCAAATGATTTCAAGAGCATTATACAGTCCATGGGACAGACACTCCCCATCTCTCCCATAAGATACAGAGGTAAAATAACTTTCCCAAAATCACACACTTAGTAAGTGGCAGAACAAATTCGTAAACCCAATCTGTTTGATTTCAAACTATAACATAAAATTTCATAACAAAAATCTGACTACCTACGAAGCCGCTGCTGTAGTAAACTCTACATTTTCCTGCTTGTTTACCCCTTGGCTGCATCCTTAATTGGGCAGGCCTTCACTTTTTGAGACAGAAGTCTTGGTGTCCTCCACATACCCTTTCTTGGGATCTCATAAGTAAGATAGTCCAATTGTTACCTTAATATTTAAGTTTGCAAAGAGCTTGAATGAAATTGTTTTTGCTGCTAAAGAGCTCACTCACTGAACAAGATATGCTGGGTTGACACTGGGTAGTATAACAGTGGCAGGGAGGATGGTGTAGGAAGGGAAGGAACAGCTTCTCTTTCTCTCTCTTCAGGTACTTTTCATTGTCAGTTTATTGGAACTTTATTCGAAAAGCAGGCAGACAAGAGAGAGATGCAGATCTTCCATGTGCTGGGTCATTCCCCAAATGCCCATAGTAACTGGAACTGGACCTGGCCAAAATCTAGAACCTGGAACTCAATTCAGGTCTCCCACAAGAGTGGAAGGGACCCAAGAACTTGAACCATTACCTTCTTTCTAATGGTGCACATTAGCAGGAAGCTGGAGTGATAACTAGAGCCAGGCTTGACCCCAAGCAGTTCAGTATGGGATGCAGGCATCCTAAGCAGCTTCTAACTGCTGTTCCAAATACCTGTCCCCACCCCACCCCCTCAGTTTTTCTACAGATGTGTTATGTGTTAGCTTTTGTGCTAGTGTGTGCCACCCAAAGAGGAGGAAAAAGGCCCAAAATGAGCCAGGTACATAAAACCACCCTCAACAAATACGTTTCAGGAGTGGGCAATGTAGCGCTGTGAATTAAGCCACTGCTTGGGATGCCTGCATGCCATGTCAGAGTGCCTACGATCGAGTTCTGCCTCTGCTTCTGATCCAGCTTTCTGCCAGTGCACACCCTAGGAGGCAGCAGATGAGGGCTCAATTACTTCAGCCCCTGCCAATCACATGGGAGACCCAAATGGAGTTCCTGTCTCCTAGTGTAAGCCTGACCCAGTCCTGATTATTGTGGGCATTTGGGGAGTGTACCAGAAGATGGAAGATCTCGATCTGTCTCTCCCTCTCTCCCTCTCTCTCTGAACCAGAAGATAGAAGATAATTTTATCTTTCAAGTAAAAAAAAAAACCGAAAACAAATATGTTATAGAAAATTAGGGCCGACGCCGTGGCTCAACAGGCTAATCCTCCGCCTTGCGGCGCCGGCACACCGGGTTCTAGTCCCGGTCGGGGCGCCGGATTCTGTCCCGGTTGCCCCTCTTCCAGGCCAGCCCTCTGCTGTGGCCCGGGAGTGCAGTGGAGGATGGCCCAAGTGCTTGGGCCCTGCACCCCATGGGGAGACCAGGAAAAGCACCTGGCTCCTGGCTCCTGCCATCGGAGGCGCGCGGTGCGCCGTCCGCGGCGGCCATTGGAGGGTGAACCAACGGCAAAAGGAAGACCTTTCTCTCTGTCTGTCTCTCTCTCTCTCACTGTCCACTCTGCCTGTCAAAAAAAAAAAAAAAAATTAAATATTTTTTCATAACATTAGAGAAATAGTAAGTTTGGGGTTCAGCTTTAATACAACTAATGCAGGCTTTTAAAAAACATTTATTAAGGTTGAATGATTGGCCTAATAGTTAAGATGCCCACATCCCCTATCAGACAGAGTACCTGGGTTTAAAACCCAGCCACACTCCTGATTGCAGCTCCCTGATAATGCAGGCCCTGAAGGGTAGTGATGGTGACTCAAGTGATTGGGTTCTTGCTATCCATGTGGAAGATGTGGATTGAGTTCTTGGTTCCCAGCTTTAGCCATGGGTGTTTTGGTTTTGAACCAGGAGATAAGAGCTCTATGTGCCTATCTTTCTCTACCTTTGCCTCTCAAGTGAGTAAAAAAACCAAAACATTTAATTTCATTAAATGTATGTTAAAAAATTAGCAGTGTTCTTTTGATACCTTAATATATTTTGACTTTTCTAGTGCCATCTGGATTTGACAGTTGAGTGGTTTGTCTCAAAGTGTCACATATTCCATTCTTTTTCCCCAATTTAGTAAAACTTTTCATTTTGGTCTTTTAGCCCAGAGAATCATATTTTAAGTTTTTTGTTTTTTTTTCTGCCTCGGACACAGAAAAAAGTTTAATTCTGCTGTGGCGGAGGGTCCCGACTCTGGTACGGAGGGGATTTGGTTTTGGACTTTGTTCATATGGGGACTTACCTGGTGGGACAAGGAAGGAGTAGGGGAGAGTCTGGTCCTTTAGTGGGACCCGCCTGGGAGAATGGGTAGCGCGGCGGTGAAGAAATCAGGAGAGACAGGGACACTGGACTCAACAAGAGAGGGCAGAGGGAGAGGAGACAAGGGACAGAGACGGCAGACAGACAGAGTGGGAGTGAGACAGACGGGGCAAGGGAGGGAAAGGGGACGTATTTTAAGTTCTACAAATATTTTAAGATAATTATTTTTATTGCAGCTAGCCTTCATATTTTAAGTAGTACAATACTTTTTTCACTTTTTCCTCTTAAAATTGACATATCATTTACATCTGATGCTACAGACTGTCAGTTCTAATGTATACGTTCAATGAATTTCAGCAACTGTATACACCTATGTAACTCACATCCCTGTTGAGATACAGAACACTTCCATCAGATCAGAAAATCCCCTTGTGCGCTTCACCAGTTGTTATTTGACCACCAACCCCAGGGGACCGCTGTTCTGATGTCCCACAGGTGTGTTTTTCCTGCTACAGACTTTTATATACAATGGTGTTCACTTTTAAAATATAAATAATTTCTATATTTCATCTCAGTCTAAATATTTGCATAGCTTAACTTGAAAATTTGTAAGAATATCTTACAGTGGCAACATACTACAATGAAAGTCCTTTCACCTATGAGAATATAGACTGCTTTTAGCTAATTGTGATATTTTAAACTATTTTTATGCTGTTTTGATAAATACCTTTATGAGATTGTTACCAAGAAAGCAGCAAAACAAATGAAGATAAATCTTCACTGCATATAAAGATCAGTTATAATAGGTCACAGGGACAGGATAGCATTACTCTTGATTCTTTTACAATAGGTGGATTTTAAGGGTAGCTGTTTAGACTAGCAGTTAGGATGCCCACATCCTATGTTGAAGTTTCTGTGTTTGATACCTGGACTTGGGCTCCTGACTGCAGCTACCTGTTAATGCAGACTATGAGGCAGTGGTAATGGCTGAAGTAATTGGATTCCTGCTACTCATGTGCCATACCTGATTTAAATTATCTGCTCTTGGCTTTGACTCCTGCTATTTTGGATATTTAGGGAGTGAGCCAAAGAATGGATGCACTCTTTCTAACTTTCAGGCTCATTTACTAATATTTAAAAAAAAAAAAAAAACACGAGTGAGTATTAAGGTGTAGTATTGGGTTAAGCCACTCCTTGGGATTCTCACATCCCATATCAGAGGGTCTGGGAAGGCAGAGATGATGGTCCAAGTATTTGGGTCCTTACCAGTCACTTTGGAGACCTGAATATAATTCCCTGTTCTTGGCTTCAGCCTGACCCCGCCCTGTCTATTGCAGGCATTTGGGGAGTGAACCAGTGGGGTGGAAGTCAGTCTCTCTGTCTCTGTCTCTGTCTCTCTCACCTCCCTCCCCCCTAAACCGCAAATAAATAAATAAGGTTTTTTTTAAAAGATTTATTTATTTTATTTGAATGGCAAAATCAGAGAGAGCAATCTTCCATCTGGTTCACTCCCCAAATGAGCTCATATGCCTGGCTCAACCCCAACTTCATCTGAACCTTTCACGTGGGTGCAGAGGCCTAGGGACTTTGGCCATCCTCCACTACTTTCCCAGGCACATTAAAAGAGAGCTGGATTGGAATGGAGTAGCTGGGACTCGAACTGGTGCCCATGTGAGATGCCCACACTGCAGGCAGCAGCTTAATGACAACAGTGCTGGCCCCACTACATAGTTTTTAAAAATGCAAATTAAAACATGAGTCTCATCTGTCAGGTCAAAAAGTTGATCTGATGTTGACAGGAGGAAGACATAGGAACTCACATATGTATGCTAATACTGGGAATTTCAATTGCTATATCTTCTCTATGGGATACAGAAAACAAAATTTTGATATGAGGATTTCCCTAGACCAGGGCTGTGTCAAACTGGGCCAACTTAGGATGGCCCAGTTTCCCCAGTAACTAGTATCAGTTTCAATCTCAAAAATTACAATTTTTCCAAGAGGAGTAGGTCCTTTTGCTCTTTAATCAAATGATATGCCAAGTGAGTGAGGCAAAGTTAGTTCCTGAATTATTTTATTTATTGCAATGCACACAAAGCAGGACAGGCAAAATAAGCTAAAGAAATATTTGCTAAAATAGGAGAAAATAGGTAAAAAAATTACTCAAGCACAGAGCCATAATAATGAACCAAACACCATAAGTCCGTGGAGGAAATTTATGAACCAAACACTTCAGTCCATTGAGGAAATTTTCTAGATAGTCCAGGTAGACATACTTGATGCTGTCTTGTTGCTTGATGAGTTCATTGCCCTACAGTCTAGAAGTAAAGCAAAGGGCTGTCCACTCCAGCAGAGCCCTCAGTGGCTGGAGGTATTTTTTTTCCTTTTTTTGCAGAGTTTAGAAAGGTCTTCCTTTTTCCATTGGCTCACCCCCCAAGTGGCCCTTGTTGTGCTTATCTGAAGCCAGGAGCCTGGTGCTTCCTCCTGGTCTCCTATGCGGGTGCAGGGCCCAAAGACCTGGGCCATCCTCCACTGCCTTCCCGGGCCACAGCAGAGAGCTGGCCTGGAAGAGGAACAACCAGGACAGAATCCATTACCCCAACGGGACTAGAACCCGGGGTGCTGGCGCTGCAGGCGGAGGATTAGCCTAGTGAGCTGTACCGCCGGCCATGGCTGGAGGGTTTTTTTTTTTCCCACAGAGTGGACAGTGAGAGAGACAGACAGAAAGGTCTTCATTTACCGTTGGTTCACCCTCCAATGGCCGCCGTGGCCGGCGCGCTGCGACCGGTGCGCCACGCTCATCCGATGGCAGGGGCCAGGTGCCAGGTGCTTTTCCTGGTCTCCCATGGGGTGCAGGACCCAAGCACTTGGGCCATCCTCCACTGCATTCCCTGGCCACAGCAGAGGGCTGGCCTGGAAGAGGGGCAACCGGGACAGAATCCTGTGCCCCGACCGGGACTAGAACCCAGTGTGCCGGCGCCACAAGGCAGAGGATTAGCCTGTTGAGCTCTGGCGCCGGCCGACTGGAGGTTTTAAAGAGTGAATTCTTGCAAGGAAGATGGAGTCACAGTGAGAAATAACCTCACATGCTCATTAGAAGGCACTAACATTTATTGCCCCAAAAGGTATATTATCTTGGATGTCATCTTTGGAGAGAGAAGTCCAAAACGCAAACTCTTATTGGCGTTAAGGTTCATGGTTGTCAGGATGGCTGTAGTTGACCAGAGTTAAGTGATGGGCCTCCCTGGTATCAGCCAGGGGTTGTCACTGTCGCTGTCTTGTTAGCCTCTATGAAGTAACTAGGTTCCTTGCTCTCCCGGCTTTTTGGTCAGCTACAGCTTGTGTCACAAGAAAACACCAGACTAGGCGCTGACAGAGCATAGCCACATTAATCATAATTGAAATACCAATTTACTTAGATCCACAAGAATCGTCATACAACAAACGTATCACAACAGGCTGCCAGCAGAACTTCCTGCAGTAACATGTATGTTCTCTATCTGTGCTTTTCAGTATGGTAGCAGTTAGCCGCATGTAGCTGTTGGGCACTTGAAATGTAACTACTACAGCTGAGGAACTGAGATTTATTTTAATTTTCATATATGCCAAGAGGATAACCATATTCCACAGCACAACTTTTAATCCTTGTTTTTTTTTCTAGCTATTTCTTATAATTACTAGAGACATATACAGATGTATGTATAAAATGTGTAATAGCATCTTTCATAATTTTGGAAAGTTAGAAAACATACTGAACAGAAAATATTTGTTGAAATTTATTTATTCTTTGTCCCTTTATTTGTTGGTGAGCCCCTAAAGGCTTTGGAATTTCTGAATGATAGGGTGTCTTTGTTATTCAGAATGAGTCCCCTTTAATAATATCAGTGTTCAAGCCAGTAGGTGACTTAGGATGCCCCCTAGACAGTTTCAGGGTGAGACTTGTCACCTTATAGTCCCAGGTGTATAGAGGATTGCAACTACCTACCAAACTCCCAAGAAACAATGAGAGCAGGTCCTGGAGATTGAACTAGACTAAAAATCATTTT
The DNA here is from genome assembly GCA_949820135.1 of Sylvilagus floridanus. Classification (NCBI taxonomy): domain Eukaryota; kingdom Metazoa; phylum Chordata; class Mammalia; order Lagomorpha; family Leporidae; genus Sylvilagus; species Sylvilagus floridanus. The sequence goes on from OX463241.1 coordinate 44,665,605, forward strand.
TAAAAATTATTTAGTTTACTTAATTGTATTGGAAAGGCACAGAGACAGAGATCTTCCATCTGCTGGTTCATCCCCATATACCAGGGCCAAGCGAAAGCCAGGACCTTGGAACTCCATCAGGTCTCCCGCTTGGGTGGTGGGGACCCAAATACTTGTGTGAGTGCCATTATCAGGAAACTAGATCAAAAGTGGAGTAGCATGCACATGAAACCTCGAATGGAAGCAGTTTCTGCAAGCTGGCACTGTTAGATGGGATCATAGATAAGGCAGGGCAAGTAGACATGGGCAACAAGGGCTGGTTCTGAGATAAAGGTGGTAGGAGCTTTGAATTCCTGAGCATGAGGGGGAGATACAGCAAGCGAGACAGTCAGAGCTGGAGTTTTGGCTTTTTAGCAAGAGCTTTAGAAGTTAACAGAGTTTGAGCCAGAGATCCTGAACAGAGACGGAAGGCTTAGCTATAGGAAATCTTCCACTATTCTGAATGCTCATAGAAGGGTGGAGATCCCAGTAATGTTAGGGTTACATGTACTGTTTTAACAAGTTGTCAAGTTAGGAGACAACCAAGAGGAGGATCAGACAGAACATGGGACAAAGAAGCTCCCATGGCGACCCGTAGAGTCGGACTGGCAGATATCGGGCATCCCCAGGATAATGGCCATCCAATGAGAGGATATGGGAACAGAGGGTGGGGTCGCCACCCATGCACCCACTAGAGCCCAGGCCATAGCCCGTAGAAGGGAAACAGGGGGTTAAGTCATCACCCACACCCACTGTTGCCCAGACACAGAGTCCATAGAGGCAGGAGGCCATAGAGAATTGTGGTGTCTGGCACCAGGACTTTGGGGGTGAAGTCGTGCAGAATCACAACCCGTAGAGAGTCACAGTGAGAGGGTCCTCCACCTGCCCCATCTTACCTCAAGAATTTTGGAGGGCTGATGTGTGGATGGAGATCGCCCAGCGTTCAGTGGTGAAGAAGGAGGTCTGGGGATGAATTTTGTGGTTGGCAGAAATCCAGGATCCCAGCACAGCTCAGAGAGCAAGGTCAATGGGAGACCCTGGATCCAAGTCGCTGCACCAATGAAAGGAAAGACCACCACAAAACACCAAACACCAGAGTAAGGGAAAAGGTTTATTGTTGGGTGGGGGAAACCCTGTAGGCTGCCTCCCTGTGCACAGAGAGAACAACAGCTTATACTGGGAGAACAGGTCTTATATAGCTTTGCAGAGGTAAGGAAGTGGGAGCAGCAAATCCCATTAGGGTGTAGGGGTGGAGCTGACACTTGTGATTGGGCTGTTTGGTCACCTGACTTCTAGTAAGGCTGGGCTTAGGAAGATGGCACCATTTTACTAACAGGCACTACATCCCCCTGGAGAAGCCACCTCCTGCTAGAACCCTTTCTTGACCGCCCTTCCCAATAACACCCCTTTTCAACACGAAGCAGCCAGAGCAATCATTGTCTAGTCCCACTAACAGAAGTTAGGGCCCGTTCTTCTTGAGGGGGGAGTGTGAGGAGTCAGATGGGTCAATAGGCAGTCAGCGTGGTCCCAGTGGAATTTGGGGAATGCTTGCTTCCCCCCAAAAGATTATCTAGCAAGAACAAAATGCCCTCCTTCCTTAGGAATCTCAAATGTGCCATGGGAGTTGCAAGCGAGTAGGGATTTCATCTTCCTCAGCTCACGGTTTATTGTGAAAACAAGTTACATATCCCACCCTTCTGGATGGTTTTTTGTTTTATCAAGAGCAAGCCAAATGGGATAAAGGTTTGTAAATCAGGTCTTTTGATGGATTTTGTCCCTGCCTGGTAACTGAATGCCAGTCTCATTTTTTTTTTTTTTCCCTTCAAAATTGTATTTAAAAACCCCAATGCCTTGAGGTCCTTAGGGTTTTTTACTCTTTTGGAAGGCCCCCTTCATGCCGCTCTGGCTGGAGGTCTTTGACTCTAATAAGTCTTGCTTTTTAAATTAAAAAAAAAAAAAAAAGTGGAGTAGCCATCACATGAACCAGGCACTCCAATATGGGTATGGGTGTCCCAAGTTAAGTCATAACTGCTGCACCAAATAAATGCCCACCCCTGCATTAAAAGCCTTGTACATGAGATTTGTTAAACATCCAGATTGCTGAACACCTGGCTAGCACCCCAGAGAGGGCATAGAAGCTCAAACCTTGCCCTATACATGTCTTCATCCGGCTGTTCATCTGTGTCTTTTATAATAGCCTTAATCTTTTTTTAATAAAGATTTTATTTGAGAGGAAGAGTTACACACAGAGGGAGAGACAGAGAGAAAGGTCTTCCATCCGCTGGTTCACTCCCCAAATTATTGCAGTGGCTGGAGCTGTGCCTTCTGAAGCCAGGAGCCAGGAGTTTCTTCTGGGTCTCCCAAGCGGGTGCAGGGACCCAAGCACTTGGGCCATCTTCTACTGCTTTCCCAGGCCATAGCAGAGAGCTGGATTGGAAGAGGACAGCTGGGACTAGAACCAGCTCCCCATGGGATGCAGGTACCACAGGTGGAGAGTTAACTGTGGCACCATAGCACTGGTCCCTATAATAGCTTTTAAAATCAACCAGTAGGCCAGCGCCGCAGCTCAATAGGCTAATCCTCCGCCTGCGGCACCGCAGCTCAATAGGCTAATCCTCTGCCTGCGGCACCGGCACCCCAGGTTCTAGTCCTGGTCAGGGTGCCAGATTCTGTCCCAGTTGCTCCTCTTCCTGTCCAGCTCTCTGCTGTGGCCCGGAAGTGCAGTGGAGGATGGCCCAAGTGCTTGGCCCTGCACCCACATGGGAGACCAGGAGGAAGCACCAGGCTCCTGGCTTCGGATCAGTGCGGTGCGCCGGCCACAACAGCCATTGAGGGGTGAACCAATGGAAAAAAGGAAGACCTTCCTCTCTGTCTCTCTCTCTCTCTCACTGTCCACTCTGCCTGTCAAAAAAAAAAAAAAATCTACCAACCTGTAAATCTAAGTGTTCCCTAAGTTCTGTGAGCCATCCTAACAAATGGTTAAACCCGAGGAGGGCGTGGTGTAACCCTATGGGATTCAGTGGAGACTTGTAAGTGGCTTATGATGTAGGGAATCAGTGGAGACTTGTAAGTGGCTTATGATGTATGGTCAGCCTTGAAGAACTGTGTCCTTACCCTGTAGGGTCTAACACTGTCTCTAGGTTGATAGTGTTAGCATTGAGTTGAATTATAGGAGATCTAATTAGAGAACTTTGTGATGTGGAAAACACCCTCATGTCTGATGTTAGAAGTGCCATGAAGGTAAGTTAAGAGAAAAACAATGTGCTTCCCCCAGGATATGAATTCATTATTTTTGTATGCTTGCAGGTGTATTGCATACAAGTGTTAAAACAAAGATAGATAAATTTGAGGTATTAGCATGGAAAGATGCCCACACCACGTCAAGATGAGTTAATCAAATTATGGAACAGTGATGATTCCTTTCAAGTCAGAAACCTAGTGAAAAAACGTTTATACATAAAAATTTGGAAGTATACACTCCAAATCATAAGCAATGAGTAACTCTGAGGGAAGTAATTATTAGGGAATTTCATTTATACTTAATGCAATTTTGTAATACTTTTTCTTATAGTAAGCATACATTACATTTATACCAATAACATGAAAATTCCATTTTAAGAATATAAATAAATAGAAGTTGATTTTTTACACCAAAATAGGTCAGATAAAGAGGACCTCTGAGGATTTGGGAAAAAATTGGTAATTTTTATAGATTTGTGTGTTCCTAAAAGTTTTCTCTTTGTGCCAGACATCAGCAGCCAGCATCTGTTAATTAGGCTGACCTGACTTGTCCTGTGGCTGAGAAGATAATCCCAGGCTCAGGTGGAGTGTCACTTCTCAGAACTCAAAAGTCATGAGTAATGGAGGAAGGTGGCAATTAAAAATTGACAAAAAACAGGCAAAATCTGTTACTGAGAACACAGTTTATGTGTATGTTTATTTCAGCAGCAAATCTTTAACTGTTACATGAAAACTTAAATGTTGATCTACTACCCCAAATAATTGGATATTAGGGGCTGGCACTGTGATGCAGCAAGTTATGCTGCTGCTATATGGGCTTCTGTTTGTATCCTGGCTGCTCCTCTTGTGATCCAGCTCCCTACTAATGTACCTGGGGAAGCAATGGAAGATGGCCCAAGTGCTTAGGTCTGCCACTCACAGGGAAGACCTGGATGAAGCTTCTGGACCTGTGGTCCAGCTGTGGCTGTTGCAGCCATTTCCACAGTGAATCAGCAATGGAAGATCTCTCTAAATCTACCTTCAAACCAATCTTTTTTTTTTTTTTTTTTAAGATTTATTTTATTTATTTGAAAGAGAGAGTGAGAGAGAAGAGAGAGAGGGCTTCATTTTCTGGTGGACTTACCAGATGACTGCAACAGCCAGAGCTGAGCTGATCCGAAGCTAGGAGCCAGGAATTTCTTCCAGGTCTCCCATGTGGGTGCAGGGGCCCTAGGATTTGGGCCACCTGCTGCAGCTGCTTTCCCAGGCCATAGCAGAGAGCTGGATCAGAAGTAGAGCAGCCAGGACTCGAACCGGTGCCCATATGGGATGCCAGTGCTGCAGGCTGGGGCTTTAACCCACTGTGCCACAACACTAGTCTCCCAAGCAGATCTTTAATAGAAAAAGTATCAAATTTCAGCTAACATTTTATATACACTAGGTACATAAAGCAGATAGGACAGATTTGGTCGCAGAAAGGAATTATACAAAGATGCTGTCTTGGTGATTTTAAGTTGTTGTAACAAAATAATTTAGACTGGATAATTTATAAACAATAGACATTTACTACTTACAGTTCTGGAGGCTGAGAAATCAAAATTCAAAGTGTCAGATTTGATGTCCGGTAAGGGCCTGTTCCTGATAGATGGCACCTGGTGTATCCTCATGTGGCAGAAAGGGCAAGGGAGCTACCTTCAATCTTTTTTATAAGGATGCTGTTGACTCTGAAGAAAGCAGAGCCCTTAAACTCTAACCTCTTCCCAAAAGACCCACACCTTAAAATCACGTTATTAGGGATTAGGTTTCAATATGATTTTTGGAGAGAAACATTCAGACCATAGCAAATGTTTAAAATTTTGGGACCTGTAGCATATACTGCAGTATAGGTGGTCCTATAAGAAAATCACCTTTTTTGGCCTACTTGTCATAATGCAGTTTCTTAGGCTGCATATAAACTTCTTGGGTAACTTATATACAAACAGGGAAGCTTGAAGACCACTATCACTGAGCTTCACATGTAGTCTTCCTTCACAAAATAACTGTTGACTGAATTCAGTATCTCTCCATGTGGGCCAGTAATTGGACCTACAAGTTAGAGATTTTATCTCATTCATTTATTCAAGAAATACTTGTATTTCTTCCACAAGCCGAGCATTGATTGAGGTCCTGAGGGATGATTGAATGAGACACAGAGAGTTTCTCTTCTCTCATACATATGCTATCGTTGGCTTTTTTTTTTAAGGTTAAAATGAAGTGATGTAGGGGAAGGAGTTAGAAGATTGGTGCTATGTTTTGAATGTTTGTGTCCCCCTCCAAAGAACATTTTGAAACTTAAGTGAATAATATTAAGAGGTGGCTTCTAGGAGGTAACTGGTTATGAGTGCTCATTCTCATGCATAAGATTACTATACTTGAAGCATTTGACCAGAGACCATTTGGCCTTTCTGCCTCTCATCTGCTGTGGTTGGATGCAGCAAGGAGGTACCATGTTGGAAGCAGAGCACAAACCCTTACCAGATGCTGAATCTGCTGACTCTAGATCTTGGGCTTCCCCAATATTTCCATTTCTTTGTGAAAAAGAAATTTCTGTTACTTACAAATTACCCAGTCTCTGGTCTTTTGTTATGGCAGCCCAAATGAACTAAGATTGACTCATCAGGAAGGGCCTCTTTGGGGAAATGGCTTTTTGGAAGAGACTTGGGAGTACAAAAGGAGCCAAGTATATAAGAATTTAAGAGGGAAGCATTCCAGAGGGAGTAGTTATTTAAAAGATCCTAAGACAGCAGCAACCTTGATGTGTTTTTGGCATATTCAAGGAATGGAAAGGCCAGTGGCTAGAGCACAGTGATAAAGGAAGAACATGAGCTAATGAAGCAAACAAGGGTTCAGCTGTAGAACACTTCATAAGCCATGGTTGGAAATTTGAAGTTTATTCAAGTAGGGTACTAGAATGAGAACTCGGAGCCAGAAGAGAGATGGACGTTACATTGTAGTAACAATATTCTGGATCTTTTTTAGAAGATAGAGGGTGCAGAAATGGCAGAGGGGCATGAATAGACTATTTGAGACCCATTAGGTCCTAACTTTGTAGCCTAGGCCAAAATATTAGTAGCTCAAATATGGATCTGAAGATTAGCAGATGACCTCAGGATATATTTTGGTGGTAAAGTTGTTTAGACATATTGGTGGATTCGGTTGAAGGAATGGAATGTGAAATTAGAATGATTGCTTATCTTCAGCTGCTGGATGAATGGTAGATGGTGGTACTTTTACCAATACAAAGATGATGATGGCTTTTGAAATCATGTTTCTGTTGATTTAATCTTTACAAGCAAACAGAAGTGCAGATTTAGTCATTTTGAAGGGCTTGCTCACTTGTCACCATCCTTGGTTACACATTTCCTCTTATATACACGATCTAATTAAGTAAGGGATCCAAAAATCTGTTGCTTGGTGAACATAGACTGAGAATGAGTGATACATGGGATTTTATTTTATTTTATTTAAAGATTTAATTATTTATTTGAAAGGCAGAGTTATAGAGATCTTCCATCTACTGGTTCACTCCCAAAATGGCCACAGCTAGGACTGGGCAGGCCAAAGGCAGGAACCTGAAACTCCATTGCAGTCTCCCATGTGGGTAACAGAGGTTCAGATACTTGGGCCATCTTCTGCTGCCTTCCCAGGCACATGAACAGGAAGCTGGACTGGAGTTTGAGCAGCCAGGACTCCAGCCACCACCTATCAAGGATCAAAGGCGGCAGCTTAACCCCCTGCGCCACAATGCTGGCCCCATTACCCAGGATTTTAAAACATTTTCAGTAGAATTAGAACATTTAAAGGACCATTCCTTTTTTAAGCTGTTTTCTCTTGAACCAGGAGCAGTTATCAAAATATGTTTACAATAGAAGTTTTATATCAGTCCTTTCCTTCTCCCTCTAATTTTTGCTCAATTCCACATTACTTAATCCTTTTGATTTCCTTGTTTCCACCACCTCATTGCATCCTTTTCGTAATCTGATGAATGTTGTTGTAGCTGTGGACATGTTTGCAAGGAATACTGTCTTAATTGCTTCCAGAAAGTTTTCAGTAACTTCTTCCACAGTGGCCTGTATATTCTTGTTAATCTAATGAACAAACCCTTTGTTTAAGGGGGAAAAAAAGATTTTATTTTTGGAAAGGCAGAGTTAGAGTGAGGGAAAGAGAGAGAGAGAGAGAGATCTTCTGCTGGTTGACACCCCAAAGGGCTGCAACAGCTAGGACTGGGTCAGGCCAAAACCAGGAGCCTAAAACTAAATCCAAGTCTCCCACATGGGTGGCAGGATCCCAAACACTTGGGCCATTTTCACTGCTTTACCAGGTGCATTAGCAAGGAGCTGGATGGGAAGTGGAGCAGCTGGGACTCCAACCTGTGCCCACATGGGATGCTGGCATTGCAGGCAGCAGCTTAATCCTCTGTGCCACAGTGCTGGCCCCACAAACCCTTTCTTGTTATTGTTTCCCTTTTCTTTTGTGTCTAATGGGCATCCTTGTGGACTAAGGTTGCTATTTTAATTAACTTCCTAGAGTCACCACTGTTGGGTTTAATGAATGCTGTTGGTGGGTGATTAAATCGAATCCTGGAATTTCAGGATCAGAAGGAACTTTGTCATTCTGAGTTTAAGCCAGGAGAAATAAGAGTTGATTGTTCTAAAATATTTGCAAGTTAATGGAGTGTGTTTACATTGTTTGCTGGTAGAAAAATTAAAGTAGTGTTCAATATTTCCTGTGTTTATTAAGGAAACTTATTTCATGTAACTTTATTGTGCTTAAAAACCACAATAAACTTTCTAACAAAGGCCCAAGAGGTGTGTGATGCCACAGACCTGTGAGGTGGCAGCCAGGCATCTGCTTTGTTGTTAACAAGAACCCCTAGGCAATTTTGATACAGGAATAACTGTGGCCACACTTTGGAAGACAGAAGTACTGGACTGAGCAGCACACTGACTTCATCCAACATCAGAATGGTTTAGGGGATGGGGTTTAGCATAGGGATTAATCACTACCTGGGACACCGCTACTTCGCTTACCACTCCAGCTCCTATGGATGCGTACCTGAGAGATAGCCGGCAGTGACTCAAGTGCATTTGTCCTGCCATCTAAGGAGACCCAGATGAGTTTTGCTCTCCTGGCTTTGGCCTGACTTATCCCTAGCTATTGAGGGCATTTGGGGAATGAACCAGAATATGGAAGAGAGCACTCTCTCACTCTCGCTTGCTCTCTACCTCTCTGCCTTTCAAGTAAAATGAAGGTAAGTAAAAATAAATTTTTTTTATAAAAGAAGGGTGGTTAGTGTTAGGTTTTCTTTACCCATAACTCTGCCTGAGATGTAAAAAGTGATGCACAGAATTTAAGCAGTACTAAAATAGGAAATTTATTTCTATTAAATTGTGTTTTGAAGTATAGAATTTTCTTAGTTAAGAATCAAGATAGGGGTTGGTGTTTTGGCATAGCTGATTGGGCTGTTGCCTGTGACACCGGCATCCCATATCAGAGTGCCAGTTTGAGTGCTGGCTGCTCCACTTCTAATCCAGCTTCCTGCTAATGAGTCTAAGAAGTCAGCAGAAGATGACTCAAGTACTCGGGCCCCTCACACATGTGGAAGTCTTGGATGGAATTCCAGGCTTCTGGCTTTGGCCTGGCCCAGCCCCAGGCGACAGCCATTTAGCGGGTGAACCAATTGATGAAAGATTTTCTTTGTCTCTCTGTCATTTTGCTTTTCAAATAAATAAATCTTGAAAACATGGGGGCCATTCCTGTGGTGTAGAAGTCTAAGCCTCCACCTGCAGGCCAGCATCACATATGGGTGCTGGATCAAGTCCCAGCTGCTCCACTTCCCATCCAGCTCCCTAGTAACGCACCTGGGAAAAGCCGCGGAAGATGGCCCAAGGCCCAGCTCCTGGGTTCGGCCTGGCCCAGCCTCAGTCATTGTGGCCATTTGGGGAAGTGAACCAGCAGGTGGAAGACCTCTCTTTCTCTGTTTCTCCTCCTCCCTACCTTTCTCTCTCCTTCCCTCTCTCTGAATCCCCGCCCTTCAAATAAATTAATCTTTAAAAAGAATTTCTCTGATTTTTTTTTTCCCTCAGAGGGGTAAATAGGACTTAATCAAGTCCATTTCTAACCAAAGCTTAAATCCATCCCTGTGGCTCTGTAGAGGGCCTAAGAAGTGAAGTACAAATGGAAGGTCTTTTTCTCTCTCTCTAACTCTGCCATTCAGATTAAAAAAAAAAAAAAAAGTGAAGTGCTAGTGGAAAGAACAGATGTGTTTGCATGTGTACAGCAAATGATGTCTGATTTTAAATAAGAATAAATTGGGATTTTGGTTCCCTTTTTGTGATAAAGAATTCCCTTCAGAGTAATTTAGACGACTCATGTCCCTGGCCCTTTCAGTCTTGGCACTCCAGTGTAGTTTTCTCATCCTGCCTAGACATGGCTAAATTAGGAAGTTTTGTTGCTTGTGCCACCGTTTTACTGCATTTTAATAGGTAGCTTTTTTCTTTGACTCTGCCTCTTATCCAGATGTGTTTGTTCTATGAGTACTGTTCTTGACTTAAAAGTTTGTTCTATTTTTTCATCTAGCAATTGCTTCATAAAGCTGCAGAGGGAAGCAGAGAGCTGCTGATAGATTTGTAATATGTAAATGAACTTATTAGTTTTCTCCCTGTTAAATACGTGCTTACCATAGCATTACTTAATTAACACATTACTTTTAAAGTAAATTTAATGCAAATTTTAATTTTAATAATGATTGGATATATACTTATAAACTCCAAATCAGTTGTGTTCACTGATCTGAAGTACCAGACATGTATATTCTAGCCAGCTGATGCATTGCTGAGAGACTGTTACAGAATGGTGCTTTCATGATTGATAAGGGAATAGAGGAGAACTTTCTGGTGTTTTTTGCCAGCTTACACCAAGATTTAAACTCTGTTGATACACTCTGGCTTGGTTTCATGTTTTATTCCTTTAAAAGAAAATAAGGGGTGGGTATTTGGCCTAGCAGTTAAAACATCCTATCCCAATTTGAAGTACCTAGCTTTAGTAAGTAAAATCTGTTCTCAATATAAGCAATTTTTTTTTTAAAGTACCTAGCTTTGTGTTCTGGCTCTACCTCTGATTCCAGCTTCCTGCTAACATGCATCCTGAGAGGTAGCAGGTGATGGCTCAAGTCTTTGAGTCCCTGGCATCCACATAGGATGGGATTGAGTTCCCATCTCCTGGCTTCACCCCAGTCTAGCCTCAGCTTTTGTGGGCATTTGGGGAGTGAACCAGTAAACAGAAAATTTCTTTTCTGTCTCTTTGTGCCTCTTAAATATATTGAAAGTTTAAAAAGTTTTAAAAAGTAAAGCTTGCGTTCCTTTTAACATTTTAAATAAATGAATTGGGGCTGGCGTTGTGATGTAGTAAGTTAAGCGTCTGCCTGCAATGTGGGCATCACATACAGGTGCCAGTTCAAGTCGCGGCTGCTCCGCTTCCCTATCCAGCTCCCTACTAGCGTGCCTGAAATAGCAATGGAAGGTGGCCCAAGTGCTTGGGCCCCTGCAATGCATGTGGGAGACTCAGATGGATTTCCAGTCTCCTGCCATCAGCCTTGAAGCCATTTTGGGAGTGAACCAGTGGATGGAAGATATTCTCTCTCTCTCCCCCCACCCCACTCCCTCCCTCTCCTCCTCCTTGCCTCCCTCCATCTGCTGGAACTTCATCCGGGTCTCACACATGGGTGTAGGGGCCCAAGGACTTGGGTGGACCATCTCCTACTGCCTTCCCAAGCCATAGCAGAGAGCTTGATTGGACGTGGAGCAGTCGGGATTCAAACCAGTTCCCATATGGGATGCTGGTACTGCAGACGCGGCAGCTTTTCCTACTTCACCACAGCGCTGTCCCCAGAAGTATATAATGTTTAAATCTTTGGGTTTTGATTGGAATCTTCAGATAGGACATGTGATAATTTTCACAGTTATTCACCTTTTTAGATAAATGAAAATTAATCCACATATACTAGAGATTCGGAGTAATGTTGAAAATTGAGCCATTCTTTCAGCATACAATTACTCACATTAGTACCTGTAATCAGTAGGCAAAATTAGTTTTCTTAACATGGTTTCCACATCGAAAGTGCCTGGGTTGGAGTCCTGGCTCCATTTCTGTATTTAATGCAGACTTTGGGAGGTGGCAAGCGATGGCTCAAGTAGTTGGGTCTGCTATATGGGAGACCTGAATGAGTTCTGATTCCTGCTTTGGCCTGGCCTGGCCTAGTTCAGCCCAACCTTAGCTGTTGTGGGCATTTGGGGAATGAGCCAGCAAATGGGAGCTTGCTCTGTCTCATAAAACAACAAAATATTGTTTCCCTCATCAGATTCCTGCAAACACGAGGCCATGCTGAGGTATTTTTACTTTAGGTAGTTCTTTCTGCATACTCTAGTTAGCATGTAAGAGGGAATGGAATGGGTAGGGCCTTGCCTGTCCTGCGTGCTGGTGTATTCCTGAGCAGTTAGTACAGTGTGTGCACGTTGTTTACCATAAATATGTTAGATGACTGTGATTACTGAAGTAGGAATTTAAAGTCTCTACTGGAGACATTCTGTTTAGCCCTTGAAGGGTGAAAATTATTTCTTAGGTAAAGAGTTCCATTTTAACATTTTTTAAAAAGATTTATTTATTTGAAAGAGTTACACAGAGAAGGAGAGGCAGAGAGGAGAGGTCTTGCATCTGCTGGTTCACTCCCTAATGGCCGGAGCTGAGCCAGGAGCTTCCTCTGTGTCCCGTCCCGTGGGACGTCAACTGGGGCCAATTACCTAGAATGGGGAATGAAAGGGACAGGAGACACAAAGATGGCAGCAAGACATGTCCTGATCAAGCTGCAAATTTTATTTTTCAACCACACACTTATATATCATAAAGGCAGAGTGTCGGGCGGGGGAAGGAGGGGCGATTAGGAGGGCAGGACGTTGGGCGGGGGAAGGAGCAGGAGCTTATCTTGTAGCTGCAATGCTAGTGCTAGTAGGGGAAAGGTTACAAGGTCTTAAGGCACAAGGTCATACAAGGTTGCGTTATCAGTACTGTCTGGGCTGTCTAGCCCTGCCTCAGTAGTTTTCCACTAAGAGGTCACATGCTGTGTGGTCCCCGACACCTCTGGGTCTTCCAATGCAGGTGCAGGTGCCCAAGGATTTGGGCCATCTTCTGCTTTACCAGGCCAGAGCAGAGAGCTTGATTGGAAGCAGAGCAGCCAGGCCTCGAACCAGTGCTCATTGGGGGTGCCAGCACTGAAGGTGGCAGCTTTACCTGCTACGCCACAGCGCCAACCTCTTAACATTTTACATTAAAATAATTTTAGACTTAGGGAAAAATAGCAAAAGTGATACAGATTCCAGCTTCCTCTGATGTTAACATTCATATAACCAGAGTACAAAGATCAAAAATGGGAAATAAATATGAGTACAGTACTGTAAACTTACAGCCTGTTTTCAACTTCATCATTTCTGTTAGCATTTTCCTGCTGTAGGATCCAGTCCAGTATCCCACAATACAGTTAGTTTTCATATCTCCTTAATTTCCACCAGCTAATGATAATTCCTCATTTTTTCGTCTCTCGTGTCCTTAAAATGCTTAGTTATTTCTGTATTGCCTCTCAGATTGGATTCTTCTGGGTTTTTGTTTGTAATTTGACAAGAGTACAGCAGAAGTGATATTATGCCCTTCTCAGTACATCCTATCTGAAGCATGTGATGTTATGTCTAGTAAGACTGTTGAGTTTGATTGTTTAAGATTGGCAGCTGCCCTCTCTTTTCCACTGTATATTAATTAATAGTAAATTTCCCTTTGTTATTAATTTCTTGGAAAAGTTAGGTAATCTGAGAGTTACGTAGGTTAGAATTTTTCCCCTAGTCACATGACTGTGTTGGATAGTTTCATTGATTACTGTTTGTATTCTGTTTTGGAATCTGCTTACATCTGGGTTTATTTTGTTTATTTTGGAGTTTGGAAACTTTGCAGACTGTGGAGTTTGGCAACTGTGTGGTTTGGATACTGTAGTTTTCCTAGTCAGAGTTAGTCAAAAAGATAGAAATAGTCCTTCATCCCTGTTGCCTCATTCCCATTCTTTCTAATCCTTTCTCACCAACTTCTTATACGTAACCAATCCCTTTAGTTTCTGATCGATCCTTTCCACATTTCTTTTGCACAAAGAGCAGAGACATGCATATTTTCTTTTTATGTGAAGGATTACATATTTAAAATTAGGTTTTTTCCACTTACAGTATATGTTGGGAGTAACCTTATTTTTTTATTTATTTATTATTTTTATTTATTTATTTTTTGACAGGCAGAGTGGACAGTGAGAGAGAGAGAGACAGAGAGAAAGGTCTTCCTTTTGCCGTTGGTTCACCCTCCAATGGCCGCCGCAGACGGCGCGCTGCAGCCGGCGCACCGCGCTCGTCCGATGGCAGGAGCCAGGAGCCAGGTGCTTTTCCTGGTCTCCCCATGGGGTGCAGGGCCCAAGCACCTGGGCCATCCTCCACTGCACTCCTGGGCCACAGCAGAGGGCTGGCCTGGAAGAGGGGCAACCGGGACAGAATCCGGTGCCCTGACCGGGACTAGAACCCGGTGTGCCGGCGCCGCAAGGTGGAGGATTAGCCTGTTGAGCCACGGCGCCGGCCAGGAGTAACCTTATTGGTTCGTGGAGATCTTCCTCATTCTTGTGGCTGGCTGAAGGTTTTTTGGGTTTTTTTTTGTTTTTTTTTTTTTTGACAGAGTGGACAGTGAGAGAGACAGAGAGAAAGGTCTTCCTTTGCTGTTGGTTCACCCTCCAATGGCCGCCGCGGCCGGTGCGCTGCGGTCGGCGCACTGCGCTCGGCGCACTGCGCTGATCCAAAGGCAGGAGCCAGGTGCTGCTCCTGGTCTCCCGTGAGGTGCAGGGCCCAAGCACTTGGGCCATCCTCCACTGGCTTCCCGGGCCACAGCAGAGAGCTGGCCTGGAAGAAGGGCAACCAGGACAGAATCCGGTGCCACAGGCGGAGGATTAGCCTGTTGAGCCGTGGTGCCAGCCCTAGCTGAAGTTTTGTGCTCTATAATATGGAGATACCTTATTTAATTAACCACTTCTGTGTGTGAGCATTTAGATCATATCCAGTGCAGTTACAACATTGCTGCAGTGAATAACCCCACAATGTATAATATTTTCATATTTTTGGAAATGTATTATCATGGTAGTGTCCTCGAAATGGAATTGCTTGGGCCAAAAGATAAGTACATATGTGATTTGCTTAAGAATGTTGTATCCCCTCCAGAATTGTAGCAGTTTACATACTCACCAACAGGGTATCAGGAAGCCGGCTTCCCCACAGCCTCACCAATAGTACCTGTTGTCATACCTTTTAACTTTTAGCTGACAGAGAAATTGTATCGCAGTATTATTTTAATTAGGATTTATTTGACTTTGGTGAATTCAAGCTTTGTTTTCATATATTTCAGCAGCATTTTTATATCTTATTGAGGGGGTTGTCTGTTCATATTTTTTCCTGTTAATTATGGTTTTAAATAATATGTAGCTGGCACACCACTCCTTTGTCGGGGCAGGATATGCGCCCGAGCCGGGCCTAGCAAGGCCAGCTGTGCCCAGCTGCCTCAAGACCTGGGCATCCTCCGCTTTTTCTCCGCTACATCTGTACTCACGCCGTAAGAGTCCACGCAGCCAATGGCTCCTGCTGCAGAGGCAACGAGCCCATCATTAGGATGCACATGAGACCCTGACTAGCAATACAGATTAATTCCAACCAGATCCCCCGGCTGATCTGGATTAATAAAGAGGAGGTGGTCTTCCAGATCCCGTGGAAGCACGCCATCAAGCACGGCTGGGACATCAACAAGGACGCCTGTCTGTTCTGGAGCTGGGCCATTCATACAGGCCGACACAAAGCTGGGGAAAAGGAGCTGGATCTGAAGACGTGGAAGGCCACTTCCACTGTGCTGTGAACTCCCTGCCAGACCTCGAGGAGGTGAAGGACCAGAGCAGCAACAAGGGCAGCTTGGCTGTGTGGGTATACCAGATGCTCCCACCCCTCGTCAGGAACCAGAGGAAAGAGAGAAAGTCCAAGTCCCCCCGAGATGCCAAGGGCAAGGCCCAAAGAAAGTCCTGTGGGTTCCAGCCCGGACACCTTCTCTGATGGACTCAGCGGCTCCACCCTGCCTGATGACCACAGTGACTACACTGCCCAAGGCTACATTGGGCAGGACTTGGAAGTGGAACAGGCCCTCACTCCAGCACTGTCACCACATAGCACTCTCCTCTTCTGGAGCCTCCCAGGGGACATCATGCCAGGTAGTACCAGTGACCTGTACAGCTTCCAGGTGTCTCCCATGCTGGCCACCTCTGAAGCTGCAACAGATGAGGATGAGGAAGGGGAATTACCAGAGGGCATCATGAAGCTCTTCGAGCAGCCAGAGTGGCAGCAGACAAACGTGGATGGGAAGGGGTACCTGCTTAAAGAGCCTGGGGCCCAGGCCACTGCTGTCTGTGGAGACTTCAGCTGCAAGGAGGAGCCAGAAATTGACAGCCATGGAGGGGACATTGGTCTGAGCCTACACTGTGTCTTCACAGGTGTCAGGAACATAGCTGGCTGGACAGCCTGCTGCCCCCATTCAAGCTGCCTTCTATCCAGGCCATGCCTTGTGCACTGTAGCTGGGCCGTGGCCCCTTCTTACTCCCGAGATGAGCAGGACCCATCATCATGGTGGCTGTGGTGCAGAGAAGCTGGAATTCTGTAGGCCCCTCAACAGAAAACCGTGACTTCCACTGAAAGTGAAGATGAGGCCTTCCTCCTCGGGTCAGTGGCTTCTCAGGGCCTGGCAGGCTGGGCTGGTCTTGCAGAGGAAAGCTCACCTGCCGCGTGGGAAGATGGAGTCTGAGATTGGTGTGTCAGGTGGGAGGCTTAGACAGGAGTCAGCCTCTTGCTTTTCTCTCTGAATCCAGCTGTCTGGAGAGGGTCTTGTTGAGCTGGCCCTGAGGGGAACAGACGAGTGACCTCAGAAAAGTACAGTACCAGTCCCATGGCTGGCTCTGCACTAAGAGACAATGATTACACGAAGTGAATTCTCTTCCCAGAGAACCGCCCCCTTCCCAGCTGAGCCCGGGGACTGTTCGGAAGCCAGTGAAATGTGAAGGAGAGATGGGGACCCATGAGGTGGTGCTCCCTCAGCCTGCTCCCTGCTCTGGCTGAGGGGCTTAGAAAAAACATGGCACTTTCTCTGTGGTCCCTACCTTGTTTCTGCTCAGTGGTGAACACTAACGTTTCCTCCAAGCTCTTGGCCTTTGCATTTATTTATAGAGTGCCTTGCCTGGCACCCGGCACCCCGCACCCCGCACTGCCTTGGGCCCCGGGAGGGAAGTGTGAGCATCTCCATGTCACTTTTCAGATTGGAAGTGCCATCTAATCACTGAGTCAGGTGTGACCACATATGGACATGTGTATAAATGTGTACATTTTTCTTCTTATAAAAAGTTAATTATTAAAAATAAATAGCCAAATTTATCATATGATTTTAAGTGTGCAATGCAGTGCCATCACATTTGCATGTTTGTACAATCATCATTACTGCCTGTTTCCTGAACTTCATCCTCTCAAGCAAACATCATGTCCCTTAAACAGTAACTCTCCATTTCCCCTTATCCCAGCCCTTAGTAACTACCATCCAACTTTTTCCACTATGAATTTTACTGCTTGTAAGTACCTCATGTGAGTACAGTCATACACTGCCCTTTTGTGTCTCCTTATTTCACTAAGCATGCTGTTTTCAAAGTTCACCCACATGTAGCATGTATGAGAATTTATACCCTTTTTGAGGCTGAATAATAATAATCCTTCGGATGTGTATACTACAAGTTGTCTGTCCGTTCTTCCGTCCTTGGACGTTTGGATTGTTTCTACCTTTTTTGTTACTGTGATTAGTGTTATGAATATTGTAGGAATGGTAGCTAGCTGTTCCATGTCTACTGTCTTTTGACTTTGTTTATAGCAATATTTTTGTTTTCTGAATGTTGTAGTCTTTTAATAATTAGATTTATTAATTTTTTGTATTTCTCAAGTTTGAATTATAGTTAGAAAGCCATTCCCTATAATGAAAATAAAGAGGAATCATCTGTTTTCTTCTAGTATTTGTGTAGTTTCACTTTTTGCGTTTAGGTCCCCAAACCATTTGGAGTTTACTCTTTTTTGTTTTAAATCAGTATTTTGATTTTTAGGTGTTTTTAAAATTCATTTGCAAAGCAGAGAGAGAGACAGAGGTCTTCCAACCACTGAATCACTCTCCAGATGCCTGCAACAGACATGGCTGCTGCCAAAGCCAGGAATCGGCCGGCGCCGTGGCTCAACAGGCTAATCCTCCGCCTGCGGCGCCAGCACCCCGGGTTCTAGTCCCGGTCGGGGCGCCGGATTCTGTCCTGGTTGCTCCTCTTCCAGTCCAGCTCTCTGCTGTGGCCCAGGAAGCCAGTGGAGGATGGCCCAAGTGCTTGGGCCTGCACCCCATGGGAGACCAGGAGAAGCACCTGGCTCCTGGCTCGGATCGGTGCAGCACGCTAGCCGTAGCGGCCATTTGTGGGGTGAACCAATGGAAGGAAGACCTTGGTGGGTGTGTGTCTCTCTCTTTCTCTCTCTCTCACTGTCTAACTCTGCTTGTCAAAAAAAAAAAAAAGTAGGAATCAAGAGCCCAATTTAGGTCTCCCATGTGGCTGACGGGACCCTAGGTACTTCAGCTATCACCTACTGCCTCCCAGAGTATCCAGTGGCAGGAAGGTGGAATCAGAAGTGGAGCCAGGACTAAAAGCTAGGAACTCTTATGTGGGATGTGATAATCTCAACTAGGGGTTTTTTATTTATTTTTTTTTTTATTTTTATTTATTTGAAAGAGTTACATAGAGGTAGAGACAGAGATGTCTTCCATCTGCTGGTTCACTTCCCAAATGGCCGCAACAGCCAGAGCTGAGCCAATCTAAAGTCAGGAGCCAGGAGCTTCTTTGGGTCTCCCACGAAGGTGCAGTGGCCCGAACATTTGGGCCATCTTCTTACTGCTTTCTCAGGCCACAGCAGAGAGCTGGATTGGAAGAGGAGCAGCCAGGACTATAACCAGTACCCACAGTGGGTGCTGGGGCTTCAATCTGCTGTGCCACAGCGGTGGTCCCTCTTTTAATTGATGCACCACCCACCCTGACTTTATTTTTGTGTGACTTTTGAGTCTAGTTTTACTTTTTTTCCCAAGTGACAGCCAGTTCTCCCAGCAGCATTTTTAAAAGTCCATCTTTGCGGCCGGCGCCATGGCTTAACAGGCTAATCCTCCGCCTACGGCACTGGCACACCGGGTTCTAGTCTCGGTCAGGGTGCCAGAGTCTGTCCCGGTTGCCCCTCTTCCAGGCCAGCTCTCTGCTGTGGCCCGGGAGTGCAGTGGAGGATGGCCCAAGTGCTTGGGCCCTGCACCCCATGGGAGACCAGGAGAAGCACCTGGCTCCTGCCTTCAGATCAGCGCGGTGTGTCGGTCGCAGCGCGCCGGCTGCGGCAGCAATTGGAGGTGAACCAACAGAAAAAGGAAGACCTTTCTCTCTGTATCTCTCTCACTCTCCACTCTGCCTGTCAAAAAAAAAAAAAAAAAAGTCCATCTTTGCTTCAATGATGTGGCTAAATTTTAATGGCAACTAAGATGAAGTTTGCATCCTTTTCCAAATGCTCACCTTCTACCTGTTTGTCAGATTACCATTTAAAAGCTAATTTAAGGATTTGCATTTGGTGTATCGATTCAGATGCCCACTTTCCATGTTGGAGTACATGGTTCTCAGCTCCACTTTTGATTTCAGATGCTTCAAGTACTTGGATTCCTGCCACCCATGTGGGAGACCTGGGTTAAGTCCAGGCTCCTGGCTTTGACTTGGACTATCCCTACCTATTGAGCATCTTTGGGGAGTGAGCCAGAAGATACAAGATTTCTGTCTGTGTCTCTGCTTTTTAAATAAAAAGTTATTTAAAAAAAAAAAAAGCTGACTTAGTTTATAATGGCATCATTTATCAAAACAAAGAATCTTATTTAGAGTTGTATTGGATTACCATACAGAGATTTGAGAGGTGATAGAAATTCTAAATAACTGGAAAATTGTGTCATTTAAAAAAACATAGAAACAGTCTGATGTTTTTGCAACATACTATTTCAGAATTTTTTTAAAGTACAGTTTCCTGTGTCGTGCAAAAGTTGTTATCATCCTCTTTTCGAGCATCCTAGTTCTTTATAACAAGGGAATTAGAAGTGATTTTTTCTTTGACACTGTGAAGTATTTAAGCTCTGTACTTAACTTTTTACAGAACTTTCTGTGTATTACACACATCTTGCAAGCAATTCTGCTTCCACACTGGTGGAAGACAGTGTGATTTTGTGGTTTAAGAGTATGACCTCTGAGTATAAGACAGATCTGTCGTAGGTCCACTATTTAACTTGGTGTAAAGTGGGATGATAAAAATAACTATCTCACAAAATTGTAAAGATTGAATGACTAGCACATGAAAACAATCAAAAACTGTTAACCATAGCTATTGAGTCAAATTCATTATGCACATAAAATACTTCAGAGCCAGGAACTTTTAAAATCTCTTAAAAGTCATTCCTTGATAAATATTCCCCTCAGCATTACAAACATACATGAATTTCTTTTTTTTTAACTGTAATGAAAGTTTATTTTTTAACTTATAAATATAAATTTCCAAAGTACATCTTTTGGATCACAGTGACTTTTTCTCCCCATAACCTCCCTCCCACCCGCAACCATCCCATCTCCCCCTCCCTCTCCCATCCCATTCACGTCAAGATTCATTTTCAATTATCTTTATATACAGAAGATCAATTTAGTATATACTAAGTAAAGATTTCATCAGTTTGCACCCACACAGAAACACTAAGTATAAAGTACTGTTTGAGTACTAGTTATACTTAGTTTATAATGGCATCATTTATCGAAACAAAGTTTTGATTCACATAGTACAACACATTAAGGACAGAGATCCTACATGGGGAGTAAGTGCACAGTGACTCCTGTTGTTAATTTAACAATTGACACACTTGTTTATAGCATCAGTGATCACCCGAGGCTCTTGTCATGAGCTGCCAAGGCTTTGGAAGCCTTTTGAGTCCACAAACTTCATCATTATTTAGATAGGGCCATAAGCAAAGTGGAAGTTCTCTCCTCCCTTCAGAGAAAGGTACCTCCTTCCGTGATGGCCCTTTCT
Organism: Sylvilagus floridanus; assembly: GCA_949820135.1. Taxonomy (NCBI): domain Eukaryota; kingdom Metazoa; phylum Chordata; class Mammalia; order Lagomorpha; family Leporidae; genus Sylvilagus; species Sylvilagus floridanus. The sequence goes on from OX463241.1 coordinate 44,686,139, forward strand.
TACCACTGGGATCTCACAGAGATCTTTCATTTAGTTTTATTTATTTATTTTGCCACAGTATCTTGACTTTCCATGCCTGGAATGCTCTCATGGGCTTTTTAGCCAGATCCGAATGCCTTAAGGGTTGATTCTGAGGCCAGCATGCTGTTCATGACATCTGCCATTCTATGAGTCTGCTGTGCATCCCTCTTCCCATGTTGGATTGTTCTCTCCTTTTTAATTCTATCAGTTAGTATTAGCAGACACTAGTCTTTTTTATGTGATCCCTTTGACTCTTAATCCTATCATTATGATCAATTATGAACTCAAATTGATCACTTTGACTAGTGAGATGGCATTGGTAGATGCCACCTTGATGGGATTGTATTGGAATCCCCTGGCACGTTTCTAACTCTACTGTTTGGGGCAAGTCCTGTGGAGCATGTGCCAAACTGTACATCTCCTCCCTCTCTTATTTCTACTCTTATATTTAACAGGGATCACTTTTCAGTTAATTTGAACATCTAAGAATAATTGTGAAACATACATGAATTTCACAATTTTTTAGAAGTATGACCACCTGAGTTGGTTAGCAGGATCCTCCAAATTAATTTATGAAGAAAAATCAAGCGTTTTCTGAGCGTGTAGAGGTGAGAGAATTTGAAAGAAGAAAATTGGAAGCTTCTGAGATTCTAACAATGTTCTCTTTAAAGAAAATATATATTTATTTGAAAGGCAGAATGTCAGAGAAAGATCTTCCATATGCTGGGTCACACCTCAAATAGCCACAACAGTCAGGGCTGGGCCAAACTGAAATCAGGAGCCAGGAACTCCATCCTTGTCTCCTTATGGGTGGCAGGGACCCAAATAATTGGGCTATCTTCCACTACCTTCTCAGTTGCATTAGCAGTGAAACTAGAGCAGCCGGGACTCCAGCCAGCACTCTGGTTTGAGATTTCAGCATTGCAAGTGGTGGCTTGACCTGCTACACTACAGTGCTAGCCCCAGCTAGCATTGATTCTTACTTGAGCTGAGTAGTAGTTGAGTGCATGTGTGTTTTACAATATGTTAAGCTGTACATTTGTATGTGTTTGTATGTGTGCTAGTTCTTAAAATTGCTGATAGTTAATGTTGGATTGCCTGTTTTTCCTTTACATATTTTATCACCTTGCTGCTAGGTACATATACTTTCGTAATGGTCATATTTTCCTGACTTGTTGGCCTTTTTATTATGAAATAACCCCTTTTTTGTTCTCCAGTAGTATATCTTGTCTTGGGTCTATTTTGCCTGGTATTAACATTAACCATTCCTCCTATGCATGGTTTGTCTTTTTCTATATTTCTACTTTCTACCTATTTATATCTTTTAATCTAAAATATGTATCTTATAGAGAGCTTACAGTTGATTCTTCTTAAAAGCCAATCTGATGGTCTCTACCATTTGATTGGGGTGTGCAGTCCATGTATATTCAGTGAACTTATTGATGTGGCTAGATTTACATATCAGGCATTTTGTGTTTTGTAAGTCCGACATCATCTTTATCCCTACTTTTATTTTACAATTTTTTTTAAGATTTATTTATTTGAAAGTCAGAATTACACACAGAAGAGGAGATGCAGAGAGAGAGAGAAGTCTTCCATCCGATGGTTCACTCCCCAACTGGCTGCAAGGGCTGGAGCTGTGCTGATCCAGAGCCAGGAGCCTCCTCCAGGTCTCCCACATGGGTGCAGGGGCCCAAGGACTTGGGCCATCTTCTACTGCTTTCCCAGGCCATAGCAGAGAGCTGGATTGGAAGAGGAGCAGCCAGGACTAGAACCAGTGCCCATATGGGATGCTGGTGCTTCAGGCCAAGGCGTTAACCTGCTACACCACAGTGCCAGCCCCTACAATTTTTTTTTTAGAAAGTACTTATTTTTATTTGAAATGGAGAATTACAGAGAAGCAGAGATACACAGACAAAAAGAGATCTTCGATCTATTGGTTCATTCTCAAAATTCAGGGCTTGGCCAAATTGAAGCTGAGAGCCTGGAACTCATTGAGGGTTTCCACATTGGTAACAGGGACCCAAGTACTTGAGCCATCACCTATTGCCCCTCAGGATGCACCTTTGCAGGAAGCTGAATTTGAAGCAGACCTGGACCCAAACCCAGGCACCTCTTTATGAGATGTAGATGTTTCAACCATTGCACCAAACATCTGCCCCTCACTGCCTTTTTTGTTTAGATAATTTTTTTAATATGCTGTTTTAAACTTTTTATTAACTACATTGGTTTTCAGCTATTCCCCCCCCCTTTCTCTTTCTCTCTCTCTTTTAAAGATTTATTTATTTATTTGAAAGTCAGAGTTACACAAAGAGAGGATGAGAGGCGTGGGGGGGGGGGGTCTTCATCTGTTGGTTCACTCCCCAGTTGGCCCCAACTACCAGAGCTGTGCCATCAGAAGCTAGGAACCAAGAAGTTCTTCGGGGTCTCCCACACTGGTGCAGGGGCCCTAGGATTTGGGCTATCTTCTACTGCTTTCCCAGGCCATAGCAGAGAGCTGGATCAGAAGTGGAGCAGCCAGGACTCGAACCAGTGCCTATATGGGATGCTGGCACTGCAGGCGGTGGCTTAACCCGCTATGCCAGCCCCTCAACTACTTTCTCATTCATTGCTGCAGGTATCATAATATTCATCTTATTACAGTATAGTTAACTACTACTTAACTATTTAAATATAGAAACATTTCTGTAATCCCTTGTCCTGACTGTTGAGGAAGAGCTTACTATTTTATCTTTTTACTGTTTTCTTTTTCTGCTTAATACCATTGGTTGAACTCTTATCACAGAATTATGCTTAGGTGTTTAAATCCAAAATATTGATCCCTGTTAAAAAAAAAAAAAAAAAAACAAGAGTGGGAATAAGAGAGGGAAGAGAGGTACAGTTCAGTGTATGTTCCCACGGACTTACCACTAAGGGTAAAGCTAAAAACTTGCCATGGGACTCTAATCCCCATTAAGTTGGCAGGTACTGATGCCATTGTATTAGTTAAAGCGATCATTTTAAGTGCATAACTGATTATAGAGATAGAAATAAGTGTCAAAGAGATCACACAAATAAGACCAAGTGTCTGCTAATAATAATAGAATTGAAGACAAGAGAATGATCCAGCATGGGAAGCAGGGCACACAGCAGATCATAGAACGACAAATGCCCTAAACAGCACTCTGGCCTCAGAATCAGCCCTTAAAGCGTTCGGATCTGGCTAAAAAGCCCATGAGAGCATTCCAGGCATGGAAAGTCAAGACACTGTGTCAAAAAATGACCTACATGAATGATCTTTTTGAGTGAGATCCCAGTGGTAAGAACGGGCCATCACGGAAGGAGGTACCTTTCTCTGAAGGGAGGAGAGAACTTCCACTTTGCTTATGGCCCTATCTAAATAATGATGAAGTTTGTGGACTCAAAAGGCTTCCAAAGCCTTGGCAGCTCATGACAAGGGCATCGGGTGATCACTGATGCCATAAACAAGAGTGTCAATTGTTAAATTAACAACAGGAGTCACTGTGCACTTACTCCCCATGTAGGATCTCTGTCCTTAATGTTGTACTATGAGAATTAATGGTAAAACTTGTCTTCAGACAGTACTTTATACTTAGTGTTTCTGTGTGGGTGCAAACTGATGAAATCTTTACTTAGTATATACTAAATTGATCTTCTGTATATAAAGATAACTAAAAATGAATCTTGGGCCCTGCACCCGCATGGGAGACCAGGAGAGGATCCTGGCTTCGGATCGATGCAGTGCGGCGGCCACTGCAGGGTGAACCAATGGAAAAAGGAAGACCTTTCTCTCTCTCTCTCTCTCTCTCTCACACTCTCACTCTCTCTCTCTCACTCTCTCTCTCACTCTCTCACTGTCCACTTTGCCTGTCCAAAAAAAAAAATCATTCTGCACTAAAAGGTCCTGAACTCCTTGGCGAGATTCCAGGTCTAAGGCAGGCAAAGTACAAAATACTGCCCCTGGAATATTATGTATACTTGCAGCAAAATAGATCCTTAGGAGGACAGACCTAGGTAAAGCACCTATGCAAATCCTGGAAGAGGACTTGAGGAACTTGGATAGGAAATCCTGAGGAACTGAGTTCCTGGAGTATTGTCTCAAAGGGTCCAATTCGGAGAGTGTGAGGGCAAAGGGCATCCTCACACAGGAGCCCGTTTTGCCCAAACCAGGGCTGTACAGCTTTTAATGACCCATGAAACCATTTAAGCATTAAATACCATTCCAAACTTTTTTCAGTGCTTTTATTGTCCTTATAATTTCCTTTGAAATAATTTGTTAGGTAGAACTGAGTTCCCAGATTAGAGGCAATATGTTCATCCTGCATTCAAACAAGGATCATGTGGGAAAGGAAGTGAAAGGCAGCCTTTGGGAGGAGATACTGCTTGTGTTACACTAAGGAAAATTTGGTTTGGAGAATTGCATGGAGGAGATGGAAGAGTTGTTCATTAGAAGGGCATTCCAGGGTAGGAGTGTATAAGCAAAGAAATGGAGTGAAGAAAAAGTACGGTAAGTTTTCAGAGACAATAATTCAGACTGCCTAGAAAGGAGAACACATGTTGGGTGGTGATGGGAGATAAGGTTGGACAGGTTGAAATAGAAGTGTGATGTAGTATGAAGAACAAGACATGGCTGACTCTTCATCTTTCTCATCTGTAAAAAGACTTCCATGCTTCTCAGAATTGTCTTGAAAAAGAGCCAGTGGATGTGACAGCAGATGGCAAGCAGTACAGTGGTATACTGGTGTTGGTTTTACTGCATTATGAATACCAAGCTTAGAAATTTGCAGTTGGTTGTAGTCATTTAAAACAAACCCTACAAGCTGGCATTTGGCACAGTGGTTAAAATGCTGCTTGGGACACCTGCCTCCCATATCAAAGTGCCTGAGTAGCAGTTTTGGCTTCACTTCCAATTCTAGCTTCCTACTAATGTATACCCAGAGAGGCAGAAGCGATAGCATGTGCACATGTAGTTGAATCTCTACCACCCACTAGATTGAATTCCTGGCTCCTGGCTTCATCTTGGCCATTCATTAAGGACATTTTTTATTTGAGGTTTTTCTTGGAAGTTGCTTTGATAATTTTTAATGCAGAATAATGTTACTATTTCCTCCTGACTTTTCAGTGATAGAAGAACTAAGTAAAGAACGTTTTAAACTTTCTTAGGTTCCCATTTCCATGGAAGTGATTAAAGAGCAGATGTTTCTCTGTGAGGCCTCTCTGGAATACGTTGAAAGGCATTGTGGAGGCGTGCGAGAGAGCTCCTAACCACATTAGAAGCTTCTGTTCACAGAACAGAACCGGAAAAGATTTGCACCTGATAGTGCTGCAGAGTGTCTGTACTACCAGAGCCTGTATGCAGTTGTTCCCGGCACTGAGCATGCTAAGACCTATACACTGTGTAGAATCTGTCCTTGGATTCCTGTGACATTACACAATATGCATGCCATTCTTTAGAGAGAGTATGTTTCCGTAGCAGAATAAACCCCAGTCTTTGTACTGAAATTAAGTTAGTCTCTTGGCACAGATGCGAGACGGTTCAGCTTTCTCCTCAAAGTACTATTTTTAGCTGTTTCCAAGGAGATGTTCTCCATGATGTTGATAATTGCATTAATCCTCAATTTACAGAATCTGTGGAGAGGGAAGCAGTAGCTCTTTTGCAATGTTTACTCCTTCATGGGTAATTGTTGTGATTTAGCAGCCAAAACAGTAAAATACCTTCCTTAGAATATGAGGGTACTTCAGAAATTCATAGGAAATGTGTGTTATAAAAACTGCATGGATTTCAATTTTTTGAACCAAAATAAGCTTATCTTTTAGTTCCATTTTCTGTAAGCTTTTGAAGTGCCCTTGTGATTGACTTCAGAATTATGTTCTAGAGTCCTTCTCTTTGCTAGTTGAGCATTTATTCCTGCTAATTGCAGAGACTGATGACCTTTTCTCTGTCTGGCCCTTATCCATAATTCCTCTTTAGGTATACTTTGGATCTAGGCTTTGCCCATTAGAATCATGATGGTAAAATTTAACCAAGAATGATAGATTTCCTAAAACACACAAACACATACATTTCACAAGAGCTTGGTCTTTTGGGGTGATTCATCTGTGTTTCTAGAACATTACTGTTGAATTGGCTATGTAAACTAGAGTATGGATCAGAAAGTGGCCTGACCACCAGAGAAGGAGGTACCTTTCTCCGAAGGGAGGAGAGAACCTCCACTTTGACTATGACCCTGTCAGAACAAGATCCAAGTCAGCGAACACTAAAGGCTTCCATAGCCTCAGCAACTCATGACTATAGCCTAGGGAGATTACTGACGCCATAAACAACAGTGGCAAATTGTTAAATCAACAACAGTAGTCACTGTGTACTTACGGCCCATGTATGATCTGTCCTTAATGTGTTGTCCAAGGTGAAGTAATGCAATAACTAGGACTGAAACAGTATTTTTGCATCTTGTGTCTCTACGTGGGTGCAAACTGACAAAATCTTTGCTTAATATATACTGAATCGATCTTCCGTATAGAAAGACAATTGGAAATGATTAAAAAAAATTGGAAGTTACATAAAAATCAATCAATTAAAAAAAATAATATCATGAAGGATCTCTGTCCCTAATGTGCTGTACAACGTGATTTAAAGCTACAACTAGTACTCAAAGAGTATATTTCATTCTATGATGCTATGTGAGGGCAAATGGTTTAAAATCTTTTCTTAACACATACTAAACTGAACTCCTGTATACAAAGAGAATTGAAAATGAATCTGAATGTGAATGAAAGGGGAGAGGGAGTGGGTAAGGGGGAAGGGGGGGGGAGGTATGGGTGGGGAAGCCATTGCAATCCACAAGTTGTACCTTGGAAATTTATATTCTAAAAAAAAAGAAAGAAAGAAAGAAAGTGGCCTGAGATTAGAGTGAAAGCAGAAGATGGTGCAGGTTCTTAAAGGACAGACATTGAACTCTAGTCACCTGGTTAATTACTCTTCTTTAAAGGATTTCTGGTTTTTAAACTGGATTTGTTTTGCACTTTTCGTGGCTCTCCAGTGTCCAGCCCCTCTTCCTAGTGGGAGGAATTTTCTTGTGTTTTATTTTTGTTGAGTGACTATACATCATGTCTCATGTCCCACCATTCTCTTAACAGCCAAAGCATGTGGCCTATACTTGGATTATTGGATGCTTCCAGCCATGACCTTTGAATATAGATCAAGTGAGGCAAAGATAAGGGAATATATAGAATTTATTTGCTATCATTGCAAACTTATCCTGGCCAGACTGTTGCATGAAAAGATTATTGTGCTTTCTGCTTCTTGACTCAACAGAGCTGGCTTCAACTCTATACTGGTTTTCTGTGCCTTTTTTTTTTTTTTTTTTTTTTTTTTGCTGTGGGTTTTGGCTTTATTTACGCATGTATTTTCTTTTTATAGCATTTGTTCCCCCAAAACCTCCCTCCCACCACAAACCAGCCCACCTCCTATTCCCTCTCCCATCACATTCTTTATTAAGATTCATTTTTTAATTATCTTTATATATAGAAGATCAACTTAGTATATACTAAGTAAAGATTTCAACGGATTGCACTCGCACAGACACACAAAGTATAAAGTACTGTTTGCATACTAGTTTTACTGTTAATTCACATAGTATAACACATTAAGGACAGAGGTCTCACATGGGGAGTAAGTGCACAGTGATGCCTGTTGTTGATTTAACAATTGACACTCTTATTTATGACGTCAGTGATCACCCTAGGCTAACTAAGCCTGTTCCTTAAACCTCCTTTTGATTCTGTGAGCCCCCAGTATCTTTCCAGTAAATGTACCTGGTAAGTATTTTCACTTAAGATAGTCTTGGGGGCAGGCATTGAGCATAGTGGTTAAGATGATGGTTAAAACATGACAATCCGGGGCTGCTGCTGTGGCATAAAAGGTTAAGCCTCCGCCTACAGTGCCAGCAACCTATATAGGCCCCAGTTCTAGTCCTAGCTTCTTCACTTCTGACCTAGCTCCCCGCTAATATGCCTGGGAAAGCAACAGAGGATGGCCCAAGTCCTTGGGCCCCTGCACCCACGTGGGAGACCTGTATGAAGTTCCTGACTCTTAGCTCTGGCCTGGTCCAGCCCTGGCTCTTGCAGCCATTTAAGGAGTGAACCAGTGAATGAAAGATCTTTGTCCATCCTTCCCTCCCTCCCTCCTTCCCTCCCTCTCTCTCTGTCTCTCTCTCTCTCTCTTTCTCCGCCCCCTTCTTCCTTCCTCCCTTCTTTATCTGCTTTTTGAATAAATAAATAAATACATCTTTTAAAAAAAAAAGGCAGCACAGCAATCCCATATCAGAGTAGCTATCTCTGATTCCAGCTTCCTACTAATTCAGACCCTAGGAAGTAGAAGTGATGGTTCAACCCTCGTGGTAGACTTGGTTGGCTTTAACCATAGCCCAGCCTCAGCTATTGCAGTCATTTGGGGGAGTGAAACAGTAGATGCCAGCTCTATCTGTATGTTTATCTTTCTGATTTTCCAATATATAATTATTTTAAAAGATAGTGTTTTGCTTGAAACTAAAAACTAACCAGTATAATAGCAAACATTATGATCTAAATCTTTATTGTGCTAATATGACCATGTTCTTATATTTTTATTACCACCACTACTTGTTTCATTTTTTTTGTATTCTCTTAGATTAGCCCCTTTGTCAGATGAGTTGTATAATAAAATGAATTATTGTATTACTGTGTATCTGGCTTATAGTAGATACCATAAAATGTAGATTTAGTATATATCTACTTTTTAATTTTTTTTTAATATTTATTTATTTGAAAGAGTTACAGAGGAGAGGAAGAGAGAGACAGAGTTCTTCCATCCACTGGTTAACTCCCCAGCTGGCTGCAACTGCTGGAGCTGCGCCAATCTTCCAGGTCTCCCACATGGGAACAGGGGCCCAAGGACTTGGGCCATCCTCTACTGCTTTCCTAGGCCAAAGCAGAGAGCTGGATCAGAAGTGGAGCAGCCGGGACTCCAACCGGCGTCCATATTGGATGCTGGCACTGCAGGCGGCGGCTTTACTCACTATACCACAGTGCTGGCCCCTTAATTTCTTTACTCAGATTCATCAAGTACTCTGGTTCATCTAAAGAATATTAATAAGGCATTTGAGAAACACCCTGGTCTCATTAGTGACATATTTTAAGATCTTTAGGAAAATATTTTTACTTTTGTTCTGTATCGTAAGAGTACCAATTATTAAGGCTCCACACATTTCTTGTGCATAAAATACCCTGCTAACTATATTTCATCCCTTTGAAGTTTTGATTTCATCAAAAACTTCAAGAATCAAAAAAATTTGGGGGGACCCTTTAAAAACTGTTTTCAAAAGGTGGCTGGCAAGCTGCAGGCACTTCTTCCAGTTTGACTTGTGCCAGCCATGTTCTTAAAATGTTCCTGGAGGGGCCAGCGCTGTGGCATAGTAGGTAAAGCTGCTGCCTGCAGTGCTCGCATCCCGTATAGGTGCCGGTTTGAGTCCCAGCTGTTCCACTTCCGATCCAGCTCTCTGCTACGGCCTGGAAAAGCAATAGAAGGTAGCCCATGTGCTTGGGGCCCTGCACCCATGTGGGAGACCCAGAAGAAGCTCCTGGCTTAGGATTGGCCCGAGCTCTGGCCGTTGCGGCCATCTGGGGCGTGAACCAGCAGATAGAAGACCTCTTTCTCTCTGCCTCTGCCTCTCTGTAAATCTGACTTTCAAATGAATAAATATTTTTTTAAAATAAATAAGATGTTCCAGGAAGAAAACGCACAGACTTGGCACAGATCTCTTGCTTTGCAGGATTCTTCCTGGCTTGCACTGTGCTTGTTGGCTATTTGGCCATCTGGGTGAATTTCTGAGTTGTTAGAAGAAGCTAAGAAAAGAGTGATAAATGTCTAAGTTTCCTCAGATTTTCCTTTGTGGACCTGCTAACAGTGTACTGCCCTGACCCTGAAGACAAGGCGTATCTACACAGTGTGCTCTGCTTAGCGTAGCGTCTGTCTCCTTCATAAAACAGATCACAGATCTAGCTAAATAACTATTAAATTACTTATCTCATGGGAAAAAAAAAAACAATAATTTACTTAGCCCTCATTTGCTAGTCCTTGTATTGTTTTACTTACATTATCACATTAGCTATTTAAACACTAATCCATAAAAGTGTTAATGAAGTTATATGAAGAAGCTAAAGCCCAGAAAGATTCTGAAACTTGTCCATAATCATGCTACTAACAAGTAGTAAAGTCAGAATTTGAATATACACTGGTATCTTGCTTAGTTTTACTTTTGAACAAACAGACTTTAAATGATGCTGAAATTACCATTCCATGCAAATGATAGGAACATAGGGAATAAAGGATGTGACTAAGAAAACTTAAGTTTTGTGACTTAAACATCAAGAGTACAATTGATGATTAGCCAGATGACTTTTTTTTTCTCTTATTACTATTCTCAAAGTTTAAGTAAAAATGACTTAGTTCTCAGAAGTTGAGTTGTAGAGTGGGTATTGTGGCGCAGTGGGTTAAGCTGTTATTTGGGATGCCTACATCCCATATTGAAGTGCCAGTTCAAGTCCTGGCCACTCTTCTCTTGAACCACTTCTTGCTAATGCACACCCAGTAGGCAGCAGATGATGGCTCAAGTGCTTGGAGCCCTATAACTCATAGGTTGCCACCTGGATGGACTTTTTGGCTTATAGCTACTGGCTTAGACCTGCCCTAGCATTGGCTGTTGCGGGCATTTGGAATATAAACCAGCAGAAAGATGATCTCTTCCTTTGTTACTTTGTCTTTCAAATAGATGGAAACAAACTTTATTTTTTAAAAAAGTTATTTTTATTTATTTGAAAGGCAGAGTTAGAAAGAGGGAGAGAGAGAGATTTTCCATCCAATGGTTCACTCCCAAATGGCTGCAGTAACTGGGCCTGGGCCAGGCCAAAGGCAAGAACTAGGAGCTTCATATGAATCTCTCAAGTGGGGGCAGGGGCCCAAGCAGCACTTGGGCCATGTTATGCTTTCCCACGCACATCCAGGGATCTGGACTGGAAGTGGAGTCACCAGGATTCAAACAGGAACCTATATGGGATGCCAGCATTGCTATGCCACAACTCCGGCCTCTGAAAACAAACTTAAAAAAAATCAAGTTGCTACCAATTAAATACACTTCTGTGATAAGAAAGCTGACCTTTTTGTTCACCTTTGATAATACTGTAAGAAATTATCTAATCCTTTGATCTGTTTCAGAGAAGAAGAGAAGAGAGCACTAGATTAAAGGAGGAAGGAAATGAACAGTTTAAGAAAGGAGGTAAGATTCTGCTTAGCACTAATGGCTGGTTATCTTGACTCTTCAACCTGTTTTAGAGTCTGTCAACAAACACCAAAGAACATTTGGAAACAGCTAGCAGGCCTAAACTGTTCATGACACAGTATTGCTTCCCAGCTTCTTGGTGTTTTTTTTAATTACCACGTCCAAATATTTCTTAGCTGACTGTGACCAGCCAAAGTTTGTCTTTTCTGTAATCCATTATTAATGCAGAAATCAAGGTAAACTCTTAAGCTATTGCTTTGTGAAAACACTATCCTTGAATGTTAAAAGGTTGGTTGTTTGCTGTACTCCTATAAAGCAGGGTCACCAATCCTCATTTGGTACAGTTCTGTGGAAACAGGCCTGTGGCTGCGGCAAGACCTAGGGAAGTCCTTTACTCATTCTCTGATTGCTTTTTCCTGTGCCTTTTTCTTTGGATGCCTTAGGTAGACAGATGTTCTTCATCCCTTCTACATTTCCTACCATTGGTTTGGAATAAGTTGAGGTTCATCGCAATAATCTAAGGGAAACTATTTGATCTTCTAACATCCTTCTGTCATGTCTCAAAATGTATATGCTTCAGAAGGGATATAGGAATGAGGAGGATGTTTGGCACAGCGGTTAAGATGCCTGCATTTCATAGCAGAGTACCTAGGTACCAGTCCCGACTCCTCTCCTGATTCCAGCTTCCTGCTTACACACACCCTGGTAGGCATTAAGTGATAGCTCAAGAAGTTGGGTCCCTGCCACTCATATGGAAGACTTAGGTTGAGTTCCTGCCTCCTGACTTTAGCATGGCCCAGCCCCAGCAGCTGGGGGATTTGTGGGAGTAAACTAGCAGATGGGAGCTCATTCTCCGTTCCTCTCCCTGCCTCTTCCTCTCTCCTCCTTCCAAATAAATTAATTAAATTAAAAAGCCATGCCTTTAGATAAATCTGAGTGTTAACATTATCCCCTAGTTATTTTTCAGTTTTACATTGCCTTTGTTATATCCTGATTTAGCAGATATAGGTATTCTTTATGTAATAAAGCCTTGTAGTTCCAATTTTGAAAGCATATCTCTTTTTGTGTTAGTATTAAATATTTCAAAACTGAGGAAAGAATCCACAGGCATTTTCTCTGAGTATAGTTCTGCATATTATGAAGAATACATAGATTTTATCAGCATCTTCTGTTTCAAGGTTTTTAGCTAAGTTTTGATTTTTACATTGATGCTGTTAGGTCTGTAAAATGTCTCTGCAGATATTTCACAGATACTATTTTAGTCAAGTCGACTATACGAAAGCACAGTAATTTTAATGAAAGTACATATACAGAATTTGCCCAGGTCATGGATCTAAGACTTTTTTTTTAAGTTTGAATGGCAGAGAGTTAAGAGGGAAAATGACAGAACTCCTGTCTGCTTATTCACTTCCCAAGTGCCTACAATGGCCTGGACTGGGCCAGGTCAAAGCTGGGAGCTGGAAACCCAACCCTGGTCTCCCACGTGAGTGGCAGGAACCCAATGACTTCAGCCATCACCATTGCCTCCCCCGTCTGCCTTAGTGAAAACTGGAGCCAGGTATTGAAACCCAGTATTTTAATATGGGATGCATGCATCTCAATTGCTAGGTTAAATACCCACTGCAGATCTCAGACTTCAGTCTTTCGCATCTGTCCAATTCCTAAACTTCCTTGGAAAGCTCCTTGCTAGAATGCTAAGCCAAAGGTGAGCTGAATATCTGTGGCATGCAGACTCTCAAGCATTGAGGTGTCTTCACTGACATCATAGTTAGCTGTCAGTTCACCGGCCTTACTTCATGAGACTGGCACAAGCAAGCACTATTTCTTTAAAGGGAAAGGAAAGGGAGAGATGATTTTTACTGCCCCAAACTTAATAGACTGTAATACTTTTTGTTTGAAATCTTTGTCCTATGAATGGAAAGTTATGCATACTGAGATCCTATGGAATATAGTAGTGTCAGGAATTAAGTCAGATTGACTAATCACCCTTTACCTTGTCATCCTCAGATTATATAGAAGCTGAAAGTTCATATAGTCAAGCCCTTCAGATGTGCCCATCCTGCTTCCAGAAAGACAGGTCTATTCTGTTTTCAAATAGAGCTGCTGCAAGGATGAAACAGGTATGAATGTTTGACCTTTTCTTTTTAAGAAGCATGTGAACTTGAACTGTTTCAGAAGGATAGTTTCTTTCCAAAAACTAGTACAGGGACTTCAGGTTACTAACCACCTTTTCCTGACCATGCATTTATTTCCCTGATGCAAAAGACATGCGCAAGACAGAGAAACATTTTGAAAAACTTGAGTGAAATTACTGTTACTGCTCCCCACTATAGTAGCTGAGTGAATATGGTCAAGGAAGGAAGGCTCCAAGTTTGCACTAAACTGGGATAGAGTAATGAGCAAGGAGCCAAGTAGTGCATTTCTCAAAATAGCTGCAGCTGCTTATTTTAGGCTTCTGGAATTCTAGATAAAGGCACAGGGAAACACTGAACAAAACTGTAGACTTACAGATGCTTGTTCCTAAGGTTCTGATTTTTCTGTTAAATATTGCCCCTGAGTTGAAAGGTATCCTTAAATGCAAAACAGATGTCAGGGAGAGTTCACAGCATTTTATATTTCCATAGGATAAAGAATATGGTATAGAATGTGAAGTGGGTGATCGTGCAAATGTATTTGTTTTATGCCCTATTGTTATTAAGGGTTAGATTTATTGCTGACTTGTCCGATTTTCCAAGTCAACAAAGTCTTACTAGATTGAAATGATAAAAGTTTTGTTTTAAGTACCTCTTGTTTACTTATAGCTACTTAATCCAGAGTGCAAAGAGTAAGCTATTTAACCTTCCTCTAAGCAGCTATGAAGCTGGCTCAATATTGGGTGAAGTGGTTTTTTGATATTGGTTTATTTAGATCGGGTGTCTCTGTCTCTTTCTCTTTGATACTGCCTGGAATTCTCTAGTGCCTCTACCAAAGTCACTTTGGGTGACCGAGTTTTTTAAAAAGGCCTTGAAGCAGGAGGTTGGGTGTGTACTTGCATGCTTAGACATGCAAAAACATTTGTGGTTTTCTTTTAACTGTGACTTAGGTATTTCATTATTGGATTCAATCTCTAAAGTGAAATATTTTTGGAGTGTTTCATGATATGAGGAAAATAATTTTACAGAATTGTGAATGAGCATTTTGTATTAGAGAAAATAAAACAGTTGTTTTACATGAATTTAAAACAGTATTCCTTAATGTGGTCTACAACTAACGGAATTCATAGTTAACAGTTTTGACACAGAGCTGTTGCATTTGCTTCTCCATCTTTGCCACATTCTCAGACTCTGGACCTTGTTTTGGGGATCAGGTTTACAATTCAATGCACCATATGCCTCTAGCTTCTGGGATTTAGGAATTTTTGTTTCTACAGTTGCCCAAGTTGTTGATAGTTTCAGGTTTGGGGGCTAGCATAATAGACCAGTTCTTGAGTTAGACAAATATAAGTTCTTGCTAGTCTTTTGTCACATCCAAGGAGAACTCAAAAGAGTGTTGCTCATGTTGTTCATTGTGCTAAGGGTAGTTTTGTTTATTGGAGATAGAGACTTGAAAACTTCCAGGATTAGTGCCCTGTGTCAATTTAAGGAGCTTATTTGGGACTTTTCAGGGATGTGATGAGTTAACTGCTTTAAGGATTTCTGAAAGGTAGGTTTGCAGACTCAGCATCCCTGAGTGTCCCAGCCGAACTTCACATTTTATATCTGGAGAGAGAAAAAAGCAAATGAGTGTTATCGCTGAGTTTCTGCCTCAGGTCTAGCTAGCAAAGCCCTAAAGAATACCTTTAAAATTAATAGCTTTAAAAAATAGTTTTAAAATTAATGTCTTCATATATCATGTACATTGTTTTAAATGTGTGGATTTGTCCCGTAAGAGTATTATGAACATTTGTCTTTTTCTTATGTATTCTGTACATGTTTTTAATAGAGACATATAAGTATCTATCTATAAATAGAAATTAAGGGGGCCAGGCTTGTGCTATAGTACGGTAAACTGTCCCCTGCAGCACTGGCATCCCATATGGGCTCCAGTTTGAGTCCCGGTTGTTACACTTCAGATGCAGCTCCCTGCTAATGCACCTGAGAATGTAGTGGAGGACAGCTTGGGCCCCTGCACCCATGTGGGAATGAACCAGCAGATGGAAGATTGATTAATCTCTCTCTCTCTTCTCTTCCTCCCAACCCCTGTAATTCTGCCTTTCAAATGAATAAAATAGATTTATTTTATTTGAAAGGCAGAGTTACAGAGAGGAAAAGGCACAGAGAATGAGAGAGATCTTTCATCTGCTGATTTCACTCCTCAAATTGCTGCAACAGCTGGAGCTGGGCAGATCCAAAGCCGGGAGGCAGGAGCTTTCCTTGGGTCTCCTATGCAGGTGCAGGACCCCAAGGACTTAGACCATCTTGTACTGCTATCCCAGGCCATAGCAGAGAGCTGGGTCAGAAGTGGAGCAGCCAGGTCTCAAACTGGCGCCCATATGGTATGCCAGGGCTTCAAGCCAAGGCATTAACCTACTGTGCCACAGTGCTGGCCCTGATTGACTACAAGTTCATCATATATATTCCTGTTGAATATATGTAATTGACAGAAACAGTTTAATTTTAAACACAGTTTAGCTTTAAAATATGGGAGTACTTCAAAAAGCTTGATCTATGTATTTTTTTCATATTATGCATTTTCCATGAACTATTTGAAATACCCTAATTTCTGCAAAATATTTAGCCTTTGTTATAGTGGACTTTATGAGACTATTGAACGTTTATTTGAACTATCTTATTTCTGTAATTTTGCAAAAAATCTCATTTGAAGAAAATAGAGCTTTAAGACATATATCATTCCTATCATCCCATCCAACATGCTCAGTTTTTAGGTAAGAAATTGGTTCTTAAGGAAGGAAAGTAGCAGGGCCAATAGTAGCAGCAGGGTGGTATCAGAACTGGGACCAGAATCATTTTTCTGATATTCATTGTTGTCCACTCTCATGCTTCTAGATTTACAAATTGTTAGTGACTTATTTTATTTGGCAGATTGTATACCATTTTTGTTTACTCATGGGCTAAATTAAGGTTTATGACTGAGACAGTATGACAAGCTATTTCGTGTCTATAGATGACTCATTTGTAATCTTTTTGAAAGATGTCACTTTAGTTATTGTAGTTTATTGTCACAGTTTTCTCAATATTGGGCTCTATGAAAGAAGCTACTTGGCAATATCATTACCAGAAAGTTTTCAAAACAGAGCCTTTTTCACACTAATTTTGAATTTTATGTTGAAAGTAATACATGTTTTTGCATGTGATTTCTTGAAAAGCCTTCTGTACTTCCATAATCAGTTACTAAGAATCAGATCATGTCACTGGCCTTTGGGCCATTAAGATAAAACCAGTGATATTAATGTTGTATTTCTTTTTAGGACAAGAAAGACATGGCCATCAGTGACTGCAGTAAAGGTACCACTTTATTTTATTTCTCACTGCATGTTAACAGACCTCAGCTGGATAAAAAGATAGTCTTCTTGACAGATGTGCCCTTGAACCTGTGTACCCTTCCTCTGGGGTTGTTAAAGAAGGAGCATTTTCACACGTCCTGGGAGGCAGCAGGTGATAACTCTACTAACTGGGTCCCTATCCGGCGAGTCTGGATTGAGTTGCCAGCTCCTGGTTTTTACCTGACCCAGCCCTGGCTGCTGCTGCCAACATATGGAGAATGAACTAACAGGTGGAAGATGTGTGTGTGTGAGTGTGGGTGCCTTTGAAATAAATTTAAACATTTTAAAGAAGCCTTTTTAGAGACATAGTAGTTATCTTAGAGTAAGCATGCTTTTTAAAAAAAAAGAGAGATTTATTTATTAGAATGGCAGAGTGACAGAAATAGAGAGATCTTCCATCTTTCAGCAGGGGGAGGGTGGAGCAACGTGGTGAGGGACAGTTTCTGTTAGTGAATTGAGAGTCTCTTCAGATGTAGTACTCTTCCAAACCTGCTTCCATCATTTTAATTACCCTTTGAGGTTCTGCACGGTGAATCAGGCTTTTTCTACCTGATACCTGAGTTCCATTATGTTCTTTTCATCCCATCAAATTTTATACAGACACTCACAGACATAGATCACTTTTTTTTCTCTAAAAATTTCCTGAGAAGCTAGACCATTGTCTCCCTTTTTCTAACCAACTGAATGTGGAAAGCACATATAATTAATTTTTCTTGCATCTTTTTAAAGATTTGTTTGTTTATTTGAAAGGCAGAGTTACAGAGAGGCAGAAGCAAAGAGAGAGAGATCTTCCATCTGTTGGTTCACTCCCCAAATGGCCACAACACCAGGGCTAGGCCTGGCCAAAGACTAGAGCCTAGAGGTTCTTCCAGGTCTCCTACGTGGGACTTGGGCCAACTTCTACTGCTTTCCCACGCCATAGCAGAGAGCTGGATCGGAAGTGGAGCAGCTGGGACTTGAACCAGCACCCATATGAGATGCGGTTTTACCCACTACTCCATAACACCAGCCCCTTTTATCTTAATAGTCTCTTGTTTTTACAAATAATTACTATTTTGTGTTTTGTATTTTTCATTTTCCTTCAGATAATTGTTTCTGAGAAAGCTGTAGAGTTGGAAAGAAACAACTATTATGTAGTTCCTTTCTCAGAATAAGCATGAATTCTTTCTTTTTTTTCTTTAATTAATTTGATACACTCTCTCCTGGCTTGCTTTTACTTTTAATATTTTTATACTATCTGAAGGAAATGTAATACATTATAATCTCGCAAACTGCTTTTCATCTGTTACCATTTTAGATTGGAATTATTTCTGAATGTACTGTTTTGTTTGAAAGGAAGTGTTTATTTCCTCTATGTGAGATATGTATATTTGAAGAATTTAAATTATAAACTGCCGGGCCAGAACTGTGACAGAGCAGGCAAAAACTGATCCCTACAGCATTGGCATTCCCCATGGGTGCCTGTTCAGGTCCCAGCTGCTCCACTTCCAATCTAGTTCTCTGCTAATGCACCTGGAAAGAACAGAAGATGGCCCAAATGTTTGAACCTCTGTACCCCCATTGGAGACCTGGAAGAGACTTTTGCCTCCTGGCTTGGGCCTGACCCAGCCCTGGCCATTGCTACCATTTGGGCTCAGAACCAGAAGATAGAAGACCTCTCTGTCTCTCCCTCTCTGTAACTCTGACTCTCAAATAAATAAATAAAATCTTTTTTTAAAAAATGAGCTCAATGGAGCTGGCTCCATGGCTCGCTTGGTTAATCCTCTGCCTTGCAGTGCTGGCATCCCATATGGGCACTGGGTTCTAGTCTCAGTTGCTCCTCTTCCAGTCCAACTCTCTGCTGTGGCCCAGGAAGGCAGTGGAGGATGGCCCAAGTGTTTGGGCCCCTGCACCCACATGGGAGACCAGGAGGAAGCACCTGGCTCCTGGCTTCAGATCAGCACAGCGCCGGCCGTAGCGGCCATTTAGGTGGTAAACCAACGGAAGGAAGACCTTTCTCTCTGTCTCTATCACTATCTAACTGTCAAATAAATTTTTAAAAAATGAACTCACTGTGGTATAAACATTGAAATGTCCGTCACTGGCCACATGTGAGTTGTAATTTGGATCTTGGATATCTGATGCCACAGGCACCAAACTAAGCTGCTGAGTTCTGAAGACTTTATTCATTAGTGGTGTTTGGAGGTCACCCAGAGGGCACAGGGAGGCAGTGACAACCTTCTGCATCTTTGCAGAAGAAACATTGGCCAAGCAGTGGCTCATACCCCCCAGGGAGTCCAGGGCTCCAGATCTGGCCCTAGGCAGAGCCCGCATGTCCGTAGTACTTAATGGCACCTAATATATATATATATATTGACAGGCAGAGTGGACAGTGAGAGAGAGAGACAGAGAGAAAGGTCTTCCTTTGCCGTTGGTTCACCCTCCAATGGCCGCTGCGGCCGGCGCACCGCGCTGATCCGATGGCAGGAGCCAGGTGCTTCTCCTGGTCTCCCATGGGGTGCAGGGCCCAAGCACTTGGGCCATCCTCCACTGCACTCCTGGGGCACAGCAGAGAGCTGGCCTGGAAGAGGGGCAACCGGGACAGAATCCGGCGCCCCAACCGGGACTAGAACCTGGTGTGCCGGCGCCGCAAGGCGGAAGATTAGCCTAGTGAGCCGCGGCGCCAGCCCACCCAATATATTTTATATATAAAATTTTAATTGAGAGAGACAGATAGACCTACTGGCTCCCACTGCTATCTTACTTTCCAAGTGCCTGCAGAGGCCATGACTGGGCTAAGTTGAAGGTGGGAGGCAGGAACTCCATCCAGGTCTCCCACTTTGGTGACAGGAACCAACTATTTGAGCCATCACCTGCTGCCTCCCAGGGTGCACAGCAGCAGGAAGCAGAATCAGGAGCAGTGCCAGGACTCAAACCCAGGGCACTCTGACGTGGGATGTAAGCATCCCAAGCAGAAGCTTAGTCACTAGATCAAATACTCCTCCCTCTCTGAAAAGTCTGGCAGCAAAGAAATCTGTTTAACTCGTTAAAGGCAGTGTTTCTCAAACTCATTTGAACTTCTGTGATTTTCTGAGCAATAACTTTGTAGCCCAGTGAAACAGAGATAACCAAAAAGTGGTAACAGATAAAGCATAAACCTGGAGCTGTTTTTATTTGTTTGAAAGGCAGAGAGGGAGGGAAGGAGAGAGAGGGAAATCTATTGGTTCACTCCCCAAATGGCCATGACAGACAGGGCTGGACCAGATTGTAGCCAGGAGCCTGGAACTCTGTCTGGGTCTCTCATGTGGTTGGCAGAGGCCTAAGTTCTTGGGTTGCCCACAGATGCTTCCCAGGCACCTTAGCAGGGAACTTGATGGAAAATGGAGAAGCCAGAGGTCAAACCAGCACCCATATGGGTTGCCGACATTGCAGGCAGTAGGTTAACCCACTGTACTATAACATAAGCCACAATATATACAATTTTTATTTTTCAATAAAAAAATTAAGGGTGCAAGTATTTAGCCTATCAGTTAAAATATCCATGTCCCACATTGGAGTGCGTGGATCTAAATCCTTGCTCTGGCTCCTGACTCCAGCTTCCTGATAATGCAGACTCTGGGAGGCAGCAACAATGGCTCAGGTAATATGGTGGGGCAGGCATTTGACACAGCTGTTAAGACGGCATTTGGGACACGATACCTGGTATCTTTGTTCCCGAATTCAGGTCCTGTCTCTGCTTCCAATTACATGTACCTTCTAACACTCATCATGAGAGCCAGCTGTTGATAACTCAAATACTAAGGTCCCTACAACCCACATGGGAGACCCAGATTGAATTCTGTGCGCATGGCTTTGGCGTGGCCCAGCTGCAGCTGTTGTGGACATTTGGGGAGTTAACCAATTCAAGATCTCTGTTTCTTTGTCTCCACCTTTCATTCTCATATAAAATGAAAATTAATAATTTTTAAATACATATATTTAAGGCCAGTGTCGCGGCTCACTAGGCTAATCTTCCGCCTTGCGGCGCCGGCACACCAGGTTCTAGTCCTGGTCGGTGCGCCAGATTCTGTCCCGGTTGCCCCTCTTCCAGGCCAGCTCTCTGCTGTGCCCCAGGAGTGCAGTGGAGGATGGCCCAAGTGCTTGGGCCCTGCACCCCATGGGAGACCAGGAGAAGCACCTGGCTCCTGCCATCGGATCAGCGCGGTGCGCCGGCCGCAGCAGCCATTGGAGGGTGAACCAACGGCAAAGGAAGACCTTTCTCTCTGTCTCTCTCTCTCACTGTCCACTCTGCCTGTCAAAAAAATTAAAAAAATAAAAAATAAATAAATACGGCCGGCGCCGTGGCTCAACAGGCTAATCCTCCGCCTTGCGGCGCCGGCACACCGGGTTCTAGTCCCGGTCGGGGCACAGGATTCTGTCCCGGTTGCCCCTCTTCCAGGCCAGCCCTCTGCTGTGGCCCAGGAGTGCAGTGGAGGATGGCCCAAGTGCTTGGGCCCTGCACCCCATGGGAGACCAGGAAAAAGCACCTAGCACCTGGCTTCTGCCATTGGATGAGCGCGGTGCGCCGGCCGCAGCGCGCCAGCCGCGGCAGCCATTGGAGGGTGAACCAACGGCAAAGGAAGACCTTTCTCTCTGTCTCTCTCTCTCACTGTCCACTCTGCCTGTCAAAAATAAAAAAATAAATAAATAAATACATAAATACATATATTTATTTCTTTTTCTAAAAAAAGTTATTTATTTGAAAGGCAGAGTTATAGAGAGAAAGGGAGAGACAGAGATCTTCCATCCAGTGGTTCATTCCCCAGATGGCCACAGTGGCTGGGGCTGAGCCAGGCTGAAGCCTGGAGCTTCTTCCAGGTCTCCCATGTGGGTGTCAGGGACCCAAGCACTTGGGTCATCTTCCGCTGCTTTCCCAGGTGCATTAGCAGGGAGATGAATTGGAAGTGGGGCACCCAGGAACCAGGGCCCAATTGGATGCTGGCATGGCAGACGGTGGCTCTACCTGCTAGACAACAATGCCGGCCCCGTAATAATTATTCTACTCAAAAAATTACTTTCACAGAATGGAACTAAGGGAAACAAAAATAAAAATGCAAATAAGTGTCATCTATATGCTGTAGGTTATATCTTCAGCTCTGACCTTTCTATAATCTGGAGTCCTGTACCCCATTTAGAAAATTGTCATCTTTTCTTGGATACCTGGAAGGTATAAGAGGTTTAAGGTGCCCAGCTCCCATATACACACCTAACTCATAGTTTTTTCCATTCTAATAAATGGCATTATCATCCCTTCACTGAAACTCAGCCCTTTGAAGTCATCCCTAATTGTTCTCTTTCTTTGCTTTCACATGGCTAATTAGTTAGCAAGTCCTGTGGGCTCACATTCAAAGGCATATACTCTGACTGCCTTCTCCCTCCCTCCCTTCCTTCCTTTCTACCTTTTTTTCAAAGATTTATTTATTTATTTGAAAGGCAGAGTTAGAGAGTGGGAGAGACACAGAGAGATTTTCCATCCTCTGGCTCACTCCCCAAAAGGGTGCAAGAGCCGGAGCTGGGCCAGTGCAAAGCCAGGATCCAGGAACTTCTTCAGGTCTCCCATGTAAGTACAAGGGACCTAGTACTTGGGCCATCGTCCACAGCTTTCTCAGGCACATCAGCAGGGAGCTGGATGAGAAGTGGAGCAACCAGGACTCGAATCGGCGTCCATTTGGGATGCTGGTGCTGGAGCCCCTGGCTGCCTCTTTCTATCTCCACTATCACCAGCTTAGTACAAGCCAACATCATCTGTCATCTGGACCATGGCAACAGCCTCCCAACTGATCTCACTGCTTTGACTCTTTGCCATCATGCTATAGCCAGAGCAGTTCTTTAAAAATGTAAATCAGATTCTGTTTTAAGCTTATTACAGTGACTTCTCATCAGACTTAGGAATAAGTCCAGACTCCTTTCCTTGGCCTTGAAGGCCCTCTGTGATCTGGTCCTTGCCTGTATCTTCAGCCTAATCTCTTCTCATCTCTAACATGCCAAGGCTGTTCTTGGTTTACAGCCTTTATTTTTGTTCATGCCTCTTCCTGGTGCACTGTTCCTTGGCCTTTCAAATGGCTGACCTCCCTCAAAGATTACCTGTATTTGTCTCCTCTTGTCTAAAATAGCATACAGTTTCATAAGAACAAGGACCTTGTCTGTCTTGTTTACTTCTGTAGCCCGGAGATATATTCATTAGATGCATATATTAGATAGTAAATACATATTTACTGAAAACGTGGTTGAAAAAAATTAATAATATATCACGCAAAAAGAAAAAAGTTGTAGAGCCAGAGCATTCTTTTCTAATATAAAGTAAACAGCTCAGAGGGCAGTAAGAGGAGTACGGCATACTGCAACCAAAGCACAACAGAGAACTACTGGGGGCGGTTGATGCTGGATAAAGGAAGGGACCTCATGTACCAGTGACCTCACAATACATAGGAAATAGTAGTTGTTGCCAGTGCTGTGGCATAGCAGGTAAAGCCTCCACCTGCAGTGCCGGCATCCCATATTAGCACCGATTCAAGTCTCGGCTGCTCCACTTCTGATCCAGCTCTCTGCTATGGTCTAGGAAAGTAGTAGAAGGTGGTCCAAGTCCTTGGGCCCCTGCACCCGCATGGGAGATCCGGAAGAAGCTTCTGGTTTTGAATCGACATGGCTCCAACCTTTGCGGCCAGTTGGGGAGTGAGCCAGTGTATGGAAGACCTCTCTCTCTCTCTCTCTGCCTCTCCTTCTCTCTCTGTGTAACTGACTTTCAAGTAAATAAATAAATCTTTAAAAACTGCTAAGGTATCATTATTAAAAAAGAAATAGTAGTAATTGAAGGAACAGTCAGGGTTTAGGTAGGAATGTAACCTCGAAAGTTAAGACCTAGAAAAAAGAGAATGATAGGCTTTGTCACCAGACGGCTGCCCTCAACTCTTGAATTTATGCCTCAAGTTTTCTCTTGCTTTTACACATCATGAAATATTTTTATTTGATTTTCATTTAAAATATAAACATCATTCTTAGCTCATAATGAGTAAAAAGTATATGAAACTCAAATCTCAGCATACATGAGTAACTGCATTAGAATACAGCCTTCCTCATTTGTTTACATACTGTCTGTGCTGTTTCATGTTCGAGCGGCATAGCTGGGTAGTTGGATAGACATGGTGCGTCCCATTAAGCCTACGATCTGGGCTGTCGTGCTCTTTTCAGAGAGAGTTGACTGACCTTAGATGTATACTTTGACAAATGACTCTTTGTTTCATATTCTTGGAGGATGTTGATGAAGGAATGTAATCAAAGATTTTTAGACCCTTTTTCTTGGTGGTAACAATGATTTCTTCTCTTTTTACAGCAATTCAGTTAAACCCCAGCTACATCAGGGCAATATTGAGGAGAGCGGAGTTGTACGAAAAAACGGACAAGCTAGATGAAGCCCTAGAAGACTATAAATCTGTATTAGAAAAAGATCCATCAATACATCAAGCAAGAGAAGCTTGCATGGTAAAATCTAAATTGTTTAAAATGTTTCTTCTATTCTCAATGTTGCTATTTAGTGAATCTTAGCTAATCCTTTGGAGTTCAACTAAATTCCATTGCTATGCCTTTGAGGAGCTTGTGGTACAGCAGGTTGCATGGCACTTGGGACACCTGCATTTCATATCAGAATGCCTGATTCAAGTCCTGCTTACTCCATGCTCCGATCCACCTTCCTGTTAATCTACCTTGGGAGGCAGTGGATGATGGCCCAAGTACTCGAGTTTCTGCTACCCATCTGGACGCTGATGGAGTTCTTTCCAGCTCCTGACTTCTGCTTGGCCCAGCTCTGCTCTTGTGGCCATTTGGGGAGCAAATCATTGAATGGAAGATCTTTTTCTGTCTCTTTGTCTCTCCTTCTCTCCCCAACCTCCCTGAATCTCTCTTTCAACTAAAATAAATCATTATATCTTTTGAAATATATAGGTCTTTTTTTTTTAAGATTTATTTTATTTAAGGCCGGCGCCATGGCTCAACAGACTAATCCTCTGCCTTGCGGCGCTGGCACACCAGGTTCTAGTCCCAGTCGGGGCGCCGGATTCTGTCCCGGTTGCCCCTCTTCCAGGCCAGCCCTCTGCTGTGGCCCAGGAGTGCAGTGGAGGATGGCCAAGTGCTTGGGCCCTGCACCCCATGGGAGACCAGGAAAAAGCACCTAGCACCTGGCTCCTGCCATCGGATGAGCACGGTGCGCCGGCTGCAGCGCACCGTCCGCAGCAGCCATTGGAGGGTGAACCAATGGCAAGGGAAGACCTTTCTCTCTGCTCTCTCTCTCACTGTCCACTCTGCCTGTCAAAAAAAAAAAAAAAAAAAAGATTTATTTTATTTATTTGAAAGATAGTTTTACAGGGAGAAGTAAAGACAAAGATCTTCCAGCCACTGGTTCACTCCCCAAATGGCCACAGTTGCCAGAGCTGATCCGATCCGAAGCCAGGAGCCAAGAACTTCTTCTGGGTCTCCCACATGGTTGTAGGGGCCGAACGACTTGGCCCATCCTCCACTGCTTTCCCAGGCACATTAGCAGGGAGCAGAATCGGAAGTAGAGCAGCCAGGACTTGAACCAGTGCCCATATGAGGTGCCAACGCTGCAGATCCAGGCCTTGACCCACTGCACCACAGTGCCAGCCCCAATATATAGGTGTTTTTTTAAAAGATAGGTAGATAGGGGCTGGTGCTGTGGTGTAACTGGTAAAGGTTCCGCCTGCAGTGCCGGCTGCTACACTTTTGATCCAGCTCTCTGCTATGGCCTGCGAAAGCAGTGGAAGATGGCCCAAGTCCTTGGGCCCCTGCCACCTGCCTGGGAGACTGGGAAGAAGCTCCTGGCTCCTGGCTTTGGATCAGCATAGCTCCGGCTATTGCAGCCATTTGGAGAGTGAACCAACAGAGAGAAGACCTCTCTGTCTCCCTCTCTCTCATTGTCTGTAAACTCTACCTGTCAAATAAATTAAAAAAAAAAAAAAAACCTTGTCCTGAAGTGCCAGCATCCCACATGGGCACTGGTTCTAGTCCCAGCTGCTCCACTTGCAAACCAGCTCTTTGCTATGGCCTGGGAAAGCAGTAGAAGATGGTCCAAGTCCTTGGGTCCCTGCACCCACGTGGGAGACAAGGAAAAATCTCCTGGCTCCTAGCTTCGGATCAGTGCAGCTCCAGCTGTTGCAGCCATCTGGGGAGTGAACCAGCGGATGGAAGACCTCTCTCTATGTCTCAACTTCTCTCTAACTCTGTCTTTCAAATAAATAAAACATAAAAAAAATTTTTTTTTAATGAGAAGATTTTACTATATAAAAATATTGGTTTGACTTGAAAACTGGAAGATAGGAACATACTAAGTCCTTTGTGACTTTTCTGTATTGGCATTCACCTAGGGCTCTCCAGTTCTCCCACTAACCTCACTACTCCCTGTTGCCCTACCTCAACTTCTTTACTCATTTCATTTCCTGTCTGCCTTCAAGGTATTTAAATCCTTACGGTATAGGATCACCCACTTATTTCATGGAAAAATTTTCTCACAAACCAGACCTAAGAAATGTTGGCTGATCTCCTTTCATTAATATCTGATGTGTTTTTTTGTTTGTTTTTGCTCTGCACATGAACTTACTCAGTAATTACAAATCTTACATTTATCTAGAAATGAAGTAATGTGAAACTGGTTTGAATCATTAAAATGTATCTGAATACTGAGAAGATTAACTTAAAGTTGAGATGAAGAAAGGAAATACAGTTCTTAAATCTCGACTAAATTCCTGGTAGCTTTTATCCTTGGCAAAATAGGTTTGAGCCTTTTTTTTTTTTTAATTAATTTATTTATTTGAAAGGCAGAATTACAGAAAAGAGGAGAGGGAGAGACAAACAAAGATCTTCCATCCATTGGTTCACTCCTCAAATGACCACAATAACCAAGGCTGAACCAGGCCAAAGCCAGGAGACTGAAACTCCTATCTAGGTCTCCTATGTGGAGACCTAGGGGTGCAGGGGTCCAAATACTTGGACCGTCTTCCTCTGCTTTCCCCAGTCCCAGCTAGCTGAATTGAAAGTGGAGCAGTGGGACAAGTACCACTGCCTGCATGGTTGTCAGCATCACAAGCAGCTGCTTTGCATACTACACCACAATGCCAACCCAAATTTTAAGCCTTTTATAAAAGAAAGCTCTTTGTGCCACTTCTTACATGTGGAAAATATGTTTATTGAAGTTTTCTAATAATTTGTTTTTTATTTGATTGGCAAGAGACAGGGAGTTTTCATCTGCTGGTTCACTCCCCAAAGGTATGCAACAGCCAGGAGTGGGCCATTCTGAAACCAAGATCCCAGAACTCAACCCATGTCTTCTACATGGGACAAGGACCCAAGTATCTGAGCCATCATCTGCTGCCTCCTGGGTACACATTAGTGGGAAATTAGATCAGAAGCAGAGAAACCGCATTTTGAACCAGGCACCCCAATATGGAATGCGAGTATCACAAGCAGTGACTTTAGCTGCTATACCAAATGCCCATCCTACTTTGAATTTTTATAATTGAATTATTACTGGAATCCCAGAATAATTGGAGCCAATTACAGACTAAAAATGACCATCAGAGACTATTGATCAGTGGTTCTCAACAAGGGTGGTGTTGCTTCCATTTGGCCAAGTTTGCAGATACTTGGATTGTCAAAACTGACATCTGGTGGGCAGAAACAAAGGATCCTGTGGTGCACGGGACAGCCCCTCCAACAGAGAATTATCCCATCCAAAGTGTTAGTCTTGTCAGAGTTGAGAAATTCTGCGCTCAGTCATTGAAGAATATCCAAGGTTGATCTGACCCTTTCAACAAATTAGATTGTGCAAACAAGGACTTCAAGTTAGGAAACATAAATAAGCAAAAAAATTTCAAAATTATAAATGTCATCCATAATCCCACCACTGAAATGCACTGTTGGAAACATTGGTGTGTGTCCTCTTGGACATTTCTGGGTGTTTGAATTCTTTATTGTGGTCCTCCCTTGGTCTTGGCACTCTGTTAAGAACTGAGAATATAGCAGTGAATCAAACAAACAAAACTCCTCTTTGTGTAACTCACAAATCCATGGCTTTTTCTTTATTTACTGGGATCATAGGTGTGTACTTATCCTGATCTTAGGTTCACATTAGTCTTTTGTTTTATAGTACACATGCCGGTCAGCGCCTCAGCTCACTAGGCTAATCCTCTGCCTGCGGCACAGGCACTCCGGGTTCTAGTCCCCGTTGGGGCGCCGTATTCTGTCCCGGTTTCTCCTCTTCCAGTCCAGCTCTCTGCGGTGGCCCAGGAAGCCAGTGGAGGATGGTCCAAGTGTTTGGGCCCTGCATCCACATGGGAGACC
The DNA here is from genome assembly GCA_949820135.1 of Sylvilagus floridanus. Classification (NCBI taxonomy): domain Eukaryota; kingdom Metazoa; phylum Chordata; class Mammalia; order Lagomorpha; family Leporidae; genus Sylvilagus; species Sylvilagus floridanus. The sequence goes on from OX463241.1 coordinate 44,714,360, forward strand.
AGGAGGAAGCACCTGGCTCGGATTGGCACAGCGCGCCGACCATAGCGGCCATTTTGGGGGATGAACCAACGGAAGGAAGACCTTTCTCTCTGTCTCTCTCTCTCTCACTGTCTAACTCTGCCTGTCAGAAAAATTAAAAATAAAAATAAATTAATTAAAATATTTATAGTACATGTGCCATTGAGGAGAGCTTCATGTTAGAATTTTAATGTTTCTGAATTTGAAAATAAAGGGTTTTGTTTTGTTTTGTTTTACCAACTCCAGTTTCTTCTCTTTTCCTTCAGAGATTACCTAAGCAAATTGAAGAACGTAATGAAAGACTGAAAGAAGAGATGTTAGGTAAGTTGGCTTCTCTTACCTTCTCTTGACTATAAACATATAGGAAGCTTTAGTAGGGAACATCAGTGTATTTATTCACTAGAGCAGACAGAGTTGAGAGGAGCTTTGGGAATCTTTCCTTTGCTCTAGACAGTTTGCTCTAGCAGTACCCTGGGGCTGGTGACTTCTTACCATTCTTGAGTGCAAAAGGATTAGCATAGTTTAGAGATGGTGTAAGGTCTTCAGAAACCAAATTTTCATTTTATTTTGCTTAGAAATTTTCTTGCCTTCATGAATGCAAACAAACATGAGTCAACTCCAGTGTGGACTACTGATTCAGAAAATAAATTCTTTAAAACATCCCTTAAGGTTTTATTTCCAGTAAGAGGTAGTCACTGTAGGTAAGGCCATGTTAAAAGCAAGGACGTTCTCTTTTGAAATTGGCACGGAGAATCCCTGCAGTGTTTGAGAAGACAAGGAGAGCAGGAATTAAGAATAAATGGAGCAAGGGTGTGATTGGGGAAAGGGAATAGGGCAAATGGATTCGTTTGATCTATGTTTTAGTTACTTTTCATATTTGCATATTATAGTTGGAATCAGAGAACCTCTCAAGAACAGTTTGCTTGACTAAGAGGAGTGAGGGACCTAGAATATTCTGTCTGTAACCCAACTGAAATATCTTTGCCCTAGATCTGTATGTTCTTCATGAATAATTTGTAAATCTGTTCTGTGAATTACATTTAATACATTGCAGTCATATGTGCCTAAAAGAGAATTATTTCAAAAAACTGGGTCTGGCCATTTCTGGCTTCCAGGCTTCCATAAAGAAAAAGAAATTTCCCAGAGGATCTCTGTTGATAGGAGTTGATGGAGGAGCCCTTCTTTCCCAATGGAGTAGACCCAGATGCTAAGGAGAGCTGCTTTAGACTTGGGCTGTTTCTGGAGCTTTCCCTAGTTTTTCCATAGAAGGCCTGTTTGCCTAATAATTTGTATATTAATTAAACTTGACCCTGTATTTAAGCAAAAGAAATTACTTCGAAGGTACTGTTTGTTCAAACACAAGAGAGAACATTTTTTCACCTATTAACAGTGATAATTTATTTTAGAAAAAAGTTTGTTTGCTTTTAGCTGAGCTGGATTTCATGCTGAAAGAGGTGACCTTGTGAATGGTCCATAGTGGACTGAGAAAAGACACTGCTCTTAGGCATTGTTCTCTAGGTCTGTGTTTCTTTTTTGCTGATTTTTTTTTTCTTTCCCTGAGCCAGTCCATAGCTACTAGACTATTGCAGACCAAGTCTTAGGCCCAATGTCTTTCAAAATAGTCAACTTCCATCTGTCATTATCACTCTAATGAATTTCCATGGTTTGGGGTTCTACTCACGTTATTCCCTTCATTTAAAATACTCAAATTGTGCTCCTTCCCTTAGTTGCTTCTCTGATGTATTCACCTTTATTAGACTTAAGCAACTTAAGTTGCTCGGTAAATAATACATATTGCTACACAGCATTAGCTTGAGTGCCTAGAGTCCTTTATTTAATGATTGTAAGGATCATGAATAAAGCAATGCTTCTGATGTTACCCCACTGTAGATAACCTGAAAGGGAGAACTTACTTTGTGCCTCCCAGGAGCTTTTTGGTGGTGTTCCTTCCTTGTTACAGATGAAGCAACTGGCTCATGTGCTGAGATCCCTGGGAGGTGTGCATTCTGAGCACAAGTTAATATCACTTCCTTAGAGCAGACTTTGCAGTGGACTGCCTGGTTTTTACTGCCAATACTGATGGCTTCTGCTAGAATATTAGCAGTTAAAAATTGTGAAAAAAAATCATATATCATTTTCATTTCCAAAGTGACATAAATACATAACAAAATGGGTTTTATTTAGATTTGTTCAGTGTTCATTGACTTGCTTTCTTTCCTCTTGACTTGGTAACTTGACTTCCTCTGTGTTAGAAAGTAGAGCTATAGGCCAGAATAGGGCATGGCTGTCCCAGCACCAGGGTCAGGGTGAGAGTTCAGCTCTGTTCCAAGAGGCATCCCCTAAGCAGAACCAAGTATGTCACTGAGTGTTATCTTTCCATTTTTGTGCTGTAGTTGCAGCAGAGAAAAACTAGAAAGCAGACATTTCAAAATGTGTATTCCTGCGAATCACTAGGCGCAGATCTCTCTGACAAGCCATTCTTACCCAGGGGTCATTTCTGGTGTGGCTTTGGACAAATTGCCTTTGGAGTAGAGTCAGTTCCCTATAGGTCCTCAGCGATTACTGAGTGTGCTAGGATTCCAAGCTGCCTTTCCACAGGTCCTGAGCTAGAGAGAATGTCCCAGTAGCATGGACATCTCATGGTCCAGCCATTCCATAAATAGTCTCCGGCCATACCAGCTGAGTGGCGTAAGTGGTCCTCTTCCTGCCTTCACCTAGAGCAGCCAGGTGCCTGTCCCCGCTTGGAAGACCTAGAGCAGCTATGTGGAATTTATTCCCCCAGAGAGACTGTGGACGTTAGGCAAGGTACTGCCCCGTAAGGCTGCTTCCTGCTGCTGCCGGAGGCTTTGGCATTTCAGCATCAGTGTTCACCCAGAAAGCTAATACGTGAATATGAATTGGGTATGAGTTTTAACTTCTCTGTGCTGTGCTAGCTCTTAATTTGCCTGCTGCTCAGAGGAGAGCTAGTAAGAGCTGTATGGTTTGCTTTCTTGTCTCAAATGAGGAAATGTAATATTAGAATTCAGTTGTATGCAATTTGTCCCTTCTAAATAGAGGACAAAGTCCCAAAGGAGCTGTTTCATTGTACTCATGCCCCAGTAATCTTAGGGAGATGAAAATAGTGTACCGTCAGCACTCCTAGGAGAAACTATGCACAGCGAACCAACCGGGTTATTCTGGCACAGTGGTGCTGGAGACAGAGAAATACTGGAGCTCTGCATCCAGTGGTAAGCATTGATCTGTAGTCCTAAGCATTTTTGTGTGAACACAGGCAATTTGGGACTCTTCCCTCTGCCATGGGATCAAGTCTGATAGGTGAGATCTTTCTAGTTAGGGTCACATTGACCTGTTCAGACTAAGTGAAGCTACCAGATTTGCTGTAAGTGCAGTCAAAAAAAACCTCACTGATCATTGCCAAGATAGAGGGGGCATGGAATTTGGCAACCATTGGAAAAGTATGACAGACAGGCTAGTTTGGCAAGTGATCCTATTTTGTGTTCAAGGAGACTGCTGTAGTCTGTGAGCACCCAACCTGATTGCAGATGGCAGGCAGGACAGTCATGAACATGTGATTGTGTGTACTGAGGGGCATGGTTTCCACCAAAGGCTGTTCCTCTGCCATCATTAACAAACAGCAGAGACCGATGCTCAGGCATCAGAATGTGTGTTGATTCTGCCACACTGTTCTACTCTGTTGTTTTATGTTTCCACTGGCCCAGGCTCTGGTTTCAGTCTCCCACGCAGCACCATATATTTTCAGATGTTTGTTCAGTGATTAAATAGTCCCTTCCCCATAAGGCAGTAATAACTTTTTTTTTTAACTTTGTAACTGCCAGAACCACACGTGGCTGTCCCCTTCTGGTTCATTTTCCACTTTGCCACAGGATTATTAACCTTGCAGGCTCAGTTGTAAGTTGCTGATATCCTCCTAGGGCACAAGAACCTTTGGTCACAGAATCTGGCTCAAGAAAGCCTGCTGGGAGGTATCCTCCCATTCACCTGCCCACCCTCATTGGACACATGGCTATCTCTGCCTGCATGCCTTAGCCAATTGCTTAGGTTGATTTTGCCAGCACTGATCACCCCCTTCATCTTGTATAATTTCAGTCCTTTGGTGTGTTGTTCAGAGGCAGACTCTTAGATAGATATGGGCCAAGTCTCTGCCCACCTGAGCCAGAATTTTCCTCCTAAAGATCTTCATAACACTTAAACCTCAGCTACACGGGAACTGCTTTCTTGTGTATGAATTATCTTTCTGTCAAATTCTAATCTCATGTTTGTGTGTAGAACATGCCATATATTTTGGTATCCCTACTGCACACAAGAGGCCACGCGTGTGCACCTAGTGGATGTGGGGTGATTTAATCAGGTGGTCTGAGATCTTCTCTGATGTGGAGAACTATTTAGTCCTAGCCTCTGTTAGTTGCCTGCTACCTGCTAAGCACTCTATACACAAGTGTACTTCAAGAGTTCATAGAAAATGGAATTAAAGGATACATTTATTTGAGTGCAAAATGAAATATGAAATGTATGCAGAGGGACTTCCAAAAGGTTTGCTACATTGTGAGTTTGCTGGGTGAAGCCGAATGTCAACTTGGAGAGGGAAGAAGAGGAACAAAGTTCACGAGAAAACTGTTTGGGAAAAAATAGGCATGGATATTAATGTGTCAAATACACAGCTTTAAATTCCATGTTTCACAGACTTTTGTAAGTACCCTACAAAGTCTTAGTAGTATCCTTTAGCAAGAAGAATGTCTGATTTTATGTTCTGCTGTTCTGAAAGTAATAATTGGTGAAACGGATGTATGAAGGAGGAATACTAGAATAGAAGGGAAAAGTGATACCATATGTTTTAGGTTGGATTCTCTGAAAAACAGAAGTGAAGATGAAATTAGAAGTACCAGCTATTTATTGGGGAAACACCTGCAAGGAAAAATGGGGCTGGCAGGGCACTCAGAACCCTGTGGGGGAGAAAGGGTGATGGTGGGAAGAGGCAGTTTTCCACTGCAGTGCAGCGCATTTGGAAAAGGTTGAGCAAAACCAGAGCAGAGCCATGGTTGCCCTTCCGAGAAGTCTCGGCTCCATCTCTGCCATGCCCGGGCTTTGGCTAGGAACAATCATGAGTATGCTGGGGCCTCGGCACAGATGTGCCGATGGATTCTGAAGTACAGCTGCTGTGTCCCCTGTGTTTAGAGAAATACATTTTCATAGAGTTGATTCTAAAGGTTTCCTGTAGCAAACAGGTCTTTGAGCCAGGTAGGCAAAGTGAAGGTCTGTGGAACAGAATTTCCCTTTTCATCTACGTGTACTCTTAGCTTGGACAGTCTTCCTACACGAGCAGACTTTGCCTGTAGAGCAGAGCAGCCAAAAGCCAAGCTGCTGCCACCCAAGCTTAGCACAGTCTGGAGGCACAAGGCACTGTCATCTGGGACCTGCCATGCTGTCCTTCAGGTCAGTGCAATGCACGGCCTGGCCCGGGAAGGCTGCATTATGCCTGCACCGAGTCCGAGAGGCCTCTGGGCTCACCTTGGGCGTTGTGTCTGTCTCCCCACTGCCCGTAGACATCTTCAGAAGCTGGCGGTTGCTTTTATTCTTCAATTATCTGTGCCTCCCACAACAGGTGGCAAGTAAATATACAGTTTTTACTTCAAGGTGTTTCTCTGGAGATGGGCTTACAGTGATCCTTTCTCCAGGGGGTGCCTGTGGCTCAGTTGACTGTCTGGAGAGACCCTGAACAGGCTTCTCCAAGATGGAGCTGCCCTGACTCAGGCTCCCCTCTCTGGGTCACGAGAGCCAGTTATTGGGCATCTGTAAATCGGTTTTTCCTACCTGTTCTCTTCTCCAAAACCAAAGACTGCCAAAGTTCTAGGTCAGTGTTGCCAGCTCCATTTTCTTGAAGATGCCCTGTGATGTCCTTGCTTGTTGAGACCCCTACCAGGCATCTGTCCACTGAGTCTGGTCTGAGCCTGTGCTGCTGCTGTGTGCCAGTGCCTTTCCTGAGCAACAGCAGTGAGCGTGGGGGGGCCCAGGCTTGTTTGGGAAACCTGATTGGAGCATGGTCATGCCAGATTCTGGGAGCTTTGTCTATTGATGTTTCCTCTAGGAACGAGCAAGCCTCTCTGCACTCAGTGTGCCTCTGTGGGCCAGATCTTAAGACCAAGATCACAAGTTCTCATCACGCTCAGGAAAGAGGCCCCTTTAAAGTTTAAAGGCCATGCATCATCTTCTCCACCTGGGCTTTAGTCTAGTAATAGGCCTCCAGTGAGAAAAACTGCTAAAAGGTGTGGCAGTGGGAAGGAGCCTGTGCCTCTGATCTTTAAGGATTTCTCTGTCTGCCTCCATTCTCATGTCCATTGGAAGCTGACCTGAAAGGGAAAAAAAAAAAAGACAGTTGAGAGATGATTGAAACTGTTTATTCACTCATCTCAGCTGAGGCTTTCCAGAATACTCTGAATCTCTAATATTCTATCCCATTGCCATTTGAATCCTTAGTAAATGTCTGAAATGTCCTAGAAGTCCCAAATGTTGATATACAAACGCCATGGCCATCTTGTATGTGAAGACAGCATAAAAATCCCAGGTTCTATACCATGGGTCTCAACTTTAGGACATGAGATCACTTAGGAGTAATTACTTAGCAAAACCTGAAACTTGGGGTCATAAGACTGGACTGTCAATGGAGGTTGACAGCCCTATACAAGTAAACAGGATCCCATTTCCCAGGAAATGATAAATTTGGTATGCCCAGGATTTGCTTGGAAAAGCCAGAGCTATTGAGTTTGAATCCAGGCTGAGAAGAAATTGGCTGAGTTGAATTAAATTGCAGCTGCTGTTTTATAGAGAATAGGCTTGTTGGGGGGGGGACCTCTGCCCTCAGTGCTGGGCAGATGAGGCGTGCGTGGCTGGGAGCTCTCACCATAGCAGGAGCAGCAGCTGCTGGACCCAGCACTCCTCTGGAAGCTGTATCCTTTGGTAGATCTGGCCCTTCTGACAGGAGGTGTTGATCTCCCAGCAGGGAAGCCCAGGACTCCCTCGCTCTCGACTGTGGAAGCACAGGCTCAGGGCTGGATGACATTGACATCAGCAGGGACAGCCCCCCTGAGTGGGGAATAGGGACTGCGCACTCTCCTGGCAGCTTTCCTGTCATTAAGAGCCAGCGTTTCTTTAACTGCAGAGATAATTTTTATATTTTAATCAGTGAGGCAGGATCAGTTGGTGTCTTCTGGCATCTGTTCAATCTGTATTCATTTGATTTTTTGCTTTTACATTGCAGGTAAACTAAAAGATCTCGGGAACTTGGTTCTCCGACCTTTTGGGCTCTCCACAGAAAATTTCCAGATCAAACAGGATTCTTCCACTGGCTCCTACTCTATCAATTTTGTTCAAAATCCAAATAACAACAGATAACAAAGATAACAATAGTGTTAAAAGCTGCCTTGGAAATTGTGTGCTGCTTGCTGTTAACGAGAAGCAAGGCCTGCCAATATTTAACTTTTCAAAGCCGCTTATCTAAAGGAAAGGCTGTACAGCAGAGCCTAGCGCTCTCCCCTTGCTCTTGTTTCATGATCAGAGTAATACGCACCTCCTGATAAAATGAGCCTAATTTGATTTCGATTTTAAGGTTTTCTGTGCAACTGTTATCCCCGGTTCTGGCTGTCCTTTGTCTAGGAAGTTCTGCTTGTCAAGACTGATGTCTCTGAACATACCACACGCACGTACACAGACACAAAGGTGCGCACGTGCGCACATCTTTCCTAACCCAAGCACATGTGTCGGGTGGGAGACTGCCCAGACATGGCTGACAGGGCTCCTTCTGCGTCCCCTCCCTGATCACACACGCTGACAAGGTTGCTGTGTGTGGATGGTCTCCAGCATTCCCCAGTTTCCTCTACAGTAATAAAAGCTTTCTGTGATAGTCTGGGCTGGGTCTTGAGTTTTGTCCCCTTATAATGACAGCTGAAGACGTCTCTGGCTTTGAGAACAGTATTGGTCTCAAGAAGTAAGGTTACTGACTGAATTTCAAAAATGTGCCCAAAGTTTTACTTGCCATCTTGAAGAAATCGCCATTCTGTGTACTGGAGTTCAGAAATTCCACCTGACAAGCTGTCTTGGGCCCCTCCAGGTTAGTACAGATAATAATGATATCAGTGTTTCTGACCAAGCGTTAATCTTAATTCCAGCTTTAAAAGAGCTTTGTTCACAACTGGTGGTATGTGAGTGCCAGGCAAAGCTATATTCTTAGACTCCATAAACCCAGGGGTTTCAAAGCCGCTTTTTTCCCCATAGTCATCATTGACGCTGTTGAAAGCTTTCAGCTTTCTGATCTGTCAAAGGCAGTGACATGCAGGGTTCATCTTGGGAGTGAGTCACACATGGAATTCTGTGTGTGGCACACAGCAGTCGCACTCCCAGTGTCAGCAACTGCACCGCTGCTTCTGATCTGTTCCCCAGCACAGTGACGGGGTTAGGGAGGGTCGTGAGGCAATGTTAACTTGTGCAATTTGCCAAAGCTGCAATGTAATTCTACATAGAATTTACAAGGTGAGGCAGGAGTGGGGAGCAGTAATTTTTTGCTTTGCTACCTTTCTATTAAATCTAGCATATAACTTTTCCCAAAACTATATCTGAAAAGTCACATACGTTGTACAGGAACCTTGTTTAAAAGCTGACGGTGGCGGTGTGTCCCACAGGCAGCTTCATGCTACAGCGGTGGTTCTCAGAACTTTGTAAATGTAGGGTCCCTTCACACTCTTGGGAAAAAAAGCACTTCCACATTTGTGGATTCAAATAATCACCATGTTGGAAAGTAAAACAGGAAATTTTAAATGGTAATCTCTTGAAAAAATAACAAGTATTTCATGTTAATATAAATAATACTCTAATAAAAAATACCTTCCAAAGCAAAGATACATTTTGATAAAAACAACATTTTACATTTTTTTAAAAAGATTTTATTTGTCTGAAAGAGTTAGAGAGGGAGAGATCTTCCATCCACAGGTTCACTCCCCAAATGGCCACAGTGACCGGGGCTGGGCCAGGCAGAAGCCAGGAGCTTCATCCGGGTCTCCCTCTGGGTCCAGAGGCCTAAGAACTTGGGCCATCTTCTGCTGCTTTCCCAGGTACTTTAGTAGGAAGCTGGATTGGAATTGGAGCAGCCAGCAGTCAAACCTGTGCCAGCACTGCAGGTGGCAGGTTACCCCAATATGCCGGCCTAGTCACTGTACATTTTTGAACCCCTCATATGTGGTTTTGTTAGAAAATATCAAAGTTCTCATATCTGCCTTGTACTCAGTTTTTCATATCACATGAAAATGGCTTTAACCTCATGGATACTGACAGGGTCCTTGGAAGCCCTAGGGAGCCTTGGTCTACATTTTCAGAACTATTTATCAGATTATAGCCTAGTAGATGAGACTCTGAAGGACTACATGTGTCTCCCAGGAACATAAAGTAGATTTGCTCACCTAGAAACAGTCTTGATAGAAAGTTCTAGAGCCACTATTGCTGCAGGGTATACAGGTTTTGCTTCTTAGAATCCTCCCAACCCCCTTTAAGTTTATTTTTCTTTTTTTTTTGACAGGCAGAGTGGACAGTGAGAGAAAGGTCTTCCTTTGCCATCGGTTCACCCTCCAATGGCCGCCGCATCACGCTGATCCGAAGGCAGGAGCCAGGTGCTTCTCCTGGTCTCCCATGGGGTGCAGGGCCCAAGCACTTGGGCCATCCTCCACTGCACTCCCTGGCCACAGCAGAGAGCTGGCCTGGAAGAGGGGCAACCGGGACAGAATCCGGTGCCCCAACCAGGACTAGAACCTGGTGTGCTGGCGCCGCAGGCCAAGGATTAGCCTAGTGAGCCACGGCACCAGCCTATTTTTATTTCTTTGAAAGAGTGACATATCTTCCATCTGCTGAAGCCAGGAGCTAGGAACTGTATCCTGGTCTCCCACGTGGTTGTCAGGGACCCAGGGAGTTGACCAGTAATCTGTCCCAAGGTGCATGGTTAGCAAGAAAGTCGGTCGAGATGGGATTCAATCCTAGGCACTGAAGTATGGCATATAGGTGTCTCAAGTTGTAGCTTAACTCTCTGCTGTACAATACCTGCCCCTCTGTCCTCTTTCTCCCTGTCTGTCCATCACCACCACCCTGAAACCTTTCAAGATGCCTAAGAAGCCCACCACTGCATCTGGAAACGAAAGGAAGGAATCTCAGTCACGTGAGTTTGGTTAAACTAACAAGCTTTTATCTAGCATTGTAACTTCCCTGCTTCTAAAATGTGGAATACAATGTAGACTAAAATCTTTTAAAAATGTGTGACCATAGAAAAGCCCTGAAAGGGGGCTAGCATTTGGCACATGGTTAGGAAGCCACTTGTGACCCCTGTGTCCTATGTCGTACACGGTTCAAGTCTGGGTTCAATCCACTTTGGATTCATCTTGTTATTCGTATGCCCTGAGAAGCAACAGATGATAGCTCAAGGCCCTGCAACCCACGTGGGAGACCCAGATGGAGTTCTTGGCTTCAGCCTGGGCCAGCCTTGCCTGTTGCAGCATTTAGGGACTGAACCAGCAAATGAAGATTTTTCTCTGTTCCTGTTTCCTGTTTCTCTCTTTGACTTTCAAATGGAAAAAAAAAAAAAAAATCCTGAATGTATACAAAAGTAGGGCATGTTTGTGAAAGGAAGGTAGCCTATATTTACTGCTGTTCAAGTGAATGACTTATTTTTGTGGGTTGTTTTGTTTTTTTGGGAAAGCGGAGCAACAGAGATGTTCCATTTGATTCGTTCTCCCAAATGCTCTCAACAGCTGGGGCTGGACCAGGCTGAAGCCACCAAGTGGGTGACAGGGAGTGAAGCTTTTCAGCCATCTCCTGCTGCCTCTCAGCATGCACATCAGCAGGAAGCTGGATCGGAAGCAGCAGAGCCAGAACTTGCACCAGGCTCTCCAGTGTGGAATGCTAGCATCCCAAGCAGTGCTTAACCAGCTGCACGGTCCACCTGCCCCAAGTGTATGATCTCAAGTTTTGCCAGGCCTTCCACCCCCCAACAGCAACAAAAGTACACCAGAACTTGTAATTACACTGTGGATACTCTTTAAAATTTTTTTAAATTTATTTTCATTTTATTTGGAAGACAGAGAAAGAGAGCTTCCATCATGGGTTTACTTCCCAAATAACTGCCAACAGCCAGGAGTGAAGAATTCAAACCAAGTCTCCCACGTGGGTGACAGGAACCAAAGTGCTTGAGCCATCACCTGCTGCCTCCCCAGGAGCTCAGCAGCTGCAAGCTGGAGTCGGGAGCAGATTCTGGACTAGAACCCAGGCAACCCTTTAAGGTATGTAGGCATCCCAAGTGGCATCTTAACCCCATGCCCAATGCCTGCCCACATCGCATATATTCTTATTCCAACATTACAAGGTATTTGAACAATTTTCAGTCTTCTTTTAGAATTGCCTTGAAGACAACTTTTTTTTTTTACTTTTAAAGCAGGTATATTTATGTATTTATCTGAAAGGCAGAGTGATAGATGTCCCATCTACTGGTTCGCTTCCCAAACGCCTGCCACAGCCACGGTTGGGTCATGATGAAGCCAGGAGCCAGGAACTCCATCCAGGTGTCCCACAGTGTCAGGGTCTCAAGCACTTTGCACTGTTTGCTCTACATTGCCAGCTGCATTATCAGGAAGCGGATCAAAAGTAGGGTAGTAGGGATTCAGACCAGATACGCTGTATGGGAAGCAGGCATCCCAAGCAGCAGCTCAACTGGTTGCATCACAAGGCCCACCTCATATTCTTCAAAATGCCACGCTCTGTTGTTTCCTCATCTAACTCCTTGAGTAGAAAAGAGTTCTTAGAAGAGAAGGGCTGTATCTCCAAGAAATGTGTGAAACGATGGAATGAAAAAAATAATGCAGGACAGGGCTGGTGTGCCGCTGCGTGCAGTGCCAGCATCCTGTATCAGCGTACCCGTTTGAGTCCCAGCTGCTTGATTTCTAGCCCATCTCCCTGCCAGCGAGCCAGTGAAACAGCAGAGGATGGTGCAAGTGCTTAGGTCACTGACATGGATAAGTTCCTGGCTCCAGCTCTCTTTTGCTCTCTGCATTTCATGTAAAAAATGCATCTTTTTTATCTAAGATTTACTTAGTTGAAAATCAGGGCTACACAGAGGGAGAGAGACAGATCTTCCATCCATTGGTTGACTCCCCAAATGGCTACAAAGGTCAGGGCTGGACCAGGCAGAAGCCAGGAGCCTGAACTCCATCTGGGTCTCCCATGTAGGTACAGGGGTCCAAACACTTGGGCCATCTTCCACTGCTTTCCCAGGTGCATTAGTGGGGAGCTGGACAGGAAGTGGAGTAACCGCAACTCCCAACTATTGCCCAAATGGGATGCCGGCATTGAAGCTGGCAGCCATAATGCCTGCCCCTAGGAAATAAATCTTAATAATAATTATAATGCAGGGGCCAGCATTGGCCTACCAGTTAATATACCCACATCACAAATCAGAGTGCCTGGGTTTAATGCCTGACTAGCTTCCTGCCAACACAGACCTTGGGAGGCAGCACTGATGATTAAAGTGCTTGAGTTCCTGCTGCCTAGGTGGGAGACCTGATTTAAATTTGTAGTTCTCAGCTTCAGCCCCAGGCAGTTCTAGACACTGGAGCACTGGGAGAGTAAACCAGCTGATGAATGTTCTCTCAATAAATAATATGCATTTTCCACAAACTTTTCAAGTACCCTTGCATGTGTTCTTAATACTGTGAGCACCTACCATTCTGCCAGACCTTCTGAGTTGCTATTACAGGACAATCCAGAGGGGCCTCAGTGTGACCAGTCCTCACCAGCCACTATCCCATCTTCAGATTCTGTGCTCTTTCTTTAGTGCCTGTCACCTTTGCTAACCAGTATCATCTTAAAATATATAAAAAAAAATCCATCTCCATGAATTTTAAGACACAGCGAACAATTCATGTTTTTTGAAAAATATTTATTTGAAAATCAGTTGCAGAGAGAGAGACAGTCTTCCATCTGCTGGTTCAATCCCCCAGGTGGCCACAACAGCCAGAGCTGGGTGTTCTGAAACAAAGAGCCAGGAGCTACTTCTAGGTCTCCCATATGGGTACAGGGGCCGAAGGACTTGGGCCATCTTCTGCCACTTTGCCAGGCCATAATAGAGAGCAGCAGTGCATATCTGGGATGGCAGCACTGTAGGTGGTGTCTTTTACCTGCTATGCTACAGTGCCAGCCCCTTCATGTTAGCTTAAAAGTCTTGGATGATGATGTTCCCAACAGGGCAGTAGGAGGCTGTGAAGAAACAGCCTGGGCTCAGGTAATTGAGGCTAGTGAATTCATTTGGGTTTCCCTGTGTACCATAGACTCTGGTCCTAGTTACTGCAGCTTTGTGCAGTGGTGTTTATTCAGGGTAAGTGTGCACTTCTGGCAGATTTGGAGGACTCGGCTAGGGCTTCTCAACAGTGAGTCCAAGAAGTAGATCATCTGAAGGAGTCATTTGTGCAGCCAAGCAGAATGTCCTCAGATATAGAGCATTCAACCTTGCCAGTGAGCACTGGACTCCTGGTCTTTAAGTTTGCATCTTGGAATATATATATATATATATATATATATTCCAATTTGACAGGCAGAGTGGACAGTGAGAGAGAGAAAGGTCTTCCTTTGCCATTGGTTCACCCCACAAATGGCCACTGCGGCCTGTGCACCGTGCTGATCAGGAGCCAAGTGCTTCTCCTGGTCTCCCATGCGGGTGCAGGGCCCAAGGACTTAGGCCATCCTCCACTGCATTCCCTGGCCACAGCAGAGAGCTGGCCTGGAAGAGGGGCAACTGGGACAGAATCCAGCACCCCAACCGGGACTAGAACCCAGAGTGCCAGCACCACAGGCGGAGGATTAGCCAAGTGAGCCATGGTGCCAGCCCAAACACAGGGATTCTTTAGAGGGATTTCACTGACCAGAGGGGAGCTGGCAGTTAAGTCAGTAAACTTGACTGGAAGATGTACATGGGGCCTTAAAAAAGTCTGTGGAAAAACAAAGAAAAGGTATGCTTATTTTGGTGCACAAAATGTTTAAATCCATACAGTTTTACATGAACTCTTTTTCCCTGGATTTACTTATTTAATTTAAAGGCAGAGCTATAGAGAGGCTCACTCCCCAAATGGTCACTGTGACTGGGGCTGTGCCAGGCCAAAGCCAGGATCTTCTTCAGGCGCTCCCATTGGGTGGCAGAGGCCCAACCAGTTGGGCCATCTTAAGGTAGGGAGCTGGAACGGATATGCGAAGCAGCCAGAAGTTGAACTGGCGCCACACTGTCAGTCCATACAAGAACATTTTAAAGACCTCTTGTATGCGTGGACTTCAGAAATTTTAGCACCAAATTAAACTTAGGTCTTAATTCTACCTCCTAAAAAAACCTGAAGTTTTTTTATGTGCTCATGTTTTTACAAGAGTTGTCTGTCTGAGCCCAAGAGCAAAGCAGGCATGCAAATCCTGCCTTTCACAAACTGCAGAACTTGGAAGTCAGAGGAAGGCTATGATAGGAGAACTAAGAGGGCTGTTGAGGCAGCTGTGCAAGTTAATGGCAGCTTTAATCTCCTGCTGAAAGACTTTTTTTAATAATTTATTTGAGAGGCAGGGTTACAGAGAGGGGAGAGAGAAAGAAGTCTTCCATCCACTGGTACAGTCCCCAAATGGCCACAACAGCTGGAGCTGGGCTGATCAGAAGCCAGGAGCTTCTTTCTTCAGGGTCTCCCACAAGAGTGCAGGGGACCAAGCACTTGGGCCATCAGCAGGGAGCAGCCAGCACTTGGACTGGTGCCCAGTAGACATCGAAGCACTGGGACCAAGAAAGATCTTTAAAGAGAAAAATCTAATAATGCCCCAAGAGCAGAGTACAAACCTGAGACACCACATAGAATGAAAAGTTAAGGAGCCCTGACCCAGTTATCTTTGCTCTCTTAAGCTCGCTCTTCCTCTAGCACAGTAATTCCTGAATCATATTCTTCAGTCCCGGAAGCTAAGGACAAGTTGCTATGGTCACTATTTGGAAGAGCAAAAGGGAGGAACTAGGTATGAAAGCATGAAAACAGGTTTTCTCTGAAGTCGGTGTTTGTGGTGATAGACCCAGTGTGTCTAAGAGAAGCAGTACAGCCACACAGTTCTAGGGTATGAATCTGAACTTAAGACTTCCTTCTCTGAAGGAAGCACATGTATCTGTTTTGTCACTTGTTCCTGTATCTTGTAGGAATTGTGTCTATAAAAATACATTTACACAGCAGGATCGGGAACGGCACAGGTCTCAGGTAGGTCTTGCTAGATAATATGCACAAGGCACATTCACCTTTCCTGGTTCTATCATCAGTTTTCATTGCTTAGAAAATTGGGGGAGAGGACAGATTTCAGTGACGTCCTTTGTACACCCACATAAAGTACCAGGAGAATGCTTGAAAGTGGAGTCCATGTATACTCTGGAATAACATGCAGCCTTCTGAGGTACTGCTTTACTGAAATGGAAAAAGAAAAAAAACCACTATACTGACCTATGCTTCTGGGTCAGTACCAATACTCCCAACTGTGTGACAGGTTTTAAACGACTAACTTTTCAAGTGTTCCTTGGTTCTGCTGGATGTGATGGACTTTTCATTTATCCATTAAGGGCAGGACTCTTTAAAACAAACCCATTATTAGATGTTTAATTATATCCAGCTCAGAAGGGTAGGCTATTTCCATCAGATAAGCAGTTATGTTTGCACACAGGGTCCTAATTAAACTGTTCTTTCTCTACCCTTAGTCACAAAGCATCACAGCAGATTAAGCTACCACTTGGGATCCTGCATCCCATATCAAGTGCTGGTTTGAGTTCCAGCTCCTCTGCTTTTTATACAGCTTCCTGCTAACGTATCTGGGAAGCAGCATATTGTGGCTCAAGTACTTGGGTCCCTTGCACCCACCCAGGAGGCCTGAACCAGCTCTGGCTGTTGCAGGCATTCGGGGTGTGAACCAGCAAATGAATGGTGAGTTTGTCTCTCTGCCTCTCCATAACTGTAATTTTAAAAAAAATCCTTTAAAAGTAAACATAGTTTTTAAATAACTAAACTTTAAAAAAATCAGACTTTATTGGATAAATGTTACACAACATTCTTTGACATTTAACTCTGAGCATACTCATGATGAAAAACAAGTTTTGTCATTCAAGTCTACGAAACAAAATAGGCTTGTGAAGATTTGAAATACAGACAAAAGCATGAAGCAAAGCTTAAATATTAAGCAACTAAAGCAATGAAAGTGAAATAGCAACACGGTAAGTCTAGATTTTAAATACCACCAAGTTTCATTTTTTAAAAAATGAAAATTCGGTTGTAACCAAAACGTGTTTCAGAATATGTCATGAGAGAAAATAGATACTTAAAACTTTATCTCTCAGTTCTTTCACCTATTATTATTACTTGGCATTTCCATCCCTCAGAAATAATGAATTCTAAAGCTTAACTTAAAATCTTGATTATACAATCCCATGTGTTAATTCCACCATGGCTTGGGAGTTACCTGCTTCTTGAAGTGAGCCTAAAAGATACTGCTGGTGTTATAATTTGAAAGAACAGGCCCAACCAAGCAAAGCCCTAGGCCAGGTGGAGTGGGGCACCCCTGTAATGTAATATATTTCACGTTATAACTCCCTGCTGCTACAGTTCCTGAGCTTATTTTTCCAATGTGATAAAATATTATTTCATGATAGGAACTTTTCCAAAAAGATAAATTTGTAGTGTATTTGAAACTTTAAGTTACATGCAATGTAATTGGGATTTGCATTAAGATCATTAGACACAAGACTACCTGCTTTTCCTTCTTGAGTGGTAAAAACAAATTGTAGTCAGCTATGCTAAATGTTCGAAACTCCCAGAACCTTTGGTAAGTCCGGAGATTGGGGCTATTAGGTAATTCCAAACTACAGTGATATTATGGATGTTTGAATACCTGAACCAAGTGCTCAGTAACCTGTTTCATTGCTTCAAATGAATTTTGTGGGTTTTATTTTTGGCTTTTTTTTCTTTGCTTTTTTTTTTTTTTGTAATATGTATTCAATATGGATTAATTATCTTTCTGGTTTAAAAAATAAATCAATATTGCCACTAAAAAACCTCAGTTTTATTATTAAAAGTACAGCACCATCAAATATAAAATGCCTTAAAAATGTAGTACTAACAAGTCCATGTGTTTTTCTCTTCTTTCCTCCATTCATTAAAAAAGAAAAGACTTTTCAGAATATGTATTTACCAAATATAAGGAAAAAACTATGGTCTCTATTAAGAACTTAAGTTTCATGCACAAAAAGTGTGACAATCTCTCCATGGATCTGTTCTGCTATTCAACCGCTGTGGGGCCACATCCTACCTGATACCTGTGAGAATCCCTTGAGCTCACAGAGGAGGGGCTCCTTGGGGAGAGGTCCACATCAAAATTCAGATGTTGTCACCTTTTCTGAACAAGATCAATCAGTAAGGACAGAAACAATAATAAAAGTTTCCCAGCTCAGTAGTTCTTAGAGTATACATTTTAACTCCAAGATCAACATTAGCCTATCCACTTTGAGTCAAAATATGAAAGAATGTAGTAATGAAAATGTGCACAAATTGTTAAATACTAGTGGCAAATAAATACATCTTAATATGTTCTAACAAGCAAACATATATTCAAAATACAGCCCTGCTTTATTCAAGAAGGAAAAGATCCCCATTTTGTGGGTGGGGTGGGGTAGGTTGGAGTGGGCTGGGGCACTTTGCCATCCTTTCTGCAGGATGTTGGATCCTCTTTCCTGACACATTGAAGGAAACATTGGCCTTAGCATACGTTGACTGTTGGTGTTTCATAGGCAAGCCGTCTTAGAAATACCTTAGCTCAAGTTGGAACTGACTAAACCCTGGAGAAAGCACAAAGTTTAAGTATGAAAATACTTCAGTATTTCCCTATCATCCCACACCGCTTGGGCCTTTCCAAACTGTACTGATATAAACTTCACATTCTTCAAGCGAGTTCTTCTATGTATATTTCACATCACTTTTCTCCTCATCTCATGCATAATTTATTGCAATAGCTTGTTACAAAACATTCCCTAATACCTTTTCTTCAGCTTAATATAGCACAATTTGCAAGTGCCCCTTTATAGACTGTTGGCTTTAACCACTGCCTTAACATTTACTTCTTAGTGCAGCTTTAAAAATCTCCAATTTCCTTCCGTCCTGATGTTCTGGTGTTCTCTGTCATTGTGGTACGGGTCCATGAAACCAGCAGCCTGCTAATGTCTTTGTGCTGAAATACAGTAAAGAAAAGGAAGAAAATGCAGTTAAGCACAAGTAATTATAGAGGGGAAGCAAAGTCCTTGTTGTCGAAATTAAGCCCTATATAATTGTGACTTTTTCTTTAAAATCAGTTAAACTTGAGGAAAAACTATTAGCACTCTAAAGAGCAGGACTGCTATTATTTCTGAAGTACACTGGGCCAAATTCCAACAGTAGCAAAACAGCTGTGACTTTCACATAGTCAATCTGCAATTGAGTGCTTTTGTCTAAGACTTGCTTATGACTATTTGCCTAATATAAGAGGACTTCTAACCTAGGTGTTTATGGTACTGAACTCAGTCAGCTTAGCTGCAGTGGACTGTGAGGGAGCATCTGCAGCCTGCCTCAGTAAGGCAAGCCTACAGTCTTGAGATGCTAATTTACATACAAAACCAGGCTACAGCAAAGTCAGCCACAGATCCAACTGCCTGCATTGAGCAAAACAGAGGGGTACAGAGATGGACAGCTCATCCGCCAGGAAACATCAAGGCACCATGTCAGTACAGGAGACAATGTGCAGGCCATGAGGTCCCTTGTTACACCTGCAAACCTGATGAGCAGCAGAGGCACTCTTCACCACAGCACCAACAGAAACAGGACTCCAAGCCTACATTTACATCAAGGGCAAGGCGTATCGCAATGACTGCCGGGTAACACAACCAGAATTACCCACCTCCCTCTCACACTAAAAGGTAGTCAGAACCCTCTATCATCCCTGGTTACGCCTTGCAAACTGGAGAGCTGATGTACCCCCAAGAATTTAAATTCTGAAAGAGGTGATCCTTGGAAAGAAAGATAGCTGTATCAAATATGTTTTTAAACCAAGATACGGTGTTTCAGTGCAATAACCAGCACAGAATGCAAAAAAGAAAACCCAACCCATCTTTCCCAATATTTAACTTCTAAACATTTCAAAATGTCTTATCCATGATCTGACACCAATTTTTTTTCCTGTTAACTTCCTGGTGTTGCCAAACTTCATTCACTGGATCAAGGCCTACAAAGTAAACATCACAGGACATTCTATCACATTTCTTTACAAGCAATGAAAAAATCACTTTCACCCATGAATATTGCACACATCAGGATGAAAGGGGAATATAGTCCTTGTGAAGAAACAGGATGATTACCACTGGGTTAGAGTTCAACACTGAGAAATCTTCCTGAACTAATGCAGTTATAGTACTACATTTCAACTCACAATTTTGGGAAGCAAATGTTTCTGCTGTATAAACTGAAAGAAAAAATGCGTAATTCGACTTTCTTCTATTTAAGACTCTCAAGAGTTGACCTCAGCCCAAGTGAAACCTGTTTTAAGTTCAGTTAAAGAATAGAGCAAGAAAGACAACAACTCAAGCAAATCATACTATTCCTATGAGGTGAAGACTGAAAAACACTATTTTCCTTACAAGATCACCTTAATGGCGCCAGCATTCCTATACAGATCAGAGTCCAAACTCCTAGGCACAATCTCTGATCTCAAATGTGTTACTATAATACAAATTACAGCTCATATACCAACTATAAAGCTCTTCCTTAGCTGCACAAACATCAGAGGTTAGATAGCTTTGAGGAAGTAATAAACTATCTGAAGTTCAAAAGCAGTACAGCAACAACAAAAACCCTAAACCCACCATAGTTAGGCATTATCCAGGAAGTCATCAATAAACGTTTGAAGAAATAGATTACAACTACATCTCAGCACCATCTGTTACTTGGGAATTTTGACTTATATAAATGACAGTGCTTTTGAAATTAATTCAAGAATATACATGTTTATATATAATAAATAATAACAATGAAGAAGTTAATAAATGCTAAGTGACAAATGCAGACTGACTTAGGGAAAATATAAACCCAGTGTTTGGCATTCAGAGACACAAACACGCCCCCACCTCCCCCACCCCTGCGCCCACTGTTAGAGGACTCTGTCATGTGATATCCAACTTCCATAACCCAGCAGAGAATGCTTACAGGCAGTTTTTGGTGTTTTACGCAGCAGGTACTATTGACTGAAAGCTGTTTTTACTCCTTAAAGCTATCACCTACATGAAATATACCCAACTGCCAAGGTCAGTGAAAACTGAAGAACTAATGGATTCTTTTATGTACAGCCTCATCTACCTTAGGAATGACCAAGTGATTACATGGTACCCTCTTCACTTTGTGGCAGGGCTTAAGACAGACAGACCTGCCCGTTTCACTGTTAACTTCAATGCTCCCAGTCTGAATCCACAGTGGTCTGTCAGACACTGTTAGGGAGCAGCAGCACTCGTCACTGTCTGATGTAATAGCTGCCATTTGTTGAGACCTATGGTAGAAAAAACCAAGTTAACAAAAATAGTCACTGGAGTTCTTTTTAATCCACTTTACCAAAAATAATTTAAAATAAGAGCAATATTCAGTTGAATTTTCATAATGGATTTATTCTGGATAATTTACTTGGCTTCATAGAAAGCCAAGCTTTGGTACTAAAAGGAAGACTTGAGAGCCGGGTAGACACACCAGCCTTGGCCAGGAGAGGACACTCTCTGGCCCAAGTCACATCAGCAGCAAAATGTCATGGGGCATACCAAAATGTTGCCCTCCAAGCAAACTCAGAGAAGAAATGCTAACTCACTTTTAAGTATCCTACCAAAAAGTGTACCAGTCTAACACGAGGGCAATGTTGGATTAAGTCCTGCCTCAGGATTCGAGGGCTGAGTTCCTATCTATATAACACAGTGAGTGAGCTCCACGAGGCTGTTTTGCAGTATGACCAAAAACTACCTTAACCCCTTTCTCTTAATCCCAAACAGCTCTCTTGCATATTATTCAGGACCTAATCTTCTGGATTAAATATCATTTGGCACAGCACTAAGGCTCTACTTGGGGAAGGTGCTTTTTCCCAATCTGGAGAGCTTGATGCAGCTCCCCACTACTCCCCTGGTGGCAGAAAGCACTGGCTCAGATAATCGGGTCCCTTCCACCAACATGGGAGACCCTGATGTATTTCCTGGCTCCAGCCTGGTCCAGCCCCAGCTGTTGGAAGATGTGTCTCTGCCTTTCAAATAAAGAGAAAATAAAACGAATACGGTAAGCTTTCTTAGGCTTTCAAAATTTAAGTTTTAATTACTAAGCACAATTCACACAAGGAACTGCTATTTTAAGCCTTATTTTCAAACGTACTTGTGTCCTTACTTCCCTAAAGTATGAGTAAGAAAAAATTCACCTATCATATCAGCATAGTCAACTAAGGGTTCATTGATGTAGATAATAGTCCTTCTAATAATCAGAACCAATGGCATGTAGAAAACTTTTTAAAAAGCCTTTTCTAACATTAAAAAGGACAAACTTTGTATACACCTGATGTACAAACACAATTACTTTTGAATTTTAACTAAATGGAAAGCAGGGTTTGTAGATGAGGTTTAATAATGAGGTTATCTGCTCTTTTGTTCATGGGAACAATTAAATATACCATTAACCATACATAACGCAACAGCAATCACACGAGTAATCTGAATGTACTTAAGACTTTGTCTTTTGATTTTCTCTCCATAAGTAAAACTTTTATTATTAAAGAATCTACTTTGGGACTGTTGTAGCATACCAGGTAAATTCTCCACCTGTAAAGCCAGCATCCCATACGGGTGCCAGCTCAAAACCTGGCTGTTCCACTTCCTATCCAGGTCCATACTAATGTGCCTGGAAAGCAGTGGAAAACTGCCCAAATGCTTGGGCACTGCACCCATGTGAGAGACCTGGAAGAAGCACCAGACTCCTGGCTTTGTCTAGCCATTGCAGTCATCTGCAGAGTTCTCTCTCTCCCCACCTCTCTGACTTTGCCTTTCAAATAAATAAGTCGTAAAAAAAAAAAAAAAAAAAAAAAAAAGACTCCAGAGAAGGAGTCTAGATGATCAAAGAAAGCCCTCATCTTACCTTTTGCACTCCTCACCTGCACCCGACGTGAGCTATTAACAGACCAGTCTCCTACCACAGCACCTGGCCAGTTGTTTAAGACAAGCTTCCCTGGGCCCGCGCTGTGGTGCAGTGGGTTAACGCCCTGAAGTGCTGGCATCCCATATGGGCACCAGTTTGAGTCCCAGCTGCTCCACTTCCGATCCAGCTCTCTGCTTTGGCCTGGGAAAGCAGTAGAAGATGGCCCAAATCCTTGGGTCCCTACACCCATGTGGAAGACCCGGAGGAGGCTCCTGGCTCCTGATTGGCGCAGCTCTGGCTGTTGCAGCCATCTGGGGAGTGAACCAGCGGATGGGAGGACCACTCTCTCTGGCTCTACCTCTCTCTGTAGAGACAAGCTTCCCCTCAGTGTATTCAGGGTCTCACCGAAGTTTCTTGAGAAATGTACCCACTCATACAGGATCTCTATCATTCTGGAAGAACCAGATGGCTCTGACACAGCAAATGGAGGGATACCCCCATGGAAAGGTGACAGCTGCACTGCAAACAGGCTTAGGTGCAACAAGGGCAACTATTCCTGGGAAGCAGCAGAGACCTAAAGGGCATAACACAATAGTCATCTTGGTTTTAGACCAAGAGCATGAAAAAAATAAAGCAGAGGACATCAAGCTTACTGCAAACACAGTATTTAAAATAAAAAATTATTATATACTCATGCACCTATCCTTAATGTACAATGTAAAAGCAGGAAATGTATTAACTAGTACTTGTTTCACAATCAATATCCTGCTTTTCTAGCATTAGTGCTGGTTTCGTAACCACTTATTTTTATGATGTTAAACAAACTGCACAGTTCTTCCCAGCATACCAAGCCTCACACTAACATGTGCCACTCTCAGCCAGACTCCCTACTAAAATCCGTAGAAGTGATAGAATTGTAGTCAGCATCTCAAAAATGAACCATGGGTTAAAATGACTGTTCACTAGTAAATAGTCATGCCACACACAGAACAAGGCCTTGCAATGTAAGGCATTTCCCTCCTCAAATGGGGAAAGAATCTTCTATTCAACCACACCAGTAGCAGTTTTAAAGATGTTCAAGTGATGTCCACATTGTCACCAAGTGACAAAACGCTGAAACAGTAAGACACCAGGCGCTCAGTGCAGCACATCTTTGCAAATTCACTAATTAACTTTTTGAAAGCTGCCACATTTAGGTTTCTAGCTCTAACACCTTCCAAAAAGTCTCCTAGGACATGACTTCCACAACTTGAGCCCCACCAGCTCAGATCCTTCTCACATCACTTAAAAACAGTCTGGGGTGTGTGCAGGGTTATCCTGTTAGTACTTAAGTGTCCATATCAGAGTTACTCTTCCTCATTCACTCACAAGTACACCTGCTTCTATTCACGCCATAAACTATGCTTGGCTGAAGGGGCAGTGGAAACAGGAGCACTAAATTCCTGGAATTTGTGTTTCACATAAATGAACAGGAAAAGGTTGAACATCTCCATCATAATCCCCAAGATCTCCAGTCCAATTACCCTCTACAAGATGCCTGTGAATATATCCAATTTCTAAATATTTGTGGTTATTGCTACTATGATGACTGAAATGTTTATGTAATAACACTGCTATAACATTTTCATCTATACTGTGTTACAGAAAAGTAATATTAAGTTACCAGAATGAAATTTCACTAACACACACACAAAATAGTGGTAACAACAGCAACTATTTATATAGGTTTTTACTGCTTTAAATATTTCACAATTACCTTATTAAGGAGGTGTTGTTATTCTCCCCATTTCACAGGTGAAGGCATTGAAGTAACCTGCCTAAGATCACACTGCTTGTCTTTTAAGTGGCAGATCCAAGTCAAGCTTTG
Organism: Sylvilagus floridanus; assembly: GCA_949820135.1. Lineage (NCBI taxonomy): Eukaryota > Metazoa > Chordata > Mammalia > Lagomorpha > Leporidae > Sylvilagus > Sylvilagus floridanus. The sequence continues at coordinate 44,738,504 of OX463241.1, forward strand.
AATCTAGGAAATCTGGCTCAAGAGGTTGTACTTTCAACCAGGTGCCTAAAAAGTGAGAAAATGATTCTTTGCTCAATAAAAGCTTGCTGTGGAGCACCACTACTACAAAAATGTTAATGCTCCAACTCACTTGCATCACTGACAAGTTATCTACCCAACTCTATCTTTTACACTCAAGCGGAGGACACTCACCTTTCTTGAAAAGCACTGAGCATTTTGCCTCTCTTGTAGCCTCCCTCCAGGCCACTCTGGCTGGAGGTCTCTGACTTCAATAAATCTTGCTCTTAAATACCAAAAAAAAAAAAAAAAAAAAAAACCTTGAACAAGCAAAAAATCCTATTATAATTTTTATGGGGAAAAATTATACTTCTAGGGTTTTTCAATAGTTTTTAAATGATTCTTTGTGTAAGAACTAAGCAAGAAATGTCAAGCGCTAGAAAATTACCTGAAATAACCTCCATAAAAAGCCTTTCCTAATACTTGATAGACATAATTCCAAACTTTTTCATTTAAGAGAAAAGGAAAAAAAGTATGATAGTAACCGCCTAACATTAAGCTATGAAGTATTTGGTTTTCCTTCTAAATACTGACAACCAGGATAGAAATTATAGGATGGAATTTTATTCGTGCTTTCTGATTAACACTGAGATTTCTAAGGCAATAGGAGGTAACTGTCACAATCTCATAGCACAAGGAACACTCCGTGATTAAATTAGGATTCTCTTCAACTTTTTACATGAGACCTTACAAAAATATCAGAAATTTGAAAAAGAAATACTTAATTCTTGTTTAAGTTTTTAAGATTGACCTTTCTTAATAGCAAAGCTTTATAAAGTTGCTTTGCAAAAATTGTGTTCAACAAAAGGCTCATTAAGTTAGACAAGTACTACAGCCATCTAAGTTATTTGATTGAAAAATGAAGATCGATGCAGAAATTCAACATTTTGATTAAATCATAACTTTTGAATAGAAAATATTTCCTTTATACTTCCTCTTAATCTTTAATTTGTGCCAGAATCTGTAAGAAAAATTTAAGTTCCTCAGTTCTTTCCTAAGTAATTAAAGACATCAACATTGACTCAAGGCATGATACAAAAATTAACTCAGCACTTCCTACCAAAGTGTGGTATAGACAATTACGATAGAATCTAATTAGGGTTATACACTATGTCAAAACATTTGTTTTCCATTAATTGTACTGACATCAAAAGTGAGTCAAAAAAATTAGTATATATCTTATGAAAATATGCAATGGTATGTAAACAACTTGAGTTTTGCAAAGTAACTTAATTCCACTGCTAAAATAATTTAAATGGTTTTATTTCTATACTTGTAAAATCATCTCAAAAAACCGATTTTGTCACTGGAAGCTTTAACTAAAACTACTCGAAAAAAACAGGCAAACTAAGTCACACCAGTTCACCTCAAAGTTTTACTAAGGGGCAATTATAGTTCTTAAAAATGGGGGTACCATGGGCATCATGGCAGACAGTATTTCCTTGTGCAGGACTGACTGCAGGCTGATCAGAAAGGAATCTGAGGGCCAGTGCTGTGGTACAGCCGGTCAAAGCCAACCTACAGGGGCAGCATCCATATGGGCACCAGTTCAGGTCCTGACTACTCCACTTCAGATCCAGCTCCCTGCTAATGCACCTGAGAAACTAGGTTCTTGGGCCCCTGCACCCATGTGGGAGACCCAGAAGAAGCTCCTGGCTTTGGTCTGGACCAGTCCTGTTCATTGTGGCCATTTGAGGAAAGAACCAGCAGATGGAAGATGTCTGCTTCTCCTTCTCTCTGTAACTCTGCCTTCCAAATAATTAATTAAAAATAGAACAGCAGCAACAAAAGAACCTGACAGGTAGACAGTAAGAGTAGCATATTCCAATCACAGAAATAAGACTGAGTGACGTAATTTCTGAAAACCTCCAGAACAGTTCTATCCCAAATCCAAGATTTCTGTCAAAAAACAGATTGTAGATGGACAGTGGTGATGGCTACAAAACAAGGTAAATGTAATGAATGAAAAAAACTGTGAATTCTATGTCTATTTGACAATTTTTAAAATACAGCCCAAAATTACAGCACTCTATTCCTATGACCAGGAAAAAATTACTTCCACTTAATGCCACAAAGAAAGGAATATTTTAAATCCTGTTTGAATCTATGGTAAGTCTCTTAACTGAGTGAAGATTAAACAGTTGTTTGTCTTCTCATCTTGGTGTCAAGTATCCCCGGTAAAGACAGAGGTAACCTGGAAAACTAAAAGAATAGACATCTAGAAACCATGCCTTTTTAACTCCCTATTCCTTTATTCAAAATAGCATAATAGAGTGTAAAAACTGATAATGCTTTCATTTTTTCATTCTACTCTATCTTTACTAAGTAAAGGTAATACAGTGAAACACAAACTGTAAACACAGAGCATGAAAAGTCTATCAACTAAGTCAAAGCCAGAAAACATTAATACAGCATACTGGTCTGACTTTCTCCTGGCAACTTACCAGCCCCAACCACTTCTGCATTTGGCATTTCCATTACTCACCATTTTAATAACTAGAATATTAGTATAAAGTAAAATGCAAAATTGCCCCAACTTACATATTACGTCTTCATTCTCTGGAAAACTGGAAGCCATCAACGAGCGCAAATCCTTCAATCAATACATGATCAGCATCTGTCCAACTCTTCTCTACATACTAATAAAAGTAAACCAACTGAAAACTAAATTTTATGTCTTTTTTTTTGACAGGCAGAGTGGACAGTGAGAGACAGAGACAGAGAGAAAAGTCTTCCTTTTGCCATTGGTTTACCCTCCAATGGCGCACCGCGCTGATCCGATGGTAGGAGCCAGGCGCCTCCTCCTGGTCTCCCATGCGAGTGCAGGGCCCAAGCACTTGGGCCATCCTCCAGTGCACTCGGGCCACAGCAGAGAGCTGGCCTGGAAGAGGGGCAACTGGGACAGAATCCGGCGCCCCAACCGGGACTAGAACCCAGTGTGCCGGCACCACAAGGTGGAGGATTAGCCTAGTGAGCCGTGGCGCCGGCTGACATTATTTATTTCGTAAAATATTTCCAATTCCCAATTCAGTTCCTCTATATAAAGGAAAACTGATAATCTTTAAGTGTGTGTTCCTGGGGCCCTTGATGTGGCACAGCAAGTTAAGACAAAACCTAGGACACTGGCATCCCATATAAGCAGCACTTTTGAGTCCTCGTTGCACAATTCCAATCCAGATCCCTGCCAATGCACCTGGGAAGCAGCAGAAGATATCCCAAGTCCTTGCACTCCTGCACTCACTCTGCCCTCTCACACTCTGCCTTTCAAATAAATGAATCTTAAAACAGACATGTCCTTCAATAGAACCAATTTTTAGAAAAGTACAACCAGGAGCCACCATTGTTGCATAGCTGGTAAAGCCAGTGCCTGTGGGCTTTACCATCCTATATAGGGGCCGGTATGAATCCCAGCTGCCCCACTTCTGATCCAACTTCCTGGCCATTGGCCTAGGAAGAGCAGTGGAGGATGGCCCAAATGTTTGAGCCCTTGCCACCAACATGGGAGAGATCCAGATGAAGTTCCTGGTGTTGGCTTCAGCCTGGCCCAGCAGTGGCCACTGCGGCCAGCTGTGGAATGAACCAGCAGATGGAAAATCTGTCTCATTCAGATAAATCTTTAAAAAAAAAAATGACTGAAATGGATGTGCAACTCAATGTATTTTTAATTTACAAACAACCCCATTAAAAGACAACAAATATTTGGGGCCAGCACCATGCCTCACTTGGTTAATCCTCCACCTGCAGTGCCGGCATCCCATCTGGGTGCCGGGTTCTAGTCCCAGTTGCTCCTCTTCCAGTCCAGCTCCCTGCTGTGGCCCAGGAGGGCAGTGGAGCATGGCCCAAGTGCTTGGGCCCCTGCACCCGCATGGAAGACCAGGAAGAAGCACCATAGCGGCCATTTGGGGGGTGAACCAATGGAAGGAAGACCTTTCTGTCTATAACTGTCAAAAATAATTCATCTAGTTGATATATCAGTTCCATGTTCTTTGTAATTTGTCTTCACATACAAATTCGTGCCTATTCCAGTATTCATTTACAGTTACTATCATGTGAATGGGCTTCAGACTAACAAATCCTGGTTTATTTCACTGACATGTTGATTGTGGCCCCATGTCTGCTCATCACAGATTAAAAACATGTCCCTTCCAAAGGAAGAGCTAGCTTCCTAGTCTGCAAATTCTAGCAATCTAAAAAAAAAAAAAACAACTTTCTAATGCTTTAAATTTCTAGAAATAAAAAATTTTTAGCTTTCACAGCCCCTGTGTCCTCACTTGGTTTCCCCTGTTAATACTTGGCTTTTGTCACTTAGACCACTGAAGATCTGGTGTAAGCCCAGCTTATTCTCTGCAAGGGGAAAAATACCCACTTAGGTTTTCTCCACCCATTTGAAAGAAATATGTCAAAGTGCCTACAACTACCCATCCCAACTCTTACCTGCATCTACACAATATACTGGACAAATTTATCTACCTCCCTATGAGATTTCTATTTGTACAAAACTTTAATATACAGCCACACAAACTGTTTAAAACTTGTTTCTGGGGACTCCAACACTGGCATCCCATGTGGGCACATTGAGTCCCTACTAAAATGCCTGGGAAAGCCCCTGCACTGTAGGAGACCTGGAAGTTGTTCCTGGCTCCTGGCTTCGGACTGGCCCAGCCCCCAACCATTGTGGCTATTTGGGAAGTTGAACCAGCAGATGAAGATTTTCTCTCTGCCTTTTAAATACAAAAAAAAAAAAAAAAAAAAAGGCTTGTTTCCTTTAGAAACTTCCAATAAAATATTCGAGGCTACAAGTTTACTACAGACTACCTAGAATAAAACAAATTTGTGATTATACTTCAGCCTTTGCCACAAAAGTATGAACTACAAAACTGCACGATACGCTTGCACTCAACAATCTTGACTTCATTCTTTTTCCCCAAGGTTTCTAAAACAAACCAACTATGGTTTATGCCACAAGAGCACATTTGCCAAAGCACCTGTCAACATCAGCCACATCTACTTTCAGAACCATGCTAAGACAGCCATATCGTTACATAAAGCCTTAGAATTACATTTTAGCAACTTGTCTAAATCTTCCTCAACTTTAGACTGCAAACTTTCAAAAATACCTTAGTAAACAAGTTCATTAATCTAAATCAAATACTCAAAATATTTGTGGATACTACCTTGCAACCCCTCAATCACAACTTCTTTTAACCTGTTTAACAAAAAATTTTAATAGTATTTTTGTTTCTGTTTGCAGGAAAGAATATGTTCAAGTGAAACACTTTTTTTAAATTGTGTGTTTACTATCATCAAAAAGCATTGAGTTTCCCCAGAAAAAAAACCTTCCTTTGTAGAAATTGGTAATTAATGAACAAAGTCTATAACCTTAGGGAAGCTGATAGACTATTGATTTCCAATCTCCATTAATCTTTTCATTAGGAATTCCACTGTAACCAAGATTTTTCAAATTGGATTATTTGGAATTTACAAAAAGCTACTTTAAGTTTCCAAGTGTCAAACTGAAATTATATCAAACTTAAAAGTTAGACACAAAAAGTTTTAAAGCAACTTTAAAAAAATCTAAAACTTGCCTCCACAGAGAATCAAGTACATTTTTACTAACAAGACGAAACTAAAAATGTTAATAAGAAATCAAATCTTAGGGACAGATGGATCATAAAGAAAAATAATAGGCTAGTTAACTAGCCCCAAAAGCAATGATACCTGAGGCAAAAGATCAAACAGAAAAGTAATCAGGTATAATAAGCATGCGATGAAATATTAAGATGAAAAAATACGAAAAACCGACACATTTATGAGAAATTGGCAGGAGAAGGATATCAAATCTAGAAGCATACCAGACCTCCATGCTACAAAACCTCATTTTAAGAATATATTGATTCATCTCTTATTTAAATTTTACCTATGCTCATAATACATTCTGATATGGTAAATAGAAAAAATGTAAGTTTGATTTTTCATTTCCTCTCCACACTACTACAAAGAATAATTTTCTTCCATCTTGAAATTTTTCAAAGCTTTTTGAGAAACACACACAAATAATTTGGATTTAGTCGATTTTATTTACAGCTTTTTTTTTTACATTTCAGAGCATTCACAATTACATTTTCTCATTTTCTGACCTGCAAACAGATACCTTAAACGGAAATATTTTTTTAAAAAGTTATCAAATTAGATACATCCAAAATGCAACAATTACACATAATGACAATTAATTCACAAAGTGTAATTCACTAGGACGTATCCTAAGAATTTAGGAACAGCCAGTCAGGAGAAATCTGACCAAATTTAGCTATCAACCATTTACATATCCAGAAACCAAATGTATCTAAACTCCCAAACTAAAAGCTTGAAAGTTTTGTCAAATTCCCACAGGACAAAAGATAAAGATTCAAACCTATTCATTTTTTGACAGTGTTGATCCCAAATAGTAGCCTATTTCCCCAGTCTAACTGAATACCGAGCATCTGTTTGTGAAACACCCAAGTATCAAACTTTTACACCAATATGCACATAAAAAGGCTGTTCATTAATTTAAAAACAAGTAGTCATTAAATATCCACACTATTCTCCCAGCTCACTAGCCCTTACTACAATCCCAAATATGCAACCCATGTCACATAGTGACAGGCCATATTTTATATAGGTCTGCGTGTGTATCTGCATATACACACATACAGATTTAGGTACAAATGGCAATTAACAGTCCCTGCAAAAATTCAATTTCACTTGAGGCTATGGCTCCTATGCCTTGGGATGGTTTTAGATTTCATAACTGAAAAATACTGCTAAAATCTCACTTCCTTAAGACAAAATTTGATTGCATGTTCAGTTTAAGCTTCTCAGTCTAAAAATGGCTATAAGTTAAGTATAAAAAAAGTCAGCCAACTGAGTACAATTTCTCTCTCCAATTTGGCCAAGCTACCTCATAGAAATTATTCCTGACTAGACTAGAATATCTGTGGCGCCTTCCAATGGTCCTTGCCTACCTTACTGTCCATGTTCACGTTTCAAACTGTGTCAAAAGAGCCCGCACCTCAGGGGTCAGCTGCTTGGCTGCCTTGGCTGCCTCTGTGATGGCCTTGCGGTAGAGGCCCTTTCTCTTCTTATTAAAGCGTGACTGGAAGTTTTCTAAAAAGGGAGAGAGTTGCGAAAGAGCAAGGAAAGATGTTGTTGGAGACCCAAACCATGAAATACGGGCCTCCTGTCGGATTAATAGGCCATTATCTTTCCGGCTCACAGTTATAGTAAGAATACGGGCTGGCCACCAAGGAAAGCCATATATCTTAGCCCAAACAATGTCCCCTACACATATGGTCCTGCCATCTGGTGTGACGCATTTAGAGACATTTTTGGAAAAGATTTTCATTTTCAAAGAATTACTGAGCTTTTTCTCTTCCTTCGAAGAGGAGGAAGTGGAGGAGGTGGAAGGCGCATGCATACTGCCTGGAGGAAAATCAAAGCTTTCAGAAGAGCTACACTCAGAGTTGGAAGATTTCAAATCATCTGTGCTATCAATGCTACACACTGAAGCACTGGAAGAGTCAGATTTCTTTTGATTTAGGGTCATGTAAACAGCGATATTGCTTTTGCTGCCCTTTTTGCCCAATGTCTGTGCTTCATCCTGCTCACCAGGCACATGCACTTCATTTGTGTCCTGAACCTCACTGTTGGCCTCTTCAGGGCCTTTTGAGGGACTCTGAGTTTCTGAAGGGGCCTCACCTGCTGAGCGGGTAGAGGTGCAGCGGGATTGGGGTTTGGGCGCCATCTTGCCACTCCTTATTTTCTCAAGTCCCGTCTTCAGAGAAGAGTCATTTTCTTCATTCCTGTACCTCTGTGGTTTTAAACGAACCCGGGGAGGAAGGGAACCTGAGCTAGGATTCTGATAGCGACGTGTGAAATGGACTTTTGAATGCGCATTTTTGGAAGTAGAGGTTTCACTTTGCTTCTTTTGTGCCTTTTCTTTGGCAATTTTCAACACTTCCCGAGCTTTCGCATGATCCATATTCTTACTCTGCAGCACTTTTTTAGTATTTAACTGAGCTTTTGATGTATTTGCCTGAGCAGAAACTTTAACGACTCTGCCTCTGCTGTGAGCAATATTTGAAACTTTAACCACGGCATTTCTTTTCTGGCTTTCATTTTGGTTTTTCCCATCCACTTTATGGTCAGTTTTCAGTTTTTTGTTCACAGTAGTTACACTTTCATTTCTCCGCTTTTTGTCTTCATATTTAGTAGAGTCACTTACACTGCTACCTTTTCTAATTTCCTTTTTTTCAGCAACAACACTGTTTTTACATTTATCGCATAGGACTTGCCTGGGGCGTAGTTTAATAGCATTCATTATTGATGTGGGTTCTTCCCTGTACATTTTTCGTTTGGGTCGCTTAATTTTCCGAGGAGGTGGCTGAGGTATTGATTGGTTATATGTGTCCCTGATAAACAAAGGGGGAGGATAAGGTGCTCCTTCGTGGAAGAGAGGTGGTGGTTTGGAAGTCCACAAGCTTTCAGCCAAGTTCAGCTCAGGCGGTGGGACAGGAGAAGGGTCCTCAGGAGCAGCACCATTCACTTCGTGCTTGACCTCGATCCCTTCTTGGAATGTGTTACTTTGCAGCTGCATGGCTTCCGGTTTATCCTTATATTCCCTTTTGGGAAATACTGTCACAGGGATCCCATGAGGCCCAAACCTTTGAAAAAATAAAACGCAAGTCATCAAGTTAGTTATCTCTAATTCAATTTTTTACACATAAAGAACACTTCCTGTTTTTTTTAATATGATCTTTCCTGAAAACTACTTCATATTAAAAAGTAAAACACCAACACAAGAATCTACTGGCTAACTTTCCCAAAAGCTCAAAGACCTCTGCTTATTTTGGTTCTTCATTTCAGGTAAAAACAGAAACACTCCAACTGTTTATCGAGGGCAATACCAGAAAAGCTAATTTTACCTAAAATGGACCACTCCAGTTTTCAATCAGAAAGGATGTGTTATCAGATAGTTTAATATTAAATATCATGTGCTATAACACTGAATCATATGTAACACTTTCAGAAAATGGAAGCATAAATTTCTAACATACACAGATATCTTTGTCTAGTTAAAATAGCTTTCAAAACCTAAAACTCAAATTCAGAGGCCAACATTGTACTATGATACTGGCATCCCACATGAGCATTGGTTCATATCCCAGCTGCTCTACTTCTGATGCAGCTCCCTGCTAATGGCCTGGGAAAAGCAGTGTAAGATGACAGAAGTGCTTGGGCCCCTGACACTCATGCAGCAGACCCAGAAGCTGTTCCTGGATCCTGGCTTTGGCCTGGCCCAGCCCTGGCTATTGTAGCCAAGTGTAGAGTGAACCAGTGGAAGGATAATCGCTCTCTCCAACACTGAGTTTTTTAAAATAATAAAAAAACTCCGATTCAGCTAATTACCCAAAAATACTCCATCAGTAAAATCCCATCTTTTCTTTACTTATTAACAGCTAAAGATTCCAAAGAAGTTGCTCCTTTACTCTTACATCCTTAACTCAAGGCTCCCCAGTCTGCCTGCAAAAGAAGCCAAACAACCAGAAATCAAGAAACTCAAATTACTTCCAAAGACGACAGGGTTTCAAGCTTTTAAAGTCATATTCCACATTAATACATTTTTAACAAACTAATATATTCCTGGGGTTGCTGCTGTGGCACGTCAGGTTGAACCACAGTCTGCAACGACGGCATTCCTTGAGTAGCAGCAGTTGAAGTCCCACCTGCTCCCCTTCCTGTCCAGCTCTCTTCTAATGTGCCTGGGAAAGCAGCAGCAGATGGCCCAAATGCTTGGGCCCCTGCAATCCATGTGGGAGACTTGATTTCCAGGCTCCCGGCTTCTGCCAGGAATGTCCTAGCCAACGTGGCCATTTGGGGAGTAAGGCAGCAAATGGAAGATCTGTCCCTCCCTTCTCTTGTTTTAACTCTGCCTTTCAGATGAATAAACATTTAAAATTTTTTCCCATTATAACCCAATAAAAACTTTTGTGTCTGTATACATGTATGCATTAAGGCAACTTCAAAATGGAAAATGGAATTAAAAATTTACAAGTCAATATGCATGAATATACACACTTAAGCAAAAGTTTCACCCAATAAATAACTTTATAAGATACTTGTTGACTGTTTAAAAGTATTTAACAGGGGGCCAGCGCTGTGGTGCAGCAGGTTAATGACCTGGCCTAAAGTGCCAGCATCCCATATGGGTGCCGGTTCAAGTCCTGCCTGCTTGACTTCCAATCCAGCTCTCTGCTATGGCCTGGGAAAGCAGTAAGAAGATGGCCCAAGTTCTTGGGCCTCTGCACCCGCCTGGGAGACCCAGAAGAAGCTCCTGGCTTCAGATTGGCACAGCTCCAGCCATTGTGGCCAATTGGGGAGTGAACCATCGGATGGAAGACCTCTCTCTCTCTCTCTCTCTCTCTCTCTCTGCTTCTCCTCTCTCTGTGTAACTGACTTTCAAATAAATAAGTAAATCTTTTAAAAAAGAAAGTATTTAACAGAATATAATTCTAACATTAATCATAAAGTAAAAGTGCTTAGAACCCAAGAATCAGGTATCAAGATAGAACCCCTGAAACTAGACCCAAATATTTTCTTTCCTTTATTTTTTTTGCCTTTTTTTTTTCCTAGAGAACAAGTTAATGCTGTAAAACGAGGTTGAGAATACCTTTGTTAGGAAGTAATTTTGAGATCAGGTTCTGACACTTGCAGACATACCTAAACACATGAAATGAGAAAGACCACACACCACATACCTGATTCTAATGCCTAAATACTTTTCTTCCTAGTCTGTTACCTTGGCCATAAATTAACATTACAGCAAATATTTGAATGATGGAAGAGAATAGCCTTTTCACCTAACACAGGACAAGCTTGGGTCTGGGATAGACCAAAAAGGAAAAGACTCCCTCCTCACTGCATCAGACTTCCCAGAAAGTTACTGTTGATTCTAGCATCACATGTTAACTGTTTGCTTCCTAAATGCAAAGCACTATGATCATTTCACCTTTTTTATATAGTCACTTTTTGAAGATGACAAGAGGCGATTTTTGTGTTTTACTATACGTAACATACTGTTGACTTATCCAAAGTGACACCACTATTTGTATTAACACATTTTTCGAATTCGTAGACCATTTCACCCCATTGACCATTCACGTTTCCATAGCTAAACAAAGAAAATGCCCTTATCAGAAATAACTAAACCATCATTATCTTCATGTTTGAATAACCTTTCATAGCTACCTCCTACTGAATGTTTGTACCCTCAAAACTTCTGTACTGAATAACACTTCCTACCTTGAAGGATTCAAATCAGAATTAACAGCTCAATAAAGTTTAGCCATTTTTCAGGCCTAAAATTCATTTAAGTAATCTGATTTTTCAGATAATTTGTTAGAGGTTCACTTCCAGATTTTTTCTTTTACCTCATAAGCATATAAAATACTCAACCACAAAATGTTTTTAATAACACTGAGAAGCACTTCATTGGGTAATTACAAAGCTACCAACAGAAGAAAGAAAAATATAAAGGAATCCAAAACTCGTACTGCGGGTGGTAAATGGGAAAGCAAACTACTACTGTTAAAGGGCCTCTAGAGACCAGAAAGATAACTCAGAGAGGAAGGAGGATCATGTCCACTCCATCTCAGTAATGACATTATCACAACTACATGGACAACATTTAATATCTAGAGGAGTGTTATCTGACTAAAGATGGAGACACTAGTTATAAGAACAACTTCCTCAGCTGTTGCAGTCATTTGGTGAGTGAACCAATGGATGCAAGATCTCTTTCTGTCACTCAAGTAAATGCAATAAATCTTTAAAAATAGGAATAGGAACAAATTAAAATATATTAATTTTGCTTAGGCCTGCGCCGTGGCTCAACAGGCTAATCCTCCGCCTTGGGGCGTTGGCACACAGGGTTCTAGTCCTGGTTGGGGCGCCGGATTCTGTCCCAGTTACCCCTCTTCCAGGCCAGCGCTCTGCTGTGGCCTGGGAGTGCAGTGGAGGATGGCCCAAGTGCTTGGGCCCTGCACCCTATGGGAGACCAGGAGAAGCACCTGGCTCCTGCCATGGGATCAGCGCAGTGCGCAGGCTGCAGTGCTCCAGCCGCGGCGGCCATTGGAGGGTGAACCAAAGGCAAAAGGAAGACCTTTCTCTCTGTCTCTCTCTCTCACTGTCCACTCTGCCTGTCAAAAAAAAAAAAAGGAAAAAAAATAATTTTTCTTATAAGTGTTTTTTTTTTTAAAAAAAGCTGATATTTTACTCATCAGCATTAACTTCACAGAAACCTCAAAAAATTTATCTTTGATTTAGTATTATAATCATCTCATTCCAGTTTACAATCATACAAGAGGGAAAACTGTGAAGCAAGCTAATTTTGGCTCGCATTCATTACTTTGTGAGATTAGTATTATGTCAAAGTTTAGCCTCATGACAAAGGAATAGCTAATGTCACAGAAAAGTTTACAAATTATGTACATCTATCCTGTTAAAATGAATCATCATACAACCCAGCAATCCCACTACTGGATATATATCCAAAAGAGCTAGCTGAAAGCATTAGCTCAGAGAGCTATCTGCAGTACCATATTCACAGCAGCAATATTCACAAGAGCCACAAGGTGGAAGCAACCCAAGTATCCATCAGCAAATGAAAGGATAAACAAAATGTGATATGCATATACACTTACACACACTCAGCGCAGTACTTTCCAGTCTAAAAGACAATCACATCACATACTACAATGTGGATGAATAGTCCGGAGAGCATCATGGTAGTGTGAGTGCACTTACATAAGGAATCTAAATTACAATAATCCCATCTAATCTGGTATTTCACTTACCACAGTCCAAAAGTCTAAGCAAAGTTCCAGAAATAATACCTAAGTTTTAAGTAAGTTTCATTAGAGTGTATTTCTATAATTGTTCTATTAGTTGTAAATCTCTTACTGTGCCTAATTATAAATGGGACTATTATAGGCATGAATATATAGGAAAAAACATAATATGTATAGAGTCTTCAACAACTTCCAGAAGGGGCAAGCACTTGGCCTGGTAGTTAATCTGCCTGTTCTAATACCCACATCCCAAGTGTCTCGAAGAAAATACATGTGGAACTTGCACTGTGGTGTAGGTTAAGCCTCAGCTTGCAATCGCATATGGGGGCTGCTAAGAGACCCAGCGGCTGTACTTTCAGTCCAGTTCCCTGCTAATGTGCCTAAGAAAGCAGTGGAAGATGGCCCAAGTGCTTGGGCCTCTGCACCGAAGCAGGAGACCTGAAAGAAGCTCTCAGCTCCACACTTCAGCCTGACATAGCCCGGGCTGCTGCAGCCAGCTGGGGAGTGAACAGAAGATGGAAGCTCTGATTTTCCCTTTGTTTTTGTAACTCTGCCTCTCAAGTAAACAAAAAAAACCCAAAACTTTTAAAAAAATGAAAATTTTTTAAAGTTCATGAAAAATGAACACTATCAAAAAACTAACTGGATTTTCAAAGAAATTTTTTTTTTTTGGACAGGCAGAGTGTACATTGAGAGAAAGAGAGACAGAGAGAAAGGTCTTCCCTTCCTTTGCCGTTGTTTCACCCTCCAATGGCCGCTGCAGCCAGCGTACCAGGCTGATCCAAAGCCAGGAACCAAGGGCTTCTCCTGGTCTCCCATGTGGGTGCAGAGCCTAAGGACTTGGGCCATCCTCCACTGCACTCCCAGGCCACAGCAGAGAGCTGGCCTGGAAGAGGGGTAACTGGGACAGAATCCGGTGCCCCGACTGGGACTAGAACCGGGGTGCAGGCAATGCAGGCGGAGGATTAGCCTATTGAACCACGGCACTGGCCCTTCAAAAGAAATTTTTATCATCATTTACTTACTTAGAGGCAAAGAGACATAGAGACAAACAGCACTGGTTGGTTCAATGCCCAAATGCCCTCAAGAGCCATGCCTAGGCCAGCCCCAAGTCCACAGGAAGAGCACAATCCAGGTCTCCTGTGTGGATGACAGGAACCCAATTACTTGAGCTATCAACAGTACCTCCCTGGGTCTGCATTAGAAGGAAGTTTGAGTCAGGAGCCAGAGCCAGGAATCAAACCGTGGCACCCTGAGTCAACCAGTACATTAAAAGCCTACTCCGAATTTTAAATTTTTTGCAGCAAAATAAACCTATCTTTTTAATTCAAACTTTTTGTAGTACCGATATAAGACTATTTTTCAGGCATCTACAGGGGTCTTGGAATATATGAAATGAAAGACTGGAAATTACTCAAATTGATACAAACTGCTATAAAATGATGACTATCAGAAACTAGGGTGTTTCCTGTGGTGACTGTTATTTAACCAGCGTTACATTTCATTTTAATAGATGGAAAAGTTCTGGAGACACATTGAACAATGTGAATGTACATAACAGTACTTAACTGTTCCCTTAATAGTTAACATAGTACATTTATGGGGCTGACGCTGTGGCATACGTCGTGTCTAAGCCTCCACCTTTGGCACCAGCATCCCATATGGGCGCCAGCTCAAGTCTTGGCCGTTCCACTTCTGATCCAGCTCTCTGCTATGGCCTGGGAAAGCAGAAGATGGCCCACGTCCTTGAACCCCTGCACCCCTGTGGGAGACCCTGAATAAGCTCTTGGCTTCAGATTGGCTGAGCTTCAGCAGTTGTGGCCATCTGGAGAGTGAACCAGCAGATCAAAGATTCTCTCTCTCCATCTCTGCCTCTCTGTGACTCTGCCTTTCAAATAAATATATCAATCCTTCAAAAAAAATAGCATATTCATGTGTTTTTAACACAATCAAAAAAACTTTTTCCTTTATTTAGGTAGGTAAACACTTTGAAAAGTTTTATCAGAGACAGTACGCTTGCATGATGGTAAAATTATTAGTTTAAGGTATGTAACAAATACTGTGGAGAAACAGGAAAGCACTTAACAGGAGGGACAATCCAAGGTGACAGCACACTCAGAACACCACACAGCCTGTGTAACCTAAGCCACACGGGACCAAACATCAGACACACTGAACTGAGGAACTCTCTTTATATAACATCCACATTATATTACAATTGAATGTTGAATGTTTTCCTTCTCCATTTACTGGAGGAAAAAGCTTCAAAGGAAGTTTTTATTGGAAAAATTAATAAAATGAAATATGGGCTATGAGTTAGGTAAAAGAACTCTTATCAATGCTTCCTGAGTTTGAAAACTAGTGGTTCTGCTAGAAAGTGTCGTTGATCTTAGGAAGCAAATGCTGAAGTTTAAGGGGTAGGGTAAAAGAGAATGATGTCTTCAACCTACTCTCCAATACTTAAGAAAAAAATGTTTACATGGAGAGTGACCAAAAATGTAGCAAAACATGGGCCAGCGCTGTGGTGTAGCTGGTAAAGCCCTGCCTGCAGTGCTGGCATCCAATATGGGCGCTGGTTCGAGTCCCAGCTGCTCCACTTCTGATCCAGCTTTCTGCTATGGCCTGGGAAAGCAATAAGATGACCCAAGCCCTTGGGCCCCTGCACCCAAATGTGAGACCTGGAAGAAGCTCCTGGCTCTTGGCTTCGGACTGACACAGCTCCAGCTGTTGTGGCCAATTGGGGAGGGAACCAGCTCTCTCTCTCTGTAACTCTGATCTTTAAAAAAAAAAAAAGTAGCAAAACACTAAAAATTCATGGCTCCATTCAATTGGGGAGTGAATCACCTTCTCTCTGTGTAACTCTGATCTTAAAAAAAAAAAAAGTAGCAAAACACTAAAAATTCATGGCTCCAGATAAGCAGCTTACAAGAGGGACAGGCATTGTGTTGCAGCACATCAAGTTGACAGCTGGGACGCCAGCAGAACCTACTGGAGTGTCTGGGATTGACTCCCATGTCTGCTTTCAATGCAGCTTACTGCACATGCTGGGAGGCAGCAAATGATGGCCCAAGTACTGGGTCCTTGACACCCACAGGGGAGACCCAGATAGAGCTGCTGGTTTCTGGCTTTAGTCTGACCAAACCTGCCTATTGCGGGCCAATGGGAATTGAACCAATGGATGAAAGATCTTGGTCTGTTTGTCACTCTGCTTTTCAAATAAATAAAAATAAAATTTAAAAGCACAAGAGTGTTCTACATTTAAGATTATTTCAAAATAAAAAGATACTGTGCACTAAATTCCCATGCTGGACCTCTGTCCTCAGGGAGTTGTATTACGAGAGTTAACAGTAAAATTTGCTCTCAAAGATTTATTTCATTTAGGGTATTAAGTGGAGAATATTCTTATGTCTCCTAAGTTTTAATTATGACCAAGTGTCCATCGCTTGTTTTCTTAGGTGACTCTTTAATTAATAAAACTCATCCTCAAAGACTTACTTTCTTTTAATGCATTAAGTGGAGGACAGTCTTATGTCTCATAAGTTATAGTTATTTCTAAGTGCTCGCAAAACATGTATCATTCGTGGGTGCTTCTTTAAAGTTAATTAAGTTTCTAAAAAAACATAAGTGAAATTAACATCAAGATACAATGACTTTGAACAGCCCTTGTCTCAACTGTTGAACTTTTTGTGTGTGTGTGCAAACTGTCGAATTCTTCACTTAGTATGCAGTTGGTCCTCTGTGTATTTGTATTAAGTTAACTGAAAATGGATCTTAGTGGAGAATGGGACTGGGAATGGGAGAGGGAGGAGGAGGGGTGGGAGTATGGGTGGAAGGGTGGATATGGTGAGAAGAATCACTATATCCTAAAGTTGTACTTTAAGTGCCTGGGTCAAGGCAAGACCCCACTTTCAATTCCAGCGTCTACTGATGAGCTCCCTGGGATGTAAACAGGGATGACTCCAGTAACTGGATTCCACCCATATGAAAGAGCCATCATTGAGTTCTTAGCTCTTACCTTTGGCCTGACCCAGCCCCATCTGTTATAGACATTTAGGGAACAAACCACTGTCTCTGTGCTATTCAAATAAATAGAAATAAAATAAAAATGAATGTTGGTGAGGATTGAGACTTAAACAAGCATTAAAATAAAGGTAGTGGCCTGCATGGTGTCACAGTGGGTAAAGCCACCATTCGCAACACTGGCATCCCCTATGGGCACCAGTCAAGTCCCAGCTGCTCCCCTTTGGACATGTGCCTGGGAAAGCAGTAGAATATGGCCCAAGTTTTGGGCCTGGCTTCTGGCTTCGGATCAATGTAGTGCACCAGCCGCAGCAGCCATTGTGGGGGTGAACCAACAGAAAAGGAAGACCTTTCTCTCTCTCACTGTCCACTCTGCCTGTCAAAAAAAAATTACCTTTCCCTTGCTTTGAAATGTGTCATTCTCAAAGGTAAGCCCTTCAAAATTATGCTTAAAAGCATACAAAAGGCAGAATATAAGGACCAAATTTACCAATTAGAGTATAACCTTCTCTTTGAGACAAAATTCATCGTTTTCCCATAAGAAATCCCCCTGAAGTGCTGGCAGTAAGAAAACACTGAGAAAAACCCATACTTTCATTTTGCAAACAACTCTTCCTACCTCATTCCCTACTAAAATGTAAATGTCATCTTTCTTTACTCAAACGGGGAAGTTATACTTTGCCAATATTATTTAAGCATCTATAGATCCTTTCAAAGCATTTTAAAGATAGACTCTACTGTACACCACAGTACAACAGGTTGAGTGGATATTCAAGAAAACTCACACTAAGTAACCACAAGAGACATTATCACATTCATCCAGTTTTGCCACTTATTACCTATTTCACAAAATATTAACATAGCACTTAGTAGATACTAGATACTAAAAACACACTTAGTTAAATTCAATATTTAATCACCATAGCACTCCTATTAGTAAGGTACTATTCCTAGCTCCATTCTGTAGCTGAGAGAACTGAAGCACAGAGATTGAGTGACCATCCCATCCCAAGATCAGAGTTAGTAAGCTAGACAGCCAGGATATGAATCCAGGAAGTCAGCCCAGCCAGGATGCTGACTACAGCCTCCCCTCATCTCGACAAGTTACTTAACCTCTTCCCTTCCCACCTCTGCTTTTTTACTAACGGAAAAAGTTCACATGCTCTTTTCTGAATGCTGTGGAAACAGCTTTCAGAATACACAACTTTTCTGGTTTTCAGAAGATACTAAGCACCACATTATCAAGCCTATTAATATTTCAGCAGTGAAATCAAAGTACATTCACACTAAAGGGGATGGTTAAATAGAATAGCCTTACATCATTTCAGGTCAGGTTAAGTTTTATCACCAAAAAAACTAAGGTTTCAGAGTTTTTTGGATTCTTAGTAGAATGGTCATCTCAATTAAGTAAGAACCTATTTAAGTACTTATCATAGTACACAGACTCTTGGGTCACTGCCACCCACATGGGACACCTGATAAAAGTTTCTGGCTTGTAGCTTCAGCCTGGACCAGCCCTGGCTGCTGAAGGCATTGGGGAATAAATCAGTGTATGGAAGATTCTCCCTCTGTTACTCTGCTTCGGAAATAAATAAATCTCTTAAATGGAAGAGAAAAAAAAAAAAAAAGAAATTCTATATAGAGTGCTTGGGTTTGAGTATCAGCTGTACTCCCAATTCCAGCTTCCTGCTAATGTGAATCCCAGGAATCTTTAGAAGACAGTCCAAGTATTTGGGTCTCTGCCAAACACATGAGAGACCCAGACTGAGTTCCAGGCTCCTCGCACTGGCCTGGCCCAGCCCTGGCTATTACAGGGATCTGGGGAGTGAACAAGCAGATGGGAGTTACACTTCTCTAACCAATAAATAGATAATAAATGTTTTTAAATCAATAAATGAATAAATGGAGAAAAGGACTGTATTAAAGATTCCAGAGAATACCTTTCTGACCACAAGAATTTTACTCACATGTGGGTATGTACCTAGCAGTTAATACACTTCTTGGGAAACCTATATCCATGTATTAGATACCTGTGTTCAAATCCCAGCTCTAGCTTCCTGATAATGTACACCCTAGGGAAGCAGAAGTGGTTGTTCAAGTACTTTGGTGACAAGTGCCACCCACGTGGGAGATGAGGATTGAATTCCTAGCTCCCAGCTTCAGCCTGGCCCAACCCTGAATATTGCAGGCATTTGAGGAATGACTCAATGAATAGGAGATCTCCATCTCTCTTTCAAACAAAACAAAATTGGGGAAAAAATATTTTTCCTCAATCTCTTAAAATAGTTTATTCAAGTGTCTGGTAATAATAATAGATAGAATTAAAAAGGAGAGAATGTTCCAACATGGGAAGCAGTCCACACAGCAGACTCACAGAATGACAAGTGCTTTAAGTAATACTCTGACCTCAGAATCAGCCCTTAAGGCTTCCTGGTCTGGCTGAAAAGCCTGTGAGACCATTTTAGGAATGCAAAGCCAAGACACTGCAGCAAAAAAATGTTCAACATAAAGGTTCTCTGTGAGACCACAGTGGAAAGTGGCCAAAGAAGGATGTACTTCTCTCTAAAGGGAGAGAACGTACACTTTGCTTATGACCTTGTCTAAATACTGACAGAGTTTGTGGATTCAAAAGGCTTCCATTAGCCTAGGCAGCTCATGTCAAGAGCCTCAGGCGGTCACTGATGTCATACGTAAGAGTGTTAATTGTTAAATTAACAACAGGAGTCACTGTGCACTAACTCCCCATGCAGGACCTCTGTCCTCAATGAGTTGTATTAGGAGAGTTAACTGTAAAACTAGTTCTCAGTTTTGGTTTTCTTTTTTTTTTGCATGCATGCATGCATTCATGTGTGTGCAAAGTGTTGAAATCATTACCTAATACAGAGTTGTTCTTCTGTGTATGAAGTTAAATGAAAATGAATCTTGGGGGCCGGTACTGTGGCATAGCAGGTAAAGCTGCCGCCTGCAGTGCCAACATCCAATACGGGAGCCGGTTCCAGTTCCGGCTGCTCCACTTCTATTCCAGCTCTCTGCTATCGTCTGGGAAAGCAGCAGAAGATGGCTCAAGTCATTGAGCTCCTGCATCCACAAAGGGAGACCCAGCAGTTCCTGGCTTTGGATCGGCTCAGCTCCGGCCACCGTGGCCATTTGGGAAGTGAACCAGCAGATGGAAAACTTTCTCTAACTCTTCCTTCCAAATAAGTCTCTCCTGATTCAGCTTCTGGTTAATGCACCTGGAAGGCAGGAGATAATGGCCCACCCTGGAGACTCATATGGAGTTCCTGGCTCCTGACTTCAGCCTGACCTAGCCATGGCTATTGTGGTCATTTGGGGAGTGATCCAGCTAAAAGAAGATCAATCTCTGTCAAACTACTGTCCATCACTCTACCTTTCAAATACATAAACCTTTCAAAATTTTTTTTCAAATTCAATCATTTAGCATTTAGTGAACATTGATTTGTGCTGAATAAGCACTGAAGTTGACAATCTGTACTTCCTCTTATGTACCTCACTATTGCTAGGATTAAGTCAAGTAAGGCAAAACAGAATGTTATCTAATTTAAGACCCAGGTTCATATGACTATATGATGAATACTTCACCAAACAGAACAATTAAAATGTTTAAAGCAAATATCTGTTCTGGGTGGGTGATAAACAAAGAAGTCTATTATTTCCAACAACCAGGTTAACTTCCCACCAAACCATAAACTAAATGGTAATAGTAAAATACATTTTAAGTGGGACTGGTCTTATGGCATACCCCACCACGTTTAAGCCTCCACCTGCGGCGTGGCATCCCATATGGCCACTGGTTCCATTCCTAGCAGCTCCACTTCTGATCCAGCTCTCTGCTAAGGGCCTGAGAAAGCAGTGGAGGACAGCACAAGGGTTTGGGGCACTGCACATATGGGAGACTCAGAAAAAGCTAATGGCTTTGGCTCAGTCCAGCTCCAGCCATTGAGGCCACCTAGGGAGTGAACCAGTGGGTAGAAGACCTCTCTATCTCTGTAACTCTGCCTCTCAAATGAATTAATCTTAGAAAAAAAATGCAGGTAAGTACTTTTTAAACAGAATGGGGATGTTTTCAAATCTTACAAAATTACCATTTAAAAGGGAATCTTGAATATATACCTGCCTTACCTCCCATGTGTAACTTTAGGCTATTTACTTAATTTTCAAAACCAGTCCATGAAATGGGAATCAATAAAACTTACTTCACTAGACTTTCCAGAGTAAAATGAAACAATGTGTACAAACTGCTTGACACAGGACCCAGCATTGAAATGGAAAAACACAGTAGCTATTATTAAGTATAGAAAGTGAAGTCTGAAAACATACTGGACTGTGATCAGCAACACACTACCAACACTGTGCAGCCACTGGCTCCCATCAGGCTGGGCCTGGATGAGCACATTCATGTGAAAATGAGAAATGATGAGATTTTCAAGGCAGATTACATATTTACAATCAATATTTAAATATAATACTCTGGAAATGTCAAACAAACTACGACTACCACAGGAAGTGATGAACAAACATGAGAAGATCTATAAATCAACAAAATGCAATATTCCAGGGTTCTTTGTCCAGGCAGATGGTGGTGTACTACTTGCCCCCACATTCACAATTGGCTGAAACAAATAATTTATCCTGCACAGAAAATAGTAGACTTCCTATCTTTAAACTTATAAGACATCCAAAAGAAAAATTTGCACACAACTTGATACTTTAAAATTACACAAGGTTTCTTCTCCTGAAATACTGACTTGCAGCTAATTTAGAACTGCTTAATCTAAATGGCAGTTTTATTTTGACCAAGCCCTTCTAATAATTGTGGTCACCAAGACGCAGGAAAAAAAAGCTTGGCATTATTCTTAATAGAAACAGAGAAGGTAAAACTAAGTATTATAAGCTTTAAAAGGCTAAAAAAAGAAAAAAACAAGCTATAGTAACTTGACTATATAAAATTGTTTCAAATGTAAAGAGATGAAATTTATGGACTATGTAAACTTGCAGTGCACAAAAAAATTTAACAAACTATTTGCAAGCTTAATTTTCAATTCTACAATAAGGATCTAAACCTACTACCCAAGCTGCCCATGCTCCATGCATTGTTTAGTCTGTGATTAGATCCTATTCTAAAACTTCCCAATTCTGGTTTAAGAAATTTATCATTTGGGGTGTGCCATCTTGGCTCAGCCAGTTAGGCCACTGATTGGCTCAGAGTGCCAGTTCATGTCTCAGTACCTCAGCTTCTAGTGAGGCTTCCTGCTAATGCACCCTGGGAAGCAGCAGTATTTGGGCTCCTGCCACTCTTACATGGGAGATCCAGGTGGAGTTCCAGACTCCTCTTTGGCCTGATCCAAGCCCAGCTGTTGCGGGCATGTAGGGAATGAAACAGTAAATCAAAGATATTTCTCTCAGCATTCAACACATATTAAAAAAAATTTTTTTTTAATTTATCATTCTCCTTTGCTCTATCTAAAAAATCAGCTGTCTCCAAAAGTGATCCAAAAATCAACAGCATTAGAATCACTGTGTTTAAAATGTAAATGGGGTAGGGCTCAGAAATCTCTGAACATGTTTTGAAAACCATCGCTCTAAAGTAATTAGCCAAAGCATTCTACATCAAATCTACCCAGAATGTAATTTAGCCTCCACTTACTTTAAGACCTGCCACTATAGCAAGCTTGTTTTCTACCAGTTAGTTATTTCTGAATTTAGGGATTTAAGAAGAACTGGGACAATAAATACTGAGAAAAAATTACCCATTTTGAAGGCACAAATTACTAATAACATTTTTCATTTTTTATCAATATGCATCAAACCGGGCCATAAGCACATAATATACAAACTTTTTAATTACTCCCACAGAAAAGCTGATCTTAAGAAGAACAGATCTAGTTTCCTGAAAGCTTTACTTTAAAACAGCACAGTGACTCAAGTCTTATTGACATATAAGATTGCAAATTAACCTTATCAGAAACCCCAAGACCAATAAAACTTGCCAGGCATAGTTTTTGCATAGCATCTAGTTATCTAGTATCTAAAACCTACTTATAAAGTGTTATTTAACACCATGTTACAGAATCCTTTACACTCAAACCAGGTTTTTATGCCCATAAACTAATCACTTCCAAAAGGGTAAATGCAAGGTTAGTGAAAGATGGATCAAACAGTTATTCTCAACACAGTAGAGTGGGTAAGCTTCAGCTGTCTGGGTCAGAAAGTGACTGGTACTTGCTTCCTTGCTATTTGACTGTAGGAACCTTTTTGATTAACATCTTGGGCTATAAGCAGAATAATCACCGAAAAATATTTTTTCTAAATATGTACAACTCAACACAATCATTCAAGCATACTACTGTATGAATGCCTAAATTCTCAACCTGTATGCTTTAGTATAAGCTACTGATACCACTACTCACTGCTTCACCAGAATGGCTGTATTTTTTTCCCACCAAAAGTGGAGCTATTGCACCATACGTTTCATGGTCTCTGTAAAGAAAAGAAATCATTGTCTTGGTTTATATTTCCTTAAAAATTTTTCTACAAATTGTTTTAAACACTTAGTGAAATACGAAGTTTTCAAAGGAAATCATCTCAATTCTTAATTTAACAATCCCCCCAATATACATACAAAATACAATTTTGTAAAAAGGTCAATCTGGAAATACAGCTAGCTCCACCTTTTAATATCCATGTATCACAAAATTAAAAAGCATCTTTAAGTATAACCTTTAATTTTATGATTCCTTAATTCAGGTCAAGTCAAAAGAAATAGATTCAGAACGATTTTTAGGATTTCAAAATATAACTACTTTTTAATATGTTGAGAATAATGAAGAGTTTGAAAAATCCCTCTGCGCAGGGAGAAATAACTGGTCTCCAGCAAATACTGTCCCTTCAGGTATGGATTGAGAAGACCTAGAACCACCGTTTTAGTAGCTTGGGCTGATGGATCTTGCCCTTTGTAAACCATCTTGACTCATTAAATTTTTCTGTGCTTGGAAATACCAAGGATGGAGGTGCATTTAAGCAAGAAGTCTAATTGTTTGTTAGCAGGTAAGATATCCATAATCATTTCTACTAACCCAAAATAAGGGAAGAGAAGCTTTCAAAAGAAGACCTGAGAGGACTGCGGTTGTTGAACCTTCAGTTGGCTCCTAAGGAAAAAGAACTATTTTAAGACACGGAATTGCACCCAAAGGGATGGAACTGGGGGGGAAACTATCCAGAATATAGAAAATTCTATGAAACAAAATCCAAGATTAACAAATAAATTGTAAGGGAATAAAAGTAATAGCCAAACAATAGATGAAAGGAGAGTTAAGAACAATCAGGGGTGGGCATTGTGGCACACTAGTTAAGCCACAACTTGGGACACCTGAATCTCACAGCACAGTACCTGGTTCAAGTCCTAGCTCCTTTGCTTCCAATCCAGCTTCCTGCTAATGTACACCTAGAGAGGCAGCAGGTCATGTCTCAAGTACCTGGGTCCCTGCCACACATGTAGCAGACCCAGACTCAGTTTCAGGCTACTGCCTTCAGCCGGGCCCAGGCTTACCTGTTGCAGGTATTTGGTAAATGAACAAGTACAGGGAAGGTATCTCTATCTTTGTCACTCTGCTTCTCAAATAAATAAAATTTTTAAAAGATAAATCAACCAACTGCAATATATGAACTTTATCAAGATCCTAATTTTAACAAAGTTTAAGGCTTGAGGTATTCATTTTTAGACAGTTTGTTACATTTTCATTTTAACACTGACGAGATGTCTTAGATAAAAGAATTGTTCCTACTATTTTAGGTATGAAACACAAGTATAGATATAGTTTAAGTACTTATCTTTTTAGAAGTCTATACTGAAATATTTATGGGTAAAGTGATATGCCAGGGGCCAGCACTGTGGCCTAGCAGGTACAGCAGCCACCTGTAGTGCCAGCATCCCATTTGGGTGCCAGTTTGAGTTCCAGCTGCTCCACTTCAATTCCAGCTCTCTGCTATGGCCTGGGAAAGCAGTACAAGATGGCCCAAGTGCTTGGGCCCCTATACCCATGTGGGAGGCCCAGAGGAAGCTCCTGGTTTCAGATTGGCGCAGCTCCAGCCATTGCGGCCATTTGGGGAGTGAACCAGCTGATGAAAGACTAACCTCTCTAACTCTGGCTTTGAAGTAAAATAAATAAATCTTTAAAAAAAAGTGATATGCCAAGGAATTATTCAAAATAATCTAACAGAGGCAGTTATATTATGTAATACATTTGGCTAACAGTTGACAGATTTTGAAAAGAGCCAATACAGGGGCCAGCACTCCACACTGTCATCTCATATGGGTGCAGGTTTGAGTCCCAGCTGCTCCATTTCCAATCCAGCTTCCTGTTAATGTACCTGAAAAAGCAGCAGAAAATGGCCCAAGGGTTTGGGCCCCTGCACCCATGTGGGAGACCCAAAAGAAGTTCCTGGCTTCGGACTGGCTCAGGTCCAGCCACTTAGGGTGTGAATCAACAGATGGAATCTATCTCCTTCTCCCTCTGTAACACTGCCTTTCAAACAAATAAAATCTTTAAACAAAAAATAAAAACAGCCAATATACTCATCCATGTTCATTTTCCATTACATATTCAACAAAAATATTGTACAACCACTGATTTATTACTGTCTATAACAATCAGTAAGACAACCTGAAGGAATGCTGTTTATTATGTAAAAACTATGAATGCATAGGACAAGCTTGGTGGCACAGTGGGTTAAGCCACTACCTGGGACACCAGCATGTCGTACCAAAGTGCCTGTTTGCAGATCTCTGCTAATGCATCCTGGGAGCCACTGGATCAAGTGCTCAAGCACCTGTCACTCATGTGGGAGACCTAAATGGAGTTTCAGACTCCTGGCTTCAGGCTGGCCCAGGCCTGGCTCTTGTAGGCACTTGGGGAGTGAATAAGCCAATGGAAGCTCAATTCGTGCTCTCTCTGCCTTTAATGTAGATGAAAACAATAAACATTTTCTTAAAAATTACAAAAACTTAAGATAAAAGAATAAATAGGAAAACCTCAACTGAATCTGTAAGGTTGACTATCAAAGAATAGGAAAACCTCAACTGAATGTGTAAGGTTGATTCTTCTCATATTAGACAATTGTCACTAGGCACTCTTATGAGCTGGAGTAAGCATATCAACTAGAAAACAGAGGCAGATGTAAAAATGTAGGATCAAGAAAATACATGCTTCACCTAAAGGTACTCAGTTTCAAAGAAATGCTATGCTAAGCAAAATATACTCAAAAGATAAAGTATCAGTGCCGGCACTGAGGCATAGCAGGTAAAGCCATTGCCTCCAATACCAGCATCCCATATGGGCACTGGTCTGTGTCCCAGCTGCTCACAACTTCCAATACAGCTTCCTGCTAATGGCCTGAGAAAAGCAGAGGAAGAAGGCCCAAGTGTTTGGGACCCTGCCCACATGGGAGATCTAGAAGTTTCTTTCTCCAGGCTTCAGGTTGGCTCTACCCTGGCTGTTGTGGCCACCAGGGGAGTGAACCAGCATTTGCAATACCTATCTCTGACTTTCCCTAACTCTTTCAAATAAATAAATCTTTATGAAAAAAAATTCCTCATTTTTAAAGTGACCCTATCATTTATGAGCCAATGCAAGCTTCTTCTACAAAAGTAGTACAGTAAAACCAGGATGGTACAGATCAAGCCACTTGATCACTATTCGCTTTACATATACAGTGTCGTCTAAGGACAAGAATACATCTGAAAACTACAGTCATTCTGGCTGCTGTGCAAATATCATAGAGTGCACTTACACAAACTAAGATGGCTATAACATCATTAGGCAATACAATCTCAGAGGACTACCAATCATCTGTGCCGTTCACAGCACATGACTATATACAGACCCAAGCATGGTCTGATCCTTGTTTGTGTTAAAGTGAACTGCCCAAAGCCAAATGTTTAGCCTCCTAAGACCTAGGGAAAGGGCCTGCGCTATGGCGTAGCGGGTAAAGCCGCTGCCTGCAGTGCTGGCATTTCATATCGGCGCCAGTTCAAATCTTTGCTCCTCCACTTTTGATACACCTCTCTCCTACGCTCTAGGAAAGCAGTACAAGATGGCCCATGTCTTTGAGTCCCTGCACCCTTGTGGGAGACCCAGAAGAAGTTCCTGGCTTCGGACCAGCACAGTTCGAGCCATTGTGGCCATCTGGGGAATGAATCAGCGAATGGACGACCTCTCTGCCTCTGCTTCTCTGTAACTGTGCCTTTCAAATAACTCTTAAAAAGAGACCTAGTGAAAATAGGGGCACAAAAATTGGCTTAAAGTGTCAAAGGGAGTACTCAGAGTCTGAGTAACCCAATACTCTGTTCTAGTCAATAATGTAATACTCGGGGCAAGCATTTGGCACAGCAGGTAAGTCTACTTGGGACATCCTTACCCCTACCATAATGCCCAGGTTTGAATCCCACCTTCACTTCCAATCCAGCTTTTTACTAATGTGTGCCCTGGGAGGCAGCTATGATGACTCAAGTACTTGGGTCTCTGCCACTCAAACACAGGAGACCCAAACTGAGTCCTGTGCTCCTGACTTCAGCCTGGCCTAGCGCCTGCTCTTATGGGTATTTGGGAAATTAACCAGTGGATTGAGAATCTGTCTCTACCTCATCAAATAAATGAAAATTAAAATTTTAAAAGGGGCAGCATTGTGATATAGCAAGTAAAGCCACCACCTGTAATGCCAGCATCCCATTTGGGCATCACTTCATGTCCCAGCTGATCCACTTCCAATCCAACATCCTGTTAATGGCCTGGGAAAAGCAGCCAAAGATGGCCCAAGTGTCTGGCCCATGCTGTCCATGTGGGAGACCTGGAGGAAGCTCCTGGCTGCTGGCACTGGCCTGGTCTAGCCCAGGCCACTGGGCCCACTTGAGGCGTCAAGCAGCAATTGAAAGATCTTTCTACCTCTTTCAAATAAGTAAATTTTGTTTTAAAACTTTTAAATCATCTATTTAATCCCACTTTTTCTTTCTTGATTTAAATGTTCCCTGCTTTTTTCCAAAAGAGAAATCCTGCCTCACGAATGTGTTATTCAGAGCTGGTGCTGCTGCACAGAAGCTTCAGCCACCGCCTGCTGTTCCAGTCTCCGACCTGGGCGCTGAGGCACCTGGGAAAAGCAGCAGAAGATGGCCCAAGTGCTTGGGCCCCTGCCACCCACATGGCAGACCCAAATTAAACTCCTGGCTTTGGCCTGGCCCAGCCCTAGCACACCAGCCATTGCAGCTATCTGGACTATGAACCAGTGGATGGAAGACTGGCATCTCTCTCTGTATCACCGTTTTCAAATAAACAAATCTTTTAAAAAAGTGTTCAACACAGAAGTGAAAAATTTCAATGCTTACAAAAGTAGCCTGTTAATCATCCACACACATATACCAATTCCTATGCTTTAGGAACCCACACAACGGACATTTCTGATTTCAAAAGGCATTTCTATACTATCCATAATGTCAGAACTAGCTCCTTTTACAGTGTTACGAAAAGCATACATTGACACATTCTCCCAAATGTTACTTTTTTCCTGACCATCTCACTAGAAAAGCAACACCAGAACTAGACTTTACTGTCTTTCCTAATATTCAGCTAAGGAAATGGGGGTTCTCAGGACCGAAGTTTCAATATTACCTAAAAAATCTGCTGGTGGTATGTTACTTAGAAACTTGGCTTGGGGGCCTAGCACTGTGGCCTAGTAAGTAGGCTAAGCCTCCTGCAGTACCAGCAGCCCACATGGGTGCTGGTTCCAGTCCCAGCTGCTCCACCTCCCATCCAGCTCTCTGCTCTGGCCTGGGAAAGCAGCAAAAAAGGCCCAAGTGCTTGGGCCCCTGCCCCCACATGGAAGATCCGGAAGAAACTCTCAGCTTCAGATTAGCCCAGCTCCAGCCATTGCAGACAGTTGGGAAGTGAACCAGTCTCTCCCCTCTTCTGCCTATATCTCTGCCTCTCAAAAAAAAAAAAAGCTCAACTTGGGGCACACTTGCACCCCCTGAGTGTGAGGATTTGCATTCTGGTTCTGCTTGCAAACCCAAATTCCTGCTAAGGTGCACCCTGGGAGGCCGCAGGTGATGGCTCCAGTACCTGGGTCCCTTTCACCTACATGTAAAACCCACAATGAGTTCCTGGCTCCTGGCTTCAGCTTGGCGCAGCCCCCAAATTAGGGGAGTGAAACAGCAACAGAAAGATACATGCCTCCCCCCACCCCATCTCTGCCTTTCAAATGAAACTAATTTTTTTAAAATTTGCTTGGGGGCAGGTGTTTGGCTTAGCAGCTGAGGTGCTCATGTCCCATTTCAAAGTACCAGGGTTCAGCACCCAGCTCTAGCTCCTGACTCCAGCTTCCTGCTCACACAGACCTCAGCATGGTACAGCTCCAGTAACTGGTTTTCTGCCACCCACATGCGAGAACTGGATTGAGTTCCTGGCTCCCAGATTCAACCCATCCCAGTACAGGCCCTTGACGGCATCTGGGGAGTAAACTACTTCTCTCTCTCCTCCTTTCTGCCCTAAAAAAACTGCTTGACTCCAACATACAAATCCTTTGTAAATGCCTATATAGGTATTGAAATCAAGGTAAGTACTAAATTTTGAAAACACGAAATTATTTACTTTCTACTTAAAAAAACTGCTAGCTCAAGTATCTTTAAAATCAAAGTAAAAAACCCAGAGGTTTTAGAATTAAATCACCCTACATTTGAATCCTGACCTGGCCACTTACAATCTAGCCAAATGGCAAAATTAAATGAACCTCAATTTCCTCCTATATATAAGAAAAACATCACCACAGTTGTAAAGACTGTTGTGATACAATGCTTGATGTTAATTTCACCTAGAGGTTTAATTCAGGAACCAATTCAAATAGGATATAAATTACTTTTAAAGTAACTGATGAGTACCTTATAGTGGTGGCCTTGGTAGAATCTATAAAAAGTATGTCCTAGATCTACTCCTTAACCCTATAACTGAACATGAAAGGACTCAATCAAGCTATGTACAGATAACAAAATATATTGGTAGGTCCACTTCTCCACATTATATTAAATTACAAATAAGAGAAATATAGCCAATCATTGGTCCGTTAACAATTCCTTGAATAGCTAAATGTTAAAGCCATGATGTTTTACTCCCATACTATTTCTATAAACCAGTATCTCCCATACACTAGGCTTCTAGAGAGTAGGAAGTGCACCTCAAACATTTTATACCCAGAACCTAGTAGGAAGCCTTATACACAGATGTAGTTGGTAAATATACATTAATTAAAAGTTTATAGGACTCCTTTAAAGCTTTTTATGAAAATGTGATTCCTTCACTTCAAAACATTCAAATGCACATGGTTCATACTAAGAATAGCTCCTTCGACAACAGCTAATTGCTGTTTCTAGGAACTGTTAGCAAAACTGACCAAAGCGCAAAGTTGCAATACTCTGCCAAAGAAAATCTTAAAATTAAGCCCTCCAAACAGGAGACCACTATCCATCCCATTTCCAAAAACAACTTACCTTCTTGCACCTTCCTTTTGCAGATTTGAAATCCAGATTCTCCTACAGTCACTGGCATTCTCTTCTGTTTGATCCAATAGCACACACTACTGAAGGCCTTGCTCTATTAAATACAGCAGGAGAAAGCATACTCGTCTTACTCTGCTTTCTAACTACTGAAACAAAAGAGCTAAAGTTCCAATCCAAAAAAAAGAAAACACCAAACTTGAAATTAAACAACACAGAGTAACTATATAAGCTCCCATCTTCTCCCTCAGGCACCATTCTTCAATATGAATTTTAAATGGCTTTTTCCTGAATGAGAAAAGATCTGTAACTCAACGGGAGGGAGGAGTTAAGAGCAAAAGGTACTAATAAGCCACTTCCAAACAGGTGAGATATTATCAGCATGTGTGCTGTTGCAGGAAACAGAATGGAGAGCCGTGAATGGGAGCCTCTGCACTTCATATCTGCAAAAGAAGAAAATCAAAAGGTTAACTTAACTCCAGACTTAGAACAGATTATCTTCTTCACCTAGTTCAAGCAGTGCCTGTAACATTGTAAACCAAATGATGAAAATATACTGAGGACAGAGGTTTGTGGGTGAACTCACCCTTCTCTGCCCTTAACACATAAACGCTATCTACAGTAATCATTTAAAGGCTTTTATGCATACGACCTTGACAGTAAAGTTTATACGCGTGTGATCCCTTCTTTCGACTTCTCTTAAAACTACCATTAAAATGGGAAAAACGTTTCCCTACTGAAACAGTTAACTAAGGGCAATCACTTCTGACAGCAAAGAGGGCAGTCAAAAGCTGCATTTTAACAAACGCTCTTCCACCTGTAAGGCGTTAGGGAAAACCTTTTAGGAACCTCAAGGCACACACCCCCCTCCCTCCAACCAAGCTAAAGTTAAAGGCTAAGGGGGGACAAATCGACAAGTGGCCCCACAAGCTATTTCCCCCCGCCCAGCACCCTGCTCTCCGAAAAAAAAAAAAAAAGGAAAGAAAGAAAGAAAATCTGCGTTTTGCATTAGCCCACCCGCCTCAACAAGGGGGAGCCGGGATGAAGCCGCAGGAGCCCGGGGGTGGGAGGAGAGATCCGCAAGTCCCTCAGCACCGCGCTAATCCCCCCACAATCGGCGGCACACCTGCCCCGGCTGGTGCCCACCTGGGGCAGGCGCCGCCCTCTCCGGGCTCGAGCGCCTGCCCCACTCAGAGCGCGCGCCACGCGCCGAGCAGGACCCGAGCCCGGGGTGCAGGGGCTGCCTGGGCTGGCTCCCTCCCTGGGGACCCGGGCGCCCCGGGGGCGTCGGGGGCGGGCGCGGTACCTTTTGGACAGATCCATGAGGACCCCTGAGAAGAGCTTCTCCCCGAGGCGGAACGACACGACGAGCGCGTCCTCAATGATGTGGTCCAGCGTGACCCGCACCTCTGAGCCCGGGATCAGTTGCGACACCGCGGAGTCCCCGCCCGCCGGCGGCACGAGCGCCGGGGCTGCGGGCTGGGGCAGCGGCGTCTCCTCGCGCTCCTCCGGAGCCGGGGGCTGCTCGGGCGGCGGTGCAGGGGAGGGAGGAAGGTCGGGTCCTTCCTGAGGAGCAACTGCCGCCGGCTCCGAAACTCGGACGGGCAGCTTCTCCTCAGCCTCGAGCTCCGGCCCCGCTGCCTCCGGGCTGCGGGCGAGCTCCCCTGGCGGCGGCGGCGGCGGCGGGAGCGGCGGGTCGTCGGCCTGAGGAGCGGACTGCTGCCCGTCTGCCTCGCCGTCCGGCACGGACGCTTCAGTGGCCGTGACCGGGAGGGGGTCAGTGCCGGCCTCGCTGCCGGGGATGGGCTCCATCTCCGGCTCGGCCTCGCCGGCGCCCCCCTCCCCGGGGGACGCTGCAGTCGCTGCCGCCTCTGCAGCCACAGCCGCCATTTTCTTCCTGGCTTCTCCCTCCTCCAACTCCGGTTGCAGCTGCGGCGGCGGCGGCGGCGGCAGCAACGCTGCTTGGTTCCCTGGGCCTTCCCCTCCCTCCCGCGAACACTTTTGTCCCGCCCTCTCCCTGATGCTCGTTATTGGCACCGCGCCATTGGTTCCATCCTACCACCCTCCAACACTTCTGATAGTCCATTGGTCAGCACGGGACGTCTATCGTCTATTCAGTCCCGCCTTCCCACACAGAACAGCAACTTCTCATTGGCCAGCTGACTTGTCAACTGTCGAAGCTAAGAGGAGGACTGACGGGGCGGGCCCCGAAGGGGCGGGGGAAGTCACACAAGCGTAGTCCTATACTTCTCACCTCTTTCTATTGGCTGGAAGAAAAAATGAAGTTTTACGGTTGGCCTAAGCTCCTGCCCATTATGAGCCAGGTCTTCAGAGGTGGTAGAAAGGAAAGAATCACGTGGCGAACCAGTCTTTCAAAGGCAACCGAGGGGAGGAGTAATAAGAGAATGCGGGAGGGAAACCGCTTCCCAAGTATCCGTGCGCAGAGATCCTTAGAATAAATGTTATTTCTAAGCGCGGACCTGCTTGCGGCCGAGCGTGGGCACAAGCTTGTTTGGGAAAGACAACTAAAGTTTGAAAAATAATTCTACACGCACTTTCTGAACAAACACTATGCTACTCACTGTCCTGGGTGCTGGGGATGGATGATGTAGACGTTCTCCATAGCCTCGTGGCAGCAATCCAGTCTCCACCTGAGTGTTTTCCTCGAGTCCTCCCTACTTTCTAGGAACATACTAATTTCAGAGAAGGGAAATGCTGATGCAGGAGCAGAGACATTATACACACTATTAAGCCGATGAATGTTTAAGAGAGCAAACCTGGGACAGGGCTGGACTGCTATGAGAACGGTGCTGCTTCTCTACACATCCACTGCAGAGCGGGCACACCTGTTTACTTGCTTGAGCCTCACACCTGCGACACTGGTATCCCTGACTGCTCTGCTTCCTACTAATGCCCTAGAAAGGCCGTGTAAGGTGGCCCCAGTGCTTGGGCCCAAGATGGAGTTCCTGGCTCCTGGTTTTGGCCTGGGCCAGCCCTGCTGTTGTGGGCGTTTAGGGAGTGAACTAGC
Organism: Sylvilagus floridanus; assembly: GCA_949820135.1. Classification (NCBI taxonomy): domain Eukaryota; kingdom Metazoa; phylum Chordata; class Mammalia; order Lagomorpha; family Leporidae; genus Sylvilagus; species Sylvilagus floridanus. The sequence continues at coordinate 44,772,051 of OX463241.1, forward strand.
AGAAGGAAGACATTCATTCATTCTCTCTCTCCCTCTCTCCCTCTCCTCCTCCCTTTGACATTTGCTTTTTAAATAAATAAACCTTCAAAAAACCAAACGGGTCTCTCTTCAGTGTCTTGATGCCTCAGCTTACGTACTCTCACTTAAAATCTCTTGGCTTGTTATGTCTGGGACGATCTACTGAGCCCCTTTCTTTCAAACTGCACCTCAGGGTCAATTTTCTGAGACATAGATTATGAACACTGAGAATGCCTACAGGAGAAAGGGAAGAAAAATGCGAACACGGAAGGAAGTAAAAAATGAATTCTAAAGAATAATTACAGCTACCATTTTTAAGAGTTATTTGCAGATTTATTTATTTGAAAGGCAGAGTGACAGAGAGGAAAAGGCTAACAAAGAGAACTTTGATCTGCTGGTTCACTCCCCACAGGCCTGTAACAATGAGGGCTGGGTGGGGACCACATTGCTGCATATTGTGTGAAGCTGATGCTTGGAATGCTGGCATCCCAGGTTGGAGTGCCTGTTTGAGTCCCAGACTCCCTGCTTCCAATTCAGCTTCCTAATTATGCGCCAATGAAGGATGGCCCAAGGATGGGTCCCCACCACCCATGTTGAAGATCGGATTGAGTTCTGGGCTCCTTTCTTTGGCCTGGCCTGGTCTTGACTGTTCTGGGCATCTGAGGAGTGAATTCTAAACAGAAGATCTCAGATCTCTCACCCTGTGCCACTCCCCCACCCCCTAGCCTTCCAAAAAATACATAAATCTTTAAACACACACACAATCCAGACTGGGGCTAAGCCAAAGCCAGGAGCCAGGAACTCCAGCTGGGTCTCCCCCACAGGTGGCAGTACTTGCGCCATCATCTGCTGCCTCCTAATGCATTAGCAGAAAGCTCGATCAGAAGTAGAGGTAACGCGTCGTTGCATCGTCGGAGACCCAGAAGAGGCTCCTGGCTCCTGGCTTCAGATAGGCACAGCTCTGGCCATTGGAGAGTGAACCAGCAGATAGAAGACCTCTCTCTCTCTCTCTCTGCCTCTCCTCTCTCTGTAACCCTGACTTTCAAATAAATAAATAAATCTTTAAAAAAGAAGAAGAACAAGAAGAAGAAGTAGAGGTAAGACCGGATCCCAGGCACTCCGATATGGAATGTGGGCATTCCAAGCAGCATCCTTACCCACTGTGCCACAACACCAGCCCCAAAGAACATATCCTTGTTTGCCATGAATCAAGCATAGTAAAAACCCTATAATATATCCCATTTAACCCTTGTAATAAGTTGAGGAATTTTATTATACCCACTTTATAGACTAAAACATTGAGGCAAAAAGAGGGTGCCCACAGTCACATATATAGCAAGTTGCATAGTCAGAAATCAAGTTTTACAAGAAAAATACTGAAAATTGCAATAAGCAAATATCACCATATGCTGTGGCTATTTCAAGCCAAGTGGCTATTAGGAAAAGGGCAGTAGGAGATCCCATTCAGGGCAGCTGCAGGATATTGCTTCAAAACAACAGAAGAAAAAGAATGTACTTAGTGTCCACTCTGTTCCAGAGATTTTCCCATGAGCTCTCAGACTCTTGTGAGTTAAATCTTCTCTTTTATAGATGAGGAAAATGAACCTTAGCCAGGCTAAAGGACGTATTGGTCACAAGCTAATTAACAGCAGAGTCTATCTGATCCAAGTCCTTCAAAGTGTACAATTCTTCACTCATTTATTTATTCATTCAACAAATGATTATCCCCTACAGGCTATATGCCTAGAGTAAGCACATACAGGTCCTGCCTTACATGGTTTTCACAATGACACTTGTTTCTAGTTTATCAAGATCAATTAATTGAACATAATATATAGTCTATGAAACTCCTAGACTCTGAGTGTCCATATGGTATAATCTCTCACAGGGAGAAAACCATTTTGGGGCCCTGGGACCCAATTACCTCTTGCAGTAATTTATTATAAGATGCTGCAGTGAATAATATAAATTTCTAATTTGTAGCAGATTTGATTTACCGAGCCATCCTCCTAAACCACCAGTTTCATCCTGCAGCTCAAGAACCTCCTCTGGCTGCTCAGGTTCACATCAGGTGTACCATCTTCTGCTTGGTTTGCAAGGTCTCTCCATGGTCTCACCCTATCTTTCCAGGTCTGTTTTCCACTACTCTTCATGTACCCTAATACTGGGGAGATCTGATGATGTATCCTTTCTCCATTTATTCATCCCTTCATTCAACAAACATTGAAGATCTGTTATGTGTTAGTTACTGAGCTACATGGGCAGAGGCATGCAATAAAGAAGATTTAGCAACTACACTCCAAGGGCTTCTTTCTCTAGTTGTAGAGTTAAAAAATAAGCAAAGAATAAAACAAGAACATGACAGATTGTGACAATGCCATAAGAAAGATCAGGGAGAGGGGGCTGGTGCTATGGAGTATCCGGTAAAACCACGACCTGCAGTGCCAGCATCCCATATGGGTGCCGGTTTCAGTCCTGGCTGCTCCACTTCCAATCCTGCTCTCTGCTATGGCCTGGGAAAGCAGTGGAAGATGGCCCAAGTCCTTGGGCTTCTCTGCACTTGCATAGGAGACCTGGAGGAAGCTCCTGGCTCCTGACTTCGGATCGGCACAGCTCTGACCATTTGCAGCCAACTGGGGAGTGAACTAGTGGATGGAAGACGTCTCTCTCTCTCTCTCTCTCTCTCTCTCTCTCTCTCTGCCTCTCCTTCTGTGTAACTCTTTCAAGTAAATAAATAAATTTAAAAAAAATAAAATAAAGAAAGATCAGGGAGAAGTAAGAGAGAGTGGCTGGGGGAGAGACACCTTAGATAAGGTGATTACAAAAGGCCTCTCTGAGGACAAGACATTGACATTGGTGTTGAACATTTGGGTCAAAAGAAACAGCAATTGCTTAAAGTTGTGAGACAAAAGAGGGCTTCTGTTCCAGAAACAGAGGAAAGACAAACGTTGCAGAAGAGGAATGAGCAAGAAGATGAGTAGGTAAGATGAGGTCAGAAAGGAAAACATACCTTATGTTCCACGGATGCAAACACAGGAAAGCCAAGAGCTCCAAATCTAGCGGGCAACCTGGCTCATATGTTTGCTGTTGTATCCTAGCCATTTTTGCGTTCAGCATCCTCCTGACCTGAAGTTGGTATAGAGGAAGCCCTTGATATTTGCGTAATAGAGAATCCCATGGTATTTGTGATTGGCTAGATGGATGATGGGTTGTTTGGGTGGTTGATGGACTGCATGGGTAACTGGAAGAGTAGCCAGATGGCTAGCTGGATAGATTGATAGTTAGATAGACAGATGACTGAGTGGGATAAGGAATATAGTGGATGCTCCAGCAGAGCCTCTCTCTCACCAGCAGTCTTGGATCTCAAGCTTTCCAGGGTATATAGCTAGATAGACGTGGATGCACCTGTATCTGACTCCCCAGTTGGGCTCTGATCAGAGCATGATTTTAGGAAAACTCTTTAACCTCTGTTTCTTGTTTCTTCAATCACAAATATCTTTTTTTTTTTTTTTTTTTTTTTTTTTACAGGCAGAGTTAGACAGTGAGAAAGAGAGAGACAGAGAGAAAGGCCGCTATGGCCAGCTGCAAGTGCTGTGCCAATCCAAAGCCAGGGGCCAGGTGCTTCCTCCTGGTCTCCCATGTGGGTGCAGGGCCCAAGGACCTGGGCCATCCTCCACTGCCTTCCTGGGCCACAGCAAAGAGCTGGACTGAAAGAGGAACAACCAGGACAGAATCCAGCGCCCTGACTGGGACTAGAACCTGGGGTGCCAGCGCCACAGGCGGAGGATTAGCCTAGTAAACCATGGCACCGGTCGGTAAGTAGCTTTTATTAAGATTTGAGAGACAGAGTTATAGAGAGAGGTAGAGACAGACAAAGAGAAAGATCTTCTATCAGCTAGTTCACTCCTGCAAATGGCCACCATGGCTGAGGCTGAGCCGAGCCAAAGCCAGGAGCCAGGAGCTTCTTCCTGGTCTCCCATGTAGGTGCAGGGGCCCAAGGACTTGGGCCATCCTCAGCTGCTTTCTCAAGCACATTAACAGGGAGCTGGATCAGAAGTGGAGTAGCCAGAACTCGAACTGGTGCCCATAGGGGATGCTAGCACTGCCGGCAGCGGCATTAACCTGCTGCGCCACAGCACCAGCCCCCAGAAACTCAGTCTTACCATCGCTTTTGTGGTTGATCATACTTGAAGAGTGCAGGTCCCCAATAAACTTGTGAAGGACTACGTAAAAATCCAAACACAAACATGTATTGTGACACATTTAACTGTCCCCCTGTGACACCATTATCCCATATCATATGCAGGTTCAAATACTGGCTGCTCTTCTTCCAGTCCAGCTCCCTGCTACCCTGCCTGGGAAGGCAGCGTCAGAAGATGGCCTGTGTATTTCAACCTCTTTCATTCACATGGGAGATCCAAATGGAGCTCCTGTTCCTGGCTTTGGACTAACCCAACTGTTGTGAACCCAGCTGTTGTGAACATCTGGGGAGTGAATCAGAGGATGGAAGATCTCTGTCTCTGTCCTTCCCTCTCCCTCTGTCATCCTGCCTTTCAAATAAACAAATTGAATCAAAAAGCCTACCAAAATATTTGCTTGTGGAGAGGGATAAATATGGTTGAATATGGCTTAGTGGTTATATTCTCTGGGCATGGTCTCTCAAGAAATCAAGCTATAGACATTAGGTAACATGGAGAGCAGAGACTTAAAATAAAGGTACTAGAAAGCTCACAGGGCATGGCTGCGAAACCATGAGGCTGAATGACTTGAACCCTCTGTTCTAGGCCTATTCTGTCTAGGTGACCAATATTTCTCTACTAGAATCAGCTCTCCTGCTCCCAGACCAAGACTGTGATGGATAACTACTGATACATGTCAATCATTGGCTGTGTGTGTGTGTGTGTGTGTGTGTGTCTCAATTATTCTCAGTGTATTGGAGAATCTCTCTGAGAATCTGCTAAAAAGCTATTTTCTACATATGGTGGGATCTCATTTAAATCATATACAAAAATAAGCAAAACAAGTTTATGCCATTTGAAGTCAGGATAGGTGAGAGTGAAGAGGAGCACTACCGGGAATGTGAGTGGGATTTTATGGGATTCTTATCATTTTGCTTCCTCATCTGAGTACTGGTTACATGGGTATGTTCAGCTTTTAAAATTCATCAATGTGTACTTTTCTGTGGGTAGGTTTATGTCTATTATCTGTAACTGTTAGTGTCCTAGTGATTTAAACAACATACATTGTTTTTTATTAATTTGCAAGGTAGAATTACAGGGGGTGGAGGGTGGGGATCTTCCATCCACTGGTTCACTCCCTAAATGGCTACAACAGTTAGAATTGGACAGATCTAAACCCAGGAACCAAGAGCTCCTTTGAGATTTCCCACATGGGTGCAAGGGCCCCAAGCACTTGGGCCATCTTCTACTGCTTTCCCAGGAGTACCAGCAGAGAGCTGGGTCAGAAGTGGAACAACTGGAACTCAAACCAGTGTCCATATGGGATACCAGTGCCACAGGCAGCAGCTTTACCTGCCACACCACAGCACCAGCCCCACAACTTATATTGGTTTTACAATAGCAGGTCAGAAATTCAGACACAGCCTCCCCGGGCCCTGTTTCAAGGCTGCCACTGAGGTACAGCTGGGACTGCAGTCACATCTGAATGCTCAGGCAGGGAGTGGCCCAAGGGATGTTAATTTTGTTCCAATTTCACTGATGCCAGATTCAACATTATTTCCTCTGTGTCTGTGAGGATGTTTCCAGATGGGGTTAGTATTTGAACTGGTGGACTCGGTCAAGTACATGGCCCTCTCTAATGTGAGTGGACATCATCTAATCCATTGAGAACATGACTAGAACAAAAAGGCAGTGGGAGGAGTGTTCTCCTCTCTCACTTCCCGCCTGCCTGCTTGAGCTGGGACATTCATTTTTTCCTGCCCTTGGCCCAGGATTTATACCATCAGTTTCCCTAGTTCTTGGGTGAGAATAACACTACCAGGTTTTCTGGGTCTCTGACTTCCAGATAGAAAATACTGTAACTTCTCAGCCTCTGTGATCCACCACTAGGCACACATACATACACGCATAGGTATAGGTATAGGAATAGGTATAGGTATAGGTATAGGTATAGGTATAGGTATAGGTATAGGTATAAAATGGTTCTGTCTCAGGAAAGAATACAGTTCATGTTTAAGGTTCACTCATAATTATCAAAAGCATTCAAGTTCCTTGGTTGTTATTTAACAGAGCCTGTCCTCAGCTGATTGCAAACAAGTCTGCTCCATAGGATAACTCAAAATAAGCAGCTGGCCTTAACAGAGCAAGGGTCCACGAAGAGCCAGAGAAAAATGGTACTGCCGAGAGAGAAGCCTTGATAACCTCATCTCAGAAGCACCCCAGCCCTTCTGTTGTGTTCTCTTCAGAAGCAAGTCACTGGGTCCATCCACTAACAAGGGGAGAGATTTCACAAGGGTGTGAATGCCAAGAAGCAGGGACCATTAAAAGCAATTTCAGGGCATTAAGCCACCACCTGGGATGCCTGCATCCCACGTTGGTGTCTGCTTGGAGTCCTGACTATTCCACTTCCTACCAGCTTCCTGCTAATGGGCACCCTGGGAGGCAGCAGCGCATGGCTCAAGTACTGGAGCCCTTTCATCCATCTGGAAGAACAGGATGGAGTTCCAGGTTCCTGCTTTTGGACAGAATGCAGTTCCTGGTTAGCCCAGCTCTTGCTATTGGGGGCATTTGGGGAGTGAACCAGAAAATAGAATCAATCAATCTCTCTCTCTCTCTCTCTCTCTCTCTCTCTCTCTCTCTCTCTCTCTCTCTCCTGTTTCTATCATTCTAGCTTTCAGATAAGAGACAGAGATAAACGTCTTCCATCAGCTTGTTCACTCCCCAAATGGACATAATGGCTGGACCTGGACCAATCTGAAGCCAGGAGCTAGGAGCTTCTTCCAGGTCTCCCAGGTGAGTGCAGGGGCCCAAGGACTTCAACAGCTCTCCCAATCCATAGCAGAGAGTTGGATCAGAAGTAGAGCAGCCTGGACTCGAACCCCTGCCCATATGGGATACAGGCATTGCAGGTGGCAGCTCTTCCAGCAACTCCACGGCTGGCCCCAAACTAAATGAATTAATTTTAAAAAAGAGAGAGGGACTGACATTGTGATGCAGTGGGTTAACCTGCCACTATTCCACTTCCAGTCAAATAGCCTGTTAATGCACCTGGAAAAGCAGCAGAAATTGGCCCAAACACCTGAGCCCCTGCCATCTACACGGAAGGCCTGGATGGAGTTCCTGGCGTATAGCTTTTGCCTGGCCCAGCCTTTGTTGCATCCACTTGTCAGCTAAAATAAAATGTTACAAAAACCAGTGACAGTCACCCATGAAATTTATTGAAAATGAGAAGCAAATGAGAGACAAATGAGAGGTAAGGTAACCGATCAGGACCAGCCACCAATCAGGACCAACACTCCTTACCAGGGTACGGCCCCCAAAAGCAGGTTACACAGCTTTTTATAGTATTCTGTCCACTAGGGCTCACAATTGTGAACCAGACCCCTGGTATGCAGCGGACAATAAAAAGAAAACCAGAATATGGTTGTAAGATAACGGTTAACAAGAACAAACCCAGTAACAGATCCAAGATATGGTTGTAAGATAACGGTGAAGGAGACATTTCGGTCAACCTAGTTCCTGGGAATTTGGGCCCACAGAGTTTCACAAGATAGACATTAGCAAGCAAAGCTAATATGTACAGAAGCAAGAGGTCTGCAATTCACTTTTAGCCACACTCACTCCATTTTGATTCTGATTCTACACCTTGACTGTTGAAGCCATTTAGGGAGTGAACCAGCAGATAGACAATCTCTTTTTATGTTTCTACCTCTTTTTCTGTAACTGTGAATTTCAAATAAAATAAATACATCTTTTTGAGAGAGAGAGAGAAAGCACACTGCTTCAAGTACAAGCTGTTCTGCTTCGTATCCAGCTCTCTGCTAGTGTGCCTGGAAATGCAGCAGAAGACGGCCCAAATGCTTGGGCCCCTGCCAGCCATGTGGGAGACCAGAATGGAGTTCCAGGCTCCTGACTTCAACCTGGCCCAGCCCTGGTTGCTGCAGCCATTTGGGGAGTGAACTAGTAGACAGAAAAAATCTATTTTAATATCTCTTTCTCTGATGTTCTGGTTTTTAAATAGATTTTTAAAAATCTTTTTAAAAAACAGGAATTTTCAGGAAAGTATGTATATCTTCATAGAATAAAGCTCCTGTGAGGTTTGTCTTATTTGTCACTCATCTTGTGCACATAGCACATTGCTTAGTGTATAGGAGGCCTTAAAAATCAGGTATAGAACTCATAAACAGAAGGCTAACTAAGGGAGCGGGCATTTCCAGGAGGCTGGGTCACTATGAACTTTCTTTCTCCTTGCCCATCTGTGTACCCCAGTTATCCTCTTTTTCTAACTTTTCTCCAATGAACAGTATTTCTTTTTATACATACATATATATATATGCATGATTTTTAATGTGCTATGCCTTCATTTTCATCTACTTAAAAACAAAGAGGTAGAGATTTGCCATTCACTGTTTCACTCCCCAAATGCCTGAAACAATCTGCATTAAACCAGGCCAAAGCCAGGGGCCAGGTACTCCACCCAGGCTTCCCAGGTGGAAGGCAGGGGCCCTGGCACTTCAGCCATATCTGCTGTTTCCCAGGATGCATTAGCAGGAATCCAGGTATGAAGTGGAAGAGCCAGGACTCAAACTGGTCTTCTGATGGGGGATTCCCAAGTGGTAGTTTTAGCCTGCTATACTGTGATGCTGAACAAATTTGTATTAGAGGGAAAGTGTTTAAAAAACACTAAAACAATTACGTGCATAAATAAGGGAGTGAAATGTGGCCTGGCTGGCCTTATAATATTAGATCACAAACCTGGGTTCTCTGGCCTGGGAGAGCAGAGCCACAGGCTGAGTGACTGTGGGACTGGGATCTGCTGGCTTGGAGAGACAGAGAGTTCCTCACCAGAGAGGCCTCTCTGTCCTCCTTTGGGTCACACCATATCATTTTCTGCTCGGGCGTGTTCGCTGGGTGGAGAAAAGCAAGTCCCGGATGAGTGTTTCAAGAGCTCTAAATGATTTATAAGAAGCAATTCTCCTCCAGCGGAGAGAGGCAGGGCCTGGGTCTCGCTGTCTCTGTGGCACTGCAGGGGAAGCAGCATGGCGCCTGCCCCCAGAACTGTCAGAGATGACCCCCTCCTGAATTGACGGGCTCCTGTAGCAAACCCAAATCTCTGCTGCACTCAGCCCCCTCCATCCAGGCCTGCGGAGGCTAAGGAAGGAGGAGCAGATGAAGCCAACTGAGTTGTCCTTTCTTTATTCCGTTGACCTTGAGGCACTTAACTCGGCAGAGCTCTCCGTGCGGGGAGCCTGGCAGACTTCTGCAGTGAAAGCCAGGAGACCTTGGAGGGCTCTTGGAGCCCACACTCTCTGCTTTGGTCACCATAGTGACTCCTCCCTGAAGCCTCAGCCCTGCGGTTATTAGTGATAGTCATTCATAATAAGGCCACCCCTGTGCTTCCCCGCCCACTGAGGAAGCCTGCTCCACAGGCGCTGGAAGTCAGCAGCTTAAACACTGGGGCCTTCAAACTGTGTAAGGGGGAGGAGGGCAGAATGGGGGATCGGTGTTGGGAAGGTTTTTGAATCTTGCCTGGCCCTGTCCTCACACACTGCAGAAGTGGCTGATGTTCCACTTCGAGAATCAGAAGTGAAGGGCCAGTGATGTGGTGCAGTGGGATAAGCCACCAGCTGAGACACTGGCATCCCATATGAGCACTGGTGCTCTACTTCCCAGCCATCTCCCTGTTTTCACCTGGGAAAGCAGCAGAAGATGGCCCAAGTGCTTGGGCCCTGCCAGCCACAAGGGAGACCCAGACGGAGTTCTGGGCTTCTGTCTTCGGCCTGGCCCAACCCTGGCCGCTGTGACCATTTGGGGAGTGAACCAGCAGACAGAAGATTGATCTTTCTCTCTGCCCCGAACCTGTCTCACTCTTTCTCAGTTAACTCTGCCCTTCAAATAAATCTTTTTTAAAAAATGGTGAAGATGAATATCAACTCTGCAGCAGAGGATGGCATAATAACAGTCAGGACCTATGGCGAGTCATTTCCTTGCTGTGTGACAGGAGACAAGTTCCTTAACTTCCTTGAGCCTCAGTTGCTCCATTTGTTAAAAAAAAAAAAAAAGGCATAATAATAGATCCTCCTACCTAGGGTTATTGTAAAGATAACTAGAGTGATGTGTGCAAATCAAATAGCATTGTGCCTGGCCCTTAATAAGTGCTTTCTCCTTTTGCAAGATATGGAAATACTGAACTAATAGAACTACCGGTCTAAGGAAAAAGAGAAAATCTACATACCACTGCCAGACTCACCCAGAGCCCAAGGCCTTCCTTTCTCTCATTCCAGGAACCAAGTTCTGGAAAAAGACATTCCAGCTTGAGTAGAGTGAATTTGAAAGTCACTTTTAATTGTTTGAGTTTTTACTAGACTCGCACAAGGGATGGGGGGCTAGGAGTTGAGAGTGGTGTCCATCTAGAGCTCTGCTGTCGCTTCCCTCCAGAGCCAGGCTGCCCACCACCATGGCCACCAACCAGCCCCTGGGGAGTACTGAACATAGGAGATGCACCTGCCTCAAGTTAAGATGTGCTCCAAGTACAGCACATAAGCTGACTCCTAAAGACTAAGTATGAGGAAAGTATTGTGAGCTGGCTCACTGACAGTTTCTATATTGATTACATGTTGAAATAATATTTTAAATAAAACACAATATTAATTCACTCATTTATTTTTATGCTTTTAATATGGCTACTGAAACATTTTCAGGTGTACAAGTGGCTTATATGGTTTTGTTGCAGGCAGGACAAAGGAAAAAATCAGAAACATCTGATTCTTTGTCAGACGATCTGTGTTAGCTACCTCCTGGTGATGCTCTCTCTTAATTCTTTTTTTATGATTTATTTATTTGAAAGGAGGGCTTATACAGAGGCAGGCAGAGAGAAAGAGAGAGAGAGAGAGAGAGAGATCTTCCATCCACTGGTTCACTCCCCCAAATGGCTGCAAAGGCCGGGGCTGGACCAGGCTGAAGCCAGGAGCCTGAACTCCATCTGGGTCTCCCATGTGGGTACAGAGGCCCAAGCAACTGGCTCGTCTTCTGCTGCGTTCCCAGGCTGTAGCAGAGAGCTGGACCAGAAGTGGAGCAGAGACCAGCACTGAGGCATAGTGCGTAAAGCCACTTACTGTAGTGCTGCTATCTCATGTGGGCAGTTTTGAGTCCTGGCTGCTCAACTTGTAATCCAACTCTCTGCTATGGACTGGGAGAACAGTAGGAGATGGTCCAAGTCCTTGGGCCCCTGCACTTGCATGGGAGACCCAGAAGAAGCTTCTGGCTCCTGGCTTCAGCCATTGTAGCCATCTGGGGAGTGAACCAGCGGATGGAAGACCTCTGTCTCCTGCCTCTGCCTCTCTGTAACTCTACCTTTAAATTAATAAATAAATCTTAAAAAAAAAAGAAGAAGAAGAAGAAGTGGAACAGCCAGGTCCCGAAACAGTATTCACATGGGATGCCGGCACTGCAGGCAGCAGCTTTACCTGCTATGCTACAGTGCCAGCCCCTCTTCTTTAATTCTCAGAACAGTTTTGCCTGGAAGCTGTTACTGTCTGCATTTGCTCCTGGAGGATAAGCTTGGAGGTATCAACCCTTCATTTTGGAAAAAAAAAAAAAACTATACGATCATGGACTATCTCCATGCCACTAAAGAGATCTTTTTTTTTTTAAAAAAAAAAAAAAAAGCTTATCATTTATTTTTAAAAGATTTATTTATTTGAAAGTCAGAGTTACAGAGAGAGAAAGAGAGAGAGAGCTCTTCCATTTGATGGTTCACTCCCCAATTGGCCAGAGCAATGGCCGGAGCTGCGCTGATCTGAAGCCAAGAGTCAGGAGCTTCTTCCAGGTCTCCCACTTTGGGGCAAGGGCACAAAGATTTGGGCCATCATCTACTGCTTTCCCAGGCCATAGCACAGAGCTGGATTGGAAGTGGAGCAGCCGGGACTCGAACCAGTGCCCATATGGGATGCTGGCACCGAAGGTGGAGGATTAACCAAATAAGCCATAGCGCCGCTCCACCTCCCATTCTAATCCAGCTTCCTATTAATGCATCCTGAGAGGCAATGGATGATGGCTAAAGTGCTTGGGCCCCTGCCACCCACATGGGAGACTCGAATGGAGTCCCTGACTCCTAGCTTCAGGCTGGCTCAGCACTGGCTGTGGCAAGCATTTGTGGAGGAAACCAGAGGATCAGCGATATCCCCACACTCCCCCATCCCACCCCCCCACTCTGCTAATTAAGTAGATAAAAATAAATATGTGGCGGGTGCTGTGGCTTAGTGGGTAAATCTGCTGCCTGCAGGTTCTAGTCCCAGTTGCTCCTCTTCCACTCCAGCTCTCTGCTGTGGCCTGGGAAGGCAGTGGAGGATGGCCCAAGTGCCTGGGCCCTGCACCCGCATGCTGCATGGGAGACCAGGAGGAAGCACCTGGCTCCTGGCTTCGGATCGGTGTAGCTCAGGCCATAGCAGCCATTTGGGGGGTGAACCGACGGAAGGAAGACCTTTCTCTCTGTCTCTCGCTCCCTCACTATCTGTCCAAAAAAAAAAGAATCAGAGTAGGGGTAGCAAGGACTTAAAATGGACACTCTAGTATGGATGCAGGCATTCAAAGAAGCAGCTTACCCTTCTGTGTCACAACCAAAAAAAAAAAAAAAAGATGATTTTAATCTTATATATGATTTTAGTTGAAAGGCAGAGTTACAGAGAGAGAGAGAGAGAATCTTTAATCTACTGGTTCATTTCCCAAATGGCCAGCACTGGGCCAATCCAAAGCCAGGAGCCAGGAGCCTCTTCTGGGTCTCCCACCGAGGTGCAGGGGCTTGGGAACTGGGGCCATCCTGCGCTGCTCTCCCAGGCACAATAACAAGGAGCTGGATCAGAAGTGGAGCACCCAGACTCAAACGTGTGCCCAAATGGAATGCTGGCACTGCAGATGGCAGTTTAACCTGCTATGCCACAGCGCTGTCCTCGAAAGATGATTTCAAATACGAAATTAAAAAATCTGAACCGTGAAAAACAGCACTTTGTCGTCCATAGGTGCAAGGTGTCCAGCGCATAACAAATCTTCCCAGGCAGACGAATCAATTAATTCACAGGCTTTTATTGGGGTTCCGCTCCCGGATGAGGTTCACCGGTCCCAATGGAGCAACAGAGCCGGGGCCAGGGAAGTCGCATGTCAGAGATTGGGAGGACTCCTTTTACAGATTCAGGGCATGGGGGTTAAAGGTTGAGGCAGGTCTGATCCTCACTGGTTGACCTTTAGGCACCCACAGGGACCTTGACAAGGACTTTTCTTCCCCAGAAGTATAGGCCTTCCCTCCGTGCGGATCCCAAAGCTACCAATAGGTATCTCCCATAATATAGCCAACTGGCATTTCTTAAGAACTTACTACCCTGCAGATATGGGGCTATGTTTTTTTCATGTTCAATTCTGCAAAACTCACGAGGTTATTATCCCCCTTAAACAGAGAAGAACAAGGACACTGAGAGCCACTTGGCTAATAAGTGGTGATGGTGGGATACATACTGACATCTGATGAACTCTAATGCCTGCTCTCAGTTTTGCCTCCATATAATTGTCTCAAGGAGTTACTGCACTTTACATTTGGCTATAAATTTGCATATGCCGGATTCTGTCCCGGTTGCTCCTCTTCCAGTCTAGCTCTCTGCTGTGGCCCAGGAAGGCCGTGGAGGATGGCCCAGGTGCTTGGGCCTTGTACCCACATGGGAGACAAGGAGGAAGCACTTGCTCCTGGCTTTGGATTGGCGCAGCGCTGGCTGTAGCAGCCATTTCGGAAGGAAGACCTTTCTCTCTGTCTCTCTCTCTCTCTCTGTCTCACTCTGCCTGTCCAAAAAAAATGTAATGAGAGCGGTCTTCCATCTGCTGGTTCACTCCCCAGATGGCTGCAATTGCCGGAGCTGTGCTAATCCAAAGCCAGGAGCCAGGAGCTTCTTCTGGGTCTCCTATGCAGGTGCAGGAGCCCAAGCACTTGAGCCGTCTTTTGATGCTTTCCCAGGCCATAGCAGAGAGCAGCCAGGACTCGAACTGTCACCTATTCAGGATGCCAGTGCTGCAGGTGGCGACTTTACCTGCTACACCACAGTGCAGGCCCCAGTAGCTTGGTTTTTAATAGCAAAACACTGGGATCAACCCAGATAATCTTTCCACAGGTGAATAGTGAAACAAACTGTGGTACATATATATGGTGGAAAGCGATTTCTTCTCCTCTTGTTTTAGGCCTCAGTGTAAATGTTATTTTCTTGACCAGAGATGTAAAATGCCTTCAGATTTCCCTGTTTATCACAATTATGGTTGAATAATATGCAAATATGCAAATACAATTACTTGTTTATTGACTCCCTTCTCTGCTAGAGTGTAGGCTCCCTGAGGCCGGGGACTGTGTCTGTACCCATCCTTGGCATCCATGATGTCTAGGCTTGTGCCTAGGGCTCCATAAATATTTGGTGATTGCAATAGTTCACGGGAGGGGACACAGCTGTCCTAGGGGCGCTGAGCTGTGAAATGCGCTGGTTATGTTGTTGTAGCCATGTTGAAGACACCGAGAAGCGGATGGGAAGAAGGTTAACTTTGCCCTCAGAATAGGCTGAACTGTTCACTAGGTGCATGGATTTGTTGGGAAAATGTTTTAGTCAGAAAACCAAAGACAAAAAAATCGTTCTGCCCACAAGGAGAGACATTTGAATCTGGATCTTTGTCTGGACGCTCTGCCTGTGCCTATCCCTCCATTCTCACTGTTTCGGAGAATGGCTTCAGAAATCAAGTGACCCATTGTCCTACAAGATAAGGTTCTTTCCATTGCTTGCATTACCAAGCAGGAAGTTGATGCTTTTCCAAACAAAGACCCAAGATAAAGTACTTCTTTTTTTTTTTTTTAAGATTTATTTATTTTATTTGAAAGTCTGAGTCATAGAGAGAAGGAGAGGCAGAGAGAGAGAAAGAGAGAGAGATGCAGAAAGAGAGAGAGAGAGAGAGAGTCTTCCATTCGCTGGTTCACTCCCCAGTTGGCCGCAACGGCTGGAGCTGAGCTGATCCGAAGCCAGAAGCCAGGGCCATCTACTGCTTTCCCAGGCCACAGCAGAGAGCTGGATCAAAAGTGTAGCAGTCAGGACTCAAACCAGTGCCTCTGTGGGATGCTGGCACTGCAGGCGGCAGCTTTACCCGCTATGCCACAGTGCCGGCTCCAATAAAGCACTTTCTATTTTAATTTTTTCCTTATGCTTAATTATAACATAATTACCCATCCCTACCAAGACTCTTTTCTTCCTAGCTTGTCATGGGTTTTGGTCACTACTCTATTTACCTAAAGTCCCAGATTGTTCAATTAAGCGGCATCTCGTGATGCCCATAACCCATATGAGCACTGGTTCAAGTCCCGGCTGTTCCACTTGTGATCCAACTCCCTGCTAATGCACCTGGGAAGGCAGGGGAAGATAGCAGAGTACTTGGCTTCCCGAACCCATAGAGTTCTAGGCTCCTGGCTTTGACCTGGCCCAGCCCTGGCTGTTGAGGCCATTTGGGGGAGTGAATCAGCTGATGGAAGATCTCTCTCTTTCTATGTGTGTGTGTGTGTGTGTGTGTGTGTGTGTGTGTGTCTCCTTCTCTCTTTGTAACTCTACTTTTTAAATAAATACATAAATCTTTTTAAGAATATACTAACCTTGGCTGGGTGTTGTGCAGTGGATTCAGCTGCTACATAGTATGCCCACTTCCCACGTCAGAGGGCTGGGTCAAGCCCTGTCTACTTTTCTCTTCCAATCCCGCTTACTACTTACACATCTTGGGAGGCAGCAGACTATCACCCAAGTGCTTGGGTTTCAGCCACCGGCATGGGAGATCCAGATGGAGTTCCTGGCTCCTGGCTTAGTCCTGGCCCAGCTACTTCTGTTGTGGGCATTTGGGCAGATGGGAGATCTCTGTTTTTCCCTCTCTCTGTCACTTTGCCTTTCAAATAAATAAGTCCATCTTTTAAAAAAATGACCTTTATCTAGAAAAAAAGGAAAGAAGACAGAAAAGGAAAAAAATAGGAAAGGAAGGAAGGAAAAAAACAAGGACATGAGGAAAGGTGGGAGGGAGGGGAGCAAGAAACACAACCCAGCTTTGCTCACGAATGATGCTGATTCGTGGCTGCCCTGTTCTGTGGCCCTCGCTTCTGGGACTTGGTTCAAGTATTTCTCTCCTGGCTGCTGCATCCTTCTGCTTCTGAACTGCTGTCAGATGAGAGCTCTATGGGCCCCGTCTGCACTCTTAGGACAATTTTTCTTTGATTCTGTGCTTTTTAGCTTCCCCGTGTGTCTACCTGTCCACGGCCGTGCTTGCCCACATCAGGGAATTCAGGGCAGGCCCAACAAGCCTGTCTCCTAGCTACCCCAGGAAAGGGAAAGGACCTTGATGAGAGAAGAGCTAGAAATAAACAGAGGAAGAAGGGTTTGTTGAGGAAGCAAGCAGAGGTGAGCAGATGCGACAGCTGCCTTTGTCCCTAAACTGGAGAATACTCTGGAAAAACTCAGAGCCACATTAGAAGAGCTTTCAGATCACAACAACGGGGCGGGGAGGCGGAGAGGGATTAAAAAAAGCAAACGTAAGTGTCTCATGCCTGCTACCTAGTATCATGGTAACTTTTTCAACTCGGTGTAATAATTTTTTTCCCAAGATTTCTGTATTGGAAAAACAGAAGGGGGGGGGGGGAGGGAACCCTCTATGCATTGCTTTACTCTCCAAATGCCTGCAATAGCCGGGGCTGGGCCAGGCTGAGCTCAGGATCCCAGAACTCCATGTGGGGCTCCCACATGCAGTGTGTAAGTCACCCTCAGCTGCTACATTCCCGGCACGCGAGCAGCATGCTGGATTAGAAGTGGAGTAGTCAGCACTCCACCAGCGTTCCTGTAGGGATGTGGGCATATTAGATGGTGGCTTGGCCCACTGAGCCACAATGCCCATCCCTTCATAATAATCTTGAGGGTAGGAATTATTATATTTTTAAAAAGATGCTTTCATTTATTTGAAGGGCAGAATGACGGAGAAAGCTGGATGTGAAGCAGAAGGAGTTTCTCTCTGCTGATTTACTCCCCACGTGCCTACAACAGCTAAGGCTGGGCAAGGACAAAATCAGGAGTCAGGAACTCCATCCTGTCCTCCACATGGATGGCAAGGCACAAGCATGTCAGCCATCTTCTGAGGCCTTCTCAACCGCATCAGCCAGCAACTAGACTGGAAGTGGAGCAGCCAGGACTCGAACCAGCACTCCAAAATAGGATGCTGTCACGGCAAGCCACGGTTTAACTTGATGAGCCACAACACCAGCCCAAGGGTAGGAATTATTAACCCACATAGTAGATTGAAAAACTTTGGCCCAGGGGCGCCAGTGCTGTGGCATAACAGGTAAAGCCACTGCTGCCTACAGTGCTGGCATCCCATATGGGTGCTGGTTCGAGTCCTGGCTGCTCTACTTCTGATCCAGCTCCCTGTTATGGCCTGTGAAAGTAGTAGAAGATGGCCCAAGTCCTTGGGTCCCTGTACCCATGTGGGAGACCCGGAAAAAGCTCCTGGCTCCTGGCTTTGGATTGGCCCAGTTCCAGCTGTTGCAGCCACTTGGGAAATGAACCAGCGGATGGAAGGCTTGCTTTCTTTCTCTCTCTCTCTCTCTCTCTCTCTCTCTGTAACTCTGCCTTTCAAATAAAATAAGTCCAATCTCTCCTGATTCAGCTTCTGGTTAATGCACCTGGGAGGCAGGAGATGATGCCCATGCAGGAGACCCAGGTAGAATTCCTGATACCTGGCTTTAGCCTGGCCCAGTCCTGGCTGTTGTGGGCATTTGGAGAATGAACCAGCAGAAGGAAGATCTCTCGATCTCTCTCTCTCTCTCTCTCTCTCTCTCTCTGTGTGTGTGTGTGCGTATGTGTGTGTCACTCTGCCTTTTAATAGATAAGTAAAAGGCTCTGACCAGTTAGGTGAATTGGGATTTAAAAGATAAAAGTGTGTTTCCTAAGGAGGCCAAGAGTGGGCACAATACTCCTGGGCTGGGTCATCTGGGTCTTTGAGCCCTTCCCATGAGCCTGTGTACTGACTTCCATTACTCCAGGGACAAAGCCAGCACCTGAAAGCTGACCACTGGGTCAAAGCCTCCACAAAGGTACTTCTGGTGGCAGTAACAAAATATGAATAGAATTGGGTCAAAGGCAAGCGAATGCATAGAAGGGTGAGTTTGGGTTAAGACCAAATTGGTCTAGGTATTCAACTTTGGGCAGGCTTCATGTCACCTGTGGAGGATTTCCAGTACATCCCAGGGCCACAATCGTGGGCAGGACTGAGTTGGTAATTTTAGGTGTGGCCTGGGCCTGGTAATCAGGTTCTCATTCTTTTTTTTTTTTAAGTGTAGGATGCAGCCAAAGGAGTGCATTAATGCTATACATTTCCACAAAGTGCTTATTTTTTTTTTTTTTAATTTTTTTTTTTTTTTTTTTTTTATTTTTTGACAGGCAGAGTGGACAGTGAGAGAGAGAGACAGAGAGAAAGGTCTTCCTTTGCCGTTGGTTCACCCTCCAATGGCTGCCGCGGACAGCGCGCTGCGGCCGGCGCACCGCGCTCATCCGATGGCAGGAGCCAGGTGCTAGGTGCTTTTTCCTGGTCTCCCATGGGGTGCAGGGCCCAAGCACCTGGGCCATCCTCCACTGCACTCCCGGGCCATAGCAGAGGGCTGGCCTGGAAGAGGGGCAACCGGGACAGAATCCGGCGCCCCGACCGGGACTAGAACCCGGTGTGCCGGCGCCGCAAGGCAGAGGATTAGCCTGTTGAGCCACGACGCCGGCACAAAGTGCTTATTTTTATTTTTATTTTTATTTTTGACAGGCAGAGTCAGACAGTGAGAGTGAGAGAGAGAGAGAGAGAGAAAGGTCTTTCTTCCTTTGGTTCACCCCCTAAACGGCTGCTACAGCCGGAGCTACGCCTATCCGAAGCCAGGAGGCAGGTGCTTCCTCCTGGTCTCCCATGGGGTGCAGGGCCCAAGCACCTGGGTCATCCTCCACTGCCTTCCTGGGCCACAGCAGAGAGCTGGACTGGAAGAGGAGCAACTGGGACAGAATCCGGCGCCCCAAACGGGACTAAAACCCGGAGTACCGGCGCCCCAGGAGGAGGATTAGCCTAGTGAGCCGCAGCGCTGGCCCACATTCTCATTCTCAGGGCTGAAAGCTGCAGTGTTCTTACTTTGAATGCTGGCTCTACCACCTGTGAGTGACCTTGAGCAAGTTATTTAACCTCTCTGTTTCTTCATATATGATAAAATTAATAACAATAATAGTATCTATCCATAGGGTTATCATGAGATGAAATGGTATTAAAACACAATGTTGATCAATACAACCCTCGGCATATAATAAACATTTCAAACACAGTAGTTATTTTTGCTTGCATTTCTGTCTAGCAGTGGAATATTTTCTTGGTAAGGTTGGCGATAGGAATGGCTGATTATGGGAATCCTGACCCATAGCAAGCTGCCAAATGTTTCTGATACTACATGCCAGGTATTCGGAGATATTTTCAAATTAAATTCTTGTCTTTCCCTTCTCAGTTTCTTTCCTGTCAACAGTGGTTTTTTAAGAGAACATAAGAGTACTTTGGTCTTAGGGGAATGTCAGGATGAAAGCAAATTCATTCCTTCTACAATTATTGAGGCTTATTGAATGTGAGAGATTGACAGCTCTCCATGCAGGTGTAGAGGCAAGCAAGGAGCTAAGGAGGAGCAAGGACAACATGTAGCAGAGAAGTCAGTAAGAACCACTTGAGCCGTCGCCGCGGCTCAATAGGCTAATTCTCTGCCTGCAGCGCCAGCATCCCATATGGGCATCAGGTTCTAGTCCTGGTTGCCCCTCTTCCAGTCCAGCTCTCTGCTGTGGCCCGGGAGTGCAGTGGAGGATGGCCCAAGTGCTTGGGCCCTGCACTTGCATGGGAGACCAGGAGAAGCATCTGGCTCCTGGCTTCAGATTAGCACGGTGCTCTGGCCACAGCGGCCATTGGAGGGTGAACCAACAGCAAAGGAAGACCTTTCTCTCTTTCTCTCTCATTGTCCACTCTGCCTGAAAAAAAAAAAAAAAAAAAAAAAAAAAGGAACCACTTGAGACAGTGATATGTACCGAGAAGAAAGTTAAACAGGTAGAAATGAGAGAGAGCTGCAGAGTCTCGTTGTTATATTCCCAGGGCCAGTGTTGTGGCCTAGCAGGTAAAGCCACCTGCAGCCAGCCCTGGCCATTGCAGCCAGCTGGGAAGTGACCCAGTGCATAGGAGATTTCTCTGTCTCTGTCTCTCCTTCTCTCTCTCTTTAACTGTGACTTTGAAATAAACAAGTGAATCTTTACATAAAAAAGTTCTGTTCCCTTCAGGTAGACAACCGGAGCTGTTTGAAGCTTACTCCAAGATGGTGGTGGTATTCATGAGCATTTTCCTTCTCTTGGAATTAGCTCTCAGAGACCAAAACACATACATTTTTAAAAAATCTCTTCGTATTTTATTTGTTTATTTGAGAGGCAGAAAGAGAGAGCGAGAGCTTCCAGCCACTGGTTCATTTCCCAAATGGCCCCCCATGGCCCAGGAGAGGCCAGAGCCAGGAGCTGGGAACTCAATCCAGCTCCTATGTGGGTGGAAGGAATGTAGTGATAAGCTTCTGTAAAGAGAAAGTTTGTTTTACTTACTTCCCTAACAACAGAATTAAGAAATTAATGTCCATATACACTCATATGTTATCAAACTGCTTTTTAAAAAGGAAACTGTGGGGGCTGGCACTGTGGCGTAGTAGGGTAAGCCTTGGCCTGCGGTGCCACCATCCCATATGGGTGCCAGTTCGAGTGCTGACTGCTCCTCTTCCAATCCAGCTCCCTGCTGATGGCCTGGAAGAGCAGTGGAGGATGGCCCAGGTGCTTGGGCTGCTGCGCCCACGTGGGAGACCTGAAAGAAGCTATTGGCTCCTGGCTTCAGTCTGGCCCAGCCTTGGCCATTGTAGCCATTTGGGGAGTGAACCAGGGATGGAAGGCCTCTCTTTCTATCCCTCCCTCTTTCTCTCTGTAACTCTGTCTCTCAGCTAATAAATATATGAATAAATATATCTGTAAAAAAAAAAAGAAAAAAGAAATTGCAGAGGCTTGAGGACATTCAATAATGTTCATCTCACCTGACCTTGACCCTTATTTCCTATTTTCACCTTTTGTAATCTCTGCAGTTTCTTGGGGAAGGGATGGTCTCTCTCTCTCTCTCTTTCTCTCTCTCTCTAAATTTAAAAATTGATTTATTTTCTTCTTATTTGAAAGGCAGACAGACAGATTTCCATCAGCTGGTTCACTATGAAATGCATGCAAGACATTTACTGGCTAGAACCGGGCCAGACCAAAGCTGGGAGCTAGGAACTGAGTTCAGGTCTCCCAGGTGGGTGGCAAGAACCCAAATCCGCTGTCTCCCACAGTATGCATTAGTAAGAAGCTAGATCAGAACAGAATAACTGGGATACTCCAAACACTGATGGGTCACTCGTTTATGTTTTAGTTGAAATGTTGTCTTCATCATTCATAAGCTATGATATGATGTTACATAAACTAACACAATTCTGAGCTCTGCAGTATGACAAACCAGATTTGCAATCTGGCTCAGCCATCGCGAGTATGTGACCTTGGGCAGGTCCCTTCACTTAGCCTTAGTTTTCTCATTTATGTGATGAATAAGACTGACCTCACAGGTTGCTGTGAGGTCTTAACAAGATTATGTATGCAAAGAACCCAGCAAGTAATAGTTATTATTGCAACAAAGCCCAGTATGACTAAAAGACATTATTATGATGATCTCCCTTTATAGTTGTAGCTTTAACAAGCCAGCTTCTCTAATCCCTCATGCCGCAAATCTGCAACTTCAGGATTTGAATTTGGAGTTGGAGAACCTTAATGCAGAGCAGGTTTCTCTCAGCTTTAGAAGTCAGGCATGATCTCCCCGAGGGCTGAACTTCTAAGAGCCAGCTAGGAGATGGACAAGCCAGAAGTCAATTGTTACTAGGGCATCCTAAATCCCGCATCAGGTAGGACAGAGGCTGGAGTGCAACGTTAACCCCCTGGTAGTCTCTGGTCTCCCAGGGCCTCAGGCACTGCCTGGGAGGATACAGAAGGAAGCCTGGTGTTTGGAGCAGCCCCTGGCCCTACTCTGGCCTCCACTGCATGAAAGGCACTGGAGCCTTCTTGCTGCCCTGAGTTTGGTTGCCAGAGTTTCTTGACATTTCCCATCAGAATTGTACAGGAGGAGGGCTGGGTGGATGGAAATCCCTCTTCCATATTCATGTCAGTTGAAGGCAGATGTGTTAATTTCCTTTTAAGCACAGGTGTCACTTCAACTGTAATTACCTTTTCCCAAATTCAAGTACAGACTTGAAGGGGGAGGGTGAGGAAAAGATATGAATCTATAATAGGATTGAAAAAAAATTTATATGCCGGCATACGCATTTGGCTATAAACCCGGTGTACTGGTGCTGCAAGGCAGAGGATTAGCCTATTGAGCCACGGCACCGGCCTAAATAACTTTTTTTTTTTTTAAAAAATCAAGCTACTAGAAGCATTTCTATATGGGCTTTTCATATAAATAGATTTATTTCCTTGTGATAAATGCCTAGTAGCACAATGGCTCGGTGGTGTGGTGGTGGTATGTTACCTTTGTCCTTTTTAAAAAAAATTTTTATTTATTATTTATTTTCATTTCAGTAGAATGGCAGAGAAACAGAGAGAGAGAGATAGAGCTCTTTCTTTTGTTTGTGCACTCCCCAGCTGTCTGTGATAGCTGGCGCTGGGCCAGGCTGAAGCTAACAGCCCGCAACTAAATCCAGGTTTCCATTGTGGGTGGCAGGACCGAACTACTTGAGCCATCAGCTGTGCCTCTCAGAGTGCCAATTAACAGAAAGCTGGATCAGAAGCAACGAAACTGTATTTTGAATCAGTGCATAACTCCAGCTTCCTTTTAATGCACACCCTGATAAGCAGTGGTGATGGTTCAAGTACTTGGCTCCTACCATGCATGTGGGAGACCTGGGTTGAGCTCCTGCTCCTATCTCAATGATCCTGGCTGTCACAGGCATCTGAAGAGTGGACACTTTGGGATGTTTGCATTCCATGTCAAAGTGCCTAGAGTAGGATCCCACCTCCACTTCTGATCTAGTCTCTTGTTAATGTGCCTGGGAGGCAGCAGGTGATGACCCAAATGTTTGGGCCCCTGCCACCCATGTGGGAGAATTTCAGGATCCGGTTGTTGCAGACATTTGGGGGGGGGGGGTGAACCAGCAGGTGGAAGATCTCTCTCTCTCTCTCTGCCTTTCAAATAAATAATTATTTTCTTTAAAATTAACTTATTTTAAATATTTTTATTTGTAGGGAAATGCAGACATATAATTTGCATATTTTTAAAAAAAGATTTATTTATTTGAAAGGCAAAGTTACAGAGAGGCAGAGGCAGAGAGAGGTCTTCCATCAGCTGGTTCACTCCCCAAATGGCTGTAATGTCCAGAGCTGGGCTGATCTGAAGCCAGAAGCAAAGAGTTGCTTCTAGGTCTCCCACATGGGTGCAGGAGTCCAAGGACTTGGGCCATCTTCTATTGCTTTCCCAGGCCATAGCAGAGAGCTGGATTGGAAGTAGAGCAGCCGGGACTCAACTGGTGCCCATATGGGATGCCGGCACTGCAGGAGGTGGCTTTACCCACTATGCCACAGTATAGGTCCCTAAAATTAACTTCTAATCATCAACTACCAGTGGGTTACCAGTGAGTCAAAATTAGCACATACATTAGCACCTACTCGGCATGTTTCAACTGGATCATTTCGTCCACATCATCTGATACTCTGACAACATTGAGACTCTAGGTTTACATTCACCACATGGGAATAATAGCAGCCTGGGTGTTAGAATCAGAACATTCTGGATTTGAATCCCAGCTGTGTCGCTTACTGGTTAATGCAGTCTTGAGTGAGTCATTTCTCTCTGAGTCCAGTTTAATCATCTGTATAAAATAGGAACAGAATTCCTAACACATAAGGGATTGTGCAGATTAAATTAGATGATGCTTATAATGTGCCTTTTACTCGCACATAGCGGGAACTCCATGACTAGAACACAGATACACCCAGCAAATGTGCATACCACCCTGCTGGTGCTACCCTCTCCCTTCCACTGAGCAGAGACGCGCTGACAAGTCGCATCTGACTCGAGCTGCCTGGAGCCCCCTTCTCCCTGGGCTGTCTGTTTTGTCACTGCCAAGTTGTTCTCCACTTTTTAGAAGCTCCCTGGGACCTGCTGGCTTGTCAGGGAACTCAGAGCCCCCTCACAGTGATGCTTCTGGGTAAGGCAGAAGCCTGAGAGAACCACTCGAGGTTAGTGAGCTGGCGCCCTGCCTTCACGCTTGGTCTCCGCTTGGCAACAGCAAGGCACCATTGCAAATGCTGCTTTCCGGTGGGAACAGAATGCAGGTGGGAATCCTAGATGCAGGGCTGAGGCTGTGGTCTTGTCTCTCAGCCTCGGTACCAGGGGTCATTCTGAGAAACCCTGGTTTATAATTTCTCCAGGTGCGAAATGGCAAGTTTGAGGCTGCATACCCACCCCACCCACACTGTGCTGTCTTAGGGCCAGGCATTGCCAGTCAGTTACAGCATTTTTCCTGCCAGTGGGGGTGGGGCTTCAGAAGTCTCAAGACTGTTCCTAGTGACCCTGAGCAAGCTACAAGGGCAGACAAGCTAGAGGCCATGTTGGCCATCTGGCCAACCATCTTAAACCCCTCATTTCCAGAATCAGAAAGAGAGATTCACAAAGGGAGAGGCACTAACTCCAGGCCAAACACACAAGTTAAAGGCAGAAACAGGGCTAGACTTGAAGTTACATGACTCTGAAATGGATGCTCTAGACCTGTGGAGATTTAAATTTAATCTAAAGGAAATGAAACAAAGAATCTGGTGCCTACACTGGCCTCGTTTCAAGAGCTCCACAGCCTCATGAGGCTAGCAGCTACTGTATTTGAAGGGTTCAGATTACAGAGCAGTTCCATCATTGCAGGAAGTTCTATTGGGCTGCACTGCCCTGGACCCATTGCCCCACATGACCCCCTGGCCTCAACTTCAAAAGTAAGGGCATCCTGCAAACGCTGTTGTTTCCCTGACAGCCCAGCCGTCAACAATAAACAGTGTGAAAGAGCTTTGTAATCGTGAATGTTAACAGAAATACCCAAGTCCCAGCCCACCTGGGCTGCAGGGCACAGACCTGGTGGTCTTCTGGGGAGGCTGGCCATGGTGGTGGCCATGGAGACACAGCACTGAAAGGGGGTTGGCCAAGATGTGCTGTGGTGGAATGGAGAAGACCTAGCCCTCGTCACAGCTGTGCTAGGATAATTGTGTGTAATTAACTGCAAAATGTCATTTTTCTCCTCGGCTGCAGACTCTAAGGTCCAAGAGGGCAGGGACGACTGCCTTGAGGGCAACCTCGCCAGCAGTATCACTCAGTTCCTGCACGTCCTCTGGCTGCTGAATAAACGGATGGCCCTGCACTTCAGATGGCGCTGCTGTTCACTGAGGTGGAAATCTGAGAGAGGCAGGCAGGGGACGGAAATCCAACCAGTTTCAGGGAAGCAAAGCCCTTGAGGCTCACCCTCAAGGGACACACAGACATAGACACTGTTTTTAAACATTGTTTTTAAATTGACACATCACAATCTTACATATTTATGGGATACAGTGTGATATTTTTTAAGACTTATTTACTTATTTGAAAGAGTTACATAGAAAGAGAAGGAGAGGCAGAGAGAGAGGGAGAGAGAGAGAGAGGTCTCCCATCCGCTGGTTCATTCCCCAGATGGACACAATGACTGGAGCTGTGCCAATCTAAAGCCAGGAGCCAGGAGTTTCTTCCAGGTCTCCCACATGGGTGCAGGGGCTCAAGGACTTGGTCCATCTTCTTCTGCTTTCCCAGACCACAGCTGAGAGCTAAATCAGAAGCAGAGTAGCCAGGACTTGAACCGGTACCCATATGGGATGCCAGCACTGCGGGCAGTAGCTTTACCTGCTAAGCCACAGCGCCAGCCCCCAGTGTGATATTTCAATACATATACCACTATAATGATTAATTCATAAGCAATCAAAATATCCATCACTTCAAACATTAACCATTTCCTTGTACAACATGCCTATAAATATACTTCCTAGGCTTGGGACATTTACTTTTTCAAGCCTTGGCTTCCTCATCTGTAAATGCAGCATATTGGGGTGAGTAGTGCAGTGGCTAAGTGCCCAGCTTGGGACAGCCACATCTCATATCAGAGAGCCTGGTTTGAGGCCCAGCTCCTCTGCTTCCAATCCAGCTTCCTGCAGATGTGCACGCTGGAGGCAGTAGTGATGGCTCAAGTACTTGGGTCCCTGCCACCCACATGAGAGACCCAGAGATAGTTCCAGGCCCCTGTCTTCAGCCTGGCCAGCCCTGGCTGCTGCAGCCATTTGGGAAATGAGCCAACAGATCAAAGATCTCTCCTCTCTCTGGCTCTGTCTCTCTGATTTTCAAATAAAATAAATGTAAACAAATAAATGTTTTAATTGCTTTAAAAATTTTAATAAGATGCAGGGTATTGACAGTTTTCTTCTTAATAAATGAGAAGATTAAATGAATGATCTAGCAATCCTACTTCCAGGAAAATACATCAAAGGAGTGAAAACAGGGATCAAACACAAATTTTACAACGACGTTCACTGCTGCATTATTCACAGGAGCGAAAAAGGGGAAACAATCCTACTGCCCATTGACAAAGGATAACCAAGTGTGATGCATGTGGAAACTCTCATACGTGCTATAACATGGGCGGATGGACCCTGAGAACATTGTGTAAAGTGAGAGAAGCCAGACACAGAAGAACAGAGCTTACGAGAAGGGAGCAGAGGTGCCTAGAATGGGAGACGTTACAGGAAGCACAAGGGTAGCAGCCAGGACCACTTGCACAACCAGGTGAGCGAATGTACTTAAATGCCACTGAATTGCACACTTAAAAATGTGGTTTCAATGGTCAGTTTTTTGTAATGTATATTTTATTTAAAAAGGATTAAATGAGATCATTTTGTAAGGCCTCTTGGAGCGAGACAAATGCTCATGATTATCAGTTGTTCCCTACCAGTGATCCAATAAAGGGTGAATGCAGGAATGTGGACAGCGAAAGCAGGCAAGCGGCTCACATCATGTTCTGGGGCCCACGGCACTTTCCAGCTGAGGCAGCAGGCAAGGGAGTGAGATGGGGCAAAGTCAGGAGCTCCTAGAAGCCCGAAACCACCTGACTTGAACATCCAGAGGAAGCTCCCACACCCTTAGCACCCAGCCGCCCAGGGCCATCTACCCTGAGGTCCCTCGGTTGGCGGTTAACAGGACAGGAATTTCCGGGCCTGAAGTATTAGCACTTGGTATCTGACTGTGAAACCACTGAGATGCTTTCTCTGGATCCCCAGTGGGCAGACAGAAAGCTGGGAAACCTGGCCTTCCCAGCTCTTGTGTCAAAATTGGCATTGTATTGCTTGTGGAGAGAGAAAACAGCCTGCGCACCTGCTCTGGAGGCGTCAGTTGCCTGCAGCCTTCCTTTGAGTATTCTTTATATATTTGATTTTAGAGGACAGATCTTGAGGTGTCTCTCAGTCCAACCCCCTCATTTTACAATGGAGCTAGCACAATGCCAGAGAAGTAAACAGCCTTGCAGACCCAGCAGGCCATGGGCAAGTTCTCTCCTCACTGCCCCATACTAAAATAAGGATAGCAATTCCTTCCTCGTGGGGATCTTCTGAGCAAAGAAGGCCAGTGCAGTTTGAACCCACTGCAGCTGGCTGCAAGGAAGCTCAGCAGGCACCACTCCAAGGATGCTGTCTACACCAGCCCAACTGGCTGCAATGGCCAGGGCTAGGGCAGGTCGAAGCCAGGTGCCAAGAGCTTCTTCGGGTCTCCCATGTGCATGCAGGGGCCCAAGCACTTGGGCCATCCTTTGCTACCTTCCCAGGCATATTAGCAGGAGCTGGATTAGAAGTGGAGCAGCCAGGACTCGAACCAGGGCCTATGCCGGGTTACTGGTGTTGCTTTACAGTAGCTTTACCCACTAAGCTACAATGCCAGCTGTTGTGGCCACTTGGGGAGTGAACCAGCAGATGTAAGATCTGTCTATCTCTCCCTCTCTTTCTCCATGATTCTGCCTTTCAAATAGATATAAATCTTCTCTAAAAAAAAAGGAAGCCTGTGGCATAGGTGGTAAAGCCGCCACCTGAAGTGCTGGCATCTCATATGGGCACTGGTTCAAGTCTCTGCTGCTCCACTTCCAATCCAGCTCTCTGCTGCAGCCTGGGAAGGCAGTAGAGGATAGCCCAAGTCCTTGGGCCCCTGTACCCACGTGGGAGACCCCAAAGACGCTCCAGACTTCTGGCTTTGGACACGCACAGTTCCGGCCATTGCAGCCATTTGGGGAGCGAACCAGCAGATGGAAGACCCACCCCCTCTTTTCTGCCTCTGCCTCTGTAACTCCACCATGCCTTTCAAATAAATAAATAAATCTTTAAAAAGAAAGAAAGAAAGCCCTAAGCTGGGCTGGCATTGTGCTTGCAATGCCAACATCCCATATGGGTGCTGGTTCCAGTCCCAGCTGCTCCACTTCCCATCCAATCCCCTGCTGATGCACCTGGGAAAGCGGCAGATGACTCAAGTACTTGGATCCCTGTACTCACGGGGGAGGGCTGGATTGGGTTCCTGGCTTCTGACTTTGGCCTGGCCCTTCCCCAGCAGTTGCAACCTTTTAGGGAGTGAACCAGCACACAGAAATACTCACTTGCTCTCTCTCTACATCTCCCAGTAACTCTACCTTTCAAAGAAATTAATATTTTTTAAAAAAAGATTACAAAGTAAGTACCATGATCCTTGTCCTAGGGATGCAGAAACAGGCAAAGAGAGATGGAGCCCCAGGCCACTGGAATGCTCCAGCTGAGGGCTGATAAAAGGAGCAAATCAGTCCACAGGAGATCCTGCCCTCCGAACTCCTAGCAGTCAACCCCTAGGCTCAGGTAAGGCTTTTGAATCCAAAAGAAGCCCCTGATGCTCTCCTCAGACACAATGCTCTTTGTGAATTTAGGAAGCTTCTAGAGTCTCTGCTGCTTGTCAGAGAACCTCAGAAAAGTGCCTTCAGCTCCACCCACTCCCTACTTCCTCTCTTCCTACCATATGCCCATCAGTGGCCTTCTGCCTTGCCTAATGAGCTCCAAGAGCAGGGATCTCCTACCTCTCCCAGGAGCTCACTTCCGCAGCAGGATCCAGCTGCCAGAGACTCCGCTGGCAGAGTCTTCTTCCTCAAAGGCCCCCAGCCCTCCTCCTGCTGCTCATTTCCTCTGCAAAAGCTGCCTCTTAAAGTAAAAGGCACGGAGGTGTGGGGGTGAGACTGCTGCTGAAAGGATGTGCTTGTCCCTGCTGGGAGCAGGTGTGGCTGGAGGGACCCTCAGGCCCCATCCCTTGCTATCCAAGCAGTGCAGCGGTAGACACCTTGCTGCTGGCTCACTGTGCAATCTTGGCCAAAAGACAGGGCCATACCTTTCTGAGCCCAGATGTGTCCTGCAAAACTAGGGTTGATTAGATTGGGATGACAAGTCCAAATGCTCACTGGGGCCAGGCCAAGAATCCAAACACTTAGGAATATTCATTTCCTCTACAAAGAGGCAGGTTCTCTTCTCAATTTCCATGAAACACGAAAGTCATTCCTATTTCTGATGGAGCCATTTTATCTAACTCAATAAAAATGCAGTGGTCAAGGAAAATGACAACTGGTATTTGGTGTCAGGGAGGGGAACAGAAGGCCCTGTCACTCAGTGCCGGTTCACAGGGGCCCACGCAGGATGCGCACTCTGTCTTCAAGGGCACCTGACACCCAGCATCTGCTTATTGGTGCCATATGCACACACAGGCCCAGCGTTAGCAGATCTTATGAGGGCCAGACATATGAATTTTTATATGAAATTTCTCAATTTTTTAAAAGCTGGCTCAAATTTTCTTAAACAGTGGGAAGGCCAAATACAACATGTCCTGGACTGGGAGCCGCCAGTCTGCGATCTGTGGATGAGGTGTTTTTAAAGCTCCCTTTCTGCAGGAACATTCTGTGGAGGGGGAAGTGCACGGGGGAAGGAGGGAGGCAGCAGGATGGCAGTGGCTGCTGGGAAACCTCTCTGAGACCTGGTTCAGTCTCTGCTGAGCCTCCCAGTGTTGCTGGTTCCGCAGAGGGAGGGGGAGAGTGAGAGGCAGGCCAGGCCTTTCCATTCCTTAAGCCTTTGTTTAGGTTAACCCTCTCTTTCCTCTTGCTTTTAGCTCTCACTGGGGGGGGAGGAATAGAATGGCCCCAGGCCTTAGGAGTGTCTGAACAGGTCTGAACTGGATGCTCCAGTTTGTGGTTGGAGAGGCGTGGCCACAGCACCAGGGCTTCTGCAGGGCGGGAGGCAAGCCCCAGTGGAGGGCTCCAGCCTCTACTTCATGGTGGACTGCTCCCTGTTCCCTGGCCCCCTTCCCCAGGAACCCCGGATGTCATTCCGACTGGGCCTCTGTGTCAGGGAGAGAGTATGTAGTCCGCGGTTGGCGTGGCTAACCGCCAGCCTGGCAGATGGCCAGAGCCCTGAGCTTGCTGGGAAGGAGCATAAACAAGGCGCCTGGTGGGCAGCTGTGACCCAGAATATTCCAGGGGAAGAGCGGTGAGGAGGAGAGGGGGAGCCCAGAGGGACCCTTCCTCTGATCCCCAGGCTGCCTAGGACTCTGGCGTCAGCCGGTGACAGGATGGGGCTCCCCCTTGCAGCAGGCAAGCAGCTGTCACCGAAAGGGCTGAATGAGCCCACTTCGGGGACCTTTCAATTCCTAGCTTCTGAGACGCTCTGATTCCATGACTCTGATTCAGCTTTTCTCATCCTGGGGGATTCTGTCTGTCTGCAGATGTCTGTGGTTTTCCCTTGCCCAGCACCCTCTCTGCTCCTTCTGTCAGCAACACTCTAGTTATCCTTGTCAGGCACCCCTCCTCTATTCTCAGTGGATGTGGCCTTTCGCCCCCCTCCAGCTCCAGGTGAGTTTGTGGGCCAGGTGTGGCCAATGAGCAGACTTCTTGCCCTGCTGGAGACCCTACCCAAGCAATTTTTCAGTAACTTGGGAAAAGTAAAATCACCAACAGTTGGCTTGAGGTCTATCCGCAGGTGCTAGGTGCTGTCTGGCCATGACATTGGAGGAGCCTTTCTGAGAATGAAGCTGTCACAGAGGAAGACAGCATAGATGGAGACAAGGCAATGGATTAGTTGATTAATTCATGTTTATTCGAGAGAGATACAGGGCCAGCCTTGTGGTGTGATGGGTTAAGCCCCTGCTTGCAACACTGACATCCCATATCAGAGCACCAGTTCAAGTCATGGCTACTCCACTTCAGATCCAGCTCCCTGCTAATGCGCCTGGGAAGGCAGTGAAGGACTGCCCAAGACCTTGGGTCCCTGCCACCCACATGGGAGACTAGAGCTTGGAATTCCAGCTTGGTTTTGGCCTGGCCCAGCCCTGGTTATTGTGGCTATTTGGGGAGTGAACCAGCAGATGCAAGGTCTCTCTCTTTCTCGCTGCCTTTTATCAATCAGTCAATCTTAAAAGCAACTGAGATGGGCCGCACTGTGGCGCAGCGGGTTAATGTCCTGGCCTGAAGCACTGGCATCCCACAAGGGCGCGGTTCTAGTCCAGGTTGCTCCTCTTCTGATCCAGCTCTCTGCTATGGCCTGGGAAAGCAGTAGAAGATGGCCCAAGTCCTTGGGCCTCTGCACCCACGTGGGAGACCCGGAAGAAGCTCCTGGCTTTAGATTGGCACAGCTCTGGCCATTGTGGCCATCTGGGGAGTAAACCAGCAGATGGGAGACCTCTCTGTCTCTACCTCTCTCTGTAACTTTTTCAAATAAATAAAATAAATCTCTAAAAAGAAGTGAATGAGGAAGAGTAGAGACTTGATAAAATGGTTTGAGCTTTAGATCCAGCCTAGCAGAATCAGTGTCTACAAGTGGGACTTCAGTAAAGAGATCTAGAATATACTACCGTGGCATAAGGATTATTTTGAGCAGAAGGCATTTGATTTCCTGAAGTCATTTATCTTCCTAAAAACAAAACCTCCCAAAAGAAGTTAATTGCCAAAATTCCCTCCCAGGAGCAACCAGAAAAGATAGACTGTTATCACTGGAGACTAGAAGTTACCACACCTAAACACACAGGTTGCAAAATTATCATACCTCCCATCTGTTCTCCTATGGGTTCAGTTATCGTCCCTGAAAGTCATTTGCTTTTCTGTAAGTGCCCTTCCCCTGTCTTCCCCTATTAAAATGGTTTATGAGCCCCAAATTCTACCCACCTCCTTGAGTCACACTTTCCTCCTAATTCCTGTAAATCTGTCTTTTCTCTTACCAATGTTTTTAGTCAGTTTAATTTGCAGGTCCCCAATTTCTAAACCTAAGAGGACTGGAGGAAAATTCCCTTCTCCATTGGTTCAATGAGCAAACCATCCCCTTTGGACGCAGGCTTCCCTAACTCCAACATTCCACACAAGCCTATCCTTTACCTAAGGACTACTTTATTTCCTTCAGGGAAGAAACTTAGGACCCTTAAAACATGCCCTGGTTTCCTGAAAGCAGGGGTAGTTACACGTGAAACCTCACAAAACATAGCTGCATTCCTGCCCAGGGCACACCCCCAACATATAGCCCTGGTCCCTGCCTGGGCCTGCCAAGAGAATGTTAAATGCCCTGGTGGTGGTCTCCATCCATTTCCCAATTCAGCGCCCAAGTATGGAGCACTGACTATGTGAGGCAGAGCAACCTAGAGGGAGAGACAAACAGGAAAAAGAGACCTTCCATCCAGTGGTTCACTCCCCACAGTGGCCAGGTCTGGGCCAGGCAGAAGCCAGGAACTCCATCTGGGTCTCCCTTGCCAGTGGCGTGTGCCCAAGCACTTGGGCCATCTTCTGTGGCTTTCCCAGGAATATCTGAAGGGAGCTGGACCAGAAGTGGAGCAGCTGGGACTTGAACCGGCACTCTGACATGAGATGCTGGCATCACAGCATCGTAGGTGGCAGCCTAACACACTGAGCCATTAACACCAGCCTTAAGCTGATTCTATTTAAAGGTGAAGTTCCTGTCCTCTGGGATTTGGTGAGGGAAACAGATCAGTACAAAGACTCACTAGAACATGGTGCTCTCATAAAATACATACAGAGAAGGGATCTCCAGATGAGGGGGAGGGCAGCAGGTGTGTCTCCCTGAAGGAAGGGAGCCCTGAGCTGAACTCCGACAGGTAACCATGGAGCGGGGGATGGCAGAGGCTGTGGCATGGAAAAGGAATTGGCTGGGGTAGCATTGGTCTGGGGAGAGGCTCAGGGGATTCCCACCAGGGATTAGGGTGGCTACATCACTGCTTGACGCGCCAGCTTTGGTGAGGACTGCTTCCTGCAGGTAAGAAAGCAAGAATGCACAGAAAGCGAGTGCAAAGCCTGACTCGCCCACAGGGGACAAACAAACTGGCAGATGCCCAGCCAGAGCTCCAGGCCCAGGGGGTGCAAAGAACCCTTGAGCACACATACTGGAGAGCCCCCTGTCCACACAGGGGGACAGCCTGGGCCTTTCCTTACTGGAAATTACTCTGGATCCCCAAAGGGAAAGCCAAGCTATATACTTAGAAAAGATATTGGCCGGCGCCGTGGCTCAACAGGCTAATCCTCCGCCTTGCGGCGCCGGCACACCAGGTTCTAGTCCCGGTTGGGGCGCCGGATTCTGTCCCGGTTGCCCCTCTTCCAGGCCACCTCTCTGCTGTGGCCCAGGAATGCAGTGGAGGATGGCCCAAGTGCTTGGGCCCTGCACCCCATGGGAGACCAGGAAAAAGCGTGCCGACCGCGGCGGCCATTGGAGGGTGAACCAACGGCAAAAGGAAGACCTTTCTCTCTGTCTCTCTCTCTCTGTCCACTCTGCCTGTCAAAAATAAAAAAAAAAAAAAAAAGAAAAGAAAAGAAAAGAAAAGCTAGTCAGGCTTCTCAGTCATTCCCCAACTCCTCCTAGATTTCCCTATTCTTCACATGCCCCCTTGAGCGCTAACGACAGGAAAGTACCCTGTGGTTCCATTCTCGGCTGGGCCACTTATTAAGAATGCCACCTTTGGGACCAGTGTTGTGCTGTGGGTTAAGCCACCACCTGTGATGCTGGCATCCCATACGAGTGCTGGTTCATGACTGGGCTGCTCCACTTCTGATCCAGCTCCCTGCTAATACGTCTGGGAAAGCAGCAGAAGATGGCCCAAGTGCTTGGGCCCCTGCACCCAAGTGGGAAAGCCAAATGGAGTTCCTGGCTCCTGGCTTTGGCCTGGCCCAGCCATAGCTGTTGCATCCATTTGGGGAGTGAACCAGCGGATGGCAGATCTCTCTCACACTCTCTCTCTTTCTGTCTCTCTCTCTCTCTCTCTGACTTTGCCTTTCAAATAAATAAGTTAATCTTTAAAAGTAATGTTACCTTCTCCCCCAATCATTCTCTTCTACAGTATGAGGATAACAATAGCACAAATGAAGTAATGCGACATAGTGAAAGTCATAAATGCATTCATTGCTTCTTTTTATGCCGTCTGTGAGGCACCCTTTTCTTTTGGAGACCCACATTATTCTGTGCACTCAGTTGAGATTTTGAGGCCCAGAGGCTTGGCCCCTTCCTGGTCACAGGGATGGGGCACTAGTCATTCCCAGTCACACCAATGTTCCTCCTTTGCTAACAGAGATTGGTCCCTGGGACAGGCCCCAACCTCCAGCACAGTAGTCAGAGCCTGTCTTGGGAAAAGATCACTTCTCTACCCTGGGGTTGGGGGTAGGGGCCACTGATCTAGGAGAATGTGAGTCTACAGGTACAGGAAGTCCTTCCATCTGGGAGAGGACACTTTGCAGAGGGGAATAGAGCCCCAAGGATAAAGCTAACATTGGCTTCAGCATGCATCACTTGAGGCCATATCCACTCCAGGGCTTCCCTGCTGCACGGGCCAACCCATTAGTACTTCGTTCCTTAGTGGACTTCCTTTACCTGCAGCCACAGGAATCTGCAGTGGATCAGCAGGGGAAGGCTGAACACAGTATCTACTGCCGAGGAGAGCTTGATGGGCGGCCGCTGCAGGAAGAGGGTGAACGTGACCCGATCCCTTCTCCTTACCCTGTCCTTCCCAGAACACAGCCTCAGCTCTCTTCCCCTGGCTGTGTGGGCTCCCTGTTAGCAGTGACAGGCAGGCCAGACCACCCCGTGCCCATCATCAGCATGTAGCTCCAGCCTCCTCATGGAAGCGTATGACTCAGACCGGCTGTGTGGTAGAATAGGAACAGACTCCAGTCAGACTGACCTAGTTTGAATTCCGCCACTCCAGCTATGCGACCTCGGAAAGGTCACTTTATCTTTCCGGGCTTCTGTTTCCTTGTCTATAAACCAAGACAATAATAGCCCCTGTTACTCTGAGAGATGTTATGGGGATGAAATTAGAGAGAGAAAAAAACCCTAATATTACATTAATACTGTGCTTAATGTATCCTAAGCATTGTTCTAAACAGTTTGCAAACTATTAGCACAATTAAATTTCACAACTAGCCTGAGTAGTAAGTACTTTTAAAGATTTGTTTATGTATTTAAAACACAGAGAGTAAAACTGCCACCTGTTGTACTAGCATCCCATATGGGTGACAGTTCGAGTCCTAGCTGTTCCATTTCTGATCTAGCTCTCTGTTGTGGCCTGGGAAAACAGTAGAAGATGGCTGAAGTCCTTGGGCCCCTACACCCACATGGAAGACCCAGAAGACACTCCTGGCTCCTGGCATTGGATCAGCACAGCCCCGGCCATTGCGGCCATCTGAGGAGTGAACCACCAGATGGAAGATCTCTCTCTCTCTCTCTCTCTCTCTCTCTCTCTCTCTGCCTCTCTGTAACTCTGCCTTTCAAATAAAATAAATCCTTAAACACAAATAAATAAATAAGGCAGAGTTACACACACACACACACCACACACACACACACAGATAGGGAGAGACAGGGAGACCTTCCGTCTGCTGGTTCACTCCCCAAATGGCCACAACAGCCAAGGTTGGGCCAGAGCCATGATCAAGGACCTTCTTCAGGGTTTCCCACACGGGTGCAGGGAACCAAGCACTTGTGGCACTTGTGTTATCCTCCACTGCCTTCCCAAGCATTTTAGCAGGGAACCAAATCCTAAGTGGAACAGCTGGGACTCAAACAGGTGCCCATTTGGGATGCTTGTGTCCTAGGAGGCAGCTTAACTCACTATGCCACAATGCCAGCCCCAGTACTATTTGTTTAAAAAGTTATTTATTTATTTGAAAGGCAGATTGAGAGAGAGAAACAGAAAGACAGAGAGAGACAGAGAGAGCTCTAACTCACTGGTTTATTCCCCAAATGGCCACAACAGCTAGGGCTGGGCAGAAGACAGAAACCTGGAACTCCACATGTGGGTCGTCATCAACTGCTTTCCCAGGCACTTTAGCAAGGAGCTGGATTGGAAGCTGAGCAGCCAGGGCTGGAGTCAGTACTCCAAGAGAGGCTGCCAGTGTCTTAAGCCGTGGCTTAACATGCTATGCCACAACGCTGGCCCAATATACTATTATTCTTCTCAGTTTACAGGGGAGGGAATTGAGACATCAATAGGCTAGCATGCACAGAAGCAGATCCCAGCAGCTATGGCAAGTCCTGTTAGACCTGAAGAATATGGGACGGGCAACTGGGGCTCCTGTGGTGCCTCCTCCTCTTGGCCCTTGCACATCCGGAAGTTCCTACAGACAATTATGCCCAACCAGGGGCAGGCAGACCTGCTGCAGGAAGAATGCTCCCTCCCCTTCTCCACAAAGAGAGTGGCAGCTGCCTGAGCCGCCCCTGCCTGCAACAGCTTTGGGGTCTGAGAGAAGCAGATGCTGAATTGCTGAAAATCGGGAGATAAGTGGGGGGAGGTGTCCCCTAGCTTCTCACGTCCTTCTGTAAAAGGTGTCATCTTTCCACCTGCTGTGTCCCCTCTCTCCTCTCACCCCTGCAGGCCTCTGGATGACCTTGAGTAGCCAGGAAGCAGCTGTCACCTGCTCTCCTGGAAGCAGGCAGGGTACCACAGGTGACATTGTGAGCAAGGGCCACAGGGCCCAGCCAAACATAAGAGGTGTGTGGTATGAGCACAAGATGGCAGGATACCAAGCAAACGGTCACTGGATCAGTGTATAACTTTGCACAAGCATCTTTTACTATCCAAATCCACTTGTGATCTGTGAATCCAGATCACAAGAATTCAAAAAGCAAGAGGTACTACATTATTGAGTCCTGAATTTAATTTCGGAAAGCAAATAGCAAGAGTTGAAGAGTAAATAGTCAGCCGTGTGCAACCTCGGGTTCAATCACCCACAGATCAAAAATATTTGAAAACGCTGATTTGTCTCTGTTGAGCATTTACAGACTCCTATCTTATCACTATTCTCTAAGCAATACAGTACCACTATACCCATAGTATTTACATGGTTTGAGGTGTTATAAGTAATTTACAAATGATGTAAAGTAAGTGGAAGAGGCCGGCATTGTGGCGCAGTGGCTGCCACAACCCATATTGGAGTGCTGGTCTGAGTCCTGGCTGCTCCACTTCCCAACCAGCTCCCTGCTAATGTGCCTAGGAAAGCGGTTGTCTTCCCAATAATGCACCTGGGAAAGCAGCAGAAGATGGCCCAAGTACCTGGGTCCCTGCCACCCATGTAGAAGACCCAGTTGGAGTTTCTGGCTCCAGGGTTTGGCCTGGCCAAGGATGGGCTGTCAGAGCAGTTTGGAGAATGAACCAGCAAATCGAAGATCTCTCTTTCTGTCACTCTGCCTTTCAAATAAATAAACGAATAAGTCTTGAAATAAATAAAGGAAATGGGAGGATATACTTAGATTATAGGCAAATTGGGGGCCTATAATGAGGGCCTTGAACATCCACGGATTTTGGTATCCATGAGGGGGAAGGGGTGTAGAGCTAAAGCCCCAGGGATACTGAAGGATAGTTCAACCAGGAGGTTCTCTGAATCCATTTGGTTTGTGCCTTAGAAGAGCGTTTGAATAACTATGCCGAGCAACAGGGATGATGTATATGGATCACCATCAAGCCTATGTACGTGCATCTCTGAAAAAACACAGAAATGGGTTAGTAGTGGCTGCGACTAGGGGCAGTAGTTCAGCCTTGGACAGGGGAGGGGAGGAAGGAGGGGAACTTAGCTTTCAGTTTGTATGTATGTTGTGGTGGCTTTAAAACATGATCCTAGAATACCTTCAGAGGCAGATCTATGACTTTCTTCTTCTTCTTTTTTTTAGATTATTTATTTATTTATTTGACAGGTAGAGTTATAGACTGTGAGAGAGAGACAGAAAGGTCTTCCATCCATTGGTTCACCCCCAAAATGGCCGCAACAGCCAGAGCTGTGCTGATCCAAAGCCAGGAGCCAGGTGCTTCTCCCTGGTCTCCCATGCGGGTGCAGGGCCCAAGCACTTGGGCCATCCTCCATTGCACTCCCGGGCCACAGCAGAGAGCTGGACTGGAAGAGGAGCAGCTGGGACTAGAACTGGTGCCCATATGGGATGCCAGGGCCACAGGCGGAGGATTAACCTAGTGTGCCACGGCACTGGCCCCATGGTCTGTGACTTTCAACACTGCATCAGCTCCTGGTTCTTTTGGGTTGCCTATTCTGTGTGTGACCAAGAGTGTAGGACGTAGGCATGTGGGAAGCACAGGAATAAGGGCAGAGAATCTGCAACCACTTACTCCCCTGAGTTTATTATTCAGAGGTTGTTCCAGGAAAGCTCATCTTGCAGCACTGTCCTCCAAGGGGGCCAGGCCACTAGGCGAGCAAGTATGGGAAAGCAGTCTGCATCAGTCTGAGTGAGGGCTGTAGACATCCAGTGCATGGCCTTGTGTGGTGCTTGAACAGGAACGCCTTCCTGCTCCCCACTTGCTGCATCCTGGACACTCCCCTGCCCCTGGCTCCAAAAGCTCTGGCATACTTTCTGAGGGAAGCACTTTATTCAGGGAACTCCATTTCCCCACTGTCTCCTTTGCTGTCACAAGTAAATAAAGCTTTCCTCTTGGAGCTGGTTCTTTGACAACATCCCCAAGAGATGGGCCCCTTGTGTCCACTAACACTGATGTGGTCTCTCAGACCCCAGCCACCACGCTGGGAGAAGCCCAAGCCATCAGGCACTGAGGCCCAGAATCCCATGTGAGCACCCATTTGACAGGGAACATCACATGAGTATGGAAGCCATGCTGAGTGCGCCATCTTGGAAGCTCCATCTCAGACAAATGGTCAAATGTCTGTACCTCCAACTGCTATGTGATGGCATCATCTGGGATCCTAGGTGAGAGCCACTCATCAGAACTAAGTCAACACATAGAACCACAAGATACAGTAATGTCATTTCAAGTCACTAAATTGGGGGGAGTGAGGGGTGTGTGTGTGTGTGTGTGTGTGTGTGTGTGTGAATATTAACAGAACATTTCTATCACCATGCATATTACCTCTTCAAAATTAAGGGTCTCTTCCTTGTAAACATGCAAGGGACAGTGCTAAATACAGAATGTGTAGTATCTAATTTATTTACTAATGATCTATTTATTTATTTGAAAGGAAGAGTGACAGAGAGAGAGGCAGGAAGACAGAGATCTTCTACCTGCTAGTTCACTCCCCAAATGGCCCCAGAGGCCACCTGGTCCAAGCTGAAGCCAGTAAGTAACCTGGAATTCCATGCGGGTCTCTCACATGAGTGGCAGGGGCCCAGGTACCTGGGCCATCTGTATTACCAAGGAGCTGGATCAGAAACAAGGCAGGGGAGACCTGAACCAGCACTCTGCTAGGGAGGCTGGTGTTGTAACCAGGGGCTTAAGTCTGCTACACTGGCCCCCAGTATTTAATTCATTTCTCTCCAGTACTGCCATGACTCGCCTTTACCGATGAGAAGACTGAGACTCAGAGGAGTTTTTCTGTCATTTGCCCATGGCCACACAGTGATCGGGCCTCTCTGCCCAGGCCTGTCCCTTGCGAGTTCCCGCTCAGGTTCTTTGCCTGTGCTGGGCCTCCGTTTGTTTCCCTAGTTCAGGATGGAAAAACTCCAAGGCTCCAGGGGCCTTGTCAGGAACACAAGCAACTCAGGGGGCACTTGGGGCTCTGTCTGGAGCTCCAGGAAGGGTAGCCCAGAGTTGCCAGATCTTTGGAGTTTTACGAGAAACCAGAAATCTGATTTTTATGTGCAATCTATTCCTGTTTAAGTGTCGATGAGCAATTCTTGTTTTGTTTTTCAACTGTGCAAAGTGAAGAGCAAAACAAAAACAAAAGCCACAGGCTGCTGAATCCTCTCCCTGGACCAGAAGGCCCCTGGAGAGTCTGTGTTCAGCCGTCTTGGCTTTCAGCAGGGCCTCTGGGGAGTAGAATCGCTGCTGTCTCCCCAGAGGCGGAGATGGGAGAGCACAGTGGGGACGATGGAGGTTTCCAGCTTCGCTGGTCCTTCCTCAAGCCTTGGAGGCAGGGGGCGTGGGGAAGCCAGGTCGCAAGGCCTCCAGTGGAGCAGCTGAACCCTGATAACCTGCCGGCTTTCCCAGGGCTGCAGGCAGCTGGCAGGGCACCAGGAGAGGCCGAATTTCCTTTGCAATGGGAAACCACCCCGCCCACACCAGCCATTTTCTCCCCCTCTCCTCCCTCACTGCATTTCCCTGCCGCCTCCTCCTCCAATCAACCCTCCTTAGCCGAGGGGGAATCGATCTAGACCTCAGCCTGTCTTCCTGGGCATCCCCTCCCTCCCCCGCTGTGGCTTCGATTCTCTCCTGAGCCTGCGGCCCATTCCATTGTCAGCAGACTTGTCTTCCTCTGAGATCCAGCCTGCCAGAGTGCAGCGGCGTGATTGATGAGCTAAGACGCGGGGGGGGGGGGGGGGGGGGGGCTGGCAGACGGGTGGCAGCCAGCCAGAGAGAGCAGAGACAGCAAGACAGCAGAGACACCAGGGGAGAGCCCACAGCCATGAGGAGGTGTGCTCGCCGGGGCCCCGCATCTGGGCTGGTCCTGGAGGCTGATGTGGGCAGAGCAGGTAGCCTCAAGGGACACTGGGTATGGCACCTGATGCACAGGTTCCTCAGTCAGTGGATGCTTCCTCCTCGCCCTCCTCTCCCCCCACTCTCCCACCCCCCGCCCCGGGCCAAAGAGAGACCCCAGGAGAGGAAGACAGCAAGCTCCTTACAGCTGGAACTGTCATTCAATCATGCTGCTCCATGCAGATGTTTCACTAATTCACATGCACACGCATGCGCCCTGAGGATCAGCACAATCCTGTGCTAGTGAGATCCTGGGGACACAGGCTCCATCCGTTCCTAGCTGTGTGACCTTGGGGGGTCGTCACCTGCCAGAGTGGCAGCTCATCTCTCAGCCACTGCCGAGGCTGAGTCAGCTAATACATGTACGTGCTTAGAACAAAGCTTGGCACAGGGAGATCAATCAGATCCTTCATTCAATCAAACAGCCAGTAACTGAGGGCCTAGCGTGTGCCCGGTTCTGGGGCTGCAGCCATGAACAGGCAGATAGATAGAGCCCCTGGTCTCAGGTAGTTTATCTCTGAGGGAGGAAAAGAGACTATAAGCTCACAGCGGAAGGAAGGAGCAGGAAGCACAGGTAGTGCCGAGGGGAGGATGGTACGGCATGCTGGCGAGGGCCAGGAGTCCGGAAGTCTCCTCAGACCAGAGACGTCGGCGCTTGGCTGAGGACGAGGCAGCCAGCTGGGAATCTGGGAAATGGCATTCCAGGTGGAGCTAAGAGCTCGGCTCCTGAGGGATACACCTGGGAATAGTGGGCATCTGACAAAGGAGGGAGGGAGAAGGAGGGAAGTGTGGCTAGAACGGAGGGGAGAGGCCAGTCGACATCCTGGGGACAGAGTAGCCTAATCAGCAAAGGCAGCAGAGGCTGGGATACAATTTTTTTTTAAAGTTGTGTTTATTTATTTGAAAGGCAGACACACACACACAGAGAGAGAGAGAGAGAGAGAGAGAGAGCTTCCAACTATTGGTTCACTCCCAAATGCGCACAACAGCCAGCACTGAGCCAGGGTGAAGCCAGTAGCCCTGAACCCCATTTGGCAAGCTTTCCATATGGGATGTTAGTGTTGGAAGTGATGGGTTGGCTCCCTGCAACACAGTGCCAGCCCCTCGAATAAAAAAAAAATTGATTTATTTATTTGAAAGAGAGAGAGGCTGAGACAAAGAGAGGGAGAGAGAGATTTTCCACCTGCTGGTTAATTTTCTAAGTGGCTACATCAACCAGAGCTGAGCCAGGCCAAAGCCAGAAGCCAGGAGCTTCATCC
Organism: Sylvilagus floridanus; assembly: GCA_949820135.1. Classification (NCBI taxonomy): domain Eukaryota; kingdom Metazoa; phylum Chordata; class Mammalia; order Lagomorpha; family Leporidae; genus Sylvilagus; species Sylvilagus floridanus. The sequence goes on from OX463241.1 coordinate 44,814,661, forward strand.
AGGTCTCCCATGTGGGTACAGGGGCCCAAGGACTTGGGGCATCTTTCGCTGCTTTTCCTAGGTGCATTAAGGGGGAGCTGGATCAGAAGTGGAGTAGCAGGACTCCAACCGGTGTCCATATGGGACGCTGGTGTTGCAGGCTTCGGCTTTATCCACTATGCTACAATGCCAGCCCTGAATTTTTTTTGGAAACAATTAGTATTTTTAAAAAATGTTGTTATTTACTGAGAGGCAGAGAAACAGAGCTCCCAACTACTCCTCTCCAAATGCCCGCAGTGGTGAGGGCTGGGCTGGTCCTTAAGTCCCTGGAAAGACACAACCAAGGTCCCCCATATGGTGGCAGGACACCAATCATCACTGGTTCTCAGGGTTTGCATTTGTACGATGCTGGAAGCAGGAGCCAGAGCCGGCAGTGGAACCCAGGTACCCCAATGCACGAAGCTGGTGTTTTAGGCATCTGGACCACCAGGCCAGTCAGTCACTCCTTACACGAACTTTTTGAAGCACCTGCATAGAAGAGAGAACTGCATAGCAGCTACCAGGGTGCAACATGGAATGTGAAAAGTTGCTTCTCTCTATCTACCCTATTAGGTTCCTTGGCTGGGCTAAGAATTAAATTGACATAAGACAGATTAGCTGGAGAAACACCATATTTTTTGAGATGACTTATTTGAAAGACAGAGTGACATAGAGATAGAGATGGAGACAAAAACAGAGAGAGAGAGAGAGGGAGAGAGAGAGATCTTCCATCTGCTAATTCACTCCCCAAAAGCCCACAACAGCCAGGGCTAGGCCAGGCCACAGCTAGGAGCCAGGAACTCCATCCAGACTCCTACAAGGGTGGCAGGGGCCCACGCAGTTGGGCCACCATCCACTGCCTTCCCAACTGCTTTAGCAGGAAGCTGGATGAGAAGTGGGAGAGCCAGGGCTTGGACAAACACTCTGATGTGGGGTACCAGAGTTGCAAATGGCAGCTTAACCTGCTGCACCACAACATTCATCTCCGGCAAAACTATATTTAATTACAGTTTTGAAGAAGCTTAAATGCTACTCTGGCTGTTGGCAGACTTTTGGAGAGTGAACCTGCAAATGGAAGATCCATTTCTCTCTCAGTCTCTCTTTTCAAATAAATTTAAAAAGAAGGAAGAAAAAGCCTCTGCTGCATTTGTGGTTGTTCAAATGCCTCAGTTCAAAACATTCAGCTTCCTAAACCGTCGTCGGTTGTGATGGGATCTTTTGGATGCTTCCAGTGGTTTGGATTCTGGTGGCAGATTCAGGATGGTCTGAGAGGTAGAAGGGACAGGTCTTTCCCTGGATACTCGGAGGAGGGAATTAAAACTACGCACCACCATTTCCAAGATTTTCCAAGATTTTCATTTAAGCCCCTGGTGTATGGGTTTCCTGAGACAGGGCTTACTGGAGCGATGGAGGCTCTCGTGGATTAGAAGTCGTCTGCTTCATTCAGTGAGTTAAGAATAGATGGTACAATGCGCAGGCGTTGGTCCCTGGTCTCAAGAACTCAAGGTCTAGCAGGGGAGTCACAAATGGCCAGGCAATGACAAGCTAGTGCAGCAGGTGTTGTGACAGGAACACTAGGACGTGGGTGTCCCCAGGGCGAGCAGGTGCCTGTGAGCAAAGGGCAAGCGGCCGTGCCCGCCGCCCTCCGAGCTGCTGCCGCCCTCTGCTGCCACGCCCTGCCTCCTCCCTCCCTCCGCTGCAGCCACACAGGTCTTCTCTTCTCTTCTAAGCAGCCCTTCCTTCCTACTGAGCTGTGCACACCCAACTGCCTCTCCCAGGAGTGTCCACAGCCTACTTGATTTATTAATTTGAGAAATAGAGTGTATGTGAGTGTGTGTGTGTGTGAGAGAGAGAGAGAGAGAGAGAGAGATCCTAACCTCCAAATGCCTGCAACTGCCAGGGCTGGGAATTCAAGCTGGATCTGCCCCCCTCCCCCCTGCAGAAACCCAATTACTTGAGCTATCACCGTTGCCTCCCAGGGCCTACGTTAGCAGGACGCTGGAATCAGGAATGCAAACCCTGGCACTCTGAGGTGGGATGCCCAAGTCAAAGGCCACCCCTCCTGCCCCACCTTCTGTCTCAGTCTTTGTTTACCTCCCTCCTCGGCTCCTCAATTCCATCCTAAGTTAATCTTTTTAATTCACTTCTTTTGTTTCTGAAAGTCAGAGTGACTTGTGGGGCTGGAGGGAAGAGAGGGAGACCCAAAGGCCTGCAGTAGCAGGGGGCTGATCAGGACAAAGCCAACAGCCAGGAACTCCATCCGGGTCTCCCACATGGATGACAGGGCCCCTGTCCTTCAGCTTGAGCCATATCTGCTGCCTCCCAGGGTGAGCATGAGCAGGAAGCTGGATCTGAAGCAGAGGAGGGACAAGATCCCAGGCACTCCTACACAGCATTCAGGCTTCCCAAGCAGCAACTTAACCCATGGTGCCACAATACTCGCCCCTTAATTTTGAAAAATACGAAGTTGTTTCATGGACTCTCCCCTCCCAAAGTGCGTGGCAAAAGGCTGGCGCACAGTCGGAGCTGAGTGATGATGAAAGGACATTCGTCTCCCTGCTGCGCAAGAGAGAGCTTAGCGACTGCAGACTGTTAGCACCGGCGAGGTCTTCACACTACACATGAGGAAACCGAAACCCAGAGGAGGGAGTGGGTTGTGCAAGCTCACACAGCAAGTCGGTGGCATTGCTGAGATGGGAGTCACAATATTCTGAAGGCCAGCTCAGAGCCCCTCCCACCCTGTTCTACCTCCTAGCAGACCACCTGCTTCCCCTCCACCCCTCTGCCTCTCAGGATGTCAGAAATCAGCCAACAGGAAACCCCCAAGTGCCTTCCACCAGGGTGAAGGCTTGGTCATAGGGAGGGTGGGAGGGGCTGTGGATTAGAGCGCTGACACTGAGTTCCTGTAGGTTCCGTCAGTGTCTCTGACTAACGCATCAGCCCTGCCTGGAAGCCAGAAGCACAAAGACTCCTGAGGGAGTGAGTCACTGGGAAAATCAGTTTTGATGAGGTGGAGGGGGCAGACTTGGTGAGGCAGAGAGAGAGAGAGCGCAATGTTTCCTCCCTTCTTGGAAAGTGTGCTCAAAAGCAGTGACAAAGTACCAGGCAGGGTTAGGAATGAAAAGAATGGGATAGGGCTCAGAGTCATGGCATTTCAGAACTCAAGGGAGCCTGCTGGACTGACCCATTATGCAGATGTGAAAACTGAGGACTGAAGAGAAAGAGTTTGCCTGAGTGACTCACAGAGAACCCAAGGTTCCGACCCATAGCATTACATGATGAGACTCGAGTGCTGTAGGAATGACAGCCAAAACTACAGCCACTGTGCTGTTTACAAATACTAGTTAGTACTCATAACAACTCTGGGAAGGAGGTGGTAGCACCCAAATTTACACAGCAACACTGCCATCCCGCTGGGCAGCAGGAACCAGCATTGGACAAATACTGTCTGGGGAACCCATCATACGGGCCTGCTTCTTACCATCAGCCCAAGATGACATTAGCATCCTATCTTATTGCTGGAAAACTCAGGGCCCAGTGAGGCCAATCAGTTTGCCTGATGTCACACACACACACGCAAACGTTGTCGGAACCCCCTGTTTCACCCAAAGCTGAGGCTCTGGCTTGCTCCACCACCTCCCCTCCCTATGCTGTGACAACTGTGTAATGTACCTGCTTCCACTCTTGGCATTTAGGCTCACTATGCATTTATTCCTCTACCCATTCACTCCTTCAACAAGCACAATGTTGAGTGCTTGCTCTCTGCCAGGCCTTCCTAACAAGACCTGTGGGGTCCCAGCACCTGCAGCTTATGGTCTACTTGGGGGATGGGACAGATGAGCAAGAAATACCCGTATGGTAGGGAGAGGCTTTGGTCTTATGGCATGACCTAGTCGTAGGAGACAGAGAAGGCCAAGGACAGTGTTGTCCAGGCAAAGACAGGAGTAGGCCCAGCATATGCAGAGATGCACAGATGTAGGCCAGCACCAGCTCCAGCTGCAGCAACAGCAAGGCAGGGCAGGACAAGAGGTGGAACTGGAGACTCCAAAAGTGGAGGAATGCAGGCCTTATCCTGGAGACAGGGGAATCTCCTCAGGGCATTAGGTGTGGCCACACGGATTTGCACTGGGAAAGCCTGGGGTCAGAGGAAGCAAGCAATGGGATGGGGGTGGCTGGTTCCCTGGAGTTCCCAAAGATAAGGAGGCCCTTGCACTGATTAGATCTGGTAGTGAGGGAGACAGGGAGGCCTGCTTTCCAACTGGGATGACAGGCCAAGGGCCTGGGATGGTGACTCCTGGAAGAGGGACAAGGCCCCTTAGGCACCTGTTGAGTGTGAGGTGCCTGAGGGGCACCAGGGGACTGTGTGGGAGTGCCTGGACTACAGCAGTGGCTCAGGTTCTACAGACAACTGCCTCGCACCTGCTGACCTGTGCCATAGTTTCCTCACCTGTAAACTGAGGAGCCCGACCTTGCAGAGCTGTGACGATTAAAATGAACAGATAACGCATGATTACTGTATAAGCACTTAACATGACACCAGGCACGTGCATAATGCTGAATAAAGATGAGTTGAGTCAATATATGAATGATGATTTTTTTGGCTGTAGTTGGGAGAAGCTATTTGGGAAGAAAGAGTTGATTTAAAATCCAGAGAATCTTTCTGTCCCTCTTGGATATTCAGTTGTGGGTCAGGAAGGTAAGGCTGAAGTATGGCAATGCATTACAGAGAGGGAGAGACATAGAGGTCTTCTATCGGCTGGTTCACTCCCCTCATGGCTGCATCGGGCAGAGCTGGGCCAGATTGAAGCCAGGAACCAACAGCTTCCTTTGGGTCTCCCACGTGGGTGCAGGGGTCCCAAGCATTTGGGCCATCCTCTACTACTTCCCAGGCACATTAGCAGGAACGTGGGTTAGAAGTGGAGCAGCCGGGACTTGAAGCAGCGCCCATATGGGATGCTGGCGCTGCAGTCTGCAGCTTAACCTGCTGTGCCACAACACAGGCCCCACCAGAGGCAATGCTGCCCACCACTGAACATCTGTCAGCGACTGGAGACAATCCGGGGAGTCACGACGAGAGGGGGGCGTGCTAGCTAAACGTCTTAAGGGTGCTGTTGAGTCAGCACAGAAGAAATCGCACCTGGGAGGACACAGCATTTGGAAGTCGGGTAGAGGAGGAGCAGCCAGTGGGGGAGGAGGAAAACCATCTTGTGAAAGAACAAAAGCTTTTCACAAAGCATTCCAAACCAGAGGAAGTAATACAGTAACGCGTGCGACACTACTAACAGGGGGCGAGTTCAGGAAGCAGAACTGGGTGTCGGAACAGAAAAGACTGCAAGGAGGGGCAAAGGGGACAATGGGCCCAGGATCCAGGTCTGTGGGGACGTGAATGGGAGGAAGAGGACGTGCTGGTCAAAGACGGAGACGGGGACCCTGTGCTTTCAGAGGAGGTGTGACACCGGCCTGGGGAGTCGGGATACCACCGCGGGAGGAAGCGGCTGGGGGGGGGGGGGGTAGAGAGGATATAGAAACAGCGCCACCAAGCGTCAGACGGCGCCTGCAGGTGTGGGTGAGGTGGGAGTGGCAGGAGTACAGGTGAAGTCGGCAGTGAGCGCCTCTGCCCAGCTCCAGGAAGCTGGCAGGAGGGGTTGCGGGCAGGGCAGGCGGGCCCAGGAGGTGCCGCGGAGGAGAGGGGAGGGCAAAACAGCAACCTGCGAGGACATGATGGAGAGCTTCCCGACCCGGGGGGAGGCAGTCTCCCAGCAGATGATGGGCCCCACCGGGGAGGAGGCGAGGACCCAGCAGGTCCTCGGGCAAGGGGCTGTGGGCTGTGGGCACATGCAGGGTGGTGGGGAAGGGGGCAAGGGTCAAATGAAGAGTCGTGTGGAGCCTGGGGTACTCGGGGCCGGTGCCCAGGGGCGTGTGGGCAGCATTCTGATGGTGAAAGTCCCGATGCATCCACAGCTTCTCTCCAGCGTGGGTTAGGAGCCATGCCCCTGACAAGGGCTTGCTATTATTTGTGTTCTTCCCCCAGACTGCACCAGAGAATTCTCTGTATCCGCAGCTCAGCCGGGAGGGAAACAGGCTGGGGCACGCCCTGATTCCAGAGGCAGTGGCGGAAGCCCGGGCCACGGTGGGTGGCGGGAGCCGCGAGCCCTCAGGGCTTCCCCGCGGCTGCTCCTCCCCAGCCCTTTAGCAGCTCCCTTTTCCCAAACACGCACCGAACAAAGGCTGCTGCTGAGCCCCGGATGCGTCTTTTGCGCTTTGTAAAAGAGAAAGAGAAAGGGAGAGAGAGAAGAGAGAAAGCTTTAGCAAATCCCGGGGTGCAGGTGGGAGGGCTGGGCTGAACCGCCTTGGAAATGGGCTGGAAAGTGGAGGGCTTTTTCTCCTATGTTAAAGAGGGCGCAAAGGTCAGGGGGCCAAGCAGGGGCGCTGCCCTTTCCTCCTCCCGGGCCGGGCGGGAGGGTGGGGGAGACCCCTGCTCCTGCTCTGCCCCCATGGCGCAGCAGAACAAACTGGCCCCTAGGTGGTTCGTTATGGCCCAGGCTTTGGTCTGTGTCTGCAGACCTAGAGGGAGGCAGCCAGGGTCTGGCTGTTAGCCACATACCGGGTGGCCTTGGGCAGCTTGCCTTCTGTCTCTAAGCCTTAGATTTTCTCATTTAAAAAGAGAGCCGACAGAATCATTGCCTGGGTTCCGAGTCTCTGGTTCTGCTTCCACAGCCAGCTTCCCGACCACGCATGCGTGAGAGGCAGCAGATGGTGGCTCCAGACCTGTATTGGGTGCCATGTTCCTGGCTTCCACCTGGCTTGGACCCAGCTGCAGGCTTTTGGAGAATGAACTGGTGGATGGGAGATCTCTCTGCCTCTGCCTGCCTTTCAAATGGGGGGGGGGGGGGAGGAGCAGCACTGTGGCATAGTAGGCTAAGCCTAGGCCTGAGGTGCTGGCATTCCATATGGGCGCCGGTTCGTGTCCAGGCTGCACCTCTTCTGATCCAGCTCTTTGCTGTGGCCTGGGAAGGCAGTGGAAGATGGCCAAGTCCTTGGGTCCCTGCACTGTGTGGGAGACGGAGAATAAGCTCCTGGGTCCTGGCTTTGGATCAGCCCAGCTCCAGCCTTTGTGGGCATTTGGGGAGTGAGCCAGTGGATGGAAAACTTTCTCTCTCTCTCTGACTGTATTTCTACTTCTCAAATAAACAAAATCTTTTTAAAATGTATAAAAATTAAAAGAAAAAGAGGGGAGGGGCTGCTGTTTGAAGTGCTTGAGTTGCCACTTGAGATGCCCACAACCCCTATTGGGATCCCTGGGTTCAAATCCCAGCTCCATTTCCTATACAGCTTTCTGCTAATGTGCACCCTGGACCAGTAGGTGACAGTTCAAGGTCTCTGCCACTTATGTGGGTTCCTGGCTTTGGCCTAGTTGCAGGCATTTGGGGAGTGAATCAGCAGATGGAAGATTTATCCCTTTGTTTCTGTCCCTGCCTTTCAAGTAAATAAAATAATAAAAACAGGGGACTGGACTCGATTTCTTCTAAGTCCCTCTCAGTTGAGCTTGTCCCTGCAATGCCCTCCTTCTTGTGGCTTGATTTTCAAAATTTTATAAACATTTATCTATATTATTTATTTGAAAGGCAGAGTAACAGAAGGAGAGGGAGAGGCACAGAGAAAGATCTATCTGATGCTTCACTTCTCAAATGGGCTGAGCCATGCTGAAACCAGGAGCCTGGACCTCCATCCAGGTCTCTTATGTGCGTGCAGGGGCCCAAGGACTTAGGCCATCCTTTGCTCCTTTCCCAGATGCATTACAAGAGAGATGAGTCAGAAGTGGAGCAGCTGGGACTCGAACCAGTGCCCATATAGGATGCTGGCCTCACAGGCTGCAGCTGAACTCTATGCCACAATGCTGGCCCCCTTTTATTCATTCTTGACACCCTAGCTTCCACATCGCTTCCTCCAGGAGGTCCTCCCTGCCCTCTCCTGTCCCACCTGGATGGTAACCCCTTTAGACGCCCATCCTAGTGCTTTCACTGCTTTGATGGCCGGTTTCCCAGCCTGTGCCTCCACGTTCCCCACAGGCTGCCCACCGCACAGGTCCACTTGTCCTGAGAAAGCAGGGACTGACTAGCTGTGCAGTGCGAAGCTCACAGTAGGAGCCTGGATGAACACACACACAGACAGGAAGGGAGGACTGGATCTGTCTGAGGCTGGGATGAGGGGATGAGGACAAGAGCCCTTGACACAGGCACAGTCCCTTCTCAGGGTACGGCTGCTGCTGCCTGGTTACCTCCTCATTTAGGCGTGTCAGTGCCAAGCCTCACATGGATTCTGTTTTATTATAGTTCATTTTTTTCCTCTAGGACCACGAAAGCTACACCAAGTCTACACATTTGTGTGGCTCCCTCCGCCCCTCTCCAGGTGGCTGCTGGCTGTCCTCCCTGTGTGCAACAGCCCCTCCAGGGAGGTCTGCAGCCTGCATTTCCAGGCCTCTGGGAGCCACAGGGGACCCCTCCCTGCTGGAAGGGAGGAGTCAGCTCTGGCGGCAGCTGCCTCGCTCTGTGTTGGGGTTGAGGCCCAGGCAGTGGAGGGGCCTGGATGACTCATCCCAGGCTGGAGAATTCCTAGCTCCAGACCAGCTGGGGAGCCGCATGCTGAGAGAACAGACAGTGCCTGCTGTCCCCCATGGCAGAATCTCTGCTGGTCCTCCTGATCACACTGCTGGAGACGCCAGGCGGCCTGACAGGGGTGGGGAACGGCTCAAGCCACTGGGGGAAGGTCTCACTCCATGGTGGGACCTGAAGAAGGGAGATTTGCCATCTGGCCTTCTCTGGGTTGAGAAAATCCCAAAGACAGCCCCTGTCTGCCCAAAGCTGAGTTCAGGCACTCTCGGATTACGATGAATGCCCAGAGGACCCAAAAGGAAACCTGGTAGGGCTCTGGGGACAGAGGCTGTGGGTTGGGAGAGGCCCTCCTGGGGGAATGGTGTTTATATGAGTCCTACATTGTTCTCTCTTTTCTTTTTTTTTTTTTAAAGATTTATTTCAAAGGTGGAGTTACTGAGACAGAGGAGAGACAGAGAGAGAGAGACCTTCCACCCACTGTTCACTCCCCAGAGAGGCACCAAGAGCTAGGAACTTCTTCCAGGTCTCTCAAGCAGGGGCCCAAGCACTTGGGCTGTCTTCTGCTGCTTTCTCAGGAGGATTAGCAAGCCACTGCATCGGAAGTGGAGCAGCCAGACCTCTTATCGGTGCTCATATGGGGATGCTGGCACTGCAGGCAGCTGCTTAACCCAATGTGCCACAACACCAGCCCCTGTTTTATTGTTAGTGAGGAGTTGATAGCTTCATTAAAAAATTATTTCAGAGGGCTAGAGAAGAAAGACACATTCACTGGAAAAACACAATGCAGGTCTCCCACGTGGGTCTCAGGAGCCCTGTTACCTGAGTCATCCCTTGTTGCCTTCCAGGGTCTGCACCAGCAGGAAGCTGGAGTCGGTAGCAGTCGGGTCTGACAAAGGCACTCCAAGGTGGGATGTGGGCATCTTGATTTCTCAGTCAAATGCCTCCCCCCCCCCCGCCCCTGCAGCCTCATTTTTGAGTCACCACTGAGTTTCAAGGTGTGGAGGGAGTAAAGAAATTTCCTAGTCAAATTCTCTTTCCTGTTTCCCGTGTTGTGGGAGAGGGAAGGCAGCGCCTGGGCACTCTGAGTCACTCCCACATCCCCTTCCTGGGCTGGTACCTCATTACTGAGCGACAGATGTCGGTCCCCAAGACAAAACCCATTTGCCACCCAGCCCTTAGGGCAGCTCTGCCTGACCCCTACCAGAACTCCCGTGTGGTCCACAGGAACCTGAGCGGCCCTCTCCAGTGGCCCTGCCAGGGGGGACGGGTGGCCATGGAGGCTCCACCCAGGCAGTTTTTGTACACACAAAGCTTTTGCTTTGTGTTTTGTACACACAGGACTTCCTGTTGCTGACAAAGAGTGCCATACAGCGTGAAGAGGCCAGTTAATCCCCGACTCCCTGCTCAGCCCCTTGCTGCCTGTGCGACTTGGGGCAAATAACACTGTCAACCTCATGGCCCCCACTCAGGGACAACACAGCCACACAGCTGCCTCCCCATAAATGGCCCTGTGAGGGTGGTGGTGGTGATGATGGGTGGGGGTGGGGCATAAGGACATTGCCAGTCCCTTCTAGCTCTGAAGGCAGATCCTGGGGCAGGGTCTTCCTAGCTCAGCACGACTGACTGACACACGGGATGAATGGTTCTGCATCGTGGGGGCTGTCTTGTGCAGTGCACAGGCACAGTCTCTACCCACTCAATGCCAGCCTCACCCGCTCCCTCAGTTACAGCAACCGGATCTTGCCAAATGTCTCAAGCAGACAAAATCAGCTCCAGTTAGCTGCAGGAAGCTAAGAGGGCGGGAGCAGCAGTGGGAGCTGGAAGGAATGTGGAAGGCAGCCTGGCCTCCCCCTCCTCACAGACTCCACGGTCAGTGCCTCGGGCTCTGTCCCTGGAGAGCTCAGCTCTGCTGGAAGCTTCCTTGTGATAAGGCTGCAGCAAGTGCCTGCTGTGTGTGTGTCAGAGAGAGAGAGAGAGAGAGAGAGAGAGAGAGGCAGGAAGGGGGGGGGTAGCAGATGGAGAAAGCTCTCTGAGCCCTGGGGTCTCTTCTTTCTCTTAGTGACCTGAGGGGGATGACCCAGCAAGCCCGCATCCAGGCTGGAAAGGGTGGGAGGTGGGAAGCAGAAGGAACCCGAGTCTGGTGCCCACCCTGGCGTGGCCACCCTCTCTGTTTCTGGAGACTGGGAGTTGCCTCCTGGCTGGTCTCCCTGCTCCCACCCTGCCTCTTCACTGCATACTACAAATGCAAATTCAAACGCCCCCCTTCCCCACTTCAAAGGCTTCCAATGGCTCCCCAGGACCTGGGCTTCAAGTCCAAATTCTTTGCCACAGCCTTCAAGTCCTCATGGTCCAGGACCCCTTCTGGCCCCCCCAGTAGCAGAATTCTCTCCAATTCTCACTCTCTCCCCACCAAGTCCACCCACACACTGTCCTTGCTTCAAAGACTTCCCTATGCCAAGCTCTCCCCAGCCTGGCTTTTGTGCAAGCTGCATCTTTGCCTGAAGCCCCTCTGAGCCTAGGTCAGCCGGCAGCCTGGGCAGTAGGGCGTCTACACAAGCATTCCTTTATCGGACACACCTTCCCCTCACACCGCTGGCTGAGTGGGACCTCCCCAAACACCCAAATGCTCAGGCCTGCATGAACTGACTACCCAGAGGTCTTTGTGGCTTGTGTGCCCCGCCTGGAATCTGAACTCCCGAAGGTCATGGTCCCTGCCTGTCCTTTCTGTGTTGCTAGGGCCAGGTTTGGCACATAGTGGGGCTCCGTGAGCACTGACTGAGCAGACAGATGAGTACATGATTCAGTGGTCTCCATCTCATGGCACACCTTGTCCCCGGCAGCTGCCAGGGGCTGGCCCAGCCCAGAGATGAAGACAGTAAAGGTGATGGCAGTGGTAGGGCAGCAGGTCGCCCCGGGAAGCTGGAAAGATGTGCAAGGGCTGAGGGGAAAGGCTGCTCGGGGAACCGCTTATTCCTTTTGCTGCAATGCTAACAACAGATTTGTCTTGGCTTCAAAGGTCCTTTTGGTCTTTGTGACTCTCAGCGAGAGTCTCATGGTTACTAAGCCGGCTTTCCACAGAGGAAGTCCCATTTGTGGAGATGGTGCAAGGTCTGCTGATCCCAAGAGATGAAGGCAGTCGGGGGACAGCCTATTGTCCCCTGGGCCCAGCCCCTCCCATGCCTCCCCAGGCCAGGCTTGCAGAGTTAGCCGCCAGAGGGCGCTCCAGGTCACAGCCTGTCAGTTCCAAGGCAGCCAGAGGATCTTTGCTTCCAAGGCTTCTCTCTTCCTCCCTCTTTCACCCTCCCTACCAGCATCTCCCTCTCCTATCTCACCTTCAGCCCCTTTCATCTCCATCAGCAGATACTCATGGGGCCCATCCTGTGATCAGCTCTAGTGTCAGGCAAGGACAGAGACAGGGACACAGATATATCCAGGGAGCTCACTGCTAACCGGAGTCCTCACACTACCCAGGAGTCATGGATGCCCAGGAGAGGCCAATCTTCCTGTAAGAAGTTGATCTTCTAGGATGGGGCTCCACAACCTCCCCACTCCTCTTCTATCAGTTCCCCAAATGTGCTGTGAGACAGAAGAAGGGAGTTAGGCAGATCCATTTCCTGTTTTCAGGGAAGACAGATATTGAAAAGACACAATAACTCCTGAGTTACTCCATTATCACTGGGATAAGTGTCATTATCTTAGTCTGGTTTGCACTGCTGGAACGGAATAGCAAAGACTGAGTAATTTCTAATGAATGGAAACATACTTGGCTCCTGTCCTGGGGTTGGGAAGTGCAAGCTCAAGAGCCCATGTCTGGTGAGAGCCTTCTAGCTGCATCTACACGGCAGAAGGTGTCCCAGGAGTGAGCGGGAGGGAAGAGGGGGGAGTTATCCTTTTCCATTCCTGCAATAATAAGCCCACTCCCATGCTAACCATATTGCACCCTTAAGGGATCTACAAGGCAACACTGCTACACTGGGAATAGGGACCGTACAGGCCATGGCAGCCATGCAGAAGTGACACAGCAGTACCGACCTGGCCTCCACAGCCAGAGAGGATTCTCTGAGGAAGAGGCTTTCTTCTGTTCCATGTAATTCCTTTGGAAAAGTAAATGTTTATTTGATGTATTTTCATCTACTTGGAAGGCAGAGCAACAGACTGAGCAAGAGTGAGAGACAGACAGATATATCATCACCTACTGGTTCACTCCCCAGTGCCTGCAACAGCTAAGGTTTGGTCAGGCAAAAGCCAGGAGTCCAGAACTTCATCAAGGTCTCCCATGATAGTGGCCGGACAGTACTTGGACCACCATCCACTGCCTCCGAGCATGCATTAACAGGAGGCTGGATTGGAAGCAGCTGGGACTTGAACAGCACTCTGATATGGGATGCTGGTGTCTGAAATGGCAGCTTGATTCACTGCATCACAATGCTGCCCCTCCCCCTCTTAATCAATGCTGAGCAAGGCTCGCATGGGGGAATTAAAAGCACATTGGCTGCGTAACACCTTTGGGCTCCCTGTGGACCTGAACTCTGCTTTTCTTTGGCAGAGTTCTTGTAAGCCAGCCAGGTATTGTCCCTCCAAGTGCTCCATTGTCTCCTGTGCTCCTGTCCTGTTTAGTGATGGGGACAGCCTGTAGGCTGCGGAGTCAGGCCAGCTGGGTTCTAGTCCTGCCTCTGCTACTTTATATGTGGCGTGACTGGGGGAATTGCCTTCCACCCTGGAGCAAACTTCTCACCTGTAACAAGACCCACACAGTCCTTGCTTCAAAGCTCATGGTGGATTCGGGCCAGCCGGCCCTGTGGCTTAGTGGGTAAAGCTGCCACCTGCAGTGCCGGCACCCTATATGGACACCAGTGATTCCCGGCTGCTCCACTCAGATCCAGCCCTCTGCTACGGCCTGGGAAAGCAGTAAAAGATGGCCCCATTTCTTGGGCCCCTGCACCCGCGTGGGAGACCAGAAAAAAGCTCCTGGCTTCAGATAGGCACAGCTCTGGCCATGGCGGCCAACTGGAGAGTGAACTAGGGGTCTCATAGTTCTGGAGAGTGAACTGGAAAGTTCACTCTAGTGAACTAGAGGTCTCATGGAAGACCTCTCTCTAAATCTGCCTTTCAACTAAAATAAATCAATCTTTAAAAATGGAAAAAGCTCATGGTGGGGACTGAGTGGATGTCCTCAGAGGATGCCCAGCGAGGCACATGAAGTGCCGAGTCCTTGTCTTTTCCTCCCTTGCTCTGCCCCACCATTGCAAGCTCAGGTGTTTTATTAGAAAATGAAAGAGAAGCCCAGTGCTCAGGGCTGGGTGCTGGCTTCCAGCTCTGAGAAATCTTGTCCTGAGGGTCACAGCCCTGAGGGTGAGGGTGGGGTAGGCATTGTGGAGCCTGGGTGTAACAGCTCAGCTTTCCCTTGGGCTATCTGGTGGCCAGTGGTGCACCAGGTAGAAAACCCCAAGCTCAGAAGTTCAGAATTAAAAAAAGTCAGGGCTCCTCCCTCTATGGTTATCATTGTACGCTTGGTGAGGTCATTGATAAGGCCTGGTTTGGGATTCAAGGCCTTCCAGTCAAGGTCAAGATCCTAGTAGTGATTAGATTATTACCTTAGCCAGATTCCTATCTGGGAAACTTTCCCTGCTAGGCATGAGCAAGGATCACAGGGAGAATTAAAGGCCAGGCATGCAACTTCCTGCTCCCCCTACACAATCCCCTAGCTCAGGTGAATAGTCTCACCTGTGCACGTGTGCACAGCTCTTTGTGTGTATAGAGGGATAGGCACCCCCGACACACACGTAACCTGTAACTGTAAACTGACACAGGAGTCCTTACATACACACCCCTATGTTCACACATAATGCACATGCACCTGTATGCATACATGCACCCGGAGTTTGGTGCACACTCTTTTCTTCTCTGTATGCTGTGTGTTGCTCCATTCATCAACAAGCAAGTTGTAGTTCCTGCCTCTTAAGTATGTGTGGTAGAAATAACCTTCTGAGGTTTCAGAATCCAGGCTTTAAAAGGCGTGGCGGCTTTCGCTTCCTCGTTCTCAGAAACTGGCCGCCATGTAAGAAGTCCGCCATCCTGAGACGGCCATGTTGTGAGGGAGCCCAAGCCAGTCATGTGAAGAGAGGAGCCACCAGAAAAGCAATAACATGCCAGACACATGAGAGAAGCCTTCTCGGATCTTCTAGCTCAGCCCCACTGCTAGTTGAATGTAGCCTAGCGAGGAACTCCAGACAATATCATGTGCAGCTGTCGACCAGCCAGCCGCACCCTACCCAAATCCCTGACCCACAGAATCATGGGAAGTAATAAAATGTTGTGGTTTTAAGACATTGTGTTTAGGAATGGATTGTCATGCAACTGAAATAGCCACATATCTTGTATATCCTCTTATGTTCATATATGCAAATTCATGTACTCTCATAAACAGACATGCCTGCACCCATGAACACACTCCTTTGTAGCCAACACTCATTCTCCCTCTTCCTGACAGACCCTGCAGGTGACCCCCAGTCCTCCAAGCAGCCTTGTTCCTTGAAAGGCCAAGTCCATCCCTCGTTCCAGCTGGGGCATCCTGAGTAGCTTAGGCCAACCTTGGCAATCTTTTCAGAGATGGCTTTAGCTTTGATCAAGTGACAAAGTTCTAGCCAATGAGACACTGAGAGAAACTGAATTTGGGGATTTTAGGAAGTTTTTATCATTCCTTTTTTTTTTAAAGATTTATTTATTTGTTTGAATGTCAAAGTCAGAGAGAAAGAGACAGCCAGAGATATTCCATCTGCTGGTTCACTCCCCAGATGAACACAATGGCAAGGAGCCAGGAGCTTCTTCCAGGTCTCTCACATGGGTAGCAGAGACCCAAGCACTTGGGCTATTCATCTTCTACTGCTTTTTTCTAGGCCATTAGCAGGGAGCTGGATTGGAACTGGAGCAGCCAGGACAAGAAACAGTGTTCATATGGGATGCTGGTGTCGCAGGCAGCAGCTTTGCCCACTACACCACAGTGCTGGCCCTGTTTTCCTCATCCTTAAGAAAATCACTCCAGAAGCAAAGATGCATTTATCTGTGATGGAATTCTGTAGCATGTGCATGTGGGAAATGTTGCAATCATTTTGTGACAACGATGCTGCAGAATTAAGCAGAGTGGAGAGGTAGAAGCAACCAGAGGCCCTTAATAACATTATTAATTTATACAACAAGTCAACTCTAGAATCTCCCTTTCACCTCTAGAATTCCAGTCATGTAAGATAATTTTATTGTTGGAGAGATTTCCTTCCTTCCTTCCTTCCTTCCTTCCTTCCTTCCTTCCTTCCTTCCTTCCCTCCTTTCTTGTTTCCTCCCTCCCTCCCTTCCTTTCTTCCTCCCTGCCTCTGTCTCTCTCTCCCTTCTCTCTTTCACTTGCAACCTATGGCATCCAGCTGATATCCCTTCCTCCATAAACAAAGGCTCCTATATGCACACAGCCACACTCTGGTAAACAAGCAGATCCAGGGCTACACATAGAAAGTCACAGCTGGGCACATGGGTGTACTGCTTTGCATGTATACACAACCACTTAATAATCTCCATATGTATTCATGCACAGTTATGAACACCTAATACACACAGAAAAAACACATCCTCTTACACACCCATGCTCAAGGACACATATACATCATTTATCATATATGCTTACAACACCTATGTAACACCTTTATAACACATGTGGAAAAAGAATGGAATTAAAAGAAAATTTTTTGTGCAAAAAATTGAAATCCGTGCAGTTTTTTCATATATGCATTTTCTATGAACTTTTCAAAGACCCCTGTATGCAAGGATTTAAAGGTTTTTTGCACCAAAGTAAAGTTATTTTGTAATTTCATTACTAAGACCTGTTTGACGTGCTTTCATATTATATGACAGACATGGATGAGTACCAGCAGTATCCTTGTGCACACGGAGGCACACATACTGGTTATATTGATGGTAACATGAATCTACCCATGCCTACCCACATGCAAACTGCCACAATGCACAAACTCATAGCTAGGGTTTGGATGTGATTTGAGTGCTCTCCCAAGGGTTCATGTGTTGGAATTTTGGTCCTCGGTGGGCATCCTTGGGAGGGGATGCACTTTTAAGAGGTGGGGCTTAGTGCAAGGTAATTAGGTCATTGGAGGTGCTGCCCTTGGAAGGGACTCATGCAGCTCTTGTAGGACCCTCCATCAGCGTGCACAAGAGTGGGCTGCCTCACGAGAGCAAGCCTGGTCTTCGAAGCTCTCTGCCTTCCTGCATTACCACGTGTTCCCTCTCCCCTGCATGTGCCTCTGTCATGATGCCATTCACTCTGAGTTGACACAGCCGGGGGGACCCTAACCAGAGTCAGCCTTGGGCTCTTGGAACTTTAAGCCCCCAAAACTAAATAAACTGAATGAATCTCCTTTCATGTTACCCAGCTTCTGGTGTGTGTGTATATATATATATATATATATATATTTTTTTTTTTTTTTTTACAGAAATGGAAAGTGGACTAAGACACATGGCAAGCCAACTACATAAAGAGAATCATGGAAAAAAGGGCTCCAACCTCAAGACACATCTGATCTAGGTGGAAGTGTGAGTCACACATGCACAAAAGGCAAGGCGTAGCAGCAATAAACACAGGTGAGCTGAAGAGAGAATTCACCTGGGTGCCAGGAGATACGGTTTCTGTTCCCAGTCTGGCACCTACTGACCTTAGGAACCTCACTTCTGCGAACCTCAATCTTCTTATCTGCCAAAGGAGCTTTAATGACAATAATTGACGTGCCCTGATGATCAGATGAGATAACTTATCTGTGACTCCTTTGTGAACCATGAGGTATGTGGTGGGTTACCTTTCCATCTGGAATAGCACCTCAAATGCAAAGGGATCCATATCTATGGTGGAAATCCAGACCTAAGCAGCCCAGGAGCAGGGTGGACCATCTGAGAAAAGGGCTATCTTGGGATGGCCTTTCAAAATTCCACCATGCAGGTGGAGCCTGCACAGGTCTGATAGTACAGGATGTGAAGTCAAGGAGGACATGCTTGTCTCAGTCCTGTACATCAGTGCACGCCAGGCAGAAAAGATAGGGGCAGTCTCTTCTTGGCCTTCTCAGAATGTCCAATCCTTTCCATAATTTAACTGCCCACTCTGCATAATTACTTTTCTCCTGATTATGAGCTTAGAGCAATAGTAGGTCCCAATAACTAGAAACTTAATAAGGCTAAATTGTAATGAGTGTCCTGCAGAATTACACACCACATTAAAACCAAATGAGTTCATTAGAAATTCATTAGTAATGATTCCTGTGGCTGCCACAGGAATTAATCACAGTTAGGTAGCTGAGAGAGAGGGGGCGAAGAATAATTATTGCACAGGGAGCTGGGAGACCTTTTGGCATCGGATTTCCACCTGGAGCAGTATCTTCCAAGGGTCATGGGTTGCTCTGTATGTAAGCTCAGAGGCAAAGTTACTTGGATGCTGTTGGACCTACTTCCCACTCTTTCTCCTCCACCTTCCTGGCAATGGCCCCAGAAACAATCAGGTCGGTAGACATGAAAGTCGGCAATCTCCATTTTAAGTCCTGAGGAGCTGCAGAATCACGCTGGGTACTTCTGTTCTGTTCTGCCCAGTGCTCATTTTCGCTTCTTTTAGAGTACCTCTATGTTTCACTGCCTTCCCGGGCCATAGCAGAGAGCTGGACTGGAAGAGGAGCAACCGGGACTAGAACTCGGTGCCCATATGGGATGCCGGCGCCGCAGGCGGAGGACTAACCAAGTGAGTCACGGCGCTGGCCCCTATTACTTTATTTTTTCAAATATTTATTTATTTATTTGAAAGGCAGAGTTAGAGAGACAGCGAGAGACAGGGACAGAGACAGAGAAATCTGCCATGTGCTGGTTCACTCCCCAAATGGCCACAACAGCCAGTTCTGGGCCAGGCTAAAGCCAGAAGCTAGGAATTCCATCAGGGTCTCACATGTGAGTGGCAGGGGCTCAATTATGTGGGCCATCTTCCCTTGCCATACCAAGTGCATTGGTAGGGAGCTGGCTCAAGAGTAGAACAGCCAGGACTGGAACCCAAGTGTTGGCATCACCTGTTGAACCACAATGCCAGCCTCCTAGCTTCAAATTTTGAAACTGACTCTTTTTCTCAGCTAACAATATGCAGTATGATATGCAGTACGCTACTGTCTCACAATGCCGGCAGCAGCAGGAGCTATGATGCCCGGTCAGCCACGAGTTCATGAGGGGAACAATCCATACTCTGCAAGGTGCTATGTTGCTCAGCTGGGTGTTCAGTAGGTTGGGTGTTTTAAGAGCATTTTTGACTTAGGATAGTTTCAAAATATGATGGGTTTATTGGGAGGTAGTCAAGGAATCTCTGTGTTTCCTAGGTGTGGTACCCCCCAGCCCAAGGAGGTGGGTTGAACGGTTTGCTGCATTATGCAACAAGGATATCCAAACACAGGGTAAGTGACCTGTGCGAGTGATGCAGCCAACAACTGGCCAAGCTGACCAGATGGCTGTGCCCTTGGGAGTCTGTCCCTTCTTGCCCAGTGATGCTGTTTACCATCTTGACGTCTGGTGGTCTGGCTTCTCCATCCTTTCTATGAGCCCTTTCGTGCCAAAAACATTTCTATTTCTCTCTCTTTCTCTCTTTCTTGCTTATTACCAATGGTGTCTGCATTACCTACATCTGTAAGAGTCCCAAATGGAGCCTGAGCCAAGAACCTGTAAGCCCTCACATGCAGGCCCTACACTGGATAACCTGCGGTCCAGGACAGTCAGACGTGTGCGGCAGGCTGCCTGCTGTCTTGCTGCTTGCATCTCAGATAGGAAAGCAATGCAACCATGTGACCTGTGCTCTCCTATATGCTCTGCTCTGCAGGCCCAAAGTGGCAGAGACTCAGACTAGGGAGGCTGGCCTGGGAGGGAGAAAGGCTTTGTGGCAGAGAAGCTGGGTAGGATCTCTGGAGAGAGGTCACTGTCATGGGCACTTTTTGGATACCTTCCCAGCCCACAGTCTAACCTAGACCTAATCTAGACCTGATGGCCAACCTGATACTTCATGACCCCATTAACAGGGTCAAGCATCTGCAGTCTTTTCTATGTTTGGAGAACTCCCCTCTCTGTGGGTCCTGGGAAGGTGAGGTCCACACCCAGGACAAAGCCAAAAAGGCCACATTCTCATGTCCCATCACCCCATGGCAATGAGATTTGGGCTCAGTCAGCCTCCAGAGCTTGCAATGCAGATAGGCAGGGAGAAGAGAATCCATGCTGGTAGTGGAGGTGCCAGCACACTCAGGGCAATGGTCGCTGCAGTGCCAGCACTGATCTGGTGCAAACTACTCGTCTGTTTTGATTGTACTAGAAGCAGGATCTACACAAAACCATTTCTGTGCTGTGCTTGTGGCTGTGGTTCTAGCTGTCATTTTTGTTGCTACTTATTTTCCAAGCCTGTAAACTTTGTGATCTAGCTGATATCCTTTCAATAATTTTTTTTCCTATTCAAATTGGCTTTCATTACTTGCAATTAAGAGCTGTGCAGTGAAGAGCGCCACTTCCCTCCCCACAGCTAATTGGAGTAGAAGCAAACACTTGATTCAGGATCAGATTATTCCTCTCCTGACAGCTTCTGCATGCTCATGGATAAGCAGAGAAAGGTGGTTTACAGAAAGTGAAGGGGAGAGAAAGAGACTGGTTCCTGATGCTTTCCAGATCCTGAAACCAGCTTCTCACGAGCCCAGACTCAGTTTCCTACCCTTGGGTTCCTTGAGATGCATCTACATTCTTAGACTATTATGATAAGTGATATGAAATTATCATGGTTTTAAATTTTTTTATTTGAAAGGCAGAGTGACGGGGGGAGGAGGAGAGACAGAGAGACAGCTTCCACTGCTGGTGCACTCCCCAAATGCCTGCAATAGCTAGTTGTGGGCCACACTGACACGAGGAGCCAGGAACTCAGTCTAGGTCTCCCACATGGGTAACAGGAACCCAAGTACTTGGGTTACCAAGTACCTTCTGGGTGCATTAGCAGGAGGCTAGATTGGAAGCAGAGGTGGCAGTCTATCCCCAGTACTCTGGTTTAGCATGCACATATCCCAGTGGTGGCTTCACCTGTGTGTCACAATGTTTATCCCAAAATTGTTCACATAGGACAAAACAGTCAAATATTGGCAATTACATATGGTTCAAACTACCAAATTCCTCCCTTTGGCTCAAGCCAGCTCAAGAAAGTTTCCTTACTTATAACCCAAAGGGCCTTGTTTAGGATAGTCAGAAATTCCATCAGCTCAAAAAACAGGAAGTAGAGCCGGCGCCGTGGCTCAACAGGCTAATCCTCCGCCTTGCAGCGCCGGCACACCGGGTTCTAGTCCCGGTCGGGGCGCCGGATTCTGTCCCGGTTGCCCCTCTTCCAGGCCAGCCCTCTGCTGTGGCCCAGGAGTGCAGTGGAGGATGGCCCAAGTGCTTGGGCCCTGCACCCCATGGGAGACCAGGTAAAAGCACCTGGCACCTGGCTCCTGCCATCGGATGAGCTTGGTGTGCCGGCCGCAGCGCGCCATCCGCGGCAGCCATTGGAGGGTGAACCAACGGCAAAGGAAGACCTTTCTCTCTGTCTCTCTCTCTCTCTGTCCACTCTGCCTGTCAAAAAAAAAAAAAAAAACAAAAACAAAAACAAAAAAAAAACAAAAAAAAAAACCAGGAAGTAGAACAGGCAGAGATAGAAAAAAGCAGCAGAAATCAAAGATTTTTCCCGGTCTGAAAAAGACGGTTCCCAGTGCGGAGGCTGCCCTGATGACCAGAAGCTACAGGCCTTCTGGTCCCATCTCTGGTCACTGTCTTGGAGGTCATTAGCCTCCACTAGTTTATGACCCACAAACATCCAGCAGGACTGCAGCCCCTCCCACTCTGCTCAAATACTACAACTTAATTCATGGCCTTGAATTATGCTTTTGTTCTTGCTTTCTCCATGTTGTGTTTCCTATTTATGTGTACACTTTTCCCTTCCTAGCCTAACTGTACAACAGGGGACTGACAGAAAAAGTTGGAATGGATCTATGTAGTGGATGACAATATGGCCTTCAAAAGTGATGCCTGGGACTGGGTGGGACGAGCTTCAAAGCCAGAAACCTCATTCAGTGGAGGTGGATTCTGTTTTCTGCTGTCTATCTCCATCCTTAACACACAGCCTGGTGCCCACTAAACATATATGAATAAATGCATGAATTGATGAAGACATAACTTATAGCTCTCATTGTAAATTAACACACTATCATTCTGCTTTTCATCAGAGAGCTAGCAAGGACCAAGGTGATGGCAAGAAACATATCAGGACACATTCAGACTTCATCATTCAGTGTGACTTTGAACAAGTCACCTACCATTCCAGAGCCTAGACTTTCTTATTATAGTTCTCTTAAGATTTTGTTGAGTGGGTTAAGTAAGACACCACGTGTCATGTATGTAGCATAATGGCTGGCACTTCTGGGCCATCACTAAGTATCAAAGGAGCAATTTCCAAGAATCTGATTAGTTCGAATCAAATTGTTGTATTTAGTTAGAGGATGTGAGTATAGACCTGAAGCCAGACTGTCCCCTCCATTTAACACCTGGGTATGGTATTTCTGAGTCTCTTTCCCCTTATCTACAGTGAGGATAATATTGGGACCTATACCATATACTGGATGGGAGAAAAGGAAGATAATTAAGAAAAAAGCATTTAGCACAGGACTTGGCACAATCGATCCTGGCTCCTTGTATTCCCATCGACTCAGATGGAGAGGTCCATGAGAGAGACAGATCTTGTTGAGGGCTGAACAACAGGAATTATGGACATGTTAAGGGTGGGATGTAAGACATGGAGTGGAACCGTCTGGTAGGCAGTTGAACACACTGGATCCAGAAAGGTCTACGAAGCAGGAAAAATATTGGGAGTCATTGGCATCACATGATGTTTATAGCAATGGACTGGATGGGGCCCCCAAAGGAATGAGTGCTCAGAAAAAAGACAAGAGGGCTGAACCCTGGGGTATCTGATACTGAGATATGAGGTGATGATCACATCAAAGCTGGCAATCACAGTAGTGTGCAAGTTGTGCAGCCAACATCCCCCAACAAGAGTTATTTGACCCACTCTTATATTCCTGGTGCCAGGCTCTGTTAAAGTGCTCTGCAAATTCCTGGAATGCGAGGAACATCGCTTTCAGTCAGCGCTATTCTTATCTTCATTTTGCAGAAGAGAAAATGGAGACACAGGAGGATCGATCATTTGCCCAAGACCACACAGCTAGTGAGTGGCAGAGCTGAGATTCAAACCCAGGCAGCCTAGTCCTAGAGATTGGCCATTTCTCATTGTGGATACACAAAGTGCCATCTAGGCTTTGCAAAGGAAGGTGGAGTTTCTTGCCCTTGACTCTTGAGAGTAGAGCCAGGAGAACCATCATGAAGTAAATTGCTCTCAGAGGTCCCATTTATCCCTGGCATTCTAGGATCAATGCCTATGAGCATGTCAGATTCTTGCATTAAGGAAAGATAAGGAAGGGGATTTGATTTATGAATGCATAGCTCTGACAGTTCACGTACTGCACAGGAGGCCAGTGAGGTCCCAAGGAAGCGGAGAGCAGGAGGATCACTCTCATTCCTGTTCCCACCATGGAGGCAAACACCTGTTCTATCTACCTACCACCTTCTCTCGCTCCTTGCAGGAATAATGTCTCACTGAGGTAGGAGCCAGAATCCAGGCAGAAAGTTGGGGGTGGCCCAAGGGGATTAACCTCAGAGTCCTTCTTTATCTTCCTTGGGGCATAGTTGTTCTATTGGTTCAATTACCTAGTAAAACCTCACTGTGATAGGCAGTTTGAGTTCATTTACCCCTCCTGGAAGGCTCACAATCAGTCTGAACAAACAGGCGAATCCCTGGAGAAGAGGGAAAGAGGCAGGTGTGGGTGGATGGTAGGGGAGGGTCAGATGCTCACGTGGACTCCAGAGGTGGGGAGAAGAGCAGCTGAATCAGGTGTCCTGGTGCCACACCCTCTCCACTCCCATCCTGCCATAGACTCTGACCTTGGATGAGCAGCAACAGAAAACAGCTCTGCCCAGGATGGAGGAAGTCAATAGGAAAAGAAAGCTATACAGGGGCCTGGAAAGTCCACCTGGTCCACACTGCCAGCTTCATGCTCATGTCCCCTGGCACCAAAGCCACTGGAGAGTTTGTCAAAATGCATAATGCAGGGCTCTAACCCAGGTCAACCAATCAGAACTCAAGAGGGTCAGGACCCAGGGAATTCAACTTCTCATAAGTCCTCCCCTCCTGCACAAACAGCACTGGAGGATGAAGACCTAACTTTAAAGATACAGCCTCACAGCCTCTTCCAGGTTGGTCCAGGAAACAAAACACAATCAGGGGCCCATGTTGTAGCACAGCAGATAAGTCACCGCCTGCGATGCTGACATCCCATATCAGAGTCCTGATTTCAGTGCTGGCTACTCTGCTTCAGATCCAGATCCCTAATAATGCACCTGGGAAAGAAGCGGAAGATAGCCCATGTGCTTGGGCATCTCTCACCCACGTGGAAGACCCCAGTGGAGTTCCAGGTTCCTGCCTGCAGCTGTTGTGAACATTTGGAGAGTGAACCAGTGGATGGAAGGTCTCTTTCGATGTTTCTTTCCTTGTAACTCTGCCTTTCAAATAAATAAAAGTAAACCTTAAAAAAAAATTGGGATTGGGGGGCTGGCACTGTGGCATAGTGGGTGAAGCTGCTGCCCGCAGTGCCAGCATCCTGTATGGGAACCACTTCAGTCCCCGGCTGCTACACTTCCCAATCAGCTCTCTGCTATAGTCTGGGAAAGCAGCAGAAGATGACTCAGGTCCTTGGGCCCCTGCACCCACATGGGAGACCCAGCAGAAGCTCCTGGTTTCAGATCGGCACAGCTCCAGCTGTTGCAGCCATTTGGGGAGTGAACAAGCAGATGAAAGACCTCTCTCTGCCTCTGTTTCTCTGTAACTCTTTCAAATCAATAAATCTTAAAAAAAAGAAAAGATCAGGGGTTGGCATTGTGGTATAATGGGTTAAGCCGCTGCCTGCAATGCCAGTATCCCATAGGGGCTCTGATTTATGTCCCAGCTGCTCCACTTCTGATCCAGTAACTTGCTA
This sequence comes from Sylvilagus floridanus, assembly GCA_949820135.1. Taxonomy (NCBI): domain Eukaryota; kingdom Metazoa; phylum Chordata; class Mammalia; order Lagomorpha; family Leporidae; genus Sylvilagus; species Sylvilagus floridanus. The sequence goes on from OX463241.1 coordinate 44,839,451, forward strand.
ATGTGCCTGAGAAAGCAGTGGAAGACATGAGAGATCCAGAAGAAGCTCCTGGCTCCAGGCTCCTGGCTCTGGCTTGGCCCAGCTCTGGCTATTGCAGCCATTTGGGGAGTGAATCAGTGGATAGAAGATTTCGCTCTCTAACTCTGCTTTTCAAGTAAATAAAGCCTTCAACAAAATCAGCAGTGCCTAGTACCCATGAGTTACACACACACAAGGAAGCACAAAGTGCGACCTCTATCCTGGAAGGGACTGCAATCTAATTGGGAGATAAACACTGGTGAAGAACAAAATTAATGCCATAGTATATAGGTAATAATTCAAAATAATGTGCAGATAGGCAAATTGCCAGTGAGTGGGAATCATGGCAGATGATTCAATGAGCACCTACAAAGTGCTCTATCCTGCACTAAGCACGTTAGCTATATGTGTTCATTTAATCCTCGTTTGATCTCACTGAGACTCTGCACCCCCCATACAATGTTGAGTGAGTTAAAGCTTCAGCTTCTTTGCCAGTTCTTCTCAGATCAGCCCTCTCTGACCCTTAACAGGTGGGTCAGGGAATTCTCTGTGTTCCCCAAATATCCTTGCATTACAGCCCTCACGACATATATCATACTATTCTGTAATGGCTAGTTCACTAGTCCTAGTCTCCCATATCTCTTGATATTCTAGAGCCTAAAGAACTGTAGGTACTCAGCTAACACTTGTTGAATGAATGGTGTGTTCTGAAGTCTCAGAGCTGTCATGCAAAGGGGCCGAGTGATGCACAAGCCAAGGTTTCCCCAACTGAGTCATTGCAAACAGATGGTGTAGGCTATGGGGATTCCTGCAACGGATAAGATCTGTAGGTTAGGGGGCCGGCGCTGTGGCGCAGTGGGTTAATGCCCTGGCCTGAAGTGCCAGCATCCCTTATGGGCGCCAGTTTGAGACCTGGCTGCTCCACTTCTGATCCAGCTCTCTGCTATGGCCTGGGAGAGCAGTGCAAGATGGCCCAAGTCCTTGGGCCCCTGCATTCATGTGGGAGACCCGGAAGAAGCTCCTGGCTTTGGATCAGCGCAACTCCGGCCATTGCGGCCAATTGGGGAGTGAACGAGCGAATGGAAGACCCATCTCTTTCTCTCTCTCTGTCTCTCCTCTCTTTGTGTAACTCTTTCAAATAAATAAATCTTAAAAAAAAAAAAAAAAAGATCTGTAGGTTGGAGTAATCAGAGAAACCTTCCTGGAAGGGGTAGAGCTCAGGGACAAGCAGAATTTAGGATCACAGGTGAAAGGGAAGCAGTCATCCCAGGCAGGCCAAGGCGTCAAGCAGGTTCTCCAGGGTGCACACTTCTTCCATGCCTGGGCAGCCCAGGGGACTCCAGGAGACTGCAGGCACCCCCAGGCTTTTCTAGGTTACCCCCAGTTCTCATCTGGTGTCCTTACATCTTACTCTCACTTACTACTGGTAAACCTTTGTAAACCTTATTTTAAACCTTGTAAACCTTATTTTACAGAGAGAGAGATTGCTTCCATCCACTGGTTCATTCCCCTAAATGTCAGCACCAGCTAGGGGTGGGCTAGCCCAAAGCCCACCCAAAGCTCCTGGCTCCACCTGTGTCTCCCCTTCGGGCCGCAGGAACCCAGGCACTTGAGCCACTTTCTGCTACTTCCCAGGCTGTGCATTAGCAGGAATGCTGAATTGGAAGGGGAGGTGGAACTTGAACCCAGGCACCCAGGTGAATGCAGGTGTCCCAAGCTCTGGCTTCCGCTGCACCACGATGCTGCCCTGGCTGGTGAATGATGTCCCGCCAGGCTTTCCAGTGAGCTGACAAAATGCTCCATGGCTTTCCCCTGTGGAAGGTGGCCCAATATATTCCATTAGTGGATTTGACTGTTTGGAAAGTCTTTTAAAATAATAAATAGGCTATTTTCCAGTTTCTGTGAAGAAATACAATTCATTTAGGTCGCTGATATTTTGCCAAGTGGAAAAAAGGCAAGAGAAAACATATCTCTGGCTTTTGTCTTTGTTTAAAATATCAGGGGGAAATGGATAAGTGCAAACATGTTTGTGTGCATGTGGGAAGCACCTCGAGGGTCACCCATGCATGGAACAGCAGGTGGCTCTGCAGGTGAGATGCAGTGAGACGCGGGCTTCCCTCTCTCCTTTGCACAGTCTTATGCTCCGTCTTCTTCAGCACCTTGTCAACTTTGCAGGTGAAAAGGATATTCGGTGGGATGACAGAAAGCTTTTAATATATTTGTGCTTTGTGCTTTCCAAATTTTCTACAATGACCATCTATTATTTTTACAGCTGGATGATATAAAACCCTTTCCGATATAAAGGTTGTTTAAAAGACAAGAAATAGATTCTCAAGATGGTGCAATTTGTGATGTTGAGGGACAGCGTGTCCGGGAAAGGACTAAAGAGGTGCTGAACCCTGAATCCCGGAGAGTCTGCACCCCGTGGAGCTGAGTGTCAACCAATCCAGACACAACTTGGCAAAGCATCTTATGAGCTGCAAGAATGTTCCAGATTGCTTGGCTTTATAATCCCATCTTGGGGTCTCAGCTCAAAGAAATACCTAAACAACAAAACTTCCCCAAACCCCAAAACATAAACCCTATACGTGTAGGAGGCTCACTGTGGCTTTATTTTTAATGGAGTAGGTTGAGATCCACATGAAAGTCTAACAGCTAACATCTGGGCACGGCTAATGTTCCCCTCGGTGGACTGTTATGCAGCCATTTCTAACAACAAATGGGACAGCCTTACAGAAGCACAGGGCTGTGTTTATAAACAGATGCTGAGGGAAGAAAAGGAAACTGCACTACTGTGTTCACATGGGTTATGGTTATCCTGCATCTGCCAGGTTGGGGGGGGGGCACTGGGAGGAGGAGGAGGAAGAGAGTAGGAAAATGAAAAGCAGTTACTGTGTTAGGGCTGGGAGGTTATGGGGCCTTTCAAAATGAATTTAATAGATGTCAGAGAGCAGGCGTTTAGCCTAGTGGTTAAACAGCCAGTTAGGACCCTGCATCCCAAATCACAGAGCCTGCATTCAATTCCTGGCTCCAGCTCCTGACTCCAGGTTCCTGCTAACGCAGACCCTGGGAGGCAGTGGTGCGGCCCAGGTAATCAAGTCACTGCTGTCCACGGGGGAGACCTTTTTGAGTTCAGGTTCTAACTTGTGAGTTCAAGTTCCAGCTTCCAACTTTGCCCAGCGCAGCCCCAGCCAACTTTGCTGGCATTTGGGAAGTGAACCACCAGACAGGAACTCCTCTGTTTCTCTGTCTCTCAAATTGAAAAAAAATAATAAAAATCAAAGATGTTGAAAGTTTTGATAGTTCTACATGCAGTGGTTCTTGCCTTAGACAAGTTACTTCACGTCATTGAACATGTGTCTGCTCCTTGGCCAAATGGAGGTAATACTAGCAAGTAGTTCAAGGAGTGGTTTTGAAGGTTCCATGAGCTAATCCATCTGCGCTGGCAGAGTACCACTGCATAATAAGCACCCCATAAGCGATGGCCATGTTGCCATTGTTATTTCATCTCACTATTATTATCAGTGAGGAGAAATCCTCGCACGCTCCAGTGGGAGGGTAAACCACAGTCGCCCTTCTGAAAGGCAGCCAAGTAATAGATTTAACAGGGTTAAACACAAAATGCATGGTTCTAGGAATTCATCCTTAGCAAACAGTCTTCATACATAATCTAACACATTCACCAAGATGTGTGAACAAGAATATCAGTCATTCATGACAGAAAAAGATTGGAAACAACCTAAACATCTAGCAATTGTTAAGTAATTATGGAACACAATTACAAGAAAATACTATGGAGCTATTAAGAAGAATGTGGAGGCCAGCGCTGTGATGTAGAGGGTAAGGCCATCGCCTGCAGTGCCGGCATCCCATATAGGCACTAGTTCGAGTCCTGGCTGCTCCACTTCTGATTCGGCTCTCTGCTATGGCCTGAGAAAGCAGAAGATGGCCCAAGTACTTGGGCCCCTGCATCCAAGTGGGAGACCTGAAGAAGCTCCTGGCTCCTGGCTTTGGATTGGCTCAGTTTTGGCCATTGCAGCCATTTGGGGAGTGAACGAGTGGTTGGAAGACCTCCTTCTCACCCTCTCTCTCTCTCCCTCATTCTCCCTCTCTCCTCTTTCTCCCCCCACCCCCAGCCTCTGCATCTCTGTAACTCTGCCTTTCAAACAAATAAGTAAATCTTGGAGCAGGCACCATGGCATAGTGGGTAAAGCTGCAGCCTGCAGTGCTGACATCCCATATGGGTGGCGGTTTGAGTCCCAGCTGCTCCACTTCCTATCCAGCTCTCTACTGTGGCCTGGAAAAGCAGTAGAAGATGGCCCAAGTCCTTGGGCTCCTGTACCCATGTGGGAGATCTGAAAGAAGCTTCTGGTTCCTGGCTTTGGATCAGCAGAGCCCCAGCCATTGTGGCCAACTGGGGGACGGAATCAGCAGATGGAAGACCCCTCCCCACCTTGTCTCTCCTTTTCTCTGTAACTCTTTCAAATAAATAAATAAATCTTTAATAAATAAATAAATCTTAAAAAGAATGTGATACACCTTTATGTAGTGATACAGACCTGTCCCTAGATCATGACATAAAATGGAGGTAACAGAACAGTGTAATCTCATTTGTATAAGACAGTAATATATGCAAGGAGAGGGATCAAACTGTTATCAAGAACCCCTTTGTCAGGATCGTCATTTGCTCTGAATTATTTGAAATTTCAATACATAACTCATCATCAGAAAAATGATGGGGTGTGTGTGTGTGTGTGTTAGACTAAAGGAAGACTCCTGGCTGGGGTAAAGCATCTCAAACTTAGGGACTGAAAATCAGTAAAATGTGGCAAAATCGTTTTGCCATCAGTTCGGAAACCACTCAGATGCTGGGAGTCAGCAACTGGATGAATTCTGCTTTGGACAGGAGTGATGCTGCTCATGGAGAACAGAGCCCAGGAGAGGAGCTGGATGGGCTCCTTAATAAACGGGAAATAATAATAAGGAGAGCCTTCACAGAGTGCACTGCAGTGGGCTGCAGCCTTGCTTTCGGTTGCACTGCCTGCACCCCGTGTGTGTCTGCCTGCAAGTGCTTCCGGCTGCAGCCCAATTCAGTTTCCTTCCATTGTGGACTTCTCCACCTTCATCACAGTTATCCCTCATCTTGGAATATCCTATCCCTTTGTTCTCCGCTTCGTCAACCTCCCTGCTTCTGTAGACATCCAAATCCTACGAGCCCTTCGACACCTGTCTCCAATGCCACCTCTTTCCAAAGGCGCATCAGCCCCCCCCCCCCGCTGGACACCATTGCTCCTGCCCCCATGCCCGTCATGTATCAGTGCTTCACGTGGGCACATCATGTCCTACTTATCCACTCAGCAGGTGGGTGACTCGTCTGAGGACTACAGCGGAAGTGCTTTGGGGAAAGGTGTAGTCTCATTCACCTGTGCCGGCCTCACACGCAGTAGTAGGCACTCAATGTACCACTGGTTGATGAATGAGGGGTGGAAGAGTGAGATGATGAGAGCTTGGGTAGAGGACAGGGCATGAATCAAGCGAGGGAAGGATGGGCCGAGGTGGATGACTCCTCGAACCTTTTGGCAATCTTGGCCCTGACCTTGTGAGAATGGCGATGGGATTACAGCCAGCACTTGTCCAGGTGAATAACCTTCAGGTCCTGCCCACATTGTAAAACAGTGCTTTCTCTTTGGGGCAGGAGGGGGAAGTGGGGTGACTCAGGGGCTGAGCCTCAGCTGCTGGGAGAGTTTATAAGCTGGGACACCAGACCACACCACCAGATCCCACCGTGGTCTTCCTCACCTACCTGCGCTCTTGCCTCCGGCTTTCCCAGCACCATGGCCTTCACCGGCAAGTTCGAGATGGAGAGTGAGAAGAACTATGACGAGTTCATGAAGCTCCTGGGTGAGTGAGCTCCTGCATGTGCCTTTCCTGGAGCAGGTTTGCCACAGCCAGCTCTAGGCCAGGAACCTTAACCCCTGCGATAGAACGGGACAGGACTTCATCCACTCATTCATTCACTTGTTGGTTTAGCAACTTGTCTCTGCTCGGCTCTGATGATAAGACCAATAAGACACTTGTTGACTTTAAAACGCTTAGAGACTATTACTATCTCCACTTCACTGATGCAAAGCTTGAGGCCCAGTGAGGCTGAGTAACTAGTTCAAGGCTGCACAGCTGGTAATTGGCAGAGTGGCAATTGACTAGCGAAGTAGAGACTTTGTTCATTCAAGCAATCATTGGCTAAATGCCTGCTATAGACAAGGTGGATCCCAGTATTACTGATGGGGCACCTCAGTGTGACCTGTCTGTGGCAATGGTCATCAGCACTCAGGGCCCTGTGGTAAGTGGTGTCACCAATCCTGGCTAGGGAGAGGTGATCGAGGGGTTAGTACAGAGACTAGGTTTGACAAGCTGCTCCTTCACTCATTCAACAAACATGGGCCTGGCTGTGCTAGACACTGTCAGCGGAGGGCCCAGAGGCTTCACCCTTCTCTCACAGCTTGACTTGTAACACTGCTCTGTGGCAAGGAACCCACGAGACCGTGGGTTTGGCAATCTGTGTTCACTCTCTAAGTCACGGGCAGTGCAATCATCAAGATTCGGAGGTCAGTCCCTACCTCTCTTGGTGGCCACACTCTGCCAGCTTGCGGGGCCAGAGCAGCCCTGAGAGCCCTGAGTGCCCAGGGGCCCCGGAAAGGTGAGGACACCTCCAAGTCAGTTCTCTGAAATGTCCCCAGTGGAGCTGGGACTTGCTTCCCTGCAGCAGGCTAGCATTGTGGAACGGAGGGAGTCCGCCTCACTCCTGGACCCGGCTCTGCCACCAACCCTCTCTTTCCACTCTGGGGCTTCCTTTCTTTGTCTGTAAAACAGAAGCCTTAGATGGCACATCTGGAAGGTCCCTGTCATCCTGGAATGCTGTGAGCTTGACAAGTTTCTGTTTGATTTATATCACGATCAGACAGCTATTACTGACAAGCAGTAAATAGGTGTCAGGAGCGCTACCAGACATGGTAACACTGAATTTGTTCCTTGCAAGCAGACTTCTAAGATGGGCCTGGTTATCCCCATTTAGGAGACAGTGACTTGCCAAAGTCACAGGGCTCACGGCAGAGCTGGGGTTGAAGGGCAGGTACATTCTGTCTCGGGCACTGTGTTCTTAACCAGAGAGCTGGGCTGCCAGAGGGAGGGAGGCTGTTTCCCCGATCACAGGCCTATAACCAGCTCTGTCCCCGGGCCCAGGGCTTCCCAGCGATGTGGTGGAAAAGAGCCGCAACATTAAGATCGTCACGGAGATAAAGCAGGACGGGCAGGACTTCACCTGGTCCCATCACTACTCCGGGGGACAAATCATGACCAACAAGTTCACCATCGGCAAGGAGAGCGAAATACAGACCTTTGGGGGCAAGAAGTTCAAGGTGAGACGCTGCCTACCCCACTTCCCTAAACCTCTGGCCAACTTCTTGGCCTCGGCCACGGCTCTCTGCTCCCCAGGCTGAGGCTTCTCTCTCCACTTCAGCCTCCAGCACTAAGAGCTTGAGTTACCCAACAGTTAAATGCTCCTGGTTTTGAAATGCTACTGCAGTGAAAACAAAAATAGCTCACATTTACTGAGCATCGAATACAGACACTTGCTAAATACTTTATGCATTGTAATGAAGTTAAAGAAGTAGCCACAACCACTGTCCCATCTTACAGATGGGGTGCCCGGCCATGGGATGAATCTGCTTGTCCTAAGTCCCACAGCGGGGGACAAGGTCTTTGCACCCAGGCAGTCCGGCTCCAGGGAGCATGTCTGATTTTTCATGTTGCCTCCCAGCAGTGGCATAAAGACATAAAGAACCCAAGCCCTTTTGTCAGGCTCAGCTGGATTGGTAAGCATGATGGACCTGGGGCAAATCATTTCACTCCCTTGAAGTAGAATGGGATCTCTGGTATGCAAAATGGGACTAGGCACAGGTGCACACTCCAAGAGCCATGGTGAAGAGTCACCAAGATAATGCATGGACGTACCTAGATGTTACCTGTCACAAACTGAGTGCTGGCGAGGAAAGTGTTAGTCATTGCTTTTGTCTAGAGGTGAAGCAGCTAGGCTCAAGAAAGCTGAGGATGCTGCAATCAGAAGCCACAGGCCAGGCAAGGAAGCGCATCTGTTTGCTACTGGTGGTTGTGCTCACACCAGAGCCCACAGCCCCTGTGGTGTACCAGCCCTGCTGTGGGACACAGGGCAGCCCGGCCCCTGCTGTGTACAGCCCGGCAGGAGCTCTGGAGGCCTGGAGGTCCTCGCTACCCTTCTGCGTGCTGTGCAGATCTGCTCTTGCCCCATGCACCCGCCTTTCTGATTTGCCAAGAGCAGACTTGTCCACACCTTCACATCCAGGCAGCCTGGTTCCAGAAGACATACTCGTTATTGTCACACTGCCTTCCGGTGGGACTCAGAGAGGAGTGCCCAGGCCGTGTTTACAGACGACCTTGGGTAGCAGAGAAGTAGCAAGTGGCTGGATTACTCAATGTTTCATTATTGCGATGAAATACCTGATACAGGTTTCTAAGGAAGGAAGGAAGCGGGTTTATTTTGGCTCACAGTTTTGGAGGTTCACAGCCCAAGACTGTGCAGGCCTAGGGGGCTTAGCCTCTGGCAAAGATTTTCCTGTTGGCAAATTCCCAAGGTGGCAGAGAGTGTCACATGGCAAGAGGGAGCACTTGGCTTCATTCTAACAGCCCAGTCCAATCAATCGCCTCCCAAAGGCCCCACCTGGAACACCATGATTGGATTAAGATTCACCCCCACTTAGTACTATTAACACAAGACTTGAGGGACCAAGCCTTTAACACATGGGCCTTTGGGGGATACGTGATACCCACACCAATGTCCAAACCACACAGAGCCTGGCTGTCCTCCTCTCACCCAGGCTGGTCCCTTTTCCCCATCTGGTTCCCCTCTGCAGACCCCAATCATGGCCATGAGAACATCTGGTTCCTCAGGTTGTGAAGGTGAAGAACAAGTAGACCTAACAGTCATAGTCTGCACTTGGCTTTAAAAAATTTTCAGTCTCTCTTGGAAGGCTTTTCTGGGCCAGCATATATTGATTTGCCTTATTCTTTTTAAAGTCTGAATGGTATCTCAGAATATGGAAAGACTAGAACTTATTTGATCACTCTCACATTGAGATAGTTAGGTTATCTAATGTGGATAATCTACACTGGATATTTAAGTTGTTCACCAACAGTGAGTGAGCTAGGGAGACAATCTCCCATCTGTTGGTTCACTTCCCAGATGTCCACGATGGCCCTGGCTGGGTCGGGTCAAAGCCAGAAATCAGGAACTCAATCTGGTTCTCCCAAATGGACGGCAGGGACCCAACTGCTGAGCCACCACCTGCTGCCTCCCAGGGTGTGCATTCACAGGGAGCTGGAATCGAGAGTAGAGCCTGAGACAGAAGCCGGGCGCTCGGATACAGGATGCTGGAGCCTCAAGCAGCACCTGACTGTGGACCATCATGCCAAACACCCTCCCCTCCTTCCATTTTAGAGATGCATAAACCGAGGCAGAGAGAGGGCAAGGGACTTGCTCAACGTTATCTCTGTCTTTGTGAACACGTGGATGGTGCACTGGTGGCAAATCCCCAGAGGGCACTGCGAGGGCTCTGCTGGCTCAGGCTTAGTGCTGCGCTTCCCTTCCAGGCCGTCGTGAACATGGAAGGTGGCAAGGTGGTGGCGAACTTTCCCAACTATCAGCACACCTCGGAGATCAAGGGTGACAAGCTGGTGGAGGTGAGTCTTCTGCTGGTCCCTGGGTACATGCCTGCTCTTGGCCTTCCTGGCCCCAGAACTGAGAAACGCTTGGTTCTGCCCCCAGCCATGGCCCCTCGGAGGGAGGCAATCAGCTTTCTGGGCATTCCTTGGGTACTGTGCTCTGTGCACAGCACTGGGAGTGCACGGGCTTATTGAATCTCACAGCAACCCTGTTAGGTGGGATTTTTCATGCCCATTGTACAGGTCAGGAGACTGAGGCCTAGGGAAGCCAAGTCATTAGTGATAGGGCACATGGCTTTGGCAAGCTGGGATTGGACCCTAGCACTGGCACAAGTCAGGAAGCTGGTAGGACCCTTCCAAGAACGTAAATGATTCAGGTGTGTCCCCCAGGGCAGCCACCATGCCTCCCCATTTCCACGGGGACTTCAGGCCCTTCTCACTAGATCTGATTTTCAAAACAGGATAGAAATTTCCACGTCTCTGTGATTTCTCCACACTATTGGCAGCTCAGTTTAAAGCATTTCAAACCCTGGCAGGTCCAACACATCCACCCACACCCACACCCACACCCACACCCCAATCCTTCGCACACCCAGCACTCTGCAGAGGCTGGAGGTGCCGCCTGAGAGGACTTTCATCTCACTTCCGCCTCTTCTTCCTGGAGCTCCAGAATTTTCCCCAGGTGGAAGAAACAGATGTGAGATTCAAAGGGAGAAGGCTTCACCACCCTTCATTTCCCCACTCTGAGGTTACAGCCTGGGCCAGAGAGAGCCTCCCCCCTCCCCCGGGTTCCCAGAGGGAGTGAGAGGGAGGCAGGGTCTGCACCTGCTCACCTCCTCTTTTTGCTCTCCCTCTCTTCCCCCTTCGTTTCCTTGTCCCCCTCATACCACGCCCCGCCTGCAGGAAAGGAGCCCACGGCCTGTCGGTCACTTTGGGCTGCTGTGACAGGAATGCCACAGACTGCTTCAGACAACAGCCACTTACTTTTCCCATTCCGGAGGCTGGGAAGGCCAAGAGCAGGTGCAGCCCGGTTGGCGTTTGGCGAGGGCCCTCTTCCTGGTTTCCATGCTTGGTAGAGACAAGTGCGCCATCCCTGTGACCTAATGACCTCCTACAAGTCCCGCCTCCAGACACCAGCGCACTGGGGTTATGGTTTCAACATTCGAGTTTGCGGAGGAAGGCAGACAGATACGCAGTCCTAACACGGCACAAGAGGCACAGCGGCCTCCTGCCATTCCCACTGTACAGAGAAGCCTTACAGAGCTCAGAGACAGCACGTGACTTGCCCAAGGCCACAGAGCTTTGTGTGGGGGAGGCGGATCCTCACAGCTGACTTCTAGACTAGGCTCTCTGCCTGATCTTTCCAGGCCAGTGGGTTTTATTCCTCCTTTTTCTGTAACTATAATTTTAAAATAAGTAGATAGATAGTGTTGAAAAAATAGGGCACGTCAACAACGGGGCCGATCCTTTTCCTGGGTGAGAAGTGACCTCTGGGAGGCCCTGGGGAACGCTCTGGACACAGGTCCTGCCTCCCGGAAGTGGAGCGTCCCAGCTTGGCAGGTGTGCAGGGAGAACACAGGGTAGGGGGGAAGTGGAAGCAGGTGTGTGCCCCACAGTTCTCAAACTGAACAAGCCTCTTTGTAGACTCTTAGAGGCCCCAGACGTGCAGGCTACATGCTGTTGGCAGTGCCTGGAGCTCAGTGTCCTTTCACACACACGTGCACACATGTACACAGGCATGCACACACACAAACAATGGCACAGGGAAGAGGCACTGAGAGCAGCCAGCCTGGTTACAAATCCCCCACCTCTAACAGTTCACACTCAGCAGGAACACCTGCCTCCTTCTGCACCGAACAGAGGGCCCCCTGGGAGCAGCCTCCTCCCTCTCCAGCTACCACCAGCAGCCCTTGCCACACTCTCATGGCCCCTCCTCTCCCACAACCTTGCCTCCTCCCTGCACTCCCCTCCCCCCCACCCCATCTTCCTTCTGTCCCACATGCAAATCCCGTCACTTCTCCCCACTGCCCTCGGTTAGGGATCAGGCCCACACTCTGGTCTGAGCGCTGGGCTCTGTACTGCTCCTCCCTCCCTTCCCGTGCCCACGTGGTTCCTTTGTAATCTGAGTTCCCCTTTCTCCTGTTTGCTTTTCCAAATCCAACACACACCCTTCAGGGCTCTGTCCAGCGGCCAATTCCCTCTCTCTTCCCAGGCTAGAGTGGTTCTCAGCCTCCTCCAGGCTCTCCCTTGCCACCTGTCCCCGCCTGTGGGAAGCCTGCTCTCCTCTGCTATGTGTCAGAACGGATGACACAAGTGCACCCAAGGACAGCGTGTCCCTGAGGCAAGGAGCCCAGAGCACAGCTGTCCTCCTCTCCCACTAACCCCTGAGCTTCTGTGTGGCAGGTGCCCAAAACACCACAATGCAGTGGTTCAGCATGGCTTCTCAGCCTTGGCCTTCTCTGCACACAAAGGACAACCTCACAGGGGTGCTGGGATGATTCAGAGGGATAATGCGAGGGAAGTGCCTGGCATGTGCGCATTGCAAGGAGCAGAAGGAAGTTTAGCATACCCAGAGCTGTCACCCCTGACAGCTGTTTAGCATGTTCACCACACTGAGTCTGCACTGGGGAAACTGAGGCCCACAGTAGGCCCCATCTCCCTGCACCCGGAAGTGGAGGCCAGCCTTCCTTCAGCTGGGTCCTGTGGTTAGGCTCAGAGCCCCTGCCAGGCGGTGGGGCACTGTCTGCTTACTGCTGCCATCACAGAACAGCCCGACAAGCTACGTGATAACTAGGTTTATTTCTCGCCCTTGCTTCTGGAAGCTGGAAAATCCAAGAGCACACTGCTGAGGGAGGGCCTTTGCCCTGCTTCATAAAGTGGCTTAAGGCGGATGAAGGCCTTGGGGGAGGGGGGAGAGAGCAAGAGCAAGGGAGGGGCAGAAGTCGCATTTACAATCAGGGCCCTCCCAGAATAACAGCATCAGTCCACTGGGCTCATCACCCAGTATGAGGCCCCAGCTCCCAACAACACCGGCGGGGAATGCCGTTTCTGACCCTGAACGCTCCCTCTGTTCTGGCTGCTTCTTCCAGGTCTCCAGCATTGGAGGAGTGACCTACGAGCGCGTGAGCAAGAGGCTGGCCTGAGCAGCAAGGCCAGGCTCGGAGGCGGGCACAGCCCCAATAAAGCTGATCTAAGAACAGACACTGCTCGCTCCAGAACCTGTTTGTTTTGGGGCGTCTTGGGGCAGCCTCTGGGCTGGGTGAGGGCAGAACGTCCCAAGGATGGCCACACAGGACAAACATGGTCCTACCAGACAGGGCATGAGTGTGGGCGAGGCCAAGTTGGAGCAGGGCAAGCGGAGTGGCGCCCTTCCAGGGATCCTTTGTCCCCGACACCTCCACTCTGCAGGTGGAGGCACTGCATTGTGGGAGGGGTAGCACACGGAGTCTCACCTGGGCCACAGGTGTATCTGGACTGCACCTTCCGGAAAAGCCCTGGCTGCTGGGCTCTGAGGCGGGACAGGCACCCGGATGGATGCGCCAGGGCTTGCCCAGGGGTGTTTTGGCTTGGCCATGCTCTGCTACTATTTCAGTTTACCCACTGCTACAAAAGGGGCCTGAGAGGACTGGTGAGAGCCGAGGGGGAGAGATAGAATGGCATGAGAAACAGGAAATGCAGGTGACAGGGGGAACAAGGAGGATTGGGATGTCTTGGGCTCGGACGGGGTCCCTGAGAAGAGCTGTTAAGGGTCTGCTGTGGGCTGGGAAATGCAGTCAGCAGGGTCACCTGTTCCCTTGGTAGTGACCTGGAGCCCTGGGCTAAGGATTCCTAGGCAGCCTTCAGGCTAGCAGATGTCCTGTGACTGATGGGACACTGTGCGCTCAAGGCATGGCAGTGGAGGTGGCCCACTTGTTCCCTGGCTAGACAATCCCAGTGCAGAGCAGGGACGGGGCCTGCTTTCATTCCCTTCTCTGCTTGGGAGTGCTGCCGCATCTGGGCATCACCCTGACTTGTCACCCAGGATTTCCTTTTCTTCTTTTAGAAAAAGATGTATTTATTTATTTGAAGGGGAGAGTCAGTCACTCACACACACACACACACACACACACACATTTTATCTGCTGGTTCACTCCTCAAATGGCCACAATGACCAATGTTAGGCCAGGCTGAAGCCAGGAACCTGCAGCTCCATCCAGGTCTCCCACATAGGTGCAGGGGCTTAAGAACCGGGCCATACTCTGCTGCTTTCCCAGGTGCATTAGCGGGAGCCGGATAGGAAGTGGAACAGCCAGGATTCAAACTGGTGCTCTTATGGGATGCCAACATTGCAGGTGGAGCTTAGCTACCTGTGCCACAATGCAGGCCTCTCACCCCAGATTTTTTCTGTATGACAATTACAGAGTTTTTTTTTTTTTTTTTTTTAAGATTTATTTATTTGAAAGTCAGAGTTAGAGAGGAGTCAGAGAGAAAGAGAGGTCTTCCATCCAATGGTTCACTCCCCAGTTGGCTGCAACAGCTGGAGCTGCGCCGATCTGAAGCCAGGAGCCAGAAGCCAGGAGCTTCTTCTGGGTCTCTCATGCAGGTGCAGGGGCCCAAGGACTTGGGCCATCTTCTACTGCTTTCCCAGGCCATAGCAGAGAGCTGGATTGGAAGTGGGGCAGCCGAGTCTTGAACCAGCGCCCATATGGGATGCTGGCGCTTCAGGCCAGGGCATTAAGCCACTGCGCCACAGCACCAGCCCCTCATTACAGTGTTAACTTTGTCACTTTTGCATGTAGAAATTTAATGTCTCTTCCCACTGTGAAGTGAAAAAAAAAGTTGAAGCTGGGGGTGGGTGTTTGGGTAGCGATTAAGACACAGGTTGAGACTGGTGTCCCATATTGGGAGTTCTTAGGATCCATACCCGGCTCCCACTTCTGGCTAATGCAGACCCTGGAAAGCAGCAGCTGATGGCTCAGGGCTGCCATCCTAATAGGAGACCTGGACTGATTTCTCTGCCCCCAGTTTCTGCCCTGGCCCAGCCCTGGCTGTTGCAGACATCTGAAGCATGAACCAGTAGATGGGAGTGCGCTGTCCCTAAAATAAATAAATACAGAAATAACTAAGTCTTTAGAAGCCACTACTGTGGTTTAAACAAAATGCCCACACTGGACGATGTTGACTTCTAGCTGGATTCTGTTGTGTCCTAAGCCCTGAATCGGCAGCCATTCTTTGTGGAAGAGGCTGCGAGTGGTACAGATAGGGCAGCATCAACCGGGAAAGCTTCTCCCTCATTGTGCAAAGTTCCCGGAATCCTGACAAGAGAATATACTCACTGCCAGAGCTGAATTATTGGGGCCGGTGCTGTGGCTTAGCCGGTAAAGCTGCTGCCTGCAGTGCAGGCATCCAATATGGGCATCAGTTCGAGTCCTGGCCACTCCACCTCCAATCCAGCTCTCTGCTATGGCCAGGAAAGCAGTAGAAGATGGCCCAAGAGCTTGGGCCCCTATACTTGTGTGGGAAACTCGGAAGAAGCTCCTGGCTTTGAATCAGCCCAGATCTGGCCGTTGCGGCCATTTGAGGACTGAACAAGTGGATGGAAAATTTCATTTCTCCGTAACTCTGCTTTTCAAATAAACAGATAAATATTAAAAAAAAAAAAAAAAAGAAGTTGAATCATCCAAGGCAGATGAGTAGTGTTTAAAACTATTTTGGATGGGGGCCAGCGTCATAGTTCACTTGGTTAATCCTCTGCCTGTGGCACTGGTATCCCATATGGGCACCGGATTCTAGTCCCGGTTGCTCCTCTTCCAGTCCAGCTCTCTGCTGTGGCCTGAGAGGGCAGTGGAGGATGGCCCAAGTGCTTGGGCCCCTGCACCCATGTGGGGAACCAGGAAGAAGCACTTGGCTCCTGGCTATGGATCAGCACAGCGCGCCGGCGGTAGAGGCCATCTTGGGGATGAACCAATGGAAGGAAGACCTTTAACTCTGCTTAATTAAAAAAAAAAACAAAACTATCTTGGATGTTCAAGTCCTACATAGAAAGTCTAGGAACTCAGGTGTGCCTTGCACAGGGTCTGGAATACAGCAGGTACTGAATAACTGCTAGGTGACCTAGGGCTCTTCCAGGCCTATGCAACCAGCCTTTCACGGGAGCCGGTCCCACCTGGACAGAGGTCAGGCCTGGCTCACTGGCAGGCACGCCTTGCCTCCCCCCAAGTTCTCTGCAATTCCTTGATTATCTTTCCAAGAACAGCACACAGCCTCTCCCTACTCACCCACCACACCGGGACCCCGTGAAGTCCATCGTTCTGCCAAGACTTATTGCTAATTAAGTGAACTAGGTAAGCATTAAATTAAACTAGCAGTATTCCTGCTTCCACTGCAGACTGAATAATTACTTATAATGAGCCTGGATAAGAAGTCTCTAAATAACAGAGTTAACTGTAATTAGGCTGAAAATTGAGAGAGGAGAGAAGGAGGGAGAATGAGAAAGAGTTCCTACTCTTGTAGCCGACTCAAGGGCAAATTCAAATTGTTGGCAGGGGAGAAATCCTTAGGCCTGTGTTGTTCTGGACAAAACAGATCCCTGGAATACGCCTGGCAGGACCGCAGTTCTCAACTCTTTGCCAATCTGTGTTATATAGATCTGGAAACTGAGGCTCAGAGCAGAGTTGCACAGCAGTGAGTGAGTCCCTGAGAGTCACGAGGGGGCTGGGCCTCACTGGCTGACAGAGGCTCTGGTTTCTGTGGGGACACGGAGTAGGGTTGGGGGGCAGGGGAGGCACCTTGGCAGGGAGGCGTGGTCAGCCAGAAGAGACAGTGGCTGAGAACCAGGCTCCTGGAGTGGCACTGCCAGGCTTGACTCCCTCCCCTATTGCCTGGTAGCCATGCCAGCTTGTGCCAAGTCCGTCCATTCCTCTGAGCCTGTTTCCTCAGCTGTGAGTGGGGGCAACAGTGGGATTCACCTAACAGAGTGGCTACAAACACATCTTGGTCTTAGCTGTGCCGCCAGCACTTCCTGTTCTCATCACCACTTTCATGTCAGGAATTCAAGGGTTAGGTGTGCCTTTGCCAGTCACCTGTAAGTCACCGGTCCTCTCTCAGCCTCATCTTGCCCAAATGTAGAATGGGTTAATAAGGCTTCCTGTTCCTTGGTTACAGGGCAGCTTCAGGGATACTGGGTAAAAATCGACAGTAGCAGTGTCCAAAAAGTTAAAAGAGGAGCTTCATGGTTTTGGGGTACTGTTTAAGATGCACTGATGACTCCATTACACAGACCTCAGTTCATGGGCGCACTGCCCTGGGCTGTTCACGACCTTCACCTTGACCTTGGAAGTCATCTCCTCCATTCTACCCACTACCCTCCTCTCAAGATTACCTGGGCAAAGGGGAGCTACCCAGAGTATCTAAGGACCACCACAAGGTGGAGCGTCATCAGCCACCTGCTGGCCCATGGACACCAGCAGCATGTACTTCTAAGAATGGGTTAAGCAGAGATGTACTGGACAAATGGGCCTTGGTGTGCCCGGCAGCTAGGGGAGACAAGGCATGGCAGGCCACCCAGTCAGGCATCTCTAAATCCCATGGCTCACCCGTGGTGAGAGCGTGAGCACCCGTGACCCTCAGTACCCTTATCTGGACAACAGTGATACCAGTGGCTCATGGTGGCGCTGGGAGGACTAAGGAGTAAGGAGACTGGGATATGCTGAGAGAAGAGGCAAATACAGGGCCTGCGACACAGCAAGTGCTCACCGAAGAGCTACTGAGGACTCTCCTGGACAATTCCACCACTAAGAATGGGCATCCATGGTGAGGGCTTATCTAGTAGGGAGGAGTGTGCAAATCCGGCTGTGCATGAGCTGTCTCCCATCCGGGACCTGCAGAACCACACTCGAGACAAAGCCCAGGAGCTGCCACCGTGAAGTGCTCTCCAGCTAGGCATGACCTTGGAGACCATTCCAGTCCCAGCCCTCCCATTTCACACTCAGATGAGAAACCTGAGATATCGAATAGGGCGATGACCCTGCCATGTCTACCTAGCTCCAGCCTGCTTTCCTACATATCCTGCCTGTTTTGTCTCCTGTGGGAGCTGGGACCTGAAACAGCTCAAACGGCAGTCAGAGCTGGCCCAGCACAAGCCTGGTCCCTGGAGCACCTACAGGGGGAGCTGGACTGGAGAGGGGTGACTCTCAGAGGTCCACCTGTGTCCCCAGGTAAGGACAGGCCACTTATTCACAATGAGAGAACTTAGAAAAAAGTTCATGGAAAATGGAATCAGAACACATACACAGAAATTGGTGCTTTTGGGCCGGCGCCGCGGCTCACTAGGCTAATCCTCCGCCTGCGGCGCTGGCACACTGGATTCTACTCCTGGTCGGGGCACCGGATTCTGTCCCGGTTGCCCCTCTTCCAGGCCAGCTCTCTGCTGTGGCCCAGGAGTGCAGTGGAGGATGGCCCAAGTGCTTGGGCCCTGCACCCCATGGGAGACCAGGAGAAGCACCTGGCTCCTGGCTTCGGATCAGCACAGCGCGCCAGCTGCAGTGGCCATTGGGGGGTGAACCAATGGAAAAAGGAAGACCTTTCTCTCTGTCTCTCTCTCTCACTGTCCACTCTGCCTGTCAAAAAACAAATAAAGAAATTGGTGCTCTTATAAAACATTTTTCCATGAACTTTATGAAGACCTCATACATGTAGTGATTTCAAAATTTTTCTGCACCAAAATAAACTGTAAATACACTAGAAGTTGCAACTTAATGACTTCCTATTGTGTTAAGATGTTTTGAATTTAATTTTACAAATTCCTAAAAGTTAGATTTCCTAGAGAGTGCAGATTTCCAGCTTCTCTGAAAACATGAAGATTTGGCCACACAGAGTTCAGATCCCTAAAAAGGAGCAACTGGTCGGAGCTGAGCAGCAGCCGAATCCTCCAGGGGACAACAGCTTAACTCAATGCAGTCCCACACCTCCTGTTGCCATGGTTACACGGCTGGATTCAGTCTCTACCCGCTGGTCCTGATGGACACGCATTTGAGACATCTGTAAAGGCAGACAGACTCTGAACCCAGAAGAGCACATGGATCTGGAGCCCTGGGCCTAACTCGAACCCTAATCTGAGAATTCACAACACGAGGCTAGAAAGAAGCTGATTCTGCAGGAAAAAGCTTCAGAACCACGTATTGTCCATTTCAGCCTTAGTTGGGTCTTCAAAATCACATGCCTGGATCACCAGGAAGCTGCTAAGTATGCAGATTCCAGGCTCCAGGCATTCTGCAACTTGCTCAGGTTTGAGACTTCCAGATTCAATCAGAATGTCAGCCTCAGGAGGTCCTCTAGAGCCACCTCTGTGCTTTAAACATTCCTAGCCACCATCCAGCACGGGAACTAACAAAGTCACAGAATACCCATGAATGGGGGACACAAGTGAATCCTTTGGTTGATGGCAGGGAGCCAGGGCTCTGTGGCTGATCCCCTCTAGAACTCAGCTACCTCCATGGTGACAATGGGAAAACTGAAGCCCAAAGACAAGTTGGTCCAATATGGAATGAATACTCTTGGTAAACCCAAGACTTGCCTTGTCTTGGACCCCCCAAAACCTGGCACCTCCTGCCTTACCTGGCCTAGCACACAGCAGATGGGGAGCGCTGCCCCCAGCCTCCACCTGCCAACAGAAAAGTCCCTTCAACTTCATGCCCAACATCTTTCCCCATTCCTCCCCACCCAACTGTAGGCATCTGAGCTTAGCAAGTGCCTCTCAAGCCCAAACTGACACCAGCTCTTCGAGTGCTTCTGCTGGAACCTGGGTGTGCAGAGGGCAGGACAGAGGCCCTGGGGGGCCCCTTCATAGAAGAGTAGGAACCTGAAATTTTCCATAACAGCTGATGCTACAGTTCCTTGGTTCTACCAATGACATCTTACCATTCCTGAAATAAGAAGGCAGCAAACCATCCATGGGATCTTCAGCACCATATGAACTAAGGTTGGCAGGTTTGCTTTTTTTTTTTTTGGACAGGCAGAATGGACAGTGAGAGAGACAGAGAGAAAGGTCATCCTTTTAGTTCACCCTCCAATGGCTGCTGCATGGCGCTGATCTGATGGCAGGAGCCAGGTGCTTCTCCTGGTCTCCCATGGGGTGCAGGGCCCAAGCATTTGGGCCATCCTCCACTGCACTCCTGGGCCACAGCAGAGAGCTGGCCTGGAAGAGGGGCAACCAGGACAGAATCTGGCACCCCGACCGGGAGTAGAACCCAGTGTGCCGGCGCCGCAAGGCGGAGGATTAGGCTATTGAGCCACGGCGCCGGCCAAGGTTTGCTTTTTAAAAATTCTTCCAGGGGCTGCCACCTGCAGTGCTAGCATCCCATGTAGGTGCTGGTTTGAGTCCTGGCTGCTCCACTTCCGATCCATCTGTTACCATGGAGGTAGCTAAGTTTGATGGGTAGTTTTGAATTCTAGGAGGAATCTGAGCCGCAGAGCCCATGGCTCCCTGCCGTTGACCAGTGGACCCCTTTTCTGTGGCCTGGGAAAGCAGTGGAAGATGGCCCAAGTCTTTGGGCCCCTGCACCCATGTGGGAGACCCGGAGGAAGCTCCTGCCTCCTGACTTCGGATCAGTGCAGCTCTGGCGGTTGGGGCTGTCTGGGGAGTAAAAACAGCGGATGGAAGACCTCTCTCTCTCTGCCACTGCCTCTCTGTGGCTCCACCTTTTGGATAAATGAATGAAGCTTTAAAAAAAAATTTCTGGCTGGCGCCACAGCTCAATAGGCTAATGCTCTGCCTGCGGTGCCAGCACACCGGGTTCTAGTTCCGGTCGGGGCACTGGATTCTGTCCCGGTTGCCCCTCTTCCAGGCCAGCTCTCTGCTGTGGCCCAGGAGTGCAGTGGAGGATGGCCCAAGTACTTGGGCCCTGCACTCACATGGGAGACCAGGAGAAGCACCTGGCTCCTGGCTTCGGATCAGCATGGTGCGCCGGCCACAGCGCGCCGGCTGCAGTGGCCATTGGAGGATGAACCAACGGCAAAGGAAGACCTTTCTCTCTCTCTCTCTCTCTTTCTCACTGTCCACTCTGCCTGTCAAAAATTTTTTTTCTGCTAGTGCCTAAAATAATGGCACATCTCACAGCCGATGTGATGTCTTTATGGAGGTGCTGGCCCCAGTGTGCAGTATGTTGCTAATCTTCATGGGACCCCTCTAGGCAAGTGCCATGCTCATTCCCACTTCAGGGGATGAGAAGACTAAGAGCCTGGGTCAGCTGCCTCCCTCCTCACGGTGGTTTGGACAATGTCAGGTGTCAGCCTGGTGAGGCTCTGGTGCCCAGCTGTTTACCTGACCACAAGGTATTTTTTCAGATGTGATTCACAACCAGTTAACTTTAAGAAAAGAGGTTTCCCTGGATAACGCGGGAGGCCCTATCCAATCAGTTGAAGGCCCGAAGGGCATGGATGGTTTCCTAGAGAAGCAATTCTGCCTGAAGACTGTAATGCAGGAATCCTGCCCCATTCCCAGCCTGCCCTATACCTTCTGAATGCAACTCTTACCTGAACTGCCTGCCTGCTGGCCTGACAAATCTGGAACTTGCCAGTTGTCACAACCACACAAGCCAATTCCTCAAAATAAACATCTCTCTCCCCTCTCTTCTTTCTGCTACTGGCTTCCAGAGAACTCCTTTATGGTGCTGGAGCTGGGAGGCTGCTTCAGTTCAAATGCAGTCTGTCCCCCTGGAAACCCAGGTTGACATTGGATCCCCACTAGGAGATGCGAGGAGGTGGGATCAGGCAGGCCTTCTGGAAGTGCTAAGGGCTCTGAACCCATCAATGATTCATGCACCCATGCAAGCGATGGCCGATTGAGCAAACGGGCTCTCTAGAGAGAGGGACTGCTGAAGGAGCCAGCAGGCCAGGTCTCTCGTACTTCCTTTCTCTGCCATGCAATGCCCTGCATCTCCTGGGGACCCTGCCACCAGACGCAGCCTCCTGACCTTGCACCAGAACTGGGAGTCCAAGGAATGCTCTCTCCTTTGTAATGGGCCGAGTCTCTGGTGCTGCGTGATTAGCAACAGGAAACAGATGAAGACAGATGTCAGCCCGACGCACTCCTCTGCCTGGCTCGTGTCCCCAGGGAAACCCAGCTCCGGGAAGTCAGTCTTGCTGAGCCTTCCCTCACTGCTACTCTTGAGAAGACACCACCAGCCCTGACCGGGGAGAGGGCCGGAGGGGCTGGCTCCGGAGGGGACGCACAGGAAACGGCCCGAGAGACGGAGAGCAGGTGGTGTGTTTATTGCAGGCGCCCTTTTCCGGGGGTTGGGCTGGCTGTAAAGCTCTACCAGGGCCCCCAGCCCCAGAACACAGACACGACAACCTGAAATCCAATCCGGTCACACATAAATAGGAGGCAGGCCGAGAACAAAGAACAGCAACAAACGAGCGTGCGGTTTCCTATGCTAGTCTGACAAAGCAGCGCGCCCCCTCCTCGCCCAGCCTCTCGTCCCTCCGTCCTCACGTCGAGACCCAGCCTTTGCTCTGGGAAGCCTGGCCGCCGTCGGATCCAGCTCAGCAGCGCGCAGCTGCCTTCCTGCCGGTCCCTGCCACGGCGCCCCAGCCTGGCAACTGAGTCCGGAAAACCAAGCCGCGTTCCCACAAAGGAATGAACAAAAACTGCTTCCGTGGTCCTTGGCCCCTCCCAGGTCCGAGGCATTCCCCTCATAAGGAGCACCAGCCTTGAGTCAGAACAAAAACATATTGCACATGGTTACGACAGTGTTCCTGAGATCCCCCTCGCTGCACAGTTCCAAATACTGGCTTTGCATCCAGCCAATCGCAGCCAGTCGATGCTGGGCTCATTGGCCCATGTCCGGCCCCATTCCCCACATCCCAGTGCCACAAAGCACATATTCCCATTAGCTTTTGCCACCAACCAAATTCAAGTCCAAGCTGGGGTTTGACCTCATGCACCGTGAGCATGGGGTGGAGGGAGGTGGGGACAGTTGGTTTCAAAGCCTCCCCCCCCCCCCCCCGCAGTGATCAAAGTTCGACAGGTGCACACAGCATCCACGACGCGAAATCTTCTGGAATGGAGACCCTGGAAAGCAGTTCTCCTGATTGTATGTCTTTGTAAAGGTTGTTCTGTTGTCAGCCACAGGCCTGCCACACGTTGGGTTAAAACTTAACAGCTCGTCACGTGGGACAGGCGATGTGGCAGTGAAGTTGGTTTTCTCCTAAGGAATTTTTCAAGTATCACACAGTCCCTGATGTAGCTTGTAAACAGACATCTTACTGAACAGAAGGCTAGATCACTTTGGGACACAGCAGCAGCACGAGACACAGCTAAAGGCCCAAAAAGGTTGTAGGTTCGACGACAAACACAAGAGGATTACCCACTGTGCCTCGCAAGGCAGAGGCTCGGCACAAAGGTACGCCCCTGTGGATGGAGCTCTGGGAGGAAAAGCACCCAAGACGGCATCTTCCACGGGCCCCGGGGACAGGGTAGGCTGCTCCTGCCTTGTCAGTGGTGTAGCTGCCATTGGCAAAGAGGAAAGAAGTCTTTGCTGCTACGAACAGGATGCACCTGCGCCCAGCTCCCAGGCTCCCGGCCTCTTCCCAAGCCTTTCTGGGTTCACTGGGCCCCGGCCGTGCATGCCAGCCACACGTGCAAGATGTATCTCAGAGGAAGGCTCTCGGGTGAGGTATGTCATGGAATGTTTGGCTTGGGGTTAGTTTTAATTGGAAAGAGCATGGACCCCTCTGTTTCAAGGCCAATGGGTGTCTGGGGGAGATGGCCTCCCAGTTGCCTTGTGTGGCTCAGCGTCCTTTCCCTCCACTTGGGGCTCCAAGGCTTACCCGTGTGGCCCCAAGGCGGCTTTATCTGTCAAAACAGCCGGTGGGGAACACGTGGCTCCCGCTGAAGTAGCTGCTTCCATAGGCGGTGGTGAGGCAGTGCCTGGGCTCGGCTGTAATGGCCATCTGCATGCTCAGGGACGCGGGGACGGGCACGGGACACACATCCAGGGGCTGCAGGGTGGAGTAGGGGGCATGGAGGGACGAGGCGCTGCCCCCGGAGAGCAGGCTTCCGGCACGGTGGGCTTGCAGTGAGTCCCGATAGGCCAAGCACAGGTCCTGCACGGGGGCCTGGAACTGGGCCAGGGTGGTTGTTGGCTGGCCGAGGGCGGGGTAGGCAGGGGTCTGGAACAGCACTTGGGTGGGGGCTGAGGGCGTGCCAGGCACCATCGCCAAGGCTTGGCTCTTGACTGCGACGGCGTCCTTGAGAACATTGTCATAGGCTCTGAAAGGAAAAGACCTGAGTGAGACTTGGTGGTCACACGGCCAGACATGCGCACATGCCTCTCCCTGCCATACTGCGCGGGGCCCTGAGAGACGTGACGGCTCTGCAGGGCCAGGCCCTGCCAGCCTGCACTCACTGTCTGCAGCACGGCCCCACGGCCAGACAAGCTGCTCCTGCCCCATCTCTGCAGTTAGTGCCCCAGAGATAACACGCAGTTACGACCTGGCAGGTCGGGAGCCCGTCAACGTTTCCTCACCACTGCACTCCCAGCTCCTGACGCTGTGCGGCGCTCCAGGGACCCGCACAAGCACAGAGCAGCATCACGGTCTTCTATGCTCTTCTGGGCCAGCTGCACCCCCAACTAGGTGACCGCTTAGCTAGGAGACACTGAGCAAGTTGCCCCCAGGGGTCTCACTGACCCCATCTGAAGATGGGGATGGAAACAAACTGTTTCCATCTCAGAAAATTTTTACACAACTTTTTGGGAAAACACAACCACCAGGGGTTTCTGTAAGCAGGGAGTGAAGGGAGGCTGCAAAAGCTGAGAAGCGGCAGCCCAGAGCAACGACCATCAACCACGATGTGGCCAGGCCACGGCCAAGTACCTGGGGCCCCCACCAACTCTGGCTTCAGACACCTACAAGGCCTAGGGAGCTGGACGGGCATTTCTGGACAAAGAGACAAAGGTAGCCCACATCAGGGACTGAGAGGCGCCCCCTTCAGGCACACAAATGCAAAAGCTCTCACTTCGGTCCCCGGGATAGGGAGGCCACTGACCAGGTTGTGCCACTTCCTGCTGGTGGGAGACTGGTGGACCTGGTGGAGCCATACAAGCCATTCTGCCTTGCCTGCCCACCATCCTATGGTCACCAGGGAGCCCTTCACTCCAGAGAGGAGTTTACGGTATGGGTCCATGACAGCTTCAAGCAAGTGTTCACACAGAACACTTTCTCTCCAACATTCCCGGGGTCCTTGCAAAGAGGCTGTGGCCTCTTCTGTGAAGCCACTCAGGCTTAGCTGGCGAAGAGGCCAGCTTTGCAGCCATGTCTGAGAAAAGGAGCTTATAATGAGAATTCCTTGTGTGGGTGTGATTATCCCTAACATTACACTGGGGTTTGGCTCACAGAGTTCAGATGTCTACAAGGACATGCAGTCAACCCTTCTACTCCCTGGCTCCTTGACCTTGAACATGCAAACCCAAAACTACCCCAAATAGGAAGGACCACCTCCCCCAACCTCACTTCTATCAGAAGCCACCAGAGTCCATTTCCCATGAGACACGATGGTTGGAGGAACCACCACTGGCCCCAGCCTCAGGGGGAACCTCAGCATTTGGGAAACATGGAAGATCAGGAGAGGAACATACACCAGCAGGATTTCAATGCATGTGCTGAGATGCTCCAGGGAATAGTTTGAGATCCTCTGCAGCTCTCTGGTCCAGTAGGGAGAAAGCTGCAGACAAATCCTGGAGGCCCCAATGCAGGCTGCAGCGACCACAGAAGGCTGGAATTTGTAGAAGACGTGATCTGAAAGAGAACCCCACAGGGAATCAGCCTCAGAAACGCCCCCGCGACGTCCCCTCCTGCACACTCCCCAACCCCTCAGGACTCCCATGCCTGCGCTGGGTATGAGTGCACCGTGAATTGGGTCAAAGCCTGCTCATTGTTGTCCTTTCAGTTAAAGGACAATTAGAAACTGTTCCATCTTCAAATACCTTGCTTCTCTGCCTGGGATTTCTTTCTTTCTTTCTTTCTTTTAAAGGTTTATTTATTTATTTGAAAGGCAGTTACAGAGAGACAGAGGCAGACAGCGAGAGATCTTCCATCTGCTGGTTCATGCTCCAAATAGCTGCAGTGGTCAGAGCTGGGCCAATCCAAAGCCAAGAGCTTCTTCTGGGTCTCCTACATGGGCTCAGGGGTCCAAGTACTTGGGCCATCTTCCCAGGCCATCAGCAAGGAGCTGGATTGGAAGTGGAGCAGCCAGGACTCAAATCGGTACCCATATGGGAGGCTGGCACTGGAGGCAGTGGCTTTATCTGCAATGCCACAGCACTGGCCCCCATCTGGGACTTGTATGTCAGCCTAGAGCTGTGGTTTTCCAAGTATCGTCCATGGCTCTCAGGAGGCTGCAAGGGGCTTGCTGCAGGGCTATAAACAGAACCACACAGTGTAGGTCCCTTCACTGGCTGCTGTGGGGGAATGCCACACCATCTCCCAGGCTCCCTTAGGGAGTATGACTGCAGCCACTTATGGTTAAGAACAATGTCTGGCCCTAGGAGGCACTCAGTGGAAATCTGTTGAATGAATCAGTGAGGGACTCCACGAGCTGATGATTCACAATTGAAACTGATACTTCACTTAGGTTTGTTAAGGAATCTTACCAGCCAGAAAGGACAGCTAGCAACGCAGCAAAGCTGGTACACACATGTGCAAAGGCGAACGGGCGAACGTTCCATAGTTTTCAGGAATGACACTTGGTTTACAGTGCATTACATGGTTATCTTAAATCTTTTTAAGATTTATTTGCAAGGCAAGGTGAAAGAGATAGAGAGAAAAAGAGATCTTCCATCTGTTAGTTCACTCCTCAAATGGCCACAACAGCCAGGTCTGGGCCAGGCTGAAGCCAGGATCCAGGAATTCCACCTTGGCCTCTCATGTGCATGGTAGGGACCCAAACTGGCTCTCTCCACTGCTTTCCTAGGCACATTTCGGGAAGCTGGTTCAGAAGCAGAAATGGTAGGATTGGAACTGGCATTCAAATATGGGATGCCAGTGTTGTAAGCCACAGCTTAACCCACTATACCACAACACTGGCTCCAGTGGTCTAAATTCTTCAGGATTTTCAATGACTTCTTATAACGTATCCATCAGTTAGGGTAGAATTACAGCTGTAGACATAGCCACAGAGTCAGTTTCCCCAGATTCAAATCCTAGCCATGACAGTGGCTGAGTTACTTCACCTCTTGCACAGCGCTTCCTTCATTTGCAAAATGGGAATGACAGAAACAAAGTTGTGTGGGGTAATGTTGGCAAAGCTCTAAACCAATAAGAACTCAATGCATGGTATCACAACCACTGACAGTGCTAGTCATAACCATTTTGGTTTGTGGCAGGGTACTGAGTGGTTGTATGGGCGGCATTTCTGAATCACTGTTTTCTCCTAACACCTAGATTTTAATACACTGGGAAAAGTGGGTTCCAAGGAAGAGTCCCCAAGTTGGGTTACTTTCTTTGCTAAAGCAGATGTAAACATACTCCCCTCCTACCACCTTATCCGTATGATGCCAGCGCTTCAGGAGCAATGGATTTGCAAACCTGTGCTGGTTCAATCATTTGCAGTATTCCAGGTTTCCATAAGAAAAATTACTAGGCGAGTTCTAAGTGTGTAAGGTACTTTCTGCCTATGTATAAGCTGTTATTTCTTTTACATGTTGTTGGTAACACCTGGGGCAAATCTGTGCTCAGTCTTTCCTGACCTCCTCCAAAAGTGGGAATGACCTGGGTGCTGGGCCCCAGGGCATAAGGAAGGCCTTCTAGCATGGGCACTTGCCGCAACAAAGATGCCACATCCCGCACCAGGGCGCCTGGGTCTGAGTGCCGGCTTGGCTTCTGACTCCAGCTTCCTGCTGTGTGTGCCTTGGGAGGCAGCAGGTGATGGTTCAAGTACTCGAGTCCCTGCTACGAGAGGGGAGAGTGCGATTGAGTTCTGGGCTCCCGGTTCTCAGCCTCGCCCAGTGCTGGCTACTGGGGGCATCTGAGGAGTAAACCACTGGGCAGAAGATCTTTTATCTGTCCCTCAAACAATAAGTAAAAATCTAACAGAATCAGAAGGTCCCCTTTGGAGGGACACGGCCATTCGAGCCACCCAAGCCCAGCTCCTCTTCTGCCTTGGGCCCCGCCGTGTCGCTGTTCTCACCTTGCAGGGTGACCTCGAGGAAGTAATGCGCGTACTCCTTGAGGCACTCTTTGGTCTTGCGGGGACAGGTGGTGGGCCAGGTGTGGCAGTGGTGGTCCTTCTGGCTGACGGAAGCCAGCAGGTAGTAGTCCAGGAAGTGGGCGGGCGTGGGCAGGCAGAGGTTCCAGCCGAAGGCCTCCAGGAGCAGCAGCTCCGTGCTCAGCAGCTCCTTCTTGGTGAGGGTGAAGCTCTGGCTGCTCAGGATCCTCGCGCTGTTAATCTGCTCCAGCTTGGGCACGCGGTCTTCCCTGTCCTCAAACTTACCTGTGGAGGGAGATGGAGCAAACGTTACCGAGAGAGACTTCTGCAATCATGTCCAGCTGTGTGATCATGGTAAGGGGTCTCACCCTCTCTGTGGCTCAGCTTCCTCGTGGGTCACATGGTCCCAGTACATCACAAGGCCCTTGTTAGATTCAACAAGAACATGTACATCAAATGCGCAGACCAGCACCTGAGTCGCAGAAGGCGCTGAAAAGCAGTCGGCACCAGCAGCCAGAGGCTGGGAGGAAGGGGCCCCGCCTTCTGCTGGCCCTCACCAATCCAGGCCGTAATCATGACCTTGCAAGTCTGACCTTGGCCCTCCAGATGTGGAAAATCCCTTCCCCGGCTCCCTGGTGTCCACACCACTGGGGTCAAGGAACAGAGGCGTTTCCATATCCAGCCCTGCTGTCCCCAGCTGTGGACTGCTCCTAGGGGCAGGGGGAGTTCCTCCTGTACAGACGGGCAATGCCCAGGGGCTCTGGAAGGGACATGCCCGCTCCACTGTGTGAGGCTCCACAGCGTGGGGCTTCCCCAGCCTCGGGCTCCACACAATGGAGACACCACCCCCACCGGGCTGTGGACCTCAGCACTGGCAGTTCTTTGAACCCCTATGTTTTCCCTGACCCCCAGCCTGAACACTCTCCCCACCCTGTCTTCATGCAGGAAACCTTGACATGTCCTAACCCTTGCAAGTCACTGCCTCCCGGAAGCCTTCCAAGACCATCTCCCACCCCATGTGGCGAGCCCCTGGAGGGCCAGGCTCTGGTCTGCTCACCTGCAGCCTGCAAGCTCAGCCTCAAAGGATGCAGAGCAGCTGCTGTGTGAACGTCAGAAGAGGCGGCAAAGCACCCGTCGGCGCTGATCAAGGGAGCAAGAAGCCCAGGGCTCCCCCATCTGCTCACACCTGCAGGGGCCTCTGACCCAGTTCTCACCAGCCTCTCCGCTGGGTGGGAGATAAGCAAGTCACCGCTGCAGGCTCTCTACCGCAGATGCACCGCACTCCTGAGCCGGGCCTCGAGGGATGCCTCTGGGAGACCCAACAACCACTCTAGGCAGACCAGGGTCTCTGTCCTGGCAGCAGTGCGCCAAGTCGGGGCAGGACGGCACGAATGCAGCTCCTGTCTTCCCTGGGGAGGGGCTGAGCGAGTGGAAATGTACAGCACAGTGTGGGGCGGAGACCACTGCCGACCACGGGCTAGGCAGCGGATGGCAACCGGCACTCCGCCACCTTCTGGAGCCCAGTCCACCTGGAAAAGCACGGCCCCCAAAGCGCACACTGTCTCCTGTCCTGCACATCTGAGCAGCAGGCCAGCTGCATGCACAGTTAAAGCTGCCCAACGTGGAAGAGCCTTTCTCTTGTGTGATTGCAAATCTACTGGGTGGGCCTGCTGGCCTCTGCAGCCTCACACCCAACAGTCCCTTCCCAGGCACTGGATGGGGCCAAAGGGAACACTGGCCACTCCCTGCTGGGAGTACTCTTCCCAGTACCCATCTTAGAGCTCAGTTCAGAGGCTGCCTGACCTATCAAGGTGCTTCTACACTCAGATGACTGGCTTCTGTCATGGCCAGCGCCTCCTTTAAGCCCTTTGAGGACAGGAGCTGGGTCTGGCCCCGGTGTGGCTGGGCTGCTGGCTTTCCCCACCGTGCCTGGCACTTAGGCACCCTGGGAATCTTCCGGGCAGGTGCCTAGTGAATGAACGGCACTCTCCACACAGTGCAACTGTGAGCCACTCAATTTTTTCTGACGCTCTTTTATGCCCTAATTTTTCTCCAACAACTGGATATTCTTTGCACAGCTCATAAAGGAAGGAAAACATTTATTTTTTGTCAGATGGTCCAGGTTTCCTTGAACCTGGTGCTCGATGGAGCCAGCCTCAGCTGCAGACGCTGAACAGATAGGAGCCCTCTTTCTTGCATGGAGCAGGAGGCGGCACAGTCCCCTGGCACAGACGTGCCTTGGCCCCGGGGGCACCACTAAGACCTCATTCGGCTTTGCTGGCACAGGCAATCTGCCCCCGGCAGCAGATGGTCTCCGCCAGACTAGTCTCGTCCTCTCTTCGTGCTGTGTAAACCCTTCCCAGCTCTGCTACCAGCCCAGGCGGGCCCTCTACAGGGAAATGGCTGCGGATTATGAGGAAGCTGGCTTGAACCCACATCTTCAGGACCCCACACTGGGGAAGACCTCCCGAGGCCCCACAGCCCTGCAGGCCACACCAGGCAGAGCTGGGTCTAAATCCTCAAGGGGTTTGCTGTGAACCTAACAGCACTAAACTCCACAGGCTGATTATTTGTTTACCATCTAGGAATAAGCTCCATGTGCAGATGAAATGATCAGGTAGAGTGGAAAGTGCGGGGACAGGTGTCGTGGCGCAGCAAGTTAAACCACCGTCTGTGACATCGGCATCCCGTGTGCATGTGGGTTCCAGTCCTGGCTGCTTCAGCTTCAGATACAGCTCCCTACTAATGCGCCTGGGAACATAGAGAACAGTGCTTGGGCCCCTGCCACCCACATGGGGCACCTGCATGGAGTTCCAGGCTTCTGGCTTCAGCCTAGCCCAGTCCAGGCCATTGAGGCCACGTGGGGAGTGAATCAGTGGATAGATCTCTCTGTCTTTAAAGTAAAATAAATCCTGAAAACAAAACAAAACGAACAACAACAAAACAAAACAAAACAAACCCCGAAAGAATGGAAAGTGCTTCTTGCTTAGCACACGGAGGTGCTTTGTGCACCAAGCCCTGGGTCCTCATGGGTTCCTTCAGGCTCCTCAGAGGCGTAGAATAAGAAGCTGGTGGGGAAGTCAGCCTCTATGCCCAAAAGCAGACGCAGGAGCCCCACTGTTTCCTGCTAGCCAGGCCCAGCCCAGCTCAGCCACTAGTCCCCAGCACAACACAATTCACAGCCAGAAAAGATTTTATGAGTTTCCTGGTGCTGCACCTGCCCAACACACATTTCCTCCCCTCCTCCCCAGACTCCGAGTGGGGCCAGCTCTTTGTCCCCGGCCTCAGCTGCAGTGAGAACAGATGCCTCCAGGTCCTCAGCTGGGTCCCCAGGGAGAGCCCTGGGACAGAAATAGGCGACTGAGTCACACAATAGCTACCACCTCGCCTCTATTCCTTGGATGCTCTTTCATTTTGAAAATGTTCAGATCCACAGGAAGGATGGAAGAACAGAACAATGAACACACAAGATGCTTCCCCCAGACTCCCCAGGGCTGTTACTGAGCCACATTCACTCTGTGTTTGTGGGAACGCTGGAGATCAACAGTGGCTTCATGGGAAGTTTCCGGAGGGGTGGTAGATGGGACGTGCCTCCCCTCGACACTTTTGCATCCACTCAAGGTCATCTTCTCGTAAATCACAATGCTATTAGAAGTTCTAAGACGTCAGCATTAACGCAATAACACCTTTAAAACATTCAGTCCACATCTGAGATCCTCCCCAAATGCCTCTTATCACCCCTGCTTCCTTGTCTGATCTAGGACCAAACTCGGTTCACACACACACAGTCTGTTACACCTCTTCAGTCACCTTCATGGTTTTGGTTTTATGGGACACTGACTCTTGGGAAGACTCTAAGCCAGCTGTCATAAAATGTCCCCCATTCTGGATTTGCCTGTTTCTTATGATCAGATGCAGGTTTTGACAAGAAAACTGCAGAGGTGACATTTACCCTTGTTCCCAGACCCCCTCTGTTTGGCCCAGCAATACCAATGCTGTCTGACGCTTCTTCACTCTTCCTGTGAAATCAATGTAACCATCGTTATTCATCTGCCAGAAGACGTCCAGGGACTCTGACCATCTTGTTTCTCAACAACCTTCAACCTCCTGGCTCGGAGCCATGGATGATCCTTGCCTAAGCTATTACAGCGGGGGTCAAAAAACTAGTTACACAAGTCCCATCATTCCACCCACATTCGTGTTTACTTTTTTCTGTGTATTTGGGAGGCAGAGAAACAGACAGCTCCCATCTGTTGGCTCACTCCCCAGATGCCCACAACAGCTGGGGCTGGACCAGGCCAAAGCCAGCCAGGAACACCAGCCAAGTCTCCCAAGTGGGCAGCAGCCATCACCGCTGCCTCTTGGGGTCTGTAACAGCGGGAGGCTGGAACTGGAAGCCAGAGGCACGGAGGGAAGCCAGGTACTCTAAGGCGGGACACAGGCATCTTAACTTCTAGGCTAAATGCCTGCTCCCGTTCTTTTTTGATGTTCGCGTTGTCCCAAACTGGAACATAGGGGCTCTTTCAATGTAGTCCTGAAATTAAAACAAGTCCCAGACCTATCGAAGTACTCACTCCAGGTCTTGGTGGGCAGGCACACACGTGTGCCCGTGTCACTGGTGGTGGAGGTGAAGTGTGTAAGTAGCGCCTCCTACCTGCCTTTTACACACCTGGCCGGCTGGGGCACAACACGAGTCCCTGAGACTGTTGCACAGTAGATCAAAGGCGAGTGAGTCCAGCCATGTGGCTATGCCACGACGGCTGGACACCGTCTACCCCGTGTCACCAGGATTCTCACAGACTGCCTGCTCTTTTCCTTTACTGGCATTAAAAAAATTATGGTCAAAACCACATGACAAAAAAATGTCCCATGTGTAACTGCACAGTGCGGGGATACTAAACACACTCACAGTGTTCATGGCCACCGCACAGCCACAGAACCCTTCTTTTCTGTAAAACAGAAACCCTGAATCCATGTGCCACTCCCTCCCCTTCCCTCTCTAGCAACCCCCATTCTACTTTGAATGTGGCTTCTCAGATGACTGGCTTATCTTCTTCCACCTACTGTTTGGACAACCAAGCCTCCAGACAGACCAAACAGGGTTCCTGGCTATTTGAATTAGGGCCAAGAGAAGTAATATTAACTACTTTAAAAAGAAAAAACCCTCACAAAATCCATTTATCAGGGAAAATTTTAAATATACTAAAAAACAAAAAGAAAAAGGGGGTGGGGGCCAGCGCTGTGGTGCAGTGAGTCAAGCCACTTCCTGTGAAGTAGCCCATATGGGTGCCAGTTCGAATCTTGGCTTCTCCACTTACAACTGAGCTCCCTGCTAATGTGCCTGGGAAAGGAAAGCAGTGGGAGATGGCCCAAGTACTTGAGTCTCTGCCATCCACGTGGGAGACTCAGATGAAGCTCCTAGCTTTGGCTTGGCCCAGCCCCAGTCATTTGGGAGGCTGGAATCAGGAGCAGAGTTGGGACTTGAACCCAGGCACTCCAATACGGGATGCAGGTGTCCCAAGAGGCATTCGAAGCACTGAGCCAAATGCCTGGCTCTAGAGACCTTTCTGCTGTTGCTTCCCTTCCTCAGATTCCTCTTCCTTGGAGAAGTGACCACCAGGAGGGGGAGAACTCCACCAGCTTTATCTATGGTCAGGGAGACAGCAACCACAGCCAGCCAGGATTCTGGAAGGGGAATGGCTTTCCTGGGGACCTCAAGTTCAGGGTCAGGTGCCAGTTTCCCATCCTGTCTCCCCTGTCTCCATGTACATGATCTTGGGCATCGTCTGGAAATCCACACCTGGGACGTCAGGTGGTGAGGAGGGCTCAAGGACACAGTGCAGGGTCACGACAGGTACAGGACCCCTGGCACTAGGGCTGTGCTAATTACTGGACATGGTGTCTCTTCTCTCAGCCCAGACCTGCAGTTTCCTCAAGTCCTGCCAGTTGGCACAGAGAAGCTGCTAGGGAGCTGATGCCACAAGACACTTTCTTGCAGGTTTTGAAAGAGGGGTGGAGGTTGGGGCCAGTGCTATGGCATAGCGAGTAAAGCTGCCACCTGCATTGCCGCATCCAATATGGATGCCGGTTCAAGTCCCGGCTGCTCTACTTCAGATCCAGCTCTCTGCTATGGCCTGGGAGAGCAGTCGAAGACGGCCCAAGTCCTTGGGCCCCTGCACCCACGGGGGAGACCCAGAAGAAGTTCCTGGCTCCTGGCTTCAGATTGGTGCAGCTCCGGCCATTGCGGCCAATTGGGGAGTGAACCAGCAGATGGAAGACCTCCCTCCCTCCCCCCCCCCCCCCCTCTGAGTGTGTGTGTGTGTAACTCTTTCAAATAAATAAATCTCTTTTTAAAAAAAATAGGGGTGGAGGTGAGCACAAAATTTTCCCTCACCTCCTACCTGATCCCACTGCACCTGCCTCCTTCCCCAGGACATTGACCTTGAACTCCAATCATTCCAACGGTGATTTCCAGGCTTTCAGCTGGGTGTGTGTGTGTAGGCAGAGGGGCATGTGTTGGGTTCAGGTTCAAGGCCTGTGCAGGTACTGCTCCCTGAAGTGGGATGTTCCCAGGTAGGCAGCAGGAGGCAGAGGACCCACACACCAGGGTGTGAACTCCAGGAGGGCGGGCAGCACCAATGACATCTGGTTCCCCCCCACCCCCACCCCCCCACCCCCGCTTCCTGAACCTGACACACACCAGCATCATGGCCGCTGTTAGCGAGGACCACACCTCCTTTACTGTGGGGGAGGAGGGCTGTCTGTTCTGCCCTTAGCGGTGCCCCTCAGTTAATTCTGGCAAGAGCCCTGGAGAAGCTGAGGGTGTTCTGTGCAAACAGCAGCTCCAGAGGCCTAAGTGAGTGGCCCCAGTCACCCAGCTGGATGTCTGTGAGTCGGAGGCCACATCTGCCTCCTAGACGCTAGAGATTGCATTCGGCTGGCACAGCATCTGGCATGAAGTTCACACTCAAACATAGTTGCTTTTCTTTAAATAAATGAACAAAAGGCCCCAAAGGCCAGAACTTACTACAGAGCAAGCA
This sequence comes from Sylvilagus floridanus, assembly GCA_949820135.1. Classification (NCBI taxonomy): domain Eukaryota; kingdom Metazoa; phylum Chordata; class Mammalia; order Lagomorpha; family Leporidae; genus Sylvilagus; species Sylvilagus floridanus. The sequence goes on from OX463241.1 coordinate 44,874,446, forward strand.
TTTAAACCTCACAGCCTGAACGCCCCTGCACCCCCCCAGCCTCCACAAGTGGTGCAGGAACTCCAGTAGGCACGGGTGGCAGGCAAGCTACTGAGCCTCTCCCACCTAACCCAGCACCCTGTCCTCCACACGCGCTCGGGTCTTCAACCTCCCCTCCGCTTATGCCATTTAGCATTTTAACTCCGGGCTGTTTCCATTCAAATCTGCGTCCTCAATAGGACTTAGTTCTTTCTTCCAGTGCAAGAAGTGACTCTAACAGGACGCATTCTCTCACAAAGGTGGCCCTCCTGCTCTTCCCTGAAGAAGGGATGGGTTTTGAGCTCTCTGATGTGGAATGAGAGGCTACGCCGAGGACAGCAGCCCCGAGAAAGGCTGTGTGAACCATACTAGGCAGCTGATGGGGCAGAGCCCATGCTTTGAGGATCCAGCCCGGGTGCTGCTGCGGCTTGGCCCCTTCCTGGCTGGGTGGCCTATGCTTCCTCATCTGTGACAGGGGACTCACATGAGCAGAAATGAGGATGACAGCTGATGCCTCAGTGTGCTGACAACAGCATCTTTACAAACCTGTGCTTAATTCCCAACCAACCTTGCAATCACAGCCACAGGTACGGTGAGAGCTGGGCATCCGGAAGGGATTTGATAGGGAGACAAAGCAAGGGACGAGGCTGGGAAGGCCAGAGGCAGCAGGGAGTGAGCAGCATCCCCCACCCTCTCTGCTCTCAGGACCAGCTGCAGGTGCACCCAGAGGTTGGGAAGTGTCCTGGGGAAACGAGCCCCAACACCGGTCGCCCCAGGCGCCAGGGTCCACTAGGCAGGCCCGGGGAGCCGGCCTGGCTAGACTCCCATCCTCCCCCAGGAAACTGAGCACAAGGCCCCTCCTCCCTCCTTCCTCTCCGGCAAGCTGTTCTGCTTTCAGCCGCATCTCCAGTCCCTGGCCCTGAGCAGGCGTGGGTGAATAACGGATGAATGAAGCGAGGGAGGGGACTGAAGGCAAGCGCATTTGGACAGGCTGAAGGAGTTCCTACGTCTAATTTTGGATACGGAGACTAGGTTGTGGGTGGCTGCTTTCCTCGGGAGGAAACTGTGAACATGCCTCCCGGGCCAGAGGTGGCACGCGGCCAGCTGGGTCACCGCAGGCTTCCTCTCCTGCGGCGAGGACTTCCCTGTCGCGGGAGGGGAAACTGGTGCAATGACTGCACATGGCGCCTCTGCGGATCCCTGGCTCCTCAGCGCTCTGCTTTCCAACCGACCCAAATGTCACCAGGTGTCGCGAAAGCGAGGCTTGTGGGACAGGGGCCGCTAGGCATGCGGGGGTGGGGGTGGGACAGAGCCCTCTCCCGTCACGAAGGTGCTGGGTGACTCCCCTGCAGCATGCTCACACCCAGCCCTCCAGTGTCTGCCTCAGGTCAGCTCTACAGACTTTAGGAAGAACAGAGCAGCAGGGCCAAAGAAGTGGACGCAGGGCCCCTGGATGTTCCCGCCTCTGCTGGGAGCTGGGAGAAGCAAGAGGGAGCCAATCCTGGCCACAGCCGTCAAGTTACCAGGGGGAGCCACTTCCAGACGCAGGGCCCAGTCCTGTGGGTCGGTGTTTTCCTCAAGGTCAATTACGGCTCCAATGCTCAGAGCACAGAGTACCCGGGAGGCCCTCCGCAATCCTCCACTTGCTGGCCCGTCTTCCTGGTATGGCCAAGGAAGGAAGCGACACGGCCACCACTCTACAGTGGCTCCTCTGAGCCCAGCACCTGCGTCCCCATCCCTTCCTTCCTGTATGCGTTCAGGCAAGCTGGCTACCTGACTGGCCCCTGGTTTCCTCCTCGGTTATCTGCCTGCCCCATGGCATTGTTTTAAGGACTGAGAGAGAAAACATGTGCAAAAAACCTCAGAACACCGCCTGGCAAATACACATCAACATTAGGGGCGGGCACTGGGTGCAGCAGTTAAGATGCTGTTTGGGAAACTGACATCCTCATATCAAGCGCCTGGGTTTGGGTCCCAGCTCCGCCTCTGACTCCAGCTTCCTGCACACCCTGCGACGCAGCAGGTGGTAGATCAAATGCTTTTTGGGGCCCTGCCACTCACTTGGGAGACCCAGACTGAGCTGGGGGCTCCTTGCTCCCGCCTGCCCCAACCCTGGCTCTTGTAGACATTTGGGGAGCAAATCAGAAGATGAAAGATGTGTCTCTCTGCCTTTCAAAAAACAGTAAAAATTAATAAATATTAGCTGCTCTATGTTAGCACTGTTAATAACAGTAACTCCCCAAATTCTGCTTATAGAAAAAAATGTAGCAAGATTACAAGTGATTTTTATTTTACTCTTTATATTTTTGCTACCTTCTAATTTCCTACAAAGAATGTACATCACGTTCCTACTGAAGAGAAACAGTCTACACTCCTCAGAAGGCAAGACACTGCTGATGAGAACCTGGAAGCCAGAACTGTCAGAGCGACCACCAGAGAAGGTTCTAGAACATGGGTCTGCTCCAGTGCATGAGTTTCTCGGCATGAATCTGCTTTACAAGAGTTCACAAGTCAGGAGGCGTCAGATTTTCCTAGGAGAGTCCCAGAAACCTCACCATGTCAGTGACAAAGAGACTTTTCCTGTCTAGACACCAAAATGCTTGCAATTAAAATCAGGATCCAGGAGATGGCAAAAGGCAACGCACACACCTTGAAGTCACTCTGGAAAACCCAGACAAGCACACCAGACACAAAAAACAATCTCTAACCTCTCCACCCTGCGACCTAACAGGCTGGCGTACTTTCCTAGGGGCTAAGACTGGTCTCAAACTTAACAGAAACAGATACTGCGGGCAGATGACAGGTGCCAGCACGGTGTGGGCTGCTGTGACAAGCGTCACTCCCCAGTGCCGAGGGGCAGCTCCGCCATGAGCTGTGTGAGGGGCGTCCTGGTCGAGGGCTCCGGAACACCTCCCACACCTCGGCAACTCAGAGGGCACAGGCGTGCGGCAATCCTGGTGCCAACAGGGAAGCATGAAGGCTACAGGACACACACGACAGACAGGGCTCCGGGAGAACCCGAGTAAGAAGACAAAAACCCCAGGCTTGCTCGCAGCGGCCGAGCCTCAGAGAGGAGAGCAGAGGGGCGCCCAGCGTCAGAGTCCTGCTCCTTTCCTGCTGGCTGTGTGAGCCCAGCTCTCCTCCCAGCTGTGAGGACACTGGGACTTTCTCAGCCGCCTCGATCTGGCAGGTGCCGGGAGACAAGCTGGTCTCTCCAGGTTTGCACGCTGCTAGCTCAGGGGACGCCTCTGGGTTACAGAGCAGAGCGAGGTGGGGGCCTAGTCTGTTTTACACTCCATTGTCTCCCATCGACCAGCACAGGCCTGGTGCATGGCAAACACCTCAGGGTGGAAGGCATCACCTTCGGCGACAGGGACTATGGACAAAGCCCCTGAATCTCTGGGCTGACAGTGTCTACAACCCAGCAGAGGTCAAATAACTGTTTTCAGAATGTGTGCGGTCAGTTCAAACCACTCATGCAGCTTGAGATCCAGCCCTACCCCCATCCCCCAATCTCTAGAAAAATCCAAGCACTTAGAGCCCAGGGGCCCAGGCCTTGGACAAACGCTAGACTTGCTACAGCAGATCATACAATTTGAAAGCTTCCGGCCCCGCCAGCTGTCTGACAGGCAGTGCACACAAAATCCCTCCCCCAAAATGGCTCTTAGGCCTGCCCGTCTGCTGGGATAGGAACAGGAAATGGAAAATCACCCTGTCCCCGGCTCCCAGGGCTGTGACATTCATGTCCCGTGCCTGGAATTGCTCAGCACACCTCTCATGGGACAGACCACCCCTTCCAGTCTGTCCTGTGCTGTCTGGCCACTTCCTTCTCCTCCCTCCCCCTGCCCCATGTCACCAGTCACATCTCGGCTGGAGCAGCTTTCGGGGGGAGGGGTAAAGACCCCAGCGACCGTCACATGAAGTGCACAAACCTACGACCAGCTCTGATTCTTGGAATGCTGAAGTGGTTTCAAAGGCTCCCTGTGGCAGGAGGAAATGGGGTGTTCCTCCTGGCCACTCTTGCATGACCCACAAGGATCTAGTAAATCACTCCCCGCGTGGGGCCTGCCGGGCTTCCTTGCAGGTTTGGGGTAGAGTCTCAATAAACCTCACACTTTGTCTGAACTACACCCCTGGAAAAGACCACCTGGGAAACACACTCAGAACTCCCTTTTGTAGCTGCTGCCTACAATTACAGCCCCAGAGGCATCTCAGGCGCCCCAGCTCTGGCAGGAAGAAGCTCATGGGTTCATCTGCGTTAGCCAGCGGGATTAAGGCTGCTTTCAAGTTTCTGAAACCTTCGGCAACAGCACCAGTGGGGTCACCCCACCCCGCCCCCTGCTTTTCAGCTGTAGCAGCTGCCCATTAATCAGAGCAGGGGTGAGGGGCTTAGAGGAGGAAAGGGTGGTTTATTGGGGGAAGGACAGCCCCTCCCAGACTCTCCTGAGGCCTTGAGAGGCACCGGGCAGGCGACAGCTTTTATTGGTATTTGCCCTAAGACATGAGGCTATTGATTTGTGGCTTAAAGCTCTCTAAAGGCAACGGGTCTAAGAAACATCCCTGGTCTGACAGCAGAGCACAGAAGAGGAACGCCAATGCGCTGCCCAGGGCACACCGTGAACGCCACCTGCAGACACTAGTGAGAGGCCAGGAGTGCAGAGAGGTGCTTTTTCTGTTTTTTTTTTTTTTTAGATTTATTTTATTTATTTGAAAGGCAGAGTGAGAGAGAGAAAGACACACAGAGAGAACTCTTCCATCAGCTGATTCACTCCCCAGATGGCTGCAGTGAAGCCAGGAACCTGGAACTCGATCCTGGTCTCCTGTGCAGGGGGCAGGAACCCAAGCACTTGGGCCAATTCTGCTGCTTTCCCCCTGTTGCTAAGGGAGGATGCGGGGTCAAGTTCCTGCGAGTCTCTGATCACACGGGGTCATGTGATCAACAGGCAACCCTGCTTTGTGTATATGCTATACTGTACTGCCAACTCAGTAACAAGGAACTCCCGACAGAAGCACTGGAAGTCACGCTGGCGGGACGCCTGTCCCATGTGGATTTCTTCTACGACACATCGCAGCCTGCTGGGGGTTAGGCCCACGAGGCAGCACTGCAGCTCTAGGCTTGGGGGCCACTTTAATCAGCAAAATCACCACGAATCACATAAACAAAGAAAGCTTGGCAGGGCCTAAAACACAAAAAGTACACGTGATTACGGTCTGCTGAGAGCTGAAAGGAGGAGGCAGAGCCCAGGGCTGGTGCTGCGGCACAGCAGGTATTAAACTGTAAGGGTGCCAGTTCGTGTCCCGACTGCTCCACTTCTGATCCAGCTCCCTGCTAAAGGCAGGAGAGCAGTGGAGGACGGCACTGCTACCTACTCGGGAGACCTGGATGAAGCTCTTGTTCCTGGCTTCGGCTTGGCACAGCCCACCACTCCTTCTCCCTCTCCTCCTCTCCCTCTTTCAATTAAATAAGTCTTTAAAAAAATAGAGAAAGAGAGAAGGCACAGAGGGCCCAGCTCTGTCTCAGCTGGGGACACACGCAGGGTAAGTCACCTTTACCACTGCCCTGCACAGACCCACAAATGACCACAGAAGCGCCACTGTTGATTTGGGGTTTACAGAAAAGCTGCTGCAGGTATACAGATTCACAAGAACAGAATGAAGACCCACTATATCTCTGGATATGCACACAGTGCTTCTAAAAATTATACTAGGTCAATTCTGCAAGTAGACATAAGAAATCGTTCCCAGCTGGTGCTGCGGCTCAATAGGCTAATCCTACGCCTGCGGCGCTGGCACACCGGGTTCTAGTCCCGGTTGGGGCACCAGATTCTGTCCTGGTTGCCCCTCTTCCAGGCCAGCTCTTTGCTGTGGCCCCGGAGTGCAGTGGAGGATGGCCCAAGTGCTTGAGCCCTGCTCCTGCATGGGAGACCAGGAGAAGCATCTGGCTCCTGGCTTTGGATCAGCGCGGTGCGCCAGCCGCAGCTGCCATTGTGGGGTGAACCAACGGCAAAGGAAGACCTTTCTCTCTGTCTCTCTCTCTCACTGTCCACTCTGTCAAAAATTAAAAAAAAAAAAAAAAGAAAGAAAGAAAGAAAGAAAGAAATCATTCCCAGAAATTGCCTCTGAAGACTGGGATGGGAAACATTTTGTTTTATTTTATTTTATTCTTTGGAGCCCACCTTCCAAGTGAGTATACCATTTCTAAGTGTGTAAGTCTCTAGCTGCCTCTCCTCCAGGTAAGCTCCACGGAGCACAGCAGGTTCATCCAGGGTCCACAGGGGAGTCCTGGCCTGGAACAGAGGCCACAAGACCTTCCGGCTCAACACTCTTCTCTCCCCAGGGGGAGGATGGGTGCTGAGCTAAAGGTCAGTGTAGGACTTGATCGCCCCTCCATAAACCAGACGCCAGCACTAAACCCCAAGGGAGAGACAGCTCTGCCGCCCCCACCTTCCACTGGTTCTCCCAGGCCTGAAGCAGCCAGCCAGGGGCAGGAGGGGACTCCCAGTCCAGAGGAATAAAGCTCCCAGTGAGACACTTGGTTTCTCTAGGGAGGATGAGGGTGCAGAATGGACAAGGAAAGAAAATGGAAGCTGGCAAAGCAAAAAGTATGATGGGTGTAGGGTTAGACGGGGAGGGGGGAAGGATGGGACAGGGAGATGAGGACTAATCCAGCAATGCTGTTCACCAGGCAGTTTATCTGGCGTAATCCACGGTTCATTCTCCCCACTGTAAATGAAAATGGTTTTATTTTTCCAATTATAAGAACATGTGAGTACCTGTGGGTTTTGAAGGATATGTGCCAGGTTGTGGGGCTGTGGGGGTGGGGGTGGGGAGGAACTCATTTATACACTAGGTTTTTTTTAAATAGTAACATCACTCATCCTTTTCATGTCATAACTGTAAGGTCTTACATTCAAGGCCATTACAAAAAGGACACTCCTCCTGCTTCTCTGGCCTCCTCTCCTGTACTTCCTGCTTCCTCCGCTGACCCACACCCAGGGCATGGACTCAACAATCCAGTTTCCACGGAGCAGCAACCACTAGCCAACAGCAAAACTCCAGTTTCTGATAACCTTCAACAGAGAATTTCCATCTGATCCACAATTCAACTCCAATAGCTACACTCCAAAGAGCTGAAAATAGGTTCCAGAATAGTCCTAGCAGCACTATTCACAATAGCTAAAAAGTGAAACCAAACTGAACAGCCATCACTAAATGACTGGATAAACTGGGGTATATACAAGAGAGTATCATTCAGCCACAAAGGGAGCAACGCGTGGATACACGCTACAACATGGCTGAGCTTGGAAGGCATCATGTAAAATGAGTTTCCACACACGAGTGGCCGTGTATCATACAATCTCCTTCAGGTTTTTTTTTTCTTCTTTTTTTTTGACAGGCAGAGTGGACAATGAGAGAGAGAGAGAGAGAGAGAGAGAGAGAGAGAGAGAGAGGTCTTCCTTTTTTTGCTGTTGGTTCACCCTCCAATGGCCGCTGTGGCTGGCGTGCTGCTGCCGATGGCAGGAGCCAGGTGCTTCTCCTGGTCTCCCATGGGGTGCAGGGCCATCCTCCATTGCACTCCCGGGCCACAGCAGAGAGCTGGCCTGGAAGAGGGGCAACCGGGACAGAATCTGGCACCTCAACCGGGACTAGAACCTGGTGTGCTGGCACCGCAAGGCAGAGGATTAGCCTAGTGAGCCGTGGCACCGGCCTCCCCTTCAGGTTTTTAGTGTTTATTTGCTTATTTTGTCTGCTTGAAAGGTAAAGTGATAGAGAGATACAGAGAGAGAGCAATATGGAGAGAGGTCTTCCATCCACTGATTCTCTCTCCAAATGTTCACCACAGCTAGGGGCTGGGCCAGGTCAAAGCCAGGAGTCTTGAACTCCATCCAGGATGCCCACATGGCTGGCAGGAACCCAAGTGCTTGAGTCATCACTGCTGCCTCCCAGGTGCATTCACAAGAACCTGGGTTGGAAGTGGAGCAGCTGCTAAGATTCAAACCAGCACTCTAACAACAGGCGTCTCAAATGACAGCTTAATCCTAGGCACCACAACACCAGCCCCATAGGGTACCTTGTAGATGAAAGAGCCAGAAAAGGCAAACACATCAGACAGAAAGCGGGTTAGCCGTGGCCAGGGCTGTGGGTGGGAAATGAAAATTTTCTGAAACTACAGACAATGACAGGTGTACAACAGTGTCAATGTTCTAAATGCCATTGAATTGTATTCTTTAAAATGGCTAACATGGTGAATTTCAGGTTTTTAGATGAATTTCACTTCAATGTAAAGAAAAATAAAAAAGCAAAACCCCAAGCCATGTGACCTTGTGACCCTGGGAGTTACCCAGCCTCTCTGAACCCAAGAAATGGGCAGCTGACAGCACGACCACATGGGTTGGGGGGAGGATTTCAATGTGCGGCTCGGTAGGGACATGGAGGAAGGGGCCAGCAAGCGGCAAGGCAGTGACTGCCGTGAGCTGTCAACAGCAGCTCACCTGGCAGCCGTGGGGCCTCCACGATGCGGTGGTCCTCCCAATTCAGTAGGAACAAAACGACCGTTCAAGGAGGGGTGATGTATACGATGAATGACCAGGATGACTAGGGGCAGGCTCTGTGGCGCAGTGTGTACAGTAGCCTGCAGTGCCAGCACTGGATAAAGACATCAGCTTGAGTCCTGGCTGTTCCACTTCTGACCCAGCTCCCTGCTAACAGCCTGGGAAAAGCAGCAGACCTGGAAGAAGCTCCAGGCTCGAGGCTTTGGCCTGGCCCAGCTTTGGCTGTTGTGTGCACTTGGAGTGAACCAGCAGATGAAGATCTCTCTGTCTCTCCTCTCTAACACTGATTCATAAATAAATGAATCTTTTTTTTTTTTTAAAGAAAAGGATGACTACTAACATCTAGAGTATATTTATATCTGTACCCTATTTATTTAATTTTTTATTCAGTTATTTGGTTTTTTTAAAGGCTTGTTTATTTAAAAGCAGTTACAGAGAGGCAGAGGCAAAGAGGGGGAGGAGGAGAGAGGGAGAGAGAGAGAGGTCTTCCATCCTCTGGTTCACTCCCTAGATGGCCACATGGCTAAAGCTGTGCCAATCTGAAGCCAGGAGCCAGGAGCCTCCTCCAGTCTCCCAAGCAGGTATAGGGGCCTAAGGATTTAGACTATCTTTTCACTGCTTTCACAGGCCATAGCAGAGAGCTGGATCGGAAGTGGAGCAGCCAGGACTCAAACTGGTGCCCATATGGGATGCTGGTTCTGGGGCTGGTACTATGGTGCAGCAGGTTAACACCCTGACCTGAAGCACCAGCATCCCATATGCATGCAGTTTCAAGACCTGGCTGCTCCACTTCTCATCCAACTCTCTGCTATGGCTTGGGAAAGCAGAAGATGGCCGACGTCCTTGGGCCCCTGCACCCATGTGAGAGACCTGGAAGAAGCTCCTGGCTTTGGATCAGCACAGTTCCAGCCATTGCGGCCAATTGGGGAATGAACCAGGGGATGGAAGACCTCCCTCTCTCTCTCTCTCTCTCTCTCTCTCTCTCTCTCTCTCTCTGCTTCTCCTCTCTCTGTGTGACTCTGACTTTCAAATAAATAAATAGATCTTAAAAAAAAAAAAAAAGGATGCCGGCACTGCAGGCAGTGGCTTTACCCGCTATGCCACAGGGCCAGCCCCTCACTCGTTTATTTGAAAGAGATAACCTCCATCTGTTGTTTCACTGCCCAAATGCCCACAACTGCCAGGGCTGGGCCAAGGCCAAAAAACTATGAGCCAGGAACTCCACCCAGGTTTCCCATGTCAACAGCAGAGGCCCAAACACTAGAGCTATCACCATGACCTCCCAGGTGTGTATCAGCAGGAGGCTGGAGTCAGAGCCAGATCCAGGCATTGAACTCCAGTAATCCAATATGGGATGTGGGCATCTTACCCACAGTCTCAACTGCAATGCTTACCACCTGCCCTGTACCATATTTACATTAAGTCGCTCTCCTGTGTTAAAGGAGGAGACACAGGTAACTCCATCTCAGAACCAAAAGGGCAGCTTCAGCAGGTGCACTGCAGAACAACCTATAAGCTCTCATTCACCCCACCTCCTTCCGCAGGCCTGCAGACATGGGCTGACTGATGGAAGCAGAAGGGACTGCGTGCAGGCGAGAAGGTCCCATCTAAGCAGAGGCCATTACCTGGAAACAGCTTTAGAAACTTGGAAACCAACAGGTGGGGGCAAGAACCCTAGCTCTTCTTCCTCTCAGAATAATCCGGTACCAGACAACTCAGGCCAGGTAACCTCCTGGTGGTTGAGAGTGGGCCTGGGCAGCCAGGAGGGGGTGAACAGGACCTCAGGCTGACATGGAAACTCTTCTTTCCTCAGGCCTGTGCTGCACATGGCAGGTGTCCTGAAACATCCATTCTTGCTGCCTGGGGCTGGCTGCTGCCCTCCAACATGCGGGAGGGGCACCTGCCTCTGTCTGAAAGGCCCTCTCCCCTCCACCATGGCGACAGCAGCACAAAGGAGTCTCCAGTGTGCGCCTCACGGCCCCACTCTGCAGACAGGCAGACGTGCGGAAAGGGTTTCCATGGCCCCATGGAAATCTAAGCTCCCTGCTCCCAGCAGGCTTCGATGCAGCCCACAGATCACAGACAGCAGCAGGCCAGAGGCCATGGTGCAGATTTCTCCCGCGCTGCCTGAAACGCGATGCCCATCCTGCCTTTGCCGTTAGGGGGGTCTTGCAAACCCTGCATTTCTTCCCAAGCTGACATCAGAGAGCTACTCATTGATTTGGGACCTTGAGGTAGCAAACAGGCTGGACTCCCAGCAAAACCGGATTCTGTGTAGAATATGGGAAATTCACCTGGCCCAAGGCGGATAAGAATCACAAATTATGGGACTAGAAACCTAAGCCAAAAGGATTATTTAAAAATTTTTTTTTTATTACTTATTTGATAGGGGTGGGAGAGGGAGAGAGACAGAGATAGAGAGAGAGAGAGAGTTTTCCCACCCACTGGTTCACTCCCCAGATGTCTGCAATGGGTAAGCCAGGAGCTGGGATCGCAATATGTGGGTGGCAGGGACCATCATTATCGCCCCCCAGGGTTTGAATTAGCAGGAGCTGGCATCAGGGAATTGAACCCAGGTACTCTGATGTGGGACACGGGTGTCTTTTTTTTTTTTTTTTTTTAAGATTTATTTATTTTTACTTGAAAGTCACAGTTACAGAAAGAGAGAGAGAGAGAGGTCTTCCATCCACTTGCTCACTCCCCAATTGGCCACAATGGCCAGAGCTGAGCCAATCCAAAGCCAGGAGCCAGGAGCTTCTTCTGGGTCTCTTACGCGGGTGCAGGGGCCCAAGGACTTGGGTCACCTTCCACTGCTTTCCTAGGCCATAGCAAAAAGCTGGATTGGAAGTGCAGCAGCTGGGACTTGAATCGGCGCCCATATGGGATGCCGGCACCACAGGCAGTGGCTTTACCCGTTACGCCATAGCGCTGGCCCCACGGGACATGGATGTCTTAACCTCCCTAAACACCTGCCCCTGCCAAATGGACTATTCACAGTAGGTGCAAGGTGTCAGGGTGGAAAACCACATGGTATTTTGCAAAGTCTAAAACTGTGCATCGCAAGCTGGATGTCCATGTTTGGGGTGGGGGGGTATTATAGCCATGTGCCAAGGGCAGACAATGCCACCCAACAGAGCGCCATCTTCCCGCAGTGCCAGGGAGACCTGAGGATTGAGAACGGGTGTACAGGGAACTAGAACGATGACATATGGGGAGAGGAATGGACCATCTGATTGAATTTTGAGGATAAACTACTAGATGTCTAAGAATGTCCTAATTACACCCTGAACACAGTGTCGGGGGTATCCCAAACATCTGTTTTTAAGGTAACCTGGACTTGTGTGGAGTCCGGACGCTGCAGGAGCCGTTAACTCCCTTCATTTCATTTATTCCACATGTTTTCTTGAGGGCTCATTGTGTGCCAAGCTGCTTTCGCTCCCTGAAACGCACTGCTTTGTGCAGGCAGTAGATGTGACTGCAAGGATGCTGGAGGGCTGCGTATCAGGGACATTGCACCTGCCCAGAGTTTTCACGGGGATGCACGGTCTGAGTGATGTTTAACCTGGACCAGATGGGCGGGGGAACGGAACAGTCCGTGTATCTGTAACAGGAGGGGGCTTGGCCAGGCTGACAGAAGCCAGGGAGTGAAGAAGACAGAGGTCAGAGAGGTAGGACCTTAAGGGATAGTCTTTTTTTTTTTTTCTAAAGCAGAGAGTGCTGTAATTTACCTAACCTTGCCCCTTTTTAATTTTTTTTTAAGATTTATTTATTTGAAAGAGTTACACACAGAGAGAGAATCTTCCATCTGCTGGTTCACTCCCCAGATGGCTGCAACAGCCAGGGCTGACGCAGGCCAAAGCCAGGAGGCAGGAGCTTCACCCAAGTCTCCAGCATGCAGCGGCCCAAACCCTTGGACCATCCTCCACTGCTTTCCCAGGTGCATTAGCAGGGGGCTGGATCTCAAGTGGAGCAGCTGGGACACAAAGTGGCATCCCTTTGGGATGCTAGTATTGCAGGAGGCAGCTTTACCTGCAATGCCACAATTCTGGCCCCAAGGGATGATCCTTTACCTAAGACTGCTGGTAAACCATGGGATGAGTTTAAGCAACAGCGTGGCATAGCAGAAGCACGTTTGAAGCTCACATGAGCAGCATCACTTTAACATGGCTATTTCCACCAAAGCAGGCAGGTCACACCCATGCTGTTTCCGTGAGGCCTCACTGGAAGGTGCACCCTAGGCCTAGTGATAACAGAATGAGTCCTGCTTAGGTCCACATCAAGCGCATTTCCAAACAGCTCTAACCACAGGGGATGCAAAGGTCCCCCTCCTAGCACGCTAAGAGTCCCTGCGCCAGGAAGCAGGAGACACAGGGTTAAGAGCACAGGTGCTGGCCTCAAATGGTGCCTGCCACATATTAGCTGGGCAACCCAGCTTAACCTCTCTGGGCCTTCGTCAAATGGAACATGAGGAGAAATGTTTCCTGGGGGTTGCTGTGTGGATTCATGAAGGTCAAGCAGTTAAAATCCGCATCTCTTATCCTGGTACATGACAGATGCTAAAAAATGTTGATCACTCATCGAGTTCACACTCAGCATGGGATGAACACAGAGCCGCGCAGGACTCCTGAGAGATGGAAAACGACCCCAGAAACAGCACAGAGCAGAGGAAGCAGGCTTCTACTTACTGGCCAGCAGGAGGCAGGAGATGGCCACGGTGTACAGCTGCTTGGAGGTGGCGATGTTGTAGCGGTCCATGAAGTGGTCCAGCAGGTAGACAGCCAGGTGCCGGGCTGCAGGACAGAGCTGGCAGTGGCTGCTCAGCAGGGTCAGGATGTCCACAAAGAACCGGCGGCTCTTCAGGAGCGGGGAGTGGGCTCGGAAGGCAGGCAGCTTCATTTCCTGCAGGACAAGTGGGACACAGGGCTCAGGGCTGCCTCCCTAGAGCCGTGAATGCCCTGGGGAATGAGGACCAGCAGTTCCTTCCACATCCGTGTCAGTTCTTCCAGCGCCAGCAAGGCTCCTCCATTCCTGACACTCCTGGGCCATCTCTTACCTGCCCTCGGTAAGCAAAGGCTCGGAACGGACCACACTAGCAGAGGAAGCCGCTCATTCCTGGAGAAAGGGCTGCTGTGGGAGATGCATGGGGCCACAACAGAAGGAACATCAGACCCACAACCCAACCGCGGTTCCACGCTCAGCCACGTGGTGTAACCCTGCTCACCTGCCTTCTCCTTTGCTTCCTCCTCAGTAGCTGAGGAGTACATGAAAAAACGTAGGCAAAACGCCCAGCACACAGTAACCCTCCCGGTCCCACGGCTCATTCCCTCTGTGCCCAGGAACGGGAGGCAGTTTTTGGAAGGAAAACAAAAATCAACCTAAAAACGCTGTGGAAGTCAAAGTGCAAGAAATTCCCAAATGTTCTTCCCCTTGAGTCACTCACTGTTGACATTTCTGCCTTCCTTCCTCCTTATACACACACTTATTTATAACAGAAAGGGCTTTACCACATAACCCACCCACGCGAGACCCTCTCTGTGCAGGGAATGTCCTGGGGCCACGGGCAGCTAAAGAGAAGCAGAACAGAAGGAGAACAGGAGAGAAGTTGGCAGAAAGAATGAGATTAAAACAAACTGGAGCCCTTCCTTTCTCGGACGCCTCTCGCTTAGCCCGGGACGTTACTGAAGTAGCAGTGGACAAGGACTTGAAGGAGACTGATCCGTTCACTCGCTCACCCTGGAGATTTAATTCATCTACACTCTCGCCACTACTTGAGGCACGAGGGACGGACCTGAGGATAAGGCCAGACCCAGACCTCAGTGTGAGACTTAGAACTATGAAATCTGAAGAGGAAGACAGGAATAAATCTTTATGGTCTTAGATTAGGCTGTGGTTCCTTAGAAACAGCACCAAAAGCTGAAGCAACCAAAGACGACACCATGTAAATGGAATCTACACAATTAAAAGCCTTGAAGCTTCAGAAGACAGAGGTGAAAAGAAAGCCCCCAGAAAGGGAAGAAGTATTTGCAAAGCAGATGTTGACAAGACACTGTAACAGAACACATAAATAACACTTAAAATGCAACAGTGAAAAGACAAACACCCACCCTGAAAAATGGGTAAGGGTGTGAAAAATGGCTTGGGAAGGATGCTCGACATCATCAGGGAAATGCAGATCAAAACCAAGGCGATGTTACCTCACACCCATTAGTATGGCCGTCATTAAAAAAACAGTAAATAAGAGCTGGGGTTTGGTGCAGCCGTTAAGCCACTGCTTGGGACAATGGCTTCTCATAACGGAGTCCTTAGGTTCAGGTAAGGGCTCTACTTCCAATCCCAGCTTCCTGCTAACACGCTTCCTGGAAGACAGCAGTTGAGGGCTCAAGGAGGTGGGACCCAGCCACACATGTGGGAGACCTGGACTGAGTTCTGGGCTCCGGCTTCAGCCTGGCCCAGGCCCAGATGTTGTAGGCATTTAGGGGAGTGAATCTTTCTGTGTGTTTCAAATTAAGATAAATAAATAAATACAGTCAATCAACCATTTAATGGCATAGAAACAAGCATTGGTGAGGACGCAGACAAATTAGAACCCTCACATACCACTGGTAGGAAACTAAAATGGTGCAGCCACCGTGGGAGACAGCTCAGCAGTTCCTCAGAATGAGGTTACCACGTGAGCCAGTAATTCCAACCCTCAGTATAGAAAGGAAAACATGGGGCTGCACAAACTTGCGCATGAATATTCACAGCAGCAGGACTCATAATGGCCCCAGGAGAAAACAAATCAGATGTCAGCTGGCTGATGAATGCATAAACAAACGCAGTGCAAACAACATCCAATGGCGCATCAGACACATTGCATAAGGAAATGCCCTGAACACGCTATGCTAAAAGGCCCTGCACTATACAATTCCATTTATATGAAATATCCAGAAAAGGCAAATGGATACAAGTAGAAGGTCCATTTGTGCCGGCTGGGAGTGAGGGGCAGGAGTAACCTCCCTCCCACCCGCAACCATCCCATCTCCCGCTCCCTCTCCCATCCCATTCACATCAAAATTCATTTTCAATTATCTTTATATACAGCAGATCAATTTAGTATATACTAAATAAAGATTTCAACAGTTTGCACCCACACAGAAACACAAAGTATAAAGTACTGTTTGAGTACTAGTTATACCATTATTTTTATTTTATTTTATTTTATTTTTTTGTGACAGGCAGAGTGGACAGTGAGAGAGAGAGACAGAGAGAAAGGTCTTCCTTTTGCCGTTGGTTCACCCTCCAATGGCTGCCGCGGTCGGCGCGCTGCAGTCGGCGCACCGCGCTCATCCGATGGCAGGAGCCAGGTGCTAGGTGCTTTTTCCTGGTCTCCCATGGGGTGCAGGGCCCAAGCACTTGGGCCATCCTCCACTGCAGTCCCGGGCCACAGCAGAGGGCTGGCCTGGAAGAGGGGCAACCGGGACAGAATCTGGTGCCCCGACCGGGACTAGAACCCGGTGTGCCGGCGCCGCAAGGCGGAGGATTAGCCTGTTGAGCCATGGCGCCAGCCCTAGTTATACCATTAATTCACGTAGTACAACACATTAAGGACAGAGATCCTACATGGAAAGTAAGTGCACAGTGACTCCTGTTGCTGATTTAACAATTGCCACTCTTATTTATGGCGTCAGTAATCACCCGAGGCTCTTGTCATGAGTTGCCAAGGCTATGGAAGCCTCTTGAGTTTCCCAACTCCGATCTTATTTCGACAAGGCCATAGTCAAAGTGGAAGTTCTCTCCTCCCTTCAGAGAAAGGTACCTCCTTCTTTGATGGCCTGTTCTTTCCGCTGGGATCTCACAGAGATCTTTCATTTAGGTCATTTTTTTTTTTTTTTTTTTTTTTTGCCAGAATGTCTTGGCTTTCCATGCCTGAAATACTCTCATGGGCTTTTTAGCTGGATTCGAATGCCTTAAGTACTGAATCTGAGGCCAGAGTGAACAGCACACTTTCCAAAAGTGAGTTAAAAAAAAAAAAAAAGGTGAGTTTAATGGAGGTGAATTAATGCATCTCTATAAAGACATTATAGACATTATAAAAACTAAAACACATGTGGTCAGCGCTGTGGTACAGCGGGTAAAGCTGCCACCTGCAGCACTGGCATCCCATATGGGCATCAGTTCAAGTCCCAGCTGTTCCACTTCCAATCCAGCTGCCTGATAATGTGCCTGGGAAAGGAGTGGAAAAGGGCCAAGCACTTGGGCCTCTGCACCCATGTCAAAGACCTGTTAGAACCTCCTGGCTCCTGGTTCCTGGCTTCAGATTGGCCCAGATCTGATCATTGCAGCCATTTGGGAAGTGAACCAGCAGATAGAAGATATCTCTCTCTCTGCCTCTCCTTCTCTGTAACTTTTTCAAGTAAACAAATAAATTATTTTTATTAAAGATTTTATTTTGTTTATGAGAGATTGAGTTATAGACATAGAAAGAGAGAGACAGAAAGGTCTTCCATCCACTGGTTTACACCCCAAATGGCTGCAATGGCTGGAGCTGAGCGGATCCAAAGCCAGGAGCTAGGAGCCAGGAGGTTCTTACAGGTCTGTCACGTGGGTGCAGAGGCCCAAGTGCTTGGCCCTTTTCCACTCCTTTCCCAGGCCATCAGCAGCAGAGAGCAAGATCAGAAGAGGGGCAGCCGGGACTTGAACTGAACCCACATAGGATTCTAGCACTGTAGGTGGAGGCTTATCCACTACGCCACAGCACCAGCCTCAATAAATAAATAAATCTTAAAACAAAAACCAAAGCCTAAGACACATCACCACGCTCATGGAGTGAACAGTCCAGTAAAAATGCATCTACGGAATTCCATACTGGGACAGACACCACGAAGGAAAGCTGCAGACACCAAGCTAGTGGTGTCTAGTGGCAGTGCGTCGTCATCCTCCTCCTCCAGCCTGGCCCCAGGAGCCCAGAGGCTGGGACTCTGTTATCTTTGTAGCCATATAGCTCTGCCCCTGGAAGTGCTCAAAGCCTGAATAAACCACTTCCTCTCCCTTATGCTTACATTTGAAGACAGTGAATGTGAAAAAGTCCCCTAACTCCAGGGCTTTACTGAACTAGATCCGAAAGGAGAAGTCTTTCAGTGTATTCTTTTTTCCAGCATTCATCATCATTATTATTACTATTGTTTTTAGTCATGGAGATCTTCTATCTCCAGCTTAACTGCTTTAAGAACAGACTGCTGTCTGTGTTGTCTTCATCTTCACATTTACATGGCCACCATGGGGTTCACACAAGGTCTGGCTTCGCTTTTTTTTTTTTTTAATTTATTTATTTTGAAAGTCAGAGTTGGAGAAAGAGAGAAAGGTCCTCCATCTCCTGGTTCACGCCCCAAATGGCTGCAATGGTCAGGGCTCGGCCAATCTGAAGCCAGGAGCCAGGAGCTTCCTCCACGTCTCCCACGTGGGTGCAGGGGCCCCGAGGACTTGGGCCATCCTCTACTGCTTTCCCAGGTGCATTGGCAGGGAGCTGGGTTTGAAGTGGAGCAGCTGAGACTCAAACTGGTGCCCATATGGGATGCTGGCATAAGTGGCGGTCCCTGGTTCTGCTTGTACTCCTCATAGTTTCCCTAGTATCCGAGTGAGACTAGGTACCCCACCAGAGGCTGAATACTGCTGAAGGAATGTAGGGAGGGAGGCAGAGACGAGGGAGCCAGGAAGCAATGGATTGCAGCAGTGGGTACAGAGGCCCTGGGCCTACAGACGGAAGATGTGACCAGCCTACAGGGCAGAAGGCCTGCGGTGACTCTGGAGAGGAGAAACAGGGCCAACCAAGCACTGAAAAGGCATCTAGAAGGTACCTGCTGAAGACGCAGGACAGGCAGGATAGGGTGTTCGGCAGAGCAGCACCTGCTCAGCCACACAGGAGTCCCATTGAGAGTGGACGCAACAGCTAGACAGGTAGGGTGTGCCTAGCAGGCTGGGGAAATGGGCAGGGTCCCAGCCAGTAGCCCCTGCTCTGAGAGCAGCGGTGAGCCACCAAAGGACTGAGAGCAAGCGGAGCATCCACCTGGCCAGGGCAGCCTGCTCCTCCCGTGCTACGGCCAGGCACCAGTAGCTCCCCCAACAGTGCCCTCAGCCTCCGCAAGATCCTACAAGCCTGCAGGCTCCTTGGGTATTTCCCCTAAGCACAGGGCTTTATGTTCAAGCTCCTGAGAAGCGACCACAGCCGTGGGTCCTTGGTGTCTGGTAGGCTGCAGCTGCCGGAAATGAGCTTTTGCCAAGTGACCCTTGGCAGGGCCCTGCCGCCCTCACCACTGAAGTTCAAAGCCTTGAAACACAAGTCAGATATGCAGCGTCCTGACTCCCCTCCCCACCCAACCCAGCCAGCTCACTGCCTTCTAGATTGTCCCTTGGGTCAAGTGGGAGAGGAGCGCTCAAAGCAACACAGTATCTATGTATCCTCTGTACACCTGCCTGGGAGAGAAGGGGCCTCCGCCTTGAGCAGATTCTCAAAGGAAGCCACTGGGGCATCAAAGGAAGCCACTGGTCCCCGGAATGGGCAGCGACAGATGCCTGCAAGGAGCCAGCAGGCAAGGCTTTCTGTGAACCAGCAAGAATTGAAAACTCTAGACAGCACGAGGTCCCTGGGACACTTGTGCTCCTGACTTCTCCTCTCTAAAATACTGACTTAAATGTCATTCCCCAGGAGAGGCCTTCCCTGTCCTCCCCAGCAACCCAAACCAGTTTCCCCTTTCTCTTTCCTCCATGACCCTGATTTATTTACTCAGGTGTCTCTTCCTACCAAACTCCAGGCTCCAGAAAGCAAGGACGGGGGTCTGAAGCACACCACTTGCCCCAAGCCAGGTAGGAAGGCTGGCTGAGAGGCAGGTGTTGAACGGTTACCTGTCGAGTGAAAATGAACGAACAAAGGGAGGCACCTCCCTGTACCAAACCCACCACCACCCTCCCTGTAATATACAAGAGCAACTTGACCATGAAGCTGGTCAGCTGGGGGCTGGAACCTCAGGTCTACGATTTACTGACCTCAGGCATGGGATCTGTGACCTTCAGCATCGGATGAGGAGGTGGAAAAGCCCACTGCTGCAACACAAAGGATTCGGCCCTCAGAGCAGGTGGCCGTGGGCCTTCTCCCAAGCTGGGTCATCACTTCTCAGATAAGCGGAGTTTATCTGAGGCCTTGAGCCTTGTCAAAGGCTCTTCAGGCTCTCAAAGGGACCTGCTGCTTTGTGCAGCCGGGTGTGTGGACAGATGGGGCCAGGTGGGGCCGAGGCGCCTCTGCTGGAAGTTCACCTGTGTGACTCAGACAGGCCCCGCGAACAGAGGAAACTGGTCTCCCTGGACCTCGGCTTCAGAGAAGGGCAGTTTCTTGGCATACGAGCAACAACGCGGGGCTCCGGCCTGCCTGTTCTGCTGGGTGTGAGAGCACAGCTGATGACCTGGCTAACCCGGTTAGTGGGGAAATGGCGTTCATTACAAGGGTTTGCACGAAGATCTGCATTCCTCCCCAAGCACTCTTGACCTAAGGCTGCTCCGAGGCCGCCGGCAGCTCGAGTGCAGGAAGCTAGCCCCTCTGCCTGGTGGCCTGGATTCCAGAAACAACAGGCGGCGGCTTGTAAAGCTCTCTCCAGATCAGGCAGGCATTTGGCAGGCGCTCAGCAACCGGGGGGCGGGACTCAGCCAGGCAGGGTGACCTTCCTCTCAGCAGCAGGCCCACCCAGGGCAGCATCAGTGTGGCCAGCTAGGGGAGGGTGGGCGTTAGAGGACAGCGCTGCCTCCCCGCCCCAGCTGCTGGCCCTGTGTCACCTGAGCCATGTAGGAGAGCCCAGCTGCTGCAGGGCATGGAGACAGACACAGGGCAGATGGCCGCGATGGAGTTCAGGGAAAGCAAGGTACCTGACATTTACAAAATCCTGCTTTCCTTAGCACAGCGATTCATTTTTTAAAATAATCACGATGGGCTTGTAAAACCCGGAAGATACACACCAGAGTGATAGCAGGGGTCATGGAGGCTGGTGCTGAGATCCTGGGTGGTTTTTCACTTTCAGCCTTCTCAAAACTGCTTGAATTTTTTTTTTTACTATTTAATTATTTATTTAAAAGATGGAGTAACAGAGAAGGGGCTGGCGGTAGGGAGAGGAGAAAGAGAGGGAGGCAGGAGAGAGAAGTCTTCCATTTGCTAATTTGGTACCCATATGTCCACAACAGAACAGAACAGCCAGGGTTAGGCTGGGAGGAAGCCAAGAGCCAGGAACTCCAGCTGCGCCTCCCACATGCGTGGCAAGGACTCACGTGTTTGAGCCACCGTTTGCTGCCCCTCAGGGTAAGCACTGGCAGGAAGCTGCATGGGAAGTGGAGGAGTCAGGACCGGTAGCAGGCTCTCCAACAAGGAATGCAGGAGTCCCAAGCAGAGCCTTCCCCCACTGGACCGCAACATCCACCCCAACACCGTGTTTATTTTTAAAAGAAATCCAAAACATTTCCACTTTATTATTTCAACTACTGTTTTTGGTTAGCAAAAAGAAAAAAAAGAGAAAAATTAAATACCACCTATATTAAGTATGTCCACAGATTTCCTGGCAACTTCCCATCATCCCTTTAACACAATGTGCTGGATAACAACACCCTCAGTGCCCAGGTCTGCCCCACTCACCCTCCGACAGGTAAAGCATGTGCCAAAGTCTTCCCTAGAAGGGGTTTTTCCTTTTTCTATATACTAATGATAAACTACATGTTCCCATGTGAATTTTAGAAAGTGGGAAACAAAAACAAATTCTCATTTGTAATTCTATATTCAGAGTGAAAGACTAAGTTTTGAGTGGGTTCTTCAGATATTTCTTCGTACAAATTTTCTTTCCAAAAATAAAGAAGGGCTGGCACTGTGGCATAGCTGGCAACCCATATGAGAGCTGCTTTGTGTCCCGGCTGCTCCACGTGGATCCAGCTCCCTGCGAATGGCCTGGGGAAAGCAGCAGAACATGGCCCAGGTGCTTGGGTTCCTGTTAGCCTCATGGGGGAAGCTCCTGGTTTTGGCCTGGCTGTTGCTGCCATCTGGAGAGTGACCTGTGGACCGAAGATCTCTCTCTCGGCTTCTCCTTCTCTCTCGCTGTAACCCACCCTCCCTCTCTTTCGAGATTTATTTATTTATTTGAAAACCATAGTTACAGAGAGGCAGAAGCAGATATATATAGAGAGATCTTCCATTCTCTGGTTTACTCCCTAAGTGGCCACAACGGCTGGAGCTGAGCCAATCTGAAGCCAGAAGCCAGGAGCTTCCTCTGAGTCTCCCATGCAGATGCAGGGGCCCAAGGACTTGGGCCATCTTCTACTGCTTTCCCAGGCCATAGCAGAGAGCTGGATTGGAAGTGGAGCAGCTGGGACTCCAATTGGCGCCCCCATGGGATGCCAGCGCTGCAGGTGGGTGGCTTTACCCACTATGCCACAGCGCTGACCATCTGTAACTCTTTCAAATAAATTTTTTAAAAATTAAAAAAAAATCTCTGCTATGGTCTGGGAAAGCAGAAGAAGATGGCCCAAGTCCTTGGGCTCCTGCACCCATGTGGGAGACCCAGAGGAAGCTCCTGGCTCCTGGCTTCGGATCAGGCCAGCTCTGGCCATTGCAGCCACCTGAGGCATGGAAGACCTCTCTTTCTCTCTGCCTCTGCCTTTCAAATAAATAAATCTTAAAAAAAAATTACTTGAAAGGCAGAGTTACAGAGAGTGGGAGAGGTAGAGATCTATCCCCTGCTTCTCTCCAAATGGCTGTAATGAAGTCAGGACCCAAAACTCCACCCTGGTCCCCAACGTGAGTGCAGGGGCCCAGGTACCTGAGCCATCTTCCCTGCTTCTCCAAGCACATGAGCAGGGAGCTAGATGTGAAGCGGAGCAGCCGGGACTCGAACTGACATCCCTATGGTCTAACCTGCCATGCCACAACACCGGCCCCTACATCACAGCCTACACTGCTTCTTGCCCATCTTCCCAGCACACAGTGCATGGCCATCTTCCAGAGGCTCGCTGGGGTCCTCGGAGAGAGGCTGCACCATACCTCACCCAACTCTGCTCCTGAGTCCCCCCCACCCTGGCCCTCCTACCCTCCAGCATCAGGGCTTCCCGCCACCACCAACCCAGGATGGGGTCTCCGTGAGGACAGGGGCTGCTTCTGCTCCTGGCTGTACCCTGTGCACCGGGCACACTGCGAGAGCTCACGAATGCATGCTGAATGCCATCAATGGATACATGAGCCAGCAAGCAAGTGGAATACTCTGGGGGCATCTCTCACGCCTCCTTTGCCCTGGAGGTCCCCTTATCTACCCCAGCAAGGGAACCCCACTGGGAGGCCTGTCAGCGCTTCTGAGAAGCCATTCTGGGAGCAGACAGGCTCGCCTGGCTCAGAAGCCACCGTCCTTGCTGAGCCAGAGCTTATCTAACAGGGAGAGTGCTGGAGAGGGCCAACGCCAAGTGACTTGCAACCTCCGCAAGGCCACCAGCTGAGCTAGCTGTACAGACGGGGCTGTCTGGGTGGGTCTCGGGGCTGTCTGGGTGGGTCTCGGGGCCGCCCCCTTCCCTGCAGTGGCACTGACCTCAGCCGAGTGGCAAACACTTTCCATCCCTGTGCCGGACTGAGAAGTACCGCACCAGCCCCAAGAGCACTTACACCTAACCCTGAGCCCGCAGCCAGCAATGCTGCGCAGACACTACCCTGCGGGCCCTCTGCCTATCGAGAGAAAATTAGGCAAGTGCTGTCCACACACAGGCTTCCACAGCATGGTGAGGCTAACCCCGAGGTCTCTGAAGGCCACACGCAGCATGCAGGTTTAGCCACTCACCTCTGCTTTCTCATACTGGGGAAGGAAGGGAAGCCTTCATTTTAACCCGTGGTGCCCTGCACTGCAGTATTTTCTTCCAATTGTCTTATAGTTTTACTTCTCGTTATTAACCCCTTCTTCCGTCAGCCTGCAGTTTAAAAGTCACTTCTTTAATGAGACTTTCCTGCTCAGGCTACCGTCAGATGGTCCCTAAGCTCCCACCAGGGCAGGCACTGGGCTGGCCTAGTCCAGCCATGTGACCCCCAATACCTGATACAACAGAGATGCTCAGTATTATCAAAATCTTCATATTTCAAGAATAGAAAATATGTGAACAGGTGAGGAAAAAAGGTTGCTTGCTGCTGATCTCACACTGCATGAAATGATTTATCACAAGGTGCAATTTCAAAGACTCGTGAAGCATGGGGGGAGAGGTGTCCCAGAAACTGAACAAGCTGAATCTCGGGGGACAGAGACAGCTCCGTCCTTGCCTTCGGTGGCGAGTGCCTCAGTCCACCCAGAATCAATAGAGGGTCCCAAGGAAGAAGGAAGAAGCAGGCTAGTGTCTGTGGAGGACGAGGCGCTTCAAGAAGCATTGTAAGCATGTACAGTAGGCATTTCAAAGCCCGGGTTTCCCAATATGTCTTCTGTGGGACACCAGTCCCCAGATCTGCTCCCTGAAGAAAGGGATTCTGTGGGTCAGTTTGTGAAACCCTGCACGCCTCATTGCTCTTCCTAAAATAAATCATGTAGTAGCCCCATAGAGGCCCTCATGCATTTGTTCAGCAGAAAACTTAGTAATTCTGGGGAAACTTTATATTAAAATGTTTTATTTTTTTAAATGTGTGTTTTGAAATTTATTTGATAGAGACAGACAAAGAGATCTTTCCATTCACTGGTTCACTCCCAAATGCCCACAACAGCCTGGGCTGGACCAGGCTGAAGCCAGGAGCCCAGAACTCAATCCAGGTCCTTCACAAGGATGGTGCAGACCCAAGCACTTGAGCCATCACCTGCTGTCCCCAGGGTGAGCATTACCAAGAAGGTGGAATTGGAAACAGCCAAAACTCAAAACTCCCAGAGGGGATGCAGGCCTCCCAAGTGTGGTCTGAACCACTGTGCCAAATCCCCACCCAGCTGAAATTTATTTATCCATAGAACACTACCCTCCCCTTTTATTGCAGGGTGGGGCAGAGAGACAATATCCCAGCAGGCCTGCTCTGAGAAATGGTGCTTTTGGGTACCGGCTGCTGGGCACAAATGTGCTACAGGAAATTCAACTCCGACGCATCTGGAAGGCGAGAGTCTGGCAAAAATCCCTGGCACGGTGCCTAACAATCTGATGATCCTAAGCCCAGGGATTTACTGAAAAGCTTGCTGATATTAAGAAGACGGCTTCCACTTGCACAGCTGCCCTGGTGAGAATCTGCACAGCCTTCCATAGAGGCCCACGAGCGGCTGCAGACCAGCTCACGGGGCCCCAGGCGGCCAAGTGCAGGGTGCCCTGCCTTGGGAGGTCCAGGGTTTGGGGAGAGATCATATCCTCAGGCCTCTGCCTCCTCTCCTATGTAGAATGTAGATTTTTTATATTACATTTATAATTTTAGCAGCTCCCAATCCTCCATCAACACTGATTTATTCCCTCCTTAGAAATTCTGCAACTGCCCAGAAAACTGAGGTACATGGTACTCTAGGCATGG
Source organism: Sylvilagus floridanus (assembly GCA_949820135.1). Lineage (NCBI taxonomy): Eukaryota > Metazoa > Chordata > Mammalia > Lagomorpha > Leporidae > Sylvilagus > Sylvilagus floridanus. Next base: position 44,899,520 of record OX463241.1, read on the forward strand.
AGGGACAGAGACCTCTCTTTGCACTGAAATTGAGCTCCCTAAGGTTCAGCCTTCCTGCCAGGTCTGCTAGAGTACATGGGATTGCTCACTATGAAGAACTGTTCCTATAGCCTTATCAGATACACAAATACATCTATGGGACAATGGCATCCCGGAGTGCAGGTTTGAGTCCCAGCTGTTCCACTTCCAATCCAGCACCCTGCTACTGCATCTGGGAGGCAGCAGATGATGGCCCACGATCTTCGGCCCCTGCATACCCATGTGGGAGACCTAGATGGAGTTCTTGGCTTCTAGCTTTGGCCTGGCCCAGACCTGGCTGTTGCAGTCATTTGGGGACTGAACCAGCAGATGGAAGATTTCTCGGAGCCTGCCTGCCTCTCTCTCTGTCTCTGTCTCTCTCTCTGTCTCTCTCTCGGTCTGCCTTTCAAATAAATAAATAATTATTTTTAAAAAGTTCAGGAAAACACATATTATGAAAACAACTACACACAGATTTCAAATGTTTACACCAAAACAAACTGATCTTTTGATTCCATTTTTCTATGAAGCTTCTCAAGTATTCAAGTGTGTACACACACACGCCTCTCTTTTCCCTCTCTCTGTACAGTCTCCCCCTTAACACTGTACCTCAGTGTAGGCTCTGCACACATTCACTCCACGCAACACCTGCTCCATGGGCAGGCCCAGGCAGCAATGCCAGCGCCAGCATCAGTGCCCAGGAAACTGAGGCAAAGCCACATTGCACGCTGCAGGTGAACGGCAAACTCCAGACTCAGACAGGAGAGGCGGTGGTGCGGGACTGGGTTGCAACACCATTTGGAGTGTGACATCCCCCTCCCAAGGAGCACACGGTGCTGGAGTACACCAGCCAGCCACCAAGAGCCACCATGGGGGGCATCCTCGGGGCTGCCCCACACTTGCCCTCGCCCTTGCTGCTGGGAGACGGCCCAGGCAGGGGGGTCATGTCTGCCGGGAACAAAGAGCAGCAAGATGTGAAGCAACTCTCTCGGTGTGTAACTAAGGTGACCAACAGGAAAGGGAGACTTGCACATGCATGGGGAACACAAAGGGGGAGGGGCGCCGCTTCTGCAGAGGCCTGGCAGGCTCAGCCTCCTTCCCTTCTCTGTCCGGTTGCCTCATCGAGACAAACAGGCGTTTTCGGTAAGGCCTCCACACCTCAAGGACGCGACCACAATGTGTGCCACGGCAGGCGGGCAGAGGGGGTGGGCCTGGCTGCACAAGACGCCCCAAGGCCAGCAACATCTCCTCCTGCTGGAGCGCCGCCTGTACTCCACGTGATAGGCGGGCCAACTCCATATGCCTCCTCCCTGCCAGGAGCCAGGGCCTCCACCCCACCACACACAGCTGCCCACCACTCTGCAGTCTGCGACGCACACCATGCCCTACTCCCTCCTAACCGCCACAAACAACAGTCAGGGCCTTTCTAGAAAGGGAGCAGCTCTGTGGTGTAGCCAGTAAAGCCGCCACTTGCAGTGCCAGCATCCTATGTGGATGCCGGTTCGAGTCCTGGCTGCTCCACTTTCAATCCAGCTCTCTGCTGTGGCCTGGGAAAGTAGCAGAAGACAGCCCAAGTGCTCAGGTCCCTGCACCTGCGTGGGAGACCTGGAAGAAGCTCCTGGATCCTGGCTTCAGCTTGGTGCAGCTCCTGGTTTCAGAATGGCACAGCTCCAGCCATTGCAGCCATTTGGGGAATGAACCAGTAGATGGAAGAATCTCCAGACTCTCTCTCTCTTTCTGCCTCTGCTTCTCAGTGTAACTCTGACTTTCAAATACATAAATAGTAAAATCTTAAAAAAAAAAAAGAAAGAAAGAAAATGTACCGCCTCCCCCATGCAAGCTCTTCTCTGCAGCCAGAAGCACATCCCTCCCGCCTTGTAACTGGGGGTGCTTCTCAGTCTCCCACGCCCTCCATTACGTAGAGCAGGGCCCTGTGGTGGCTCCATCCCTGCCGGCTCTACGTCGCTCCAACCTCAGCACCACCTTAGGTCACTCTTAGGCAGTGACCTGCAAATCTCTTCTCTCTCCACTTCCAGACTGCTTCGTATGCATTCTCCCAGGCACCCAACCCTAACTACATGAAGGTGGGTCTGTAGGGTAACTGCACCCCCGCCAGCCCCGACTGGGACCCTCCTGTCCATCTCCTGGGACCTGCTTAAGAAAGGAGGTTCTCTCTTGGAATTGGGTTGAATCATATCCCCTAAAGTCCACTGCCACATTCCTGTCTACCCAGAGCCTCAGAAGATGGCCTTATTTGGAAATAGGGTCTGTACAGATGCAATCAAATCGAAATGAGATCACGCTGGATTAGGACGGGCCCCAACCCCAGGACTAGTGTCCTTCCAAGAAGAAGAATCAGAGACAGCAACACACAGAGGGACGGCCAGGTGAAGACTGACCTTGGGGAAAAGTCCTTGTGCAGAGGGAGGCAAGACTGGACCACCAGAGCGCCAGCCACCACCAGAAGCCGGGAGAGGCAAGACAGATCCTCTGTGGGCTCCCTTGGAAGGAGCACAGCTCTGTCGCCAGACACCTTGAGTCCAAACATCTAGCTTCCAGAACTGCACAAGAATAATTCTTTTTAAAGATTTATTGACTTGTTTTTTAAAGATTTTTTTTTATTTATTTGAAAGTCAGAGTTATATAGAGAGAGGAGAGGCGGAGAGAGAGAGTGAAAGAGGTCTTCCACCCACTGGTTCATTCCCTGGTTGGCCACAATGGCCAGAGCTGAGCTGATCCAAAGCCAGTAGCCTTCTCCCGGTCTCCCACGTGGGTGCAGGGGCCCAAGGACTTGGGACAACTTCTACTACTTTCCCAGGCTGTAGCAAAGAGCTGGATGGGAAGTGGAACAGCTGTGACTGGAACCAGCATCCATATGGGATGCCGGCACTGCAGGCAGCGGCTTTACCTGCTACGCCACAGCGCGCCGGCCCCTGCTGACTTATTTAAAAGGCAGAGTGACAGAGAGGGAGAGACAGAGATCTTCTACCTGTTGCTTCATTATCCAAATGACAGCACTGGCACAGGCTGGGCCCGAGTGAAGCTGGGCCCGAGTGAAGCTGGGCCCGAGTGAAGCTGGGAGCCAGGAACTCCATCCAGGTCTCCTAAATGGGCGGCAGGGGCTCAAGCACTTGGGCCATCTTCCATTGTTTTTCCCAGGCCATTAGCAGGGAGCTGGACTGAAAGTGGAGCAAGCAGGACTCACATGGGATGCCGGCATCACTGGTGGCAGCTTAACCTGCTGTGCCACAATGCTGGCCCATGTCTGATGTTTTGAGTCCCCAGAGACAGTCAATGCACCCCGTTCCCAGTATGCAACACAGAATCAGAAAGGAGCTGGGCACGTCCACCTGCTTTGTTACAGATGCTTCACCTGAGCCTGAGGATGCCCAAGTGTCAGCTCCAGGAGGGCAAAGGACATTTTGTTCTGCTCTTACAGGTGGCCAGCAGGGCCTGGCACCCAATGTGAGGCCAGAAAACGGCAAAGAAAGAAAAGGACAAGTGGGCTCTGATCCTCAACAACTCCAAGTACTTCCGTCAGCACATTCAAGCATGCTTTGTTCTTTTCGAAGCAACTGATAATCAAACGAGAAAACGTGCACAAGGCTGAGTCTCTGACACATGGCAGGCGCCTGACAGACATCAGCTCCCTTCACTTAGCAGACTGCGAGTGTCCTCCAGGAAGTGTTCCCTGAGAGAAAGACTGACCCTGACCATGCACAGGTCTGCGAGGTTACTCTGTTCCGACACGGAAGACACTTGGGCTCTTTCACTGCTTTTAGTAACTGTTCCTCTGCTCAGCACTGTCCAAAACCTTTCCAGTCTCCACACTTCCTACCTGGGCTTGCCACAGCATCTCAGCAAACAGGATCCCTTCCCAGGGAGCCAGCACCTCCTCCTCACATCCTTCTTGTATCTCCCACAGGCTTTCAGGATAAGGTGTAAACATCTAGGGAGACCGGCAGCCCCGAAGTCACTGCTTCTAGACCACCTCCTGTGCCTCCAACTCACTTGACCAGCCCTCATGGGCCCAGATGAGTGCCTATCACTCTGCCTGAGCTTGGTACATGAACCTCCTCCCTAGCCTGTTCTTTCTAGCGAGCTTCTACTCATCCCTCTGAATCCCATCAAACAACACCTCCTCTTTGACGCTTTCTAAGACTTCCCTAGGCGATGGGATCTCAACGTACAGTGATGACCAGCTTTATGCAGACTGCCCATTAGCTGTGGGGTCTTGAGAAAGATATTTGACTCTCTAAATCTAACATGACTCATCTGTAAGGTGGGGATACTTACAGGACCTACTCAAGGGGTTACCTGAACCCAGAACTCAAGCTCTGAGCACCCAGTAACCACTCACCACAGGTAGCCTCTGCCAAGCTCTCTGTATGCAGTAAGCACCAATTACAAGTGGACTATCATTGCTGGATATTGCTTTTTAAAGATTTATTTTATTTGGGCCGGCGCCGTGGCTCAACAGGCTTGCGGCACCGGCACACCAGGTTCTAGTCCCGGTTGGGGCGCCGGATTCTGTCCCGGTTGCCCCTCTTCCAGGCCAGCCCTCTGCTGTGGCCCGGGAGTGCAGTGGAGGATGGCCCAAGTGCTTGGGCCCTGCACCCCATGGGAGACAAGGAGAAGCACCTGGCTCCTGGCTTCGGATCAGCACGGTGCGCCGGCCGCAGCGCGCCAGCTGCGGCGGCCATTGGAGGGTGAACCAACGGCAAAGGAAGACCTTTCTCTCTGTCTCTCTCTCTCTCACTGTCCACTCTGCCTGTCCAAAAAAATTATTCTATTTGAAAGACAGTTATAGAGAAAGAAGAGAGAAAGGGAGAGACAGCGAGGTCTTCTACCCACTGGTTCACTTCCAGGCCTGGGCCAGGCTGAAGCCAGGAGCATCATCCAGGTCTCCCATGTGGGTGCAAGGGCCCAAGCACTTGGATCATCTTCCCACTGCTTTCCCAGGCCATAGCAGAGAGTTGGATCGCAAGTGGAGCAGCCGGGAATTGAATTGGCTCCAATATAAAATGGTGATGTTGCAGACATTAGCTTTACCAGTTGTGCCACAGTGCCAGCCCCCACTGCTGGATCTCACGGCCATGAACACATGGCTGCGAGTGATTTTCTAGGATTTGCAGGGTTTGATTCATAGTTTCTCCTGGTAGAGCCTCTCATGGGTCTATAGGTTTAGCAGAGGGCTCACTAAATGACTGTGGATAAAAAGGCTACTTTGTGGGCTCCAAGAACCCACACTAAGGCAAGGAGATGCTCCAAAGAACAAGCTGGAACCCCAACTCACAGCGTCAAGGCCTACAAAGCCCACCCACGCATGCCTGGCTCCCTGCTTCCTGACCACAGAGACCCTAATACCTAGGAAGATGCTTTTAAGCAGTTTGGCAAAAACTCCCCCAGACACCACTTCATAGCCAAGCTCAAATGTGACTGTGAGAACTAAACCCTTAAATTTTGAGGGAAAATGGGGGTATGTTTCGGTATAAATCAGTATAAATTTCAGCATCAGTCTATGGAAAGAGACTGTTAAGGCAAATGTGTTAACATGTTCCTAAGCATTATCTGCGATGCTTGCACCTTCTCTCAGTTTGAATTTATTTCCAAACCGAAAGTTAACACAAAAGGAGAGAGTAAAGAGAGCAACAGGTCTCTAGGGGAACCCCTGCTTCCTGGGGTGTCCCGCCGCGGGAGGGGAAGTCTGTTACACCATCACTGACTCAGGCTGCGGTGCAAGGCCTCTGCTTCGGGGGTCATCTGCCTGTGCTCACAGTCTCGGGGCAGCAAATCGCAGGGTTTAAGGCTCTGACTCTCCCACTGAATATGGGGTCTCTAGCCTAGCGCTCCAGCTCTAGGTAGCCATTTCTTTGGCAGCACGATGGAGTTACTGCTAGCTAGGCTTCCCACCCCACAAGACTGCTTTGAGAGTGAAGCCCAGGAAGGCAAATCGCGAACTGCAGTGCATACAACGGCATCAGATGAGGCAGCCGTGATGAGGACATCCTGTTAGGGGAAGGGGCTCTTACCCAACGACGGCTCTGCTTAGAACCAGGAACACAGCGCGAGCCCTCAGGCGCCTGCCATGTAGGGAGGAAGCCGGATCCACATCAAACTGTCACACACCTAAGCGCAGAACTACAAGCTAAAGGAATCGTTGAGGGGTTGGGGAACACACAGGGGGCCCAGAGCTGACCTTGTCTGGCAGCCATAGACGGTTTCTCGGTGTTGTGTGAGCTCAAAGCCAGGGAACAAGCTGTTAAGGTGTACTAGGAGCCCGCAAGGGCAGGGACATGTACAAACCAATTGAGCACAGTGAACGCACGGGAAACGGAGCACGAGGAAGCAACAGCTCAGATGGAACACAAGACACTTACCAGGACAACCGAACCGCAACCTCTGAAAACCAACTGCGTGACAAAAACGCGGGGCAGGAGACCGTGAGAGAATACAAGACCTAAGAGACCTTTCTTTTAAAAAGGACAGTACTTTACTTTACTTTACAAAGGGGGCCTTGAGGCTGGCTCTGTGGCACAACGGACACAATGGCGCTGGCATCCCGTAGGGGTGCAGATTCAAGGCCCAGCTGCTCCACTTCCAATCCAGCTCTCTGCTGCAGCCTGGGAACGCAGCTGAGGATGGCCCAAGTTCTTGCACCCTTGCACCCTTGCACCTGCATGGGAGACCTGGAAGAAGCTCCTGGCTCCGGATGGGCACAACTTCAGCCAACGTGGCCACTTGGGGAATGAACCATTGATGGAAGACCTCTCTCTCTCTGCCTCTGTGTAATTTTGCCTTTCAAATAAATGAATAAATATTTACCAAAAAAGAAAAAAAGGCTAAGGGGCCGGGGCAGCAAGTTGAGCCCTGGCGTGCCACGCCATATCCCCAGCTTGGACCAGCTCCCTGCTAACAGAGCAGGGGGCAGGGGCAGCACACGCTGCAGCCTAAGAGGGAGCAGAAGGCCTTTTCCAGTGAGGTCGCCTCCACAGCCCTCACCCAGGCCCGCCAGGGGTGTCAGGCTGGGTCCCTGTCCCAGACAGGGCCCCGCAGTTCTCCAAAAGGAATTCCCTCCCTCTCGCTGTTCCATGCGCTAGCAGTTTTCTCATCCTGGTTCTGGTTCTCGTTCTTCTTCTTTCTTTTTAAACATTTATTTATTTGTTTGTTTGTTTTTTTAAAGATTTTTTATTTATTTGAAAGTCAGAGTTACACAGAGAGAAGAGAGGCAGAGAGAGAGGGAGAGGTCTTTCATCCGATGGTTCACTCCCCAGATGGCCACAATGGCCGGAGCTGTGCAGATCTGAAGCTAGGAGCCAGGAGCTTCTTCCAGGTCTCTCGCGTGGGTAAAGGGGCCCAAGGACTTGGACCATCTTCTACTGCTTTCCCAGGCCATAGCAGAGAGTTGGATGGGAAGTGGAGCAGCTGGGTCTTGAACCAGCGCCCATATACGATGCCAGCGCTGCAGGCAGTGCCTTTATCCCCCTGTACCATAGTACCGGCCCTTATTTATTTATTTGAAAGTCAGAGTTACAGAGAGGCTCACTCCCCAGATGGCTGCAATGGCTGGAGCTGGGCTGATCTGAAGCCAGGAGCCAGGAGTATCATCTGAGTCTCCCACGTGGGTGCAGGGACCCAAGCACTTGGATCATCTTCTGCTTTCCCAGGCCATTAGCAGAGAGCTGGATTGGAAATAGAGCACCTGGGACTTGAACTGGCACTCACATGGGATGCTTTACCCACTACGCCACTTCACCTGCTCTGCCACAGTGCTGGCCCCTGGGTTCCTCTCAAACAGTGCCAAGGAGACACTACTTTTAATCTACTCAGATGGCAGTAACTTTATTTTAGGGATAATATTCAGGGTTAGTGAAGGTGCTGCGAAGCAAATTCTTATACACCTCTGGTGGAAATATAAACCTTTTGGGAATTAACCGGTAATATGCAAGATTTTTTTTTAATAATGACTTTTTTAAAAGTGGGCATTTTTTTCTTTTTATTTAAGAGGCAGAAAGAGACAAAGACTGGCAGAGAGAGATCTTCTATCTGCTGTTTCACACCCCCCCCTCAAACCCCAAATGCCTACAAAAGCTGGGGCTTAGCCAGACCAAGGCCAGGAACCTAGAACACAATCTGGGTCTCCCATGAGGGTGGGTGGCACGGACCCAATTACAGCCAAAACCTGCTGCATCCCAGGGTGCACATTAATAAGAAGCTAGAATTGGAAGTGAAGCCGGGATTTAAAACAAGGCATTCTGCAGGGGAGGTGGCATCCCAAGTGGTGTCTTAACCGCTGTTCCAAACACCCACCCCTATGCAAGGGTCTTACAAGTATATCCTGTGACTGGCAATCCCACTTCAGGAATTTATTCCCATGAGCACACACAAATACAAGGCAAGGATGATCACCACAGAGCTATGTCAGATGGAACAGTACACTAGAAACCACCCAACAGACTAAATCATGTGTATGCACACACAGTGCACTACTACTCAGCAATGAAAGGAAACAAACTCCTGACAAATGCAGTACCATGCGTGGTTATCCAAACCACTGCATTAACTTTAGAAAATGGAGGCAGAAATGAATGCATATCTTTAACTTCATCAAAATGAAACTCTCTTAGAAAAGACAAATCTAGTCTACAATGACAATATGGAGATCAGCGAGTCCTGGAGCTGGGGGCAAGATGGGGGTGACAGAAAGAAAAAGGGGCAGCAGGGCCCGCTGCAGGCTGACAGCAGCGGCCCCTATGGTGACCTAGGGATCCGCCAGAGTGCAAGCATCTGTCAGATCTCGGTGTGCACTGCAGGCTGTACATACATGCAGGTCCGTGCACTGTTCCATCTGTGAAGCACACTTCAGTTGTAAAAGAATAAGCAAACAGCTCCACCCAAATATCCGACAAGGAGACAAGTTGGGGGCCAACGTGGTGTAGCGGGTTAAGCAGCCACTTGCAACACCAGCATCCCATGTGGGCACTGGTTTGAGTCCTTGTTGCTTCACTTCCAATCCAGCTCCCTGTTACTATGCCTGGAAAAGCAGCAGAGGATGGTCCAAGTGCGTGGGACCCTGTATCATGTGGGAGATCCAGAGGAAGCTCCCAGCTTTGGCCTGGCCTCCAGCAGATGGAAGAGCCCCCTCTCTGTCTCTCTGTCTCTCCCTCCCTAACTCTGCCTTTCAAACAAATAAATCTTAAAAAAAAAAAAAAAAGGAGACAAGTTGGCCAAATTATACTGCATTTATAAAGTAAAACATAAAACATGTGACTGTAGAATACTTAATGGCAAAAAAAGTGACATGCAATTGAGAAAAAATTAGTTACATATGTACATATTAAAATGTACATATTTGCATAGGAAATGAACAAAGAGACATTCATTTATTCAACACAAACTAATTGAGTACCTATTATATATATTACCATTATATTTAAAATGAACAAAAAAACACAAAAAATTCTTTCAGTTCATGGAATTTCTGTTTTGTGGATTCATAAAAATAAATTATTAAAAGGTAAACATTAAAATAATAATGTGTAAGTTATACTACTGTATGTATAACCATTCACACAGCTCATGCACAGAGTAACTTGAAACATTTTCAAGAAATCGGGATCAGTGATACATTTTAGGGAGGCAAATTAGGGACTGGAGTGAGAAGAAGCCTTTTCATTATCCTTTTATGTAGCATGATTTTCTTTATATCATGATCTTTTTTTTAAGTTTTTTTTTTCTTTAGATTTTTTTTTAGATTTGTTTGAGAAAGGCAGAATCACAGACAGGTCTTCCACTCACTGGTTCACTTCTCAAACGCCAGCAACAGCCGGAGCTGGGCTGATCCAAAGACAGGAGCCTAGAACTTCTTCCGGGTCTCCCATGTTGGGGCAGGGGCCCAAGCACTTGGGCCATCTTCCACTGCTTTCCCAGGCCATAGCAGGGAGCTGGATTGGAAATGGAGCAGCTGGGCCTAGAACCAGCATCCATATGGGATGCCTAGACCAAAGGCAGAGGCTTAACCTACTACGCCACGTAGTAGTGGGCCTCCAGTCAAGTATTCTTTATTCTAAACAAACACAATTGGTTGTTTTTAATTTTTTGCTCGTGTCTAATAATCAGGAATTAGGTGTTTAACAATGATATAGAAAATAAAAAAAAAATGTTTTAAGAGCTTCTCCACTCTTTGGAGGAAAAAAAAACACCCACAACTAAAATACCTTGTGATGACACTCATATAAAAGAATATAAGAGGAGCCAGCACTATGGCAGTGGGTAAAGCCTCTGCCTGCAGTGCCAGCATCCCATATGGGCGCTGGTTCGGGTTCGGGTCCCAGCTGCTCCTCTTCCAATCCAGCTCTCTGCTATGGCCTGGCAAAGTAGTAGAAGATGGCCCAATTCCTTGGGCCCCTGCACCAGCATGGGAAACCTGAAGAAACTCCTGGTTCCTGTCTTTGGATGGGCACAGCCCAGCCATGGCAGCCATTTGGGAAGTGAACCAGTGTACAGAAGAAACCTCCATTTCTCTGCCTCTGCCTCTCTGTAACTCTCTGCCTTTCAAATAGATAAATCTTAAAAAAAAAAAAAAAAAAAGAAAAAGAAAAAGAAAAGAAAAGAAAAAATAGAACCTAAGAAAGGTAGGCATTGGTTTCCTGGTTAAAACACCAGGTCAGGACACCCAGGCCCCACGCAGAGTGCCTGGGTTCAGTATCCACATCTCACTCCAGATCCTCCGCTTCCTGCTAACACCCACCCTGGCAGGCAGCAGACCACAGCTGCTGCCACCCACGTGGTCAACCTGAATTGAATTCCCCGTTTCTGGCTTCGGCCCCTGGCACCGCCCTGAGCTGTCTCAGGCATTTGGGGAATAAATCAGCAGGCAGGAGCACTCTCAAATAACAATTAAAAAATTAAAGAAAAAAAAAAGAACAGGACACTGAATATAACAGAAATTACTTCCCAGTGGTGAGGCTGTAAGGAGCATTTTATTTCTTTTTGCTTCCCAGTGCTTATTTCTGCAGTTTCCTAAATGAACAACTGGGGTGTATGTGAGTGAGAGGCTTCAGACAGAGAGAGGCAGAGAGCGGCAGACTCACAGCGCCACCTCTTTCTGCCAGGTGCTCAGACACTCGAGAATCACTGGCTGCATTCCCTTTACCCAAGGGGCTGAGGGATACAGGAAGACAAAGATCAAGTCAAGGGCAAGGGCACAGGGCCAGCTCCAAGCTTTAACCGTCCTCCTCTGAGAACACAGGCTTCCCCAGCCAGCCAGGGTGCCCAGCCAAGTCCCTTCCCCAACCCACAGCCTGGAGGCCCTGAAGGCTGACCAGGCACACCCGACCCATTTTCTCCCAAGGACACCTGCGAGGCAGGTGTTACAGATGAAAGGGAGCCTTCAAAGTCAGTTTGCTTCTTCTATAGATAAGGTGTGCTGGGACCAAGCCTCAGCTACAGGTGTAGTGCACACCCACTGAGCACCTGGGTATTATAGGACCTGAAGGGCTCAAGTGACAACGCCAAGTCCTGATTCAGTGTTGTCAGCAGCTTCCTAGAGAATACAGGTGAGACACTGCAGTCAGGAGCCTCGAAGCTGGGCGTCATCTCGAATGACATCTCAGACAGCCCCAAGCCCATCTGTGGTTTTCAATCCTTCTCAGTCCACCTTGCGCCCTGTCTATAACATACCTCAGGCCCCAGGAGCTCTGCACCCTCGGCTGCAGGAAGCAGTCCCGAGTGCCCACTGCTTCAAGTCTCACTTGAAGACCCCAGGTTTAACAAAACGAACATCTGCGTCTGCTAACAGGTATCCCAGCACAGTTAGAGGGAAAGAATACGTTCCAGTGTCCCAGAGTACACAGAAGCGACCAGTTCACAACAGCCTACCATATGTACTATAGAGAACTAGAAGAGAGGAGCTAGAAGGTTCCAAACATTAAAAAACAGCTGATGACCATGCTTTGATTGGCACATCTTGTATATATCTCCTGAAACATCACATTGTACCCCATAAGCCTGAACAGTTGCCACAAACATACAGAACTCTTGTGGTATGTCATATATATGCAAATATATAATTAAATTATTGTTACTGGGGCTGATGCTGTGGTGTAATGGGTAAAACAGCTGCCTACAGTACTGGCATCTCATATGGGCGCTGGTTTGAGACCTGGCTTTCCACTTCCGATCCAGCTCTCTGCTATAGCCTGGGAAAGCAGAAGATGGCCCAAGTACCTGAGCCACTGTAGCTGTGTGGGAGACCTAGAAGAAGCTCCTGGCTCCTGGCTTCGGATCAGCCCAGCTCCAGCCATTGTGGCCATCGGGGGAGTGCATGGAAGACCCCCCCCAGCCTCTCTGACTTTAAAATAAATAAATAAATCTTTAAAAAATTATTGTTACTTTAAAAATATTTAATATATATTTGAAAATTGTTTTATACTATATAGTATATATTTTATATATATGGTATATATAGTATTAGATATTTTGTAAAAGATATTTAACATATCTTTATATCTATTTTTAATATATAATAAATATATAGGCTGGTGCCGTGGCTCACTAGGCTAATCCTCCACCTGCGGTGCCAGTATCCCGGGTTCTAGTCCTGGTTAGGGTGCCGGATTCTGTCCCGGTTGCTCCTCTTCCAGTCCAGCTCTCTGCTGTGGCCCGGGAGTGCAGTGGAGGATGGCCCAAGTCCTTAGGCCCTGCACCCGCATGGGAGACAAGGAGGAAGCGCCTGGCTCCTGGCTTCGGATTGGTGCAGCTTGCCGGCCGTTGGTGGCCATTTGGGGAGGAACCAACCGAAGGAAGACCTTTCTCTCTGTCTCTCTCTCTCTGTCTAACTCTGCCTGTCAAAAATAAATAAATAAATAAATATATATGTATATGTTTAAAACCCCCACAGTTTGGGGTTGAAAGGCCTCAATTAATTCTTGGAACCAAGCTGGGCAGCTATGCCTAGACTATTACTCATTTGTGTTTTTTTAAAGATTTACTTATGTATTTGAAAGGCAGAGCTACAAGGAGGCAGAGGCCAAAAGAGAGAGAGAGAAAGGGAGAAAGAGAGAGAGAGAAAGGGAGAAAGAGAGGGAGAGAGAGGTCTTTCATCCACCGGTTCACTTCCCAAATGACTGCAACAGCCAGAGCTGAGCTGATCCAAAGGCAGGATCCAGGAGTTTCTTCCAGGTCTCCTACGTGAGTGCAGGGGCCCAAGGACTTGGGCCATCTTCCAGTGCTTTCCCAGGCCATAGCAGAAAGCTGGATCAGAAGTGGAGCAGCTAAGTCTCGAACCGGCACCCGTATGGGATGCCAGCACTGTAGGCGGCGGCTTTACCCACTATGCCACAGCAGCGCCCCCTAGACTGTTGTTTTACTGCAGACCTGGGTACACCTTGTGAGTCGGTGAAGAAGCCCAAAAAGTGGGGACACGAATGGAAAACCCAGCCAAACCGCTGCATCCCTCACTGGGCATGGGCTTGGGTCAGTACTCCGTAAGAAGACAGGGCAACAGCCAGCCTCTGGCTGTCCCGTGCACGGCTCCCCTGCTGTGTGTTCAATAAGTCTAAGTGCTCGCTCTGACTGCTCTGCTGAATTCCTTCATGACCCACAGCCCTGGCCTCAATCAGCTGCTTCCTGCAAAATCCAGTCTGGCCCAACTCTATCTATTGTAGCCATTTGAGGAGTGAGCCAGAGTAGGGAAGACCTCTCTCTGTTTCTCCTTCTCTCTCTCTGTCACTCTACCTCTCAAATAAGTAAATCATCTTCACAAATAAATAGAAATTTTAAAAGTTAAAAAACAAAACATGTTCAGCTCAGTAGTGGGGAAAATTAAGGGGGCGGGAGTAGGGGCAAAGGTGTTGGGAAAGATGTCAGAAGTGAGAAATAAAAGGGTGTGCAAGAAAATGGGGCCATTGAGCCCAGGAGCGGAGATGGAGCTGGGATGAGGTTCCCCCAGCATCAAGCTGCCAGAGTTTAGCAAGCGAGAGGCCCTGAGGTGGCCCTTCCCTCACGAGTTGCAGCAGCCCCTGTGTCTACTGCAGAGAGTCCCTGGCAGGTGCCAAAGTGCTTTGAGTTGAGATGCACCACCCCCAGGTGAGGCGCCACACGCAACCATCACAAGACCAAGGAAGAGAGAGCCTGGCCCGAGCACTGCCCAGAGCAAGGCCAGCAGCTTTTCAGGGTGGCTTAAGCAGGACCCAACTCTTGGAGACCACGACAGAACAAACTGAAACACAACCGTCCATAGTAGCATGGAGGAAAGAGGATTAATTTTTCTCACACACATACACATACACATATATATGTACTTTAGAAACTATTTAATTGAGAAGCTGAGAAAGAATGAGAGAGACAGAGAGACAGAGAGAGCTCCTATTTGCTGGTTCACACCTCAAGAGCCCTCAGTGGGCAGGGCCAGGCTGAGGTCAAAGTCAAAAGCCGGGAACTCAGTGCACGTGTCCCACAAGTGGCAGGAAGCCACTTACTGGAACCACCACTGCCGCCTTCCAGGGTGTTCCCATTCGCAGGAAGCTTGAGTACTGAACCCAGGGACTCCATCCAATACGGGATGTGGGCGTCGTAACTGCTAAGCCTGCCCCCAGAGCCTCACTTTTGCTTGCCTTGTACTTCCATTCTGTGTTAAATGCATGCTTTTTCAAATGCATTAAGTTCAAGCTCTGTTACAACCAGGTGTTGGATCGCAAGGCAGGGAGGCCCTCTGAGCCCTGCTGCTCTCCTGTGCAAGACGGAGCGAGCAGCACTGGGACCGCTACGAGGAGTAAGTGAGCTAATAAACGGGACGCAGCCCTGCTCCTGGGAGCTGCCATCATGCAGGCAGACCTGCACCACCTCAGTGGGTACGAGAGCCACTCCCGACCCGGGAGGCACTTCCACAGGGCCGTCGGCAAGGGTTTCCAATTTCTGAGCGCAAAATGCCAGTCTGTGCTTCTTTCCAGAGGAATCCTCAGCAGAGAAACGTGTGACTGTCCCCGACAGAAGCAAACGTGACAAGGGGGCAGCTGGAAGAAATCCAAACGCAAAGAGCCCATGGCGCAGCCCCATTCCCGAGGCCATCCCTGGGGCATCTCTCGCCGGTATCACGGCCCAGGGAAATCAGAAACCCGAGGCTAGACAGAACAAGCTATGAGGGATGCCAGAAAGGCCGCGCAGGCTTCTACAAAGATGGCAACGGCTGCTGCCGAGGCTCCTACAGTAGCAGCCCCTAAGCGAAAGCTTGGACCACCTGCGCAGGTTCCATTCCCCGACTCGGTGGATAACGCTACAGTGGCAGGTCTGATTTTTAAATAGATTGGAGCATGATTCTCAAAAACATATAAAAGAGCAAACATAGTAAATAAAATAAAATAAAATAAAATAATAAAATATAAAAAAGCCCACAATAAATGGGAGGAAGCTGGCACACTGCCTAAATACAGTTAAGTGCTCAATAAACAGCAGCCAATGACATTAGCGTCACTAAAGGAAAGCTGTGTGCCTGGTGTTTTTGAAGATCTTTGAATAGATTCTGCCATTAATCAGTAAAAATGCCCTTTAAGAAACGTGGGTGTTGCACAGCTAAAAGTGTGCAAGGGAGTAGGAAAAAATGTGTTCGGTGCCTGGGGGATCTGCAGATCTCAAACCCGGGGCAGGGCGAGAAAACCCCTTAAGGTATCTCGTGCCTCTGGTCCTGGGAGAAGTGCACCGTGCACTGACTGACCGGCAGTGGAGGAGGGAGCCTCGGAAGTGCGGGCTCCCCAGAGTCGGGGAAGACAAAGCTCCCAGGTCCTGACGAGTGCTGGCCAACAGGGCCTTGGGAAGGGGGGATTTCTGTGCCCCCTCCCCAGATCGCCGTCATCACAAAGCCCTCCACATACCCAAGCAGCTTAAATCACAGTGCTGAGGGCCCTTAACCGTCTTCCTTGTGGACTAAGTGGCCCCTAATCGCAGAAGGAAGCTGGTGTGTAAAGCAAGCAGACATCAAAAGGAAACGGGAGCAACCTCTATTGATTTTTGTTCTTCAGAGAGAAGTCGGGAAGAAAAATGGAGCCTCTGACAGAAATCTGGGAGGGATGACCCGGATTTCTATGACCTGGGTTCACACTATAGTTATTTTCCTCTGATCCTTAAGTTGTACTTTGGTCTAGGCCAGTAACCCGCCCTCGGGGTGGAGTGTTTCCCTAAGCCCCAGCCCAGCTTTATCTCAGGGGCAAGCATGCTTCTGTAGGAAGCTGGGGACGCATCCTCCAATGAGCCTGCGCCTGGCACCGTGGCACTGTGGGAGCCGGCCACCGAGCTGAGCCGGGAGCACCTCCTGGCAGATGCCAAGCACAGAGCGCTGGACCTCCGGGAAGCTTTCCAGTGCAAGCATTGCTGGGTAGGTCTCAGAGTAGCCCCAATGGTCTGGGCCTGTCCTCCTGGGATGAACCAGGGGGCTGCTGGATCCCTGAGGTCCCTCCCCACAAGGAGCTCAGGCTGGGAGGACAAGTTTCTGCACAGAGTGAACAAGACGGGGAGAGGGGATGCACGAGGCTGGGGCCAAGGAGGCCTGAAGGGTGAGGAACGGGCTGAGTGCCACACCACGCCCTCGCAGGGGTGGGCACTGTCCGACCCGCGGGCCGTGTAAGGTCCACAAAACCATCCGGGCTGGTCCTGCCAAGGCAACCGCAGGTGAGCCTGGAAATCCAATACACCCAGAGCAGGCTGATTTTTAAGCTGGTAACGTTGTAAGGCCTATGACTGGGCTATGAATATCCAAATGGCCCATGGCGGAAGCGGGGTTCCTTACCCTTGCCCAAATGCCATAAGGTGCACCGCGGATGTGCTAAAGCCAACGGGACCTTGGATTCCAGACCCCATGCATTTGAAACTTAAAGGAATGTATCTTCCCGGGAGGAAAAGTGGCTCTCGGCTTTCACCTGGACACCAAAGGCGGCACAGATTTGATTACCAGGAAAACATCACTCCCGGCCTCCTCCCTGTCGCCAGGTGGGAATGAGCAGCTCCTCCCCCCCAGAGAACGAGGACAAGGGGCACACGGGCAGCAGGCAGCAAAGGTGACTGCCCGTGTTAGCACCCCCACCCCAGCAGAATGGTCAGAAGGGAGGGGCTGAAGAGAGGAGGGCTGGACGTCAGCTTCCACAGAAGCCGCAGGGCCAGGATCGGGAAGCGAGGAGGAGTTTAAGGGCCGAGCGCCAGGCAAACATGGTCTGGAGAGGGAGAAGGGCAAGGGGTTTTTCCCAGAGCACGTTGGCTGGGACGAGGGCTCCGCTGCCCCAGCCCCCACTCAGGGCGGCTCTCCAGGTGGGCTGCAGAGTGGGGGTCACTCCAGGGTGCCAGCCCTTGGCAGGTACATGCCTTCGAGCAAACTGCTGCCTTGCTGGGTCCAACCCCATCCTCTGTCCAGTGGCCTGATGGGGTAGCAATGTGTTTCTTATAAGGATTACCTGTTATTGGGGCCGGCTCTGTGGCACAGTGAGTTAACGTCCTGGCCTGAAGCGCCAGCATCCCATATGGGCGCCGGTTTGAGACCTGGCTGCTCCACTTCCAATCCAGCTCTCCTCTACGGCCTAGGATAGCAGTAGAAGATGGCCCAAGTCCTTGGGCTCCTGCACCTGCATGGGAGACCCGGAAGAAGCTCCTGGCTCCCGGTTTCGAATCAGCGCAGCTCCGGCCATTGTAGCCATTTGGGGAGTGAAGATGGAAGACCTTTCTTTCTCTCTCTCTGCCTCTCCTCTCTCTCCGTAACTCTGACTTTCAAATAAGTAAATGTTAAACAAAACAAAACAAAGATGACCTGTTCTTGACCTGGAAGGTGCTCACAAACCCCAAGCTTCACCCGGGCCATGCTCTGTGTGAAGGGGGCTGTGGGTCCCCCATAGCTGTCACGCATGGGAAAGCAGGACACCTGCTGGGTACCCACCACCCATCTCCCAGGCTTCTTGGGTTCTCTCGCTCAGTCCACCCTTTCAGACAGAACATTTCTCCCCCACTTACGGGAGAGGAAAGAAAAGACTGAGGCACTTACCCTTCGTGTCCTTCCACACACACCAGGGAGGCTCCAGTCTAAGCACCAAGGCCCAGCTCTGAACCAGGCAGACACTGACCCATTCTTGTGGAGCACATATTCCAGTGTGTAGGATGAAGACAGTCAACAAAAACAAAATTTCAGATACTTGTAAATGAAGTAAAGAAAACAAAACAGGGAGATTTGATAGAGTGAACGGGGACAGACAGTGATAGACTGGAGGGGAGGCAACTGGGCAATGGGCCAAGAAACAGGGACTGCGATCACAGAGAAGAGCCACTGCAAAGGCCCTGAGGCATGAACCAGCTTGACTTGCTCAGGGAACAGAAAGGAGGTCAGTGTAACTTGAGAATAATGATGGGTGTGTGGAGGGGGTAAGAAGAGCAGGTCAAGGCCAAACTATGTGGACTATGCCAGGCAACAGCAAGGACTGGGCATTGAGTAGTAAGTGCAATAAGATGGTTTGTAGGCCTTTTTGTTAAAAGCTATATTTATTTGAAAGAGTTACAGAGAGAGAGGGAAAGACAGAGAGAATGAGACCTTCCATCCACTGGCTCACTCCCTAGATGGCCGCAATGGTCAGGGATGGGCCACGCCGAAGGCAAGCGCTTCATCTGGGTCTCCCACATGGGTGGCAGGGATCTACTTGCATCAGCCTCCACGGCTTTTTCCAGGACTGGAAGAGGAGCAGCTGGGACACGAACCGGTGCCCATGCAGAGGCTTTACCCACCACACCGCAATGCTGGCATGGTTTGGGGGTCTTTAGGGGAGGAAGTGACACAATCTAACTTAGCTCTTGTGGGAAGAACGGAGGGCGGAGGGCAGAGGCCAGGTGAAGTGAGGCTAGATAAGGAGCTCAGGTTTCACTGCCGTCACAAGTCCACACGCACCCAATACCAACACTCGTTTCCGTGGCATCACACTTTACAGCTGCAGTGTGATGCCCGTCTGGACTCTCACATCTGACAAAGTGGAGCTCCCACTGTCTCCAGATGTCAGCGTGGTTCCTGCAGGGGCCATGGGAGGGTAACCACTGGTGGGTCTAGGATGACCACCGCACAGCATACAACGCAAGCATGCTCTGAGCTCATCTGGTAACCCCCAACAAAGACTGAGTGTGCCTGAGCCAGGCACTTAGGAAGCTGCTCTGCACTGCTCAAGTGCATTGCCAGAGTAGATGTTTAATAAAAATGACCCTGGCTGGGAAAAACAAAGGCTGGCTCTCATCCCTTAAGCAGGGAGAGGCTGGCCCGGACACTGGATTCTCTTTTGTGCTTGCTTCTCTTTGCAAACTCTCCGTTATGCCAAACATCCTCAAGAAACGCCTCTCAGGAGGGAGAAGAAAGAATGTAAAGGGGAAAACAATTAGGGTTTGGGGGAGGTGGGACGTTACAACCAGAGGAACCTGGGATTGCTCTAAGTTATGGGTGACCCTGGGCAACAACCCTTGGGTGAGATTCTGATTTTTAACCTGCAAAACTAGGGCAAATCCATGTTTTCTCAGAGGTGGACAGCCCAACAGGAAATTAATATGGATGGCTCTGGGGCATGGATAAAGAACAAACAGGGACAGGTGACTGGCATAGGACAAGAGTCTTCTTGTCCAGAATTCTTGCTTGGGATGCCTGTATCCCATATCCAAGTGCCTGGTTCAAGTCCCAGCTACTCTGCTCCCAATCCAGTTTCCTGCTAATACACACTCTAGCAGGCAACAAATAATTGTTCAGGGATTTGGGTTCCTACCACCCAAATGGGAGACCCAGACTGAGTTCTGGGCTCCTGGCTTCAGCCCAGCCCAACCTTGGTGGCTGCAGACATTTGGGAGTCAGCCAGCAGATGGAAGATCTATCTCTCCAGCTGTTTCTATATATGCCTTTCAAATAAAGTATAAATAAAAGCTGCTTCTAAAAGAGAATGTGAAAAAAATGAAAAAGAAAAAAAGAGAGAAAGCATAATTAATGGGGACCCCTTGTCCTTGCTTCTGGGCAGTGAGCACAGAGCAGAGAACACGCTCAATCATATATAAAGGGCTGGGATTCTCAGGTAACCCAGCTAGCCTCAGGTCCTTCCCCGTAGGGAGAACATCTGGTGCGTGGTTAAGATGCTGCTCGGAACACTTGCTTCCCAAATCCCAGTGCCTGTTCTGAGTCCTGACCCACACTGAGTCCCCTGTCCTGGCTCCTGGCTCCTGGCTCTGGCCTGGCCCAGCTCCAACTCTTCTGTACATTTGGGGAGTGAACCAGAGGATCAAAGATCAACTTCTGTGGGTCTGTCTCTGTCTTTCTACATTCCAAATAAAATGAAAATGAAAAAAAAAAATCCTTCCTTCTAGGAAGGGTCAAATCGGGTCCAAGTCATTCCTGCCACGCTATGAGCTAAAATGGCAACCACCCCAGCCTATGATAAGCAAGGAAGCCAATTTCCATGGTGGCGCTCACTAACCCCATTTAGCCACCATGTCCAGAGATGGACCAACACCACAGTGCCTGGTCTTCCACCTCCACCACCATGGCCATGGTTCTGGATTTTTTTCTTTAAAGATTTATTTATTTTGAAATTCAGAGTTAGAGAGAGAGAGAGAGAGAGAGAGATTTTCCATCCTTTGGTTCACTCCCCAGATGGCCGCGACAGCCAGAGCTGTGCCAGGCCAAGGCCAGGAGCCAGGAG
Source organism: Sylvilagus floridanus (assembly GCA_949820135.1). NCBI lineage: Eukaryota > Metazoa > Chordata > Mammalia > Lagomorpha > Leporidae > Sylvilagus > Sylvilagus floridanus. The sequence continues at coordinate 44,920,225 of OX463241.1, forward strand.
CTTCTTCTGGTTCTCCCACATGCGTGGCAGGGACCCAGGAAGTTGGGCCATCAATCACTGTTTTCCCAGGCCATTAGCAGGGAGCTGGATCAGAAGTCGAACAGTCAGGGCTACAAACACCATCTATATGGGATGCCAGAGTCACAGGCAGCTTCACCTGCTACTCCATAATGCCAGCCCTGGGTTCTGGATTTAAATTAAAAAACAGACAAACAACAACAGCAACAGCAACAACAACAAAACCTTGAAAGATATAGACAGAGAGACAGAGAGGGGAGTTCCCATTGCTGGTTCATTCCCCAAATGCTGGCAATGGCTGGGCCAGGGCCGGAGCTGGGAGCTGGCTCCTCAATCCAGCCCTGAATTTCTTCTCCAGATGCCCAGGATGTGCTGTACCTTGGCTATTCTGTTCTGGGAAGAAGACTAACTGAAAAAAGGAAAACGACAGGTTGGCCAGGCAACACAAGACGGGGATAGATGAGTAGGGGCAGGAAGAAGAAACAGCACCAACTCAGCTAGAAGAAGGCAGCCATTCCCTACTAGGCAAAAGACTCTAGGTAGATGCTGAATGCGGGATCTGTCTACAGACTCTCCATCCCCGTCCGTAGGTGGAATGCTGTGCCCCCAGGGTTGTGCCCACCTGGATCCTCAGCCTGTAACCTTACTTGGAAAGGGGTCTTTTCAGATGCAATAAGTTCAATTACAATAGGGTCACACTGGATTAGGGCGGGCCCATTCCCGATGACTGGTGTCCTTGCAAGACAGAGAGCAGAGGCAAAAACACATAGATGGAGCCACGTGGTGACAGAAGCAAAGGCTACAGCGAGGAAGCCCAGCATTGCCAACCACCACCACCACCACCACCACCACCACTTCAGAAGACAGACGGAAACATCCTCCGCTCCAGCCTGCAGACAGAGCAGGCTCCGCCAGCACCTTGACCTTGGACTCCCAGCTTCCAGAGGGTAAGGGGATAAATGCTGCAGCTAGCAGCCGGCCAGCCTGTGGTACTTTGTTATGGTAGCCTAGGAAACCAACCCACTCCCAATGCCACACCTGTTCCCAAACCACCCTTCCCATACTTGGCCCCGGGGAGGCCAACACAGGCCCACCTGTACTTTCCCACCTTCCCAGAGCCCACCAGCCCTCCAGTCCCAGAGGGGAAGGCCCCGTAGGGATCACATTTCAGCCGCCCCACACCGGAGTTCTTGTTTTCTCCTCACGGCCTCCCAGTGATGTAGGTTCTCAGAATGGGCCTGGCATTCATATCCACCCCATATGGTCCTAATTCTGTATTCCTTATATCACCACTTACCTAATATTTCCTCATACTATCACTACGCTTACTTAGATTTATTTTTAAAAGCACTGCTATCTCATTGTTCCAATAAATGGTTAGTCAGCATCACTTAGCACTCCCAGACCTTTCTGTATATATCCATACCTTTAACGTGCTCACCAAAACGAACCCACAATATTTTTTAGAGAAACCACTTAAAATAGTCTTGGCCAGCAATACCACGGGAAATATCTCCTTCGAGGTGAGCTGTCCGCGGGCTCCTACTCAGAAATCCCAATCCAGCTCCCTGATTCTTAATTTCACCTCGCACGCCCATCCCCAGGCCCCAGACACTCCGGAGAAGGGAAGTGTCCCGCATTCCTGAGAATGGAGATCCGAGGGGACTTTAAACAGCGGGTGAGCCACGCAGAGACGCGAGCGAGGAACTGACCTTCTCTCGAAGGCTGCAGTGGACGTCCGCGGCGACGCGCCCTTCCCACCACGGCTCATCCATCCCCGCGAGCAGCTCCGTGATCCGCGGCTACCGGGCCCTCGGGGCGCTCCCTGCGTGGACACGGGCAACTTCAGGGCTCCGACGCCCACAGTCCCTAATATCCTCGCGGGTCCCCGGCACGGCACGGCCCGGAAAGGCGCCCCCTCCTGCCCCGCTCCGCGCCCCGGAAAGGTTGCGGTGCCCCCTCCCTTCTGCTCGATGGACCCCCGGGAGATCAAGAGCTGTGCAACAACTTGCAGAATTTTTATCTTCCCTGTGCAAAAGTTGCAGAGAAAGTTGTCTCCTCTGCCCGAAGCTGGGGCTCCTGCGGCGGCCACCCGCTTGCCCGTCCCGAACTCCTCCCCCGCCGCCCAGCCTTTGTCCTGCTCCCACATCCTGCCCTCCAGCCCGGGGCGAGACTCACGCATCCCTCTTCAGGCGTGGGGGGCTGCGGGCACCCAGCCCCTTCCGGGGCTGAGCCGGCTGTGCCCTCTGGCTTGGCTGCACGCGGCTGGACCCCGACCCAGCCCGCTCGGCGCTCTCGCCGGCCGCCTCCACAGCCCGGCTGGCCCCAGCCGCCGCGCCCCTGCGTGCGCTGGGGTCCCGCCGCGGCTCGCAGGATCCCGGCCGCCGGGGGCCTCCCTCCCTCGCTGGGGGAATTGGGGGCCGGGCCTCGCGCATGCGCCAGCAGCGCCCCGCGCCCCGCAGGGCGGGGGGCTGGGACTCGGAGTCTTTCTTTCCGCGGCTCTGGCCGGGCTTCCTGTCCGCCCTCCCGCCGTCGCCTCCGCGGAAAGCCTTCTCTCACCTTCGCGGAGACTCGCCGGTGTGGGCGGGGAGTGGGCGGGGGCGCAAGGTGGGGGGGCGGGCACGGCTCCACCTGCGCGCACGGCGCGTGAACCACGCGGGAAGGATGCCCCCCAGAAAGTTCTACCTCGCGCGCGCACCGCTCCAGCCCACGCTTAGGTTCCACCTGCTTTCCTTTCTTTCTTTCTAGACTTGTTCTGCCGTGGGAGATGGGATTCCAAACGGACCGTTCCCACGAATGCTCCAGAAAAGCCCTGATGGTAAAGGCGCAGAAGTCAGGGGTAGTAGTTGTGCCCCCTGGGAAGTATCGACGCCAGCCTTACAGTGGAGGAAAACCAACCGGCACCGGGAATGAAAAGCATTGTCTTTTTAATTTGGTTGTTTTCCAAAAGGCGCTTTCTTGAAGCACCCTGCTGAGCGCGCGGCAGGGAGCTCTCCTGGTGTTTGGGATATTTTTGGAGATTCACCAGCTTGGGATCGAACCCCACCACCACCACACCACCAGCAGCTGGGTGATTTTTGACAATCAGAGCCTGGGACCCCTGCGTGTAAACTGGGCATAAAAGTTGCCGCAAGCTGCTGGAGATGTTTTATTAAATGATTTAATGCATGTAAAGGGGCAGTCCCCATCCTGGGTTTAACCGAAAAACAACCGTTGCCAAACAGCCTTGATTATCTAACCGATTTCCTCCCAAGTGAAGACCCATTTGGAAAAATTTTAAAGTTCACTATGATAAACTTTTAGCCTCGAAAAGCAGTTTTAATGTAAAAAGCGAATGATGGAAAATCATGTAAAATACTTAGAAATAAGCAATAAATGTTCAGGCTCTTAATGAAGAGATTGTAAAGGTTGTAACATAATAAGTCTTGAAGAAATAGCAGGAAGTAAAAAATGCCTTTACCTATATTATTATAATTCCAAAGGTTGTGGGTGACATTTTTTTATGTTAAAAATTGTGCAATGTCTATGAGAAAAGCTAAGAAATTTTTTTAAAATTGGTTAGACTTCTATTATAAATTTTAAAGCAAACAGCAAAGCTATAATTAAAACGGGTATTGACAGAGAACTCAAAGTTATCAGCAGAATAATCCAAAGTCTAGAAATATTTGATATAATTAATTCACTGTAAGATAAAGACATTTCGCTTTGGTTGGGGGAAGAATAAACTGATAAACTAAGTTGAAATTAATTTGGGGGAAAAAGTAAAACAGATTTTATTTAAACCATCATCAAAATAGATGTAGAAGTAGAAGAAAACATAGGTGAGAGGAGGAAGGCCTAGCTGTTAAAGCAAAGGACGATACCAAAAGCAAGGATGAGTTAGTAACTTTGAATAAATATGCAAAACCTATATACATTAAATGCCCTCACCAAAAAGGCAAATGACAAGTGAGGAGAGATGGTTTTAACAAACGTGACAACAGGTTGGTCTTCCTATATAAGCCACGTACAAGTCCCTAAGTCAAACACGGATGCCACGCACAAGGAAATGAAAAGGACACGAACAGACTTGCCACCTAAGAAGAAACTGGTGTGTGTAATGTCATTTTTTCTATGCCTACATTCACAAGCAAACACATTAACTTTTTCTTCTTATAACAGGAGCGTATATCTTTGTCAAAGATGTTATAAAACTTAATACACAGGTTGTCAAACAGTGTTGTTGGAAATATAATTTTATTGCCGGCGCCGTGGCTCAACAGGCTAATCCTCCGCCTTGCGGCGCCGGCACACCGGGTTCTAGTCCCGGTCGGGGCACCGGATTCTGTCCTGGTTGCCCCTCTTCCAGGCCAGCCCTCTGCTGTGGCCCGGGAGTGCAGTGGAGGATGGCCCAGGTGCTTGGGCCCTGCATACCATGGGGAGACCAGGAAAAGCACCTAGCACCTGGCTCCTGCCATCGGAGGAGCGCGGTGCGCCGGCCGCAGCGCGCCGTCTGCGGCGGCCATTGGAGGGTGAACCAACGGCAAAAGGAAGACCTTTCTCTCTGTCTCTCTCTCTCACTGTCCACTCTGCCTGTCAAAAATAAAAAAAAATAAAATAAAAAAAAAAGGAAATATAATTTTATGTTTGTGAAAGACACATAAATCAAAAAGTTGAAAAATGCGTTATCTGATCCAACTATTCTCCCTCTGGGGATTTAGTCTAAAATATAGGAGCTGATAACAGCAGACACTGATTTGCAAGGGGTTTCATCAACTTTTGTGTGTGTGTGGGTGTGGTGAAGTATTACATCAGGGAACTGATAAATAATGATTTGTCTCAAATATTTTCAAAAAGAATGCTAATATGTTGGGAAAGTGTTCACAATGTATTTAAAGACGAGAGGAGCCGCTGTGTGGCATAGTAACTTAAGCCACCGCCTGCAATGCCAGCATTCCACATGAGAGTGGGTTCCGAGTCCCAGCTGCTCCACTTCCCATCCATCTCCCTGCTAATGTCCCTGGGAAAGCAGTGGAGGATGGTCCCAGCACTTGGGCCCCTGCCACTAACATGAGAGATCCATATGAAGCTCCTGGCTTGGGCCAAGAGAACATCTCTCTCTCCCTCTGTAACTTCTGCCTTTCAAATAAATAAAAAATAAAATCATTTACAAAATGAAAATGAGAGGAGATTAGAGTATGATCCCAATTATACTATATTCACACTCATACACATTCCCACGCAGGTGAAAGAAATAGAAAAATACCCATGCAAGTGACTGTATAATCAGAGTGTTAGGATTATGAGAAACTTTTCCTTTTTTTGCTGGTGTATTTTCTAAATTTTCCACAAGATACATGGATTACTTTTGTAACTTAGCAAAAAAGAGACTGTTACTTTAAAATAATCTCATGGTCTCTTTACCCGAAGGGCCCTCCATTGACCAACAACCTGCATTGCTAATGCTTTACTTTCTTTTTCATAGCAGTCATTTCTGTCTTTGTTGGGGCCACTGAAAAAAGAAAGGCCTTTGTTATTCTCTAGTCTGTGGACAGACCCCTCCCCTCAGCTTCAGCTACCAGGAGTGATCAGTTATCAGCAGTTCTGATAACAGACAGGGAAGCTTTTCTGCAGGGTCCCTGTTAAGAGGATTCTAAACACACTCATTCCATTCTCCTTTGTGTACCGTTCTCAGGAGTCCCTCATTTCCCCCGTATCTCTGAAGAGTAACACCACATTGCACCCATAAACTGATGGTTTTGGAGGTGAGTCACAGCCCACAGGGCCCTTTAGCTTCCTGTGCTGGACAGCAGGGGAGCAATGCCATCAGTCACTACCCCCACCCGCTGCATCAGCCAAGCCAAGAAGTAGTCAGTCATTCAGAAACTGCACTTTTATTAAGTGCCTACCATGAGTCAATGACCATCCTTGTGTGGCTTTAAGTCTCAGCTCTGCTCCAGATTCCAGCTTCTTGCTAATGTACACCCTGGGAGGCAGTGGACTTGACTCAAGTAATTAGGTCCCTGCCACCCACATCGGAGACCCAGCCTGGCCCAGACCCAGAGGTTGCAGGTATTTGAAGTGAATGGGAAGATCTCCGTTTCTCTTTCTCTCTCTCTCCCTCTTTTATTCGATTCCTCTGCCTTTCAAATATATGAGTTAAATTTTAAAAAATAAAAGCCAAAGTTTGGAGTGTGAGAATATTTCTAGCAAAGGCAGTGGTCCGAACAAAAATAGCTGGGAAACCACAATATCTTTTTTAAAGATTTTTTTTTTTTTACAAACCCTTGTGAGGGCTTTCAATAGATGGCAGCGAGGGAGCTGCTCTGCTACGTAGGAAACCCTGACCCAGAAGCAGGTCATCTACAAATGGTTTAGCGCCAGGTTCCCCACGAACGTTGGTTCGGTGCATGACAGGCGAGAGGGTGGCCACACCCCGTAAAGATTTATTTATTTATTTGAAAAGCAGAGTTACCGGGAGGTGGAGAGAGAGAGGTCTTCCATCCATTGCTTCATTGCCCAGACGGCTGGAGCTGCACTGATCCAAAGCCAGGAGCCTCTTCTGAGTCTCCCACGCGCGTGCAGGGGCATGGAAGCAGCTCTCTTCTACCGCTTTCCCAGGCAATAGCAGAGAGCTGAATCAGAAGTAGAGCAGCTGGGACTCGAACCGGCACCTTTATAGGATGCGGCACTGTAGGCGACTGCTTTACCCACTACACCACAGCACCAGCCCACACAATATCTTTTTTTAAAAGATTTATTTATTTGAAAGGCAGAACAAGAGAGAGAAAAGGAGAGATGGAGACTTCCCACCCTCTGGTTAATCCCCAAATGGCTGCATAACCAGGCTGGGCCAGGCCAAAGTCGGGGGCCAAGAACTCCAACTGGATCTCCCATGTGGGCAGCAGGGCCCTAGCACTTGGGTGACCATCTTCTGCCTTCCCAGGAACACATGTGATGTTTTGTCATTTTAGAAGAACAGTAGCACACTGTACACATCCTTCCACATCTCATTCTCTCCACTTGGTTGTTCCCTGGATTGCCCACAGGGCTGCAGTGTCTCCCACAGTCTTGTAGTGTGGATCCATCGGGGTGTATGTGACCAGTCTGCTTGGGCTGGATGCAGAGGCTCTGTCCAGTGACTATGATGAACAGGTGCCTCAGTGAGATCATTTCCTGCAATCCTCAGCTTTTCAAAGGAAGTTGAGGCACATACTTTGTAGCGTTTCCTCAGGGTCCTAATGGTTTGCATTGCTCTATTAGCACCAACAGTGAGAAGAGTGGCTCAACTCAGAGAACAAAAGGAACACTTCTGCTTTATTATCACTTTTCTCTTTAACCAAAAACCAAGCCAACTAACTGTGTGATCTACATAGTCAAATCAGCATTTGCCAAATCCTTCATGATTCTTGCCTAGAAATATTTTTTAAAGATTTATTTATTTATTTGAAAGTCAGAGTTACACAGAGACAAAGAGACAGAGAGGTAGAGAGAGAGAGAGAGAGAGAGAGAGAGAAATCTTCCATCCGATGGTTCACTCCCCAGTTGGCTGCAACGGCCGGAGCTGCTCCAATCTGAAGCCAAGAGCCAAGAGCTTCTTCTGGGTCTCCCACGCAGGTGCAGGGGCAAAAGGACTTGGGCCATCTTCTACTGCTTTCCCAGGCCATAGCAGAGGGCTGGATCAGAAGTGGAGCAGCCAGGACTTATACCAGTGCCAGGGTGTTAACCTGCTGTGTCACAGCACCAGCCTCTAGAAATATTTTTTTAAAAAATATTTTTTGTTTGAATAGTAGAATTACAGAGAGAGAGGAATATGGGGGTTGGGGGGCTAGAGAGAGAGAGAGAGAGAGAGAGAATCTTCCATGCGCTAGCTCGCCAGGGTTTGGTCAGGTTGAAGTCAGGAGCCTGGAACTCCATCTGGTTCCCAAGCACTTGGGCCATCTTCCACTGCTTTCCCAGGCACATTAACAGATACCTGGATCAGAAGTAGAGCAGGAGCTGATGCTGTGACAGTAAATCAAGCCTCTGCCTTTGGTGTGTGCATCCCACATGGGCGCTGGTTCAAGTCCTGGCTGCTCCACTTCCAATCCAGTTCTCTGCTATGGAATGGGGAAACAGTGAAGGATGACCCACGTCCTTGGGCCCCTGCACCCATGTGGAAGGCCTGGAAGAAGAAGCTCCTGGCTTCTGGCTTCAGATCAGCCAAGCTCTTCTGTTGCCGTCATTTGGGGGAGTGAACCAGTGGATGGAAGACCTCTCTCTCTGTTTCTCCCTCTCTCTGTTTGTAACTCTTTCAAATAAATAAACAAACCTTAAAATTGAACAGTTCTTTAAAAAATTTCAATGATTCCTCCTGCCAGTTAAATGTTCTATTTTGCATTTAAAACCAGCATTGGGGTGGGCATTTGGTATAGCAGCTAAGACACATCTAGGGATGTTTGCAATCCATATTCGAGTGCATAGGTTTGAATACTGACTTTCTGATCTGGCATTCTTGCTCATGGGTACCCTGGCCCAGCCCTGGCCATTGCAGCTATTTGGGAAGTGAACAGCAGATAGAATATACCTCTCTGTCTCTCCATCTTTCTCTGTAACTCTTTCAAATAAATAAAATTTAAATTTGTAAAAAAAAAAAACCCTTTTTATTATTTGTTGCATTATTACAGTCCTTTTTAGTGTGTTCATTAATAACTATGAGACCATCTACCACTGGTGGAGTGCTTGCCTTATGCCAGGCAGTGAGCCAGGTGTCCAAGCAGCCACAGAGAGCAGGCATCCTGAAGAGTTACACTCTCCATTCAACCTCACATGGTCTAGGCACCTTGAAAACAAAGGCCTTAAAGGGAATGCCAGGCCAGACAGCAAGTCGTGTGACCCTACATCAGCCACTTAGGCTCTTCAGAGCCCACTGGCCTTATTAGTCAAATGAAGGATCTACTGTACTTAAAGAATTCTTGGGACAATGAGACAAAGAAACACGAGTGGAAGGGTGCCTCCTTTGCTGGGCACTATGACTTGGCATTCGTAATTCTAAGCAAACACGCTAGCACCTCCCTATGATGTTGCATTCCCTGTGGGACTTGAGCGAGCATTCACATGGGCTTCGCTTTCACCTTCTGTGACAGGAGCCAGTAGAAATAGAATCCCGAGGGTCCTAACGCAGAGGGAGTAGAAGGTCAGAAGACAAGCAAGGTGAGAGGGGCTTGCTGGAGGAAACGTCGCACGGCCCTCCTGGTCTGACTCCTACCCCTGCCCAGCTTTGGAAGAGACAGGTGTCTGATGTTTAACCTGGCAGCCCAGGTACCTTATCAGTTGGAGTTCTGGCTCCAGCACCTGACAGCTGCGGGCTCTGGGAGGCGGAAGTGATGATTCAGAAACTAAGTTCCTGCCACCCACGTGGGTGACCTGGATTTGCATGCTGGGTGCTCAGGTTCAGTCCCTGCCCAGACGCAGCAGCTATTACGGGCATTCGGGGAATGAACCAACGAACAGGAGCTCTCAGTCTTTCATTTTTTTTTTTCTTAAAGGAGAGAAAGAAAAGAAAAACAAAGAGCTGTGTGGATAGAGATGGATTTCTCTTCATGAGGAAAACAGCATGAGTGTGATGGTCAGTGGCAAAAGCAGGATAGAGTGGTGGGCTCTGGGGGAAGCCAGGGTGTTGGGGCCACATCCAAAGTGAGGTTCCCTCTGTGCCCCTCAGTTTTTTCCAATTTGGGGCCCCTATTTCTAGATAGTTAGACTTTTCAAAGAAAGAAGAAATTGAAGTATCTTCTGATTTTAAAATGAATTGATTTCTTTTCTAAGCCCCATGCAGGCCACACATAGCATCAGCTGTCATTTGGGGACCCTGGCACAGGTGTGCCTCGGAGCCTTCCAGTCTGACTAGGATTGCGGGAGGCACAATGGAACAAGATCCGAGACCGCCCCAGACTCTGGGAGGAGGAAATGAGAGGAACCATTCACTTCAAAGCTGCAGGGCCTGCCAGACCTCCCTCCTCAGACAGACAATGAGCAGGAAGGAGACTGAGCCCGGACAGTAAACAGTGACCCGACAAGCCCGCCCTGGCTGGGGCGACCCTCCAGCCGAGCAGGTCTGAACTCCCAGCGGCAGGCTTTCTTCACGCCACCAGATGTCACGCTATGAGGGGCTTCCAAGACTTCCCCGAGTGCAGGGACCCAGCGAGAGCGACTGGTGGAGAAGACCGAGTCTGGAAGCTGCCAGGCAGTCTTTTGGTATTTTTTGATTACACAGGCATCGCTCTCCTTGTAACACTATTACAGTATGATTAAAATATTACTAAGATCTTCAACAACCCCCCATTCCCTCCTAGGTAACCACTGTGACACTGGAGTGCTGGCATCCTTGGCCGGGTACATGGACAGGTAAGGTCTGAGACTCCTATACACACCCAGCCTAAAGAAGGCAGTGGCTCAGACCAAGTGGAAGTAGGAGAGGGGCTGGATTCTAAAAGGAGTTTCAAATCAAAGCTGACAGTGTCTGCTGATGGACTAGGGGACGGTGTGAGACAAAGAAGGGAATCTGCACGACCCCCAGTTTCAGGGCTGAGCATCTGAAACGTGAAGTTCAAAGTTACTGGGATAGGAACTTAACCCCGTCTCAAGGGACATTTTTGACATATTGTCCTCCTCCTGTCTTCCCACCATTCCTTCCCCATCCTGTCTGCCTGCCTCCTGCCTGTTTAGTGGTTAAAGCTAAGCCTACTGCAGGCATCCATCTTGGCCTTTTTTCTTTATGGCTGATGATCTCAGCTAAGTCACTTAGTCCCAGATTCCTGCTTCAAAATCAGGATATAATAGTGCCTCCTTTATAGGGGTCTATGAGGATTATATGATAATAATGCCTCGCACGCAGACAGTATTGAATGACATGGGAGCCAAAATTACCATACAATCATTACATTGTCATATGTATTCATGGTTTGAGATCCTGTTATATCGGAGTCTAACATGATCTCATGAGCCTTTTTCTAGAGATATCCTAAATGCATCTTTCGAAATTAACTTCATAGCTTATAATAGTCTACCATGTAGGTAGTTATTCATTTAACCAGTCTTCTATTGTTATGACTATGCAATACACCAGCCACTACATGCAACGCTACCATCCCATACTAGCGATGGTTTGAGTCCTGGCTGCTCCACTTTTGATCCAGCTACTTCTAAGGTGCCTGAGAAGGCAGCAGAAAACAGTCCAAGTGCTCAGCTCCTGCTGTTACAGCCATTTGGACAGTGAACCAAAGGATAGAATTTCAATTTCCAAAAAACATTAAAAAGCAGAAACAAAATTGGCAAACTTCTGTTTGTGGAATTTGTTACACATGTCTTACCTATTGTCTTTAAATTTGCTGTTGGATTTTTTATGACCTACAGGACATGTGCAGTCAACCTCACTGTTTGTCCTTCTTGAGAGTATATGCCTCCAAAGCACATTGGTGCGGGTGCTCATGGGAACGCAGGTGCCAGGCCTGCCTCTGCCCTAGCTTGCCGTCTGGTCATCAGCTCCTGACATCTCTCAGATCACAGCTTCTCCCTTTGGCATTGGAGTGGAGTTGGTCAGACCCCTGAGCCTCCTTCCAGCATTGCTGGCATTCTGTGACCTTAGTTCCAGAGTTAGAAATGGGGCATGTTGACTCCAAGCTTATTTCCAGAAACTGCTGCTGCCTTCTACTAGGGCCTACTAACTGGTCTCCAGTTTGCTGTTGTTGCCGTTTTTAAAGATTTATTTATTTACCTGAAAGGCAGAGATACAAAGAGAGAAGGAGATACAGAGGTACAAAGAGAGGGAGAGGGGAGGCAGGTGCTGTGGCTCGCCTGGTTAATCCTCCGCCTGTGGTGCCGGCATCCCATATGGGCACCGGGTTCTAGTCCCGGTTGCTCCTCTTCCAGTCCAGCTCTCTGCTGTGGCCGGGAAGGCAGTGGAGGATGGCCCAGGTCCTTGGGCCCTGCACCTGCATGGGAGACCAGGAGGAAGCACCTGGCTCCTTGCTTCGGATCAGCACAACACCGGCAGTAGTGCCATTTGAGGGGTGAACCAATGGAAGGAAGACCTTTCTCTCTCTTTCTCACTAACTCTGTCAAATAAATTTTAAAAAAGGGGGGGTGGGGAGAGGGGGAGTCCATCTGCTGGTTCACTCCCCAAATGACCAGAATGTCCAGGACTGGGCCAGGCCAAAGCCTGGAGCCAGGAGCCTCCTCTGGGTCTCCCACATGGCTGCAGAGGCCCAAGCTTTCCCAGGCACACCAGCAGGGAGCTGGATCCGAAGTGGAACAGCCTGGACTGGAACTGGTGCCCACACGTGATGCCGACATTGCAGGCAGAAGCCCAACCTGCTCCACCACAATGCCAGCCCAGGTCTCTGGTTTTTAGTCACTACACGCCCTAATCTTTAATGGGCACTGCCAACATCAGCCACTGTAAGGAGCAGTTCTGAGCATGCGCCTTAGACCAAACTTTGTCTTCCTTGACAGCATCCATCTCTCTCCCTGCTTATTTAAACTGATTGCCTGCTGCCCTGGTCTAAGAGAATATTGTGGTTTCCCACGGCCTTTGTTAGGAATATTTCCAAACCCTAAACTACCTTTTATTGATTGAAAAACAATTTTATTTATTTGAAAAGCAGAGACAGGGGAGAAGGAGAGAAGACAAACAGGGATCTCCCATTCACTGTTCACTCGCTGAATGCTGGCAAGAGCTGGTGCTGGGCCTGGCTGAAGCCAGGTGCTGGGAACTCAATCCAGTCACTCGAGTCGTGGTCATTGTCTCCCAGGGGGCACATGCGCGGGAAGCTGGAATGTGGCAGACCTGAGACTCAAACCGAGGCACTGCAATGAGGTGCGGGTATCCCAAGTAGCATCGTAACTGCCTCTCCAGACACCCACCCCTACCAAACCTTTAGGACCCAGCTCCCTGCCACCTCCCCTATAAAGCCTTTAGTGCTGCTCCTGGTCCAGAGAAATGTTTCTCTCTTGGAAGTATAATAGTCTTCACATGCCCTTGGTAGCACGTTTGTGGAGACTGGTCTCATTTTACTGATGAGAAGCATACACACCTTTCAGGTGATGTGGCAGCCCCCTAAATCAGGGACTACAGGATGGCAGTGCAACTATCTTCTCAGAATTGGTAAATTGTACAAAAACACCAAGTTTCCATCTTCTCTTGCAAGACCAGAAGATCTGTCCTACAATCCTAAATTAGGCAGGCGGGCATCAGCAAACTGTAACTTGTCCCTGTTCTTATAAAGTTTTATTGGAACACAGCCATCTGCATTTTTCTATCTTTTCCAGAGCTGCTTTCCTACTGCAGTGGCGGAGGTGAGCAGTTGCAACAGAGACTGCCCAGCCTGGAAAGCCCATTTATTATCCGGCCTTTACAAAGCCTGTTTATTATTCATGATCTCTTCTCTAAGCTGCCAACCGCATAGCTTGTAGAGGCTCCCTGTAATTGAAGCTTGTGCTCCACGACTACCCACGCCAACCCCATGCCGAACCTAGCCCATTGAGTGTTTATCCTGTCTTCCCGGGCCTTTGAACCATGAGTTTTTCATTCCTATTAGTTCTCTACATCAGACTCTAGTACAGTATGAAAGCCATTATGTCATGTAAGCAAGGTAATCTCTGTACAAATACCAAGGCCATTATATACCTAATAAAAATTTGATGATTATGCTAATAATATTCCCCAGTAATTATAGCTTCTGATGAAGGAGGGTTTTTTTTGTTTGTTTGCTTGTTTTCAAGACTTATTTATTTGAAAGGCAGGATTACAGGGAGAGAGGGGAGACAGAGACCTTTCATCTGCTCTTTCACTCTCCAAATGGTTTTTAACAGCCAAGGCTGAGTCAGGCTGGACCAGGCACCCAGAACTCCACCTGGGTCTCCCACGTGGGTGGTGGGAGTCCAAGCACGTGGGCTATCTTCCATGGCTTTCCCAAGTGCATTAACAGAGAGCTGGATCAGAAGTGAAGTGGTCACACATACAGGATTCCAGCACTGCAGGTGACAGCTTAACCCACTGCACCAGAACACTGGCCCCAAAGCACATCCTTATAGTCCAAAGCTTGAGGTCTAAAGTCAATCACCCAGGTTCATATTCCAGCTATGCCACTCGTATTAGTTAGGTGAGCCCAACAAACAAGACTCTTACTTACCTTATTTAAAAATGAGGATGGGATGGGCATTTGGTATAGCAGTTGACTCTACATGGGGCACCCGAATCCCACATAGCAGTGCCTGGTTTGAATCCTAGCTGCTCCACTTCTGATCCACCTTCCTACTAGTGGGCACCCTGGAAAGCACTAAGTGATGGCTCAAGTACTTGATCCCTGCTACCCATGTGGGAGACTCAGATTGAGTTCTTGGCTCTTGGTTTCAGCTTTGTCCATCCCAGTTGTCATGGGCATTTGGAGAGTGAGCCATCAGATGGATTTCTTTGTTCCTTTCAAATAAAAAAAATGCAATTTAAAAAAAAAATTGAAGATAGCAACAGTAGCTATCTCTGGATTGATGAAAGAATTCTGTTTATCAATACCTACTGTGTGTCAGAGGCTATGCTAGGCTCTTGGACAGGACTGATGGACAGAGCTGACAATGTCATCGCTGGTGCAGAGCTTACACTAGCAGGGGGACGCATCTGGCAGCTGACACCACAAGGGGCAGCTGTCAGCTGCTGGGCCACCAGCGAGTGAGCTCCTCCACAGCTGTGGTGAGAAGCTCTAATGCCCTCCTAGCTGCCAGGGCCTTTTCCAATGCTGCAATGCAGCTGGCCCTAGCTTGCTCCTCAGGCGAGCACAATCCACGATGGAGGAGGTGAAAGCCGCAGAGGTAGCCCTCCACCAGAGGGGACCAGGAGTCAGTGATAAAGGCTTTGGCCTCCCATCTTCTCCAAGGAGGACTCTGGCAGGTCTTGCTTCGCTGCTCACGGTCCTGGGGGGATCAAGTTCTCAAGCATAACAGTGAGGCCAGTAAGGAACCTTGACAGTGACTTTGCATTGTTCCTGTCTCTTGTTTCCTGCTTTCTAGAAACTTAACTTCTTCCAAGTAAGACTACTGGCATCCAAATCCTTTTTGCAGACTTCGCTTTGAAGGAAATTCAAAGCAGAACAAATCACAGACAACAACCCAAAACAAGAAAATACACCAGGGTAATAAGTACCAAGCAGAGAATTACAAAGGTGTGAACAGAGTGATCACAGGCCACATGACATTGGGACCATGCAAGGTCTGTGCTGAGACCCTAGTGACAGGAAGAAGCTAGCCATGCACAGACCCAGAGGGCAAACAATGGAGGCCAAGGAAGAGCGGGTGCAAAGGCTCAAAGCAGGAGTGTGCCTGGCATGTTAATGAAGAGAAAGGGCAGCAAGCCTGGGATTATGTGGGTGAAGAAATGAGAGGCGAGGAAGGCCGGATCATGAGGGACATCGCATTCAGGTATCATAACCCTGGTACATGATTCTAGATGCTACAGACAAGAAGTCACTGGGAGGTTTTAAGCAAAGGAATAACACAGGTTGCTCTGCAGTTCCAAAATATCCCCCTGGCTGCAGTGAGACAAAGGGTTGGAATGGGGAAAGGAAAAGGGGCCCATTAAGGAGGCTACTGCAGGACTCCCATGTCATGTCAGCCATGACAGGGCTTGAACTAGTGATGCAATAATGAGGATGGCAGGAGCCGGTGTTGTGGTGCAGTGGGTAAACCATTCCCTAGTTGGAGTCCTGGCTGCTCCACTTCCAATCCAGCTCCCCAGTGAAAGGTGGCTCAAGTATTTGGGTCTCTGCCCTACCACATGGGAGACCTGGATGGAGTTTCAGGCTCCAGCTTCAGCTAGGCCCAGCCCTGAGCTATTGTGGCCATTTGGGGAATGAACCACTGGATCAAAGATCTCTGTCTCTGCTTCTCTGTAACTCTGCCTTTCAAATACAAAAGTAAATCTTAAAAAAAAAAAAAAATTCCACTTTGATTACGACCTTGTCTAAATAAGATCGATGTCCGCGAACTCGAAAGGCTTCCATGGCTTTGGCTACTCATGACAGGAGCCTGGGGAGGTCGCTGACGCCATGAACAGGAGTATCAATTTGTTAAGTCAACAACAGGAGTCACTATGCACTTACTCCTCATGTAGGATCTCTGGCCTTAATGTGTTGTTCAATGTGAATTAATGCTATAAATAGTAAACAGTATTTTACACTTTATGTTCTGTGTAGGTGCAAACTGATGAAATCTTTACTTAATATATACTAAACTGATCTTCTGTATGTAAAGATAATTGAAAATGAATCTTGATGTGAATGGAATGGGAGAGGGAGCGGGAGTTGGGAGGGTTGCGGGTCGGAGGGAAGTTATAAGAGGAAAAACTATTGTAATCCATAAGCTATACTTTGGAAATTTATATTTACTAAATAAAAGTTTAAATAAATAAATAATGAGGGTGTCAGTGCTGTGGTACAGTTAATCCTCTGCCTACAGTGCCAGTATCCCATATGGGCGTTGGTTCTAAGTCCTGGCTGCTTCACTGCCAGTCCAGCTCCCTGCTATGGCCTGGGAAAGCAGTAGAAGATGGCCCAAGTCCTTGGGCCCCTGTATCCACGTGGGAGACCCAGAAGAAGCACCTGGCTCCTGGCTTTGGATCTGCACAGCTCTGGCCATTGCAGCCATCTGGGGAGTGAACCAACAGAAGGAAGACCTTTCTCTCTGTCTCTCCCTCTCACTATCTAAAACTCTACCCCTCAAATAAATAAATAAAATCTAAAAAAAAAAAATGAGAATGGAGAGAAGAAGATTTGGGATACATTTTATAAAGAACAATGCAAACACAAATAGGGCTTACTATATGCCAGGCATTCTTCTAGCATGAAGATGAATGAAATCATTTAATACT
This sequence comes from Sylvilagus floridanus, assembly GCA_949820135.1. Lineage (NCBI taxonomy): Eukaryota > Metazoa > Chordata > Mammalia > Lagomorpha > Leporidae > Sylvilagus > Sylvilagus floridanus. The sequence continues at coordinate 44,937,116 of OX463241.1, forward strand.
CATGAAATCCCCCACAGATGCATACTTTTATTAGCCTCTTTTTAAACATGGGAAAGGAGCCAGCACTGTGGCATACAAGGTTAAGCCTCAACCTGCAATGCTGGCATCCCAATGGGTACTGGTTCGAGTCCTAGCTGCTCCATTTGTGATCTAGCTCTCTCTAATGTGCCTGAGAAAGCACATGGTTCAAGTGTTCAGGCCCCTTCACCCACGTGGGAGACCCTGAAGAAGTTCCGAGCTCCTAGCTCCGGCCTGGCCCAGCTCAGCCCCAGCCATGACATCCATCTGGGGAGTGAACCAGCAGATAGGAGACCTCTCTTTCTATCTTTGCCTTTCAAATAAATAAAAAGAAAAAACTAAACATGGGAAAACTGATGCACAGAAAGATTGAGTAACTTACCTAAGTTCACAAGAGCAGAAATTTGAACCAAGATCATCTGGCTCTACAGTCCATTTCTTTCTTTCTTTCTTTCTTTCTTTTTTTTTTTATTTTTGACAGGAAGAGTGGACAGTGAGAGAGACAGAGAGAAAGGTCTTCCTTTGCCGTTGGTTCACCCTCCAATGGCCGCCGCGGCCAGCGCACTGCGACCGGCGCACTGCGCTCATCCGATGGCAGGAGCCAGGTGCTTTTCCTGGTCTCCCATGGGGTGCAGGGCCCAAGCACTTGGGCCATCCTCCACTGCACTCCCGGGCCACAGCAGAGAGCTGGCCTGGAAGAGGGGCAACCGGGACAGAATCCGGTGCCCCAACCGGGACTAGAACCCGGTGTGCCGGCGCTGCAAGGCGGAGGATTAGCCTGTTGAGCCACGGCACCGGCTCTTTCTTTCTTTTTAAATATGTATTTATTTAATTGAAAGGCAGAGTGCAGAGTGAGAGAAAGAGACCGATCTTTCATGCACTGGGTCACTCTCCAAATGGCTGCAACAGCTAGGAGCTAGGTACTTCATCCTGGTCTCCAGCATAGGTGGCAGAGGCCCAGGTACATTAACAGGAACCCAAAGAGCTGGGACATGAATGGGTGCTATGATATTGTGACAGGGTGGCTTTAAGGTTAAGGTTTTCCCAGGGGACATAGCCTGCCCAGGTGGTTACAGGTTATCTTGCTTGGTTGCTTCAGAGCAGGGACTGTTCCTTTGGGAGAAACAAGTTATAGTTATCAGTCTGCTCCTCCCGCTGTAACCAGCATATTTCTGGCTTCTGTCCTCTGCTGGCTTGCTTGATAATGGCCAAGGCCACCAAAGTGTAGTTTCTGCCTTTAAAACCCCGTCCACTTCAACTCGGGACTGCCTTCTCCGGACTTGCTCTGTCAGAGGGCAGGTGCCAGCTGGCTAATAAAGACTCCTATTGTGACCTCCAAAGTCTCGCTGTGTCTTTAATCTGTGTGCCCCACAACATTTGGAGGCCCCAGCGAGATCTTTCTCTGTCCCTCTTGGGACAGGTGGGCTAGCTCCGACACTGTGGTGCAGCCCAAGGAGGAGGCTCAGGGGGCGGCCGCTGGGAGATGTTCCTCAGCCCCGGGCTGACTTCTGGCACTTCGGCACAGTTTCTTGGACTCTTTGCTAAACTTTAATTAAAGGAGCCATCTGGTACTTCACCAGTGAGTAGAAATCATTTTTTGATTTCTTCTCGTTTCTGGCCTGTGGGTTGACCCCTCTGAGGTTATTGGAAGGCTGGACACAGCACTACTTCCACAACCAGGTCTGAGTTCAAGACATCATCTCAGACCTCTGGTTTGGGTCCTTTGGTTTTGATTAAGTCTTATTTGTTTAAGAGTCGTCTTTGTCTATTTGTTCACTGTATGTCTGCATGTTTGGTGTTCTACTTGTTAAGAAAATGGGAAAGGGGTCTTTCTTCCAGCCGACTCCCTGTTGGGTTTCTTTCTGCAAAACTTCGATGAAGTCAAAAAGCATGCAATTGGATCTTTTGGATATGATATAAGTGCTTCTTTGTGAGCAGGAGTGGCCAACCCTTAGTGTTGGGTGGCCACTGGAAGGAACCCTAATCTCTTTATAGCTTTACAGGTTCAAAGGGTGATTTTTTGGGAAACCAGGTCATCCTGACCAGGCCCCTTATATTGTGTTCTGGATTGATTTTCTCATCAACCCCTCAACATGGCTGAGAGCCAGCCTAAAGAAACAGATAAGGTCACCAAAAGGAAAGAGTATTTGGCACCAGAGGGAAGGATAAGTCACCCCCTCCAGTCATTCCAAGTCTGCCAGAGGATTCAGATGTCCTAGATCCAGCCAACGACTTCAACTGCCCCCGACTCTTCCACTCCAGTGTCCCCTGCAGGTCCATTGACACCTAAAACTCTGAGGACCTCAGAGCATCCTCAGTCGACTGATCAAGGTCAGGAGAAACTGGCCTCGTTAGCCCTCCACACACGTAGAATGGGCCAAGGTATCCACCCACAGAGGCCGGAGGTTCCAGCTTCCACTCAACCCTTAGCTCCAGTCCTCCTTTATGTCAGGTCTTCTCCCCTATGGTCTATGTTCCCTTTTCCATTAGCGAGCTGTGTAACTGCAAACAGCAAAACCCTTCATTCTCAGAAAAACTGCAGGGTCTAGTCTCTCTTGAGTTCATTTTCTCCACTCACCAATCTTCTTGGGACGACTGCCAGCAGCTTCTTCAGACCCTTTTCACCCCAGAGAAGAGATCGCATCAGGCGAGAGGGCCAGAAACTGGTCTTGGGCCCTGATGGACAACCTTCCTCTGAACCCATCAGACAGGAGAGAGTATTTCCCCTTAGCTGCTCTGATTGGGACCCAGATGATGATAGAGGTAAGGAGGCCCTCGATTGGTATTGCCAGATTCTCATAAGAGGCTTTTGTGCAGCAGCTAAGAAGCCCACTAATTTACCTGAGGTAAGCGGACCATCCAAAGGCCAGGTGAGTCCTCGGCAGCTTTTCTTGAGTGGCTCTTTGAAGCACACCGTGTGTATACTCCCTTAGACCCAGAAGCCCCTGAGAATAGCCGCACCAGTAATATGTCATCTGTATCCAAGTCAGCCCCCAATGTTAGATATAAGTTACAATGATTGGAAGAGTTTGAGGGAAAGCTCCTTTCTGAATTGGTAGAGGTGGCTCCCTGGGCCTATAATAATAGAGATGACCCTGTTACAGCCGAGACAAAAAAGATGGCTAGAATTATGGTGATAATTCTTTATCTATATTCTGTCTTTAAAGGACAGAAACAAAACCCTGGAGGTCAGGCCAAACAAGGGCTCACTAAGGCAAGATTGCCCTTTAAGAAAAGATCAGAGTGCCTTTTACAAGGAAGATGGACATTAGAAAAATGAGTGCCCTAAAGGGAAACAAAGGGAGAATGGATCAGTCTGCCCCAATTTTGGTGGAAGAGGGTGTCTGATGGGGCCGGGTGTGGTAGAATGAGAAGGCCATGCCAAGATGGCTGCTGGCAACAGAAACTGCCTGGCAACAGGCTGTGATTGGATGGCAACAGAAACTGCCTGGCAACAGGCTGTGATTGGATGGCTTCAGAAACTGCCTGGCAACAGGCTGTGATTGGTTAGGGCATAGACCGCCCCTTGACTAGATTGGCTGCCTTGACTATTTAAGCTGCTGTACCAACTGAAATAAAAGAGTCAGTGGGCTGCTTGCCTCTGGCCTGCTTTCAGCCGTCTCCTGAGGTCTGTGTGGTGACTCTGAGCCTCTTGCCCCCCACCACACTCCTCCTCTCAGAATGAATCCACAGCAACAACCAGGGCTCCATATCTTTAAGCCCCCAGGAACCCATGGTCATGTTAGAGGTAGGGACAATCCTGTTAGATTTTTAGTAGACACCGGTGCAACTCATTCAGTGTTAGAAAAAGTAGAAGGACCAGTTGCAGAGGAAAAGGCTCTTATCCAGGGGGCGACAGGAAAAACCAAAAAAATACCCATGGACGAGGACTTGGATCACCAATCTGGGAAGGGAAACTATTATTACTTATTGGTGATGCCAGATTGTCTCTATCCCTTGCTAGGAAAGAACTTGCTCAGAAAACTGCAGGCTACCATATCTTTCCATGGAGACTCAGCTGAACTTTTTAAATTCAAGTCCACCCTCCATCTTACTTACATGCCCCCTGTCTGAGGAGTATCTTTTGATGACCAGAACTGAGTCCATTTCACTAAACACTGAGTATCTCCAGAGATTAAAAAACAAAATCCCTGAGGTTTGGGCAAAGGACAATCTTCCTGGGCTGGCTTCCCACCGGCCCCCCATTGTTGTCCAATTAACCAGCTCTGCTGAACCAATCTGGGTTTGGCAATACCCAATAAGCCTAAAGGCAAAGACAGAAATAGCTGTTCACATTGACAGACTCCGGGAGTCAGGCAGCCTCATTCCTCGCCAGTCAGCATGGAATACAACTCTGTTACCCATCCAAAAGCCTGGGACTTCTGATTACAGGCCAGTACAAGATCTACAGGAAGTCAACAAATGGGGCAAGACCATCCATCCAGGGGCTGGCATAGTGGGTCAGGCCACCACCTGCAGTGCCAGCATCCCATATGGGCGCCAGTTCAAGTCCTGGCTGCTCCACTTCCAATCCAGCTCTCTGCTGTGGCCTGGGAAAGCAGTGGAAGATGGCTCAAGTCCTTGGGCCCCTGCACCCACATGGGAGACATGGAGGAAGCTCCTGGCTCCTGGCTTCAGATTGGCACAGCTCTGGTTGTTGCAGCCAACTGGAGAATGAACCAGCAGATGGAGGACCTCTTTCTCTCTGCCTTTCCTTCTCTGTATAACTCTGACTTTCAAGTAAATAAATAAATCTTAAAAAAAAAAAAAGAGAGAGAGAGACCACCCACCCCACCATGTCTACCATGTACAAGCTTCTGAGTCTCTTGCCTCCTAGCCACCAGAAGGTTTCTGTCCTCAATTTGAAGGATGCCTTCTGGAGGTGCCTTCTTGAGGCATCCTTTGAATTCCTCCAGAGGAAGCTCTGGCCTCAGTAAGTCAACCTATTTTTGCCTTTGAGTGACAGACCCTGAAAAGGGGTTCTTTGGGACAGTTGACATGGACTAGATTGCTACAGGGGTTTAAAAATTCTTCCACCCTATTTGATGAGGCTTTGAGCCAAAACCTGACCTGCTTCAACAACACCCAGAGGTTGTGTTGCTACAGGACATAGATGACCTCCTCTTGGCAGCAAAAACAGAGGCCGAGTGCTTTCAGGCCACTGAGGAACTGCTCCAAGAACTGGCGGGCCTAGGATACCACGTATCTGCTTGAAAGGCTCAGCTGTGTATGCCCATAGTCACCCACTTGGGATATGAGCTAAAGAAAAGGAGGTCGTTGTCTTCCAGCCACGTAGAGGCCATTCTCAAAATAACCCAACCAAAAACAAAACGTCAGGTCAGGGAGTTCTTAGGGGCCTTAGGCTACTGTTGCCTTAGGATTTCAGGCTTTGCAGAAATAGCCCGACCCCTATATGCCAGCACCAGGAGATGAGAGGACACCCTCCAGGGGACTGAGACTGAGAGCGAGGCCTTCCAAGCCCTAAAGAAGGCTCTCATGAGTTACCAGGCCCTGACCCTCCCAGACTTGTCAAAGCCTTTTCAGTTGTATGTGGCAGAAGGTCGTGGTATTACAAAGGGAGTCTTAACCCAAGCCTTGGGACCAGGGAAGAGACCCGTGGCCTACCTATCTAAAAGATTGGACAATGTAGCTACTGGATGGCCAGGATGTTTAAGGGCTGTGGCAGCTACGGCTATGCTAACCAAGGAAGCCTCAAAGCTGACTCTGGGTCAGGACTTACAAATAGTGGCACCCCACCCGTGGAAGCTTTATTGCAGAGCCCCCCAGGGAGGCGGCTCTCTAATGCAAGAATCACCCGCTACCAGGTACTACTCTTAGATCCACCAAGAATCAGGTTCCTAAAAACTTCTGCTTTAAATCCCACCACCTTGCTTCCTGATGATGACCTGTCAGAGCCCATCCACGATTGCAAGGAGGTGCTGGGGTCCTTAACCAACCTGAGGGCAGACCTGACTGACACCCCACTGAAGGACCCAGATGCTGTTTTGTTCACTGATGGGAGCAGCTTTAGCTCCAAAGGAGTAAGGTACATGGGTATCTCATAGTCACTTCTGCAGAAGTTATTTGGGCTCAAGCACTGGGACATGGAGCTTTCGCTCAGAAGGCTCAGTTAGTAGCACTAACTCAGGCTTTAAGATGGAGCAGGAAAAAATCTGTCAACATCTACACAGACAGCAGGTATGCTTTCGCCACTGCCCTGGTTCTGGGGCTCTGTATAAAGAGAGGGGCCTCTTGGCATCCGGAGGAAAACAGATGAAGAATGTATCCAAAATCTTGGCCTTGTTGGAAGCAGTGTGGCTACCAAAAACGTTAGCCAGCATTCACTGCAGGGAACATCAGAACTCAGAGTCCCCAGAGGCCAAAAAATAAAATGCATTTGCAGATAAAACAGCCCAGGAAGTTACCCTAAAACCAGTGGGGCCCCTCCAGATTCTCCCCATTGTGCCCATCCACATTTTGCCAAAGGCCCATCTATATGGAAGAGGAAAAAGTAAAAGGACAGTCACAGGGGGCTACGATAGGCCATGAAGGATGGATGTGCATTCCTGATGGGAGGCAGCTCTTCCCAACGGCAGCTGGCCAAAGACTGATGGAACAAGTCCACCACAGTGCACATCCAGGAAGCACAAAATTAACTGAGTTACTATAATGCCACTATTATATTTTGGACTGGATCAGCAGACATGCCAACTCTTGTCCCAATGTCATATCTGCGCCCAGGTAAACAGAGGACAAGGAGACGAGTTATCCCAAGGGATCCGACTGAGGGGAGAGGCCCTTGGAGAACACTGGGAAGTGGATTTTACTGGGATATTACCTGGAAAATATGGTTACTGTTACCTTCTGATTTTTGTTGATACATTTTCTGGGTTGATAAAGCCTACCCTACCAAGACAGAAACAGCCCAAGTAGTGGTAAAGAAATTAGTCTATGAAATTGTCCCTAGATTCAGGCTCTTGCTAACAATGGGGTCCAACAATGGTCCTGTGTTCATCGCTCAGGTGACTCAATTACTAGCTAAGGTGTTAAAAATAAATTGAAAGCTACATTGTGCCTGTAGACCACAGAGTTTGGGACAGGTAGAAAGAATGTATAGGCCCCTAAAGGAAACTTCAACAAAATTAAAGTTAGAAACTGGTGAGAACTGGGTGAGCCTCCTTCCCTTCGCCATATTAAGGGCACGGCATATTCCCTACATAAAGGGTTGAACCCCTTATGAAATATTGTTTGGGAGACTGCCACCCCTACTCCCCAGACTAGGGGAGGACTGGCTGGCAGAATTGGATAATGACTCCCTTCTTAAGTCGTTACAGGCTCTTCAGACGGTCCTTCAACAAGCCCATACCCTGATGAGAGCCACACGACCGGATCTTCCCCAATTGACCCCTGGTGCCGACGTCTGCAACTTTCAACCTGGAGAACTGGTGTAGATAAACAACCCCTCAACCGTCGAGGCATGGTGGACTGGACCCTTGAGCATGCCAACAGCAGGCAAAGCAGTGGGAAAATGTCGCTGGATCCACCACACTCAAGTGAAGACAACCTCATCATCTGAAGCCCTGGGGTGATGGACCACCAGCCTACAGGAGACCCCCTAAAGATAAGGCTTTCTCACGTATTATAAGTATTTTGGTGTGTAACATGCTAACAGCAGGGCAGAGTGTAGACGCATCTCATCCATACCACTTGGTTAGCTATACCTGGGAGTTGTGTAGGACTGGGGATGGCACTGTCATTGTGAAAAAAAATCCCCCTTTGCATCTCCTTGGTTTCAACTTGACCTTTATTCATTGTCTGGATCCAGTACTGAGAAATTTGCTACACGAAAAAGGGGACCAGGCCTATGTTACTCAGCAGGGCTCTACCCGCTGGCCCCGCATTGTGGGGAAGCTTGAGTAGAACAAGATCTCTCAACACACGGGTTCTATGTCTGTCCCCAAGGTTCTCTTGACTGTGAGTGAACAGACCAATATCACTGTGCTAGCTCAGATTGTGAGACCATAACACACTGGACTAGTAAAGACCCCCTTATAAGCCTCTCCTGAGCACCAAAAAAACCCAAAAAACAAAACAATGGTGCCAAAAAGGCTGGTGTACTCCCATTATTACAAAAGTAAAAGATGGACAGGGTAAGGGGTGGGCAACTGGAGACACTTAGGGACTTAGACTGTATGTATTTGGCTATGACCCAGGAATAGAATTCACCATTCAATGTTATCCCCCAAAGCAAAGCCTTAATCCCATTGGGCTGGGAAGGGAGATAATGCCACGGTTACCACCTGCAAGGCCCTTTCCTGCTCCCCAGCCCCCAGTAACTCTCCAGTCCTTCTGCCAACGTCCTCCTTAACGTCTGTTACAGAGAAACCAACAAAGCAGAGTTAAATGCACCCCGTCATCCGCTACTGGACATGCTTATGTTTTTACTTTCCTAAATGAAACTAATCCTAATGCCACCCAAGATTGTTGGCTATGCATAAACCCAGAACCCTCTTATTATGTAGGTGTGGGAACTAATGCTTTTGTGGGCATTAATTCTTCTGACATTCAGAACATCACTGCCAAATTATTAGTGCTCCAAACTCACTACCGACAACTAAGTCAGGACAAAGTAGAGCCTCAGTGAGAGTCAGTGGTTTGACTCTTGAGTAAAACCAGCGGCGAATGTGACAGGGTGGCTTTACGTTTAAGGTTTTCCCAGGGGACATAGCCTGCCCAGGTGGTTACAGGTTATCTTGCTTGGTTGCTTCAGAGCAGGGACTGTTCCTTTGGGAGAAACAAGTTATAGTTATCAGTCTGCTCCTCCCGCTGTAACCAGCATATTTCTGGCTTCTGTCCTCTGCTGGCTTGCTTGATAATGGCCAAGGCCACCAAAGTGTAGTTTCTGCCTTTAAAACCCCGTCCACTTCAACTCGGGACTGCCTTCTCCGGACTTGCTCTGTCAGAGGGCAGTCGCCAACTGGCTAATAAAGACTCCTAATGTGACCTCCAAAGTCTCGCTGTGTCTTTAATCTGTGCGCCCCACAATGACACAGGATGCCGGGACCCCAAGTGGTGGCTCAGCCTGCTCCTCCAGGATGCCAGCCCCACAGTCTTCTTCATTCCCTGCCTCACTAGAGCCCACCCATTTGATGAGGGTCAGTGGTGGGGGTAAGGGCAAGCATAAACTAGGAGCCAAGCGAGAGCCCCAGATACCGAGGTGTTCAATTAAAATTCACGGGAGGCCATTGTTTTAGATTAGCCTCCTGCACTAGTCCCAAGATACCACACCAAGCCAGAATGATGGCATTAGTGCTAGGGGACACGTATTAGAAACGGGCCAGTTTTCTAAAAAAACAGGAGACAGCAATCAACACAGCGGCCCCGCCAGTTTTGACCAGCATACGGACAGCAGCCCCTCTAGTCTCTAAGGAAAGCAATTTTCAAGTGACCACTTTGCTTTCTGTTTGCTGTTTCTGCTCTCTTCAGCCTTTTTCTGCCCATAAAGCTGCCCCCGTCCCATCCCTGCTCCCGACCCCAGCTCAGCTCCTCAGAGCATGTCTGCTTTGTCGATTGGACGCTGCCCATTGCATGAATTGCTCATCAGACCCAATTAGGTCTTGGTAACTCAGTTTATTCTTTGACACAGGTGTTGGCCACCCCTAGGCCTCCTGGGCCCCACTGCCTCTCCCCCACACTCACAGCCACGCCACGCGCATTGGCCCTGAGCCCCTGCTCCTGTCTGGGACTGTCAGCAGCTCAGGTCACCCCCTGACTCGATTCGCCACGCCCTCCATTCTCCCCGATTCTGATCCAGTCTCCTGGAACTCAGTGCGCTCTGCAGCAAGGCCCGACTTTTCACTCGTCCTTTCTCCTTCTAGCTCTAGTCCCAGGCTGACATTCAAACCACCTGGAGGGCTTCGGCACGACCTGCAGCCCGGGCTTCTAACCAGCACAATCAGTCTTGAAACCTCCCACGTGTTTCTAATTTGCAGTCTGGTCGAGAACTTCAGGCTGCATTGTCCCTGGCTTTCCCCAGCAGCTCAGCTTCTGCAGCAGCTCCCTCCGGAGCTTGCTGGTTCGCTCCCTGCAGCCTCACCTGTTGGACCCAGAAGTGGGATCACTGCCACTGTTCTCTGCATCGTTGTTCCCGTAAAGCCTTCCAGCCTTGAACCTTATGTCACTGGGGTGCACCTTCCACCACCTCTGTTGCCGTCACCTCCAGGGCACCAAGTAATTCCCTGCCCATTGCTTGGGGGATTCTAGCTCCTGGCTCACTGTCTCTCTAACAATGCTCCCATTTTAATGCTAGGTGTTTTCTCCTTCTTTTTTAATCTTTAGAATTGATTTGAGAGGCAGAGAGACTGTACTCGCATTCACTTATTCACTTCCAAATGGCTTGCAATGGCTGGAGTTAAGCCAGGCAGAAGCCAGGAGTTAGAACCTCAGTTCAGGCCAGTGCCACGGCTCACTAGGCTAATCCTCTGCCTCCGGGATGGCACCCTGGGTTCTAGTCCCGGTTGTTGCTCTTCCAGGCCAGCTCTCTGCTGTGGCCCAGGAAGGCAGTGGAGGATGGCCCAAGTGCTTGGGCCCTGTACCCGCATGGGAGACCAGCAGGAAGCACCTGGCTCCTGGCTTTGGATCGGCGCAGCGCGCTGGGCCGTAGCGGCCATTTGGAGGGTGAACCAACTGTCAAAAAAAAAAAAACCTCAGTTCAGGTCTCCCACATGGGTGGCTGGGAACCAAGTCCTGGAGCCATCACTGCTGACTGCCAGGGCCTGCATTAGCAGGAAGCTGAAGGCAGGACCCCGAGCTGGGACTCAAACCCAGGTACGATCTTAACCAGCCTCTTAACCACCAGGCTAAATGTTTGCCTCACTTTGCAGGAGTGTCAATATTCGAACCAATAGATGGACCTTTCAAGACTGACCGCCTGTCTTCCACCACACCTCACACTCCTAGCTATGGTCTTACCCCAACCACAATCAGTTTCCAATCATTCTCTAACCACCAGCTTCCCCCTTCAAGCTCACTCCCTCCACGGCCCAGATTCCCAACATCCTTGAAGTCCTGGGTCCAGCCACCTTTCTACTGTGCCAACTCCTCTTGTCTCACCTTGTCCAGATTCGACTCCAGGGTCAACCAGTGAAATCACTGTGTCGCATCCATCCTTCACCCTCTTGCCTTTCTCTGGACTTGCAGCTCTCACTTGGCCAAACCTTCAAGCCACGGTAATCTCAGCTGCCTGCTCTTCCCCAGCTCTTGTGCAGCTGAGATTCACTGGCCCAGGACACGGCCATGCTGGTGACTTTCCAGGAAATTCACAATTAAGCACACAAAAGCTTTCCCTTCAGCCAGGCAAGCCTACCATTCTCTTGTTCCACGTGGGCGTGTGGCGGGAGTGTCCCTGGATCAGCAGCAGCGGCATAGTTGGGGAACTGTGCTCTCCTTGGACATATCCTTGACTCTGCTGCCCACTCAGGCTTTATGACTTTCACCTGCCCAGGGCCCGCCCTGGCCAGCTCTCCAGACACTCAGCTGCTGCAGTACAATGCATGCCGATGGCCTCGCTTTCACTACAAGAGCTCCCCCCCACCTTGTGTCCTCCACTATCTTAATAAGTCATTGAATGCTCACAGCAGCCCTCTGAGAAACTAATATTGAGATGAGAAAACTGAGGCTCTAAAAGGTTAACAGGTTTGCCCAGGACTGCATAGCAAAAGAGGAGGAGTTAGAACAAAACCTTTCAACGCGCTCTGGAGTCTACACTAAGCAGCAGCCCGCATGCCCCTCAGGAGCCACGGACTTCACACAGGTGCTGTCGGGCAATTACCTCTCATTTCCTCGGGCCAGCCTTTGAGGGTGGCTGGCCCCACGCTGGGTTTCTGAATCCAACAGGTGCCCAGGTGATGCTGTTTGGGACCCACTTTGAGAACTGCGGCCTTAGTTCACGCCTTTTCTCAACCTCGCACATCTTGTCCCTGTCCTCCTGACTGATGCCTTTGCCTCCCACCCCACCGAGAGAACCGGAGCAGATGGAAGGCAGCTTCGGTGAGCCCCCGTCACTTCTCCTTCCCTTTCTGCACCTGAGCCCTGCTCTTGCAGAGGCGCTGCCTCTCTCCTGGATCCTTCCTTTTCCTATCTGAAAAATACCTCAAATTCCCCTCCAGTTACTTCTTTCTGTTTGGAATAGAACTTCTCAGGCCGGCGCCGCGGCTCACTAGGCTAATCCTCCGCCTTGCGGCGCCGGCACATGGCACACCAGGTTCTAGTCCCGGTCGGGGTGCCAGATTCTGTCCCGGTTGCCCCTCTTCCAGGCCAGCTCTCTGCTGTGGCCAGGGAGTGCAGTGGAGGATGGCCCAAGTGCTTGGGCTCTGAATCCCATGGGAGACCAGGAGGAAGCACCTGGCTCCTGCCATTGGATCAGTGCGGGGTGCCGGCCACAGCGCGCCAGCCGCAGCAGCCATTGGAGGGTGAACCAGTGGCAAAAGGAAGACCTTTCTCTCTGTCTCTCTCTCACTGTCCACTCTGCCTATCAAAAAAAAAAAAAAAAAAAGGAACTTCTCAGAAAAGTTGTCCGTACTGTTTCCAACTCCTTTTGTGAAATTCAGATTTTATTGTCATAGAACATGTGTAACATAAATATGTCTTTTACGCCACTTTCTTTTTTTTTTAGATTTAAAATGTCTCTTATTTGCAATTATATATGAGCATTTTAATCATAAGAAACCAATGGATAAAAGTAAGAGGAAAAGGGTAGTCTGAGCTGTGTGTAGACACAATACGTATTCTACGCACTTCATGATAGCAGTGGAATGCAGTGATTGCAGTATGTTTTAATTCCTGCAACAAACTGTGGAAACAAATATACACTGAAACCAAAGTCAAAATTTCTGAAACAACAAGAGGAGAAAATGCACATCAAGGCTCAGGAAAAAGCAAAACATAATTATAACATTTAATCTCATTATGACACAATATTCAAGTTATGTAGACATCAAAAAATATCTATCAGAAAGTAAACAGCTTCATTTTCAGGAACTCTAAGTAACCAACCTGTTTAGCCTCTTATGTGTCCTCGCAACTACATATCACCAAACACACATTTATTACTTTTCTCTCTTGTATGTGTAGTTGATGGTGCACACTTAATAAATGTCTGAGAGCTTTGCGTATCTCCATATGGAGACCTTCCTCATTCATTTTTATAGACATATAAGAAAGAACTGTGTTGACTACCACATTTTTATGCAATTAAGCTACTACTAATGAACACTTGGAGTATTTTTTCCAAGATTTTGCCATTACAATCACATCAAAAATTAATAAATAGCCTTTCACTTTTGTGACTTCACATGTGAAGGTACAACTTTACAGTAAATTTCCAGAACTCAGATTGCATGGTTCTACGATTTTAATAACCACTGCTAAAGTATTGTTTCTACCCATTCAAAGCTATTTTGACAGTAATTTATTTGATAAGAATATAGAAAAGAGTTCTAAAGTTACATCCCAGTTCATATATTTCATATTTATAAAATCAAATTCCTCTCTGAAAGCTTGGGTACTTGAGTGAATCTCACAGAGTGATGGTATTCAGTTATTTAAATTGACAATAAACCTTGATGTAACTGAGAATAATTTAACAGTTCATATCGAGACATGCAGTAATCATATTCTGTTATAAATAGTGTCCTCACCTAATGCCTGCACTGGAGCCCCAAGCCTCAGTGTGCCAGTGTTTGGAGATAGGGCTTTAAAGACTGGAAAAAGAAAATGTGGTATATGTACACTATGGAGTATCACTCAGCCGTAATAAAGAAAGAAATCCTGCCTTATGCAACAAAATGGATGCAACAGGAAACCATTATACTTAGTGAAATAAGCTACTCCCAAAAAGACAAATACCATATGCTTTCCCTGATCTTTGATAACTAATAAGAGTACAAAAAATGTAAAGTAATTGCAATGCAAATTGAATAAAATTATTCCTGTGTATAATTGTTGAGAGGAAATGGCTTAAAGTCTAAATTAAGCTTCTGGCTTCAGATCGGCACAGCTCTGGTCCTTGCGGCCATCTAAAGAGTGAACCAGCAGATGGAAAACTCTCTCTCTCTGCTTTTCCTTCTCTCTCTGTGACTCTTTCAAATAAAAAATAAATCTTCAAAAAATTATTAAAAAAAGATTATTTCAAATAGTTCAGAGCAAAATGGAATTAAAATTTAGGTTTATTTTGGTGCAAAATATTTTTAAATCCATACATAGTTTTAAAAAAATTTATTTATTTATTTATTTATTTATTTATTTGAAAGAGTTACACAGAGAGAGGCGAGGTAGAGAGAGAGAGAGGGAGGTCTTCCATTGGCTGGTTCACTCCCCAGTTGGCAGCAATGGCTGGAGCTGCACCGATCCAAAGCCAGGAGCCAGGAGCTTCTTCCAGGTCTCCCACGTGGGTGCAGGGGCCCAAGGACTTGAGCCATCTTCCAGTGTTTTCCCAGGCCATTGCAGAGAGCTGGATAGGAAGTGGAGCAGCCAAGACTCGAACCGGCACCCATATGGGATGCCAGCACTGCAGGCGGCAGCTTTAGTTGCTACTTCACAGCACCGGCCCCCCATACATTTATTTATTTTTAAATTTTTTTAATTTTTATTTTTTTGACAGGCAGAGTGGACAGAGAGAGAGAGAGAGAGAGAGAGAAAGGTCTTCCTTTGCCATTGGTTCACCCTCCAATGGCCGCCGTGGCTGGTGCGCTGCAGCCGGCGCACCACGCTGATCCAATGGCAGGAGCCAGGTGCTTCTCCTGGTCTCCCATGGGGTGCAGGGCCCACGCACTTGGGCCATCCTCCACTGCACTCCCTGGCCACAACAGAGAGCTGGCCTGGAAGAGGAGCAACCGGGACAGAATCCGGCGCCCCGACCGGGACTAGAACCCGGTGTGCCAGCGCCACAAGGCGGAGGATTAGCCTAGTGAGCCGTGGCGCCGGCCCATATATAGTTTTTTTAAAAAGTTTAAAAAAAATTTTAAATAAATTTATTTGATAGTGTTCCTATCTACTACTTCACTCCCCAAATGCCAGCTGTGGCTCTGGGGAAAGGGAATGGGGGCTGAAGTTGGGAGCCCAGAACTCAATACAGGTCTCCAATGTGTATGACAGGGACTTAATTACTCAAGCCATCAACACCACTTCTGAGGGCCCACATTAGCAGGAAGGTGGAGTCAGGAGCCAGATTTGGGTATTAAACCCAGGCATTTTGATGTGAGATGGCATCCTCATTGTGAGATGAGATTCCTCATTGGCATCTTAGCTGCTAAGCCAAACACCCAACTCCATAACTTTTCCCCGATATGTTTTCCATTAATTTTTTCAAGAGCCCTCATATATACAACTACCCATTTGCCATTGTAACTTGGATGTTGATGATATTGGTGACCCCCCCCGCCCCCCCAAAGAGATGTCTGCATCAAATCTCTAGCACCTGTGAATCTGACCCTATTTGGAGAAAAGACCTTTGCAGGTTTATTGAAGGATCTTGAGATGAGGTGATCTCGAAGGTGGGCCCTAAATCAAATATAAGTGTCCTCATAAGAAATATACAGGAGACCACGTAACCAATGAGGCAGAGATCGGAATGATGCAGCCACCAGTCAAGGAAAGTTCACGGCCACCAGAAGCCAGAAGAGGAAAAGAACCAATTCTCCCTGGAGCCTGCAGAGTGCGCACAGCCCTGCTGATACTTAGCTTTCAAACCTGTCTTCTGGAACTGTGAGAGAATCAGCTTCTGTTGTTTGAAGCCAAAGTGGCAAGTTGCTATGGCAGCCCTGGAAACTAACACAGATGTCTAATAGACATGGGCAACTCACCGTAGTGAAGACAAACTCTCAATTGACTTACCTCCCACTCCCAGCCCTGAACGTGCACCTCCTAGGGGTTTATTTTTCCCATGCTGGTAAAAGGCAAGTCAAGTCTTAAAGTAGCTCAGGTCAAAACCCTGATGCCATTGCTGACCCTTGACTCTCCATCAAACTCCACATCCAATCATCAGCAGAGCCTTTTGGAGCTGTCTTCAAAAACAGCTAAAATCACATCACTTCTCTCCTCATGTTCTGCAAACACCTGGGTCCAGACCATTATTACCTCTTGTGTGGATTATGGCAATACTCCGTCTCCTGCTTTTGCGCTTGTCCCTAATGGTCTGTCTGCAAACCAACAGCTGGAGTGCTGCATTATACCCTCAGCTCAAAGCTGATCCCCCAACCTACTCAGCATAAAAGCCAAGTCCTTGCAAAGTCCTACAGGGGCCTACAGGATCTGGACACTTGTAACCTCTGATGTCATCTCCTTCCACTCTGTCATCTCTACCACTCAGTTCCTGGAAGCAACCACATGGTTTCCCTTCTCAGGGATGTTCCAAGGAGAATGTTGGGAGTTTGAGAGGGATTTGGTAGGAAGAGCAGGTTACATTTTGTGCCATTTAATATGTGTAGACATGAATTTAAAGTTATCCCATTCAGCACAATTGAGTGTTCTCACACTGGTTGGGAATGAGTGAACAGAAAAGAAAGGTTACATTTGCCTTGATCAAGGTTTTGTTAGAGAAGAGGGATGGAGAGGGGGCAAGGACATTAAGGCCATTTGTATAAAGGAGTGATTGTCATGTTGGGCCACAAGATCTCCTTGGAATATGAAGGAATCATGTATATAAAACACTACACAGCCTGGTACATTGTAAAGGCTCAAAAAGCATGAGCTGTTATTACCGCAAGAATTTATTCTAACACTACAAATATTCTTAAGCCTAAAAAAAAGACCTGGTAGAATTAGCTTTAATACCAAATAGTGGCCTCACACTTGTATTTGAGCCTCAATCCCTATAAAAAGAGATGGCTCTGAAGATAGAGCAATAAGATCCAAGATAAGGATGCCATTTAAGAAAAATATATATTAGGTATAAATAATAAAATAAGTAAAAGATATAATTTGGACTTCACTACTACCAAAATGAACATTCTTCGTTGCTTTCAACTGAAGAATTTATAATAACATGCCAAAAATGCATCTGAACACATTCTTTAATACATAAAGATTTACTTACTTTCCAAATTTTTCAGCCTGATAATACTGTGGTTTTCTTGTAGACATATGCCCCCTTTTGCAAATCTGCATTGACTTGCTTTCAGTTATACATTAATACTGACACTGAAAGCACTTTTTTTGTCTGTTGCCCATATCTGCCAAGTAGCAAGCTGTGGTTGACTAATTGGAAACACACAACCAAATGGATCAACTTTATCAGTATGTTCCAGGTACCCAAGGCCATGGCCCAATTCCTTCAAGCTTCAATATTATTCAAAGATTTGGCTAAGAAAAATATTTTCTTTTCATGTTCATACAAATAGAGATGTTAATAAGTAGAATGTCAAAATCACATATATTTTAGAGATTAAAACATATCAGCAAAATTCAGGAGCTTGGCCATGGAGCAAGGAATCAACAGATGGGAGTTGTAGCAGGAGGCTCCATCTGCCGATTCAAGGTCCTGCTAATTTAGAATTTAGACAAAGCTTTTGTGACAACACTGCAGTGGAGGGAACAGTCTCTGCCGTTTTGAGCTGAGCACCTGGGTGGGTAGGGTGGCCAATTTTGAAGTGGCTGGGGCTAGAACACATTGTTGTAGGTTCAAGTCTGTGAGTGTTTATTTTTAAACATGGGAGCTTCAATTTCATTGTCTCTGAAATGGATGTAAGAATGAAAATTTACTGAATTCTATCATTTGCTTTTTGACATTTCTGTTACTGAGAATGATCTTTTTAAAATGTATGTATTGGGTGCACTATTGTGGTGCTTCAGGTTAAGCTATAGCCTGCAACACCATTATCCCATATCAGAGTGCTGGTCTGAGTCCCAACAGCTTTGCTTCCAATTCAGCTCTATGCTAATGCACCTGAAAACATGTGAGTAATATGACCCAAGTATGTCCATGGAGTTCCAGGTTCCTTGCTTTGGCCTGGCCTGGACCAGGTTGTTTGGCCATTTGGGGAGTGAATCAGTGGATGGAAGATCTCTTTCTGTCTCTCCTCTCTCTATCACTCTGCTACTCTACTTTTCAAATAAATAAGTCTTTAAAAAATATTTATTTGAAGGGTAGGGGGAAGAGAGAGAGAGCGAGCGAGCGAGCGAGCGAGCTCAAATCTTCTGATTCACTCCTTGAATACCTGCAACCCCTGGGACTAAGCCAGGTCAGAATCAGGACCTGGGTCAACTGACTCTCCCATGTGGTGGCAGGGACTCAGATCCTTGAGCCATCACCTGTTGCATCGCAGGGTGCACATTCTCAGGAAGTTAGACTCTGAAACAAAGCGGGGTCTTGAACCCAGGCACTCTGATATGGAATGCCAGCATCCCGAGCAGCGCCTTAACCACTGTGCCAAAACCTTGCTCCTGAGAACGCATCTTAAAATTAGTCAGATTGAAGAGGCAGTGTTTGTCTATTAACGGAGAAACTCTAAAATTGAAGGCATTTCTTTTTCATGGCTTGATTTAAAATGTAATAGGTAGTCAGATCCCAGCTCATCAGGTTTTGTGCGGATTAAACTTATTGAAAGGAGTGGTTGTTTGGAAAGCACTTAGGAGAGTGCTTGGAACCCGGGTTGAGGGGAGGAAGACGGCAATGGCTGCCACCTGAGGACACCCCACTCCCCAGGCCCACGTGCTGCTGAGGTTCCCATTGTCCCTTCATCAGAGCACAGTGGAAGGAGAGGGGAGACCTGCCTGGCTGCTCTGCAGGATTTTTTCTTAACTGTGCTCCTGTAATCACCTAGGGATGTGCATTTCCTACTGGGCTCCTGCCTGTTCGCCTGCCAGGTTAATCACTGTGAAACCTACTTCAGAACAATGTGGGATTCCAGCCTATCCAGTCTGCATTTCTGCAGGGGGATCTGGGGCTAGCGTTCATTTCCTGTTTACATGCGGGTCATTTATTTAAAACCATTGTTCAAAACACTGCAGGGGCCAATGTCAGGCCAATGGTCCACAAGGCCCCTGAGTGTCAACTCCAGCCATGGTGGCCTCTTGAGTGTTTGTCCCACACCCTTGGCATGGTCCTGTTTTGGGTTGGGCTGAGTCGTTTAATGTTCGCTCTGCCTGAAACAGTCCCCGCTGACCTCACCCCTGTACACACCCTCCCTTACTCTCATCTGACCTTCTAGAAGCTCTCACCGTACTCAGACATCACCCTCGCAGGAACACTTCTCTGACCCACCCTACACAAAGCTGAAACCCGCCCCCAACAGGCCCCCTGTCCTCTTCCCTGCTATACAGTGCTTTGGCATGGTTTGCATGTTTGAAGCTTGCTCCAAAGCGTAGAGGTACTGAGGAACCGCGTGGAACCTTTAGGAGGCAGTGCATACTGCCCCGGAAAGGAATTGATGTGGTTCTCAAGGGACCATGTTCCATTCTCCAGAGAGGGTTGTTGTGAAAGAGCAGGAGCAGGACCAGACTGACCCCCTCCTGCTCTCACCCTGTGATCTCTTGCTCTCACAGGCGCTCCCACCACAATGCCTCCTGCCATCACGTGATGTATCCGAGCGGAGCCCTCACCAGAGCCCATGCTTGCTGTTTGGACTTTCAGCCTCCAAAACTGTGAGCTCAATAAGTTTCTTTTCTTTACAAAGTACTGGGCCTCTGCTCTCTTGTTATCAATGCAAGTAAATGAATATGTTTACTTTACTTCTCTCCATAGCATGTTTGATCTTTTAAGGTGGTGTTTTATCTGTTGATCTGGTTTATTGCTCATGACCCTATTAGACTAAGTTCGCAAAGACAGGAAGCTCTCTCCATTTTACTCACTGCTTTGTCCCCAGTACCCAGAGCACAGCCTGGCACAGTTAGGTACTCAGTAAGCATTTATTTCAGCAACTAGTCTGTATGCATTTTGCATTTCCCTCCTTTATGTTGGGTCTTTGCGCCAAAAAGATGAATTTTTTTTTACAGTTCTTCATCTGAGTTGTTACACACATCAGTGGTTTGTTCCTCTTTACTGCTCAGTAGTATTTCATGGTTTGGTTGCTCCATACTTGTTCAACCATTCTCTCATTACAGGACATCTGGGTTGTTTTATTTTGGAGCTATTGTGAATAAAACTGTTAGAAACAGTTGTGTATGGGTTTTTGTGGGAATTCAAGTCTTCACTTCTCTGAGATAAATGCCTAGGAGTATAATTGTGAGTTTATTGTTAATTGTGTGTTTAGCTATTTTAGCAAACTGCCAAAGTGCTTTCCAGAGGGTCTGTCCCATTTCACATCTCCACCAGCAATGTTTAAGTGATCCATTTTCTCAGAGTCCTTGCTGGAATTTGACATAGTCACTATTTTAATAGGTGTGTTGTAAATTATGATTTTAATTACATTTCTCTAACGGAAAATGATCTTGAACATCTTTTATATGCTCATTTGTCAGAAGATTTTTGCCATCTGTATATCTTTTTCATTGAAATGTCTCTTCATATCTTGGCTACATGGTCCGATTGGCTTGTTTGCTTTTATACTACTGAGTTCTGAAATTTCTTTATTGACACTAGTCCTTTGTTGGATGTGTGGCTTGCAAATCTTTTCTCATACTCTGCAGGAGTCTTGTTCAGCATGAGATTGTCTTCTCATTCTTTTTTTTTTTTTTTTTAAGATTTTATTTATTTATTTGGCAGGTAGAATTACAGACAGTGAGAGAGAAAGAGAGAAAGGTCTTCCTTCTGTCGGTTCACTCCCCAAATGGCTGCAATGGCTGGAGCTGTGCTGATCTGAAGCCAGGAGCCAGGTGCTTCTTCCTGGTCTTCCATGCAGGTACAGGGACCCAAGCACTTGGGCCATCTTTTACTGCTTTCCCAGGTGACAGCAGAGAGCTGGATTGGAAGAGGAGCATCTGGGACCAGAACTGGCACCCATATGGGATGCTGGTGCTGCAGGTGGAGGATTGGAGGATTAACCTAGTGGAGGATTGGAGGATTAACCTAGTGTGCCATGGCACTGGCCCCCTCATTCTTTTTTTTTTTTTTTTTAAGAGATGTATTTATTTATTTGAAAGGCAGAGTTAGAGAGAGAGAGAGAGAGAGAGAGAGAGAGAGAGAGAGAGATCGATCTTCCATTGGCTGGTTCACTCCCCAAATGGCTATAACAACTGGGGCTAGGCTGGGCCAAAGCCAGGAGCCAGGAGCTTCTTGCGAGTCTCCATAAATCTTTGGCTTGTTCAAGTAACAGCAATTTGCCGTGACTAGAGAGAGGGAGAGGTTAAGGTCATACATTCCCTGCATGCTCTGAGCAGCAGGCACAAGAAGCCATAGCGACCTAGGAGCAGGTGAGGGGAGTCCCTTGGGTTCTTTTTACCACTGAGCCCTGAGACATGGTCCCCCTTGACCTTTTTGGGGACTTGGCCTTGGGAGGAGTCCCCTACCTTCCACAATCCTAGATCTTCTCACAAGAAAGGGTCAGTTCCCGGCCAGCAGCACCGTGATGGCTTCATTTCTTCTCCTCTCAGCTTGCAGAAGGCTGGGTCTTGGCCAGAGGGAAGACACTGGCAGGGCTCAGAGACGAAGTCGTGAGGACTTGGCTCGCCCTACCCAGCCGTCAGGGCCAGCACAGTGTTACCCAGGTCCCTCAGCCTCCATCTGTCGGTTCCAGAAACCCAGTCACCTTTGGGGGAAGCCTTCTGGCAGCAGAGCTGCTAAATCAAATGCACAGAAGGTCTGAGCAGACAGGAAGCTCGGAGGTCACCTAGTCCAGCCCGAGAGGGGGCTCTTTGCAGAAGGAGCTGAGGGCCAGTGGGTCTCAACCTGGCAGCACAGCAGACCTGTGGCGTTCCCCACATTCCCGGAGTCCTGGCTGCCCTCCGATGAATTCCATCAGCAGCTCTTGGTAGTGGTGGGTAGGGCGGGGGCGGGCTGGACAGGACTGGAATTTTTAGCACCCCCCCCTTCCAGGTGATCCCAACGTGAGGACCTCCTGGCTGTCACTACGAGTGGGGCCTCCAGGGCCAGACAGACTTGGATGTGAGCTTCTGCTTCCTCCCCGCCTGCAGACAGTGCAGCGGGGTAAGCCCCTATCTTCTGTGCTGTTCTCAAGGCCAGAGGGGAGAAGCCACGAGCAGCACAGGGCACGGTGGCTGCTTCAGTCTGTAGGAGCCCAGTAAGGTCAGCTTTCCTTGCCATTGCTTTCCCAGGTCAAGCATTCCATTCATAAGCTGAAATGTTCTTACAACTGCAAAATCAAATCAATCTTTTCTTTTTTTTCTTACAATTTTAAAATCTTCATTTATTTGAAAGACGTAGTGACTGAGAGAGATCTTTCATCTACTGGTCACTCCCGAAATGACTGCAACAGCCAGGACTGGATCAGGCCAAAGCCAGGAGCTTAGAATTCCATCCAGGTCTCCCATGTGGGTGCCATAGGCCCAAGCATTTGAACTATCTCTCACTGTTTTCCTAGGTGCATTATCAGAGAGCTGGATCAGAAGTAGAACAGCTCTGGCAGCCATATGGGATGCCAGCATGGTAGGCAGCAGGCTAACCTTCTGCGCCATGGCACCAGCCCCAAGAGCGGTAGTCTCAGATCCCAAGTCTGCCCACTTAAAATCATTTTGTGGGTTTCCTTTATTCTTGGGGTCAAGAGAGAGGACTTTAGTTTGATTCACTAGCCTTCTCATCTTCTTGTCTTGCCCAGCAGCCCTCCAGGTCTGGACTCACCCTTTCCCACCATGATCAAGGGGACAGGGCTTCTTTGACCCCCTCCTCCTTGCTTTGGCTGACCACAGGGCCTTTGCCCCCTTCCCTGGCATTCCCCCTCTGTCCAACTTCCTCTAGGCAACTCTACTCAGCCTCCAATGATCTGTGTTGTCACCACACCAGTAACATTCTCTCCGACATACTTTCCAAGAGCACTCCAAACTTGCCATTCTCATGGCATCATGCCCTTAATTTACATGGGCATTTGTCCATGCAAATCAAAGGACAGAGACTATCTCTGCATCTTTGCTCATCCCCGTGTTCCCAGCGCCTGTTCAATGTTTGGCATATCAGTAGGTTCCATAAATATTTGCTGCATAAACAAACTGGCCGCATGTGCCTCTGGATGGAGTTTCCCCAGGTGCTTGGGTCCTCCTCTCTGGAGTCCCTTGAAACAGTTGGAACTTGCTTATACCAAAGACCACCCTGCCGGGGTGGGCAGATGCCCTTGGGACCCTCCCTCTCTACCCAAGGCTGAAGAGCCATGGTTCCTTCTGGCACGTAGCCCTGTTACACCCTCACACCCTCCTCCGGCCAGGTGCAGACTGTAGAACGCCTGGAACAGGACTCTACACTGGGGAGCGGGGAATTTTTCTGAAGCGATCTTCCTATACAGTTCTGCCGAGGGTCGGGGCAGCTGTGACGGGGTTCAGGATGCATGACCTTGTTGCTTTTTCACCCCAGAGGCCCTTGATCTGCACGGATTTAAGCTCATCCATTACAGGGGCTTTCTGGACTCGGGGAGGCCCAAATGGAATATAGATGTTTCCCACCAGGAAACCGTTTGGAGCATTGTCAGCTGTGGCTTGAGTACCACGTGAGGTGGGAATGGAAGGATTCGCATATTTATAAAGGGATCATCACAAAGACATCCCAAGGCTTTCAAGTCAGGGCTGCACTGGGCAACATCATAAAGGAGATAGAGAATTCTTTCTTCCTTCCTTCCTTCCTTCCTTCCTTCCTTCCTTCCTTCCTTCCTTCCTTCCTTCCTTCCTTCCTTCCTTCCTTCCTTCCTTTCTTTCTTTCTTTCTTTCTAGTTTAAATAAAGTGCTATTAGCTCGGAGTCAGCTCCGCATGCCAGGAGACTGTCTGGGAGCCTGTATCTCTGTCCCAGGAGAGGGAGTGGCCGGGGCTTCCACAGAGGTGGAGCAGTGCACACCCACCACCTCCTCCCTCCATCCTTGAGGCGTCTTCATTGCCACCCTTAGAGCTGAGGCCTCAGAGTTTACTTAGACCCAAGGACAGCTGTGGAAGTGACACTAGGAAGGAGAAGCAGAAGGCACACGGATGTCCCGCCCCTGCTGTAGAACAAAAAGGGAGTCCTTCCTGGGTTAGTTTCCTGCAGGCTGGCCCAGGCATCGGCGAGGCTGGCTGCGCTTTAGGTCTGGGGAGGAGCTTGTAAAAGGTCTGGGCTCACAGGGCCGCCATGCAAACTGTGGGGCCACAGGAAGTGCAGCCGCCCTTCCAGACAGTCAGCTATGGCTGTCCTGTTCAGTTGCAGGACCTGGTGGACTGTGGCCCCTAACCTGGCTTGGGGACCGTAGGAGCGTTCCCGGGCTCACCACAGTGAGTGTCTAGGAGATGCCTGCTGAACCAAAAGGAAACCTGCCATGTGTTGGGCCGGGAAATGCTTTGAATTCAACCTCCTTACACTCAGGGAGACCTAAAAACCAATGCTGTTCTTATTTCTCTGCCTCCAAACACGGGCCAGCTCCTGGCTACTGTCACTCCAAGTGCAGTTTGTGGACTAGAGAGTGCCCAGTTCTGGGGCCGGCGCTGTGGTGAAGTAGGTAAAGCCCCTGTCTCTGATGCCGGCATCCCAGATGGGTACCAGTTTGAGACCTGGCTGCTTTGCTTCTGATCCGGCTTGTTGTTAAAGTGCCCGGGAAAGCAGCAGAGGATGGCCCAAGTGCTTGGGCTCCTGCACCCACGTGGGAGACTTGAAGGAAGTTCTGGGCTCCTAGCTTTGGTCTGGCCTGGCCCTGGCCGTTGCAGCCATTTGGGGAGTGAACCAGCGGATTGAAGATCTCTCTCTCTCTCTCTCTCTCTCTCTCTCTCTCTATTTTAAAAAAGTGCCTCATTCTAGGCCTGGCTCTGCTACTTACCAGCCAGGTGAGCTTTGGCGCTGACCTTTCTAGAACTGCACCTGCGGAGAGAGGACACACCTGCTCCCGGGGATGCTGGGAAGGTGGGAAGTCGATGCTTGTGAGGTTCAGCCTGTGGCTGATGGTCAATGAGAGCACCGCATGGGCTCCAGCTCAGGAAGCCTGGTAGCAGCGGCTGCTGAGTCATCCGTGGGACAGTGGAAGCAGAAGGCCCAAGGAGCACACCCAGCCTTTCAGAGCAGGCTGCCCTGATGCATGTAGCTTAGTTCAGTCGTGTCTTGGGAGTCTTAGGCTCCTTTTCTGGCTCTGCTTTGGGTTTGGAGATTACCTAGCTCAGCCCTTCCGTTTATGGGTGGGAAACTGAGGGCACCAGCTGTTCCATGATGTGGTCAAAGTCACCCAAGGAATCTGACGACAGAGCAGGGCTGGAGCCCAGCTTTCTCGCTTCCTGGCCACCAGCAGCTGTATCCCTGTGCTAGCCCAGGCTGCCTGAGCATTTGACAGTCAAATCTGGCAGCATGAGGAGCAGGTGCACCTCTTGCTTCCTTAGGCCTTTCCTTTTTTCCAGCTCAGCGTCATGTCCGCAGAGCACTGTGGGCCTGGATCTCTCGTTTTTGTCTTTGAAAGTAGAAATCAGCCTGCCTAGGAGACTAGGGAAATCTTCCAGCCTCGGTGCCTCTGGGCTGGCGCGTAGTGCAGTAGACGTTCTCCCCCTAGTGGCACCAGAGAATATGACAGGCAGGGTGAAGATGAGCATCTCTCCAGTCTAATCCCAGCCTTGTCCGATCTCGTCTTCACTTAAAATTTTGATGTGTTTG
Source organism: Sylvilagus floridanus (assembly GCA_949820135.1). NCBI lineage: Eukaryota > Metazoa > Chordata > Mammalia > Lagomorpha > Leporidae > Sylvilagus > Sylvilagus floridanus. The sequence continues at coordinate 44,962,825 of OX463241.1, forward strand.
TCCATCATTGAACATGCTGCCGTCACTTTTACCTGTGAAAGTACTGAGTTCAATATTATTTATCTAGATGACTGTGCGTGTTGGGTGTGTCTCCCAGCTGCGATTCTGAGATCAGCACATGGAGACCCCCTAGTGCACCTCCCTCACCTGTCAGGTGGCCCTGAGGCCCAGGGAGGAGAGGGCCGGCTGTGGTAGCTCAGTGTGGGTCTGGTGCTTTGTGCACTGTAGGAGCCAGTGCGACAGGGTTTCCAGAATTTCTCCGGAAGGGGACAGCGGCCTCTCAGAGGGTCGCGAATGAGAACAGATGTTTTGGTCAGGGTGTTTTACTGCCCAGTGAAGCCCTGGGCTCTGTGTCCTCATCGGCTCTGCCTGTGAAGGCTGAAAGCCAGCTTGGCTGCTGAGGCCCACAGGAAGTGGTCAGAGGGGGCAGGGGCCCCAGGCGCCTGGCAAAGCCACCTTCTTGGGGCACCTGCCTCATTGGGCCCCCATTTGGTATCATCTGCCTGAGTACTCCAGATGGCTCCCCAAAGCCAAGGAGGTAGCTATCCTTGGGAGTGCTAGTTGGTAAACGAGGGCCCAGCCTCACCATCAGCCCAATACCAGAGTCCCCTCAGTGTCATCACCCACTTCTGCTGCAAACCCGCCATGTCCAGCAGCCCCGGACTGCATCCAAGGACACCAGACCCCAGCCCTGGGCCCTGTACTCACTCTGCCTTCGCCTGTCCCATCCCCACGTAAAGTGCGGGGCACCCCCACCCCCCATCACTCTCCCTGAGTGTTCTCGGAGGCTGTCACAGGTGGCCCGACTTTGGAAGCCAAGCCCAGTAGTGCAATTACAGAGTGGCAGGGGCCCCTCCAACTTGCTCAGGCTGAATTTCTTACCCAGGCTACAAAGGGTTAAATCGACTGCCTCCAAATAGGAACAAGGAAGAGAAAGTGCTAAGGGCACTCTTAAAAAACTTTTTTTTTTTAAGGGAGAGAAAGGGAAAGAAAAAAAATCTGTTGACAAAGGTGCCTCTCCGGCTCAGAGGCCGGCTCCTTCGGGCAGGACCCCAACACACACATTGATCCCCCTGGGCCCCAAACTCCTGCCTGGGCATCTCAGATTCATCCCATTCCGATCCTGTTTGTGGCCCAGTGAGAGCGGAGTTACTTGAAATAAATCCCATCTTACTTACGTTGTGCTCTGCTGTTTCCAGGGCCACCCTGAGCAGTGTCCCCCATCCCTGGGGGGTCGATCAGGAGTGGCCAGGGAAGCGCCGCTGTGGCAGCTGCTCTGTGGGGCTCTGGCAGCACCAGCCACTGTGCGGTGGCTTCGCTGGCCCCCACATCGCTGCACAATGCAAAGGAGTGGGCCGGGAGCGAGACTGCCTTGTGCGCGATCCCCGTTCCTGCTTTCTTAGGGCCGCAGCTCTCGTGTGAGCGTGAATACCCTCAGTGAGAAGCAGGTCTGCAGGTGACCTGTGACTACCAGTGAAGTGCTCACGCCTGTGATGGGCAACTCGCGCTGTGCCTGGGCTCAAGGTTATCCCCAATAGATGCCACGCTCACTCTCGTATTCTCTCCAGTGCCATGAACTCTGCCGTGGCCTGTGAGGTTCTGGTTCACCTTGCAGCCTCATGCTGCCTTTCTATTTCTCATCTTGCCCCTCGCTCTGCCCTCAGTCACTTATTTCTTGTGTTGAGGCCTCTGCACTTGCTGCTCCATTGGCCAGAAGACCCCTGCCCTAGCCCTTCTCAATGCTGTGTCCTGCTTCAGGACTCCACTTAAAAGTTCCCCTCTTCCTGGGACAGATGGATCCTGGGACAGGATGGTTTGACTCACAATTCTTATGTCTTATTCTATGATGATACAAGAACAACATGCGCTCAGTAAAAGCTGCATTTCACGGGTGGGTGTGGGGCCACATCCCATTTCAGCGTGCCTGGGTTCCATATCCCACTCTAGCTTCCTGCTAAGGCGAACTCTGTAAGGCAGTGGTGGCTGATCCCTTGAGTAGCTGGGTTCCTGCCAGACCGGGATTGCATGCCTGGTCCGGTCCAACTGTTGTGAGCATCTGAGTAGCAAACCAGTAGACAGGAGTCTCTCTCCTCTCTCTCTGTCTCTCTGTCTCTCTCTCTCTCTCATTACAAATTTATTTTATCTTTTTAAAAGATTTATTTATTTATTTGAAAGAGTTACACAGAGAGAGAAGGAGAGGCAGAGGGAGAGAGAAAGAAGTCTTCCATCTGCTGGTCCACTCGCCAATTGGCCACGATGGCCAGAGCTTCACTGATCTGAAACCAGGAGCCAGGATCTTCCTCGGGGTCTCCTAAGTGGGTTCAGGGGCCCAAGGACTTGGGCCATCCTCTACTGCTTTCCCAGGCCACAGCAGAGAGCCTGATGGGAAGTGGAGCAGCCAGGACCCAAACCAGCGTCCATATGGGATGCCAGCACTGCAGGCAGCGGCCCTGCCCACTATACCACAGTGACAGCTCCTCATAACTACAAATTAAAATATAAAAAGTATCCTTGTGTTCAGAAGGTTTAAGGAGAAAAAAAGAGTGGGTATTTTGGGGCAGCGGGTTCAGCTGCTGCTTGGGATGGCCACATCCAGTACTGGAGAGCCTGGGTTTAAGTCCCAGCCCCTCCGCCTGCAGTCCAGCTTCCTGCTAACAACCTGGGAGGCAGCAGAGGATGGCCAAATTGCTTGGGCCCTGCTACCCACATGGGAGACCTAGATGGAGTTCAAGGCCTCTGGCTTTGGCCTGGCTGAGCCCAGGATCTTGTGGCACTTGTCTTTGAAGTGGATGAAATAAATAAAATATACATTAAAAAAAAAACTCTGTACTTGATGTGCTGGATTTTGGTCCTTCCCTGGGCTAGTGAGAAGTTGTTGTATGCTACTCTTGGTATTAGACAGCGGCAGTCAGTTCCATGATCACAAGAGGAAAGAACCGATGCTCCAGGTATGCTGTGTTGCTGCACAAGGATGTTCAGCAGGTTAGGTGTATACATGCAGGTTAAAATATATTTATTTATTCACTTGAAAGGCAGAGCAATGGAGAGAGAGAGAGTAATAGAGGACTTCTGTCCACTGGTACATTCGCCAAATGGCCACAACATCCATGGCTGATCCAGCCTGAAGCCAGGAGCCAGGAACTCCATCTGGATCTCCCACATAGGTGGCAGTGGCCTAAGAAGTTGGCCTCCTTCTGCTGCTTTCCCAAGCACATTAGCTGGGAGCTGGGTCAGGAATGGAGCAGCATTCCAATGTAGGATGCTAGCACTGCAAGGCTGGAATTAGTTTGCTCTTTAGCTACAAGGCAGTTACAAGGTTACAAGGTTTAGCTACAAGGCCACGTCGTGGTTGCTGGTGTTGGCGTCAAAGGTCCGGATGCGGTATTGGCCGTTGTGTACCAGGCCGATGGCCAGGTGCTTGTTGGCCAGCGTGATGTCGTAGGTGAAGTGGGTTTAACCCACTGGGCCACAACGCCAGTCCCTCAATGCATTTTTGATTTATGATATTTTCCATTGACGATAGGTTTATCAGGATGTAACCCATCATAAGATGAGGAGCATGTGTTCTGATTTGGAGGGGGAGGGGATGGGAGGCTGGAAATAGTTTGCTCTTTAGCTACAGGGCAGCTACAAGGTGTGCACGTGAAAATTTGCAGACTCACTGTAAGTGAAAAAAAATTCAGCTTCTTCCCTGTCTCCTGTTATTGCTGTTACCGTCAACCACGACGTGTTCATTCCCATCCTGGCATAATAGTTGTGTTGGCTGCTTGTTTATTGATAAATTGGATCTCCTCCTAGAGGGGAGCCCCACAGAGACAGAGACAGTCTGTCCTGCTCACCCCATATTTTCCAGAGTGTAGCACAGTGCCTGTTACACTGTAGATATAAAAAAAAATGAACAAACAGATGGATGGATGAATAAAAAGGCTTGGATTTAATGATGAAGGAAAAAAGAAGTAGAGGGCAGCCTGAGGCTAGAACCCCCGTGCCTCCCAGCCCCCAGCCCCCAGTTTGGGGGTTTTGCTCGGTCAGCACAAGTTCTGAAGCTGTCTCCTGCTGGGAGGCCCAGTGCCACCTGTCTATACCTCATTGGGTTTGTCTTGGAGGCCCCGCACCGCCTGTCTACACCTCATTGGGGTTGTCCTGGTCAGCGTAGATGAGGAAGCCTGTGAAGAGGCTGTCGGTCCAGTACGGGTCGTAGAAGAGTCCATTCTGCTCTGAGTAGAAGATTTGCAGCCAGACCTCATCACCCTGCTTGAGAGCCAGGATGGTGGAGCCCGAGGCCACGTCGTGGTTGCCAGTGTTGGCGTCAAAGGTCCGGATGCGGTATTGGCCGTTGTGTACCAGGCCGATGGCCAGGTGCTTGTTGGCCAGCGTGATGTCGTAGGTGAAGTAGTAGATCCCTGGCACGCCGCAGACGAACTTGCCGCTGGATGCATTGTAGTGGCCACCCTCGTTCATCAGAATCTTGTCAAACTTGATGGGCAGCCGCTCCCGTGGGTAGCTCTTGGTCACTGCCACCGAGAAGGCCGACTTGGCACGGCCACTGCCGCAGCTGCAGGGGCCTGGGAGGCCCGGCTCCCCCTTCTTGCCCTTGGGCCCCTTCTTGCCTGGTGTGCCATGCTTCCCGGGGGCACCACTGACCCCCTTGGGGCCGCGAGGGCCAGCCCGCCCAATGGCCCCGGCTTTGCCCTTTGGTCCTGGCTTTCCCCGGTTACCTGTCCGGCCAGGTGGACCTGGAAGACAGAGCAGCTGGTGTTATGGAGGGGCCCTCACAGGCCCAGACACAAGCTGTGGGCCTTGGCCTTCCATCCTTGGTGCAGGAGCCTCTGGGTAATGGAAAAAACAAGAAGGCTTTGGAGTCACTCAGAAATGGGTGCACATCTCGATGGTGTAACCTGGGCCACTCTCAGTCTGATCTGGAAAATGGGAACACTGATACTTATGTGGCAGAGTCGTGGTGGATGGAGGCAAAAAGAATGGCTCGTTACAATTTGCAGAGTCTGCTTTGTCTGCCAGATCAGTCCTCCCGTGGACTGTGCTAGTTGAGAAGGGAATGGGAGGACTCTCTTGGCTTTAATATATCGATCTTGATAAAATCCCTGCCTGGTGCACAAGAGTTTGGACGATGCACACAGGGTTTTTACTGCAGCCTTGTCACAGTAGCAAGACAGAACAACAGGGAGCAGGTGTTTGGCCCAATGGGTAAGGCACCTGCACCCCAGATTGGAGTACCTGGATTCAGTTTCTGACTCCAGCTTCTTGCCAGTGCAGACCCTGGGAGGCAGCAGTGATGGTTCAGGTAATTGAGTTCCTGCCTCCCAAATGGCAGAGCCGAATTGAATTTCCAGAGCTGGCACGGGCCCAGCGTCAGCCATTGTAGACATGTGAGGACTGAACTGGAGGAGAGAACAACTAAATGCCTACTTGGAGGAAACGATTAAAGAATTATGTTTTATGCTGTGGAATTCTATGCAGGAGTTTAAAAAATGAGGTAGATTTTCACACACCATGGGAAGCTTTTTTTATAATATACTGTTAGGAGGAAACAGCAGGTGGCTGCACTCTTTTTGTTGAAAGGAAACCACAATGCTAAATACTTCTATACCCATGTAGATGTGTAGAAGAGTGCCTGGCCTGGGGTAAACACTCACTGAGTCACAGATGGCACATCCTACAGAACATCTGTCCCACAGTATTTTCCTGTAGAATACCTTTGCTTGTTCATGTTCTTTTTGCATAAAATGTAGGTTTCTCTCAATGCAACATTTTTGGCCATTGGTTATATAGAGGACATTATATTTATGACCTCTCAACTCAATGTAATATTTTATTTTAAATATTTATTTATTTTGGAAGAGTTGCAAAGAGAAAGGGAGAGACAGACAGCGATCTATCTACTGATCCATTCTCCAAGTGGCTGCAGTGCTGGGCCAGGCCAAAACCAGGATCCAGGAGTTTCATCCAGGTCTCCTATGCGGGTGGCAGGAACCCAAACACTTGGGCCATCTTTCACTGCTTTTTCCAGGCCATTATCAAGGAGCTGGATTGGAAGTGGAGAAGGATGTGAACTAGTTCCCACATGTGATGCTGGTAGATAGGCAGCAGCTTTATCTGCTGTGCTACATGCCAGTCCCAATATAACATTTTAAACCAAAAAATATATAAGGCTTTGCATTACATCTGAATACAGTTGCACACATGGCAGAATGGCAGAACTGGGTGCAGATGTTTTGGAAAGCAGGCTGGCTGCCAAGGCGAGCTGCTCTGGAAGCTTGCTGGAGCCGCCAGCCTCCCACTGTCACTGGACAGGAGGCAACTGCTAGTTACCACCACATGGGGGATCAAGGGGCGATATTTGAGGCATTTTACATCCTAAAACACTGCTTTTTTTTCTTACTTGTATTATAAGGCACTTCAAAATGTTTGTAGAAAACAGAATTAAATATAGGTTCATTTTGCTGGAAAAATTTAGAAATCCTTGCACACACAGCATCTTAAAAAAGCTCAAGGAAAATGCATATTATGAAAAAACTGTGCATGGATTTCAAAATGTGCACAAAAAATTTCAAATTTTTTGTTGTAATTATTTGAAAGGGGGAGAGACAGAGATACACAGAAAGGCAGAGATCTCATTTCCTGTTTTATTTCCCCAAAGCTTGCAATAGCCCAGGCTAGACCAGGCTGAAGGCAGGAGGCAGGAACTCAATGCAGGTCTCTCAGATGGGTAACAGGGACGCAACCCGAGTCATCAGTGCTGCTTCCCAGGGTGTAGTTTAGCAGGGGCTGGAATCGGGAGCAGAGCCAGGACTAACCCCAAGCATCCCTGTGTGGAATTCAGGCATCGCAACGATGCCTAGACCACTGCACTAAATGCTGGCTTTTAAAATAATTTTTAATTCCATTTGTTCTTGAGCTTAGTGAAGTACCCTTGTGTGAAGGCATTGCATGGATTTTAGAGTTTGGGGTTAATATGAAACACATGTAAATATTTCCTATTTTAAATAATTGGAGAAATTGGTTTCCAAATGGTGTTTTCTTACTGAACATCTAATGGTCAGGGGCGGAGTTCTTAGGTTGAGTGCCTGGCAACAACTGGGGTTTTATACCCATTTGTGAGTGCACAAAGGATGACCACATCTAACCCTTCACTAGCGGCTGCCTCTGGAGGCTGCAGGGAGAATGGCAAGGGTAGTAATTAGAAAGGACCTTAGCTTTGTTTGCACTGTTTGAGCAGATTACAGCGAGTGCTTTTATGCATTACTTGCATAATTAAAAATCAATGAAAAGAATGGGGACAAAACAGAAGGAAGAAAGGTCACACAGTTGTTCCTGGAAAACAAGAAATACCAAAAGGTGGGAGAAGGCGTCGAGAGAAGAGAAGGAGTAGAGACAGCGTGGTACGGGGCTGGGGATTTGGAGGGAGACAAATGGAAAAGGAGGCTGAGCCGGAAGCTCTCCGAAGCTCCCTCCTGTGGCCAGCGTCTTTCTGGATCCCCCCTGCCAGAGGCTTCAGGAAGAACAGACTTCCCTTTCCAAGCCCTGTCTGGAGGTGGAGATGGGCTTGCATGTGTGTGTGTGTGTGTGTGTGTGTGTGTGTGTGTCGTGCTGGAGGGTGGGCGCATGTCATCCTGAGCCAGCCCCCTGGGCCCGCCTTTCTCTGGGTTACACGTCAGGACTCCCCATCTCTCAATGCTGTTTGCCTTGGAGTGTTCACGTGGGAGAAGGGGACAGACGCAGCCCAAACTCACATCCTCGGAACTCCTGACCTAGCGGGAAAAGTCGTCAGCAGAGCCCCACTCCCTTGGGATTCATAAGACAGATCTTGGGGAATGTCTACTGTGGATTCTGTGGACATGGACTTGAGTTCCACCTACACGCAGTGTGTGGTGCACTTGACCTCTTTGAGTCAAAGCCATCATCATGGTCTTACAGATTTTCTTCTGGCCAAGAGGTATTTTTGGAAGAGTTAGTTTGGTATAGCAGGTGAAGGCCAGGTTAGGGTCTGCCCATAGCCTATTATGGGAGCTTGGTAAGTTGGCTATGGAGTAACCAGCACTGATGGATGCCTACTTGGAGACTGATAACTTCATGCACTGGCAGGTGCCATTATTATCCCTATTTTAGAGATGAGAAACTGAGGTTTAGAGAGAGGTCAAGGCATTTGCTAAAGCTGATATCCAGCCTTATTTCCAAAGTTCAAGTTCCTGCAGTTATGACACACTGTTCTCAGTGTAATCGTGTGGCTCTGCTCACGTGCAGTGTGAGAGCATAGAATACCTCCTTTACAGAGAGCTATTGCCAGGCAGATAAGCAACCTGTCAAAGGTGCTTGGCCACTACTACATTGCCATGCAGATAAAGCCATGGAATCTTTGCTAATGCTTGAAATATTTCCTGGGGGATGCCGCTGAACCGGAAAAGCTCTTGGTGAAAGTTCAGAGAGGTGAAGAATGTCAAAGCCCAAGGGCCCATGGGAGCACCCACCTAAAGGCTGTGCCCCCTTTGGGGAACTACCCTTCACTACTTCAAGGTCACTAATCACTGTGGCCACCTGTCCTCACCACCTGTCCTAGCAAATGGTGGTACCCCACCGCTGTGATCAAAGACATTGGTCCAGAAAACACATGTGGCCAAGAAGAATGTGTCATCCTGAGATAGTCTCTGTGGATCAAGGTCACGAGAACGCAGGCTTGACCCCACCAGTTGCCCTTTCAGACATTCCAGCCTTTGTGACAGGGTAGTTAACACACAGAGAAACAGAGCCCTGACGAGGGTATCTAGCTCCTAGATCTAGCCTTTCCTGAAGCTTGGCTCTTGGATTTCCCAGTTTCATGAGTCAATAAATTCTAGTTGGGGCTATCAATTGGGCCTCTGTCATTTGCAACCAAAAGAGTTCTGAATAATATGTGAAAGTCACTTAGCAAACCCAAGGTGCAGCAGGGGCAGGACAGAAGGTTTGATACTCATTGTTTTCTCAGAATACACTGCTCTGTTTATAGAGACATATTGCATTTGTTTGCAATGGAAGGGATTAATACCAGTTTTAGTAATTTCACAATGCCCGCCATGCCAGATGCAGTCAACCTTGGGTGGAGATAGCAGGGGCAGGGGCAGGGCTTCTTACCTTCCTCTCCGCTGTCCCCCCGGTCCCCGTCCTGGCCATCCTGGCCGTCTTTGCCAGGAAAGCCCATTCTTCCCACCATTCCTGAGGGCCCTGGGGCTCCTGGGGGGCCAGGTGGACCCTGAGGGCCCGGCAGGCTGCAGACAAGCTGAGGGGAGCCCTTCTGGAAGTCCCTGCGCGCGAAGGCACCGAGCAGAGGGTCAGCAGCACAGGGGAAGGCACAGGCCAAGAGCACCCAGGGGATCATGGTGGCCACCTGTGGGAGGTAAGAGAGCAGTGGCAGGTGAGGGTGGCCGTCAGCAGGAGGAGGCAGCTGGCACAGCCTCAGCTGTATTTGTGACCTTTGCTGTTTCCTGCATCATGTGCTCGCTGGTCATTGGCATCCTGTCTTGGGGACACACTGGGTGAGCTGAGTCATGTGCCCAAAACACAGTGTGGAGCGGTCTTGACAGTGAGGCCCTCAGCATCACCCTGTCCTGTGGGGTGGACGAAAGGGAAGCAGGACCAGGGGGAAGGCAGGACTGTGGCTGGAAGGACCACTGCATTCATTCGCATATGCGGCATACACGGAAAGTCACAAGGGCAGAAATACTGAAAATTGTAGGGGGCGGTTTGCAATGAGGCTGCTTCTCCTGGGGTACTCAGGTCGCAGGTGGGGAGAGCTGAGGCTTGTGTTGCCACATGCGTGTGGACCATCACCTGCGCGGCGCTGGCCAGCTGTGGCACCAGCTGCTCTTCCCAGTGCTTCCTGTGTGCCAGCTCCATACTCAGAGCTCCCCACACATTGCTCCCTCGTCACAACACTCCTAGGGAGAGGTGAGGCCGTGGTGTCTCAGGCAGGGTGAGCAGCAAGTCCAAGTGATGCTACTAGCAGGTGGCAGGGCTGGGTTTGGACAAAGCCATCCAGAACCAGAGCCTGTGTCCGCCTGCCCCAGGCTAGGCTGTGCCCTTAAGGCTCTTGGTAATAATAGCACGAGCTCACTGGAGATCATGTGTTAGGCTCACAGAGATCATCTCCTCCCCAGCCTTCCTCCACTCTGTTGCTCTGCCTTATAAATAACAGATAAATAAAATTGTAAAAAGAAAACTATATGTGCAAATTAATTCCTGAGAATAAGGCACCTCACCAGTAGCAGAAAGTAGAATTTTACCATTGTATTAAGGGGAGACAATATTAGAGGGAGGTAGGAATGTAAACGGGTACAGCAGCGGTGGAAAACAGTATTGCAGTTCCTTAAACCTTTCAAAATAGAAAGACGCCAGGATGCAGCAACCCCAGATCTGGGTATGTAGCCAAAAGAACTGAAGTCAGGATCTCAAAGAGACACCTGCATTCTCCTGTTCACTGAAGCACTAATCACAATAGTCAAGATATAGAAGCAACTGAAGTATTTATCAAGAGATGAATGGATAAAGAAAATGCAGTCAATATCCACAGTGGAATATTATTGAGCCTTTAAAACAGGGATTTTTTTTTCCTTTTTTAAAGATTTATTCATTTAGTTTGGAAGAGGAGAGAGAGGGAGATCTTCTATCTGCTGGTTTACTCCCCAAGTGGCTACAACAGCGGAGGCTGAGCCAGGCCACAGCCAGGAGCCAGGAGCCAGGAGCCAGGAGCTTCATCCAGGTGTCCCATGTGGGTACAGGGGCTCACGCACTTGTCCATCCTCTGTTGCATTCCCAGGCTATTAGCAGGGAGCTAGATCCGAAGTGGAGCAGTTGGGACTCAAATGGGCGCCCAAATGGGATGCTGGCGTTGCAGGTGGTGACTTAACCCGTTATGCCACAATACTGGCCCTTAAAATAGGACATCTTTTTTTTTGGTTGGACTTATTTATTTATTTGAAAGCTAGATTCACACACACACACACACACACACACACACACCTTCCATCTTCTGATTCACTTCCCAAATGGCTGCAATGGTTGAGGCTGGCCCCCTGGACGAAGCCAGGAGTCTGGAGCTCCATCTGGGTCTATGTGGGTGGCAGGGGCCCAAGTACTTGGGCCATTTCCACTGCTTTCCCAGGCACATTAGCAGGGAGCCGGATTGGAAGCAGAGCAGCTGGGACTTGAACTGGCACTCCAGTATGAAATGCTGGCATTGTAGGTGGTAGTTTGCCTCACTGTGCCATAACACCAGCCCCGAAAAAAGAAGTTCTGCCATTTGTAATGACGGCTCTAAACCTAGAGGACATTATGCTAAGTGAACTAAGCCAGGCACCGATGGAATCCTGTATGAGTCTAATAATCAAACTCGTAGCAGCAGAGAGGGAGGGTTTATATTTTTCACTGATGAAGGTGAGGGGTGACAAAAGACCCTCGTGTTCATGGGGACTGTCCAGTAGAGAGCAGGCTCGCGGCTGGGAGGGTGGCGGTTCTGCCAGGAGTGCTGCTGGGTCCCCATGGAACCTGCCATTGTTTTGCGATCTGCTGCGTGGCTGAGGGCTCACTCTACACACAGTGTGCAGCTCCTACACATGAACCTGGGGACCTCAGCAGCCCCCAGACAGGAACACAGAGCCAGGGCCAGAGCTACTACCAGGGGCAAGGAAGGCCCATAACATCATGTAAAGAGAGATCCAGCAGCAGAGTGACATGTTGGCTTTGGCGTTTTGAAAGGATGACTTAGTGGGTGAACGCAGGAGGATCTTGGACTGAGAGAGAGAGAGAGAGAGAGAGAGAGAGAGAGAGGATACTGCTGCTCTGTGGGAGGGGATGGGTACCCCTGTGCCCCGCCCCCATCGTCGATGGAAATCCCAGAGAGACATCCTGCCTGTGATAGGAGTTGGCCTGGGTCAGAGGCGTCCTGATAGACAGTGTGGGTCCCAGTATTGATAACCAGCCTGGATGAACACCAGCAAGCCCCTGATGTGGCCCAGGGGAGCCCTCCCCTTATCAGTGAAAGGACAATGTGCATCACCCACATCACAGGCCATATGTGGGGACCCCTAAAAGGACTGGCCATGAGAACAGCCCCCCTGCAAGAGCAGCTGTACACGTCTACCAGGCCCAGAGATGCAGGGTGGTGAGGCCCCCGACCCAGCCACAAGGTGGCAGGAATCCTCCCATGGCCCCTCACCTCTCCTCCCTTAAACCTGGACAGAGGCGAGCTGAGAAGGGCACAGCTGGCTGCCAGCTTCACACCTTTGCTGAGGAGCAAAGACTTCAACCAGCGGGAGGAGCCTGGCTCCCTTCCACTAGATAAATTATAAAGGGGCCAAGGGAGGCAAAAAAGGGAGGCAGTTTGATTATATCTCTGATGCTGTACTTGCTGCATGTAAGTTGCATGATTAACAACAGAGGCAGCAGGCAGTCCTGGCAAACCTCATGGTAATGTCACCCAGATGGCAGGTGCTTCCAGGACACTGGGACACTTCCCAGACCCTGTGAACCCGCCTCTCCTGGGCTGTTTGATGAGAGTCTTGGAATCTGGTTGCCGTTACTTTTGGGCTGCGGCATAGCTGAGCCCTCCAGAATAGAAACTGAAATTTCAAAGCAGGTTTGAAAGGGTCTGGAAAGTTCCCACCTACAACCATTTGCAGGTGAGGAGTCTGCAAAGAGATGAACAAGAGGGAAGGAGGCCCCTGGATGGAAGGAGGCAGGAGACAGGAACCATCTGCCACAGCTGAAGAGCCCTTTCTCTTTGGGCCTCCCGGCCACACACTCCCCCGAGAGGGAGGAGGCTGTGTTGTCCAGAGGGTCTCGGTGACCACTGCCTGGATGGACCCCGGTGCCCTTTGCCTACCCTGCTGTACTTGAGGTTTCCCGCAAGCCCTGTAAAGGCACACGCTTACTCCTCCGCTTCTCAGAGGAGGGAAACGGAGGCAACTCCCGGACTCCTGTCTGAGCGTGGCTGAAGACCGCGCCCGGCCCCTGCACCTTGCTCCTTCCCCTGCTGCTTCTCCTGCTGCACTGAGGAGGAAGCTGAGCCTCAGGAGAACTTGCTCACGTTGCACAGCTAGTCAGCGGCAGAAGTCATAGGTGAACTGGGACTTGGCCACGCCCAGTGCCCAAGTGCTTTCCACGATGTCAGCATTTCTTAGATATTTTTCCTCTCAAATAGCCCAAGTTACAGAAAAGTATATGCCAGCAACAGAAACTTCTCAGATATCTGTATTTTATTTTACACACACACACACACACACACACACACACACACACCATGACTTTGAAAATGCGAGAGGGCAGCTTCCTTGATGCTTGAGAAAGCCTCCTGTCCTTCGAGAAGTCCACATTTCGCTTAGCCAAGGTGATGGGGCCAGGCAGCCCCCTAGGCCAACTCCCCACCACAAGCCCCTTTGGGTGCTAGTGGGGGTGTCCCCAGGGGCTGAGCCACAAGATCAGGGTGCATGAAGCGTGCCCCAATGCACATTCCGTGGTTGGCCCCTGCAAGAGCCCCCTCCCTGGGCTCTCTGCCCTGTGCACCTCCTTGTATGCCCCATGTTTAAAAGCACAGATCAGCCACATCTCCCCTCAAGCCCTCGAGTAGCCACTGACTGCACATAGCAGACACCGGGACCCTGTCACGGCCCACAAGTCCCTACGTGCCTGGCCCTCAGCTCCTTCCCTCGGCTCTCCCCACCTAGCTGTCTTGGCCTGCGAGCTCCCATGGCCTGTTAATTCTCATTCTTCTCTTGATTTTTCTAACCCAACCCAGACCTCAGCCCTCCTTCCTTTTGACTTCCTGGAGTGCGGGAGCAGGACGAGGGCTGGGTTCACAGAACAGCCCTACACAGCTGAGGCTCCTGGAAGCACTAGTGTCCAGTCCTTGCTTGTCTTTAAAACACCCGTCCTAGTCCCTAAGTCGTCGGCTCTGCGAGTGGAAAGGTGAGAGGTCAATGCAGAAAGTTTCATTAAGTCTTCCTGCTGAAGGGGGACGTGGTAGGTGGGGGCTGAGTGTAGGACCTGGGGGCTCAGGCGCTGGCTGGGACACCTGCGTCTCGTGTCAGTGCCCAGCTCCGGCTCCGGATGGCAGCTTCCTACCAGTGCTGGCTCTGGGAGGCACTGGTGATGCCTCTCCCATGGAAGACCTGGATTGATTTCCCAGCTCCCAGGCACAGCTCTGGCCCACTGGGGAGTGAACCAGCAGAAGGGAACTAGCTGACTATCTCTGTCCCTCTGCCTCTTGAATAAATAACTAGAAATAGAAGTTTAGAAAGAAAGACAGTTAAACTTTAAAAATAGAATCACAAGGTGCCAAACTTGAATGAGTTCTGGTCTGGTATTTTTTTTTTTGACAGGCAGAGTGGGCAGTGAGAGAGAGAGATAGAGAGAAAGGTCTTCCTTTGCCGTTGATTCACCCTTCAATGGCCGCCATGGCTGGTGCACTGCGGCTGGCACACCGTGCTGATCCGATGGCAGGAGCCAGGTGCTTCTCCTGGTCTCCCATGGGGTGCAGGGCCAAGCACTTGGGCCATCCTTCACTGCACTCCGGGCCATAGCAGAGAGCTGGCCTGGAAGAGGGGCGACCAGGACAGAATCCGGCGCCCCAACCAGGACTAGAACCCGGTGTGCTGGCGCCGCTAGGTGGAGGATTAGCCTGTTGAGCCACAGAGCTGGCCTGGTCTGGCTTTGATTTTCTCAGTTTTGGGCTTCTCATCTCTGGGTTAAGCAGCTAAGGATTCCTAGGTACACATGCTTTAGGAAAATCCTAGGAGCTTGAGTGCCGCAGCCTCAAGTCCACAGACTTCTTCCTCTTCCTCCCCTTTGTCCCTGGCCCACAGCACACAGCCCCCTGATCGCTTCCCAAGAGCCCTCTGCCCAGACTGGGTTGTGAGAAGGGCAGAAGTGGGGGTGTTGATCTTCCACTGACCCTCCCAGAGCGAGGTCTGCCAGTGGGAGCTCCGGGACACTTGTCTGGGCCTTGAGCAAGGCTGCCAAGCCTGACAGTGCAACAGTCTCCCCTTGGAGAATGGAATGTATTAATTATGCACAAAAAAATTCAACCTGTCGTTTCTTAGGTATTGACCTGTTGACGGGTAGGGTGGTGTTTAACTAGGTGGTGGACAGTCATGGGAAACCCAGCCACCTGCTTTCCTGAATTCTCAGTGGAAAGAATGGTCTGCTTAGCTCGGGGAAGAGATGATGCTTGCAAAGTCCTCCTCCTCCGCTCTGTGTGTGGCAGAAAGTGGAGGGGACACCACTAGAAAGGCCGACCCCAAGCTTCTCAGAAGCCTTCAGACAGGTGCTGACTCCTCCTTCCAGCCCCAGGTGTCATGCCCCAGGGAGGCCTGCCCCATCACAAGGTCCAAAATGTCCCACCCAACCCTGCTCTTCCATTCTAAGCACTTGACCCCTGGTGTGATTATGTGTGCGTTTTTCCTTGACATAACTGTCTCTTAGCCATGGAAGGTTCTAGAAGATCCAGGAATGCGGAGGCTCTCCTGTCACTCTGTTGTACCAGCAGAACTGAACACAGTGCCGGTATACAGCAAGTAGTCAACACATAGTTGTTGAACAGCCTTAAATAAAGTGTCATTCTGATAATCTGTAACATACCCCAGGCCCCCAAGGATTCTGATAAACTTGTGTATGACAAAGCCACACCCGGCTACAGTGGAAAACCAGTGAGATGACTGGTCTTGGATTCCTAACATCTGGGTCCCTGTCCTGGTTTTATAACTTATGGGTCTCCATGTCTTATCTGGGCCTGTTTCCCAATCTGTTAAATTAGAGATGGTGACGCTTGCCCACTGTGTCTGACGGGGTTGTTCTGAGAATCCGGCAATAGATAGAAAGTAGAACGTGACACAAAAGCGAGAGGTTTGTTCAAACTGTAATTGCCATGCACTGGGGCTCCACTAAGGGATGTGTCCTGACCTCCCACTGGGAGCCCCTGGAGTGTTCCTGGGTACACCTCCTCCCGCGCGGAGGACATCTGAACCTGATCCAGCGGCGCTTGGAGTTGAAAGGGTCCCGGCTGGTGTTTGGAATGGAGCAGAGCTTGCTTGTGGATGAAGTTCACTAAAAATCTGCTTTGAAGGGAGTGAGAATTCTCTAATGAGAAACACCCCATGGCCTCCCTGAATTCCAGGAAGTAAATTGCAAACAGCCCTTTCCAGCGTCTCTGAAAAGCTAAAGGGACTGAGCGGGGAAGAGAGAGGCAGGCGGCAGCTCCTCACACAGTGCTCACGCAGTGTCCCTCTCCTGGGATCTCCCGGTCAATGCCCATTTGGAACTGCTCCAGCAGCCGGAATCTAAGTACAGAGGATTACAAGCCACAAGGCCCAGTGCCCAGGAGGCCCCAGAAAATATGTGACCCGCTGTTTTCTCTCTATTTCTGGCTCAGCCTAGAAAAAGAGGTCCAAGGACAAATCACGACCAAGATCTCCAGGGGCTTGTCCCAGCAAACATTCCTGACAACACACCGGAAGTCAGTCTGGCTATGAAAGCTGAAGAGACCTCAGATAGGTGCACTTCACATCGATGAACATAGCATACAAGGAGGTGGGCAGTGGGCCCACCCTCTGGGCCTTGGGATGACTCCCCTGTACAAGGAGGGCCAGGCGCAAGGCTGCCTGAAGCCAAAGCCATTAAACTTGGGATCTGCCCATGACTGTTTTCCACCACGAGGAGGCCAAGGACTGCAGTGAGAAGAGAATGCGGCTGCTGTGCTGATGGGTGGGAAGGAAGCCCCAGGGTGTCCAGATTCCCGTATGCAGCCTCCACGTGGCAGGCTGGCGCCATACAAGTCTGTCTGAGCAGCACTGCCCGATAGGAAAATGATGCAAGCCACATTAAGTCATTTTAAATTGCCCCATGGCTACATTAAAAAAGCAAAAAAGCAGGTGAGATTAATCTTAGCCCAGTGTATCCCAAATATTATCATGTCAACTTGTAATCACTGCAGACACTATTAATGAGATATTTTGCATTTTCTAACGAGCACTGAGTCTTTGAAAGTCAGTGATGGACTGTATACCCGCAGCATGCCTCACTGGGGACTGGCTGCACTGCGAGTGCTCAATAGTCACACCTGGCTACTCTACGAGCTCTGGTGTGCTTGCTGGAGTTCAAATCCCAGGGACTTACTGCGGGACCTTTGACAAATGACTTGTCTCTCAGCCTCCTCTTCTCCAAAGTGGGGAACATAACAACATAAGAGAGCTTCTGAACGTTCATAGAAAACAGAATAATATAAATTATTTTTAATGCAAAAAATTTTGAAATCCATGTGTATTTATTAATAATGCACATTTACCATAAAGTTTTTCAAGACTCCTAAAAAGGGCTAGTGCTTAGGTGCAGCGGCATAAGCCATGGCCTGTAGTGCTGGCATCCCATATGGGTGCTGGTTCGAGTCCTAGCTGCTCTACTTCTGATCCAGCTCCCTGCTAACATGCCTGGGAAAGCAGTAGAGGATGGTTCAAGTCCCTGGGTCCCTGCACCTGCATGGGAGCCTGAGAAGAAGCTGCTGGCTCCTGACTTCAGCCTGGCCCAGCCTCAGTCATTGCGGCCTTCTGGGGAGTGAACAGAGGATGGAAGATTTCTCTCCCTCTGTCTTCCTTCTTTGTCTCTGTAACTTTACCTTTCAATAAATAAATAAATCTTTTTTGAAAAGACTGCTAGTAGTACCTACCTTGGAAGGTTGTAATGAGGACTTAGTGTTCTAGAATACAGCCTGACACATGGTAAGAGCTATAAAGCATTCCCTGTTATGATTTTATGATTTCCTGTCTTTTTGAAAATCAAACAGGATAATGGATATTGAAAATAAAACATGGTACAAAAAATGATAAAACCTTGCTTAAAAACCATAACTGTCACCAGCTGCAGTTGAACAAACAGTCCTGACTTCCCACCTGTGGGATTTGAGCTGGAGGCCCCTGAGTTGTCCAATAATTTCCCATTTCACTTCAGTGACCTTGAGCGAGTTATTTAACCTCTTTAGGCTTCAGCCTCCTTGTCTGTAGAACAAGAAAATCAATACTATATGGTTGGGGCCAGTGCTGTGGTGCAGCGGGTTAACACCCTGGCCTGAAGCGCTTGCATCCCATATGGCTCCGGTTTGAGGCCCGGCTGCTCCACTTCTGATCCAGCTCTCTGCAATGGCCTGGGAAAGCAGTAGAAGATGCCCCAAGTCCTTGGGCCCCTGCACCCACGTGGGAGACCGGAAGAAGCTCCTGGCTCTTGGCTTTGGATTGGCACAGCTCTGGCTGTTGCGGCCTATTGGGGAGTGAACCAGCAGATGGAAGACCTCTCTCTTGCTCTCTCTCTGCCTCTCCTCTCTCTGTGTAACTCTGACTTTCAAATAAATAAATAAATCTTTAAAAAATACTATATGGTTTCATTTGAAGTGTGTGAATTTGAAATAACATGATGTAAAACTGTTTACTGCTTCACTTTATGTGTAGAATCTGAAATAACCACAAATTTCCAAATAAAAAGTTCACAAAGAACCTTGTAAGGTGAGTGGATTGCGAGGTACACATTGTATTTATGATACAGTCACACGATCGTGATCACAATATTCTTTTTTAAAATAAGTATTTAAGTAATATTTTATTGGAAAATAATTTCTCAATCTTGTGAGTGGAGTGTGTGGGTTTTTTTTTTTTTTAGATTTATTTACATGTAAAGCAGAATTACCAAGAAATAGAGGGAGAGAGTGAGCAAGAGAGAGAGAGAGAGAGAGAGAGAGAGAGAGAGAATGTTCCATCTGCTAGTTCACTCCCCCAGGTGGCCTCAATGGCTGGGATTGGGCCAGGCTGAAGCCAGGAGCCAGAAGCTTCATCCCGTTCTCCCAGGTGGATGCGGGGACCCAAGCTCTTGGGCCATCCTGCTTTGCTTTCCCAGGCAAATTAGCAGGGAGCTAGATTGGAAGTAGAGTAACTGTGACTTGAACTGGCACCTATATGGGATGCCACTGTCACATGTAGTGGCTTAATACATTATGCCCCTGTGATCTCATTATTCTAACAGGTAAACAAATGTCTGCTACCCTTCAGTAAGTGCGTTTTAAATTGTACCAATTCTGAATTATTTGGGATCTTCAGGAATGTCTTTCTTGGAATAATTTGATTGTACCTGTTTTAAAAAGTTACTGTGACTAGGGGCCAGCCTTGTGGCGCAGTGGGTTAAAGCCCTGGCCTGCAGCACTGGCATCCTATGTGGGCACTGATTCAAGTCCCAGCTGCTCCATTTCTAATCCAGCTCCCTACTAATGAGCCTAGGAGAGCAGTGGAGGATGGCCCAAGTGCTTGGGCCCCTGCACCCACATGGGGGACCCAGAAGAAGCTCCTGGCTCCTGGCTTTGGATTGGCCTAGCTTTGGCCTTTGTGGCCATTTAGGGAGTGAACTAGCAAATGGAAGACCTTTCTCTCTCTCTCTCTCTCTCTTTCTCTTTCCCCACATGTAACTCTGCCTTTCAAATAAATAAAAATAAATCTTAAAAAAAGTTACAGTGACTATTAAACGACATAATGCAGTAACCAGCCCACAGCAAGCACTCAGGAGCAGTTGTGTTATTCTGACAGAATACTCATTTGGGAGAACTGAAGACAGACACGACATCAGGGGGAAGGTTGCCTCCATGTGTGGATGACCAAGTGCACTGGGTCTGTTGTTCCTCCTCTGTGCACTGCAGCAGTAGTGAGCCTGCGAGGAGGTGAACAGCTGGGAGCGGGGGCATCAATGCCAACGAAGGCAGCCGATGCTCTTTTATAGCACGGGATGAATGCAAAGCTGCGGAATTTCTATAGCTGTGCTCTACTTTATTTTTTTTAAAGATTTATTTGTTTATTTGAAAGTCAGAGTTTTACAGAGAGAAAAGAAGAGGTAGAGAGAAAGAGAGAGAGAGTTCTTCCATCCACTGGTTCAC
This sequence comes from Sylvilagus floridanus, assembly GCA_949820135.1. NCBI lineage: Eukaryota > Metazoa > Chordata > Mammalia > Lagomorpha > Leporidae > Sylvilagus > Sylvilagus floridanus. The sequence continues at coordinate 44,982,770 of OX463241.1, forward strand.
TCCCCAGTTGGCCATAATGGCCGAGCTGTGCCAATCCAAAGCCAGGAGCCAGGAACTTCTTCCAGGTCTCCCACGCAGGTGCAGGGGCCCAAGGACTTGGGCCATTTTCTACTGCTTTCCCAGGCCAAAGCAGAGAGCTGTATTGGAAGTGGAGCAGCAGCGACTTGAACTGGTGCCCATATGGGATACCAACAGTGCAGGCAGGGGCTTTACCTGCTATGGCACAGCGTTGGCCCCATGCTCTACTTTCAACAAGGGTGTTTAGGGCCCACATTGTGGTGCAGTGGGTTAAGCTGCCACTTGCAATGCACACCAGGTTCTCCTATTGGAGTGCTTGTTCAAGTCCTGGCAGCTCCACTTCCCATCCAGCTTCTTGCTAATATGCCTAGGAAGATAGTGGAAGATGGCCCAAGTGCTTGGGCCCTTGCCACCCATGTGGGAGACACGGATGCAGTTCCTGGCTCCTGGCTTTGACCTAGTCTAGATCTTAGTGTGTCGCCATTTGAAGAGCTGAGAAAGATTAAAAAGCTGCAGGAGGTGGCCCTGCCACTGGGGAAATGACAATCCAGACATTAAGGGATCCCCTGGCTTATCTGCAGGCCACAGGCTACACTGTGCTTTTTGGTTTTGTTTTGAAATATTGCCAGTGTAAAACTTGGGGGGATTTTATATCAGAATGAAGGTTTCGGCTTTTATTTGAGAACCTGGAAGATCTGGCAAGGCTGATCCTGCCTTCCGGCTGGGTACGCTTGAGATGGGCTGAATTATGTGTTCGGAAAATTCCTATGTTGAAGTCCTAGGCCCTAGAATCTCAGAATGGAACTGTGTTTGGAGACAGAATCTTTCAAGAAGGTGATTAGGGTAAAATGAGTTGTTGTGGGTGTCCTTATTTGAAGGAGAGAGTAGGAATCAGACCCTGGGAAGACACAACAGGGAGGAGGCTGCCCCCTGCAAGCCAAGGAGAGAGGCCTTGCCAGAAACCAGACCTGCCAGTACCTTGACCATGGACTTCCAGTGTCCGGAGCTAGGAGAATTGAGCGTGCGTTGGCCCAGCGCCTGGTCTCTGGTATTCTGTTGTGGAGATGCAAGCGCAGGCATAGGGCCTGCCTTCCTCAGTGCCCACAATGCCACCACTCCCAGAGGCCCCACATCCCCAGCATGGGCATGGCGTGCACCGACCCTGCAGCCTCTGCTCTGGAGGAACAGAGTCATACTCCTTGTGTCTGCTGTGTGCTCTTATTTCAAAGCTCTGGTGTTTGTGTTTCCTTTCATTTCTCCCCACAGTTCTAAGAGGCTGATACAATCAGCAGCACTTGGCAGATGAGAAAACAGAGCTCAGAAAAGTGAAAAGAAAAAGTAGAACCCAGGCTTGCTGACCTGGAGCAGGGCTCATGTCCCACTTCCACGGCCCCTCTGCTAGCAGGAGAGTTACTGATGGGGCAGCGCTGCATGTGCGTGCGTGTATGTGAGTTATAGAAGTAAGCCATTTATAGAAGTGAGCAAATCCAGGCGAGGGTTAGTGTCTGCAAAGAATATTTGGCTTAGAATTCCTTTCAAAAGTAAACAAAGAGGGGCCCGTGCTGTGGCATAGTGCGCTAAGCCTCCATCTGTGGCACTGGCATCCCATATGGCATCCCATACGGCTGCTCTACTTCCAATCCAACTCTCTGCTGAGGCCTGGGAAAGCACTGGAAGATGGTCCAAGTGCTTGGGCCCTTGTACCTGTATGGGAGACCTGGAAGAAGCTTCTGGATCCTGGCTTTGGATCAGCCCAGCTCCAGCCATTGCTGTCGTTGTGGCTAGTTGGGGAGTGAACCAGTGGATGAAGGATCTTTCTCTCTGTCTCTCCCTCTCTCTGTAACTCTACCTCTCAAGTAAATAAATAAAAAATCTTTAAAAAGAAGTAAAGATAGAATGGGACTTGATGAGCAGAAATCTGATTTCTGCAGAGATCATGTCATGTCATGGAGGCACAGGAGGCCTTTGACCTGGAGGAAGGAAAGGGGCCACTTGGAGTGTGGAAGAAGGCTTATACCCCACAAGGAGCATTTGGGCGTGGAAACCAGCAGAGGCTGGTCCTGCAGGAAATCCTGCCCAATGGGCGGGGTCAGGACTAGAGAAGGAACAGCAGGACAGGGGAAGACTGGGGCTTTGCAGAGAAAGAGAAGCGCTTTCTCAGGGAACCTGCTGACTGTGATGGAAGCAGAATGGTTCCAAAGATGACCCCAAACTTGGGAAAAATAATCTCCATTCATTCATACAGTGACATGCTATGGCATCATCTTAGGAACAAACTTGGTCTATAATGTAGACATGTGAGCATGCTCAAGATACACTGTAAAGTGGGGGGAAAAAAACCAAGCTCCAACATAGACTGTAAAGTATGTTCTCTTTGGGTTAAAAATGCTGGACCCACAAATATATGGAGAACTATATATAAGTATATATAAAATTCATGGAAAATAGTATTAAAAAGATAATACCGGGGCTTGCGCTGAGGCATAGCAGCTAAAGCAGCCTGCAGTGCCAGCATCCCATATGAGCCCTGGTTCAAGACGCGGCTGTTCCACTTCTGATCCAGCTCCCTGCTATGGCCTGGGAAAGCAGTAGAAGAAGGCCCAGGTCTTTGGGCCCCTGCATCTGCTTAGGAGACCTGGAGGAAGCTCCTGGCTCCTGGCTTCAGATCAGCTCTGCTCTGGCCATTGCGGTCATTTGGGGAGTGAACCAGCAGGGTGGGAAACCTCTCTCTCTCTCTCTTTCTGGCTCTACCTCTTTCTGTAACTCATTCAAATAAATAAAATACTTCTTTATAAAAAAAAACAAAGGTAACCCTAAGGTGTGAACTGGAGGAAGGGGAAGAGTGGTAACCCTGCTGAGAGGAGAGAAGTCGGATGTTTGGGAAGGAACTTGGCAGTGCCCATGATAGGTGAGGAGGGGAAGTGGTGACAGCGTGGGCCTGAGGAGGTGGCAGCTCAAGCAGGAGGAATGGACGTAAGGATCAGGGCACAGAGTAGGAAGAGAAGGGTGCAGGTGGGGAGGCAGGGGCAGGGGCTGCTCACTGCGCAGATGCCTGGGGCTGACCTTGACAGGACATTGTCACTGCCACCACCGCTCTTCGGCATGGCGGAAACTCGGGGTCCTGGGAGAGGGCCTGTTCTAAGGAAGGGACCCTTGAAGGGGTCCACGAAGGCTAGGCGTGTGGTCAAAGAGCAGGGGAGGGTCACACGGAGGACGTGCAAGGGACCCTCGGTGTTAGGGGAGAGACCTGGGCTGCAGCAGCGCAGCTGGCAGCCGAGGTGCTTGGAAAGAGGAGGAGGAGTGGGGCTGGAGACACCAGACCAAAGTGAATTAGGAAGAGGCAGACCAGCGGCGGGGGAGGAAGTGGAGGGGAGGGAGCCCTGAGGAACTTGTGAGGAATGGGTGCAGATCCCTGCCTGCCACTTCGGAGCCGTTTGCCTGCCTAATGCATTTAATTAAAGAAATGTGAAGAGTACATGAGATCACGCACTTGATAAACGTTACCTAGGACTGGTAGTAAGCTCCGACCCTGGATTCAGGCGCCCCAGCGTTCCAGTCCCATTATAGTCAGTTACCAGCTGTGCAGCCCTGAGCAAGCCGTGAAGGTCTCTGAGCCTAGTCCCTGCCTTGCGGTTGAGGAGAACGGGTGGTCACAAACCCAGGGAGCGCACGCAGAGGGCACTAGGGCTTGGCACAGAGTAGGTGCTGCATAACCAGCAGGCTGAGCACAGGCCCTGGCACGCCCCGAGCCCTCCACGAGTGGTCACTCCCGTTACTGATTTCAGGCAGCCGCGATGAGGGGGCGCGCAGCACTCCCCCAGCCGCGCCCTCCCGTTTGTTTCCCGGTCCCTGCCCGCGCTGCGGGACACTCACCCGCGCAGCCGCCGGCCACGTCCACGGGCGTCCGGACCGAGGGAGCGCTCCGCCGTGCTCCGCGTCCCCGCCTCCCTCGGCAGCCAGGCCCGAAGCCGGCCCCAGGCATAGTTTTCCCATCCCGTCATGGGCGGGAGCGCCTGCCTCCTGGTCACGTGGGCTGGCCCGTGCCTCTTCTTCCCATGGGTTTGGAAAGGACCGGGAGCGCTGGTGCGTGTTTGGGCGTGTCCCTGCGTCTGTGTGTGTGTGTGTGAAAACTTGTCTCTGTCCGTGAACGTCTGGTACGTGAGTGATTGTTATTTGCAAGGGGGAGTTAAGGAGAGTGCATGTGTCCGAGGAGACAGGCACGTGAGTGTTCATCCCTCTGTGCACTCCTCGTGAGAGAGTGTGAGCCTGAGAGCTTACATCCAGAGTACATTTCCATGGGTTCTGAGTTCTGAACCCCAGCGTGTGTTTAGGTGTGTTTGTGTGTGTGTGCACAAATGCATCGTCCAGGTGTGCATGAGGGCCTGTGTGTGTGTGCCTGTTGAAGACTGCAGCTTGGTATGTAACCTGAGTGTCGTCCTTAGTTCATTGGCTGGATGCACACAGCAGGGGCTGGGTGGGGCTGGATGTCTGTGTGTCAGGTTAAATATGTTAGATATGTAATGTGCATAAGCATATGTTGCTGTGTATGTGCATAATATGTGGGTGGTACCACTGAATGTGCAATGGCTCCTTCCCTGTGTGTGGAAATACTTGCATGCCTCCCTGGGGATTTTGTTTGGATGTGCATGCATTTAAATAGTGTGCCCTAGGCCCCTGTGTCCCAGCCCTCTTTTCTCTCCTCCCCACAGGTGAGTCTTCCCTGGACTTCCTCACTCTAGTCGTTGAGCAGGTCTGCCTTGCACAGCGATTCTGTTTCGGTAGCAAATAGACAATGGAGAAAAGAAAAATCATCAGAGGCCTGGCTTTTGCTGTTCCCTGTTCCTTCCACTGCCCTCTTCCCCTTGCTACCATTATTTCATTCCACTGCTGGAGCATCTGGTTAACAGCTGGTTCCACCACACGAGGTTTACAGTCAGAATTTTAATGCAGATCTCCATTCAAATTCTAATGCTGGTTCCACGCCTCAGACAAGTTAGTTAAGCTTGTGTTTTATTTTCTAAAAAGAGAGGATAAAACTATATTAGTTGTACTATCTTTTCTATCACACGTGTTTGGGAAGCCATCAAGCTATGTAGAAAATTATTATTGGTGTTGGAGCTGTGGCGAAGTGGGTAAAGCTGTGCCTGCAGTGCCAGCATCCCATATAGGCACTGGTTTGAGTCCTGGCTGCTCCTCTTCCTATCCAGTTCTCTGCTATGGCCTGGGAAAGCAGTGGACGGTGGTCCAAGTTCTTGGGCCCCTGCACCAACATGGGAGACCCAGAAGAAGCTCTTGGCTTCTGGATTCCTATCAGCCCAGCTCTGGTCATTGCAGCAATTTGGGGAGTGAACCAGTGGTTGGAAGACCTCTCTCTCTGTTTCTCCCTCTTTCTGTCTGTAACTCTACCTCTCAAATAAAGAAAATCTTTTTTTAAAAAAAAGGAATAAAAAATCACTATTACTACATAACTTAGTGGGCTCAATAAACATTGTGATGCTCATCAATAGCTTTTATGTGCCAGTCCCCAAGCTAGGTGCTGAGGATATGAAGGGAAAGCAAAAGGCTTGGGGCCTGCTCTCAGAGAACTTGGGGTCCAATGGGGATGATCAAGTGGCTACAAGTGAAATGAGTGTTACTGCGGAGAAAAATGGAGTATGCAACCCCTTGGTTGGGGAAGGTCTGGGGAACTGAAGTTTCTGTTTTCACTCTTTTTTAAAGATTTATTTATTTTAGTTGAAAGGCAGAGTTACAGAGAGACACAGAGAGATATTCTATCCTCAGGTTCACTTCCCAAATGGCTGTAGTAGCCAGGAGTGGGCCAGGCCAAAGCCAGGAGTCTGGAACTTCATCTGGGTCTCCCACATAGGTGTGGTGGTCAAAGTCTTGGGCCAGCTCCCTCTGCTTTCCCAGGCACGTTAGCAGGGAGCTGGGTTGGAAGTCAAGCCACAGAGACGTGAACTGGTGCCTGTGTGGGATGCTGGTATCACAGGCAGCAGCTTAACCCTCTGCACCACACACCGCCCCCACGGGAAGTGACGTTGCATGTGCGCCCTGGGGGGGTGAGACTGAGACTCCTCTGGGAGTGGAGGAGCTCTGAGCCTCACACAGGAAGGAAAGCTGACGTGAAGTAGAGTTGAGGCTGTTCCCAGATGGGTCAGGAACGGCAAAGGTGAGGGAAGTCTGCCTGCAACGCCTGGAGGCCATTTAGAAGCTGAAGGGCGTAGCAAAGTTCCCTTGCTAGGGCCGAGTAGGGATCTCTGTGTGTTGCCCACGTGGCTCCTGAGGCCGGCTGCAATCACTGGCCTGCTGTTGTTGGTAAGAAAATGGATAATGAAAGCCCAGGAAAAGGTACTGTTACCACACAGGAAATCATTTAATGAACACTGACTGAATGCATAGGAGGAGACCTAGAACCGGGCTCTGCTGAGGCCTCAGCGTCCTGGAGGCTTTGTGCTGTGAATCCCAACAGTGATGATGGGTAGCGTCTCCAGAATATTTGTTAAATGGCAGTTCCAAGGGCTGCAAAAATTGCTGCAAGCCAGGATGGGGCTCGAAATTTCCTCCCCCTTGTCTGTTTCTGTCTTTAATTTATTTGCAAACATCTATCATCTGTTGTGAGTGTGAAGACAGGGTGATGAACCACTGAATGAGAACACACGTTACTCTTAAGTGACAAAATGTGATAAGTGCCATAGGCAGGCAAGCAAGTGTTGTAAGCAATGAGCAGGGGTTTCCCCTTTGACTCTGCTCAGTCCATTTCAAGTTGATTCATGACTAGAGAACATGCCTAGCATCAAACTGGAGAAGATGAGTGGCATCATGACAGTGATGAGTGCAGAGAGATTACAGTCCCACGGGGTAGCCGTGTACGTCCCACACTTGTCCAAAGCTCTCCGGATGTGCTTTCCTCTACTACAGCAGCTGGAAACCTCGAATCCTAGTTCCTACACTCCTTGCTGCAAGGTTCCTGGTATAATTTAGGTTTAGTCACTTCAGTGCACCTGTGCAAGCCCTGAATTAAACAGTGAATTAAAGGAGGGAAACTGGGTTAGGTGGAAAGACGCTAGCAGTCTGGGAGAATCCATTTTTCCGGTGCTGACCTGGAAGGGGTGGGGTGGCTCTGGGGTCCTAGTCCTTCCTGGTCGCCAGGTCACACTGCGCAAGGTGTGTTGCTCTAGCCAGATGCCAGGTCAGGGGTTCACTTCCTGACTGTGGCATAAGGAATCCATCCCTTCCTGTGGGGATGTCATCAGTGCTCCAGTGAGTTCCGGGGAGCATTCTTGGAGGCCCAGGCCAGAACTTGCTCTGCAATGATTGTGAATTCATTTGATTCTTTTTCTTGAGTCTATGTCTGCTTAAAAGAACGGAAAGGGCTTCTGCAAGATTTGTGCAGCCTGAGTTCCCGAGTTACGAATTACAGGTGCTGGGAAAGTCATGGTGGGGAGATGCGTGTGGATCAGACCAAGCAGAGAGTAACCCCAACACTGCCTCCCCATCCTCTTTCTGGCCACCTCCTAGGACCAACCCCACTTCAGCTCCGTCACCAACCTGCACAGTAATTAACTATCAAACAACTAACCTGCACAGGCACTCTGTTTGATGTTGGGGTTTGTGATGAACAAATAAGCAAGGTCCCTGACACCACAGAAATTATGAGGAGACAGGTGTTAAACGAGCACTCAAATACACAACTCAAAATTGCAGCAAGACTTATGAGGGGTGGCTGGCACTGTGGCGTAGTGGGTAAAGCCACTGCCTGCAGTGCCGGCATCCCATATGGGCACTGGTTCGTGTCCCAGCTGCTCCACTTCCAATCCAGCTCCCTGCTATGGCCTGGGAAAGCAGTGGAAGATGGCTCAAGTGTTTGTGCCCCTGCACCCATGTGGGAGACCTGGAGGAAGCTCCTGGCTCCTGGCTTCGGATTGGTGCAACTCTGGCCATTGCAGCCATCTGTGGAGTGAACCATCGGATAGAAGACCTCTCTCTCTCTTACCTCTGCCTCTCTGTAACTCTGCCTTTCAAATAAATAAATCTTTAAAAATGAAAACAAAAGAGACTGGGTACCTTGATGTAAAGCGCAGGCATCTTAAACGGTGTCCCAATGTTAAGCCAAATGCCAGCCCCAATTTTCTTTGTTTAAACAACTTTGAGTTATTTCTGTGAGTTCCTGTAAAAAGAGTCCCCATGCAGTATCCTTCAATATCTGCTTTATTTTTTTTCAATACCTACTTTAAACATTTTCTCTTTCATAAAGTCCTCCCAACTCAGAATAGTATGATTAAAATGCTTTCTTTGTATCCCTTTTTTGAATATACATTTATTTGAATGGCACAGTGACCCAGAAAGCTCTTCCATCTGCTGGATCACTCCTCAAATGTCTATAGCAGCTAGGGCTGGACAAGGCAGAATCCACAAGGAATCTGAGCCATCATCAGCTTCCTCCCGGGTACATTAGCAGGAAGCTGGTTTGCATGAGTAGCCAGGACTCAAACAAGGTGCTCTCATTTGGGATGCAGAAATCCCAAGCAGCAGCTTAACTCGCTTCACCACCCTCTCCATTTCTTCGAATTCTTAACTGGTGGTTTGCTGGATCCCAGCAGTCAATTTTGAGCATCTCTTTGCAAGTCTGAGTTTAGTGGTCTCTTGTTGTTAGTCTTAAATTGTGACTTTAGGAGTAATTACACGATGGAAGTCAGCAAATGCTATACATCAGGGCTCTCTTCCCTCTACACTGGCCTCTTGCCTGTCTAGTAGTACCACTGTCTATTTCCCTTCTCATTTCTATGAGCCATTTGGGTGATAATCATGTACTGACATGTAACATCTCTTACTTTCTGCAAATAGTGAGACTGGGAGGACAAATACCCCCAACCTGTGTTTTGCCTGAATCTTCAGACTCTGAGACGATGAAATGTCCAGAGACATACTTGATTCACGGTCCTCATTTCATGAACAAAGAGCCCCAGAGACCCTCAATGAACTGACAGTGTGCAGCTAGGATGAAAAAGAAGTTCAAAATTGTTTGACTTACACCTGTTATTAAAATGTGGTGTTCTCTTTGCATCTGTTCAACCATTTCCTTTCTTCAATCTTGGTAGGGAATATTGAAAAGCTATTTTAAGCCTTATTTTTAAATTTTTATTTGTTATTTTTAAAATATTTTATTTTATTTATTGAATGACAGAGGAAGAGAGAGAGAGAGAGAGACAGAGAGAGAGAGACAGAGAGAGACAGAGAGAGAGAGGTCTTCCATCCACTGATTCACTCCCCAGATGGCTGCAACAGCTGGAGCTGGGCAGATCCCAAGCCAGGAACCTGGTGCTACTTCCAGGTCTCCCATGTGGGTTCAGGGGCCCAAGCACTTGGGCCATCTTCTACTGTTTTACCAGGTCAGAGCAGAGAGTGGAGCAGCCAAGACTCGAACTGGCGCCCATATGGGATGCCGGCACTGCAGGTGGCAGTTTACCAGCTACGCCACAGCACTAGCCCCAAGATTTATTTTAACTTTTATTTATTTGAAAGGCAGAATTACAAAGAGACAGGCAGAGACAGAGAAAAAGAGGTCTTCTATCCACTGATTCATTCCCCAAATGGCCACAACGGACAGGACAGGGCCAGACTGAAGCCAGGAACCAAGAGCTTCTTCTGGGTGTCCCTTGTGGGTACAGGGGCCCAAGCACTGGGGCCATCTTCCACTGCTTTTCCAGGCTCGTTAGCAGGGAGCTGGATTGCAAATGGAGCAGCTGGGACTTGAACTGCCACCCACATGGGATGCCAATGCTGCTGGTGGCGGCTTAACCAGCTATAGCACAATGCCGACCCCCAAAGCTATTGTTGAATCATTTGAAACAGCTCAGCTGATGGTCAGATGCTTACCTTTAATGAGGGGCTTTGGGGCTGTGAAGTTCTCCAAAATGAAATCACTGCAGATGGGTCTCATGAATATGGCAGGACCAGAGAGATAGCTGTCCACAGAGAAGACTTGCTGCCATTCCACAGACTTTTAAAAGATTTACTTATTTATTTGAAAGATAAAGAATCAGAGACAGAGGAACAGATGCATGTGGGCGCATGCAAGCGCGTGTGCACGCACACACACACACACACACTCACCATCTATCCACTAAGTCAGAGCTGGGCCAGGCTGAAACCAGAAGCCAGGAACCCCATCCAGGTCTCCCCTGTGGGTGGCAGACATCCAAGTACTTGGATCACCGCTTGTTGCCTCCCAGGTGCATTAGCAGGGAGCTGGATCAGAAGCAGAGTAGATGGTATTCAGACCAGTGCTCTGATGTAGGGTGCCATTGTCTCATAGCTTCAGTATAAAGACTGTGATGTGGAAGTGAATGTCGGCTGCTCTGTGTTTTATGTCACTTTGAATGATACAATAGTTCTGCCCCAAGGAAGGCTTGCATATTTATAAAATTTAAAAGTATATTACTTATTTCTTTATTTAAAGATTTATTTATTTATTTGAAAGTCAGAGTCACATAGAGAGAGAATGAGAAGACAGAGAGAGAGAGAGAGAGAGAGAGAGAGAGAGAGAGTCTTCCATCTGTTGGTTCATTCCCCAGTTGACTGCAACGGCCGGAACGGCTGGAACTCTTTCAAATAAAAAAAGCTTTCAAATAAAATAAAGGCTATGGCTTTACCTGCTATGCCACAGCGCTGACCCCATAACTTATTTATTTTTAAAGATTTATTTTATTTATTTGAAAGAGAGAGAGAGAAAGAGAATCTTCCATCCACTGGTTTACTCCCCAATGGCCTGAATGGCTGGGCTGGGCTGGGCTGAAGTCAGGAGCGTGTAATGCATTTGGGGTCTCCCACATGAGTAGCAGGGTCCCAGGTACTTGGGGCATTTTCCATTGCTTTTCCAGGCACTTTAGTGGGAGTTGTATTGCAAGTAGAGCAGCCAGCACTTGAACCTGACATATTGCAGGCAGCGGCTTAACCTGTTGTACCATAATATTGGCCCCATAATTTATTTATTTATTTTAAACGTTTATTTATTTTATTTGAAAGAGTTACAGAGAGAGAAGGAGAAGTAGAGAAAGAGAGAGGGGTCTTCCATCTGCTGGCTCACTCCCCAATTGGCAGCAACGGCTGGAGCTGCACCCATCTGAAGCCAGGAGCCAGGAGCTTCTTCCAGGTCTCCCATGCAGGGGCAGGGGCCCAAGGACTTAGGCCATCTTCTACTGCTTTCCCAGGCCATAGCAGAGAGCCAGATTGGAAGTGGAACAGCCAGAACTGGAACCGGCACCCATATGGGATGCTGGCACTGCAGGCAGCAGCTTTACCGGCTACGCCACAGTACTGACCCCATAATTTATTTTTTAACATAGCAGATCTGTTTCCAGGAACTCATTCTGGAAGTATGCCTACAGGTACTCACTGCACGCTTATTTGAGGTAATAGACTGGAGACCATCTATATGCACAGCAAGAGGGAACTGATTAGATAAGTCATTACACATAAAGAAATAGATAATTTCTCAAAAAAAAAAAAGAAATAGATAATTTCTATATGGAGTCATCTCCAAGATACTCTGAGAAAAATAAGGAGCACCACAGTATTTATTGTTTGCTACCATTCAAATTCAAAAAGGAGAAGACGAGGAAAACAAACATGAGTTTAAAAGCACAAGCTATTTATAGAAGGGTGAATAAATTCTAATGCATGCAGTTGTCTCTGGACGAGGGAGCTAGAAACTGTTGAGAAGGATACTTATTTTTCACTGTATGTCTTTCGGAACAATTTGATTTTTAAAACCATGGGAAGATTCAACAACTTCCTCCAATAAATAAATTAAATAAAAACATTTTGGAAATTCTTACTTTACTCTTAAGGGTGGCCAGGATTTGGGGATGGGCAGAGAGTTTGGAAAGTTGAGAACAGTAAGCTCTCCACAATTATTTACTTAAAAAAACATTTAAAGTATTTGTTCTAGGTTTGGAGCAAACATTTTCCCCATTGTGCAGTGGAAGGCAGTGAGGCCCAGTGGCAGGCCATCATCTGCAGGTCACACCAGGAGGGTAGGGGGTGTGAAAGGAGGGCCAGCTCAGATCTTGGCAGTCAGTCCCAAGGTCCTTCTGGCCAACCAGAGGTGGCGGGGCAGAGGACCTCAGCAAGCAGAGTGGTTTTCATGGGGACAAAAAGAAGATCCAGAGAGTTCTGAGGACTCTCCTGGCTGTGGATTTTAGGAAAGTTTAAAGTCCAAGACAGCTAGAGTCCCAGCACAAATGAAATCGGACCAAAGTAGACGCTAGTTAGATTCAACAGGAAGTGACCCAGAAAAGCTCCAAGTGGTTTCCAGATGTAACTGGAAGGGTTTTGGCGGCAGAGATTCGTGGAATGTGCTGCCAAAAGTTCTGGAAGTTTCTCAACTCAGTGCATGGATCAGAGACATTGTATTTAAAGAAACACACCACCAGGAAAATCTGGAGCCTTCTGCATTGTAGAATCAAGCTTTGCCAAAGCAGCCTATGAATGAGTCTTAAACGGGTTTTACCACCTTTGCCAGCATCATTTTGGGAAGGAATACGAGAAACTAGGGATCCACCTCTGTCTTCTGGCTGGGAAAAGAAGTAGATGTTCCAGATCAAGGAAACAAGCATGAATGAACTGAATAAATGAGATTTTGCTAGAGGTTGGAATTTTGGTTTTTTAACCTATAGGTGTTGTGAAGTCAGAGACTAATTTCTCATCTAAATCTTGTTTTTCAAAGATTTCAAGAAAATTCTTTGAAATAACATTCAGAAGACATTTAGTGCTACATGACTCATCCATTCAATGTACATCCAGTAAATTAATTTCATTTTGTCCAGAGTAAATTAAAAATGTACAAGTGTGTCTAGTGTTCCATTTAAGAAAAACAGGTGACATATACTTGTTCTTGTGTAAACATCTCTTTAAAGATACAAACTATGGTGCTGGGAGCTGGGGGCTGGGAGTCACAGCTTTAATAGGACTGTGGCAATCCACCACATGCATGCAACACATATTAAAAGTAAAACACTCTCAAAAAAAGATCAAAGGGAAAACATTCCTTTATAGTGGAGAGATTTGACAGCTACAACTTTAACAATAACAAGGATATAACTTGATAGGGCACATATAACCACTAATATGATACTAATCTTAATCTAATCAAGCCTTTACATTTAATCTCTGACTAGCAAAAACCATATGGAAAGAACTGTTTAGATGGCATACAGGAAAATAATTGGGGCTAGTGTTGTGGAAAAGGAGGTTAAGCCACTGCTTTTGATGTCTGCACTCCTTTTCAGAGTGCTGGTTTGAATGCCAGTTGCTCTGCTTCCCATCCAGCTTCCTGCTAATGCACCTGGGAAAGCAATAGAAGATGCTTCAAGTACTTGGGCTGCTGCTACACACCGCAGGGACCAGGATGGAATTCCTGGCTCCTGGCTTCAGCCTGGTTTAGACCTTGATGTTGTGGCCATTTGGGTAGTGAACCAGTGGATGGGAGTGCTTGTTTGTGCGCTCCCTCTGTCTCTCTCTTTCTCCCTCTCTCTCTTCCTGTCTTTCTGTATCTCTTCCTTTCAAATAAATGTATAGATCAGAAAACAGGGCTTTTTCAAAAGGTTAATGTCATGACAAATTATGGTTAAAAATCAGGAATAAATGGTATTTTGGGGACAATTGGAAGAACTTTGAAGATGGTCTGAGACAGGCAATATTAAGGGATGATTGCTTTTTTAGATGTAAACAATGGTTTATGGTCATATTAGATGTTGTTTTTAGGAGATGCATGCTAAAGAATGTAAGGGTGAAGAGACATGTTGTTGGGAAATCTAAAATGGATCAGAAAACACACACGCTGTTAGTTACCAAGCTGCAGTCTCAGCTTCAAACGTGGCTGTGTGATGTTAGGACTGGGGCTCTCCAAGTCACATTTCTATGAATCTACAAACAGGGCACTGGGAGGGAACTGCGATTCTAGAGGAGTGGTAAAGAGTTGGTTCTTTTTGTTTTGCTCTTGTTACTGTTGGTGTCACCAAGCAACAGCTCCTCGCCCAGGCAATGACAATTATTTCTCCTAGGAGCAGCTGGTTCAAGTTTACATTTTTTTTCCCTGCAATTCCAGAACTAGCCTCAGAATGCTTCCTCACAGAACTGATGGCAGCTGGAGGCTGTCCTCTCTGTCTCAAGTCCATGGGGCCCTTCATCTCAAGCGTTTACCTATACATTTTAATAATCCCATTATTTTCCATGTTTTCCGAGCTGCAGAGCTGGTATAAGCTTTGTGCGTTTATTACCTTGACTTCACAGTTCTCCAAATACTTGGTAAATACTTCTTTATATTAAATTATGTCTGTAAAAGTAATTGGTACAATTTGTGTCTCCTTATTGGACTCTGACACAGACATTGGTATCAAGAATCCCAAGAAACAGACTCTCAAAAACAAATTTTTTTTAAAAAAGATTTATATATTTATTCAAAAAGCAGAGTGACAGAGAGAAGGAAAGAGAGAGAACATGTGCACTCTCTTCCATCTGCTGGTTCTCTCTCCAAATGACCACAACCATCAAGTCACAGTCAGGAGCAAGGAACTCCATGCTGGTCTCCCACATGGGTGGCAGGAGTCCTAGTACTTGGACCATCTTCCAGGGCACATTAGGAGGAAGCTGAATCAGAAGCAGAGCGGCTGGGACTCTAACTGGCACTCTGATATGGGATGCAGGCATGGTAATCAGTGGCCTAACCTGCTGCACCATGATGCTGGCCCCTCAAAGACAATTTTTGAGACATTTGGAATTGTCTTTGGATTCAAATGCAACGTTGAACTCCGTAGTATAGAAATGGGGTGCTGGTAACCCATGGCATGGAGTGACACTGATTATTCACATTATTGGCTAAGATTATTACAGTACAGAATACTCTGAAGCCAGTGCCTTTGGGGCCTAAGAGGCTGTTGGGGTCAATGTTGACTACAAGGACTTATGGGCAGGATTCCTTCCTATGAATGCACTGGACTGCTTACAGAAAGAAAATGTCACCCTTACCTGTTTAAAATCTCAGCTGAAATCTTTGCACTTGATACCTGGGAGAGTGTCTATGGCAGTCCTAAAAGTACCTCAAATCCCTTGTAGCTACAAAAACAATCTTACTGAAATTCAGATACAGTGTTTAATTGAGAGGGTTGCAGAATGAAATGTAAGCTGAATCTGTAGTCCACACTTATATGTAAAAGCTATGGTGAAGATAGATTGGGAAAGGGTCCCTAAGAATTGGAAAGGGGATATCCATGATCACTGCGTAAAGTTCAAAACCTTAGCCCCTAAGTCATTCTGAGTCTTTCTTTCCTTCACCTTCCATGTCTGAAGTTAGCCTCCCTTTGTTTGAAGACCCTGTAAGGCATCTGAGGCAGGTGCTGTTCAGGGAAATGCCTGTTTTCTTTCAGACTAGAGCATGAAAAAGCTTTGCAGCAAGTCCAGAACATAACGCTAGCTACTCTGCTACCTGGTGCTGAAGACTCAGCAGATCCAATGACACCTGAGTATGGCAAATGGAGATTCTGTAAGGAGCCACTGGACACTAGACCCATAATGTGGGAGCAGATCCAGCATATTCTAATGGAACAAGTACAAAATCTGATCCTGAAGAAAAGATTTTATAATTTGAGAAAACTGTTAAGTTTTTTTTTTCTAATTTATATAGTTAGGAACCTGGCAAATATGTCTAGGAATGAAATTCCTGAAGCATTAGGTCAAATAAAACAGAAATAGAAATATTTCTATTTCAGAATAGAAAAAGCAAAATTATTGATATGAGTGTACTTCTCAGGGATTCTAGATTTAATGTGTTAACTTGTATTAAGAATTTACTTACTTGGTGACACAAACTTGGACCAAACAACAATCTACATATGAGTTTGAAATCTCAGAACTTCCTGGAATGATATAGAGAAAATAATTCCAAAGAATTGGAGTCTTATTAATCAAGAAAATGTTGCTGCTATACCAGTATTCAGTAACCATTAGAAGCAGTTTGCTTTTACTTGGCAGAGCCACAACACTCTCATCACAGACTCCCTTCGGGCTACATCACCTCCTCACTGCCTGCCATAATATAATAGTCTTTTTTTATTTTTATTTTTTTATTTTTTGACAGGCAGAGTGGACAGTGAGAGAGAGAGAGAGAAAGGTCTTCCTTTTTCCGTTGGTTCACCCTCCAATGGCCGCCACGGCCGGTGCGCTGTGGCCGGCGCACCGCGCTGATCTGATGGCAGGAGCCAGGTGCTTTTCCTGGTCTCCCATGGGGTGCAGGGCCCAAGCACTTGGGCCATCCTCCACTGCACTCCCGGGCCACAGCAGAGAGCTGGACTGGAAGAGGGGCAACTGGGACAGAATCCAGCACCCTGACTGGGACTAGAACCCGGGGTGCCGGTGCCGCAGGCGGAGGATTAGCCTAGTGAGTTGCGGCGCCGGCCCATAATATAGTCTTCAAAGAGATTTTAGTTACTTGCCATTTTAGAGCATCATACTGGTTGACAGCTTATGACATTATGCATAGAGGAGATGAATACCATAGAAATACAGAGACTTATGACCTTAGTGAAGTTTTCTGATTTGCTAATTACCAGGAGCATGTTGCAATATTCCTTTGAAGGTGAAAGACAAGTTGTTCTACATCGTATTACCTACCACCCCAACAGAGGCACAGGGGTTGATGGGCCTTTGACCTTTTTGAGGTGACATGTATCTGAGCAATGTTTCCATAACTCATTTACTAAGTAACTCATAAGAAATTCATTTTGAGTGGAGACCAGAGCATGAAAAAGCTTTGCAGCAAGTCTGCGTTGTAATGCAGCTACTCTACTGCTTGGTGCTGAAGACTCAGCAGCAGATCCATTGACACTTGAATATGGCAAATGGGGATTCTCTATGGAGCCACTGGCAGATGCCAACAGGAGAACTAAAACATAGACCTGTAGGGTTTTGGAGAAAATTCATATCCTTTTCGGAACATAACTAATCTTTTGAGAAATAGCTCCTGGTTTTCCAGTAGACTCCATTAAGACTGTACAGTTTTCCATGGGACTGGGTGCAATTTGGTCCAGTAAGCTGTAAATTAGAGTTCTGCACAGCAGTAATGTATCACCAAGTGGAAATGGTACAGAAGAGACAGGATTAAACAGATACGGAAGGCACAAGCAAGGGGCCCAGAGAAGTGGCTCAACTTGCTGCAAGGTTTTCTTTTTTTTCCCTCAATCCATAACTTTTGCTGCATCTGGATTTCCTTATGACCAGCTGACAAAGAAGAAGAAACTTAAATCCTGGTTTCCAGTTTATTCTGACCAATATGCTAACACCAGCTTGTTGCTGCAAAAACTGTTGCAGCTTTACAACTTCAATCAAGCGTGTCTCTGAAAGGTCCTAATGATGGGAAATGTTCCCAGGGAGACTTTTTTTTTTTTTAAAAGATTTATTTATTTACTTGAAAGTCAGAGTTACACAGTTACACAGAGAGAGTTCTTCCATCCGCTGGTTCACTCCCCAGTTGGCCACAATGGCTGGAGCTGCGCCGATCTGAAGCCAGGAGCCAGGAACTTCTTCCAGGTCTCCCATGCAGGTGCAGGGGCCCAAGGACTCGGGCCATCTTCTACTGCTTTTCCAGGCCATAGCAGGGAGCTGGAATGGAAGTGGAGCAGCTGAGTCCCCAAATGGCACCCATATGGGATGCTGGCATTGCAGGCCAGGGCATTACCCCACTGCGCCACAGTGCCAGCCCCCCTGGGAGACTTGTGAACAGTACATTTGATTGTCCACTATGGCTGAAATGAGCAATATCCAGAATTATGGATTGTAACTTTAGTAGTCAAGGGCAGCTACTAATTGTCTGATAGATGGTCAGGCATAATAGATCCTGATTAATAATGTTACTTTGTAATCAGGCTTTGAGGAGTTTCAGAGTGTTTTATACAGGTTTCCAACCCTGTTCATTGTAATAGTGAGATGAATGGTTTACATACAGAGATCTTCACCCATCACTCCCCTGGGCCACAAAAACTTGGTTTTGGGGGCTTATTATATAGTAAGAATGTGTGTATGTGACCAGCAGAATGTAAGTAACCTCAGATGATAATCCACATGTCCTACCTGCTTCCAAGAAGGCCCATGCTCATGTTGGTAGTTTTCTATTGGAGAGTGTATAATAGTTTCCCATTGTTCTGTTAACACTTTCATTACAAAATTAGTCACTTAAAGCTCCTTATATTTATTACCTTAAAGTTCTGGGGATCAGAAGCTCCAAATCAGTCTTTGGGCTAAATTCAAAGTGTGAGTAGCACTGGTTCCTTCTGGAAGTTCAAGATGGGAATCTACAACCTTGCCTTCTCCAACGGCTAGCCTGCCTGCACTTCTTGGCTCATGGTCCTTTCCTCCATCTTTAAAGCCAGAAGAGCATGATCTGCAAGTTTCTCCTTGTTCCTGACCTTTGCTTCTGTTCTCACACTTCTTTCCCTGACCTTCCTATCTTGGCTCCCTCTTAAAACCCTGTTAATACAATGGGCTCACTGAATAATTTATCCACTTCTAGGTCCTTCACTTAATCTGCAAAGTCCCTTTCATCATATATAAAGTAACAAACCACAGGTTTCAGGAATTATGACACCACATCTTTAGGCGATTATTATTTTGGCTGCAACAGGCCCTTATATGGGGAGGAAATTAGGTTACACCTGTCTTCTCCAGACCTCTTCACATGGGCAGCCTTTGGTTATTATGCATATCCTTATTTTAATTATATTACTATATTGTAACAAACTACAGATTTACTAGCTTTGTCATTTTAGGTCCTGTTATTTAGTAATTGTTCTCTGTCACCAATATTGGTAGAATCATGTTACTGAACCAAAAGGCAAAGAACACGGACACTTTATTGCCTGGAGTGACTATTTTTGTCAAGGAAATATTGTGTTGCTGTTTGATAATGTGAGCAAGAAAAACTATGTCTAGGACACCAATGGATGACCTGAAGAGATCTCCAATGGTAAATGTTAATAAAAGCAGTTCTTTTTCAGTCTAGATGCTTTTTCTTTTTCTTGTATTAATGCCTTGGCTAGAACCTCCAGTACAACACTGACTACAAGTGTTGAGAAGATCTCCTTGCCTCTTCCTGGTCTGATGGGGAAGGCTTTATTCACCACTAAATATGATGGTAGATGTGGGTTTTTTTAAGTGCTCTTCAGGTTGAAGTTTCCTTCTATTTCAATGTTTCTTTTGCAGTGCAGAATCTTCTCAATTTGATGTAATCCCATTTGTCAATTTTCACTTTGATTGCCTGTGCCTCTGGGGTCTTTTCCAAGAACTCTTTGCCTATGCCAATGTCTTGAGGGTTTCCCCAATGTTCTCTAATAATTTGATGGCATTGGGCCATAGATTGAGGTCTTTGATCCATTTCGAGTTGATTTTTGTGTAAGGTGTAAGGTAGGGGTCTTGCTTCATACTTCTGCAAGTGGAGATCCAATTTTCCCAGCACCATTTGTTGAAGAGACTGTCCTTGTTCCAGGGATTGACTGTAGCTTCATTGTCAAAGATAAGTTGGTTGTGGATGCATGGGTTGATTTCTGGTGTTTCTATTCTGTTCCATTGGTCTATCTATCTGTTTTTGTGCCAGCACTAGGCTGTTTTGATTATAACTACCCTGTAGTATGTCTTGAAATCTGGTATTGTGATGCCTCCAGCTTTGTTTTTGTTGTATAAAATTAATTTAGCTATTTGGGGTCTCCTGTGTTTCCATATGAATTTCAGCATTATTTTTTCTATTTCTGAGAAGACTGTCCTTGGTATTTTGATTGGTATCACATTAAATCTATAAATTGTTTTTGGTAGTATAGACATTTTGATAATATTGGTTCTTCCAATCCATGAATATAGAAGATTTTTCTATTTTTGTGTCTTCTTATATTTCTTTCTTTAATGTTTTATAATTTTCATCATAGAGATCTTTGCTATCCTTGGTTAAATTTATTCCAAGGTATTTAATTTTTTTTTTTTGTAGCTGTTGTGAATGGGATCGATCTTAGAAGTTCTTGGTCATTAGGCCGGCACTGCGGCTCACTTGGCTAATCCTCCACCTGCGGTGCTGGCACCCTGGGTTCTAGTCCCGGTTGGGGTGCCAGATTCTGTCCCGGTTGCTCCTCTTCCAGTTCCGCTCTCTGCTGTGGCCCGGGAAGGCAGTGGAGGATGGCCCAAGTGCTTGGGCCCTGCACCCACATGGGAGACCAGGAGGAAGCACCTGGCTTCTGGCTTCAGATCAGCACAGCACGCCAGCCGCAGTGCCCTGGGCCGTAGTGGCCATTTTGGGGGTGAGCCAATGGAAAGGAAGACCTTTCTCTCTGTCTCTCTCTCACTGTCTAAATCTGCCTGTCCAAAAAGAAAAAAAAAAAAAAAGAAGAAGAAGTTCTTGGTCACTGGTCATTAATAGCATTGTCTGTGTATAAAAGGGCTATTGATTTTTGTGTTAATTTTATATCCTGCCACTTTACCAAGTTCTTCTATGAGTTCCAGTAGTTTTAGTGGAGTCTTTTGGATCCCCTATATATAGAATCATGTCACTTGCAAATAGAGATAGTTTGACTTCCTCCTTTCCAATTTGTATCCCTTTCATTTCTTTTTCTTGCCTAATGGCTCTGGCTAAAACTTCGAGGACTATACTGAATAGCAGTGGTAACAGTGGGCATCCTTATCTGGTTCTAGATGTCAGTGGGAATGCTTCCAACTTTTCCCCTTTCTATAGGATGCTGGTCATGGGTTTGTCAGAAATTGCCTTGATTGTGTTGAAGGATGTTCCTTCTCTACACAATTTGCTTAAGGTTTTCATCTATTAAAGGATGTTGTATTTTATCAAATGCTTTCTCTGTTATCTACTGAGATAACCATTTGTTTTTTTCTTCAGTTTGTTAATGTGCTATATCACATTGATTGATTTATAAATGTTGAACCATCCCTGCATACCAGGGATAGATTCCACTTGTTGTGGGTGGATGATCTTTCTGAGGTGTTGTTGGATTCAATCGGCTAGCATTTTGTTTAGGATTTTTGTGTCTATGTTCATTAGGGAAATTCTTCCGTAATTCTTTTCCTCTGTTGTTATCTTTTTCTGGTTTAGGAATTAGGATGATGCTGGCTTCACAGAAAGAGTTTGAGAGGATAACTTTTTTTTTTAAAAAAAGATTTTTTTATTTACTTCAGAGGCAGAGTTATAGAGAGAAGGAGAGACAGGAGTGGGGCGGAGGTCTTCCATCCACTGATTGACTGCCTAAATGGTTGCAATGGCCGGAACTAGGCTGATGCAAAGCCAGGAGCCAGGTGTTTCCTCTGGGTCTCCCACATGAGTACAGGGGCCAAAGCACTTGGGCCATCCTCTAATGCTTTCCCAGGCCATCAACAGGGAGCTGGATCAGAAGTGGAGTAGCTGGGACTTGAACTGGTACCCATATTGGATGCCAGAGTCCAGGTGAATGCTTAATCCACTTTGCCACAGCACCAGCCTCGTTGTATAATCTTTTTAAAAATATGTTTCTGGGTTTAATTTGCTAGTATTTTGTTGAAGAATTTTATGACATATTCATTCTTCGCTTTTTGTGAAGAGTTTGAAGAACTGGTACTTTTAAAGTTTGACAGAATTCACTAGATGACAGTGAACCCATCTGACCCTGGGCTTTTCTCTGATTATTGAGCTTGTGGGGATATTGACTCAATGTTTTTAGCTGTTATAGCTTGACTCAGATTTCCTATTACTTTTGGGAATCTGCCTTTTTAGAGATTTTCCATTTCATTCAAGCTATCCAATTTATTGCTAGACAACTCATAATATTTGCTAGACAACTGCTCAAAATATTTCCTTATTAAGCATTTTTGTATCTGTAAGGTAGGTAGTAAAGTCCCCTTTTTCATTCCAAATTTTGAGTCATCTTTTTTTCCTATGAAAAACAGGTTTGTTAATTTTGTTGATCTTTTCAAAGGACCAATTCTTGGTTTCATTGATTTTTCTCTATTTTGTTTATTTATTCTAACCTTTTAAAAAGATTTAAAGGTACAGCAAGAGCGAGAGTAAAAGAGAGAGAGTAAAAGAGAGAGAGAGAGAATCTTCCATCTGCTGGTTCACTTCACAAAGGGCTGCAACAACAAAGTCTGGGCCAGGTTTGTAGGGGAGAAAACCGACACTGAGGACTGGAAAGAGGTATCCAAAATCATATAATTAGTGAAACACAAACTTCCCTATTACTCACTCATAGTAAGATTGGAAACAAAGATTGGGAACCAAGTATACAAGGCAGGTATCCTGATTGTATGTGGCAGGAAATGAGTAGGTTTAAGCATAAAGGGGAATTTTCCAGCCCATGTAACTGAAACAATAAAATATGACTTCATTCAGGGGCTGAAGTGATGTCATGAGGAATTTTTAAGATGTATTTATTTGAAAAGGAAAGTGATCCCCTACTCAGTGGTTTACTCCCCAAATGCTCATAATGGCCAGGGCTGGGTCAGGCCAAAGCCAGGAGCCTAGAATGCCATTTAGGTCTCCCATGTGTGGCCAGCACCAAGTACTTCAGCCATCATCATCATCTGTTGTCCTTCCAGGCACATCAGCAGGAAATTAGATGGGAAGCAGAGTAGCTGGAGTAGCAGGGACTTGAACTGGCATTCTGATACAGGATTTGGGCATCCCAAGTGGTGGCTTAACCTGTCGTGCTACAATGCCTGTTCCCTGATAAACTTTTTCCTTTTCTTGGATTCTCTGTTGGCTTCACCATCTGTCGGCTTCTTTGTATAAGGTAGCAAAATCGATCACTGGAAGATCCAGATACATCCTGTTTAGTTTAGTTTAGCATCACCCCATAAGTTCCAGTGAAAGTATTGCAGTTGACTAATAAGCCAGGATAAGGTCATTTGGAATGACAGTGAGGAAAGAACAGCTCCCTAAAGACAAATCAGGGTGTTCATATTGAAAGAAGTGAATGAATCAATCTTGAGTAGGTCAAACTGAGATGATCAGTCTGCCAGACCTTTTGATTCCAGAATCCGAAAGCTTAAACACTTAATAAGCAGCTGAGCTAGGAGCCTAATCTATTCCTGAATTACAGTAAGATTTGTATCAACTTTGTAAAACAGAAGGAAAACAAGCTTATGTCTCTCTTTAATCTCAGAAGACAAATTACAACATACAATGAATAGTCATATGCTAAATTAATTTGAAAATTCCCTATTTGACTTTTCCAAATGCTTAATGAATAGTACAGTCACTCATAATATTTGAATTATTCAGTGCTAGAGAGATTCTATACTATAAATATTCAGAATCTGCACTTAAAAAGTGGAGATATAATCCAAACATCATCGTACTTTTAAAACAGTACCTATTTAGTTTTAATCATCATTGGATCATATCTGAAATGCTGACCTATACACCTATTTTAAGCAGCTTTTGGAGGCTCAGAAAAGCAACCAATATGTAAAAAACACACATGCTAAAATCAGTTTTTCAGAAAAGCCATTTTTGTCTTCTCCATTTCCCAATGACTTCGTGCAGTCTGATAGTTACAGGCTCAACTTGAGTTCTGGCTGCCAATTTTGAACCCACAGAGGCTCAGGTGGGGGCATTTTTAATGAATCACTAATATCTTTTTAAGAGTTGTTGAAAATTAGATTTGTCAGAATCTTCAATACTGTTTTCTTTGAACAAAACCTGCATAGAGAGTGACATCTGCTGGTGATAAAGATTATCTTTATCCTGTTTTAATTATTTTTTGAGATTTATCAATGGCCTTAAATGTATAGCAAAAATGACAGAAACAATTTATTCCTTAGAAAACACAAATACATATGACATATATACACACCAATATATATGTATATATTTCGAAAAAAGTTTATTTATTTACTTGAGAGGTAGAGTTACAGAAAGAGAGACAGAGAGAGTTCTTCCATCTGCTGGTTCACTTCCCAAATGGCCACAACAGCCAGGGCTGGGCCAGGTTGAAGCCTGGATCCAGAAGCTTCTTCCAGGTCTCCTACATGGATGTGGGGGCTAAGAACTTAGACCATCTTCTGCTGCTTTCCCAAGCCATTAGCACAGACCTGGATCAGAAGAGAAGCAGCTGGGACACAAACTGGCACCCACATGAGCTGCCAGTGCCACAGGTGGAGGCCTAACCTGTTATGCCATAGCACACATATTCTTGTAAGAAATATCTGAGAGGCAGAGACACCAAGTTCATATCCACTGGTTCTCTTCACAAATGCTCCCCATGACTAGGGCTGGGCTTGGGCCTATATCCAGAAACTCAATAAAGGGCTCCCACATGGGCAGCAGCAACCCAATTACTTGATCACCACAGCCTACCAAGGATCTGCATTAGCAGGAATCTGGATTCAGGAGCTGGATTCAATAATTGAATCCAGATAGTATTATGTAGGACATAGGCAGTCTAACCACTATCTTAATGGCTAGGCCAAACACCTGCTTTGGAACTTCTTTTTTTTTTTTAAAGAAGATTTATTTATTTGAAAAGCCGTTATAGAGAGAGAGAAGAGAGAAGAGAGGGGAGAGGGGAGAGGGAAGAGAGGGGAGAGAAGGGAAAGGGGAGAGATGGGAGAAGGGAGGGGGAGGGGAGGGGGTAGAGTGGAGAGAGGAGAGGGGAGAGGGGAGAGAGAAGAGAGATCTTCCATCTTCTGGTTCACTCCCTAGATGGCCGCAATGACCAGCACTGGGCCAATCTAAAGGCAGGAGCCAGGAGCTTCCTCTGGGTCTCCCCCGTCAGTGTAGGTGCTCAAGTATTTGGGCCATCCTCTGCTGCTTTCCCACATGTCTTACCAGGGAGTTGAATCAGAAGTGGAGCAGCTGGGACTCAAAATGGCACCCATATGAGATGCCAGGACATTTTTAAAATAAGAAATCTAAGTTACTTCTTCATTTAGCAAACACTGCAGTCTTTTTCATTTGATAAAGAAAAACTGAATATGAAAATGAATTTAAAAGCCTATTTGGACATTTCCTTAAAAATGTCTATTGGGGGCCCGGTGCTGTGGTGCAGTGGGTTGAACAGCTGCCTGCAGTGCTGGCGTCCCATATAAGCCCCAGTTCAAGTCCTGGATACTCCACTTCTATTTATTTTATTTTATTTTACTTTTGACAGACAGAGTGGACAGTGAGAGAGAGAGAGAGACAGAGAGAAAGGTCTTCCTTTTTGCCGTTGGTTCACCCTCCAGTGGCCGCCGCGGCCGGCGCGCTGCGACTGGCACACTCTGCTGATCCGATGGCAGGAGACAGGTGCTTATCCTGGTCTCCCATGGGGTGCAGGGCCCAAGCACTTGGGCCATCCTCCACTGCACTCCTGGGCCACAGCAGAGAGCTGGACTGGAAGAGGGGCAACTGGGACAGAATCTGGTGCCCCGACTGGGACTAAAATCCGTTTTGCCGGTGCCACAAGGCAGAGGATTAGCCTATTGAGCCACAGCGCCAGCCGATACTCCACTTCTGATCTAGCTCTCTGCTAATGTGCTAAGGAAAGCAGCAGAAGATTGCCCAAGTACCTGGGCCCCTGTACCCATGTGTGAGACTCAGATGAAGTTCCTGGTCCTGTCTTCAACCTGGCCCAGCCTTAGCCATTGTGGCCATTTGGGGACTCAACTAGCAGATGGAAGATCTCTCTCTCTCTCTTTGCCTTTCCCTCTCTGTGACTTTGCATTTAAATGTCATTTGGGTTTTCATTTAAAAGCAGCATTTTTTTTTTTTGAGAATTCTAGTAGACTTAATGAAATTCTGATTATCAAAGATCCTTTCACCCTAATCCTCCTATTGTATTCTCTCAGGTTCCAGGCTTCATACATACCCCTTTCCCCATCTGTATTTCCTTCCTAGCTTTAGAACTTCATAAAACATATCTAGAAGTATTCCTGTATTACTTTGGAAATTTTTCCAATGTTCTTGATTTTAGACCATAAGAAAAATGAGGACTTATACTCTGTGACATTTTAAATGAAAGAAGGCATGCATTTGTGTTTACTGATAAAAGCATTTTCAGTGATAACACTTAATAGTGTACAAAATACAAACTTCAATTTGTAGTACACCGGTAGCATCATTGGTGGTCAGGTTCTATTCTTTTTTTTTTTTTTCATCAAATTTTCACTACTATAAAAATGCTCTTGATTATTGGCCTTATAAACATGTGGGCTAGGCACTCACCATAGTGGTTAGGTTGCCTGCATCCCACATCAGAGTGCCTGGGTTTAATACTTGGCTCCATGTTCTACTTCAGCTTCCTGTCAATGCAGACTCTGAAAGGTATCGGTGATGGCTCAGGTGACTGGGTTCCTGCCACTCACATGGGAGACCTAGAAGGAGATTCTGGCTTTCAGCTTCAGCCCTGGCCTAGTGCCAGCCACTGCAGGCATTTGAGAAGTGAATCAGGAGATGGGAGTTCTCTCAAATATCTTAATGAAAATTTAAAATAAATAAAATGTTAGTAGACATCCCTGATTTTTTCTGTGTAGTGAATTTCTATAGGGAGAGTCATTAAAGGGCTATGAATAACTAATAAAAATTTAAATTAGTGCAATAATAGAAAATTGGTAAAGTAGTGAGATGGATTTTTATAAAATTTAACTCTTATATTTGGGATAATTATGATATTATGTGTTATTTCTACAGAAGCTGAGAAATCAAAACTGCCATATGTGCTTGCTGAGAAGATATTACTAGGAGATATAGCTAAAATCACAAGATGTTAAAATAGAAATGGTTAAAGTAATTGGGTAGGAAGGGGATCTCTCTATATGATTTCCCTACCAACCATGAGCATGTGATACTTTGGTCAAACACTAAGGGATTTTTTTTAGTTATTATTTTTCATTTTTTATTTTAGAAAGTTTATTTTCACTTCCCTTAAAAGGCAGAACAACACAGAGAAATTATGTTTCATCTGCAGGTTCACTCCCCAAATGCCAGCAATAGTCAGAGCTAGGGTGCAGATGCCAGGAGCCCAGAACTCTATCTGGGTCTTCCATGGGCCTAAGCACTTGAGCCATCATGTACTATCTGCAATAGCAGAAGCTGGCCTGGAAGTAGATGGGACTTGAACCAGCACTCCAGTATGGAATCTGAGTGCCCCAAGCAGCAGCTTAACCTGCTACATCACAATGGCTGTCACGAACAGTAAGGTTTTAAACTAAAAATGGAAGAGGAGGCATGTGGCACAGTGCTTAAGATGCCCCTTGGGATGACTGCATCTGGCATCTCAGCGCCCTGGTTTAAGTCCCAGCTCTGCTTCCAGTCCACTTGCCAGCTAATGCACACCCTGGGAGGCAGCAGATCATGTCTCGAGTAGTTAGGCCTCTGTTACCCACATTGGAGAGCTGGACTGAGTTCCAGGCTGCTGGCTTCAGTTTGGCCCAGCCAAGATCTTGTGGGGTTTTGGGGAAAAAAACTAGTGGAGGGGAGATCTCTGCCTGTTTTCTTTGCCTTCCAAATAAAATGAAAATATATAAAAATTCACAGGATTCAAAGGATAAGGATCCTTAACCTTATTGCAGACCTGCCCAACTGGGAACCCTAGAGTACGGCCCAGGAATCTTCTTTTCAGCAGCCTTGATGACCTGGTATCCTGCAGTAATCTCAAAGTAAAGACTTACATGATATTAGGATATTTATTAATATCATGTTACTCAGAGCATGGGTGCTAGGGACATTGTTAGAGTTCATTTATAAATAAGCTAGAACAGCTCTCTCCATTATATTTCCTAATCTTCTGACTTCACTGATGTCCCCTTAACTCTAACAGATGGGAGGACTCAGGCTGTCATTTTTTTCCTTTGATTTTTGGGAAGTCTCTTTTTTTCTTGGCTCAGTCCCTAGCCAGTGATACCAATTAGCTGGCCATTCTAGTGCTTTGGAACCCTTTCCATCTACTGCATCAGCAGGTGAAACATACTCAGGATCAGAAAAATAGTATGTATTGACTAGGCACTGGGACACTGCTCTGTTCTTATTCTCAATGCTCATTTTCACACGCCTCATTAAAAGTTAAAGTTGCTAAAATTTTTAAACATAGAATTCGGTATACCATAAATATAAAAGAAACAGAATTGCAGCTTAATTTTACAATGCTATTAAGAATATATTAGAAAATTATGCATTCCAAAAGTGTATCAGCTTATAATGACTTCTGCTGTAGCTTTTGTTCAATGATGTCTGAGAAACGAGGAACTTTTTTTGAAATAGCCACACGGATGTCTTCACTCATATTAAAGCAACTTCTTGACTTTGTTTTAAAATGTAAAAGTGATGAAAATCCCAACTCACAAAGGTAGGTAGTTGCAAATGGCACGAGAATTTCTAGAGCCGTCTTTGCCAAGTTTGGAAACACTGTGAATTGAGCACACCAGAAATCCTCTAGCTTCATTGTCTCAAATTCCATTAGGATTTGGCCCCTAGCTCGTAATTCGGCAAGGTCATTTTTCATTAAATAGCCATCATCAACAAAATCAAGGTTAAAAAGAAATGGATCCAGTACCCATTTGCTTGCCTCATCGAGATTTCCAATGGAAAAATATCCATGGAAGGAACTGCTCAGCTGCTGCAGATGCAGTGTTATTTCAGCTGCAATGCATACACCCTCATTATCTGAAATAATTATTTCTTCAAGAAAAGGAAAGTTGGTAAAATTTCTTTTCTCAATTCGTTTTTGCCAGAAAGGAAATTTCCTAACAAAAGTAGATAACTTCTCACTAGCTGACACTGTATTCATCCCTGTTCTTTGCATAGATGCACTAAGTTCATTTAGGTGTTTGAATAAATCTGCAAGGTATGCCAGGTGAATTTTAAACTCTTTACTTTCAAAGTCATCGACTAAATTACTGCTTTGGTGGTGAAGAAACTGATTTACTTCTTCATACATTTCAAAAATATGAGTTAGTATCTGGCCTCTGGAAAGCCATCTCATTTCAGTATGAAAAAGGAGGACACTATATTCTATTCCAATTTCTTCAAAGAAAGCCTGAAACAGACGATGATTTGGAGCTCGTCCTTTGATAAAATTTATTACTCTCACCACAGTAAACAAAGCTTCCCTCAGTTTTGTCGGCAACGTCTTTGTGACAAGCGTATGAGGGTTCAACAAACAATGTGTGATCACAATATGAGGTAGCTCTTTTTTCATACAGGCAACAAATTCTGAATTTCCTCCTAGCATAAAGGATGCACCATCAGTACAAACAGAGCCACATACATCAAGTGCTATCTCATGCTTCACAAAGAAGTCTCTAAAGAGGTTGAACACGTCTGTTCCTTTCATGGTTATCTGCAATGGTTCACAGAACAGGAATTCCTCTAAAATCTCTCTTTCCTTTATATATCGCACAAATGCCATGAGCTGACTGCAGTCATCCATGTCAGTTGTCTCAGCAAGTTGAATACCCACTTTAAGAGGACTGGCTTTGATATCTTCTAGAACTTGCTCTAAGATATCTTGGCTCATTTCTTCAATTCTAGAATGGATCACATCATCTGATAAGGGTACCTGCTGAAGCTTCTTTTGTGCATCTGGTCCCAAAACTATTTGTGCTATTTCTAGCGCACAAGGTTTCACCAACTTTTCAGCAACTGTATGAGGATTCTTCTCCTTGGCACACAGATATGCAAACTGGTATGATGCTTGCAATAAGGCAGCCTCATGAGATCCAACACCAAATGCTTTCAAGGTTTCACTCTGATCAGATGGTGTTGGCATATGCTTCAAGCTACTCAGATCATGCCCAGCCACACCACCATGCTGTCTGTTAAAATGGTCTGACAGTTTTGATGGTCTGAGGTCAGCATTTGAAAATACTGAGTTACACAACACACACTGGGGGCGTTGAGTTCCGTCAACTTCTGTTGTACAGGTGAACCAGTAACGAACATAGTCATCATCCCATTTGCGTTTCTTTGACATGGCACACAAAAATTCTCAGGTAGTATTTCAGAGATGCCACAGAATTTTGCTTTGGGAGTAAAATATAATCCACACATTAAAAACCAGTAGATAACCAAATAAAACAAAGCTACATCACATGCTATTCCATACATGTCAAAGAAATATCCTGCAACATGTCAGTTCAAAGTAAACCATGATGGCCTGGCGCTGTGGCATAGCAGTTAAGCCCCAGCCTCTAGCACTGGCATCCCTTATGCTCCACATTCAATCCAGCTCCCTGCTAATGAGCCTGGGAAAGCAGCAGAGGATTGCCCAAGCGCTTGGGCCCCTGCATGCACGTGGGAGGCAGGAAGAAGCTCCTGGCTTCAGATCAGCTCAGCTCTGGCCATTGTGGCCATTTGGGGAATGATCCAGCAGATAGAAGACCTTTCTCTCTCTCTCTCTCTGTAATCTCACTGCCATCTCTTTCCATCCTGCCCCAAAGACATGCACACCCTCAGTTAAGAAAGACTGAATAGAAGAGAATAATACACTCAAAAGAAGTGAAGATCTTAACATAGTGGCCAGTTTTTTATTTTTATTTTTTTACTAGTTAAGGATTAAACAGATGTGTAAAACTATTTGATCTCTGAGCAGCTTTAATTCCATCTTAAGCAGAGAATTCCAAATCAGTCTTGAATTTGGATTAAGCCACCCTTGATATAGGGCAGGATCCAATTTGGCTCAGAATTTCCTTGCTAAGTGTAACAAACTAGCAGTCCATGATTCATATTGCACATATTTAACAGCAAAACAACCTGCAGGAGAAATACAATTATTCTTGTCATCCAGAATTCAGAAAATTTCCTCTCATACAAGGATGCTCTTAACTGCCAATAAGGCATTCCATGATGCTTTTTCATATAAGTACCCTTCAGTAAAAGCAGTCAAGAAAAAAAAGCCAAAACAACAGAATGAAAATAAGAAGCATTCCTAAGGTTGCATTAACGTAAGAACAAGATTTGGAGGGCAGTGGCTCCGGTTTAATAAATGAGTCTCCTGCTAAAATTCAGATTCCTGAGCCCTACTTCTAGAGATTCTGATTCTCTAGCTCTGGAGTAGGGGCCTAGAGTCCATATTGTAAATTAGTATTTTAGATAACTCTTATGAGCAGTACCTAGAATAATGATCTGTAACAAGACATACCTGTTACCATCACTGGGAAGCCTTTTTGAAAGTACACATGTCCCTGTACTGTTTTAGATAAATAAATCCTCTTCTCCAGAAGTAGGACAAAAGAATATGAAATAAAAATTGTCTGGGTGATCCAGATAAAAATTCTGGTAAGTAGCCAGATTTAGATATATGAAAAATTACCCTTTAATTCCTAGCTTGCAGATAGTCTAGGTTGCAAGAGAACAGTACAAATGCTTTGATAGGCATTTACTTTGTTCAGTTGATGACAGCCTTCTATGAGAGTTGAGAGACCTAAGACAGCGAGCCATTTCTTTTCTCTTTGTCCTTAGCAAACAGAAAAGGTATAACCCACAGGTCTCAGAAACACATTTTAGAAAACAATTCTAAGACAAATAAGTGATCCCCAAAGTTTTCAAAGTTCTATGCCATACAACGTGGCTGAAATAATTTAACAGGGGCAAATGTAATTTTTTATTTTTTTAATTTGTTTTAACAGGGGAAAATTTAAATCCAAATGTCCACTTTGGCCATTGAAATAAAAAGTTCATAGTAAGTTAAATCAAGCACAACTACTTAAAGTTCTAGATTTTGAGTGGATCTGTCAAAACCTACTTGTGAAATGCACTGTTGTGTAACTAATAAGCTGTTGTTACAAACCAGTTAAAAATTGGAGGATGTCTGCTAATCAAAAAAGATCTGAAGTTTAAAGAGTTGATCTTAAGTCTTTTTTCTTCAAGTAATGAGATTGGCCACTTGTTTAGAACCACTTCTAATTAATGGCAGTAAAATCGTGATATCAGCATAAAAATGCTGATATTTCATATACTTACAAGGTACATTTGAGACAGAGGGATGAAGGAAAAAGCTTTGCTTTAGTTTCATTGGAAATGATCACAGAACCTTTTAAGAGTTCATTCTTAACTACCATATGCTTACCGCCCAGCAGGCTTTCCCGTGTTATAGAACCTCACAAGTTTCACCGGCTCCTTTGTGGTATCTAGGAATTACAGTATCCTAAAAAATAGAAACAGTAAAAAAGGGTCATTATAATCAGGAACTATTGTTAAACAGGAGTCCTATAGGTTTTATAGTTGCATTAAAGTCCTGTTTTGTCAGAGACAATTATTTACAAGTGAAATGGTATCTGTGATTTCCACTGAAACGGTGTACTTTAGCTCACACACACAGAAGCCAGGTGGAGGAAAGTGAACTGGACTTGAGTTGGTTAAGTTTTGAGGCTGGATGACAGGTATCCACTAAGAAGCCATTCTCAAGTACAGCTGGAAGTTTTCCGTTAAGAAAAAGTAAACAGAAAGCATTATCAGGAGATACAAATTCACTTGGAGACAAGATGGGAAATGGAACGTTTTTGCGAGTTTACGAGGGGCGGACAGGAAAGAGTACCCAAACTGTCAAGTCAAAGTGAATACTGACTGATCTATGGAATGCTTAAATATATGTAAAAGAAAGCCCAACCACACACAACCAAACTTACATCCAGACACTGCCCGGGGCAGCTCCGGAAGGCGCGGGTGTTAGGGACGCGGAGGCTGCGACCTCACAGCTGCAACCAACAGCCGGGCGAGGGGGCGAGGATGTGGCCGGCGTGGGGCCTCCGCCTGCGGTCTCGGCCGGGTCACTCGCAGGCTGGGACCCTTCCAACCTTCAGTTCTCCAAGCGGGGATGGGAACAGGACCTACCTCATCGGGCTGCGGGCAGTTTATGAGGACGCATGCCTAGAACACGCAGCTCTGAGCTGCCGGGACCTGATGCTGTTAAGCACGGAGAGCTTTAGAGGCAGCCCGTGCGAGCTGCGGCGCCGGCGCCGAGCCAGGACTCGGCTGTCTCCACCCGCTCCTCTCGAGCCTGGGCCGCAGGCCAGAGGATGCTCCGGTTCCGCTCTCCGCTCGGGTAGGGTCCCCGGCCTGTGGGCGGTGGAACCAGCCTAGGCGCGGTGCCTCAGGTCAGACCCCCCAGAGCAGGAATTTGGATCGTGCGGAGAGACAGAAGCATCCACAGCGACCTCCGCCCCCGGGGCCAGGATTCCATCCGGGTCCCCTGCTCAGCTTCCCGCCCGCACACTGGGCGCAGCGCGTCTCCGGAACGCAGGCGCGGTATCCGAGGGCTGAGGGAAACGCGGCCTTGGTAGGGAGCATGCGCGGTGCTGAGCCTCATTTTTTTTTTTTTTTAATATTGTATACATGGAGCTGGAAATTTTGTTTATTGTGTCTGCCAGAAAGGATGAATTGTGGAATCTCAGGAAGAGAAAACACTGCGAAGTCCACACAGCATTGCTTTTTTAAAAGATTTATGTATTTATTTGAAAGAGTTACACAGAAAGAGGAGAGGCAGAGAGAGAGGTCTTCCATCTGATGGTTCACTCCCCAGAAGGCCCCAACAGCCTGAACTGCGCCGATCCGAAACCAGGAGCCAAGAGCTTCTTTCGGGTCTCCCACGCGGGTGCAAGGGCCCAAGGACTTGGGCCATCTTCTACTGCTTTCCCAGGCCATAGCAGAGCTGGATCAGAAGTGGAACAGATGGGTCTTGAACCGCTGCCCATGTGGGATGCCAGCGCTTCAGGCCAGGGCTTTAACCCACTGCGCCACAGTGCCGGCCTCACACAGCATTACTTTTTAACTTTCAGATCACTGGAAATAAATCCCATACACTGTGATGATAAAACTCGAGTCTATGTGAAATCAGCGAGGAAAAAGGGAAGCTCCTTGTACTCTGGAATCAAACATTCTGGCAAGTGAGGCACGGTTTAAAATCCACTGCGATTCAATGGAAGATGGGCTTCTCCAGCATGTCCGGTTCCCCATTTAGGCCAGCTCTGATGTCTATCAATTACTGCATGCAGATGAATTTTCTAAGACTCTTCATTCCATCTTAGGGTAAGATTATAAATTTTCTTTTTTTCTATATTTTTTTTTAAAGATTTATTTATTTGAAGGGTAGAATTATAGACAGGCAGAGGCAGAGAGAGAATTCTTTCATCTGCTGGTTTACCCTCCAAAGCTGAGCCCATCCGGAGCCAGGAGCCTGGAGCTTCTTCCAGGTCCCCCACGCAGGTGCAGGGGCCCAAGCACCTGGACCATCTTCGCACCACTTTTCCCAGGCCACAGATGAGAGCTGGATCAGAAGCAGCACAGCCGGTGCCTATATGGGATGCTGCGCTGCAGGCCAGAGCTTTTACCCACTGCACCAGAGTGCTGGTCCCCTAAATTTTCTTTAAAATTCATTTTAGCAACAGGATTTAAAATAATCCCATATTAGAAAGGCTTTGCAGAAAAACCTCAAAGTATAGACTAGAAAACACGGTGTTAAAGAAAAAACCCCAATATAACCCTGCTATTTTGAGGTCTTCCCTAATTCTTTTAAAATTAATGCTTGGGGCCTGTGCTGTGGCGCAGCAGGTAAAGCTGCTACCTGCAGTGCCAGAATCCCATATGGGCGCTGGTTCGAGTCCTGGCTGCTCTACTTCCAATCCAGCTCTCTGTTTTGGCTTGTGAAAGCAGTAAAAGATGGCTCAAATCCTTGGGCCCCTGCACCCACATGGGAGATCCAGAAGCAGCTCCCAGCTCCTGCTTCGGATCGGCACAGCTCTGGCTGTTGCAGCCAACTGGGGAGTGAACCAGCAGATAAGACTTCTCTCTCTCTGCATCTCCTTCTCTCTATGTAACTCTTTCAAATAAATAAATCTTTTTTAAAAAATTAATGTTTATTCACTGAACAGTTGGGTTTTTTTTTCAAATATTTGAGAGAGATTGAGATTTCTCCCATCTGCCAGCTCACTGCCAGCAATAGCTCTGAGACAGGAAGAAGCTGGGATAGTCTTCTTTAAGCTTTTATGTATTTGTTTTAATTTTATTTGAAAGGCACAGACAGCAGGGACAGGGCCAGATCTTCCATCTGCTAGCTCACTCCCCAGATGTCTGCAATAGCCAGGGCTGGCCCCGGAGCCTGAAACTCAGTCTGGATCTTCTCGTGGGTGGAAGGGACTCAAGTACCAGCTTTGATCTGTTGATTCCCAGAATGCACATTAGCAGGGAGCTGGAATCAGAAGCAAGCCAGGACATGAACCCAGGCGCTCCAATACGGGAGGTGAGCCTCCCAAGCAGTACCTTAACTGCTGTGCCAAACACCTGCTTCAGCAGTCTGCTTTGAGGAATTCCACAAAGCTGGTACATGTGAGGGGGAGTGTCTGGAGAGAAAGCAAGGAATGTGTGACTTGTGCCTTATTTTTAGGTATTGAGGAAGAACCCAGTAAACACTGAAGGCCTGCTTCAGGTTTCTGCTGGAGGAAACTGCAACAGACCAGCCTTCCTGGTCCAGAAACCAGGGCCTTAAAATACAGAGAAAGAGGCAGGTTTTATAAGCAGAGACACCTGGCTTCACATTTTGCATCCACACTTAACTTATGAACAGGGCAAGCTACTTAGGGTCATTAAGTTTGTGTGTGTACTGTAACACATGGATATTTTCATATGTATCACCCATTACTTATTCCATAAAGAAGTTCTGGGGACTGAGATAACATATGAAAATTATAACAGTTCTAGCACTCAAAAGGCAGCTATTTTGGGATAAGAAAATCAAAGCTCCTATCTGAGTAATGTTCTAGGCATTACCTGTTTTCCAAAATGAAACTGAATTAAGAAATGATTTTGGGTGTTGTAGAATTCTCCCTAAAATGAGAGTAAATTAGGCCTCACCAGAGGAACAGAGGCCCAAAGGGTAGACAATATGTCAAGTGAGTTTAAAGAGGCTGTAATGTTCCTAATAAAAACTCACAGAAGCTACCTTAGGCCCCTGCTGGTTAACCCACCTTCTAGCAAATATTTGAAATAATGCTACGAGCCACTCACAGTTAAATATCCTTAATTATATATCTTTAGTAGATACCAATGTCAGACTTAATCTGAACCATCCTGTGTCAAAGTAGCAATAGGAAAACAAATTTTTGACATTCTTGAATGAAATTTGCATTGCTATTTTAATTTCATACCAGTCTTAATACAGACAGCATGTTTATCCATAGTGCTTGATAATTTGACTCCCTTACTCTCCTACCACCACTATTTCTGAGATGCTGACAATGCAGTATCCTACAGCTAATTTTTGGTAACTTAGAAAATGATTAAAGTTAAGGTACTCACTTGAGGGTTTTTTTTAACAGGCTGTTTTCACTGACACACTTTATCACTATTATCTTCACCATGTTCACAGAAGCTGCTTCAGGATCATGGTAGTTACCAGTAATCCTGGAAGCCATCCTTGTAATTCTTTGGAGAAACCTTCAACTTCAGGTTTTGCTCTCTACAAATTTTACAAAGTGATACCTGCTGGCTGGGAAGATTAGGTAGTGTACCTATTAGGTATTAGTTATAAGGTATATATATTATTAGACATCAGGTGGTCTACAATCTTTTAAAATCTAATATTTATGATTGTTACAGAAAGGCAAGCACAAAACAACAAATTGTATCCCAAACCATGTCCTACACAAGTATGATTAAGAATGGATTTCTCAGTTTGTGTCCCAGCTGCTCCACTTGTGATCCAGATCCCTGCTAACCCACCTGGGAAAGCAGTGGAAGGTGGCCAAAGTGCTTGGGCCCCTGCACCCACATGGGAGGCAGGAAGAAGCTCCTGGCTTCAGATCGGCTCAGCTCCTGCTGGTGTGGCCATTTGGGAAGTAAACAAGTGATAGAAGATTCTCTCTCTCTCTCTGTGACTCTGCCTTTCAAATAAATAAATGTCTTAAAAAGAAAGAAAGGAAGGATTTCTGTATCTAAAATCTCATGTCCAGAATGATAAAACAACTAGTACTGACTGGTCAATACTGACTGAAGGATGAGGAAAAAGCACTGCTTTTCCATTAAAACCACCACAAATTTAGTTCTGGATATACAAGGAAATGCATTAAAAATCAAAATGTAATAACCAAATGAAAAACAGATTTATTACTTCACACATTGACACAGGAGATAAGGCTATTTATATTTTCTATGGATTTCCTTTTAGTTCTTGAAGACCAGTGTTGAATAACTTTTTTAGCTTCAGACAAGGAAAACCTTAGAAGGCAGAAACAAATGATCATTTAATAGCCACAATTATAGGTACTAATAGTTTAAAAGAATGTAGCCATGGCTTACAGAAAGAGAAACTAATCTCCCTTCAAAATGTGTAGTAGTGCATTTGATAAAGTACCATATAAACTGAGGAAATTTTAGGCTCAAATGTTGACAAGGAGACACTATTGATAGGTAGTGAACCAAGGTTTCTTTTGTATCACTGATATAAAATTGGGAAATTAAAATGTTAATCTATACTTAATGTACCCCTTCTTTTTCTTCATTTCTTCTGTGTGGAAAAGAAGTAATTTACTTTGAGATATCTCAAAGCTTTATGAAAGTCAGGCAGCAAGAGGAGATAAGGATTTTTCTATGCAGTTACCAGCAAGGATGGAAAGAACCTATTTGTTTTGTCTGTGCTGATACCCTTCTCTGACGAGTTACTGCTGTCCAAGGAAAGAGGCCATGGGGTCGTCCGGCCTCTGACGTTTCATTCTGTAGGCCTCCATTTCCTCTTCAGTAGGCTCTCGAGTCTCATAGATGCTGTTGTAAGGCCGCTTCCTCTCATCGATCTGCATGATCTCCTTGACCTGAAGGAGGCGGGCTTCCTCTGCATTGAGTGCCTGCAGTGAGAGGAAAAACTTTAGTATCACGGCTCCACATCAGATTTCTTTTGTTCAGAAGCAGAAGAGTACCTGAAGACTCCGTGGAATGGAAAGCGCTTTTATCAAAAACTACTTTGCCTGAAAAAGCTTAGGAGTCAGTCCTTCCACTGTCAAGCTAAGACTAAACACTATTTGGTTCATCTATTTTCATAGAGCACAAAACGTTCTACATTTTGAGTGTTACAAAAATTTTATTTAATAAAAAAATTGAATGAGGGTCATGTCAATGATATAAGTTCAAAACTGATGCCTCTGGGGAAGGGTACAATTCAAACTCTGCCAAGGGCTTATTGAAACTGAAAATTATGGAGCTACAAGCTAGAAAGCTTCACTCTGGGCCACATTCCTGAAGCTCTAATATAACCACTATAAAAGCACATTTCTTCTGTGCACTAGTGACATTTATCCACTAGTACAAGGAGACGGCATACTCATACCCACAAAATCTCTACTAATGTGACCTAGGAAAATAACTCAGACTCTAGGCTCATCTCCTCATATTTAAAATAAGCTCTCTGATAGGACCAGATCATTCCCTAAGGTCCCTACAAAGAATCCTGTTGTCACTTTTGCCACGTAGACTTTACAAAGTACCTTTTTCAATTTCTCATGTTTCTTTTCTTCATCATCACTATCTGAACTGCTCTTGCGATGCTTCTTCTTCTTTTTCTTTTTCTTCTTTTTCTCTTCTTTCATTTTCTCCTGATGCATCTGAGAGGGGGATTGAAATATAGTGTTACTACTATGCCAACAAAGCCCTAGCACATATTCAAACTTCTCTCTCCGGGACTTAAACATTTAGGACAAATGAGAACAGACTTACTTCCATGAGGGTTTGTGGCTTTTTTGCAGACTCTTCTCCACCTGTGTCATTTATAATACATTCCTCGGAATTCTGTGTGAAAACATGTAAACTGTATTGAGTATCATAGTTAACAACTATCTAATAAAAAGCAAAAATCTGAAACCTGGGAGATTTGTTTTACACAGAGCGTGATTTAAGAACTCTGGCTGTTTTACACCTTTAAGGACTAGACAATGATTACTTACGGCAGTCTCCTTCCCAGCTTCTCCAGTACAATAGGAATACTTGAAAAAAGAGTGGCAGCACTTGTATCCCCATCGGCCTTCTTTCCAGTAAGATCCCCAGATATGCTGCAGAGACAGAGAGGTTACTTAAGAAGAAACTGCCATCAGGGACTTTCAAATACTGTTGACAGGGAGTTTAAAATAATACAACCCTTTCAAAGATAGCTTGAAAGAAAAATTTTATGATTCCAGAGCTGATGAACAGGGAGGGGGTGGTCAACCTGAAGTGTGAGAAGTTGGCATAACCGTTAAAATGTTATTAAATTCAGTACTGTTGCTGTAGCACAGCAGGTTAAGGTGCCACTTTTGACACTGGCATCCCATAACGAGCATTGGTTCAAGTCCCAATAATAACAGAAAATGCAATTCAGAAAAAACTAACAAGGACACAAAATGATTCCCATTCAACACCTACTGTGTGATTATTGATCTTCACATCCTCCTCATACTTGGAGCAGGCTACTGCCCGCTCCTGTCCTTTGATGACTGTTCCATGTCTTGAGTACTCCACGTAGTCTTCAGTTTGGGCTAAAAGCAATTCAGCTGGGGGAGCATCCAGGTGTTCTTGGCCACCATACTAAAAGACATTAGACATTATTAAATACAATTTCCAATGAAGATTTGAATTCAAATCTCTATGGAAGTGTTTATTTTCATTTATAAAGATTAAGGGGACGTTCTTTACTGGGCTTAGGTATAGGAAACAGTGAAAAGGTTGCTACCAAGTTTCCACAGGCCAATAAAAGATGTCTCAGTTGTTATTTATCTGTAGAGTATGGTAGACTACAAAATGGCCGTCAATTCCTCTCATCCTTGCATGCCTGCCTTCTACCACATGACTCGGCTGGTCTTCCCATCATAAGGAGTCGGTTTCTCCATCCCTTGAATTTGGGTTTGACTGTTACTTGTTTTGCACAATGGGAAGCTGGCAAATGGGGTGCAAGCAAAGGCACTTGTGCAATGTGGCTTATTTTTTGTTATTCTCTGAAACCCCAAGAATGCCATTTGTCCCATATGAGGCTCCCTTAGGACAATCAGCCTGCTAACTGTTAAGATGACAAGTGAGGCTTTATTAGAGCATCCAGTCTCAGCTGGGCAGACACTGACAAGTGGATCCAGCCGAGACACAGAATGCTAAGAAGCTACTAAGTTTTCAGATGGCATGTTTTGTTTCAAAAACTCATTAACACAAAAAGTGTACACTATTAAGTCCATGGGTGGGAAGAACTCTTCTTTGTATTCCAAGTGTAAAACAAATGTCAATTAACTAGTAGCTTCTCTAAGGTGAATTCTTCTTTCATATTTTGATCAAAATTACCTTTTCCAGGATGCTTTCTTTCTGCTGCTCTTTGAAGTCTTCTTTTTTGACTTTGAAGGACTTATACAACAGCTCTAGTTTTGTGGGATCTGCCTGCAGATGCACTTCGGATCCTTTGTCATACGCCTCCCAAGCAAACACTGGAGTAATTCAAAACATCTTAATGAGAAACCAGCTACATTTACTGCATACTTCTTGAAAACAAGCTTTAAAACACAATTCCTGATTTCACATGAGCTGATATTAAATGCTTTCACACACAGCAAACACTTACACTGTGTCTGAGCCATTGAAATGGTATCTCCTGTGTATCTAACGAAGTTATCTCCTGCATAACTCACTCTGCAAAATAAAAAAATAGTTGTTCCAGAAATTGATTTCTTCTAGGGCAAACTAATTCATAAAACTGAATCTGAATTAAAATGAACACCATCTATGGTTGAATCAAAAAAATTAACATTCTCTTATCTTGAAATTTGTAAATTTAACTTGGTACTTACTCATCTGGATTCTTTCCTGCATTGGCATAAGGATTCTCTCTCATTGCTCTAGTTTTTGGATCATAGTAGGCAGAATTTGGATCTAAGTTTCTCAAATACTAGAAGAAAAAATGTTAAAGACTGAATTAATATTTACAGTAAAAAAAGATTTCAGCAGGTAGGAGCTAATCATAAGCAATCACATGTGTGTGTGCATTTCTAGGGTCCAGCTGAAGGGAAAATACAGAATGATACCTTGAAATGACTGATATTATCCACATACTGCCCAGATACTATGTGAGTAGATAAAATTTAAGGAAGACACATATTGTTCACGTTAAGACTTACCTTTGCAATATCTTCTCGAATTCTGAGATTCCGAACAGTAATTCGTCTCTTAGAGTCAAAATTCTGCCCAGGCATGTCAATGTCATCTGCATATTTATCTTCATCTTCATCTTCACTATTATGATCTTTTTCCTGAAAGAGGGAGAGGAAGGAAGTTAAAAAAAAAAAAGCAGTATCTAGTTCCTATTCACACTTGTCTTCTTTTAAAGCTATTATTATTACTAATGTTAACCACTGAAAACTGAAAAAGAAATGTATAACTAGATACAGCAAATATTCATTACCGTCTGAGAATTTGGTTCCTCTTCTCCCCACTGGTGTTTTGGAGAATTCTGCATCATGAAAGAAGGAAAAGAATTTCTAATTGTATTCCATTTAATTCTCTGATTCTTTAATGCTGTTAATACACATTTAACATAACTAACTTTTAGCTAGACAAATGGTCTTACTTCTCACAAGGAGCACAGATATTCTGAAGACATGTATGTCACTGTGAATAACTTTTAAGGTATCTACAAAGCCAGACATTCTCTGGAGAATTACCATTGATATACCATTATAATCACAGAGGAAGATTAAGATGATCAAGGTCCCCAATAAATATTAATTTCCTTATATGTTCGCTATCAGACCTATCTTGTTATCAAATCTCTTCAGTGTTCTGTCAAGTCCAAAAAGAAAATGTTATCACGTTCATGAAGTAAGAATTCTGAAACCCCAAACAGCCTCTGTAATATTGTGATTTAAGGAGAGTACAAAATCCTTGTCACAAAGACCTTCTTTTCTTCACCAGCAATTGGTCAGGATATTCTAACTCCACAAAATGCCTGAAGCGAAGTGATCAGTACATCATTATGCCCCTTTAAAAGCCTCCAAGTTATCCAAAGATAACTTTGTGCAGCCTCTCTGAATAATAGTAAAGTGATATATCATCAAAATTTTAAAAATAGACTTACTGCATCAATAATTACACTTCCAGGACTTTAGCCTAAGGAAGTAATATATCAGTTATTTAAAGATGTATGTATAAATGTGACTTGCAATGGGCATTTAGTATCAAAAAATAGGAAAAAGGAAATTTATTTGATTATATCATTTACTGCACTCATTGGAGCACTGAACTTCAAACCATTAACAGAGACTCCATCCAAGATGTAGGAAAATATGTATAATTTGCTAACTTTTAAAAAAAATTTATTTATTTGAAAGTCAGAGTTTTAAAGAGAGAGAGAGAGAGACAGACAGACAGACCAAGACAGAGAACTTCCATTCACTGGTTCACTTCCCAGCTGGCTGCAACGACCAGCGCTGTGCAATGCTGAAGCCAAAAGCCAAGAGCTTCTTCCAGTTCTCCCCTGTGGGTAGCTGGCACCCAGATACTTGGGACATTTGCTATTCTTCTCAGGCCGTTAGCAGGTAGATGGATCAGAAGTGCAGCAGCTGGGACTCAAACTGGCACTCATACAGGCTACCAGCATCACAGGTGGAGGCTCTACCTGCTATGCCGTAACACTAATTTGCTAACTTTTCATGTACATGTGAAAATTGGTCAAGTATTTTTTATTTTTTTTTTTTTGCTTGTTTGTTTCTGTGTGGGTAAACAATGGTTAAGATGTTCATATGCAAAACTGGTGTGCTTGGACTGTTACCCAGCTGCTGCTCCTGAGTCTTGCTTCCTACTAACACAGACACTGACAAGCAGCCATGATAGCTTGAGGGACTGGGTTCCCTGCTATCCCGAGGGAAAGCAAGATTGAGTTCCTTGCCACAGCCAGGGGATGGAAGCTCTTTTTCTCTGCCTCTTAAATGCATAATTTTTTAATTAAAAAAATAAAATGATCATGGGCAATCGGGTTTAGAAATAGGATAGACTGGTGCAGGGGTAACAGGTTTTTTTTTTTTTTAAGATTTATTTTTATTTATTTGAAAGAGTTACAAAGAGATGTAGAGACAGACAGACAGACACACACACACACACACACACACACACAGAGAGAGAGAGAGAGAGAGAGAGAGAGAGAGATCTTCCATCTGCTGGTTCACTCCCCAAATAGCTGCAACAGCTGGACTTGATCCGATCTGAAGCCAGGAGCCAGGAGCCAGGAGCCAGGAGCTCCTTCTGGGTCTCCCACTTGGGCCCAGAGGCCCAAGGACTTCGGCCATCCTCAGTCTTTTTCATAGGTGCATTAGCAGGGAGCTGTATCAGAAATGAAGCAGCCAGGACTCCAACCGGTGCCCATATGGGATTTCAGAGCTGTAGGCCAGGGCTTTAACCCACTGTGCCACAGCACTGGCCCTGGGATGAGAGATTTTTACTGCATTATCTTTTTGAATTGTTTTGATTTTGAGCCATGTGGATTTATGTAAAAACAAAAGGTGTTCAATATTTACATTTATTCACTTAAGAAACAAGTCTTCATTATGCTATATATTATTAAATTAAAAGAGCAAGGAGCAAATGAATATGTAAAAATGAATCCATCTTAAAAAAATTTGTAGTATAATTACACATATTATATAGATATCTGTCAGAGGAGTGGGAACCCTGGAAAGACCTACTTCCAAATGTTAATAGGTAGCACAGGGGGCATTTATTTTCTTTTTAAATTCTTAATTCTTTTTTCATAATATATGTTACTTTAAAATCAGAAATACAAATGTTTTAAAAATGATTTTTTCAGAGTTCCCACTAGTTGCTGGTTCAACAAAGGACATTTATATTGCTACGGAGACAGCTAAGTCTTAGTTGAGACTTCTTTACTATATGCGGTTTATCTTGATATCAAAGCATCTAAGAGGGCGAAAATCATTAGTCTTTACATACATTTAAGTATCCTTACCAGGAAACA
Source organism: Sylvilagus floridanus (assembly GCA_949820135.1). NCBI lineage: Eukaryota > Metazoa > Chordata > Mammalia > Lagomorpha > Leporidae > Sylvilagus > Sylvilagus floridanus. The sequence continues at coordinate 45,026,734 of OX463241.1, forward strand.
AATCACATTATGTTTACAACATCAGAGAATATATTTGTTAGAGCAAGAGAAACAGGCTTGTACCTATTTTTTAGCATTGGTAATAATGACAACAGCAGCTACCAGTTATGAAGTATTTACTCTGTGACATACCTGCTAAGCACTAGGTTGGAAGGAAGGGGTATTGTCCTCTCTATTCAACTGAAGCTCAGAGAGGCAGATTAATCACATAGCTAGCCAGGACAAAGCTGGATTTTACCCACCTATCTAGAGACCTACTGTGCCTCAGAAACTATTTCCTTAATAATTACTTGCTGAGTTCCACGTGGTTCCTACCTCATATAAGCTACGTGATCTTTTTAGAAATTTAAAATCAAGGGGCTGGCTTTGTGGCACAGCGGATTAAGTCACCACTGCCTGTGATGCTGTCATCCCATATTGAAGCACTGGTTCAAGTTCCTCATGCTCCATTTCTGATGCAGCTACCTGCTAATGTGCTTGGAAAAGCAGTGGAAGATCATCTGAGTGCTTGGGCCCCTGCCACCCAGAACTGGATGGAGTTCTTGGCTCCTGGTGTGGGCCTTGCCCAGCCCTGATCATGTGGCAACTTGGGGAGTGAACCAGTGGGTAAAGATCTCTCTCCCTCTCTCTTTATAACTGTCTTTCAAATAAACTTTTATTACTCTTACATGATATATTTACTAGGTTGAGATGAATAAAAAGGAAAAAGAAAATAAAAAATTGGTTACAATATACCTTATAGAGAATTTTTAGGGTAAACATTTTTAGGGTAAAAAGAATCCACTAATTACATTCTAGTATTTTTTCCATATATCATTAAAATGTAAGTGTTACTGAGTATTGTTAACAAAGTCTTAACATGCCATTTTAAAAGCTATACAGGACTGTGCATTTGGTATAGTGGTTAAGACACTGTTTGGGCTGGACGCACCTGTAACAGAGTGCCTGGGTTCGAATTCTGGCTCTGCCCCAGACTCGAGTTTTCTGTTAATGCATACCCTGAGAGGCAGCAGGCAATAGCTTGAATACTTGAGTGCTTTGCACCCACAGAGGGGCCCAGATTGAATTTCTAGCCTCTGGCTCAGCCCCAGTTGTTGATGGCATTTAGAGAATAAACCAACAGATGAGAGATTTCTCTTTCATATAAAATAAATAAAAATTATATAAATAAAAGCTATACAACATTCTATCATGTGATACACAATAATTACTTAACCAATTGTCTGTTCCTGGGACATATAAGCTATTTCAATTTCTTATTGTTGTGAAAATGTTACAATAAACATATTTGGCAATAACAATTTTTTGGATTCTAGAAAAATTCCTTAGGACGGATGACTTACTAATTCCATGAGTGGTCTATGAATATTTTATGGCAATATTCTTTCCAAAACAATTGTATAAATTTCCATTCCCAAGAATAGTATAAAAAATATCAGCTTTACTCATTCATTAGTATTTTTGCCCCAAATCTCTTCTAACTGGAGAGACCTATAAAATGAATTTTTGCTTCAATTTTCATTTCTTTTGAAAGAAATATATTTTATTACTACTTACAGCCTGTTCTACTAATTTTCCTGAGGCCAGTTCTTCCTGGAGTTTCTGGGCTTTCAATGTTCGTTTTGCCTAAAAAGAAAAGAGAAACATTGAAATGTTACTTAGAAAATTCAAATGTTCATTTAATTTTTCTGTATTTAAAATTATTACCATTATTGTTTCAGAAAAAAAATCATGGAACAAGGCAGGCTATCTATCTGAGGCTTCTGGCAGCTCTTGAGCTATGACTCCCTTGCAAACAGGAGTTACAAACTCCCGCTCGCAGCAGGCACTAATGCTGATGGAGACAGATGGCACGAGCGGCAAACTGCAGGAAACAAGCCCTGACAAAAAAGGCAGTTGCCAGGTCGACTGCAAATGACTGACTCTTGCCAGGCAGGCCCAAGGTTACCATATATTTCATTGTTAGAAAAGATTAAATCAGATTTTTCTATGAAATCTCGGGTTCTTTAAATGTTACCTGGAATTTTAAAAGGAAGGTATTGTTGACTATGGTTTTGAAAGAATGAGGGTGAAGTGAAACCAAACAGAAAAAGACCCGAGACCGAATTAAAATAAAATTCAGTTTCCTGAAACGAGTTCTCTTCTCCTTCCACCACCTCCAAATACTATGCAAGACAATTATAAAAATGCACCACAAACAAGCTACCACCTGGGAGCCAAGAGTTTAGAATATCAAAAAGTCAAAAGTTTTGGAGATGATGTATTTCTTTGTTTGCAGTCTCTTTTGGAAGTCAGAAGTAAAGGACAATAAAAGAATCATGTAAGACATTGCTGACAGGGGCCAGCATCGTGGTACAGTGGGTTAATGCCCTGGCCTGAAGCGCCGGCATCCCATATGGGCGCCGGTTCCAGTCCTGGCTGCTCCACTTCTGATCCAGCTCTCTGCTATGACCTGGGAAAGCAGTAGAAGATGGTTCAAGTCCTTGGGCCCCTGCACCCACATGGGAGACCTGGAGGAAGCTCCTGGCTCCTGGCTTTGGATCAGCGCAGATCTGGCCATTGCAGTCATCTGGGGAGTGAGCCAGCAGATGGAAGACCTTTCTCTCTGTCTCTACCTCTCTCTGTCTTTCAAATAAAAATAAATCTTTAAAAAAAAAAAAAAGACATTGCTGACAAACAGTGCCATCACACTGTTTATTTTCACTACTCATCTGGGTCTTCTACTACTATTATGAAAATGGTATCATTTTTATAATTAAGAACTGGAAAATGGAGTTGATAAATTAGAGATACAATAAGATGTATTCTTTCAGGACAGTAGAAAAGCAGAGAATTTTGCTCACCAGATCAACTTTGGCATACTCTTCTACAATTTTCATGTGTTCTTCTGGATTGTAGCCATTCCATCGATCCCTCTTCCCATCGTAGTCAAACATCAGTTGAGGCTGGATATGTTCATCTGGAGCGATATTAGTACCTGTAAATTTGGCTCCAACTCGCCTGGGTCTCTGGGATACAAAACATTTAAACGTTTCCTAAGTACCAGTAGCCCAGAGGAAAATCACCTAAAACCTTTGCAGAGTATGATCGCTCCATGGAATGGTACGGTCTATGCAACGATCAGTTAGTCTTCCTGCAGAATATTTTGATGCTGCTGCTAATTTCATTCAAATTAATTTTAATTACCTTGTATCTAAATATAGGTAACTTTAGGAAAACAGAGGTAAACTCTCAGGCAAGAAAAGACTCTCTGACCAGTTTCCAAAATTCTCAGGAGTGAACTCACCTCAAAGCAGTCTTTCTTTTTGTGTGTCATGGCCCCACAATTTTCACAGGCTCCTTTGCGGTACTTCGTAGTTATGGAATTCTGTAAGTAATATAAAGACAAAGAAAACATTTTAGTTATCTGAATCCTTTAGAAATTACTTTGGTTGTCATTATTACCTTATTTAGTGAAAAGATTTGTTTATTAAGAAGAAAACAAGTTGCAGGCTATACACATTTGAAAACCAGAATGTTCAAGGACTTCAGCAACATAAAATTTATATTAGTAAAGAAGTAACATATAAAGTGATATATACTGTGAATTTCAATACCATATAACATTTATATTTAAAAAATAGGAGCTAAAGAAATATGTATTGCAACTCTGAATATCACATAAAGGATTATATAATTTGTTTCTACTTTATACTGTATCATTAACGTTCTTATAAGAGCTCCATGTCCACAGGATATATACAGACTGTCTGTGTACCTCTTTCACACCCCTCTTGTACCATTCTCCAGATGAACTGAATTGCTTCTGTTTCTCTGGCTGTGGTCTCTGATGCTTTAAAGTAGGTCTTTTCGATGGATCAATATACCATGGTACTGATGAGATATACTGAGGAATATGAGGGTTGATGTCTCTGAAGTAAAATTTTAAAAAGTTTTTTAAGAATAAAGTTTGAAATTATTGATTTAATTCAAAAGGTAACCAATACAGAATCTAAAAACAGAAATATTGTAGCAGAAGAAGGGAGAGAATATAGTTGTTATCTCTGTAATCTAATAAATTACAACCAAAATAAAGTACTTTATATTATAGAGAAAAAATTTCCAATCAAGAAGCTAAGACAGTGATATGACTGGAGAGGGGAGAGAGAAAGGAAGACAGGAATGGATGTTAATGAGCTAAATCTTCTATCAGACCAAGAAGTTAACAGATAAGCTTATGCATATAGCTTGATGAAATAAAAAAATATGCAAATCATAAAGATAGCTTCCTGTCAAGGCAAAGGTTGAGCAACTGATAAAATCAGTGGATGTGAATTTGAATTCTGAATGAAAAGAGTATGCAAAAAAATTACTTACTTCCCTTCTTCATCAACTTCTGCAGGAGCATTACCCAGTTTTCGCTGTTCTTCTAGCTCCTTCTTCTTCCTCCAGTCCTCTCTAGTCATCTTCTTCGGTTCCTCCAAACTCATTTCTTTGGACCCCGACAGGGGTGCAGCATTAACTGCGTCCACAGCTGCTGCTGACATGGTGATGTGGACTCCGCTAAAGAAGGGAAGAAATAAATCATTTGTAGTAGTACAGGGAAGGACTTCATGAGTTCATCCCAGAAAACTATCAGAAGTACACCTGAAACAGAACTGTCGTCTACATATGTCTCCCATGTTCTTCCACAGTGCCTGTAAGGAAGGGTCTCCTTCCCCTGTGCAGAGATCTCTAGGGATGGTTAGTACCGTTTCTCCCTCAACTCTAATTTACAAGTGGAGAAAGACAGACACATATGTATTTAAACTTTCACAGGACTTTTTCTCTTATATTCCTGGCTTCCTCTTTCTTTGTATGTGTTTCAAAGTTGTCCACCACAGTACTCTTAATGAGAGCAAACAAGTTCTCTCTCTTCCTTTAAGACTGAATGCCTTGGGGCTGACACTGTGGCACAGTAGGTTAATCCTCTGCCTGAAGCACCGGCATCCCATATGGGCACCGGTTCTAGTCCCGGCTGTTCCTCTTCTGATCCAGCACTCTGCTATGGGGCTATCTTCCACTGCTTGGCCCCTGTACCCATGTGGGAGACCCGAAGAAACTCCTGGCTCCTTGCTGTGGTCTGGCCCAGCCCTAGCCGTTGCAGCCATTTGGGGAGTGAACCAGCAATTGGGAGACCTCTCTTTGTCTCTCCCTCTCACTGTCTGTAACTCTCTCTCTCAAATAAATAAATAAAATATTTTTAAAAATTATCTGCATGAGAGTAAGTATTTCAAATGTTTGTGGGAAGTGGAATTAAAAGAATTTTATTTTGGTACAAGAAATTTTTGAAATCTATGCAAAGATTTTTCATAATATGTATTTTTCAAATTTTTTAAAGATCCTTTGTATGCATGGGTTTCAAAGCTTTTTTGCACTAAGCTTTCTTCCATGAACCTTCTGAAGTACTTATATTCATTGTCTTTTTTCCCTCATCTTCTGCTTCTCTCCTCAGTCAAAGGACTTAGCTTCCACATTTGGCCACTTCAAATAGTTACCACTAAGTTTTCGATATCAATGTGCTAAATCAATTGTACATTTTTCAGTTCTCTTCCTTCCCCTTTTTGATATATTCTTATTCTTTGGTTTGTAAAGCTCTACATTTTGTTGGCTTTTCCTGTACCTCTTGCTGCTCCTTCGGTCTGCTTTCGCAGGTTCATCCACTTCTGCCATTATTTTTCTTTTTCTAAATGTTTATTATTTTTTAAAATCTTTATTTATTGAGAGGCAGAGGCAGAGAAAGAGAGATCTTCCATCCGCTGGTTCACTCCCCAAGATGGCTGCAACAGCCGGAGCTGCACTGATCCGATGCCAGGAGCCAGGAGCTTCTTCTGGTCTCCCATGTGGGTACAAGGGCCCAAGGATTTGGGCCATCTTTTGTGGCTTTCCCAAGCCACAGCAGAGAGCTGGCTCGGAAGTGGAACAGCTGGGTCTCAAACCAACACCCATATGGGATGCTGGTGCTGCAGGAGGTGGCTCAACCCACTATGCCACAGTGCCGGCCCTACTTCTGCCATTATTTAATTTCACTTCTCAAATTCTTTCAGTACTCTGAACTCCAGAAGTGGATAAGCTCATCCATTTCTAAGGCGTCAATAGCCACAATATACCACTGTTTAGTTCTCTAATTTGTTTCTCTATCGCACTTTGCATTTGAGCTACAGGTACATACACCCAATTACTTACTTGATCTCTCTACTTAGCAGCCTCTACTTAGACACCTAAACTGAACATGTCTTAATTTAAATTCATGATCATCCTGCTGAAATCTAGTCTCCTTTTACTGTTCTGTCTCAACAAAAAACACTATCCACTTCTTTACATAAGTGTTCCAGATTATCCCCATATCTATCTCATCACTAAGAACTGTTATTTTCACCTTTTGAATTTCAGAGAAATTCATTTACTTCTTTCCATCTTTCCATTCTTTTGCTACCACCTAGAAGACAATTATTTTTCCTACTTACTGGTCTCCTGGGATTCCCTCTAATATAAAGTCTCTACACCACACAGCTTTAACAGTTCAAAACCACAAATTTAATCATGTCATGTCACACTGGCCAAAGTTAAAGCCCTCCATTGCAGTACCATGCGAGTCATGTCATGCCAGTCATACATTTAACTTTATGTTTTCAGTAGCCATATTTTTTTCAAAAAAGGAAACAGGCAAAATTACTTTTACAAGATTGTATTTAACTCAATATATCCAATTTCAAATACCAACCTACATAAAAAAAGTCAATCAGTTGTTAAAAGCTAACATGAAGGGGCTGGCGCTGTGGCTCACTTGGTTAATCCTCTGCCTGCGGCACCAGAATCCCATATGGACGCCAGGTTCTAGTACTGGTTGCTCCTCTTCCAGTCCAGCCCTCTGCTGTGGCCCAGGAAGGCAGTGGAGGATGGCCCAAGTGCTTGGGCCCTGCACCTGCATGGAAGACCAGGAGGAAGCACCTGGCTCCTGGCTTCGGATTGGCGCAACGCCAGCCATGGCAGCCATTTGGGGAGTGAACCAATGGAAGGAAGACCTTTCTCTCTGTGTCTCTCTCACTGTCTATACTCTACCTGTCAAATAAATAAAAATAAATAAAAAATTAAAAAGCTAACATGAATATTACTCCTAGCTGACCCAGAGTCCACAGTCACAAGTGGCTAGTAATTAACATAATGGACAGTGCAGCTCCGGTGGGTCTTTCATTCTTACTCTAAAAGCCTCCATCTTTTCAACTCACTTAAATGCTCCACCACGATCCGGCACCCGCCCACCTTCCAGCCTGGCATCATAACTACTCCCCCTTTCCTTCTGTACCAACTGCACAGGCCTCCTCCTGGTTCCTCTAGCACACCATGCTTCTGGTAGATAAGCTGTCCCTTCATAGCCAGGAAGAGATGCTGCTGCTACTGTGTATTCTCTTCTGTGTCTGATCTACAGAAAACCTCTGCAACTGTTCTATAATATGATGATGGTCTAAGTATACTGTGAGGTCAAAGATGACAATGGTAGACTGGATTATCTTCACTTTAACATTTCTTGAACTTATGCAAGATCTTATTTAATCTTTGTAACCACCCCCTTTAAGAGGTGGTTAAGATTTTATTTTTTTGAATTTATTTGACAGGTAGTGTTACGAACAGTGAGAGAGAGAGAGGGAGAGAAAGGTCTTCCTTCCTTTGGTTCACTCCCCAAATGGCCGCTACGGCCGCGCTGCGCTGATCTGAAGCCAGGAGGCAAGTGCTTCTTCCTGGTCTCCCATGCAGGTGCAGGGCTCAAGCACTTGGGCCATCCTCCACTGTCCTCCCAGGCCACAGCAGAGAGCTGGATGGGAAGAGGAGCAGTCGGGGCACAGACTGGCGCCCATATGGGATGCCAGCGCCACTGACGGAGGAGTAGCCAAGTGAGCCACGGCGCCGACCCCCGTTAAGATCTTTAGACAAGGAGACATGCTAGTTAAGAGACAAAACCGTCAAAGCCAAGCCTGACTCCAAAGCTAATTCTTTAAGTAACTGCATTGTACTCCGTAGGATGCTGGTTTCTGGGCATGCACTAAAAAAACCTAAAACCGAATAAAGTACTGGAGCCACCAAGTTGTATTCATTAGATTCCCTCGCCGTGAGGGACCTACTTTCCTCAGGTAAAAACGATGATCGCTCCCACTTGGTAGTTTTTCAGACACTTAGTGACCTACACAGACAATACCATGTAACATTCGTGACATTTTGGTGAAACAGGATTATCCCTATTTAAAGAGAAAACAGCAGCTCAAAGAAATTCTTCCGGAAAGGAAACGAAGTCTGCCTTCTAAACGGTACGGAGCCGCTCAGAATCTCTGAACCACCGCGACCAAAAGGCACATTACAGTTTGACAGATTCCTTCCCGGAAGACGCAGGTTTGGTTTGGACGCGAACGAGTACCGAGCCTGCGTCCCAGACAGCGGCTTCCTCTTCGGTTTCTGGTCCTTGATCCTCAAACTGCAGTTCACCATCCCGCGAAGATATATCTATATTCTGAGGTTCCCCAGCTCCCCCGCCACTCTCCACAAATTCTCAGAATGTTTTCTTACCCACTCCGGCGGCCACACGATCACTCGAAAACCATCCGATCAAAACGAAGCCAAACGCGTAATGTTTACTTCCGCCCTCTCCCGGCAGCCCCTGCGGTAGCTTCCGGATGGCCGACGCATGCGCACTAACCACCCTTTGACCTCGCGTTCTCGCTCCACCTGTCTCGCGAGATACTACATTATTGCTCTCTCCCTGTTGACTCGAGGTGACAAGGGGTTAAATTTGGGTGTGTCATTTTTGCCTTTGCTTTAGGGACTTGTGTTTCGTTCTGAATCTTAGAATTGAAGAGTAGGAAGAAAGAAGCAGAGACCCAGAATAGACAAGGGCTTAATTAAACCTCGCTAGAGGACTATGAAATGAATGGGGACGTTCACGGTTATGCTACGCTGTTAAAATTAGGATTAATTAGTGCCCAGGCTGTGTGACACGCTGGGGATGTGAGCGCAAAATGTCTTTCTCTCCTTGAAATCTCATTAGAAGGAATGAAAAAGTAAAAGTATTCAAATAATTTATAGTTTTAAGTCTCTATGAAAGGGATACAAGATGCTATGAGAACATAAGGCACTTGTTTAAAAGATTTATTTATTTATTTGAAAGAGAGAGAGAGAGAGAGAGAGAGAGAGAGAGAGAGAGAGAGAGAGAGGTCTTCCATCCACTAGTTCACGCCCCAGCTGGCTGCAACGGCTGGAGCCGATCCAAAGCAAGGAGTCTGGAGCTTCTTCCGAGTCTCCCACGTGGGTGCAGGGGCCCAAGAACTTTGACCATCTTCTGCTGCTTTCCCAGCCACAGCAGAGATCTGGATTGGAAATGGAGCAGCCGGGACATGAACCTGTACCCATGTGGGATGCAGGCAATGCAGGCAGCGGCTTTACACGCTATGCCACAGCGCTGGCCCCCGTAAGTTTCTTAATTGCAAATTAGGAAAAATCCAAATTGTAAGTTAGGAAAAAAAATTTATTGACACTGCTATTTGTAGTATATGATTCTGTATATATGATGCAGTTCCTGCCTTCTGGCTTTGTTCTATCCCAACCTGGCTGTTGTAGACATTTGGTGTGTGAACCAGCAGATGAAAGCTCCCTCCCTCTCTATCTCTCTTTACCCCACTTTGCACTGCCTTTTAAATAAATAATGTTTTAAAAAATGTATTTATAAAACTCTACAAAATAAATGTTATTCTCTTTTTATCAGCACAATCATCAGAACAAGTACCCCATCGGATTCAGATGCACAGCAATGCTAGAAAATATTATCACATTCAGCTGTGCGTCAGAGTCAGTTTCTAAATCAAATGTTCGATGTTAATGGTGTTTATTTCAATTTGGGAATTAACATAAATATAGAGGAAAATTGTGTTAAAAGAAGGCGATCAATAACAAAAAGGTTAAAAACATCAGAACCCACTAAAGCAAGGAAGTATTATGAATGTTATTTATAGACTTATGCTCAAGTCTAAGTGAAAATATTTTGTTCTAGATTGAATTGTTTTCTGCTCCCCTTCAGAATTTGATTCTGTTTGTAGACAGGACCTTTACTGAGATAACTGAATTACAGCTCTTAAGGTAGGTCCCATCCCAATCCGAATGGAGTCCTTATAAAGTGACATGAGGACATAGAAAGAGTTAAGAGGGAGTTTGCATGCACAGAGGAAAGATCATGCCAGGACACAGTGAGCAGCTAGCCAACTCCAAGCCAAAGAGAGAAGCCCCAGAAGAAGCCAACCCTGCCACACCTTGATCTTGGACTTGCAGCCTTCAGAATTGTGAGGAAATAAGCTCTCTTGTTACAGCCACTCAGTCTGTGGTGCTTTGTTATGATAGCCCTGGAGATGACTATCTTTATCTCCTTTAGGGGCTTTAACTGTCATAGCCTCATGTTCAGCTTTGCCCCATTATGCGTCCTAAAACACCTATGCTAATTTTATGATTAGAATGGTAACAGACATTTATTTCCTTGAAAAACATTTTTAGTATCTATCTTATATGTTTTATCCTGATCTAGTTTGTATAGAATTGAGGTTTTGTTGTTGTTGTCCCCCTTTCTGTCAAGCTAAGGAAAAAAGAATTTGGGTCATAGAAATAGATGCACCTAAGATCTGCCATGGATCAGAGAAAATAAAAGAATAACCATGACAAAATGAACCTCCACCTCTTTTAGTGCTGAGTAATATGCTACTGCCAGGACATACTACAGTTTATGCATTTATCTAATAATGGATATATTGGTTGCTTCCAAGGTTTGGCATGCATGAATAAAGCTGCTATAAACAACCATTTGCATTTTGTGTGCACATAAGTTTTCTTTTAAAATATTTACTTATTTGGAAGAGTTATATACTGAGAGGGAGAGACAAGGGTGGGAGGCCAGAGAGAGAGGTATTATCCATCCACTGGTTCATTCCCCAGATAGCCACAATGGCCAGGGCTCAGCCAGGCCGAAGCCAGGAAGCCAGGAGCTTCTTCCAGATCTTCCATGTGGGTGCAGGGGCCCAAGCACTTGGGTCATCTTCCACTGCTTTTCCCAGGCCATTAACAGGAAGCTGGACTGAAGTGGAGCAGTCAGGACACAAACTAGTGCCCATATGGGATGCCAGCACTGCAGACAGAGGCTTTACACATTACCCCACAATGCCAGTCCCTGGATATAGTTTTCAACTGAATACATTTTGGTAAATTTGAAAGAAGCTGAAGGCAGGGTCATATGGCAAAAGTATGTTTGCATTGTAAGAAACTGCTAGACTATCTTCCCAAACTAGCTGCAAAGTTTTGTCTTTCCACCAGCAGTGAATTCCTGTTGTTCTACACTGTCAACAGCAATTGGTATTCTCAGTGTTTTGGAGGTCGGCCATTCTGAGCAAGTGTAGTGACATCTATATTTTCCTACATTTACTTGCCATCTGTGTATCTTCTGTGTGAGATGTCCAGGTCTTTCCCCTGTTTTTAATAGGCTTGTTTGTTTTCTTATTGTTGAATTTTAAAAGTTCTTTTTATATTTTAGGTAACATAATGTCATCAAATGTATCTTTGGAAATATTTTCTTCCAGTCTGGTTGTCTTAACATTTTCTTTACTTATTTCTATTTAAAAAATCTTACTGATATTTAAAATTTTGATTGATAATGTATTTGATGGTACATGAGCTATACATGCTAAAGTAAAAATTAGTACAGAAATATACACAGTGAAAAGTAAATTTCTCTGTACCCTTATGTTCTGCTCTTCAGGGATAACCATTGTTATAATTTTATTTCTGGAGATGTTTAAAGCACGTACAAGCATATACTCAATTGACAGGTATTTTTGTCTCCCTCAGCTGTGCTAGCTAACATTATTAAAGGCTTACTTTATGTTAGGTGATGTGATAAGACACATGTTATCTTATTCAGTCCTCCCAAGAATATTGTAAGATGGGTTCTATCACAATTTCTGTTTTACTAGAGAAGAAACTGAAGATCAGATGTTCGGATAACTTGCAGAAACAATTCCATCTCTGCCTGTTCTAAAGTCCTACCAGTGATCCTCCTGTAGTCTTGAGTTTAGGGCAAGAAAAATTGCTGACCTCTTCCTCTCTTCCCTTTCCTATCTTGATAGATAAAAGCTCTATTCTCTTCTTTTAGGGGCTTTCCTTTGGGAGAAACTCCTAGCGAGTCTGGGAGAACTTTCAAGGTGGCTACAACAATGTGTGCTGAGATTCAGAAGTCGGAGTTTGGTGGTTTCAACAAAGGGAGGGAAGCCCCACGTGTTTGGAGCTAGAAAACCAGGACCAAGGATGTGGCTGGAAGGAGGGTCTGGGTCTACTGGATCGAGTAGGATTTTATAGGCCACATTAAATTTTCCTATTTTGGTTCAAGGAAAGCTTTAGCTGAAACCGGTACTACCTACCAGTGACCTTACTCTTATTTTCATTTATTTATTTTTTAAAAATTTGTTTGACAGGCAGAGAGACAGAGATAGACACAGAGATCTTCCCAGCTCTAATCCATTCAATCACAACAGCAGGGGCTGGGGCATATCAGAAACCAGGAGCAGCGAAACTCAACCTGGGTCTACCGCGCGGGTGGCAGGGACCCAAATAGGTTGTTATCACGCGCTGTCTCCCAGGGTAGGCGTTAACAGGGAGCTGGAATTGGCAGGGGAGCCGGGCCTCCAACCCAGGATGCACGATGCACGCGTCCTCACTGGTGTCTTAACTCCAGCGCCGCTTAGTACCATTCAGAAACTATCCCAAGGTCCAGCAGGAGGGGACTGGTGCCTTACTCGGCTGTAAGAGCATAAATAAAAGTTTTACTACTGTTTATTCTCAATCTTTTCTACCTTGCTATTTAAATAAAAAAGACCCTAGAGCAACCAAACAGCGTTATCGGGCCAGCGTCTCAGTCCATACAGCTCAACATCAGAGAGAGCACACAGCCCTCCCGTGTTTTCCGAATAAGAAGCGACCCTACTCTCTTTTTTCTTCCCGGGAAACCAAATTTCCCGAGAACGCGCTTTCGGGGAGGAGCCCTGGTAACGTATGTCCCTCCCATTGGCTCTTCTTGGAACTCCGCCCCCCGTCCGGCCTTCTGGGCGGATGAGCCAATCGGATCGCGAGTTGTGGTTTAAACCGGGAGTGTGTGGCACCAGCGGGCTGAGGAGATTCGCGTGAGTGTGGCTGTTGGGTGCCGTGGGGCTGAACTCCAGGGTCGCGAGTGGCTGGGCGGGCCAGGTTCTGCGGGGAAGGAGGCGGCGTGGAGCTGGGGCTTGGGTTTCCCGTGGTTTCCCGTGGTTGTCCGTGGCTGCGAGTCCTGTTGAGCCGCGGGTTGCGTCCTTGACCCAGCGCGGTTCTCGGGTGGGTGCCGGCCCCAGACTGCCCGCCGGCCGTGGGGAGCTGCGGCCTCTGACACGGGCCTGCAGGTTTAAGAGCTGGTTTGATGCCTGTTGGCCCAAGCACGGGCTTTCCTCACTGGTTGGCTTTAGGGGGTTTTGTGTGGACGTCCTCAGAGTAGGAAGTTGGGTCTGTGCTGTACCTAACTTCTCTCGCTTTCCTGAGTCCCCTAATGTCCACTTCTTATGCCTAGAATAATCCAGAATGGCTACTCTGATCTTTGTTGATAAGGAAAACGGAGAACCTGGCACCCTCGTGGCTCCTAAGGATGGGCTGAAGCTGGGGTCTGGGCCTTGTAAGTACACAAGGCTGCAGCTGGAGACACACAGGTGTTGCCAGTGAGTCGCTGGAGCCCGGCGAGCCGTTGCATGTGCTTCTCGGGCAGTTGCAGTCGTTTGTTACTGGTCCCTTTTTCGTGTTGGATGTATGAATGATGAGAGTGCTGATCCTCGGTGCTGTCAGGCACGTCAGTGGTCCTGCTGGTTCCCAAGGTGGGGGGTGAAGACGCGATGAAGCTAACGGGTTGCACAGGTGTTGACCACACGAACGTTCTTAGGTAAGACTTTTTCTCCAGCAGCGAAAGCCTTCGAGGGGAGAGCGCAGGTTTCAGCGCCCCTTGTTGGCAAAAGGTTTGATGGTCCACCAGCCTTACCGAAAGCCGCCAGAAAGGCTTTGGGAACTGTCAACAGAGCTACAGAGAAGTCCGTGAAGACGAATGGACCCCTCAAACAGAAACAGTCCAGCGCTGCCAAAAAGGTGAGCGTAGCTTGTAAAGACAATGTTGAAACACTTGAGCACTTTTAGACTCTGGAAAGGAGTATTGGCACCCTACCTGGGTGTCTTCTGAGGAATAGGAGAGAGATACAGGGTAGCAAGCACACATGTCCTTGTGGCCCTCGCTGTACCACGAGATTGGAAGTCGTAGAAGCAACCAAATGGGTTTTTTTTTTTTTTTTTTTTTTTTTTTTTTTTTTGCTGCAGCTGCCCTTGGCTAGTGTTTTGAAGCAGATTGGTTGGCGGTTGCTAGGTATGGGTTATAGAAAGTACCAGAGATGGCCGGCGCCATGGCTCAACAGGCTAATCCTCCGCCTTGCGGCGCCGGCACACCGGGTTCTAGTCCCGGTCGGGGCGCCGGATTCTGTCCCGGTTGCCCCTCTTCCAGGCCAGCCCTCTGCTGTGGCCCAGGAGTGCAGTGGAGGATGGCCCAAGTGCTTGGGCCCTGCACCCCAAGGGAGACCAGGAAAAAGCACCTAGCACCTGGCTCCTGCCATCGGATGAGCGCGGTGCGCCGGCTGCAGCGCGCTGACCATGGCAGCCATTGGAGGGTGAACCAACGACAAAGGAAGACCTTTCTCTCTGTCTCTCTCTCACTGTCCACTCTGCCTGTCAAAAAAAAAAAAAAAAAAATACCAGAGAGAGAGGCCCTGCATGTCTCGTCGCTGATGGCTCAGGTGCTCGCCTGGTGTGTGTCTGGGAGAGCAGCGCCAGCTCATCAGGTGCCAGTTGCTAGCGGGTGGGACTTGGTCAGTATCTCCCAGACTGAGAGCACTCGGTTATAAAGACGGCTTTATCTGAATCATTGCTTACTACATATTAGGAAACAAATATCTCATACTTTATATCAAACCTGTGATTGCATGTAGTGCAGCTGAGGACAGGAGTCTGTTTTAAAAGTGAAATGAAAAAGGTCGAGGTATGGGCATTGCAAAGAAAAGGCAGAGATAGAATGTTACACAGAACTGACATCTGGGAAACCCTGCAGGAGGGATGTAGGTGGATGTGAGGTACAGAAATGGAGGAGACATGGCTTGCATGTTGGCCCACTGCTGTAGTAGACTGTCCAACCACCAATTCCAGGCTGGGCACTTCTCAAAGCAGTGTTCTCAAGTCCTTGGCTATCTGTGGAACACAAAGTTGTTTTTAATGTTAACCAAGCAAATAAAATAAACTGAAATATATAGTGAAAAATTATATTTCCGTAAGTCATCAGTGGTTTCAGAGGTTAGCTATGATTCTAGGGTGATTCCTGCCAATTTTCTCTTCTGTTGGGTTGAATAATTGAGTTGATAAGTTCTTGATAGCTTAGGCTAACAGGTGCTAGTATTTAAATTTCAAACTTGAGCTGTGCTACTAGGGTTACTTTGTATTTAGATGGAATCATGAGAACTAAGTGTTACAGGTTTTTAGAAGGCAGCGTGAAATTGACAGATTTGAAAACATAGGCAGTTTTATATATACTGAAATTTTTATTTGAAAGGCAGACAAGAGTGGTGGGGGCAGTCAGTGCATGCGTGTGAGAAAGATCTCCCATCCACTGGTTCACTCCTCTGATGCCTGGGCTGAGGCCGAGCCTAGCCAGGAGCCAGGAACTCAATCTGGGCCTCTCACGTGGGTGGCAGGAATCCAAGTGCTTGAGCTACTCAAGGACCTGTTACCCTAGGGTGTGTGCTAACAGGAAGCTGGATCAGAAACAGCCCGGCACTCCAGTGTGGAATACAGATGGCCCAAATGGTATCCCAAGCACTGCACCAAATAATCCTCTTGGCGAGGTTTTCCAATCTGATTTACAGTCAATTGACAAAGCTTCCACTCTTACTAATTCATATTTTCTTGGGTTTTAGATAACCGAGAAGAATGTTAAAGCAAAAAACTCTGTTCCTGCCTCAGATGACACCTATCCAGAAATAGAAAAATTTTTTCCCTTCAATCCTCTAGGTAGTATCTTTTGGTATTGGCCTTTAGATTCGCTTGAATTTATCTCAGCTGTAACTTGGTGAGAGTCTGATATATAACCCATAATTACAGTGCGGCTGTGAATCAGGTTTACTATGAACAAATAGACTTGCTGATGGAATGATCTGCAAGATGTTACTTCAGGTCAGGAGGAGAATCGGAGCAAAGAGGTAGAGGACATTGTTCTTGTCCTCAACAGCTTAGTCTCTAGGGAAGTTAAGATGTGTGTATTAACATTGAACAAGGCTCACTCTGGATAGTCGTTCTAGCAAGAAAGTTGAACAATGCTTGAAGAGGTTGATAGGCTTACGTGTTTCTTTGGTTAGAAAAATCTATAACCAGTGAAATCATGTGTGTTTTTTTAAAAAACTCCTAATACATGTATCTGAAATATTTTCTATGCTGGCACTAGTTTTTCAAGCTTTAATTTGCTTAAGTACTTAAGGAGAGACTTTCATATGCCAGGTACTATTAGGTTTTGGATGCAGGCTGACAGGATAGGACCTTGCCTTGATGAAGCCCACACTCTGGGAAGGAAATGCAGGTACTGAACAAATCCTCTCACCATGAGTGTGAACAAGAAGAAAAAGCATTGTGGGTCAGCGTGTGTGTGCAAGTCCTCGGGTAGGGGAAGGGATGGGAGCAGTTCTAGGAAATGAAAGGCCAGGTGAGGGTGAGTGTGGGGAAAGCATGGGGCAGGTGAGGCAAGGCCTTCAAGATGTGTGAGCTTGACTTTTTTTACCCCTGTAGCCAAAGGTAGTTATTTTACTAACAAATATATTTAGGTCATTCTGGCTTTTATATATTAAAAACAGGTCTGTGGTTAGTGTTACTGAAGTTAAATTGTTACACATCCAGAGAGTAAACTTGAAGGGTTGCTGAATTAAAGAATGGGTTATTCAGGTGTTTGTTTTTTTTTTAGATTTACTTATTTGAGAGGCAGAGAGGTCTTTGATCTGCTGGGTCACTCCCCAGATTGCCACAATGGCTGGAACTGGGCCAATCCAGAGCTAGGAGCTTCTTCCAGGTCTCCCATGTGGGCACAGGGAGACTTGGGTCATCTTTCACTGCTTTGCGAGGCCACAGCAAACAGCTGGATTGGAATTGGAGCAGCTAGGATTCAAACCAGCATCCATGTGGGAAGCCAGCACTGCAGGTTGCAGCTTTTAGCCACTATGCCACACCACTGGCTCTTGAACTGAAATTAATGTTTTAGTTTTCTCAGAAATAATGAAGAATATTGCGTTTCAAAGATCTTACCTTCTGAGACAGGCATGTGGCAGGGTGGTTGAGTAAACTAGTGGATGGAAGTTGTCTGTGTATCTCCTCTCTCTAATTCTCTTTAAAGTAATTCTTTTAAAATATGGCCTCAAATAGATAGGTCTTGCAAAGGGGCAGTATTTTGTTAGGAAGAGTAGATAATTCTGATAGTTCTCTAAATCTTTATAGGTGGCTGTTTATTTATTTATTTTTTGTTAAAGATTTTTGAGAGCTAGAGTTACAGAAAGAGGGAGAGAGGGAGAGGGAGAGAATGGTCTTTCATTGGCTGGCTCACTCCCCACAAAGCCAAGAGCCTCTGCTTGGTTCCCCACGCAGGTGCACGGACCCAAGCACTTGGGCTATCTTCCACTGCCTTCCCAGGCCACAGCAGAGAGCTAGATTGGAAGAGCAGCAGCCAGGACTAGAACTGGCATCCATGTAGGATGTAGGCACCACAGGCAGAGGCTTAACCTACTTTGCCATAGCACTGGCCCCAGGTGGCTGTTTCCGAATGTATAATTGCAATGTGGAATCCAAAAGCATGTCAGTGAGTATTTTGTATTCTGACAATAATTTCACTTGGAGTGTATATTTTACCCTCATATTTACTATGCATTGATTGCCTGTAGATATTGGTTCTCTGAGATGTGGATATCCGAATGCTAAAATACTTGACTATGTAGGATCAAAAGCACATTGATTAGTGTTGCCACTGATCTCATCAGGAAAGTCGAAGCTAATGATTGCTGGTGCAGTATACAGTGACGAGTACTATAGTTTTTTTAATCCACCGTTGCAAATGTTGAAACAGTGGGAAAGGGTATTGGTGGTAGTACAGAAATAGCTGAGCCCTCATGGACCCCCTGAGAGACTGGGACCTGTCCTTCCGCTCACTGCCGCCCTGACCAAACGTTTGCTGTGGCAGATTTTGAGAGCTTTGACCTGCCTGAAGAGCACCAGGTCGCACACCTGCCCCTGAACGGAGTGCCTCTCATGATCCTCGACGAGCAGAGGGAGCTTGAGAAGCTGTTGCAGCTGGGCCCCCCTACGCCGGTGAAGATGGCTTCTGCTCCGTGGGAGGCTGGTAAGTGTACTGCGCCCTTCCAGACGGACTGCAGGCCATGTGTTCCCTAACACTTCATTACTGTGGGCGCAGGGTGGTGAGGAGGGTTTGCCTATGACTAATTTCTATCCTTAAACTACAGGGGATAAGGTTTCAGAACAATGAGAGCGCTTCTCAGCTCACAGTGCTTCTCAGGGTAGAGTCCCCTGGCAGAAGGAAGCTAATCTGGAATCCAGACAGCCTCAGATACAGCAAGAAGAGATTAGATTTAAACGAGAGATTGGATTTAGCACACAGCTTCTTAGGCTGTAAGTGTATAATAAACTTGTTCAGAATGAGAATCCCAAGCTATATCCACAGTTAATGTGGGATCAAGCCACTGGGGCTGTGTATGGGATGCCAATACCTTCATACTGCAGGAGGTTTGAAGCTATCACCAGTGTGTCTTAGGTTTGTTCGGATCGGATAGCTTTTTAGTGAGCCTCTTTGCTCGCTCTTTGGTCTCAGAGCGCGAGACGTGTTCAGACTAGTTTTCTAATGAATCATTTTGGGGACCACATGCATATCCCAAGCTATGTGTGTGAGGAGGGGTGGGGAGTGAGGATTGCGTCCTCATGACAAGTCACAGCTCCTGTGTGTCGGTGTGGAGGTGACTTGTGGGTTTGGACGTTTCATAAGGAACTGCTGTTTTCCAGGTATGTTGCCGTCTCCTTCAAGCATCCTGTCGGCCCTGGATGTTGACCTGCCACCTGTGTGTTATGATATGGATATTTAAATTTCTTACTGCTTGGTAGTCTGCGTTTGTTAATAAAGCATTTCTTTCATGGAAGTTAATCCTGATGTTGTTGGTATTCCTTGGAGTTTACTTGAAGCAGTTTGAAAACTAGTTTGATATATAAAAATTTGCCTTAAAACCCTTTGGTTTGGTTTAACAGTTTATTTTAGAAACTGCCATTGTATCCCCTGAAAAGTGTACCCTTCATCATGTGTGTGTACCTTTTTGTCTTTTTGTTGCCATTAACTAGTGACAATTATTAGCTCTTAATTAGCAAATCCACTTCCAGCTCATTAAGTATCTGTTGCTAGGCATCCTTTATTGCTGGTTCTGTTTAGTTTCTAATGGTTTCATACTCAGTATTCAGTAATCAGAATTTGAAAGGCTCAAAATCTTCTGAGAACTGAGCCTCAGTGGGATCTTCAGTTAGCTTCTTTGAAGATCACTGCAGATAATTTAAACACTCTAAACCTATAGGAAACTGGATTTCATTCACCCAGTGTTGGAAGTTAGGTATTTAGTAAGCATTCTTGAGTTTAATGTCTGTGACACCATTTTTCAAAGGGGGAAAATTAGACTCAAAGGTTCATTGAATCACTTAGTGAAGAGACTTTTTTTTGCCTTTATTTTATTTGAAAGTTACAAGGTGGGAGGGGGAGAAGGAAGAGGGGTCTGCCATCTGCTGGTTTACTCCCCAAATGGCTGCAATGGCTGGAGCTAGGCTGGTCCAAAGCCAGAAGCCAGGAACTTCTTCCAGGTATCCCATGTGGGTGCAGGGGCCCAAGCACTTGGCTGTCTTCTGCTTTCCCAGTTGAATTAGCAAGGAGCTGGATTGGAAGTTGAGCAGCTGGGGTTTGAACCCACACCCACATGGGATGCCAGCACTGCAGGTGGTAGCCTTAATCTGCTATGGTATTTGGATTCCAAATATGAGATTGGAATGAAAACAGACATTGTGGTTGGCTACCCATGGTTTTTTATTTTGGGGTGGGTGGCTAGCTGTTTTTGCAAAACTTAACTATTTTCATTATTTAAAATGTTAATGTTTCCCCTCTCTGGGGTTTTGCAGCTTCCCTTAGAAAAGCAGATGTTTCCCACTCTTTCTGGGCTGTCAGTAGGGAACAGGCTGCCTCCTGTTGTGTGCATTCTATCCAGCTGACCCTACCCTGAATTCCCAGAAGTGGAGACTGGAGTGTTGCTTTCTCTGTGTCTTCTCAGACCTGTCCTACTTGAGCTCCTGCTACTTGATTGAGCCAAATGGTCAGTTAAGTTTGCTCCTTGCTCAGTACTAAGCCACGTAGGAAGCTGTCCCCCTGAGACATGTGTCAAGTTAGGGTAGGCACTTTGTTTTTGTTGGAAGATACTAGACGAGAAGCACTGGGAACAGCGACGATCATCGATCCTGACTTAAACTTCTTAGCCTCTAAGTGTAACTGGGTCACTCAAACTTTCTCTAACTAATAGAAAAGGGGACTTTGAGAAGAATTAAGAGTGACTCCAAGGGCACTTGACTGGCAGGGAGAGTATTAAGTTCAGCATCCTTTAGTATTGTAGGGACATAATGAAAAGCCAAGTGTGGTACCAAGCTGCTTAGTTTGTGTTTTTTCATTTTTTTTTCCTTTTTAGTATTTACTTATTTCAGAGGCTGAGTTACAGAAAGAGGTTGTCCATCTGTTGGTTCATTCCCCAAATGGGTGCAGTGGCCAGGGCTGGGCCAGACCAAAGCCAGGAGCTTCATCCGAGTGTCCCACATGGATGGAGGATCATCTTCTGCTTTCCAAGGCTCATTAGTGGGGAGCTAGATCGGAAGTGGAGCAGCCAGGACCCTAACCATGGCCCATATGGGATGTCTGTGCCATAGCACCAGCCCTGCAAACAGCTTTTATATTGTCATTCTGTTAGGTATGAAGTCAGATATGAGCTTGTGTGTGTGACAAAGGCCTAAAGACATCGATGTCCAGCATCTGCGTCTGCATCTCAAAGTCATCCCGATAATGTTTCAGGGGCAGCCCAGTATTCGCATCCTGCTCTGCCCCTCCTACCCGATAACCCCGCCCCTTCTGTTTGACAGTCTTCCACAATCTTCCAGATGCAGCCCAGTATCTGCGTTTCAAATACCCTGCTCCAGATCCTGGGTTAGGATGGGGCCAGCTAGGCTTCCTCCTGTCTGATAGCTTCAGGGGAGAACTCGGGAGCTTCTTAATATTTACATCCATAAAATCCTTTGTTTCAGGAGGAGATGTGTGAAGAACCCCCCCCCCCAACTGGACTGGGCACTCAGCCCTATGCCTCTCAGCTGAGCTGCCCACCTGGCTTGCCTAGGTGTAATCTCTCCACTCAGTCATGTAACCCTGCTCACCCCAGTCCAAGCGACTGGGCACTCCTCTGGTTCTGTCTGGAAAGGTGCCCGTCGGTTCTTACGGATGTCCCTTCCCTAATAAACTTTGCTACTTTACTTTCCACTACTCTGTCTCATGCCTGAATTCTTTCTTGTTGGAAGACAAGAACCCTGCCATTCACTGGTAACAATTCATACAAACTTACTCTTTAGAAAATAGTCTCCTGCGGTAGAAGACACCGAGGCCTAGGAACGAGGGAACTAGTCAGTCCTTTAGCACCTAAGTACTGTCTTCCGGGCCAGGACAGAGCCTGCAGTGGTACAATCTTGTCATCTACTGTTAATCAGATTGCAATGTGCTAAGTGTGTGTTGTTTCTTAGATACTTTAAGCAAGTGCTCCTCCATTAACACAGACAATTTTCATTTTAATTTGCAGGAGGATTGCTGTTTGGTTGAATCTTACCGTCGGTTGAAATAAAACTTGTTTGGATCTGTACTGTTTAAGCTTCTGTCCTCCCCGCCACCGTTACCCAGGCTGCTGCACTCCCAGAGGAGAGCGTGTGGAGCTAATGCTTATCTCGCTGCTTTTTGTTTTGCACACCTGCTCTCAGGGCCAGTCCCTCCACCTGGGCTTGGAGTTGCTGCTTGGATTTCCCTTAGTGCTCTCTCTCGCTCTGATCTTAAGTATTTGATTTGCATTCTGGATGGTAAGAGCTCAGTCTTGGCCTTTTTCTTTTTCTTCCTCTACAAGTCCGCTCTGATCTGTTGTGTTTGTGGTTTAAAATGCCCTCTGTGTAGTTGAGCCCACAGTCTACTTTCTAACCCAGGTTTCTCGCCTGGACACCAGGACTCCTATCCTATTACTTAATTGAGATCCCAGATCTATTACATCTCAGATGGAACTCTTGTTCTCCTCTCCCTGCTAGCCTTCTCTACACTCACATCTGCTGTCACAACCTGGCGCTGTGCTAGTCACCTCCGTGTCTTGTCACATCCATTGTGCCGGCTGATGGTGCATTCCTAGTACGGTTCTCTGCATCTCCACTGATGACCTCCTGCTCATGGCCCTTTCTTGCCACTCACCACCAACCAGAACGCCATGTTAAATGTCAGCCTTTCAGCCCTCTGCTTGGAGCCTCCCAGCAGATACACACGCCTTGAGTGAAATCTGAACTTGTCCCTCTGGCCTTTGAGGCCCTGAGTGATCTGGGTCCTGCCTGGTGCTTCAGTGTCATCTCGTCCCTGCGCTTGTTCTTAGCCTTCCAGTTCTTGAGGACACTGCTCCTAAGCGATGGCTTGCTCCCCGCACCTCTCCATAGGCTATGTGCATCTGGTCCCAGGTCGCTTGGCTCATGATTTGGGTTTGTTGCCCAGGTTCTCTGCCCCACCATGGATTCCATCTGAAAAGTCAGTGACTGCACCTGACCCTGGAGTTGAGCAGTGTGCATCTCCCCTCTGGTCATCTTGAGCTGCCTCAGCCATTCCTGCAAGTGGCCACCTGTTCCTGCTGATTTCACCTCTTAAACATGTCATTTGTTTTTTAAGATTTTATTTACTTGAAAGAGTTACACAGAGAAGGAGAGGCAGATAGGAGAGAGAGGTCTTCCATCCGCTGGTTCACTCCCCCAATTGGCCGCAACAGCTGGAGCGGGGCCAATCTGAAGCCTGGAGGTTCTTCCAGGTCTCCCATGTGGGTGCAGGGTCCTCACCTCTTCAACATTTCAAAAGGGCCTGATTGTTCCCAGCTCTGCCGGGGCTCCATTTCTGACCATCACCTTGCTTGCCTGAGGTGTTCCCACAGCCGCATTCTCTGGTTGACAGCCAGGATGAGCTTAACTGTTATGCATGTGGGATGGCATTGTTTTTTTTTTTCTTTTTTTTTTATTTATTTGAAAGAGTTAGGCAGAGAGAGAAGTCTTCCATCCACTGGTTCACTCCCCAGTTGGCCCAAACGACCAGAGCTGCGCTGATTTGAAGCCAGGAGCCAGGAGCTTCTGGGTCTCTCATGTGGGTGCAGGCGCCCAAGCTCTTGGGCCATATTCCACTGCTTTCCCAGGCCATGGCAGAGAGCTGGATTGGAAGTGAAGCAGCTGGGAATCCAACCGGCGCCCATGTGGGATGCCGGCACTGCCGGCGGCAGATTTACCCACTACACCATAGCATCAGCCCCAGCATTGGCTTTTTGATTTTTTTAACTCGAGATTTTGATTTGAATCTGTGTTTTATCTCTCCCATTTTTCTACAACTTCTTGGACACGGTTTCAAAGTCTTTTGATGTCCCTGTCTGCTAATTCTAACATGTAATCTGTGTTGATTCTGTGTTGGTTTCAGTTGTCTTGTCTTCATCGTGATTGTATTTCCTACTTTGTATGCCAGACACGAATTTTACCTTTTTTTTTTTTTCCTGAAATGAGTATTTCAGCATTTCTGTAACTGTTCTTAAGCTGTGTTCTGAAATATGGTTAAATTACTTGGAAACAATTTGATTCATTTGAGTCTTGCCTTTAAGGTTGGTTAGGCAAGATGGGGGCAGCGTTCCTCCTACGGCTCATTTCCTGCTACTACTGAGGTGCATGTCAGCTTCTGCGGTTTAATCCACCGTCCCTGACTGATAAGGTTTTCCGGTCTGGCTGCTGTGAGCTCTGGGCATTCCTCCCCCCTATCCTGTCCATTAGTTTTCTCAGGACGTGCTCTGATGGGGGCTTTCCTGAAGACTAGAGGGAGACCCTCTGGGCAGCTCTCTCCTCTCCAGCGCTCTCCCCTGGGGGCTCTGCCGACTCACTCCTCTGGGCTCCTCCACCCCAGGAGCGTGTTGGGCTCTGCGCCCTGGAGACCTGTCACTGCAGTGAGGGAGCGTGGTCACCTGCTTACCTCATCACTTAGCCCTGCGCTTGGTGCCCCAAGGTCCTCTCTCAGAAGCCACTGTTGGATGTATTTTGGTCCAGTTCGTGAGTCTTTTCGAGGCGAGAGTACAAATCAGTCATTGTTACTTGATTTTGGTTGGAATTGACAGTGTCCCCCCCCCCGCCCTAACTGCCCCTTTTATTGATGTAAAATTCACATAACATAAAATTCACCATTTGAAAGCATACAATTCATTGGCTTTAGTACATTCAGTGTGTGTAGCCGTCCCCACTCTCTAATTTCCCATCGTTGTTTATGATCCCCAAATGAAACCAGCCCTCAAGCCAGATGTGAGGCACAGTCTTTACTCCTTAGTGACGCACAGTCTTTACTCCTTACTCCCCTTGAGATACGGTGGCTCCTGGGGAAGTATGGCCTCTCCAGATTGGCCTGACTCACACTTCCCTTTAGTTGGCCATTGAGATCTCTTACCTGGAGGCTTTGCTCTAGGTGCCACCTCCCCCCAGTTCCCAACTTGCTTGGTCAGCCTCAATCTTGAACTTCGTTGGGTCTGCCCATTTGGCTGTCTTGTGTGACATGGGGGACTGGGTGAGGTCACTGTTGCCTTCTCAAGCCTGGCACATGGCAGGTGCTCAGGGACTTGCTGAAACGAGTGACTATGTCATCAGGCCCTAGAGACCCTGTGACTGCTGTGGGCTCCCTGTTAGCATAGTACAGTGTGAAGATCAGAGCTTTCCTTCCTCCAGGTTCCTGCTGAGAGAGGGGCGAAGCACCAGTCCAGGAGGCTCATTTCCTGCCTCCCCGCCTGGCTGGCTCAGGCCCCGTTTACCGTCACCCAGCCCAGCCCATCGAGTCCCGGGGATAGTCTGTCCTGAGAACATCCAACTCCTCAGGCAGGAAGTGAGACCTGGTTTTCTTCAGTAACTGCTACCAGCTGTATTTTGTTGACTGCTCCTCCCTGCTGGGTGGGTGGGTGGGTGGGGGTGATGCTGAAACGCACACCAACTGATTTCCTAGTAACCCGCAGGGACTTTGGGTTAAAGTGAAGTTCGGGCTTACATTATAAGCCTTAGTCCTGTTCACTTTCAAATTTGAGGCCCCAACTCATTTCAGGCTCTTTTCCTTCTTGTGCCCCAGCACAGGCAGAACTGGATGAAAGAAATGGATTTTCTGCCTTCCACATCCTTCCTGTGTAGGTGTGAGGACCCCGGTAGAACCTTACGGCAGCCCCACACTTGGGAGGCCAGCTCGAGTGGGAGGAGACAGCTGGAGACAGCCGTGGGCTGGACACGGGGAGAGCCTGCCTTCACTCTGCCTGTTGGGCTGTGTGACGCTGATGGAGGTCTCTGTAGCACAGTCACTCCCTCCCAAGAGTAGCAGCCACGCCTCCCTTCCCATGCCTTTCCTAGGGCCACCCATGGCTGCTGCCCCTCAGTTATGAACCACTTGGATCTTTTTCACTCTTGGAAGACTGCAGAGAGCTGGGCTGGGGGGAGGTCTCCAGGCTATACCACATCAGGGATCTGTAAGCCCTGAGGCCTGGGCTACCCCAGCATGTGTCCCACCTTGAGAAAGCTCTGGATTGGGAGCAGCTGCCAGTCTTTAAGTTCAAGTGGGTGCTCCCAGTGTGTGGAGAAGGGACACACACCGTATTCTCAGGCTCCCAGGAGCCTTCCTCCAGAGCCTTCTCTCTTAGCTCTGTCGGTGGCACCAGGCAGCCTCCCATTTCTGCAGCTCCGCAGATAGTGCAGCTGGAGGCTCCAGGCCCCTTTCCCAGTCTGTGTTTAGCTTCTCATGACTGCAGGAAGCAATCCTGCAGTCCCTGTCCACCCCCCAGCGAGTGGACACTGTATTTCTCCATAGACACCCCAGATCTGATCACCTCCTCTCTGTAAACACAGAGCTCACTTTGGAATAGGCTGCCCTCATGGTTTGGGGGACCTTAGCCACATGTGCTGTAGCAGTAGGAACAGTTAGCAGGCGAGGCTCTCCTCCCTGGCCATGGTAAGCTCATGCTGAGGGTCTTGTTCATCTTTGTATTCTCCAAGTTCCAAGTCTTACCTGGACTAGACAAATAATCATTTCCTGGAGTTGAATTTCAGCAGGACGATTGAGAGCAAAGGGGCCTGTCTTTGTGCCTGTGCACAGGTTCCCAGGAGGACTTGGGCCCACACTCCGATATGAAAAGGACATTTTTATCCTGGTGAGAGGAGATTGGGATGGATAGCCACTTCTCTCTGAGCACATAGTGGAACAGACACCAGGCTCCACATTCCCCTGGAGCTGGAGGTGTCGAAAGGTTTCCACGGTGATGCTATGTGGGTTGCAGCCCACTGCAGAGGTAGGAGCCACCTACTCAGGGCCCAGCTGCTGGCTCCCTGAATACTTGCACTGAAGTCCACTAGGGGGCACTGTGGGGGAGATTAACCCAGAGGAGGAGGGCAGGGCAGGCACATGTTTAGCAAGCATCTTCATCTCCCTGATAGCTGGTTGACAGGCAGGAATTTGGC
Organism: Sylvilagus floridanus; assembly: GCA_949820135.1. Lineage (NCBI taxonomy): Eukaryota > Metazoa > Chordata > Mammalia > Lagomorpha > Leporidae > Sylvilagus > Sylvilagus floridanus. Next base: position 45,053,719 of record OX463241.1, read on the forward strand.
CCAGTGGTTGGGTCACTGTTTGGAATACCCACATTTAGTATCAAGTGCCTGGTTCCAGTCCTGGCTACTCTGCTTCTGATCGAGCTTCCTGTTGATGCACACCCTGGAAGGCAACAGGGGATGACTCAAGTACTTGGGTTCCCCCACCCATGTGGGAGCCCCAGATAGAGTTCCTAGATCCTGGGGTTCAGGCTGGCCCAGCCCTGCATGTTACAGCATTTGGAGAATGAACCAGTGGATGCAAAATCTCTCTCCTCCCTGTTACTTTTTTTTTTTTTTTTAAGATTTATTTATTTATTTGAAAAGCAGAGTTACAAAGAGGCAGAGGCAGAGAGAGAAGTCTTCCATCTGCTGGTTCACTCGCCAAATGGCTGCAATGGCAGGAGCTGGGCCAATCTGAAGCCAGGAGCCTGGAGCTTCTCCCACGCAGATGGAGGAGCCCAAGAACCTGGGCCATCTTGTACTGCTTTCTCAGACCATAGCAGAGAGCTGGATTGGAAGTGGAGCAGCTGGAACTAGAACCGGTGTCCGGAATGAGGGCACTGCAGGTGGCGGCTTTACCTGCAATGCCACAGTGCTGGGCCCCTATCACTTTCAAATCAGTTTTAAAAAACCAGGTACATGAGTGGAGCAGTGCAACAGACCGAATTTCAGTTCAGCCCTATAGTTTGAGGAAAAGGGTGTGGGTGGTATGACGAGATGCTGAAGGGACAGTTGGGTGAAGAGAGAAAGGAAAAGGGGTACCTTGAAGAACAGGCCGAAAAAGAACTGGAGACTGAAGAAAGCAGCAGAGAGAAAGTTACACAATGCTTGGCACCTGGTGGGACTGTATGGGAGGGTGGCATTCCTCAGACCTTGCACAATCATTACAAGTTTATGTCATGTAAGAGCAATCCCTACCCGGGCGCTGCTTTGGGGTGTGAGGGCCGCCATAACGCAGTGCCATGGGCTGGGTGGTGGAAATGACTGACTTCCGCACAGTTCTGGAGGCCAGGACTTCAAGATCAAGGTGTTGCAGGGCTGATTCTATGCTGGGGCCCCTTTCCTTGGCTGCAGGTTACGGAGCTGTGGTAGAATGATGGTGAGCTGGGACCAACATCTTCAAGGGACAGAAGGAGGTACATCGCTGTGTGCAACAAGACAGGCAACAGATAGGACACCTATGGCATGAGAATGCAAACAGAGTGTCAGAGCAGAGGAAGGGAGTGTTATCCACAAGCAAGCATGAGGACCCAGGAGGACAGCATCCGCCCCTGTTGTGGCTGGGGGTGGAGCAGCATGCCCGCATGCTCATGGGGACACGAGGTTGAGGACCAGGGGAGCGACAGCAGCCAGGGAGCTGAAGTTCCCTCGAGGTGTGAGGTAGGACTTTTAGGTCATCACTGTTAATAGCACATTTACATATTTTAATTCAACACCTATGGGAGTATCACTTAATACTGGACTTCTTAGCCCAGGGGGATCAAGTGGGGACTTTGCGGAAGTCCTTCTCCATAGAGAGGGAGCACCAGTTAGGAGCAGTCTGTGCTGCGTGGTCTCCCGGAGGAGCATGGAGGGCGCATCCTCACTGCCGGCAGGGTTCCTTCCTGGGTGCAGAGCAGCGAGGCCGCGGGCGCCCTCTGGGACACGCAGCTGCCAGCTGCTGGGGGAGAGGCGGGAAGGGAGGGAGGAAAACAGGGCAAACGGAGCCGGCCAAGCTAAAGGAGCACTGCAGGTGGAAGGAGCTCCCCGGAGAGTGGCTCTCGGGGGGGCTGGGCCCTCTCTTGATTACCTCACGTCCAGCAGTGCTGCTCGGAGGGGACCCGGGATACCAGCTGGCCCCCGGACTCTTCACCAAATTGCTTTTTTGAAGTTTCATATTTATTTGAAAGGACGAGATCGAGAAAGAGCGAGAATACTTATCTATTGGAGCATTCCTCAAATACCCCTAGGTGAGAACTCAGTCCAGGGCTCCCCCACGGATGGCAGGAGCCCCAATAGCTGAGCCATGACTGCTGCCTCCCCAGGGGCCCAGTCGCAGGAAGCAGAGCCAGGGCTCGATCCTGGGCACGCTGGCGCGGATGCAGGCTCCCCTGAAGCGCTCTGACAAGCTCTCTGCCCTCGTTTTCCGTTGTCATCCTCATGCCCTCCCAAGCGTGCACCAGAGTTTTCCAGCAGCTGCTCTGACGGTGACACCACCGCAGAGCGGGTGCAGAAGCAGACAGGAGAATCCAGCTGTGTCCTTTGAAGCCAGATGTTGAAGGGAATTGCAAACGTGTAAATCAAAGCCAGTCTCCTCACAAAACCTTTTCTATTCGGGTAAGCAGTTATTTTTCATAAAATATTAATTATATCAACACCAATAATTTAGTGGTAATACCTACATCAGTCCGTATTTTAAAAGTTCTAATTGTTATTACTGTCCACCCTCCCAGATATAATCCGATTTATTTTTATTTATTTGAAAGTCAAGAGTTACACAGAGAGAGGAGAGGCAGAGAGAAACAGAGAGAGGTCTTCCATCCCAGGGTTCACTCCCCATTGGCCGCAATGGGCCAGAGCTATGCTCTGGTCTCCCATGCGGGTGCAGGGGACCAAGGACTTGTGCCATCTTCTACTGCTATCCCAGGCCACAGCAGAGAGCTGCATGATAAGTGGAGCAGCCGGGACTCGAGCCGGAGTCCGTAAGGGATGCCAGCGCTTCAGGCCAGGGCGTTAACCCACGGCGCCACAGCCCCCTGGGCCTCTGAGGCTGCTCGCCGGTGAGCTAAGCCACAGTTAACAAGAGCAACAAACGCCATGGCGGCGGCGAGGTCCAGGTGTATAGCTGGTGCCCGTGGGTTCCGTTCTGAGCCCCACCGCGGACTGACAAGCTGAGCTGGAGTGAGGGCAGAAAGTCGCCCCGCAGCGCCCACCGAGTCCCAGGAGGGCCCCGCGGGCCCGCCTTGGGTGCTGCAGCCTCCCGCCCGGGTTAACCTGCTCGGCTTCCGGCTCCCACGGCCCGCCGTCCCTTCCGAGAGCGCGCCCGGGGCCACTAGGGGGCACCACGCACCTTCTTAGTCACGCTGTGCTACGCGGACCTGGAGCCGGTCTCGCGGCGGGGAGGCGACGCGGAGAGTGGCTGGTGTCAGGACATTCTCGGTTTGGTGGTGAGTTCTGCCCCCAAATCCCGACTCTGGTTTTTGTCCGTCAGTACATGTTAACCCGGACCTCTGTAATGAAAACTGGGGCAGACGGCGGGTGGAGGAGAGACCTCCCGGCCTCCACGCTCCAACACCTGACTTCCTGCCGGGGCCACGCTAAGCGCTTCGCACGTGTCACCTCCTGACATCTCGGGGCAACACCGAGGGGCGTGGGCTTGCCCGAGCGCTCGTCTGTAATAGCTGGAAACCGGGCTCTGAGTCGCAAGTACCTGGGTACCGTGAAGTCAGTGTTCTCCGAAGGGGCTGGCCCACCCCGGCTGCAGGTGAAGCAGGGAGCGGGTCTTGCTGTTCTCGGGCACTGGTTCTCCACCGTATCAGATACAGAACCCCCTTTCTGCACTATGTATCTGGCGTCCGATGAAATGTCGTAGGAGGCCTGGGACCTGGGCTGAGCACCGGCCCTGAGCTCAACAGACCAAACAATACAGAGTTTAATTCCAGCAGCGGCTTTGGTTACAGCTGCAGCCGCCCGCTAGGCTGTAACCAATTGCCTGGTTGATGGAACACGCTTTGTAGCTAGTTAAGTTGTTTTCTGCAGAGCCCTGCAGGCACAAACAGGAGCTCAAGAACTCCTAGGAAAAGGGTGAGGACTTGCGAACGTTTTCAGGTGGGTGGCACGGTGATTTCAGAGTACCGCCCGGGGCCAGGCCAGGGTGGCGGCCTGCGAGGACGCCCTAGGAGGACGCCCTCCACTTTTCTACAAGTGCTGTCTGATCATGGAGTTGCTTGGAGTTGTTAGAGCCTGGGAACTGCTTGATTCACGAATCATGTTTTGTTTTCCTTTTCTTCATTGACGTAGTTACTTGACATAATTGGCCTAAAGAATTTTCCCTCTTTTAAAAAATATTTTATTAAGAAAATTTTTATTTAGCTAGTTTAAAGTCAGAGGGAGAGAGAGGGAGTTCCCTAAATGCAGCTGCCAGGGCTGGGCCAAGTCAAAGCCAGGAATCTAGGACTCAACCTGGGGTTTCCATGCACTTGAGCCATCGCCGGCTGCTTCTCAGGGTGCCCATTGATAGGGAGCTGGGATGAGAAGCGGAGCTGGATTTGAAAATAGGCACTCAAATGCAAGATGCAGGCGTTGCAAGCAGTGTCTTAACCACTGTGCCAATCACCTACTCTCCCTCCTAGTGTTTGTAGTACCCCCTATATTATCGTGAAGTGAAGTCCACAGGCAGTGCATCCCTATGCTCCGTATTCACCTATGCTTGAGTGTAATACAAAGGAGACACAGAAAGAAGTTCACCATAGCCAACTGAGTTAGGAGATCGGCTTTCTTAACTAGACCAGAAGACAAAAAAGCGCCGGCAGTAGTTTCAAAAGTGTCCACCAGAGGGCAGCATACCTCTTCTGCAAACAGGAGGCTCTCTGCCTTCTCTCTGTAATCACCAAACTCCTGCGGTTCCCTGAGTGGTGAGAGAGGTGGATTGGGGAGTGAGAGGGAAGTCACAGAGCATAGGGCTGACTTTTAAGTTAGTGGGACAGATTCTAGTCACATGCACCTGCCACGAGTGGAGTCACATGCTTTCAAATTTTAGTTTTGTTACGGATCATTTGCTGACAAAGTGGTTACAAAGCAACGTGTTTGATTTTCATTGAAGTTTATTATTATTATTATTATTATTATTTGAAAGAGTTACAGAAAGAGGTAGAGACAGAGAGAAAGGTCTTCCATCCACTGGTTCACTCCCCAGTTGGCTGCAACGGCTGGAGCTGTGCCTATCCTAAGCCAGGAGCTTCTTCTAGGTCTCCCACATGGGTACAGTGGCCCAAGGACTTGGGCCATCTTCTACTGCTATCCCAGGCCACAGCAGAGAGCTGGATAGGAAGAGGAGCAGCCAGGACTAGAACCGGATGCTGGTGCTTCAGGCCAGGGCGTTAACCCACTGTGCCACAGCGTTGGCCCCTTAAGTTTTTTTTAAATTTTTAAATTACTCTATTACTGGCAATGAGTATGCAATCAATATTTTTCTTTAGATTGACTCAGTTTTTCTTTTTAAAGATTTATTTATGTATTTGAAAGAGTTACACAGAAAGAGGAGAGGGAGAGAGAGGTCTTCCATCTGATGGTTCAGTCCCCAATTGGCTGCAATGGCCGGAGCTGTGCCAATCCGAAGCCAGGAGCCAGGAGCTTCTTCCAGGTCTCTCACACAAGTGCAAGGGCCCAAGGACTTGGGCCATCTTCTACTGCTTTCCCAGGCAATAGCAGAGAGCTGGATTAGAAGTGGAGCAGCCGGGTCTCGAACCAGCGCCCATATGGGATGCCGATGCTTCAGTCCAGGGCGTTAACCCGCTGCGCCATAGCACCGGCCCTCTTTTTTTTTTTTTTTTTTTTTTTTTAAGATTTATTTTAAAGGCAGAATTACAGAGAGGGAAGCAGAGAGAGAGAGAGAGGGAGAGAGGGTGGGGGAGAGAGAGAGGGAGAAAGGTCTTCCATCCGCTGGTTCATTCCCCAAGGGCCAGAAGTGGGCCAAGCATGTGGGTGTAGCAGGCAGTGGCTTTACCGGCTATGCAGCAATGCTGGCCCCAAGTGTGACATTCTTTAAAGTTAAGCACCCTACAACCCTTTCCCATACAGCATGGACAAACTGTCTCCCTCTGTGGAGACGTTGGGATGGCGATGGCCTCCTCTGCTTGGAGTCTAGGGACTGCGGGCTAGCTGTGTGTTCTCCATGCACGAGCCCTGTCTGAGCCTGGCTGCCTGTCAGCTGCAACGCGATGATCCCTAAGTGTCTTCTGGATCTAACAGTCTGAGGCTCTCGGAAGCCCAGACGCTCACTGGTAGGGGACATAGGACTTAGGAAGACGCTGTGTTGGGCTGCGCTGAGAATCTCTAAACCTGCAGATCCTCCTGAGCCCCAGTGGACACCCTCTTCTCCTGGGGAGCACCTGACGCTTTAAGAGCAGCTAAGAACATGGACCCTGAAGTCCAAGAGACCTGGGCTGGAATCTCTGCCTCCTTCTAGTTTTGTGACTTGAAGCAGATCATTGAGCTTCGCTGGTCCCAGTTTCCCTGTGTATATAACAGGAACAGTAGCGGTATTTATCTTGGGGTGAAGATTACATGGGAATAGAATGCTGAATTCTTGCCACGGGGCCTGGCTTGCATGTTAGCAGTTATTTTTGTAGTGGTAGTAACTCCGGAGAGATTTTTTTTTTTTTTCAAATGTAACTGGGGAGATCCCGAGATGGTGGAGTTCCTAGGTCCTCAGGGAAGCCAACAATTTGAGGCTGGAGAGCGCGCAGGGAGGTCTCCGTGCGGCTCCACCTGCAGCCACTCAGGGCATGCGCCTGGCCCACAGCAAGGGGCCCGGGACTGGTCCAGCAATGCCGAGCGCGAGGCCACCCCGGTCCTGGCTCCTTGGCCATGCCTCTGTTGGCTGGAAAGCTACAGAAACAATGGATAAACCCGGACCAGGCGGCAGGGACGGTCTAGATGCACCAGCGCTCACTAACGGAGATCTTTGGTTCCACTTGTGAAATAGAGTCAGTCCTGGTGCTAACATGGCAACAACCAGAAAGCTATAGGGGAAAAGCTGTTGAAAGTGAGAGAACAAGGAACAGCTCCTCGCCCAACCAGTTCTTCAGCAGAGCGGCATGAGGACCCTGACGGAGACCGTGAGGATGGAGAAGACCCTAAAACAGAGCGGGAGCTCGAGGAGGGCGAACCGCGCAAGGGCGAAGATTCCAGGGATACTCCGGCGAGGGAGCATTGAGCGCCGTCAGAGCAGTTTGCAAGCTGGGCTCCCTGAGACCCCGACGGACAAGGGGGTCTTTATTATTATTTTTTAAGCCTTTTTTTTTTTTAAGGGGGTCTTTATTAAGAGGCAGAGCCCTGCAGGCATGAACTCAGGAATCTACAGGAGCTCAAGAACTCCTAGGAAAAGGGTGGGGACTTGCGAACGTTTTCAGGTGGGTGGTGTGGTGATTTCAGAGTACCGCCTGCCCAGTCCAGGGTGGTGGCCAGCGAGGACGCCCTAGGAAGTGCCTTTCGGCTGCTGGACATGGGATCTTCTTCAGAAATTCCCCCCATCCTGGGGAGTGGGAGTTGGGGAAGTCTGGCACGTTGCAAATTTCCCTGTTTGTGAGCAGATTTTATGCTGATTATCTCCCATCTAGTTCTGCATTGTAGAATGTTTGCAGCCAATTTATATAGATTTAATTGATTGTACAAGAATCTTCAGTTAGGATACTTTTTGCTGAAGTAAGGTAAGGTGTCCTGGGTCAAGGTGCTGAACGTGTTAGTTCCTAGGCTGTGTAGTATACATTTTTATTGAAGGAAAGTTTGAAAAGAAGGAAGGCAAAGCTGGGTTACCATGGCAGCAGAGCATCGGAGACACTGGTAGCCCGGCCTCAGTGTTTTTAAAGCGATGAGATGACATGAATGTCACAGGTGCTCAAGGGAGGGGTGTTAAACATGCTTCAGTCTTTGTGTGGAAGTACTCGTGGGGCGACTTGTGGTCCTCAGCCCACAGCTTCCCAAGTCTCTGCCTGGCTTCCACATGTAGGTGCCTTCACGTGTGCGGGGGGCACAGGGAAGAGTTGGGGGGCAGCAAAGGGGTGCTGTTGACTCCGGCGGCCTTTGAGCTGCTCTGCCACCAAGGAAGACTATTCTGGCCCGGGGACAGTGCAAACTTGTGTTTGGAGAAGCAGCCATGCTCGTACTGGGAGACTCCTGGTGAGAGCTTCGTTGCCAGGCTGGGGACGCTCCTGGCCAGGTAGGCGCTCCTGGTGAAGGCACCTCACTGGGATGCACACCTGGGTGCTCCCTCACACTTACAAGCTTCTGTCGTTGGAGCTGTGGCCTGGGGTCTTCATCCTCACTCGGTCACTAATAGCGCACTGACTTCAGGCAAGATGTTGAACGTCTCTGGTCCTTCTTGAATTGTAAAATGAAAGATTCAGTCGTATTGGTGATTTTTTTTCTTTCTTATTTTGTTTTAGATTCTGTAAGGGTTTTAAAATAATTTGTTTTGATGCATTTTATTTGAAAGACAGAGAGAGAAGAGAGAGATGGATCTTGTATTTGGTGCTTGACTCTCCATATGTCTGCCATAGTCTCGCCCAGGCCAGGCCGGGGCCAGGAACGTGGAACTGTCTCTGGGTCTTCCGTATGGGTGGCAGAGATGTAGTATTTAGGCCATCGCTCACTGCATCCAGGATGCTGCATCGGGAGTGGAGTGCCCTGGCCTTGAACTAGACTCTGAGGCCAGATGCAGTGTCCCATACAGCGACTTAAGCCACTGAGCCAAATGCCTGCCCCCCTCCCCCAGGGTTTTATATCTATATTTTGGATTAACATGTAATAACAGTACATCTTCATGAGATACAGTGTGATATTTTGAGACATTTATGCAGCATGTACTGATGGAATCACAGCAGTTAGCATTTCTGTGTCCTTATCATTTCTTTTTGTTTGGCATCTTCCAGCTCCTCTCTCCTAGTTCTTCATAAAGTCTGTAAGGGATGATCGTGACTCGCTGTCACCCCAGGGTGCTGGGAACACTGGATCTTATGCCTCTGGCTGTGTTTGGTGCCCCTGATGCACCCACCCTTTATCACCCCCCAACTCTAGTTATTACAAATAGGTGGTCAGATCAACAGTCTCTCCTTCCTCCTCCTCCCCTTCCCCTTCTTCCTCTCCTCCCCCCTTCTTCACACCCACATATCCACTGGTGGTTTTAATTAAAAGACGTGAGAATGTGTATGGTGGTAGATCTCACAGACTTTTGACAAGCTGATGAGAGTTATATAGATCCTCTCTCCAGAAAAATGTAGTCCCCAAAACATGTTTTTAAAGATTCATTTATTTTTATTTGAAAGGTAGAGTTACAGAGAGGCAGAGAAAGAGTAAGAGAGAGAGAGATATAGGTCAACCATAGGTTGATTCACTCCCCAAATGGCCGTAGTGGTCAGAGCTGCACTGATCGGAAGCCAGGAGCCAGGAGCTTTTTCTGGGTCTCCCACACCGGTGCTGGGGCCCAAGGCCTTGGGCCATCTTCTGCTTTCCCAGGCCATAGCAGAGAGCTGGATCAGAAGTGCTGCAGTCAGGACTTAAAGGAGGCAGCTGTACCTGCCGTGCCACAGTGCTGTCTTCCCTCTGCAACATTTTTGTGACAATTTTATAGGGGCTGGTGCTGTGGCATAGTGGGTAAAGCCACTGCCTGCAATGCCAGCATCCCATATGGTCACTGGTTAGAGTCCTGACAAGACCCAGCTCCTTGAACTAGTTAGGGCTCTTTTAGGAGAGTAAGGGGACCCTTTGGGGTCTTGTTTTTAAAGATTTATTTTCATTTATTTGAAAGGCAGAGTGACAGAGGGAGAAAAAGAGAGAAAGAGATCTTCGCTTTGCTGGTTCACTCCCCAAATGCAGCAAAAACCCAGGCTGGGTCAGACTAGGGCCCGGAACTCCATCTGGGTCTCCTGCATGGAGAGCAGGGCCCCAGCTCCCTGGGCCATCTTCCTCTGCTTTCCCAGGTGCATTCGCTGGACCGGAAGTGGAGCATTCTTGACCTGAACCAGTGCTCTGATATGGGATGCTGGCCCTGGAAGCCGTGCCCCTACCCGCTGTGCCTCAGCGCCTGTTCCTGTTCTGTGGAGTTCTTGCCCTGGCGCCCTCAGAGAGCAGGCGTACTGACAGTGTGTCGGTTGGTTCCGAGGAGTGGTAGGAACATGGCGCAGAGGCACCAGGGAGGTCGGGCGTCAGCCAGAGCAGCAGTCAGTGGCGAGGACAGAGTGCAGTCTGTCCTGGGTGCCGCTGTCAGCAAGCCCAGCTGCATGGAAGATGTTGTCACTGTTGCCATCGCCATTAAAACAAATTCACGCGGGCCTCGTTTCACTGCCTGTACCCATCGCAGTGGTTGCACCTGGGTCACGTTTCACCTCTCCCAGCTGCAAGAGCCATGGAGAGAGCTGGTGCTGGATATTTGCACCTTCTGTACCGGGTGTGCTGTCTGTTTCCCGCCACGTCTCCCGTGTTGGGGGACCCCCCCCCCAAACCATCAGCGGCAGCCTGCAACATCCACAAGCCTCTTGCAGAAACAGAAGCCAGAGTGAGGTCTTCTGCAGGGAAGATTCTGGGGGTGGGTGTTCCGGCGCCGTGGGTTAGGCCGCTGCTGGAGATGCTGCGTCCCATGTTGGAGTGCCTGGGAGGGAGTCCGGCCTCTGCCCCCCAGCTTCCTGCGGGTGTGCACCCGGGCAGCAGTGGATGATGGCTTAAGTGCTTGAGTCCTTGCCACTCATGGAGGGGGCCTGGATGGAGTTCCTGGCTCCTGACTTTGGCCTGGCCCAGCTCTGGCTGTTGTAGGCATTTGGGGAAGCCAACTGGTGGATAGAAGATCGATCTCTATCTCTCTCTCGCTCTGCTTTTCAAATGAGTAAAGAGCAGCTCAACGACAACAAAATCCCAGCAGTGTTTCTACAAAAAAATGTAACGAGAAAAAAATATATCTATCAAGGAAGACTCTTATGGGTATAGGGTGTCGTGAAACCCGAGGTCAGGCCCCGGAGAGGCCTTGGAAGGCCGAGACCCCAGCCTGCAGCTCTTGTCTCTGCTTCTGCACATTCTTCTGCAGTCTGACCTTTTTTCCCCTTAGTCCAGGAGGAGGGAGCAAGTGGCAAAAACAAGGTCTTTGGGGGCTCCCTCCGCGCGGCTCAGAAGGCACCCTCGGAAAGATGCGTGAGGAGCGCTCTTGCGAACGCCGCTCACGCCTTCATCCTGGCCTCCCGGGGTGGCTTCTGACTGTTTCGCGCTGTTTTCTTCCTCCTCGCCACCCCCCATCAGCTGGAACAGCCCTCCTCTCGTCTCTCTGAGACTGCGACCGGCTGCTTTCGTGTTCCTAGGGTGTTAGGCCTTCCTCGTTTTACAGATGGAGACGCTGGGTCTGAGAAATTGACTTAGTCAAGCCTCTGACTGTCCCATGAATTAGTGGGTGCACTGAGAGCGCCAAGAAGCATGGGCAGCTTGCAGCAACCTCTCAGCGGAGGTGAGCTCTGTCTTTTGGGATTTCTCTTAATCCTCAGCATATTTCTTGCCTCTTTTTCTCTCTTGGCTCTCTTCCTCTCTTACTTATTCTTTCCCAAAACATGTACTGCAGCCTTTGCGTGCCTGGTACCATTCTAAAAGCTGAGAATGTCAGATCCAGGTCCTTGCAAATGCACCTGGGAAAGCAGTGGAAGATGGCCCAAGCGCCAGGGCCCCTGCTCCCCATGTGGGAGACCCAGATGGAGTGCCAGACTCTTGACTTTGTCCTGGCCCAGCACTGGCTGTTGTGGCTGTTTGCAGAGTGAATCAGTGGGTGGAAGATCTCTCTTTCTCTAGGTAACGCTGCCTTTCAAGTAAGTAAATACGACTTTTCAAAAAATTAGGAAACTGAAGCTGGAGGGGGCAGCAGTGATGGCTCAATTAGTTGGATTCCTGCTACCCACAGGCGAGACCTGTCCTAACTCCTCAGTGGCCGTCGTGGGCATTTGGAGAATGAAGAGGAATGGAAGAGGGTGGAAGCATTCTCTCTCCCCTGCTACCCCAAGCTGGGACACGATGGGCATGGGACAGAGTGAAGGAAGAGGAGGGTGCAGGCTACACTGACTTTGTCACGTCCCTGCGAGGGGAGGGGAAACCATGAGCAGGAGATCATCATGATCTGATTTAAAGATTGTTTTTATCGAACTCTAATGAGGGACATTCTACCACCAAATCAGACCGAGCAATGACAACCCTACTGGCCACGCGAAGGCCAGGGCTGAGCAAGGGTTACATATTACAGAGGCATGGCAGAGAAATGCACTGTGCCATTGTGGAGTAAATCCTGGCCTGACCAATCAGGTGGCATAAAGAGTACTACCCCTGGAGCAGCTGATGAAATTCTAAAACAGACTTTTTTTTCTTTAATTTTTTAAAAGATTATTTATTTGAGAGGTAGAGTTACAGACACTGAGAGGGAGAGACAGAGAGAAAGGTCTTTGTTCCGTTGGTTCACTCCCCAAATGGCCGCAATGGCCAGAGCTGCGCTGATCTGAAGCCAGGAGCCAGGAGCTTCTTTCTGGTCTCCCATGAGGGTGCAGGAGCCCAAGGACTTGGGCCATCTTCCACTGCCCTCCTGGGCCCCAACAGAGAGCTGGATTGGAAGTGGAACAGCCAGGACTAGAACCGGCACCCATATGGGATGCCAGTGCCGCAGGCGGAGGATTAACCTATTGTACCATGGCGCCAGCTCCAAAACAGACTGTTTTTCAATAGAGGATAGTCTAAAAATAAAATTTCCTGGGACCAGTGCTGTGGCATAGCAGGTAAAGCTGTGACCTGTGACACCAGCATATGGTGACATATGGGTGTCAGCTTGTGTCCTGGCTCTTCCCATTCTGATCCAGCTCCCTGCTAATGCACCTGGGAAGATCAGATGGGATGCCTGCACTGCAGAGAGCAGCTTTACCCGCTATGCCACAGTGTCGGCCCCTTCCCCATTTCTTAACTAGATTGTTTTTACTGTTGTAGAGTTTTTGAGTTCTTTATATATTCTGGATAATAATTCTTTTTCAGATGAATGATTTGCAAATCTTTTCTCCCATTCTGTCAGTTGTGTCCTCACTCTGTGCATTCAGAAGCTTCTCAGTTTGATATAATCTGATATGCCTTGTTTTGCTTTGGTGGTCTATGGACTTTCTGAAGTCCCCTTGTTCATCTTCAACTTAGCACAGGCTACTTCCATGTAGTACTTCCATCATTTCAAATACAGTGGAAGACATTTGCAGCATTATTGCTTTCATTTCTCCCCTCTTGATCTTTGTGTTATTATTGTGTTATATTTTTACTTTTTAGTATATTGAAAACCCTCATACATTGCCATTACTTTTGAACAGCTAATTATCTTTTAAAGAGATTTAAACAATAAGAAAGCTATTCCTTTAAAAATATACAAGTATTCATCATTCCTTTGTGTAGACCTGCATTTCCATTGGGTATCTTTGTTCCTTCTGTCTGAGGAACTTCTGTTAACTTTCTTTGTGGTCTGGGACTATTGGTCTATTGGTGATTCTTTCAGCTTTTGTATGTCTGGGAAAGTTTTTACCATAGAACTTAAGGTGCACAGTATATTTTTTCTTTCAGTAATTTAAAGATACGGTTCTACTGTCTTTTCACTTGCATTTTTCAGTAGAATCTGCTATCAGTCTTATTCTTATTTCTCTGTACTTAGTTTAAAAAAATTTTTTTTGACAGGCAGAGTGGACAGTGAGAAAGAGAGAGACAGAGAGAAAGGTCTTCCTTTGCCGTTGGTTCACCCTCCAATGGCCGCCACAGCTGGCGCACTGTGGCCAGCGCACTGCGCTGATCTGAAGGCAGGAGCCAGGTGCTTCTCCTGGTCTCTCATGGGGTGCAGGGCCCAAGCACTTGGGCCATCCTCCACTGCACTCCCGGGCCACAGCAGAGAGCTGGACTGGAAGAGGAGCAACTGGGACAGAATCCGGCGCCCTGACCAGGACTAGAACCCGGGGTGCCAGCGCCGCAAGGCAGAGGATTAGCCTAGTGAGTTGAGGCGCTGGCCAATTTTAAAAAAAATTTATTTAAGGTATACAAACTTCATGCATTTTGTAAAGACAAATTTAGGAACATAATGATCCCACACTACCTTCCCTCCTGCCTATACTCCTACCCTTCTTCTTCCTCCCTCTCTTATTCCCATCCTTATATTTTTTTTTTACAAAGACTTATTTTCAATTAACTCTATACTCGTAAGATTAACCCTACACTAAGTAAAGAGTTCAACAAATAGTATGAAGAAAAATGCTTCCCTTATCCTCATTAGCAGCGACTTTAATGATTAGATTATGATTTGTCTTGGTGATATTTTCTTCATGTTTCTTGTGTGTATGTGTGTGTTTATTTCTTTTATTTTTGTTTTTTGACAGGTAGAGTTAGACAGTGAGAGAGAGAGAGACAGAGAGAAAGGTTTTCCTTCCGTTGGTTCACCCCCCAAATGGCCGCTACAGTTGGCGCACTGCACCGATCCGAAGCCAGGAGCCAGGTGCTTCCTCCTGGTCTCCCATGCAGGTGCAGGGCCCAAGCACTTGGGCCATCCTCCACTGCACTCCCGGGCCAGAGAGCTGGACTGGAAGAAGAGCAACCGGGACAGAATCCAGCGCCCCAACGGGGACTAGAACCTGGAGTGCTGGCGCTGTAGGCAGCGAATTAGCCTTGTGAGCCACGGCGCTGGCCTCTTCTCTTGGGGGTTTGCTGAACTTATTGGATTTCTGGGATTTTATTTTTCGTCAAACTTCAAAATTTGTTCACTTATTATTTTTCTGGTTTTTCATCTTTCTGTCTAGACTTCTTCCTTTGGGGAATTTAATTACAGGCATACTCGGCCTCCTGACATTGTCCCCTAGCTCATACATGCTCTGTTCCTTTTTTACAGCCTTTTACTTTCTGTATTCCCATTTTGCCTAGTGTTATTGCTCTATCTTTGGTTTTAGTAAATTTCCTTCCACAATTTCTAATCTTCTAATCCCATGTAATATTTTTTTCTTCTTGATCTTACAGTCTTTAAGAAATCTGTGTGTTTTAAAACTCTTTTATGACTGTACTTAACATCTGAATGTATAATCTAGTTATAATGGCTGTCTCAATGCTTTTGTCTGCTAATTCTTACGTCTGTGTCAGTTCTGGGCCAGTGTCATTGAAATGGCTTTTCTCCTCCTGGTGGATTCTGTTTTCCTGCTTTTGTGAATACCTGAATGTATTTTTTTATTGGATTCCAGATGTTGTGAATTTTAACTTTATGGGTTCTGGATGGTTTTGTTTTCCTGACCTTCAGCATTATATTATTACACCTTCAGTCTGGAATGCAGTTAGGTTACTTGGAAACAGCTTATTTCTTCCAAATCTTTGAAGATTTGTCAAGCAGGGTCTGAGCAGCATCTAGTCTGGGGCTAATTATTTCCCTCTACTAAGACAAGATCCTTCTCTGAGTCTATCCCGTGTTCCAGGAATTTGAGGTTTCCCGTCTGTTTGGAGGGAGCAGGCCCTATGTGCGGCCCAGAGGGCGTGCCAGGACCTCTTCCCCTAATCCTTTCAGGTACTTCTTTTCTACCTGTAGGATAGATTTTTTTTTTTTAAACTCGTGTGTGCACTGGGTGTTTCATATTCTCCAGAATACTCAAAGGAGACACTTTGCATGGCTCTGGGTTCTCTGTGCAGCTTCTTCTCTCCGGCACTCTCTCCTGTGAGCTCACACCATTGTGGACTTGATGGACTCTTAGCTCTGTCTTGTCAAGTCAGTGGCTTTGCTGGGCTCTGCCTCACCCAGCCCCCCCTCCCCATCACCTTGCACCTGTTTCATGTGTTGTTTGGTATTTCAGTTGTTTCAAATAAAGGTGAATTCAGTTCCTATTACTCCATCTTGGCCATGCAGATCATCCTTTGCAGACTCGATGTGATGTAAGATAACAACTTTTACAAATACTTCTAGTTGCCTTGTGTAGGGTGAAACAGAGGCAGGTGACCAGTGGACCAGGGAGAGAGAATGGCTACTTGGAAGTGAATGATGATGTGGAGTCAGGAAAAAGTGGATGCATTGGGTATTGGTTTTGGAAATTATCTCAGTCAACCTGGGCCGCTATAACAAAATGCAGTAGCCGGGACAGCTGAAACAATAGAAAATATTGTCCCACAGTTCTGGAGCTCCGTGAAGCGCAGGATCAAGGTTCTGGGTGCTTCATGGTGAGGATCTCTTCCCGGTTTGCAGATGCTGCTTCTTGCTGTGTCCTCACTGGTGGAGAAAGAGCTTCACGCTTTTATTAAGGGCACCATTCCTACCATGAGGGGTGGGGAAGAGTGGGTTTGAGGCTTGGTTTGAAGGGAATCAAAATTTCATACCCACTTTGCTATTTGCCTTCATCAGCCTAAGTAACTCAGAGAGTGGCTCCCCCTAAAAATTAGTTTAATCAGTAATAGCAGGGCATTGAAATGTGGGATATACTTGCCATGGCAACCACGGGAACATTTGAAGAGGTTGAGGCAAGGGGAAGCTTTTAAAGGTAAAAGCAGGGGCTGGCGCTGCGGCTCACTAGGCTAGTCCTCTGTCTGCATCGCCGGTACTCCGGGTTCTAGTCCCGGTTGAGGCACCAGGTTGCTAGTCCCGGTTGCTCCTCTTCCGATCCAGCTCTCTGCTGTGGCCCAGGAAGGCAGTGGAGGATGGCCCAAGTGTTTGAACCCTGCACCTGCATGGGCGACCAGGAGGAAGCACCTGGGTCCTGGGCAGTGCGCTGGCTGTAGTGGCCATTTAGGGGTTGAACCAACGGAAGGAAGACCTTTCTCTCTGTCTCTCTCTCACTGTCTAACTCTGTCAAAAAAAAGAAATGCAGGATACATGTAAGTTTGTTTTGAAACAAAAAGAATGTGGGTTAGAAGGGCATGTTCCCAGAACTGCATCAGTTCATCCATGGAGACAGTGTGCCAGGTAAATGTTCTTGTGTGTGTCTGACTGCTATCCTGGTTGCTCATGCAGTAAGCTGAAGTTTGGAAAGTCCTTGGAAAAAGTATGTGTTACAGGCATATCCATGGAACAGCCTTTCAGAGTGTCTGTGACAGTTCTTGTCTCAGGTCTGTGTGTCTGAAGGCCCTCCCTTCTTCGCCTCCTGATTGTGTTTTGTTTGGGTTTGACATGAGTGACTCTATCTTGATACTGACAATATCCACATCTCTTAGGATTTATACTCAACTCTTGACTTCACAGTACTCAACAGCGTGGTGTTTCAAAGCTAAATGGCCTCATCCTAGTCAATATTTCCTTTCTGGGAAGTTGGATGTTCATAAAGTCTTGATGAACTGCTCAGCCACTTTATGCCTTGTGCTCTCAAATGCACGACAGGGTCTGTCACTGTGGAATGAAACCACTGGTCCATGGGAACACATCTGTCTCCAGGTTACATACAGACTTTCCAAGTTTCTGCTTTTCAAAGACCAGGTTTACAATTGGGTAAAATCTCCCTTTTATCTCCAGTTGTCAGAGGTCAGTGTTGTTTGTGGGAAGGAAATGCATATTAGCTGCTGAGATAGGCTTTGTTGTGGGTCTTTATTAAGGAAACTGTATGAGACAGGGTGGCTCATGGCTCACTTGGCCTGGTTGCTCCTCTTCCAGTCCAGCTCTCTGCTGTGGCCTGGGAAGGCAGTGGAGGATGGCCCAAGTGCTTGGGCCCCTGCACCCACATGGGAGACCAGGAAGAGGCTCCTGGCTTCGGATCGGCGCAGCGCCGGCCGTAGTGGCCATTTGGGGAGTGAGCCAGTGGAGGGAAGACCTTTCTCTCTGTCTCTCTCTCTCACTGTCTAACTTTATCTGTCAAATAAATAAAAAAATTATATATATATAAAAAAGGTGCATCTTTTTGTCAGAAGAGATCTTGATCCTCAGCCATTCGTGTCAGATCAGGCCCTTGACCCCAAAGCAGCCACCGTGTGTGTCTGTAGCAGTCTAGGATGGGGTCTGGCAACTGAAGATGGGCTGTGTCATTGGAGACGCAAAATTTTGATCTGAGAAATAGAGAGCTGAGGTTGTACAGTGCCCTGATGCACCTGATGCACCATTGAAAGTTGTGCTTTCTTGTGCTCACAGGAGTCACCTGAGGTGTGTACTTAACTCAGTTCCCCGACCTCAGCCCCAGAGGCAGATTCCGTTGTTCTGTGAGGCTCAGGTGCTGGAACAGTATTTATTTATTTTAAAATTTTTATTTATTTACTTGAGAGGCAGAGAGAGACAGACAGAGCTCCTATCTGTTTGGTTCACTCCCCAAAACCCTAACACCCAAAGTTGGGCCAGGCTGAAGTTGGAAGCCAGGGACACAATCCAGGTATCCCATGTGGGTGGCAGAAACCCAACTACTTGAACCTTCACCTTCTGCCTCCCAGGGTTCACGTTAGCAGGAAACTGGGATCAGAAGCAAAGCCAGACTCAAACCCAGGCACTCTGATATGGGATGTGGACTCTTAACTGCTAGGCTAAATGCTTGCCCCTCATATAGAATTTTAGCAGGGAACTGGATTGGAATTGGAGCAGTGGGGACTCAAACTGGTGCCCAAATGGAATGCAGGCATTGCAGGTGGTGGGTTAACCTATTAAACCACAACTCTGGCCCCTAGTTACATAATAATGTCAGTATCAGAGTTAACTTCAAGGAGTAGGCTTTGGTGCAGTAGTTAAGATGCTGCTTGGATGCTGCCCACATCCCATATCAGGGTGCCAGGGTTTGAGTCTTAGCTCTGCTTCTAATTGCAGCTTCCCATTAGTGAGTACCCTGGGAGGCAGCACATGAGGGCCTGAGTACTGGAGTCTCTGCCATCCTCGTGGGAGTCACAGATTGAATTCTGGGATGCCAGCTTCAGCCTGGCCCAGCCCTGGAGTGATCGGCAGATGGAAGATCTCTCTTTTTGTCTCTGTACCTTGCAAATAAATAAAAAAAAATTTTTTTAAATCAATAACACAATAAAATTGGCTCTTACTGTGTTGTGAGGATGAGATGATAGTCATAAGGGCTTAGGGATGTGATTATTGTCAAGTGAAGAGAGGGGAGAAGTATTTAGACAAGGAGGCACATCTCTGTCCTTAGGAATGCCCCGCCTCATCACAATAGGATAGCCGCCTTCCCGTGGATGTTGGCACAAGGATTTTTGGTTTGTTTGTCTGGTGGTGTGGTGCAGCAGGTTAGCCACCACCTGCAAAGCTGGCATCCAATGTGTGTGCTGGTTCAAATCCTAGCTGCTCCACTTCCGATCCAGCTTTCTGCTAATGTGCCTGGAAAAGCATCAGAAGATGGCTCAAGTGCTTGGCCCCTGCACCCAGGTGGGAGACCTGGATGGAGCTCCTGGCTCCTGGCCTCGGCCTTGCCTAGCTCCTCCCGTTGTGGCCACCTGGGGAGTGAACCAGTGGATGGAAGATCTCTGTCTCTGTAACTCTGCCTTCAAATAAGTAAATAAACTTTAAAAAGAGTGAAAGAGGAACTTGCTGCACATGACATGGGTTGAAAAACATTCCCTGTTTAGAAATCCGACACAAAAGCAATGTCATCATTTTCAAATTAAAACTTGACTCTGCCTCATTGGGCTGACTCTGGTTTCTTTCTCTCTCTCTGTCTCTCTCTCTCTATCTCCCTCCCTCCCTCCCTCTCTCCCTCTCTCCCTCTCTTCCTCTCCCCCTCTCCCCCTCCCCCCCTTTATTTCTTTCTTTCTCTTCCTTCTCCTCCTTCTTTTTTAAAGATTTATTTATTTGAAAGGCAGAGTTACATAGAGGCAGAGAGAGAGAGAGAGAGAGAGAGAGATCTATCTATCTATCTTCCATCCACTGGTTCACTCCCCAAATGGCTGCAGTGGCTGGAGCTTGGCTGATCTGAGGCCAGGAGCCTGGAGCTTCTTCCGGGTCTCACACGCAGGTGCAGGGGCCCAAAGGACTTGGCCATCTTCCACTGTTTTCCCAGGCCACAACAGAGAGCTGGATGGGAAGTGGAGCAGCCATGACACGAACTGGTGCCCATATGCGGTGCTGACACTGCAGGCAGTGGCTTTACCTGCTACACCACAGCTTTACCCACTATGCTGCACTGGCTCTGGTTTCTGCACAGACTCCATGGGGCAGCTCCCAGGCTTCTCTTCCAGGAGAAAATCCTTCCAAGTGTGCAAACTGGAGCTGTAGGGTCGGGAGTCATGACTTCCTGAAGCTGGCACTGAGCATTGCCCTGACAGGGACTCCCGTGCACGAAGCCCAGCTCCTTACATCACTCTTGGGCTCCCAGTTATGCAGCCTCCCGTGCACACTCCCCACCTCCATTCTCCGTCCAGTTACGTCACACCTCTTTAGCTCCTCCAGATCGCAAGGTCCTTATGCCTGCTGTTCTCTCTTCGGAATATTCTTGTCTGGCTTTGTCTCCTCCTACTTTTCCTTCCATTCTAAGCTTTGAAGTCACTTCCCACGCCTTTGCTGATACCCTCATTTGGGGAAGGTATCTCTATTCAAAATCCCAGTCTCCCAAGAATTCTCCTATGCTGGCATGGTTGTGATCGCCTGTTAACCTGCCTGGTCTCCCCAGTATATTTTAAGATCTGTGACAGCAAGGACTGTGTTTTCTTCATTGGTCTACTGCTGGCTCACAGCACAACAGTTGAGTCTCTATAGGAACTCAGTTAAAATGTGTTGAATGACTTAAAAAGAGGCTTGTTCAGGCCTTTGAACTGGATGAAAATTCAAACAAAAGGAGAGGGGCAAGCATTTGGTGCAGCAATCAAGATGCCACTTGCAACTGCTGCATCCCACATCAGACTTCCTAGTTTTGAGTCTTGCTCTGCCCCCTGTTACAGCTTTCTGCTAATGTGCATCTTGGGAGGCAGCAGGTGATGGTGATGGCTTAAGTAATTGAGTCCCCGCCAAATGTGTGGGAGACCTGGACTGAGTTCCTGGCTCTCAAGCATTTGGAGAGTGAAACAGTGGCTGGGAGGTCTCTCTACCTGTTCCTTCCTCTTTCTCTGTCTTCCAAATGAAAAATAAATAAAAATAAAAAATGCAAAAGGGTAAATTGCACTTAGCAATGTTGTACACACCCATGCGTGTTCCTGTATCCGGCTCTTTTGTGGTTCATTTTCTGTTGCCATAACAAAGCCCTGCACACTGGGGAAATTTGGGCTCCTGGTTCTTGAGGCTGGGAAGCCCAGGGGTGTGTCCCCAGCATCTGGTTGGCTTCTGGTAAGAGCATTGTGCTGTCGTAATAGGGCAGAAGGGCAGAGAAGGAAGTAAACACATGGACAGGCAAGACAGGACACCAGGGCCAGGCTCGTTTTATAGCAAGGTGCTCTCATGGTAACTCATCTCATCTTTCAAGAACCAGAACTCACTCAGTTCCTTAAGAGTGAACTGAGTCATGGTAGAACAGCAGAAAAGATTCCACTCCCCCCCTCCCCCACCCCGATTCATTTCAACACGTGTTACAGAGGGGACAGATCCTATTCGAGCCATAGTACCCTCTGTCTGCTCTGGAAACCTCAGAATAGGCACCAACTGGAGGGCTGGAGTTTATCTTCAACTTCTTCCTCACTCTCCCAGCTAACCCTGCAGCCTAGCTAGTCCACATCCTAGGGTCATTCGGATTCCATCTCCTCATCTCCGTTCTCACAGTCATTACCTCCTTACTTCCTTGTTCACTCAAGAAATCCCATCGTTCCTCAAGCTTCACTTTGTTCTGGAGGCTTCTCTGATCCACTGGTACTCACTCTGGGTTTGTGGCTCTTCCTTAGGCTTATGCAACGCTACATTCTCTGAGCTTGTGTTGCTGCTTCAGCAAGAGTTTCCATCTTCCCTTCTTTCTCCAGCCTCTGCTTATTGACGTCCTAACTTCCTTTCAAGGTCTAGCTCATATTCCTCTTCTAAGCTGCTTCTGCTTCTTATTTTTTAGAGATTTATTTATTTATTTGAGAGAGTAATGGAGAGAGGAGGAGATAGAGAGAGAAAGAGAGAGAGAGAGAGAGAAAGAGTGCTTTGAATAGCTGATTCACTCCCAAAATGGTTGGAGTGGCTGGGGCTGGTCCAGGCAATAGCCAGGAGCCAGGAGTTTATTCTGGGTCTTCCATGTGGGTGCAAGGTCCAAGTATTTGGGCCATCTTTTGCTGCTTTCCCAGGTGCATTAGCCGGGAGCTGGATTGGGAGTGGAGCAGCCAGGACTTGGACCAGCGCCCATGCGGGATGCCGGCATCACAGGTAACTCACTATGCCGCAGCATCAGCTTCCTATTCTAAGTTTCTTAAGAATAAGGATACCCCTCACTTCCTGAATTTATGTTGTGGCTGAGGTCAGATGGTGTGTTTGGAGATGGTGGGATGGTGGGTTATCAAAACCTAAGTGGCTCCTGATTGTGAGAGTTCATATAGAGCAGGTTCCCTGTCCTGGCGTCGGCCCTCATTTGCTACCCCTTACCAGGGCTGAGTGTTTGACCTGCTGAATTCCATCACAGCTGTGGGAGTGGACAAAGCGAGCTCTTGAGTATCCGCACTTTGCAGGTAAATCAGTAGAGGTGATCTGACCTTCCTGCAGTCACCCAGCAAGGAAGCAGTGGGTCTTTGGTGCACCTTGAGTCTGTGCTGCTTCCCTGCAGAGCTTGCGATGCTAACTGCTGTGATCTCCTAAACGGAGGAGCCAGATCCCAGGCATCTCTGCAGGGCTGGTGCGTGTTATGCATAATAAATGCATCGTCAGTCTTTTAAATAAATAAATGTTTTCTGGTTAGTATTGACAGAATATGACCTTTCATTATTGTCTGTCATTAATATCGATAACAAGACGATATGTAAGTGTGTACTTTTTGCTTATCTAGATAAAAAAATTCAAGAGTACAAGAGTGCGTAGAATGAAAATCAAGTTTCATTCCCTTTTGCTCAGGTTGCCTGTCTCAGCCCCAGAGGCAGCTGCTGGGAGCAGTTTCTTGTTTATCCTTCTGGGAGAATTCCATGTATAAATCAGCATGTGTGAATCTATATTTCTTAGCGAAAACCCAAATGGGAAGTTAGTATACATTGCTCTGCTTCTTGCTTTTTTCATTTAGAAGTGAGTTCTGGAGGATGTTTGATTTTCCACACACAGAGCTAGCACTTTCACTTTAGGCCTAGCCTAGTATACTATAGATGTGCCTGTGATCGATTTAATGAGCACTGTGTTGGTGAACATTGACATTATTTCTGCTGCTTTGATCTCACAAAACGTGGTGTAATGAATATCCTTGAACCTGCTCCTTGGCCCTTGTGGTGAGTGATCTGTCACCCTTGTGGGGAAATGTGTACTCCTCTGGGTAGTCTGGCCAGCTGTTACTTCTGAAAAATGGATAGCAGAGGTTTTCAGGAATTCTTTAGAACACAGATTTGAAGGGAGGAGGCCAGAACCCAGAGGGTCAGTTGAGGGTTGGATTATGGCACTCCCATAAGTGAAAATGATAAACTCAGTTTAAAGAAATGCAAAAAAGTGATCACCCCAGAGACCACTTTGGTGTTTTTGTGGAAGAACCTGCTGCTTTAAAAACATCCCTTTGTTGGTGTCTCCTCTTTCATAAGACCCTCTGCAAGGAATGATGCAGCGTGGGGAATAATGGTTCCCAGGCCTTAGGATGGGCAGCATCAGAGGGGGATTAAACCCCAATTCTCAGCTGTTATCCCAGATGCCAACTCTACAGTTGAGAGAACTAAAACCCAGAGAGGGGTCAGGCCACTGGCAGAAACTGGTTGATACATCTCAGTGCAGGTTTCCCAAGTCTCAGGCTGGTGGCCTTTTAAAGTCAGTAAAAATCCAGTCAATCACCCATAAATAAAAATGGAACTTCATGGGGCCGGCGCTGTGGCATAGCGGGTAAAGCCACTGTCTGCAGTGCCAGCATCCCATATGGGTGCCAGTTCGAGTCCCTGCTGCTCCACTTCTGATCCAGCTCTCTGCTATGGCCTGGGAAAGCAGTGGAGGATGGCCCAAAGTCCTTGGGTCCCTGCACCTGCTGGAGACCTGGAAGAAGCTCCTGGCTTCGGATTGGCACAGCTCTGGCCATTGTGGCCATTTGGGGAGTGAACCAGTGGATGGAAGATCTCTCTCTCTCTCTCTCTGCTTCTCCTTCTCTCTCTGTATAACCCTGACTTTCAAGTAAATAAATGAATCTTTAAGAAAATGGAACTTCAGTTCTTCATTTTTATTTTGCACATGCAAAGGTGTGGCATCAACAGACACTTAAGCCTGCACTGGGTCCATGACATGTTGAACGTTAGCTGTTCCCTGCGTTAGATGGATGCGTCACTGCTGATGAAACCATGATTTACTGCGTTCTGAGAGGAGGTGTGCAGAGCCACGGCAAATGGGCCCCAGGAACTGATATGCACTGACACGCACTGCCTGCCGCTCAGACATACTGGTAGCCACATGGGTAGCTTGAAGCATCACCATCAGCTGCTTCCTAAATGATGTTTCAAACATGACCCTGGTATTCTCGGCAAAGCTACAGGAACTGCCAGTCACTGCACTGATCAAGGTACTATCTGAGCTAGCAACCGTTCCTGTTGAAAGAATCTTGTAAGTCAGAACTTGGCAGAGGAGATGACAGCCTTAGTGGCTGATATGAGCCCTCGGGGACGGTGAAGCTAATGAGAATGCCTTGATCTTACATGATCTTACATGGCTGTTTATTTTCTCTCATTCTGTCCTAAGCACAGTGTGTTGTGGTACTAAAGGGGAAGTGGCAGAACATGGAGTATCTGGATTCTGACCTTGGCTCCATGACACATTATGTTGTGACAGTCTTCCCCATTATCTGAGGAGAGTTCAAGGCCCAAAACAGCAGCTAGTACCAACCCTATCTATACTATGTTTTTTTCTCTACATATGTACCTATGATAAAGTTTATTCTATAAATTAAGGACTGTAGGAGAAAAACAATGACAATAATATTGAACAATTATGACAGTCATGATTAAATCAACCATAACAAGAAAATGTAGCAGTTATACCATGCATCACTGTTCTTGTGCTTTGTGGACATTATTAAGTAGAAGGAGGGTTGCTCGAATGCAAGGACTGTAGGACTGGGATAGTTGATCTGACCGTTGACTACTGAGTGATTTATGGGCAGGTGGTGAATATAGCATGGGTACACTGGACTGAGATGACTCACATCCCATGTGGTGAGATTTCATCAGACTACTCCAAATAGTACACAATTTAAAACTTAGTATTTCTTGAAGTTTGTTGGAGATAGAGAGAGAGAATTTCCCATCTGACAATTCACTTCCCAAATGCCTGCCATGGTCCAGGTCTCCCATGTGAGTGGCAGCAACTCAGCCATGTGAGCCATCATCGCCTGCTGCCTCCCAGGGTGTGCGCTAGCAGGAAGCTGGAACTGGGAGCCTCAATGGGACTCAAAGCCAGACACTCCAGGATGGGATGTGGGTATCCTAACCAGCAGCCTAACCACTGTGCCAAATGCCTGCCCCTGGAATTTTCCATTTAATGTTTTAGAAATGTGCTTGAGTATGGGTAACTGGAACCATGGACAGCAAACCACAGTTAAGAGGAGACTATTGTACTTATATCTCAGAGTGTCACTAGCTTGCATTAATCTTGTAATTCTCTTGATGCTGTCGTGCACATGAAAATAAAGCTGTGAATTTTGGACTCTTGTAATTTAGTAGTGATTTTCTAGGACTTTATTTGCTTTGAAAAGGCTATTGAATTTATGTTAATATGCCGTAGTTATATCACAATCCTTTGCCGGGAGCACATTTCAGTTGTTTCTAGTGTCTGTGTGTGCACCTCTGCATGCCACTTCTGACAGTGCTGTAATGAACATCTTTATTCATAACTATTGGTCTTTTAAGCCTACTTCAAGCAGTCCATCTCAGCTGTTATGGGGATCCTTTGGGGTTGGGAGCAGATGGGTAACCTTCTTATTTGTGAAGCACCATGGTGGGCCAAAAAAGAGCTAGGTTTTAGTTTGCCTTGCCATGAACCAATTCACTGTGTAACCTTGGGCAAGTCTCTCCCTCTCTCTGGGTCCCGGTCTCTTCATCTGCACAAAGGAGAATTGAATCAGAAGGCCCCAAAGGGTCTTCCTATTCCTAGAATCTTCCTGGGCTTGCAAGTTCTACGAGGCGAGGAAGACTTTTCACTCCCTGTTGTTTCACTCCAAACACATAGTAGACTCTTAATGGATATTTGGTAAACCAGCACATGAATGAATTATTTGTCTTTGTTTAAGGTCACCTATCTCAATTCTAGCAGAGCCATGTGACTTTCTTCTCTTTTTTTCCTCTATATCACGGTGCCTCCCACCTTAGTATCTTTGCTCTTGACCTTTACAGCTTGTAACCACATGTCTGTTTGCTCATCTACTGATATTCATGTGATGTGTGTTTCACTGTCAATGTGTCTTTTACATATTTGGCCAGGGTTCTAATCTTAGCACCATCACTTACTACCTCTCTGGCCCCTGGCAAGTTGCCTGACCCCATTTCCTCCCCCTATAAATAGCAGTGAAAGATCAGCACTTACCATGCAGATGTGCTGTAAGGTAAATTATCGAAGAGAGTTTGTGTGAATTACCCACACTGGGCTCAGCAGGTGCTCAAGCAATGGTTGCGATTGCGTTTTAAGCAGATGTGGTATGAACACTGGGCATTTCCACTTGACAAGTACCTATTGGTGTCTATCTGTTGAATGTGAGATACTGCTGTTGGTGTTGGGATAATTCATACCTTTGTGATAAATGTGTGCTGTCCTAGTAACTCACCAAAAAAAAAAAAAAATCCCAGAAGCATCTAATTTGTAGTAGAATTTCATCAAAATGCAGAAGTATATTGTTGCAAATCGTATTTCTTGCCTGCCTCTGTTGTTTAGTTACTAGGTTAAAAGATAAACATATATACACAGAACACAGTTTTGTGTATTTATCATAGTTTCTATGCTTTTCTTATTCCAAACACCTTGGCCATGTTTTTGTCCTATTGTTAATTTTGGTGGATACCTTGGGAATTGGGGAGTCTCAAAATAGTTGAGACAAGGAAAGGGTTAAAGCAGCTAGAAACTTTTTTAGTTTAATTTGCTTCAAAGAATGTAAGAATTCTTCATAAAAGTCTACTGAAAGAGTGCCTGAAACATGGTCAGCGTCCAGAGAGAGAAAGGATAGGGATTCTTCTGTTAGAAAGGGAATCAGGTAGGGTTTCTCACTTGCAAGTCACAGAAGAGCAAACCTAGTTGGCTTATGTAAGAAACAGTTTATTGCTTCATATAACTGAGATGTTTGGCAGGAGGTTGGCCCCTAGGTAAGCTCTGGTCCAGGGACTCCAGGGATATCACCAACAGCTTTCTCTGGTGTTGCCTTCGTTTTCAACTCTTACTTTAGTTGAGCTCTTCCTTGGTTGCTCTGGATTCCGCCTCATGGGAGCCGGATGGCTCTGGAAGCTGCAGGTCCCACAGTCATAGAAGCTTCCTGTCTAGAGGAGGAGGAAGGGCCTTTCTGTGACTCTTCACAAGCTCCAGCATTGCTTCTCTCCTGCTGTCCTGGCTGGGGGCATGGGCCCTTTCCTGCCACAGTCATCGCTGCCCAGAAGAGTAGTTTAAGCTGACGAGTGCCCGCTTTTGAGGATGAACACAGGACCAATTCCACCCCAAATAGCAGTGCAGAGAAAAAGAGAGTAGTGGTTTCATGAAGGCAACCTGGAATAGCATCAGGAAGGGGGCAGGGATGGGTTCTCTAGAATAATCACCCACTTATGAATGGGGAATTTCCCATACATCAGGCATGGCTGTCAACATTTTGCCTTCACCAACTCATTTAATCCTAACAAAGGTCCCATGAGGCATCACTCTTTGTTTTTCATTCCCCAGGATGAGGTAACAGAGCCATAGAGAGATCACATGGGTGGCCCATTTGTTGTATGCACGTGCAGAACTAACAGCCTGGTAGTCTGGCTCCTGGTCCTCTGCGCCTTTTACCAGGCACAGGTTGGAACCTACAAGAGGTTCTGCTACCCAGAATCATTCTCCTAATGTTATTGGCTGCTTGCTGTATTTTCCCCCGAGATGCTTTTTGAAGAACATGTTGTTCCCATATAGCCCTGGCTCATTTCATTTTGTTGAAAGCTTTTGGGTGGTTTAAGGATACGTTCATGCTTTTAGGAGTACACAGGAAAGACAAAGCAATTTTTGCTTTAAATTAGTCTTAAATTACACTTGTCTCTGATCTATAAGTATTTACTGTAAATGCACTGGGTATGCACTGCACTTCTTTGATCTGCAGTCTCTCCCCAGTAGCATGGCCACTTGCATTTCCCCCTGCTTGCCCTGAAGCTGTGCAGAGGCAGGGCTGGGAAGACGTAGATGAGGAAGCTGCTTGGTGGGATGATGCGTGTGAATCCTTGCTTTCTGATCTCATTCCCTTTCTTTTTCTCATCTCCTCTTCCCTTTCTTTCTTCTTTCATTTCTCTCTTGAACTCACATTTATTTCCTTTTTATAAAGCATAACACATTTTTTTTTATTTTTAAAGATTTATTTATTTGAAAGGCAGAGTGACAGAGGGAGGAGGAGTGACAGAGAGGGAGAGGCAAATCTTGCACCTACTGGTTCACTCCCAAAATAACTGCAACAGCCATTCTGAGTCAGGCCAAAGTAAGGAGGGAGGAACTTCACATCCAGGCTCCCATGTGGATGGCAGGGACCTGACCAAGTACTTGGGCCATATTCCACTGCCTTCTAAGTACATTCGCAGGAAACTGATTCAGAAGCAGAGCAGCTAGGACTTGAACCAGCACTCCTATATGGGTTGCCAGTGTTAGCAAGAGGTGGCTTAACCTGCTGCACAACACTGGCCTCTATTTTTAAAAAAATAATTGAACACACAGATGCAAAAAGGTAGGAAAAATACCATGTAGTCTTACATGTCTTCTATCTTTCTGTTACATTGCTTTTAATTTTTCTTCAAAAAATAATCACAAGTATTTTATACTATTTTCCATTTAAAAATCTATCTAGAGGCTTTTTAAATGTTATTAAGTATTCTTTAGCATAGCCATTTAAAATAGAATAGATATATTCATTTTGTAGATGCACTGTAATTTAGTTAACTATTTCCCCATTTTGGACAATTGGATTTGCTGCCAGTATTTTGATGTTAAACAACTTTACTCTGAACATTGGCTAAAGTTTTGCCTACATTATTGATAACTCCCTTAGTTTAATGAGTCAGAGCATGTCTGCCATCCTGTAAAAAAAAAGATTTATTTATCTATTTGAAAGGCTGAATGAAAGAGAGAAAGGGAGACAAACAGAACAGAGAGAAAATGAAGAGATCTTCTGTCCTCTGGTTCACTCCCTAGAACCGCACATCAGCCAGGGCTGGCCGGTCTGAAGCCAGGAGCCTGGAGATCATTCTGAGTGTCCCACATGGGTGCCAGGGGTTCAAGTACTTGAGCAATCATTTGTGGCTTTCCTGGGAGTCCTAGCAAAAAGCTGGATCAGAATGGAATGGCTGAGACTCAAAGTGACACTCTAGTATGGGACCAGGCATCCCAGGTGGCAGCGTAAGCCTCTGCACCATACCCACCCCAGACCATCGCCCCTGTTTGCCTTCACAGGGGCTGGAATCTTCCTCAGTATGAAGACTGGCTCCCTGTTCCCCTGGGTGTGATCAGTCATTTATCCAGCACTGCTGACCTCTGCAGTTAGGTATATTTCTTTTTTAGACTCTGCTATGGTTTGAAAGTCATTTGTCACCCAAGAGTTCGTGTGCTGGAGGCTTATTTTCCAGCATAGCAGGGTAAAGAGGTGGCAGCACCTTCAAGTATAGCATTTTTACTAGCCTAGTACAAGGTAATTAGGTCATGTGGGCATGGCTCTGGGAACTAGTTAATTTTGGTCTCATGAACTGAGTCTGTCCTTGTGAACATTGTTGTAAAAGAGCAAGATTGGCCCGTCTCCCTCTCTGGCTTCCTGTCTCTTCATGTGATCTCTCCCTGTTGCACCTGCTTCCGCCATGATGCTGTCTACCATGCTGTGACAGCCAACTGGCCCCACCAGAGACCAAACTGATGGGGCTACCTGGACTAGGACTTAACGCTTTGAAAACTGTGAGCTGAATCAACCCCTTCCTCCCTTTCCTGTATAAAGTGCTAGGCTCAGGTACTTGGTGATAGCAACAGGAAGTGGATGCATACAGGTCCACTTCCTTTCTTTACACCTCCAGAAATGCAGAGACATTCCAGGTACACATCTCCGGTGTCAGGAGCAGACTCT
The DNA here is from genome assembly GCA_949820135.1 of Sylvilagus floridanus. Classification (NCBI taxonomy): domain Eukaryota; kingdom Metazoa; phylum Chordata; class Mammalia; order Lagomorpha; family Leporidae; genus Sylvilagus; species Sylvilagus floridanus. The sequence continues at coordinate 45,083,682 of OX463241.1, forward strand.
GAGAACGCGGAGCTGCAGTCAGTGTCACTGTTGTGCTCTTGCATGTGTCTGATCACTTGAACTTGCAGGAGCTTGTCACCGGGCACAAAGGTTTACATAGCTCTCTAGATGTCCAGTGTGGCGAAGGACCATGCAAGAAATACAACAAATATGTGTAATAGGTCATCTTTTTTCTCTGTCCTCACCAGATCCTGCTATGAGCAATGGATTATGTCAGTCACTTTACTGGCTTTTAAACTAAATTTAATCTTTAATGCAACCCTGTGAAGTAGGTGTTATTTCTGATTTCATGGGAAGAGTAGTTTAGAGACTTTAAGCTAGTTTTTCTCAGCTGGAATCTAAAAGCTGGTTCTTTCAGCTACTCCCTGTTGTCTTGGCAGTTGTTTAAACCAATTGGAGAGATCAGTTGTGCACAAATGGAAAGTTAAAAACCTTGTACAAAGTATGTGTACCAGACAGTCCTAGGCTATGCTGAAGGGAGGGAGGGAGAAAGCAGGTTGGTACAGCCAGGAGGGCTTCCATGATCTAATGCTTTATGTGCAGCATCTGGGGCAGAAGGGCGTTTGGCTACATGAGAATCCTCACTGGAAGCTGTAGAGACAGGGAGAGCTGAATCCCACATGTGGGCCACAGCTGAACTTGCAAGCTGATCAAGGGACCAGCTCTCACCCTCACCCCAGCGGCAGCTGTCGATTTGGGGGATTTCCTGGGTTCAAGAACCCCAAGCATCTCAATTACCCTGCGGGCTGGAAACATGATTATCATTGTGACACTTTGGGGGGTGGGGGAATGGTACATTTTTCATGGCTGTGTCTGTCACAATTTCCAGAGGGAAGAGTCTGAGGGCCCCAGAGCTCACTGGAGATATCCCCGCAGGACTAGGAACCCACTTAAGGGGCATCTTGGCAGCTTTTCTCTCTGTATCTTTGAGCTCACATTGTGGCAAGATTCTCAAAGCCCCCTGTGTGCCATGGGAAACATGGAGCACAAACATTATATAAAGATCCAGGTTCAATGGCAGGGATTCTGGACACCCAGTATATGTGCTTTCTATGGGCCTGTGGAGACTAAAAAAAACTGCAGATGAAAGCAAACAAATATTTATTTGTTTACTTAAAGATGTATTATTTATTTGAAAGGCAAAGTTAGAGACAGAGTTAGGCAAAGAGAGAGAGAAAGGTCTTCCACCTGCTGGTTCAATCCCCAAATGGCTACAGTGGCTGGAGCTGGGCTGATCTAGAGCCAGAAGCTTCTTCCTGTTCTCCCACATGGATGCAGGGGTCCAAGTACTTGGGCTATCTTCTGTTGCTTTCCCAGGTGAATTACCAGGGGGCTAGATCAGAAGTGGGGCAGCCAGGGCTCGAATGAACTGGTGCCTATATGGGATGCTAGTGCCGCAGGCAGAAGCTTAACCTACTACACCACGGTGCTGGCCTCAGCAACCAAGTATTTAATCAGATGTTTCTACAATGTGATATCATGGCAGTGTATTAATTTATTAACTCACACAGGAGCATCAGCACATTGCTCTGCCAGTTGAGGCCACGTTTCTGATTTTACCAGCTTTCGTTCACATGGCGCTCTACAAAGTTGAGAGCAGCCTCTGTGTAACATTTTCTGTGGGATATGGGTGTATTTTGAAATGTCTAATGGAGTGAAACAGGTGGGGGGTTAATGAGATATTGAAAAGGAAGGGTGGTGCTGTTAGGAATTAAAGTAAAAAGGAAGCAGAGTTAAAAAAAATCTTAATGCTCATATCAAAGTTTGCCTTTTAAGTAACAGTAGAAAATAGCTCCTACCCACTCATTCAACCCATGCGTGTATTGGTGACAGTTATGTGGAATGTAGCATGATATGTAGTCAGATTGAGGCTCCAAACCAGGAAAGACAGGATCTCGTCCCCAAAAAAGATTCATAGCCTTTCAATTATTCCCCTCCTCCCAGCATCTTCTTACTGAATCTTTGACTCCGGGAAGTAGTTTGTATCTCTACGCTTCCATCTTCTGTATGTTTAAATGTGTAAAACCAAGAGAATAGTTCTCATCTTACAAGCATTAAGCGAGGTGATACCAGTCAAGGGCGTAGCACTTTGCCTGTCCTGTAATATAAATTCCATAAATGGTGTTTAATCTCTTGTCCACCCTACCCCCAGCAGAATAAAAAACACGATATGACATACATATTTTGAATATAAAGGGATGAAGCTAAATTCAAATGTTATTCTTGAAATCCTACCTCAAAAGTCTAGAGTCTATTCTTCCCAAAGAAAAAGTCAAAAGTTACCAACAACAAAGTTAGCAGTAGCTGTACGGCTATTTAAACCCTGGCTCCAAACATCCACTTGCCTGTTTCTAGAAAAGCCATAACAAATGAGCCCCAGGTGTTGTGCGGGAGCCCTTAGGAATGCAGAAGCCACGTTAATGGACTGGAACCGGGTAATGAACTTGTTAGCAGTAACCAGCCACGTCTGGGTTCCTTCTGTGTATTCCAGGGGAGCCCAGCCCCAGTTAATAGATCCAAATGACTTCAGATCTCTAAACAGGATTGTCACTAATTGACATTCTGCAGTTCTTAACCTTTTAGAAAAGCTTCACAAATAGGTCGCTTCCTCTTGAATACGACAAGGGATGGGTTACGAAGTCTCTGAACTCTCTGGCCACCCTTCTGTGTCCTCCTTTCAATGTTTCAGCAAAATAGTGCCTAGAGCTCTGCTCAGAGGTAGCTCAGCTACCTAAGGCCCCACCCACATTCCTAGGGAGCCCCTTTTCCCGGGGGAGAGAATCCTACAGAAGGATGTGGACCCTTTGAGAGGCAGTTCAACAACACCTTGTATGAGGGGCAGAGATTTGCAGAGAGCAAACCTCAGTCCACGTCCTGGCTCTTCTCTTTTTCAGCTGTGGGACCTTGGCTGTGTTCTTATATCTCTGAGCCTCAGTTTCTTCATCCGTAACCTGAGGTTAGTAATATATCCACTTTTCGGGTTGCTGGGAGGATTACATAAGGCCATGTAAGCGTGTGCTATGTCTGTCATATAATAAGTGCTCAATAAATACCTGCTTTTAATAAAGATTTTAAAAAAGCTTTTATTTATTTATCTGAGAGGTAGAGTTACAGACAGAGAGAGGGAGAGACACAGAGAAAGGTCTTCCATCTGATGGTTCACTCTCTAAGTGGCTGCAATGGCTGGGGCTGGAGCTAGGTAGGAGCTCCTTGGGTCTCCCATACTAAACCCTTGGGTCATCTTCTACTGCTTTCCCAGGCCATATGCAGAGAACTGGATCGGAAGTGGAGCAGCTGGAACCCCCCTATGGGATGCCAGCACTGCAGGCTGAAGCTCAGCCTACTATGCCACAGTGCCAGCCCCTTAATAAAGTTATTTGTAATAGAAGTTTGAACTAACTGTTTGGGAACCAAGCCAGATTTGCTACAAACACCTTCCTGGGTGGTTAGGGATGTTGTTTCCACCCGAAAGCAAAATCCTTGGAACTGGCTCTTTTCTGTCGATGAGCACATTTTCAAGGCAGCACTGGGAATTTGCAGGTGGCACATTTTGGGGCCCTGTAAGCCTTCCTGGTTTAGGACAGTGAAGGGGATCCATGGAAGTGCCCAGTAACCTTGTGTGTGACCTTGGGCAAGTCTCCCTAACGTCAGCGAAGGTAAAATCCCCTTCTCTGTGAAATGAGATCCCAGTCCCCCACTGCCTGGTGGGATTGCTGGGGTTGGGAAGCTCAGCAGAGTGCCTGGTGTCTGGCACAGGCCCCTAGAAACTGGGACCCAGGACGGCCTCACAGCCCGGGAGAAGGGTGGCCGCAGAGGTTTCTGAGCCTCCAGCCGGCTAGCCAGCAGCTGGTTTGCAGTTCAAAGCGCCCCTGTGTTCAAATGTTGAGCAAATCCAAATGAAACAGATCTTTCTGCCTGATCCTTGCCCTAAAGGCTCATGGGTTCCTCTCTCTCTCTCTTCTAAATGCCAGCACATGTTATTTATTTATTTTTGGCTAACGTTAAATTGAGGTTTTGGCCGAAACTCAGCCTGAGCGTCCTTGAAAAGCCAACAGGCTCGTTGGGCTGCCGATAAAGCTCTCGGGATTTCCCCGTAGGGCTGCGGGGAGTACAGACAGGAAGCCCGGGGAGGGAGCGCCTGACCAGAACTTCCTCAGGGGAGGCTGGAGGAGAGCGTGAGCATCTTGCACCGAACTCTCTAGAGCGCGCCGGCAAAGCAGCCGTCTGCTCCCAAGGGGGTACAGGAAGAGGGTCGCTGGCTCCAGGCTGTGGGTCCAGAGCCTGCAGGCATCAGGAGAGAACTGGAGGCTTTCCCCCAGGCAGATGCTGACACGGCCAGGCTGGAACCTTCCATTCCGGCCCAGCCTCTTCCTCTTCGCTGCCCGAGGAGGGAATTGAGAAGGGACTTTCCAGAGAGCGTTAGCGTGCAGGGTGTGGAAATGGAATAAAAGCATATGCAAATAGGCCTGTGTGTGCTTTCCTCTCCCTCAGTGAGCAAGAGCCTTTCTCCAGAAAGATGCTCTTCCTCCGAGACACGGGACAGCTCTCTCCCTTCCCGGGATGGCGGCTGCAGGGCCGAGCAGAGCGGTAAAACCTGGGCAGCGAGCCACGTCCAAGGGGTGGGCTGGAGGGGCCGGAGGCAGTAGCTAAATGAGGAGGGGGCGAAGGGTGGCTGAGTCGGAACAGATAAAATAAGATGAAATTTAAGGAGCTCTCCATGAGTAGGAGCTGGGAAAAAAATAATCATTGTAGGCTGATTTATTGTGCACTTATCTTCTGTCTGAGAGGCAGCAGGCTTTTGTACTAGGGATTATTGCAAAGTAAATGGCACATGAGAGATAGCATCACGATGTTTAAGGCGTGTTGAATGACAAGAGTTAAGCAGGTGGACTTTTGTCATGGTCTGCGAGTGTGACAGCGTCACTGGCTTGGCGATACTTCCAGATGTGGCTCTGTCCAAAAGAACAGTATTTTTAACCTGTTGTTATTTGCGGGTTGGGGTAGGTTAGAGGAGTGGTTTAGAACCTGTACGGATGATAAAATAGCTTGCTTTACCCGCTGGAGCTGTGGATTGTGGCCTCTGTGTAGCGAGTTATAAACCTTGTGGCAGTGACAATAACGGGAAAATATTGCGCAGCAGATGCAATGCCTTCTGGGGGGCTTGGGGCTGGGAAATAGGGCTGTTACCTCTTGTTTATCATAGTCCCAGTCTTACTCTCATTCAGTCTTTTTTTTTTTTTTTTTGACAGGCAGAGTTAGACAGTGAGAGAGAGAGACAGAGAGAAAGGTCTTCCTTTCGTTGGGTCACCCCCCAAATGGCTGCTACAGCTGGTGCACTGCGGCTGGCGCGCTGTGCCGATCCGATGGCAGGAGCCAGGTGCTTTTCCTGGTCTCCTATGCGGGTGCAGGGCCCAAGGACTTGGGCCATCCTCCACTGCACTCCCGGGCCACAGCAGAGAGCTGGACTGGAAGAGGAGCAACCGGGACAGAACTGGCGCCCCAATGGGGACTAGAACCCCGGGGTGCTGGCGCCTTGGCTCACTAGGCTAATCTTCCGCCTGTGGCGCCGGCCATCTCATTCAGTCTTGTCTTTGAATATCAAGAGCTTTTTAATTTTAATTTTTTTAAAAAAATCTTTTACATACTTGGTTTGTATATTGATTGGCAAATAGTGTAACCGTTCTTTCTTGAATCCTTGATGGGCTTAATGATTGCTTTACTGTATTTGCTGTCACTTGGGCCCTTCACATTCAACGTCCATTAGTTCATAGTTCATTTGTCTACGGGGATCTTCTTTGCTTTTGCCCCAGACTCTTCTGATTGAAGTGCTATGCTGATCTTGTGCCCCCAAGTTGTGCTCAGTGGGTTGTTAAATAGAAATGACTTCATTTGCTCATTTATTAGTGTTTGAAATCACATTGTTGTTCTTAGGTCTGACACTGCTTGGAACCCATAAGCAGGTGAGAAAGAAGGTGGTAGAAACATTGACGACAGGTTCCTCTGGATTTGCTCCGATTGTTAGCGTGTGGTGTGGTTGATACCTGGTCCTCACTCAAGCCGGGATTCCGGGAAGGCCAGGCCCTGCCAGGGCTAGGAGCCTGCCTGGATGGCTGTCTTCTCCCAGCTTCTCCCGGCTCTTTGTATTCTCGTCTCAGAGTGGGCCTCTGGGCTACATCTGTGCTCAATGCTTGCTTGCTCTACTGTCAGCAATTTCCAGTCTTGGGTGTGGTTCTTCAAAGTCAGTTCTAGGTCACTTTTTGAATCACAAAGGAGAAAAATCTGTAATATTCACAGAGACTGTAGAATTTGCATCTCATGAAAATTTATTAAATTTATATTTTTACAGATTTATTTATTTGAAAGGCAGAGTGACACTGAGGGAGAGACAAAGAGATTTTTTTTAAAAGCTGGGTTATAACCAGGCACCCCAGTATGAGATTGTGGATGTCCCAAGCAGTGTTTTTTTTTTTTTGTCTTATTTGAAAGGAAGAGTTACAGAGAGAGGGAGAGACAGAGAAAGAGAGAGGTCTTCCATCTGCTCGTTTACTCCCCAAATGGCTGTAATGGCTGGGGCTGGGCCAGGCTGAAGCCAGGAGCTGGGAGCTACCTCCAGGTCTCCCACATGGGTGCAGGGGCCCAAGCACTTTGGCAATTTTCTGCTGCTTTCCCAGGTGCATTAGCAGAGAGCTGTATAAAAAGTGGAGCAGCTGGAACATGAGAACTGGTGCCAATATGGGATGCAAGAGCGGCAGGTGCGGCTTAATCTGCTAAACCTCCCCCCCCCCCCCCCCCCCCGCAAAGATATCCTCCATCTGCTGGTTTGCTCCCTAAGTGGCCTTAATGGCCACAGCTGGGTCAGGCAGAAGCTAGGCACCTGAAACTCCATCCAGGAATCCCACGTGAATGGCAGAGACCCAAGTACTTTGGCCATCTGCTGCTGTTTGCCAGGCACCTTAGCAGGGAGCTGGTTTAGCAGTAGAGCATCGAGGACCCAAACCGGTGCTCATATAGGATGCTGGAGTAACAGGTGGCAGCTTAACCTAATGTACCACAACACTGACCCCTAAATATTGGTTGAATGAGTGAATTGTATCCATTTTGTTGCTAAGTACAGTAAGACTCCAAGATGGAATGATTTATGTAATACCTCAGCACCCAATAGGTACTCATCTGACATCCAGCTTTTCCATTAGAGTGCCTCTGGTGTAATCTCCTTCCTCCAGAAAGGTGTCTTGATTTTCCAAGAAAAGATAATAGGAAAATGCAAACGGATGAATTGACCTTCAAAGGGTAGCAGAGGGCTTTGTTCATATGCCTGTATAGATCTTTCTCAGGTTCCTTAACTGCCAAAAGCTGGCATCCTTACAGATATGTTCCTTAAAGGAAATAAGAATACTAGCTTGTGTTGAAAAAATTTAATATTTTCTGGAGGTTTAAGCATAAAACTTTGCAGGTCTCAGGGGAAGCTAATTCCAGAGTTTTGGGCATGAAATGGAACAGTTTCTGTAGCTTTGTCTCTCTGGGTACTGGGGAAAGTCAATGCACCTGCTGCCACTTTGGGGTAGGCCTGGTGTGCAGGGAGCAGCGGTAGTTGTAGCAACCAGCTGCTTTCACTGCTGGAGAAAATGTCACCCAGATTAGTTCAGACATTAACATAGCCAGAAAAGACCCCTTTGTTCTAGTGAGGCCCACCTTTTGCATCAGCACTGTGCTAGCCCGGTGCTGCTGGAGACTTCCTCCAGCCCCCAGTGGGAGCAGGAAGACCAGGAGGGAGAATTTCCCTCCAGAATCTAAAGCTAATTAGAGAGGACTGCCAATGGGTGTTCCCTAAGGGCCTCTCCTTGTGACTTCTGGAACCGGAGAATGGAGGCTCCGGCTGTGAAATCTCTCCCAGAGGGAAGCTGCAACAACAGTTCTGATTCTTAGCTGAGCTGATGCTCCTCGCCCCTCTAAATGAGAATACTGCTGCCGTGCAGGGAGTCTGCAACCTGTCAGGCTTTTCCTTAATGGTTTTTGTGCCTTGTTGACAAAGGCTTTCCTCAAGTGGAGGTTACAGAGTTTGACTTTGTATTTACTTCTGAAACTTTTATTGTGTGGTTAATCACATTGTTTATTTGCACCTAACTCATTCATCCAGAAGTATATTTCCATACATGATGTGACACACATCTAATATGAACGTTTTCATCTACAGAGAACAGTTTTTCCTTTGCTTTGTTTTTATTTATTTTAAAAGATGTATTTATTTATTGGAAAGGCTGAGTTGACAGGGACAGGTGGAGACAGAGAAAATCCTCCTTCCTCTGGTTCACTCCCCAAATGGCGGAGCTGGGCTGGTCTCTGGTCCAAAGCCAGGAGCCAGGAGCTTCTGGGTCTCTCATGTGGGTGCAGGGGCACAAGCACTTGGTTCATCCTCTGCTGCCTTCTTGGGCACATCAGTAGAAATCTGGATGAGAAGTGGAATAGCTAGGACTTGAACCGGCGCTGATACGGGATTCCAGGCAGCATCTTTCCTTCTGTGCCACAATGCTGGGCCCCTTTGTTTAGTTTTTAATAGGCTTTTAACTTTAGGGTGGTTTTATTTTTAAAGTTTTTGTGTATTGATTTCTATTTTATTTGAAAGTCAGGGAGGGGCCAGTGCTGTGGCTCAGCAGGAAAAACCGCTGCCTGCAGTGCTGGCATCCCATATGGGAGCCGGTTCAAGTCCTGGCTGCTCCATTTCTGATCCAGCTCTCTGCTATGGCCTGGGAAAGCAGTAGAAGATGGCCCAAGTCCTTGGGCCCCTGCACCTGTGTGGGAGACTTGGAAGAAGCTCCTGGCTTCGGATCAGCGCACCTCTGGCTGTTGGGGCTAATTGGGGAGTGAACCAGTGCATGCAAGACCTCCCTCCCTCCCTCCCCCCTTCCCTCTCTTTCTGCCTCTCTGTAACTCTGCCTTTCATATAAATAAATAAATCTTAAAAAAAAAAGAAAAGGAGACTCAGAGATGGAAAGAGAGCCAGACAGAAAGAGATCTTCCGTCTGTTGGTTCACTCTTCCGATGGCTGCCACAGGCAGGACTGGGCCAGGCTCAAGCTGTTGCAGGAAAACCGGTGAGATGAACCCGGGTTGACGTCCTGGTGTTTGACGATTTCGAGACCTGACACGGTGGTGAGAAGACAGGAAGCAGAGTTTTATTTGAGCAAGAAGACAGAGAAGCTCTGAGCAAACAGAGAAGCTGGGAGAGACCAGGCTGCTGAGGCCTCGCGTTCTAGGGGTGTTTGTATGTCTGGAACATGACTGACATCCCCAGAGAGCCAATGTGGTGGTTCTACATTAGCTATCAGCTGTTGTGAAGGCAGGGGCAGTCTTTTTTTTTTTTTTTTTTTAGATTGATTGATTTATTTGTTTGAAAGTCAGTTACACAGAGAGGTGGAGGCAGGGAGGGAGGGAGGGAGGCCTCCCGTCCGCTGGTTCACTCTCCAAATGGCTGCAACAGCCGGAACTGCACTGATCTGAAGCCAGGAGCCAGGAGCTTCTTCTGGGTCTCCCACGTGGCTGCAGGGGCCCAAGGACTTGGGCCATCGTCTGCTGCTTTTGCAGGGACAGTCTTAATGGAGCCTTTTCCAACTTACTTTTTTCAAAACCTGAATCTTGTCCATTGGTAAGTATTTGTTAGAGTGGGCTTCCATCCTGTTTTGTTTAGTGTGTATATGCTGGCAAGGAGCTGCCTGATGGAGCCAGTCTGGCCTGCTTCTAGTCCTGGGCTCCCTCAAAGCCAGGAGCTCTGAATTCAATCTGGGTCTCCCCTATGGGCGGCAGGAAGTCAAGCACTTGAGCCATATCTGCTGCCTACCAGACTGATTCCCTTAGCAGGACACTGGAATCCGAAGCAGAGCATGGATCTTGGTGTCCCATGCGCTGACTTCATAGCTGTGCCAAACTCCCCGCCCAGAGGCCAGGTTCAGACTTACAGAAGAGCTGCACAGATACACATGGAGTTCCTGTGCATCCTCCTCTGCTTTCAAAGAAGAGTGTATTTTGTCCTAAATTCCAGCATGTGCACGGATGTTTTTATAGAAGCTCACTTTTATTCTGTTGACGCATTTGTTATCTCTGTCCCATGTCATATGTTGAACTATAGTCACTAGAGTGTTCAAAGCTTTCGATAGGGAAACTGAGATCTCTCAGGGCTTTTTAAAGAAGTTTTATTTTATTTTAATTAATTAATTTATTTTTGACAGGCATAGTTAGACTGTGAGAGAGAGAGACAGAGAGAAAGTTCTTCCTTCCGTTGGTTCACCCCCCCAAATGGCCGCCACCACGGCCAGTGCGCTGTACCGATCCGAAGCCAGAAGCCAGGTGCTTCCTCCTGGTCTCCCATGCGGGTGCAGGGCCCAAGCACTTGGGCCATCCTTCACTGCCTTCCCGGGCCACAGCAGAGAGCTGGACTGGAAGAGGGGCAACCGGGACAGAACCGGTGCCCCAATAGGGACTAGAACCCGGAGTACCAGTGCCACAGGCAGAGGATTAGCCTAGTGAGCCGCGGTGCCGGCCAGAAGTTTTATTATTATTATTTATTAGTTTTATCATGTTTATTAGTTTTATCAGAAGGATTTTTTAAAAGATTTTATTTTTATTTATTTGACAGGTAGTTACAGACAGTGAGAGAGACAGACAGAGAGAAAGGTCTTCCTTCCGTTGGTTCACCCCCCAAATGGCCGCCACAGCTGGAGCTATGCTGATCTGAAGCCAGGAGCCAGGAGCTTCTTCCTGGTCTCCCATGCGTGTGCAGGGGCCCAAGCACTTGGGTTATCCTCCACTGCCCTCATGGGCCACAGCGGAGAGGTGGACTGGAAGAGGAGCATCCAGGACTAGAACCAGTACCCATATGGGATGCCGGCACTGCATGTGGAGGATTAACCTAGTGCGCCACCGTGCTGGGCCCAAGGATTTTCTTTTTTAAAAAAAGATTTATTTTTATTTTTTTGAAAGTCAGAATTAGAGAAGGAGAGACAGGGGGAGAGAGAGACCTTCAATCCACTGGTTCACTACCTAGATGGCTACAATGGCCAGGGCTGGGTAAGGTCGAAGCCTTGGGGCCAGGAGCTTATTCCTGGTGTCCCTTGTGTGTGCAGGGGTCTAAGTACTTGGGACACTTGCCACTGCTTTTCCCAGGGTGTTAGAAGGAAATTGGATCAGAAGTGGGCAGCCAGGACTCGAGGTGGTGCCTATGTGGGATGCCGGTATCACAGGGGGCACCTTTACCTGCTGTGCCACAACGTAGTCCCCTCTCACAGGGATTTTAGGGGGTTCCCTTCAGTTTTCAGGGAAGTGAAGTCCCATCCACCGGTTGCTGCAGGCAGTAGCACTGCCACTGATACTCAGGAAAGGGCATTGGTCATGGCGATTTGCCTCTTAAACAGAACGCCCTTTGTCTGAGCCAGACCTTGGGTACAATAGCCAGGACAAAGCTTTGGAGTCAGTTTCTTGTGTTAGCACTATGAACATTTGTGGGCTGATAATTCTGGGCTGTGGGGGCTACTCTGTGCATGTAGGATGCTCAGCAGCCTTTGTCCTGCCTTTGTCCGCTACATGCCTCCCTGACTCGGAACACCCACATCATGACAATGAGAAGCATTTCTAGACATTGCAGGTTTCCCCTGGGAGTTCATTTCTCCCACCCTCAACTGAAAACCACTGCTCAGATTGTTAGCCCTGGCCCCCCTTCTTTTGTGGCCCCCCATCTTGCATGGGCAAAATACAAACAGGAATAGTGCCTACCTCCCAGCTCCGTGTTAATCATTACATGTTTTGAGAACTCCTTTATATCTGATCTCACTCCTAATAAACACACAGACTTCGCATTTCTCCTCCACCTCCATCCATAGCTCCCCCACCATGGAGCAAATGTGTTTCAATCACAACAATATTCACCAAAAATTACATGTCTGTGTTAATGAAATGGAGCTCTATTTTCAGGACTCCATAACTGCTAATTAATCAGTCCCCATGATATACTTGTCTGAGCTGCCTGGGAATTTTATTTGCAGTGACAGAACAGCAATTCCAGTTTGCTAACAGGCCTTTAAGTGACAATCTAGCTCTGTGGAGCAGCAGAAAGGGCCAGAAATGATTTTCTAAGCAAGGTGGTAATGGCAGTGGGGAAGAGAGAAATCTGGGATAAGGAGAAGACTGAGGATTTTACTCGATTCATTAACTTGATGGCTTTGGGAATGCCTCACTCATTTTCCACTAAAGCAGCATCATCTTGCAGCTCAGAGGGGGATGGAAGGTTTGTCTTCCAGCAGTTCATGTTGGATTTTTAAGTTCTTGTAAAACCATTATGTTTGCTCTTAAGCTTGCTGGAGAGCCCTTTTGGTGGGGACAATTATGTCTAGTGTGACAAGATCTGGCTGATGATGCTGGTGTGGGCTGTCTCTACTTCTGTCCAAAGGACTCCTTTCTTCTAGCGAAACCAGGGCTTGGTTTGAAGAGGAAGGAGAAATGTCCTGGGTTCACACGTGACATGCAGATGGCTCATGCAGCCAGAGCTGCAGAGTGGGTGGGGGTCTGGGTTCTGGAGTTGGCTGGTTAAGCTGAGATCCCAGATCCTTGCTTGCCAGCTGTGTGACCTTAGGAAAGACATAGGAGCTTTCCTGGCCTTGATGCTCATCTGCAGAATGACGAGAATATTACCGACCTCACAGCTCTGTTGTGGGTTTTAAGTGAGATAATCCATATAGTCCAGAGGCAGGCATCTTCTAAGCACTTCACACTTCTTGGCTATGATGATAATTGTTGTTATTTGAGTGTTTCCTAGGAACCAAGTGTTGTGCTAGGGACAAGGGTTATAGTCAAGTCAAATACAATGTTTTGGGCTTCAAAGAGTGTGTGGTCCGGAGATGGGCATGAAGCAGTGTTTCCACAGTGGTGGGCATCACAGGCTGTGGGAACAGGGAGGCTGTCAGAGAAGCCTTTTGGGGGACGCTGGCCTTAAGGGAGGGTCTTGCTCCAGAGGCTGGTCCTCTGGAGGTGGTGGAGCCCACATGTGGAGGGAAAGACGTTAAGACCATGGGAACAGGGCTATGGAATTAGAATTCTGCCAACTTGAAACAGGAAGGGATCCCCAAGTTTGAAATGGACAGGGAGGAAGACCAGAGGGAGAGATCTCCCACTACTGCCTAGTGAGTCCAGCTGTTGATAGTTTCTGTGACTTTAAACACATTTTTATGTTCTGGGCCGCAGAGCCTAGAGGTACCTGGCACAAGGTGCATAGGCTGCCATTATTTTGTGTGATGAGTTGTATTTTGTAAAGTTTCTTTTCATTGCAAGAACTCATTTCATGGTTCTCGGGGAAATTAGCTTTACAGAAGTGGCTGGCAGAGTTCGGTGCTGGAAGGTTGCCCTTCAGTGTCTTCTTATTGGCAAAGCTGTAGTGACCCCGTTTCTTCAACGTTTCCAGCTCTGTACCAGCATTCCTCCTCAGGCAAGGGGCAGAGATCTAAGTGAGAAATTATGAAAACTATTAAAAAAAAATAAAGCGCTGCATAAGGGACTCTATTTTTTATAGTGAGCATGTAAAGCGATTTGCATGCATCTTCTTTGTACCTTTTGGGCGTGAGCTGGAAGACCAAGGTGGATTTACTTTTGAAGGGATATTGAATTTATAAAGTTATACTAGATAAGTATCTCTCTTAAAATCCTCATCTTTTGGAAATCCATTTCTTTATTATTCTAGTTGTATACAGCAAGAACAAAATGCCAGACTAGTTATTTTTCTTTTGGCAGCGGGGGAGAGGGGTAGGCTCTGGCAAAGTCATTTTTATAACAACTTTGGGTTATTATTTTTTTAAAGTTTTTCTTATTATTTGAAAGGCAGAGTTACAGAGAGGTAGAGGCAGAGAGAGAGAGAGAGAGAGAGAGAGAGGTTTTCCATCCGCTGATTCACTCCCCAAATGGCTGCAACTGCTGGAGCTGGGCCAATCTGCAGCCAGGAGCCAGGAGCTTCTTCCTGGTCTCCCACGCGGGTGCAGGGGCCCAAGCACTTGGGCCATCTTCTTCGGCTTTCTCAGGCCATAGCAGAGAGCTGGATTTATGTGGAACAGCTGGGATGCCGGCTTTACCTACTATGCCACAGTGCCGGCTCCGACTTTCGGGTTATTTTTTGTTGGTTCTCAAATGTAGGAAACATAGGTGAGAAGAGGTGGAATCTTGGAAATAGTGACAAATAGCTTCTGTACCAAAAGGCGCCATAACAGAACCAGGTGTGGGATCTCTTTTCATAGGATAAATTATACATTTGTTCAACAGAATTCCCCAGTAGGAATCTGTCTTACAGGCGAATTCAGCTTTCCCTTGGGCTCTGCACTGGGGAAATGCTAATAATGGATGGAGCCATCATGTTGATAAATGTAATTGGTCAGTGGTTAAAAGATCTTGGTATTGTTCTTTTGTTTCTGTGTTTTCTGAATACAAATCTCATGAAGCTGACAGAATGGCTCATAACGCAGAGTGCATTCTGGTAAATGAGAGGCCATTGCTTTGCTGAGCTGCTCTGCCCTGTTCTCCACTCTGGCTGAGAAATGGTCTGGCTCTGCCCCTGGAGTTCCTGTTCGACTGGCTGCCTCAGTGGCATGGCAGCAGATGCAGTGCCTGGGGGGCTGGGTACGGCCCGGGCCGGGGGCAGGGATGGATCCAGGAAATGGCTCACGGGCACACGGTGCAGTGACTGTGCAGGGATCCAGGAATGGGGCATCTGGACGTACTGGTGGGCTCTAGAAACAAAACATGTCCATTAGGCAGAAGGTGGGCATGCAGCTGGGGACAGGGGAGCTTTCCCAGGGGAGAGAGAAGTTGCTAATCAACATAAAGCCATGGAATTTGTTATCACAAAATACTGACCACAGACATGTCTTCCGGTTGTGAACTGGGTGCCATGTGCTGCTGTCATGGGGAGGGGTTGAACGAGGTTGAAAGCGAGACTCTCAGTTTCCTGAAACCTGCCCTGATGTGTACAAGACCCGCAGGATCACGTGGTAAATTCTGTGGTCACATGATAGGTGCTCTCACCTGTTCCTGGTCCTCTTCCCAGATGCTCGCCACACCCAGCCGGAATGTCTAAACAGTGCCATCTGGGTCACCTCCTTTGCTCTTCTCTCTTAGTTCCGCATTCCTAAATGAGGCCAGCACAGACTGCCTGCGGGGGGCTCCCTCACTGATGCCATCCCTGTTTTCGGTAGCGATTTCTGCCGAGGGGCCCGGCCGGTGCCTGATTCTAATCTATCATGAACATTCCCGCTGCCTGGGATTCCCCTTTACCTGATCTGCACCAAGCCATGGCTACTTACCCTGCAGGACTGCTACTTAAATATCACTTTTAAAAATTTTTAATTAAACAAATTTTAAAAAGTACATTTCTCTTACTTATTTGGAAGGCAGATACAAGCACACAAAAAGGCAAAGAGAGGGAAAGAGAGGGCCCTCTCGTCTGCTCGTTCACTCCCCAAATGCCTGCAGCAGCCAGGCTGAAGCTGGGAGCCTGGAACTCAATATGGGTCTCCCTTGAGGATGCCGGGCACCCAGCTTCTTGAGCCGTCACCTGCTGCCTCCCAGGTGTGCCTTGGCTGGAAGCTGGAATTGGCAGTGGAGCTGGAATTGAAGCTTGGCACTCCAATATGGAATGATGCCATCCCAAGCAGCCTATTAACCGTGACAACAAACATCTGCCCCTAAACTCGCACTTCTAACCATCAAGGGCTTCAGGTACGTTTTTCTGCTGGTGGCGTTGACCATGTTTGAATTTCACTGGTCCTGTGGTGATTGATGAAGTCTTTGCGGCTCCCATTATGTGGGACAGGGCAGGGGCCACACCTCTCTCCTCTGCATCCCCAGCTGGTAGCACAGGCCTGACTTGGAGCAGGTGCTCGAACCATACATGAGTAAATGGGTGTGGAAGGGGGATTCACTGGGGGCAGCGGGCTTCCTCCCCAAGCCCAGTCTCTCCTCCTCCCAGCGCATATGGTGTGCTGTACCAGACATCCTGTTTGTCTACCCTCACACACCTTTAAGTTTCCAGAGGGCAAGGCTGGGATCAGAAGCGTCTCCAGACCCTGTCTCCCATAGGAACTCAGTGATGTTTCTTGGGATAAAGGAAAGAATGAATTGTGCATGCATGGAGGGGGACTTCGCTGGGTTTTACTGCATGCTTGGGGAGGAGGGAGGAGGGAAGGTGGGTGTAAGGATCCAAACTAGCAGGAGAAGTGGGGATGTTAGACCTACTGGGGATAAAGTAAAAACGAAAAGGCTGAGCCCCTGGCTATTCCGTGTCAGCAGACATAGCATGGTAGGAATTGGAGGGCTAGGCTTGGGAGTGGGCTTTGTGGCTTCCTTGGCTGAACTTTCTATCTTGGATCATGTTTGCCTTTGAGCTTGTTGTATCCATCCCATAAATGTTTACCAAGTACCTTATTTCATGAGTTCTTAACGGGAGAGATGCAGCCCTTCCTGCCAACGGCATGAGTGAAGATTGGCTGTCGGGGGCTGAAAAACAGTGAAGTCTGTGTCTGGAGCTTGACATACACTTAGGACAGCAGTGTGTCTGCGGCACTGGGATTGCATAGAGGGGAAAAGCCTTCAAAGGCTCCTAAGGTAGATGGTGATGAAAATAAGGTTGAGAAACTGACTGGCTCTGTGCCGGGTATAATTCTGGTTCAAACGCCTGCTCTCGCGAAGCTTGCATTCTTGTGAGGCAGTGAACCAATAGGCAGCTTTAACTGGAAAGAAGAACAGATCTGAGTCAGAGAACTGGGCGAGGAGTGAACCCTGGGGGGCGAGTGTGTGCATGGCTGTGGCTGCCTTGGGGGCAGTTGGGACTGGACTCCCTGGTGGAGGGACGTTTGAGAAGAGTCTGGGAGACCAAGGGCATGACCGTGGATGTGTTTGGCACAGGCAGCAGCTCGGTGCAGCTAGCTGGGCAGGGTGGCTGAGTGAGGGCAGGGTGGCAGGAAGTGAGGCTAGAGATGGGGTGGGGACCAGGTCACACGAGGCCTTGTGGGCCATTCTAAAGGGTTTGGATTTAGTTTTCAGTGTGCTGAGAAGCCGTAGGAGAGCTTTATGCACTGGGTGGATGGGATCCCATTTATTTTTTGATAAGAGCCTTCTGGTTGCTGTTGGAAGGGTGGACTGCAGAGGCGCGAGTGGAATCAGGAGAGCAGGAAGGAGGTCCTGGTGCAAGGTGATGGTGGTATGTGTGCTGAGAGGTCAGGTGCAAGGTGTACTGTGAAGGCAGAGCTGGGAGGACCTGCAGGGGGTCTGTCCCTCTTCCGGATGCCAGGCTTGGTACGTCCTGGTATTGTATGTTGCCTACTGTGGTTGCTGATTTTTCATTTGTGTATCTTGTTACCTTGTGTAGTCTTTCAGTATACTTAGGGAAGACACCTTTTCCCCCCCGTCTCTCAGAGGCAGGCATGGTTAAGGGTGTTAGCTGTTTGTGTGTGCTAGGGTGAGTGTTCCAACTGTTGAGTTTCTCCTCCCCCTCTCCCTCCCTCCTCTGGCTGCTGCTCCTCCCCTTCCCCTTTTCTCAGCAAGTGCGGAGGCCACAGCATTTTCCTGTGGCTTTGTGAGAGGGAGTGAGATTGGCCGGGGAAGTGCCTTGTGAGTGTCTGGCACGCAGTCGGCGCCTTTGCTTTGTGCGACTCTCCATTTTTTTTTTTTTAATTAGATTTCTGTGTTGTTGGCTCCTGTAACAGGGTCCTCTAAATTAGAGCACTTTGTAAGGTGAAGATACTGCTTTTTCCTCTTCTGCGTCTTGGTTTTCTTTCATATAAAAGGAGGAAGCTTTCAGGGCTGAAACAGTGGAGACCCTCCCCTGCCTGCCAGTGTCTCCTAAGTATGAAAGGCCATGTTGAGTTAAGGGTGATGGAGAAGCTGTGACTTGCCACCTGAGGAGGGCTGAGTGTCTAGGGAATAATTTTGAGTCAAAGGAACTGGTGCTGAGATCTGAGCACTATACGACGGCTCTACAGGAATCACCAAATTGTGTGGATCCAGCCGGAATAAAAATGCCTGGGGCTTTGACTTAGAGCCACGGCTGAATGGGAACGTGCCGCCTGGCAAGAAGCGGAGGGCTGAGAGGCATGCGTGGAGGACAGCAATCGGCTTGGATAGATGTGAGTTGGACTGGAGATGAAGATGTGTGGTTGCCACGTTCCCCTCTGCAGGCTTTCAGCTGGAATGGACCCTGGCAGCCGAACTCCTGTTGTCTGATGAGCACAGCTCACTGCCTCCAGCTGCGTGCAGGGCTGCCTCTACATCTTCCCAACTAGAGACTCAGTTCCCACTAGATTTTCAGTTTCCCCATCTATAAAACAAGGCAATTAATCTGCAGGATCTTTAAGAGTTTCTCTCCCTTCCTTCTTTCTCTTTCTGTTTGTCAAGATTGTGAGACTCAAGTTCATGTCACAGTTGCCACTCATTGATCTGCTTATTAATTCAAAATCAAACACTATATTTGGAATCTACGTGCCAGGCTCTGAGGATCCAGTAGTAACTAAGACTCAGTGCCTACATTGAGTGGAGTTAATACTTTGTGCCCTGGATTTTTAGTGGAAGGGAAGACCCGGGACTTGTGTGATTTGGGGCTGATTTAGTGACGCCCTTCCCTGAGTTGAACTGGAAAGTCTCCCTGTTGATGATGGAAATTAACAACAATCTGAAAAATGAATTCGGTTGCCCTGTACTGCACCCAGGACTGGAAATTGGGCGCCCTGCCACCTTTTCCTGACCTGGTTGCTTTAGCTATGTGATTATAGTTCATGTTCAGCTCGTGCTGTCTTACATATTGTATTATTTTATTAGTTCACTTTGCTCCTTCCAGTGCCTGATTGAGGGGAGGGCTGTTTCCTGAAGAGCTCTCTGATACCCAGAGAGCGTATATGACCTGGTGAGTTCTCATGGCTGGTAGGAGACAAGGTGAGACTGAAACTCTGTTCCAACTTCTAGCTCTTGATTTGTCATCATGTCGCCATACTCATCTCATTAAGTTTTCAGTTTCCCCATCTATAAAATAAGGAGGTTAATCTGCAGGATCTTTAAGAGTTTCTCTCTCTTCCTTTTCTGTTTCTCTCTACCCTCCTTCTCTCCCCGTATCTACCTTCTTTCTTCCTTCCTTGCTTTAAAAACACTTTTTTGTTTGTTTGTTTGTTTTGAAAGGCAGAGAGGCACAAAGAGATAAACAGACAGATGGAGCTGGAGAGCTCCCATTCACTGGTTTGCTTCCCACATGTCTGCAAGGACCAGGGCTGGGCTGAGGCCACAGCCAGGAGCTGGGAACATAATCCAGGTCTCCTATGAAGGTGATAGGAACTCAATTACTTGAGCCGCTACTGCTTCCTCCCAGGATGTGGCTTAGCAGGAAGCTGGAATTAACAGCCAAAGCATGGAATTGCAGCTGAACCTAGGCATTGCAATATGGGGGTAGGTGTCTTACCTGCTAGGCTAAAATGCATTCCTTTTCGTTCTTTCTACTCTTCCAGATCACTGGTGTGCCTATGATAATCTAGACACTGTACTAGAAGCTAGAAATAATTTTATGGAACATACACACATTCAGAAAGTTAAAACAACCTGCAGAAAAGTAGAAAATATTTGCAATCTGTCTATCTACCTGTCTATCTATCTATTTATGAT
Organism: Sylvilagus floridanus; assembly: GCA_949820135.1. Classification (NCBI taxonomy): domain Eukaryota; kingdom Metazoa; phylum Chordata; class Mammalia; order Lagomorpha; family Leporidae; genus Sylvilagus; species Sylvilagus floridanus. The sequence goes on from OX463241.1 coordinate 45,103,349, forward strand.
ATATCTAGAAAATATAAAGAACACTTACAACTTAATAATAAAAAGAAAATCATTAAGAAATTGACAAAGGACCTGAGTAGACATTTCTCCAAAGAAGCTATACACATGGCCAGTGAACACATGGAAAGACACTCAACATCACCGGCTATCAGGAAAATGCAAATCAAAACCCCATTAACTGCTACATCGCATTCACTAAGATGACTGGAATCAAAAGAAAATCACTGGGGTCGGCGCTGCTGTGTAGCAGGTAAAGCTGCTGCCTACAGTGCTGGCATCCCATATGGGCCCCGGTTTGAGTCCTGGCGGCTTCACTTCCAATCCGGCTCTCTGCTGTGGCCTAGGAAAGCAGTAGAAGATGGCCCAAGTCCTTGGACCCTGCACTCGTGTGGGAGACCCAGAAGAAGCTCCTGGATCCTGGTTTCAGATTGGCACAACTCTGGCCATTGTGGCCAATTGGGGAGTGAACCAGCAGGTGGAAGACCTCTCTTTCTCTCTGCCTCTCCTTCTTTTTCTTTGTAATTCTAACTTTCAAATAGATAAATAAATCTTAAAAAAAAAAAAGACGATCACAAACACTGGAGAGGACATAGAGGAACTGAAAGGCTCATGCACTGCTGGTGGAATTGTAGATAGTATGGCCACTTTGGAAAACAGTGCAGTTCCTCAAAAGGTTCAACACAGTTAGCCTGTGACCCTGCAGTTCTCTTCTGAGGCATGTAGTATATAGAAAAGAAAACATGTGTACACACAGAACTCATATGTGAGTGTTATTTTTTTTAAAGATTTATTTATTTATTTGAAAGTCAGAGTTACATAGAGAAGGAGAAGCAGAGAGAGAGAGAGAGAGAGAGAGTCTTCCATCCACTGGGTCACTCCCCAATTGGCCACAGTGGCCAGAGCTGTGCTAATCTGAAGTTAGGAGCTAGGAGTTTCTTCCGGGTCTCCCATGTGGGTGCAGGGGCCCAAGGACTTGGGCCATCTTCTGCTGCTTTCCCAGGCCATAGCAGAGAGCTGGAATGGAAGTGGAGCAGCAGGGACTTGAACTGGTGCCCATATGGGATGCCAGCACTGCAGGAGATGGCTTTGCCAGCTACGCCCAGCCCCAGCCCCTGTGTGTTCTTAGAAGCATTCTTCTTAACTGGGAAGCAGTAGAAATGACCTGAGTAGAAATGACCCCAATGCCCAGCACCTGATGAAGGGGTGAATGAAGTGTGATGAAACCATTGGTACCTATCTGTAAAACAGAATAAAACTGACACATGGTAACACATGCAGAAACCTTGAAAATACTATCCTAAGTGGGAGAAGAGTCACAAAGGTCACATATGAGCCCATTTATATAAAATATCTGGAATGGACAAGTAATACATAAATAGAAAGTAGATTAGTGATTGCCCAGGCCTTTGGAAGAGTACAGAGTTACTGCTTATAGGTACAGGGGAAGGAAGATGACCTAAAATGAATTCTGGTAATGGTCCTACAACTCTAGGAATATATTAAAATGAATGAATTTTATACTTTAAGATCAAAGTCAGCGAACTCAAAAGGCTTCCATAGCCTTGCCAACTCATGACTAGAGACTAGAGAGATTACTGATGCCATAAACAAGAGTGTCAAATTGTTAAGTCAACAACAGGAGTCACTGTGTACTTACTTCTCATGTGGGATCTGTCCTTAATGTGTTGTCCAATGTGAAGTAATGCTATAACTAGTACTGAAACAGTATTTTACACTTTGTGTTTCTGTGTGGGTGCAAACTGATGAAATCTTTACTTAACATATACTAAATCAATCTTCTGTAAATAAAATAATTGAAAATGAATCTTGATGTGAATGGAATGGGAGAGGGAGAGGGAGATGGGAGGGGTGTGAGTGGGAGGGAAGTTATGGGGGGGAAGCCATTGTAATCCATAAACTGTACTATGGAAATTTATATTTACTAAATAAAAAAAATTAAAAAATAAAAAAATTTAAAATTTATTTTCATTTTTTTTGAAAGAAGAGGGAGGGAGGGAGGGATGGAATGAGAGATAGAGAGAAGCCAGAGACAGAGAGAGAGAGAGAGACAGAGAGAGAGAGATACAGAGAGAGAGCTTGATTTTCCCTCTGCTCTTTACTTCCCAAATGCTCACAACAGTTAGGGCTGGTCTGGGCAGAATCCAGGAGCCTGAAGGTTCATCTGGGTCTTCTATGTGGGTATCAGGGACCCAAGTATTTTTTGAGCCATTATCCTGGGGTAGTATGCATTGGCAGGAAGCTGGATTGGCTACAGAGGAAGTGGGACTGAAATTTGGCACTCTAATATAAGATGTGGGCCTCCCAAGTGCCACTTATTGTTGTGCCAAACAGCCACTCCAGCTTCACACTGAACAGGTGAATTGTTTGATATCTGAGTTATCTTATGGTACTTCATAAAGTTCATGGAAAAATGGAACTAAAATTTGGTAAAAATATTTTTGAGGTTTTTTTCCATAATATGCATTTCCTTGAACTTTCTGAAGTACTTTTGTGTGTCAATGAAGTTATATTTTAATAAAACTGCTATCATAGTCTCTGCTTTGTAGAAAGTATGGTCTTACTGGGAAGATAATGTCAAATAATTGTACAAAAAAATTAACAGTTGTAACAGCATAAAGGCAAGGGTGGAATGTTATGAGAAATTATAGCAGAAAGTTAGTGGGGGCTAGAGAAGGGGTGTTCATGAAGTTATAACAATCTGATGCTCTCAGAGACTCCCAAATATCAGTGGCTTAGTCCAGGTGCTGTTTGATTCCCGCAGATACCGTAGTGTGGGTGTGAGCAGTGTAGGGCTCCTGTGGAAGTCGTGCAGCATTGAGGATCTTCTAGAGTGCTGCCCTGCCCTCCTCTGGAGCACGGGCTGTGGTGCCTCCTCATCATGTCTACAACCCAAGCCATGAGAAAGGGCAAGGGAGAAGACAGAATGCTCATCATTTTTCCTCCCATTTAGGAGCTAGTCTAGGAAATGAAGTCTGTACTAGATACCCATGAGCCCAAATACAAATTAAGGATTCTACAAACATAAAGTGAAGAGGGACAGATAGTAGGAAAACAGCAGTCTGTGCCATGGGTGGTCTTGCTGAGCAAGTAACTAGTGAGAACCTAAGGTTGTACTGGTGTTAAGGGAAGGAAGATGGCCGGCGCCACGGCTCAATAGGCTAATCCTCTGCCTGCGGTGCCAGCACACCGGGTTCTAGCCCCGGTCAGGGTGCTGGATTCTGTCCCGGTTGCCCCTCTTCCAGGCTAGCTCTCTGCAATGGCCCGGGAGTGCAGTGGAGGATGGCCCAAGTGCTTGGGCCCTGCACCCGCATGGGAGACCAGGAGAAGCACCTGGCTCCTGACTTCGGATCAGTGGGATGCACTGGCTGTGGCGGCCATTGGAGGGTGAACCAACGGCAAAAGGAAGACCTTTCTCTCTGTCTCTCTGTCTCTCTCTCTCTCACTGTCCACTCTGCCTGTCAATAAATAAATAAATAAATAAATAAATAAATAAAAGAGAAGGAAGAAATCCAGCTCTCTGCTATGGCTTGGGATAGCAGTAGAAGATGGCCCGAGTCCTTGGGCACAGAAGAAGCTCCTGGCTCCTGGCTTCGGATTGGTGCAACTCTGGCTGTTGCAGGCAATTGGGGAGTGAACCAGCAGATGGAAGACCTCTCTCTCTCTCTCTCTCTCTCTGCCTCTGCCTCTCCTCTCTCTGTGTAACTCTGACTTTCAAATAAATAAAAATAAATCTTAAAAAAAAGAGAAGGAAGAGTTGTCCAGGCTAGAAGGCAGCATGTACAAGGGCCATGAGGCAGGAAAGAGCAGCTGTCGTGTGTAATGACATCTAGTGATGCACCTTCTACCACGTACACCCTTTCTAGATGCTTTGGACTCACAAGCCCAAGGAGGAGACCTGATTTTGGGAAGCAGCTGCCCTGGATTGACCAGGCTCTTCTCTCTTGTATTCCAGGGCTGAGGCAAGCCTGGGCAAGGAAGGGGGCTTTGTGCCGTCACTGGAAAACCTGTGTGTATCCTCAGCTTTGAGAACTGAATTCCATGGGTTGTGTCAGTGTCAGACCTGTGAAATTCAGTTCTTCAGCTGGGATATCTCTGTCATCGTGGACGTGAGGGTCACTGGAGAGAGCAGATCCTGAGAACGTCTTCAGTCCACTGAGGAACTTGGGAAGACAGAAGGCCGACGTGCCATGCTCTGGAGGCATGAGCAGTGGGGGTTCGCATGGACGCACCCCTTGGATTGGGAGAAGCCTCGAGTTCCATGGTGAGCTGTGTCATCAGCGAGGTGGTCGTGCCAGGGCTTCCGCTACTCATTTACATGTAAGGGTTACTTCCGATGCTCGGGCCCTGTAGTCAGCGCCATACGTGCTGTTACAGGAGACTCTTGGGAAAATCACTTCACTGAGGCTTGTGACACAGGGCAGCGCCATTCTGTCGTTTCGTCCCCCTCTTCGTGGGATCAGATGGAATGAATCGGAGGCGACCCTACGTTAGCATGCCCTTGCAAGTGTGCCTGTCTCATTTCAGGATCTGTGATGAAGGAAGATGAGAAACATGGGTACATCCCTCTTACACTCTGTCTCCCTTAACTTGAACCTGCAATTCCTTGCCTTCTATAACTATATTGGGGCTACATTGTCTCTTCAGATCCTGGACAAGGCAAAAAGAGGTTGCAATTAGATTTCGCCACAACTCTTGATTTTTCCTGGGGCAAAGGAATGCAAACGTTTTGAAGGCACTTCCACCTGCTGCCTCTGTGAGCAGTGTGCTCTCGCCAAATAACCTGGTCTGCTCTGAGGCCCAGCTTTGCCCTGAGAGTGATGATTTCACTTTTAGGCAGAGGACTGTGGTAGGCAGTATCTGGACTTGGTAGGCGTTAGATTTGGTAAGGAATGAGTAGTGTGATTTGTCTCTTGGGAACTTAGGATTGAGCAGTCCACAGAATGAAAACTCGGTGTGGCCGACAGGGCGACCCTACAGCCCATGAATTCTCATCTGTTTTGGTGGTGACCCTGATGTTTATTGAGTGTCTACCTGTGGGCCAGGTGCTTGGGACTTTGCGTGCATAATCACAGTAAATCTCATCCCAAGCCTCCTTTGGAAAATGAGAACAAATCAACAAAACCACATTAAATAAAAGAGCTGTAGCAGTGTTCGCAGAGCTGAGGGGTGCTTGGCGTTCTGAAGCCCCCTGGGAAGTCGGGGACACAAGCATTTTCTCTCAAGGACCTTCTCACACTCTGCCCACTTCCACCTTTGCTTATCGAGCCCTTAGTGACTCATTCTAGAAACTGGAAATCGGTGAATCTTCAAGGAGAGCAGAGATCTGGGTTTGCAATCACAGAGTGCTGGAGAACACCCAGGGCTTAAGATTGGAAGCACGAAATGCTCTGGGTTTCAGTCCATTTGTGCTGTGGACACTGACTTGGACCCAGCACTCCAGTTCGCTACAAGACTCATTCTTACGGCAGGTGTAAAGCGGACCCAGTAAACAAAATATGGAATTCAAAACACAGGCACACAGAAACACACACGCTCTCGTTCTCTCTCACATACCCACACCGTATAACCTTATATTTATGTGAGGAGCAGGTAAAAATTGACTCTAAAAAAGGAATGCTTTGCTTTATAAGAGGATTTATGTTAATATTCCATGTTGATAGATGTTTCCCAAGATTTTTAAGGTTGTATTTGTTTTATCAAAATCTGCCTTATGTAAGTGGAAAAAGCAGTTTCATAATAGCTTGGATTCTTGATTCAGTTATGTGAAATTGCAAACATACATAGGAATATGTACATTGAGAGAGCTGCAAAAGTATATTAACAAGAATTAACTCTGGGGTGGTGGGGTTTGAATGTGTTTTTCTTTCTTCATATTTTTCTTTGTTGTTTGACTCTTACACTAAGCATGTTTAATTAAAGCAATAAAGTTATTGGAAAAATTCCACACTTCATTGTGATGAATGCAGAAACACTAGTGCTGGGCATTTGTTAAAAGAAGTAAGCCCCTTGCTGTGCTGTTTTAACAAGGAGGTAGACACAGAGAAATGTGTAGTGGGATGTTTGTTTTTTTGCAAGTGGAAGGGAGTGTGTGTGTGTGTGTGTGTGTGTGTGTGGAAATCCAGTGGTAGTGGGTGATAGGTAGCAGGTGATATTTTTTCTCTGTCCTCTGTTTATACCGTACTGCTCCAATAAAGAAGAACTCTCAATGCTACTTTCCAGGGACCCATCCAATGTACATCAATGGCTTTTAAATGCGTGGAGAAGTTGGTAAAAAGGTATATTCTCAGCTTCCACTGAAGACCTAGAAACTAGAAAGAAACTCTGAGGTGGAACCTAGCAAGTTTTGCTTGATCAAACTCTGTGGCTGACCTTGAGGTGTACTCCTGTTTTAGAGCAGCCGGTGTCACTCCAAGGCCATCCCCATTCACAGAACTGAGATGCAGTGGATGCTGAGGTACTGGACCACGCCTGCCGGGGTGCTGCAGGTGTCCTCTGAAGCTCATCTCTGAAAGGCGGACAGCAGAACCACAAACTTCACTCATCACCGGCGATCATTTCCACTGGTGAACGATAGATTCAGGGTTTTTAAGTGCAAACCATAGGTGCATAAAATCAGCCGAAGACGACGCCCAGGTCGTACCCTGGCTCACGGGCTCAGCACTGCAGGGATCTGTCATTTTAACCATCACACTCAGTGGATTGCACCACGGAGGCTCTCAGTGGATGCTGTGAGCCACTCTGTGAGGCCGCTTCAGGCCCCGTATCCTAATGATGCTTCCTTCCAAGTTATCCGTTCTCTCCTGCCATGATCGATGGGGTCTTGGTAGCAGATTCGTCATCCTTTCAACTCTGTGCTCAGGAGAGAACAGCTCAGCTACCGCTAGAGGGGTGTCATGGGAGCAGTGATAATAATGGGAGCATTGATTTGCTATCCTCAGATGATGGCGAGGTCGTGGCTTACCTACTCACATTGGTGTGAAGTTGGACACGCTATTCCTAGTCTGCACTGCCAGTTGCTATACCAGGTGGCTGTGATTAGGTGATTTGGGGACATAGTGGCTTCCCATGTCCTCTTAGCACTCACACTATTGTTAGTTAAAATGGGCAATGCTTTTTAAAAATTTTGTCATGCTTTGTTTTGTGTCTAGACTTGCTAGTTCTTTTTTCTGATGATACATTGTGGAGGCAGCTCTGAGCGTCTGTCCAGGAAGTCAGAGTCTGGAAGAATGCTGGGGGCAGGGTTAGGGACTCAGTTCCTCTTGGATCTTCTTAGCACTAAGGTGATTTCACAACTGGTTTTGAAGGGAGCTCTCTTCCTAAGCCCTGGGGTGGGGGCCCTTTTAACTGGAGGAGCTAATTGTGATCATTTCTGGGAAAGTACAGACAATATCATTAGAACTTGGCTTTACCAGGAGTTTACCATGATTTTAGAGTCTTACATTAATGACAGGAGTGTCCATTTTCAAGATCTGAATACGGAGGCCCAGGGAGGTTATATACCTTGCTTAAAATTTCAGTGTTATTAAATGCTAGGGCATTAATCAAGACTGCCTGATTGAAGCCCATGCTCTTTTGAGTAAGTTTGTAATGGGACTTTATAAAGAACCTTAATGTACATTAGTGTATTTGCTGAACATAGCATTTCCCAATGAAGTAGCTTTTATAGTCCTAATTTTAGAGAAGGGAAAATGGAGTTTTTAAGACATTATGCAACTTGCCTGTCTTCTGTGTTATTCAGCTAATAAGTGGTGAGGCTGAGCCTCACAACCCAATCCCTATAATAAAAAGGTAACTTTTATCTAAAATATTCACAGGAAAATACATAAACTTAGAAGGGATGAAAGAAAAATCTTCTGCCTCAATTTCTCCAGTATACTGGTACTAGATAGCAAGAGTGCACATTGAAGCCCACTCTGAATTGCTCCTCTCCTCTGGTCTTGCCTTTGGTAAACAGAAGTGAGCCCTTAGCCATGACCATGCTGCCCTGTGGAACACAGTCATGCTGTTAAACATGCTAAGACTACATTGTTGGTAATGTTTTGGAAACTATAATGTACTTTTGCTCTTGGTCCTGCATTGCTGCTAAGCTCAGCCTCTAAGTAAATAATGTGTTTTCTCGTAAAAACTAATCAATTTTTCTTATTATGTAATTCACATATGAGTTTATTGCAAATAATTTTGATACTATAGGAAAGTATAAATAATTTCAAACTATGCAAATTATTATTCAATAATTATATATTTTTAATCAGGAATTAGGAATTTCAGGAAATCATAAAGGAGAAAACAATTGTCCATAAGCCTGTAGACCACCATTTTGAGTTATTTCTTTGTTCACATTTTTTTCATACTGTTGGAGTCATCCTTTAAATGTAATTTGTGTGTGTATGTCCTGGTTTTTGGGGTTTAACATTCTATCATAAGCATTTTCCCAGGTCATACATTTTAAATGGATGCATTTGTAGTTTACAGAGCGATGTGCCTTTTATATGATCATTTCCTTATTATTGGACATTTTGAACTTGGATTTCCTGATTCCAAATTTTCTACTTCATGTTTTGTTTTAAGCCACACATCTGTCTCTTTTTCCATTTAACTTTCTGCTTGCATTTATTTGAGCATTACTTGTGATGGCTTCAAGAGTGTAAGCAATAGCATCTTGCCTTCTTATTTATTAAAACAGAACAATTGATGAGGAAAGAAAGTCTTGGGGAGCTTGAAACGGACATGATGAAGCTAATGTAGACCCTCAGACCAGCAAGAGCAGAAATAAAAATCACAAGTCCACAAGAAAATGAAAGCAATGAAAAAACAAGGGCTGTGGTGTCATGGCAAAGCTGATTTTAAACAAGAAAATATGTGGATTACAAGAAAAGAGAAGGATTATAATGCTTGAATGACAAATTTCGTAATTGCTAAACATAATGAGACAGTATCATTGAATACGACACACTGCATTTTAAAATTAGAGGCCTAATGGAGAGATTTGGAAGAGATTTTCGCTGAAGCCCCCACTTCCCACAACAGTAGGTGCTGCTATTGTTCACATTATACAGCTGAGAGCCCAGAGTCTAGGTACCAGGATGCGTTCATTTGTGTGAAGCACATGTCCCGGCTTGCAAGAGCCCTCTGCCAGTAAGCCTCTGTTTCTCGTTTGGCCTCACCCAGGTTGAGCGTGGGCACTGGTGAGCGCTGGCTAGAGGCGCCGTCAGTCCAGGCTGTTGGCGCCACAGATCTCGTCTGTGTTCCTGGGTTTTAAAATGGCTGCGGCAGTCCTAGACAGCACGTCTCCAGCCGGGGCAGGGGGAGAGTGAAACAAGGGTGCTGACTGAGCGCATCTGTCCCTTTTATCCGGAAGGCATTCTCTTCCCAGACCCTCCTCCCTTCCCCAGGCAGAATTCCACTCAGAATTCAGTGCTTTTCACACGCCTGCTGCTGGTGGCAGTGACTGGGAAAGGGAAGGAGTGCTTACCTCTTCCATCCTCTGGGCTGGAAGGTGACAAGGAAGGAAGAGCTTGGGAAAAGGCTGTTTTTGTTTGTTTGTTTGTTTGTTTTTAGATTTATTTATTTATTTGAAAGGCAGATATACAGAACAAAGGAGAAAGAGAGAGAGAGAGCGAGAGAGAAAGAGAGAGAAGAGAATCTTCCATCTGCTGGTTCACTCCCCAGATGGCTGTAAAGGACATGGTTGAGCCAGGCCAAAGCCAGGAGCCAGGATCTTCTTCTGGGTCTCCCACATGGGGTGCCGGGGCCCAAGGACTTGGGCCATCTTCCACTGCTTTCCCAGGCCATAGCAGAGAGCTGGATTGGAAGTGGGACAGCCGGGACTCGAACCAGTGCCCATATGGAATGCTGGTGCTATAGGCAGCGGCTTAGCCTTCTATACCAGAGCTCTGAACCCCAAAGAGGGGTTTTGAATCAGCTATCTGGCTGTGGTACTATGGTGCCGTCTTAGAATTCCTGCGTTGGAGCCCTGACCCTGAGTGTGACCGGATGTGGAGAAAGGGTGTTCAGGCAGTAATTGTGGCTAGCTGAAGTCATACAGTGGGGTTCTAATTCAATGGGACTCTGGCCTTATAGGAAGAGGAAGAGACCCGCCCCACTTCTTTCTTTTTCTCTAACACAACATAGAAGGGGAGGGGTGGGCTCACAAGAACCTGACCATGTTGGCATTTTGATCTGGGACTTCCAGTCTCCAAACAGAAAATGCGTTTCCATTGTTAAGTCACCCACTCTCTGGTGTTTCGTTACAGAAACTCAAGCTAAGACACGTGGCCGCCACAAGGCGCTTATCCAAGACCATGTGTTGGTTTTATTTGAACATACCAACCTATTTCATATGGGCGACAACCATTGGCTAGGAATTGCTATTTCTCACTTCTCTGGCCTAGACGACAGGAAGCCAACTCTCATCTCTCGATGCAAATCACACCATCTAACACGTGCTAATGTTTTCCATCAATATTAGTGTCACTGAGAAGTGCCGTTAATATAGAAGTGGTTTCATACATTATTTATCTGCAATGCATTCATCGAGCCATTCTTTTGCTGGAGAGCTGTCTCCCTGGCATTTATAAGCTTGGTAACAAATCTGCAGCTTACTGGGTTCATCGCCTCAGGCTATGAGATCAGGGGAGAAGTGGATTTATGCACTCTGGGCTGGAACAGGTTGCTGTGTTTCTTCTCTCAGCCCTGGGTGTGCTTATTCAGGTGCCTGATGGCACAGATGCTTCTTCCTGGTCTCCCATGTGGGTGCAGGGACCCAAGCACTTGGGCCATCCTCCACTGCCTTCCTGGGCCACAGCAGAGAGCTGGACTGGAAGAGGAGCAACCGGGACTAGAACCTGGCGCCCATATGGGATGCCGGCGCCGCAAGGCGGAGGGTTAACCAAGTGAGCCACGGCGTCGGCCCCTATCTAACTATTTGTCTGTCTAATTAGATTTCTGACTTCATGGGGTATTAGAAGGACAATGCTGAGCTGGCTTTTCTCCATGACGATTGTCACTGGGCTCTGGGGAGCCTCCCTTTTGTCACCCTTCCTGCCACTCCTCATCTTCCGATCCATATGGACTCTCACTAGAGCAGATACCGCTGTCATTGTCGTTTCCGTTTGCAGACCAGGAAACTGAGATGCAAAAGGTGAATTGACTGGGTCATCTTTTTTTTTTTTTTTAAGCATTATTTATTTTATTTATTTTAAAGGCAGAGGGACACAGAGAGGGAGAGAGAGAAGGCAAAAAGATCTTCCTTTTGCTGGTTCACTGCCCATACGGCCACATAGCTAGGGCTGGGCCAGGCTAAAGCCAGGAGCCAGGAACTCCATCCTTGTGTCCCCTATGGGTCCAGGGGCCCAAGCACTTGGGCCACCTTTTGCTGCCTTTGCAGGTCCATTAGCAGGGAGGTGGACCAGAAGCAGAGCAGCCAGGATTCAAACTGGCCTTCTGCTATGGGATGCCAGCATCACGGGTGGCAGCTTGACCCGCTGTGCCACCAAGCTGTCCCCAGACCCAGGTCGTCAACTGCAGAAGATGGGGTGGGATAGGAGTCTGGGTCTGTGCAACTTCAGAGGCGGAGGTCTTTGCCGCTGTGCAGAGCAGCGACGCTGGAGGCAGGAACACAGGAATATCACCAAGCAAAAACATTCCACCCATGGAAGATCAAGTTAAAGTGGCGTATCAGCAGGAAACAGATGGCACCCTCAAATGAGGATAACTCACACAGAGTTTCATAAAGAAAGTATTTACGAGGCGTGGGCAGAGTGTCAGGAAACCACAAGCAGCGTGGAGAACCCCAGATCAGTAATAGCGAGGCTCCGAGGCTCCATTAGGGCTCCGAGGCCCCCGGGGCAGATGAGGGGTGGGTGAGCGGCACTGGGGAGGGAGCAGTACTGTGCAGAGGGCTGCTGTAATTGAGCTAAGACCTTTGGCTGCGGGATACAGTGCTGGAGACCCCACCAGGAGAGAACGTGGCATATACATCCCCGGATCTCACTCTTGAGGTTCTCTTTACCCTTTCCCATTGGTCTGCGCGTGCCAACCCCAGTTGGAAGTCAGATGGCAAAGAGCCCACTGATGTGCCCCCCAGCTCAGACTTTGAGAGTGCTAAGTAGGGCGGGAAAGAGGGGAGGCTGGTTTGCAGGAGCAAATGGAAGACATCATCCCAGGGCACCCGTCAGGGCAAGGTCACGTGGGGACTCAGAATGTGCCCGCTCGCAGCGTGCCACCTTGGAACAAGGGCTCTCTTGCGCTGAGGGCATTTGAGATTCCACAGATGCAGAATGAAACCTTCCAGGTGCCTCCCTTTTCTGAGTGACAGCAGAAACTTCTGAGATGAGGACTGCCGTGAATCCCCTCTCCTGGGGCAGCTTTGTGGCCATGCAGAGGGTGGAAGGTGGCACCGACATGCACAGAGCCGTCATCTGCCATTAGTGGCCCTGGAGGATCGACCTGTCAAGCATTTGCCCCCGGAAGCCTACAGCGCCCTTCGCCTGTGGCAGCACTTCTCTGGGGGTCATCCTGCCTAGTTTACATGCCATAAAGCCCCCGGGCCTGGCTGCTTTCAGGGGTTTGTTTCCCTTCCCTATGACTCTCTTCAGCTCCTCCCATGTAAAACTTACAGCATCAAATACAACTTGTATGTTCTCCCTCCCCTCCCCACAACCCCTGACCATATTAACTCACTCCTTCATCTATCCTTTTTTATTTTTTTAAGATTTATTTGTTTGAAAGTCAGAGTTACAGAGAGAGAAGGAGAGATGGAGACAGAGGTCTTTCATCTGCTGGTTCGCTCCCCAAATGACGGCAGTGGCTGGAGCTGGGTCAGGCTGAAGCCAGGAGCCAGGAGCTTCTTCCAGGTCTTCTACATGGGTGCAGGGGCCCAAACACTTGGGCCATCTCCTGCTACTTGTCCCAGGCCATTAGCGGGGAGCTGGATCGGAAGTGGAGCAGCTGAGACTTGAAGCGGTGCCCGCATGGGATGCTGGCATTGCAGGTGGTAGCTTTGCCAGTTATGCCACAATGCTGGCCCCAGGTGACTTTGCAGCCCCAGTCTCAAAACCCAGGAGGGTAACTTTTCTTCCCCTGTAGTGGTGGTGATGAATATGGGAGGAAATAAAGACAAGGGTGACTACAAGTCCCAGCTTCAGGACTGGGGAGGCATCTCCTCACTCCCTCCTCCCATCGGCTGCATTTGGTCACCTGTCTACCAAAAAACCAGTGATTCCACCTCCAGGACTCCTCAAGGTTTCAACCTCAGGATCTCTGTTTTGATGAGTTTCCAAATGGACAGATGGCTGAACTATGCACAGTGGCCTCTTCTTCCAGTTTTGTTGGAGGAGTAGCAGAGGACATTGAAGTCTTTTATTATTATTATTGTTTACTTATTCATCTGAGAGGCAGACATACACACACACACACACAGCATTAGAAGGAATCTGGAGTTAGGAGATAGTCAGGAATTGAACTCAAGCATTCTGATATAGGATGTTGGTTGTCTAAATCAGTGTCTTAAGTGGTAGGCTAAATACCCACCTCCAGTTACTTTTAGCAAGTTATGTTTTAGGGGCCAGTGCTTCATCAAATGGGTTAAGCCACCACCTGCAGTGCCAACATCCCATATAGGTGCTGATTTGAGTCACTGCTGCTCCACTTCTGATCCAGCTCTCTCCAAATGCACTGGGAAACCAGTGGGAAAAGACCCAAATCCTTGGGCTCCTGCACTTACATAGGAGACCCAGATGAAGCTCCTGACTCCCGGCTTTGGTGGGGCCCAGCCCCACCTGATGCACTCATTTGGCATTTGGGGAGGGAACCAGCAGATGGAAGATCTCTGTCTGTTTCCACTCCCCCACCCCATAACATGTATTTCAAATAAATAAATAAATGTTTTATTACTGAAAGTTATGTTTTAAAACATCTGAGATGGGTTTTCCTGTTTTTCCTCTAAAGTCTATTTCACCTAATCCTTCTTGTCAAACACCATATATCCTACTAAATGGAGCCATATTTTACCACCACTAAAAACCACTTGCTTATTTCCTCCCAGGATTTGCAGTTTCTGAAGTCCACTGGCCATGGCTTTGGATGTCTGGTAATGCAGATTTTCATCAGTGCATCTCAGTCATCTTTATAGTGGCATTTCTCACAGCCTTCCCTAGAGGCTTTTATGAACATCACTGTCAGCATAAGTAACAGTAACAAATCCAGGAGCACTTTAGCTGACATTTTAACAGTCAAACAGCCTATGAGCCTGGTACACTTGGTTCAGAAACACAGTGCTCCTGAGAATACAGGGGGCGGGCGGAGCGATGCTTAGAATTTCTAGATAAGAGCACTCACAGGGGGAGCAGGTGTCCTAATTCACTTAGAGAAATGTGACACTGTTGAGCCATTCCCACTCTTTCCCCCTTGCTGATGGAATTCTGCTGTTGTTTAGAGAGTAAGACACTATGAGAAACAGTGACTTGATCAGCCCTTGTGCTGACTGTTGATGTACAACTTAATACTTTATCCCTTTTAGTATTTTTTTTGTTCTACTTAATACTATTGGTTGAACTCTGTAATTAACACACAATTATTCCTAGGTGTTTAAATTTAACTGAAAAGTGATCTCTGTTAAATATAAGAGTGGGAATAAGAGAGGGAGGAGATGTACATTTCGACACATGCTCAATCGGACTTGCCCCAAATGGTAGAGTTAGAATCATGCAGGGGATTCCAATTCCATCCCATCAAGGTGGCATGTACCAATGCTATCTCACTAGTCCAAGTGAACAATTTCAGTTCACAGTTGATCATAATGATAGGTCTAAGAGTCAAAAAGATCACATAAACAAGACTAGTGTCTGCTAATACTATCTGATAGAATTAAGAAGGAGAGAACCATCCAACATGGGAAGTGGGATACACAGCAGACTCATAGAATGGCAGATGTCCTAAACAGTACTCTGGCCTCAGAATCAGCCCTTAAGGCATTTGGATCTGGCTGAAGAGCCCATGAGAGTATTTTAGGTATGGAAAGCCAAGATACTCTGGCAAAAAAAAAAAAAATCCTATATGAAAGATCTCTAAAAGTGAAATCCCAGTGGAAAGAACAGGCCATCAAAGAAGGAGATAACTTTCTCTGAAGGGAGGAGAGAACTTCCACTTTGACTATGACCTTGTCTAAATATGATCAGAATCAGCGAACTCAAAAGACTTCCATAGCCTTGGCAATTCATGACAAGAGCCTAGGGAGATTTCTGACGCCATAAACAAGCGTGTCAATTTGTTAAGTCAACAACAGGAGTCACTGTGCCTTTATTCCCCATGTAGGACCTCTGTCCTTAATGTGTTGTTCAATGTGAATTAATGCTATAATTAGTACTGAAACAGTATTTTACACTTTGTGTTTCTGTGTGGGTGCAAACTGATGAACTCTTAATATATGCTAAATCGATCTTCTGTATATAAAGAGAATTGAAAATGAATCTTGATGTGAGTGGAAGGGGAGAGGGAGCGGGAAAGGGGAGGGTTGTGAGTGGGAGGGAAGTTATGGTGGGGGAAGCCAATGTAATCCATAAGCTGTACTTTGGAAATTTATATTTATTAAATAAAAGTTAAAAAAATTTCAAAAAAAGAGTAAGCAAGCCAGGATCCTGGCGGAAGCCCGGCTCCCTTGCCCAGGGAACCAACTGTTTGTCTTATCCAAACTCGAGGAGTCCTGCCTGCACCCGGGATGTGATGTGGTTCTGATGATTATCTGGGGGCAGTCTGCGGGAATGTTTCTAGAAGAGATTTTTTTTCTTGCTGCTAAAAAGAGTCACGTGCTAAGAAATAGTTGCCACTTCTTCCACTGGATGTTATTCTAGTGGCCTGTGGTGTCTTCAGTGTGGCAGGCCGGCAGTGAGGCGTGGGAGCCGGGTCTCGCACTGAGGACGAGAGAGTGCAAAGACGCATTCTGATGTCACCAGGCCACTGAATTCCTCAGCTCAAGCCCTGTCCCACTTCAGGTCTTAGGTGAGACAGTAAATTTCCTGTTGTTGAAGCTGGTAGATGCGGTCAGACCCAGGATCTTGACTCACTGGACAGGTCATAAAATTCAGGAGTAGGAGAACCGTCTATCTTAGAAGGGTAGTGAGTGATTTTTAACACGTTATTTTCCTATAATTAAAAAGGTAATATACAAATGTAAAAATTAAAAAGAATGTGTTAAGGACTGAAACAGGACGTCTCCTAGAAGTTTCCACTTACTACCTTCATATGTTAATGTATTATTTAAAAAATAGGATCAGAGTAGATGTTTCTAACCATACGTCTGGATCTCTGTTTAACTACATGTAGATCAACCTTGTTCTTTTTAACAACTGAGTGATATTCCAAAGCAAGGCTATATCATAGCATGTGAGATCACATCTGTCGGTGGGCAACGGACTGTGGGCCACTCCTACGATCTCCTTCTAAGGGGCAGCACATGCTTACCTCATGAGGTCCAGCCTTTCACCAGCCACAGAGAAGCTGGACAGGGACCCAAGGGCTGCCAGTCTACTCTGGAGAGCTCCACCCAAACTGAAGCAAGCTTACTTGCTCTGATTCTCTCCCTTGGGACCTGAGACTGGAAAACAGAGAACAGGTCAGATAAGGGGTGGCAGGCCCAGGAGCTGAAATGTTCAGGGAGAGCCCCAAAGGGTGCCATGTTGTCCCTGAAACAGGTGCCCAGGAGTGTGAGAAAGAGGCCGGGAGCCCTTACACTGAGAATTTTCAAAGGAATAAGGGACATCTGTCTGGAGCCGTGGTTCTTACAGTGTGGTCCCCAAGCAGCAGAGTGGATTTCTGGGCCCCTCATATACTCACTGAATCAGAAACTCTGGAGGTGGGGACCAGCGCTGTGTGTTTCATCAAAATCTTCAGTCTGATGCATGCTCAAATTTGAGAACCATTCGCCTAGGGAAGACCCAGGCAGGACATGAGAGTGGTCTGCACGTACTTGAAGGAGTTAGTAGGAGGTGTGTCATGACAGCCAGCAGACAGTGCTAGAACTGGTGGTCGGGGGAAGACAGGGAGCTAGATTTCAGAGCAGTAGAAGGAAGACTTAGTAAGTGGCTAAGGGCGGAGTGACAAAGGTTTGGGCTTGCTAGATAGTGAGCTGCTTGTCTCTGGTGGTGTTCAAAGAAAGGCTGCACCAGTCATCATAGGTAAGATACAGAAACAACCTAGCATATATGCACACTTTAGAATATTATTCAGCCATACAAAAGAATGAAATTCTGGCATTTTCAGTAAAATGAACAAAACTGAAGTCATTATGTTAAATGACATAAGCCAGAAACAGAAAGGCAAATGCTGTGTGTTCTCTCTCTCTCTCTCTTTTTCTTTTCATTTTCCCACCATTGTTATAGGCTGGGAGGCAAATGAATAGAATGATGCTTTCTAACCAGTTCTCCTAACCCCTTTCAATGTCCCAGAGTGTAATGAACAGGGAAGCTGCCCTGAACTGAACTCAACACTTTGGAATATGTTCTCTCTTCTACATGGGGGTTCAGTGCGTTTGCACTTAGAGTAGTGATGGCCAGGGTTGGAAGAGAGGAGGGAGGGCGGATGGGGGAGGTTGGCTAACAGGCACCCAAACACAGTTGTGTAGAAGGATAGGTTCCAGTGCCCCACGGCATAGGGACCATTGGTAGCTCATAAGTGCCCCTGATCTACTGCATGAGGAACTGGGAGAGAGGCGGTGCAGGCTCCAAGTGTAAGGATGAGGAAATTGCCTGACTTGCTCACTTGACACTGTATATGTATGTTGCAATATTCTACTGCACCTCACAAACTTGTACAGTATTTTATGTTCATTGAAATTTTAAAAAAGGAGGGGCTTCCTGCACCCAGCTGGCAGACATTGTAGAGAGCAGAGATGGCTACAGGAAAGCGAAGAGGGGCAGGAAAGGGGAAGTGTGAGTAGGGACGCTCTGCAAGTCAGGAACAGGGACTGAGGCTAGCACCCAGCCCCCTTATTGCCATGGCAACAGTGGGGGTGGAGCCACAACAAACTGTTTGTGTTTGTGGCTTGCTCACAAAGTACCTCTTGAGTGAGAAGCGGCTGTGGGATCCTCATCTCTGCCAAGCAACACATCCAGTCTTTTAGGATGAGGATTCCAGCTTGGGATTTGCTTGCTTACCCTAAAGATCTGGGAGGTGTCTAGGATCTAGACCCCCATTGAATTGTCCTGAGTAAAGGCAGGGACTGCAGTATTGCAGCAGAGGTGGAGGAAGTCTGATCATGCAGCAAACACCGTGGGGAGCTGCATGGAGAATCATGAATACCAGTAGCAAACCTGGGTAAAGGTACTGGCTCTGGAGTCAGAAGGCTGCAGATGTAACTGCAGGACTGTGGGCAAGTGATTGTCCTCTTATTTCCTAGTCTCTGTTTTTTCTTAAGATTTATTTTATTTTATTCAAAAGGCAGAATGACAGAGCAAGAGGGAGAGACTGAGGGAGAACTTCCATCTACTGGTTGACTCCTCAAATGGAAACACTGGTCAGGGCTGGGCCAGGCTGAAACCAGGAGCCTGGGACTCTATTTGGGTCTCCCAAATGTAGCTGGAGGCAGGGGTCCAAGTACTTGGGCCATCTGCTGCTGCTGGATTGAAGTGGAGTATCTGGAACTTGATGGCATGCCAGCATTGCAGGCGGTGGCTTAATGGGCTATGCTGTAATGCTAGCCCCTCCTAGTCTCTTTAAATAAAGCCTGTACTTGTTGTTATGTGATATGATTGGTTTTGCATTGAGAGTATAGCACCATGCCTGGTGTTTGATAAGCATATGGTATATTTTATCATTGCTAGTATTACTTTCTCTGTCTTTCTCTCAGATTTATTTATTTATTTGAAAAGGAGAGAGCGAGAGCGAGAGAGAGATTGAGAGATTGTCTATAAACTGGTTCACTTCCCAAATGCCCACATTGACATTGCAGTGGCAGCTTTACCCACTAGACCACAGTGAAGCCCCCCCCCCCCCCCCCAGTGTCTTAACAACCCCACCTCACAGCTCCAGGAACAGGCAAAGATGTCTAGACCAAGTCTGATACTGTGCTGCTTCAGCATTGCTGGCAGAACAGAGCTAGGACTTTGTTCCCCTGACATCAGGTGGACAATGGGCAGATTCTGTGTGTGCTCCAGAGAGGGGCACTGAGTGCATTCTCTGAAAAGGCAGCCTATGCGTGTAAGAACAACTCAAGAAAAGACATGCCCTGAAAAGTAACCCGGGGCCGGTGTTGTGGCACAGCAGGTTAAGCTGCTGCCTATGATGCTAGCATCCGATATGGGCACCGATTTGAGTCCAGGCTACTTCACTTCCAAAACAGCTCTCTGCTAATGGGCCTCAGAAGGCAGTAGAAGATGGCCCAAATACCTGGTCCAGCCATGGTCATTGCAGCCATTTGGGGAATATCTCTGTGTCTCCTTCTTTCTGCCTTTCAAATAAATGAATAAATCTTTTTTTTTTTTGAGATTTTATTTCCTTGCGAGGTGGAGTTACAGACAGAGAGAGGGAGAGACAGAGAATGAGATCTTCCATCTGCTGATTCGCTCCCCAAATTGCCACAACTGTTGGAGCTGAGTGATCCTAAGCCAGGAGCCAGGAGCTTCCTCTGGGTCTCCCATATGGGTGCAGGGACCCAAGCACTTGGACCATCTTCTACTGCTTTCCCAGGCCATGAGGCGAGAGTTGGATGGGGAGAGGGGCAGCTGGGACTAGAATCAGCACCCATATGGGAGGTTGGTGCAGCAGGTGGAAGCTTATCTCAGTACGCCAGTGTCGGCCCCAAATAAATGAATCCTCAAAAAAAGAAAAAAAGAAAAAAAAGAAGCTTCCTTTTCGTGCCCTGCTTGCCTCCGGAGGATTCACAGAGACAGAAGGGCGGTTTGGGACCTGAACTTGCCTTTGCAAAGAGAGGCTGGTGAGTCTGCAGCAGATGGTCTTAGATGCCAAGGATGGGCCAAGGCGGGACTACCTTCTGGCTCCTTGGCGTCTGTGGCTCTGTGAGTTTTCAGCTTTGCACTGGAGGGTGGCCTGGTTGTGCAGTGCTGGGACACCCCCATCTCACTTTCCTGGCTTTCCTTGCTGCGCTGATCTTTCTGGGCTATGCTTAGGGGTAGCCTAGGCCTGCAGCTACCAATTGTCAGACCTGCTGCGTGGGACATGTAGCAGTGGGTGCAGATGAGAAGCCAGGGACCCCGTTCCTCTTGGCTCTTCCCCACTCCCAGGGACTCTCGGCTTGCCTGGTTTCTGAGGAAATGTCAGGTTTTCTCAGCTACAAGACGAAGGCTTTGCTTATATTATTATTGTCATATGTTGAACATCTCTTATCTGAAATGTTGGGAACCAGAAGTGTTGATGAGTTTTTGCAGATTTTTGAATATTTGCAAGTACATAATGAGGTGTCTTGGGGATACGACCCAAGTCTAAGTGCAGAATTCACCTTGCTTCAGATACGCCCACACCCGCAGCCTGGAGGTAATGTAATACGATATTAATGGTGCTCCCAAGTGTTTGACTTTGACCTCTCATGGGAGGTCGGGTGTGGGGTTTTCCATGTGTGGCATCAAGTCAGCCCTTGGAAAGCTTGGGATTGTGGAGCACTTTGGATTAGGGGTGCTTGGCTTGTGTTATTATTACTGTTTAACTTCCAGGAGCGATTCCCTGAGAAATCTGGCATGGCTGCCTGTCATCCGGGTGGAGAGCAGAAGTCCTTTCTAAACTCTGCAGCAGCAGGCAGAGGCCGTGGAGACCAGACTGTCTCTGTCCAGGGTCAGTTCCCACAGTGTTCAGGTGTCAAGGTGACTTCTGGGCTCTCAGTGCTGGTTTTCTCCGCCTGGGCTCTGTTCTCCCCTTTCCTGACTTGGGAGTGTAGCAGGTGCTGGGTGGGGTTCTTTGCTGCACAGATTTGCTCAACCACGTTCGGCAGGACTGTGCCTCTCTGATGCTGGAAAGTATTGAAAAACATCTCGGCCAGCTTCTCCCTGGCCAGCACCTGCCTCACTCCATCTCACCACAGAGAACTCACCGCTTCCTGAATCTCTCCGTTCGCTCTTAGATGGTTCTAGAGAGAAGAACAGAACCGGAATTTGTGGCTAGGGCTGTTTGAATGGGCAGTTACTGGGCTTAACTTTAAATTCCTCTTCCTTTGAGAAATCCATGGGTTGTTGGCACTCAGTTCTCTAGCTCTTTGGACATTCCAGTTTCCAGCATCCTGTCTAAAACATGGGTGGGCTGTGCCCATTGTTAGTGGGAAATGTGTAAGTGTAGGAGACATCTATTTGACACCAGACAGAGTCAGGTAGGGAATGGAGAAGGTGACTGCTAAGGTTCTGTCTGTTTGTATGTGGGGCTTCTTCCCTCATGCTATGAAGAAGCTGGGGTCTGTGGTTCTTGGGCATTCTTATTATTTTTTAAGTACTTATTTGTTATTTGAAAGTCAGAGTTACAGAGAGAGACAGAGAGATCTCCCATGTATTGGTTTACTACCCAGCAGGCCACAACAGGAGCCAGCAGTGTCTTTTGGGTCTCCCGCATGGGAGGCAGGGGTCCAGACACTTGGGCCATCCTCTGCTGCTTTCCCCAGGGCGTTAGCAGGAAGTTGCATCCAAAGTAGGGCAGCTGGGACACGAACTGGCACCTGTCTTGGATGCCAGCGTTGCAGGTGGCGGCTTGACCTGCGAGGCCACAGCACCGCCCCTCACTGGGGATTGTTTTCATGCAAGGAAAATAAGTTGGAGAAGTTACAGTGTCCTGGCCTGAGCCGGGCAGCTGCTCTCTGTCTTTTCCCACTCTCTGCCTCTTTTCTTCCCCCATCGTTTCCTGCCTGCGGCGGTACACCCAGCAGCCAGAGCTCCCGAGCCCTGTTATTTAAAATTCAGCCATCACCATGGCAACCTGCATCCTGCTCCATTTCAACCAGAGATACAAAGAAGCAGTGAAAGGGAAAGTTTAATAAGATTTTTTTTTTAATGAATCTTACTGACAGTGTCCGTCTTTTTGGGAAATAGAAATGTTCCATTTTAGTGGTGTTATCAACATGTCATTCATTTCCTGCCTCGCGTCTTTTGGAAGCACACTTGCTTTCTAGGGCTGCTGATGTCACTCGCTCTCCCCCTTCAGAATGGGTGAGGGGTCTCATTTGGCACTGAGGGGTTCTGAACGCCTAAGGGTGGGGATAGCTCAGGGAGTTTCCCGGGTTGTTGCATTTTCCTGACTGCAAATCCAAGTCGCGTCAGGGTTCAAAGAAGCTGGAGTTCTTCAAGCTTCGTCCACTGTGTCATTTCTGTGTTGCGTTGGGAGAGTGCTTCCTGCTCATCTCCCTGAGGGTGTGGCCGCCGACAGCATTGGTCCCTGGGATTCGCAGGAGTCCTCCCCTGATGGGCCCGTGGATTAGCATGTGGTCCACGGAGCACCAGGGAGAGGTGGTTTGGGGACCGCTTCCTCCTGCTCCCGAGAGAGCTCCTCGGTGTCTCTCTGCAGTGTGGATGAAAGCTTGGAGCCGGGGAGGTCACCTGCCTGCAAGTGGAACAGACACAGAGGCCAGCAGTGCTGAAGGGTGGGGGAGGGACACCAGGCTCCGTGATGTTGCTCCACAGCCCGGGCTGAGCCAGTGCAGAAGAATCCACGGCTGCACAGCTTCGTAAGCAGTATCTTTCTTCCCCCTTCTTCATGTTGGTTTAAGTCGGGGTTTCTCATGCCTGAAAGCTATGACTTTGAAGGTACAGAGCCAAGATCCTGTTTTGGACAAATGGCACGGGGAGGCCACAGTGCGGGGAGTGGCCACCAAGGGCACACTGGAGGACAGGGCCCCTGATGTCCTGGCAGCCTCTCAAGCTGCTTGCCTTGCAGGTGGCAGGCCTCGGGCAGGCACAGGCCGAGCGTGAAGAAGTGGGAGACCATCGAAACACCTGCCCAGTTGCCTGTCCCGGGGTGAATGTTTGGGGTGCTATTCAGGGGAGGTCTCTACCCCATGATGCGCCTTTTGCCTGCTGGAGGGACCGCGAGACAGCGAGGGAAGTGCTGCTCCTGTAGTGGGCTCTGCAGGCCCCCAGATGCTGTGTCTGCTTTCTCCACTGAGGCGACGTCTGTCTGTGTAGTCTGTAAACTACACAGTAGGATTCGGGCATTCAGGGAACACTCATGACTCCATTCCTTTCACTGAGAAGTTTTCATTGAGGGCCCCCCAGGGGCTAATCACTGTGCCAGGGGCACAGGCAGCAGCCGCAGAGCCCACCCTCATGGGCACCCTTCCAATCGACAGGACATGGAGTTAGGGACTGTGACCAGTCTCAGGCCCGCAGAGACCTGATGCCATGGGAGAAGAAGCTGGGTCACGTGTTGGGTCAGAGGGAGGCCTTGAGCTGAGAGGGGCAGAAGTGGGCGTTAGCTGAGCTAGGGGGTTGGGCGTGGTAACTAGGAGGTTGAACACTGGGTGTAGCCTCTGCAAAGTTGGGCGCGAGGAAGCTGGACTTTCAATTCATTCATTGCAGTGTTTGTTGGGGGCATCAGAAATCAGTGTCTTCCTCTTGTCATTTATTTCTTTAAACTTGGTGGGAGTAAGCATTTGGCACAGCAGCTAAGAGGCCCCTTGGGACGCCCACATCCTATGTTGCAGTGCCTGGTGTGGTCCAGCTTCCAGGGAATGTGCAACTTGGGATGGCAGCAGATGATGCTCAAGTCCTTGAGTCCCTGCCACCCACAAGGGAAACCCAGATGGAGTTCAGAACTCCTAATTTTGGCCCAGCCCAGCCCTAGCTGTTGTGGCTATTTGGGGAGTGAATCAGAAGATGGAATATCTGCTTTTCTATTGTCTCTCTGCTTTTCAAATATAAATAAATAAGCAAAGCTTTAAAAAATGGATTAAAATATTTCAGAGAGAGAGAAAGAGAGAAAAAGAAAGAGAGAGGGGTAGATCTCATGTGTTGGTTCACTCCACAAATTCCTGCATCAGCTGGGGCAAAACTGGAGCCAAAGCCAGGAGCTCTCCCGCTTGGATGGCAGGAGCCCAATTATTTGACTCACCACTCCCGCGTGGATGGCAGGAGCCCAATTATTTGACTCACCACTGCCGCCCCTCCCCCCCCCCCCCATGTGCATTGCGGGAAACTGGAGTCAGGGGCTGGAGCAGGGCCTTCAACCCAGGCCCTCTGACATGGGATGCAGGTGTCCTGACTGCTAGCCAAGTGCCTGCCCCACCCTCTCTTGTTATTTTAAAATTGTCCAGTTCCTGCCCATAGATTCTAGGAGACAGAGTCAATTATATAACCAATTGATTTTTCAGCCTAGGGTGCTTGGTGCCCAAGTTCGAATCTGTTATGGGCTGAAGTCTAGTTGGTGGCATGTTTGTGTGAGGCCAAATGTGTTTTCCCACCCTAAGGAGGCCTGCGTTTTTGGAGGATGCAGGTTTCCTCCATCCTTCCTCAAAACTATGTGCTCACCTCGTTTCGTTGAACGTGCCCTCTGCAGATGAATGGGACTGCAGTAAACTTTGTCGCCTCTAGGGGGCAGGAGCGCCAAGGCAAAGGAAGCAGACCTGGGCAGGAAGGAGAAGCAAAGTGCGCGGTAACCCAGGGATGGTCTCTCCGGGCCTGCGCTGGTGTGGGATGCAGCAGGTTCTGTGCGCGAGCTCCGCAGGTCGCGATGCAGATACAGCAGGTCTCCTAACCGTGATGAGTTCATTCTGCACGGCGTGATCGCCACAGAGGATAGTGCCAGAAAAGACATTTTTAAAGATTTTATTTATTCATTTTAAAGGTAGAGAGAGAGAGAGAGAGAGAGAGAGATGGCTGCAGAGGCCAGGACTGGGCCAGGCTGAAGCCAGGCTGAAGCCAGGAGCCTAGGATCCAAGCACTTGCGCCATCCTCCACTGCTTTCCCAGCCACATTAGCAGGGAGCTGGGTTGAAAGTGGAGCAGTTGGGACACGCCCACATGGGATGCTGGCATCACTGGTGGCAGCTTAACCTGCCTGGCCCCCCAAGAAGACATGTTTTAAAAGGGGCTTTTTGATGGGGACGATTTCTGCTGCCCCTACAACAGAGCATTGCAGGTATTAGATGAGACATCCTTCAGGATGTGCACAGGAGTCAGAGGGCCCAAGGCCTGGTTTCCAATGTGCTGTGTGACCTTGCTCAGGAAACCGATGTCTCTGGGCCTGAATTAGTCCTTTAGGAGAGGATGGCCTGATGCGAAATGTCCCTTCTGATTCAAAGAATCCAGGAGGTAGAGCTGCCCCCCTTTGGTGCCTGTTTGTGTCATTTCTAATTTGGGGAGCTCTTTCGTGCCGAGGGAATTTGTTTTCCTGACTCACACAGCTTCTCGTTGCAGCAGCTGAATCCGCCTTAACACAAAGGAACAAAGAGCTCAGGGTGAGACTTTGGCAAGTGGTGAAAGAAGGGCTCTCGGCTCTCTGGCGTCGCACCGCGACAGCCTGTGTCCTCGTTGTCTTTGAAGGGAATGAGGCTTTTGGCTCTAATAGAGGAAACCTGATGAGTGTCTATGCGAACTGACTCTCCTGGTTCTCAGATTAAGCCCTCTCTTATCCTGGAGTCCTGGCCCTCATGGCGCTGGCTCACCAGGCTGCCACTGGAGAGCAGGGCGGAGACAGGACTGCTCTGGGAGTGAGAGGGGATCTGTTTTGTTTTTTTATTTGGGGAGAAATGTTTATTTATTGATTTGAAAGGTAGAGAGAGAGAGGGTGGCTGGTGCTGTGGCGTAGCAGGTAAAGCTGCTGCCTGCAGTGCCAGCATCTCATATGGGTGCTGGTTTGAGTCCCGGCTGTTCTGCCTCTGATCCAGCTCTCTACCATGGCCTGGGAAAGCAGTAGGAGATGGCCCAAGTGTTCGGGTCCCTGCACCCATGTAAGAATCTCCAGGCTCCTGGCTTCAGATCAGCGCAACTCTGGCTGTTGCTGCCAATTGGAAAGTGAACCAGCAGATGGAAGACTTCTCTCTCTCTCTCTACTTCTCTTTGTAACTCTTTCAAATAAATAAATAAATCTTTTTTTTTTTAAAAAAAAAAGAAAGAGAGAGAGAGAAAGAAAGGGAAGAGAAGAGAGAGATTTTTCTGTCCACTGTTTTATTCCCCAAATAGCCACTATAGCCAGGTCTGGGTCAGACCAAAGCCAGGAGCCCAGATCTGCTTCCTGGTCTCCCATGTGACTACAGGGGTCCAAGTACTTGGGTCCTCATCCTCTGCTTTCCCATGCACATTAGCAGGAAGCTGGATGGGAAGTGGAGCAGCCAGGACTCGAAGTGGAACACTGCTATGGGATGCTCCATGGAGCCTCATCTGCTGTGCCGTGGTGTTGTTCTCCAGCCCCCCTTCCCCTCTCTCTGCCTTGTCCTTGTAGAACGTGGCACACACCCAGACCAGGTGCCCTCTCGGGTGCCTTCAAGATGGGGGGCTGTGGCCTAAAGCCACAAGTCTTATTCTAGCAGTGGCCGAATGGCACTGGGTCGCTGAGGACCCCTGCTTCTGTCTACACTCCTCCTGACACCTTGGACTCAGAAGATGCAAGATCACATCCCCCCTCCACATCCACGCAGCATCACGAAGACAAAACACCCAAACGAATCAAAACGAGCAACCACCAAGTCCTATATAAAAGCTGCCTTTCACTGGCAGCCCCAGTTTCTAGGATTCTCATTCCCAGACAAGTTAGTCCAAACGTAGAAGGGGAGGAGCCAGCAGGGGTGAGGCCCTGGTCTGCTTGGATACCCCCCTCCCCATCCCCATGGAGACTTTTCAGCACTAAATTGCTGCTTCATGATGCTCCTGCCATTCACGCTTAGCAAGCTCTTCTTCTTCTTCTTCTTTTTCTTTTTTAAAAAGGTTTATTTATTTGAAAGTCAGAGTTACAGAGAGGGAGGGAGAGAGATCTTCCATCCACTGGTTCACTTTCCAAATGGCAGCAATGGCTGGGGCTGAGCCAGGCTGAAGCCAGGATCCAGGAGCTTCTTTCAGGTCTCCCACGTAGATAGCTGGGACACAAGCACTTGGGCCATCTTCTGCAGGTTTGCCTAGGTGTCGGGGACCAGACCGGAGGAACCGTGCCCCTAAGATGGCGCCCACTTCCTGCTTCCGGGTTCTTCCTCACCTAGGGGACTTCCCGCCTCACTACGAACTTTCCCGCTCCGCCGCGAAATTGCCCTATCCCAGCGCTTCTAGCCTGTCACGCGATTCATGACGTGTATTGTGCATATATACCCTTGCAATCCGGATGTAGTGTGTCTTCTCCCCAGAAGAGATCGAAGCTGGATCTCCTGCTTGCCGAGCAATAAAGGAACCCCGTTTAAAGTGTTCGGTCTCTGTCTCTTGCTGGACGAGGGCGGCGCCGAGCAGCTGGTGGCCCGTACGGGGAAACTTCCTCTACTTTGCCCGGTAAGTGGAAGGTAAGCGAGGTAGGTCTTACCGCCTGGGGCTCCGCGAGTGAGGTATATCTCGTGGTTGGAGGGTGGACGCACCCCGAAATTGCGGACGTGTTTTCCCGCTTTAGATTAAAAATGGGTAATTCATCTAGCCATTCAATGTTAATTAATCCGTTAAAAATACTGCTACGTAGCAAAGGAATTAAGGTTTCTAAAGCCACGCTTGTTAGGTTTCTTGGATGTGTTGATTTTTTTGCGCCGTGGTTCGTCCACACGGGTCAGATAACCCTTGAATCCTGGGAAAAATTAGGAAAGGATTTCCAGCGGACGGCTAATGATCCCAAGGAGCCCGATCTTGATCCCATCGTACTCCCCTTATGGGAGCTGCTGCGGGCATGCCTCCGAGAGGAGAGATCGGAGGGAGCGGACCGCCCAGCTCTTACGGCGGCTCGTGAGCTGCTCGAGGAAGTTCGTTCTCAGAGCTCGGATGGCGCCCGGGACCTTATACATTTCAAGGACACGGGTTGCCAAACTTCCTCATTAGCCTCGGGCTCCGAGTGCGGCTCCGCCTCCTCCGAGTCCGAGGAGGAGAGGGACTGTAATCCTGGATCCCCGCCTCCTTCGTATGCGCAGCTGCGACAAAAGTTAAAAGATGCCTGTGCGCGCCCTCCAGTGCCTACGGCTCCTCCTATTGATATCATGCCCGTCCATCAGATCGGAGGCGCAGCGCCCCCTGGTGATGGTCACGCAGATGTAACTCAGCCCCATCTAACACCCGTGCCGCCGTGGCCATCAAATGCCCCAAATGCGCCACCTTCTTCAGGCAGACAGTTTCATCAACAAGCCTGGAAACAGTTGCGAACTAGCGCTCCCGCTGCCCCCGCTCAGGCTTACCCTGTTTTGGCCGTGGGCACGAGGGAGGCCCGACACGAGCCATTAGACATGACAATATTAAAACAACTTAAGGCCGCGGTCCATGACTATGGGCCCACGGCCCCGTTCACATTGTCACTCCTTGAATCAGTCGGCCAGTCCATTTTAACACCTAGCGACTGGACCCAATTGGCTCGGGCCTGTTTGAGTCCAGGCGGCTTCCTCATGTGGCAGTCTATGAATACAGAGTGCTGTCATGACCAGGCGGATGATAATGTTGAGGACGGCCACCCTACGTGGAATGCTGATATGCTTTTAGGGCGGGGACCTTATCAGGCCGACCAGACCCAATTCCCCAGACAAGTATATAGGCAAATTTCCAACTGTGCCCAACGTGCGTGGAGGCAGGCGTCCAATCCAGGTGACTCAGCTAGCCACCTCACCAAGATTATTCAGGGCCCGGCCGAACCTTTCGCAGACTTTGTTGCTCGTATACTTGAGGCTGCATCGCGTATTTTTCCTCCCGAAGTTGATGTTCAGCCGCTGGTCAAGCAAATCATTTTTGAACAGGCTAATAAGGAGTGCAAAAACATTCTTCGACAGTATAGACATAAATCTGTAGATTCTTGGCTAAAACTCTGTAGAGATACCGGTGGACCACTTACTAATGCGGGCCTAGCTGCTATGTTGGCCACCACTCTAAACCCCTCAAAATTCGGAAAAAACGGCTCAAAGACCAAATCGGTCCGACCATCTATTTCTTCAGGGCTTTGCTTTCAATGTCACCAACCGGGTCATAGAAAACGCGATTGTCCCACTCTCAGCCACGGATATCCCACGGCACAGCCTTCAGGCATAGAGCCTTGTCGTCGCTGCCGCAAAGGCCCTCATAGGGCAGAGGAGTGCCGTTCTGCTTTCGATATCGACGGCAACCCACTTACCGGTACTGCCCAGGGGTCAAAAAACGGCCAGAGGGGGCTCCCCAATCCAGCGAGGAGCCCCCAAAAACAAATCTACTCTCAGGTTCCTCCTCCCGCGTCAGCGCTGTACCCAGTACACCCTCAGCTCGTGCCACCCACGGATCAGCAGGCCTGGACCTCTGTGCCACCTCCCCTCTCCTCTTAACTCCGGAGATGGGGGTACAGTTGGTGGAGAGCGACTGCTCTGGACCGCTGCCACCAAATTCGGTTGGGCTGTTGTTAGGTCGAGCCTCCGCTGCCCTCCGAGGGCTAGCCGTGATCCCTGGAGTAGTTGACCCTGATTTCACTGGTAAGGTAAAAATTATGGTACAGGCCCCTCAAGGACCCGTAGTAATCAATCCTGGAGACCGAGTCGCACAGATGCTATTACTACCCAGTCTTCACTCTTTAACCTTAGCTAAAAATCATGTTCGTGGTACTGGTAGTTTCGGATCCTCTGGCACTAATTTCACCGGCTTACATATGCTTTTAAACGAACGTCCCACTCTAGTGTTGCAGATTAATGGTAAGGATATCAAGGGACTTTTGGATACAGGAGCCGACAAGTCCATTATAGCAACAAAGGACTGGCCCAGTTCATGGCCTACAAATGTGGCGGAACAAACTTTACAAGGACTTGGTTTCGCCCACTTCCCAAAAATCAGTGCGACCTTATTATCATGGCAGGATAACGAGGGTCATAAAGGACAATTTTCTCCATTTATTTTACCTCTCCCCATTTCCCTTTGGGGGAGAGATGTCCTGGCCGAAATGGATGTTGCCTTGGTCACCACTTCCCCTGCCGTACAATCTATGCTACAAAAAATGGGTTATGTCCCCGGCAAGGGACTCGGCATTCAGCTTCAGGGTCACCCTTCTCCCATCCAGCCAAAGCAAAAACCAAGTAAGGCTGGCCTGGGTTTTTCCTAGGGGTCACTGTCTCGCCTCCTAAACCAGTGGAGCCTTTACCCATCTCATGGCTGACAGACGTACCCGTCTGGGTTCCACAGTGGCCCCTATCTCAAGAAAAACTGGAGGCAGTCAACGCCTTGGTCCAGGAACAAGTTAACGCTGGCCATTTGATCCCGTCCACCTCGCCGTGGAACACGCCTATTTTTGCCATTCGCAAAAAATCAGGCCAATGGAGACTCTTACATGATCTTAGGGCAGTCAACGCACAAATGCAGCCTATGGGCCTTGTACAACGTGGCCTTCCCCTACTTTCAGCGCTCCCCAACAAATGGCCTGTTATTGTTATAGATCTTAAGGATTGCTTCTTTTCCATTCCATTAGATAAAAAGGATACCCCGCGTTTTGCCTTCACCGTTCCCACCCAAAATCAAGAACAACCGGACAAACGATGGGAATGGACAGTCCTACCTCAGGGAATGACAAACAGCCCCACCATGTGTCAAATCTATGTAGCCCAGGTGTTGGAGCCTCTTAAAAGCCAGTATTCCGACTGTAAATACCTACATTATATGGATGACCTACTGTGTACGGCTCCCACTATGGAAAGACTTCTAGCCTTGTACAGTGAGCTCCAACAAGTGTTAAAAAAGGCGGGGTTGCATATTGCACCTAACAAGGTACAGCTGTCATCTGTGGTATCTTATCTTGGAGCTATAGTCACTCCTACTCAAATTAAACCTCAAAAAATACAAATAAAAACCAATACTATTTCCACCTTAAATGACATACAAAAACTTTTAGGGGATATCAATTGGATTAGGCCCTACCTTAACATCCCTAATGCTACATTACAACCCCTCTTTAATATACTTAAAGGAAATCCGGATCTTACTTCCCCCCGAACCTTCACCCCTGAGGCTAAACAAGCGTTGTCAGTTGTCAATGATGCCCTTAGTAAAGCTGCCCTAAAACGTTGGGACCCTAAGGGAGACCTCACTCTTTGGGTTCTTAACACCCTCAAACAACCTACCGCGGTCCTATGGCAGGATGGGCCCCTCCTCTGGATTCATCCTTCAATGTCATCCTCTAAATCTATTAGTTACTATCCCGTGGCAGTGGCGGAGGTAACTCTCCTAGCCATTCAAAGGGCTATCCAACACTTTGGCCGCGAACCATCTACCATAGTTGTCCCCTATTCCATGGAACAGGTACGTGTGCTGATCGCTTGTACTGACGCTTGGGCGGTCTTAGCCTGCTCCACCTCCGCAACTATTACTAACAGAACACCCTCTGATCCCTTATTAACCTTTGTTCAGTCTCACCCTGTTATTTTTCCAAAGTCCACATCCCAAAAGCCCTTACAGGGAGCCCCCGTAGTGTATACTGATGGCTCAAAAACGGGGGTCGGTGCATATGTTGTCTCAAAATCCGTGCCAAAAACATTCCAATTCGTTACTGGCTCTCCCCAGGTAACTGAGCTTCTTATAGTTAACCAAGTCCTCTCTGACTTCCCTGGACCTGTGAATATTGTGTCTGACTCACGTTACGTGGTCAACTCTGTGTCTATCCTTGAGGCCGCAGGACTAATTAATCCTTCATCCTCCGTGGCAGCAGTTTTTCTTACCTTGCAACAATCTATTTGGCGCAGATCTGCCCCTTTCTTTATTACCCACATTAGAGCCCACTCTTCCTTACCTGGACCTATGACCGCGGGCAATGCTATAGCTGACCAAGCCACACGCCCTATTTGGATATTCCAATTTCCTTCCCCAGAAAAACAAGCCACCCAGTTTCATTCAGAGTTTCATGTAAATGCAAAAACTCTTGCCGCCAAATTCGGCCTTTCCCGTGCTGTCGCTCGCGACATTGTTCGCCGCTGTGCCTCATGTCCCACTTTAACCCCTATGCCTTCAGTGGGGGTTAATCCCCGAGGATTATTACCGGGACATATCTGGCAAATGGATGTCACTCATATGTCTGAGTTTGGAACCTTAAAATATATTCATGTGTCAATCGACACCTGCTCCCAAGTAATTTTCGCTTCTCTGGAGGCGGGTGAACGTACCACCCATGTCATCAGTCACTGCCTTGCCGCTTGGGCGGCCTGGGGCAAGCCAAAAACCTTAAAAACAGACAATGGTCCTGCGTACACAAGCAAGTCATTCCAAGATTTTTGCACTCGTATGCAGGTACAACATAAAACTGGAATCCCTTATAATCCTCAGGGACAGGCCATAATAGAAAGGGCTCATCGAACCCTCAAGGCCTTTCTCTCAAAACAAAAGGAGGGAATTGCCATGGGCAAAACCCCTCGCATGCGCCTTTCCCTTGCATTGTTTACTATAAATTTTTTAAATTTGACAGATAATTCTATGTCCCCTGCTGACAGACACATGTTAAAAGAGCCATCTTCACGAGGCTATGTTCGTTGGAAAGATATCCTCACGGGAAAGTGGTGTGGCCCGGATCCGGTATTATGCTGGAACCGAGGCGCAGTTTGTGTCTTCCCACAGGAGCCTGGAAGAGAACCTCTCTGGGTACCGGAAAGATTGGTCAGAAAAGCAACTCCACCGCCACAAGATACGCCTTTACCACCTACGGATGACATCTCCCCCGAGGCAACCGAGGTCACCACACCCTCACAAAATAACGAATTACAACCGATCAACGACAGGTGAGATGTACCCTTTCTGTCTCCTTATGTTGACAGCTACCTTGCTCCCTGGCTCCTATGCAGGCTTCAATTCCAACCCACATGCCCTGCAGCAAGCCTTTGGCAACCCCTGCGACTGCAAAGGGGGAATTGCCTCTCAGCCACCCCCATACTCCCGTCCACAAACTGACTGTGGAGACAAAACTGCTTATCCTCCAAGAGCCCATGTCCCCGGCTTACCGCGCGGCTACGTATGTGTACTCAAGCCCCGTCTTTCTACTTCCCATAACAAAAACACCTCATGTCCTTGCTCGACTTTTCAGGACTCAATGCATAGTTCTTGTTATTCTACATTCTCCACATGTACTACTGCGGGTCAGCAGTTCTATTCCGCCATTTTAACTAGTACTCGCAGTCCATCTAGCCCCGACCATTTACCACAGGCGGTCTTTTCATCTCCTTACTCCTCGGCCCCCTGTGTCGGTCAGGTGGGACAATGGGCGTGTTGGCGCACTACGGCACCCGTGCATATCTCTGATGGTGGAGGCCCACAGGACCAGCTCCGCCACCAACAACTGACGCAGCGTTGGAAAACTCTCTTTTCTCCCTCCCCTTTCTTGTATCACCCCTTGGTCAGGCCCCGACCTCATTCTGTAGCCCTGGATCCACAAACTCAGGATATTCTTGAGGCTACTCACAGGGCATTAAATCTGACTGCCCCCGATTTGGCTCAAGACTGCTGGCTGTGTATGGCCCTAGGGACACCTTACCCCCTAGCAATTCCTATCCTAAATTCTTCCCTCCTCAATCTTACCACTAACAATTGTTCTGCTGCTCTCCCTTTTCCTGTACAGGTATCTTCCCCTCTAAATGCCTCCTGTATTACCACCAATTTAAATTCAACAGGTGCTGTTCCGGTAGGAATCACACTGTCACAATGCGGCGACGTACTGAACGTCAGTTCGTCCCAAAGATGTGCTCCCCCTGGTCATGTGTTGGTTTGCGGGTCCCACGCCTACTCCGCGCTTCCCTCTAACTGGACTGGGATCTGTGCTCTTGCCATCGTTCTCCCGGACATAGAGATCATTCCAGGAAGCGAACCGGTCCCCATTCCCGCTTTAGATACCTGGCCTGTCCGTACAAAACGAGCGGTCCACATGGTACCCTTGTTAGTAGGCCTTGGCATCACCACCGCCGTGGGCACCGGTACAGCAGGACTGGGAGTCTCCTTGGATAAATATACCAAACTTGCACACCAAATAATTAATGATATGGAGGCCGTAAGTCAATCTCTCCAGGAAATTCAAGACCAAATAGACTCACTTGCAGAAGTGGTCTTACAAAATAGGCGTGGCCTGGACCTTTTAACCGTGGAAAAGGGAGGTATCTGTCTTGCTTTGCAGGAACGCTGTTGTTTCTATACCAACAAATCTGGAGTGGTCCGAGATCGAATAAAAAACCTACAAGAGTCCTTAGAAAAAAGACGCAAAGAATTATACGAAAACCCGCTCTGGAGCGCCTGGAACGGATTCCTTCCTTACCTCCTCCCTCTCCTGGGCCCATTAATATCTTTGTTCCTATTGTTGTCCATAGGTCCCTGTGTGTTTCGCTGGGTGAGCTCCTTCATCAACAACAAATTGGAGAGCGTCAGACATCAGTTCCGCGCGGCGGCGTATGCTGCTCTCCACCACCGTGATCCGGATGCATATGCCATGCTGGCTCGCCTGACTTATGACCGAGTCCATACCGACGATTAAAACCCGCATCTCCCTCCCCTACTCTCGATTCACTTTTGGATAATCACTCTGTTAGGCACTCACCTTCCTCGAGCTGTCTGTCCCACTTCCCTCTCCCTCATTGGACTGTAGCACCCATCCCTGACCGGGAGCCAAAACTAGGTATGCGAGACCAAAGGTACTGCAGCAGGAGTCCACCCGGGGGTTCCGGGGGCACTGGGAGAGCATATGCATATGCATACAGGCCCGAACCCCAGCCTGTCCCAGCAAAAGGGGAACCTGATCCCTAACAGGAGCATCGAGGGTTGTGGCCAGGCCCTCGAGGCTCAGTGACTAGTGGATCATAGGCACGCTGGGTATGCACCTCTACTCTCTGCCTAGTAAAATTTCTCCCGGCCTTCCTGAGCCAGGGCCGTCGGGGGTGTGATTTGTGCAAAAAACAAAAGGAGGGAGATGTCGGGGACCAGACCGGAGGAACCGTGCCCCTAAGATGGCGCCCACTTCCTGCTTCCGGGTTCTTCCTCACCTAGGGGACTTCCCGCCTCACTACGAACTTTCCCGCTCCGCCGCGAAATTGCCCTATCCCAGCGCTTCTAGCCTGTCACGCGATTCATGACGTGTATTGTGCATATATACCCTTGCAATCCGGATGTAGTGTGTCTTCTCCCCAGAAGAGATCGAAGCTGGATCTCCTGCTTGCCGAGCAATAAAGGAACCCCGTTTAAAGTGTTCGGTCTCTGTCTCTTGCTGGACGAGGGCGGCGCCGAGCACCTAGGCAGCTGGATCTAAAGAGGAGCAGCCAGGACTCGAACCGGTGCCCAAATGGGATGCCAGTGTTGTAGATGGCGGCTTTACCCACTACACCAGAGTGCCAGTCCAGAATCCAGATTTGCTGATCTCTCTCCCATGGCCCTCTTTCCTGTGGCAGGACTATTGAGCACAGGCGTGAAGGCGGAACAAGAGGAGGACTTCCTACTCCTGTGTGCTGGGAAACTTGCAGACGAGAATATTGTTCCCTATTATAGGTTTTGGCACTGTCTCCCACACATCTGGGAGTCTCTGAAGCATGCTCACCATCCTCGTCTGATTGCTTATGGGACATGTGTGCTCTGACCCCCCATCCTGTATCCCGCAGCAGCCTTTTCACCTTGTCCACCCTCTCCCAGGTCTGTCCCCTGTCTGCATCCTTCTCGGACAGAATTTCCCCAGGTCAGTGGCCACACAGGGGCAGCAATGTGGTCACAAGATCGCCAAATGGAAAGCATGCAGACGGCCAAGCAGCCTCCAGCATTGCCTGCTCCTCTGTTTATTAGCCTCAAGCACCGTCCACATTTGGGGCCACCTGTCGGTGTTTCTGTGTGGCAGGAACAACCAACCAAACGGGACAGCTGTGTGCCGAGTTGCTCCCCTTCTCCAGTGGAGCAGGACCTGCTTTTTAGATAAAGCCGACAGGCCTCAGGCTTTGATTTCCAAAGCAAATCCCTGTGAGTCACATCAATATTGGGAACAGCTGCAACAGTCTGACCGGCTGGCTGCACACAGCCACCAGCCAGAGACATGGGACCAGGGACAAAGGGGAGCTGGCGCGGGGACGTGTCTCATCGCTCCAGTCTTGCCTCCCTCTGGGGAAGATGGGCGATGGAGTTGGGTGGGGGACCTGGGATTCCAGACTGAAAAGGCTACTGAGCCATAGATGATATAGACAGAGTGACCCTCAGAGACTTCTGATCCATTAGTGATGTCTGACGTGAGCCCAGGTGAGTGGGTATTAATAGGTCTGCTGCATAATTGTTTTCTGTGATTAGATAATCCGGTCTGTCTGGCGTGTTAGCCTGTAGGATGGAGCGTGGTCTTAGCTGCAGCCCAGAGCCAGCAGGCAGAAGGAGCCCAGTATTTGAAGACTCCAGGAGGACTAGTTTGCCCCCACAATGGAAGGTCCACTTTGAAGTTTGGTGAGGTAACAGGGGCAAAGGGCAGGAAAGAACCATGCCTGGGAGGACTTCAAAAAGGCACTGCTGGCGCCCATTGCTCTTTGAAGGATGTTTTCCAGTCCTTCCTGAACCCTTATCAGCCATTGCTACTGCTGGCCATTTCTTCCTTCCTTGGTTGAGAGCACAGCTCTCTTTTCCCCTCCATCTCTCTGGCCCCGCCTCTGTTACTCTTGAGGTTCAGCCTCCTTGGCCGTGAAATGCTGTGGGTCCTCAAGGCTTGACCCCAGGCCCAGTTCTTTACTATCCTGCATTCTCTCCCCACATGATCTCACCCTCCTGTAACTTCAGTCCGCACCTCCATGTACGCCCTTAACTTTTCATGTCTTCTGCCGCACAGATCCATCGCCTCCGATGGCCTGTCTGACACCTGTTCTTGGATGTCTCAAAGGCACCTTAACATACTGGACATCAGCAGGGGCGTCCCTCAGTGCCCTGTCTACCTGGATCTCTTTTGGTGTTTCTTATCCCACCCAGTGACAGCAACTCTCATTAAATAAGCCAGAGACATCACCCTGAACACATGCCCCCTCCCTCTCTTCCCATATCCAATCTGTCACCTAATCCTGATGATTGTCCTCATAAGTGATCTTGTCCGTGTTTTCCTTTCACAGTCACCAACTTGGTTCAAGCTACTATTGTCTTGCTAGGACTAAAAGTCAGCCAAAACCTCCTATTGCTTTTCCTTAACGTCATTCTGCCTCCCTAGTAGCCAGAAGGATCTTTGTCCAGGGGCAGAGGGGAGGATTCTCGCCCAAGTACTCCACTCGGACACTTGTCTGTGCTTTGCTGTGATCCTCAGGACAGTGGAAATCCC
Source organism: Sylvilagus floridanus (assembly GCA_949820135.1). Taxonomy (NCBI): domain Eukaryota; kingdom Metazoa; phylum Chordata; class Mammalia; order Lagomorpha; family Leporidae; genus Sylvilagus; species Sylvilagus floridanus. The sequence continues at coordinate 45,140,683 of OX463241.1, forward strand.
AACATTTTTGCGGTGTTTTGTTTCCAAAGTATTTTGCACCCATCATCCCCTTTAATTTTCAGCTAGCCCCGTGAGCAAGTCACAGCCATCCCATTTTAAGGTTCTCATCTGTTTTCCTTAGAAACAGTCCCCAAGAAGTGAATTTGCCTTTCGCAGGCCATCCACTGGCACGGTGCGAGAGCCTGGCTCTTCTGACTCCCAGGACGGACTTCATTTGGTTCCCCCGTGTCGATAGAGGGCTTCGGATTACACAGATGCTGCGTGAGGCCCATTGAAGCTCTAATAGTCTACAGATTCTGTGGTGCGCAGTGTCCAACAAGAAGTTGCAAAAGCTTTTCGAAGGGGACTTTACAGGTGAAGTTGAGAGAATATGTTCAAAGTGAGATTTGTCTTTCTGTAGAGAGTGCTTCAGGTCTGAGATGCAGAGACAACAGATCAATTCTCTTCCTCTGTGGATTCTTCTTCCTTGGCCTCTCCAAGGAAGCTTGGGTCACAGCTTGATGGCTAACGGAGAAGAGCTTTTAATCTTGCTTGCTAGGAAAAGATGGTGCGTGGGAGGCATGAAAACCCTCATTGCTTTGACAAAGAGGTAATGAGAAGTGAAACAGTCCGCTGTTCAAGCCCTTGTGACCACTTAAAACCAAAGCAGGTCAGCTATGGGAATGGAGAATTCGAAGAGAGACAAAGTCAAGAAACAAAGGGCCAGTGACTTCAGATTCTCAGGTAAGACTGTACAGCACATATCTGAGAACACACCAGAAGTTTCTGAGTCTGGTATAGATTGCTGTACCTTCTTTTGGTATTATTTTTAATTTATTTTTTAAAGATTTATGTATTTTTATTTATTTGAAAGTCGGCATTACAGAGAGAGAGGGAGAGAGCTCTTCCATCCACTACTTCACTCGCCAAATGGCCATAATGGCCAGGTCTGGGACAGGCTGAAGGTAGGAGCCTGGAGTTCCTTCCAGGTCTCTCATGTAGATGGCAGGGCCAAGCACATGGGCCATCTTCTGCTGCTATCCCAGGCACATTAGCAGGGAGCTGGATTGGAAGCAAAGCAGCCAGGACTTGAAGTGGTTCTCCTATGATGACATTGTCATGGGACAGGGGTTAAGCTGCCATCTTCAGGGTAAACTAGCCCCTCTTGGTATGTATTAATGAAAGGTATTTCAAGCTGCGTAAGAATGAACATGAGAGGCTGCCTTTGATGAGATGTCCTTTCTCTGAAGTTTCCATTAGGCTGCAAACAAATATTCAGGCACTTCTTTATCATGGCCGTAAATATGCCAACCCATCTATGGAGCCTATAGAACAGATATGGTAAATAAGATTTATTTCCCATGATCCTTAATTGTTTGCATGATGGTGGTAGTCTTGTATACTGGGACGAGTAGGATTTGGAAAGTAAATGTGGTCTCTGTGGGAAACTGTGTGGCAGTCCATTAGTAATGTCTGCCATGGTTAAGGAATGGGCCAGTGGGAGCATCAGTACTGACCTAGAATAGGGCTACTGTGGTTTGTCATTGGATCCAGTTCTACAAAATATTTGTTACTTATGATGAGATGAGAACAGAAATGAGGAGAAAGACTTTAGAAACTTTTATAGCGATTTGACGTTACTGCCATATTCAAGTGTTTCATTTCTGTATTTTATAAGGAATTGATCAGTGACGGATTGAAAATGAAAAGAAAACCTTTACTAGAGGGGTTTAAAAACACTGACTTACAGGCCTGTGTCTGGACTTGTTAGTTCCTGCTAAAGACTTCGAGACACTCTGGACTTGGGGAGATTACAAGTGCAGCAAAAGTCCCACGCACATTGGCCTTGACATGGAACCATTGACTGAGCATGGGTGTTTGCCAGTTTTCTTCCTCTTGCTTGGCAGAAGGATTAAGATAACTACTCAGAGATTGCCAGAAATGCCTTCCTGGCCTCCACCCATTTCCACTTTCCATTTATTGTGTGAAGTCTTTGCTAACACTGATTTCTCCTGGTGCATGCCAGTGAGGATGCTCAAGGATGATAAAAGAGAGGTGTCCCACATCAGCTGTTGAATTGGCCAGGGTGGCCGCTGGGGCCATGCATCAGCTCAGTAGTTGTTCATCCTTTTGTGAATTCTCACTCATGTTGTCAGATACCAGCTAAGTGTGTCACCGTGCTGGGTACTGGGGCTGTGCTGATGGTCAAGGCAGATGAGTTCCCTGCCATTATGAAACTGACAGTCTTGGAGAGGAGACAGATATTGAATCAACAATATGTACAAGTAGTGATATAAATGCCGGTAAATGCTCCAGTGGGGAAGAATTCATTGCTCTGAGAATATTTAGCTAGGGTCCTGTTCTCAGAACATTTAGCAGGGCTCCTAGCCTAGCTGGGCATCTTGCAAAGCCCCAAGCAAGTGCTGTGTCTGCCGAGTGTGTCTGGACCATGGTGAGTGACTCAGGAAGCTCCTGGCCTGGTGGGCAAGGGATTAATGGAGCAAGGCTGTGCAAGTTGCAAAAAGAGCTTGTGTTTGATCCCAAGATAGGCAAGGGAATATTATAGAGTTACAAATATGGATAAGACATGGTCCCTGCTCTCAAAAGGCCATCAGTTTGGTGGGAGACAAAGATACCCAGGCACCTAACTGCAGTGGGAGTTCAATGTGTCCAGGACTACAGAGAGGAAGGAGATAATGGGGTTAGGAGACTGGAATGATTGAGCAGATGAAACTTGGCTCTGTCACTGTCCTGCTTTAAACACTATTGTAGCTGCCTGTTGTTGTTAGGATGCAGCCAAATTTTTTAATGTGGCCCTGTGCTTGGGTGGCTGCTTCTGAGCTTGGTGTGTTCACTAGTGCTCTCTCTCACTCACTCTGCTCCCAGTGTCCTGACTGGTCTTTTTTAGGTCTCAGTATCATCTCTTCCTCCCTCCCTCCCTCCCTTCCTTCCCATCTTTTATACCTCCCTCCCTCCTTCCTCTTCCTCTTCTCCTCCTCTTTTTCCTCCTCCTTCTTCCTCTTTTTCTTTTTTCTTCCTTCCTTCTCCCTCCTCCTTTTCAAATTTATCTATTTGAAAGGCAAAGTTACAGAGAGGCAGAGGTGGAGGAGGAGAAGAGAGAGAGAGAGAGAGAAAGGAGAGGAAGATATATATATATATATATATATAATATGCATATATACACACACACACATATATATATATATATATATATATATATATATATATATATATTCCATCTGCTGATTCAATCCCTAAAGGGCTGCAATGGCTAGACCTGGGCCCATCTGAATTTTGGAACCAGGAACTTCTTCCCAGTCTCCCAGGTGGCTGCAGGGGCCCATGGACATGGACCGTCCTTGGCTGCCTTCCCAGGTGCATTAGCAGGGATATGGATCAGAAGTGGAACAGCTGGGACTTGAACCAGTGCCCATATGGGATACCAGCATGGCAGGCGGTGGCCTTACCCACTATGCCACAGCAGTGGTCCTTCATTGTTTCCTTCTATTGCATGCCTTTGTCCACAGTCTCCTTTTGCTGACTGCTCCCCTTATGCCTGCACCCGACCTCCGTTTGCTACACTAATTCGCTAATTTCTCAGGTCTCACTTTAGGCATCCCTGGCTCTTCAGAGGACCCTGTATTTGTCTCTCATAGTGCTTAAGACAAATGTAATCCTTATTTGCGTGATTGGCTGTTTAATGTTTGTCTCCCTTGATGCTGTAAGCACTCGATAAATAGTGAATGAATGGATGAAGAAGATAGCTGGCCTGGCCTGGAGTTATCATTCATGGGACAGCAGACCTGGAGGATGGACTTGGGGCAAAATGTGGAGAATTGGGCACAGCCAGCGCCAGAGCACAGCCATTTCCTCTCTGCTGGCTTTTCCTCTCTCCCAAGCGTGTGTGAAATGAGCCACAAGGAAATGGGACTTGCTGAAAGGCCACTTTCAAGGGATTATCAAGGCCAAGTCTTAGCTCTTTAGGGCCAGCCGACATCCCAGGTTGATAAACTGTGCTCAGCGCTATCTCTGTGAATTATAAGAAAACCCTTCAACCTTAAAATTGCTCAGGGCCAAAGAGCTTCTTGGGGGGTCTGTTGCTCTGAGGGTGATGGGCATGTGGGGAGGCTGGTGGCTGGGACAGTCAGGCCCTGCTGGGCTCCCTCTGTATTTTCCTCTGTTCTGAATGGGAGGAGGCCTTGGGGACCTCAGGTTTTCATTCCAAAACCGGGAGGCCCAATGTCTGTGAACGCTCCTATATAATCATCTATTGCTGTGTAATAGCCAAAATTCAGGGCTTAAAGGAATGATTACACTTTCATATGAAGGGGCTTCAAAAGTTCATGGGAAATACGATGATGAAAAAGTTGTGCGTGGATTTCAAAAGTTGTTTTGCACAAATTTATTTATTTGAAAGGCAGAGTGCACCACAATAAATATATCTTTTGATTCTGTTTTCCAAGAGCTTTTGGAGTACCTTAGTGCCTCTCATGATTTCTCTGAGCAAAAAATCAGAGCAGGGGCACATGACTGGTCTCTGCTGCACGGTGTCTGAGGCCCTTATCTTGGGGTGGCTTGAAGGCTGGGTGTTGCAGTCATCTATTAGACTGCACCTTTCACAGACATAGTTTAAAAAAAGCACAGAGAAGATGCTGAATACTGATACAAGTTCACATGTGAAGGAATGGTGTCATAGCAAAAATATCACTTTCAAGATCATATTGATCCCTAACCTGGACAGTGCTTTTTGGCAGCTATCTGTAGCCTCCATGTCTCTTTGGGGAAATAGTCAGACTTCTGAGAAGCTTCTCTGCCCTCAGTTATATACATGGATGACAGTCTAATTTTAGGTGTGTGTGTATGTGTATATTTGTGTGTATTTGTGTGTGTGTGTGTGTATGTGTGTGTGGTGAGAGGTGTGGTTCCTTCTGCCCTCTAGTTCACCTGAAATCCTGTAGACACTGCAGTCAGTCTCCTGGAACCCTAGATAGATACTCAGAGTTAAATTTGTGCTATTTTAGAGCCACCCAAAGAGAAAATCAATAAAGAAACCATGCTAGTAGTGAAGAGTTATATTTAAGAGAAAGTTCTTTGACTGAACTAGTTTAAATGTTAATTTTATTACTCAAGAGGGTACTTTGGAACTCCCTGTCATTATGGAACAATTAAACTGTAGTTCCTTATTAATTTTTACTGCCTTCCTAGGGTAATTAGTGGCACATAATGTGAATTGCATCCCGTTAATGAATAGGTTTTTGAACGAGAGTGGGCAGTCTTTTATCTGACCATCCAGCAAGACATGGCCTCTGAAAGGAGGAAGGGCGGATCCTTCCAGAATGGAGGGCCTGCTCACACCTCCCTGACTTGAGGCTTAACCCGGGGAATGCCCCATGTAAAATCCAGGATCATCCGACTTTCAGGAAGGTGTGACGGTGCCGGCTCTCTCCCTTCGTGAAGTTGGCAGCCGGAACAGGGATAGTTCTTTTGGAACAAAGATTTCGAAACCCAAAACAGGATCCTGAGATCCCTGAAGTTCTAGAGGCAGAACGTTGCATGGTTCATCTTTCGGGTTTGTTTAAAGTGAGATTTATGAAACATTTATTCTATGCTGGGCAAAACGAACAAATTATTTTAGCTGGCAATATGAGTTTAATATTTTATTCTGAAAACTACTTTCATGATGGTATTATCATCTCCATTTTATGGATAAGGGGAACTCAGCACAGATAGGAAAAAGCAACTGAGGGCAGATAGTAAGGGAAAGCTCTTGGCTGTGAACCCAGATCCAGTCAAGCCCAAGGCACGGATTCTCAACCACTGAGAGTGTCTGCTGCCTCTTGGACGGGCCATGTTGTCAGTCACTTCCTCAGCGGCTCTGATTTCACTTTCACTCCTTTTGTGTTAGCTAACTAAGCACCACACAGCAGTGTTAAGCGGATCTTAGAGACTACCGAAATACCTCCATCTTTCCAATGAGGAAACTGAGGCCCAGAAAGGAGAATGGACCCTTAGAACCAACAGAACTGTGCATCTTTTGCCAGGCCCAGCTAGGGGGATTGGGCGTCGTGACTGCCAACAGTCCCCTGATCCCAGCTGTGTCTGAATCCTAATAGAGAAGTCTGATTCTGGCTGCCCAGACAGGCTTCTTATCAGGGGTGTCACTGCTCTGAGCATCTAGTTAGGCCAGCATCCCTCTATGGCAAAACTGTAGCCAACTCTGTCTTGTCTACTTGCAGCTCAAATGTCACTAGTCTGGGATGAGTCCTGCTTGACTGACAGTGTGTGCCCCTCCAAGGATTCCTTGGATTTCTCAGACTTGTCCCAGGAACACCCACAACTACAGCTGCAGCTTCTCCTTCTCCCTTCTTCTCCCCTGGCTCCCACCGGGTCAAGCCCACTGACTGCTGAACGGGCTCCCTCTAGATGCTGCTATAGCTTCTGATTTCTCATGGGCAGAGTATTGCTGATCATGTGATAACCCAGAGAAGGGCCTGTGTTCAGATCCAAGCCCTGTTGTCATTGGGTGTTTGTAGCAGTACCATCAGCTTTTAGCCATCAACCCTTACCTAGAAGGTCACTAAGATGCTCATCAGGCCCTTCCCTTGGCTCTCCAACCACTGGAACTTAAACCCATTCCAAGGACTGACGGGAAGCAGATGCCACCCTTTCACTCCCCTCCATTCTCCCCTTTGATCCTGCTCCCCAATCCATACTCCTCGCTCCACCTTGACAAAACTAAAGTGCTCATTAATTCACCAAGGCTGCTGTCAGTGAGCACTCACTATGTGCCAGGCCTTTCTGATATGGTTTTTCCCCCAATATATCTCTTTCTTCCTTTTTCATAGCACATCAGTTTTGCTTGGAGCAATACTTTGAACCTGGTGATGAGTCCTGATTATTCTGAATTGATCAGGAGACTCCTATCTGCTGCCCGCCTTGCCATCTACGTCTTTGTGATCCCAAACTGGAAAAGATGTGAAAAGAAGGGTGGGTAGTTCTAAGAAAGCATTTGTTTTCCTGATAAGAAGTGCAGGCATGCCCGGGACCTGGATGGGACTGGCCTCTTTGCCATTTTCCTGCCTTCAGTTGGGACTTGAGGGCCTGGAGGATGAAGCCTGGGCAGGGGGAGCCACCCGGGTGGGAGTGGGCATGGAAGAACAGAAGTATCCTCAGGAAAGGCCTGCATCCCAGGACTTGGTTGAGCTGTCGGGTGCCTCTGAGGCTGCCTCCCTCTACACTTCTCACTCAGCAAACAACTACCACAGAATGGTTTAAGGCAACCTCTTTATCAGTCATTTCCGACTGAAAGCTGTCCTCACAGATACTCAAAGGGTGAGTGGCACAGACTCAGTCCTTCTCCCTACAGGGTTGATATGCACATCACTGTTAACAGGCACTCTGGCATGTAGGCAAAATCTGGGCATCAACTTGACCCTTTTCTTCTTCATTCTTTGCACATAATGTCTTTGCTCAGTATAATTAAATTCTAGCTCTATCTACTTTTCCTTTCAACTTCTAATTTCCCAGTGTAAATATGAGCCAGGAAGAGCTGATCAAGGAAGCAGCTGTTCCTAGAGGCTTGGCTAGTCTGTAGCCATGGTGGATCGTGAGCTCATTTAGAGAACACTTGGATCGATAATGATTTCAGGTACACCAGAGGCAACGTGTTTGAAGCCAGTGACTCTGCTGGCGTGTTGATTCTGTGTGGAATGCTAGAGCAAAGCAAGAGGCACCTTCCTTCTCTTCTAGACGTACTTTTTTCTTTTTTCCTCTGTTTTTTTTTTTTTTTTTTTTTTTTTTTTTTTTTTTACTGTAGTGTTGCCAAGTCAGTCAGCCCCAGGAATTGTTGGTTCACAGCTCGGGTTTTCTTTCAGGGGCAGGAAGTTTTGCCAGTGGAGAAGCAAAATGGGTAAGGTCTGAGAATCCTGACTCTGCCTCTGTATGTGCTCCATGACCTTGGACAAGTTACTCACCCTGGCCAGCCTGGGTTTCTTTATCAGCGCTGTGTGGATAATTGCGGTAGACTTTCATGCTGTCGGCTCTTAGCAGCCCTTTCTGAAGTCTGGGGAGTGTGAGCATCATGTTGGGAGTGTAGGATGTGTATCTGTGGAATGCACAGGAATTGTGACATCCCAGATGACTGGGGGTGTGACATAAGTAAAGGTGCACAAGCAAATCACCCAACACAGAAATGCGCACAACAAAGCCTCAGACATCTTTGGGAGGGATCCCTGGGGCAGCCCCAGGTGTAGCAAAAAACTCAGCTCTGTCTCCTTGCTTGGTCCTTTGTCCATGGGTATAGCCAAGATCCTGTCCTGGGAGAAGTGTTCTCTGTTGAAAAAGAGCAAAAATATTCCCCTAAATTTAACAGTCACAATGTGATATCTTTAACAATACTCAAAGCTTCTGTATTTTCTCTGGAAGAAAGAGGTACCTCTGTGGTGCTGGTAGGTGTGGATCTTAATATTTTAGGAAACAAGGCCCTAAAAAGCTACATGTCCTTTGACTTTGTAATTTCATTTTCAGGAAATTATTCTAAGAAAATATCAATGTGATTGTGGGGAAAATTTAGTTAACATTTGTTAAAAGGTTTGTTTTATTTATTTGACAGGCAGAGTGACAGAGAGAGGGAGATACATATATATATGTATGGCTATAATGGCTATAATGGCCAGGCTGCCGGCAGGAGCCAGGGATTCCCTCCAGGTTTCTCACATGGGTGGCAGGGCCCATGTACTTTGGGAATCCTCTGTTGTTTTCCTAGAGGCATTAGCAGGGACTTGGATGAAAAGTGAAGTAGCCATGACTGGGACATGATATGGGATGCCAGCAACTGATGGTTTAACCGGCTGCTCCACAATGCCAGACCCAATTAAAATGCAATAGAGAAAAAAGCTGTTTCAAAATTTCTTTCTTTTCTTTTAATTTTTAAAAAAATATTTGAAAGGCAGAGTTACAGAGAAAGGTGGGGGGAGAGAGAGAGAGAGATCTTGTATCTTCGGGTTCACTCTTCAAATGGTCACAACAGCTGGGGCTGGGCCAGGCCAAAGCCAGGAGGCTGGAACTCTATCCAGGTCTCCCATGTTGGTACAGGGGCCCAAGCTCTTGGGTCATGGGCTTTCTCAGGCCCATAAACAGGGAGCTGGATTGGAAGTGGAGTAGTTGGGACTTGACTGGGCACCCATTTGGGATGCTAGCATTGAAGGCTGCCGCTTAACTCACTGCCAAAATGCAGACCCCCCAAAATTTTGTGTAGATGATGGTGAATCTGTACCCCGGAATACCTTGTTACCAGTAAACCATACTGAAAACTGGAGAAGAGTCAAGACAAATGTGGATGTGATTCATGAAGACTTTGGACTTATACTTCCGAGGCTGAAACCTGCTTCTGCCAGTTCCCAGGTGTGTGGCAGTGGACATCACATAACCTCCCTGGGTCTCTGTTATTGATGCAGAAATAGAAGGTCTGAGAATAGTTACTTCATGAGCTTATTATCTCAGTGAGATAATGCTTGCAAAGCTTGTGGAGCAGTGACACACACATGGGAAGTGCCTTATAAATCCTGAACTGAAAACTATGAGGACGTGTTTAAAAAAAAAAAGAAAATACATGAAAGGAGAAAAGATAGACGGCTTATTATTTATTCTATACCTGCTTATTGGGTACAATAGTGAACAAAAGAAACAAATATCTGGATAAGGATGAGTTCACCATTCAGAAAAAAGATGCTCATAAAAATTTTCACAGTGCCTTTTTAAAAAATATTTATTTATTTGAGAGGGAGAGTTACAGACAGAGAGAGGGAGAGACAGAGAGAAAGGTCTTCTTTCCACTGGTTCACTCCCCAAATAACTGCAGTGGCAAGAGCTGAGTTGATCCGAAGCCAGGAGCTTCTCTGGGTCTCCCACGTTGGGGCAGGGGCCCGAGCCTCTGGGCCATCCTGCACTGCTGTGCCAGGCCATAAGGAGATAGCTTGATGGGAAGAGAAGCAGCCGGCACATGAACCGGCACCTGTCAGAGCGCCTCTTTAAGATACATGTACCAGGAACCCATCCCCGGAAAGCTGGATTCTGCAGCCGTGGGGGTAGGTGCAGGCGTCTTCATGTCACGTGTGCACCACAGTGTTCTGCTGCAGGCCTGTGAGACTGCACACTGGTTTAAATACCACCAAGCTACGATCCTTGCTGGTTGGAGAGGAACCAGAAGCGACTCTAATTTTTTTGTTTGTTTGTTTCTTTGTGTTTTGTGAAGTTTCTGTCCTCAGTGAAAATGTTTCTCAAAATTAGAAACATGTAAACCTTCTTTATGTGTCAATATACAGCAACCACCTCCTTGGTCTCCCTTTGCTGCACCCTCAAACCCAGCGCATTCCTCATTTCTTCCACAATGACAGAAGCATTATCTCAAAGACTCCAGATTAGAAGAGGCTTCTGGGAACAGAGGGTGGGGGCTGTGATTCTCAGATAGCTGCAAAATTGCAAAGAGAAGGTGGAAAATTTCTTAGCCAAATCATCTGCTTTTGTTTGAACGTGTTCCAGCCAGCCTCTCTTATGCAAAGGGACCTCCTTAAAGATGTTTTATTTGCTTTGCTTTTCTTGCAAATTCTTCTGACCTTGAGATTTTTCCAGGGACTCAGGTAATTGGTGCCGTTCTGGAGTCATTTGTATGGACACCGTGCAGTGCAGAGGTGGGGGAGAAATCTCTGCAGTCATCCTGTGCTTGTATCAGGTGAATTTATATTTTATGGTTTTTGGTCAGATTGATTTTTGCGAAACACCCTGGGGTGTTTGCAAATATGAAAGTTCTTGTAGTGTTGGTCGCTTGTTTGCATTTACAGGAAGAATAAAAAGAATATGAAAAAATGGCCCTCTGCTGACAAATTCCAGTTTCCCAGGAGTGTGGTAGGGAAGGAGATGAAGGACTTTCAACAGGAGGAACAACTGGAGGCAGTGAGATCAGAGATCAGCACGAGGAGCTGCCTGGAGGGCTGGTTTGCAGCAGAAATCATTGGTGAAACGTGGGCTGTAAGTCTACGAATACTGAGTAGGTCTTACCAGAGAATCAGACAAAAAGCAGCTGTGAGTCAAGGCTTCAGAATCCCTGCACTCTGTGATGAGTGGGTTCTGTGGTCCTGCGTTGCATTTCTTCTGGGGCACAGTGTCCATTTCAGGCTGAGTGTGTGCTCATTTGATTATATGACGGAAAAATATATTCTTCTCCAATCACAAACTAAACTTAAACCAAACCAGAATACTGACTTCTGGTATGAGTTGACCCTGATGCTTGAAATACTTTGAGCAGCTTCCTTCTGGTAAAGACAGGCACAGTAGTGTGTAGCAGGCACAGCGCTATTTTCCTGAGTGTGGGGCACCGCTGTGGGTGAGTGTTGGCACTCCGTACTGCCGAGGTCTGCGGCCAGCCTCAACGTGAATACCTTTTATTCCCACCTGGGCAAAGCATTTTCTTGGGTTTGGTATTTTTCTTTTCTTATAAATTATTAAGTTAAAATTATTTATTTATTTGAAGGGCAGAGTTACAAAGAGAGAAAGAGAGAGAGGGAGTGAGAGAGCGAGATCTTCCATCTGCTGGTTCATTCCCCAGATGGCTGCAATGGCCAGGGCTGGGCCAAAACGAAGCCAGGATCCAGGAGCTTTTTCTGGGTCTCCCATGTTGGTGCAGGGGCCCAAGGACTTGTACCATGCTCCACTGCTTTCCCAGGAGCATTGGCAGGCAGCTGGATCAGAAGTGTATTAGCCAGGATGAGAACCAGTACCCACATGGGATACCCGTGCTACAGTGGTGGCTTTACGCACTGTGATAGAGCGCTGGCCCGAATGATTAAATTTCATTCTATTGTAAAATATCATTGCTTAGAGTGTAATTTTATTTTATTTTTTTTTAAGATTTATTTATTTATTTGAAAGTCAGAATTACACACAGAGAGAAGGAGAGGCAGAGAGAGAGAGGGGTCTTCCATCCGATGGTTCACTCCCCAATTGGCTGCATTGGCTGGAACTGCGCTGATCTGAAGCCAGGAGCCAGGAGCTTCCTTCAGGTCTCCCACGTGGGTGCAGGGGCCCAAGGACTTGGGCCATCTTCTACTGCTTTCCCAGGCCACAGCAGAGAGCTGGATCGGAAGAGGAGCAGCCGGTTCTAGAACTGGCGACCATATGGGATGCTGGCGCTTCAGGCCAGGGCGTTAACCCGCTGTACCACAGCGCTGGCCCCTACAGTGTAATTTTAATTGTAGAAGTCTCTCACGTTCTTGGTTAAATTTATTCTGAGATTTTTTTTTTTTTTTTTTTTTGGTAGCTTTTGTGAATGGAGCTGTTCTTATCCGTTTTCACTTAGCGAGTTCAGTATTGGTGTATACAAATGCTACTACTTTGGTTGATTTTGTATCCTGCAACTTTACTGAAATTCTTCACCAGTTTTGATAATCTTCTGGTGGAGTCTTTAGTTTCGGTCTGTGAGAATCATGTCATCTGCAAATAGACGTAATCTGGTTTCCTCCTTTACTATTTGTACAGGTTTGATTTCTTTTGCTTGCCTGATTGCTCTGGCTAAAATTTCTATTTCTTTATTGCATAAGAGTGGTGAGAGTAGACATCCTTGTGTGGTTCCAGATCTTAGAGGAAATGTTGCAGCTTTTCCCCATTCAATACGACGATGGCTGCGTGTTTGACGCTGAGGTATGTTCCTTGTATACCTGTTTGTTCAAGATTCTTATCATGAATGGATATTGAATTTCATTGAATGCTCTCTTTCTGTATCTACTGAGATGATGATGTAATTTTTACACCCCTCCCCCTCTGTGTGTATGTATTTTGGAATTGGGGTAATGTTGGTGTCCACAGAATAAGCTTGGAAAGGTTCCTTTCTTTCCATTTTTTTTTGGGGGGGGAGCATGGTTTGAGAAGAATTGGTAGTAATTCTTCCTTAGAGTTTTGGTAGAATTTAGCAGTGAAGCCGTGTGGTCCTGGGCTTTTCTTTGTTGGGGGCTTTGTACTGATTTAGTCTCATTACTTGTTGGTGTTTGGTTCAGGTTTTCTGTGTCTTTATGATTCATTCTTGGTAGATCATGTGTATCCAGAGATTTATCTATTTCCTCTAGGTTTTCCAGTTTGTTGGCATAGTTATTCATAACAGTTCCTGTGAGCCTTTGTATTTATGTGGTAGCAGTTGTAATATCTCCTATTACAGTTGTCATATGTTCTATTCTTTGAGTCTTTTTCTTTTTTTTCTTAGTCTAACTAAAGGTTTATCCATTTTGTTTAGCTTTTCAAAGAACCAACTCTCATCAATCATTTTTACTATATGTTTTTTAGTTTCTATTTCATTTATTTCTTCTCTATTTAATTCTTTCTTTCCTTCTACTGACTTTGGATTTGGTTTCTTCTTGTTTTTCTAGGTCCTTGAGATGCATGGTAGGTTGTTTACTTGGTACATATCTGTATACAACAGTAGGCACTTACTGCTGTAAACATCTCTCAGTACTATTTTTGATGTATCCTGTAAGTTTTATTATTTTGTGGTTCCATTTTAATTTATTTCACAGATTTAAAAAATTTCCCTCTTGATTTCTTTAATGACTCATTGTTCATGTCATATCATGCTTGGCCTATGTATATTTGTAAGATTTCCAGTTTCTTTTGAGCTTTTGCATTGTGATCATCCTAACATGTTAGTGATAGCTAGATTAGGTCTATGAGCTGGAAGCCACACCTCCCTTGCCCTGAGTAATCCTATCCACCTGTCAAATAACTCCTTTCCCAGGATGTATCTCCCCTCACCTGGGACCTGGGGGTGGCGCCATGCATGCACTCCCTTTCCAACCTCCTACGAGCACCCCCCCCAGCCCCTGCAGATTAAGACAAGGCAGGGTGCGGAGGTGCCATCTCTGTACTTCCCACCCCTTCCTTTTCCCTTCCTGGCCCACTCTATTCTTGAGCATTGCATGTGTTTGAGTGTGTCTTTCTCACTTTTTCTTTTTTTTTAAAGATTCATTTATTTATTTGAAAGTCAGAGTCAGAGAGAAAGAGAGAGAGAGAGAGAGAGAGAGAGAGAGATCGAGGTTCACTCCCCAGATGGCTGGGGCTGGGCCAGGCTGAAGCCAGCACGCAGGAGCTTCAGCTGGGACTCCCCCACATGGGTGACAGGAGTCCAAATACTTGGGTCATCTACTGCTGCTTCCTCCAGGCATTAGCAAGAGTTGCATTAGAAGTGGAGCAGTTGGAACTCAAACTGGCACCTACACAGGATGCCAGTGTCTTCAGGCAGCAGCATCACCCACTATGCCTCCAGGCCCCTTTCCTTAACTTTTTAAAAAAACTTTTATTTAATGAATACAATTTTTATAGGTACAGCTTTAGGAATATAGTGGTTCTTCCCCCTGCACCCACCCTCCCACCCCGACTTCCGTCCCACCTCCTACTCCCTCTCCCATCCCATTCTTCATTAAGATTCATTTTTAATTAACTTTATATACAGAAGACCTCACTTTTAAATAAACTTTATCACTTTGTGCATCATATTCGGGCCTGTCCTTAGGATGCTTCTCTTAAGTAAAAGGCAAGGACCTGGAAAAGGATTTTAGATCCGACCTTGCCCACAGGAGGATTTTGATACTCTTAAATTGGTGGAGATTTGTTTTTTTTATGTAGACATTCATAGAGAATGTTCCAGGTGCTGATTAAAAAAGATGTATTCTGCAGCTCTTGGATGGAATGTTCTGTAAATGTCTGTTGGTTCGATTTGATCTGTAGTTTAGTTTAACTCTGATGTTTCTTGTTGACTTTTTCTCTGGACAACTGTCCGTTAATGACGGTAGGGTGTTGAAGTCCTCTACTATAATAGTTTTGGAGCTTGTCTCTTTAGATCTAAAGATGTTTGCTTTATAAAACTGTGTGCTCTGGCAGTAGATGCATATTCATTTAAAGCTGTCGCATCTTCTTATTGAATGATCATGATGATTATACAGGGACCATCCTTGTCTCATTTTTACATTTCTGTATTAAATTCTATTTTATCTGGTAGGCAAATAGCTAGCTCTACTCACTTTTGGTTTCCATTTCTGTGGAGCATCTTTTTCTGTCCTTTCACTTTCAGTCTGTGTGCATATTTTCTGGCAAGTGAGTTTCTTGTAGGTAGCATATCTTTTAATCCGTTCAACCAGACTGTATCTTTTAACTGGGGGAATTTAGGCTGTTTATTATCAAGTTATTATTGATAAGTAATGAGTTACTTCTATCATTTAAAATATTTCTTGTTTTTATTTTGAATAACTTTTTTTTCCTAGTGGTATCATTATGGTAGTTATCTTTCTTTGTTTCCTAAGAGTCTTTGTAAGGCTGATTTGGTCAGGATGAATTCCTTTAATTTGTGCTTATCTTGGGAAGTCTTTATTCTCCTTTAGTGAAAGATAGCTTCACTGGGTAAAGGACTCTTGGTTGGCATGTTTTTCATTTAGAACTTGGGGACATATCATTCCATTCTCTCCTGGCCTGCAAGGTTTCATCTGAAAAATTTGCTATTTTAATGGGAATATCCTTAAAGGTGACTTGGGGGCTTTTCTCGTACATATTTTAGAATTCTCTAAAGTCTGTAATTTTTTGAAAAAAGTACTTATTTATTATTTGAAAGGCAGAATGACAAAGGAACAGACAGGAGAGAGAGAGAGAGAGAGAGAGAAATCTTTCATCCTCTGGTTTACTCCCCCATTGACGCCCACAGCCAGTTCTAGGCCAGGCCAAAGCCAGGAGCCAGGAACTCTAATCTTGGTCCCCACATGTTCGGGCAGAATCCAAGCGCCTGGGCCATCCTCTCTTGCCTTCTGGGTCCACTGGCAGGAAGTAGGTGGGAGGCAGAGCAGCTGGGGACTCAAAGTGGCCTTTAGACTTGGGAAATTGGCATTACAAGCAGTGGCTTAATCAGCTGTGCCACAACACCAGCCCCCGTGTTGTACTCTTGAGAGTTTGGCTATAGTATGTCACAGTGAGGGCCTTTTCTGGTCAAGTCTATTTGGGGTCCCATGGGCCTCCTGGTCTCGGATGTCCATATATTTCCCCAGACTGGGGAAGTTTCCAGCTATTATTTCATTGAGTAAGTTTTCTATGCCTTTACTCTTCTTATTTGGGAATTCTGATAATTTTGAATATTTGCTTGTTTATTGGCGTCCCAATGATTTCAGAGGTGCTTTTCTTTGTTGTTGTTCCTTTTACTTTCTTTTATCTTTTGGTCTGACTGGGATGTTTCAAAAGACCTATTTTCAAGGTCAGATATCCTTTTTTCTTCTTTATCTAGTCTGTTGAGAATTTCAACTTCATTTTTTAAAAAAAATTATTTTTCATGAGAGAGACACAAAACAGGCAAACAACCTAGGTGTACATCCACTGATAATGGATATGGAAGTGAGGTACACATACACAGTGGAATACTGCTTAGTCATAAAAAGGATGAAATCTTGTCATTGGCAACATGGATGGAAGTGATGGTCATTAAATTAAATGAAATAAGCCAAGCTCAGAAAGACAAGCATCATATGATCTCACTCATATAGGAGTCTAAAAAAAGGTAGTCTCAAAGAAATTAATGCTGGTTACCAGAGGCTGGGGAGTGAGTGGAAGAGGGATAGGAAAAGGTTGATCAACAGTATTTTTTTTTTAAAGCTTATTTATTTGAAAGGCAGAGGTGGGTGGGGGAAGAGGCTTTCATCTGCTAGTTATTCCCAAATGAGCTCAACAGGGGGCTGGGCCAGGCCAGAGAAGCCAGGATCACATAACTCCATCCAGGTCTGCCATGTGGGTGGCAGAGACCCAACCACATGAGCCATCATCCACAGCTCCCAGGATCGCATTTGCTGGATCAGAAGCAGACTACCTGGGACTCAAACCAGACACTCTGATATGGGATGCAGGTGTGCTTGGTGGTGGCTTAGCTCACTTTGCCACAGTGCATGCCCCTCAACTATGTTTTTGTTATTTAACCTTGTGAATTCTTCATTTGCAAGATTTTTGTTTGGTTCTTTCACTTTATCTTTTTAAAAAATGTATTTGTCTATGTTTTTGAAAGACAGAGTGGAGGGGGGCAGTACAGAGAGATCTTGCATATGCTAGTTTAATCCTCAGATGGCCACAACAGCCAGATCTGGGCCAGGCTGAGGCGTGGAGCCAGGCTTCCCGGTCTCCCACATCAGCTGCCATCATCAGCTGCTTTCCCAGGCACATTGGCACTTTGGTATGGGATGCCACCATCACAAGAGTGGCTTAACCTGCTATACTACAGTGCTGGCCCCAGTTCTTTTCCATTAAAAAAAAGTCTTTTCAAAATTATAATTTATTTTTTCTATTTGAAAGGCAGAGGGAGAAAGAGAGAGTCTTCATCTGCTCGTTTACCTCCAAATACCTGCAATGGTGAGGGCTGCGCTTGGTTGAAGCCAGGAGCCAGGGACTCAGTTTGGGTCTCCATATGGGTGGCAGGAACTCAAGTACTTAAGTCAGTACTGCTACTTCCCAGAATGACCAATAGCAGGAAGTTGGAGCCAGGAGTCTGAGGCGGGACTGAAACCCATTCACTCTGATACGGCATGCAGGCATTTCAAGCATCATCTTATTTGCTATGCCAAACACCTACTTGTTTGGTTATTTTTCAAGATCTCCATCTCCTTACTGAATTTCTGATTTATATCATGCATTGATTTCCTAATTTTAATTAACTGGGCTCTCTTTTATCTCTTTGAGTATCCTTATTATCATTCTTTTGAGTTCTTTGCCAGGCATTTCATAAATCTCCTTGTCTTGGAGTCTGATGGTAATGAGTTATTTGGTTTTTTTCAGAGGTGGCGTCATATTCTCTTGTTTTTTTTTCTTTTATTTGAAAGGCAGCATTACAGAAAGGGAGAATAAGAGAAAGAGGGAGAGTGAGAGAAAGAAGGAGAGAGAGAGAGGAAGGGAGGGAGGGAGGGAGGGAGGGAGGGAGAGAGAGAGAGAGAGAGAGAGATATCAAGAGATTGAGAGAGAGATCTCCCATCCTCTGGTTCACTCCCAAATGTTTGTAATGACCGGGGCTGTGTCAGGCCCAAGCCAAGAGCCTAGAACTCCATCCCAGCCTTGCATATGGGTGGCAAGGGCCCAAGCAGTTGGATCGTCTTCTGCTGCTTTCAGAGGTGCATTGGTAGGGAGCTGGATTGTAAATGGAGCAGCTGGGACTTGAACTGGCATTCACATGCTGGCATGGAAGATGGTGGCTTAACTTTGGTGCCACAGCACTGGCCCTGCCTTGCTTCTTCATATTTCTTGTAACTCTGCATTTGCAGTATTTGCAGATCTGACAGATCAGTTGTTCAGCCTTTTCCAAAGGTGGCTTTTGTGAACTGAAGACATTTTCCTGAAGATGTGTCATTGGTTGTGGGTTGTTGGCTTGCTAGATTACTTTGGTTTTAGTTCCAATGGGACGCTGATGTGTGGTCTCTTTTTATCTTCTTCCACTGCTAGCAGTGGCAGTGGAAGTGGGATGACAGCTTCTTTTAGGTCCTAGCATGAGAAATGAGTCTCAGTAGTTGTGGACAGAGCTGTGGCAGTGCCAATCTCAAGACTGGGGAATGCATGCATGGTTGCTTCTGTCTACCAAGTTGGTTTGGGAAGGGACCTATGGCAGGGCCAGTTGGGTGTGGGTGACTGACCATGCCCATGAATGCTGGGGTGAATGTGGGCCACAGCAAGACCAGAACCCAGGGCTTGGGGTTGATCATAAGTATAAACACAGTGGGTGGTTATCCTGACTAGCGTAATTTATAAGGCCTCCAGCTGATCCATAGCCATTTCTGCATTAAGAAAACTTGATGTCTGAGTTTCTTAATGTTGCCATCATTCTTTTTGGATGAAGCCCAGTTGACAAATGCTAAGCGTTGTGGCTGTCATTCTTACTGCAATCCTTCGTTGTTCTATTCTCAATGAACACTAATAATAAATCTCAGCACTCATGATGTGCCTAGATGTGACCTTTCAGTCTCTCAAAACAGCTGACATGCAGTTTTTACCAATAGATGAATTTTGTATGGAGTTGATGAGAAGGCAAGTCCAGTGCTATGTCAGATTAATGTCACTGATGATTGGAGAGAGAAAAGTCAAGTTCAAACTCTTCAGCCTGTTGTTTAAGAACCTGCTTTGGCCTCAGTTTCCATTTTGAGCACAACTTAGACAAACATTTTCATTTATCTCTATGCATCTTGTTTTTTTCATTTTTGTTTGTTTTTTTAGATTCTCTGCTTGCACAGTTTCCCCTGGCTGGAATGGACTCCTACCTTTCCTATAATGCAATTATTACTACTCTTTTTTTAAAAGATTTATTTATTTATTTGAAAGTCAGAGTTATACACAGAGATCAGGAGAGATAGAGAGGAGAGATAGAGAGATAGAGAGAAAGAGAGAGAGAAAGAAAGAGAGAGAGAGTCTTCCATCTGCTGGTTCACTCCCCAATTGGCCATAATGGCTGGAGCTACACTGATCTGAATCTAGGAGCCAGGAGCTTCTTTGGGGTCTCCCATGCAGGTACAGGGGTCCAAGGACTTAGGCCATCTTCTACTGCTTTCTCAGACCATAGCGGAGAGCTGGATCAGAAGTGGAACAGCTGGGACTCGAAATGGTACCCATATGGGATGCTGGCACTGCAGGCGGCAGCTCACTCACTACTTCACAGCTCTGGCCCCAGTATTACCACTCTTGGTTCATGGTCCATCTTTTTCTCTAAGCCTTTTCTAAATGCTGGCAATGATTTCACTGTGATCTAAATACTCATGGCATTACAATGTATACAATTCATCTGGCAGTGACCATTTTCCTCTGAAATGCCTATTCCCCTTTTTTTGTCTAAATTTAATTTTTTTAAACCACGATACTATAAATCTTGCTAACAGGATGCAAGCCTTCATCTCCCTGTCTGTTGAGTGCATACATTGGGCAAGAACCTGTTGTCTGTCTAGGGTTAATGGGGGGGAGGGAGCTGGGGCTGTTGGAGGGGAATAAATCCCAACTTAATTTCCTTTGTACTCTGGTGGAAACCCATCTCTGTTTTGATGTGAGACCTTTTAAATATAATTCAGACTATAAACTAAGCTTTTTGAAGGTTTTTTGCAAGAGAAGCTGATGGAGTATTGAGAGACACTTAAGAAGATCTGGAGTGTACTAAACCATTGAACCACCAACCCTCAGTGGAATAGTGTACCAAAGGCACTTGGTTTATGCCTTTGGCTGTTTATGCCATACTAGGAAGTTATAAAGATATTCAACATTCAAAATCACTTAATTCTTGTGCCTCACATGGGGCAAGAATTGTGTTTTATCAGATCCAGTCATTACGCTGTTTCTCTGCCCTGCTCAGAATAGGCATCACATAGATCAAGGATAGTTTATTCTGTATATTTGAAATATTCCTTTGTAAGTTTTATTTTTATTTCTTAAATATTTTTTAATTTTAAAGGCAGAGAGAGAGAGGGATTGAGAGAGAGGGATTGAGAGAGAGAGAGAGAGAGAGAGAGAAAGAGCGAGGGATCCTTTTCCCTTAGATCTAGTTTCTAGTGTAGGAAGTTTGTCCCTGCTTAGCTGTGTGACCCTGTACAAGTAATTATTATTTTTTTTTAAGATTTATTTCTTTACTTGAAAGGCAGAGTTAGAGGTGGGGGAGAGAGAAAGAGAGAAAGAGAGACACAGACAGAGAACGACCTTCCGTCTGCTGCTTCACTTTCCGAATTGTTGCAAGTGCTGGGCTGTGCCAGGCCAGTTCCCTGAGAGGGCCAGAGGGCAGCTGTGCCTTTATGAACCCCTTTCACTACAGTAGCTCTGTTTCAGTTATTGTTTTTCCTGTTAAAATTAATATTTGATGTGGAAAAATAGACTAGATAATACTGGGTTGTATTTAAGTTGTTTGTTTTTATAAAAATACTCATTCTATGTCCAGTTTTTATCCTAGTGGCTATGTCCAGTCAACAAAAAGGGATTTACTAGGTTATGTGAGCAAAGAAAATGAAACATTTTGTGAATAAGGCTAATGTTAATGGACCATCGGTAACATGCTTGAAGTTTCACAATGAGTATTTCATTTGTTCCTCCTCGCAGCCCTGGGTGATAGGTTCTCCTAAAATCCTCATGGAGGATCTGAGGTTTTCAAGGAATTTGGATGGGGCACATTGTCAGTAAGTGGATCTATACTTGTGTTTTAGAAAGTAGTCTCAAATCATAGCAGTTTCCCCTCCAGCGTTCCAGCCCTTCTTTATCCAAGAGTTCACTAGTTCTCCTGCATCGAAGTTTTAAATAGTCTCAGGAAAGGAAAACAGAAAATTACTTCCCTAGCTCTGTGTTCTTGAGCCTGCCTTAAGCATTGGACCCACTGGGGGCACGGAATTAGATGAAGTGACCTCACGATGGGCTGATTATACTCCCTGGTGGCTTGAGAGGGGGCGTTGCAGAGCAATGCGATGAGGCTGAGTTGAGGGCATCACCTCTGAATTCTTTCCCTTTGTCAAAGCATTATTTAACTAATGTTTCTAGCAGGTTCTCTGCCAGTGGGATGAGAAAGAAAGGAGTGTATCTAGGGTTTCCAGGGGGCTAAGCAAGTTTTCACAAGTCATCTAAGAGTCAGCATGAACATTCCCTGGTGTGTATACCCAGGGGCAGGTAAAGGACGAGGGAGGGTGGCTTCATGGTCATTGCCAACACAGTGCCCTCCAGGATGACTTTTGTTCCTGTGAAGGTCCCATTCCTGTAAATCCTCACCAACAATCTGATGGACCCGGGGGCTTTCTCATATTACTTATTAATTCTCATATTGTAGATTAAAATAGAATCATTTAATTTGCATCTCTTTGATTACTAGATGGCTTTCTGTCTCTGTGGATTTGCTTGTTCTAGGTGCCTCACATAAATGGAATCCTACAGGAGTTGTCCTTCTGTGTTTGGCTTACTAACACTCCACAGAGACAGAAGGTAGAAGAGAGCTTCCCAGGGGCTGGGAGGAGGAGGAAATTGAGAGTCATTATTTAATGGGCACAGAGTTTCTATTTGGAATGATGAGAAAGTTCTGGAGTAGCAGTCATAGTAGATTGTAAATATTCTTAATGTCACTGAATTGTATACTTGAGAATAGTTAAAATGGTAAATATTATTATGTTTATTTTATGACAACAAAATGGTATATACATGTATTTTATAACACACATCAAGATATTTGTAGTAACATATGCTTTTGAGGTTCATCCATGTTGTTGCATGTATCAGAATTTCTTTTTTCACGGAAATAATACTGTATTGCATGTACATATACATGTTTAAAATCAATTCATTTGTTGACACACATTTAGGTCCACCTTTTGGCTACTGTGAATTATGCTGCTATGGAACATTAGTGTACAAATATGTTTGAGTTTATGCTTTTAATTATTTGGGGTTGTATTTTCTGGGAGTAGAATTGCTGGATCATATGATAATTTTTTTCTTTTTCTTTTTTTATTGCACTAAGAATACTTAACATGAGATCCATCCTCTTAACATTATTTAAGTGTACAGTACAGTACTCTACACACAATGCTATGCAAGAGATCTTGAGGACTTAGTCATCCTGTGTAAGCAAAACTTCTTTCTGTTGAATGGCAACCTTCCAGTTTCTCCCTATCCTCACCCATATTTCTTATCTTTTTAAAAATAATAATCATCCTAACAGGTGTAAGGTGATAGATATCTCATGATGATTTTGATTTTGATTTTTCTGATAAGTTATATTTTGCATCTTCTCATATATCTTCTGGTCACTTGTGTGTGTTTGAAGAAATGTCAGTTCAAGACCTTTGTCCATTTCTAATCAGGTTATTTGTTTTGCTGTTGTTGTGTGAGTTCCTAGTATATTTTGGAAATGAACTCCTTATCAGATCAGTGGTATGCAAATATTCTTTTCTAGATCTGTGGGTTGCCTTTTTACTCTGTTGATTATTTCCTTGACTTTGTGAAAGATTTCTAGTAGTCCCACTTGGCTTTCTTTGCTTTTTCGCCTGTGCTTTTGTTGTCAAATCTAAGAAATCATTGCTCAGATCAATGTCATGAAGCTTCTCCATAGGTTGTCTTCTTGTAGTTTTATAGCTTCAGGTTTGATGTTTTAGTCTTTATTTTGAACTATTTTTGTATATGGTGTGGAATAAAGGTCTAGTTTTATCCTTTTGCTTGAGGGTATATAGTTTCTCCAGCATTATTTGTTGAAGAGGTTACTCTTTTCTCATTGTATATTCTTGTTGAAGATAAGATTTAACTTTCTGAAGCTATACAAGGGTACTTCAGATTGTTATAGAAAAATGGAATTAACAAATAAGTTTATTTTGGTGCAAAAAATTTGAAATCTGTGCAGTCTTTTTCATAATATATATTTTCCATGAACTTAAATTTTTTGCAGTATGAATTTTTGAAAGTATTTTCATAATGGATTTTGTAAATTACCTGAGTGCCTATTATTATTTAATATTGGTGATTTTAATTTTAACATTTTATATTTTTATTTCGGTAATCAAGGCATAGTATGTATTAGAATTATTTCAAAGTCTTGTCTACACAGGCAACTGGGTTCTACCACAAAGTGTCTGATTCAGTAGGTCTGAGAGGAGCACTATAGCTTTTATTTGTAACTAGTTAGTTCTCAGCTGAGGCTGATGTTGCTGACTGGGGCCACATTTTGAGAAGCACTGACCTGGCATACTGGGAATTCCTGCAGTGAGAGTATAATTTACCAACTGCTTTCAAATGCAACAAAAACTTTTATGAGTGTGAAACTTAATAATTCCCAAAGTTGACATATGATGCTTCACAGAAAAATCTTTATTAATTACAATGTTGCTGTTTTTAAAAATTTTTGTAATCAGTGATTTTTTTTCCAGATCTCTAACACTTTATAAGGCCCTGCTCTCTGCAAAAATAAATAAGCACTGTGTCCAAAACTCTGATGGAGAAAATAGGTTTGAATCATTAAGGAAAAAAAAAAAAGAGATAAGATAGTATCACATGATGTGGATGCACCATAATTTAATTAATCAATGCCACCAATAAACTAGAAGTTGTTTGCATTCCTTTCCTTCTAAAAGCAAGCCTCAGGAAACATCCCTCCACACCTGGGGCTCATATTTCTGGTGCACGCTGAGTGACTCTGCACGTCTGTAGAGCTTGACTGTTCCTGTGATTGGACCTCACTACCAGAGGCTCTGATGTTATTAGTTTGAATGGTTCTCTGGTATGAGTTTTTCATTTTTTTTGCCTTATCTTTAGAAAAATTTATTTTCTGTTAACATATTATTGAAATACAGTGTGCATACCAAGAAATACACAAAAATATGTAGATAAAATGAATTTTTGCATCTCTGATCATACTCATAGTCAACACCCAAATAAAGGAGAATGTATTACTAGGTTCTCAGGTAATTCTAGTATGCAGGCCAGGTTGAGAAGCACTGTTGTACGTGCAGTTTTGACCATTTGTGCTATATCTTGTGTAGCCCAGGGCACCACTTTGAGACATGATGTTAACTGAGAAGTTGACAAACTCTTTGCCTTTAAAAAAATAGTGTTGAGGGGCGAGTGTTTGGCCCCCCAGTTAAGATGCTGGTTATGAGCTAGTGTCCCACATCAGAGTACCTGAGGTCAACATCTGGCTCCAGTGCCTCACTTCAGCTTTCTGCTATTGTGGATCCTGGGAGGCAGTGATTATGGCTCAAGTAATTGGATTCCTGCCAGGGAAGGCCAGGTTTAGTGTGCTTCTAACAGTTTCAGTCCCGTGGCCAATGTTGGCATTTAGAGAGTGAACCAGTAGAAGGGAACTCTCTCTGCCCCTCAAACAAATAAATAATGAAATGATGTTGCAGTGACCTTCCAACAATCAACACATAGGGGTGTTAGAGCATTAGCAGTGGCAGAAAGCAGCCCAGTAGTTTCCTCTTTTCTAAAGCATGTACGTGCATACCTTCTCTAGCCTGGATGCCTGTCCTTTTTTTTTTTTTTTTTTAAGATTTATTTATTTGAAAGTAAGAGTTATACAGAGAGAGAAGGAGAGGCAGAGAAAGAGAGGTCTTCCATCCGCTGGTTCACTTCCCAATTGGCTGCAATGGCTAGAGCTGCACTGATTCGAAGCTGGGAGCTTCTTCCGGGTCTCCCATGCTGGTGCAGGGGCCCAATGACTTGGGCCACCTTCCACTGCTTTCCCAGGCCACAGCAGAGAGCTGGATCGGAAGTGGAGCAGCTGGGACTTGAACCAGTGCCCATATAGGATGGCGGCACTGCCGACGGTGGCTTTACTGGCTACACCACAGCGCCGGCCCTGATGCCTGTCTTTTAATTGCTGGGGAGGAGGGAAAAAGAACATTAAAAAGACAAGCTTCATTGAAGGGAATCAAGATGGTAACTCATTCTTTATCCTTAATAGAGTCTTTTCATTAGTTGTTTTCATTATTTAAATTCTGGCATTGAAGTAATATTCAGTGTTGAAGCATTAGGACAGATTAATAAGTGAAAATAAAAATACATAAAAGCATCTATTTTCTATTTAATGAAGAATAATGGGAATCAAGTCTAATCATCTTAATCAACAGCAATGTTCGAGTGGAAATGTTACATTCCGGGTTTGAGAAAACGAATGACTAGCAGCAGATGCAGAGATTCTGTCACTGTTGTATATACTTGGAGGCAGATGTTACTGTAAGAACCAAGCCGGCAAACAAGGGTTATGTTCAAAATATGTAACAGCTGCTATGGCTTGTGGCCAGTGCACAGCTCTGGTCCATGTTGACTGAATAGCAGTCCCCTAAATACATTTGATGTAGGGGTGTTAAAGATCTGCTCTCACAAAGCTGCTCCACTTGTCTATTGCATTGTCTAGGGTTCTACCACTTGCTAAGTAAAGCTATCACCATTCCTAGGAAGTCAATTTAGATTTCTCTCTGTTATGTTTGGGTGTCATTGTTTCTCCAAGAGTTTAGATGTTTGAAGCTTGATCCCCAGGGTGGTGATGTTAAGAGGTGGTGGGACCTCTAAGAGATAGGGGCTGGTGGGAGGTCGTTTGGTCATTAGGGTGCTGCCTTTGGAAGAGATTAGGGTGGTTCTTGTGGGATCTTGACCAAGCAAGTTGTTATAAAAAGAGAAAACCTGATTCCACCCCTCTCTGGCTTCTTGCCTTACCATGTGATCTGTTGCTCTCCCATGCATTCTTACTATAATGTCACTAGGTGTAAACCCTCATCAGAGACTGAACCCATGGGGCTACCCAATATTGGACTTGCTTATTTCACTACACATAATGGTCTCCAGTTGCTTCCATTTTATTGCAAAAGACAGGATTTCATTTTTTATGGCTCAGCAATATTCCATAGTGTATGTATACCACATTTTGTTTATCTAGTCATCAGTTGATGGACATCTGGGTTGATTCCATTTCTTAGATATTGTGAATTGAGCTGCTATAAACATGGGGGTACAGACAACTTTTTCATATGCTAATCTCATTCCTTTAGGTAAATTCCTAGCAGTGGAATGGCTGGATCCATTTCCAGATTTCTGGGGGATCTCCATACTGTCTTCCATAATGGTTGTAGTAGTTTACATTCCCATAAACAGTGTATTAGGGTATCTTTTTATCCTTATACTCACCAGATTTTATTATTTTTTTGATTTTTGGATGTTAGTCATTATACCTGTTGGGATGAGGTGAAACATCATTGTGGTTTTATGTGCATTTCCCTCATGGCTAGTGATCCTGAACATTTTTTCTTTTCTTTTTTTAGAAAACTTTTATTTAATAAATATAAATTTAGAAAATACAACTTTTAGATTATAGCAGTTCTTCCCCCCTAAAACCACCCTCCCATCTGCAAACCATCTCTTATCTTATTCCCTCTCCCATCCCATTCTTCATTATGATTCATTTTTAATTATCTTTGTTTACAGAAGATCAACTCTATACTAAGTAGATTTCAACAGTTTGCACCCACCAGACACACGAAGTATAAAGTACTGTTTGAAGACTAGTTTTACTGTTAATTCTCATAGTACAACACATTAAAGACAGAGATCCTACATGGGAAGCAAGTGCACAGTGACTCCTTTTGTTGATTTAACAATTGACACTCTTGTTTATATGTCAGTAATCACCTGAGGCTCTTGTTATGAGCTGCCAAGGCTATGGAAGCCTCTTGAGTTCACAAACACTGACATTATTTAAACAAGGCCACAACCAAAGTGGAAGTTCTCTCCTCCCTTCAGAGAAAGATACCTCCTTCTTTGATGGCCCCTTCTTTCCATTGGGAGTTCAATCATAGATTTGCTCATTTTGGTCATTTTTTTTGCCACAGTTTCTTGGCTTTCCATACCTGAAATATTCTCATGGGATTTTTAGCCAGATCTGAATGCCTTAAGGCCTGATTCTGAGGCCAGAGTGTTGTTTAGGGCATTTGTCATTCTATGAGTCTGCTGTGTATCCCGCTTCCCATGTCTGACCGCTGAACATATCTTCATGTGTTGGCCATTTGTGTTTCATCCATTGAAAAATGCTTGTTCATGTCCTTTGCCCATTTCTAACTGGATTGTTTTGCTGCTGCTGAGTTTCTTGAGCCCTTTATATATCTTGGCTATCAGTCCTTTATCAGATACATAATTTGCAAATATTTCCTCCTGTTCTGTTGCTTGCCTCTTCATTTTGTTGCTTTGTTGTGCAAATGCCTCTTCTTCTTCTTCTTCTTTTTTAACATGCAGAGTGGACAATGACAGAGAGAGAAACAGAGAGAAAGGTCTTCCTTTTCTGTTGGTTCACCTTCCAATGGCCGCTGCGGCCAGTACGCTGCAGCCAGTGTACTGCGCTGATCTGAAGCCAGGAGCCAGGTGCTTCTCCTGGTCTTCCACACGGGTGCAGGGCCCAAATCTTGGGCCCCCCTCTACTGCCTTCCCGGGCCACAGCAGTGACTCCAACTGGGACTAAAACCCAGTGTGCCAGTACTGCAAGCAGAGGATTAGCCTATTGAGCTGCGGTGCTGGCCCTGCAGATGCTTCTTATTTTGATATAATCAAATTTGTCTATTTTTCCTTCAATTGTCTGTGCTTCTGGGGTCTTATCCAGGAAGTCTTTGCCAATGCCAGTGACTTGCAAATTTTCCCCAGTGTTTTTCCTTGGTATTTTGATGATATCTGGTCATAGATTTAGATCCTTGATGCATTGTGAGTTGATTTTTGTATAAAGTGTAATATAGGCTTCTTGTTTCATATTTCTACATGCATAGATCCAGTTTCCCCAACACTCTTGTTGGAGAGACTATCCTTTCTCTAGAAAGTAGTTTTAGCTTGTTTGTCAAAGATAGGTTGGTTGTGGATGCATGATTAATTTCTGGGGTTCCTATTCTGTTTCATTGTTCTATGTGTCTATTTTTTTGTGCCAGTAACAGACTGTTTTTATTATAACTGTCCTATAGTATGTCTTGAAATCTGGGATTGTGATGCCTCTGGCTTTGTTTTTGTTAATTAAAATTACTTGAGCTCTTCAGGGTCTCTTGTGTTTCCATATGAATTTTAGCAGAGTTTTTTTTCTAGATCTGAGAAGAATGCCCTTAGTATTTCAATTGGGATCACACTGATTTTGTAAATTGCTTTGGGTAATATAAACATTTTGATGATATTTATTGTTACAATCCATGAACATGGAAGACTCTTTAATTTTTGTGGATTCTATTTCTTTCCTTAATGTTTTATAATTTTCATTGTATAGCTCATTCACAGCCTTGGTTAGATTTATTCCAAAGTATTTAAATTTTTAGGTAGCTATTCTGAGTGATACTGATCTTACAAGTTCTTTCTCAGGCATGACATTGCTTATGTATACAAATGCTATTGATTTTTATGTATTGATTTCATAATCTGCAACTTTGCCAACTCTCTTATGAGTTCCATAGTCTCATAGTGGAGTCTTTTGGCTCAACTATATATAGGAACATGTCATCTGCAAATAGAAATAATTTCACTTCCTCCTTTCCAATTTGTATAAGTTTGATTTCTTTTTTGTTTTTAAAATATTTATTTATTTAATTGAAAGTCAGAGTTACACAGAGAGAGGAGAGGCAGAGAGAGAGAGAGAGAGAGAGAGAGAGAGAGAGAGAGGTCTTCTACCCACTGGTTCACTTCCCAGTTGGCCACAATGGCCAGAGCTGCGCTGATATGAAAGCAGGAGCCAGGAGCTTCTTCTTGGGTGCAGGAGCCTAAGGAATTGGGCCATCTTCCACTGCTTTCTCAGGCCATAGCAGAGAGCTAGATTGGAAGTGGAGCAGCTGGGTCTCGAACCAGCACCCATATGGGATGTTGGCACTTCAGCCAGGGCATTAACCCACTGTGCCACTGCTCCAGCCCTGATTTCTCTTACTTACATAATGGCCCTGGCTAAAACTTTCAGAAGTACATTGAATCAGTAATAAAGTCCTTCCAACAAATAAAAGACCAGGATTGGATGGCTTCACTGCTGAATTCTACCAAACTTTTGAAGAAGAGTTTATCCCAATTCTTCTTAAACTCTTCAAAACAACTGAAAGGGATAAAATCCTCCAAAACTCCTTCTATGAGGCCAGCATCACCTTAATTTCAAAATCAGAAAAAGATACAACAAAGAATGAGAACTAGAGACTGATATCCCCGATGAACATTGATGCAAAAATCCTCAACAAGATACTAGCTGATTAAATCCAACAACATATCAAATAGTTCATCCACCTAGACCAAGTGGGATTTATCCAGGGAATGCAGGAATGGTTCAACATATGCAAATCAATAAGTATGATACATCAAATTAACAAATTAATGAATAAAAACCACATGATTATCTCAATAGATGCAGAGAAAGCATTTGATAAAATACAGTATCCTTACATGGTAAAAACAGTAAGCAAATTGGGCATAGAAGGAACACACTTCAACACAATCAAGGTACCATATGACAAACCCACAGCTAGCGTCATATTGAATGAGGAAAAGCTGGAAGCATTTCCACTATGATCCGAAACCAGACAAGGATGCCTACTTTCACCATTGCTATTCAATATAGTTCTAGAAATGTTAGCCAGATGATTTCATAATTTATAACACAGATTCTTCCCTTAAAAATTTCTCTGTTGGAAGGGTCTCTGAACAGGTCATATTGACTGGGAGAGAGATAATGCAGGACTAATGATTCCTGCATGGTGGGAAAAGGCCTCACTCCTGAGGTATTACCATCATTAGTGATGGGGGTAGAATGGGCAGAGACTTGGAGATCACTCTGTACTGTTATTATCATTTTTCCAAGTAAGTAACCTTACCATGGAATAAGACATTTGAAAGGAATTTTAGAGATCATCTATTCCATTCGTCCCAATTTATGTATGAGGAAACTGAGCCCAGAGAGGTAAAGTGACTTGGCTGATCAACATAGCTTTCCATTTTCTGCAGTGTGAGAAGTGTAGTATCAGAACTGTGTTCAAGAACCGGCCTTGTTTCTGATAAGTGGGAGTTCTTCTGCTCTCCTTAAGCTTTAGATTTTCTCATTTGCAAAATGGGGACTTTTTTTTTAAAAAGGATTTTTTTATTTATTTGAAAGACAGAGAGGCAGAAGTAGAGAGAGAGAGAGAGAGAGAGAGAGAGAGAGAGAGAGAGAAAGACAGAGGTCTTCCATCTGCCGGTTCACTCCCCAGATGGCCGCAATGGCTGGAGCTGCACCAATCCGAAGCCAGGAGCCAGGAGCCAGGAGCTTCTTCTGGGTCTCCCACACAGGTACAGGGTCTCAAAGACTTGGGCCATCTTCTACTGATTTCCCAGACCATAGAGAGAACTGGATTGGAAGTGGAGCAACCAGGACTCCAACTGGTGCCCATATGGGATGCCAGCACTACAAGCAGCAGTTTTACCCACTATGACACAGTACCGGCCCCATGGGGGCTGTTTTTGAAAATTAAAGCATAATTTATATAGAAGACTAAGAGCATATATCAGAGATCTCATTTAACTAATGAATGAATGATTCAGTAAAAAGAACTAGTTGAAAAAGAATTTGACAAGCAGGACTATATACTAAAAGAATGTGGAAATGAATTTGCTAGAAGTTAAAGAATTGGTTAATGTTCTACAGTGAAATGAAATTTCAATTTTTGGAACAGAATTGTATAAGTTTTTCAAAATGTGTCTTCTTTGATCAAGTACAATGGCAAAATCAAACAAAGTCCTAGGTAGTTAAATAATCCTTCGATTAAACAATGACATTTAAAGGGCATTCACGGATTACCTTGTTTTATTCCCTTGTCTTAGACAATTTTTTAAAAATAAGGGCTAGTATATTCAGCTGTAGGGAAAAAAAAATCTGTCTAAAGTGTTGCCCCTGAAATGTTGCTATTTAGAAGGAAAGTATGCCTCTGAATTTTTCTGGGCCCTTAATTCTTGGAGAGTCTACGCACCTGCATTTCTTCTATGTACACATTGCTGGAGGAGTTGTCGTTGGAAAGAGAAAGTCTATCAGTTCTCCCAATACCAACCAGGCAAACTACTGAGTATTTGAAATTTTGGGCCCAGGAGGGGCCTATGGTTTGCTTTAAGGAAATTTAACAGATCTTTGTCAGTTTGGGCAATAATGCATGGAAATAAGGCAATGGTTTAAATTTTTGGTGCAGAAAGGCCTGTTGAACTGTGTTTGGGGTTGGGCAATGTAGCTAAGCCCTCCTTGCTGAGGTGGGGGCAGCAGTCCCTGAAACTGTTTTTCTTCTTTTCTCAGGGCTAATATGCAGCAACACTGTCTTTGTAGTTCACCAGGTCAAGTCGTGGCTATTAGGTCTGAACAGCAATGAATCAGCCCAACAGGTTATTTTGGATCTTCTTATTTTTGAATTTTCTGCTATTTTCATTTTAAGCATTTTAATCATTTATATAAGAAATAGATGGGTGTGGGTGTTGTGGTGCAGCAGGCTGGGTCCCTGCTGGGGACTCCTGAGTCACATACCGAGTGTCTGATTGCATTCCGGCTCCTCCACACTTCTGATCCAGTTTCCTGGTAATGTGCCTGGCAGGCAGTAAATGATGACCCAGGTCCTTGGATTTCTCCTGCCCTTGTGGGAGACCTGGATGGAGTTCCTGTCTCCCGGCTTTGGCCTGGTCTATCCCCGTGGGTATTTGGGGCGTGAACCAGCTTATAGAAAATCTCTGTCTCTCCTTTGCTGTCAATCTGCCTTTCAAATAAATAAATAAATATTAAAAAAAAAAAAGAAGAAAGAAAGAGGCTGTTCCTTCTTGGGCTGAAAGTAACTACCGTGAAGCATTATTGGAAATATCTGGTTTACCAGTGTATCCAAGACTTGTACCCCTGAGTTCAGCTCTGTGTCTACTCTCTGTTATATATCTGCTGAGATGGTGGAGAAGATCCTGACACAAACTAACTTCTAGCCTCAAACAAGGCAGCCTTTGCCAGTGTTGTGATGGATTTGAGTAACGCATTTCTCCTTGTGCCTCTGATCCTACTGGAGAACCTCATCCCAGGTCTGTGTTTTCTACTCCTCCCATCAAAACTCATATATGGATGATGTACACTTCTTCCATTTGTAAGAAGGAATATCTGATTAACAGAATTTAATTTAACTGTCTCAGAGATTTAATTTTTAAGAAATGTATTTTTTCATAAGAAAAGCTCTTATTTATTATTAAAGGCTTATGAAATACAGCACTGTATTAAGAAGAGAATTTAAATTACCTGTAGAACATTATTCAGAGATAATGTTAACATTTTGCTGTGTTTGCTTTTAGATATGCACATCCTTAACAAAAATCAAGATTATGTTGTTTTATTAACTTTTTAATTGTGATTTCCAAGGATGGAATTTCCCATATCAGTGAGGGGAATTGAAGGGATTTTAATCGGGAAATAAAGTGAGAGAGAGGAAGTAAAAGGGAGGGGCAGTGGGCAGTGGGAGCCTATAGACCACCATGAAAGAACACCCTTGGTGTGTTTCCACACAAACAAGTGGTCCTTGGGCCACTGTGGGCTGGCAGAGATGGTTTTTTAGAGGGAGATTCTTGGAGGTGATTACATTGTTATGTACCCAGAGAGAATCCAAGGCATTATCCTTGTGGTTTGAGAACTTGTAAGCTCTAGTCTTCCCCAAGTTTGTAAATGGCACCACTGTCTACCTGATTATCTAGTTCACTTTCCCTTGCCTCGAAGGTTCAACTTTTAAAATACATCTTGCCTCTGGGCACTTCTTGATATTTTCACCATTATACACTTGGTCTAAGTCTCTGTTATTTTGTTCCAAGGGCAAATTCAGCAAATGCTTGAGAAAAATGAGTGAAGATCATCCTGATGAAAACAGGCAAAACTTATTTACCCAAAGCTTGCACTAGCAATGGAACCCATCACCAGTACTTGGGTTTTGACAGAGACACAGGGCAGGCAGAGGACTGAGAAAGTGGAAAGAAGGGATGATTTCAGGTATGCCCTGGTTGGAGGCTGTGGGCACGGAAGGTGGGTTAAGTAGGAGCAGAGTATCTATGTGATAGCTGAAGGGAACATATTTGATTTTCTCTGGTCCATTCTAAACTGGAAAGAGGAACAAAATGTAGCAGAGTTGTGAGTTATTAAACAATTCTGCCTGTTTTGGGCTGATTGCTAGAGGAGTTTTTTGCTTCTTAGATTGACTGATTCTGTAGCAAACTATGGGCTAGTGATCTGATTTCCTACAAGTCTATCTTTCTAGGCTGGTCACTGAAGATAGTGTATTGGTTTTCTGGGCTGGTTGCAGATGGTGGGCTTGAGTTATATTTTTGTATATAATTTGGCCATTATATATTGAGTCTCTCACATTGCATTCAAAGTTCACTGGTGTCCCTTGGGTGAACACTGATACCAACTTGATTGTAAAATAGCTACTATTACAGTCATCCCCATTTTGCTGAGGAAGAATCTGAGGATCAGAGAGGTTAAGTAACTTGTGTAAGATCTTAGAGTAAGGTGAAAAGCTCAGCTTCGAAGCTTGGTGGTTTCCCCGAATTCATTAGCTTAGGCTGCCTCCCATAGCTGCTTAGCGACTGGGGTCACCCAGACTTTGCCAAGTGTTAGCAGCTGAAAACTTGACCTCTCTACCAACAGAATTTGTATTTCTCCCCTGCGAACTGTCTTCCTGAGGAAGTTGATCCATTGAGACCTAACTTTGTCTCAGTGAAACTTGATTGCATTCATTTCCTTTTCTTTTTAGATATGTGATGGACTTTCAGTCAGAGAGAGGTGCATCTGAGAGAAGACTGCAGGGGCTATGATATCGCTGGTTTGCACACTCAGGGGCCAGGCTGCCTAGGTTTGAATCTCAACTCCCCCACTTAGTAACTATGTGCAGACTTCGGGCTGATCACTCAGGTTACCTAAGCTTCAGTTTCAAAATCTGTGTTTGGAGATGATGCTGAAATACTGCCTACCCTATGAGCATGAAGATTGAGAAAGCAGACATGAAACACTTGCAAATGCCAGGGCAGATGGTAAGTGTTCAATGTAAATTAAAATGCAAATATCCTACAAGAATTTCCTGTGCCCTTAACAAACGTAATATGGAAAGTGAGAATTCGCATTGTTGACAATATGGGCTGGAAGGAAAAATGATACACACAGTTCTCTTTTGAAAATTGGGAGAAGTGAAGATTTTAAATGACAAAAGTGGCATTCTACCCTAGCCCAACCAACCCCCATTCATACTATTCACTTTCAGATCCTCCGATGATTACAAGTGAGGAAAGACTGAATAACATTTTATTTTCACTGCTTCAATCTGACAATTGCCCTTTGTAAATCCAAATAAACATACATTAAATCTTCAAATCCATTTCATTTTTCTTCTTTGGGTCACTGTGCTGGAAATCAGTGGAAGTCAGCCAGATAAGTGGGCATCCACCCGAGGAACAGTAGAGGAGTGCCCAGCCTTTTCTTTGCTGAAGTAATAGCATATCAAGGGCCTTACCCTCTACTTGGGTGCAAAGCACACTGGAATGATTTAAAATGTTGATTTCATAAAAGAGAATTTCATCCCTAACACAGCTCATTTTCTGTCTCCGCAATCTCACCCAATCATTAGGGAAGCTAGAGTATTTGGCACAAAGAAGGCAGAACATTGGTTTCGTGGTATCACAGTGACTGGAATCCCTGGGTGGCCAGAGGGTATGGTCTTCGGAGTCCAAAATCAAAACCATTGGAGAGGTGGCTGAGAACATGGGCACAGATGTAGGAGAACAAAGTGGAGGTGAGGGCTGGTGGGGACTCCTGATTACCTTATTTTCTTAATGAGTTAGAGAAACAAGTTCACTGGGAGAAAATGGCTCCTGGCTTCAGATGGGCTCAGCTCCTGCCATTGGAGCCATCTGGGGAGTGAACCAGCAGATGGAAGACCTTTATTCTCTGTCTTTTCCTCTCTCTGTGTAACTCTACCTCTCAAATAAACAAACAAAATGTTGTTTTTAAAAAAGGATTTATTTATTTGAAAGGCAGAATGACATACAGTGAGAAATCTTCCACCTGCTGGTTCAATTCCCAAATGGTCACAATAGTCAGGGCTGGGCCAGTTGAAGCCAGGAAGTTTGCTCTGGTCTCCTACATGGATGGCAGGGGCCCAAGTAACTGGGCCATCTTCTGTTGCTTTGCCACGTGCATTAGCGAGAAGTCAGACCAGAGTGGGATAGCTGCTACTCAAATCAGCACTCCTATATGGGATGCGGACATTGCCAAAACTGGCTTAACCTTCTGTGCCACATCAGCCCGCACTTACCAGTTTATCTCCTCCAATAGATCACTCTATTTCTCTGGCTCTCCTTAGAGGTAAAATGCGAATCAGACTCCTTACTTGAAAGGTTCGTGTGTGGATTCAAAGTACGTGTACTCCTGTACTGAGCAGAGTCAGCTTCACCGTAGAAATGCTCAGTAAATATCTCTGATACTTTTCCAGTGCCTTCGCTTTGAACCCACATACCTCAGATTACTCTGATGTGGTCTGGATCCACACTGGCAGCACCTGGTCCCGGGCTTTAGCAACAAGGCCCACCTTGGCCCCCCCCCCCATGGGATTCCTGTCTAAGCCGTCAGGGCCTGGCTGTTTTCGTAAGGCCTTCAAGGTGATCCTAATGTGCCGTGAAGGGTGAATGCTGCTAATTGTCAGAGCAACACCCCAAAGCAGCCGCATTAGCATCATCGGGGGAGTAGGTAAACCAGAGAACTTTCCTGATCTGCCGAGTCAGGAATTCTAGGGTAGGAGCCCAGCAACCTGTGTTTAACAAGCTCTCCAGGTGATTCTAATTGTTCTCAAGGTTTAAAACCACTGATGGAGGGGCGAGAAAGTTTAGATCAGTTGTTTCAGTCTCTCGCACCGACTGGGCCTGGTGAGTACCTCACAGCCTGTGTTCCTCTTCTCTTATTTTTTCCTTTCAGGGGAGAACGGTTAGATTTAGTGTTGAGACTTTATCTTGTATGTTTTGTTTTTTTTCTCCTCATTTCTCAGGTATCCTTCTGTTCTCCCAGTGAAATGGCGGTGCTGGGTACTGACAG
The DNA here is from genome assembly GCA_949820135.1 of Sylvilagus floridanus. Taxonomy (NCBI): domain Eukaryota; kingdom Metazoa; phylum Chordata; class Mammalia; order Lagomorpha; family Leporidae; genus Sylvilagus; species Sylvilagus floridanus. The sequence continues at coordinate 45,177,245 of OX463241.1, forward strand.
CATGGAGCTGGATAAGGAAGTCACAGCTCCTAAGCGCGTGGAATGCTTGGGGTGACAAAAGCCAGGTGGCAAGCCGAGGCACCTGGGGCAGGCCTATGAAGGTGGCTTGGGTCCTCGGGTTCCCTGTCTGGCCTCTTCTCTCTGCACTGCTCCTGTGCCAACACACTCTCAGGTATGGACTTAACTTTAGTTTCTCATAATTCAGTTTGAGCTATTCTGAGGGTGAGTGATGTATGCTGACCAGAGTGCAGGTTCTTGAGGGAAGGGACTGTGTGTCTTTCCTTGTGAACTTGTTTTTCTCCTCTAGATCTCTCCGTAGCTGGGGCTCTGGCAGTAACATGCTGCTTGCACTTTGGTACGGTGACAAAGGGCACTGGCTTTGGCAGCATGGATTAGGGTTTGAATTTGCAGTTCATTGGTTCTGTAATCATGAGCAAGTCACAGCACTTCTTGGCAATCTCAGTGTTCTCATCCATAAAATGGGCTTGATAATTTTTAACTTTGTACAGTTGTGAAGGCTGTTAGTGCCATAAGTCTGACAGCACCATTTTACTATCTATGTCCTGGACACCATCCTAGGCTCTAGCCTCCACTGATAGTGCTAGAAGCCAGGTGACCAGATGACCCAACCACAGGTGTCCGCTCCACCCCCACCCTAATGGGTTTTGCTACTCCTACTCTCCCCCCCACCCCCCCACCCAAGGTATAACAGGACCTGCTTCCCATGCAGGTGAAGCAGGTCCTGCTATACCTTGCCCTCACACCTGGCTCATCAGGCTTCCACCACCCAACAGTAACACTTTCCTCTAGGGTTAGGGTTAGGGTTGCTGTGTTTTGTGTTGGCCTAACAAGGACTATGTAAGACAAGGCATGAAGCATGCTGAAACACTGGATTTGGAGAATATTGAATGCTTGATATTTGTTAGGGTTGCTACAGTTGACTTCCTGCCTCAGACAACTTTTACCTGGGTAAATCAAGAGATTAATGTGAGACCCCTGTGAGCTTTTGGGCAACTCTGGAGTGGTCCGTTTACCCTGACACACAGCTCTCAAATTCTCCGTGTCTGTTCCCTCTGCGCACCCAGTGCAGCCCGACACTTATCTACCTCCTCTTGGGCTTGCAGGAAAACTCAGGGCCTTGCCTTTCCTGTGTTTTGTGGGGTAGCACCAATGTGGATGCTTAAGTTGACTTGAGCCAACTTTAAATATTCTCCTCTGGAAGTTTAATGCGTTGCAAAAGCCTCAGGCCTATTTTAATTGAATTACTTCTTTCAGTGTCAGGCTTAAAGAGCACCCTACAGGGTCCCAGCTCTGAATGAATGCATTAAAAAAAAAAATCAAATAGTGTAGATTATGGTATAATCCTCAAAGGGGGATATAAATAGAATCTCCTCTGTTGGCTTTTCATTTCCCTGTGTTCATTAATACGCACTTTTACAGCATCCAGTTTGCTCTGTCCTCTCCTAAAGCTTGCTAGCTGCTTTGGTAAGAAAGAATGAGACTCGGACTAGAACAAGATGTTAGAAGAATTGACCATTATAATTTTGTGAGATGGAAGGGATTTCAGTCGTATCTGATATCACCTTCTTGATACGTGGTGTGGGGAGGAGATGAGTTGGACCAAGTCACAGAGAACGTCCAGAGAACTTGGTTCGAAAAATGTTCTCTCCAGAGGAAGGTGTTGGGAGTTGTGCCGAAATGTGAGGTGGAACAGTCAAGCAAGTGGCCCAGGGTGGTAAGGATGGCTCTGAGCTCAAGCTCCTGGGGATTTAATCTCGGTCAGTTTCACACCATCTGTGTTGGGCAAGATGTTGAACAGTGTTGGGCTCTCGGTGTCTTTACTCCCCTAAAGAATGACAGGACCTACCTCTGCGTGCTGTTGTGAGTCTTAAATTGCAGCTCAGTAAAGAGCTTAGAATTTCACATGGGACACAGGAATTGCCCAATATCATTTAGCTATTGTTTTTCAAACTTTAAAAATAATTTCTATGTAGTATGATTTTTGTTTTTATTGGGATGCTAATGGTATGCCCTCTACCTTAGTGCTTTTCTGTTGGTTATGAGCCAGTTTCTGGCCCTGAAGGACTAAGTCCCAGAGGCCTTTTATCCAAGGACAGACCTGACTGCTTGTGAATGTGGAGTTGTCAGTGCATCAGTGCTGCAGGATGCTGTGAGAGGATCAAATGCAAGATGAATCTATGTGCTTAAAAATGTGGACACTAAATGAAAGGGAAATGATCCTAACAATGGCAAAATATTTTGAGAACCTTAACATATTTCATTGGGTTTTTTTCAAAAATATAAAGTACATACATTCTGTAGCTGTAATGTAGTAGGCCCGTAATAACTTACTCATTGAATAAATGAATAGTTGGATTGGTGTTGCCATTGGAATGAGGATACAGACGAAGAAGCCCTTACTGTGTCACACACTCCAGAGCTTAGAGCTTTACTTCAGGGACTCCTTCTCCATGATTATGTAGGTTGGTGACATGGCTCCTGGGTGGGCTTTGTATGGCTCACTAGGGATACTGGGTTGGAAGGCCCAACACTACCTCACTGGTATATTTGGCAGTTGATGCTGGATGTGGGCTATGCTCCTTTATTTTTCTACCAAGTGGATTCTCATCTCCCAGTAGATACACCTGGATTCCTTACTGGGTCAGCTTGGGGAAAGATTCCAAGGTGGTGGAGACAGAGATGCAAGGCTCTGGAATGGGTGACATCGCGTCCACCACATTTTCCATTCAAAGGCAGTCACACATCCAGCCTTTGTTCAGGTCTGGGTGGGAGGAGCTGCAAAGAATTTGCAGCACTGCTTCATAAAACAGGAGATGAACAAAAAGATCTTTGATTAACACTTAGCCAGTAGGTAGAGCCAAGATTTAAATTTGGGTTCTGGGATTCTAAGGCCTTATAACCTTTCCCAAATGATAGTCCCACATTTTCTGCAAAGTAGACTCAGCTCAGATAAGCCAGAGGTTTTTGTGCCCCTAGATATTTTGGGACTTTGGGCATGTGATGTATCTGGTAAATGATGTCATAATCCCCAGCCTCTGTGGTCTATAGATAAGAGTTCTTTGTGTGAAAAACACCCATCATGATACTGCGCACTTCGGAACAGACCCTTTCAAATGAGAGCCTAACGATTTTCCCTTCCAGGAGAGCGAACGTGCCCATCTGTGGCTTAATTGACGAGGGGTCTGTTGATGTTTCACCCTATTAATTGTTCGGAGTTCCAGAGCTAGGAAAATATGACCTTTAAAACTGGTGAGGTTTCAATAAAGGTCATGTGGTTCCGAAGTATTTGGCTGAGACTGGGAGATGAAATGAGAGACTGAAAGCCAGAAAGATTAAATTTCAGGTCAGCAGGGGCTCATGTGAAGCCGGAGGAAGGACAGTGCAGTCTGGTAAACGTGAGAGCTGCAGGAGAATCTGTTGTAGGAGAGTCTGCCCGGTTGGAGTCCTAGGGTGGAGCCCCCTTTCTCAGCAATGGGACAAAGTGAAGGAGCTGACTCCCCCCCCCCCCCCCCCCCGCCCCAACGTTGGGATGGTGACCTTCAGAGCTTCATGTTTACCTTCAGATGTACTTGACGGTACTAAAAGTGGTGTAAGGAAGAGTCATAAATGCTCAGTCTCCAATGCTTGCTTAAGGAAGAGGAGATTGGTTGCTCAGCTGCTGGCCCCTGGGGTGCTGGGTGCCGGGTGACAGGCTGGAGGGGTAGAGCTGCAGGCTGTAGGCCAAGTGGGTGGTTCTACAGGAAGCGAGACTCTGGGGGTCATCCAGCCAAGAGGGCAGTGAGGAACGTGGGTGGCCCTGGTGCACAGGGCGCTTGTGGGAGACGAATCTGGCAATGGCCACAGAGGGTTTTTAGGAAGCTAAGTTTTGTCTTCTGGGTGTAGTGTAATGGCACTTCAGGAGGGCATCTTGAAGATGAGCCTAAGACTTGATGACCCTGGCAGGCTTTTGTAGTCAGGTCGGTGTTTCTCCTAGTCCTGTGCCTGTGTTTTGTGACCTTTCCAACTGTTAACGTATTCAAATCAGTGGGCTGAAGGGCTCGCACACTTGTTTTCTTTACTAAGTAGGTTAATTTTGCTGTGCAGGCGTTTCGTTAAGAGAAGGTAGGCAGACACTAGAACTTACTATGTTCTCAGTGTTGGGAGCCTCTGACCCAACAGTAGAGGCCATCCCCCTCACCCCCGCCCAGGCCTGATATATATGGCTTTGAATTGTGGCTTTGAATGCGGGCCGGCTTCCCCTAGCATAATTGTGCAAGTGGGTTAGGAACTATGGTGTTGGTCTGGAGCCACCTGGCCAGTCAAGCTAATAGGTACTAAGCCAGACCCATTCCTATTGCATGATGGGTCTACACGAGCTAAGACGTCAGTGGATGTCTAATTTGATCTTTTACTTCCTTGCTTGTCGTGGTCTTATTGTGGCTTTAGGCAATGATGCCTTAGAGTGATGTTTGAATTCTGATAAGAAAACAACAGATCTCCCTGGGATACTGGTAAAAAGCATGAAGACAGCAATGAGTATATTGCCCATGTTTGTGCACATACACATGTGTGCACAGTTCCATTAAGCAAAGTTGGAAGGTCAAAATAACTGAATTTTACAAATGAGAAGCACAGACAGAAAATAGATGATCTACCTAAGGCGGCAAAGCTAGTAAGTTGCAGAATGAGGGTTTGAAGGACAAGTTTCTGTGAAGCCTAACTACTCAGCCCTTGTAGGGGATACTGTGTATCTTTTAGATGACTCAGAGGGGCTGCTCATAGCTGGCTGCTGGTGGACAAGTCCATTCCCTTGTCCAGGTTCCGGTTTTCAGATTTAATGATACTTGTGCACCATCCTTGAAGTCTACCGCAGCTGTCTAAGTCTGTGATTTGAGTCCTTGGAGAAAATTTCTACTTGGTAAGCATACAGGTTTTATGACAGAAGGCATTCCTGTGAATACTTGGGGCTCAACATAAGAAGTGTAAGTGAAATAATTATGTATTAAGACTCCTGGCATGAAGTAGGCAGAGCTGATCAAGTTACTTAACTCGTTTGATAATGTGCATTAGAATAGAAGATAATATAAAGCTATATTCAAGTTCCTTTTGTTCTCTAAATTTCTTATTTCTTTAGCAAATGGTTTAAGTGGGAGTGTATTTCATTTACCAAGTCATTGTTGAGTTGCATAGTTTGGTGGTGCACTCTTTGAATGTGGCTGCCCCTGGCTTAGTAACGGTCATCTGAGCCATGATGAGACTATTAGACAATTTGACATAAGCACTGACTTTGAGTGGATTGTAGTCAGGGCTCCATATCCCTGTGCTATTACCAAGGAGGGCAATTAGGGTGCTGCTTGTGGAGCCAGGGCATAGAGGGGCAGGTACATGACCATAGTTAGTATATGGCCTTAAGTATACTGCCTGTCTTGATGTCCTTGCCAATGCTGAGCCTTCCTGGGTATCGGGTGTAGTTGAATGCTCCTGTTACCATCATGGCTCATCATACAGCTAAGTACTTCTCGGACCCATTACTGTTCTCTGAGATCATGGCAGATAGGATTATTAGGTGACTTAGAGTCTCAATAGGAGAAGACTGTTGTACTTACCATTCTGGGAAAAATTCAGTATTTCAGTAATCAGCAGGATGGGGTGGGTTGAAGATGGATTTATCCTCAGATCTTCTCTGTCTTCCTCTGCCTTGCGACCCTGGAGAGCGCGGCACAGAAGCAGCACGTTCTGGTGCTGCACCGAGTTTGGACTTGGTCATGAGACTGGTTTGGGCCACTGCTCCTTTCAGCCTGAACTCCAGAGTGAGACAAATGGAGTGGATTGGAGATGGCCTTGAAGGTGGAGCTAAAGGTAACTGTCTTAAACCTGGAGCAGTCTCCTGAGCAGGCAAATAAATGCTTACTGTTATCAGTTGAGTTTGGGGATGTTAGGAGTGTAACGGCCTGATGCACAGGGCTGGTCTGGTACACACCAGTGTAGGAATTGTGCGTCGACAATGAATGACCTCCGGTTACTGTTGGAGTTAATGTTCACTGCCCGAAGAAATGTCAGGAGGGGAGCGGGAGGACAGAAGTTCAGTGGCTGCAAAAGGTCCGAGGAGACAAACCAGAAGCACCGGTGGCCCGGGAGAGGCCTCTAGGATTTTGATATAGACTTGTTGTGAAAATGTGACTTCAGCGCTAGTGCTGGGCCAGGCATAAGCTGGGGGAGCCTAAGACTCCATCTGGTTCTCCTACGTGGGCGGCTGGGATTTAAGTTACTGAGCCATCATCCTATGTGCATTAACAGGAAGCTGGATCGGAAACGGTGGCGACTTGAGCCTGGGTATGCCAGTGTGGGCTGTGGGTGTCCCAAGAATTACGCTTCGCCAAACACCTGGCCCTTCCCTTTTAGTTTTGTAAGACTGACCCAACAAGAGAATTACTTAAATAGATACCTATATTCAATGAACTGTAGAAAGCCTGAAAAATGAACCTTTAAAAAATTATAAAATACTGGTTGAAAAGGTGTTTGTCATACAGCTAATTAGCCACAAGATTAAAGGCTATATGTAGGGGCCAGTACTGTAGCGCAGTGGGTTAAAACCCCAGCCAGCAATGCTGGCATCTCACATGGGTGCCAGTTAGAGTCCCAGCTGCTCCACTTCTAATCCAGCTCCCTGCTAGTGTGCCTGGGAAAGCAGTGGAAGATGGCCCAAGTTCTTGGGTCCCTGCATCCATGTGGGAGATTTAGAAGAAACTCCTGGCTTTGGATTGTCCCAGCTTTGGTCGCTGAAGCCATCTGGAGTGAACCAGCAGAAGGAAGACCTCTCTTTCTTTCTCTTTTTGCCTCTTTCTGTAACTCTGCCTTTCAAATGTTTTGATTTTTTTTTTTTTTTTTAAAGACTATGTGGATATAGAGTATTCATTGTGTCTGGGATTTTGATGGCAGAATGTTCTATGCACGTAGACATCAGTGAAGACAACCTCACTAGGACATGTTTTGGGGGCGCACACTTTGTAGGGTGGGCGTTGTGGCACAGGAGGTGAAGCTACTGCTTTCAACACCCGTATCACAATGACAGTTTGAGTCTGGGCTCATCTTCCTCCTGAGAGGAAGCATATGATGGCTTGAGTATTGGGCCCCTGCTACTCAAATAGGCGACTTAGGTGGAGTTTCAGGTTCTTGGTTTTGGCCTGGCCCAGCCTTGGCTGCCAAAGTAATTTTGGGGACTGAACTGGTAAGTGAAAGTTTAACTTTTATTTAATGAATATAAGTTTCACAAGTACAGCTTATGGATTATAATGGCTCCCCCCCACCCCCATAACTTCCCTCCCACCCACAGCCCTCCCCTTTCCCTCTCCCTCTCCCCTTCCATTCACATCAAGACTCATTTTCCATTTTCTTTATATACAGAAGATCAGTTTAGTACAGGTTACATAAAGATTTCAACAGTTTGCACCCACATAGAAAAACACAGTGCAAAATACTGTTTGAGTACTAGTTATAGCATTAAATCACAATGTACATCACATTAAGGATAGAGGTCCTACATGGGGAGTAAGTGCACAGTGACTCCCGATGTTGACTTAACAATTGAACACTCTTGTTTATGGTGTCAGTAATCACCCTAGGCTCTAGTCCTGAGTTGCCAAGGCTATGGAATCCTTTTGAGTTCGCTGACTTTGATCTTATTCCAACAGGGTCATAGTCAAAGTGGAAGTTCTCTCCTCCCTTCAGAGAAAGGTACCTCCTTCTTTGATGGCCCCATTCTTTCCACTGGGATCTCACTCACAGAGATCTTTCATTTAGGTCTTCTGTTTTTTCCAGAGTGTCTTGGCTTTCCATGCCTGAAATACTCTGATGGGCTCTTGAGCCAGATCCGAATGCCTTAAGGGCTGATTCTGAGGCCAGAGTACTGTTTAGGACATCTGCCATTCTGAGTCTGCTGTGTATCCTGCTTCCCATGTTGGATTGTTCTGTCGCTTTTTGATTGTATCAGTATTTGAAGACACTAGTCTTGTTTATATGATTCCTTTGGCTCTTAGTCCTATCAGTATGATCAATTGTGAACTGAAACTGATCACTTTGACTAGTGAGATGGCATTGGTACATGCAACTTTGATGGGATTTAATCGGAATCCCCTGGCATGTTTCTAACTCTGCCGTTTGGGGCAAGTCAGCTTGAGCATGTCCCAAGTTGCACATCTCTTCCCTCTCCTATTCCCACTCTTACATTTCACAGCGATCACTTTTCAGTTAAGTTTCAACACGGTAAGTGAAAGTTTATTCTCGATGTCTCAAGTTGTGCTTTTCAAGTAGATGAAAAAAGAAAACTATTTGCTTGAGGTGGGGTTGAATCTTAAGTAACAAGTACCTCTAAATTGACTCTGATGGTAAAATAAGATTTTATGGGTAGGTGGGATACAGCATGCTGGGTGTTCTGTGTGGGAAGGGGAGAGAAGTTGTCTTCCTTGTCCTCCTCTGCAAACTCCCATACCAAGTACAGCCCAGGAAGGGCTTGGAGAAAAGAGATGTCAAGAGGAAAATCACACGGCACCTGTGGAGTGTGCAATGTAAACCCTACTCCTTTTTTTTCCCCTGAGTTCCTCCGTCTCATTGCCTGTCCCTGCTTATTTTGTGCCAATGCCTCTTGGAAGAGACTTTGAAGTAGAGGTTGACAGAACAGTTCAGTGAGCGTGGAAGAATATGTGAGGGTACTCAAAAAAGCTTGTGGAAAATGGAATTAAAAGTTATTTTGATGGAAAATAAAATCCCTGTATAATATATTTCACACTAGAAATTTGACTTTGTTTTCTGCTTCCTAGCTATTAAAGCATACTAGAAGAAAAAAAACAAAACATTATTCTGTATTTTAAATGGCTCATCCTCTTTGAGCCTCCTCTTGAGGCAGCATCCCTCAGGGGTGTTTGTTGCTCATGAAGCAGGTACAGGTGTAGGCATGACGTCAGCACTGGTCCTCCCTATTGGTTGCAAGAGGTAGAGAGCATTTTTAGACATTAAGGGAGAATGTGTTGATGTGATGCTCTCACAGTTTGGAGTGTGGGGATTTGGATCAGTACCAAGTTGATAGGACTTCATTTTGTATTTGGACACAATACGTTATAGGTCAGGCTTGGAGAACAGACAAGACTTAACACATTCAGTGTCTCCAACCCTCCCCCAAAAGAAACCTTTTTTTTAAGGAGTAAGATCTTCATGTATTTGATAAGTAGAAGTTTAGGAATGTAGTGACTCTTCCCATCAACCCAGACTCCCACCCCTCCTGCTCTTCCCTGTCCCATTCCCAGTCCCATTTGCTAGTAAGATTGATTGTCAATTAACTTTATATGCAGAAGACCAACTCTATACTATTAGTAAGAACAATTGGCATGAAGGAAAACTGTTCAACAGTTGAGACAAGTGCTGTTCAAAGTCATTGCATCTGGCAGCTAATTTCACTGTTCATTTTGAAAAACTTTAAAAAGCATCCACAAATGATATCTTTTGTAAGTAATTAGAAATAACTGACACAAGGCCTTCAATTAATACACTAAAGTCCTTGAACAAGTTTTATCAATTAAGGAAGCACCTAAGAAAACAATGGAGTTAGGTGTAACTAAAACTTAAGGGATGTAAGTGTTTAAGAATATACTCCACTTAATAGACTAAAATGAAATTGCTGTTAAGTCTCATAATATAACTCTTTAAGGACAGAAGTCCCACCTGGGAAGTTACTGTACAGTGACTCCTGTTAATTGAACAATATCACTCTTACATATGTCAGTGATCACCTGAAGCTCTTCACATGGGCTACCTAGGTTATGGAAGTCTTTTGAGCCCACAAACTGTCGGCATACAATTTCATAAGCAGAGTGGAAGTTCTCTCCTCCCTTTAGAGAAAAGTACATCTTTCTTTGACCACTTCTTTACACTGGGGTCTCAGAATTTTTTTTTTTTTTTTTTTTTGGACAGGCAGAGTGGACAGTGGGAGAGAGAAAGGTCTTCCTTTTCTGTTAGTTCATCCCCCAATGGCTGCTGCAGCTGGTGCACTGCGCTGATCCAAAGCTAGGAGCCAGGAGCTTCTCCTGGTCTCATGTGGGTACAGGGCCCAAGCACTTGGGCCATCCTCGACTGCACTCCTGGGCCACAGCAGAGAGCTGGACAGAAAGAGGAGCGATCGGGACAGAATCCGGCACCCCGACTGGGATTAGAACCCGGGGTGCTGGTGCTGCAGGTGGAGGATTAGCCTATTGAGCTGTGGTGTGAGCCTCACTCAGATACTTAATGTAGGATTTCTTTTGACCCAGTGTCTTGGCTTTCTGGCCGGACCACAATGCCTTAACTGCTGATTCTGAAGTCGGTGCTACTTAAAGTGGTTGTCCCTGCTATGAGTCTGCTGTGTGTACTGCTTCCCATGTTGGAGCATTCATTCCTTTTCAATTCTATTTTTATTACCAGACACTTAATCCTATTTATATGAACACTGTAACACTGAATTCTGTCCATATGATCACTTCAACACTTAAAATGCTATTTTTATCACTTAGCTTAAGGGGATTTGGGGTCCCATGGCAAGTTTTTAAAGTCTACCCTTAGAAGTAAGTCTATAGTAATATATGCTAAACTATACAGCTTTACAGTTAAAAACCTGATATACTTCATAATTATGAATTTAGGAGCATGGTGATTTTTTTTTTTCTAGTGTGCCCATCCTCCCACCCACACTCCTACCCCACACCCCCTTTACAATGGCTTTCATACAGAAATTAACAAACAACAAATGTTGGTGAGGATGTGGAGAAAAAGGATGTTGGTGGGAATGTAAATTGGTGCAGTCACTGTGGAAGACAGTATCCAGATACCTCAAATCTGAATAAAGACCTACCATATGATCCAGCCATCCCACTCCTGGGAATTTACTCAGGGAAAATGAAGTCAGCATATGAAAGAGTTACCTGTACCCCCATGTTCATTGCAGCTCAATTCACAATAGCTAAGACATGGCACCAACCCAAATGCCTATCAACTTAAGACTGGATGAATAAATTATGTGGGGGGTGGCACTGTGGCACAGCAAGTTAAAGCCCTAGCCTGAAGTACCAGCATCCAAAATGGGTGCTGGTTCGAGTCCCAGCTGCTCCATTTCCAATCTGGCTTCCTGCTAATGCATCTGGGAAAGTAGCAGAGGATGGCCCAAGTCCTTGGGCGCCTGTACCTATGTGGAAGATCTAGAAGAAGCGCCAGACTCCTGATTTCGAATGGCTCAGCTCCAGCTGTTGTGGCCATTTGGGGAGTGGAGCAACAGATGGAAGACCTCTCTTTCTCTATCTCCAACTCTCTCAAATAAATGTTTCTTAAAGAAATCATGGGATGTGTACACCATGGAATACTACACAGTGGTTAAAAACTGAAACCCATTCATTTGCCAAACAATGGATCAATCTGGAAAACATCACATTTAGTGAAATAAGCCAGTCCCAAAGTAACTAACACTGTATGTTCTCCCTGTCCTGTGATTTTTTTTTTTTTAAGTATTGTCTTACTTTGAAAGACAGAAGGGGAGAGAGAGAGAGAGAGAGAGAGAAACAGAAATGGAGATATAGAGGTCTTCCATCTGCTGTTTCACTCCCTAATTGGCCGCAATGGCCGGAACTGGGCCAATCCGAAGCCAGGAGCCAGGACCTTCCTCTGGGTCTCCCACATGGGTGCAAGAGCCCAAGAACTCGGGCCATCTTCTACTGCTTTTGTAGGCCATAGCAGAGAGCTGGATCAGAAGTGGAGATCCAGGTCTTGAACCAGTGTCCATAAGGGATGTTGGCACTGCAGGTGGCAGCTTTACTTGCTACACCACAGTGCCAGCGCCTGTCCTATGATACTGTCAGAGCACCTAAAAGGCAATCTGTAGAAATGAAATTGACACTTTGAGCAGCAATGAGTTTGAACAGCCCTTATCCTGACTGTTGAGAACCTTTTTTTCATACTATTTTTTTGAACCACTTACTTAACGGAGTTAATCATATGAACATAAAGTTAATTGAAAATAAATCTCAGTAAAAAGTAAGGGTCCTGCTTTATGCTCTCACATGTGGAAATCTAGTTTTCCTAGCATCATTTGTTGAACACACAGTCCTTGCTCCAGGGATTCCTTTTAGCTCCTTGGTCAAATATCAGTTGGTTTTAGATACTTGGATTGATTTCTGGTATTTTTATTGTGTTCCGTTGGTCTATCGATCTGTTTTTGTACCATTACCAGGCTGTTTTGATTATAACTGCCTTGTAGTATGTCTTGAAATCCGGTATTGTGATACGTTCTGGTTTGTTTTTGTTGTGTAAGACTACTTAAGCTATTCGAGGTCTCCTATGTTTCCATATGAATTTCAGGCTTCTTTCTAGATCTGAGAAGAATGTCTTTGGTACTTGGGTATCGCATTGAATCAGCAGATTGGTTTCAGGAAAATGGATATTTTGATGAAATCGATTGTTCCAATCCAGTGGTGAGAGTGGGCGTCTTCATCTTGTTCTGAATATCAGTGTGAATACTTGGAACTTTTCCCCTTTTAATAGGACCGTTGGCCATGGGTGTGTTATCAGTTGGATTGCTTGTGTTGAAGAGTATTCCTTTCTATACCGAATTTTCTTAGACTTTTCATAATGAAAGAGAATTGTATTTTATCAAATGCTTTTTCTGCATCTATTATGATAATCGTGTGATGTTTTTCTTCAGTTTGTTAATGTGATTTATCACATTGATTAGAAATGTTGAACCATCCCTGCTTTCTGATGTGTTGCTGGATTTGACTGGCTAGAATTTGGTTGAAGATTTTTACGTCTGTGCATCAGGGAAATTGGTCTGTCGTTCTTTCTCTGTTGCTGGTTTTTCAGGTTTAGGAATTAAGGTGATGCTGGCTTCATAGAATTTGGGAGGATTCCCTCTCTTTGAATTTTTTTGAGTAACTTGAGAAGAATTGTAGTTATTTTTAAAATGTCTAGTAGAATTCAGCAGTGAAGCCATCTGGTCCTGGGCGTTTCTTGATCGGGAGGGCCTTTATTGCTGATTCAGTTTCCATCTTGGTTATGGGTCTGTTTTGGTTTTCTATGTCTTCATGGCTCAGCTTAGGTAGGTTGTATGTTTCCAGGTTTCTATCCATTTTTGCTAGGTTTCCCAGTTTGTTGTCATACAGGTGTTTGTTGTAATTTCGCATCATTGTTTTTATTTCTGTGGTGTCTGTTACATTTCCTTTTTCATCTCTAATTTGATTTGGGTCTCATCTCTTTTTTTCATTACTTGTGCCAATGGTGTCAATTTTGTTTCTTCAAAAAACCAGCTCTTCGTTTTGCTCACTTTTGTACTTTTGTTTCAATTTTGTTGATTTATTCTCTAATTTTTAATTATTTCTTTTCCCCTACTAGTTTTGAGTTTGGTTGCTGTTGATTTTCTAGGTCCTTGAGATGCATTGATAGTTCATTTATTTGGTGCCTTTCCAATGTCTTGATATAGGCACCAATTACTATAAATGTTCCTCTGAACACTGTTTTTGCTGTATCCCATACGTTTTGATATGTTGTATTGTCATCTTCATTTGTTTCTAGAAATTTTTTGATTTCTCCTTTGATTTCTTCAGTGATCCCTTGTTCATTCAGGAGCATGTTTTTCAGTTTCCATATGTTTGCCTATGTTCTAGAGATGCCTGAGTTGCTGATATTGAACTTCATTTCATTGTGGTCTGAGAAGATAGATGGTATGATTTAGAGTTTGTTGAATTTGCTGAGACTGGCTTTAATTTCTAGAGAAAGTTGGATGCACAAATGAGAATGTATATTCTGCAACTGTGGGATGGAGAGTTCTATAGATATCTGTTAGGTCCATTTCATCTATAGTGTCAGTTAACTCAGCTGTTTCATTGCTGATTTTCTGTCTGGCTGATCTGTCCATTGCTGAAACTGGGATATTCACATCCACCATTACTATTGTATTTGAGCCTATGTCTCCCTTTAAGTCCCTTAACATTACTTAATTTAAATAGTCCGGTGCCCTGTAATTAGGTACATAAACATTTATAATAGTTATAGCTTCCTGTTGAATTGATCTCTTACTCATTACATAGTATCTTTATTTGTCTCTTAACAGTTTTTCTGTTATTTAATTTTGTCTGATTGCAGCAGCTCCTCTTTGGTTTCTGTTAGCATGGAGTATCTTTTTTCTACCCTTTGACTTTCCAGCTGCATGCGTGTTTGTTCATGAGATATGTTTCTTGCAGACAGAAGTAGATGGGTTTTGCTTTATAATCCATTCAGCCAGCCTTTGTTTTTGAACTGGAGAGTTGAGGCCTTTTGCATTCAAAGTGACTATTGATTAGTAACGACTTTGCCCTGGTGAAGTTTTCTGTTATTATTTCATGAAAAAGGTCTTAGAATCCTTTATCTCTTTCCACACCTTCAGGAACTCCTAAATACTTTGATAGTTTGATAGTATCCTGTAGACTCCCAACAGTGTTTTTTAGTTTCTGAATTTCTTCTTCTTGTTTTTGGTCTCGCTGTATTATTTCCTGCAATTTGTCTTCTGAATTAGATATTCTTCCTTCTGCTTCACTGATTGTTGTTAAGGCCTTCCACTGTGTTTTTTATTCTATTAGATTCTTTATTTACAAGATAAGATTTTGATTAAGATCTTAATTTCATGGGAGAAATTTTCTTTCATGTCATTTTCAGATTTCATTAGTTCATACATTTGCTTCTGATTACTTCTAAGTAATCCTATGATCAATTTTTTAATCTATATCTTGGCATTTCTTCAGTTTCTTCATCTTAACAATGTAGTATTCAAGTGTTTTGTTCTTTTTGGGCATCGTGTTGTCTTCTTTCTTGAATTGGTGCACTTATTATTCAGCATTTGTGGAGATACCTTTTTTTTTTTTCCCTGTGGTGGCTTTTATCTTAAGACTACACCTCTGTGGATTAGTGGAGTGTCTACTTTTTCAGTGACTACTTAGAAGTGTATGGTGGGTGTTGTCAAGGAGCTCTGATCAGTGCTCCAGAATGAAGGCAGTGTACATTGTCGCACCCAGTTTGGGTGGTACATGTCTTTTTTTTTTTTTTTTTTTTATCAGAAGGGAGGTTTGTTCTGCTATTTTGGCATACACTTAACTTGCCTCCTCTCCTCAA
This sequence comes from Sylvilagus floridanus, assembly GCA_949820135.1. NCBI lineage: Eukaryota > Metazoa > Chordata > Mammalia > Lagomorpha > Leporidae > Sylvilagus > Sylvilagus floridanus. The sequence continues at coordinate 45,192,398 of OX463241.1, forward strand.
AGGAGAATAGTGCCTGGGCACTAGCCCCAGTGGGTATAATACTCATCTGCACTGCTATAAAAACCACATAAAGGATCTATGCAGTCTTCTGTGTAAACATAGATTCCACAGGAATGTCCCTCACTAGGGAACCAGGGAGCCCTGAATGTGTGGAACCTGCCACAGGGACTACCCAAAGTCCCAATCAGACCCTGAGCCCTCTCATGTAGCCTCAGTGTTTGCACAGTCCTGGCACACAAGCCTCCCACAGCCATGAGCAACTAGACCCCTGTCGCTTTTCCTCACCAGACTCGGGTATCTCAGCTTGGCTGGTTGCTAGGTGGGGACACAAACTGGCACAGCTGTTAGGTATGTCTAAAATTGTGCCACTTTCTGTTGGCTTGTTAGAGGACTGCGTTGCAGGGTGATTGGAGAGAGAAATGTGCTCCCACCATTTTTTTTTTTCTCCTCTAGTTTGGCAGGTACACTATCTCCCACAGGGCTCCAAGTTGAATTTCCTCCAGGTTCTTCTGCAGCCTTATCACCAGGGGTTTGGGCTGCTGCAGACTGGTTTCCACTCCCTCTCTAACGGTGGTGTGGAGGCTCTCAGCTTCTGGGGTCCTGAGTTGTGTATGTCTACATCCTCCACATAGGTCCACAGTGTCCCTCTAATTTGCGTGGAGTTTGTTCTGCTGTTTTTCCCCAACTCCCTAACTCCCTAACTCTTTCTTCCTAACTCCCTAACTTCAGTCCACTTTTTTTTAATAAGTATTTTCTGCTAGATTGGAGCAGGAAGTTCCTTCCCCTTTCTGCTACTTTAATTCAGTCCAGTGTTTTAAAAAGTATTTAGGTTTCATCCAGGTCTCCATTGTGTTTGGCTGGTGCCCAAGTTTTTGGGCTGTGTTCTGCAGCTTTCCCAGGCACATTAGCAGGGAGCTGATTTGAAAGTGGAGGAACCCAGACTTGAACCAGTGCCCATTAGGGATTCAGGCATTGCAGACAGTGGCTTAACCCGTTATGCCACAATGCCAGCCCCCAAAAGACCTTATTTTGCTGGTGTGAAAATTGAGGATCAGTGAGCTTTTTGACATGCAGCAATTCACACGATAGAGTTAGTAGTATGGTCAAGATTAATCTGATGCTAAGGCATATACATATACATAAATTCCAAGGGCCAAGATGAAAATGGAAAGAGTCTGACCAAGGGTATTTAATCTAGGGGAAGGGGAATATTATACATGAAGAAATTCAGTCTTCAAAAAGGAAATTCTGCCACTTGAGGTAACATAAGTGAACTTAGATGAGATTAAGTGAACACAGACACAGACAAATACTGCACAGCCTCACTACATGTGGAATCTAAAGTTCATGGAAATGTAGAAAAGTGGTTTTGTAGGGGCTGGTTCTGTGGCATGGCAGGTTGGGCCATGGCCTGCAGTGCTGGCATCCCATATGGGCGCCAGTTCGATTGCCGACGGTTCCACTTCTGATCCAGCTCCTTGCTAGTGTGCCTTGGAAAGTAGCAGAGGATGGCCCAAGTGCTTGGGATCTCTCTACCCATGTTGTAGATCCAGAGGAAGCTCTGGGCTGTTGGCTTTGTCCTGGCCCAGGCCTGGTCTTTGGAGCCATTTGAAGCGTGAACCAGTGGAGGAAAGATTGCTCTATCATCTCTCTTTCCCTCTTTATCTCTGCCTTTCAAATAAAAAAATGGCTTCCAGGGGTTGGAGATGAGTGAATATGTGTGGGGGGACTGGGAGGATTTTGGTCAAGGTGTGAAGACTTCAGTTGTAAAATGAGTAAGTTCTGGAGGATTAAATGTACAGCATGACTATAGGTAATAATTACGATATACTTAAACTTGATACGAGCAGATTTTAGGTGTCTGTAGCACACACATGTAACTATGAGATGGTGATGTGAGTTAGCTTGATTGTAATCACCTCGTATTGTATACATTATGTACAATTTTTATTTGTCAATTACAACTCAGTAAAGGGTAGGGAGAGGAATATCTACCTGGGTATGATTTTATTTCCTTCTATGCAAGAAATAAGAAGAGGCAATGAGGGAATGGGGCAAACAATTATGAAAAGAAAAGAATCCTTGACAATGATGTGATATTCATGGGGAATTGGAATTGACAGATGACCAAGTGTTTAAACACGCTGAGCGTGTGCTGAAAGGTGTTGTTGTCCATAAGCTCCTGAAAGCATAGACAAGATGATCTACTCAATTCCCTGAAAGCTGTGGTTGGCAGAAAATCATCTGAGATCACACATAACAAAATTGCTGGGTGTCTGAATTGGCAATTTGCATTTTTAATAAGCTTCCTCTGTGAATGGTAGTCCAGTCAATAAAAACATAACACAGAGGCTTAATGCAAGGAATCAGTTACTGTATCAGTTACCTATTGTGTGGAACCCAAAAAATCAAATGCCTTTGTTACTGCTCTCAAATCCACTGGCCAGCTGCACTGTTCTCCTGGTCTTGCCTGGCTCTGTCATGTGCCTAAGGCAGATGCGAGGTAAAGGGTGGCTCTGATACGGAGGTCCAGGTGATGATTGGTCGAGGCGGTTTGATTTGCTTCGGCATCTCTCGGCCTTCAGCAGGTCAGCCTGGGTTTGTTCACCTGGCGGCTTAAGATCCCAAAAGCTAGGGTGCAGGAAGGCAGGGTTTCCCTAGTTCTAGAACCGGAACTGACACAACCTTGTGTTTCCTGCAATTTCTTAACCAGAGGAAGTCCCAAGGTCAGTCGAGACTTAAGAGGCAGCAAAAATGTCAACCCAGACTCAACAGGCAGAGATGGAGACTGCCTTTGATCAGAGGAACTTCGGCGTCCTGTTTCCAAGCGGTGCCTAGAGAAGGAAGGTATCTATTGGGGGACCTTTTTCTGCCAGTAAAGTGGTCCTTCTTACCTGCGGCTGTGACTTCAACAGTTTGAGTTATGTGGGGTCAACCCTGGTCTGCAAATAAAAATTGCAGACACAGTCAACCTGTAGTTAAACTTGGTGTCATTCTGAGTAGCATGACGAGATCCTGCAGCATCCCACTCGGGAGCAGTCTGGGTTCTGAGATGCACTGACTCCATAGCACCGTGTTCCTGTTCAAGTAACCTTTATTTTACTTGATAGTGGTCCCAAAGCATGAGAGTAGTGATGATGACAACTGAGATAGGCCAAAGAGAAGCCATATGGTCATTGTTTTATGCAAAAAGGTAGACATTTGTAACCTAATATTAGGAAAGAAAACTATATCCAATGCTGAGATTGCTAAGATTTACATTGCTAAGAAGGAACTTTGTGGAATTGTGAAGAAGACATTTTGGTGGTCTTGCTTTCCTACTTCAAACTGCAAAAGTTAAGACCACAGTATGTGAGAAATACTTAGTTAAGATGGAAAAGACGTTGCATTTGTGGGTGGAAGACATGAATAGAAAACATTTTCTGAGCGATGAGAAGATGGGAATGCACTGCATGCCAAAAAACGTTGAGCCCATATGAAGACTTTGGCAAAGGCTTAACTAAAGTGAGTGACACTGTCACTTATTTTAAGTAAGGGCTACTTGCACAGACTCGGCAATAGACTTGGAGTTAAACACAAATTACTGAAGAGGCTTTGTCCACAGATGTGGAAGCTGCTACCACATTCCTGGCAACATCAAAATTAAGGAGAAAGGAATCTGTCTAGAGCACGCTGTCAATTTTTCAAGTAGTTAGTAATTACTGTTAATCTCTGTGCCTAACTTATGAATTAAACACTTTTTTATTTTTTTATTTTTAATTGGCAGAGTGGACAGTGAGAGAGAGACAGAGAGAAAGGTCTTCCTTTGCCGTTGGTTGACCCTCGAATGGCCGGCGCGCTGCGACCGGCGCACCGCGCTCATCTGATGGCAGGAGCCAGGTGCCAGGTGTTTTTCCTGGTCTCCCATTAAACACTTTGTTAGGCATGTATATGTAGGAAAAATATAGCCTATGGAGGGTGTGATACTACCCATAGTTCAATGCATCCACTAGGGTTCTTGGAAAATATCCCCCATAGATAAGAGGGGACTGCTCTAGTTTATCAGAGTTAAAAATAGTTCTAGCAGGACTGGAGAAATAGAAGGAAGGAGGGGAATGCTAAGGGTTTAAAGGAAGGGGGCTGCTTGGATGAGGAAGCCTCTGGCCTTGGGCCCACACAGTCAGTACTGGGGCCTGGGAGATAGGCTGTGTTGCTGCTGCTGGACCTGTGCTCATGCTGGAGTCACGATGACTTCTCTTTTCTGGCTGCCAACGATTCACATTGGCTGAACCTGACCCAGATCCCTGGCGAGAGAATCTGAGACGTGCAGCATGTGGGCATCCAGGTCTGGCAGCATGCAGCATGGAGAACATACAGGTCTGGCAGCATGGGAAATAATTGTTACACCTCTGTGGGATTGTTATCACAGTGAATGTCAGACCCGTTCTTGTAATATGCTACGTTTCTCAGGGAGTAGTGAACAGAAGCCCCATTCAAAGATAGGTACTGGCTCAGTCAATTTGGGATGGGGAATTCATAGCATTACCCTTGTTGGAGTTTGTGCTTTGGCTGGAAGTGGTGGTGTGGAGTCCACAACTGATGTAAATTGGCAAGAAAACCAGGTTTTAATCTCATCCATCATATGTCAAAGGATATCATCTCTATGGAGGAATAACATACAAAATCTTGGTACGTGACCTCTGCTGTGGTGTTTGGCCGATGGTCTTAACTGTTAGCATGGAGGGTATTTACATGCAGGTGTGTGAATGGGATGGAGAGGGGCAGGGACTTGAAATGAAAATGTGCAAGGACATGACTCAAATGGAAATGATGAAGCCAAAGTCACTCTGTCAAAAGTCTGTTCAAAGAAAATTACAACTCTCGATTCTTTAATGAGAAGACAACATTTTCAGAAAATGTTCCAGAGTAGAAGAAATTTAGTGTTGCCACTTAGTCAATTGCTAACTATCCCAGCTGTGCGGACACTCAAAGAGGGTGAAGGCAGGCAAATTGTACAAGGATGAAAAGGCCACCGAGGAATTGCTCAAAATTCCACCCCAGACACCTCAGAAGGTTAGTTAAGGATCCTGAAGACATTTAGATACACTGTGGAGCCACTGGGCACACACGTGTTACATCTCCATAAGAACTATTTCAGTGATTGTGTATATGAGGAGTTCATCAATTTCTGTTGGAAACTGACCAGCTAATGTGAAAAAACATAGCCACGTAGTCTTAGCTCTTGAAGATGCTTTAGAAATCATCTCCTCCTTTCCCCTTCATTGTGCATCTAATGAAACTGGAAGTGGCGAGTCTGAAGTCACAACTGATTAAAGACAAAATCGAGACTAAACCTCAAGCCTTGTGATCTCTGGTTCAGCGGGTTTAGATCCTCTGCAACGTTCCCAAAACTCACAGCATGGATTTTGACAGGGGCAGGCCTCTACCTAAGTGAAACTTAAAGGCAGTGTTCTCTAGAATTTTTAGAACCGCTGTAGGAATTTTTCCCAAACAGATATGCCTGAGGCCTTGCTTGGAACTTTGGAGAAGGAACTTTGGGGTGAGGGAGCCAGAGACTTAGCAGTGCTTTTCGAAAAAAACAAAAACAAAAACAAAGGGAGAATTTCATGGTGTGATTCTGATGTCCTGATGTCCTGCCTGCCATTTCCTGGCCCAGTGCTGGGCCAAGAGTATGGTTTTTCTTAGTTGATTGGCAGGAGGAGAATCATGTCCAGGTCTACACACTTCTGTTTAGACAAGGTTTGCCTGAAGCCCCCCATGACTTCCTGGGAGGCTCACATGTATGCATCCCTATGACACATTTCCATGGGCTCCTCTCTACCGAGGGTAACAGCACTGAGGGCATGAAAAAGGCACTAGCTATCACCAAGTTGGCTGTTCCAGTTGGCCCAGGGAAGTGGGGCATGATGTCTAATTGGGGCCACCGAAAGTACTGCTCCTCAGCATGAGGCTGTTTGCATGTCACCTTGTGTTGAGTATAAGTTAAAGTCGGGGAGGAGAGCCAGTCTGGAGACCTTGTCTCTCTTGTCCAGAGTTAGGCCTGCAGCTCCTGGGCTGTAGTCCCTGGCATCTGTTGGATGTTCCATAATGTTTGTCAATGAATGAATGAAAAGCAGTCTGTTACGGATGTTAGATGCAGAGCACCTGAGCTGAACGTATCTGGAGTCACTGCGTGTTCTCTTTCTAGAGGTGTGGTTGGATTCTGAGTGCAGTTGGGATTCATCCACTGCAGCTCCGCAAGGCCTAACGTCTGATGATGAATCACAAGCCTTGCAGGTGTTCAGAGTCAATTTCACACTTGATCTGTTATCATGAGCAGAAAGTGTGTGCAAGTTCCCTCACTGTGGTAATACATCAGCTCAGAAAAATCAAAAATGCCTGAAGACCAGAAAAGGGAACACTGTCAGAGTCCGTGGTGCTTAATCAGCCACCCAGACATGGATGGATTTCAGGGGATTTTTACATTTGAATCATGGCATCTAGCATGTCTGAAGCAGAACCCATATTTTATGGGCAGCATGCAGGCATCTTAAATCGTTTCTCATTATCTGCAGTCAGAAATGAAGTCTCTATAGAAATATTTGTTCTCCAAGTAGAGAAAGAACAGCACTAGGGGTAAAGTACTATATGTAACAATGAAAGTACGGGGGCACCTAAATCATTGCTGTGACAGTGGCAGACGTTAGTAACGGATCAGTCTAATTTTCTCCCATGTGTATGGTACAGCATCATTGCTTTTCAAATAAAGTTAGTTAAAATGGGAGGGGAGAGGGAGTGGGGAGGAGAGAGAGGAGATCGAGATTGATTGATCTCCCATCTGCTAGGTCATTCCCCAAATGCCTGCAACAGTCAGGAGCCAGCATTCAATTCCAGTGTGCCGTGTGGGTGGCAAGGATCCAACTACTTGAACCATCACCTGCTGTCTTCCAGAGTGGACAGCAGCAGGAAGCTGGAATCTAGAGAGGAGCTGCCTCTGGAACCTTGGCACTCTGATAGGGGATGCAAGTGTTGGAAATCCTAACGTGCTCCGTGGGATGGATTTTTGAAAGTGTTGTAACTTCAACCAGAGTTAATGGACTCCTAAAAACCGGATTGAAATAGAAAAACAACTCTGAGAGGCCAGAGTGGTTGTTAGCAGTAAATCACCTTGGGGAGATTTGAAACCTGCTTGAGCCAGGACTCAGTACAAGACAGAATTGGAAAGAGAAACTAGAGGTTGGGCCTGAGCCCCTGGTCTTGGGAGTTGTTAGGCTCCTGTTCATCCCAAGGCATGGCTGACTTATGTGTTCTTCAAGCCTATTGGCATTACAATATTCTCTCAACATATTTATTTAAGTTACTCAGGGTCATATCTGTTGCCAGCAACCAGAAAATCCTTACTGACATTTCGTTACCAGGTCAACTCCAACGAGCCAGGAAACTGGAAGATTCCTTCACCTCTCGCTTCTGAGTGACTGACAGTTCTTTTTTTTTCTTTTATTAAATAAAATTTTTACTTATTTGAGAGGCAAAGTTACAGAGGGGGAGGGACAGAGGTCTTCTGTCTTGTGGTTCACTCCCCAGATGGCTGCAATGGCTGGAGCTGGGCTGAGCTGAAGCCAGGAACTTCTCCTGGGTCTCCTAAGTGAGTGCAGGGGCCCAAGGACTTGGGCCATCTTCTGCTGCTTTCCCAGGCCATAAGCAGAGAGCTGGATCAGAAGAGGAGCAGTCGGGAGGTGAACCGGTGGCCATGTGGGAAGCTGGTGCCGTGGGTGGAGGATCAGTCTTCTGCGCCACAGCACCGGTCCTCGAGCTCAGCACTTGGCATCTAGTAGAGATGAAAAATTAGCTTAAAGACTAAATTGAGAGCTACCGAAGCATTGATTCAGAGTGGAACAGATGAAGACTAGGTTTATGCAAAACAAAGTGACAATGGGTATAAAGTTCGTGGCTTTTGTATTTAGACAACCAGGAAATCATGGTGAACCCTGTGGAGGTTCAAAGGTGAGTGAGACTTAAACGTGCTAACAGTAAATTGAAGTGCCATAGAGAAAGAAAAGATGAAAACAAGTTGATGGGAACAGAGACTTGATCACTTAGTGATTTTTCTATGACTCTTTGTTCTGTAACTGCAAAGGTAAGCAGGAGCATCATGGTGGTATGGCCTGCCCAGCCTGGACAATTGACTACGTGTCCCTTAACAGAAAATTTTGCTGACCTCCAGTGTAAGGGTGTAGATTTGATTTGATGCATGCACATGTGCAGGACATCATTCTCTGCCCATCCACATCAACTGTCACCCCTTCCACCCTGCTCTGTACCCCAGGAGACTGATGTCTGCAGTGGGGCCAATGGCAGAGGCTGTGTGTGGGTTCCTGAGATTGGTCTCACACCAGCATCACCAGTGATCTTGTGGGAACCTCCTGAACCCCACCCCAGACTAACTGAATGAAAGCTTGAGGGATGGGGCCTAGGAACTTGGGTTCATTTGTCAAAATTATTAAAAACTTCTATTTGGGGGTCAGCATTGTGGTTCAGTAGACTAAACTTCTGCTCAGCATGTCAGCCTCCCATGTGGGAGCTCTGATTCGAGTCCCAGATCCTCTGCTTTCTTTTTCTTTTTTTTTTTTTTATATAAAGCTTTTATTTAAAGAATATAAATTTCCAAAGAACAGCTTATGGATCACAATGGCTCCCCCCCCACAACTTCTCTCCCTCCCCCCACCCTCCCCTTTCCCGCTCCCTCTCCCCTTCTGTTCACATCAAGATTCATTTTCAATTCTCTTTATACACAGAAGATCAATTTAGTACATATTACGTAAAGATTTCAACGGTTTGCCCTCGCATAGACACAAAATGATAATACTGTTGGAGTACTAGTTACAGTATTAATTCACAATGTACAGCACATTAAGGACAGATATCCTACATGATTTTTTTTAAAAAAATTGATTGTCTATGCAATTTCCAGTTTAACACCAAGATTTTTTAATCATTTGCAATTATCTTTATATAAAGAAGATCGATTCAATATATACTATGTAAGGATTTCATCAGTTTGCACCCACTCAGAACCACAAAGTGTAAAAATACTGTTTCAGTACTAGTAATAGCATTATTTCACATTGGATAACACATTAAGGACAGATCCCTCATGAGACGTAAGTACACAGTGACTCCTGATGTTGATTTAACAATTTGACACTCTTGTTTATGGCGTCAGTAATCTCCCTAGGCTCTGGTCATGAGTTGCCGAGGCTATGGAAGCCTTTAGGGTTCGTGGACTTCGATCTTATTCCGACAGGGTCATAGTCAAAGTGGAAGTTCTCTCCTCCCTTCAGAGAAAGGTACCTCCTTCTTTGATGGCCCCGTTCTTTCTACTGGGATCTCACTCGCAGAGATCTTTCATTTAGGTCTTCTGTTTTTTCCAGAGTGTCTTAGCTTTCCATGCCTAAACTATTCTCATGGGCTCTTCAGCCAGATCCGAATGCCTTAAGGGCTGATTCTGAGGCCAGAGTGCAATTTAGGACATCTGCCATTCTATGAGTCTGCTGTGTATCTCACTTCCCATGTTGGATCATTCTCTCCCTTTTTCATTCTATCAGTTAGTATTAGCAGACACTAGTCTTGCTTGTGCGATCCCTTTGACTCTTAGACCAGATCCTCTGCTTTCAATCCAGCTTCCTTGCTAATGTGCCTGAGGAGCTGCTGGATAGATGAAGGCCGAAGTACTTGGGCTCCTGCCACCCTGCAGGAGACTCAGATGGAGTCTGATCCTGGATCCTAGTTTTGGCCTGGCCCAAACCTGGCTGTTGTGGCCCTTTGGAGAGTTAACCAGCAGATGGAAGATCTCTCTCGCTCTGCCTTTAAAATAAAAAATGTCTTAAAAAACTACATTAATTGACAATGTTATTTACAATGTATAATATCATAATGTGTAATGATTGAATCAAAGTAATTACTGTTTCCATTTCAAGTATTATATGTGTAGGGCAATCTCAGACTCTTAAGTTATTTTGCAATGTACTGCTCTTAACTGGTAAAGCCACTATGGCAGACAGTTTGGAGATTCCTCAGAAACCTGAATATAGCCCTATCACAGGACTCGGCCATCTCCTCAGAGTTTACCCAAAGGAAATTAAATTGGCAAATAAAAGAGTTGTCTGCACCTCAATGTTTATTGCAGCTCAATTCACAATAGCTAAGACATGGAATCAACCTAAATGCCCATCAAGAGAAGACTGGATAAATAAATTATGGGACATGTACTCTATAGAATACTATAAAGAAGTAAAAAACAATGAAATCTGGTCATTTGCAACAAGATGGAGGAATCTGGAAAACATCATGCTGAGTGAAATAAGCCAGTCTCAGAAAAATATCATGTTTCCCTGATCTGTGACAGCTGATTGAGCACCTAAAAGGAAACTTGTAGAAGTGAAACGGACACTATGAGAAACAATGACTTGATCAGCCCTTGTCCTGACTGTAGAGCAACAGCTTACTATTTCATTCTTTTTAGTATTTTCTTATTCTACTTAATACCATTGGTTGAATCTTTAATTAACACACAACTATTCTTAGGTGTTTAAATTTCACTGAAAAGTGATCCCTCTTAAATATAAGAGTGGGCATAAGAGAAGGAGCAGATGTACAGTTTAGCACATGCTCACTCGGACTTACCCCTAAAGGTAGAGCTATAAACGTGCCATAGGATTCCAAATCACATTAGGGTGGCATGTACCAATGCCATCTTACTAGTTAAAGTGATCAGTTTCAGTTCATAATTGATCATAAAGATAGGATTAAGTGAGAAAGAGAAAGGAGGAGAGAGAGAGAGATACCTTTCATTGCCTGGTTCACTCCCCAGTGGCTACAATGGCCAAGGATGGGCTAGGCTGAAAGCAGGAGCTAGGAGCTCCTTCCAGGTGCCCCATGTGGGTGCAGAGGCCAAGGACCTGCTTTCCCAACTGTGATAGCATGGAGCTAGATCAGAAGCAGAGCAGCTGGGATTCAAAGCAGCCCATATGGGATGTTGACACTATAGGTGGCAGTTTCACCTGCTAGGCCATAGTGCCAGCTCCTGTTCATATTGTCATGAAAAGTTTGCTTCTGGGTTCATCAGGGATATTGGTTTGCAGTTTTCCTTGTGTGGTTTTGTTAGCACAGTAATGTTGGCCTCATAGGACGAGTCTGGCAGCGCTGTATTTTTTGTGTTCCTATGGAATAGTTTAAGAAGAACTTGTCAGTTCTTTAAATATTTTTGGTTGTTTCAGCAGTAAAGTCATCAGGTCCTGCTTTTCGTTGGAAGACTTTGATTACTGATTGAATCTCATAATTCATTACTGACATTTCAGGTTGTCTTTGTATCATGGTTCAACGTGGTAGATCATATATGTACAGAAATTTACCTGTTCTGAGTTTTTCAACTAGTTGACAAGTAGTTTTTTTAAAACAGTACTTAATAATTCCATGAATTCCTGTGATACCAGCTGTATTGTCTCCTTTTTCGAGTCCAATTTTATTTACTGAATCTTCTCTTGTTTTTTGGTTAGCTTAAAGACTCATTGATTTTATTTTTTCAAAAAACCAACTCTTCGTTGATATTTGCATTTTTATTAACTTTTTTAAAAGATACATTTTACTTGAAATACAGGGCCGGCGCCGTGGCTTACTAGGCTAATCCTCCGCCTGCAGCGGTGACACCCTGGGTTCTAGTCCTGGTCAGGGAGCTGGATTCTGTCCCGGTTGCTCCTCTTCCAGGCCAGCTCTCTGCTGTGGCCAGGGAGTGCAGTGGAGGATGGCCCAAGTCCTCGGGCCCTGCACCTGCATGGGAGACCAGGGGAAGCACCTGGCTCCTGGCTTCAGATCAGTGCGGTGCGCTGGCTGCAGTGTGCCGGCCGCAGCGGCCATTGGAGGGTGAACCAATGGTAAAGGAAGACCTTTCTCTCTGTCTCTCTCTCACTGTCCGCTCTGCCTGTCAGAAAAAAAAAATAGAGTTAGAGAGGTAGAGACAGAAAGAGAGGTCTCTCATCTGCTGGAACACTCTCCAGATGGCTGCAATGGCCAGAGCTGCATTGACCCGAAGCCAGGAGCCAAGAGCTTTTTCCCGGTCTCCCACATTGGTGCAGGGGCCCAAGGAGTTGGGCCATCCTCTACTGCTTTCCCAGGCCATAGCAGAGAGCTGGATAAGAAAAGGAGCAGCCAAGACTAGAAGCAGTGTCCATATGGGATGCCGGCACTTCAGGCCAGGGCATTAACCTGCTGCGTCACAGTGCTGGCCCCTATTTTTAAAAATTTTTTTGAAGTTTTTTTTTTTTTTTTAATTTGAAAGTCTGATTTAAAGAGAGGAGGGAGAGACAGATCTAACCATTGGCTTACTAACGCAAATGACCGCTACCACCAGGGCTGAGCCAGGCTTAATCTAGGAACTCCTTCTGGGTTTTCCATGTAGGTTGCAGGGGTCCAAACACACCAGTGTCTTCTGCTGCTTTTCCCAGGCCATTAGCATGGAGCTGGATCAAAAGTGGAGCAGCTGGGACAAGACCTGATGCCCATGTTGGCTTTACCTGCCATGCCACAACTCTGGATCCTGGTGTCTATATTTTTTAGTTACTATGTTGTTTATGTTCTCATCTTTGCAATTTCTTCTATCTGGATTTATTATCTATTTTCTAGTTCATTGAGTTGCATAATGATGTTTTTTTTTAAACTTCTCTTTTTGTTGTAGGTACCTATTGCTATAACATTCTTTCCTAGCACTGCTTTTGCTGTATCCCATAGGATAGTGTTTCCATTTTTATTTGTTTGGAGAATTTATTAAATCAACCATTTTTAAAGGGCATTTTTAAAAGATTTACTTAGTTGAGAGAGTTACACAGAGAAGGAGCGGCAGAGGGAGAGAGAGAGAGGTCTTCCAATAGCTGGTTCACTTGTCAATTGGCCACAATGGTTGGAGCTGTGCCAATCCGAAGCCAGCAGCTTCTTCTGGATCTTCCACACGGTTGCAGGGGCCCAAGTACTGGGGCCATCTTCCACTGCTTTCCTAGGCTATAGCAGAGAGCTGGATAGGAAGTGGAGCAGCAGGGGCTTGAATTGGCACCCATGTGAGATGCCAGCACTGCAGGTGGTGACTCTACCTGCTATGTTACAGAGTTGTCCTCTAAATATACCTTTTGATATCTTCATTGAACCATGATCAGTTATGAACAGGTTTAGTCAATTGCTAAAGTTCTGCTTGATTTATAGTTTATTGTGGTCAGAGAATATACATGGTATTAGGTATTAGTTTGAATTGTTGATTAGTTTTGTGGCCTAATATATGGTATATCCTTTAGAATGTTCTGTTGATTGATTGAAACAAAATGTAAATTCTGTAGCTGTAGGAAGAAATGTTCTGTGAATATCTGTTAGGCCCATTTGTTCTATAGTGTAGTTTAATTCTGATGTTTCTTTGGTCTTTTTGCCTTGATGCTTTGTCCACTGACTTGAGTGAGGTGTTAATGCCTTCTATTTTTGTGTTGCAGTCTTTCTCTTTCTTTGGGTCTAATGTTTGCTTTACGTAATTGGGTATTCCAGTATTGTTAAATTGAACCCTTTATCAATAAATGGTGTCCTTATCTCTTACTATAGTTTTTGACTTGAAGTCTGCCTTTTATGAGACTGGAATAGATTTCCTACTCACTTCTATTTTCTACTTAGGTGGACTTCTGTTTTTCCAGTCCTTTACTTTCAGTTTATGTATGTCTTCACTGAGGAAATGAGTTTCTTCTATGCTATATATAATTTGGTCTTTTTAAAAAATATGTATTTATTATTTCCAAGAGATATATACATACATACACACACACACAGATCTTTCCTCCATTTGTTCATTCTGCAAATGCCTGGAACAGCCAAGTCTGGGCAAGCTGAAGCCAGGAGCCAGAAACTCCATCTGAGATCTCCTATATGAGTGGCAGCGGCCCACATACTGGAGACATTCTCTAGCTTTCCAGGTGCGTTGGCAGGAAACTGGATTGGAAGCAGAGCACCTGGGATTGGAACTGGTACTTCGAAATGGCATGCCAGTGTTGGAGGCAGATTAGCTCCATGTGTCATAACAAGACCCCTAGTTGGGTCTTCAAAAAAAAAATCTATTCAGCAACTCTATTTTTTGATTGGGGAATTTGGTAACATTCAAGATTATTACTGATAATAATTTATGCCTAACATTTTATTAATTGTTGGCTAAATATCTTCCTTATTCTTTGTTCCTTTACATCTCTATTATTGTTCATCTGTGTGGTTTGGTAGATTCTAAGGTTTGTTACTTTGCTCTCTGGTGTGTGGATCTGCTTTAAAGTGAAGGCTTTGATGTGTGGTTATGGTGGTGGTGATTATCTCTTCATTTCCAGACTCTTCTTAGCTTTTCTTGCAGGATCATTTCAGTGATGCTGAATTGTTGAATTCCCTCAGTTATTTTCTGGGAAGTTTTTATGCTTTGTTTCTGAAGGGTAGCTTTGCTGGGTATTTGTAGTATTTGCAGCTGGCAGGTTTGTTTTCTTTTTAAAGATTTATTTATGTGAAGAGCAGAATTGGATCTCTCACTGATTCATTCCCCAGATGGGGACAATGGCCGGGGCTGTGCCAAGGCTGAATCCGTGAGCCAGGGACTCCACCTCAGTCTCACATATGGGTGGTAGGGGTGGACACAGTTGGGCCATCTTCTGCTTTCCCAGGAGAATTAGCAGAGAACTGGATTAGAAGTGGGACAACTGGTACTTGAAACGGTGCTTATATGTAACTTATATATGTGCTTATATGTATACATATATATGCTTATATATATATGTTTATGTGTAACTTATATATGTGCTTATATGTAGTGGTGGCATCGCAGTGGTGGCCTAACCTGCTTTGCCACAACATAACACTGGCCCCCTTTTTATATTTCAGAATTTTAAATATAGTATCCCATTCCATTCTAACCTGTAAGATTTATGCGGACAAGTTGGTTGTATCAGCATTGGGGAATGTCTGGCCCATGTAAGGCCCATGAATTAATTTGTTCCAGCCCTGCCAAGGCGACCACAGGGGATGCGAAATGCAATAGATCTATAGCAGGCTAACTTTTGAGTGAGTAACTTTGTATGGCCTTCAAATGATGTTACAACTATCCAAATGACGCCTGGCATATGAAAGAAGGTTCTCCATTCCCAGAGGGGTATTTCCTTAAATGTGACTTGGTGCTTTTCTATTGCTGCTCTTAGAATTTTTTGTCTTAGACCTTTGGCAGTTTGGCTATGATACGCCACAGAAAGGTCTTTTTCTGGTCAGGACTGCTTGGTCTGATTTGGGTGCCCTAGATTGGAGTTCATATCCTTTCCCAATCTGGGACTTCTTCAGCTAATCCTTCACTGGGTAGATTGTCTATGCTCTCCCCATTTTTTGCCTTCTTGAACCCCCATAATTTGCAAATATATTTTTCTAGTGCTGTAAGTCTTAGAGCCTTTCTTCATTCTTTATTTGTGTTTCTGACTGGGTTATTACAGAAATCTGTATTCAAGGTTGAAATTCTTTTGTTGGCTTAATGTAGTATGTTGTTGAGCCTCTCAAGTCCTTTATTTGAGGAACTGAATTTTTCAGTCTGGGAATCCTTTTTTTAAAGATTGATTGATTTGAAAGTCAGAGTTAGGAGGGGGAGAAGGGGAGAGAGAGGTCGATCGATCCACTTGCTGGCTCACTCGCCCAATGGCCTCTGTGGCCGGATCTGAGCCAGACTGAAGCCAGTAGCTCTGAGCTTCTTCTGGGTCTCCCACAGGAGTGCAGGGGCTCAAGGACTTGGGATTTCTCTGTGCCTCTATTTGAATTGATGTGTGTATATGTGGTGTAATAGTCACCTCTTCTACTTTTACACTGTAGCTTTTGCAGGAAATAGTTTATCCTGTGGGTGAGTTGTAGGGTGTCAGTTGGGTAGGGTCTTTCATTTTGCTTCTGAGTGAGCAGGAGAGTGAATTCTAGGGCTGGTGTTTTGGTGCAGCAGGTTAAGCTGCAGCTTGTAGCGCTGGCATCCTGTATGGGAGCCGGTTCGAGTCACTTCTGATTCAGCTCTTTGTTAATGTGCCTGGGAAAGCAGCGGGAGATGGTTAAAATCCTTGGGCCCTGCACCATGCGGGAGACCTGGGAGAAGCTCCTGGCTTCGGCTTGGCCAAGTCCTGGTTGTTGTAGCCTTTTAGGGAGTGAGCCAGTGGATGGAAGATCTCTCGCTTGCTCTGTCGCTTGCTCTGTCGCTTGCTCTGTCGCTTGCTCTGTCGCTTGCTCTGTCGCTTGCTCTGTCGCTTGCTCTGTCGCTTGCTCTGTCGCTTGCTCTGTCGCTTGCTCTGTCGCTTGCTCTCTCGCTTGCTCTCTCGCTTGCTCTCTCGCTTTATCTTTCTTTCCCTCTCTAACTCTGCATTTCAAACAAACAAACCTTTATTTTTTTACTTGACAGATAGTTAAACAGTGAGAGACAGAGAGAAGGGTCTTCGTTCCATTGGTTCACCCCCTCCCCCCAATGGCTGCTACGGCCAGTGCTGCACCGATCCAAAGCTGGGAACCAGGTGCTTCCTCCTGGTCTCCCATGTGGGTGCAGGTGCCTAAGCACTTGGGCCATCCTCCACTGCCTTCCCAGGCCACGGCAGAGAGCTAGACTGGAAGAGGGGCAACTGGGACTAGAACCCAGCACCCATATGGAATGCCGATGCCACAGGCAGAGGCTTTAACCAAGTGAGCCACGGTGCCGGCCCACAAACAAATCTTTAAAAGAAGTGAATTCTGCAGCCGTAATCCACACCAGCAGTGTCTGCATGTTAGTGGTTTGAGAGGTTGTAGTGCAGCTTTGCAACGAGTGTGATCTCAGGGTGTGTATAGGGGAGTGGCAAGAGTCAATCACTTACTGTAGCTGGACCTCTGTTAGCCACAGCAGCAGTGCTGGAGGTGGGGCATGGACCCTAGGGCAGGCAAGGAGAAGCACTGCTGACAGCAGGAAGCGCCAGCAATGGTCAAGGTGGTGCTGGGAGTGTGGAGTGCGGTGGACATGTCCTCAGGCCCTGCTGGAGCAGCCTCTGGGAGGTGGGGGCTCCTAGAAAGGGCAACAGTGGCATCGGATCCTTGGGGCTTACAGGCAAGCACCAGCATTGGCTAGGGCCCTGGTCACGGCAGTGGCAGCACTAATGGCGTGGCGTGTGGAGTGTCTGCAGCTGCATTAGGGTTGAGCACAGGTGTGAGGATACATCCCTAGGACACATGGGGCAAGCACCATAGGTAGTGGGGCTTCCAGCAAGGGCAGGGGTGGTTCTGGGACTGTGGACTAGGGGAGGGCTGTGACCTCAGTCCCCATTTGAGTGAGTGCAGCTGTCTTTGGAGGCTGTAGGGGAAGTAGTGGGGCATGGGCCGTGGAAGGTACGTCTTCAGACCCTCCTGGGTTACTGCTGGTCTTGGAGTCAGGCATGTGGTGTGTCCTGAAGCCCCACAGTGGTGTTGGCTGATGGTGGCAGCAGCACTGGAGATGTCGACCACGGGAGGTGCATTCTCAGACTGCACCGTGGCGAGTACTGGTGGCAGCAGTGGGTAGCAGGAGACCAGCCCTGGGCCCAGGCAGCAAGCATCTAGGTTCTCCAGGTTTGGGGGATGGCATCGCCTGCTGTGATGGACACCTTTTTCCTATAGTGCAGGGCACAGTATGAGCTTGGGAGTTAGGATTACAGTTGCACAGATATATTGGGTTTTTGAGAGTACAGGCTTCTGTGGGAGTGTAGTGGGATGTCTGGGGGTGGGGCAGGAATGGGGATATGCAGAGGACCTGTCCCCTAGGGAAGGATGGTTCCTGACAGTGGCTCTGTTCTCAAGATGGTGCTGTGCCGTAGTAGCCTGGATTCTGGGTGTAGACAGGGCGACAGTGTGCATTCCATTTCTGAAGCAAAGCCACCATGTGGACTGTAGGCAGATCCTCTTTCTGGGCCCAAGCTTGTGATGACACAGGGCCTTCCTGTGTGTAGAATGGCAGTCAGATCCACTGGGGCTGCAATGGGAAGTCCCCTTGTCCAGGGCCTAGGGGTCATAATTCTCCGTGTGTTGGTTCTCTTGCCATGCTTCCTCTCTGGTCTGTGTCTTAAAGGGTCTTGCCTCTTCCTTGCTGAATGCCAGTGCCCCTGCTCAGCCACTTAGCTCAAAAGCACCTGCGCTGTGCATTTGCTGTTACGCTGTTAGGGTCCTTCTTTGTGGATAGGACAAGCACTGCATACCTCTTTTCACCATCTTGGAATCAGACTCCAAAATTGCCTGAGTAGGGACAGCTCCAAGGAATATTCTTTTTTTGTTGTTTTCTTAAACAGTTTCATACTTTTTGTTTAAAGCCTTACTTTATTTATTTGAAAGAGTTGCAGAGAGGGAGGGAGGGAGGGAGGGAGGGAGGCAGGCAGGTAGGGAGGTGTTTTCTATCCACTGGTTCACTCCACAAATGGTTGCAATGATCGCAGCTGCCCCGATCAGGAGCCAGGAGCTTCTTCCATTCTCCCATGTGGGTACAGGGGCCAAGCACTTGGGCCATCTTCTGCTATCCCAGGTGTATTAGAGAGCTGGATCAGAAGTAGAACAGCTGGGACTTGAACCAGCACCCACAGCACTGGCCCCCAAGGAATAGTCTGACACCTTGGTGGATTTATATCTTTATACTCCCTTAGCACACATTTTTGGAGAACATAGAGATGATATGTAAATCTGTAATGTTTGACAGGAAAACGAACAGATGTGCTTGTTACGTTTCATAGGACAATTTTGGCAATTGGTTTTTCTGGGCTTTTGATATCCAGAGTCCTTTGGGTTCATATTGGAAGCCCCAAGGAGATTGTAGGTTTCAGAGTCTGCCTTGAGAAGACTTTCACCAAAGGTGTGGATACCTTCCTTATTATCGAAGCTTCCAGTGGTGAGCAGCCCATCCATTCCAAGAGAGAAGGGGCAGAAAGTCTGGTCAATCTGGACAAGTCAGTCTGGACTGGGGGACCTTCCTTCTGGCCTAGAAAATCTGCCTACAGTTCTCCGAAGCCATAGTTTTTGATCCATTGTACATTTGGTTTATGTATCCATGGTCACTCAGAAAATTGGAGTGTTTTTCTCTGGCTTGCTGGGTTTCCATGTTACTCTTGTTTGTGTTCCTCATGTTTCTCTTTGGCCACTCAAAACAGGATCATAGAGCTGCTTTTGTCCTTGCCTGGTGGATTTCTTGTACCGTCTGAGTTCTTACTACTTCATAGACTCTACAAGTGTGGAGGGTTTTGGAGGTCATTCAGTAGCTTCAGATTGTACCTTGCAGATTACAACAGAGCATTTTTCTTGGTACAAATCTTAGAGGGAAAGCCTGGAGTGTTGGTCCCAAAGGAGGAAAGCTTTGGTAATGCAGGGAAGGAATCTGACCATCTGCAGCCTGCCTGCTTCTCCCTCGGGGTTTTGAGGAGCAAAGTTGAAACAGGGATGAGAGTCGCCGACCTTGCTGCATTCACTGTGAAGGAGCCTGAGCTGGGCAGGAAAAGGAATTTGCCCGAGGGCCATATGCTGGATTAGCCCAGGATTTGAATCGGTGATTTCTTAGACCTTATTACATCTCTTAGAAGTTCCACAAATGAGAAGAGATGGTGGGAGATGGAGAGTGAGTGATCAAGTAGTGACTGCCTTCTATTAACAATACTGCCTCTTTCTTTGAAGCTTTAAAACCCTCCACTCCACCTATAGTCTTGTATGAAAAATCACTAATAGTGATCCTCTCTGAGCTGGTATCCTTCCTGCCCAGTATTTGTGTCCTGCTGGCTGGCTCATCTTAGTTTGGGAGTCAGAGACCGAGTGACAGTGCTGTCATGCAAGGCTCCTTTGCTGTTCAATAAATGCTAATAAGCCATAATCTGCAATCCTAATAATCACGACCTGAACCCAGACGCAAGGGCCAAGATTGCTTTGGTCTGAATTGAATTTGAAAAGGCTGAAAGAACAGGCTTTGAATGCGCAGTAGAAATGCCAGTGGAATATTAATCACAGAAGCACTGCTGGCCTGCAGGAGCCAGTGGTTCAGTAGTGAGAGCTGAAGAGGGATGATCAAATGCAGACAAGATGCTAGCGCATGTGGAATCTGAGAGCGAGGCTTCAAACAGAGTGCAGGGACCCTCAGGGTGGCTTTCTGTAGCTCTCCTGCTGTTCAGAGAGCTCTTTGTGGTCTTCTAATTTGCTCTTTTTATTTACTCTTCAGAATCACCAGAATGGCACAGCCAGGAGCTATCTTAGGGGCAGGTTTTAATTCAGTGGCTTAGGGATTCAGAAAGCAGCAGGGAGGTAGATGTGGGTTCTAGAACCTCTTTGGGCCACTCATCATTCCCCACATTCCAGGAATGGTATGCTCATGTCTCCAGTGATCCGGAGATGTAATTACAATAAGCCTTTTTTGCACAGCAGTCATTTGCATGCAAACACAGGGAGCATTATTAGTAGTGTGGGGCTGGGGAGGGACAGCTTGGCTTATGGATGTAGTAAGTCATAGACAAGAGATGATTTCCATACTTCTCAACCCCTGGCAAACTTTTAAATTATGTATATTAAATAATTTCCTACAGATTTAACTGCCCAATAGATTGTACGACTAATTGTTTCTTTCCACTTAGAGTAGGAGCCTCCTGGTAGGCTGTATGTTTTGGTGCAATTATGTCAGCCCCAGGCCAAAGCTGGGCCATTTTAGCCACCTGATGAGTGTGCTAATTGTCTTGAAGTATCCTGCCTGGTGTGTGCCCCTCATTGTTGTAGTGATTTTAATGGAAACTTGTAATTAAAAACAAGAGTCAGGGCTGGGTGCATTTCCCCCACTTGAGGGAGTTCAGGCAGGGCCCCTTGGAACACACCCATGAGAGGAGCCAGCTGGGGCAGAAATGACTGTGCCTCTCTGCATTGCGTCATCTATCCGGCATGGCTCAGGCTGTTGAAGCGTCACTGGAGCAGAGCCAAGCTCAACACGTCTTTCGGGGTGCCTGTCCTTCTCCCAGGCTCTGTGTCACTGTTGGGAGTGCTTGTGCACAGAGGACCTGGGCAGAGGCAGGAGGCAGGAAAGCACCGGTAGGTGGAGATAACGATTTGAGACCCTGAGGGAGCCCATGAGATGGTATTGTTCTGGTATGTTTTCCCAAAGACCCAGCTGGCTTGGTTGTTACAGTGCACTGAGGTTTGGAATACTGGTTCTGCTTCTGATGAATAGTGTATCCCTGGCTAAGCAGCTTAGCTTTTCTGAGCGTCAGTTTGCTTACCTGTAACATGGAGCTAAAATAGCAGCTAAAATGTTGACGGTGTTCAGGGGACATCGGATTTGGGAACTTCTGTGTTCGACTTGAATGGTCACAACCTCTTCTGAGCTCCCCTTAATAATCCTTATCCCCCGTCCCTCGACCAGCATATGGAACAGTAGCAGAGCAAACATTATTTATAACTGAGCTCAGTGGCCCACAGAATATAGAAAAGGGAGCAAAGGGGGGGGGGGCGAGCCTTTTCTGTTGGCTGCGTCTCAGCTGAGGAGGAGAGCCCTAAGGTCCTTTTAAGACAGAGGTATCTGGGGCTCACTTGGTTAATCTCTGCCTGTGGTGCCGGCGTCCCACATGGGCACTGGGTTCTAGTCCCGGTTGCTCCTCTTCCAGTCCAGCTCTCTGCTGTGGCCTGGGAAGGCAGCGGAGGATGGCCCAGGTGCTTGGGCCCTGCACCCACATGGGAGACCAGGAGGAAGCACCCAACTCCTGGCTTTGGATTGCCACGGCCATAGCAGTCATTTTGGGGGTGAATCAGCAGAAGGAAGAAGACCTTTTTCTCTGTCTCTCTCATGTCTATAACTCTACCTGTCAAGTAAATTAAAACAGAGGTACCCAAGAACTACTGGTTTTCTTGAAACTTTGACCATTGAATCATTATCTGGCCTTCATCTATGGGGACAAGAGAAAGGGGAGGGTGAGAAGGAGCCTCTTGTATGGGGACAGACAGGGGAAATGTCTCCGCCCACCTCTGCCTTCTGGAAGTCAGGACCAAGGAGAGAATATTCTTAAAACTAGTAAACCACTGTCATTGGCCGTGGTGCTAGCTTTGCAAAGACTTAAACTTGAATCATCTGTGGCCTGTGATTTTGGGCTCTGAAATTCTGGCAGGCAGGGGGAAACCAGAGAGACTGAGAAGTGAGTGGTTAGAAGTGAGTAGGTATTGAATTGAGTGTTCAGTGATTAGAGATGGCTTTATGGAGAAAGTAGTCTTTGGCGATCTGACTTGAAATTCTGGGTAAAGAAAATGGCTTGAGCAAAGGTGGAATTAAGGAATGAGAAAATGTTTTATAAGGGTTTCTGTTAGATTCACAGAATTGAAGGCTCTGCGCCTCACTAGCAAGGTAAGTCAAGGTCAGGTCCCAGGGTCCCAGTGAGTACCTGGTTCAGGAGCTGGGGGATAAACAGAGGATGGAAGTCGTGCTGATATACTCTGGGAGTTTTCATTCTGTCAGTTATTTTTTTTTTTTTGTCAGTTATCTTAATAGCCTTTCCTACTATCTGCTTTCCCAGTCCGCTGCCCCAATCGAATGTTGATTGGCCAGTCAGCAGGTTTACCATTGACTTACCAGGGGCCTTAATTATCCATTCCAAGAGCTTGATCTACTGGAAAAAATAATCTCCTATTGATAGCTTGAATGCAATCTTCAAGGGCATTTAGGAGTGAATTAAATAGTATTACAGAGAAGAACCAGGAATTGAGGAAAATTTGGAGCTCTTAGAAGTCCTCCAGGTCAACATCTTCACTTTGAGGTGGTTAAAGAAAAGGAAAGAAAACTCTAACAATGAGAAGTTGGCAGGCTAGGGAGCCCAGATACTCTGATCCCAAATATTCCCGGGGGTCTCCTCCAGCACACATTGCAAAGAGGGAAGTCTGGGAGTTGACACTTTGGTCCCTGAAGTTGAGTGTTGAGTCTTGGCTCTTGTTCACATACTCGATTGTTGACATTAGGAAAGGGATCCAACCTCAGTATACTCATCTCTAAAATGGGACCCAGAAATCAAATGGAAAAACACACAAACATTTGCAGGGAACAATGAGAGGAGGTATACTCCCTGTTTGTCCTGTTGCATCTTGAGCAGGTAGGCAGTCACTCCCAGAGGGGTCTTCTGGCCAAAAGTAGCTGTCTTTCTACCCTGGACCACCACTCCACCTTGCGAACTCCCAGGGCTACTGCTGCTTTTGAACAAAGCACCCTAGACTGCTGTAAAAATAGATGAGACAGGATCTCACATTAGGTCATGGTGTCCACGGAGACCATGTTCTGAATGGTCCTCTGATTAACTTGAGTCACTTGACTCAAGATGCTGGGGCGAGGTGGGTGATACAAGATCCTGCTTGGGAAGGCATCTGTGAGTCAAATTGGTCAAAGTACCCATTGAGCAGTTTGCCAGAGGCTCCGTGTGCAACATGGAGCAGATCTAAATCACTGTCTTCCTGCCATCAGGGGCAGCCTCATGGTGGGGTAGCTCAGGGCGGCAGAGGTGATGGCCAACCTCTGGAAAGTTCACATCCACTCTCTGAGACTCTGTGCCTGGATTTTTAAAAGGGGGAAGCTTAGCTAGAAGACAGCAAATGCTAAGTTACATGGTCCCTGGGTTCCTCTCCTGAGAGGGAGCCTCCTTGCCAAACACATGAGGCTGTTATAAATAGAGAAATAAAATTCATAGGTCTCCTCACACATTGTCTCTTGTACCCAGGGAAAGGGGGACATATACACACATACACTCACTATACATATATATATATATAATTTGTAACTTTTTTTCTGGGGAGCGAAATGGGGATCATTTTAAAGGCAAGATTGGGGCAAAGCAGTAATTGATGAGATTTCAGATATAAGCATATACAATTTTTCCACACACACACAGCTCCCATTTGCTGGTTCACTCCCCAAATGCCCACAATGACTAGGGCTGGGCCAGGCTGAATGTAGGCATCCAGAATTCAAGCTAGGTCTCAGCTACTTGAGCCATCATTGCTGCCTCTTAGGGTGTACACAGGCAGGACTTGAACCCAAGACTCTGATATAGGATGTGGGTATCTCCAGCAGCGTTCTAACCATTAGGCTCAATTCCTGTACCATGGATGGGACTGCAGGTTCGATTCCTGTCTCTGCAAGCGGGAGAAGAGAGCCTCAAGAGGTGCTTTTCCAGTGGCATCCTCCACCCTGCACCCCTCTGCCCTTTGGCGAGCAGGGCGCCAGGAGTTCATTCTGGAAAGATCTGCAGGAAGACAGATGGACCCTGACTCATGTGGCCCGAGATGTTCTCATGCTCCCTTTTTTGGTTAATCTTCTTATTGTAAAATGGCCAGACAGCTGTGGAAGGGATTGCTGGTTAATCTCTGGCTGATGAGGTGGCTGCAGAGCCCCTGTTGAGGGTTATTGATTCTGATCCCAGCTTTGCCCCCAAATAGTTGAGTGGCCATGGGCCCATCCACTTAGCTCTCATCTGAGTTTGATCATCTGCGTGAAATGCTGACATTTTACACGCAGGAATATCTTCCATTGATCTTGAGGAGATACAGGTTAACAGGGGTGGGACGTTGCCTGCCTCTGCAGAAAACCATTTTCTTCAGTGTTGAGTCGGTGGTGTGGTCAGCTCGTCTGTCCTGCTCTCCTGGGGTCTGTGGACAGCTCTGGGGATGCTGCTGTCTTCCTGGAGGTCTGTGAGCTGCTGGGCTATGCTCTCCTCAGGCCCCGCTGTCGAGGGGCTGTTCTCTCTTGAACACAATCTGGGGAGGGGTCTGGGGGTAGTGATACACTGGGAAGGGGGTTCTCTGGACTTGTTGCCTTATTTGTAAGGTAAGTAGCAGGTGAGTTGAGGGCTGGGTGGGAGGAGGTGTTCCTGGAGACCACAGGAGCTCAAAGTCCTCTCTCCCATTTCTGGGTGCACCTTAGGAAAGAGGTGTCTTAGCTAGCTTCCCTTCTGCCAGTTGGAACTGGTAACGGCCCTGACTCCTTAGGTGTTAGCAGTTCCTTAACAGCTATTAATCTGCAAGAGGCAGCAGATGGCCTCAAAAAGGCTGAAGTAGTCCATTGTTTTCCCGAATACCACTGTTGCTGCTCTCCCACTCTCCTGAGCATTGCCATTTAGATTAGCTTCCATCTATGATTTTCTTAAGCAGCAAGAGTCACAATATTGTCAAGTGTTGTGATGTGCTAGGAACTCCCCAGTGACTTCCTCTTGAGATTACTGTGTGTGTGTGTGTGTGTGTGTGTGTAAGA
This sequence comes from Sylvilagus floridanus, assembly GCA_949820135.1. Classification (NCBI taxonomy): domain Eukaryota; kingdom Metazoa; phylum Chordata; class Mammalia; order Lagomorpha; family Leporidae; genus Sylvilagus; species Sylvilagus floridanus. The sequence goes on from OX463241.1 coordinate 45,217,674, forward strand.
GAGAGAGAGAGAATATGAATGACTGAGTGGCATTGGTATAGTAGTTAGGGTTAGGGTTAATGTCCCAGCTCCACTACCTATTCCAGCTTCCTGCTAATGGGCACCCTGGGAGGTGGCAGGTGAAGTTTTAGAGGGGGCCCTAACACCCATGTGGAAGATGCAAATGGAGTTCCTGGTTCCTGGCTTTGCCCTGACCCAGCTCAGGCTGTTGCAGACATTTGGAGAATAAACTGTCAATTGAGACATATCTCTTCTGTTTGTCTGTCCCACTCCCCCATCTCTTTGCCTTTCAAATAAATAGACATTAAAAAAGGACTAGTAAATCACAAGGCCTCCAGGACACTGAAGGTCATTGCTACAATGTAAGCAGCCCCCTCCAATAGCTTCTAGAACTGAAGCATGTTAGAAGTCCAGTTCCCATCTAGAGGTTTGGGGAAACAGAGATGAATTTCAGTTTCAGGTTGGAACCTGGAGAGAGGGATTTGTTCAGAGTTGGCATGGCAACACCCCGAGGACTTGGACTTGAAACCGGCCTCTGCCCCCTGGCTGCTCTGTCTTGTCTTCCCTGCTTGTCTGCAGGAAGAACCCTCAGGTGTGGCATCTCCTTTACTGATGCTAGGTGGCACAAGAACACCTTTGAACAGAAGGGCTTCAGGCTCGGCTCCTGTATGAAAATGCCAAACCCTGAATTTGGGGCTGGCAGTACTCCTTGGGCGGTGCTCTCAAAAGGCCTGCCATCTTGGGGTGTTGCCCCAGCTCCTTTATCAGTGGACTCTTACCTGTGTCCTGGGAGTGGTGGGGGGGTATTCTATTTGGTTGCCTGGGAGGATTCCATCTGTACGGTCAATTGTTCCTGGGGGCTCTGTGTACATTGGAAGGTCTGGCTGGGTGACCAGATAGATTTTAAGGTAATGCTGAACCACAGTTCTGGCTTTCTTTTGGTAATAGTATGCCCCTTACTTACTGAATCTTTTGTGTGGGGAACAACCTGGCCAGACATGGTGTGGTGTGACCTCTGGCCAGGTCATATTGACAGGTTGTGCAATATGGGGATGAAACGCAGAATCCTTGATCCTTGTCAAGAGAATGTCAGGAAGGTGAGACCCTCTCATCTGGTGCCCGTGAGTCCTGAAGTCTTGGCTCGCAGTGTGTTGCTCTGTGGCTAAGGGCACAGAATCTGGCTTGAGGCTCTGGGATTCAACAGCCTTCTCGACACTTCGAGACTGTGGGACTGTGCTGTGTTTAACTTCTTTTGCTTCAGCTGCTTCCCCTGGAAATGGGAATGAGGTAGGTTGCCAATGGCCTCAAATTTTTTCATAGCTCCTCCCGTTTAAAATGTGGAGTCGGGAGGTAGATGTTTGGCTTAATGGTTAGGATGCTTCTTGGGGGACCCTGGCGCTGTGGTATAATGGTGAAGGCCTGCAGTGCTGGCCTGCTATCTGGGCATCGGTTTGAGTCCCTGCTGTTCCACTTCTGATCCAGATTCCTGATAATGTACCTGGAAAAAAAGTGCAGGATGGTCCAAGTCCTTGGGCACCTGCACCCAAGTGGGAGACCCATAAGAAGCTCCTGGATCCTGGCTTCAATGTGGCCTAGCCTCAGCCATTATAGCCATTTAGGAGAGTAAATCCGTGGATGGATGACCTTTCTCACTGTCTTTGCCTCTCTCATTTTTTCAGAATAAATCTGTTTAAAATTGCTGCTTGGGATGCCTGAATACCATATTGCAGTCCATGGGTTTGAGTTTGCTTCTGATTCCCTGTGTGAGATATCAGGTGATAGCTCAGTGGTGGGAGCCCTGCCATCCATGTGGGGGACTCAGATGGAGCTCCTGGCTTTGGCATGGCCAAATGCCAGATGTTGCATTTGGATAGTGAACTAGCAGGTAGAATATTTCACTTTCATTTTATTGTGTTTTAAAGATTTATTGGAAAGTCAGAGCTACAGAGATAGAGAGACAAAGAGGTCTCCCATCTGCTTGTTCACTCCCTGGATAGCTGCAATGCCCAGGACTGGGCCAGGCCAATCCTGAAGCAAGAACTTTTTCCAGGTCTCTCACACGAATGGGTGGGGTCCAAGCACTTAGGACATCTTCTGGTGCTTTGCTCAGCTGTTAATAGGGAGTTGGATTGGAAGTGGAGCATCTAGGGCTTGAAGCAATGCCCATATGGGATACTGGTATCGTGGGCAGTGGCTTCACTCACTATGCCACAATGCTGGCCTTGTCTCTCTGCCTTTTAAAGAACTGAAAATTAAAAATTTATCCTTGGAATTAGGGAGGGCATTTAACCTAGCAGTTGATAAGAGCTGACCCCCCCCCCCCCCATCAGATTGCCCAGGTACAATTCCCAGTTCTGGTTCCCAATACTACACTGCCAGTGCATGGCCTCGGAGGCAGCAGTGAGGGCCCAGGTAATTGGGTTCCTACCCCCTCTTTCAGAGACCTGGATTGGGTTTCCTGCTTTGGTGCTGGCATGGTCCTGGCTATCATGGGCATTTGGGGAGTGACTCAGAAGATGGGAACTATTTCTGCCTCTCAAATAAATCTGAAAAAAGAGGGGGAAGCATATGATGGGTAATGACGATGTGTGAGTTCCGAGCTGAGTGTTTTGTTGCTTCTGTTCAGTCTGCAAATGTTGCTGCCCTGTGACACGGTTGGGCTGTCTTCCTCGGGGAGGGGAGGCCGTGTGGAAGGAGTCTCCCGTGATGCACAGCCAAGGCCCCAGACGGAAGCAAGCTCGGTGGACACCAGTGGAGCAGTGGTGATGTGTGCTGGTGGAGCCTGATGTATCGTTCACAGCATCCTGAGCAGAGAAATGATGGCTGTGTTGACCTAAGGTTTGGGGTTGTTTGTGATACAGCAGATGCTAAGAGAAATAGGGGAGAATCATAGCTGTACCTGGTGTGGGTTAACGCGAGGCGTGCGTGATGTACGCTTACGTTACTAACTTGTTAGGACTAACATCATCTCGTTTTGTTTACTGGGTTCCAGCCACACAGAGCACCTTTCTTTGCATCAAACATAGCAATTCATGTTCCCTTTTCAGGGGTTTTGCACCTAACTCCGCAGGAGGGTTACCGTGTCAGCTGAAATGTCTCCTTGGAGAGGCCTTCTGAGCATGCTGAGCTCTGCCCTCCTTTCTATTCTTTCTGTTGCTGTGCAGAAAAGCACATTCCTTGGTTTCCTTGACTATTACTTGTTTTTCCTTATAAATCATCAGTCCCTTGAGGGCAGGAGCGGGTCCTATTGTTCCTTAGTTATATCTTGCTGTGTACCGCTGTTGTGAACAGCAGGCACTCCACTGATAATTTTTGAGAAGAACACCTAAATCAATCTTGGTTTGGAGGTATCAGTCTCCAGGAAGAGGAGCCACGTTGGATTTGCAGATGGTGTGTGCAACCTCTAATTCTTTAGCCTTTGTATTGTAGCACACTCTTATCCTTGGCTGAATACCAGAGAACTGAGAAAAGTTAATGGGAAACAGAGTAAGAAATTGAGTTGCAAAAGTTTTTAAATAACATGCGCTTTAATGACCACTTTCAAGACCCCTGCTTGTTCTGGATGCTGTGTGCTTGGGGAGGTGTCCAACGAAGCTCGGAGCTCTAAGACAGGGATTGATTTCCTCTCTACCCCTATCACATTTCCAGGCATCAAGTAGGGTCTTAACAGAATCTTACTGGACAGATAAATGGATATGTAAAAGATTGCACAGGAAAATGGAGGAATGTACGAAAAAATACTCAGAACCAGTGATAATGACTTCAAGAGAGAATAATAACTGCAAAGGGGCAGGCAGCTATGGAAAACCATGTTTATTTTTCTCCTTAAAAACAATCAGTAAGATCACAAAAGTATAAAAATGTACTGAGCATAATCACGAGCATGGTTACAGGGAAATTGTTTTAACTCTTCCCTGAGTAAGATGGTACTTGCGATGGTCACAAAAACGGGCAAGAGTAGCTGACCAGTTGTACCACTTTCCCAGGATATAGGATTTATAAAAATGCACAAGTCCCAGTCCTAGGACTGTACACACACAAAAAAAAAGCAGCTTTGGAATATTGGATATAGTTGAGCACTTAGGTGCAGACATCAGGCATTCTTTTACTTTTCCGAGAAGTTCTTTCCTTAGCTCTCAGACAAAAGTGTATAGTGTTATTACTGAAGGTTTTACAGCTTTCGAAGGATTTTCACTATTGGATTTTATATAATTTTGACTTGATCCTATGTCAAGCCTGGGAGGTAGGGCAGTTCTAAGCTAATTTGCAGGTGTGACGTTCTACTTCAGTGCCCCCGGATCCTAAGAGAGAGCATGGGGGCCGAGCAAAGACTCACACTTTAATCTCTTGAGTCCGTCCTCTGTCCTAAAACATCCCATTTGTACAGGAAAAAGTCGAGGGAGGGCTCGGAGCTCCAACTTTTGCCTGAATCCCCTTACTTGCAAACATTCACATCGTAACTGCTTTGCCGGGTATAACTTAGCTGCCCCTCCTTCAGCAACTCTCATGCAGGCTTCCCCCGGCAGGTGCCAGCATGATTAGGTGGCACAGTGGTCAGAGAGCTAGTTTATTGGCTTTGGGATGAGAATCCCAATGACCTCTGCCATCCAGATTTTCTAGCCGGATGGTCAAAGGGCCAGTTCAATCTGCCAGTGGCCGGCTTGGTGGTTGAGCATCTAGGGCATCTTGGCTGAGGAAGCACTCAAGTGATAGGCCAACTCAGAGCTGGTGGCAATGATTCTTGGGCTTCAGGCCTTGTCACTCCTGTTGCATGGGTCGCTATGCTTCTTGCCTAATGTACAGGCATTCGCTTAAGATAGGAAGGCTCAGGAAACTGTTCCTGACTTCCCTTAAAAAAGCCTAGGGCTAGGCTGCCTGGTAAACCTCCGTTTCTTTTGATAGCCTATTGTAATTCTATGGGCTATCATTCATTTGCTTATTTATACAACGTTGGAGTTTTTACACAGTTTGCATTTATGACTTCTATGGATGAGATGTCTCTGATCCTCCTTTTCCCTGTGAACTGAGACTTCCTCCAACTCAATTTAATTAAAGCATGCACCAGTGGCTTCCATGTGGTAGTATTCTGGGGTAACTTGAATGAATGAGGTTTAATGCTTTAAGGTGTCATTTTTTTTGGGAGGGGCTTAGAGTTACTATATCATACAGGCTTAATCTGGGTGCAGATGCACTAAGATGTCCTGGCCTTAGAGATTTCTTAGGAATGGAGGATGGCAATCTTAATTAGAAATAAATAAAATAAATAGCTTTCAAGAAGAATGCTGCCTATGTCCTCGTGGCAGATTCTCCAGATTGTGGGACAAACGGTCCACTAGGTCAAACAGGACTCTTTGGTGTACCCATTCCCTGTACATGCTTACTATTGCTCCTCTTAGACCAGCTGTGACGTTCCCACTCTGACATGTCACAGAGTTCATACCTAGCTTTTCTCTTTAGATGTAGTTTTTCTTTGCCCAAACAGCAGACCCGACTTGACCACGACTGCAAGGAGGCCCTGTGAGCACCGGTGGCTCAGAAACTCGAATTCTTGGCACTGAGGGGGTGAGGTTATGGATTGACAAGCCTGGAAACTACTCTACCCTGAGAGGTTGACTAGGTTGATAGACTTCATGCAAACATGTGGTCTGGTTGCGCTGAGTTACAGGCTATGCTGGGAGAAACTGTCAGAAACATGGGTTTTGTATCAAATGTGAGAACTCAATGCCACAGAAACAGAGCCTCCCTATTAGAAACTCTGTGCTTTGCAAGATGTGCTGCCTGGCACCTGGAGAAAACGAGAGGCCCTCGAGTTTTCCCGTCCTACTTTGTCAAAACCCCTTGTGGCAAGGGCTTCCTGGAAGGAAGTCAAGCCCAGTGGGAAGAAACCAGACTAGCATGTTCTCTCCTCTATGAAGAGGAGGGGTTACAAGTTACCCAGAGCAGTGAGTGGGTGGCCTCTTCTGAACTTGTGAAGTTGTCTTCATTCCCCTCATATGGTCAGGGAACTCTGGGAACGGCGATGGCTGCTCCTGCTGGAGTGCCGGGACCTACCAGTCTGTCCGGCCAAGTAGGCTCCGGGAAGCACTGTCCTGTTAGGCCCCAGCAGGTGCTCCCCAGAGGAGGGTTTGGCTGAGGAGTCCCCCGAGCACGGGTCATCTGTCGTGTGTGCCGTGCTGTCTCTCTGTCCGTGGAACACCCAGTCCTCAACGTGCTTCTGCTTGGGAGGGCTCTTTGGAGTGCTGGTTTGGAAGCTGTGTTCTGGGACAGGGGGCACTGGATGCTGGGCAGGCCGAGCCGCTTTAGGGATAGGGAAAGGTCTCTGTTTGCTTCTCCAACTCTGGATTTCCAGGTTTCTTTTGTCGGTGGGCAGTTTGTCAATTTTCTGAGCTCTGGTGATCAGAGACTTCCCATAGGTTCCTTGTAGAGACAGAAAAAAGTACCTGGGGGAAAATAGAAAAATAAAAATACAGGCTGTTTTTTGGAATTGCAGCATTGAAAGGGGCCTGAGAATCCAAGTCTCCACCTCTAAGCCAAGTTCTGTCTCCTTGTACTCCTGATGCTTATCAAAGGTATGCTTGGGCACCTGTGATGTTGGGGTGCTGAACACCACCACATTGAACTAGCTAACACTATGCATGAGGGTTACTGAGTGTTTTGTGTATGAACTCACTTCATTCTCCTAGTAACCCTATGCGATTGGTATAACCATGTGCTGCATAGTTGGACAATGATGGATCATGGGCCCAAAAGATGATCTTCCATCCTCATAGTTTAAGAATACTCCATGATGTTGGTACAATGACAGACTGCCTAACAATACAGTTCACTATGTATCTCCCTTGTTAGGCTGCATGTGACCGAAATTAGGTTTCCCTTCTGTGTGCAGATGAGGAGAGATGGAGTGGTCAACCTGTGGTCAGAACTTGGACTCTAGGTGCCGGGCCTTGTTTCTCATCTACAATGCACAGGGCAGTCCTTGCTGTTTCAGTGCTACTCTAATTTAGACAACTCGCTGGAGCTTCACTGTAAAGTAGTTACTCAGTCTGTATTCTTCCCTTGGATCCGTGTGCCATGCTGAGTTGACCGTGTCACTGTGTTATCACTACTTGCTGGAGTGATGAGGTGATATTCCCGTGGTCTCATAAGAAGAGATCTCCCTGTCAACCAACCCAGAGTTCTTTGCGCTGCGCTGCAGGTAGCCTGTGATAGACCCTGGATTCGGGAGTTTCTATCTGCTGGAATCTCCTTGCTGTTTGCAGCTGAGGCAGAAGAAGGGGTAAGAAGGTACATACAGCTATGTGGAGAAGGCATGGGACACTGGGCAACTGCCACCCCATCTCTGGGTTTTGGTTTCCTCACGATATAAAGTCTCTTTGAAGGGTCATCTTTTTTGGATTTTTAGAAACAGAGAGGCCCTCATTCTTCCATTGTGTGCAAGGTGTCTCAGGGCTATAGGAGATCTCATGGAATCTTTCCAATTTTTTCTCAAGTCACCCAGTGGGGTAGAAAGTTCTGGACAGACTGGACTTCTTGCCTGGAAACTGGAATCTTACTTAATCTCTCCTCCATGCTACCAACAAATACTACCCAAGTGTCCACGAGGGGCAAGTACCTAAGGGAGTAAGCTGTGAATAAGACAGACACGTCTAGTTATAAATGGATGGGGCAAAAGATTTTTTGAACACCTACTCTTATCTGGGATGTCCTCCTTGAGAAAGGTATACTTAAGCTGAGGACTGAGGTTGATGGAGGTCAGTAGGCAAAGTAGATGAGAACCCAAACTCAGCTGCAATGGGAAAAATGTGGAGCAGGGAAATTAGGACCCAAAAGGTGTGGGAGGAACAGAGAAGGTAGGACAGTGGGCCACAGTCCTGTTTTTATGGTTTCCTGCACAAGTATTGGAAAGCCCTCAGATAGTGATAAATAGGCAAGATGAGAACATCTTTATAATGGACAACAATAAATGACCAAGTAGTAGACAACTGTAGTAATTGAGGGTGAAAGGGTTATAGCCTGTCCGTGGTGACAGCTGTAGAAGTGGAGATAGAAGGTGGGTTTCAGAAATCCGTAGTAGGTGTAAGTGCCAGAACTTGGTGATAGGGAAGATGTGGCCTGGGAAAGCAGTGGAGGATGGCCCAGGTGTTTGGGCCCCAGCACCCGCATGGGAGACCGAGAGGAAGCACCTGGCTTCGGCTTGGTGCAGCGCTGGCCATAGTGGCCATTTGGGGGGTGAACCAACGGAAGGAAGACCTGTCTCTCTCTCTCACTAACTCTGCCTGTTGTAAAAAAAAAAATACAGGTAACGTGAAGAATGGCTCTCAAAGGTCTCTGTTGGTCCTGGGGTGGCACTGTGACAGGAGCAGGTTTCTGAGAAGGTGGGTGGAGATAGATGCAGGATGGAATCATGAAGTAAGTTAGAGGCGCCTCATTTTCCTCATCCTTAATCTTCCCGGTGCAGATAATGAATACATCATTAGAAAGATGCGCCTGGATGTCAGAAAAGGGGTTTGGCTTGGGAATTTAGAGTGCAGATTGATTGGCTAAAAATGATTTCTAAATCCACAACAGTGAGGGCCATGGGTATGGCGGAAACCTAAAATTAGATCAGTAAACCTAGGACCAAGGTTGAACATGCACCACGTCGAGCAAAGGACAGAAAGGAGGAAATGTAGGGAAAAAACAAAACACAGGACTGTGCCTGGCGCCCTTCCCTGGGCTTCGGTGGCCTTGCAGAGACTGTTAAACTATACTGCAGCTAGTCAAGAGGCTGTGCCGTATCATCAGTGTGTTGGGTACTTTTGTCTCAGCTAAGATAATTTACGAGTACTTCTGTTTCTAGTTGAAGAGTTTTGTGCTGTCCTTTTATATTGATTGCATGAATTAGACCAAGCTTAACTGAGGTCATGGTTAGTGGGCTAATTATCATAAGCTTGATGAGCAACATTGATCTCTATTACAATAAATGCAGCTTATAACTTGAAGTGAACACAGTTTTGTACAGCAAACATCCTATCATGTAGATTTCTATATACAAACAGCAATTGCTCATGGTTACAGTCAATAATCTGTAGAAGTATTAATCATTTTACTCTCAAAGAAAATTACTTTGCCTTTCTCAGTGAGCAGAATTGAATAGAAATCTTTTACTATAGAATAAGCAAAGAGTTAACTTACATGTTACAGCAACTATCAAATAATTGCTAATTTTCCCCAATATCCCCACATCTGTTCCACAGCTGGAACGGGGCATGCCTAGCTTTTCAAACGCATGTACCCACAGTCTTGCCTGCTTCTCCAAGATCCCCATCAAAGGGCTGCCTCAGCCTCGCTGACCTTGGCTCCAAGGACGTTCCTTTAAGCAGAGATAAATGGTATGACTCCTTCCATACCCCACATAAGATGAAGAACAGAGGAGTGTAGTGCTGGGCCAGTGGTGATCAGAGCATGCTTCACTTCCCAAGTGGAGACAGAAATAACCCACACCTTAGATGTCCCCTTGCATTGTCAGCATGATTGACATGGCCCTTCTTCCTAGGGGTAGGTTTGGAGAAGGTAAAGATAGGGTGGAGAGGGACATATGCACCCTGAGGCTTGTATTTTTAAGATTGATTTCATTTGAAAGGCAGAATGGAAGGGAAGGAGAGCTAGACAGAGAGAGAACTTCCATCCTCTGTTTCATTCCCCAGATGTCTACAATCACTTCAACTGGCTGCCAGGCTGAAGGGCGGAACACCAGCCAGATCTCCAATGGGGGTGGCAGGAGCCTAAGAACATGGACCATCTTCCCCTGCTTTGCTAGGTGCATTAGCAGGGAGCCACATCAGAAGGAGAAGAGCTGGGACTCGAATGGGCATTGTGATGTGGGGGTGAGTATCACAGGCGGTGGCTTACCATGCTGTGCCACAACGCTGCCCCTTGTGTTTGTAACTGCTTTGCACTCTGAATTCCTCAGGGCAATGCTATCTGCCAGCTTGGTATTTTCATCCTTGGACTCTGCAGCAAACAGATGCCAGAATAGAGTGACTAGCACCAAGTTTACTCAAGGCCCAGGGTGGGACCTGTGGGTACTCTCTGAATCTGGGACACCCAGAGTTCTGTACCACGTGGAAGTGTTGATCACAGCTTATTATGATAGGGTGGACATATTTCAGTGTCTACAGTGACTAGACCAGAGAAGGGAGGGTAGTTAAATCTTGCCTGTGGGCATATCGTCCTCAGATTCACCAACTGCTCGGACTGGAGAGCCTAAGCTGGAGAGCAGGATGCTGGCCCCGGCGTGGGGAGCATCGCACTCTCTGGACTGTGGTGGACTTGTAGGCACATTCTCATGCCTCTTGAGACTTTGTCCCATGCACAAGTGGGACTAGAAACACACTTGGGCTTAATTTGGAGCTGACAGGAGAGGTAAAATGAAAAGCCAAAGGGTAGAGCGTGTACCAGAGCAAGTTCCATGGAAGGCAAGGCACCCTTAGTGCAAAGGCTGCTGTGTGGAAAAGGTGAAAAGAGTTGAGGTTGCAGGTGGCAGAGCCATCCCATGCGCATGGAGGACTTACTTGGCTAGCACGGGTTTTGTATGTTAAGTGTGTGTTTTTAAACAGATTAAACTGACCAGTAGACTGTGCAGGCAAAATTGAAATTTCTGGGATATGGTAAAGCTCCAGAATGCTTCAACCTTTCCCATGGCAATGATAGGGAGAGGGTTAGGAATTATTAGTCTGATTTCAGAGGTCACCGCTGAAGCTATCCCAGGTTTGGAGACTTGGGTGCCCTGTGACTGAGCTGAGACCAGTGTCCATAGGCTCTTTCCCCGGGTTCATGGTTCTTTCTCCCTTGTCTTGGGAACAGTAGCCTCAAGGACTCCATCGGGAGTAAACTGGGGGATGAAAACAGCTTATTAAGAGGAGACTGGAAACTCTAGAAATGGCCATAGCCTTCAAACCTTGGGAGAAGAGCCGCGGCAGGTGTGAGGAAGCAGACGAGGTAGAACGTAGGGTTTGCCAGCTGCCTTTCCATCACCCAGTAGGGATTGGTGGGGCTGTTGCAGGTGACGCAGACGGCGTTGTAGAGCAAGGACACTGCGAGGTACATGAGGAAGCTGCCTAGCAGGACGAGCCCGTGGATGACGGTCTGTGGAGAAAGGAGGAGCAAGGGTTGGCAAGTGCAGGTCACTCGGGAGGCAGCATGCACACTGCCAGGCCCACCATGCAGAGAAGCATTGCACAAAGGGGGCAGTGGAAAGAATAGCCAGGTGCCCCCTCCCCCCACTCTGGCAACTTCCGTCTCACCTGTGACATGGGGAGTAATTTCCATGCTGCTGTTTGCAGTTTTTCCACTAAACTTCCTAGCTAGCTTATTTCTAAAGGCTAGAGAAAAAGAACACTTTGTGTGGCATTTCTCTATCCCCCTTGGTGTGATGTGTGTGTGCTGAGCCTATTTTTCCCCGATGGGGCAAGGGCTTATTTTGAAAGCAGTGTGGTGTTCATTTCTCTGGGCTTACTTGGGCTGCTTTGAGCTTCTCTTTCTCCGCTTTTGTCTTTGAAACTGTCTGCGTTGTGTAACTTGATTTTCTCTCTCTACATTGGGGAGTTAGACATTACCATCTCTGTTCTATTGTGTCAAGTTTCTGAGGATCATTCCCTCTTTTTGAAATGCCCAAGACCTTTATCCTATTTTAACCGGTCATCCCATTTTCCACAAATTTTATCTCCTTCTTGACAAAAAGTATGAATTTATTTTGGCACAAAAGAAGTTTTGACATCCCAGCCCCGCTCCTTTATCATACACCTTTCCTGTTGATCATGAAGGTTTTTTTTTTGCAGCACATTGTTTCTGGCACCAAAGTAAGCTCATAATTTCAATTCCAGTTTCCAAGAAAGGTCATTTGAAACCTTACTGCCAATATTCATGAAGATGTGTTTAGGACTTTTCATGCCTTCATTCCTTGTTGCACTATGGCCTCTCCATTTGACATCTTTATTTGCGCTTCAAGTGCATCTTTTAGAAATTTGTTCGAGAATGTGTTGCCACAAAAGCAATTCAATGGGTACAAAATTCTTGTTTGGGTTGTTTTCTTGGAGCATATCTGAGATACATTGCACTGTCTTCCGGCTGCCATTACTGCTGTTGAGAAGTTAAGCAATCTCTTTATGTGTTACTCCTTAGAAGGAAATCTATCACTAACTGCATCTGGGCAGGTATGTGGCACAGCAGGTGAAGTCATCACCTGCAACGCCTGCCTACCCTATAATGCCTGGATCAAGTCTCAGCTACCCTGCTTCTGATCCAGCTCCCTGGAAATTAGGGTGATAGCTCAAGCGGTTGGGTCTCTGCCACTCATCTGGAGACCTGGACTGAGTTCCAGGCTCTGGGCTGTTGGAGGTGTTAGTGGAGTGAACTAGTGCATGGAATGTCTCTGTCTCGCTGCCTTTCATAAAATGAAAATTTAAAAAATGCCTGCTTTTGTGACTTAAATCCCTTTGGTTTCCTAATAATAGAAGAATGTGGATTTATCCTTGCTTTCTTTTACCATCTTGAATCTGTGTATTGCTAACTTTCATCCTGTCAGATATTGCTTGTTGCATTTCCTTAGTGCTATTTGAGATTCTAATGAAATGTACAGTAGATCTTTCCAGCTGTCATTCTTCTATGTCTTCTATATTTCTTGGTACATCTTTGTATTTTCATTATTTCCTCTGTTTTAGACTCTGGTTCATTTCTGTTGACCAATTTCATAATTCTCTTAGATGTTTCCAATTTCCTATTAAGCCAACCATTGAGACTTATAGTACATGTTTCTTAATGTTCTATTTGGTATCTTTTCAAATAAAATAGGCTTATTTGTATAGTTTACCAATTTTTCAAGCTCTTACAACTTTTTATCGATTTCTTTAGACATAGTCAACATAGCTTTTCTGTACTATATATCTGATTCTCATAATGCAATATTTGCTTTTTTGATCCTCCTTGTTCATGAGTTCTTATTGTTTTGTAAGCTCCATTTTTGATTATGTGATGCGTATTGTCCTGAAGAAATTAGGCAGAGACTTAGGATAAAGGTTTCTTGATTCAGGAAGGATTTATGTAGTCTACTGAAAAAAAAAAAAAAAAAACTGGGGCTATTTCCTTTTCTCATACATAGACGCAAAATGGAATGCCATAATACCTTTCTTTGAACATCAATGGCTGTCTCTGAGTTCGTTCTCCAAGTATTCCAGCTGTCATGACATGTTCTGCAATTCCAGTTAGACTGAGTAAGCCCAGAGTATTATCGGTCTTGGATTCTGAAATCTCCAAGAGTGTCGGGTTTTATTGGCTACCATTTTACTGCTTGTTTCTAATTTAAATGCCTTGTTATCAGAGAACGTGGTCTGTAAGACACTTTTACTAAACTTTAGGATCAAATTCACAACTGCAAAGGAATTTGAAAATGATAGGCTTATTTTTTTTTTTTTTTTTTTAATTGCAAGAGAGTTCATGGGTCTGCTGAGTCTGGGACTGGGCTGGCAAGAAACCAGGAGCCAGGAACTCTGTAGGTCTAACATAAAAGGGGCAGGGACGAATGACCTTGGCCATCTCTGGGTGCCTCCTGTGGTGCATAGTAGCCAGAAGACCGGAATTTTGAGTGGAGCCAAGACTTGAAGGCAGACACTCGGATAAGGAACTCAGGTGCCCTAATCAGAGACTTCACGGCTAGGCCCAGCGTCCACACTGAGCAGCATTTTATGTCTTAGATCAAATGTTACCATTTAATCAATTTTGCCCTGTCCACTAAAAATTTCATCTATGAGTATATCGGGTTTTCATAGAGTTCTGTATTTCCTAGATGAAAAAAATTCAGTATGATAATTTGCTATAGAATTTGTTAAAAGGGAAATTGATTCTATTTAAAATTACTGATGTTGGAATACATTATTTTGCACTTTTTCCCTTCATTATCTTTGCTTTTATCTTTTGATCTTCCCTATAGCCTGCAGAGTTCCCAACATCTGTTTTCCTCACTCCTTTAGTGATAAACCTTAAGCTTGTTTTTTTTTTTTTTTTTTAATTTAGAAAGAATGGGGGAGAGACAGAGAAATCTTCTATCTGTGGTTAACTCCCCAGATGGCCACATGGCCAGGTTGAAGGCAGGAGCTTCTTCAGGGTCTCCTGTGTAGGTGACAGGGTCACAAACACTGGGGCCATCCTTTGCTACTTTTCCCAGGTGCATTACTATGGAGCTGGATTGGAAGTGGAGCAGCTAGGCTCGAGCAAGTGCCCATATGGGATGCTGGCATTGCAGGTGGCAGCTTTATACACTATGTTACAACAGCAGCTCCAGACCTTAAGTTTTTAAGGCACTAAATAAATGAATTCTCATATGGAAACATGTAGGTAAAGTTATATTTCCATTCTATTTATGACCAAGGACTTAACATAGAGTTCTGTGCTTTTCTTTGCTGAAATAATTGATTCTGTAGTGAGGATCTGTAAGGTCTTTGGAGAGAATTACTCTGTTGTCTACCTTTTAAAATGTCTTTCAATTTGATATTTTTTGAGATAACATACTTGTTATTTTATTGTCAAGGGTTTAATAAATAAGGAGACCAAGAAATAGGAAAAAATCTTCTGGCTTCTTTTAACTGTCAAAGTAACTTGATCATAGCCTCTGCTAGCCTTGAGGATCATCCTTGTGTCTTTTTGCTTAGTGCCATTTCAGTATGAAACACCCAGGCCATAGAGCCGAATTTATTTTGAATAATAAATAATAATAAAAATGCTCAATGATTCTCTCTTCAGAAATTGCTTCACTACCGTTACTTTGTTCTCCTGTGATCTATGCAGGCTGGAATTATTTATTCTATCCACCTATCCTTTTAATTTTTCATATGTGGTGGCATTCTGGAAGAGTTCCCAATTTGACAGTTTTCTTCTTTATGCTGTCCCATCTAAAAGGGATGTCAAAAATGGCCTATGTAAGGTCAGTGATGATCTTTCATAAGAGCTCAAAATGTTGCCTTCGCTTGGCTCAGATCCTAGTATCCATCTTGAACTTCTAACTTCTGATAAACTCCAAGCTTTTGTCCTCATGTTTTTCTGGAGCTTACTCTCCTAAGTGGAGTAATTGGAATGCAGTAGCCAATGGGTCCCAAGTCTGCCCATGGCACTGATGGCCATCCTTTTCTTTCTCAGCCTGCCTCGTGGTACACTCACACCTGATTTGATCCCCTTGTGCTGCAGCCTCATCTGCTGTCAGAGGTCCATGAAGTTTCTCCTGTACTTAAACTTGGCTATGCCTTTCTTGGTGTTACCACTTGGTTCCATCTGTTCTGTCACTGGCATGTGTTGGAGCAGAAGGGGTTTTCAAAATGGGAACTCGATGACCCAGCATGTCCCATGGGTCATCTTACAAGCACTGCCCAGCTGGTCACAGCTTGGTTTAGCTTACGATGGTTGCGGTGGGAGGGGGGAGCAGAAGTTTCACTGCAGAATGTACGAACATGTTGGGCTGACTTGGGGCGCTTCTCCAAATTGTTAATTCTTAGGCTTCCGAAAAGAGTCATCGCAGTTGGGCTAAAGGCTCAATCTTTCTGGAATATGGTCTCCTTATCTTTTCACACTATTAGACTGGCAGGGTTCCAAACTTGCTTTTATCTTGAAGTACTGGAACAAGTTTCTCAACTGTATCTTATCGATCTCTAAATAGGTATAATGGAAATAAGAGGGAACAATAAACTTTAGTGATCTCCTATACTGTGTGGATGCCAGGGTTGATAATGATATACTTCAAAGTGATGAAAATTTTTAATGTTCCCATCACAATAAAATGAGGTGATGGATAGGTTATTTGATTGAATCTTTCTGTTATATATTTTGATCTACATATAACATTGTCTCAAATAAACCTAATATCTATTATTTGTCTAACACAAAAAGCTATTAGAGGCTAAAAGAGATCATATGTGTAAATCATGCAAATAGGTGCCCAGGATATAATGCTAAGCTCTTTGCTTTAGAAGAATTCAATGAATATGCCAGCAGTGCCTTTTTAGGAATCAAACTGTGATATTTGGACATGTTTGGGTTGTAGTGACCTGGAGGCAGTAATCCTTTATTGGACTTCCAAATGAAATGGGGAGCATTCCTGCCTAACACGGCCGCAAGTATGGTCTGCCCAGTGTTTTCTTTAGCAACATCATTCATTTTGCAACTAATTTGGGATGCTAGTTTGATCATCCTGATTAGATGCTAAGCAAATTGAGGTGAAGAATTCTACCGACTTCACCTCTTGGCTCCCTATACAAGTGGGACACCCAAGGGATCTATAGAATGGAGCGAGACAACACAGATATGTAAATGTAGTCAGTGGATAGGAATGCAGTTTTTAAGCCACAGAGGCTCTGGGACCCTTACCCAGGTCTTCATTTCCATTGCCTGGTGCAGGAGGATTGTGGTGAGGGAGACAGTGTTGATCGGGGTCCCAAAGGTAAAGACATCAATATCGGAGCCCTGGTAGGTCTGCAGAGGAAGAAGAGGTGGGAATTGTGAGATGTGCTCATGGCAGCAATGAATATAAAGCATCAGGGAGAGAAGAGGAATCCCACTGCCATCTATGTGAAACTGACCCAAGGAATGAACTAAAATGAATAGTTGACTATGATATTCAAAATCATGTGTGCGTAAGGCGACTAGGATGCAGGCTGAAAACCAGTGTGTGATGGCTGAACACAGGATGGACTGAGTGCCCTCAGTAGCTGAGGATACTTCTTTATCTATGCTCGAGGAATTTGCCATCTATTGGGCAGGGGTCAATGCTATTGTAGAGGCCAGAAGCAGGCATCCTAGAATGGAGGATGTATCAGCTGCAAGGACAGTCAAAGGAGTTAATTACTTGAAAAGAGAAGGCAAATGCACTCAAGGCCAAGGTCTGAAAGAGTGACAAGGGTGGGTTTGTAGAGCTCCAGAGTCCTCAGTAGGTCTGTTAGCACATGGAGGGCTGAAGAAAATGACAGTATAGCCCTGGCTGGGCAGAGTGCTGCAGAACAAAGCACAGGATGCCTACCCCTCCCCGCTGCGCCCCAGCACTGATGGGGCAACAATTAGACTATTGTGGTCCCCTGTTGAGGAGGGCTATGCCTGGCTTCTCACTATTGAAGCTGGCTACCCAGAGCTTGGACGGCAGCCTTTGCTCTTACGTAACTGCTGTGTATCTAAGCTCGTAAGTCATTTCTGATGATCAGAACTTGCAGCCTAAATGCTTGCTGCCTTGAGCTTGCAAGCACCAATCAATATAAATCAAAGGATCTAAGTTCAAACACCTTCAATGGTCAGGCAGACAGTAGCACTTGGGAGGGGCTGGGCAAATTGGAGACCATGAGCTGGATCTTTGCCCTGAGGGAAAAGGGACCCAGTGTCAGGGTAGCTTTTTGTTTTTCCAAGGTCACCAGAAATGAAAAATTCTTGGTCAAACGCTCTGACTTCGCAAAGACCTTGGGTTGGATGTGGGCTGCAGGCCAATTCACGTGAGGCTTCACTCCACAAGTACCCACAAAGACATGACCAGTCCCGCATGCCATGTGCACGGTTACAATATGACTAAAGGACTTACCAGGTAAGGAATGAAGAAACAGACGAGGCTTTGGTAGAAAGCGTCCACCATGGAGATCCAGAACGTCCACACAGTGTAGCACTGCGGGGAGAGAGCAGAGCCACGCTTACCAGCATCAAAGTGAGCTGAAGTGCTGCGTAGGCACCTTTCTCTGTGTGTGGCTATGGAACACAACGTGGCACTCACAGTGTCTCCTACTGCATTTGCAACAGAATGGAGTGATTCAGAACACAGACTCGGCTCAAGCCCCAGCTCTGTCTCTCACTGTGACACATGACTAAACCCCAGCGGACACTGTGGTACCAGGGGTGAAGCCACCACATTGGAGTGCCAGGTTTGAGTTCCAGCCATTCTGTTTCCAACCCACCTAACAGGTTGAGAGAAAGCAGTGGAAGATGGCCCAAAATACTTCTATGTCTGCCACCTATGGGGGAGATGCAGATGGAGTTGTGGGCTTAGGGCTTCAGCCGGGCTCAGTCCTGGCGGTTATAGGCATTTGCAGAGTCAACCAGTACATGGAATATTTATCTATCTGCCTTTCATATAGATACATAAATCTTTTTTAAAAAGAAAATTACTGACCTCTCAATACTGGTTTTCTCTTACCTAAAATTGGGGTAAACTCAAAGCCACCTATATTCTTGGGGTGCAAGAGACTAAATGTAATTGTGTTTTAGTACCATAGTAATTATTATTATGCTTTACATCTATTGCTACTACAAACTTGGCAGGTGCAGAGATTCTATGGTTTCTAAGTGACTCTGCAAGGGAAATACCAAGCACAGCCAGGATGATGGGTTTCCGACAAAGAGCTCAGTGGCTGCAGAGACAAACCTTATTTTGTGGTTCACTCTGTCTGCCTTCCCGGGGGAAAAGGGAAACATTTTGTGTTTTGTTTTCCACAAATTTTATTAGCCAGAGATTAAGAATTCCTGACTATCGATGCAGTGGGGCAGGGACTGGGAACTCAATGCAGGAGGTGGCAGGAGCCAGGGCTGGGTTTTGAGCCTGCCTACACCCATATGGGATGCTCAGTGCCTGTTTTTGCCACATTGACTTTTGCTAATGGTAGATGATCCAGTAATAGGCTATATGGCAGAAGTGCCTCCTGGAAGGGTAAAATGAGAAGAAGCCAACATCCACATGTGGCAGCCGCACGTCTTTGTCACGCTGCTGCCTTCCTCACCTCTTCAGCCTTTGGATTGGGACTGGGCTTGAGTCTCTGGTGCCTGTCCACAGTCACGAGCTCTCGAATACCACACTTGCTTTGTCCTCTTTTCCCAGATGCAAAGATAGTCTCGGGCATATGGGAGTCCCTTTTCACAGAGCTCCCTTGCAAGGCCCTCAGCATCCCTTTCTTTCTTTTTAAAGATTTATTTATGTATTTGAAAGGTAGAGTTATACAGGGAGAGAGAGAGAGAGATCCTCCATCTGTTGGTTCATTCCCCAAATGGCCAAAATGGCTGGAGCTGTGCCCCTCTGAAGCCAGGAGCTCCTTCCCTGTCTCCGACATGCGTGCAGGGGCCGAAGGACTTGGGCCATCCTCTAGTGCTTTCCCAGGCCATGGCAGAGCTGGATCGGAAGTGGAGCAGCCGGGACTCAAACCAGCGCTCATTTGTGATCCTGACACTGCAGGCAGCAGCTTTACCCGCTATTCCACAGTGCTGGCCCCTGGGCATCCCTCGTCTCCTCCACCCAGCCTCCTTGCTGGTGCCTGTGTTAGTCTGACCACCTGTAATGCATGCTATCTGACTTCTTCAAATCATGTACGGCTGGGCCCGGTGCTGTGGTGTAGGTGGTTAAGCTCTGCCTGTAGCACCGGCATCCCCATATGGGTGCCAGTTCAAGTCCATGGCTGCTCCTCTTCTGATCCAGCTCTCTGCTTAAGGCCTGGGAAGGCAGTAGAAGATGGCCCAAGGCCTTGGGCCACTGCATCTGCACCTGCATAGGAGATCCAGAAGATCATCCTGGCTCTTGGCTTTGGATCAGTTCAACTCTGGCTGCTGTAGCCATTTGGGAAGTAAACCAGTGGATACAAAACCTCTTTCATGCCTCTCCATCATTCTGTCTGTAACTCCTCCTCTCAAATAAATAAATAAATCTTTAAAAAAAAAAACACATGGGGCTGTGGTGTGGCCTCTCGGGGCCTTCTTGCAAGTTGCTGGTCGACTTCTGAGGCATTCTTAAAAGTTCATTAGATTCAAATCCGTTGGAGCCCCCACATAACCTTGAGCTCCAG
The DNA here is from genome assembly GCA_949820135.1 of Sylvilagus floridanus. NCBI lineage: Eukaryota > Metazoa > Chordata > Mammalia > Lagomorpha > Leporidae > Sylvilagus > Sylvilagus floridanus. The sequence continues at coordinate 45,237,497 of OX463241.1, forward strand.
GTTTTGCCTTCCCCGATATGCAGTAGAAACCAGTATATAGTGGCTGACCCCTGATGAGCATGCAGGTGGTTACCACCAGGGCCTTCTCACCCTGGGCACCTCAAGACTGGGGCCTGCGGAGGGGGATGGGATCCTATATGTACCCTAGCCCCCTTCCACCAGCGCAGTGGCATATTAACATGCAATATAACGAACACATGATTAAAAATACTCATGGGTCTGCTTCAACACCCTCAGCAACAAATGGACCAGGAAACTGGAGAAGGAGTAACCAGTCACGGGAGAGGAAATGGCAGGACCCCAGCTGTAGGTGGGGGTGGGGGTCAGGGAGCCGCTCTGGCCACCGCCCCCCGCCCGTGCAAGCCTCTTACCTCGGAGTTCTGGCCGCTCTTGTAGAGCTGGGGCAGCGCCAGCAGCGTCTCCGCAGAGACGTCTTTATCGAGGATTCCGAAGATGAGGGGCGGCAGGGAGGTAAAGAAGAGGTTGAAGAAGATCATCTGCCAGTAGTCGATCATGGTGGAGCCGGAGAACCCACAGAAGAACTGGTACCAGAAGAGCAGCGTGACGTAGCACTGCGGACAGACCAGAGGCCTGCTGAGTGAGGCTCCCGTGAGTCCCCTCCACCCTGGGGACTGGGCTTTCCTCCGTCCTCACAGGCAGCGCTGGGGAAGGACCAAGAGGACTCTGATCCTTAGAGCAGTGGCTGCTGCTAGGACGTCAACTATTAGTCATGTTCTTCCCTAGGTGAAGGGGGCGGTTAAAGGAGCAGACCAGGGGCTGCTGGGCAGAGTTCCCACTTCTGTCCTGTACTAGCTCTGTGACCTTGGGCACACAGCTCAACTTCTCTCACCTTCATTTTGGCAGCACTCAGAGGGGGGATAAAAATGCTTGGAGCGTGGCTGGGGACACATGAAAGCACCAGAAAGGGCTGGCATAGAGAAGAGGCTGGGAGGGAAACTGAGCCATGAGAGGGGACCTGGGGGGAAGAGGACCTCATTAGAAGGCTCGCCTGACAGCACTTGGTGTTGTTGTAATATTCTGTCACTTTTTTATTTGAAACAGACAAATACAGAGATGTTCCATCTGCTGTTTTACTCTACAAATGCCCACAGCAGCCAGGGCTAGGCCAGGCTGAAGCCAGGAGCTTGGAACCGGATCTGAATCTCCTGCATGGACAGCAGAGACCCAAGTATTTGAACCACCACTACTGCCGGCCAGGGTGCACGTTAGCAGGAAGTAGAGGCGCTGGAACTGAAACCAGGCTCTTCAGCGTGGGATGTGGGCAGCCCAGCAGGTAGCTTTTTTTTTTTTTTAATTATTGCAAAGGCAGAGTATGAGAGCAAAAGGCAGATACAACTCAAACTCCCACCCATCGTCATCTGCTGGTTTACTCTGCACATCATTGAAACACCCAGGGCTGGGACAGGCCTACACCAAGAGCCCAGGACTCTATCTGGGTCTCCCACACAGGTGGCAAAGGATCCAAACACTGAGGTCTCTTCAACTGATTTGCCCGTTGCATTAGCAGGAAATTGGATCAGAAGCAGAGCTGCCAGGACAGGAACCAGCACTCTGGTATGGGATACCGGTGTTGAAAGTGGCAGCTTAACACTGCCCCTCCCCACCAAGGTCAACCACTACGGCGACTGCCTGTCACAGGATACAGATACAGGATACAGATGGCTGCCTAACTCAGAAGGGTAAGTAAAAAGATCTTTTGCCTAAATATTACTTCAGTTTTCCTAAAGCTCTTTGCTACTTCAAATCTCCCCACCTGCAGATGGGCTGGGTCACTGTTACCACTGGCCCTGTTGTGATGTGTTTTGTTGATGTCACACAGGTCATGGTGTCAGGACTAGGGAGGTAATGCACAGAGACCTGAGAGGTCTGGAAGAAATAATTTAGCAGATTTGACTTCACATCACTTCCTACCTGCTGGGTGGGTGTTATTGGGAAGAAGGGTTTTATTTTTTACTACTATTGATAACGCTAACATGATTAGTAAGATCAGTTACCATTATTTGAGCTTCTAGATGTATAGGCATGTGATACATGTTATAGTTTATCAGTGCATAATACATTATTTGTGCAGTGTGCTCTATAACTTGTCCAAATAAACTTGTGAGGTTATTATATGTATTACGTTAATACAGGTAGAGTTTTCCTAAACCAGAAATCTGATTTGTTCTAAAATCCAAAGCTTTTTGAGCATCAATCAGTAGAGAGTGTAGATATTCTCCAATCCACAAGTGCCTCAAATCGCAAATGTTTCTGGTCCCAAGAAATTCACATAAGGGGTATTCACAAGCATTTTGGACAAGGGTAATGAACGCATGCAGTGTACTACATATAGACAGTAGTAACATAAGCGCCACTCTACAGCTGAGATACTTAGGTTCAGAGCTAGAAAGTGGTTCAAGCAAGATCTGATTTTTCTAAGTGCTTTCTCTTTAGCCTCCTGCCTTCCTCCATCCCATCTTTACACAGTGACCCTCTCCTGCACGTATGGCATGTAAAGCTGACAACCTCTATTATCTAACCATTTGCAGAAAACACTTGCTGAGCCAGTGGACTGTCAGCCTCAGGAGGAGAGCGACCACGACTGGTTCCATTCCTGCTCTGTACTCAATACGCAGCACTGTTCCTGCCCCATGGCCTTCAGTATTACTTCAGTACATGAAGTCTTACTCGGGAGTTTGCGATCACAGAGTGCTTCCTTCCTCCTGAGGTCCTGCTAGGACCTTGCTTGGTTGCCACCTCCTGCTCTCAGCCAGGATCTTGGCATCCTAAAGGGAGCGCACTGAACCGTGGAACAGCCTCTCTGAGGCTGGATGCCTACCTCCTCCCAAGTTGTTCCAGCACAGCCACTAATTCCTGGTTGAGACTTCAGAGCAGGCACTGTTTTAATCCTCTCGGAAATTGGTGGCGGATGCAGAAGTCATAGTTCTCTGCCCTCTAATTGCAGCCAGCAGATAATGCAGCTTGAGTATCAGAACTGTGAGCACGCCATTGGGTGAGAAAGATCGTTAAAGCTCTGAGAGCGAGGCTAGCTGCAAAAGTTCCCTTCTCTATTTCACAAACTTAAAGCTGAGAAGAGGCTGTGTTCATTCAAAAAAATGACTCCTTTAGATGTGGGAAAAAAACCCAACAAGCCAGGGGCTTTGTGTATTCTAAGTAAACTGTCTTTGACACTCAGGGTGAGTTTCAAGTCACATGGAGTGACTTGTTTGCATAGACCTGCTGAGATAATCTTACCATCCAGTTGTATGAATTTACACTGTTGTTTATTTACAGAGACATTGAATTTCTTGTGCGAGGGTGACTCTCAGATTGAACGGATAACTGGGAGAGTGGAGCGAGAGACCAAAAGGAGTCCATAAATAAAACTGCAATTTTGTAGGCATGCCTTGGCTAATGTGTTTCTTCCGCTTTATGCTGAGAGTAATAAGATTCTAGTTGGAGACTCCTGAGGATTATTCCGAGGTCCTTGAGCTAGGTAGAAAAGCTTGGCCCTTCATTCCCTCCCTCAGGGCAGCAATGCTGCAACTTCTTAGACCAGCTGTTAAGCAAGGGATTCTCAAACAAGGGCCTCTGACAGTGTGAAGACCTCACTTGGCACAAGCTCCCTCCAGCCCTTATCGAGAAGCCAGAAACTAACATATTCCTTAGACACACCATTATCCTTATATCACTGAGTAGTGGCGTGTGCTTTCTGGCTCTTGGACACTTTTTACTATTTCTAGAGGCAGGGAGGATGCTCTCTCACTGCTGTTACTGATGAGCAAAATGAGGCTCAGACAGGTTACACAGCAGAGTCGGGCAAGACGACAGCCTCAGGATCTCCTCACCAAAGCATCATGTCGTGTAGGGCTCGGTTTGAAGCCCTGCATTCTGGGAGGCACCTTCACCTCCACTTGTCCAAGGTATGCGCTACAACGCTGGGGTGGAAGTGGCTATCTGGGGAGGAACTTAAGACACTAAATACTCGCATCTTCTGCCTTAGAAAATGACACTACTGATAACGTCTAAGGGAAATAGCAACAACACTAACAATAATGGCCGAGTGGGTGTTTGGTGCAGTGGTTAGCTTACCTTTAGGAAGCCCCCTTCCACTCTGGAATGCCGCAGTTCAATGCTGAGCTGCAGCACCTGACTCTAGCCACTTGCTGATACAAACCCTGGGAGGCAGCCATGATGGCTCCAGTAGGTGGGTTCCTGCCACCCAAATGGGATACTTAGATTAGGCTCATGGCTTCAGCCCTCATCTTCTGGACCACTGTGGGCCTCGGGAGTGAACCAGCAGATGGGAGCTCTTTCTTTACAAAACAAAAATTTGAATAAAGATTCACTTTATAGAGGGATTACTATAAGACAGTCTCTTTCTCTACAAGCTCTCAATCAACCCTCAAAGCTATTCTTAAACTTCAGTTTGTAGAAAATGGAATGAAATGTTTCTCTTGATGCAAATATTTTTGAGTATGCTTTTTTCCCCAAAATTTGCAGTTTGGCCAACTTTTTGAAGATGCTTTGTATGTGAAAACGGTACCATCACTACTTTCATTTCACAGATGGTGAAATGGAGGTTTAGGGACTTTTCTGGATATGGAAGCCTTAGATTTCAACCAATGCATCTGACTCCAGAGTTCATGTTCTTAGCCACTCATGATGTTGGCTATGTGCGAGGGGCTTCTCATACAATATTACCCCTTCTTTGAACAATTTGACAAAAATATAAAGTATTACCTCAATGTGATGAAAGAAGAAAATGAAGCCCCCGAGAAGTAGAGAGTTTTGCCCAAGGTCACAGAACGAGGATAGGATAACTTCAGAATCCTAAAACCCAGGTCGGCCTGACTGCTTCCTTGTGCTCAGGTGCTCTGTCCACCCGAGTTGGGGGTGGCTCTGAGTCGGGGACTCCCACGGCCCTGCAGGGCTACTCACCACATTCTTATAGAAGTAGTACACCACCATCCTGGCCAGGCGGGAGTAGCACCAGTGGCCGTGCACAAGCAGCAGCTTCTTGAGGTACCTGAAGCGGGAGATGGCGAAGTCGCTGGACATGACGGCCTGGGAGGGGGAGGAGAGACGGCAGTTTCTGTTCACAGGCGCCCATGACCCAGCGTGCCCTGGAGGAGGATTCTTAGGCCAGGTGCATGGCTGGCAGCGTCTATAAGACCCACTGTTGTTACCTGGTCATTCTTGGACGATGCTTTGGATTCTGACACCCTAACCTAGTTACCGGGAAATGCAAACCTCACTAGAATTGAAATCAGGCGGATGAAAAGGGAGCAGAGGTCCAGTCTGGCTTTTTATCTCTATCCATTTTGACACGATAAATGCTTACTGTGGCTTGGTAGGTATCAAGCTCCATGCTAGAAATGGGATAGGTCACCACATAGAAGGGGGCTTCCAGTAGCTATTTCTCAGACCTCCCAATACTTCATTGCCTCTTGGGGCAGGTCATGGGTTCTCTTCACAGATGGAGCTGATGGTTGGGTAGCTCTTGTGCTCGGAACAAGACACGGTTATAATGCTATTTTTAAGAGGTTTAGAGGTATCCAGTTAAGAATCACAGTCAGGGTATTTCAACTCCCTGAACCTCAGTTTTCCTATCGGAAAACAATCAAGTAATAATCCCGTCCACATTAACTGATGAAATGCCCAACTCAATGCTGGTGTGGGGTAGATACTCAAAGGGTAACACAGAATTCTGTTTTTGGCTTCATGGGCTATGCTGTTCTATTCACATCAAAACATTTAGACATTGCCAAGTGTTTATGCAGGTGCTGGGAATGCAACTGTTGGTAAATAAAAAACTACAAAATGAGGTTTGTTTGAATGGGAGAATTGAACAGATCAAGTTAGTATGCTTCTTCCAAGCTGAATCTTCACTAAATTGTGCGTACCATGAAAGTATGCCAAGCAATTTGTGAGTCAATCTAGTCATCACAACAGAAAAGGCTGTTGAAACATTTTCCAATGTCCTTATTTCTGTCTCTGCTTACCGAGAGCATTGCACCTTGGGGTGTGGGTGTGGGTCATAGGGAGGAAGCACAGACTCCCAGGAAGCCTTTACCTTCCTGAAGGGTTGGGTACTATTTGACTTGAGAATAGTTATTTCTGGCTTCCATAAAGAAGTGAGGCATCCTTTGATCTTCAAAGGATGGGGCAATGGGGATGTGTTGATGGAGCTCACATACCAGCATTTCCAGAGTGAATTCTGTGAATTTCTCAGGGACAAGTTCTTCCAACTCTGTGGAGGATTCCTTAAATCTCCACTAAGGATTAAAGCAGAGTGAACGACAAACAAGAAGAGTGCCAAGCAACACTACCTGCATGCCTTCCTGCCCGGATATTCCAATTCCAACATCAGCAGCTTGAATCATGCTTACGTCATTTGCTCCATCACCTGAAAGAGGAGAGGTCATGGGATGTTTATTCCTGGTCCAGCTACTCAGTCACAATGAAATGGCACTCAAGTGTTCCCATTTGCACACCATTGAATCCTTTTAACAAATCACGAATAACTTTGGGAATCACTGTTACTTGGTCTGAGAGAGATCTTTTCTCATGGCACACACAGCCCTACTTTTTAAAAATCACATACCCAATATTTATTATTATTATACTATTTTATGGGTATAATGCTCTGCGTTTGCGATACAATGGTGAGCAAGAGACACTTGGGCAGTGCTTACAGCTTAAAAAAAGTCCTATGCAAATGTTACAGTGCGGTTGCTAATGACCAAGTGGATAATTTGAGCAATTCAGGGATTTTTCAAGGCTAATCCAGCGCGAGAGTTGGAACTCAGATCTTTCCAATTCTAAGCCAATATGCTTCCCTAACTCAGTCTAGCTTGCCACACTGAGCACGTCATGACACCTAGAATATTGTGATAACCAAATCGGTGTCAGCGGTGTCCAAGGACAGGTACGATGTTCCATTTTGTTTCTGATTATAGGAAAATGAGACCCCACCCCCACCACCAACTAAGTACATTTAGTCACGCTGAGTTCCCATTCAATTGAACAGAGTTGTTTCAGGAAACCAGAGGTAAGGCCGTGGAATTTTATACTCACAGATACGGCTTTCCTCCATATCAAGACCATTTTTCTGTGTTCACGGAACTGTTTTGTATCTATACTGTCTAATACAGAAACCATCAGCCAGTTGCGGCTATTGAAATGTGGCTGGTGCAGTTCCATTTACTTTTGACTATGTCGAAGTAGCAATTTACAGCTCTGACCATCACTGTGGACAGTGAGGCCTTCTTCAGGAGCCTATCTCCCCAGAACTTATTTTTGAAACTAGAGTTCAGCAAACTGAACTCTGTAAATGGTCAGCCCTTGTGAGTCAAGAAGCAAAATCAAAAACTCTTCTTGCTGATAGGCTGGGGTGGTTTATAAAATTTACTTGTAAAAACATAGAGACCAGTCTTGCATCTGCACGAAAAGAAGCAGTGGGCTGGATTCAGCCTGTGGGTCTTGGTTTGCAACCCCTGTCACAGACCACATTGTTTTCATCATCCTCCTGGCTCCAGTTAGCTTCTCAGCATAAGCTGCATTACATTTATGTTATTCATGTAAGAATATGAAACTAGAGGGGAGAGAGTGATTCTTCCTCTCATTATTTGGCAACACATGCATTACTTCCCATTATAACTAGATTTTATTATGCTATTTTTTCCTTGATGGCATAGCAGTACATAATTTTCATCTTACCCTTCACAGAACAAATCCAACCTTTAACCTCTTCTTTTAGTAAACCAAGAGAGGTAGAGGTGTGGAACCATGCTATTTCTCGCCCTGCTGGTTTTGTTTCAGTTGCCATGGGAATTGAGCCAATATTTGACCTCAGGGAATCAGTACTGCGCTACTGCTTTGTGTATGTCTAAATTTCTGAAGAGGATGGCTCATGAGATATACTAGCTGAAGATCTGCTACCAGCATTCTTCATCTCCCTCCTTTCCCTATTATTCTGTACTGCTTTTACCTGAAAGTCAGGAAGTCTCCCACACTATCTAGTAGACCTCAATTTAAATGCCCAAAGAGATCATCTCCTTCCATGCGCATGAGGGAGGAAAAGAGACTGGCACCCTCTGTAGGAGTGCCTGTAAGTCAATGTGATAAAACAACCTCTCCTTGACTCACTGGGTTATGTTCCAAGACTCCCAATGGATGCTTGAAACTACGAAGCAAACTGACCCCTATACATGCTATTCTTTTCTACATACACATGCCTATAAGAAAGCCACTGTAAGAGATTAATAATACTAATAAAATAGAGCAATTACAGTAATATAGTGTAACAAGGTTACCTAAAACTTATGAATTGTTCATTTCCAGAATTTTCCATTCAGTATCTTCAGACCTTGATTCACCAGGGGTAACTTGAAACCACAGACAGCGGCAAGGAAGGGACTACTAATAAACTATGTGCTTCATAAGGGATCAAATGGTGAATAAGAATGACACTGTCTACGCTAGGAACTCATAGTCTAATGAATAGGCCATCATAACAGTATGACAGACAAGTAGCTATAACTTGAGTTATAGGTGCTGGGTGCTGTGAAAGCCCCTAGAAGAAAGCATAGGGAGGAGGGATTGGAAGGAGTGTTTTATAAGAGAATTAAGTTATGAAAAGGCTTGGAAATGGCAGGGGACTAGGTTCGTGGAGAATGCTAAGCAGTTTAATTGCGGTAGAATATGGAGAGCCACTTGCAGTGGAGAGAAAAGTAGCCAGGAGTGGAGATGTGGCTGGAGGAGTGACAGGGAACAACCATGAAGATTCTTTTAAATCAGTCTGGGAAGGTGTTATGTGAGTACAGGTCTTACTTCTCTGTCTCAACATGATTATGGTTTATTTCTCTGAGGAATTCTGTATCAATTAACTAGGAGGAATTTCTTGAGGATATGCTCTGTGCTGGCCTTGTATTTGGAAAAGACCATACACAATTAAACATGAGACACTCCCAGTTTGTAAAATCTCCCTAGTAGCCAAACTCAGAAGAACATGAAATCTAGAGACATGAGGTTGCGTACACAAGGACAGAACTGAAGATGAAATGTACTCACAATGGAGATGGTCTGAGTGCGCACTATTGGTGGTAGCATTTCCCAAGTTACCTGGATGTTCTCAACTCCATTCCCCTGTTGGTTTGGACCTCCAGTCAAATTTTTCATTTTGCTCTAGCATTCTCACCAGGCCCAACATCTTTGAACTACTCTGACAGTAGTTAGTGTATTCACCTCTGAGTTGCCACCCCATGTGAATTTTCTCAAACAGTGACCCTCAGCCTAAACAACTTGTCTCTGGTACTTGACCTCCCAACTCCCACCTCTAGGCCAGGCCTCTTATCAAATCAGCCCTGCCACGCTGCCAACCACTGCCCAGCGGGGTGAGTACCTATGGAGAGCGTCATGACGCTCAACTTGTCTCGCACCAGCTTGACTATCATACTCTTCTGGAGAGGGGTGGAGCGGCAGCACAGGACAGACCGGCAGTACTGGGTCAACTCCAGAAACTTCTTCTCCAGCTTGCCCTGGAAAATGGCATTCAGTGTCTTGCCATCAATGACCAACCCCACTTCTGGAACTGCAGCTCCTGGAATGACGGATGGTATCTTGGAAGGTAGGAGGAATCCAAAGAACTTGTGGCGTGGCTTCTGTGGTTCATGAAATTGCTTGACCTCTTCCAATGCACAATTGAGGATGGATTCACAGGTTTCCTGGAAAGAATCAGAAAATGGAATAGGTAAGCAAACTGGTAAATATATTAAAGTTTTCACTTTATCATGTAGTGGGATAGTTATAAAACTACCATTCTAGATTGCTTAGGAATTATTTATTCTTCAATATATTTCTCTGCAGCATACGAAACAGCATCAAGGGCATATTAATTTGGAACGAAATTAATGGCCAAAATAGGTCAGCAAGATGGAGCTGGTCCAAGGATGGTGTAATAAATAATACTAAGATGATGACAAATGACATATCATATTGGTATGGTGATTTCTATTTCTCATAGGTTACTTTGATTCTCTCTTTGCTCAGATCTGTGGGTGGTAGGTAGGGTGTATATTAATGATCCGAGAGATGAGGAACCAAACAATAAGATCCTCAGTAATTCATCCAAGTCATCTAAGCTTAAATTGAAAATAAACTGTGACCATGGTCAAAGTTGGGCTATTTCCATTGGGCTATTCATGGAGGACGCTTAGAACCACAGTTTTAATGATTTATTACATTGGTTCAAATTTATCCTAGATGTGACAGTCTTTTCTTGATTGAAAAACTTTTAATTTTTTTTTTTTCAGAGGTTTACCTTGTATCACAGTAGGGACATTATTTCCTCCTATCAATTCTCTTTCATTAGTTTGGACTACATCAAAGGCAAAGTCAGATTTTTCATTCTAGTTATATGCTTACTACCTTTTTCACCACTGTGAACCTCATTTTAAAATAAATACAGAGAAAACTCTGGTGGACAACCCTGTTTGCCCATTTCAACAGCTTGTTTTATTCAGATGGATAAAAGAACACTGTGAAATGAAGGCCATCACAAGAATGTTGATTTTTCATTCATTAAAATGCAGAAAATTTCTTCTAAACCTAAGTAACAATCAAAGTGAGTCAATTTAAATGAACTCATTAAGTCAAAGGCAGTGCAGGTCATATGCAAATCTTGGCAAGGTTTGAAGGGACAGGTTTGGGGAGCATTTATCTAGATATTTCTGTGTGGGAATGTCTGACATAAATTCTCCTGCAATGACTTAAGCCACAGTTTATCATTTCTGAGTCTTCCCTTAGGGCTGCTAAATGGAATGTTGGAAGTCTAACAGGCCAAAGAGGCTCCAGGAAGAGGTTCTAGGAGTGAGAGGTAACACCAGAGGCATTTAACTGGGAAGGAGTTCAAGGTGGTCCTTGCTGGAAGCTAAAGTTGGCACCGATTATAGCCATTCCTTGAACACATGATTGCAACAAGTCAATGGAAATGTAAGCTTCAAAGTTAGATCTGAATTCTCTTCTTTCCAACTGCTAGGGGTACTGATCACAATAGTTACCACTAAGGAAATACTTTACATACATCAGCTCCAGTAGTGAGCAGCCTCCAAGATGGTACATAATGCTTTCTGCCTTCTGGTATTCATGCCCTTCTGTAATTGCTTTCCATGGAGCATCGGCTAGACCAAGGGACTTCGTTCCAGTCAAGAGAATTCCACAAAAGGGATGGGATGGCACTTCCCACACTAGGTTATAACAAGACGATGGCTTCCGATCTACTTCTCTCTCTCTTGACGGCTCACCCTGGAGGAACCCAGCTGCCATGCTGTGTAGCTGCCATGGAGAGAGGCCCACAGTGTGAGGAACAGAGGTGTGCCAACAATCGTGTGGCTGGACTTGGAAGCCAGATTCCTTCCCACCTCCAAAGCACCTACACGATGGAGCTTTCAGATGAGGCCAGGGCTCCGATCGCTTGACTGCTGCTTCAAGAGGGACTTTGAACTAGAGGCACCCAGCTTGGATGCCCTTGGACCCTAAGCTTCCAAAACACGGCACAACAAACATCTGTTTCAGCCGCTGAGCTTTGAAGTAATCTGTTATGCAGCTATAAATAATACAGGTGCTGTGCTGAATAACTGGGTGTCTTCAATGATATTGCTTAACCCTCCCAGGGGCTTGTCAAGTAAATATTTTTAATCCCTATTTCACAAATGAGGAACATGAAGTTCAAACAGAATGGCATTGGGACTGTGTTAAGCTTCTGATATATTGGTGTTCATTATGACAACAACAATAGTAGCTGTTCTTAGTTCCTATCTAATATGTGAGTCCCTTTTAAACCACCTCAGATCAACACTTCAGTGCTGGGTTAGCTCTTAGGGATGAAACTGTCAGGCTAGGTCCCATAAGCTGACTATTGCTGTAAGTTACACAACAAAGAAACAATAGCCTGAAATCGATTTATAATGAATTGGAAAAATCAAAACCCCAGGAGGAAATGCACACTGAGTATGTCCTTATTAAACTGGGTTTAAATAAACCTAAGATTTATAATGTATATCCTGCACTTATGAATTTATCACCTATTTCCAGACAAGGAGACAAGACAGCCTCATCCATGGATTCAGTAGGGCTAGGAGTGTAGACAGGGATGACGGTTCAGGCCTCATTTTGGAGGAACTGAAAAGCACTGGCAGTGACTGCATTAAGGACAGACTGTGGCCAACGGTTCCTTACAGATTTTAAGTAATCGGCAAACACCTTCACCTTCCCACCAGAATGCATTGCATGTAAGAGAACCTCTGGAAGCCTGTGCCATCCCACCCCTGCCAGGCTGGCTGCCTCACAGGCGTGCACATGTCTGGCGTCCAGAACTACCTGCAGGGAAAGGATCACTGCAAACCACATTTCCACGGGAAGCAGGACAGGCAGGAACCATCACGATTAGGAAACTTGAGATTCATGCAAGCTGCAAATTACTGTCTTAAGCATACTATTACACCCCAAATTGTCCTTTAGATTATTTCCATCTTGAAAATTCATTGGTGGTGCATGTAATTATAGCATCACCTGTGCACCTGACAGGAAAGTCAATGAGTTTTTCAATTTCTCTAAAGGGCCTCAGGCATTTCTCATAGTTAATATTACATTTTCTTTTTGAATATTTGTATATGGTTGCTCCACAGAATGAAACCCAAGTAGAATCCTCCGCGGACTTTCCTTCTGGGCTCTAGAGCAGCCTCAGGCCAACTGAAAGAGCAACATGAGATCCTCCTGTCCTCTCCTGCCTCTTTCGTGTTCCCCGTCTTCCTCCCTCTTCTCCAGGGGATCCCTTGGCTCTGATGTTCCTGCCGCTCGTCTCCCTGCCATCCAGTGCCTTCCTTACTAATGCCCCCCATTGAATCTGATCCTGCTCTCCTCTGATCGTAGTGTGCATCTCCAAGCCCACCTCCCACGTCCATCAGCTAAGATGATGGTAGAACTTTACCTTCATTTGAAAATACAGTTAGAAAAGGCAAGAGAGAAAGAAATTTGACTCCATCTCTGATTCATTTGTTCAGTTCCCCACATGCCTGCAGCAGCTGGGACTGGGGCAGGACAAAGCCATGAGCCTGAAACGCAACCAGCTCTCTTCTTTGGGTGGCAGGGACCCAACTACTTAAGCCATCACCTGCTGCCTCCCAGGGAGCGTGCTGGTGGGCAGCTGGGACTCAGACTCAGGCATCGCACTTACACTCTCACCTGCAATGCTGCACACTTGGCCCTGGGCCTTTACTCTCTGAAATTTGCCTTGTGAAAAGATTTTTGTTCCCTGCTAAATACAAACTGTAATGGTAGCTTTGAATATACTGCTTCTCACTTCACAGCCCTTTCTGCAAACCTCACTCCATGCCACCTACAACCTACACTGGTTGAAAACTGCAGCTTTCAGGCCGGCGCCGTGGCTCACGTGGTTAATCCTCCACCTGCGGTGCTGGCATCCCATGTGGGCGCCGGTTCTAGTCCCGGTTGCCCCTCTTCCAGGCCAGCTCTCTGCTGTGGCCCGGAAGGGCAGTGGAGGATGGCCCTGCACCCCATGGGAGACCAGGAGGAAGCACCCAGCTCCTGGCTTCAGGTCAGCACAGTGCTCCGGCCCCGGCGGCCATTTGGGGGGTGAACCAATGGAAAGAAGACCTTCCTCTCTGTCTCTCTCACTGTCTATAACACTATCTGTCAAAAAAAAAAAAAAAAACCTGCCACTTTAGGAGTGGACTACCGTCTCCCATTCCATAAAAACCTACTGCCCCCATGGAACATTCCCTTCAAGTCTCTGCTCTGTGGGAGAGTAATTTGACAGATACATTGGCACTGAAATGTTCAACTCAATTTAATCAGAACCTTTCCAAAAGAAAAAATCTGAAATCATAAGAAACTGAAAAATGAGGCTCTGTGAGATAGCAGTGTAGCTGAACGTGAATAGCCAGAATACCTCAAAATGCTTGAGGAAAAATGCAATTTGAACATAAGTTTATTGTGGTACAAAGCTTTTTGAAGATGCACAGATTTCAATTTTTTTCTTGCACCAACATACACTTAATTCCACTGTCCATGACCTTTTTGAAGTCCCCTTGCAGTGCTAGCCTGGCAGGGAAACAGGGTTTCTAAACTTAGTTTTATCAGAACCTGCACATGTAATTGAGCCCCCGTGGTCCTCCGTTTCCCCATCTGTAAAATGGGAAGACTGGGCCAAGGGAGAGGCACAACTTTATAACAGGAAGAGAGACTTGGGCCCGTGGTACAGCCTAGTAGGCTAAGCCTCTGCCTGTGGCACCACCATCTCATATGGATGCCAGTTCGAGTCCCAGCTGCACCACTTCCAATCCAGCTCTCTGCTATGGCCTGGGAAAGCAGTAGAAGATGGCCCAAGTGCTTGGGCCCTTGTACATGCATAGGAGGGCTGGAAAAAGCTCCTGACCTCAGACTGGCCCAGATCCAGCTGATGCAGCCCTTTAGGGAATGAATCACAGAATGGAGGCCTCTCTGTTTCCCTGTAACTCTGCCTCTCAAATAAATAAATCTGAATAAAAATAACAAAACAGACTGTTCTACCCTGAGTAGGGACAAGGTGGAGAAGGCTCCTGGGGTCCTCCAGTGAGAGTGGGGAGGGGGATGGCAGGGGTGTTCCTCTTCTGTACCAAATCCTAGCCATCTGCTCATCTTCTGGGGGCCAAGAAGCTGCTCTGCCCCTGATGTCTGGTGCACAGGCCTTACCTGATTCTCTGTGTGAATGGAGTACACAGTGTCGGTCTGATCCAGCAGCCTGCAGGCGTAGGCGATGTTGACCGCCGTCTCCTGCTTATCGCCCGTCAAGACCCAGAGCTGGATCCCAGCCTCCCGCAGAGCAGCGATGGTATCTGGGACGCCTTCCTGCAGCCGGTCTTCAATTCCAGTGGCTCCTGGAGTGATCGAAACCAGCAGAGTCAACACTGCAGTAAGAGACTAGTGGCTTCATTTCCTCAGAGACCAAGGAAGCCAGGCAGGGCTGCTTACCTAGCTCCCCTGTGCCAGGCTACGCTAGTCACCCCAGATACCACCGGTCTCCACCTGCTCGGAGTCCAGAGGTCTCGGGTTAGGCTTTCTAAGCGAGGTACATGACGGGAGGTGGTGAGGGGGTCACGTCACTGTAACGCAAAGACCAAAGCTTGTCCTGAAAGTGCAGGGAAGGCCTGTCGAGGAGCCAGTTAAGCGCAGATCAAGAAGATAAAGTCAGGAAGTGAGGGAGGAGGAGACCCCCAGGTAGAAGGATCAACACGCGTGGAGGCCCGGAGCTCAGGCTGGAAGCCAACTCAGAAAGGGAGGTAGGGTGGGGGCTGCAGCAGGTGGAGCCTTCTCAAGGCCTCAAGGGGTGCAGTTCCTTTAGGAGCAAAGAAAGCTATTACAGGGAACATTGCAGCATGTCAGGATTAGTTTTGGGTCTTAAGGCCATTCTAGAGAACGGACTGGGGGCAGCAGGATGAGGTTCAGGGCTGAGAGCTATGTCAGCGGCAGAGCAAGGGTGCAGAGGAGAGCTGGAGGTGGCCAGAGCCCACCCAGCAGCAACAGGAGTGGCTAAGTGGACAGCCTGAAATCTCTGCTCCACCAGGGATTCCAGCAGAACTAACGGAAACTCACATCTTGGGATAATATTCTTGGAATGGAGCATGCAGGTTTATAATTTTAAAATGATCTACAGCTTTGCATCAACCCTGAAGAATATATACTCAGATACTGAGTAGTTGCAAAGTGATTAAGCAAAATAAATCTGCATTTACATTAGGATTCATTTCAGACCACAGACAGACTAATGGCTCTCCATCTCACTCTGGGCAGGAGTGAGCCACTCTGTCTTTTAATAATCCAGAGTGATAATAGGTTGGCACAGCAGTTACATTGACTGCATATTGAAGAGATCATTTCATATTTTGAGATGTAGCATGAAGGCAATGCAGTTTTTTAGTGGCATGATGAAATCTCTTCCCAGACCCCTCCTGTCCTTGCCCAGCCACGTTGGGGGGAGAAAACAGAGCCCCTCTCTTCCCAAATGTGCCTGTTTTCCATTTCAGTTCCAAAGATGCAGGTAAACAACCGCATAGAAAGTGCTGGCTCGAGCCTCACCCTCCCAGGGTGAGCGTGGTAGCTGAGATCCTGAAGCTGATTTATATGACAGAGAACAAGGGAGAGAGAGAGGAGGAAAACACATTTATTTGTGTGAATAAAGAGAAAATGAAACAGGAAGGTTGCGAATACCTTTCCCAGCCACAGGAAGCCGACTGGTTCTGACAAGTGTTCTCTTGTAGCCATACAGCTGATGGACACTTTCTCACCTGCGGGGGGTGGGGGGCCAGGCACACTAAGGGGATGTCTACTAGGGGCCTTATGCATATTCGTGTATGGTAGCTAAAATGATTCAGTAGGTCCAGCTTTAAGCGGAACTTGCGAGGCACCAAGCAAAGACCTCTATAGCCAAGGCACAGGGAGCAAAGGCTGAGGGAGGTGGGAATACAGTCACTTTCCCCTGATGCCAGCCATCCTGGCACATCCCACTGCCCGTCCACCCCATATGTGGAAAGGCATTGCCCCTGACAACAGCCTGGCTGGGTGCCTTAAGGGGTTTGATGCATGTCAGGGATGGATGCGAGCTCCTGACAGGGCTGGAACTTGGCTTCATCCCCAGGTTAGTATTACCTCCTCCAGATGAAGGTGGGGTTTGTGCCACATGGCCAGTCCATCCTGTTGGGGCAATGCCTCCCCTGGATCTGTCTCCCAAAATGTGAGCCGTATTACCTCTGATAAATCTCCCTCCTACTACCCCTCAGCAATGCTTTTTTCCTGCAATAGAAATACACCCTGCCCCTTACCAAGTCTTTCTGCCTCTTATCTTCCACCCAACCCACCTGTCTACCTTGTCTCCAGCAGCAGCTATGTCACTATTAGAAAGTGGAAATTGGTCTCTGCCTCCACCCTCTTCCCTCCGAGAGTCTAGCTTGTGATTGACATAACCCTTCACAATCTGGTTCCTTCTGATCTTTGTCATCTTCCGTCCTGTCTCCCCACACTCTGATCCATCCACAGCAGAACTCTGTGACTGCAGCCAGTCCAGATTCTTGGCTCTGGGCCCTTCCCTCAGCCGGGAATAGCCTGCCCCACGGTCGGACTGGCTCCTCCTGTCTTTCATTACCAGACTCCAGGCCCTCCTGCCTCCAGGGAGAGATGGGTACCGCCTTTGTGTTTCCATCCCACCGGGCACAGCTTCCAGCCCAGCCTCCATCACACTCTGCTGAAAATACTTGCTCAATCCTCCACATCCTCCCAAGAGCTGGAGTTCTAGGAAAGCGGAGTTCGTGGCCCTTGTTCCTAGCATGCTATTTGGCACAGAGCAGGTGCTCCACGAACATTTGGATGACCAGAGAAGTGTGCTATTGGAGAAGGAGCCAAATTCACAGGCTTCTTCGAGCAAGGAGTACAGGAATGCTCTTGGGGCATCCTTAGGAAGCTCGGGTTGAGTATAGGCACAGCCATTTCTGCCAAGTACCTGGAAGGACACCCAGCGAAGGCTGCTAATTGAGACACATTTGTCAGCACTGTCAGAACCGGGGCCAACGATTCCCTTGCAACTTGCAGCACTGCCTTTTTTGGTGGAATGTCTTATTTTTAGTACCGAGTAAGGTGAGTTGATTCTCCAGATGCTGTGCTGTCTCCATCAGAAGCTCCTCTCGGTTGTCAAGGGATGCCTCAGCCTCATGCCGGAAACTGGCCCATCTCTGGAAGTCCTCTTCGCTTATGACCTATAGGGTAGAAGAAGCTTGTTAATAACCTGGGATGGAGCAGAAGGTAGAAGCACTCCTCTTCCTTCATCTGCCAGTGTTTGAACTTCACTACATCATTGGATGGGGTTTTTAAAAATAGATTTTTATTTATGTGAAAGAGAGAGAGAGAGAGAAATCTTCTATCCATTGGTTTTCTCCCTAAATTGCTGTAATGGCTGGGGCTGGATCAAGACCAGCACCAGGCCAGGAGCCTCAGCTGGGTCTCATACAGGGGTGGCAGGGGATCACTCTTTCCCCAGGAACATAAGCAGAGAGCTCGATCAGAAGTGGAGCAGCCTGGAGTTGAGCCAGTGCTCATATAGCATGCTGGTATCACAGGTGGTGGCTTAACCCACGGTACTGCAACACTCCATTTTTTTTTAATGCATGAATCAATGAAGGATTTATCTTTATGTTTCAAAATCATCCGATGTCTGTTGAGTCACCACTCGACTCAGGTTACTGGAGATGGTAAGATAGACAACGTTCCTGGATGCTTGGAAGGTAAAACATGATTCAAGTAAATAATTTCTAGGAGTGCTTCGAGCCCAATGAAAAGGTGATGTCATGGAGTGTCATAGAGTAATAAGCAGGTAATGGGGGAGGGGGCTGCTGGGTTTTGATGTGCAAGTTAGGGAGAGGACGACATGCAAGCTAAGCTCTGCAGATGAGCAAGGGCCAGGCATGGGGGAGAGCAAGCGCAGAGTCTGCCACAGCAACGCAGCTGGTCTTCGTGGATACATCACTTGGTAGAAGGATGGCAAGGGTTGGGAATGAGGCCAGCAAAGAAGGCAGCAGGCAGATCTTGTGCTGTCTGTAAAATACTCCCCCAGGCCGGTGTCAGACACATGGAGGTGCCCACGAGCCAGGAGAAACCAATGAAGGCCATCTCGTCCTCCCTGGGCTCTCCTAGCACTTTCAGATCCTTCTGTTGAATGACTCTTTTGTCCAAGCATCACCTAGTTCTAGAGTCCGTCTGGGTAGCCCTGTAGGGAATCAAGGAGGGGACACGGAGAGGCTTTTTCCTCTGAGAAGTGCCCAGGCCATTAGAGGAGGCCAGATATCCACAAGTAACTTCAATGGAAAATCGAAGGTGGTGAGGGTATAACTGCTGGGCACAGTAAGCACTTAACACTGGCCCAAGCACTGGGTAAGGTTCTCTCAGTTAATTTCCATGACAACTGTGTGAGGTATGGAGCATTATCACCTTTTCTTTGGGGGAGGGAGAGGAAACAAATCAGCATTATTTTTAATTGAGAGGCAGAGATGGGGCTTGCTCCTATCCTCTGATTCACTCCTCAAAACCCTCCAACAGCCAGGAGTAGGCTGAGCCAGGCTGACGCTAGGAGCCAGCAATTCAGTGCAGGTTCCCTCTGTTGCTAGAGTCATCACCTCCCGTCGGTAGGAAGCTGGAATTGAGCGTAGAGCTGGGACCCAAACCTGGACATAGTATACGGGATGTGAGCATCCCCACTAGCAGCTTAACTGCTAGGCCCACGTCCGCCTCACATTCGTGCCACCTCACAAATAACACCGAGAAAGAAGAAACCTGCTCGAGGTTAGTGGTGAGACAGGGACTGTACCGAGGTGGTCTGGCTTTAGAGGGTTGTTATGGATCTGTAAATGTCACTGAGCACCATGAAAGCGATCAAGAGCCCTGGGCACTGATGGCAGCGAAGCCACTTCTAGTCATCTAGAAATACGTGCCCACCATAGCACCTCTCTGGGGCTTCAGGTGCCTCATGAGATGCCCTTCTTGCTAGCCTCTCCCGTGCAGGCTGCAGTGGCAAAGCTGTGCAGAGCACGAGGTGGGTAATCTACGTGGCTACAGTGGCGCCGGGGGTCATGGAAAGAGGTGGGAGGGATGGTGGACCACTGCAGAGCAGAGCAGAGCAGAGCAGAGCAGAGAGTATCCCTCTTCCAGGGATTCCGCTGACCTATGTAGCTGATGGCTGCCTGGAGAAGGCAGGCTCAGTTCCTCCCCGTTTTCATGAGAAACCAGGAATCTAAGTTTCATATAAGTACACAGAAGCCCCCTCCTCCAATTCCCAGATTGAAGCCTGAGCAAACAGCACGAAATTTAAAAGGCTAGGTTGAAGGCAAATGTAACACATTACTTTATGCATTATGGCGTACCTATTACATGCACAATGACAAGCAGGAAATGACAAAGCCACACTGATAGGGGACCTTGCTGTTCAGATTTCTACTCCAGCAAAACTGTCAAAGGCAGGGGTTTCCGTAGTTAACCACCACAGCTGCTCTTGAAAATATTCAAACAACCAGCACGCAAGGACTCGGAAGACACGGAAGCAGGGCTACGGCTCTGGGCTACTCCGCAGTGCCCTGAGCGCTCCCGGAGGCACGCGCCCTTACCTTTTTGGCGATGCACAGCGTGCGGAGGCCGTCTCTCGCATACATGTCCAGGTGCCTTTGGGTCCGTGCTCGGATTTTCTTCAGCTTCTTCTCCACCTCGGTGTCAGTCGCTGCCAAACAGTCGTTGTCCCCCATGAGGCCATGTACGGACGCTTAGGGCTCCCCATCCCCCACTGACTCCAGGTGCTTCACGCTAGGGCTCCCCTTCTAGCTCTCCTGGCTGGCAGGCTGTCCGGGAAGGTGAGGACTCCAGGAGCTTTAAAATCTGCCCTCGACATCTCAGAATCCTAGCTGAGAAAAACACTACGGAAGGAACAGAGGTGGTCTCCGGCATCGCTCCCGGACACCCGCTTGCATGAGAATCACGTGGGAACTTAGAGACTTTCCGGTCCAACTGGAGCCCTGTTGAATCAGGAACTCCTTGCTGCTTCCTAAGGTGTTTTCTAGGAAGTGAGCTCAGCCCAACTTTGAAAACTGCTCTCTAGGTTGTAGCCTCTCCATCATCCTCTCTGTCAACTTGTATCAAGTTAAGCCCCCAGATAGCTACAAAGCTAGATCTCATTAGCTAAGTTCTTCACGGTATTGTTTGCTGAGTTAGGCTTACTTTCCACACGAGAGATGGTCTCAGAAAAAAATGTTTGCATTTTCTATAAATCTAGTGTGAAAGGTATTTCCATGTATTTCTTATAATCCCCTTTGTGGAGCTCTCCATAATAAATTTCTCCCAGCAGTAATTTGTCATCTTCTCTTGAAATTTTTGTACTTTTATCTACCAGATAATAGGAATTTCTCAGTCCAGGTTGGCTGGTATGGGGCAGGATTGATGCCATCAGCACTTCCTTTATCTAAGCTGTCAGACATCACTTATCAATGGCAGCATTTTATACAAGGGTACTTCAAAGAGTACATGGAAAAAGCAAAGAGAAGTTCATCGTGGTGCAGTGTTTACTAAATCCATATGCAGTTTTCTGAGGCATGTTCCATGAGCTTGCTCAGAAAGCTGAACTTGAGCCAGGCTCTAGAAGCCTCCTTTCCCAGGGTTAGAGTAAGATTTTTTGAGGGTAGGCATTTGGCATGGTGACTAAGACACCCCTTGACATCTGCCTCGGTGCAGTTCCTAGCTCCCACTCCTGATTCCAGTGTCCTACAAATGCACATCCTAGGTGACAGCAGGGAATGGCTCAAGGGAGATGAGGACTGAGTTTAGGCCCCTGGCTTTGGCTGGGTGCAGGTTTCACTGCTGCAGGTATTTGGGGAGTGAATCAGCAGCACGTGGGAGATAGCCATCTCTTTCTTAGGTTCACATTCACAAACAAAAGATTTTGAGAGATCCTAAGTACTGCAAAGAATTGTGCCTCTCCCCTCTCCCTGCATGTCAGGCAGAATTTATATTATGTACACTTAAGATGTATTTGAAAGGCAAGCTTACAGAGAGAGACAGAGATGCCTCCCATCTGCTGGTTCACTTCTGAACTGGCCACAACAGTTAAGGCTGGGCCACAAAAGCCAAGAGCCTGGAGCTCCATTCAGGTCTCCCATGTGAGTAGAAGAGGCCCAAGTACTGGGCCATCTTCTGCTGCTTTCCCAGGCTCCTTTGCAGGCAGCTAGATCAAAAGTAGAGCAGCTAGGGTTTGAACCAGCAGAGCTCCTGTGGGATACTGGCATCACAGGTGGTGACTTAACCCACTGCAGCACAAAGCCAGCCCCCAGAGCATAATTCTTAGCAGTAGGATTAGTATAAGCAGTTCTAGCCAGAGCTCTGATTTTATCCATGATACTACTTTAAGCTTGTTTTTATATAAAAATCCGTTCCAAGGATGTTTTCTCTTTGGTTACTTTGAATTTCCTGGAGCCTCAGGCACTGTCTTTCTACACTGCCTTCTTGGGCACTATTTATTTACAACATTTTATTTTCGGACACCAGTTTCTAAGATTCAATCCTTTTGTCTTTCACTTGTAAGCCTTTGGGTTTATATTTTTGCTTGGGTTGCCAGGAACCCCAGAGTCAAATTCAATGTTCCAACCCCATAAATGTATTAAACATGAAGTTATTTTTTCTTTCCCTTTCAAAGTTGTGCTCCTCAATTTGTACATGTACATTGCACAGGCATATGTGCCTTTTATTGGAAGCATCTCAGCTACAGTTTGCAATCAGGTAGGGAACAAATAAAGAAACATCTCCAGGGTAGCTTGGTTGGCTGCATCCTGGGGATGCAGTGCCATGGCTCCCTACACTCAGAGGCATGAAGCCACTAGTCTGCCAGCGTCTGGGGACGAAGAGAACTAATTAACTCCCTTCCCATTCTAAACACTCATCAGTCCCCATGAACCTCTTGGCCCTGATCCACAGCTGATAATGCACGAGGCACAGGGCTGCCTGGGCAATTCAAAAGCTTGGCTAGAATCTACTATCCTGGGACAATCATAGTCCCATAACTGTCTTCTCCTTGTTAGCAGTCAGGAAGCGGCTGCACACTAATTCATGCTGCTCCAAAATTGGACAGTGATATGTAGGGACTTGGGGACATTTTTCTGGCTCATTGCAAGTTTATGAAAATCCATCTGGGGGAGGTTTCGGGAAAGGATGATGAAGAGGGACACCTGAGGCTTCCCAGAGTGTACTGAGCCCAGGGCAGAATTCTGGCAGCAGGAAAAGACCTGTGAGCTGGGATTTAGGGTACCTGGGCCAGGGAACTGACAATGGATCGCCACCTCCCCTCTCCTGAATCGCTTCTCTTGCTAGCTTGAGTTGGCTTCTCTCCAATCTGAGGAGTTAGGATCACAATGTGTTCCAAGGGATATTAGTGGGTGTTCTGGTACAAAAAAATTGCTTGTGGATATTCAATTTTAAAATGAGTTTTGCAAACTAGGGTCAAGAAAGTTCAAGAGGTTTCTCTACTCCAAGACCGTTCACCATCTGAAATATGTTGATGGGCACTGCCATTCTCCAGGTCAAGCAGGTCTACGATGCAGCATCTGGGGGGCCTCTGCTTCAGGTGGGAACTGCTGGATGAGAGCTCCTCCCTGCCACCTCCCTCCCCCCACTCCTGGAGCCCCGGTGTGACAGGACTCACCGCAGGCTGGGTCTTCCAGCAGGTCCATGATGACAGAGTCGGCGCCCTTGGTGTAGATGACGATCTCACCAGTCAATGGGTGTCTCACGACCACAGACATTCTCTTCCTGACAGAGTCAAAGCCCAGGGTGCAGAGGAGGTCAAAAGTGAGACAGGTGCCCTGGGGCAGGCGCACGGTCACCTGCTCAGGTGTCCGAGACACCAGTGTGAAGCTGTAGGCATGGGCAGCGTGCACGAGGGCTGCCTCATCAGGGCTCTCGGCCTCGTAACAAAGCTCAGGCTGGGCCAGGCCTCCGGCTGGAGCCTCTGGCACCTCCTCCATTGAGGCGCCTGACCCAGACCCCAGGATGTCACCCTGGTCCCACGCGCTGCTCCTGTAGCCACCATCGGTAGAGTAGCCTCCACTGCACACAGATGCATCGTCTCTCTCATCGGAGTCTGTGGTGGGCGCGGTGGCCCCCAAACTCTCACCCAGGTCTGTGTCGGAGGGTGCGGTAGATGAGAATGACTGGCTGAGGCTTAACAGCTTCAGTCTCTGGAACAGCTGCTGAATCTTCTCCAAGGACATGCCCAGAGCCTTGGATGAGGGTGCCATGGTGACCTAGTGATCAAGGGAACAAACCAGAATGTGACTTTCAGTGTCGGATGTCATGTCAAGCTGTCTAAGGCAGAATATCAAGGTAACTTTGCAGTAAGCACAATATTTGGGTCTTCTGTGATCATGGACAGACCTCAGTTTACCCACTCATACAATGAGGGAGCAAGGTCAGAGTCAAGTTTTCCTCTGGCTCTGACACTCTGTGTTCTTTATCCTATATCTTTTGTTTATCCCTCTCTGACCATGGCTAAAGGAAAAAACAAAATCAAAATCGGACCCCACGGTAAGAATTCACAATCCCCAAACCCTACCACAGCTTTATCTGCTGAGGCCCCACAGTTAAGTGAATGAGCTGTGCGGGCTCAGTGTGCAGGCAGGAGAACTGGGACTCACACCCGGCTCTGCCTGATGCTAGGGATCGGGCTCATCGTCTATTTACTGGCTACAGCGCCCTCACGTGCTTGAGAATCCTGAGTTCAATGCTGGCCTTCTTCCCTATGCCCAGGCAATTCTGCAGATAATGCTTTCTGCCCCTATCTTCTCCCTGAAGCCTTCCGATGACCTGGTGACTTTTCAGTGGCTGAAGTGACTTTCCAGGGATTTTGGATTTGGGCACAGTAAGGGGAGGTTCTCCTTGAGTACCTGGTGAATTCTTTTTCCTTGGTTTTGTAGCTACACGTTGTACTACCTAATTATTCTCATCGATGACTCACAAGGGAGCTTGGCTCAGCGTCTGGGTAATTGAAGATAAATCTCCCTTGAGTAGATTTCAGAGTTTAACTTCACATAATGACCATCTAGCTGCATTGCTTTCACGGGGAGAACATCATACACTGTGTTAATTATTTTTTAACCCTTACAGAAATGAACCAATCTGTATGGCATTGCTTGGAGGCAGTATGGAGTCACACAGATGGTTCTGTTGTGTATGAGCCGTATCCTCTTTGCTAAATAATCAAGCTTTTTGAGCCACCATTTCTTCCCTTACTGAATCCAAAGACATTGCCCCTAGAGCTGTTGGGTTGTAAGGATAAATGATAATGCAGGTGAAGTGTTGGGTATGGTATGTAGACTCTTATTAGGTTTCCTGGAGACACAGAGGTAAGGTTTGAGAGCTCCGGGGAGCTCAACTATAATTTTTTCCCATTTTCTTTCAAAATAGGAAGCAGATCAAGAAGGGACAGGACACCTACTCAGGGTCTCACAAGGATGAAATGGTAACACTGGCTGGGACCTAAATGTCATCTCTCCCTGATCAAGGCTTTTCCCCTCATCCCTATGCTGCCTTCTTCTTTTCCTTTAACCTCACCCCGTGCCCTACATCATCACGGGTCCTTACCCTCTGCCTGGGTTCCGTGGTTGTGGACACCATGACGGAGTTGCAGATGGTTAGGGCAAGGAAGAAGTCGGCAATGGAGGAAGCGGTAGAGGAGGAAGGCTTGGCAGGTCTGGTGTTTGACAAGGTCTCCAGCCACAGGGCAGCATCCCGCACCTTGGTAAGTAAGTGTTTATCTGGAGTCACATCTTTTTCCTGGAAAATAAAGGCCTGAGTCAGAGTTTCTCCTGCAGGGATGGGGAAAGAAGGCCCTGCCAGCAGACTCTTCGCATGCCTGGCACAGGATGGCGCAGTCTTCCCTGCAGTCTTGCATGTTTCATTCTCTCACAGGCCTGTCCATCGTCGACTCTGATTTGATTACTTCCTGTTGCTGGAACCCACGTGTCTCTAAGCTCCCAGGTCTGGCAATTCTTCACTTCTAGGGTCTTCCTCTCATCTCCACACTGCTCACCCACCTGCCTGCCCATTTCTGCTATTGTCAGCCATACTCAGACACTCCAGCTTGCATTCTGGAGTTCTGTGCAAGGCTCTAAAGCAGGGATGAGAGGCTTTCTTCGGCCAAGGGCCATTTGGATATTTATGACATGATTTGTGGACCACACAATATTATCAAATTAAAAACTGGCCTGTTGTAGATGTACTGCATTTCAAGTCCTGCTTGCAGTTGTAATAGAAGGGCCAAATGATTTCGTGAGCCTTCTATGGCTTGTGGGCCAGACGTTCTGTACCCCTGCTGCAAACCAACATTGCTGCCTCTGGTCTCCTTTGCGTCTACCCTATCACATGTATTACCTGTACAGTCTTCCTAAAATTATTTTCCTCATGGTGGTCTTGACCTCAAATTCCTTTGGCACATCTCTGCTGTCATCACATTAAATTCACCTGGCATCTAGAATCTTCCACGGTATGCATTTGTGTTCTTGATGTCCATCACTTCTCAACCTGCACCCTAAGCCAAGCCTGGAGGTCTTTACTGCCTCCTGGGTGTATGCTGACTCCAACTTTTATTAAAAAATCTCCTGCCTACCAAGCTCTGGTGTAGACCTCAGTAACAACAGTAAGTCCTAACTGTCCATGAGATCTTATCCAGCTCACTGCTAATTCTGTCTTCTGAGCCACAAGAGCAGATTCTGGAGCTCAGAATGACCATAGGCATCAGACACGTAAGGTGAATGAGGAAGAGTGAGTCAAAGCACAGGCAAGGACATTAGGAGGTAGTGAAAACTGTGAGATCTGCAAAGTCCTGTGCTTCTAGAAGGTGGTGACTGCTCTGCCTCATGAAGTGCCCCAATGCTGGTCCAGATCGCCAAACCCCCTGATTCCTCAAGGTACATTAGAGATAACGAGTGACCTGCTTCTAGTTTCTCTCACTGCCTGGGCTGGATCTCACACAGGACTTTCTAGAAGGTGCAACTTGAACCATCCCTTTGGAACTTACTACATATGGGCCTACAAGGAACTACGTATTTCCTCTTGTCCTGGCTCCATCATCTACATCCTGGGATCAGATGCTAGCTTAGCTTATCCTGGGAACTCAGAGTTTGAAGAACAAGAGACAACTGGAATGGAAATGGTGGTGGCAACTTTGTGGTGATCAACTTTGCTTACCACCTTGCTGCCGTAATGCTGTGATCTATATTTTCAATTAGCTTTTCTTACGCCCATGCTTAATCTCTATAGAGCTAAAGCTATAGTCTCTGAGATCAAGCTTGAGTTTCTCCTGCATTTCCATTTTTTAGAGCTCTGATTTCAACATGGTCTGAAGAGGAAGCCCAATACCAGCTCTGAACAATCAGGTACGGCAGAAGACCGCCTGCAAAGCAGCTGTGCAATTCCATTTCTCTAGTGTTCGAGTTCACAGTTAACATTTAGCACAGAGTCTTTGTTGTAAAAGACAAACTGAGGGCATTTTGATTGATTTGTGCAGGATGAAGACTGAGTACCAAATGATTTTACAAATCAGAGTCCAAGTTGAAATGAAAAAGAAAAAGTGTTGGATGGGCATTTGAGCAGTTCAGAAGCTTCTGGGGATGTGTTGCCTATGGGAATGCCTGCTTTCAAGTCCAGTGCTGCTTCCTGCTAATGTGAACCCTGGGAGGCAGCCAATGATGACTCAAGTACTTGGGTCCCTACCACCCCTATGAGAAACCTAGATTGCGTTTCTGGTTTCTGGCTTCACCTAATCCAGCCCAACACTGGCTGTTGTGGGTATTTGAGTGAGCGAACCAGGGAACGGAAGATCCGTCTTTCCGTCTCTCTGCCTTTCAAATAAAATAAAAGGAAAATGGCATGGGAAAAGGTCCTCGGACTGTATCTTCTCTGACTACCCAATACAGTGATCCTAGAAGTCTGATTCTGTCCTCCCTGTGGCTGTTGGTGCAGGCCAGGGAGATGGGAGGAAACCCAGACAGATTTTGAAATCCATGCACAGTCTTTTTCATCATCATTTTTCCATGAACATTTTGAAGACTGTGCCTATGCATGAATTTCAAATTTCAATTTTCCCATGAACTTGTACTTTGCAAAAAGAAGAAGAATTCTGGTGAAACTACATCAAAACTACATTCCCTTCCTTTGCCCTGTAAGCGATGGTGAACCATCCACACCATGTGGTGTCATTGTCAGCAAGTTTTGGTGGGTGGGGTGCTTAGATTATCCATCCTCTCTGCCATTGTAAACTTCACAACAGGAGTGCACAAGTGTGAATCTTGTCCTACCTTCCCAAGTAACGATATTTACATGACCTCACCAGATTCTCACAGTGCCACGTTGAGATGAAACTAATCCTAACTTAATTGAACCCAGAGAGCTGGATTGATTTGGCTGAGAGAACCAATGATTTGGCATAAAGCCAGAATTAGAGATGCATCTCCTGGGCTCTTAGTTCAGGGTTTCTCCTTTCCATGGTCACGGTAAAGCACTGTATTAATGCTCTCCTGCAAACTCCTTTAACCAAGTCTCAGGGCCCCTGTGGTGCCTGCCATCAGTTTACCATTTTTGCTCAAGGAGCTTTGGACTCATCCGTCAGAACAGGAATGACAGCTCCTCTTCACATAGCATCTCTTATGTTCCGAGTGTATCCACTAGCTCACTGCCTTCCTCTAGCAACATTATCCTCGCCATGCTCTCTGTATTTCAGATGAGAAAACTCATGTCCAGAAAAGTTAAACAGCTTGCTCAAGCTCACACAGTGAGAAGGAGAAGGACTCCTTCAGCTTATCACAGGGAGTCCGACTCCGAAATCCCTGCTCTTAACCATGGGTCATCAGACAGGATCCTCCATGAGAAGGAAGTGGCTTTTGAGACTTGCTGACAGCCAGCATCTTCAGTGTCTGGCATCCCAAACACAACAGATGGACTTGTATATGACATCCTTGAGACTCCAAAGACAGTCCATGAGATTAGAAAACAGATACTTGGAGAATCTTTCAGGACACAGATTTCCTTGTTTCTTTGGGGTGTGTGGAGGGGAGGTGGCAAGTTCATGAATGGGTTGCAATTGACCCTTATCACAGATATCCAGAGTGAGGGAATGAACTTGGAGGCCATCAAAGCCCAACCCCCATTTTCCTGATGGTGAAACCCAGTGCCAGAGAACAGGGAAGAGAACCGTGTGGTTTGGCACATGGACTTGGGTCACCTGGGGCACTTCTGTACCACTGGATTCCCAGCCTCTAAGCACATCATGCTTTGCTCCGAGCTATGCATTGCATATTTGCAAACGGTGACACAGTTAAGATGACTTAATGGTTATGTGTCCTGTGTCCACTTCTCCTGAAGCCTATCAAAGCCATGAAGGCACAGACTGTCTCTGATGTGTCCCTGGTGCCTGGCAGATTTCAGGCATTCAATAATCTTGTTGACACTGTTTGCCAGGATACTACCCCACATTGCTACCAATTAACTTTGGGCATTTCTTAGTGAAACTGTCCATTAGTATATTCCACACAATCATTAGGCAAGAGCACGAAAAACCAGTCTCCTTTGCAAAGGGCCTCGCTCTCTAAAACACTGGCAGAGGGCCCATCTTGCAAGAGCAGATGTCAGTTTCTACAGTAACCCCCTGCCCCCCACCCCCACTGCCTGCCTCCGCAGGGCAAAGTTCTTCACGGTTCCTGGTTCCTTTTGATCCAGCCCACTGTGTGGCCCATTTACATTACAAAGTTGGAACCTAGAGTACTTAAAAAGGAAGCAGGACCTTCACCCACTGCCAGCCCTCCAGTCACAGTATTTCTCTGAAGGAAAAGAAACAAATTCATGGAGCCACCAGTTTCTCCCCATTAGAGCTTTGTGGTGGGCACTCAGCTGGTTGGATTTGTATCAACTATGTCCTATATACAACTCACACAACCCTGCTGTGACAAAGGCGGGCTCTGAGCTCCCACTATTCCCCTCAAGGGCCCTGTTATTACTGTTACACGGCACTTAGAGAACTCTGCTGAGTGCTTTCCTGTACCTCATCTAATCTGAATGGCCTTGATGGAGTCATTGCCCTCCTTCCGTTTTCATTATGTGGCAAATGAAGCTCAGTGAAGTTCATAACTTATCCAAGGTCACAGTCACAAGTGATGGGCTGGGCCTCAAACCCAATCCTGCCTCAACTCTTTTTTTCCCAGTTTTTTTTTTTTTTTTTTGACAGAGACAGCGAGAGAGAGAGAGAGAGAGAGAGAGAGAGAGAGAGAGAGAGAGAGAGAGAGAGAGAGAAAGGTCTTCCTTCCATTGGTTCACCCCCAAATGGCCGCTACGGCTGGAGCTACGCCAATCTGAAGCCAGGAGCCAGGTGCCTCCTCCCAGTCTCCCATGTGGGTGCAGGTACCCAAGCACTTGGGCCATCCTCCACTGCCCTCCTGGGCCACAGCAGAGAGCTGCACTGGAGAGGAGCAGCTGGGACTAGAACCCAGCACCCATATGGGATGCTGGCGCTGCATGTGCAGGATCAACCAAGTGAGCCACGGCGCCGGCCCCTCTGCCTCAACTCTTAAATACCGTGGCAGAAATTCTCACTCTTCGATGCGCACTCCAATCAATGGGCGATTTATGAAGACAGCCCGTCTGGGGTGGGGGCCTGCACATCTGCCTCTCAGCCAAGCTCATAAACCATGCTTGGACTGCTGGCTTGTACAGCTGTAGCAGCCACTGTCTGTGCTCCTGAGCTTGCCCTATTTTGTTTCAGGCTCCTTCTGACCTGGAAAAGCAGCCCAGGTTTACCTTCCTCCTTTCAGTTTTAATGATTCCCTCAAGGTCACATTGGTGACCATCAATGCTTGGGTGCAGGCGATGGTTTGTCACCATGGGAATCCACAGAGTCAGTGGTAGAAACGGACAGAAACTGCGTGCCCAGACAGGAAGAACACCTTTTGTGACGTGGATCCTCCTCTGACTCCATCTCCTTCACCTCTTCCTGCCTCGTACCTTTCATCCCAGCTACTCTCAAGAATACGTTGTCTGTTCTGCTTGCACCGAATGTTTCCTCCTGCAACAAGCAATGTTTGCCCACAGGGTGGTCCTCTCATGCCCCTGGCTAACCTTAAATACTGCGGAAACTTTGATTCAGACACTGACCCTGCAGATCTCTCAGGCTCTTACTGGACATCAGCACCCACTGTCCTAGCACAGAGCACTGTCTCACAGTCACTGGTATTCTTGTTCTTTCATTGGGCCATAAGCTCCTAAAATGCAATCCCTGTTAGACTTTACATTCCCAGAGTCTAACAGTACATGCAGCAGAATCAATGCTTGTAAAATGTTTGTTGACTGAATAAATGAAAAGTTATTCTAAAGAAACAGACACTGAGCATGCACAGAAATGGCAAAGGTGTGAGGAAGCAGATCCTTCTGTTTGCTGTTGGTGACCATCTCAACCAGACCATCTCTTGCGAAGAACCAATCCAAAGTAAAAATGCACATACTGTCCTCAGCCATTTACTAACCATGCTCTCAGACCTGAACTAGAAGGAAAAGTGACACTTCTACTCACAGATGATGAGCCCCACATTCCATTAGCCAATGAAAAGGACAAGGAGCTGCTGACTATCTATCCATCTGTCTGTCTACATTCTTGTTAGGTTACAAAGAAGAAAAAAAGCAAAGTCCGATACAGCATACAGGTAAGCTTCCATCTGGGTACAGGGTGTGTTTGTGGGTACAGCGTACTTGATGCTACCGTGTGGGTGCGACACTTCCGGGAAGGATACACCACAAACTGCTGTCATGGCTGGCGCTGAGTGATGAGGGACGGAGGGAGGAGGGACACTGACTTGCCATCACTTTCCCTCTGGTTCCTATCGATGGCTTACCACTGTGGTTGTACTGATATCATGGAAACGGACGTTCCTGGTTGCTGGGGGACACGGAGGCTGCAGGTTGTTTTTTTCCCCAGGGCAGGGATGCTTTGGCCCTAGCTGAGGGTGTGGATTTGGTAACATTTGGTTTGGATAAAGATCCGGGAAAACTCGGTGCTTGCAAATGTTCACACGAACAGAAGCACCTAGATCATTAGGATCCACATTTTCCTATATGGAACATCAGCCCAAGGGAAAACACTCAGTGGCCAAGCAAGAAGGGTGTCTTCCAGATGTTGCCACCCCTTGTAAACAGTGTCACTGTGTCTGTGTGTTCCCACCTTCGGGAGCCTGCGGACCAAGGGAGGCACAGCTGAGACAGGCTTCCTCTGTCGCTGGCCTGTGAGGTCCTGTCATTTGCAGGCAGATTCTGTGGGCCTGGCTGCTTCCATCAGGATCTTATCTACCCTTCCAGTGGGAGTGTGTGTATGTGGGCCACCTGACCAATCTGGAGAGACTGCGAGTGCTGCATAAATCCCTTCCAAACAAAGAAAGGCAGGCCAAGGTGAAGGAAGGGAGGCAGAGGGCCAGCGCCACCTCCTTCCCTCCTCTCTACCGCAGTCTCTCTGGGGGAGTGAGGGGCACGCCCACAGAAGGCAGTGGCGGTCAAGTTTGGAGGGGTGCAGCTGGCCCCAGTGCAAACTTTACAATTAGGAACATAGTCTTTGGTCTGATGGTTCTAGAAAATATTTTGCAAGTGCTGCCTCTAAACAAACACCTCTCAAGTCTTGGCTGCTTACAGACCAAGAGAGAAAAAAGGCATTTCATTTTCCATCTGCCCGGACTATTATACTTTGGCTCGGCACCCACAATTTTCAGAAGTATATTATCTGCACCTTAAAGGCACCAAGTTTATAACAGGCAGTTAGGTGATAAGGACGATGCTTCCTTGTTTTTGTAGACAAAGAAGAAAACCCAGCTTTGCTGGTTGCTGCTACTGTGATTCTCATTTTACATTTCACTTGAAGTGCCAAAGAAACCAACAACTGGATTCTTTGAACTGTGGTGGAACGTTCTGCCTCCACCTGGCAGGCCGAGGGGTTCAGGCTCTGACCGAGTTCACAGGGAGGAGGTAGTGAACAGGTAGATGCAATAGACCAGCAGACCAATTCAGGTGCCAAGTGGGCAGGTGGAGGGAGGCACCATAGGCAGGTGGAAGAGGGGCAAGCTCAGAGGGCCTACCAGGTATGAGTGGGCCTGAGAAATCCACCTAGGGGCTGCCTCAGAAGCTCTCTGGGAACCAGTTCAAGGATCTAACTCCAGCCAGAGTTACTTTATGGGTTGAGTAAGAACCTTTTAAAGGAGTACAAATCATCCCCCCTATGCCAACACCTTCCCTGCTATAGAAGGTGACTATTTAATGGGCCAAATGCAGACAATTCCCTGGTGGGCCTCAATCTTGGCCACTCACTCCAATCATCAATAAAAATAAGAATGCTGACGACCTTCTCTACCCTGACCAATTACAGCAGAATCGCAGCAAAGAGTTCAACCACTGCATTTCATGAAAACTCCCTGCCTCTCAATGCCATCGGAAATGTGAACATCTGTCCAAGGAGGACAGCTCCCTTACAGAAAGATCATTTAAAATCTCTGCTAGTTATCTGTGTCTAAAACACAGGGTCTTGGGGCCGGTGTGTGGCATAGTAGGTTAAGCCTTCACCTGCGACAGCAGCACCCAATATGGGCACTGATTCAAGTCCCTGCTGCTCCCCTTCCCATTCAGGTCTCTGCTTATGGCCTGGGAGAGCAGCAGAAGATGGCCCAAGTGCTTGGGCTCCTGCATCTGCGTGGAAGACTCTGAAGAAGCTCCTGGCTTCCTATTGGCCCTACTCTGGCTGTCGTGGCCATTTGAGGAGCAAACTGGTGGATGGTGGATGGAGGACCTCTCTTTCTCTTTCCCTCCCCCTCTAACTCTGCCTCTCAAATAAATAGGTAAAATTAAAAAAAAAAACACAAAGTTTTAAGAATTAAATCCTCCACATAAAGCCCAACCAGAATAATCATCCTCATCTTGATGATGGGGAGCTGAGACTCCCAGCTCAGGAAGCTGACCAGTCACCGAGCTGATTCACAGCAGCACTGAGACCCCACCTGTGCCTAATATGTAGCTGGAAGGAACCTTGCCATTCAGCACAACCTTGCAGTTTGACTCATAGGACAGCCTGGGGAGAACTGTGAGGATAAAAAGAGGCTTAATGTGTTCTTTAAGGTTTCTCAGCAAATGAGTAGTAGAGCTGAAACCAGAACCAGCATTTCCGGGCTCTCGGTACAATGTCCTCCCAGACGACTCTCCAAAGATACTTTTGTCCCATTAACCCCACACTTTTAAGTGACCTGATTATACAGAAGCACACGGCTCATAAAGAGAACACGTCATCTTCCCCACCTGCCAGGCAGCAAGAATTGCATCTTATTCTACGTGTCAATTTCCTTATTGCTCCAGAGTGAACACAGTAAAAGCTTGCCTTTGCACCTGGCAGCCTGGGCACAACAATGAGTCCAGGATCTGGAGCCAGCCTGGGGTGTGTGTGTGTGTGTCTCCCAGTGACCAGCAGCTACAGGTTCTGCAGCAAAGTTCCATTTCCTGGCTCGGGGCTACTCAGATTTGTCAGGCTGAGCAAGGGGCAGTTTTGGGTACCCAGATGAGATCCACACAGGAAAGCTTCCTTTTTTCTCTCCCTTGTGCTGTGGGGAAGAAATTCTCAGGCATGTGGGATGCTCATGATATTTGGATTTGGAAGAAGCCTAGAGGCACATAGCATCCAATGTCTAAAAATAATTAATTTAATTTTACAAGTATTTAAGTACAGAGATAGGAAAGAAGCCTTACATTAAGAAGGAGCAGGATTAAATTAGAGAAAGAGTTGACAAATTTGTCCTGTTGTTATATCACTTGGGAAAATCCAACAGGGAAAAAAACCTAAAAAAATTCTTTCCAAAGGCATCTACGGATGCTTTCTCTTGTATGTTTATGAGGATTCTGCATCTTTACACCTTGTTCTAGTTTTATCTTTGCTAATGTTGTACTTCTGTGTGGGACAATAACTTAACAGAGTTAATTTTGTGCTCACCCAAAGTTAAATAAGTAACAACTCAGAATAGACTTGCAGTCAGAAAACACTGTCCTGAGTTATGAATACCAGAGAGCAAATGAAAATACTTTTGATATCATGTTTAAAAAGCCTAGAATCTACAATTGGTATGTACTATGATAACAAAAAACAGTGAAATATACATAGCTATGTATGTTTATTTGGGTGGGCGTGATGAAAGACTGAACGGAAACTAACTGAAAGGAGTTTTTAAAAAAACATTTGCTTCATTTATTCATTTGAAAGGAAGATCAACAGAGAAAGAGGGAAAGACATAGAGATCTTCCAAGTGCTGGATCAGTCCCTTAATATTTGCAACAGCCTGGTCTTGGCCAGGTAGAAGCCAGGAGCCAGGAATCCCATCCTGATCTCACACATAGGTAGCAATGGCCAGAGTACTTGGGTCACCTTTTGCTGCTTTCCCAGGTGCATAACCAGGATGCTGGATCAGAAGGGGATTCCAATATGGGATGCCTGCACTGTGAGCAGTGGCTTACCCTTCTATGCTGTAACACCCAGGCTTTGCCTCTACCCCCATAAAATCCCTACTTTTCTAATAATGAGATAAGAGTACTTTAGGGACCATCTGTTTGGTTGTGTCTCTTTTTCAAGGTGGAGAAGGGAGGCAGTGGGGCATGAGTGTTTGGAACAGCAGTTAAGTGGTTAGGACTCCATTTGGAAAGTCTGCATTCCATTTCGGAGTGCCTCAGTTCCTAGCTCCACTTCCAATTCCAGCTTCCATAGTGATATGCACCTTGGTAGACAGCAGGTGATGGCTTCAATATTTGGGTCCCTGCCACCTAGATGGGAGATAGGACTGAGTTCTCAGATCCTGGCTTGGGCAGTTCTCAGCCCTGACTATTGTGGACATTTGGGGTGTCAACCAGTGGATAAAATATCTGTCTGTCTCTGTCTCTCAGCCTTAAGAAAAAAAAAGAGAGAAAGATAACTGGGCCCCTTTGTCCTTTTCTGGAAGCGTGCAAGATTCTAGAAGTTTCTACAGGCCTGCACTGTGGCGCACTATGTCAATCCTCTGCCTGTGATGCTGGCATCCCACATGGGCGCTGGTTCTAGTCCCGGCTGCTCCTCTTCCAATGCAGCCCTCTGCTGTGGCCTGGGAAAGTAGTAGAAGATGGCCCAAGTACTTGGGCCTCTGCACCTGTATTGGAGACTGGAAGAAGCTCCTGGCTCCTGGCTTCGGATCAGCACAGCTCTGGCCGTTGTGGCCATTTGGGGAGTGAACCATTGGATGGAAGACCTTTCTTTCTGTCTCTCCCTCTCACTGTATGTAACTCTCTCTCAAATAAATAAATAAATTTTTTTAAAAAAGTTCTAGAAGTTTCTAGATGACATCTTTTCAAGTTCCCTGGAGAAAGAGCACGTGTTGAGAAAAGAATGGGACAGCAATCAGAAGGCTCAGTTCCTGCCTTTACTCTGGGAAAGACCATGTCATCTTGGGAACGGAGCCCAGTGTCTTCATTGGACGCTTACTGATGGCTGCCTTACTGGAGCAGGCATGAAGGGACTGTAACGCAGAAGCCCCGTATCAAAGTCGCCAACTCACATGCCCACGGGGCCAGGGAGTTCACCTAAAGGAATTAAGTGGGCTGGGTCATGCTGACAGTTTTTGCTTCCTAACCATTTAAGACTTATTTCTAATTACCACCAAAACATATACTCTCTCATTTTTCTTTAAACTCATAAGCCTTGCAGGCTTATCTTTTGTCTTTTCAATTTAGAGAAACATGGGCATAACAAATATTTGTCTCTCTGGACTCTCTAACTGGACAAACATGCACAATGAGCAGGCTGCTGGCTCTCAGCTCGGTGGTAGGGATCCACAGAAAAGGAGGGGGCTCTGATGAACGAAGCCTGCGTGCCCAGTCATGGGCGCATTGCCTCTGACTAAAGCCCATTACTACATAAGGAAATGCCAGTGGAGTGCAGAGAATTTTAAAAGAGAGGCCAGAAATACATATATTTAAGTAAAATCTCCTGATTTCTCAACACTGACCATTTCAAAGTAACAAGAATTGTGTATGTTAAGCAAGCACACTTGGACACTCCACGTAAGGCCAAGGATTGCCGTTTTGACAGCTTTCTAATGTTTCTCAGTGTTTTCTGTTTCACATCCCAGAGCTCTCTGCCCTTGTTTCCCCACCTCAAGACACTTAAAATGCAGAGAGGAAAAGGCAGGGACTTACTATGGGGCTGCTGAAGGCCACAGGAGGCTGCGAGCTTTCACGGCGTCCCACGGACTTCTGTCGGGAATGGCCCTGGATGGGCACCCGGGCACTCTGGCTCCTCCTTAGAGGCTGGGCACCTCCTTGGCTTCTCATTGTTGCTGGACCCTGGGCCCATCTGGCTGGGAAAGACAGGCACTGGTACTGGGTCCATTCTTCACTGTCTGAGTCCAGCTCCTTTGGAGTCTCTAGTCGCTTAGCTGCAAGAAAGGAGTGTTGTTACTGCACCAGCCATACCTGGGTTGGGTCATAGCTGCAGAGATCCTAGAATTTAGGGATGGGAGTGAGAACATGGAAAAGCCCATGGTACTCTGCAAAATGGGCCACTGGGCTACCAGTACTGGAGAAGGAGGGGTACAACTGGATCTCACAGGTTCGAATACTGGCTCTGCTGTTTACTGGTTGTTTGACTTAACGTGTACCTCTATTTCCCCACTTCAAGGTTTTCAAAAAGTACCTAACTTGAAAGGTTGTTTTTGAAGATTTAATGATGCGTTGTGTTAAAATGCTTAGCTGTTATTATTATTAAAAAGAGATCAGAAGCTTCCACGCAAATGGTGATCTCTATGGCAGAGGGGATAGGGCTGCTTATAATAGTTCTTGCTTTTCTTTCTTCATTTCTCCCGCCCCAAAGAATGAATGCTGTTGTCTTTAGAATTTATTTTTGTATTTACAAAGTATGTGTATGGGGGTGGGGTGCAGTGGCTGAGGGAATCGGGTCAGTTTTATAGGCCACATTCAATCCCTAACTGTCCAGGCAGCTTGCAGTTCTACCTTGTAAACCAAAACTTTGCATCAGGGAAAATGCAAAAGATTAATTAGCATGGAAGACATTTTCTGGACGTGTCGATTCTGGCCATGCGCCCAGATCTAGATCTTTCTTAACATGTCAGGGAAAGTGACCTAAGAAACTCATCCTTGACTGTATAACTGGCATACAATGGGACTCCATCCTGTCTATTCCTGACATTAAAGATCCTGTATTGTAAATGGTACCAGGCAAAGATCAACTGGAGGGCTAGTAAACTGAAGTTCCTAGGTAAGAAGAATAGCACCAATTTGCCAAAACAAAACAAAAACAAAAAACCACACAGAATAAAAGAAGCAAGTTGCCAAAATGTTTCACACTCTCTAGGAGAGCCAGGATAATATCTTTTCTTTCCTCTCTCTTAGGAGAATAGGGCATTTGCTTTTAGAAAGAGGGGTAAAGGCCCTTGGGAATGCTCATACCGTTTTCTTGGTGACAGTACTCGCTGCCCATGATGGTGCAACGCCGGAACACCATCTTGTTCTCCGTTAGAGTCCCTGTCTTGTCAGAGAAGATGTACTGGATCTGGCCCAGGTCCTCAGTGATGTTGAGGGCTCGACACTGAATGGCCATATCTGCCTCTTCATCGTACAGGTCAAGGTCATTGTGTAGAAAGAACACTTGCCCAATCTTCACCAGCTCAATGGATACGTATAAAGAGATTGGGATCAGCACCTGCGGGGAGATGAGTTCAGAAACAGGTGGATGCCCCACCTTAGGATCCTCAGTATTGGAGAGCAAATGTATTTAATGCAGAGCAGAGGTCAGTTCACAGGAAGGACTGTTTCTGAGAAAATAAAGATCAACGACTCCACGGCTCCCTTGGAATTCCTTGGGGAGATCTGGAAAGGAGATCTGACTTCTTTAACCACATTTAGCACTCACTACTGGTTATTTAATGAGTGAGCTGGAAGCAAGTGAGGGTGGTTTAGCATCTCTGGCCAGAGTCCACTAAACCCCCTCCGATCTCTGTTGCTCCCAAGGACCACCACTCACTTTTTCCCCTTGGACCTATTGTTGATTATTTTCCACTCAATGCTTAGTGTGAAGGGCATTTTAACAGGTTATTATTCACATTATCTTTTATTTCCACATTCACATCAACTCTTTGAGGCTCCCTCATATTTGTCAAGTACTTGCTGCGTGCCAGACACTGTTCTCAGTCCTGGAAATGCAAATGAGCAAAGTGAAATCCCTGATCTTGAAGAACTCACATTCCAGTGACAGTCAACAACAAACAAGTATGTATTGAAGGGTGTTAAGTCTCATAACTGAGTAAGAAAGTAAAAAAGGTGGAGAGAGATGGCTGGAAGGAACTCATATAAACCACAACCTTTGAGCGAGACATGAAGACGTGAGGGTGGGAGTGGTGAGGTTATCATGGGAGGAGCCTTCTTGGCAGAGGGAAAGGCCAGGAAAAGGTGGGGCATGGGGGCCAGACTGGGCGTTAGAGTCAGGGCGCAGGCCGTTCATGTGAGTGAAGATGGGGAAGAGAGGTAGCAGCACACTTCAGGGACAAAGTCAAGGTCTAGGTCACTTCCAGCCTTGTCGCCTGGATAAGGACTTTGATTTCACTTTGTGTTCTGTGTGTAAGAAGGCTAGGTTCTGATTCATATTTTGAAAGGATTATTCTTGGCCAGCACCACAGCTCACTAGGCTAATCCTCTCCCTGTGGTGCCGGCACCCCGGGTTCTAGTCC
Source organism: Sylvilagus floridanus (assembly GCA_949820135.1). Lineage (NCBI taxonomy): Eukaryota > Metazoa > Chordata > Mammalia > Lagomorpha > Leporidae > Sylvilagus > Sylvilagus floridanus. The sequence goes on from OX463241.1 coordinate 45,276,895, forward strand.
TGGTTGGGGCGCTGGATTCTGTCCCAGTTGCTCCTCTTCCAGTCCAGCTCTCTGCTGTAGCCCGGGAGTGCAGTGGAGAATGGCCCAAGTGCTTGGGCCCTGCACCCCATGGGAGACCAGGAGAAGCACCTGGCTCCTGCCTTCGGATAGGTGTAATGTGCCGGCCGTAGCGACCATTTGGGGGGTGAACCAACGGAAAAAGGAGGACCTTTCTCTCTGTCTCTAACTTTACATGTAAAAAAAAAATTAAAAAAGGATTATTCTGTTGGATGAATGAACAAATGAATGAATTAAAATGGTTCACCCATCAGAGGGCAATGAAATAGCCTCACATGCAATAAAAATCTACTGCAAATGGAGTTTCATCAAGACAAGACGATGACTTCTCTCATCCTTCCACTGACTGTATTTTTCTAAAGAGCATGAAGATGTTCATCATCATCTTGTTATCCATTACTGCCTCACATTTGGTAGGGGTTCTCCATTTGCTTTTTCTCCTATACGTAGCCAATTCTGTCCTTTTCCATCTCTATCAAATGCAAAAGCACTGTCTTGTGTTTTCTCTTTCCATTGCCTGGGGCCTGAGAGTTCTCTGCAGCTCTGCGCTATTTTATCTTTTGCTCCTAAGTCATTAGTGCTTTACCCGTTCTCTACTGGCGAAGGGGCAGACATACCTGGGTTACTGCTGTAATCTTACTCTCACGTGGAAAATTGGTAAATGTTTTCCACTTATTATCTAAGAGGCAAGGTCACCTGCACAAGACTAGGCTGGTCTTGACAGCATCCGCCATGCAGATCCTTTCAAAGGCCCAGAAGAACGCCATGACTGGCTCCTCCGCTCAGTCTGGAGAGTTTTTCACTGGGACCAGCACTAGCTTTTCTGTTTTGCTCAATTGTAGTGGTATTGGCTACACAGGTCTTCCTACCTGGAGCAGGATGATCATGGTGAGGAACATGTAGACGCCTGCCACGGCAGGGGAGAGGAAGCTGCCATCGGCTTCTGGCACATCGAAAGGAGGGTGCTCTTCAAAGGTCCCGTTCCAGAGGCTGTAGCCTAAGGGGAGACAAAGCCAGGCATTAGGCAGGATCTCCACTCAGTCCTCCAGCTGGTCCGCGAAACCACCCGGACCCATCCTGGAAACCGTGTGCTTTGGAGGGGCCCATTCTTACTCCATGCAACATGGAGTGTGTGGGCATGCTCACTTCACTCTATGGTGGTCCTTCACATGCCCTTCACTTGCATCCAGCCTGCCATACCTCAGATTACCAAGAGCATTACTTATGCTGTGATGCAGGGTTTGAAAAGAGAAAGGACATGCGTCCTTCTTAGTCGTGTGGTGCAAAGTGCATGCCTGGGGAGTCTCGAAAGACCCCGTCCCATGATCGCCATTCTCTTTCCTCTGTAGCTGCCTCTCTCTCTGCTTACCCATTCACTCCTCCCTTTATGAACACTTGCTCATTCTAGGAGGAGTCTAGATTCTTGTCTCCATTCCTTACCAAATCATGGAGCTGCACACACAAGGACGAATCACACAGGGCCTGAGCGGTGCTAGGCCAGAGCCTGCATTGCCATGAGGGCCCATGGCAGCGGCACAGGATGCAGACTCAACCCTCGTGCCTCACATGCAAAGGGGATAACGACACCACTGACCGAAGGGAAAGCACGGTGAAGTGCATCCAGTACCTGCTCCAGCGCGCTGGAGCCCAGCCTCCCCGTCCGTTAGTTACACACGGGATCTTCCTGAAGGGATCAATGCGAGAATAGAACCACCAGATGCACAACACGCTGCCAGCTGCAGGGCAGGAACTAGAGGGAATATGAGGCACAAGGAACACTTCCCTGCCCCACGACACTTCTGCACCCAGGAGGTCAGGCCGGATGTCACCATGTGTGGCAGGAAGAGAGAGACTTAAAGCCATGAGACTATTTGAAGGTGTTGTGATGGATCGAATGACTAAGGCCCAAACAGTGTCCCATAGCAGGAGCCCACTGGCCTTCCGAGAAGCAAGATGAGAGCGCAAGAGAAGCCAGAGAAGGCTGCATGGAGGAGGAGGAGGAGGGGGAGGGGGAGGGGGAGGGGGAGGGGGAGGGGGAGGAGGAGGGGGAGGAGGAGGGGGAGGAGGAGGGGGAGGAGGAGGGGGAGGAGGAGGGGGAGGAGGGGGAGGAGGAGGAGGAGGAGGAAGAGGAGGGGGAGGGGAAGGAGGAGGGGGAAGAGGAGGGGGAGGGGAAGGAGGAGGGGGAGGAGGAGGGGGAGGAGGAGGGGGAGGAGGGGGAGGAGGGGGAGGAGGAGGAGGAGGAGGGGGAGGAGGGGGAGGAGGAGGAGGAGGAGGGGGAGGAGGAGGAGTTGTTTTTGTTCTGGAGCCCAGGCAGATACTGGGCGGTCAAGAAGGCCAGGAGAGCACTATCCAGACAAAGGAGAAACGTCGCCTTCATGACATCACCGTGAACATGTCTGCAAGAACTCAGCAAGACATTCCCTCCAGGCCTGTGCCTTCATCAGGCAGGGACAGAGTCCTGCGGGGTGCGTGGGGTGTTGTGCTCAGACACAATAGAATTCTTCCCCTTTCCATTAACTTTCTGCATTTACTTATTATTCCGGGGAATCTGCCAAGCTGCTTTGCCTGAACCTTATCTTGCTGTTACCTTGGAATCATTCATTTCCTTTCTCTGAAGACGCAATGTGAAGCTCTCAAAGAGCCTTTTCGCTCTGACATACCCCGAAACCCCCGTGCCAAAGCCGAGACAACAGTTCCTGCAGCCTGTCTGAGGGCAGAGGCGGACCGTGGGTGGGCCGCTGTGCTGCGGGTGACTGTGTGCTTTGACTGTGTGCTTCCTCTTTCCCCAGGAGTTCTCCTTTCAGCCACAAACCAAGGAATGCAGGCCCCCACTAGGAGCTGAAGAGACAAGGACTAGTTTCTCTCCTTAGAGTCCCCAGGGGGAGCCAGAGCTGCCCATGCCTTGACTTTAACCCCAGTGAAACTGACTTTGGACTTTGAACCTGCAAGGCTGTCACAGAATACATCCGTGTGGTTTTGACCCTGAAGTGTGGGTGTCTAGACGGCAGCAGTGGGAAGCTAACAAAGCAGGTGCGTGCTGCCTCTCTCAGCGCCACCGACTGCATCACTGGTTTTGTTTACAGGTTGCTAGTCCGGGAGGGGCGGTCCCGGGACTCATTCATGCTGCAGTCCTCTGGGCTTCCGGGAGTATTTCTCGAGCACACACAGTGTGGGTGATATCCGTGCTATTTAAAGACTTCATTTGTATTTTCATTTCCTTGGCACCTTCTTAACTAGGCAGGATAGCCCCAGTTTGTAGAAGAGCAAAGTGAAGCTCAGGGAATGAACGCAATTTAGCCCTTCCCCCAACCCCCACACAAGATGACTCTGTTGTTCTTTCCAGAATATTCCATACCTACAGCTCCAACGAGGCACATGAGGACGAGGAAGCCGATGCAGAAGAAGATGTCTGTGTTGATGCGCCGCTCAATCTTGCTTCGCTTGTACCGCGGGCCGCTGTTGTTGAGCAGGGCTTTTGTCTCATGGCCTTTGAGAGAAAACGAGGACGTGAGTCCCTCGGCCCCGGACCGCACCCTTGGCTCTTCTCACGGGAGCTTATGAAAGAAGTGAGGCTTCCTTCTCTAACGTGCACCTGCCTCGGAGAGGCTGCGGGAACAGCTTGGGGGCGGGGCTGGCCTGCGTCAGCATGCAGCTACCGAGCATCCTGGCCCTGGCCGCACCAGCACGCACAGAGGGAACCCCTCATTGTGGGTGGCCACAGGCCTGTAAGTGTATGAGGACACGTTTCTGGCTAAGGAGAGCACGTGGTCTTGAGGAAGGAACACCCTTCTGATTTGCACAGAGGCGCTGTTCTGGCTGGTCGTAGATACACGGGGGAGACAGAGGATTCACGCAAGCAAGCCAACAGGTATAGTTATTCATAAGTGCCATAAAATAAGTAATACACACATGGGCTAAGGTAGATGAGAGGTAGAGTTAGCGCACATAGCCAGTGAAAGCTGCTCAGTGGAGGTAACATTTAGAAGAGGTCTGAAGGGAGAAAGGAGAGAGATTCAGGTAGGGGGAACTGTATGTGCAAAAGCCTCGGGGTAGGATAGTGCTTGGTGTCTGCCATTTCCCTCCTTGTGTCATTGGTTGTGCTCAAGGCACTGGTGTTGCCTGTGCAAGTGTAGCAGGGACCAAAGTTTCCTACCCAGCAGTAGCCCTGGGAAGCTCTACTCCTATGCTGGCATTCTGTGTAAAATTTTGTTCCAAGAAAGGATGGCAAAGATCGAAAACTACCAATCTCTTCTCGTCAGCAACTTTATCCATCAGGGAAACTGAGGACCAGTGATTGGAAGGGACCTACCCAACCGCAAAGAATAAATTAACATCAGAGCTACAGGGGGAAGCCAAGGCCACAGGGCTTGAACTGAGAGTCAAGCAGAGCCATTTTCTTCAGACACAGTCTCTCCCTTGGGGCTGCTGTATTTTAATTATCATGCTGTACAGCCAAATTAAAAAATGCCAGCTACATATTTTCCCTACAAGAATAAAGAAAACCAACACATCAGCTCCAGAAGCAAAGGGCTTTAATGCTGATTAGCTGGTTGCCTTGTGGATTTAAAGTACCAACAAAACAGTAGGAGTGAACAAACTCTAGGCTTATTAAATTAGACTCAAGTCAGTACAGTTGATAGGGGCTCCTGCAGCCTGACGAGTGTGCGCCAGCTATGCTGATGCAATAGCAGGCTTCCTGCTCACCCCATACAGGGCCCACCCTGGGCCCACCCCCTCTAGCCACCTGCCCCCTGCCTTCTGGGATTCCTCTGCTCTCTGGCAACAGTTGAGTTCAACAGGGAGCAGTAGGATTCTACATGGGCTGTAGAACCAGACAGAGCTCACCTCTGCAGGTACTTGACCTTGGGTCACATAGAGTTCATCTCAGGAAAAATGCAACCTTGGATGAATGAATCCAGCCTCCTTGGTAAAAGGGGAGCTAACGGTTGTGTGTACGTTTGGGTGTGGGGGAGTGGGTTGATATATACCAAGTACCTAAGTTCTTCCCTGGTACACAACAGGGGCTCAGAAGTGTTTGAAGTGGGGAGCCCAGAGCTGCACAGCGCATTTCTTCCTTCTGGAAAACTCCTCGAGGGCTTTTTGGGCCTTTGATGCTGCGTCCTCCTTTATGGCCATGGATAATACCAACGGAGAGAAGCTAACTAACTCTGGACCGACTATTCTCAAGCAGGGGTGATCGCTACTTTTCTGGGGACACCTGGCAGTGTTGTGAGAATTTCTTGGCTTTGTCAGCCTGGAGGTGGGGCGGATGCATCTGGCTGTTCGAGGCCTGGGATGCTGCTAAGCATCCTGCGGGACTGCCCCTGCCACAAGAAAACGCTCTGCTCAGGGCTGAGCAGTCCTGCTCCGGCTTATACCCCTTCAACACTCAGGGTCACTTTGTCCTTTTTTTATTCTTCGGGAAAGTTAATTCATTTCAAGTTCTTTTCACGGATGCTCTTAGTGGAACAGTATCACCCCACGATGTGGGGACTATTCAGGCCTTTGGTACTAAACATTTAACTAGCTTACTCACAGATACACAGAACAGGAGTGTGTTTCACCTCTGGCCAGCTGGTATACCTAGAGCCACCATTCACATTAGCATGCTCCCCAAATTTGTCCCCTCTTGAAGCGCTCTCATAATTTAGGATTTTTGTTATCTTCAGGCAGAGAAGCCAAACTCTAAATGCACGTGGGTTATTTTTTTCCTTTGGGGGACAGACTGCTGGGAATTCCATGTGTAGGATGTTGGCCAGACGGCACTGGATTCCATTGCTAAAGACCTGGGAAAGAAGTCACCGGAACGGACACACCCCCTTTCCCACATTAGGGAAAGCTGGCTAGATTGTGGAGTATATATACTAAGTCTTGCTTCTCTCTGATAATCCTAAAATGTGAATTAGGATAGCCAGATATTTAAGTGCTTCTGTTACATTCACCAAAAACAGAGTTCTATTTAGACCAAAACCAACTAAACCAAACCAAAAAATATCCCCAAGTGTGGCAGTGAACAGCAGACGAGAAAGAGCCTCTTCTGGAGTCTTCCAGTGAGGCAGATGCTCCAGGCAGACTACAGAAGGTGCCTGGAGTGACTCAGGGAACAGCCAGTGTTACTGAGCACCCGAGCTGATGGCTCTGCCATGCAGTGGCCCTGCGAGATTTTACATTATGTTGTGATAAAGCTGCTGTCCCCTTTTTTACATGGGGGGCAGAATCAAAGTAGAAAGGGGACATAGACCCGTATATCTAGATGTAGAAATGAATAAATAACAAAACCAGCAGCTAAACCCCACTGAGCCCTCACTTTCCTGGAGACCCTGCTGGGTGCCTTTCATATGTTAACGTTATTTGATCCTCAAAAATGCTCCCTGAGACACTTACAGATATTCTTCCCATTTTACTGGTGAGGAAATGAAGGCACACAAGGTCAGGTTGCTTGGTAAGGCTAATCCAGAGGTTCAATGGGACACTCCTCAGCCTGCCTTTTGTCAGGGTCTCCAACCCCTGGGTGGATGCATGCGAATCCCTCTCCTGTCTGGTTCAGAGGCGTGAGCTACATGCGGACACTCGAGCTGCTATGATCCGCAGCCTCCTCTGTCTAGATGACGCGTGGGAAGCCACAGGACTCCAGCCCTTTGCTCTGAGTCCGCCCTGGCTGAAGGGAGGTTCTGGAGAGGGCACGGAGGAGGAAGGAAGAAGGGCAGTTGAGACGGAAGACACCACTAAGGGACAATGACCTGCGTAGATGACGATGCCAACAGCCACCTCGGTGTTTCTGATGGTGCAGCCTCGAAGCAGAAGACTCTCACTGCCAAAACCAGTCCTGGTTTGGTCGGGGTGCTCCCTGGGGAGGATGAAGGAAAGACAGGGGCTGGTTGGTGGCGCTGGTTGCTGTCACAGAAGCAGAAGTGGTGAACAGACTATCTTTTTCAGAAGAGCAAGAGTAACTGGGAATCAAATCTCCTTCATGTTCAAGTGCAGCTTTTTATGGCTGGTTCATTAGAAGGCAACTGTCCTCCCTGAGGAGATCATCATCTACCCCCACAAAAGACAGAACTCTGCCCCAAACCCACACTCCAGTTGGTTTTAGGGGAAGTGTAGGGGAACTGGCTTCTTTCCCTGCAAGGATGGGGTCCCTGTAGGCAGCATTCGCGTGCCCCTTCTCACCCAGCTGCTAGGGACCAGCACTGCAAAGCTAAGTTCTAGTAGACACCAGATACTCCTGCTTTTTGTTCCACAAGGCAGGTGATGGAGGGGAGGAAATGAGGGCAAAAAGGGCAGGCCAGGGTGCTTCTGTAGTACCGTGCACTTGTTTAGGCTGCTGCAAAAATGAAGAGACCTCACAGGAGGTGGCCTGGGGCCCTTTGCCCAGTTTTAGAGGCAGCTTCTTAGACTGTAAGTTCCTCTCCCTTCCTCCAGCCTTGGGGAGCGCTGTGGTTTTCCACCTCATGTCACAGACTTCCGAGTTCCAATGACTCTGGTTACTACCTGGGGTCGGGCCCTTCTTTATTTTTCAATCAGCAACTTTAATTATAAAAATCTTTCATGTTCTCAAAAACTTCATTTTGAAAATTTATTTATTGATTGAAAGAGAGTGACAGAGTGAGGGAGAGACAGAGAATGAGATCTTCCTCCCACTAGTTGCCTTCCCAATCTGTAATAGCTAGGGCTGCACCAGGTCCAAGCTGGGAGCCATAAACTCCATCCGGGTGTTCCACAGAGGCGGCAGGGACCCAAGGACATGGGCCATCATCTGCTGCATCCCAGGCACATTAGCAGGGAGCTGCATCAGTATGGTGGAGTAGGTGGGACTTGAGCTGGAGCTTGGGTTGCCATCATCCCACACAGTGGATAACCCATGGCACCACAGCACCTGCTCCATTTTGCCTTTATTCTATCTGATACCTTTGCCTTGGTATTTTCAGCAAGTTTAAATACAATTTCCTGAAAACATTGGGCACAACAGAAACATAAGAATCTGAATCCTTAGAGTGTTTCTCCTTGCTTCATTTCTCTAGCTCCAGTACAAAGTATTTCATGTGTTAACTTACTGAATCTTCATGGCAACTTTAAAACGTGATATTATCATACCCACTTTATATATGGGAAAACTAAGGCCACTTCATAGCATTAGTAATTTGCAGAATGGGGGTTCAAACCTAGGGATTCCAGCCCCAGAGTGAGCTGCCTCTCACTGTGTCTTTGAATGCTACTGGTTTCTTACTATGTTTATAAACTACTTGTCCTGACAGTTTACTTGAGTCTTAGCTATGAGGCCTCAACAGGGTGACTATCCTCACTTATAAAGAAAGCTGAAGCTCAGATTTGCCCAAGCTCACATACCTAGTAACTGGGACATTCTGGAACACGAGAATCCAGGTTGGTGACTCCAACGCTACTGTGTCTTTCAGTACCTGAGTGCTCCCGAAGTCCTCCCCTCTGAATCACGGATGCTGGATCAAGCAGCCATTCCCATTTTGAACTCTGGGGAGCCTGTGAGCCTGAATCCTCATTTCAGGCTTGTATATTTCTCACCTTGCTTCCTAACACAGAGGCGGCTATGGTAGGTAATACTCAGTAGTTAGAATACAATGAACAATTTTACGAAGACTTTCTATAGTAGGTAGTACTGGTTTTCTACAAGGCCAGTTACAGAAACTTCCTTTTGAAATAAATCTAAGAAAGGCAGTAAGGCGATTAACAATGTAATGGATAAAAATAATGAGTAGGCTAGAGATCAAAAGGTGTTCCAGGAAGGACTGGCATATAGGATTCACCACTGCACTCTCCTTTGTCAAGCAGGGGATGGTGTGTTGGGGGCTAAAGTATCTGCCAAGTGTCACAGTCAGTAGCTTGTGGTGTAAGGATTGTTTTTAGGATGCTCTGAGATGGTAACCTACGATGGAGGCTTCTACTTCTCCCAGTTTTCATGGGAGAGGGGAGAGAAGGAGGAGCTGTCTCTTAGCTCCCATCCCATTCAGTGCTCTTGTTTGCAAGGATGCTCTGACTCCAATCTTGGCACTAGTGACATTCGGGGTGGCTAAGTCTCTGTTGTGGGGAGTGTTTTGTCTGTTGGAAGATGCTGAGTGCTCAGTAGCATCCCTGCCCTCCATTAGGAGATGCTGGCAGCATTCCTCTCCTGTTGGGTCCCCTGTTCAGGAAGGCTGGGATTGTCCCTGGTTCAGAGAATCACTGCTCTCTAAAGACCCTCCGGTGCATTTATAGGGTGGACATTTAGCATGGCGGTTATGGCGCCAACATCCTATATTAGAGGACCCAGGTGTGGCCCCTGGCTCCAGTTCCTGTCTCCAGTTTCCTGCTAATGTGGACCCTGGAAAGCAGCAGTGATGGCTCAAGTTGCTGCTCACCAGAGCAGGTGACATCAGATGCCTGCCTGGAAGTCTTCTTCTCTCACGCTCTTTTCTAGTTGTGTCCAGCTGCTTTCCCTCTGCATTTTAGAAGTAATTTGCTTTTAAAAGCTATTGTCTCTCCTGTATTGTTCTTACTCTTTCCTCTCTTGAATTCTTCCTCAGGACACCCTCTATGGCCCTAGCAAAGTCTTTGTTAGCCTCAATCCTGAATCGGTTGGGAGAGCGGTTGGCACAGCACGGCTCAGCTCTGCCTTGCACTGCACTGGAAAACATACTGCAGTTGGAGTCAGAAGACCTCCATTTAAACATTCTGGCTTCATCTTGTCTCTGCTGTCTGACTTCGGGTGACTCCTGTTTGCAGGATGGAAGGCCCATTCCCAATCTGAGAAACAGGGATCATGACAGCTGCTCCCCTGGGTGGCTGTGAAGACTACAGGAGAGGGTGTTCTGGGAAGGGTCTCTAAAACACGGGGCAAGGGCACTGCCGTGCATCTGTTACTGTTGCTTCCACTTTGCAGAAACACCAGCAGTCCAGCATGGGATCAGAATTATGCTACCATCTTGAGGGCAAACCAAAATTGAGGAGTAAGAATCACAGTAACTGGGGGCAGGTGCTGTAGCACAGTAGGCTAGGCCGCCGCCTGCAGTGTTGGCATCCCATATGGGTGCTGGTCCGAGTCCCAGTTGCTCTTCTTCCAATCCAGCTCTCTGCTATGCCCTGGGAAAGCAATGGAAGATTAAGTACTTGGACCCCTGCACCCATGTGGGAGAGCCAGAAGCAGCTCCTGTTCTGGCTTCAGATTGGTTCAGCTCTGGTGTTTGTGGCCATTTGGGGAATGAACCAGTGGATGGAAGACCTTTCTCTTGTCCCTCCCTCCCTGTCTGTAACTCTACTTCTCAAATAAATAAATCTTTTTTTTTTTTTTTTTTAAGACTCACAATAATTACAGCAGCAGCAGCAGCAGTCACTATACACTGAGAACTTAACCTGTTGCTGTGGCAAGAGGTTTGTCTATGAAAAACAACTTAATTTTGAGAAAAAAAATCCTATGATACAGAGAGTAGAATTTGTATTTCACAGATGTACAAAACAAGGGCCAGAGAAGTTCATGAATTTACCCAGGCTCACACAGCTGATGACTGGGAGCACTCCAGTTCAAATTTGGGTCCAACTGCAAGGTGCTTCTGTTCTGTTCTTACCAACAGTGCAATACACAATCTTTTAGAAAATCCCATCTTCACCAAACCAGATTTGCTCCCCTGACATAGGGCATGATCTCGATCTAGAAAAGTCACTAGCATATTTAACCATGGCAGATGATGCATTGTGTCCAACTTAGCTGTCCTGAGTCGGTCTTTGTGATAGAAAGAACCAATCCCCCAGGATGTAGTTGCTTATCTGTTTGCATATTTTCTGGCTGCAGAAGAGGTGTTCTCCAGCGGCACAGGGCCACTGCATACTTACATGTAGCCCTTGAACTTGTTGAGGTGGTTGTTGGGTTTCTCACACACGATGGTGTTGTGGAAATGCTCCGGCTGGAAGTGCACCTCCTATGGGAGACAGAGGACTCCATGAGGTTATTAAGTCCGAGGGATCTGCTCATAATAGGATCAAGAGGGAGCTAATCACTATTAGAACCACTGAAAGAAGGTAATCCTGCTTTGTCCCCCGGTGGTAGCTGTACCATGTCAGAAGCAGAGTTACATCCTCATCGAAGAGGAGAAAGTGGACGCAAACGGCAAACCGGCTACAGGGAACGGGCAGGTGTGGCTCTGCCCGCCCTTCTCTGGCAGGGTGGGTTTGAGCCCCCAGCCCAGTGCTGTGCAGTTGGGGCCTGTCCTGAGTCTGTGTTGTCCAGTCTGCAAGCCACTAAGGATCTGTCGCTGTTGAGCATTTCAAATGTGGTAGTTTGATTGAGGGAATTGCTTCCCTCTTTTAGTCTCTTCATAATTTAATATATTTTTGATAGTTAACACATGATCATTGTACCCATGAATGGGATACATTTTGATAATTCAATGTATGTATGCAATGTGTGCTGATCAAATCAGTTTGAGAAGCATTTCCATCTCCTTGTCATTTATGTTGGGTGCCTTGGAGTTCCTCTCTTCTGGTTCTTCATCACATATGTAATGGGTGATTGTACACTGTATCACCCCGAGGTGCTGTAGAACATGAGAACGTACTGTTCCTGATCGTGTTTGGTGCCCATTTTCAACCTCCCTCCATCCCTTACTCTTCCTAGTTTTTAGTCATTACTAGAAGAGTTGGCTTTTAAATGTAATTTAATTTAAAGTGAACTAGCTCCATATGGTTAGTGGTTACCACAGTAGGTAGAACAGGATTATAAGTTACTGCTACACATAGATAGAGACAGCCACAGTTCATATGCTTGTGTATATATTTCCACGGTTTAAAAAATATATCTACACATATATTTATATAAGCACGCACATACACATTTACAGTTTTCAAAAATGAGATTGTGTGACCCATATATCTTGAACTTTTATTTTGAAAGATCCACTTGAAAGGCAGTTATAGGGAACTGATAAACAGAGAGGGAGAGATTTTTCAACTGAAGGTTCACTCCCTAGATAACCACAATGCCAGACTGAGTCAGGTAGAAGCCAGAAGCCCAGAACTCTATCTGAGTCTCCTCTTGGGTGGCAACGGCTCATGCACTTGGGCCATCATACTCTGTCTTTCTGGGCACATCAGCAGGAAGCCAAATCAGAGGTGGAGCAAAGAGGCCCTCCAGTTGGCATTCTGATGCAGATGGAGTTGTGTCCCAAATAGTGCTTTAACACATTGTGCTACAGTGCCCACTCCTATCTTTGACATTTTTACATGCTATTAACTTTTTCTACTTCTTTAACACCAATTGCATGAATGTACCACGGGTCAATTAACCATTTCACTAGTGAATATTCATTCTCACTGTTTGAATTTGTTTTCCTGTTGTAAAAATGTCATAAAAACAGTACCTAATAAAACAAACTGAATAGCATTCATTGGACTCTCATTTCTGCCCAACACTGTGCTAGCTTCACGCATGCTAATTTCTGTATGCAGTTATTCATTGAAGCAGGTGCTTCACATATCCTCTGTCTGAAGATGGGAAACCTGTGATTCAGAGGGTAAGCTGGGCTGGGATTGGAATCCAAGTCTACCTGTAGACCCTCTATTCCTCCAGTGCACAGCACCCTGCCTCCTGGGGAACAGTCTGGTAGCTACATACGAGAAAACTTGAAAAAGTGCATAGAAAGTGTTGATTATGAAAAATATACATATGAATTTCAAAACTTTTTTGCACCCAAATAAACTTAGCTTTCAATTTCAGTTTTCATGTAAGCACCTTCATATTTTAAACACAACCTTGGCTCTACTTTTTTGTTTGTTTTTAAGTTGCATAAGTTCTTACAGTGAATCGGGGTGAAACGCAGCTACAGGGACAGAGGACTTCCTCTCTAACTTTATTCCTCCTTGACTAGTACTATGCTCAACTCTGAAGCCTCACTTCACTTTCTTCACTTGTGGAATGAGGCTAACTCCACCTGCCGTGCCCATCTCAACTGTGCATCAGAACACAGAATCCAAGTGGGGACATTGTGAGATGTGTGACCAGCTATGCAAACAGAGGGTAGCAGAGCTCAAGGTGGGCTGGAAATGCTTTCCTGGGCAGAGCTTTTAGCACTGGGAGTAAATTCATCACAGGTACAGCTGTACAAAGGGGTAAATTGATTTGAAGAAATGATAGCATTTTCTGGCTCCGTGTAAATACACTGTCCATCGCATCTGTGGGGGTGCCAACATAAATAAACCCTCGACTCACTTGAAATAAATTACCCATCCAGGAGTTTCTAAAAATACGGCCCTTTTCCCTCCAGGTATCGATTCTTTCAGGGACAAACACTTGCCGAGTTCTGATATGATGACAAATCACGCTGTAATTTGTCAGCTCCTCTCAGGCCCCTGATGAAGCCGTGTGCTCCACTCCTGAGCCTTAACTCGGCTCAGGGCTGGGTTTCTAAATCCAAAGTCATTCCAGATATGAGTGGCAGAGGGGCCTGAGATCATCAACTGAGCTAATGATCCTACTGTGGTGACTCCCGAGTCCCTGTTGTCTGGTGGATCCCACGGCATGGATGGCAGCCGTGGTGACGTCTGCCTCTCTTGTCAGCAACCTTCCTCTTGCAATGCCCATCCCCAGATTCCATGTTCTTCTTTCCTTCTGGGCACTGGCTGCATGTCCTTTGTTTGACATTTTTTCTTGGAGGGGTGATTTTGCTCTTTCCAGCTACCTCCCCTGGGCTCATCTCCAACCCTCCACCCCGAGGGGCTGTGGAGAAGGGGGCCACATGGGTCCTGTTGTCTCCACAGATGACTACCGGGCTGGCTTGCTGTCACTCACTCAGGGGAAGCTGCTGGGACAGCCCAAGGTCAAGGGAATTGCCCAACCTTACTAATCTGCCAGGGTCCTTATTTTAATCTCACTTAGAGGTTTCTGATTCCCTTTAGAGACAGGTTAAGACTCCCTCCCATCCTACAGTTGTCTTAGCTTATGGATGAAGCTCACCTAGCTGACTTTTTCTTTTTGATCCAAACTTTCATGTAAGGCACTGCTCTGTGATCAAAGTCCTATTTATTGGACAAATGCCTGGGGAGCACTCAAGAGACAGGAAGAGGTGAGCTCTTGCCAGAGTAGAGAGTGTGTGTCTCTTCAGCCAGATCTGCCTATCTGGAGCATTTTGTACATGCCAGGCATGTGTCATTAAGGTCTTCTGGAGAATGCAGTATAGCAAGTGTCTCACTGTTGGCAAGTAACAGAGCCAGGATTGCAACTCACATCACTGGAATTCGATCATTGTGGTCATCATCAGCACTCATCACCTTTATTCCTCCTCCTCCTCCTGTCATTAATATCGTTGCTGCAGCATTTGCTGGGTGCTGATTAGATACCAAGCACCAACTATTTTATTAATGTCATCTCCTTTAATTCTCACAATAGCTCCATCAGGTAGGCGCCGTTATTATCTCTATTGTTAGATGGAAGAATGAAGGCTTTGAGAGAATCGTGATTTCCCAAGTGCCATACAGCAGACAGCCTTTCACTGCAGGCTCGCTCACTCTGGAAAAGGCAGATCGAGGCAGCTCTCAGAAGCACAGAGCTGTTTGGTTGCCCAGGCAGAAGGCCAGCATTTCTCCCCATGGTCCTGTTTCCCTTTCTTTGTTCAATTCCTACTTTCCGTGAATCAAGGAACTGAGATGATAAATGAATTTATTCCCTAATATGAAGCAGAAAATATATAAACATGCTACAGCTGATGAGCAACGTCGGATTACTTCTTCCAAATATATTTGCATTTTAAAGTAGGGTCCCTACAAAGGGTACGGATTTTTAATTGCCTGGACAACATTCTTTTGAGGATCTTATATTTAATTTTTTAAACATATAAAAAGATTTTTTTTACCACCTCCTCTATTCAGGCCAATCTAACCAATCCCCATAGACCTTTATATCAATCAGAATGCACTACTCTTTTTATGTGCTTCTGCTCAACACTGCTTGTCCTCCATTTAACACTTCTGTGTCTGGATCTATTCATCCTCTGGTAAACTGTCAGCTTCCTATTCCTGTAACACCTGTTTTAATGGGCATACCATAAAGAGTCGTTGAGGTCAAGTTAATACTGGATACGGTTACATTAGGAATGTAGGTACTGAACGGAGAGACAGGAAGCTGTGTAGACTGCTACACAAAGTTGTAAAAGACTGAGTCACACAATTAGAGAAGGTGTCAGGTACATTCTTAACTTTGTTTGGTGGAAATAAGTTGTTGATTGTATGAGAATTCTTGGTGCACCTTCTAAGACTGCAGTCAAAGCCCTAGATGCCAGCCCAGGCCAGCCTAGTCTTCCATTCATTCATGCTTGCACACACTCATTCATTTCTGAATATCTGTGATATATGAACCATAGGGGAAAGTGAGAGAGTGTCAGAGGGAAGAAGGGGGATATTGACACAAATCAGTTATGGCAGCCATAAAACGAGTTCCCAGTTTAGTTCAGGTGTGTGGATGGCGGTTATCTTTGAAAGCAAAAGAAAAGTAGGCCAAAGGCCAGTGGGTAATAACTCCCTGGTGCTGCGGTACTCCTTACTGACCTGTGTCTCTGATACAGCAGCCTGCCACTTCCCCGGGAGACTGGGGAGGCCAAGATGGAGTAATCACCTTAAAATACATTCCAGTAGCTAGAAAAGGCCATTTTCCTTGCAGCTGTCTCAAGTTTTACTTTTCTAAGCTTCAAAACTGTGATAACAAAGGGATCCATCAATGTAGTTGAGTCAACGTCGGAGTTCTCTAATGGTCTCTAATGGATCCCAGTGTCCTGGCTGCCCACCCACCACTCCACACTTCATGCACAACTCTCTGACTTCCTTTTCAGAAATTATCTTTCCTTCCTGGTTCAGAATCTTGACTGGCATGCAAGGCAAGACACCCTGCCTAGTGGATTCTCCCACTGTGGGGCTTTGACTTGAATGCCAAGACCCAAGGCAGGGGGAGAAAAACAACACCACCAAGTAACTACTCCTCCCGCCCCTGTCCAACCTGCTGCAGTTTCCAGGATCTTGTTTCTGTGCCTGCCTCTTCAGATTTCCTTTGGTTTTGAGTGATGCTGTGTGCTCCTCTCCCTGCCTTCTGCTCTAGTATTACTTGCATTTTAGTAAGGTAGAATCACTTTGTTATTTGCAAAGAACCCTAATGAAATTTGGCCTACTTGGGTGGGAGCATGCTTTCACACCCCATATTGGAGTGCCTGGGTTCAAGTCCAGCTCTGCTACCAATTCCAGTGTCCTGCTAATGGACACCACTTCGGGAGGCAGCAGGTAATGGCTCAGTATTTGTGTCCCTGCCACCCACCTGGGGACTGGAATGGAGTTCCAGCCTCCTGGCTTCAGCCTGGCCCAGTCCCAGGGCTGTTGTGGGCCTCTAGGGGGTAAACCAGCCTGTATCTCTGTCTCTTTCAAATAAACAGACAATATTTTAAAAACTGGCTTACTCCCTCTTATATAAAATACTTCCTTGTGGGATTTTTAAAAAATAATGACGTTTGTTTATTCGGTAAGGTGAGAGTTTACAAATTGCCCCTCATTTACTTCATCTTACTTGATCTTTCCAACTCTGGCATGAAGTGTCTGGGACACGTTAGCTCTATTTTATTGAAAAGGAAACTGACTACTGATTACACTATGTATGTTGTCTAAGGTCACAGATCTTATTGGAACTTAGGTTTGTATGATGGTAAGCTTGTACTTTTTCTTTGTTTAATGTCAACATTGAATGCTGTCTGCCCATCGAGCAGACCTCAGGGCCATTTTAATACCTTGTTCCCAATATTTCTATATTGACAATCTTTAAACCTGTCTTCACACTCAAGGGTTCTATCTCTTAAAGCCCCATCTCTGTCTACCACATGGCAGCCTGTTCTTGAACTCAGACTTGTTTGTTTTGGTTGTTTCTAGGTATGGGTAATTCTGAATTTTTTACTTTGGTTATATTCTTCTACTTTTAAAAGTATTTAATTTAATTGAAATGCAGAGCAACTGAGAGGGAGAGGGAGACAAGGTGTGGGGAGACAATGGGGATCAGAGAAAAAGGTATGTTCCATTTACGGGTTTATCCCCCTGCCCCAAATGTCTGTAACAGCCAGGTATGGGCCAGGCCAGCCCCAAACCAGGAGCTAGGAACTCCATCCAGCTCTCCCACATGGATACAGGAGCCCAAGTTCTTGAACCATCTTTCTGTGCATTCCAGGAAAGCTGGCAGGAAGCTGTATCAGAAGCAAAGCAGCCAGCACTCTGATATGGGATGCAGGCTCTGTAAATGGCAGCTTAGCCCCCGTACCACAATGCTGACCCCTCCCACAGTTATTAATTGCAAATCATGCATGTGTAACTTGTTATGTCTTATTTTTTAATTGTCAAATACCAAGCTAGCTTTACAAGCCAGTGGTTCCTAATCGTTAGATTAAGCTACTGCAACTTGTCTATAACTAAATATGCAATAGATTACTATCTATAGGCAGAGTAAGAATAAGTCACATACACATACCACTATTTTTCAAATTTCTATAGGAATTCTTGAGATTAATAATTTAAAAAGTCACTAAATTCATAGTAGCTTTTTGTTTTAATGTTTCAAGTAACAACCAGGTTTTTTTTTTTTTTTATAGTTTCAGAGGGTCTCATGTTAAAAAAAAAGGAGGATGGGACTCCTAGATGAGTTTTTAGAGGACAGGAAGCATGTCTGAGATCACTTTGATGCCCTTCTGTATCAATCAGGAAAAATCATTCAAGAAATATCTTGTTGACTGAAGAAAGCCAAGCCAGTTACACTCTCCTCCTCTCCAATGCAGAATGCATTTTTTATTGAGTTTCTACTATGAGCCAAGAATGTGATAAGGACGAGTTGGACCAGTGATTGCCCAGCTTCTGTGCATCTCTGGGAGCCCATTTCTCTGGGATCGTCAGGCTACAGGACTGTCAAGAAGAGCCCCCTCTTTTCTCCCACTCCCCGGCTGGGGGAGGGGACAAGGGTGACAATACAGCTACAGTAACCCTCACTGTGGACTGCTCACCTGGACTGCGAGAAGCAGCAGAGGGTACTGGGTAGGAAGAGCATGCCAATGAAGGCAGATCTGTGGGAGGTCTGTGTCAACTTTGCAAGATTGCTATTTAGAGTTGCTGCTATAGTTTACTAGTCTGTCGAGATGGTGAAAGCAAATGTCTTCACACCCCAGCTGCTGAGCTAGGTGACTGAGGGCTGCTTCCTGGTATAGAAAAGAAACAGTACCCTGATTTCTGAGAAGCTTATCTGAAAACTAATGAGTTACCAGCATTTGATAAACCTTTCACTTCCTGATAGACGAAAGTTCTCTCCAAGATAACCCACAGCAGAGTGACTGGCAGTTACTCTCCTTTGGCTCTGGATGAGGACATGGTGTGCATGCTCACACCCTGAAAGTCCCTGCCCACCCCAGCTCTTGGGCAAACAAACAGGGATTGGAGGTTTGTGTTTGGCACAGTGCTTAGGACACTGCTTGGGGCCTCCGTATGCCAGATCAGAGTGCCTGGGTTTGAGTTCTGACTCTGCTTCCAACTCCTGCTTGCTGCTAATGTGCACCTTGGGAGATAGCAGGCGATGATGGCTCCAGCTCTTGGGGCCCTGCCACCCACGTGGGGTTCTCAGGTTGCATTCTGGGGCTCCTGGCATCAGCCTGGCTTAGTCTTGGCTGTTTCAGGCTCTTGGGGAATGAAGCAGAGAATAGAAAATATCTTTCTCTCTATGAATTTCCAAAAACCAAGACAACCATGAACTGGGCTGTGTGAGGGAGGCTCTGTGTCATAACTGTCTGAGTTCTCCAGTTCCAAACAAATTTTCTCTTCCCTATTCAGGGCTAACTAAATGCAGTTTTGAGATCTTGCTGTGGCACTTCCCCAACCTATGAGGCATGCCAAGCAAATACTCAGAAAAGGAGGGTTTTGAAAAATGTCATTTCCAAAAGGGATTCATTATTGGTGAGGTTGTTCATTAACAATGGTTTGTTGGAGCACATAGTCACAGTATGTACCTCTCTGGTTTCCTCCTGGAGTCCTGGAGTTCGCTACAGTATCTGGCACAAAGAAAGCCTCCAATCAGTATCTGGTGAGTGCAAAAGTGAATGACATGGTGCCTGAGGTACGAGCAGCTGGCACCAGTTTGGCAGTGCCACCTTAAGGGAGTAATGCACAAACTTTTTTTTTGTACATTTTTTTTTTTTGCTCTGGGTAACTGAGACATAAGGAAGTGATCTGTGATCCACTATCTTATACTTCATATTTTGGCCACAAGGACCACAAATAAGACAGTAGATTTTAGTTCAAGAAACTACATTAAGGAGGGTGGCATTTGGTCTAGTAGTTGGGATGGCACTGGAGTCATCTGTGTCCCATGTCAGTGTTCGTGAGTTCCAGTCCTGGCTCTGCTCTCAATCTCGGCTTCCTGCCGGTACATGCCCTGGAGAACAGGGGATGGCTCCAGAGACTGGGAGAGCCAGAGTGGAGCCCTGTCTCCTGATTCAGCTACGGCTACAGTGGGCACTTGTGCAGTGAGGCAGAAGATGGGAGATCTCTGCCTGTTTCTCTCAACAAAGAAAAAACTACATTAAGTTGTTCACAGAAGATAGGATCATAATGTGTCACCTGTGCTGGTAAACAACCACAAAATTCCTAGCACTCGCTCTGGCAATAGGAGTACCTCTTCAGAGTGAATTATTCAGTGAACTCCATTGAGACTGGCAAGAACAAATTCTATGGGAGCACAGAGAATAGATTGACTGGGTTCACTGTACAGAATACTGCCTAGGCAGAGAGGGTATTCTGAAAGAGGAAATGGCAGCAGGTGTCATAGGAAAGAGAGACAAAGGATACTGGGGCACTCTCATTAAGGACTGATGACCTTGGTTGTACATAAATTAGGCTGATATAGAGTACTTCCAAAAATTCATAGAAAATTGAATTGAAAGATAAATTAATTATGGTGCCAAAATTTTGAAATCCATGATAGTACTTTCAACAGCTACTTTTCAGGAGCTTTCTGAAAACTCTATAGCATTGAGGGGTCTTGGGTATATATAATAGGTATCTACTGCTGTGCTGTCCAGAATGCTCCTTAGAGCAGTGCTAGCTGTTAAGTTCAAGTGAAGGAAGCCACTGACAGCATCCTTCCTCTCTGACCAAGGTTAACTGGTCTAGGGTTTGGTTCATGAGACCGTGCAGGCCAATTAGTCTCTTTAATAATAGAGATATCAGGGGAGGTTTCTAGCCCTTGGCTGGATGGTGAAGCTAAAGCACTAGTACCACTGGTACCATGTTTCCTTCTATGTAATAGAATCTGAATTGAGGGGTCGAAGTCAAACACGGAGAGAAACAGAGACAAGAGATGGATGTCACATGAGGTTACTTCAAAAAGTTTACTGACAACTGAATTTAAATTTATATTGGTGCAAAAAATTTTAAAATACATAGTATTTTCATAATGTGTGTTTCTAATGAACTTTTTGAAGACCCTACATACTAACAGATTCTCAGTTTCTGGTTCCACATGACCTTGTAAATTACCCTGTATTCTTCCAATAAATTACTTTCTTTTTTTTATTTTTTATTTTTTGACAGGCAGAGTGAATAGTGAGAGAGAGACAGAGAGAAAGGTCTTCCTTTGCCGTTGGTTCACCCTCCAGTGGCTGCCATGGCTGGCGTGCTGCGGCCGGCGCACCGCGCTGATTCGATGGCAGGAGCCAGGTGCTTCTCTTGGTCTCCCATGGGGTGCAAGGCCCAAGCACTTGGGCCATCCTCCACTGCACTCCCTGGCCACAGCAGAGAGCTGGCCTGGAAGAGGGGCAACCAGGACAGAATCCAGCACCCCGATCGGGACTAGAACCCGGTGTGCCAGCGCCACATGGCGGAGGATTAGCCTATTGAGCCGTGGCGCCAGCCTCCAATAAATTACTTTCTCTAAGCTACAATGAATGAAAGTTCTCTTACATGCAACCAAGAGTCTTGATTAATTCATATATTAGATTAGTATGGTTCTCATTTCAGACATCAGCTATTTCTCACAACAATTTTTTTTTTTTTTTTTTTTTTTTTTTTTACAGGCAGAGTGGACAGTGAGAGAGAGAGACAGAGAGAAAGGTCTTCCTTTGCCGTTGGTTCACCCTCCAATGGCCGCCGCGGACGGCGCGCTGCGGCCGGCGCACCGTGCTCGTCTGATGGCAGGAGCCAGGAGCCAGGTGCTTTTCCTGGTCTCCCCATGGGGTGCAGGGCCCAAGCACCTGGGCCATCCTCCACTGCACTCCTGGGCCACAGCAGAGGGCTGGCCTGGAAGAGGGGCAACCGGGACAGAATCCGGTGCCCCGACCGGGACTAGAACCCGGTGTGCCGGCGCCGCAAGGTGGAGGATTAGCCTGTTGAGCCACGGCGCCGGCCTTTCTCACAACAATTTTAAATACAACAATTCTTAGTAGTTACGGCAGTGAGGGCCAAAATTGAACTGTAAATATGTTATCTTAGGATATGGAGGTAGTGGGAAGGAGAAAAATTTTAACACCTTAATGTGATTAAATCTTTCACATAACCTAGCCAAGCTTTCAAAGAATATCTGTCTGGGAGGGAGAGAGAGAATGAAGAGAAAGGGAGGAAAAGCAGGAGAGACCGAGGGAGAGAAAGAGGAGAGAGGGAAGGAGAAAGGGAGATAAGAATATAGAGTGAGGGAGGGGTAGAGAGAGAGAAAGAAATTAATTCCAGGACAAAGCCAGGAAACATGAACTCCATCCAGGTCTTGTACATGTGTGGCAGGGACCTAAGTACCTGGTCCATCTCCACTTGCTAATTCCCAGAATATGTAGTAACTCGCAGCTGGAGTCAGGACCTGAAGCCAGATATCAAACCCAAGCACTCAAAATGGAATGTGGGCTTCTTAACCCATAGGCTAAAAGCCTACCCCTCCCAAAGACTTTTTACCCAAAGTGTGCAAATAATGCTAAATATTGGGAAGAGGAGATCTCCCATGTCTCCATTGCATGTGTGTGCTTGTATCCAAACAGAAGACTGGAGGACAAGCTCAAAGAAGGCCAAATGTGTGCAGAAAATAAAAATGATCATTTTTCATAGGGTTGTACTCTCACTGTCAAGTTATTCTTATTGTAAATAATAAACTAAAGCTTATATAACTGCAGTATTTTCATATAAATAGAAATTATATTTATTTTAAAAGTAAAAACTGCATAAAAGGGATCTAAGAATTACTTTAACAATGGGCAAAATATTTAGCTATATCAGAATTGAGTTCTAAATCTGGCTCAATGCTATCTTCTGAGTTGTCTGACAGATTCAATCTCTATTTAAATTTCTACATCTCTAAGATGTTCCTTATTCTTTTCTGCTTCAAAGGGTTATTGTAAGGGTCAAATGTCAAAAGGTGATGGTGGTTAAGGACTTTGCCTGATGAGAGAAAAAGATTGACATATTTAATATTGATGAGGTAGAATAAAAACTTCTAGTCCTTTGTTTGAATTGAAATACCAGCATGAACCTTTATGTATTTAGTCTTTTAAAAAAGCCTTAGTTGGGGCCGGTGTTGTGGCTCAGCAGGTTAACACCCTAGCCTGAAGCGCCCGTATTCCATATGGCACTGGTTCTAACCCTGGCTGCTCCACTTCCAATCCAGCTCTCTACTATGGCCTGGGAAAGCAGTAGAAGATGGCCCAAGTCCTTGGGCCCCTGCACCTGCATGGGAGACCTGGAAGAAGCTCCTGGTTCCGGATCAATGCAGCTCTGGCTGTTGCAGCCAATTGGGGAGTGAATCATCAGATGGAAGACCTCTCTCTTTCTCTGCCTCTCCTCTCTCTTTCTGTGTAACTCTGACTTTCAAATAAATAAACAAATCTTTAAAAAAAAAAGCCTTAATTCTGTCCATTTAAATGGCACAGAAACAATGATCAACGCAATAACAATTAGCACCTCTAGTATGCACTAACTGTGTTTTCTAAGTATCATTCCTACACTAAGAACCAGATCTATTCAACACCTCTGAGGTCATGTTAAAAGAACTCAGCTGACATTTCTTCTTTTGAACAGCCAATAAGATAACACCTGCACTGACATGACAGACAGTATGTTTAGATCCCTTGGTTCTTATTGATCCCAAAAATGAAAAACTCATGGGACACCTTTGATGGATGCTAGCAACCAACTCATTATTTTGAAAACTGGTAAATAAAAGGAAAGAATCGAACATATATCCTACATTTCCTATACAGAGGGTACCTCAGAGTAACCAAGTATTCAACAATGGAAAATTTTCCTTTATAAATAGTGTATTACCATTTACAAATTCCATTGAATTAATGGATCTCAACAACCAACACCAATGAGTATTAACTTTGAAAAAAGACATTCTGTGCTTAAAAGTGGACACGTTATATTTCCTGTGATGCAACATTGACATACACATGCACAAAGACGAGATCTAACCTGATTTAGGCATTAGATCCACCTACCAACTCACAGATTCTTAGTGTTTAGGGAAACATGATACGGGCACTATAGCGAAACAAAAGCCAGACTATGGACAACTTCATAGTGCAAACAGGGTGGATTATTAAGCAACAAAAATTAAAATATGCAAGAGAAAAGAGAGCTACGAAGAGGACAAATGGCATAAAGGAAGTTTAAGAAATTGCTCTCAATATCTGGATCCTGATTCAAAGAAACTGGAAAACACCAACCACTGATTCGAAGCTGATGCCAAGCATTGCTGCTAATATTTTAGGTATGATAGTGATGTATTTAAAAAGCCTATCCTTTGAGCTACACTGTGAAATATTTATAATATGAAATGTTATAATGTTGAAGATCTGCCTAAAAGTGTATGTAGACACTAGAGAGTGGAGATATAGAAAAAACAAGACTGTTATTTAAATTAGGTGATGGATACATTAAATTTTATATTATTTTTTCTAGTTCTGTGTATATTTGAAAATTTCCATAATAAAAAGAAATTCCGCCAGAGTCTAAATCTGAGCTCAGTCAGTTGTTAGTATGGTTACTTGATGCCTGATCTGTAAGATGTAGAAACTAGTATCAAACCCACAGGATTATTTTTGAGGAGAGAAAGGTAATAGATATAAAACACTTAGAAGAATTGCATATGGTTCACAGTGTATGTTCAATCAGGTTTTCTTCTGATATTATTTCTTGTTATATATTATATAGATTTTATCTAATCCAATAAAATATGATTTGTGTTTACCATGTTGGCAGTGATTCAACAGATAACAATCACTAAAGATTACTCTTGAAGGAAATTTGCGACAACCTGTAAGGAACAGTTCTCCTTACACAAATTCTTTGGAAAGCAGGCCTTTTTCCTGGTTCCCAGGGCAGGCTGGATTGAGAGGCCTGGTAGCTCCCTTTTGCTTCATCCAGGGTTTATCATCACTGACAGGGGGTGTTGACAAATTTATCCCTATTGAATCTCAACTTTTTAAAAATATTTCCCTGAGTATGATAAAATCAGTACTCATTTTCAGTGCAGAAGATCCCATTAGCCATTACTCACTTCAAACCACTACTATTGGCAGAAAGCAAGCTGGTTAAGACAGACACAATGGAGAATTTTTAGCTTGAGCAGAAACAACAAGCACAATTTTATTACATTCATCAGTGATGCCCCAGTCCAGTGCTTTGCAAACCTCAACATGCCCGTGAATCACCTGGGCATCTTATCAGAATGCAGATTCTGCTCAGTCGGGAGTGGGGGCCGAGATCGCACATTTATGAGAAGCTCTTCAGTGACGTGAGAGCAGCATGGATCCTAACTGGCAAAGCAAGTCCCTAGCTGGCACG
Organism: Sylvilagus floridanus; assembly: GCA_949820135.1. Classification (NCBI taxonomy): domain Eukaryota; kingdom Metazoa; phylum Chordata; class Mammalia; order Lagomorpha; family Leporidae; genus Sylvilagus; species Sylvilagus floridanus. The sequence continues at coordinate 45,301,774 of OX463241.1, forward strand.
GGGAAGCGATCTGAAACACCTTTCAGTAGGGCTTCAGCGTCAACAGTTTGGAGATAACTAGAAACGTGTTTGAGCTGAAGTCCTAACCGCAAGAATTCATTCTGAGTCTTTGGCTTTGAAAGCTATTCCATTTACCAAAAAGAACAGCACACACTCTTTCTCAGGTGTCAGATCACTCCTATGTTAAAATCCTTCGGGGGGGGGCATGTGGGGCAGGGGGTTACGCTGCTGCTTGTGTAAAGGGTGGCATCCCAGGTATGCCAGAGCGCCAGGCCCCAGGTACCCTGCTTCCCATCCGTCTCCTTGATAATGTGCCTGGCAGCAGCCAGTGATGGCCCTGCAAGCCACGTGAACAACCAGGTGGAGTCCCAGGCTCCTGGCTTCAACCGGCCTCTGCATTTGTGTCCATTTGGGGAGTGAATTAGCAGATGGAAGATCTGCTCTCTCACCCGCTCTGTCACTCTGCCTTTCAAATACATAAGAAAAAAAAAATTAAAGAAAAACCCTTTTATAAGTTTCAGGTATCAGAATATTACCAAAGAGTAAATTGTACAACTGTTTGTTTGAAAATTCATTTTGAAGAGCTACAGAGAGAGGGGGAGACAGAGAGACAGAGAGACAGAGACAGAGAGAGAGAGAGAGAGAGAGAGAGAGAGAGAGAGAGAGAAAGGGGGGGGAGGCAGAGAGAGAGAGAGAGAGAGAGACATGGAGGGAGGGATGGAGGGAGGGAGGGTCTTCCTTCTGCTGACTTACTTCCCAGATGGTTGCATAGGCTAGGCAGAAGCCAGGGGCCAGGAGCTTCTGTCACTTGGGTGGCAGGGGACCAGGCAGTTGTGTCATCTTCTGCTGCTTTCCCAGATGCAGCTGGGAGCTGGATGAGCAGCGTAGCTTGGACATGAACTGGTGCCCATATGTGCAGATGGCACCGCAGGCAGTGGCGTCACTGGTCACACAACACCAGCCCCAACTTAATTCCCTCATCAGATCCTCTTGCCCACTGTGGAGGCCTTAGTATGCTCCTATTTTTGGATTGCTTTCCCTTCCAGTCCTTTTCCCAACAACAAAATATGGAAGTAAGTATTTCCCAAAGACATCAATAATTTTGTTAGTCACAGATGACTCACTGGGGCTGGCACTGTGGTGTATCGGGTAAAGCCACCGCCTGCATTGCCGACATCTCATATGGATGGCAGTTTAAATCCTGGCTGCTCCACTTCCCACCCAGCTCTCTGCTATGGCCTGGGCAAGCAGTAGAAGATGGCCCAACTCCTTGGGCCCCTGCGCCCATGTGGGAGACCTGGAAAGAAGCTCCTGGCTTCAGGTAGGTCCAGTTCCGGCCAATGTGGCCATTTGGGGACTGAACCAGTGCATGGAAAACCTGTCTGTCTCTCTCTCTGCCTAACTCTGCTTTTAAAATAAATACATAAATTTTAAAAAGCAAAATAGATGACTTACTATAAAAGTCTCAAATGGAAAAAAAAATTGCTGTGGACCAAATTGAATTCTGGAATAAGCAATTTGAAACTCCTTCTTGGGCCACAGTGAGAGTAATCCAGAGTATTCCAGAAGGAGGGCGACTTCTGGAAGCTCTTCCAGATTCACTGAAATCTGCACAGGAAAGGGAGGAATGAACGGCCCAGGCCTACAGGGTCGTCTGCTTCCCCATCACTCCTCACCGGCTCTGCAACCCGGACCAAAGGATTATGTCCCCAGAGTTCCAGAGGAACATTCAAAGTATTTGTGTCGAAAAGCAGTTCTGAGGTTAACTGAGTTTGGAGAGCTCAGAGTTAAAGGCAATTTAGCAGACTTGTTGACTTGGCCATCGACCATGATTTTTGAGAGCCGAGCTTCTTGGGAGAAGTGTTCGGTAGACGCTACCTTGAGCAATACTAGCCCACAGGAGCTGGAGAGAAGTCTCACCAACTCTGATGTAAAGAACATAGGAATCTTTCATCACCCATGGGACAGTACAAATGGGTGTCAGCGAATGCATACAATGAGTTCTTTCTAGAAATCTCTATTAACAGAAAACCCTTTGGCAAGGACAAGTTCTCATAACAGGGATTCAGAGGAAAAATGAATTGAAAAAAAAACCCACCTATTATTTAAAAGTCACAAAATTTCCAAACCAACCCTATATGTAGGTGTTCAAAATCTTTGAAAAATTGGTGAGAGTTGCCTTTTCTGTGCCCCCGAGTTTTATCTGTAAAACGGGGACAGTAACGCCTACATCACAGGGTGGTCGTAAGGACAAAGAGGGGCAGCATGTGCAGAGGCACTGGCATGCAGGGTGAAGCACCCAGACACTGCTTTTCCCCTCATTGTTATATGTCTTTTCAGAAGTAATCAAAGTGGTGATTTCCTCTGTTGTACAGGTTTCTAAGAGGGTGGTGACAGGTCCATGTTAAGAGCGTCTGGGGGGATATTCTCAAAACTTGTGGCTCAGGCTCCTCTCAGCTCTGGTGAGTCACGATTTAATGTGGTGACAGAGAAGGATGCACACGTATTTTTAAGCTTCCCCTGCAGTGATTATGAATCTACCCTAACACCAGTAAATTCTTCAGTGCTGATCCCATCCCTCCTGTAGTAGTTCTGGGATGTATTCCTTTTTTAAAAATTTATTTGACAGACAGAGTTAGACAGTGAGAGAGAGACAGAGAGAAAGGTCTTCCTTCCCTTGGTTCACTCCCCAAATGGCTGCTATGGCCGGTGCTGCGTCAATCCAAAGCCAGGAGCTTCTTCCTGGTCTCCCATGCAGGTGCAGGAGCCCAAGCACTTGGGCCATCCTCCACTGCCCTCCTGGGCCACAGCAGAGAGCTGGACTGGAAGAGGAGTAACTGGGACTAGAACCTGGCACCCATATGGGATGCTGGCACTGCAGGTGGAGGATGAACCTAGTGCGCCATGGTGCCGGCCCCTGGGATATATTCCTTGTACTAAAAGGTTTCTGTCGTTACATGTTTGGAAATATAGCATACTATCACCTGCCCCTTTTCCTCCATGGGCCTTATTAAAACATCAGAGAAATTCTGGCGTACACAATAGTTGAAAACTTGAAACCTACAGTCTTCTGATCTTATTTGACCTTGTGACATCTATTTTTCTTGCAATTCTCATCAAATTCTTCATGTAATACACTGGGGAAATTCTATGGCATAGAGTTAGCCAAAGTGAATACTACCCATATTAAATCTTTCTTTGTGCTAGATACAAAGGAGAGGCAAGGTAACAAAGAACAATTAAAGCTCCTCGTCCCCAGGGAGTTGGTTGAGCCTACATTTATTCTTCCTGCCACCTGATACTTATGTACAGAAAGAATACTGCAAGTGATGAATGTGTGGTTGGAACAAAGCATCTTTGGGTAAACTTGAGGTAACAGCGAAGGGTCAGGGACGTGAGTTGTTGTAGACTGGGAGAGCTTGGGCCTGGGATAAAACTGCCTTTGAATCCGGGCTCCAATGCATCCCAGCTCAGTGGCCTTGGGTAAATTGTGTGAGCTCTCTGTGCTCCAGTTTCCTTTTGGGAAAATGGGACAATAATAATCTCTATCTCATTAGATTGTTATGAGAATAAACAAAGCAATCATGCAAATCCCTCAGAATGGGCTCAATAAAAGTTAATTGTTGGGGTTGGGGTTGTGGCTCAGGGGGTTAAACTGGCAGAGAGTTGGCACTGGTGAGTCCTGGTTGCTCCACTTCGGATGCAGCTAATGCACCTGGGAAAGCAGCAGAGGAAGGCCCAAATGCTTAGGTGCCTGACACTCGCATGAGAGACCCTGAAAAAGCTCCAGAATCCTGGCTTTGGCCTGGGCCACCCCTGGCTATTGTGGCCATTTGGCAGGTGGACGATCTCTGTCTCTCCTTCTCTCTGTAACTCTGCCTTTCAAATAAATAAGTATTTATTTTAAACAAGTTAATTGTTACTATTGACAGCGAAAACTGCACTTGAGCAAAGGATAAGAGTCCAGAACTGAAGCAGAATAGAGAATTCTGCAAACCTTCAGCTCAAATAAACTTCCTTTGTTTCACCTATCTTTGTCTCTCGCTCTCGCTCTCTCCCTTCCACTCTCGCTCTCTCGCTCCCTCTTGTTCTCTCTCTTTCCCTTCCTGCCTCTTTGCAAATGATCATGCCAAGCATCCTTTGAGAATTCAGGGCTAGAGTTCAAGAGACTTATTAAATTGGCTGCTCTGTAGCACTGGAGTGGGAATGACCCTTTCAACCCGCTCTTCATCCCAGTTAAATCCCAAACTATCTAATTAATATGCAAGTTTGGGAAATGCTGCCAAAGATGTCAAGTAAAGCCACTGGATAAAACGCAACAGCACTGAAATAACTGCCTCAGAGAGCGAAACGGATTCAGGACCGGATGAGGAGGCTTGGACTGGGGAGCCGAAAGGGAGGTTTGTAAGCAGATACAAGTTTCACTGCTTCTCGAACTTAAGAGAGATGAGATAGAATGAACTTCATGTGGTCGGGCTAAGGAGTCAGTCTTACAGACTCACATGCACGTTCACTTGTATGTCAACGTGTAATTATATATCTCTTGGTGAGTTACGGTTAAAAAGGTGTGCCAGTGTCTGGTCAAGAAAGCAGGCTGCAGGGCCTTGAGCCCAGAAATAGATAATGACTGCTTGTCTAGAATGACTTTATGAACTTGGACCAGATCTTGCCCTGCCTTTTCATAAACATGGGGCGGATTCAGCCAACGTGGCACAGACGAGCAAAGGAGACCAAACTTCAGAGACCAAACCCCAGTTCAGTGGTTGAATCAGAACCTGGAGAACAACGCACAGATGAAGCTGCTGTGACAACGGTAGCACCATGGTGGTCTGGTGGGGGTGGTGGCTTGAGCCCAGGAGCAGCAATAGCTACTGCTTATTATTTATCTAGCAGGTACTGAGCACTGTACTTTGTTCTTTACTTTCTTATCCCATTTGGATCTCACAGAAAAATATCAAATAGCTATTATCCCCAATGTAAGGATATGAGATCAGACTTCTGGGGGCTGAATTGATCACACAAAAAGGATTTTATGAGAACAGTTCATCAGGTGCAGGGAGAGGTAAGGTGAGGTGTGATGAGTGTCACCTCTTCAGAAGTTTCAGTCTAGAAAAATGAACTCCTGCTCACCAGAATTTCAGAGGAAAGACACATTTGCCTATTTTCTCCTACATCCCCCGATCCATTTAATTTTTCCCCAGCCAGAAGTGACAGGCTGAAGCCAAGTGATACGAGTCTGTTCTTTCTTACAGTTAGAGAAAGATACCAGAGTAGAAATCAACTGCTTTAAGGAATATCACACCCAGTTTCAACTGATCAACACATGTGCCTACAGAAGCCATTGGTGTTAATACCAACTATTTACTGGTCTCTTACCATGTACAGATTTATATGCTAACTGAACATGTACACATCACTTCCTTATCATGCACAAATCACATCACCATTTCCCTGTACAGAAGGTACTGTATTTATACCCGTTTTCCAGATAAAAACTAAGATGTGGGAGGGAAATACCTTGTCTGGAGTGAGTTATCTAGTAAGTTGAAGGGATTGGTCTTTGAACCCATAGAATCCAAAGTTTGAGCCGCAGGCCAGCAAACAATATTGATTTCTTTATAACGTCCAAGATATCATGTACATAAATGTAGAGATTAAACAAAAATATCCATGATTGCTTCTTGTCCTTGGAGAGGTTTTGGTTCTCTTGAGAGGGCAAGGAATTCACAAATGGGGAAACAGCTAGTAGCCTAAGTTTATTTTTTTCAATAATGGGAAAATGGAATTAAAAGATGTTATTTTGGTGGCAAAATTTCTGAAATCCGTGCATAGGAAGGTCTTCATGAAAAATGCACATTATGAAAAACTATGCATGGGTCCCAATATACTTTGGCATCAAAATAGACTTGCCTTTTAATTCCATTTTCCATGAGCTTTCTCAAGTATCCACTTACCTTGCTACAGGTTGGGAGGGATCGAAACACTCTTAGAGAATATTCACGTGAGGAGAGATTGCTAGAGCTGATCTGGACAGAATGAATAGGACTGGATGGGCACAGAAGGGTGGCTTGGTCCCTGGGAAATTGAACAGCTATGAAACTCCTCAATTTGGAGCAGAGAGCAAAGTTTTTTCAGTTGAACACATTGAGTTCTGACGAGGAACTCTGAGGTATTCAGTCAATTATTTAGCTCTAAGTTTCCTTATCTGTGATGTGAGGACTGTACTCTCTTCAGAGGCTACTTCTGAGAAGTTTTACTGATTCTACAACACTAGGGGAAGGAGACATCTGCTTCTCTCCCTCCCGTCCAGCAGGTTAAGTTAAATTTCCCACTAGGGTCGGCTTGCTACTTCCCTTTGACCTTAACCGCTGAAGACCTCAGGAAGAACCCTACCTGCTGGGTGAAGCCTTTGACAACACGCCGCTGCTTGAGGTTGGTCTCCCCATCCAGGTTAGCGGTTTCCAGGTAGCAGATCCCACTGGGGTCCGAGGAGAAGAGGAGGAGTATGTCTGCTGGGATGACCTCATTGCACCGCATCTGGACAAAGTCTCCCACTCGCACATCCTTCCAGCACTTCTGCACGTACCTCTGCTCTTTCCTTGGGTGAGAGAAAGACGTGCGTCTGAGTCAGCTTTATCATTACTCAATTAACAGGAGACTAATGCAGGAAGGTCCCACTTAGACCTAAGTATCTCCCAAGTGAGCTCATCCTAAGATTGCTCACTATTTTCATTTGCCCCAAATGACCACTAAAAGCTGATCTTTCTAGACCAGCTAGGCAAGGTCTATAGAATATCACTCGTAAATGATTTATCTTCACTGTTATTTAGAATTTCGCTTCATTGTTGCCTGTTGACTTGGTTTTGTGAGCAGCCCTTTGTTCCCAACAGGAGAAATATTTTAAAAGAGAAGGTAACTCTGCTATCAAATTACTGTGATACTCTTAATATATGTGATTTGGGGGACAGATGTTTGGCTTAGTCAACAGTAAATATGTTAGTTAAGATAATAACCATCTTGAAACATTTGGGTTCAACTTCTAACATGGGCTCCTGACTCCAGATTCTAGTTAATGCAATCTCTTGGAGACAGTGGGGATGTCTCACTTGGACTGGGTTCCTGCTACCTACATATGAGTCCTGGATTAAGTTCCTGGCTCTCAGCTTCAGCCTCAGTACAGTCCTGATTGGTTCACTTCCCCCATGCCAGCAACAAAGGATAGGAGTGTTTTCTTTCTCTCTCCATCTTGCTGCCTCTCAGATAAAGTTACAAAATTACTTCTTCTACCAGAACGGCCATTAATCATTGGAGAAATCAAAGTTGCAAAGGACTGGGATATAGAAAAAAATTATCTCTGAGTACAGAAAGATCAGAGTAGGATAGGTGAGGATACTGGCCATTGCCCTGGACGATCTGGAGCAGTGCCGAAAGGGAAGACTGGACAGTCTGAGAATTAGGAAGCAGACACCACGAACTTTCACGAGATGGGTGCCGCAGTAACTCTAGAATCAGGAGGCTGAGGAAATTATGCACTTTAGCTTTCCATACAATTTATCAAGCTCAGATAAACAGTCCAGGAATAATTGCAAATTTAGCATTTCTAATGCATGCTGAGTATTAATATTTCATTTACTTGCAAAATAACTGTTGCAATAGATGTATTAATAACATTTCACAAATGAGGAAATAGAAGGTAAAAAAAAATCTCAAAGTCTCACAAAAGCAGAGCTGGAACTTGAGCCCAGGCCCAGCTGGACATCAAAGCACCCAGATTTCAAGGTTCAGGAAGGCGATACCTCAGGTGATACCAGTGCCTTAGCTTTTCCACATCCAGCTAAGGGATTCCTTGTTTCCTTAGGCGATGCATTCCATTGTCAAGAGTCTCATTTCAGAAAGTCTTCCTTCTGCCCAGTCCAACATTTAGTAGGTTCTGTTCTTTAAGGCAACATGGCTTATCCCATCTTCCACTATTCTTGAAATATTTTAAGATGCTCATCAGTTGTCCTAGAAAGCCTGTGGACATGCAAGTCAAACTTAACTTCCTGTGTATCCTCCAGTACTCCTGTGTAGTGTAGTTTTAAGGTTTGACCCGGAGATGTGGGTTCTTCTCAAGTTACATCTGTCACTCTTAAAATGTAGAATTTGGCATCAAGTCAATATTGCACATGTGGATGTTATCTTGAGAAGCAGAGAGAGAGGGAAGGGGGGGGGAGCGGGGAGAGAACACTTGAGTGAGCACGAGCTCCCATTTGCTGGGTCATTCTCCAAACAGCTGTGATGATCCTGGGCAGGGCCAAAACCAAACTCGGGAACTGGGAACTTAGTATTGGTCTTCCATGTGAGTGGTAGGAAACCAAGTGAGCCGTCACCTCTCACTTTCTGTATTCGCTGCAGTCAGGATGCAGAATCAGAGTTGGAGCTAGGTACTGAATGTATTGAACCCAGAAACCTCAATATTGCATGTGGACACCTTAACAGCATCACAACCAAATGCCTACTTCACGTCTAGTCTTTTTAAACTGAGCCCAGCTGGTCTGATGCTGGGTGCACCTGAGCACCGTCAGGCCTCAAGAGGCAGGCCCTCTCCTGCTGTGTTTTTCCACTGATGCTGAGCCCCTCTGGGCACGTCGTTGTTTGTTTTTGCTGGATTCTGAGCTGCCTTAGGCATGACAAGTCTACTCTTCCACAGAGAAAGAGATATGACTGGAATTTCACTTTTCTCCTTTGCTTTCATCCAAGTCTTTGAGGAAGATGAAGGGTTTGGTGCTTTCTTGCCTTCCTTGGGAGGAGCCCTAGGTAAGACATACTTAGATTCCATCTTCTGGGTCATCAAAGATCTTCCTGGAGGACCTTCCCAGGTACCTGAAATGAGGGTGCTTGCATTTGGAAGATTTGATCAGGTTCCATAAAATTATCAGGAACATTAGAATTGGGGAGCAGTCTTATAGCTCGAAAGAACCCCAGAGTTCTGCAGAAATGCCCATGGTTCTGGGGAGCTCAGTGCCACACATGGCTGGGTCAGTGCACTGGCACTATCATCTATGTTGTTCGAGACCACTTCCGGGTATTTTGGGAGCAAGGTGCCTATAGCATTTTAGTACTAATTCTGCCTTACAGGCAAAAGCATATATTAGCTTGCCAAGCACTTTTCAATTGATCAGCTTTTTCTATGCTTCTATTCACCCCCATCACTTTTTCTGTCTATGAAGAACAGGGGCCACCCCAGGTGTTTCCCTGTGTCATTTTGGCAATCGTTTGTTTCCTTAAAAACCTGTTTATGTCCTCATGGTAGATACTCTTCTACCAAGAGTGCCATTGTAACTGTTGAACATTTTATGGTCTCTCTGCTGATTCAAAGAATGATTCTATTTTTCCAAAGTGGCCCTGGCAATATCTTTGCAATGTCCAAGGATAAAGCTAAAGTCACTGGAGCTCTTCATACTCTCAATGAGAAAAGAAATCACGTGGCGTAAAGGGAGGACTGTATTTCCTGTTGCCATTTTTCTTTTTGAGAGGATTACTGAAAAAGAAACAGGTTTGTTCAACACTGCAGCAAAATTGCTTCAAGAATGAGGGTTTATGACCCAGCTTGCCTGCATCTTCCCCTTCTTCCTCTCCTTTGGCTTCTGTGTCCTATTGGACAGTGCCTCTAGCGATGTGGGAGATCAGTTCATTGTTATAATCTCAACATCGCACCTGGCATTTGGGATTGACTTCAGGGACAACACCTTTGACTCTGAGAAATATCCCGATGGCCAACACTTCCAAAGCATACCAGTTCCCTGAGGTCTGGCAAATGCTGGTTCGAGTTGCACATAGAGGCACACAGAGTCAAGGTCAACACCATCTCTACCTATGAACACCAAATCTCATTTTCTTCTAATAAAGGACTCCACTGCTTATTATGGGTTGCAGGTTATTCAAATGACGGGATATGAAGTTAAACTCATGGTGTACAGGTGTCCATGAATAGTCCTTCACATGAGCTGGGCTGCAGTGTTGTCCAGGCAGTTCCTGTTATTATGTAGGCATCACATGGTCAGTGGAGCCACTCTCAAGCCAAGCCAAGTCAACCTCTCTACATTATTCCTTGAAACCCAAGCAACTCAGAGATAACCTTGTAATAGTTTCTTTTGTCTTTGCTTTGGATGGGACCCTCTCTTCCTTAGGCTGACATGCACTAGTGGAGGGGCATTCTCAGCCACTGTTGTGGGTTTGCCTTCCCCAAGATGGTGACTGCCCGTCTCCATGACTGTGCACCTCACTCAGCCACACACACCCCAGCATCCCCACTGGGTGACGAGCAGTACTGAAGCTAGGGGATCAACATGACTTTGGGGTGCTTACCTTAAAGGAAGAGTTTTTGAGGGAAGGGGGACATATTTTATTAACTTAGCTGGTACATAATTTGAAGGATTACCCTTATAGGCAAACTCTGTAGGAATTTCAGAGGTTTAAAAAAGAGAGAGAGACCAGGGGCCTTTTTTTTTTTACACGTGGCCATTTTGCACACGTCACCCTATTCTCTGGGGCCCACTGTGTCTTCTCAAGTGTGAGGAGAGTGTTTATAGAGAAGCCAGGGAGACACAGCCTGAGAGCATCCAGCCAGGGATAGTGATGAGTGGTCAAGTGCAATGTGTTCTAGCAGAAGCAGCATGCCCCAGCAGAGTGACACCCAGACGTGACCAGCAGCTGGCTGCGGGCTGCCTGTGTCATTCCTTCACTGATAGCCCATTTGGAACAGCTGTCCCAGGTGGAATTGTCCACACACTCCTGATCACCCCTCTATTCAGTGAGTCCACACCTGGGAACTGACTGCTATTTTAGCTTCATGCAATGCTCACTGCTGTTTAAAAATAAGACAAATCAACGTGGCTTGGGACAAAGACTCCATCTGGCAGATTCTGCCTCCAGGAGAAATTAAGTGGTGCAGTGCTAAATGGTTTTCAGAGACGAGATAGAGCTTATTAAGAAGTAAATAAACAGCAAGAGAGGTTTGTAACCAACTGGATATCATGGAGGAGCAGGTGAAAGGATTAAAATGGAGGAGAAAATGCTTAAGGCTCCATTTCTCAAGTATCTGAGTGTCATGAAAAAAGTTTCAGGCAAGTAAATTAGGGGGGATTTTTCACAAGGCCTAGGGTCTTGTGCAACTTCCCATTCACAATAGGTTGATGAGCTAGCCTGACTGCTTCAGGAAGCTTGAACCGAAGGCCCATGATGTTGCCTGGGAGGCTACCCTGGAGGGAATGGGCAGGTCAGAGACAAACAGTGCAGGGCAGGGATTTAGCATGGGTTTGAATCTCAGCTTCATGGTTTATGACCTGTGTGACCTTGGGAAAGTGACTTAACCTCTCAGAGCCTCTGTTTCTCCAATTGCCCAAGGAAGGCAACGTGTATATTTGCTGCAGAGGGTTTTTCAAAGGCTGATGACAGGGCCCATGTAAAGGCCCCGGGGCTTCCTCCTTAATGAGTACAAGCCGCCTTATGATGACCAAATCACTGCTGCCATCACAGTAAGGCAGAGCCACTATGGCTGCTGGCGTTTTCTTTTTTACACAATGCCCACTCCTGGTGTTATCCACTTCATACTATTTAGATGCCCATTTTATGTTCCTGGATAATTTCATGGCTTGAGCACATGTACAGAAAACCCTGCAAACACAGGAAACTCTAAAAATGCAAACTGTTTTTCCTGAGCTCCCAGAGTAGAGAGACCCAACCTCAGCCCATGGCACACTGGGACAAATTTCCCAGAAATGTAAATCCTTAAAACCTGGGCTGCAAGGGATGTGGTAGGTCTCTGATTCAGCCTCCCTCCCCCATTATTCAGATAAGGAAGCTAAGGCTGGGAGAAAGGGAGCGACCTGGCCAAGGTTCACAGTGACAAAGCTCAAACTTGAACCTCTGCCCTTTCCATGGCTCTAAGGAGGATCATCAAGGACCCTGTGGCTGATTACTGAACTCTTAGAAATTCACTTGTTCCGTCAGCAGTGTGTTGAGGTAGAGGCACATTGCAGAGTGTTTAAGAGCTGTGGAGCTGGTTGAATTTTGGATTTGAACCTGCACTGACCTTTTATGTGTAGTATTACCTTGAACCCATAACTTAACTTTCTGATTCTCAGTCTATTCATTCACCAGATGGGACAACCCTATTCTATAGGTTATACTGAAAATTACGACAGTATATACAAAGTGCACAGAATTTGATTTCACAACGAATTACATTTCTAGCTGCTCTTAATATCAATATAGTTATTACAAGCTGGAGCACACAGGATCACTGCTAGTGGGCAGAGTAGTGTAGAGGCGACTTCAGTTTTCTATTTTCACCAGTTGATACAGTTAAGGTGTGGGGCTTTTTGGCTGGAAGAGCAGCCTGGTAAGAGGAGGTAGGAATTAAAAAGGGAGAATCAGCAGTCAGGAGGCCTCAGCCCCTAACCTGACCCTGGAAAATGACACAAAAGCTGAAGAGGTGACATTAAGGACAGCCTGGGTCTAGGACAGCAGATGGGGTATGCCTTTGTATTCTCCTCATCTTGCTATCTTCGGTCCCCTGCACCTGCCTCTGTATAGCATCCAATGCAAAGAGAGCGTGCTGAACTCACAGGACCGAGAAAACACCAGGGGAGCAGTAGGAGACCCGGATGCCAGGTGTGGCTGGAATTCTGGAGGATGTGATATTAGTGCACCTGCAGATGCCTGGCTGTATCTGGGGGGGGGGGGGCCTGAGGATGAGGGTGGGAGGAATGATGTCCTCAACACATTGGAGCCAGGCAGTAATGCCATTTGGGTGCACACAGTCATGTGACCTCACTCTCATCCAGAGGCTGGGCAGGCCTGGCACATTGGAGTCCTGCCTGTCCAGCGTGAGTGTACTTCAAGAAGTTTGTGGGAAAATGCAATTAAAAGATAAATTTATTTTTTTGCAAAGATTTTAAAAATCCATGCATCACTTTTTCAAAATATGCATGTCCCATAATTCAAAAAAAGTAAACCTGTGTAATGTTCTTTACGTCGGGAGGCTATCAAAGCCCCAGGCCTGCAGTGGCCAACTCCTGTCCTCTTTGACCAAGTGACCGCCACACTCAGGGAGCAGCACTGAGTACAGAGTGTGACTGTGGGCATAGCACGCTCCAGAGAACAGAGAAGTCACAGGTGCTGTCTGGTGGAGTCATGGCCACAGGTTATGGAGAAACAGCCCGGGGGCATTGCAATGCTTGAAATGCCACCCCAGACGCCCTTCTGCCCTCTTCAGACACCAATACTACCTTTCTCTTCTCACCACTGGCCACTGGCCATCGATGGCACATGGCTTTTTGCTGTGCTCCTGCATCGCAGCTCCGTTTCCCAGTTGTTCCCTGCACTTGTGATCTCAGCTAGTAATAAGCTTGTTGAGAGTTGGGGTGACTGTGGGTCTCACATTTCTGTGCCTACTGGAGATTGGGCATGATGTCCAGCACCTGGCTCCAATGTGCTGACTGAGGACATCATTCCTCCCACCTCATCCTCAGGCCCCCCAGATACAGCCAGGCATCTGCAGGTGCGCTAATATCACTCGCATCCTCCAGAATTCCAGCCATACCTGGCATCTGAGTCTCCTACTGCTCCCCTGGTGTTTTCTGGGTCCTGTGACTTCAGCACGCTCTCTTTGCATTGGATGCAATCTATGGATTCCTTGTAAATTTGTCTTGAACATGAGACAGTAGCAGGGAAGCTTTGCCTATCTCATTTTTGTGATGCAGTCCCCAGTGCAAATGTCTAATAATGATACTATAATATTAGCTTGCACGTATTGGATACCTATAATGAACCTAGCACTTACCCTGCATTGCCATTTAGCTGCCTAATAAAGAAATAACTTCTATTAGCACTATTTTCTTTATGAGAGTACTTCCAAAAGTTTGTAGAAAATCACATTGAAAGGTAATTTTTGGTGCAAAAAGAATGCAAATCCATGTGTAGATTTCTCCTATGATACATTTTCCATGAGCTTTTCAAAGACTTTTTTCACAGATGCAAGAGCTGAGACCCAGAAAGGTGATCTAGCTTGCGTAAGGTCACACAGGTGCATTCACCATGACACATAACTGACAACTGAGCAAGGCTTGTGGCTCAGCGTGGCACCTGTTCAGGAACGAGAAGATGCAGCCTCAGAAGAAGGTGACATGGACCTACCTGAGGCTGAGTTGAGAACAGGGGCCTCACCTTCTGGGATGCTGAGCTCCTTAATGCCAAAGCAGAGGCTATAAATCCCCCCCTGCTGCAGTACAAATCATGCCTGGTGATAAGAGTGCAGAGCTTCAGGGACACCCGAGTTCTTGTTTTATGACTCTGCTGCCCACTGGATATGGGGGAGGACCTAATGCATTCTCTCCCGAAATGACAAGCTGAATTGACCCAAGTGGTTTATGGCATTCTGTCAACACAGGGCAGGCCGACAGGAGTGACACAGGCCCTTGTGAGATGGAGGCTTCAGAGAGAGGCCTGGCTGGCTGGTGGCAAATGCAGAACAAGACCCTGGGGTCTGGACGCCACGGTCTGCTGATCTGTGAACTCCAGCCAGTGGCGCCTTTTACAGCCATGCTTCAAACGACACTGGATGCTTCTCCTTTCTCTGCATTTTTCAGACTCTGCCCCAAGGCCCAATTTGCTAAGTTATAAGAGGTTGGAGTCTTGATCTACACTTAAAAGATTTTTGTCTTTTTTCATGCAGTTCTGAACTCCAGCCAGGGGTCAGTCTTCCTTACTGCTCCTGGGTTAAGCTCATGTTGCTTCTCAGCTATGTTTACACATGCTCCTGAGCAATATTTTATATAACGTTTTTCTCAGTGTTATTGAATACCAGACCGTAAGCTAAGCAGCATTTGAGATGTGTTACCTCATTTAATACCCACAAAAACCCCAGGATGTAGTTTTAGCTGCAGGTGGGTTTGTGACTGTATTTTGATGTTTGGATGGCCCTGGCAAAACTTAATTTCTGCCTTGTCAATCACAGGGAAGAACTGTGTGTTTTCCAGAAAGCTGTTTTTCACTGCAAATAATAATCAAAGTGTGTGTGTGGGGGGGCAGCACTGTGGTGTAGTGGGTAAAGCTGCTGCCTGCAGTGCTGGCAACCCATATGGATACCGGTTCAAGTTCCAGCTTCTCCACTTTTGATCCAGCTCTCTGCTGTGGCCTGGGACAGCAGTGGAAGATGGCCCAAGTCCTTGGGCCCTTGCATTCACATGAGAGACTGGAAGAATCTCCTGGCTTCGGAAAGGCGCAGCTCTGGCTATTGTGGCTATCTGGGGAGTGAGCCAGCGGATTGAAAACCTCTCTCTCTCTCTCTCTCTGCCTCTCCTTCTCTAACTCTGCCTTTCAAATAAATCAATCTTTAAAAACATCAAATGGGGACCAAATACCTGCCTTATTAATAGTTGCATGAATATGACACTGCATACACTCTGTGTTAGAAGTTGCTTTGGACCAAGAGCCTTAGGCTCTGGGCTAGATGAGGCCACCTACAACCTTGCTTCAATGTACGTGTTGCTGTGGGTGTGCTAACTGTGCTGCCGATAGGGAAGTGTAAGAGGACAGGCCCTCGAGGACTTTCTGAACTCGGATTTTAGAATTCTGCCACACAGAAGAAACAGAGAGCTTTTACAACATTGTAACGCTGCCCACTGGGCAATGTGGCTCAGTGAATATCCTTGCTTTTTTTCCCCAATAACATTAGCAATTCTTCCCTTGTATGTGTGAAGAACACAGCAGGAAAGATGAAGCGCAAGGCTGGGACAGGCAATGAAAACATCAGAGTTAGGGTGACCGGAAATTTTTAAAAAATCATCTATTGTTACTTAGAGTGCAAATACTGGGTTAACTGTGTACAAAGATTATCTCATTCAATCCATAGGACTCTGGGAGATGGGTGCTAGAACTGTTCCCATTTTACAGATGCTGAAGTGGAGGCTCAAGTGATCAACTACATTTGTTACACGTTTTCTAAGGAACAAGTCCAAGTCTGACGCCAGAGCCCTCAGTGGAGGCATCCAGTGAGACGCTGCTTGACACTGCTTCCCTCACCTGCTGTGGCACCACATTCTTTAGGTTGCTTGTATAGTGACAGTAATTTCAAGCCCTCTCCAGATATCATCTGCACAAATCTGAGTGTAGAGAGATTACGAGTGCTATTTAAAGATGAGGACAATGGGCCCTGACCACTTAAGTGGCTTCACGTAGGCCATGTCGTTAATTACTGAGACAACCAGGGTGAGGACCTCTGGTTCTCTCATTCCCACATTCCCAGTGGGGACACAGGCATGAAAGTCAACCAATGGGCCAGTACACACAGGCTGCAGCCCAGAGCAGGCCCCCAGGGCCAGGGTGGCAGAGCTCTGCCCTTCCCCTGTAGCACACGTGATTATGTTCCCTGTTACAGCAGCCGCCTGACTTATGGAACAAAGACTTTCTGTATCTTGGAACAAATCAGATTTAAACACACACACACACACACACACCTCACTTGTGTCATTCGTTCCCTCATTTCTTGGTCCTGGTTTCTGATACCAGCACAAGACAGACATACAGCTTTTAGGTGACACACAGACAGGCTGTGGGCTGAAACACACTCCCTCTGCACTGCTCATCCTTCAGTACTCTCCAAACATGCTTATGGCTTCAGGGAAGACGTCCCTGAAGTCTGGCAGGCAGACAAGTCATTGCATCCTCTACACTACTCTGTCCCTTGTGTGCCGGCTGCTAGCAAGTATGTGCGACATCACCACTGTTAAGTTCATTGTGACCACTCGAGTGAGATCCCCTTGACAGCGCGCAAGGTCTGCCATGGCGGTAGACACCTACTAAGTCCTGCATTCTATCTGCTGAACACACAAGTAAGCAAGTGACCAGGGGTGGACACCCAGAAAGGCTTTAGCTTCATTCTGGTGCAGAGACAAAAGCACTCTGGGTTTCCTTGGTTCATGTTCCTCCCTCCATACTGCATGCTTCTGAACACAAATAAACACTTAGGAAGCTCATTGGAAAAATACAATTCTCTTGCTGGGTATGGTTTCGAGATTCATTAAACTGAGCCCTGGGAGAAACTAAGCTAATACAATTCTGAAGCTAATCTCTCCTCGAAGTCATTCCATAAATCTGATTAATGGGTCACCTTTAGACCATGAGCACAGTTGCTATATTGAAAGAAAAATGCTTTAACAGGATTGTAATTCTGTTAACAAGGCTTCTGTTGTTTCGAAAAAGACATTTTCTTCCAGTCTAAACAGGTCTGGATGGGATGATGCATACGATTAGAAAGTGAGCAAAATTCTAAAGGCTTGAGTAGTCATTTGCCCAAAAATGAAAAGAAAAAGGGCATCTGATTCTCAAGCACGCGAATCTGAGAGGAAATGGATAAAATGGGCAGACCCAGGCTATGTGAGATACGATTTCATGTCGCTTTTCAGAACAAAGGAAATTAGGCTTGCAGATCTGCTGTTGTTTCCCAGGGATCCCATCATGCGTCACTGATACCTGGCCCTGGGATATGCCCTTTAGAGCCCACCAGTTAGGACAGTAACGAATGCTTGGCTAGCATTTCTTAATTTTTTGTTACAGGATCTTACACATAATTCATCCACTTCAGCTTTAGAACTTCAGGAACACAAAGTACAGAGTGTCCCTAAGTGTGGAGATTCCTACTGGTACGTAGAAAGCAATTTATAAAGAGTCTATGCTCAAAAGTGTTTTAAAGTGATGGTGTTGAGGACACGGAGGTGGCCTTTCTAACATCTGTTCCCCTTCTCTTAGACAGTTTTCCACTTGGGTTTTACATCTCTGTAGAGCCCATATGTGCTGCTGGGATGCTGACATCATGTGAGACTCTGAGTGGGAACTGTGGCTCAGACATAACCTCATTCCTAAAATCTCATCTCTTGTACCTGGGAACTTTGTCGGGGTGGGCCCAGGACCTGCTCGGGACCACCATGATATGAGGAGGCTTTAGGGAGAGAACTTCCCTTTATCTCCCAAGAGAGCTACAAGAAATGCCTGTCTCTTTTTTTGGATTATCACATGCAGATATGAGGGCTGGAGCTCCTGTAGGTAATTTATTGCCAAGTGGGAAGTCTGCTAAAAGGTAAGGATGACACAGAGAGCCTGGATGACAAGGGCTGTTGATGCTGCGCTGCGAATGCTGATCAGATTGTGCTGATCACTGCTTACTGTAGGACCCTGTAGATACAGGAACGCACAAAGTCCTTTGGTTGCTTGCATCTGTGCGAGTTGGGGGTTTTACTACTTGCAGTGGAGAACACTGTCAAAGCTGACTTAAAATTGAATACCTGCTTAGGATGGTTCTCCCAGGATCTTTATCACTCCTAAACATGTTGCTAGACTCAAAAGAAGCATCACATGTGTGCTATTTCCCACCTTTACTCAGCGGAGGGCTCTGCTCTTGAATAATGCAGCCGACAGGACACCATGCAGGTGCACTCCCAAGTTTCATAAAAGTGGAAGCTGACACCAAGATTTAAGCAATTTTCCCAAGCTTTGCAGTCTCAGTAGATCTGGGTCTTGGGCATAGGCCCATGACTCCCAGGCTACATTCTCTCCAAAGATCAGGACCCATCTCCGTTCCCTAGGAGACTCCAGATTCCCAGGACATTCTAAAGCAAAGGTTGCAAATGAGGGGACTCAGAGGCAAAATAGAACCTCGGGTCAAGTAAAACTGGTCTGAAAAGTTTAAATGAGTTATCTATTTTACCAACACTCACAAATCATGTTCTTGGGTCCAGTGTTGTGGTACAGAGGGCTAAATAGCCACTGTGTCACCAACATCCCATATCAGAGCACTGGTTCGAGTCCCCCTGCTCCACTTTCAATTCAGTTTCCTGCTAATGTCCCTGGGAAGGCAGCAGATGATGGCCCAAGTACTTGGGCCCCTGCCACTAATGTGGGAGATCAGGAAGGAGATCCTGCTCCTGGCTGCAGACTGGCCCGGATCTCACTGTTGCAGCCATTTGGGAAGTAAACCAGAAGGTGGAAGCTCTCGCTCTCTAGCTCTCTCTCTCTCTCGCTTGCTCTGTCTCTCCCTCTTTCTGTTGTTCTGCCTTTCAAATAAATAAATATTTTAAGAAGTTATGTTACTTCAAATGAAAATACTAACTTCTAGTTCTCTGATAACACTGAGGCAATCTGGCGACACAAGGGCTTATGTTTTTACGTGGTAATAGAATGCAGGAAATGAGGGGCTGACATTGTAGTAGAGCAGGTTAAGCCACCACTGCAAAGCCAGCATCAGAGGCTGGGTGGGGTTCCAGATGCTCCAATGCCAATCCAACTACCCACTAATGTGCTGGGAAAGCAGCAGATGATGACGTAAGTGCTTCAGTTCCTGCCATCCTGGCTCCTGGCTTCAGTCTGGCCCAACCCTGGCTATTGCTTCGATTAGGGGAAGAAACGAGCAGAATTACTCTCTCTCCCTTCCTCCCTCTCTCCCTCTCCCTCCCTTTCTCTGTGTCAGTCTCCCCACCCCTCTTTCAAAGAAATAAATCTTAGAAAAAATAAAAAGAGCACAGCACGGGCTGGTGGTGAGTCTTGCCAGCTGGACGAATGCATGGCCTTCCCAGCTGGCCAGCGGCCCCTCATTCTCTGCTCCATCACCAAGTGCCAGTTGCCATTTATCATTAACGGAGTAATATCACTTTCTTTTTATATCTACTCCATTTTAATTACCTGTCTAGTCCCTGCAGCTAATGATTCTGCTCTCCTTGAAAATATGAAATTTCCCCAACTTAGGTATGAAAAAGTATTTCTAAATCCCAGTAAGTTTAGAGGAAGCACCAAGTTAATCAAAGAGGAACAGGTTTCCAAACCATGTATCATAGTCTGTCCTGGGCCACAGTTCAAACGAGCCAGAATATATTTTTTGGTGTGATTGTCTTTTCAGAGAACATTCCCTTGTCACTGCTGTTTTACTGAACACACTTTGGGAAATACTACCATGAAAACCCTTCATGTCCTTGCCTGTCAGGGAACCGGTGGACTTATGTCTTTCTCTTCTAAATTGTTATCATCTAAGTTTTCCTAAGTCCTTAGGAAGCTGTTATACAAACAGAACAGCCTAGCCCAGGTCAGTTCAACTCCCAGGAGGGGTAAATCTGTGATCTGATCAACACTGACATTATCCCCAAGAATGGGTTCATTGTTCTGGAATGTTCTGGCAGAGTGGGGAGTACAGGACCAACCTCATTGCAGCCCACATACATTCCTCCCTAAGGAACGGGATTCTTAGCTTCATTGTGCATCTTCTATGAAAAACAAAGGAAAGGAGAGATAGAAAGCAAAAAGGGACAGGTGGATTGGTGCTCGAAGAAAAAACACTTTCTTAAAAACCATGTCTGCAAAGAAAGGCACCACATGGGCAGTTCTTTCTGTATTTGTAATTTCCTTACTCAAAGATGAGGGACAACTAACACTCTGCTGAGGGACTCCTGTGCGCCTAACGTTCAAGACAATCAGATCTGGCTGAAACAAAAGCAAAAACAAACCCTTCCAATGAACTTTTCCAGATGAGCAGAGGCCAGAAGCTCCTTTGCAACTGAAGGCTTGAAAGAGTTTAGGGATCCGAGGGACAAACCCTGCCTTAAATAGTCTCCGTGGAGGCTTCTCCCAACTACAGCTTTCCAAGTGGAGGTTGGCTCCTACACCCTTTCCTCAGCCAGTTACAAGTCAGCCAGCCGTCACGGCCCCCAGGGACGAGGAGCCCCTGCTACACGTGAGCAGTTCCTAAATGGCGGTGCTCCACCTGTTCCCAGGGCCACCCCAGAACTTCCGCTGCACTAGGGCTGCGGGCAGTCGGAGGAGACAAGACAGGCCTATGGAGCGCCTTCACGGAGAGGCATGCACTCTTTACTGAACAAGAAGTCAAGCCCCCACCTGCTCATGGTTCAGCCACCTCCTGTTGCTAACACCTAGCTCAGAAAACCTACTTGGTCACTGCAGTCTCTCAATAAGGCCTGAGCCCGCTCCCTTGATTCTTTGGGGGCTGGCGCAGAGCAGAGACACTCCTGAACTCTTCTTCCTCAACCTGAGAGCACACTTTCCCTAATAGCCCAGCTTGGTCACTGATTCCAGAGAACCTTTTTACAATAAGGGCATGCATGATAGGACATTAGCCAATGTGGCAACACAGGGGTGTGAGGTCCTGGCTTTGGCTAGGACAACACCAGAGAGGCTGCTCTGGGATAGTCTTACTGATGGAGCTAGTTCAAGTGGTATGCTCTAAAAATCAAGAGCCATAACTTGCATGTATTGAGCAGTGAATCCATGTCAGGCATGAGGCTTAGCACTTTCGAAGGATTATCTTACACAATTCCTACAGCCATCCTAAGAGTGGCTCCAGTCTTACTTATGATAAAGCAAGGTTCAGAGGGGTTATGCCACTTGCCTGAGACCACACAGGTGCTAAGTACTGCAGACAGAGTTCCACACAGGCAGTGGTCTCCTGTCTTGTGCCTTTTAACCCTTAGCTCCCCTGAAAAACACTGCAATACTTCCCTTCCAGGGTTCCCGAACATGTTCAAATGCACCCACAGCCAAAACTGTACTAAGAATCACTGAGAATTCTTAAGGGTTGGATGTATTCGGAGAAGCAAAGAAAAATGCTATATAAGAAAAACTTCCTAGTTTGGAAAGACAAACAACTCCTTTTTTCCCCCTGAGTTTCAGATTATAATTCCCAATCTAGAGAACCAAACAGCCTCACTCAGCCAAAAATAATGCCACCCCCTGCTCCCTCCCTTCCAACAGCAGCAGCTGCAGTGGCAGCAGCCACGGGAACAGCAGAGCTGGGTCCACAGGACTTCCCTGCAGTTGCTTTACCTGCTGTAGATCAGACTCTCTTGGTTATTGACGACTTTATCGGATTTGTACCTCCGGAGGTCTTCCCAGGCGTCCTTGATCGCAGTGACCGCCAGGATGACACAGATGGGGATCACGCTCACCTCAGGCTGGAAGGCATTGACCACGGGGATGAAATTCAGAATCGCAATGCCCACAAAGTAGAGATTGGCAAAGCGGTGGAGCTGCTCAAAGATGTTCTTGGGCACGAAGGACAGCACGGTGTACTTGCTGGTCTTGATTTCATTCCCACGGAAATGCCTGTTGGGGTTCTCTTTGTTGGCCCGCCCCTCGAAGGGCAGGTTGGAGACCACCACTCGTTTCTTGTCTTCTTTCCTTTTCCGCCTTTTCCTACCTTCTTTTCTCATCTCTGCAAACTCCTGTTTCTTCAATTCTCATAATTTATTTCTCATCTTTTACCTATCTTCTCTGCTGAAAATTTCTCTTTTTTCCAAAGGAAAACTAAGACTAAAAATCCAGTCTACAAACACCAAGGGAGCGGTATGATAAGGCAGAGAACTGTGTATTCTCCAAGTCACTTCCTTCTACTTGTTTCAGACTCCACCTGTTGGAATGCAGACGTCACTCACAGGTATCTTCCTTTTCCATCCCAGGCAGCCAAGAACATGTGTTCTAACTCTGGGTCCTAAAACCTTCCTTGTTAAGTTCTCAAAGTTAGCTTTCTTCTATTTAATTTTATGTACTTTTTTTTTTCTTTTTGGAGAGAGAGAGAAAGGAAGACACATGGGGTGGGGGTGGAGGTTACTCCTCAGATACTGCAAAAGCCCCATCTTGGGCTGAAATCCAGAGCCAGGAATTCAACCCAGTTCTCCCAGGTGGATAGCAGGAATCCAATCACTGGAGCTATCACCAGTGCCTCCTAGTGTCTGTGCTGGAATCAGGAGCAGCCAGAGACGGAAAGCAGGTATTCCTCTGTTGGGACCCAGTTGTCTTCAACAGTGCTTAGTTGCTAAATCAAATAGCAAGCCCTTCAAGAATGCATTTTCAGCCAAGAAACTCTGAGGCTTTAAAAACAGCTTAAGTTTTCTCATTTTCCTGATACTATTCAAAGAATTCCTACTAAATTTAGTATCCTGACATGACTCAGTCATCTTAGAGTTTATTTTTTGAGCTTCTTACCATCTTGTGATAATACAATGTCTTGGGGCTGGTGCTGTGGCACAGTGGGTTAAAGCCCTGGCCTGAAGTGCTAGCATCCCATGTGGGCACCGGTTCTAGTTCTGGCTGCTCCTCTTCCAGTCCGGCTCTCTGCTATGGCCTGGGAAAGCAGTAGAAGATGGCCCAAGTCCTTGGTCACCTGCACTCACTTGGGAGACCCAGAAGAAGCTCCTGCCTCTGGATCGGCACAGCTCTGGCCATTGCAGCCACCTGGGGAGTGAACCAGCAGATGGAAGACCTTTCTTTCTGTCTCTACCTCTCTCTGTAACTCTGTCTTTCAAATAAATAAAATAAATCTTTAAAAAAAAATGTCCTGTTCGTAGTACAAAAGAACTTGAAAAAGTTCATGGAAAAGGAAAAAGACTTATTCATTTGAAAGACGCCGGGATGGGGGGAGAGACAGGAAGGGAGAAGGAAAGGGAAAAAGAGAGGGAGAGCGGGAGAGAGGTATCTTGCATCTTCTGGCTTCCTCCTCAAACGTCTCCAACAGGAATAGGAGCCTGGAACTCAATCCTGTCTCCTATGTGGGCAACAGGAGCCCAAGGACTTAGGCTATCAGCTGCTGCCTGCCAGGATCATTAGCAGGAAGCTGGATCAGAAGTGGAGAACCCAGGACTGAAAACGGCACTTTGATATGGGCGTCAAGGTAGCAGCTTAACCCACTGTACCACAATGCCTGCTCTCATGGAAAAGGACTTAAAATAGGTTCATTTTGTGCAAAAATATTTTGAAATCAATTACTTCAAAAGGTTTAAGAAAAATGAATATTATGAAAAAGCCGCATGGATTTCAAAAATGTTTGCACCAAAATGAACTTATCTTTTAATTCCATTTTCCCACAAAGTTTCTGATGTACTTCAAAATCATTTATTCATTTATTTGAAAGACAGAGAAAGAGAGACAGCACATGAGCACATGACCTCTTCCACCTGAAAGTTCTCTTCCCTAATGACTGCAATAGCCAGGGCTGGGCCAGGCTTAAGCCAGGTGCCAGGAACTTAATCCGGGTCTCCCACAAGGGTGGCAGGGACTTGATGTACCCTTGAAACATGAATGTTTACCCAAGGTAAACCAATGTTTCTAAACCTTAGCATTATTGATGCTTTTTATGGGCTAATAACTCTCCATTGTGGGCTATTGTCCTATGCATCATAGCGTATTTATCAGCAACTGTGGCTTCTGTCCACTAGATGCCAGTAGTACCCTCCCTCCTCCTGTGACCGTCAAAAATTATCTCCAGATATTACCAGATGCTCACTAGGGTTCAAAATTACCCTTTTTTGAGAATCATTGAATGGAGCAAAGTTAAGAAAATATGATGTATGAACAGATAAACATCCTTCAAAAGTGCTAAGGAGTTTGCATGACCTACTCGCAAGAGAGAAAACAGGCAGATTTCCCCTACCTTTCATATATTCGGATGCTGGAAGTGTTTATAGCTCTGTCAAAGCGGTGTCTCCTGAAGTCCTCTATGCCGTCCTTGACCATGATTACAGACAGAACTATGGCCAACGGCAACATGGTGATTTCCTTGTGGAACACCTCCATGGAGGGCATCCAGTTCAGAACCACCAGGAACAGGAAATAGAGGTTGGCCCATCTGGAAAGAGCAAGTAAAGTTTGGGTGAAAAATCATGTAGAAATGGCCCTTCCCAACTAAAATGACACTCTCTTTCAGGGTCAACTCAAATGCTGTGTTTGCCAGTTGTGTTTCCTCCCAGAGTCTACTTCCTCTTGTGTAGAACAGGGATGGCAACGCCTACGTTAAAGGACTATTCTAAACATGACACGATCAAATATTTGTTTAACGTACAGGTGAGGGTTCCGGAACATAGCAGTTGCTCAATACATGGTAGTGAATCATGTTAAATTTAAAGTTTAGCCTAATATTTGAGTTTATATTTTGGTTTATAATTAAAAATGATTTCTCACGTTATTGCACCAGAATGGCCTATGTTTTAAAGCTCCAAAAGCGCATCCTGATGTCTCGTGTCACAGAACCCCAGTATCTTTGCACATGCAGGAACATTCTCTTGGCTCCCTTCTCAGACTTCTCTGTGCCCCTTTTTCTCAGCCAATTCTTTCTCTTTTTTTCTGGTTATTCTTCAATTGTCACATCAATTGAAGTAACATCCCTGACTTCCTTAACGAGGCCAGATTTCCCTACTATTTACTCTAATAGGACCATATACCTGCCCTCAGAAGCACCTTCTGGTTATATTCTTTCAACTTAGAAGTTAAGCTCTCTTTTATGGCACAATACGCTCAGTGGGAATAGTCTTTCATTTTTCCTCATGTATCTTTAGCACCCAACACATGGCATGAGTCAGTAGAACTTTATAAATATTTATTGAATGACTGAATGGCATGCACAGGTACTTGGATATTAATGGTGACCCAAAGGCAGTATCCCTGTGTGCATCTAAGTGGCAAATACTTGGTTTGATGTGTTGTCTGGACAAGTGGACACATACCTATGAAACTGCTCAAAGAGGTTCTGGGGCAGGAAGGTGAAGAGGGTGTATTTGGTGGTGCAGATTCCGTTGCTGGAGTATCTCCTGGAGACCTTCTCCCAGTCTTGCTGGAATGTGCTGTTGTTGGGGAACACGACCCGCTGCTGTGTCCCGCGGGAGCGCTGCCTTCCCGTCTCCGCAGAGAGCAGTGGGGTGGTTTCTGATGGAGACTGTGGGAAGCCGTCATCCACTCTCCTCTGCCACCGCGACCAAGATGAGTCCACTGAGATGGCCATTTCCAGCAGCAGTAGCTTAGGGTCTGCAAGCAAACACAAGGAGCTGCGGTTGTCAGGAGAGAGTGGGACACATCCACTTTGTCCGCAAGGTAGACATAGGGATTCAGTGCGAGAAGCATAGGTTCAATGCCAGGATCCATTTATTTCAGGGTGAAAGACTTTAAGCAGTTACATAAATACCATCCAGCTAACACTGCAATAGGGGCCATGAAAGCAAGAAGTAGGGGTGTGAGGTGCCAATGAGCTGGTATGACATCCAGGAGAAGCGCAGGTCTGCCTTGGTGGACCGTGACCTCCTGTTCAGAATTCCAGCTTTGATTTATTCCTAACACCAAACTGCCCTTTCACCTAGTTGGTTTTTCTTTCTCATTATAAAATGAGGGGGAAAAAAACCTTATCCTACAATTTTTTTTTCTTGAAGTTTTTGGGATGAATAAATTAGACTATACATCAAAGCATGTTAGCCACGTTTTAAAACAGAGGACAAGGTATTCTTCTGGGCTTTCTTTGGTTCTAAAATTTTCAGAGACTGATGGCATTTTGCAGAAATGTGTGTTTTGTCAGAACTTCGAATGAGAAGGGTAAGTGGCAGAGAGGGAACTAGGACAGTGGGGCCTGAACTGACTGGGCTGTCCCGATGGCTGTCCGGTAACATGGCTGGCGGCTGCTGATCTGGTGGGCTGGGGTGCCACACGGTGGTCCCTTCCTGCCTCCTCACTCCATCTGGTCATCTCTGAAACTGAGCCAGTGCGGTTAATCAGAGTCTCTGCCTAGGGAGTGAGAGTGCTGCTTTGCCTAGGAAATCCAGCTCCTGAGCTCTTCTAACGGATTCTACACATGTACCCTCAAGGTTCCTTTGAGCTGAATCCTGCTTAATAGCCCAGAAGGATACCACTGAAAGGTACATTTGGTAATGTCGAAGTTGTCTGTAATGGTCCTTCTCACTTAAGTTCCTGGATAATTTTCTTGCAAGTAAGTTGATGAGTGAATATCAGGCATTATGAATCTTCTAATGAAGAAGCAGCCTGTCACAGATGTGGAAACTTAGGTAAAAGGGACCATTTCTAGTTTAAATGGTACTATTTTATCTCCCTGATTCCTTTATGGTCTGACCCTCATCATAATTCTCCTCATATCTTTTATCAGTCCAAGTGATTTTCAATCCAAAGGCCCTAAGGCTGCAGGACACTCTGCAGAGTACTTGTAGCAGGCAGGAGAAAATAAATGCAATTATGGGTGCCTATCTTAATACAACCAAAAGCAACATTATGACATTTGGCAAGCCAGAAATAATATTTCTCATCTCCTTTCTCATTATAAAAAATATACATCCCTCATGGATTTTTTTTATTGCAAAGCAAAGAAGAAAATAATTCCATCCACAGAGTTGCAAATGCAAAGCAGAAATCTCACTGTGGCTAACATCATATGTTATAAACTGTTCTCACTTTCAGGTGGCAAAACATTCTTAAGTGAAGAGATTAGATTGGTGTAGGAGATGTAAATATTTTAGGTGGGGTAGTTAGCAAAGTCTATTTGTCATATTCACATGCTTTATTTTTCCTGATATGGTGTATGGAGAAAAAATGACATCCATTTTGTGGTATAAACCTTAAAAAAAAAAAAAAACCTCAGATTGGAGGCTATCCTACCAAACAACTAGCCTATGGTTTTCAAATATAAAAGGTCAAAGAAATACAAGGAACTGTTTGTGATTAAAGCAAGTTAAACAATCTCTATCTACCTATACCCATAGATACACCGATCTATAAATATAGGGGCAGATGGTTCGGCTGGTGGCAAAGATGCCTGACAGGATGCCTGTATCCCCTCTGGAGGGACGATTTCAAGTCCTCACTCTGGTTCCTGATTCTAGCTTTCTGATAATAGAAGCAGCAGTAATGGCTCAACTGACTGGATTCTTGCCACCCAACTAGGAGACCTGGATTGAGTTCCTGGATTCCAGTTTAGGCCATGGTGGGCATTTGTGGAATGAACCAGCATGTGGGTACTCTCTCTTTTATGTCTATCTCTCAAATAAATAAAAAACATACAACGATAACTGCAATGGATCCTATACTACAGAGAGACAAAATAGGTATGAAGAATATTTTTGGGCAATGAGTGAAAAATTTGAATAGGAACTGTAGATTAGAGAATAGTATTTCAACAACATGAAGTTTCCCAATATTAAGAATTATATGGTGGTTATATAAGTAAGCAAACATTATTCTGATGAAATCTATCTTATTTAGGTACAAAGGCCAAGATGCCTTCACAGGTCAGGAAAAAATGTAAATGTTTGTGTACACGTACATGCAGGTACAGTGAGGACAGCTTACTGTAAAAAAGGGTGTACTTAAGCGGTTGGCTTCAGCAACAGATGGTTATTAGCTGGGTAGAGAAGCTGAAGAAGGTAGAGCAACTGGTTCCAGGATCAGAAGTTCACAGGGGTATACCAGAGAGTATGCGGGTCTGAGGAATACACATTGGCCCAAGTTGAGGCTGGCTAGAGACTGGGGTCAGACAGTCTGCTAAGAAGGACGGGCTAGAGGGAATAAGACTAGAAGCAGGAACATAGCTCTTTAACCCACTGTTTGCTCTCCAATGAATGAAACACTTCTTCCCAACCATGCAACAGGAAACACAGGGGGACTGTGTGATCCTTTGATCTGGGGTGTGGTTTATTACTGCTTTCACAAGTTTTAGGGAACGGCACGGATGAAGCAACTGTCCAAGGTCCTTCAGTTGCAAAGTCTTTTTCCCAGTCTAGTGTTTTGAAATGGCTCCTCCCACTACCAGTAAACTTGAGGATTGCTGACTGGCTGATTTACATTGTGATCACCTCTGGCTTGAAGTGCTCATCTTATTTTCCTTTGGGTACTATGTCCTCTACAGGGAAGGGGGGCAGTCATTTGAGATGGGGTACTGTGTTAACTACTTTTCAGAGGAATCCCATCTCTCATTCCCAAAATTTCTCCTGCCTAACTCACATTTCCAAATGAACCTCAGTTCCTTTCTTTTTCGACTTTATGAAGCAGAATCAATCTCATATTTAGCAAATTTCATTTTCACAGTTTGGGCATCAACCAACCAGTCAACAAATACTTGAATCAACAAATACTTGTTGAATCCTTGTTTTGTACAAGCTGAGTGAAACCTACACATGCATCCCTCATCTCCTGAGCTTTCCTTAGTATGGCTGAGAGATTTTAAACTTATATTCATAGATATTCACCCATCAGGGTAAGTGCCACAAAGGAGGGCAGATCTAATGAGGTTATGTCATGGAGGGATGAGTCCTGGAAGAGGGGGTACCGGAGCCCAGGAAGAAACAAATGCTTTTGCAAGCCCCGTGCAGCAGGAGCAAGCACGTTGACTTCAGGAATGGATAGAAAGCCCAACTTAGTTAGAAAACAGGAACTACTGTACACCAGAGACTTCCTATCCCTTCATGCACAATTTCTACCAGTGATGTCTGGGGAGTTTGTTTAGCCAAGTGGTTAAGACACCTGCATCCCATATTGGAGTGCCAGAGTTTGAATTTTGGCTCTGTCTCCTGACTCCAAAAAGTCCTGGGAGGGCTGCCACCCATGTGGGTGATCTGGATTGAATTTCTGGGCTTTGACCCCAGCCAGGGGTTAGTGTGGGCATGTGTGGAGTGAATCCATGGATGGAAGCTGTCTTTTTCTGTCTCTCAAAGAAATTATTGTTCTAAAAAGATTTCCAAGTGATGTAAATTGAAAAAAGTGTCAGGACATGGAAGAGGGAATGTATAAAGATCAATTTACGGCTGGTGCCATGGCTCACTAGGCTAATCCTCCGCCTTGCGGCACTGCCACTCCAGGTTCTAGTCCCGGTTGGGGTACCGGATTCTGTCCTGGCTGCTCCTCTTCCAGGCCAGCTCTCTGCTGTGGCCCGGGAGTGCAGTGGAGGATGGCCCAAGTGCTTGGGCCCTGCACCCCATGGGAGACCAGGAAAAGCACCTGGTTCCTGGCTTCGGATTGGTGCAGTGTGCCAGCCGTAGCAGCCACTTGGGGGGTGAACCAACAGAAGGAAGACCTTTCTGTCTCTAACTGCCTGTCCAAAAAAACAAAAAAAACAAAAACAAAAACAAAAAACAAAAAAAAAACAAAGATCAATTTAGCCTAGTATTTTACCATACTCAAATATCATTTGTTTTATTAAATGTAGTATATTTTACTTTATGTCAACTCACTTCTTAAATCCTTCAATACTGCCATTAGTTTTATGCTAAACTATGGATTTCCAAAATTAAGGGGTTTGATATCCTTGTTATTATGTTTTCAATGGGCACCAACAGGAATCATTTTAAGACAAAAACTGTTGGTCCCTTATTGCAACATTGCTCTACAGCTTCCACTTGACTTGCTGTACTGAGAACCAATTTCACAAACATCACCAGCCATTTAGAAAGTATAATTTTCATTGTGTGAAGTTTGCCCGCCAATACAAGAAAGGCTGCTAACATGTTTTACAACATTTTCCCTCCCACAAGAGGATCAAAACAGTAGTATGTTTTCCATCAAACCTGAATTAAAGATTTAAAGAACCAGATTCCCACCCTTTCCTTTCGTATTTTAGTAGATCCAGGAAGGGTTTAATTAAACATTCTTATTATCAATTTCTTCCTCATACTGGCTTTTCCACTTAACTCTGAATCTGCTTGAGGGAATGCCCATGCACTTTTAGCCATCACCATTTGCAGATAAAGAAGCAGAAGGAAGAGGGGTGAGAGTGATTCTCTCTACAACCTTTCATTTCTTCTGGTTCCTTTTCAGACAAAGCTAGATATAGATCAGAATCTCACCTTCACACTTTTGATATTTTGAACCTAAACCATGCCACACCATTTATATAGTGCTTTCAAAAAAAAATTGAAAGGTAAATTAAGGATATGTTAGATTCAAGAAAAGCATTTAGTTGAAGAAATATATATTAGAAAACAGAAATCACCATTTGGAAGACTCTTGGTCAGTTTTCTGGTTCTGAAAATTGTCCTGGAGATTTTAGTAAGGTGTTTGTGGGAAAGGAATAGTCAAAGGGAGATTTTAATGTACAATGGAGTTTGGAGCTTCAGAATTGTCATTTGTACTGTACTCCGCGACAGGAACCTACATAGAGCCGCCCGCATACAGTCGAGTCTTAAAAGCACCAGGAGGAGGAGCAGGAGCAGGAGCTGTGACTGTGCCTCATTCAAAGTCTACAACTCGTGCTCTCTAATTAGATGCTGATTTCCTCCTGGAGAGGAAGAAGTACTGACTGAGGGTTGTGTCCACGGTGAGGTGGGGATGATTGGCTTTGACTGATGAGAATGAGCACTAGTGGAATGTGGAAGAGGGAGCAAAAAAGAAACAGTAACTACCTTCAATAAAACGAATCAAAGGATGCAATTACCTGGCAGATGAAATCCTGTAGAATGGGCCTTGTGGGGAAGGAAAGGTCAAAGGGCAGCCCTTGGAAGCACTCAAGCAAGCACCAGCAGATGGCATACTCAGCTCCATCCCCAGGCTTTGGCGTGCTCCTCACCGGTGGTTTTTTTCTATCGCCTCTAAGTTTTACTTCAACAGATTTTCAATGACAAGGATTTTTAAAGCAGAGAAGACGATGATCTTTTTAGTCTACAATGTTATATTTCCTCACTCTTCCAAGCTCATTAGAGTTTAGGGCATCACCAGTTAGTTAGGTGGCAAGCTGTTTTCACATTTATGTATTTGGAGCTCCTATGTCTTTCATGAGCTTTAGAGCAGAGTATCCTATGGCTCATTTGCCATCTCTACTTGTTTTCTAGGTATGCAAAGCTTAACAGATTCTAAAACTGAGCTTGTCTCTAAAATGTACTCTAATCCCAGTAGACCCATCCTGTGAAGAGCATCTCCATTTACCTCCATGACTTAAGAATTGACATTTCTTTCATGTACTACAGTCTATCCATTAAGTGTATCATTTTTGTCTTTATTTTTAAAGTACATTCTAACATTTCTACTGCTTTCTTTCTTAGACTACTGCTATACTCTTTAAAAAATTTATTTTAGAGGCACAGTTACAGACAGAGGAAAAGACAAAGGGGTCTTTTGTCCACTGGTTCACTCCCCAGATGGCAGTAACAGCTGGAGCTGAGCCAATCAGAAGCCAGGAGCTTTTCTGGTTCTCTCACACGGGTGCAGGGGCCCAAATACTTCGGCCATCTTCTGCTGGTTTCCCAGGCCATAAGCAGAGAGCTGGATTGGAAGAGGATCAGCTGGGCACAAACTGGCACCCATATGAGATGCTGGTGCCACAGGCAGAGCCTTAACCTTACTATGCCACAGAGCCAGCCCCAGCCCTACACGATTTGAAATAGTCAGATAGCTTGCACTACAGGTGGTCTGCCTAGCACAAGAACCAGCAAGGAGGCTGAATGGAGGAGACAAGAGGGATGCTGACTGCCAAGCACTTGGTCCATCCTCTACTACTTCCCAGACACATTAGCAGGGAGCTGGACAGGAAGTGGAGCAACAGGGACATCAACCAGTGCCCATATGGATGCTGGCACAACAGGGGGAAACTTCGCCTACCTTGCCACAGTGCCAACTC
Organism: Sylvilagus floridanus; assembly: GCA_949820135.1. Taxonomy (NCBI): domain Eukaryota; kingdom Metazoa; phylum Chordata; class Mammalia; order Lagomorpha; family Leporidae; genus Sylvilagus; species Sylvilagus floridanus. The sequence goes on from OX463241.1 coordinate 45,334,181, forward strand.
ATGCTATACATTTGTAACTGGTGCCTGCATCCCCATTTGCTCCCTTTCCAATCTAGTCTTCAGACAGCAGCCAGTTATTTTTTTAAAATTGGAAACCAGAGCACGTCAGTGCACTTCTTAAAGCTTTTAATGACTCTGTACAAAAAAACAAAAAACAAAAAACTCATGCTTCTCTGTGTCCTGTGTTATTCCACACTATCTGTTCTCTGCCTTCTGCCTACCTTTTTTTGTTTTGTGTTGCTCAAAATTCTCCAGATTCTCAGATACTCCAAAGTTCTTACTTCAATGAACTCACCCTCTCCCTGTCTGGTGTGTGTGTGTGTGTGTGTGTGTGTGTGTGTGTGTTTATAGGGAGTGTCTCAAAGTAGTTCCTCTCCCATTAAAGTGCCTTTTTTCACTCTTTGCCTAGCTAGTCTAGGATAATCATGAAACAGAGCACCCACTCTCCATGGCTTAGAACAATCCATAAAGAACTTAGGAGTCTAGGTAGCTCTCTCTTCAGTGACTCAGGGATCCAGGCTCTCTCTACCCCATGATCTTAACATATAGATTTATAATGGCCATAAAAGGAACCCAGAAGTGAACTATGTCACCTTGCTTTTGGTCCAATGGCCAGAACAAGTCTTATGGTCTCATCCTGACTACAAGGAAGCCTGGATTATGTGGGACTCACAGAGAATCTTTGGAGAGCACCAAGCATGTTTTCTCAGTTCCAGATTAAAAGTCTTTTTTTCCCCAAGAGAGTAGCATCTAGGATTAATCCAGTAAGTATACTGGATTAGAATATAGCAACACTGTATGGTCAGACCTTTTGCTTTGCCTTCTTAGCTAAAGCAGAGTATTCTACAGTTCTAAGCACCCTAACACTGTTCTATTTGGCTATTGCTAACTTCAAGAGAGAGTGACCCCTAAACTCCAGTCTCTACATTATGGTCTGAGATCGGTTGCTGATAGGAAGACATCATTTCTAAGTATTCCTAGGATGTTCGGTAGGTCAAAGACACACTTTGTACATATGGGAGCCCTATTTTTAAGTAGAGCAGATATTGCTTAGATTGATATATTGTATATTTATTTGTTTTTAAAAGATTTTATTTCTTTTTTTGAGAGGCAGAGTTAGTGAGAGAGAGACAGACAGAGACAGAGAGAAAAGTCTTGCATCCACAAGTTCACTCTGTAAATGGGTACAATGGCTAGAGGAGACAGGAGCCTCCCCCGGAGTCTCCTACATAGGTGCAGGGGCCAAGCACTTGGTCCATTTTCCGCTGCTTTCCCAGGCTATAAGCAGAGATTGGAAGCAGAGCAGCCTGGACATGAACTGGTACCCATATGGGATGCTGGTGCTGCAGGCGGAGGCTTAGCCTACTATGCCACAGTGCCGGCCCCTGCAAATTTATTTAAAGGCATTGCTAACTTCAAGGTAAGATCTGCTGTATTTCTCCAGCTATGAACACTAAAAATGTAGCCAACCTCAGATAAATACTGTGCATTTTTTGATGAGAAAATGAATCTTAGGGTTCTGAAAAGTTGAAAGCACAGGTGTAATAGGGAGATCTTAGAACTAAAAGCAGGGTCTTTGGCAAAGAGCAGAGAGGAAGATCTGTAACAGACCCTGACCTATTAAGATGGCTGGAGAGATGAGATGTGTCTCCTTAAAAAGGTAACTGCATAGATCATTAATGAGGGACTCAACAAATGGAAGACAGCAAGCACCAGAAGTTGTCAGAGATAGAGGGGAACAGGGATGAATAAGAGACGCCCCTTGGAAAAGCAGAGGTGCTTGTTTAGTCAATGAGGGGTTGGGTAGCCAGAGCCGCAGTCTACAACGTGCGAGACATGCAAGCGGGAAGCAGCACCCCTGGGCCCCGCCTCACACTCCCTGCATCAGCTGCTGTGTACATGGGGATTGGAAACTCGCACTCCCCAACCTGCTCCTAGCTCATTCTGACAAAGCGGCTGCTGAACAGCAGACCTGGAGCCACTGTTGTTCACTCCCTTACCTGTTCTCTACCTTTTCCTTATTTTTCCCTCTATACCAACACTGGTTTTTCCCAGTTATCTTTCTACTGAAAGGTAAGTGATCTTGGGAAATAAATAAAAATAATGCAATCTTTTTTTATATAAATAAGACAGGTGAAATGAGATGCATGATTTCATGTTTAATATCCCTCCAGGCAGAAATGTGATTTCACTTAAAAGTTGTTTTATAGATTCTTTTCGTTTGTTTTACTGACAAAATAATTAAGTTGGGTCTAATTAAAAGTGAATAAATTGCTCACAGAAGCTGAATAAATCAGGACTGAGCTGAAGAATGAAAAAAGTTGTTTTAGCTCTGTGGGGCTGAAAGCGATTCAAAGACAATCGCACACACTGTGGAATTCACCTCACTTGAATACATGAATGGCACCAAGTTACAGGTGACTGAAGTACACAGGGAAGACTCTGATAGGGGCAGGCAGGCAGTGAGACCTGGGAAACTGGGATAAGCTCTCAAGGTCAAAGGAACAGGCATGTGGCTTAGCACACAATTTGTGGGACCAGATCTGCGAAGCGGTGTAAGAAAAAAAATGATGTGAAAAGAACTACCTCCCGAGTTTCTTTAGGGAACTAATTATGCTCTGATCAGAAATTGAGGCAAGAAGACAGGAATAAAGGGAAAGAAGATGGAGGGAAAGGAAAAAACAATTAGCTAGCAAAAGCACGAAAAACTGAGATGGTGGTAGGTGTTGCCTATGCTGGGAGAAAAGGGCAGAGGGATTTTTTTTAAAAAAGATTTTATTTATTTGAAAGTCAGAGTTGCAGAGGTGAGGCAGAAGCAGAGAGCGAGTGAGATCTTTCATCTTCTAGGTACACTCCCCAAATGGCCTCAACGGTCAGGGCTTGGCCAGGCTGGAGACGGGAGCTTCTTCTGGGTCTTCTTTGTAGGTTCAGGGGCCCAAAGACTTGGGCCATCCTTCACTGCTCTTCCAGGCACATTAGCAGGGAACTGGATCAGAAGTGGAGCAGCCAGGATGCCAAATGGTGCCCATATAGGATGCCAGTGCCGCAGGCAGTGGCTTAACCTGCTACACTAAAGCACCCAACGCCAGAGGGACTTGTAAAAAATAAGATAAAATAGTCACTTAAAATATATGCTATTGTAACATCATAATATCCTTACATATTACTTCAAAATTGTTTCTAAAACTTTGTTCATAAAGGTGTTGACTATGAAAGTAATCATTTGATTGAAGGCAGAGATCTGTAAATCAAAAAGGGATTTTGGACTGAGTATTTAATCCAACAGTTAAGTTGACTACATTCCACATGAGAATGCCTATGTTTTGTCGCGGGTAATGGTTCCTAACTCCTTGACACACATGTGGGAGACATGGATCAATTTCCCAGCTCCAAGCTTTGGCCCTGGCCCAGCCCTGCTTGTTATAGGCATGTGCAGAGTGCACCAGTAGATAGAAACTCTCTGTTGGTCTCTTTATGTGTCTCTACCTTTCAGTTAAAGAAAAAATATTTTAAAAAAATAGGGTATCTCCACATTTGGCTCAACGTCAAGGAGACGACAGAAAAGAAAACTCGCCAGCACCGTGTCTCAACAGGCTAATCCTCTGCCTGTGGCATCGGCACACCAGGTTCTAGTCCTGGTCAGGGCGCCGGATTCTGTCCTGGTTGCTCCTCTTCCAGGCCAGCTCTCTGCTGTGGCCCAAGTGCTTGGGCCCTGCACCCCATGGGAGACCAGGAGAAGCACCTGGCTCCTGCCATCGGATCAGCACGATGTGCCGGCTGCAGCACGCTGGCCACGGCGGCCATTGGAGGGTGAACCAACAGCAAAGGAAGACCTTTCTCTCTTTCTCTCTCTCACTGTCCACTCTGCCTGTCAAAAAAGAAAAAAAAGAGAAAACCCACAAGAAAGAGTGAACGATGAGGAATATACAAAATGCTGGATCTCAGAATGAGAGATAATTGGTAGAAAAAGAAATCCCTTGGGAATTATGGGAGTTGTGGGAGAAACAGCATTAGGTTTTTCTTGGGCTATGAGATGGGAGTACAAGTTGATCTCATCTACACCCTGAAGGGAAAAGAGTAAACCAAGCCAAGACAAGTGATTTATACGACCCATGAATCAGCTGTGTGGCCCTGGGCGTGTCATCATCCTCTCTGTACCCTAATTCCTTACTCTTTAAAATGAAGGAATAGGTTTTAGCTCTTTGGTCAAATGTAAGTTGGTTGTAGATGTTTGGATTGACATCCATCGGTCTATTCATCTATTTGTACCAGTACCAGGTTGTTTTGATTATAACTGCCTTGTAGTATGTCTTTACAGTCTCTTCAACAAATGGTGCTGAAAAACTAGATTTCCACATGACAAGTATGAACCAAACCTTTACCTTACACCTTACCCAAAAATCCACTCAACATGGATTAAAGATCTTAATCTATGACCCAACACCATCAAATTATTAGAGAACATTGGGGGAAACCCTGCAAGACACTGGCACAGGCAAAGAGTTCTTGGAAAACACCCGAGAGGCACAAAGTCAAAATTAACAAATGGGATTACATCAAATTGAGAAGTTCCTGTATGGCAAAAGGAACACTCAGGAAAGTGAAAAGGCAACCGAGAGAATGGGAGAAATTATTTGCAAACTATGCAACTGATAAGGATTAATAGCCAGAATATACAGAGATCAAGAAACTCCACAATATAACAGCCAGTTAAGAAATGGGCAAAGGACTTAAACAGACATTTCTCCAAAGAAGAAATTCAAATGGCCAACAAACACATGAAAAAATGTTCAGAATCACTAGCTGTCAGGGAAATGCAAATCAAAACCACAATGAGGTTTTACCTCACCCCAGTTAGCGTGGCTTTAATACAGAAATCAAAAAATAACAAATGCTGCCAAGGATGTGGAGAAAAAGGTCTCTAAACCACTGTTGCTGGGAATGTAAACTGGTAAAGCCACTATGGAAGACAGTGTGGAGATACCTCAAAAAACTGAATATAGACCTACCGTATGACCTAGCCATCCCACTCCTGGGAATTTATCCAAGGGAAAAGAAATCAGTAAACAAAAGAGTTACCTGCACCTCTATGTTTATTGCAGCTCAATTCACAATAGCTAAGACATGGAAGCAACCTAAATGCCCATCAACCAAAGACTGGATAAAGAAATTATGGGATATGTACACCACAGAATTCTACACAGTGGTAAAAAACAAAACAAAACAAAAAAACAAAAAACAAAAACAGAAATCTGGTCACTTGCAGCAAACTGGATGAATCTGGAAAACATCAAACTTAGAGAAATAAGCCAGTCCCAAGGGGACAAATATCATATGTTCTCCATGATCTGTGAGAATAGAGCACCTAAAAGAAAATCAGTAGAAGTAATATTGACACTTTGAGAAGGGGTGACTTGAGCTGCATTTGTCTTGAATGTTGAGGAACAGTTTGTTTTTCATTTTTTTCTTCATACTGTATGTTGAACTTCTACTTAACATAGTTAGTCATATGTGTATAAAGTCAATTTAAAACAGATCTCAGTAAAAAATATGAGTGGGAATAAAAGGAGGAGGAAGTTTATAAGTATAAAGTTGTACAATTCTGCATACATTCCTATGGACCTACTTCTAAGGGCACAGTTTAAAAACTTGTCATGGGACTCCAAATCCCATTAAGCTTGGTGGCAAAAATTCCATCTTATTTGTTAAAGTGATCACATTAAGTGTTAAAGTGAACATACAAATAGGATTAAGTGTTAAAGTGATCATATATATAGGATCAAGTGCCTGATAATAATAATAGAATTAAAAAGGAGATAATGTTCCAACATGGGAAGCAGTCCACACAGCAGACTCATAGAATGACAACCATTTTAACTAATACTCTGACCTCAGAATTAGCCCTTATGCCTTCCTGGTCTGGCTGAAAAGCCTGTGAGAGCATTTCAGGCATGGAAAGCTAAGAGACTGCAGCAAAACATGTACTACTTAAAGGTTCTCTGTGAGTGAGATCACAGCAGAAAAAAGTGGCCATCAAAGAAGGATGTGCTTTTCTCTGAAGGGAGGAGAGATTTTCCACTTTGCTGATGGCCTTGTCCAAATACTGACGGAGTTTGTGGACTCAAAATGCTTCAACAGCCTAGGCAGCTCATGTTAAGAGCCTTGGGCGGTCAATGACGTCATGTAAGAGTGTTGATTGTTAAATTAACAACCGGAGTCACTGTGCACCAACTCCCCATGCAGGACATCTGTCCTCAATGAGTTGTATTATGAAAGTTAACTGTATAACTAGTCCTCAAACATTTTTTTTTTGGTGTGTGTACGTGTGTGCAAACTGTTGAAATCTTTACTTTGTACAGAGTTGGTTTTCTATGTACCAAGTTAATTGAAAATAAATCTTAATGGAGAATGGGGCTGGCAAGGGGAAAGGGAGGAGGCAGAGGGGTAAGAGTGTGGGTGGGAGGGTGGGTATGGTAGGAGGCATAAGTATATTTCTAAAGTTGTACTTATTAAATTTGTATTGCTTAAAAATAAATTAAAACATTTAAAAATGCAAAAAAAAAAAAAAAAAGAATGAGAGCATCAGACCAGGTAACCATTAAGGGCCATATCTGTCTCTAATGCTTGCGCCTCAGGTTTACTTCTCATGCTGACTTATCTGAAGTCAGAGCGAGTGACCCTGATGAAGGAGCTTTCCAGAGGTCAGATCGCCTCCTCCCCAGATGGCAGCCTTGGCTCCAGGACAGTGAGAGGCAGAATGGCTAAGTGGCTGATCCTCCCTATGCTCAGCAGGGGAGGCTTTCTCATCTATTTAGTCAGGCTGAGCTACTCTTTCACACATGATTTTGGTTGGATGGTCTCACACTTCCAAAGAAATAACTGAACTTTTCTGTCTTTATTGTTTCCCCTACTTTATTAGGTTGATATTATAAGGTTCCTAAAAGATCTCTACATATTCTACAATTTCAGTCCCAAAGTAAAGAGGAATGCTAGGAAATATCTAACTGGTTACTGGAAGTTGTCACCTGCATGTAGCTCAAGAACACCAGTCCCAATCTGCCTCCTCATTGCTTTGCTACCTTTAGCCCTGCATCTGCTGTTACCCACTGCTTCTATCTCATGGAGCGGCAATGCAACCCTCCCACTTGCCCAGGACTCTGATTCACCTATTGTATCCTATCAGTTACTAAGTCCTCTTGATCTAACCCATACATATCTGTTAGCTCTATCTACACAGGCTAGACTACTCTCATCTCTTTGAAAGGTTTCAAAATTTGTCCTCTTCCATTTTGCTTCCTTTCCATATGATTTTACAAATCAAAAAGATGTTATGATCACCACCATCTTGCTCAAAACCCTTTCTGGCTTCCAGTGCTCTTCAAATGGGATAAGGACCAAAACTTCAGTGTGCAATGTCTTCCCTCAATGAATGAGACACAGCCTCTCTTTGCAGCCCCACCTTTCACCAACCTCACCTTCATGCTCCAGTCTTCAGTTCTTTCCTTGTGCTCATCTTCCCTCTATTACACCATCACCACCAACAGCCTGTAGCCACTTCACTTCCCTTCAAAGCTCATTTCTGCTCATTCTTCCGCCTCCCCTGAAGAAGCCTTGTTGACTCCTCATGCATGACTGAAAGGCATTTCTTGGGCTTCATGCTACTCCATTTTTGTCCATTTGAACTCTTAGTTCTGTACATGGAGCCTATGTACTCATCCTGATTGAGGGTTTCCACAGGCCAGTCACCATTCCAGCCTAATGTCTACCTAGCACAGCCATCATTTAACCTCAGTGCCGCTGGGAGCAGTCACCCCTCTATCCCAGTGCTTCCCAATAATGGTTAACAAGGTACTCCCCCAGTGCCTCCTGGGGGCATTTGCTACTCTCCCCCATTGCCTTATGGGATCTGCTACCCCTCTACCCACTGGTACATCATAGGAGCAGTCTTCACTGTTTCCCAGTGCTTTGTAGAGGCAATCATCCTCTACCATAGCACTTTCTGAGAGTGTTCACCACTCTACCCACCAGTGCCTCCTGGGATCAGTCAGCATCCCACTGGGGTGTCTTGTGAAAGCAGTTGTTCCTCTACTCAATTGTGTTCTATAAAGTTGTCACCACTCTGCACCCCTACACCCACACCATTGCCTTGTATGATCTGTAAATCTTCTATGCATCAATGCTTCACATGACAAGTTACCATCTGACTCTAACACCTCTTAGGATAGGTCACTCCTCTACTCCAGTGTCTGAGAAACATTGCCCGTCTACCTCCAGTGCCTCCTGGGGATAGTTCCCAGTATCCCCGTGTCTCATGGTAGCAGTCACCACTTTCTAGCCCCCAAACCTTCTGGAAACAGTCACCACTCTACCCTAATGCACTGTAATAGTAGTAATCACTTTGTATCTCCTTTCTAGTTACAATGACTACAAAGAAGAAATCCTAGATTTCTTGGATGAACAACAACAGTAATTTGTAATTCAAATATATTTTTTAAATCTCAAATAACTTTTTCTTTATTTTCCTATTTTTTCCCCCTAAACAACCTTTGAGGTAGGTTGGGCCTGTATTATGGTGGCTCTTTCCAGCATAGAGGTTAAATTCTTCAATATTCCCACTTAGGAATATATGCAGTATGAAACTTGAGAACTCAGAGGATTCTTTTTCCTGGCATCAAGTTTTGAGAGTATAAAAACCGAGAAGCATTCGAAATCAATCAATCAAGGGAGCATACTGCATTATGTTGATATCAATGGCATTTAGTTCATTTAAATAACAACAGGTATGATATAATTTCATTTAGATTTGCTCCCTAGAACTTTCTAATATTCACTTCTCTTGACACAACAAACTTGAGATGAGGTTTTGTAGCTACTGTCTAATATGAAGGATTAAAACAAGATTGTTGTGATTTTATGACGCAAGCTTTTGACTTTGGGCTCTGTGGATCTTAAAGACTATGAATAAGTGAATTTTTCAGATTGGTGAGTTACTGGGAAGTGTTTCTGAAACACTCTCCCATTACTGAGATTACAAATCCTGGATTCTGCTCAGGAGGATTTTTGGCCACAATACTTGTAATAGGATAGTCTCTCATCTTTCAGCCAGGGCTCTCCCAACAGACCCAGGGTACACTTCTAAGATCACACATCATGGGCTTTCTGTATTATTGCTTACCTTTTGTGTCGTGTATGTCATCTCTATTTCTTCCTAAAACTTTCGTTCTTTCTTAAACATGACTTAGTATTTGTATATACTGGAACCAAAATTATTTGGGGTACTGGAAGAACTGCCAAAGTAAAGGTGCTTATCCTGTCATTTCTTACATGATGAAACTGGGGCTTACAAAGTGTGACTGTGTGTAATTCTCAGTATTGTCACATTTTATAGAAGAATTTGTTCGCCATTTCTCTAGTAATATTTTTCATAGCCTATAATATGCAGTCAATGCAACTAATATACAACATAATAATATTTAATTTGCAAAAAAATTTGCAATAAAAGAAGAGTGCTAGGTCAGTAGCAGAGTTAAAATCAGTCCCTTAAGGCACAGTTGGACATCTTGGCTCTTGGTTTTTCTACCTTCAAGCAAGTTAGAATTCTTCATATTTAATTCCACAGTTAAGACACTGGCGATTACCATAGTTGATTTGTTTACAAATACTTTTTAAAAATAATTTTGCATTTACAGAAAAGGTGTGAATATAATACAGAGTTCTTTCATCCACAATTCTCCCAATTTTATACCACCAGTGGCAGAGGATCTGTCTGTCAGATGGTAAAGGAGATATATTAAAAATATGGAGACCTCAAATCAAAAAGTCAAGAGACAGAGGAAGAAATAAAAGACAAGTGGGAGGAAAGTAGAAAAACAGGCTTCACCCTCTGGTACTCCTCTGCTTTAGATGGCAAAGGCCCTTGGAAATGGAGGAGAAGCAGGGCAGTGATAAATCGATCAGCCATCAGCAGTGGAAGTAAACTGGCCAGAGTGCTTGCTGGAGACCAGGGCTGGGGGGGAAAAGGGTGAGGGATGCCCAGGCTCCCAGGAAAAACATTCCCCAGAAGACTTAGCCTCTTGAGCATAACTCTCCCCTCTTCATTAAACCTCAGTTGTTGGTCAGAGATGTTAGGTATTTACAAAACCCACTGGGCATTGCTTTTTATGTCCCTATCTGATTGAATTCTGATTGAGGCCACTGAGGCGGAGCCAGTGACATTTCTCTGTCCCTAAGAGGGTGTTGGCAATCATTTAAACACTTTTTGGGTGTTGTCAGGGTTTTGTTGGCAGATTTATTAAACAAAATTAGCATTTTTCTCTGGGGTCGTTTGGCTTAATATTCTGATACAGGAAACTGAGACAAAAGCAAATTAGCACATGTAGGTAGCTACACTCAACTCCCTTTCTCACTCCCAGTCACTTCATTCTGTCCTTTCATGACTGAGCCAAGGAAGTAGCACTTCATCTGGTGACTGCATGACTTATTCCAAACTTTCTCAATCTTTTTAGAGTTGTACATGCGGGAATGTGGTGATGTTTTAAATTCCAATATAACGGTCTGTGCACAAGTGCTTCATAATTATCCAGGCTCTAAATATCACATCCAGACAACTTCTCTTCTTCCTTTGGACCATTAGTAAGACAAATGGCTGTGCTCTCCAGCAACAGGGTGGGGTACTGTTGAGGACAGAATCATGTCAAGTGGCCTATGACAGCTAAGAAGGCTCATATGAGTTAGGGGTCTGAAACATACAGAACAGGATATACACTGAGAGAGGCAAATTTGAGTTAATTCTTTTCTTCCCTTCTGCTGTGATCCTGTGGCACCAAGACTTGTTGTACATGTGCTGTAAGAGTTGTCTGACTAGAGGAATGGTCATCCTTAGGACGATTTGATTATCTGCATAATGACAATACACCAAGTTTCCTGAATTTTTTATTGATTAAACCCCTTAAAGACCAAGATCCAGATGATGTACATTGGTACAAAAATAACAAAGGACACACCTCACAGAGCCGAGAAATGGACCTCTGTACATATGAAGACTTGGCACATGCCAGAGATGGCCTTGCAAATCAGTGCAGATGAACTGAAGGAAAAGTGTTGAGATCACTGACAACCAATCTAACAACAGTACCGAGAGTTTCTACTTCACAAGCCGCACAAAGATACATTCTAGGTGCACTCAAGACCTCTTTCACTGGGACAGAGAATTTAAAGTGAAATATAGGCAAATATCCTTATGATTTTGGGGTAGGAAGGGAACTCAGTGCATAGCCATCGACAGTTAAAATTGATCGATAAATTTGATTATATGAATTTATTATAAAATTATTTAAATTTATTATATAAATTTGATGTTAAAATTTCTGTGCCCTAAACAACATGGAAAGGCAAACTTCAGATTGGGTGGAGGTGTCTGTAACATTGTAACATACACAAATTTAAAAAGGAGAAAAGAAGGGATGTGAACAGGTTGTTCACAGAAAAGGCCATCTAAATGTCCAAGTCTTAGAAAATTATTTCCAGTGTCACTAATAATCAGAGACATGAAGAAGGAAGTAACAGTGAAGTGGTACTTTGGCAAAGAGCAAGTCTAATTAAGTTGATATTTGGCAAAGAAGAAATGCAGCAGCCACTTTTATGGACAGATTGTTATGAGTGCTTTGGAAAGCAATTTCGCTTTATCAAGCCGGGTTGAAACTGCACAAGCCCTTAGACCTGGCATTTTCACCAGCACGCAGTGAGCAAATTGCACATATGTGCAAATGTTCAGAAATGCTCACTGCGTTATAATTTAGTAAACATTAAAAATGGAAATGACTTTAATGTCCATCAAACAGTGGGATGGAAAATATATTGTATCATGATGATTAAACAGATTGTATGGCAGTTAAACTGAACTATCTCATGATGAGTAAATAAAGTAATGGGAAGTTTCACTAAGGGTTTAGTCTTCTGCTGTAGGTACTTCTGTGAGCATCTGGATATTAGCTCAGACACTTGTCATGGCAACCCTGTGAGGGGCCCACTGTCAACATCCATGTTGACACATGAGCAAAATTAGTGTCAGAGAGGCTAAAGCAGCTACTCAAAGAACGTCTAGGTGTCAGTGGCCAGACTTCTGAATTGGTGTTTTACATGTTCTACCTGCCTTGTTGAATGCATAAAATGTTGAGTGACAAAGTATAATACTGGGCAAAAGAAAATTCAATGTGGAAGACAATACATACAGCAAGATAGTATGATTTTCTATTATTTATGGGTAGGTTCTGCTACATTTAACAACAACAACAACAAGTGGCTTAAACAAGAAAGATTTGTGAACTTATGACATCCAACAAGCATGGGGTAGGTAGTTCACGGTCATGTTAGACCCAGATCTTTGGGTTCCATCTTCCTTAGCACTGTTTCCCACAGCAAGGTGGTGGTATAAAGCAAAGAATGATTAGATATTCACACATTACAGTTGTGTCCAAAGCAGGAAGAGGAAATAAAAGGGTGTAAAAGAAAAAGATATACCTGCCAAATGAATCCTTTTAAGGTCTTAGACAGATTTAATGACCTTAGTATTAATCTCATTGACTGTTCCTATGGTTTCAAGAGGTGAGAAACACAGTTCTTCGGTTGAGCGCATTGTTGCCCAGAACAAACTGTGTCCCACAAAGAAGAAAATCAACTGTTGGGGGTTGGCACTATGGCATAGTAGGTTAAGCGTCTGCCTTCAGCGCCAGCATCCCATACGGGCTCCGGTTTGAGTCCCTGCTGCTCTATTTCCAATCCAGCTCCCTGCTGATGGCCTGGGAAAGCAGTAGAGGATGGCCCGAGTGCTTGAACCCCTGCACCCGCATAGCAGACGTGGAAGAAGCTCCTGGATCTTGGCATTGGATTGGCTTAGCTCCTGGCTGTTGTGGCCATTTGGGGAGTGAACTGGCAGCTGAAGATATCTCTGTCTTGCCCTCTCTCTATCTGTAACAATGCCCTTCAAGTAAATAATAAACCTTTTTTTTTTTAAAAAAAGAAAAGCAACTGTTGAGTGGGCAACTAATCAGTAAGTCCTGAGTAGACGACTGAGAATTTCTGTCATAAATATCATTTTAGACTCACATAAGGTTTAAAACAAAGCTTCAGATTGTTCATGCACAACTACTTTATAAATACTTATTATAGTATAAAGACATGCATGGCTGTAGTTAATACCGAATTTAGGACAATAGTTACATTTGAGGGAGAGAGAGATGAGAGTTTAGAAAGGGATATATAATCAAATTCAAGCATATCCAAATTAAAAAAGAATCAAAGGCAAAAGTGATGTAATGTTAAAGTTTGAAACACTGAAAACAAAGTAAGGCCTGGTGTGCCCTGGGGAGTGTATGTCTCTCCAGGTCTCTCCTTTTGTGTATCTCATTATTCTTGCTGCATTTTTCTTCCTTCCCATAGACAAGTTCTAGATCCCCTAGAATATCCTCCTCTGTTCAAAGCACAAGCCCACAATGAACTTGGGATAGACTGTTCCAAAGTAAAGCATTTTTGGAGAGCACCTGTGTTAGCAGGAATTAATTTATTGAGAGCTTATCAAATATCACACATTAAAATGCCAAACCCGTTGCAAGCATTACGTATTTAATCCTCACAAAGGCCCTGGGAGCTAAGAACTATCGTTATTTCTATATTACAGAAAGGGACACTGGGACTTAGAGAGGCTACCTATCTCCAGTTTGCAGGGGCAGAATCCAGGTCAAAATCCACACCTACCTCCCATTAGAGCCTGAGCTAGAAACCACCATGCTGTGCAGAAACATTTAATGAGCTCCTTCCACAAGCAGGCACACACACAGGCCCAGCTCCTGTCAGAACTTCTAGGAAGGGCTCTCTGATATGCACTCCAAGTGAGACATGGGGAAAAGGTGGGGTGCTGGCTCTGAAGTGGAACCGGATCTACTGACACCATGCTTGGGGGAGCCTTAGACGGGGAGAGGCACACAGGGGCAAGCTAAGATAAAGGGCAAAGGAAGCAAGCAGGCATCTAATTGTTCTGAGAAGGGACCTGGACTAGAAGCTAAGGAATTACAGAATGCTTATTAAACCTTTAAGAATGTGCGGCTTTGCCTCTGCAGGGCAGGAAGCAGTGAGTAACTCAAGGTAGAAACTTTGGCCAGGAAGAATCAACATACACTGGGGTCCCCAGTGTCATTTCCCTCCAAAACCTAATGAGGTCATGACCCTGCGCCTTCCTAGCCTGTTTACTGTGTTTTCACTCTGGAGATGCCCTTGAGAACAGGGACTTCGATTCGAGAACTACAACAGTGACTGCGCAGAGTAGGAACTCCAATTTTGGCTGAATACACAGGTGAACAAACAAAAAAATAAATTCAATAGAGCAGATGTTCAGTGGAATGCTCTGAACTAGGAATAAGCACCCAGGACAATACACACACAACTGAAGTTCTCTCGTGGCAGAGACCAATGGGTTATTTGTGTTTGTGTTCCTTGCTCCCAGCACTGTGCCCGCAGCAGTGCCTGCCAAGCAGCTACGGGGTTGAATCCAGATGAATTATTAGAAAACAACAGGGATTTGTGGTGACTGTAGGGGCACATGCGGTTAAACCAGCACTTGGAATGCCCGCACCCCATTTCCGAGTGCCTGGGACCGTGTCCCATTTCCAATCCAGCTTCCTGCTGATGCATCCTGGGAAGAAGCTGAGGATGGCCCGAGTTCTTGGGTCTCTGCTGCCCACATGGGAGATCCAGATGGAGCTCCTGGCTCCTGGCTTTCATGTGGTCTAGCCCTGGCTGCTGCAGGTGTTTGGGGAGTGAATCAGGGGGTGGAAGATGTTTCACTCTGTTTCTCTGCCTTCCAAATCAATCAATCAATCTTCATAAAACCCAAAGATTTGTAAAAAAATTAAAATTACTGGAATCATGGTGGGGGTGGTGGGAGTGTCATTCTAGAGATTCATATATAAAGATTCAGCAGGGTATTTGAAAATAGTCCTAAGCACCTAACAAAACATTATTACCTGCATAATCAAAAAGTGAAATAACTGTGTCCACCATTTCTTTGGTCCCTGCTATGTGCTGGGCACTACTGAGATCATCTCTGTATTACTATTACTGTTTTACAGGGAAGGTTCAGTGAGAGCCAGAAAATGAGATCATAAAGGGCCCAGACAGGATGTTAATGCAGGTCTCCTGGGCTCTAGACTCCATGATTCTGCCATCTCGAGAAAAGCTAATAGGCTGCTGTGGTGACTGAACCTCCTTCTTTGCACATGCTGAGCTGCAGCACCAACAAATGGCAGTAAAGGGCTTGCTTTTCTCCTTGAGGGAAGATTCTAGAACGGGATCTTACAACTACTCTGAATATACTTGAGCTGCAACTTCTACCCTAATTGTTTTCTGCTGGCAAGTGTAGAGCATGTAATAGCAGCCTTTATTTCCCACTGGTGTGATGTTATAAATTGGTGTTGTGCTTATGGAAGCTCTTTGTATACCATAAAAACACCAACACTAATGATGAAAATAAATAAAGGGGAAAAACAACCTCCCAAATACCTGCCTTTGCAAACATTTATGTAGGAGCAAAAATCAAACACTGAACGGGACGGTTACACTGTAATAGTTTTTTCTTTTCAAAGAGGCTCTGAAAAATTATGAGTGCAATGAAGTTTGAAATGAAAACACTGACTTTCCTTGCAGGAAATTCTCTAACAAGCTTCTTAAGTACTCTTCTTCACCCCAGGGTCCTCTGAACTGAATTAAAATTAAAGTCAACTCTCTTAAAACTTTTCTTCTAACTCACTATGCTGGAAACCCTCTGCAACTGGGACTTGTCCGAGACCTCTTGATCCGTGTTTCCTGAAGTCAAATGCTGTTTGCAGTCACCAGCCCCTTCAACAACTTCCTCTTGGTTCTCGGATCTTCCCTGGCTTTCTTGCACTTGCAGCTTTTCCTTGATTTTATAGCTTCTGTCTCTGAAGACCTCAAGCCATCCTTTACTCTTACTCTTATGCTACAAACTCCATCCTTGACATCTTAGCACAGATGTGCTTAGCTTTTCAAAGAAAAAGGTTGCCTCGGTCAACATTGTAGGTTAGTGGAGAAGTGTATGATTGTGTAATTTTGTGAGCAGATATGCCAATCAAAAATCATTCTTCATGTTCCAACACTGGAAGTAGTCCATACAGCAGGCTCATTGAATGACAAACACCCTAAACAACACCCTGACCTCAGAATCAGCCCTTAAGTCATACGGATCTGGCTGAAAAACCTCTGAGAGCATTTCAGGCATGGAAGTCAAGACAGTGTGGCAAACAAAATGTCCTACATGAAGGATTTCTGTGAGATCCCAGTGGAAAGAAGGGACCACCAGAGGAGGAGGTACCTTTCTCTGGAGGGAGGAGAGAACTTCCACTTTGCTTATGGCCCTGTCCAAATACTGACGGAGTCTGTGGCTCAAAAGGCTTTCATAGCTTTGGCAGCTCATGACAAGAGCCTCGGGTGATCACTGATGTCATACACAAGAGTGTCAATTATTAAATCAACAACAGCAGTCAGTGTGTACTTGCTCCCCATGTAGGACTTATATCTTTAATGAGTTTTACTATGAGATTGAACTGTAAAACTTGTTTTCAAACAGTATTTTATACTTTGTATGGGTGTAAATTGTAGAAATCTTTACTTACTATGGAATTAGTCTTCTGTATATAAAATTAATTAAAAATGAATAGTAATGAAGAATGTGATAAGAAAAGGAGTAGGAGGTGGGATGGAGGTGGAGGTGAGAGGGTAGGAATGGGGGGGGGGGGAAGAACCACTATATTCCTAAAGCTGTACCTATGAAAATTTTTTTCACTAAATAAAAGCTTTCTTAAAAAAAATCATTCTTGGGCCGGCGCCGTGGCTCAACAGGCTAATCCTCCGCCTTGCGGCACTGGCATACCAGGTTCTAGTCCTAGTTGGGGCGCCGGATTCTGTCCTGGTTGCCTCTCTTCCAGGCCAGCTCTCTGCGGTGGCCCCAGAGTGCAGTGGAGGATGGCCCAGGTACTTGGGCCCTGCACCCCATGGGAGACCAGGAAAAGCACCTGGCACCTGGCTCCTGCCATCGGATGAGCGCGGTGCGCTGGCCGCAGCGCGCTGACCGCGGCGGCCATTGGAGGGTGAACCAACGGCAAATGAAGACCTTTCTCTCTGTTTCTCTCTCTCACTGTCCACTCTGCCTGTCAAAAAAAAAAAATCATTCTTGCTCATGATTTGGTCCACTGCTTGTCCTGATACCAATTCACTCAACTAATAATTAGCCTAAATGCTGGTTTCAGTAAGTTGACCAGTTGAAAATTCAAATTGGGGTTGACAAGGAGTGTAAATGAGTGCAAGAGGTGTGCATGCACAAGTGTGTCATGGAAAAAACTATTAAAATGTTGGAGGTTGATGACTCGACTTTATGGATTGCAGACTGTACATATATATTGCTCTTTCTGAATCATTTAATGGGAGTGTCAGAATACCTTGGCGTTTCCTGTCCTTGTGGAACTACGAGGACTTTCCCCAACAATGATCATCAATAGGACGTCATGGAGATGTTGACCTGACTTACAAAATCGATTTTATCGAAGGGGGGATTAATATTTCAAGGAATAAAACGGCTTCTACTAGAACTTCAACACTGCCATGCCTGGGCTAAAGCACATTTTTTTGCCTTTATCAAGTCCAGGCTTATTTACATGAGTGTCACAGCATAAAGCAAGTAGTGTGGAACTGGGAGTTCTGAATAAGTGGCTCCATTCTACTTAAGACTTCCAATGAAGCTTCTGAAAATTAAACTTCTGAATCTCTGCCCACTTAGGCAAGTCCTTATTATGTTTCAAGTCATGGGCAACTGGGAGAATGGTAAAAGGTAAATGAGATTGCCAGATGGAAACAGCTAAGTGGCTGGGACAACTGTTCTAGTTCGCACGATGTGCCATATTCAAGCTGGCGCATAGGCTCATGGAACAGCCTTGCAGAGGAAGCATAGAGAAGAGCCATAACACCATACGGATGGCTACAAAGGTTCTTTATGACTTTGCGTTGCCTGATGGCAGTTCCTGTAAAGCTCACTACTCTAGTCTCTCCTGGATTTTATAAGATGTTCATGATTTCTTTCAATATGTCATACTTTATAAGACAAAAATCAAAAAGCAACTTTAACATTTCTCCTTATCATGTCATTTTGCCTGTAACTGGATCCAGACTACTTTCTGGGTTGCCGTGACTCTATGAGATAATCCTTAAACACTACAACAATGACTTCCCCATACCAAGGGCTTTCTTTTTAAAGGATTGTTAACCAAATAGATCCAAACAAATTTCATACAGTCTATGGAGTTTTCTGAGCCCACTGATTGGGTTTAAAAACCTAATTTAATATTACTTATTATATCAAATATTATATTTACTTATATATTATTTATATTTTATATTATATTGACATAGTTTTGATACTATATTGATATATTATTGATATGAATATATTTATACAACAAATCAATTATAATTTGAATTATATAATATTGATATAATTATATATTATATTATTTCCTTCAAGATTACATGCCATGAAATATCATACATACAAAGACCTAGACCAAAAACATAAAGACCAAATAATAGAATTCAGCTCATTTCCCTTCCCTAGCCAAAGTCAAGGGCTGTACTTCATTCATTCATTCACTTACTCATCCAGCCATCCATCATAGCTTTGTTCTGCCATTTCCTTCCCTATTATGGCATTCCTGGCTGATGGATCACTAGTATCCTTACAAACCTATTTGCCAGCTGCTACTTCAGTTGCTCCCAAGGGATTGAACAATTTATGCCAGACCCAGTGGCCTTTCTGCTGGCAGTAGGCATGTCAAAACACAGGGAAAAAAGACTCAGGGATTTAGAACAAAACAAAACAAAAAGCATAGAGAACAGGACTTGCCATACCAAATGAAGCGAATCTTATTTACAAATGACCTTTAACCCTGGAGATCAGCCCAAATAAAGAAGCATCTGTCATCTCTGGGAATATCCAATACTCTTCACCCTGACAATGGGCCTCCAAAGACTAGATTCCATTCTAGTCTAATTGGCTCCTTGCCCTTTTCCTGCCTCCTCCAGCCACGTGCGGCCAGACAAACCACCTTGGGATGGCAAACCAGCCCGGAGATGTGCGACACTTTGACAGGAGAAGCAGGGGAGGAGGTAGGGCGGCAGCTCTGCTAATTAGGGAACAACCGGGTATGCTGATAAAGCTTCAGAAGAAATAGGCCTAGACCGCAGAGCCTGAATCCAGCTCTCCCCGAGAGCTACGCTTAGCTGGAAATTTCCCTTCATCAAGGAATAGCACAGAGATTTTTCCAAGCAGAACAGTGACAATGACCAAGTTTTCCAACCCACAAATGGCTAAGTGTGAGTGTGTAAAACAGACAATAAACACATGAATAAAGAGGTCATGAGAAGTCCAGACTGGGCGTTCCACTTTTTAAGCTTTTATATATAAATATCCATCAAGCATCCACCAAAATTGAGACACTAATATAGAAGCTGCTGCTGTGGCCTAGGTTGGAGCCTTGCCCTCATGAAGGTTATATTTTGATGGGGGGGATAAAGAAAAAATCAATGAGATTCTATTAAGCTGTGCTTAGTTCTCCGAAGGCAATGAGCAAGGAGAAGAAGAGATGATGAAGACAGACAACACATCCTACTCACACACCAGCACAGTTTTCACATTCTGCTTTCATTAATTCCTTTACGTTCTACAAGTTGATAATTTCAGTTATTTTACCCATTTGGCAGATGAGAAAACTCAGGCACAAACTTTTTTTTTTTTTTTTTGCTTAATTTGTCCTCAACTGGCCATAGCAACTCCATCCTTCTAGCTGTTGGCCAAAAACTTGGGTCATTTTTATCTTCTTCTCTCCTTCATATCCTATTCATGGATATGAAGTACTTTCGTGTAGGAAGGTATTTCAAAAATTCATGGAAAATGGAATTAAATGTTTATTTTCTTGTAAAAACATTTAAAATTCCTAGTTTTAAAAAAATGATACACATATTCCATGAATTTTGTGAAGTACTAAATTTTCTAAACCAATATGCAATGTTTTATCAATCTCTTACAAGTTGCATTGATACTATCCTAGTCTCTCCCCAATTCTCAACCAGCTTACAGAAATAATTCCTGGGGCCGGTGCCACGGCTTACTTGGTTAATCCTCCGCCTGTGGTGCTGGCATCCCATAGGGTTGCCAGGTTCTAGTCCCGGTTGCTCCTCTTCCAGTCCAGCTCTCTGCTGTGGCCCAGGAGGGCAGTGGAGGATGGCCCAAGTGCTTGGGCCCTGCACCCACATGGGAGACCAGGAGGAAGCACCTGGCTCCTGGCTTTGGATCAGTACAGCGCCAGCTGTGGAGGCCATTTGGGAAGTGAACCAACAGAAGGAAGACCTTTCTCTCTGTCTCTCTCACTTTCTATAACTGTCAAAAAAAAAAAAAATTCCTAACTGATATTTGTCTTGCCTGCTTAGCATCTTAAAAGAGCAGCCATATTCATTCTGAAAAATACACCAAGTGATTTCTTCAAAATTTCCCTGATTTGTAGTAACTAATATACAGAGTACAAAAATGTAATACCTGAGTAAAATCGACATTTTGAGATTTGATTATTGTTTATAGCTTTTAGCTATACTCTTGAGGAACAGTGGTTTTTCTACTTACTACCTGAATTCTTATTTAGTGGTGGGCTAAACTTGTGATTATGAAGAAATTCCAAGTATGCAATTATAAAAATGAAAGCAAGATAAAATAAAAAGGAGAGAAGGTGGGTGTTAGGGAGGGAGGGAGGGTATGGTGAAAATATTATTATGCTCTTAAACTATATATATGAAATATATGAGATCTGTTCCCTTTATATAAATACAAAAAGAAAAAAAAATCCTCCAATGGCTTCCTCTATGGTTGGAGTAAAGTAACTGCAATTGCCCTGTGCTTATTATCCTGAGTTCCTCTGTGGTTACTAGTAAAGGCCTACACATTCAGATCCTTCCTTCCTTTGAGCATCTTTGGAAGTCACTTTTCTCCTCTTTTCATTCTGACCCAGATGCACTGGTCTCCCGGTTGTTCAGAGGCTTCCCTGGTCAGACGCCCCCTCGAAGCCCTTCAGCCTGCAGTTACCTGCACAGCACCCACTAAGCTCCCTGACTGCCTCCTCTGGTTCTTGGGCTTTTCAGTAAGCAGATTCGTGACAACTCCATTTAAAGGAGGAAGCCTCCTCTGCCTCAGCATTCTTCATAATCCTTCTGACATGTTTTTCTTCAAGGCGTTTATCACCATTTGATGTATGCTTTTATTATTTTTTGTTTCCTTATCACTTGCTTTCCACTAGTCAAATAAAAATTACACGTGGACAGGTATTTTTTTTTTCATTGCTTTTTCCAGAATGCCAAGAATATTCCTGGCATGTAGGAGATGCTGTACAAGTATCTGTTGACTCAATGAATTAAGAAAGATGATCACCCGCATTGGGTGATCACTGATGTCATACATAAGAGTGTTAATTGTTAAATTAACAACAGCAGTCACTGTGCACTTACTTCCCATGCAGGACCTCTGTTCTCAATGAGTTATACTATGAGAATTAACTATAAAACTTGTTCTCTGTGTGTGTATGTATGTGTGTGTGTGTTTGTGTGCAAACTGTTGAAATTTTTACTTTGTACAGAGTTGGTCTTCTGTGTTTAAAGTTAACTGAAAATGAACCTTGCTGGAGAATGGGACTGGCAAGGGGAGAGGGAGGCGGGGGTGGGAGTGGGGTATGGTGGGAAGAATCACTGTATTCCTGAAGTTGTACTTAGAAATTTGTACTCATACATAAAAGGTTTCTTTGGGGAAAAAAAGAAAGTCTGTTCCTCTGACTTGATAATTAAAAAAAGATGGTGTTGTCTGATCTACAAGAGAAAGAATGACTACAAAAGAGAAGGAAGCAAGGAGAGAACATATATAGGCAAAATATCATTTGAAACAAAGTAAGGGATAGAGATAAAAACAGCCGGAGTATTTGGAAAGCAGAATGCTTTGTTTCACTCACTTCAGTTCATTCTTCATCGATTACCCTGCTTTGCTTGCTAAGAACATCTGTGACCTTCGAGAAATGGCTGCCTTTCTAGACTTTGAGGCTACAATGAGGGCAGTGCACAGATGTTTAATTATCTTACCTGATTCTAAATGCCTAGACTACACCATAGGCTTACTATGGGATTTTCAGGTGAAAATTGTCCCAGTCTGTTGTCATTGACCATTTTCAAAGTCACACTTGTGAGAAGAGGTGAAAGGAAAGGAAATGGCAAACCCACGATGCAGGTTTTTTATAATCTGCTAGAGGACACCCTCGAGCAGGAATTTTGTTTTTAGCTTCTTACTGAGTGTGGCTACGTCAAGAGTAGGATGTGTTGGCAGCACAGGAGAGGCTGTTCTGGGGGAAAGTGTAGCTGGAGTGCTGGTCTCCATCCGGGACTATGGCTTTGGAGAAGGCGCACCGTTTGCCAAACTGCAGCACAAATCTAGGAGACACCATGAGAGCCCCTGAGAGCTGTATAGCCTAAAGCTGGTTGGTGCCAGTTCTGCAGTCTCACTAGGACGCTGCTTCACAATGTGTTCAGTGTTCCTGCAGGGTGCCTTAGGCTTTTCTAGGGGGTAGTGTGGGCATTGTTCGCTCACACCAGGGAGAAGAACAGGACTTTTCTTAGGAAAGTTTCCTGGGATGTAAGCCCCACCACATCAGCTCAGAAGAGAAGCCCAGACAAAACCATATGCAAGCAAAGGTGAAACAGGCCCAGACATCCGCAGCAATCCAGATATTTTTTATTTTTATTTTAGACAGGCAGAGTGGACAGTGAGAGAGAGAGACAGAGAGAAAGGTCTTCCTTTGCCGTTGGTTCACCCTCCAATGGCCGCCGCGGCCGATGGCAGGAGCCAGGTGCCAGGTGCTTTTCCTGGTCTCCCCATGGGGTGCAGGGCCCAAGCACCTGGGCCATCCTCCACTGCACTCCCGGGCCACAGCAGAGAGCTGGCCTGGAAGAGGGGCAACCGGACAGAATCCGGCGCCCCGACCGGGACTAGAACCTGGTGTGCCGGCGCCGCAAGGCGGAGGATTAGCCTGTTGAGCCACGGCGCCGGCCAAGCAATCCAGATATTTTTGGAAAACACGTGTTCATCTCTCATTTACACCAGACCTGCAGTGGAGTTAAGTCATTACAAAGTGTTAGTCCCATTCATCCCAGCCCCTGGCAGTGAGCTTTCTTTCACTGGTACTATTAGGTGCTGTCTATAGGGGGAGACTATCCTGAGGATGCTCAAAGAATTTGGTTCCCATGAATTTGGCCTTTCCTTACTCACAGCCACTGAAGTGACATTGTTCTAGCCTGAGAGAAGACAGAAGTTCGGGACATCAAACAAGGGTGAAAGCAAGCAAGGAGAGAAAGGAGTAGGAAGAGGGAGAGAGCCTGGAGAGGAGAAATCTGTTCAAGGTGAATTCTCATTTATTTGGTACCTTCTACACATAGCTCTATATTAACTACACTGAAAGAGAACCCTGATCCTTGTAAACATCGTAAAAGATAGGCAACTCGACCGCAAGGAGATTTGGAGGCGTGAGTGGCTGGTTGAGGTCACGTAGCTTTAAGCGGCGGAAACTGTATGGGCCGATCTGCCGCCGAAGTCCACCCATTTCCTGGTATGCTTTTCTACATGAGGCTGAGGAAGGTAGAGAAGCAGTAGCTGTGCTGGCCCTGTGTAGCAGAGAATTTAACCCTGCTGCGAAGAGCTGTGGTCGAAGTTTCTGGGGAGTCATCTCCAGCACCTTGCCGTGTCATATCAGGGGAGCTTTTATACTTGCTTCTCTGGGGTGCTGGGTCCTGCCCCGTAGCCTCACAGTGTGATTTAGGGTGGGGATTTGGGTCCCATGGTAGCAGCTCAACCTCCAAGGGACTGGCAGCTGCGGTCAGCTAGGTGGGCATGATCCGGCGGAGTCCCAGTAAAACCTTGGGAGAAGTCTGCGGTGAGCTGCTCAGACTGGCAGTACTCCGTGCAGGCTGTCACACATCAGTGCCAGGAAGGTAACACTTCCTGTTCACGATTGCCCTGCCAAAGATCAACTGAAAATCCGTGTTTGGAACTTTCCTGGACTTCGCCTCGTGTGTCTCTTCCCTGGAGTGATTTGACTGGCATCCGTTCCATATAAGAAAAGTAACCCTGAGTTAAAGAGCTCTCAGTGAGTTCTAGGAGCCCTGCCAGTGAAGGATCAAATCTGAGTGTGGTCTTGGGGACCCCTAAACTTGCAATGGGTGTCAGAAGTGAGGGTAGTCAGCTGGCGCTGTGGCTTACTAGGCTAATCCTCCACCTGTGGCGCTGGCACTCCGGGTTCTAGTCCTGGTTGGAGCGCCAGATTCTGTCCCGGTTGCTCCTCTTCCAGTCCAGCTCTCTGCTGTGGCCCGGGAGGGCAGTGGAGGATGGCCCAAGTGCTTGGGCCCTGCACCCGCATGGGAGACCAGGAAGAAGCACCTGGCTCCTGGCTTCGGATCAGCACAGCACGCCGGCCATAGCGGCCATTTGGGGGGTGGTGGTGAACGAACGGAAGGAAAACCTTTCTCTCTGTCTAACTCTGCCTGTCAGAAAAAAAAAAAAAAAAAAAAAAAAAAGAAGTGAGGGTGGTCTTACTGGTGTCACTGTCTTACTCAGCCCTTTTGCAAGCAGCATCATTCTCCCAGAAGCTGTGCTGTCTTCTCTCCCTACCTAAGAAACACAGTCCTGGACCAGCCCGGAACTGGGAACGTGGGACTAGGGGCCAAACCCAGGCATGGCAGGCAGCAGACAATGAAGGGACAGTATAAACACAGTGGGCACTGAGGTCCCTGATTCAGTGTCCACTCCACTGCTCATTCCCTGATTGCCTTTGGGGACAGAGGTGGTCTCTCTCCTGGCCTCAGTTTATAGACCTGGAATATGGACATACTGAATTTAAGTTACTAAGTCTTCAGAGGCTTCAGATTTTTTTTTTTTTAATTTTATAATGTGATAGTATGAAAAGACTAAAAGCCCCCTGGAGGTCATAATACCCTGGAGAGGTTTATCTTTTTCATTTCTGAGTATTCTCGTTGGGCTGAGAATTGAGCTGGTCAGAAGACAGCCCGTCCTGATCACAGATCAGCTGCGGAGACCAGCGCCAACACAGTTCCCACCCTCCAGCCTTCTGTTCCCAACCACTGTTGTGTTCCATATGCCAGTGTCTTGCCAACAGGGCTGCAATGATTGTGACACTGTCCCGTCCCACTGCCCTAAGGAGACTTTTAATGGGATGGGGTGGGTGGCTCATGCAAGCAACTAAACTATCTCCATACAATACGGGCTAAAGAGTAGAGTGAGCCACGTGTGCAGGAGTGAAGAAACGATTTCAGGACACTGGTAGGAGCGCAGAAAGGGCCTGGAGGAGGAAACTATTGGACTTGAAGTAAGAATTTCAAGGCAGACATAGGTCAAGGGGTCTTTCTGAGGGCAGACAACGGCAAGAAGAAAGGCACAGAGGTTCGAAGCACAGAGTGTGTCTGGGGACGGCCCATAGCCAGTGACCCTGGGTTAGACAGAGTGGGCAAGGAGGGCACAGCCTGCCTTGGCTGTCGAGTCTCGGTGTTTTTATCTCGCCAGCAGTAAAGAGGCTTTGAAGAAGGCAGACTGAGACTGTACTCTGAAGCTCTATCCTCTTCATTCTTGCTCCTACCTGTGGTTTCTTCAATCCATGATGATGCTAATAGCAATCACGGTGAGAACAAGAATGTAAAAATCCCACAGTGCACATCTGTAGCTATTTTACATTTTTCAAAGCACCATCATTAAAAAACTGTTGAAACAAGTTTCAAGCCATGTACCTGTTAGTCGTGAGGCACAGTGATTTACATAAATCCTTTAATGCTGACATAGCCTCTAGTGGTCCATCTGTCCTTGATCCGTACAGGCAGGGAGTGCAGCTCAGAAAAGGCGGGACATGTGCGGGGGCCCTCAGCCTTTGTAGGAATCAGGAGTCAACCTTGCACTAAGACTCAAGTCTGATCTCAGCATTCACACCCCACACCTGCTTTCCTCTATCATTCTTAGTCTGCGTGGGGAAATAGTCCTCCTCCCACTTTATAGATGAGTAATAAGAGATAAATAAAATTTAAGTCATAAACCCAAGGCCACACAACCACGATGGAAAATAATTCTT
Source organism: Sylvilagus floridanus (assembly GCA_949820135.1). Lineage (NCBI taxonomy): Eukaryota > Metazoa > Chordata > Mammalia > Lagomorpha > Leporidae > Sylvilagus > Sylvilagus floridanus. The sequence continues at coordinate 45,360,451 of OX463241.1, forward strand.
TGGTTTCCTACCATGAATTTCCCTCTCTTGATGGACACATGCTGGACACAGTGAGCACAGCTGTTGCATACACTCAAGTTGGAATGAGATGCTGACAAAAGTCAATGTTTTGTTGGTAGATTGAATGACTGTATAAGAAGGCAACATTATTTTGCGTGTGAGCACTGCCCACAAAGCAGCTCCTCTGAAATTGCCCACTGTTTTCTTGGCGGCCCTTTTTGCCCCTCGTGTGTTTTAGACACCTTAGGAGTGTCCACTAGTGAGTCCCTCTCTTTTGAAAATGGCACCCCTCCCACCACCAGGTTTCTACTATGTAGAAAATTTCATGGAAAAAATGGGATTAAAGCTAAGTTTATTTTGATGCAAATTTTTTAAACTATTATTTTAGTAAATATAAATTTCCAAAGTACAGTGTATGGATTACAATGGCTTTTATCCCCCATAACTTCCTTCCCACCTGCACCCCTCCCATCTCCTTCTCCCTCTCCCATTCCATTCACATTAAGATTCATTTTTAATTATCTTAATATATACTAAATCGATCTTCTGTATATAAAGTAAAGATTTCATCAGTTTGCACCCACACAGAACATAAAGTGTAAAATACTGTTTGAATACTAGTTATAGCATTAATTCACAATGTAAAGCACATTAAGGACAGAGATTCTACATGAGGAGTAAGTGCACAGTGACTCCTGTTGTTGACTTAACAAATTGACACTCTTGTTTATGGCATCAGTAATCACCCTAGGCTCCAGTCATCAGTTTCCAAGGCTATGGAATCCTTTTGAGTTCGCCGACTTTGATCTTATTCCGACAGGGTCATAGTCAAAGTGGAGGTTCTCTCCTCCCTTCAGAGAAAGGTACCTCCTTCTTTGATGGCCCATTCTTTCTATTGGGATCTCACTCGCAGAGATCTTTCATTTAGATTTTTTTTTTCTTTTTTGCCAGAGTGTCTTGGCTTTCCATGCCTAAAATACTCTCATGGGCTCTTGAGCCAGATCCAAATGCCTTAAGGGCTGATTCTGAGGCCAGAGTGCTGTTTAGGACATCTGCCATTCTATGAGTCTGCTGTGTCTCCCACTTCCCATGTTGGATCGTTCTCTCCCTTTTTGGTTCTATCAGTTAGTATTAGCAGACACTAATCCCTTTGACTCTTAGACCTATCAGTATGATCAATTGTGAACTGAAATTGCTCACTTGGACTAGTGAGATGGCATTGGTACATGCCACCTTGATGAGATTGTATTGGAATCCCCTGGCACGTTTCTAACTCCACCATTTGGGGCAAGTCCAATTGAGCATGCCCCAAAATGTACATCTCCTCCCTCTCTTATTCCCACTGTTATATTTAACAGGGATCACTTTTCAGTTAAATTTAAACACCTAAGAATATTTGTATATTAATTACAGAGTTCAACCAATAGTATTAAGTATAACAAAAAAATACTAAAAGGGATACAGTATTACATTGTACATCAATAGTAAGGACAAGTGCTGACCAAGTCGAATTAGCTCAGGCGGTAGAGCGCTCACTTAGCATGCGAGAGGTGGTGGGATCGATGCCCACATTCTCCACAGCCTGCTCTTGAAGTAATTGAGAAAATAGCCATGACAAGACTCCCCTGGACACAACAAGACAGGACTCGCGGTCACCTCACATGCATCGTTCTACGGTGTGCACTTGGGGCTTTTCCTACATTGCTTCAGAGGAACTGGGATCACAAAAACCTAAGCATCTCAACTGTCCTTGATACAAATTCTAACTGATACACAGTCCTGCCAGAATATACACTTCTCTTAATCTTTTAAAATGTATTTTTAAAAAAAATTCAAATTTGCTTATTTGAGAGGTAAAGAGACAAGGAAAGAGAGGCACCCATCCTCTGTTTCCTTCCCCAAATACCTATAGCACCTGGGGCTGGGCCAGGTTGAAGCTGGAAGCCAGGAGCTCAACTCAGATCTGCTATGTGGGTAGCAGGGACCTAAGTACTTGAGCCACCATTTCTTGGCTGCCTGGGTACACATTAGGAGAAAACTGGAATTGGAAGGAAGAGTGAGGACTTCAAAACAGACATTTGAATATGGCCATGTGTGTTCTATGTGCGGTATTAACTGCTGTATCAAATACCAGGCCCCTCACCCCCAAGAGCTTTTTATCTAGTTAATGAATTTCAAATATTTTTTGCATGTGTGCACACACACTTGCACAATTCATTTATCTTTTAATCTCCTTTTCCACAAACTTTTCAAGTATTCTCATCTATTGCTCTGTCCTTGTCGATTTGTTTGAACTTTAATGCTTCCTCAAATCAAGTGGGCCAGTTGTAGTTCTCTAACTTGGAGTTAATGGAGAGTCGTTCTAATGGCAGAATCTTGGTCAAAGGGTCTTGACCCTCAGCTGCTAAGGCTTCTGAGACCACGCTGACCCCTGCCCACCCTTAGGCCTGGATGCTGTGGGGTCAGTGCGAGACTCCATTAACCTGCCTATAAATGCCTTCTGCTCTGTGATTTCAAATTTGCAAACTGAAGAAATTGAGCTGAGGACATAGTTAAGTTTAATTAAACAATCTACAGAGAAGGTGAAGAAGCTGCTTTTTAATTCACCATCTCGTTATTTTCAGTGGATTTTAAATATTACAAACCTCAACCCCAGGACACTTCCTGAAATGGTCAGCGCTGTTTTTCAGTTGTTGAGAAATGATGAGGAATCAGAGCGCTTCTTGCATGTTTCAGTTCCCAGAGGCCATGGGGTCCTGACACAATCTCTGTCTTAATGACCAGCTGGCCCATTCCTGCGCTGGCTTTTTCTAAGTCTGACATTGCCTAGGGGACACTGCTGGGCAAAGAAGCTAGTATCTGCTTGTAACACCTTTGCTGGTGCTTGACCTTGACTAGGGTTTCCTTAGGAGGTTCTTTCAGTGGCATGATGTGTATTTCCAAACCCTGGACAACCTATTTTCTGGGGAGGTGGTCAGGAGGCGAGTCGTGTGCATAGTAGGAATTACGTAGGGTGTGCTCTCTGAGTTTGGACTGGTACAACTGGTGATGATCAGGTGGTTGGGCACTGGTAGGAAAACCTCCGTCTTTGTGGCATGAGTAATCCGAACACTTAGTCTGGGGTAGCCATATTCATGGTAGGAAGAGGAATAAATCAAAAAGGGAAAGATTCAGAAAGCAGGTCTTCAAGTTCTGTCTGCCATCATTTTTGACTGATCCTCAACTATGCATGCGTGGAATAGACTCAAAGATGAACTGAAAGCAAGCAAAGATTTGAATTGAAATGGGAGCTGTTACTCTCAAAAATGAATTTGAAATTCAATTTCAACCCAGTTTGTGCCTGGAAAAGAAAATAAATTATAATCCTTGTAGAACAATATCGGGATCTAGGATCTCTATACTCAACATTCATTATATCCAGGAGAATGTGACAAAGTCTCCAATGAAAAGATAAAGATCGTTATCTAAGATGAATCCTAAAATGATTCCAGATATTAGCATCAGCAAATGCAAATCTAGGAGGGGCTATCAGAATCATTCTCGATGATACAAATGAAAGTTTGCTCAAAATAAATGAAATGATTAAAAAATCTCAGGACATATATGGGAACAATGAAAGATGGCCAAGTTAATAACCTGGAATTGAAAATAAAATATCTAAAATTTAAGAAAAGAATGGAAATGATAGAGGAAAGAGTTAGTAAATCTTAAGGTAGATCAAAAGAAATGATCTAATGTGAAGAACAGTCAAAGACTGTGCAAGGCCTCAGGGACCTGCGGGATAACGTGCAAGTCTCACAATCAGCCTCCTGTACCCACGGGTTCCACATCCAGGGACTCAGCCAACAGCAGGTTCAAGAAATTTCACCTGTACAGAACACTTATTTTTTCCTCATCATTATTTCCTAAACAACATACTACAACAAGTATCTACATCAAATTTACTTTGGGTTAGGTATTATAAGTAGACCAGAGATGATTTAAAGCATACAGGAAGATGTGTGTAGATTATATGCAAATAGCATGTCATCTCATTCAAAGGCCATGAGCGTCCATGACTGCATATACATGGAGGTCCTGGAAACAATCCTCTGTGGACGCCAAAGGGATAACAGTTTAAGGTATTGACATTTTCAGAAGCAGGGAAATTAGAGACTAGGCTACAAGATACACACAGAAGTAAATATATAAATCTCCTGAATTAAAGAAAAAAACAAATTTACAGATTCAAGATATTCAACAAACCACTAACAAAAAAATAAGAAAATGGCCACAGGCACACAGACAAGTTCATGGCTATGCAAAACCAAGAAAAAGCACACATTATGCACAAAGGGTCTTCAGAAAGTTAAGAAAAATGTATTTGACAAAAAACTATGCATGGACTTCAATTTTTATCATTTAATTCTATTTTTCCATTATATTTTGAAGTTCTCTCATGTAAGGGGAAAATCATTTTTATTAAAGGTCAGAAGTGATTGGAATACCATCTTGAAGAGAGAAAAGAACGCACCCAGCATTATATAAGGAGCTAAAGCAATTTTTCAACAATGAAGACAAGTAGGCATTTTAGATGAAAACAAAAACAAAAACAAAACAAAACAAAATTGAAACAAAAACGTTGAAACTGTCCCGAGATCTTACTAAAGCTGAAGGATCTTATTTAGGCTAAAACAAAAGGATACCAGATAGAAACTTGAATTCCCAGAAAGAAACACACACAGCCAGTAGTAGTAAATAGCCACAGAAACATTAAAAAACACAGTATTTTTTGTCTTTAAAAATTAGTTTATAATAAATTTCTTTTTAAAGATTTATTTATTTTATATGAAAGGCAGAGTTAGATAAAGAAGGAGAGACAGACCGAGAATATTCCATCCATGGGTTTACTTCCCAAATGGCCCCAACTGCCAGGGATGTTCAAGTCCAAAGTCAGGAGCCAGGAACTTCTTCTGGGCCTCCCACTTGAGTGGCAGGATCCCAAGCACCTGGGGCACTCTCTGCTGCCTTCCCAGGCCCATTAGCAAAGCACTGGATGCCTGAACTGCAGGTAGCAATTTAACCCATTATGCCACAATGCCAGCTCCAAAAATCTGGAATCCACAGTTAGAAAAACTGACATTGCCCAGGGGAAGAGTTATGTAAGGCAGATGTAATATACATGACAATAGCATAAAGGATGGAAGTAGGAGAATAAATGGACTTTCATGATTATAAAGCTTTTATGTTTCATATGCAACATATGGTAGACAAACTCTAGGCAGACTATTAATTTGTAATATTAGTAAGACCTAGTTCAAACATTAAAAAGGTAATGTGAAGATATTAAGGCCAAAAGCCAAGAGAAAAATTAAATGGAATTATAAAAGTTATTAATGTTAAAATTTCAAGAACAGAGGAACAAGAACAAAACAAGTCATATACATTTGAAAATTAAACAATGCCCTCTAATTATGGGCTAAAGATGTCAATAGGGAAATTTAAAATATTTTCAGTTGACTGAAAATTAAAATAAAGCAATGAATTTGTAGGAGACAGCTCAAAGAGTTCTTTGAGAAATATTTAGAGCTTTCAATACTTGTATTGAAACAAGAGGAGAAGATAAAAATCAAGGACCTAGGTTTCTACCTTAAAAATTCAAAAAAAGGAGCAGATGCTGTGGCGTAGTGGGTAAAGCCAGTGCCTGCAGTGCTGGCATTCCATACGGGCACTGGTTTGAGACCCAGCTGCTCCACTTCTGTTCCAGCTCCCTGCAATGACCTGGCAAAGTAGAAAATGGCCCAAGTCCTTGGGCCCCTGCACCCACATGGGAGACCTGGAAGAGACTCCTGGCTCCTGGCTTTGGAGTGGCCCAGCTCCAGCCATTGCAGCCATCTGGGGAGTGAACCAGCAGATGGAAGCTCTCTCTCTTTTCCTTCCTCCCTCCCTCTCTTTCTCTGTAACTCTTTCAAGTGAAATAAATAAATCTTTAAAAAAAATTTTAAAAGATCAAATTAAACTAGACCTAAGGAAAAAGACAATAGCATACAGAACTAAATGAAATAAAAATGGATGCAAAGCAAAAATCAATGAAAAAAAGGTTCTTTGAAAAATAGTAATAAAATTAATATACTTCCATTTGATTGCTCAAGGAGATCTAAGAAATAAAATACCAATATCACCAAGCTCTTTATATCCTACAATCATGAAAGGATAATAAAGAATATTATGAACTTTTTTTTTTTTTTTTGGACAGGCAGAGTGGACAGTGAGAGAGAGACAGAGAGAAAGGTCTTCCTTTGCCATTGGTTCACCCTCCAATGGCTGCCACCGCCGGTGTGCTGCAGCCGGCGCACCACGCTGATCCGAAGGCAGGAGCCAGGTGCCTCTCCCGGTCTCCTATGGGGTACAGGGCTCAAGCACTTGGGCCATCCTCCACTGCACTCCCTGGCCACAGCATAGAGCTGGCCTGGAAGAGGGGCAATCGGGACAGAACCTGGCGCCCAGACCGGGACCAGAACTTGGTACGCCGGTGCCGCAAGGTGTAGTATTAGCCTATTGAGCCATGGTGCTGGTCAATTATGAACAACTTTATGCCAATATCTTTGGAAACTTAAAGGGGACAAATCAGTTGAAAGATAGCAATCATCAAAACTTACTCAAGAAGAAAAAATGAACTATTCTATATTATGTAAAAACCTTCCTTCCTTACAAAGGGGAACCATTCACAGATGGATTGACTAGTGACTTCTGAACTTTTGATTTTACACAAATCTCTTTAGGAAATGCAAGGAAATCCTCCTCAAATAGTTGTGTAATACAATATTACCACACAGATACATTTCCAAGAAAAAGAAACTTTATAGTATACCAACATTCCTGTTTGAACATTGGTTCACAATTTCTATCAAAATATTAACAAGCTGAATCCATTAATATATAAAAGGATAGTATATTATTATCAGCTAGGATGTATTCCAAGAAACTAGGGTTGAATTGAACACAAATATCAATTTGACTCATATTAATAAAGGAGAACCTCAGAGTGATCATCAACAGATGTGGGAAACAAATTGATGAAATTCAACTTCCATTTAGAGTAAAAGCATCAGCAAACTAGGAATGGATGAGCTCTTCCTCAACACAATAAAGGTACATACACTAAATTTTACAGCCAGCATTGGGCACTGTGGTGCAGAGGATTACGCCATTGCCTGCGATGCTGGCAACGCAAATGGACCCTGCTTGAAGTCCTGACTGCTCCACTTCTGATCGAGCTCCCTACTAATGTGCCTGGGAAAGCAATGAAAAATGACCCAATTCCTTGGGTCCCTGAACCCATATGAGAGATCAGGATGAAGTTCCAGGCTTCTGGCTTCAGCCTGGCCCAGGTCTAAACCCAGCCATTGCAGCTCCCTGGGTAGTAAACCAGAGGATGGAAGATCACTCTTTCTTTGTAACTCTGTCTTTCAAATAAATCAATAAATACATCTTTTAAACACAAAGCTTTACAACTAGTATCACAGTTGATGGTGAGACAAATGCTTCCTCTAAGGATCAGGAACAAGGCAAAGATACCTACTTTTTCAATTTTCATTTGACACTGAACTAGAGGGGCTACACAGTGGAACAAGGCAAGAAAAATAATCCAAAATCATTCAGATTTGAAGGCAAGAGATAAGAATGTCCTTATATGTATATAATGTGATCATATATAAGGATCCTTTGAAAGGTTCACAGAAAAGTGAGATTAAAATACTGATATCAAAACTTTTTGCACCAAAATAAACCTACATTTCATATTTCCATAATATGAATTTTCATCAACTTTTAAAAGATGGTTCTTATGCAGAAAATCCTAAAATGTAATTCACAAATTGGATTACAGCAAAATTAAAATCTTCTGTGTTTTGGCCGGCGCCGTGGCTCAACAGGTTAGTCCTCCGCCTTGTAGCACCGGCACACCGGGTTCTAGTCCCGGTCGGGGCGCTGGATTCTGTCCTGGGTGCCCCTCTTCCAGGCCAGCCCTCTGCTGTGGCCCGGGAGTGCAGTGGAGGATGGCCCAAGTGCTTGGGCCCTGCACCCCATGGGAGACCAGGAAAAAGCACCTAGCACCTGGCTCCTGCCATCGGATGAGTGCGGTGCCACCGGCCGCAGCGCGCTGTCCGCGGCGGCCATTGGAGAGTGAACCAACGGCAAAGGAAGACCTTTCTCTCTCTCTCTCTCACTGTCCACTCTGCCTGTCAAAAAAAAAAAAAAATCTTCTGTGTTTTAAAGTAATCTGAAAGACAATCCACATTCGTAGAGGAAATATTTGCAAAACATATTTGACAAAGGGGTTTTTTCCAGAGTATAAAGAACTCTAAAACTTCAATTATTCAAGAGAATCAACCTAATGTAGAAAGTGAACAAAATATTTGAACAAATACTTCAACAAAAGATAAAAATGGATGACAGGTAAGCACACACAAATGTGTCTTCACACCATTAGGTATTAGAGAAATGCAAAATAAAGCCACTTACCCAAACATACTCAACTGGATAAAATTAAAAATAATGATAAAAGAAATTAAATTGGCAAACAAAAAAGCCATCTGCACATTAATGTTTATTGCAGCTCAATTCACAATAGCTAAGACCTGGAACCACCCAAATGCCCATCAACAGTAGGCTGGATAAAGAAATTATGGGACATGTACTTTATAGAATAATATACAGCAGTCAAAAACAATGAAATCCAGTCATTTGCAACAAGATGGAGGAATCTGGAAAACATGCTGAGTGAATTAAGCCAGTCCCAAAGAGACAAATATCATTTGTTTTCCCTGATTTGCGACAACTAACTGAGCACAAAAGGGGAAACCTATTGAAGTGAAATGGACACTATGAGAAACAGTGACTTGATCAGCTCTTGTCCTGACTGTTGATGTACAATGTAAATCTTTATCCATTTTAATACTTTTTTTGTTCTAGTACTAGTGGTTGAACTCTGTAATTAACACACAATTATTCTTAGGTGTTTGAATTTAACTGAAAAGTGATCCCTGTTAAATATAACAGTGGGAATAAGAGAGGGAGGAGATGTACAATTTGGGGCATGCTCAATTGGACTTGCCCCAAATGGTGGAGTTAGAATCGTGCCAGGGGATTCCAATACAATCCCATCAAGGTGGCATGTACCAATGCCATCTCACTAGTCCAAGTGATCAATTTCAGTTCACAATTGATCATACTGATAGGTCTAAGAGTCAAAGGGATCACACAAACAGGACTAGTGTCTGCTAATACTAACTGATAGAATCAAAAAGGGAGAGAACGATCCAACATGGGAAGTGGGAGACATAGCAGACTCATAGAATGGCAGATGTCCTAAATAGCACTCTGGCCTCCGAATCAGCCCTTAAGGCATTCACATCTGGCTGAAGAGCCCATGAGAGTATTTTAGGCATGGAAAGCCAAGACACTCTGGAAAAAAAAAAAAGACGACGACGACCTAAATGAAAGATCTCTGTGAGTGAGATCCCAGTGGAAAGAACGGGGTCATCAAAGAAGGAGGTACCTTTCTCTGAAGGGAGGAAAGAACTTCCACTTTGACTATGACCCTGTCAGAATAAGATTGAAGTCGGCGAACCCTAAAGGCTTCCATAGCCTCGGCAACTCATGACTAAAGCCTAGGAGATTACTGACGCCATAAACAAGAGTGTCAAATTGTTAAATCAACAATAGGAGTCACTGTGCACTTACTCCTCATGTGGGATCTGTCCTTAATGTGTTGTCCAACGTGAAGTAATGCTGTAACTAGTACTGAAACAGTATTTTTACACTTTATGTTCTGTGTGGGTGCAAACTGATGAAATCTTGACTTAGTATATACTGAATTGATCTTCTGTATATAAAGATAATTGAAAATGAAAAAAACTTGGTGTTAAATTGGAAGTTGCATAGAAAATTAATCATTTTTTAAAAAAATATCATGTAGGATCTCTCTCCTTAATGTGCTCTACATTGTGATTTAATGCTATAACTAGTACTCCAACAGTATTTTTCACTGTGTGTTGCTATGTGGGGGCAAACTGTTGAAATCTTTACTTAATATATAGTAAACTGATCTTCTGTATATAAAGAAAATTGAAAATGAATCTTGATGTGAATGGAAGGGGAGAGGGAGTGGGAAAGGGGAGGGTTGTGGGTGGGAGGGAAGTTATGGGGGGGGAAGCCATTGTAATCCATAAGCTATACTTCAGAAATTTATATTCATTAAATAAAAGTTTAAAAAAAAGAATAATATGTGTTGGGAAAACTTGTAATAACTGTAATAATTCAGTGCTGAAACTAATGCAAAAACAAAACAGCTAGTTTGAAATACAAATTGTCTGCTTCTCATAACGTTAATCACACACTTTATATGCAACCCAACAATCCCACTCCTGGTATTTATACAATAAAGAAGAAACAGCACATTCACACAAAGACTTGAATGTATGTATTTATGATAACATTCCTCTTAATGTAAAAACCTGGAAACTGAAATGTCCACTGAATATCTGGAAACTGAAATGTCCACTGAATAGCTGGACATTTGAATAGATAAAAATAGTTATACTCTTACACTATGGACTTAGTACTCTGCAGTAAAGAGGAATGAACTTGTGATAAATTCAGCAATGTGAATCTCAAAAACATTGTGCTGAGTAACAGAAGTCTAACACAAAATCCTTCTACACTCTGTGCAATTCCATTTGTACGCAGGTCCTGAAAAGGCAAATCTACAGTAATGAGGGGTTTCTAGTAGTCAGGGATATACTGATTGCAAAGGGGCCCAGACACAAGGGAACTTTGAGTGGTGATGGAAATCTCTGGTATCTGGACTGAGATCGTGGCTATAGAACTACACACAAATATCAAAACCCAGCTTTCAAGTTTCACTATATTCAAATTATATTCCAATAAAGCTGGAAAATCAAACTTTATGTGAGACAGAGACAAGAAGAGCCTTTGAAATTTTAATGAAGATGGGAAGGCTTGGATTTCTATCCTTGCCCTCATTCTGAGATTCACAAACCAATGGCATGTCTAACTCTATAGTGGCCTATTCAGTCATATGTGCCACAATTCACATACATAAATGCACCAATTTAAACCATGTGAGTGGCTCCTTTAGTCTCCCACTCTCAGATTCCACATTCCAGAGAAAACGTAGGTGAGAGGAACGAATGGGCACCACTGCCTCAATTCTCAAGCATCCAAGCCCACTGATAGGGACTCTAGTCTTTTTAGGTAGCCATTTTCAACAATGTTTTCCCCAGAGGCAGTCTAGCTGATTATGATCGCTAAAAGCAAAACCAAGTCTATTTTCTATTTTATGGCCCATGTAAAGGATTTTTCCAATGCAATTTTGACCAAAGATGATTTTTATTTTAGGGTCAATGATCAACGCTAATTTCTAAGTATATGATACCTCTGTTGAGCTTCAGAAAAACTCTCACTCTGCCCAGAAGAGCTTGTCAACCATTCAGTGCTTGGACACCTCCAGTGAGGAAAGTATCATCATGAACAAAGCATTCCATGTTGGGTGCCTGACCTGTTAATTCTCCAAACGTGGGCTGGTTTTCCTTATAGACTCTGACTCTTCTCTGTGGAGTCATGTTGCGAAACTGTCATGTTTTCCCAGAGAGTTCTGTTCAAACGTGGAGTTCACATCTCATCTTTTCTTTGTAATACTAAAGTCTCAGACTAACTTTTTTTTCCTTCTCTTCCATTATGAGTGCAGCAATGGCTGTGGCCTCAACCTTTCACAAAACAAGTGCTGAACTAGGCACCAGTGCATGAGCCCTGCCTGTCCTCTGCTTGCCTCCTTACTGCGGAGTACAGGGGGCCCTGGAGTATCCAGAGTTCTTGCACTAGTTAGGCTTTTCTGGGTGAGCTCTGCAAGAACTGGCAGTGGTGAGAGGCTGCAGACATCGCCTGACCTCCATCTGCACCCTGCTTTCGATCTGTTTGGGAGGTACACCCATCCCCTGACAGCCCTCCGGCTTGGCTTGTGTCTCAATGGGACTTTCTAAGCTCATGGAATAGAAATGGCCTCCCTGATCCTCACTCTCCTTCCTCCAGGCTCCCTCACCACAGAGGAGTGATCTCCAAGAAGCCGCATGTTTATTCTGCAGGCAATCTCTGCTGCCTCTGCCAGTGGACTCGGCCCTCTCCCAGGTTTACACACACAGCTCTCCTGGAAGCAGTCACGCTTTATGAACTGTTCACGGAGTAAGCACATCACCAGCTGTCAGCCTCTGCACAGTCCTATACTCTGAAGAGCCAGAAAAGGAAGCAAAGACAAATAGCTCGGTGGAAAGCCTTCTATAAATTCAGCGAACAGTATGGCTACAAAAATCATCTGATGCCTCTCACTTTGTTAATGCCGTTAGTCAACATATTTGGCTCTCCTATGAAGTTCAAAGGCAGAATGGAGCAGTCATCACTTGAGTGACAATAAACTAGACTGGAGCTCAGAGAATTCGGTCCTAACCCTGACTCCACCTTGAGTTGCCTCAGCAATGGGGTGTGTGTGTCTATCTGAGACAGGGAAAGAGAGAAATTAAGAAGTGGAGGGGCTTGTGCTCTGGAGCAATGGGTTAAAGCCCTGGCCTGCAGTACCAGCATCCCATATGGGCGTCAGTTAGAGTCTGCTCCACTTCCGATTCAGCTGTCTTCTATGGCCTGGGAAAGCAGCAGCAGATGGCCCAAGTCCTTGGGTCCCTGCACCCATGTGGGAGACCCAGAAGAAGCTCCTGGCTCCTGATCAGCTCAGCTCTGGCCATTGTGGTCAACTGGGGAATAAACCAGCAGATGGAAGACCCTTTCTCTCTCACTCTCACTCTCTCTTTCAAATAAATAAATCTTAAAAAAAAGTGGAGATGGGGAGAGAGTAGCAGCTTCCGCCCTTTGGGTCACTTTCTAATCTCCTACATGGGTGGCAGATGTCCCATTATTTGAGCCACCACCTGCTGCTTCACAGGAAGCTGGAATTGGAAGCAGAGCTGGGACTTGAACCCAGGGATTTTAATAAAGGATGAATGCACCCTAAGTGGTGAATTCTCAGATGCTAGGCCAAAGAGTCACCCCTCATAGATAGTTTTCAGCAGTCTCTCCTTGTCCAGGAATGTGCTAGAAGAGCCGGTAGGAAACAAGCCCTTCAACTACCGTCACTGGGAACAAATTAAACAAAAGCAGGAACATGTGAAGAACACAAAGAGCACTCCTCACTTACATCTGTTCTGCACTTTACATATTTCAGTGGTTCTTTCTGTTTTAAAGCTCAGTTGTACCCATTACTAACTATGAGCAACTAGAGGCAGATGATCTTAACTCGGTTTTAGTCTAGTAGGAAGCTATACTGCAGAAGCCAAGGAAGTAGCTTAAGAGAACCATCCGGGATAGGTATGGAGAGTTTGATCTGCCAGGTCCCATACTTTCTAGGGCAGGATTCTTCATGTGCTCTTCTGCAGAGGCCATTATTATCATCATTGAAGTAATCCTTATTTCAACATTATTTATTGAGCACTTAATGAGGGCCAGACTTAGGGCTAAGTGCTTTATGAGTATTGTGTACATACTGAATCATGACTGCAATTCTATGCAGACAAAATATGGCTATGAAAACTGAGGCTCCAAAAGGTCAAGTAACTTGCCTTGTCCTCGTGTTCTACCCATAATGAACTGGTATGCAATCCTGAGCACTGAAGAGTCTCTCTGACTCTTGATTTAATGAGGTTAATGAGATCTACTTCTGGTACCCCGAGGGCTAGCTAGCATGGGGACCATCTGTGCTAATGGATAGAACATCTTGAAATGTGTGAGGTGTGATCCTTTCCTCCCAGCCAGTAAATGGGCGAGCTGGGATTACAATCCAAGCCTGCACATTTTCAGACTGAGAAAGTAAGCACAATACTAAACTGCATAATGACATCCCCCCAGACCCTCACTGCTGGTCACCTGCACAGCAGAAGAGGAACTCCACAGTAAACACTTAAATTCTGTTAATTAAAAAATAAACAAGAGGCTTACAAGTCTTCTGAGGTCTTCTTAGGCCCTAAAGGGCTGTTTTTCTGCTGTTGGACACATAGGCAGCAAGGAACTGATGCTACTGGGGATGAAGGACTGTGGCTGCTCTAGCTGTTGTAGCTAAGAGAGACCTCTTCCTTTCATGCCCTAGATTTTCACCTGGGGAGTAAACAGGTGAAAACAAGAACTGTTCTCCCCGCATCAGTCTCAAGTAATTGGTCACTTCCAATGAGGCAGTAGCTACTTTTGAAAAGGAGAGATGAACAGACTTGGGGAGGCCCTATGGAGATAACTAAGGGGACAGAAACAAGGAAAGAACGATTTGATGGATTTTTAGAGGGATATTTTGGGACTCCTGCCTTCTGGTTCTGGGTAAGTTTATTGTAGACATTCTGTGGCCACCTTGGCTAGTAACATCAGAGTACTGAAAAATCACAATGAAGTTTTAATTGCTTTTAAAAATATTTATTTCTATAAAGGTTTCTAAAGCAGTATTTTGGCTGCCTGGAGTCATCATCTCCAGCTATTTCCAGCTTAAACAGGAGGAGATCAAAGAAAATCATTGTTAAACATAATTATAGGGGCTGGTGTTGCGGTAGAGGGGTAAAGCCGTTGCCTCTGATGCTGACATTCCATATGGGCACTGGTTCAAGTCCCAGCTGCTCCACTTCCAGTTCCCTGCAAATGCTCCTGGGGAAGCAATGGAAGATGGCCAAGTACTTCACCCCTGCACTTACATAGGAGACCCAGAAGAAGCTCCTGGCTTCAATCTGGCCCAGTCCTGGCCACCCTTCTAGGGAGTAAAGAGCAAATGGAAGACCTCTCTCTCTCTTTCTCCCTGTCCCCGTAACTCTGCATTTCAAATAAATAAAATAAATCTGAAGTAAATAAAAAAATACTGTAATTATAAAGGTGATGGTGATGATAGAGTATATACTGAATACCTGCTACATGTACAGCTTCTAGCTAACACTTCACGTAACAGTGTTTTGTTGAGTTTTCACCACAACTCTGTGAGCTGGCCCCATCACTGTCCCTGTCTTCTAGTTAATAAAGCTGAAGCTCAGAGTTCCAGAAGTGGCTCATGACCCTTCAAACAGTGTGTGGAACAATGAGTCAGCATTTAAATGTAGCTCTTAGTCCCTGGACTTCCATAGAGTGTGTGCCTTAAGCTTTCAGGCCATTAAGCAGTAATCATTGGAAAGAGTCTATGGGCAGGATAATTTAAAAATATAATAGGAAAAATAGGCCAAGTGTCTAGTGTAGCAGTTAAGACACCATTTGGGATGCCCACATTCCATATTTGAGTGTCTTGGTGCAAGCTCTGGCTCTGTTGCTGATCCCAGCTTCCCGCTAATACGTACCCCGGGAGGCAGCAGGTGACTGCTCAATCATGGGGCCCTGTCACTGATGTGTGAGGCCCAGACGGAATTCTGGGCTCCTGGCCCCTCTCTGGCCCAGCCTCAGTTGTTCCAGCAATTTGGGGAGTGACACAGAGGATAGAAGACTTCTCTATCTCCCTCTGCCTTTCAAATAAAATAAAAGTAACAATTTTACAAACCTAACCAATGTTCCTTGCTAAGAGATAACCTGCCTGGGTGTTATATTGCCTGTCAGGACACTTCAAAGAAATTTAATTTATTATCATATGTACCATCAGCCTCCACCTAATCATACAACTCACATACCTTAAGCTTTGTCCCATGCAAATCAGATTCCAGCAATGTCTCTGCAAATCTGAGGAGAGTCATTACCGAATGTATGAGAAGGTGCTAGAAAAACCCTCCAGCCTGGCAGTCAGAACCCACGACTGCTGTGTCCCCCACACCCTCTCTAAGCTGCCCCGATCCTACTTGTGAAAGCTGTTGCTTCTCTGTCTCCCTCAGAGACAGGGACAAGCACATTTCTATCTCATCAGGACCATTGTTCTCCGACTGGGTTCTTGGAGCCTAATGTCATTGAAGATGCTTCATTGGCTGTGGGTCCTCATCTCCGTTGGCCAGTGAAGTCCTGCATTTGTCTCTATCAATACAATGAACTTTGGGCCTGCTCCTCATCACACTCAAGACTGGGCAGATTTTCACTGAATTTGGAGATCAAAGCCATTAGTAATATTCTGACTTATAATTTAGGCTTTGAGGGAGCCATGAATTTTCTTCCCAAGACCCTGGGTTGTAACTGAGGTACACTGGCAGACCTGGGAGACTATTTCTTGGGACCCAACATTACAACATGTGTGAAGTCCCTGTAGATGGTCAAGTCAAATGGTGATTTCAAATCTGACCTTGACCCACAAGTCATGGAGGTACAATCGCCTGTCATTTATAACTAGCAGTTTCACTCAGGCACAGCTGCAAGTGTACTAGAGTGAGTGGAAGAGCAGTGGATGGGGAAGATCGCAGGCCCCAGAGGTACCTTCCTGACTCCTACACCGTGCCTCGTGTCTGTCTATGAGCAATTACCTAACACACTGTGCCTGTTTCCTCATCGGGCTGCCCTAAGTCTTTGATGAGTTACCATGGAGAAGCTCTTAGAATAAATGGTTCCCGGTACAATGCAAGTTCTCAGTAAGGATTAGCTGCTGCTGCTGCTGTTGCCATCATCATTATTATTTCACCGTGGTGGCACAGAATAGGCACCAACTGATTCCATTTTGTATGCTGGCATTTTGTCTAAGGTTTTATATTTTAAAAAGCTTTTATGCTAAAAATAAATTTGGAAAGCCACTGGGCAGCTTCATTTTCACATCAAGAGCTTTTAAGACTAAATGACACCCAACATTAAAGCCAGATCCTGCTTATTTTAAGGCATGAATGGAAATTATCACATGATGGCAGGGTGGAGGGGAAGAAACACTCCACGATGAGATCTTAAGCCAAGCAATTCAGCATCAAGTGGGGACCAGCCTGGCTCTTTGCCCTTTGTATTGACGGAAGTCAGTGCAATCGCCCAGGCATTCATTGTCATTCTCATTGCCTTCATTGAAGTTCAAGATACCACCAAGTGAGTCAGCACCCCTGTCGAACTGAAATCACATAGCTGGTTGCTGGCTGAGTCTTAGAAAAGTATTGGACATGTTTATGGAAGATTCTGCTTAGTGACCCTGACTAGTTGGGTTTGAAGGTGGACCTTTGCCACTTCCAAACTCTTGGCAAGTTACTTCCCAGAGAGGGTAAGTAATTCACCCCAAGTGACACAGAGAAGGACAAAGCTGGAGCAGCAGTTGTGGCACAGTGGGTTCAGCTGCAGCTTGGGATGGCCACATCCCATAATGGAGTGCTGGTTCAAGTTCTGGCTATTCTACACTTCCAGTTCAGCTTCCTGCTGGAGCGCCTGGCAGGCTGCAGATGTTGGCCCAAGTTCTTGGGTTCTTGCCATGCATGTAGGGGATCTGGATGGCATTCCTGGCTCCCGGTTTGGCCTGACCCCAGCCCTGGCTATTGCAGACATCTGGGGAGTGAACCAATAGATGGCAGATCTCTTTATCTCCCCTTCTCTCTCCATGTCACTTTGTCTTTCACATAAATGTCTATCTGTCTATCTATCTATCTCTTAAAAGTAAGAAAATAACAAAGCTAAGATTAGTGACCAAAGGTTACAAAGTATCTGTTCATGAGTTGGGTTCAGTTTTCAGATGGACTTAGTTCACAGTATACAATGTTTTGAAAAATATTTGATTGGGTTTATAATGTGAATCAATTTGGAAAGTTTCTCCTAACACTCTAGAATCAAGTTCTCTGCTTCTTCATTTAATGACATAAGGGTTAGACTCTGTTCCTCACTGGATTGGCATGGTGATGAATGGTCAACAGTCCATGGAAGCTTCCGGTGCAGCACCTCAGATGTAGCACATGCACAAAGCGAGTAGCTGTCGCCATCAGAGCTTTCTGTCCATCTCCACTCGACTGCTGTCTTCCTACCAACTTCGTGGTACATCCCCCATATCTCTTCCTTCAGAATTCGCGTTTCCAACCACTGCGCTACACAGCCTCACTTACAGAGAAGCCTCTGCAAGGGGTTAAATGCAGGAGAGGAATTACTGAGCATTAGGCCAGGGCAGGCACTTTCCAATGGCTTGGAATTGATCTACTTATGTAATGCTCAGAACAACCGAGGTCATTTGGTTTTCAAGTCTAAGTTTCTTTTCTAAGAGTAATCTGTGAGCACCATCAGTGTGGGCCCGACATCCATGCTTCTGAGCAACCACCACCACATGGAGACGACTGAGACTGCCTCATCCTCCATTAGGAAACTGTGACCCGGAGGCAGGGGGTGAGATAGCCATGATCACACAGCAAGTGGCAAGCCAGGGACTGGAACCCAAGACCGTATTCCAGTGGCACCGAATTGCCTGCTCACAGCTCTGCCTCATTTGCAGATGGGCTTGTTTTGACTGCTTACCTTTTAAGGGGTGGCCACCATTTCCTTGTTTCCAAGCCTATTATGTCACCCGCCTGGCCTCCGCACACATTTCAACTTGTGATGCTGAATTTCTGACTAGTGTTTTCCAACATCTCTGGTACCTTCTACAGTGCTGGACTGAGTTAACCAGCAAACAGCCTTCCCTATAGTCTATTCTGGTTAAATTATGTTTTCCAAAATCTATATGGACGTTCTAATGGACAGCATCTGTGACTGGGACCTTATTTGGTAAGAGCGTCTTTGTAGATGTACTCAAGCTAAAATGAGATCAGGATGGACTCTAATCCAGAATCCTGAGTCCTTATTAGAAGGGGTAGACCCAGAGACAGCCATGTGAACTTGGAGGCAGAGACTGGAGTTATGCTACCATGGGCCAAGAAACACTCATGGCTATCAGCAGAAGAAAGCAAGGAAGCTCCCATAGCTAGATGCTTTCGAGGGAGCATGGCCCTGACAACACCTTGAATCCAGGTATCTAACCTGCAGAACTGTAAGAGGATACAGTGCTGTTGTTTAACATCACCTAGTTTGAGATGCCTTGTGATGGATGCCCTAGGAAGCTGACATGAAGCCCTTTCATAGATCCCCTTCATCTGCTCTCATAGCTTAACTTTCTCTGTCCTCCCTGCCCTGCCCCTCTACCCCACCCCCATCTTCTGGCACATTCCTACCATTCTCCTCCTTGTCTTCCTCTGATCTCCCATGGGCCCTTATCCTGACTGATGGCGCCTGGACTGGAAAAGTAATTGGCTGCAGTTGAGAGTTCAGCCAAGGGGGAGGGTGCTGGCCTGGTAGGCAGCTGGGTGGCACAGCGGCAGGCTGCCTGAAACAGCTTCAGGACCCTGAGACACGCAGTGTAGAGCTCTGCAATACTACCTTTGGAAGCTGCGAGAACAACAAGCTTATCCGGGTCTTCATGTGAATTGGCCCAGACACTTTCTCTCCCTTCCTAGCATCTTGAAATCGACTTTAGCAGCTTCTTAGCATTCAGCACAGCCCTTGCTGGGAAAGCTTAGACAGACTGTATGCTCCCTACAAAGCAGGGCACTGACAGCTTTTTTCCATTTTCCTCCCTCATTGCTTAATCTGTCCACTTCCCAATACTAATGGATTTTTAAATGAGCCTAGGACAATTGATAGCATTTCCCAATTAAAACTAAATACCCTTCATCCACCCTTCACACAGCCACCGAGAACAAGAGAGCTCTGGGGAGCACAGGCCGAGCCAGACCTCCCTCCCTTGTTCTCTCTGCCCACAGAGGCAGCCTGCCCACTCTCACTGGACCTGGCTCCAGCAGAGGCACTGTGAGATGCAGCAGGATCTCCTCCGTGCTGGTCGAAGCAATGCTGGCTGAGATTTCCCAGCAGTCCCAGGGCAGAGTCAGAGGCAGGATTTTTCCCAGTCCTCTGTGATGGTAGCTGGTTTCATAACCACTGAATGCAGATGCTTCCCTTAGGGCTTGGGGAAATTATTATGCAGCCTTAGTAATTTATAGCAAGTTTGAGGGAAGGAAGGCTAAGGCTCTCGGGAAGCCTATCTTATTATTTATTATTATTAGAAATTATTAGAAATAACATAATGTAGCTACAGCTCACTGACTGTTTGCTCGACACTTTGCCCTGCACAAAAGACATCTGTAATCCTAGTAGCAGCATTTGGGAAGGATTATCTCTATTTTACAAACAAGGAAACAGACACTTTCAGAAATTAGATGATGTGATGAAGACCACATACCTAGTCAGTGTCAGAGCTGAATCTGGGTGCTTGTGGGGCTCAGTCTCAAATTTTCATGTGCATCGCTGGCATTTAAAAATGGCAGTAACTGTGATCTCTGGGGACTGTATATATGGATGAGCTCAGCCTTTGGAGTATACCCATGGACCACAAGAAGATGATACATTTGCCATTAGACCTATTAGAAAAAAAACTAGAGGCTATGTGAACACAGGTGCATCCTGTAGCCAGCCAACTGTCAACCACCACCAGAGGTAACTCACATGGGCCATATCCTTTCCCCCTTGGAGTCTGGCAAGTGCCACCTTCAGCATCCTCATTATAAATTTCAACTTGACAAAAGCCAAGTCCAGGATATCAGTGCAAATAGCAACTTAATTAAATGTTCTTCTGCTTTTAAGCTTAAGAATCATCTTCAATCTTTCATGTGCAGGTGGCAGTAGTGGAGGGTGTGGAAGGTATGCAGGTTTTAATTACAGGTAGAGGGTGAGAACAGTCTACGAGTCATTTTGCTGCTGTTTTGATGCATCTGATCATGGGGTCTGTTCCTGAGCTCATCTAGAATCTCACTTCATCATCCTTGCAGAGTATCCACACAAGACCTCTATCAAACTCTGAGCACACTTAGGTGCACTCTCACATGCAAACCTGACGAGTACCATTCTAAAAGCTTATCATAGCTCATCCAGCTTGGCTCATTCATAACCAATCAAATGGCCCCAAACCTGCTCTTTCATCATTGGTCCCCATGTAGGGAATGGTACTGCTGTTCACTCGGCCTTGAGTGCTGCATTTTTCACTTCTCTCTCACATCTCCATTATATACTGCTAGCTCTCATTCATATTTCTGGAAGCCAGCCACAAAACTCCCCTCCCTGCTGTCGTTAGTCTTGTCTAATCCATCACCCACACTCCTAACTTCAGGGCATCTTCCCTCCTCACTCCCCCATTGCCATTTGGCTCCAGAACCATCTCCCATGCTGCTCTGGTAGGATTTTGATCATCACAAGCCCACTTAAAACACTTCAATGGTTTCTCATTACCTGCTGGATAACTTTCAAACGCTTAAATACGACTTATTGCCAGTGGCATCACAGACTAGCCCTTGCTCACTTCTTCAGCCAAGCTCACCCTTTACCCTAAGTCCTCTCGCACTCTGCTCCAGTGGCATGAACTTCTGGAAGTCCTTCAAGCCCCAGGTGTCAATCTCCCCAACAGGAACGCCCCAGGTCTTTCTCATGTGGCATCCCGTGCACATTCTTCAGATGCAATCTCCTTTCCTAGCCCCCTTCCCCCAGTACCACCGGCCACCTACGCCCATTCTACGCTGCAGAGGCCCTGGCAGCCCTGTCCTCCCCCATTGCAATCCTCATGCAGATGGGGGCTCTGAGAGGTCACAGGATATGCATTGGTCAGCACAGTGATGGGACATGTAGTGGACATTCAGTGTTTGGGGCTTCTTTTCCTCTTCTCAGTTTCATTGGCACAGACCGCATCAGCCACCACTGGTTCTTCTCCAACTCATCCGATGTCCCAGGCTCCTTCTTGGCCCTGTATTTCCCTCACATTCTCTTTTCCTTTTCACTCTTAAAAAGGTGTTTTCAGACTCATGCCGTGAAATGTCACTTCAAAATATTTGATAAAAAATAGAGAAGCTCAGTGGGTCCCCCCTCCCAAGTCTTCCACACTGACAGGAAGAAACAAGCACAGAGTAGATCTGTGTTGCCATGGTAACTGATAATGGTCTAAGCCTTCCACTCTCTTTGTAGGGGGGAAATATATCTCTTTTCCTATAATGAGCCCGAGATGAGGATTTATCCTATCGTCTGCAAGATACCTAATAGTCCAATGGACTCAGTCTTAGTCACCGGCTGCTTTCATACTGCTCCAAAACCCTGTGGCCGGTCAAAGTGCCCCTCTAGCATTGACACCTGTCCCTAGTGCCAGCCCCTTGGTCACTCTGGAGTCTTGGAACCGTCTGCAGGAAGAATTCTAAAATTCTAAATTTCTAAAATTCACCACATTTCCTGGAGAAAGGAGTGTGTGTGTGTGTGTGTGTGTGTGTGTGTGTGTGTGTTTGAGAGAGAGAGAGAGTGAGCTCATCGTACATGTGTCTGTTTCGTGGAGGGGATGGGGAAAAGGGAAGCTGTGTTTCACATTTGTCCTGGCTGCACTATGTATTAGAAGCAGCATCCCAAGAGCTCTGTAAACAGTAGATCCTTACTGCCGGGATCGGGAAGGATGTTTTGAGCCCCAGGATTAGCTGCACATCCCTCTAATTGGCTATCTGTGTGGGAGTTCAAGGCGGCTGCTCATGGACATTTTTGACGCTAAGTAGGGCAGCCACACTTCCAATTCTTAAGTTAAAGAGAAAAAAAGGATCTTCACATAAAAGGATACTTGTGTATGCAAGGAAATATAGATAAGCTAAAGGCAATTCAAACTCCAAGGGATAAGACTTTTTGCTCCAGGAAAAAAAAATCTATGATTGCTTCCATTGGTAGAGCCGTTAGCTTTCCCCGAGTCATTTCCCCTCTGTGTCATCAACGCTCTGTGGTGGGCATGGTGGATTACCCTGAACTTCAGAGTCTAAATGACCTGGCAAAGGTCACAGAAACAGCTCACAGCTACTGAGAATTTTGGTCTGTAAACTTGGAATCTATTGGCAGCTACCACCTCCAAGAAAGGGTCCCCTCTCAAGAGAAAGCTGGATCTTCTCACTATTGTCCTGTCTTTTACATTCTAACTCTCCTAGCCAGAGCATAAACATTCATGACAAAAGTCTCTGGGGCTAGATACTTGAGCTCAAGGCTGCAAGATAGTCTTCTGGAAGATTCTGTGCAATGACTCTGTGAGTTCAGTTTGTGATTACTGCTGAAATAATCTCACATTACAAGCAACCCAGTGTAGTCAGTACTAATGTCATTCCTGTTTTAAAAACACAAAAGCTCTAAAATACTCAGTTCCTTCCCAGGGCTGAGGAGTTAATAACTAGTAGAACCAAATCAGAAGAGAAGAGAAAAGGAAAAGAGGAGCAGAAGGGAAAATTCATACGGTTAAATATTCTTCCTGCCAAGTTCTGGGCCCTGTTCTTGGCATTTTCAATATGCATTTGATTTAATCTCATGGAAACCCTGAGAGAGGGTACGTATTCCATGCATGAGGGATCCAAGGTCCAAAGAGGTTAAACTGCATTCTGGAATTCACAGATCAACTAAGTAGACAAGAAGAGCAGCCCATTTCTACCCCAACAGGCAAGTTCTCTACTCTTAACCTTCATTTACATGATGCTCTCTGCTATATAGAGCATCAGACATCATTTTTGAAAGGAGCATAAACCCTATGCAAGAAATTTAATGCTGAAGGAAGTTTGCCAAGCTCTTCTTAGCTCCCTGTATGGATATGGGGAATAAGAACACAAGAATTCTTGAACCAAGCCTGGCCAATATTCTAGGACATTCAAGGTAGTGGACCCAGTGTTGTGTTGATGAAAGGGCATGGCTGTTTATCAACCATCCTTCATGTAATATTGGACAAACTCTCTATGCCTTGGATCTGTTTTCTCATATGTGAAATCTGGTGGTGGGACTAGATCAGTATTACAGAAAGATTACATATCATATGTCAATTTTGGTTCACAGACAGTAGCTGCTTGGAATGCAGTGTTGTAAAGGCTTCTGAGGGTGAGCCTATGTCGTGATCATCTGCCTTGGCCTTGGAACATGGAAATGGGGACACTCATGTTATGGATTTGTCAACCCAAGAGTACGTGATTACTATTTATAGTTTTATCATTATTTTCTCAGTCTCTTGTAAAATGATTTGTATTTTTGATCTATATTGGCAGCAGCAATAAATTCTTATGCTTCACAGAAGAATCCTTCTTGATCCACTCATGAAAAAATATGATGAAAAAACCTTGTTTTTTTCCTCCCAACTCCATGATGATTTCATCGACTTCTCTCCCTTTCAGCTTTGTCTTTCCAGATTAGAGACTCTTGAAAATTTCAGCTGTTTTTTTTTTTCCTTAATCATTGCAATGATTAGAGGAATGGATGTTAGGGTAAGCAAATGAATTTGTTAGTTTATTGAAAATTAAGGATTTTTTACTTCAGAAGTAGACAGCTTATAGTCAACATGATGGACATGTTAAAAGCACAACCAGTAAATTCAAGGGGAGTGTGGGATTTTCCTAAAATAAGTAAACATAATACTCAGGAGGCTTCTTTGGAAAGACTGTGTGAACAATGTCACCATAGACAAAACTTTTCAATTTGTGATTAGAAGATCATTTGGAATTTCTCGGTAATACTTCAGGGCTGGCCATAAGGAACGGGAGTGTGGATGGGGTTTGGTTGCTGGCCATCTGGCTTCATTTCTCAACCTACAATGCGCAGTCCCTCTTATTTTCTGACCTACAATTTACATTTCCATGCAATACTTAGTGTGAGTAACTACACCTTGCAAAATCAAAGTTACATAAATCAAAGTTGTACTTTATACAACATCCAGTGAAATCACTGGGCCATTACATCTAGAGAGCATTCCAGGGGCCCACATCATGGTGCAGCAGGTCAAGTCATAGCCTGTGGTGTCAACCTGCCGTATCAGAGTATTGGTTTGAACCTTGGATGCTTCACTTTCAATCCAGATCCCTGCTAGTGTGCCTGGGAAGGCAGAAGAAGATGGGCCAAGTACTTGGACTCCTGCCACCCATGTAGGAGACTCAGATTGAGTTCCAGGCTCCTGGCTTTGGCCTGGGCCAGACCCAACAGTTGCAACCATTTGGGGAGTGAACTAGCAGGTGGAAGACATCTATCTGTTCCCCTCTCCATCACTGCCTTTCAAAATTTTTTTAAGAAAAAAAAAAAAAGAAAAGAAAAAGATTAAGTAGTACTCTCTAGAGTGATCAAGATAAAATCATGGATTCACCAAGTTTAAACAAGGGGTAGACATCTGGCCTGGTGGTTGAGGTGCCTTTTACAAAGCTTGTATCACATATCAGAATGTCTGGGGTTAAGTCCGTTCTAGATTCTAGCTTCTTGTCAATGCAGATTCTGAGAGGTCGCAGGTGATGGCTCAGGTAGCTGGGTTCCTGTCTTCCATGTGAGACACCCAGATTGAGTTCTCAGCTTCCAGCTCAGTGCCCACCTTTGTGTACATTTAAGGAGAGAATCAGTGGGTGCAAACTCCCTTTCTCCATCTCTCTGGATCTCTCTCCTCTTCCCTTTTTTTCTGCTTCTTGCATCAAAACCATTCAGTCATTTTCTAAAGGATAAGTCCAAAGACAGCTGCTAGAAGAAGCTGTGCTCCATCAAACATTACAGTGAGGAAACATCGCAGCCCCTTCTGAGATGCATATTGTAGAGTGGAACTTGGTATGAGACGTCTAAATGTCTAACCTTGGATCACCCTGTATAAATGGCACTCCCCTTATTCTGAGCTTCCTTTCTAGCAGCACCGTTATTATTTACACAGAAAATAGCAGGCTTGTTCCTGAGCTAGTGGGAGGACTCAAGAAATAACAAGCACTCAGAAACAATTAGCTTTGATTTACAAAGCCACATCTCTGACACACATCGTAATTAAAATCTCACATCAGTTATCATTCTATTTGCTTTGCTGAACAACATGCACACATACACACTCTGAGAAACAGGCTATTTTTAATGTGATCTGAAAAACATTTGATGGTTCACAGAAATATCTATGGGGTAACTGTAGTGGACAGAGCTAGTTGGAAAAACAAATAAGGTTAAATGTAAAATGCCTACCATTTATCCTAAATATATTCTGTAGCAGACGTTATAACAAATCACTAAAATAATGAGGATGACAGCAGCTAATATTTATTGAGTCCCCATCTTGTGCCAGGAACTGTTGTAAATGTTTGACATGTATTAACTAATTTAACCCATATGGTGACCTTATGAGATACATGCTATTGTCCTATTTCATGGATGAGGCAAACAAGGAGCAGAGTGTTCTGAAGCCAACAGAGAGGTCAGAATTGAAATGTGAAGCCTGGCTTCGTATCCCATGGTCTGATCCCTCACTCTTATTGTACAAGGATCTTTAGGGCAGTTTAATTCCTAAGAGGCAAAACGTGAAATCTAGATGTCTATCACAGGAGGAATGAATAAACAAATGCTGGTTTACCTATCAAGGAGAACACTGCTCAGTAAACAGAATGACTGATACCTAGGATGACTTGGTTGGGTCTAGAAGCATGCCGGAGTGAAAGAGTTAGTACCTGCTATGGAGGCCATGCACATCAAGTGCTAGAACAGGCACAACTAATCTTCCCTGCCAGAAGTGGATTGACTGGGAGTGGGCCAATGGACAACAGATTTTCTTACTCAAGTGTCCCAACAATTATCCTGCATTTTAGAAAACTGAAGTTCACAGAAATTAAAAAATTGCCCAAGGTCATACAGCTAGGAAATGATACAAATGGACTTTGAGCCCCAATTTGAGTCCAATGTTTGCAGTAATTTCTCCTTTCACACATAATACAAATTATAGACAGACTCTATTTACTACATACAGACACAGAGAAAACAAATGTTAAGATAATAAAAATCTGTCCATGAGCATCATCATCATCTTTCTGAATACCGTCTGTGCAAATTCCTCTCTCAAACACATATTTGACCTACACCGCGCAAGACAGTTGCCGGGAAATAAATCTGTCTTGGTGAATTATGGTCTGCATGTTGCTCAGAATTTCACTGTTTTTTGGTCAGGAAAGAGATGTTGAAAAGTCAAAACAAATCAGCTTTCAAAGTCATGTAAACAGCTAAGTCAACAAAGATAGGGAAGCAGAATCTAGGATGAGGTAAGGAAGGGTTCTGTGGAACTGGAAAACAGGCTCCGATGCCGTTTCTTTTGCAGATTGGGGGTCAGATGACCTCCAAGCTACCCCTTTGACTCTGAATGACTAGAGGATCTCTATCCTCACTTAATGATGAAGGTTATTCAAGACAAGGCCACTAGTGTCACCAATGTGCAGTATCTAAGCAATTGCTGCCTTATTAGTTCTTTGTGGATGGGCAGGCTGAACCGACTATCTACTCCAGCAGAAGCTTCCTGGAGATGACGGAGATTAGGGAATCTCACAGGCTGGTCTTAAAGGAAGCAAGCACTTAGGTGATCACCGTAGTTAGCACTCTAGGGATAGAAATGGATGCCTGAGCCCTTTCATTAGGGAGAGGGAGCCAAATGTCACCTACATGCTCTTCACCTACATGCTCTCTTTGCTACATGTTATTCCATTTTTCTACAGTTTCACTGAGGTATATTCATATTTGAGGTATAATACACTAACTATACTGAAAGACAACTGGTTCAGTTTTGACATACATATGCACTCATGAAATCATCATTGCAATCGAGATAATGAACCTATCACTCCACAGTTCCCTTGCCCTTTCTCAACTCTGGCTTCCAAGCCATCATTGAATGACTTTCTGTTCTACAGATAAAATCCTAGATAATGCAAGTTATTTTATTTTATGTTGCTGAGAGGGATATTTAGCTCTTTCCTATTGTTAGACTATATCATGATATGTTTATCTATTTGTTCATCAAGAGGTATTTCATCATTTTCAGTTTGGGGCTTTTGCAATGCAAGCCATTCTGAACATTTGTCTAAGTCTTTGGATGGGTATATGTTTCTCCTTAGCTAAATTCTCAGCAGGGCAGAGGTTCAGTTCAATAGGGGTACATGTTTAACTGTGTAAGAAACTGCCAGACAGTTTTATAAAGTTATTTTAGCATCCTGCATCTGCATTCTCATCAGCAAACAGGAGAGTTCCAGCCACTGCACATCCTCAATACTTGATAGAGTTAGTGTTTTTAATTTTTAGCCTTTTTAGTGGGTTGTGCTTACCACAACCTCTTTGCTGTAGGCAAAGAGGGATGGCCAGCTCCAAGAGGGGTCCAAGTACACTCTCCTACCTGGGGTCATCTAATCAGAAAATCGAGGTCAGTAGTGTCCTTAGGGGCCAGGCCTGTATCCATCTGCTCAAAATGCACAGAAAGGAAGACAGAGTACAAAGGGGACCCTGAAGCTTTTTAAGGCTCAATGACCCGACCCCCCGTGACCTCTATGTCCGTGTTCAGAAGGGGCTCATTCACTGATCTATTACCTTGTAGAGAAACTGAGAGGGCTGTGGACAAGAATGAAAGCTTTCTGATGTACGAAGTATTTCTTCAGTGCAAGAGGTTCTGTTCTGTCTCTCCACACACAATACATACCATGCACTAAGTGCAGCATATACTGTATGCAGCTGCGTTTTAGAAAGCTCTGCAGACATCATCTCATTTAGTCTTCACAGATCCTATAGTGTTGGTATTACTACACTCAGGGCGAATGTAAGGAAACTGAAGCTCACAAACACCAGGTCTCACCTACTTCAGCTGTCTACTCAGAGGTGAAATCCCCACTGTGCTGAATAGTCACCTACTGTTCACATACAGCAATAGAAAAGTCACTTTCAAGTGGACCCCTACCCCAGGCAGCTTGATTCTAACACCGAGGGGTCCAAATTCACGGAGGGGCCTGCTACTGAAAATGTTTTCCAACAGCCTGCTACACCGACCACTGCTGGTGCCCTGCAGTAGTCATTTTCAATCACGGTGACTGCTCTATTGGACCTCCATCGTTGTCTGGAGATGTACTGTAGTTGCCACATTTGGTTACTGTCATCTAATGGGTGCAGACCGGGAATACTGCTAAACACAAAATAGCTCCACACAGCGGATTCTAAAAATGCTAATAGTGCAAGATTGAGAAATCCTGCTCTACAGTAACACAAAGCAAATTTAATTGTTTTATGTTAGCCTTTACATGGTGAGCGATAAGAATAATGACCAACCTAACCCCTCTTCCACATACATGTCCCCATCCTTACTGCACTGACTCTGGATTTCCCATACCTCCTCATTTTTATTTTTATTTATTTATGTATTTATTTGAAAGGCAGAAAGATCTTCCATTTGTTGGTTCATTCCCCAAATGGCTGCAACCGCAAGGGCTACACCAGGCCTCACTGCAAAGACTCAAACTCCACTGGGGTCTCCTACATGGGTAGCAGGGGCCCAGTAATGGATCATCCTCTATTGCTCGCCCAGGCACACTATATAGGGAGCCGGATCAGAAGCTGAGAAACCAGGACTCAACCAGTAACAGAACATGGGATGCCAGCATCACAAGCTGTGGCTTGACCTGCTGCTCTGCAACTCTAGGCCCTACCTGCTGGATTAGATCTTCCTGTTTTCTAAAAGCAGAGGCCAGCAAGTTAACTAAGCTCAAATCCTAGTGAGCCACAGAGCCAGCACTAGTTCTGAGATGGCTTAGTTCCTGGTTCAGCCATCTTTCAACCTATTTGGTGGGAACCACAGGGGATCACAGACAGTTTCTCTAATCTCCCGAAGTTTATACTCGTGAATATTAACCCAACATGCTTCCTCTCATGAACCAATTCTCTCCTCTATTTTCTTTGATTTGTCTGTGTCTACTTTTAAAGTCAATAAAAATATTTCCATAATCAAGACTCTCAAAGTATGAGTACTTTCATGTCAAATAGTATCTGTGTGTACAGATCAATAGAACAGAATGCAGAGGCCACACACAGACATACAGAATTGATTTTGACAAAGATATCAAAGCAAGTTTATAAAGAAAGGATAATCTTTTTAAGAACAGTACTAGAAGTATTCAATAGTCATAAAAATAACTTTGAACCTTATTTCATATCATAAACCTACATGTAAGATCTAAAATTAAAGAGCTTCTTAAAAAATAGAAAATCTTCGTGGTCTTGCCCTTGACAAAGATTTCTTAAATATAATAGGAAAGTATGATCTGTAGAAGAAAAAAATTAGTAATTTGGATTTCACAAAACCAAAAAATTCACAGTTGAAGAGATACTGTTTCACAAACTGAAAATACAAGGTATAGATTTTGGAGAAAGTATTTGTATGACATATATTCAACAAAGAGTCTGTATCAAAATATGTAAAGAACTATTACAAGCCAAATAGTTCATTAAAAATAGGGAAGAGATTTGAATGACACATTACAGAAAACCTTACAGGTGGCAAATAATCATACCATTTGCAGTCTATGAAGCAATGTAATTTTAAATAAACAAAGTAGTACTTTCCATCTCTTTTTGCTTTTACCCATTGTGCATGATTTTCTTCGGAAGACAAGCAAAGGTAGGATGACTAACTGAGCTAGACTTGGGCCCCAAAGGAGCCTCAGATTTTTATAACTCCAAAATATTCAATCAGCAACTCAGTCTATAATAAATGATAACATGACCATTAAAGTTACTGTTGAGTCATAAATAGTGTGACTCAAAAACCAATGTAAAAACTTGGACTTGCCTTTCAGGGTACTTTAAAACTCATTTTTTCTCTGTTGGCCTTATTTTCTGACTTAGAATAAAATTCTAGGCACAGAACTATTAAATATTTTGTACCCTTCATGATAAGGCAAACTCTGCCTGGTAACCATGTGGCAGATCAATCTATATTATAATTTTCTCAAAGCCTCTTCTGGAATGACAATGCACATTCTGAAAAGCGCTTTCGTCTTTAAGTTGTACCATGAAGGAAATACAGGTAAGCTTGGTAACTTACTCTGTTTCTAACCAAGATCAAACTAGACCAACATCTTTGTCGCCCTTGAATGAATCTATAATTATCATTCACTGAATGAATAAAAAGAGAAGTTCTTGTCTTCTTTTGTTTTCAAGGTGATCACTCTGCACGTGTTTTAATGAAATCAGGCCAGGTTAACCATCTGAGTTCTTCCTAAATCCAGTCTTTTCCAACAGTGAAACTCATATTTATAGACACCGGTAACAACAGGCTGGCTGCAGAGAGTGTCAGATACATACATACACTGTGTCTGTATCCAAAGGAACACTCATGTCTCCCTTCTCTGTGTTCCCTCCAACCATTGCTTTTTACCACCTGTAAACAATCCATGCTTCACCCTCCACCTAAAGGAAACCGTTTTCTCCAGAGAGGGATTCTGAATATTGCTCCCAACTAACAAATTCTGCTTCCTATTTTGCTCCCACTAACTTAAATTATGTTTCCTATTTCAATATAGTTCACTCCCATTTTTGGGCTGGCTCTGCTCCACGAGCGCTGGGGTCCTTCAGCCACCACCTCTACTCCTGTGGAGGCACAATTTTCACCAGGCTCAGAACTCAGGTATGTTCTTGCTCTTCCCAAATGCTCCCAGAGTTGCATCTTTACATGAAAGAATGAGAAGCTTTAGAAAAAAGCTCCCAAATTCTGAGGTAGGGATCAATTTCCATTCTTACTCAAACCGGGCATTGTGAGCACCTTGCTACCCTCAGGACTTAAGACAACACCTCCAGGAACCCGTAGCACACTTTCCAGAAGTTCCTAACCCCAGCAGTGGTACTGCAGCGAAGGGAAGAGTGACTGGATTTTCAATTGTGCACACGCTGCTTGAAATAGTCAATAACTAACCAAACTGGAATCCCTCTTTCCCCCAAGATCTTGCTTCCTGTATTCACCCAGAGGCAAATACCCATGGATGGGAAGTTCTGCAGTCCTAATGTCCTCATCAGAAATTTCTTCCTCCTAGTCTAACTTCCTGTCCTTTTGGTTTATCCCAGGAGTCTTCAAAAGTTAATGGCAAACTTGTATTATGAAAAAACCATGCAAGATTTTCCTTTTTTGTACCAAAATATACTTATGCTTTAATGTCATTTTATTCATGAATTTTTAGAAGTACCCTCATGCAATAATATTTCCAAAGATATTTTAGCAGCTCATCTAAGATTACCAACTTTTTACTTTTCCAATGAAGGCTATTAAGAAAAACAAAAGCAGCAAACTGACTCTCACCATGGTTTTCCTTCCAAAAATCCATAGGAAAGATATGATCTTAGAATGATGGGTCTTCAGTGAATTCATTTTATGAATATATATTGTCTTTTTCCACTTGACACATAGAGTTGAGGCAACCACGGTGCTATTTCACAAACACATCTTTGCCCAAATCTTAGAAACAGCAGCTAGAGTCTGACATCTGCCTACATTCCGTCCCCAGGGAGTTTTCTCTGCTTCCTGAAGAAATTCCAGGTGCCTAGGATCAGCTGGCAACATCTTCACCTACAAAGTTTCATCTTCTCTGAGGTACTTAGGCAATCTGAAGGAGTTCTGCCTCAATACAAACTTTGAATGCACCCCATGTGTCACTGTGCTTAATGGGTGTTATTATTTTAATCCATGAAAAGACACAAGTATTTTTTTCTCCCCTTTTTACAAATGAAGCCACTGTGCTGCTGCAGAGAGGATATCCAACTTGTCTGAACTCACAGTACCATTTTTTAAATGGTTATTCCAGGGCTTGAGCTCAAGGCTGTCAGACTCCAAAATCTTCAGTTTGGAATTAAATACAGTGGCCATGAGGGCCATGGGGTGGATTATAAATATTGCTTCAGCAGACGCAAAAACAGACACTCTGCCTTCAATAGAGTAGTGTGTGTGTCAGCAGACAGTGGGGATTACATCCTCAGAAAACCCCAAAATAACAGGTTACCCTGACATGATATGTCCCCAAAATAATCAAATCTTGATTATCTCACATAAACCTTGGCTTTGTAACAAACTGACCTGAATTTTGTTACACTGACATCTGTGGATAGGTCTCCATCTTTGTGAGTGTGGTAGTCACAGCCCATCTCCAGCAGAGAAATGTAACCTTGGCACCTGGGGCAATTTTTTGGTTTATTCCTTCGAACTCCTGAGTTTTGCATTTGGTGAGCCTGACCTTCTGAAGTCTCACACCCTGGCATCCTGTGGGAAAACGTTTCCTTCCTCTTCTTCCAAGTTCCTATCTCGGTATTTGTCACTGCAGTTTTCTTGAAGCTGTTCCCCTATCCCACTGAAGTTAGTCCCCCTCTCCACTTCCAACTCTGTCCCAAGGTACAGGGACCTCATCTCGCGCTAACATCCTACTGTAGGATCTTGGCCAAGTCTACCACTGTTGTCATCTTTCTCTTCCTTCCCATCATCATCCTTACTCATTAAGCATTTGCTATATATCTGGAATTTTGCTAAATTTTGTATACTTATTGCCATCTTTCATCCTCATAATTCTGGAAGTCATATGGCATTGTAAGGATTATTCCAATTTTTTGAAAAAAAATAAAACCTAGGGTTTAAATATGTTATTTACCTAAATGCATATGACTGGAAAGTGATGAAGCTGAGTCTGAGCCAGGTCTGTCCATGGTCCATGCTGTTAACTGCTTACATTCACTTTCTTTCTTATCTGGAAGACCTCCCATCATTTCCCTGACTACATGTACATTAAATCCATTGCAAGGTCTTTCTCACTTCCCTGGAGCATGGAGTTCCCTCTTTTTTCAACATTTAATCAGTAACACAACATTAGGCATTATTCTATTTTCTATCCTTTGCTACTAGGTTACCAATACTCTGTCTCTTCAGATAAAAGGGAAGCTAGCTGGGGTCTCACAGGCATACAAGCGGTAGTTAGCAAGCAGTGCAAGCCTATTTCAAGCATTCTACTTTCAGAACCAATGCTTATACTGACAGATGAAAACTTGCAGCCAGTACCCAGAGTGGGTCCAAAGCTTTGAGAATATCCAGGAGGCCACACTGCAGAAGCAAACGGGTCTCCATGATCTGGCACCACTACTACAACTGTACTACTGTTCATTCCTTCTTTCCAGAAATGCTTTGAGCATGTAAGCTCTGTTGGGCAATACTTGTGAGAAGTATTGGGGATAAGGGGGTAAATCAAACAGATGTCACAGGTGAGGGTCCACCAAGCAGAAGTCTCAGCCTCAAGCTGGCTTTCCAGAAATGGGAAACTACAGGGTCCTCCTCCATGTCATAGAAACTCAAGTGCACATGAGGGCACTTTGATGATTTCCTGACACATCTTCCTCTCTCCATGTCAGATGTGATCTCTTGTTGCACTTGGAGGGACAGAGACTCATTAAAGTTGTTGGAGCTGTGCATAGCACATTCATTTCACAGAGCAGAGAAGACGCTCACTAGCTTTGCAAAGTCAGCTCCCTTCCAGAACTTTCTCTCTATCCCCTGTTTAATCCAAGTTTTCCAAGACTGCTCTGTTGCAAAGCTTCCCTTCTCCCTGTTTTTACTGCAAAGATCGACAGAACAGGTGACATGTGCTTTACATAAGGAGCAGCACAGAGAACCTGGACCTGAGACAGGGCCTACATTTCACAATTGTGACACATTCTACAAGGCCCACACAATTGCTCTATTAAATTAAATGACTACAATCTCCATCTGTGCTGGTAATCGCCACCTAGGCTGGGTTCCTTTACAGCCAATAGCCTGCAGGTGTGCAAATAAGTGCTCCAGTCCGCACCAGATGTCAGGGCCTAATTAAAATATAGAATGAAAGTGTTCTTCCCCAGGTACTGAGCAGGCAGCACTGCAGTGCTTCGTGGGACAGGGAATGGCAAAGACAGAAAATTTAATTCCAGTTGTAGAGCAAACGGCTACAAGAAATCTACCTCCTGAGAACCACTTAACCAGGAGTGCAAAGTAAAAAAAAAAAAAAATCTCATTTTCTTGTTCAACATCATTTTCAGGTGGTTGTCAGAATCCTAGACCAAGGGCAGAGACAAGGAATCCAGAATCCTCGCTTCATTTTCAGATGCTAGAGTTAACGCGACCTGAGCATGAGCAATTCAAGACTTTGCCCTAGAGGGCAGCTCTGCCACCTGGATTCTTGCTAGAGTTCTAAAGCCTCCAGAGCAAAGAACGGTAGAGCTGTCAATCACCTGAGGAACAAAGAGTAAGATGCAGCCACTATTTTAAACACATGGGAGCCCAAGCAGGAGGTGAGAAGTTATTACCACTCACGACTGTACCAAACTCCCCACCCCTTCTTCCTACTGCATTCTGATTCTGCTGCTCTGCCTGTTTTTCTGGATGACCCCGTGCCAGGCACTCTTTCTCTGCATTTCTGTCTCTGCTCTGGCATCCCCTACACTGCCTCCCTGCCCTTTCAGTTGTGGATGGAAAGCAGGGGCCTTGAAATTAGAAATGTCTGAGTGTATATTCTGGCCCTGGTGACGTTGGTTTCATTTTTAACTGAGTACATTTTTTTTTTCTATTTCTTGGGCTTAATTAAAAAAAACCAGATCAATTCAACTCCAAGACACTTGCTCAAAAAACAAAATGAAGTTATTTAAAGTATGGGCAGCTCTCGATGTATTTGCTCAGGGCCCCTAAGGAACACTCTTGCTCATTTAAAAGACGACGTTCGCATCCTTACTATGGCACTTTCGTGTGTGTGTGTGTGTGTGTGTGTGTGTTTACTCTCTGGTGGTACAAATGATAAAAGCAAGGAGTATACTTATTTTAACAGATAAGCATTTATTTATTTATTTATTTTAACATGCTGTTAGAAAAAAATGAAACAGCATCTCAAAACATTTCATAGACGAAGAAGTTCGATTTAAAGAATACTAAAAAAAAAACCAGGATAGATGGTAACTAATTATGGCAAAAATCACCCATGTGCTACTTTTCTTTCATAGTTGTAGGAAGAGGAGCATTTCTGTAGTGCTGGTATTTGCAGACTTGCCATAGACTGGGTCGATATCAAACACAAGGCCCACACATTGTCACTTATCCTACTTGTCACCACTTTCGAAAGTTAGCGAAGCTCGAAGTTGTTAACAAATTTGCTGAAGGAGGTGGAGCTGGGATTGAATCATGAGTCTGGCCTCAGTTCTGGAGCTGCACACCTTCAATTACACCACAGAGTCCTCACGCGTATGCACAGTGCCTGCACAGTGGCAGCTTGCAAGAAATGACAGATGTTCATAGCATTGCCATTTATGTAGAACACATCCTTAAACTCTCCTATCAGCCCTTTGAGGCAAAACCCTTATCTCTTCCTTTCACAGGTGATAAAATAAGCATAAAGAGGTTAAGTAACTTACAGCCAGGATTGAGTAGTATTTGGAATTATTCCTAAATACTGTCTAACAATACAGTGCCATTATCTTTAACCCTCATTCCTGCTCAATGCCGGTTAGGGTCATGGGTGTCCCGCATAGGGAGTATGATTTCAAAATAAAGAGAACTCTTAATATGTAAAGAATTATTTTATAAGCTATACATAAAAAGGCACTTTGCTGTCTATGTTTGCTCTTAATTTATTTGAAAGGCAGACTTGCAGGGAAAGGGGGAGGGAGATGGAGAAAGATTCATTTGGCTTTTTGAAAAATAATTAGCTTGGGAGTTAAGACACCGTTAGGATAACAGCATCTCACATGGGAGTGCCTGGGTTTGGGATTTTTGCTACCCAAGCAAATTAACATATCCATCATCTCACCTAGTTAATGTTTTGTGTGTATGTGGTATGAATATCTAAATCTACCCTCTTACAAAATTTGCAATATATAGTGCCATATTAATTGTAGTTCTCATGCAGTTCACCTCTGTACAATTTTACTTTTATTAAAATATATTTGAGAGGCAGAAAGAAAAAGACAGATGGCAACTGCTCCCATCCACTGGGTCACTCTCCAAATGGCTGCAATGTCCAGGATTCGGCTGAGACTGAAATCAAGAGCTTGGAATTCAATCCAGATCTCTGCCATGATGGGCAGGAACTCAATGACTTGAGCCATCAGCACTGCCTCCCAGGACCTGCATTGACAGGAAGCTCCAGTGGGGAACCAGGGCCAGGAGTCAAACCTGGGTACTCTGATGAGGGATACAAGCATCTAAATCACAAGCCTAATGTCCTTTCTCCCATCTTGCTTTGATACAAGCCAAAATTGATGAGACAATTTAGTAATGGCAGGAGAAATTCTAATATGTCCTTACAATTCCTGCTTCCTGTGTTGGACATCGGGTCAACAGTGAGGATGCTGCTCGGCACAGCTGCATCCCATATTGGATTGCCTGTGTGCAAGTACAGGCTTCTCCACCTCCAATCCAGATGCCTAGTAACGTGCTTCCTGGGAGACAGGAGGTGGAGTGAGAGCAGCTGAGTCTGTTATCATGTGTGAGACACAGACTGAGTTCCAGGGCCCTGGTTTCAGCCTGGCCCAGTGTTGGCTGCTGTAGGCATTTGTGGCGTGCTGGAAGATCTCTGTCACTCTGTTTTCAAAATGTAAAAATTCAAATGATCAAATTCCTGGCTCCTATTTTGTATGTCTCTTATAGGTTCTGGGAGTTTAGCAGATGCACTGAAGGTCCCAACGCAACTGACCTAGCACAGAGTGGAGGACCTGGATAGGTCTGATTAATCAGGTGAGTTCTTAGAAGCTTGAATTGTAAGAGGGATTTTTCCATTTCTGGTTTTGAAGACAGGACAAATGCAGGGGCCACACCGCAAAAAATGCAGGCGACCTTTCAGAACTACAAAGTCTCAGCTCTGACCACTGGCAAGGAAACGGTGCTACCACTGCAAGGAAATACACTTGGCCAACAATCTGAC
Source organism: Sylvilagus floridanus (assembly GCA_949820135.1). Classification (NCBI taxonomy): domain Eukaryota; kingdom Metazoa; phylum Chordata; class Mammalia; order Lagomorpha; family Leporidae; genus Sylvilagus; species Sylvilagus floridanus. The sequence goes on from OX463241.1 coordinate 45,398,163, forward strand.
TCCAGTGTGAAGTGGATTCTTTCCCAGACCATCTGGAAAGGAACACAACTGAGCTGGTGGTTTGATTTCAGCCTCAGAAGATCCTGAGCCACAAACTGAGCCACACTTTTCCTAGACTTCAGATCCATAGAAACTGTGGCATAGTACTCGGTGCTGTTTTGAGCTGTGAAGCTTCTGGTCATTTATTACATGGCCATAAAAACACCAATAAAGTATCTAAACCCCAAATTGGTAGCCATAATTATATATGTAATATTTTTATTATATATGAAAGCATTCAATTAAGTCATTTACTGTATTTTTTCAGTCTTACGGTTGAGTAAATTTTACTGCTGATAAAACCAAATCCACAGTGTAATAATCATAATATCTAACACTCACTGAACAATTACGATGTGTTCATTTTGTTAAGTGCTTTCTATGCATCAAATCATTTCATTTTCGCGACCTTAATAAGTTGGCATATGATGAATCATTATTTTACAACTGAGGAAACAAGAATGTAGAGGAATATTGAAGGCAACGGATATTCTGCGGCTTAGTCATTAGCTGTTACAGCAGTTATTAAAAGCAAATTTTCTCTACTTAATAAGGGTAGTATTCTCCCATCCATCTTTTTTATTTGCCTTTATGCTCACCTTAGCCGTGGACCTCACCACACAAGTTCATGTCTTCCTCCTTACAGTGGTAACAAGTGCAAATGGCGGTAACAAGAATAAAGGATAAGCACAAGTGCTATTCTGCAACTGCCAATGTAGATGATCTCAGTACGTCACGTACTTACACACAGAATCCTGAGAAGCAGCTCTTCTTTAGTCATTGACAAATTATATACATTTATAAATAGTTAAAATAGTTAACATGAATCACCTCAAGTACCATTTTTTTGGTAGTGAACATTTTATGTTCACATGGTAATTTTGAAAGGTACAGCATGTTATTACTGTGTTGACCTCACTGTACAACATACCTCAAAGGGACAAACAAAACTTGGCCTTATTGTCTGAGGCTTTGATCCCTTTGACCACCATTTTCTCATCCCCAGCTGTGGTAGCCACCATTCTAGTATTTGCTTCTGCAAGTTCAACTGCATGTAACGAGAACAGTTGTATTTATCTTCTGGGGCCTGGCTTGTTTCATTTAGCACAATGTTCTCTATTTCCATCCATGTTGTCACCACTGATAAAGTTCCTTTCTTTTGAAGGACTGAATTTTGTCGCATTGCCTAATATGCCATGTTTTGTCCATTCCTATGTTGGTGGACACAAGGTGATGGGCAGTGTGGCTTCTGCAAACTCTGCTATAATAAACACTTGAGTGCAGACACCTCTTTGACACACAAACTTCTAGTTAAATAACCAGAAATGGGATTGCTACATCACACAGCCATTTTCAGTTTTTCGAGTATACCACATATATTTTTCCATAACCTCTATGCTAATTTGCACTTTCACTAATACAAGAGGGCCCTTTTCTCACAAGCTCCTTTCCTTTTATAATTGTTTATTTTCATCACTTCGAAAGGCAAAGCAAGACAGAGCGAGAGTGAGAGGGAGGGAGGTATATTCCAGCCACTGTTATACTTCCCAAACGTCCTCAAAAGCCTGGGTTGGGCCAGGCTAAAGCCACAAGCCCAAAAATCCATCAGTGTTTGCCATGTGTACAGCAGGGGCCCAAATACTCAGGCCATCATCTGCTCTCTCCCAGGACACATTAACAGGAAGCTGGATGAGAAGCCACAGCTTAACCTGCCACACCACAATGCCACCTCCTCAAGCTCTAAGAATATACTTAGATTCCATATGCAGTATGCACAACACCTTATGGTTGTGTGCGCTGGGTTAGCTCTTCTGGGCACTATGTCTATTATCCAAGAAGCCAAATGGAGGTGAATGTCTACTGGATATGGCTATAATGCATGGGCTGCAGCCTCGGGCCCTAAAAAGTCTTCCCTGGGGGAAATCATTAATACTTTAAAAGTCAGGCAGGTCTTCAGATATCCTGGGCTTGTAACTCTAACTGAAATGTAAGCTCCTCAAGAGGAATCTGTTGATGGCTGTGAACTATTGCTAACAGTGTATCAGGACCATGTGGAACACAGGTAAGAAAATCACACAACTGTCCTGATGTTTCCTGAGTTTTGCTGTACCAACATGAGGAAAAGATGATTTGGCCAGAAATCAGGAAAACCAAGGGTCTATTTGTTGTCATTATCATTATTATTTGCAAATTAGTTTGGCGATTTAGTGAACTTCACATTGCTTAGCATCTCTAGGGCTTAAGACAGAGGCTCCCCAAGACCCTTCTAAGGTCTGATGGTAATCTGGCTATTAATGATCACCCAAGGAGCTGGACAAGAGAATCCCTAGAGACTTGGAAACATCATGTAGACTAGATTTGCAGAAGCCCCTATACTTTTGTCCTAGCCAACCTTTGTCACTGTGTATCAGAGGAATAGCAGTTAGTAGTTTTCCAGCATCACAAGGCTAGAAGGCGGCCGATCTGGTCCTCAGTCCTCATCATCACCCTGCTATGGTTTGATGCTAAGTACTGTAGCACCAAGATCTGGACGGCGGCGTGCAGTGGCACCAGAAACATCACACCCCTGTTCTATCAAGCGGTCAGTCAGAAGAAGATGGGCAGACTTTTCTATTCCAGCTGGATTTTCCTTTCCCAGGCAGCCCGACCTCCCAGCAACTTCGATGTGCACCTGCACAAGCTGTCTGGATGCTGTTTCCATGAGCAATGACAAAAGCGACTTTACAAACACCAGTACAGTGGCCCCGAATGCCCTTGAGCCATCTGCGGTTATAAAGACTCATGAACTTTTGCAGGATTATCATAGGATTCAGTTTTTCTCCTCTATTTATTCCATCTACAGACTCCCCATTTAATGTTCTCCTCTGCAGGTAGGAAAATGCAGCAAATTTTCCTAAAGGCTCTCATTGAGGATGATGTTTTCTTCTGCCTTGGCTCATTAGAAGCTTCGCCAGTGGAACCCCAGGAGGTGAACACACAAAGTAAAAGGCATTGGTCTTCAGTTCCACCCCACAGGAAGAGCAGCTGGAGGTCCCGGCGACTTAATGACAACTAATGAGGACTGAGTGCTTCCCAGGTTGTGCTGGCTGTGCACGCACAGTCCACGCATCATCACACTTCCCCCGGAGAAGCAGCTGAAATCAAGTGTGCATTAGGAGCCGAGACACCCAGAGCTCTGCTTCTGTCCTCTATCAAACTGCTGCCTACCGCGAGGCACATCTCATAACCTGTCTAGGGAGTCAGAATGTGTACACCTATGGTTTAAAGTATCCTGTGTCCCCTCCTTTTGTGCCAGATAGCTCAAGGTGACACGCTACCTGGAAGCTGTTGGCAAGATGACGTCCTTTGCCAAAGACATGCCTCTATTAACTGTGCCCAGCCTTCCTGGCACCAAACTGGGCCATTCCTTTTGTTGTTCTGAGGTGATTGGCTGCCTTGGGACACAGGTGAAGAGTTGATTTATGAAGGGCTTATTGCTTTAGATTTCTTAATTTCAGGTGAGGAATCAGAATACAAACCTTGTCTCTCCTTTTTTTTTTTTTTTTTTTTTTTTTTTTTTGCCAAGTGCTCTGTTTTCCAAGTAACACAAACCTAAACTCAGGCTCCCGCAGCTTCTGGCTGTGTCTGCCTGCAGGACAAGACTTGTGTGTTTTCTGCAGGGAGACTCTCTTCTCTGCCTTGTTTTCGCTCCTGGTCAACAATCGCACAGTGTCTTAGGGTTGCACAGCCCCTCCCTTTCTAGCTGATGACCGTGAGCCCTGAATAAAGCCAGCCAATGGGGAAAATCCTACTGGCAGCTTTTTACTTATTGTTGGCACGATCGGCTCACTGGACCCACCAGGCTCCCATGGAGACCCAGACAAATCTTCTGAACCAGGGAGGCAGAACAGAAATCTGTTGGAGTTCTCTAAACAAACCTCTTCGTGACCTCTGGCAGTTTGGCGGAAGTCACCAGGCAGCGGCTGTTTACCAGGCAGCTCCTGGGTTCTGCCGTGGCCCATGTCTTTCCCGACCATGCCTGTCTACACCCAGCCAAGGCAAATTCCATTTCCAGGGGCTAAAGGGAGCTCTTGACTGCCACCGGCTGACCCAATCAAGCTTGCCCCTTGATGCATGGATCCCTGCAAATGCAGCAGAGTTTAGAAGGGCAGATTTGGTTAGTTGCACGCTGCTACCCGATGTTGATGTGGCAGAGTCTTTATGCTGCCTCCACAGCTAATGACTCTTCTAGTGTGTTAATCTGAGGGTAACTGCAAGGAATCAGGGCAAAATAGCAATGCAACACACTTTGTTTGATTAGATATGGACTGCAGCAATAACCCAACTTCTGGTTCTGCATGTAATCATAGCCACCAGTCACCTTGGTTCCTGGAGACAATATAATTCTGGCTTGCTTCAAACCCAGTTCCACCATATTCCAATGAGTTTGATAACAGTTCTGCCTTTTGCATGCCTCTGATTTTCAAACTGTGAATTGGAGAAAATAACTGCAACTGCCTCATGGGGCTGCTGGGGAGATTAAATGAGCACACAAGAGCACCTCATAAACAGTAGCTCTTGTGGTTCTGTCGAGAGTGTTCAGGGACATTTCAACCAGGTGTCCTGGGTCAGCTTTCCAACGGGATGGCTGTCCGGTATGTCAGGCAGTCTCATGGCATCTCATTCGGACATACATTCCATGAGGGCCAGCACTGTAGCTTGCTCATTCGTTTCTTTATTGCTAGCACTCAGTACACAGGAAACTCCTCGAAAATATGTGAAGAATTAACAAGGCAGATAGACAGATCCAAGTTCAAATCCCAGTTATGCTATTTTAGGTCCTGGGAAAGCTCTTGACCCTCTCCGATTCTGAGTTTGTACATTTCTGAACTACCGCGAGAGACACCTGTAGAACTTAGCAGCTGGTCCTGGGTGCTCATCAGGTGTCAGGCACTGACCTAAGGGCTATGTTGTCTGATCATCACCTGAGCTCTATGAGGCAGCTATGACGACTTTTCTGCTGGGTAGATGGTATAACTGATGTCCTGAGGGGTCAAGACCTGTGTCCATTTCTCAGTGATACAAGCAGATTCTGAGCCAAGACTGACCCTACCCTCTGAATCACAATGCTCTGTGCCTCACACAGACTCTGAGATAAAAACAGGAACTCAAACCAGGCCTCTCCTACTGCTGTTTTTATTAGGAATTTTTTTCTTGTCACACTTGATACAAGGAAGAGATTTGGCCAGTGTGGTCATCTGTATGCATGTGACAATATATACACACTTGAAAAATCTTGCACAGTTAACATTCAGAGGCAGAGGTTTACGTGTGTTTGTCTGTCACTCTGGCCAGAATACTGATTTGAAAATCAATGTGAACACATGTCTTCTGAAGGCATTTCTGTTGGGCAGTTGTTAATTATTGCCACACACAGCCAAGCAATAAGGAAGGGCAGATTTCCACATCTGGTGAGCTGAGTGATCAAACCTAAACACAGATTTCTGAGCCAGGCCCCACCCTCTGCTATGTGGTGGTCATCACAAAAAACTGGGAAAAGCTTGATATGGTCTAGTTCTTAGGAGTTACCTCATCGCTAAGAAGAAAACAGACCAGAGAGAATGACAGAAGGGAAGGGGTCATTGCTAGGGTCAGTATCAACACCTGCAGCTTGGCCCAGGGCAGCATCTATGCCTCACTCTCCGAGATGGTGCCTTGATTTGGGGAATCACCCCAAGTAAGTACACTGACCTACTGCTGATTCTCCCCCATCAGATGAGGATACCCTTGCTCGAGGGTCCCTGTGCCATTCTCAATCAAGCTTATGTGCAAGCCCATAACCAAGTTCTAATACTTTTTTTTTCCCACGTAACTGAAATGGGAAGCCAAAGATGGGAGACAGAATCTTAATTTCTCTAGTCCTGCTGGAAAGTCACATACAGCTTCTCTCTCAGTAGCACTGTGGAGTTTGTTTAGCCAAGATACCAATAATGGGAGCAAGGGGAACATTGTCAGAGAATTGACTACAGAAGAGAAGTATAGGAAGTGGTCCTCTCACCCTATTCGTCAATTTTGTTCCTCCCAATCAGGCCTTAGCATCGGCTACATGTTCTTAGATGATCAGAAAAAGGCTGTTAGATACCAGAATTAAAACCAAATGCTTTCCCAAACAACTCTCTAAAGGATATAACAAGACTCCTCAAAAAGTTAGAGAAAAATGTGTATTGTGGAAAAATGAGGCATGGATTTCAATATTTTTTGCTCTGATACAAACATCTTTTAATTCCATTTTCCCATTAGTTTTGAATTTTTTTTCTAAGACCAAAAGAGATTGAAATGAACCTAAATATCTATCACTAGGGGACTGGCTATGTAAATTTGTTTTGTTCATAATATTATGTGGCCATTAAGAAGGCTAAGTGAAGCATGTCTATTTATGTAACACCATCTCCAAAAAATAATCAGTGGGAAAAAAACCAGTGTATAGTCAGTGGGTATACCAATGGGTTACCAAAATATGGGACACCCACATATAAATTTGTATGATACAAGCTCTCACTCTAAGTATGCACTTATTCAAAGTGCTTTACGATGGGAGAATGAAGAGGTTGAAGACAGCCTTTGTGGAAAGTTTAACTTTCATTAAATCAACCTAACAGTTCAGGCATTTATACTGTGCATGAATTATCCATTTAACATAAACGTATAGGGGCAGACATTTAACCAAGCCTGAGCTGCCTGCATCCCTATATCAGTGTATCTGGGTTCAAATCTACCTCCAGCCCCGACTCCAGTTTCTGCTCATGTATACCCTGAGAGGCAATGGTGATGACTCAAGTAACTGGGCTCCTGCCACCCATGTAGGAACCCTCAGTTTCTGACTTTAGCCTACCCCAGTTCTGGCCATTGTAGGCACTCGGGGAGTGAACCAGTCGATGGGAGCACCCTATCTCTCTGTCCCCCAGCCTCCCAAATAAGTAGATAGGACACAAACTTCTAAATACACATATAATTTAAAGACACTGGTAAATAACTCATTATAAAGTATGGACACTCATTTGGAAACCGATCCGAACTGTTCTTCTTCCCTTAACCCTGATCAAGGGGCAGATTTAAAGATGGATTTATTTTTTCCCACAGTAAAGTCCCACGTCTCTGAGGCTTAGAGACATAGTAGTCTAGTCCTACAGTACTCTTCCTTAAGTGACCTGATGACACAGTGTGAGAGCTAAGAGTTGTCTGAACTGCTACTCATGACATATGTCTCCTCACACAGTGGGGCAAGGAGCACTCTGACGGGGAGTTTCTCCCCTCTCGTTCAAAGAGCTGTGCAGCAGAAGCTCCCGACTCCATCTCCACTCAGCCCATGTCTGTCCACTAGGGAGACCCGGGCCACGGGATGTCCCAAGTGGGGGTGACCCTCAGGAGGAGCAAGGTTATCCATGGAGGTATGAATGAAGAGACTTTGTTCAGAGTCCCTGTCATCTAGGACTGTGCTTTCCTCATTTTCAGTTAAGATATACTCAATAAACTTGAGGACATAAACACACAGAAAGCATATACTGTTAAAGGTTTGCCTGTAAGAGTTCACAGTACAAGTATTTTGGAGACTACTTTATAGAATGATTTTAAAGAGGCAAAAGGCACAGTGGTATAATAATCTCTTATTTAAAGTGGCCTGTCCCTGATGGATCATAATTTTTTTTTTTTTTTGTGAACTCAGATGCAGCCACAGAATTGTTTCTTCAATGCAAAGCTACAAGAAGCTGTCAATTGTTCAGAAAATTGCCAACTCCAATCTGGCCAACACTCCTTAGCTCTTTATTTTCCCTCATAGGTAATATTAGTCTTTCTTTCATGGTGAAATTATCAGAACAAATCTGTTATTGTATATAAAATACAAATGGTTGACATCCGATGTATCTCAAATAGATTTTCTATGGAGATGAAAGAGAGTCTAAGAACACCATAAACTTTCAGAGAATGGAGGTAAGGCTAGAGAAACAGGCTGGAAGAACCCAAATTCTATTTAGATTCTTTCTCATTCTAAACAGGACTTGAATTTCCATAGGGCTGCCATTGTGAAAAAAATCAAAGAATAGAGGGGAAATTGCTTTGAAAATGATGAGATGATCTAAGTAACTAGTAAAGAATTACTTTTAAACAGAGAATATTTCCTTTACATCAGTACAAAAAGTTTTCTTTGCCTAACATAATAATGGTGGGAGTCATTGAAATAATGCATTTTAATTATGCTTTTAAAATATTTATCTTTAGTTTATGTATTTTATATAAACATTTTTAATTTTTAAATGTATGTATCTTAGGAAATTATGGGATATGTACTCTACAGAATACTATACAGCAGTCAAAAACAATGAAATCCTGTCATTTGCGACAAAATGGAGGAATCTAGAAAACATCATGCTGAGTGAACTAAGCCAGTCCCAAAGAGACAAATACCATCTGTTTTCCCTGATTGGCGACGACTAACTGAACACCAAAAGGGAAACCTGTTGAAAGGAAATGAACACTATAAGAAAATAAGACTTGATCAGCTCTTATCTGGACTGTTGATGTACAATGTAAATCTTTACCCATCTTAGTATCTCTCTTTGATGCTTGTTTTTTTATGATAGTACCAATGGTTGAACTCTGCAACTAACACAAAATTAGCCTTAGGTGTTTAAAGTTTAACTGAAAAGTGATCCTAGTCAACTTTGAGAGAGGGAAAAAGAAAGGGAAAATAGGTACATTTTGAGACAAACTCAATTGGACTTGCACCAAATGATGGAGTTAGAAACGTGCCAGGGGATCCCAATTCAGCCCCATCGGGATGGCATGTGCCAATGCCATCTCAACGGCCCAGGTGGACGGTTTTAGTTCACAACTGATCACACTGAGAGGGCTGGAAGTCAGGGGGAGTACACAAACAAGACTAATTTCTACCAATATAAACAGATAGGACCAGAAAGGGAGAGAGTGATCCAACATGGGAAGCAGAGTCACAGAAGACTCATAGAATGACAGATGTCCTAAATAACACTCTGGCCTCAGAATCAGCCCTTAAGGCACTCAGATCTGGCTCAAGAGCCCATAAGAGCATTTTAGGCATGGAAAGCCAAGACACTCTGAAAAAGGAAAAAAAGAAGACCTAAAGGGAAGACCTCAGCGAGTGAGATCCCAGTGGAAGGAACGGGGCTACCAAAGAAGAAGGTACCTTTCTCCGAAGGGAGGAAGGGACCTCCACTTTGACTGTGACCCTGTCGGAACAGAATCAAAATCGGCGAACCCTAAAGGCTTCCATCGCCTCAGGAACTCATGACTAGAGCCTAGGGAGATTCCTGACGCCATAAATAAGAGTGTCAAATTGTTAAATCAACACCAGGAGTCACTGTGTACCTATATCCCATGGAGGATTTGTCCTTATTATGTTATCTAATGTGAAGTAACGCTGTAACTAGTGCCGAAACAGTATTTTTACACTTTGTGTTTCTGTGTAGATGCAAACTGATGAAAATTCCTACTTAATACATACTGAACCGATCTTCTCTATATAAAGATAATTAAAAAGGAAAAAAAAAAAAGAAAGAAAAAAAATCAGTGTTACATTGGAAACTGCATCAAAAAAATTAGTCAGTTTCAAATATATATATATATATTTCATGTAGGATCTCTGTACGTAATGTGCTGTACAATGTGACTCAACGCTAAAACGAGAACTCAAAGAGTAGATTCCACTTTGTGTGACTATATGAGGGCAAAGGGACGAATTCATTACTTAACACATGCTAAATTGATCACATGTATACAAAGAAAATTGAAAACGAATCTGGACGTGAACGAAAGGGTGGAAGGAGCGGGCAAGGGGGGAGGGTTGCGGGGGGAGAGGGAAAATATGGGGGGAAACCCATTGTAATCCATAAGTCATACCTTGGAAATTTATATCCTAAATAAAATAAAAAAATAAAAATAAAAAAAAAGAAAAAAAATAAATTAATTTTCCATCCACTTTTGGAAACAAGAAGATATCAGTATGAATGATCCCAAGAAATTATCCTTTAGATCTACAATATGCTTAACAAGTACCTGAAAATATTGAGAAAACATCTAATATGACTCAGTAGATTCATCTGGCGTGCAGTGTGGGTTTCTGCACTTATGAGGAGCCACCTGTGATATGGATGCCATTCACTGGCAAACCTCACTCTGAATTGCCAAGGAGAAATGTCTTCTCCTTCGTAAGCCTGAACGCTCTCACACTTCCTCTAGGTAAACGTGCTCTAAGGTCAGGAGTCATGTGATGTTAGGATGCTTCTGCTGAGCTTGCAGCTCTGCAGGGGACAGAGCTACAGAGCATGAAAACCACCCTTACCGCCCTGGGCATGGCGACAAGAATTCAGATAGCCTTGTTAAGACCCTGAATGGCATGACAGGAAACATCCTTAGAAATACAGGAGGCAAATAAATATCACAGAAACAGAAAAAAAAAGTCATTTCTGCTGAGTTTTGGGGCAAACCAAACTGGCACATCATAGAAACCACCCAAGAATGGATTAAAATGGACACAATTTAATGGAAAATCACATCTCTAAGTCCATCTTTACTTTGATTTTCTTGATACCATGGAATTTCATCTTGTTTGGAAAGGCAAGTAAAAGATTAAAATAAGTTAAGTACTTGTTGTAAAACCAGGCTGACCCCACGGCCAGTGGTTGAGTGAATTAGGTCAGCTACACCCATGACGGAGAGGGTGCTTCATTTAGTACAGCCTCATCCTTGTCAAGTACTTCCTGAGGCGAAATGTCTTGCCCAAAGACACTGGAATAGCATGTGAAATCGTACGGTTCTGTTTCCACTGTTAGAAGATAGAAAGAACAGGAGACAGAAGAAATACTGGGGTTGGATGAGAAGCTTGGGAAGAATACAGCCTCTAGACATTTGACTCTTTAGAGACCTCCTTTGAAATCCCTTTCCTTTATGAAAGATCTTCTGTGTATGTCATTCCTTTGCTCATTTCAGAAATGTACACAGCAATACAAACATGCCAGGCATCTGCTCTACAATGGTGAATGAAATGTGCACAACAGAGCTGGCTCCTCCCTGTCGTCAATTTCTTACCTGGACAGAGGACACAAAGATGTTACTGAACTCAACACAAAACAAGTAGCTATACTGACTGCCTGTCCTAATGGTGGTTCCTTCATTGTTCTTCTTGATGTATATTGACTCCATTTCCTTGCTTTTCTCATTGTCAACCGTCTTTTTGTCGGAGCCTGAGGCCTCACAGCTATATACAGAATGCCTAGAGAGCCCTGTGTTATAGCCCATGGGAGAATTAAGATTCTAGTTTTTTATGGCTCTCTCTTCAACACAGTTGGATTACCTCTCACTGACCTATAAATCACCTTTCTAGGAACTCAACTAAACAGGTAACAACAAACTATATGTGTGGAGAAAGACCTTTATGCACAAGAATATTTGATATAATTTAAAATAGCAAAAATATAACTGTAAATGAGAGATATTCATTTAATAGGGGACTAAATTAATTTAATAGAGGAACTAAAGAGCCATTAATTCCTGAAATACAATACTATTGTAAAAAATTATGTCATACACATACCATAAGGGAAAAATATCTGTAAGGCATTGCTGCTTTTACAAAGGAAGTTATAGTTCATATAAAAGTAACTCAGTTATTTACTTATGTAATACTGTATGCACGTGTTTGTTTATATATAACAGGCATCTTCATTATGTATAGATACATTTGCATCTATCTGTTTGAGGGTGCTTCAAAATGTTCACAAAAAACTCAATTAAAGGTTAAGTTTATTTTGGTATAAAACTAATTCCTTTTGTAGTTTTCTTCATAATACACATTTTTCATGAACTTTTTCAAGACCTCTAGTGTGCTTGGATTTTGAAAGTTTTCACATCAAAATAAACTTATTTTTAATTCCATTTTCCAAAAACGTTTTGAGATACCCTCTTAAATATTATTTTTAACCTGATTTCAGGAAGAATTCTCTCCACACATACATGCTTATCCTACATCCCGGTCATCAATGGGGCTAATGAGGAATTCAAGATGAGAGGAAGAACACGGTGATATCCCGCCTTGGGCAGTTAGCATATTTGCACTGAGGTTGGGACCTTCAAGGCTCAAATCAGGGATTAGCATGGATGTTAGAGGCATGCCAGTAAGTGAGAGATTCAGGAGCAGAAAAGTCTCTGCACATCTCGAGTCCCCCCCTACAAATGTCAAAATATGAGGCTGTACAAGGCACACAGGTAAATGGAGAGATCTTAAGGATATGTTATCTTCCCCTGACTGCACTAAACAGTGACCTGTACTTGAATGGTGGCAGTCAATGCATGAAGTCATGAATTCAAGAGTTATTTTAATAAAGTGAACTCCTATAGGTAATATTTAGGCATCTATTCAAATTCTTTTTGCTAAATATCCTTTTTTTCTAGCTCTTCTGTTCTTGTTAATTTCTTTTCAGACAGGTGTAATGCTTTATTAAGCACTCAATACCTGTGGAGTTGCACACGTCTTTGTGAAGACTGCAGACAAATTAGAAAGTCAAATTAGCAACGCATATTTAATACTGCTTTGTAGGTTTTTTAAACATTGGCAGCAATGTTTACTCTTAGAGTATGTTTATAATTATGCAAATTGGACAAACAGTCCACATATAGTATAATGATAATGTCTTAGGTTTTATATCCAGAGTCAAAGCATTTCTAAATATTTCTCTAATTTTACCCATGTGTTCACAGGAGATTATCCAAGGTTGAGTATCTACTTTTTGTAGTTATGATGTATGTATGGTTTGGGAACTTTGCTTTCTCTATAAGCTTTCATAATAAAGGAGATTTGTTGACACACTTAGACCAGCACATTACAACAGATATTATTGATTTCCTTCACAATAATCCTTTTTTCTCCTCTTAAGAAGGAGAAAATATATCACCCAGTATATCCTCTCTGCTCTAGGCAGCTGCATGCTTTAGGAGATGTCGGTCCCATCCTTAACCTCAAGAAGGAACTAACGATCCCTTTAAGAAGCTCCTATGAGGCAGTACAATTCACTAGGGATCAGTTTAGGCAGGGGTAAGTGAAACAGTTCTAGTCAATGAATGTGAGTGCAAGTTTTCTGAGGCTTTTCAAAAAAGACTGATCAAAGAGATATAGAAAAGAGACATCCTGCTGAAGATGTCAGAACTCAGATTACAGTGATATTGGTCAATTCCATTAGTCCCCTATGGACCAACTGTACTTTAGGGCTTCTCATTATGAGGGCTAATATTATTTTCTTATTATTTAAACCATCTTGAGTCTGCATTTTAAGGATCTGCAGTTTCTGATACGTCAACAAGAATCCATATTGAGTGATATTCATTCATACTATGACATTTCTAATATTGTTCTTGTGCATTCATATGACAGACAATTTCATCTGCATCCTTAGCTTCTGATTTACCAATGAAGTCATTTTACTTCCTTAAATGTGTTGGAGGAAGGAATGTTGGAATAAAACTTATCTTGGCATTGGAGATAAGCCCATATCTTATAACCAATGAATAACAGGAAACACTACTCACTGTTCAGACTGTTGATTTCATTGAAACAAATGTCAGTCAGTCCTGATCTTCCTATCGAAGCAGCCTGAAAAACATCAGAGAAAATAAAAAACAAAATATATAATCTCATTTTGGCATCAGGAAATAGTCAAGTCTTTTGACCTTTTCTCTCCAGCTGGATGGTTCCAACTTTAAACAAATGCCATGGAGCAGGCTGGACATTTTCCCAGGAAGTTGTTCCAGTAGGAACGGTCTATTCCTACCAGGGAATCAGGCCTGCCACTTCATCTGCCCCCATCCAGAATGTCAATCATGTTCACATAAACCCCAAGTTAAATGCTTCATTGCTCCATGAAATGTGTATTGGTCCAGCCACTTTGCATTTCATCTTCTTTGTCACATTGACTGAGTCAGGAACAAGTATGCTACTTGCTTCAAGCTGATGAAAGCCCTTCAACTTGTGCTTAAAATGTAAGGGATGTGTTTAAAATGTCTTTCTACTGTAGTTGAGATGGCCAGAGTGGATTCATATACTTGGAGCTTCTGGAAACCAACAAAGGATCCGATATTGCAGTAATGAGTGTACCCACCCCAATTTTATTTGGGCCTCTCAATTCAGCCATTAATCAAACACCTGAATTATTCAGATGTATGAAATTTTGCTTTCTTTTTGCCCAACCTATTTCTCCCTTCACCCCTCATTTACGTTAGCTGAATTTTCTTTCTCTTCCCATCAGAACTTCTAACTAATACAGGTAAGGCAGGTATAATAGCCCTCACTTTACAGAGTATGACAAGGAGTTTTTTTTTGGGGGGGAAACGGGGAGGTCTAGGATCCCTATTTAAGGCTCCTTCCATTTCCTTCTAAAATCTATTCATTCATTGACCTGTTTCACTGAAATGCGAAGTGCTAGCACACTCGTTGCTGTCTTTAGTGACTTTAAACATTTCTACTTTGGGGAAGACAGTAGTCTTCACAGGGTCACCATGGAACATAGTATCCTTTATTTTAGTAAAGATTACACACACACACACCCCAAAATGCCACAATGGATTCTTTCTTAAAAACTTTGTTTATTTCAAAGAGTTAGAAGGAGAGGCAAAGGCAGAGAGAAAGAGAGACAATATCTCATCTGTTGGTTCACTCCCCAAATGGTCACAGCTCTCAGGGCTGGCCCAAGCTGAAGCCAGGAGCCAGGAACTCCATCCAGGTCTCCCACATGGGTGCAGGAGTCCAAGAACTTGGGCCATCTGCTGCTCTCCCAGGCACATTAGCAGGGAACTGGATCACAAGTAGAGCAGCCAGGACTTGAAGTGGCACCCATATGGGATGCCAGCACTGCAGGCAGTGGCTTCACCTGCTATGCCACAGTGATAGCCCCCACAATAGGTTTTTAAGTTTTTTATTAACATATTTGAAAAGCCAAGAGGGGTGGGGGAGAGAGCTCTCTCTTTCTGTGGAGACACACACACACACACACACACATACAGATCTCCTATCCACTGGTTCATTCTACAAATACCTACAATAGTCTAGACTGGAACAGGTCAAAGCCACTTTCTAGGATTCCTATCAGGTCTCTCATATTGTTTGTCAGGAACCCAAGTACTTGAGCCATCAACTGCTGATTCCCAGGGTGCATATTAGCAGGGAGCTGGAATGTAGAGCCCAGGCCTTCTAACATACAATGCTGGGAAACAGACAGCCCCAGTCCCCTCTTAACCGTTGTGCCAAACACCCTTTTCTGAAACAGGTGCTTCAGCTTTGGGCAGATTTGTCCAAGCAGACTGTGCTCTGGCTGGTTGAATCCCTCTCTCCCCAGAGGACTGCTGCCCTAGGTTGACGGATAGCCTTTACTACTTCAGTGTCATCCTCTTGATCTGATCATCTCCATGGCAGTTCTGTATAGCCTGTGACTGGTCTGATCACAAAAAGACTCTAACTCTTTGCCCAGCAGACTGACTTACCCTGAGTGAATCATTAAGCACAGGTTCCAAGCAGCAAGTCTGCAGCCCAAGTGTCAGTTCATGTGCTTTCTTTGACATACAGTATACGTATGTATCAGTTGAGCTATACTTACATATTTTAAGAATTAAAGAGCTAGTTTTCAAGCTTGATATAAAACACTAAGCAGGGCTGTCACTACTCTCTGGATTCCCACATGACCACTGGGCTGCAGCTGAGCTGTGTCTGCATCTTTCAGGCAGAGCCATTGGCTTCCCTTGCCATGTTCCTCATCCACCTCTTTCACTCATTTCTGCCACCTGCCGGACTGCTCCAAGCACATGGGTTTTCAACCCCTGCCTTAGCTTTCACTATTTGGAGCTAACCCAACTGAAATGTCACCTTGCCCTCCAGTGGCCATGTCTGGAAGCAACCTGTGTCCAACCAGCTTCAGCCCTGCCCTGCGATCCCCAGTTCCTCTACAGAAAATGGCATCACTGTGTGATTTTATTTTTCCTTACTCTTGCTCTACATTCCTAATCCCCTGCAGAAGTGTGAATTATTTAAGTCAGAAAAGAAGTGCTTATAAATGCTCTTGTGAAAATTAACTGTACTGTTTGCAGGGGCTGGGACTGCAGGGAGGCTTGTGGTCTGTTTGCTGTGTACTTGATGCAGCCACAGCAGCCTGGGTCCGTCTGTGATTCTTCCTAACTTGCTTGTTTCTGTTGACCTTATTTTCCCTCTCAGTCAAATCAGGAAGCTGTGCTAGATAGGAAGTTGCAAACTGTTTGGCATAGATCATATGCAACCAACAGATAGTATTTTTTTCTGAAATTATTTAGATGCCAATACAGCCAAGAATGGTATTTCAATCAACAATCCCATTTCCAGGGTTCTTGGAACTGTCAGCAACAATCTGCAATGATCTGACCTTCCTGTATGACCATGTGGTTATGTAGGATATGTGGTTTGCCCCATCTCCACTCACCTCCTACAGCACACGCACACACCCTTATCACCTGGTTCATTCACTGTTGCCCCTGCCTAACCTCATGAACATTGGCTCTCACAACTAGGGACTCTTCTGTGCTTCTCCTGTGAGTGGAGGAAGGTGCTCTGAGTGTTAGGGTATTTGGAGAACAGGAAGTGCTCCAAGCAAAAGGATCACACTGGAGCCTTCCAGTAAACCTTCAGGAATAGCTACTCCTCCCTACTTGTCCAAGAGTTTAAACAGCAAGACGCCCAGGCCTTTATGAAGGTCCCCATGCATGGTTAAACCTGAAAAGACAAGAGCCGGGTTCTGAAAGTAGCAGAAATATTCATCCATTGGGATTGCTTGCTGATTCTCTAAGTAATTTGCAATTCAAGTGTCTCTTTGTTTTGTATGAAAATTTGCTGCTATTTGGAAAGTGGGGAAGAGCTAAATTGCATCCTGCTGGTCTTACTTTGACTGTATCAAAAAAGAAACTGTTAATCTGGTTCCATAATTAACTTTCCTGTTCTATAAAGGCCCTGGGAGACAGTCCAGAGAGTGGCTGTCAACTCTCTGCTTCTCTACCCAATAACTCCTTTCAATAGCATTCCATGGCTCCAGGTTGGGGATTGGTCTGCATTTCTCTTTTTCTGATTTTCCTTCTCCTTTATCCACACCCAAACATTTAGTGACCATCTACAGTGAGTCAGGTACTGTGCTGATCAGCTGGGGAGAAATAAGTCTTTGTGGAGTTGTCAGAGAACATAAGTAACGTATCGTTCCGTTTATTCGCTCAAGGGACCTTAGGTTTCTACACTATAGTCCAGACATCACGCTAAATACAAAAGTGACTTATTTAGCACTCAAGAATTATAAAGTGAAGAGGGGGCTTCTGATTAGGCCATAATAGTGGGCTTCATGGAAAGCCCACTATTTAAGTTGGCTTTGGCTCCTAGGATATTTGTGAATATGTATGAAATGCTGGAGGGACAGGCCAACTCATACAAGTGTAAGCATATATAATGGAGTTAAATCTGAGGACTAAAGTGAGACTCCTTTGGTCTGACAGTGAGTTTGCACTAGTATTTAATACTAAAAAATTTGAGTTCTGCTATGTACTGTGCTAAGTACTTTTCATCTATTATCTCCGTAGAACATCAGAAAGCTAAGTAGTGATTACTGATAACAAGTTACAGACAGAAAACAGAACCAAGTAAGAATGAATGGCAGAGGTAAGACTTGTATCCATGTCTGATTTCAAGGCAGACTACTTCACAACACATTCAATCAGAAAAAAAAAAAAAAACCCAAAGAAGAATTAGATAACCATTAACTAAACAACCAATCATCAACTGATTCATGCAATTATGTATTTGTTTAGTACTCTGTGAAAAACAGCACAGAAATACAGGGATAAAGACAAAGGACAGGCAATGTCTTTGTCCCCTTGAAGCTTATATTCCAGTGGCCTCACACCGATGTGCCTCTCTCCCACAAAGTGCACAAGAGAATTGCAAAGATCAAGCCACGGTTCTCTAAACTGATGCCCCAAGGGGAAGACTACCCATGTGATGACCTTTCTTGAGCTCCACCCAGAAATCTTGGATGGGACTCCACCTCCTCATTTTCTTTAAGAGGAATTTGTCCCCACCATTCTCCTCTCACTGAAACTACTGCCTGGGATTTGATAACTCATTTTTCCAAGTCCATTTTCAACCCTAACCTGAAAGAATCCACAAGCATAAGGGAACTTGCTATTTTTAGCCCACTCAACAAACAAATAATTTTCAGAGATGCTGAGGTTCTTATAGGTTTTAAGTTTGAGAAAAGCTAGAGACAAACCCTAGTATTAACCCTGGTCTTGACTCCATGCCTGTGGTGGAATGAGAAGGCCATGCCAAGGTGGCCGCTGGCAAGTGAGCATCAGTTACTCAGGAATGGCTTTGAAACCCACCTGGCAACGGAGCCTGCCTAGCAACAGGCTGTGATTGGATGTATTTGAAACCCACATGGCAATGGAGCCTGCCTGGCAACAGGCTGTGATTGGATGGCTTTGGAAACTGCCTGGCAACAGACTGTGATTAGTTGGGGCATAGACCGCCCCTTGACCAGATTGGCTGGTTTTGGCTATATAAGATGTTGTACCAACTGAAATAAAGGAGTCTGTGGGCTGCTTGCCTCAAGCCCGCTTTTACCCAACTCCTGGGGTCTGTGTGTGACTCCGCACCTCTTGCCCCCACCACCACGCTCCTCCTCTCAGAAACGAATTCACTGCAACATTGTTGAGAAATCAACTGCAACACATGCCTACGCAAGAAAACTAGCCGTGGCTCAACAGGCTAATCCTCCGCCTTGCGGCGCCGGCACACCGGGTTCTAGTCCCGGTCGGGGCGCCGGATTCTGTCCCGGTTGCCCCTCTTCCAGGCCAGCCCTCTGCTGTGGCCCGGGAGTGCAGTGGAGGATGGCCCAGGTGCTTGGGCCCTGCACCCCATGGGGAGACCAGGAAAAGCACCTAGCACCTGGCTCCTGCCATCGGACAAGCGTGGTGCGCCGGCCGCAGCGCTCCATCCGCGGCAGCCATTGGAGGGTGAACCAACGGCAAAAGGAAGACCTTTCTCTCTGTCTCTCTCTCTCACTGTCCACTCTGCCTGTAAAAAAAAAAGAAAAAAGAAAACTACTCCCAGCGTTTACCAAATATGGCCTGAAACCTGGTCCTGTTCTTGGAGTTGGAATACCATTTCCAATAGGTATTAGGAGGGGGCTGGCAAAGATTTGGCATAATTGCAGATATTTTGAACAGGGCTGGATTCCTGACTAGGTTAGGACTATCTAAGTCATCCATGGAAAATTGCACATGGGTTAGGATTTCAAATTTACAAGGGACTGGGCATGATAGGGAAACATCACATCTTTTAAACACGGTTGGGTGAATAAGGGCACCCCTAAATACATCCATTCCCTAATCCCTGACACTGTGAATATGTAACATCTCAAAAGGAGCTTTGCAGATGAAATTAAAATTGCAGACTTAAAAACAGGACAGTAATCCTGGGGGGCAGAGGGAGGGTCCTCAGAGGTAGAGGCAAGGCAGAAGCAGTGATCTGATATAATACAGCAATGGAAGAAGGGGTTGGAGAGATGAGTGGGATTTGATCCATCGCTGCCAAATCAGATGAGGGAAGCAGGGTGGGCACAAGGGAAGGAATGTGGGCAACCTTTTAGAGCTGTGAATAGGCCTTAGCCTCAGTCCTGTAACTGCAGGGAATAAATGCAGCCAACAACTCAAATGGGAAAGGATGTGTACTTTCCCCCAGCATCCCCAAGAAGGAACACAGCTTCGCAGGCATCTTGCTTTTAGTCCAGTGAGACCTATGCTGAACTTCTCACTTATAGGAATGTACGATAAATACACACATTTGTGTTATTTTCAGTTGTTAAGTTTGAGGTAGTTTGTTATGATAACAATGGGAAACTAATACATGGCTGTTTGATCTTCCTCCCGCTGTTAACTTTGATTCAGAGAAGGGGGGGGGGGGGGTTGAAAAGATGCCTGTGCTAGTTAGGACTTGGTATGACTACATGTGTTATTAAAAAAATAACCTCCATATAACAGTGGCTTAAACAGCTAATGCATTATTTTTTAACCTCAAAGAGCTGAGGGATAGGCAGTTCATGGCTTTCTGCTATGAGGCTTCTTCAGAGTCAGCAAGGAAGCTGGTGGATTCTAATTCTTTGCTGTGTAACTTGCAGTTAGTTCTCATTCTTATGACCCAAAATGGCTACCAGTGCACAGGCCATCATATCTAAATTTGAGGCAGCAGGATGAACAAAGTGTGAAAGAAATTTGTTAAAGTATATTTCACAGGGAATGGCATTGTGCTGCAGTGGGTTAAGCTACCTACCACCTGCAATGACAGAATCTCATTTGAGTACTGGTTCAAGTCTTGGCCACTGTACTTCTGAGCCAACTCCCTGCTCATGTGCCTGCCAAAACAGTTCAAAACTTCTCAAGTACTTGGGTCCATGCCACCCACAGGGGAGATCCAAATGGAATTCCAGGTTCCTGGCTTTGGCTGGCCAAGCCCTGGCAGCTGTGGCCATCTGGGGAGTAAACCAGCATATGGAAGATCTCTCTCTTTGCTTCTTTCTGTCCCTTTCTCTGAAACTCTGCCTTTCAAATAAATTAATCTTTTTTTTTTAACATTTCTTTTCCTCAGTAGTGGTATATAATACTTCCATTTACACCTCACTATCCCAAATTTGGTCACATGATCACATATAGCTCTATAGCAAACTTTAGAAGAAAATATACTTCTCTAAAAGTTGACAGTCTATGATAACAGACTTCTACCTCTCACCACATATAAAAATAAATTCAAAATGGATTAAAGACCTAAGTTTAAAACTTAATCTGTAAGGGAAGAAATCATAGTGGAAATGCTTTAGGAAATTGGGCTGAGCAGGTTTTTTTAATATAAAACTATAAAAAGACAAGCAACAAACACCATAATAGACAAATGTAATTATATATATATATGTATATGTATATGTGTATATATATATATATCAAAGTAAACTCTCAACAGAGTGGAGACAATCTACAGAATTTTGTGTAAAGTATATGCTAACTATACATCTGACAAAGGGTCAGTAGATTAGTATC
This sequence comes from Sylvilagus floridanus, assembly GCA_949820135.1. Lineage (NCBI taxonomy): Eukaryota > Metazoa > Chordata > Mammalia > Lagomorpha > Leporidae > Sylvilagus > Sylvilagus floridanus. The sequence goes on from OX463241.1 coordinate 45,419,355, forward strand.
CAGAATGTATAAGAAACTTAAATAATTCAATAGGGAAAAGGAAATATATAGATAAAAAGGAGATGAATCACCTTAACACACACTTCTGAATATACAACATGCCAAAGGTTGGCATGTATATAAGTAATTGGCCAACATCAGAAATCATTAGGGAAATGCGTATCAAAACCACACTTAAATACTCCCTTACTCCAGTTAGAATTGTTATTATTAAAAGTGAAAGAAAGTGTTTGTAAAGATGTGGAGAACAAAGAGTACTTCCATTGATGTAAGTGTAAATTAGTACTGTCATTAAGACAAACAGGATGGAGGTTCCTCAAAAATACTAACAACCACCTGATACAAAAATCCCACTGCTGAGTGTAAATCCAGAGGAAATGAAGTCAGTACATCAAAGAGAGATCTGCACTCTCATGTTTACTGCAGCATTATTGCCAAGATGTGCAATCAACTGAGGAGTCCATCAACATACAAATGGATAAAGGCGATGTCGTCTACTTACACAATGAAATACTATTATCAAAATGATTGAAATGCTGTCATTTGCTACAACACAGACAAACCTGGAGGACATTATGTCAGATGAAATAAGCCAGACCCAGAAAGACAAATGCTGCATGATCTCATTCATGTTGAATCTAAAAACTGCCGAATTCATGGAAGTAGAGATTAGTTAGCAGGGACTAAGGAGGGGCTGGCAGAGGAGAAGACAGACAAGGGGTAGTTACTGAGTACAAGTAACCATGGTTAAGAGAATTAAGTTCTGCTGGTCTATTGCACAGTTGGCCAGCACAGTTAAGTAAAATATTCTGTATCTCAAAATAGTTCTAAGAAGTGGATTTAAAGATTTTTTGCCACAAAATGATAAATGATGAATATGCTAACTACCCTGATTTGATCACTATAATGTATACATGTATCAAATCATCAGATTGCACATCACTAACACATACAATTATAAAGTATCTAAATAAAGAAAAAACCGTTCTTATCATTAAGAACATGTGAGAAAATGGATTTGGGGAGATAACCAACAGTATTAGCCTTCATGTGGTCATCACCGTGGGCCTCCTGGATGACCCCTGAAGGGCCACAGCTACGAAAATGGCTCTGGCTGGCATACATGTTTTCCTCTCCACACTGGCCCAAGTTCTTTTCTCCTTCTTCCTAATCTCTTTTCTGAACTCCAATTTCCAGTCTGTCCAGTCCTATTCGATCTTCAAGGCCCATTTCCATTCTCACCTCCTCCGATAACTTTTCCTCAATTTGACAGAGAAGGCAATCACCTGCAGTGCCCTAGACTTTCCTAACACTGCGTTACATTTACCTCTATCACACTCCACTTTATCCGAGTCCTGTATTTGTGTGCGTTGTTTTAGAAATGCAGGTCGTTATCTTAGTCACAGTTGTACTTCCCAGATCTCAACATACACATGATATAGAATGGAATATTTTTGTTTTGCAGTATCCACAGTTCACTTTTCCTTTTAGAAGTAAGCTCTCCCCTGGCCCTAAGTGTTGTCTACATATGTAACTGTCCAACTGGAGGCTGCCATGTTCTGCCTTCTTCACAGCTAGGTATGATCATGGGTCAATGGAATATGAATAGCAGTGAAATATGCAGGTTTTAGTTCAAGTTCATGAAGATCAACCTACTTAACGGTACTCTTCCACTTGTTTCCTGGTGTTTGGAACACAGCACAGAGTCACCTTGAACCTAGACACTAAGGCCTGTGAGGAATACACAAACTTGCTCTTGTAGTCTCTAAGATGGCCAATGTCTTACATTTACATGATTAATGGAATTGGTTACACTTGGCCTCTGGACAGAGTCTGGATTCCTTTATACCTGTCTTTTCCTAAGACGGTGCCATCTAACCTAAAATGATAGGCCCTCAAGCACTCAGGTGAACCTATGTGTGTCAGGCCCTCAAAGCAGCCAAGGGTCTTGATTGCGATGTGGGCACAGACTCTTGCATCTTGATTATCCGGGAGAGCTGGGTAAATAAGTCTGGGCTCAGCATTCTATTATTGTTGAAAAAACTCTGGAAAATATTTTTATTCAGGAGTATTTCAGACTTCTTAAATAATGTCTTGCCCTGACTTTCATTGCTGATTTGTCCTTCTCAAACCCTTCATTTTAGAAAATTGTCTTTTGCTTCCTATTTCTTGCCATTTGAAACTTTCTCTATTAAGCTCCATTTTTTTCCTATACCCTTTTAGGAGACTATTTAGGCAATTCTGCTGAGCATTCATTTCGTAGCTGACTGTTAACAATAAAATGTCTTCTCTTTGTGTGTTGTTTAATACTTTCCAAAGTCCTTTCACAACCTCCTCAGGGATTTTACTCCTCAGAGAAGTGTGGTAAATTATGACTTAAGTATTAGTATTCCTACTTTGAAGATCAATAATCCTCAGCAACAGCATGTTTTAACAGTAGTATCTAGCTGCACATTATGGATTACGCTGTATTTGCAAATGTTTTTCTCAAGTAAAAAAAACATCATCCTTTCACTTCATCTCCTAAGTTCAACAGACTTGAGGAGCAAATATGTCCCAACAACCTTACTGAATATGGGGGGCCCAGTGATAAGGCAGATAGTATTCACGCTTGTGGAGATAGATTGGGCACTTCATGTATCCCTACATTTTGAGCAGGATCATATATTCATCTGTCCTGCACCATCCATTTCCCCTTGACATCCACTCCCCCACTGTGCCAATCAAGTGATTCTCAAGTGGCTGCTGATCACAGAGGAAGGTTGGTGATCCAGGTCTGGCTTTTCAGAGCACTGTATCACTCTGGACACAATGGCGAGTTCAACTGCAGTCACATAACCCAAACGTAAGCCAATCAAAGTTTTTTCTGGAATTTTGAATTTAGATGCCAGGAGGAGATATAAACTCTTATTTCATTTGTTATCTCTGGGCAGGGATGATATAAGGCTGGATCCAACTGTGGCAGTATCATTTGCCACACGGAAGAAGCCATTTTGCAATAACGAGTAGTTAAGAAAAGTAGGTGGTGCTGAGATGGAGAGGTAGACACTGAAGGAATGACAGTCACAGAAATTTTACAGGACAGACTAATTGGCCCAGACACTGGAATAGTGACTGGCACCTAACAGCTAGTTAGTACTTATTTACTAGAATGGTAAATGAAAAACAGAGTCGAAAACTACTTTTCAGTCTCAGTCTGGGAGTCTTCCTAATTTGGTACAGAACATTCAACAAAGATGCTCAGTATATATTTCTTGAATGAATGATACTCTATTGATTATGTCTTTAGCTGATGGAAAGTGGTTGAACATTTAAAAGATTCCAATCAATATTAACTCAAACATTTTATCCATTTTTTTTTCTAAGTATGGCCAAGCATAATGGTAATGAAGAGAAAAGGCCAGATACACAACAGGCCTGGCTTTGACTCCTGGTTTCAGCAACAACTACCTGTAAATGTTGAGAAAATAACCACCACGGGAGTGCAATGAGGCAAATGTAAAGCTTTAGGCAAGACAGCTGCGCATAGACAAAAACTCTAATGCTACTTTTAGGGGTTAAAGAATTCTGAAGTAATTGTCTTCTCTGCGTCAGGCACTGTTTCAACTCAGGGGATAAGGGGTAACACGCATGAGGGTTTTATCCTCAAGGAGCTTCTGTTCTAGTGGAGGGAGATGCAAACAGAGACAAATAAATGAACAAGTTGTTCCAGAGCGCACTATAGACCGTGGAGGTGATCACACGTGGATAGCTAAGAATGGTTATTTCTAGACTGAGTGGTCAGGAGAAGGCATCTAAGGGAATATGACAGTTGATCTAAGATCTACATCCGAGGGGTTAGCTACATGAGGACATCAAGGCAGAGTGCTCCGAGTGGAGGGAACTGCAGATGCCGAGATCCTGCCGTTGGAATGAGTTAAATGTGTCCGCGAGATGTAAAGAAGGCTGTGTAATAGGCTACAAGGAGGACAGAACGGTAGGAGCAAAGGTCAGGAGGGAGACTGAACTCGCTTGCCAATAGCCAGATCTACACTATGGGGCAGGTGCCACATGAACTAGGAATATAGTCATGAAAAGACAAAAGCCACCTCGGAAGGCCCTAATTTATTCTTTGCCAATTTGGTTAAGGTAGGTTTTAGTGAGCTGAACTCTGTGTAACCACATTTTGGCCCTAATATATCTTTGCCAATTTAATTGTGTTAGAGGCAAAGAATAGTTTTGCATCAGGATTTTTTCCACTAAGCAAGCAGAGGCAGCTAAATAGTAAACATGGGCTTACCCACATGAGAGAAATCAGTGAATTTAATGTAATTACACCTCATCAAGTACAAACTGCATCTGTGTACAAATGAACTCCAGCAACATTTTGGAAAAGTAGTGAGGGTAATACCCATCAGAACACAGCATAGTTAAACTCCCTTCTTGAGAAGGAATGAAGTATAAATCATGCCCAAGCAAGTGACATGATGGCTGTCCTTGGTCATTCTCTGATTTCTCAGTGTGAAGCCAGTTGCAGGTTTTGCTATGTGAGCTTTACAGATATTCATGTGTGTTTTGAGGGTCAAGAAGGCTAAGAGCAGCAGAGGGCTATTTATCTATGATATAGAAAAAAGTAATGTCTGAAACAGGTGAGATCTCAAACTTAAATTCGGGCAGTTTGAAATGCCAACCCATTTCAGACCAGGGAATCTCATTTCTCTCTGCGTGATTTCCATTTATAGGTTGCTGATTATTACATCATAGCTCTAACTTAGACCACTCCCTTGAACTCTATACTTGCACATTCAATGCTTGAGTTGACTTTGTCACTTGGATGTTTCACAGTCATTTCAAATTTAATGTAGTTCTACAAGAACACTCCATAATCTGTTTTTACCTGCCCTCCTCAGCATTCTGTCCCTTCCTTTATCTCCATCATCTGTTTAAGTGGCATCATTATCCTTCCATTTGTTCCTGGTTTACCTTTTCATCTCATGCGCAACATCTAGAGCATTATCCCAATTTTTTTTTTAGCAACACAAAATATCTCTAAATGATACCTCCTAACATTCTCATTTGCATTTGCACATCATTCACGACCCAAGTCCAAACCTTTTCCATCTGCTGTCTAGACCAGTGCTGATTCCTAATTGGTTCTTTTTCCTTCACTATTACTCTCTACTAATGGTTTGCCATGTGAAGAACTTGAAATATTAAAATCACATCCTGCTGGTGCCGTGGCTCACTAGGCTAATCCTCTGCCTGCGGGGCCGGCACACTGGGTTCTAGTCCTGGTCTGAGCACTGGATTTTGTCCCGGTTGCTCCTCTTCCAGTACAGCTCTCTGCTGTGGCCCGGGAGTGCAGAGGAGGATGGCCCAATTCCTTGGGCCCTGCAACCCATGGGAGACCAGGAGAAGCACCTGGCTCCTGGCTTCGGATCAGTGAGGTGCAATGCCGCAGCGGCCATCAGGGGGTGGGTGTACCAACGGAAAAAGGAAGACCTTTCTCTGTCTCTCTCTCTCACTGTCCACCCTGCCTGTCCAAAAAAAAAAAAAAAATCACATCCACAAATATATTTCCATGTATTTGGCTTTTGTGGGGGAACAACAGGCCGGCCACCTGTGGGGACCTCCTCATTGCAATCTGCCTTAACCTGCTGAGCATAACAAAGTCAAGGAAGTACTGACCTCTAGACATGCAAGAGATACACTCAACCTGAGGATATGCATGCCCTTTGATCTGATCAATGGACTGCTCGCCCTAGGTCACTGAGAATGGATAAGAGAGGTGGATAGGGGCGGGAAGGGGGGCAGTCTCTTCAGTCTTTTTCTTTCGGCTGCTTCTCTGCTTTTTCTTCTCTTTCTTTCTCTCCTTTCCTTCTGCTATCACTAAAAATAAAAGTTCGATCAATAGCGGTCGTGTCGTGCGTGACTCCGTGGGTTGGACCCTTGCTGGCGAGGGTTCGACAGGCTTTGAAATTTATTCACATTCTTTAACTAGGACTCTGACTAGGTGAAAGGATTCTTGCCTACTTTTCTAGCCTAATACGTTCACCTTCCCTAACCAGCACTGAGTCTGGCTACATTGGCCTTTGGACTATTCCAAGACTATGACAAACTGATTTGCTCATTAAGGAACAATGTTTGGAATGGAATGCCTTCTCCAGCCTCTTTGCTTAATGGGGTCTTTCAAATTTCACGGTGACCTTGTCTTATTCTTTTACCTAAAATAGTATCATCATCAATATACTAGCATGTCACACTATTTAATAACATCTTTCAAATTTCTAAACAATAGTGTTGTTTTATTATTAGTGTTGTCTGTTTCCCCATATAGTACTATGTTCCTTAAATGCAAGAAACACATTGATCTTGTAAATTTATCTTCCAGTACAGAGCACATCCTGTGGCAGTGTCCTCAGTACTTGCTGAATACTGAGTAAATAAATAAGATGTGTGCTTCTTACTGATTTTAAGGATAGACATCCATGTTATACATCCTTCTATTTCTACATTGACCTGGTACAACACCCATTCCATTTCTTAATCTTCTCACAAACTACATTTTAAAAAATGATTGCCAGAAAGGAGTTTCAGACAGAGTATCTAAATGACCAAAAAACTTTCTCAATGTTACCCACTTACTTAGACAAAAATATTTTCCAAACATAGGGATTTCCCACACTACTCATATCTCCAGGTAAAACCATTCAAGACTGGTGTAGACAAAGGCTTTGACTCAGCCTGACTGCTACTCTATGTCTTGGGTAAATCATTTCCTGCCTCTCATCCTCAGATTTCTGCTCCATTGTTCTCTAGTGCCAAAACTTTCAACAAGTCACTTAACTTCTCTGACCTTCAGGGTCCTCCTAATGGGCTGCACAGTGGCTCTTAGGAAGCTATGTCCAGGTGCCCATTCCTGGAGCCTAAACATTTCCTCATTTGGCAAAAAGCACTTTGCTGATGTTACTAAGATTTTTAAGATGAAGCGATCATCCCTGATTTCTCAGGTGCACCCTAAGTCCAACAACAACTGTCCTTACGAGAGAAACAGAGATATGAGACACATGGGCAGGCACTGTGACTGCGGAGTACAGATTTGAAGTGATATGGCCACAAGTATGGGATGCCAATAGCCAGAGAAGCATGGCCTGCGGGGTTTTATACTTTTGGCTACTGGATGTGAACTAGGAGGAAATATAGTCCCACTGTTTTTAACCACCTATTTTGTGGCACTTTGTTATGGCAGCCTCAAGTCTCACATGGCCTTCATCTATTCTATAGCTGCGATGGGTTCAACCAGCCTGCTTCTCCAGTTCTAGTGACCTCACCACACCAACTGTTCTAAGTTGGCAACAGGAACCTGCTGGTGAGAAGCACTTGGTGACAAGTACTTCAGTAAGAAGCAGATATGGGGAAGAGCACCTTGCATACCATGATCCAGAGCTTTCCTAAGATTTCAGTGTTCGCGTTCCATATCTCCTGTCTCGGCAGCTCTTACTTAGCCTGCTGTCCTTGCTCCTTTCTCTGCCACCTTTCTCCTCCCATCACCATCTCATCTCCCCAAACCTTCTTCAAGTCCCTCTGGGCTTTACACTAGCTTGGTCCTATGACGATTTCTGTTTCCAAAATCCATGTGAAAACATTAAGATACAAACTCTTCAAAAAAGTTCACAGAAAATACATACTATGAAATAACTATACTAGATTTAAGCTTTTGGAAATACACTTGTCTTTATTTCTTATGAATTTTTTCAATATTAACAGAGTTAATAGTAACGGCTTTTATGCCATGTGGCAGTAACTGAGGTAAGTAATTTTTTCAAAGAACTGTATTTGAGAAACACACAGTGAGACAGACAGAGGGCTCCCATGTGCTGTCTGACTCCCCAGATGCTTGCAAGAGCTAGGAGTGGTACAAGTCTGAAGTTGGGGGCCAGAAATTCAGGCCGGCGCCGTAGCTCAACTGGCTAATCCTCTGCATTGTGGTGCCGGCACACCAGGTTCTAGTCCCGTTCGGGGCGCCGGATTCTGTCCCGGTTGCCCCTCTTCCAGGCCAGCTCTCTGCTGTGGCCCGGGAGTGCAGTGGAGGATGGCCCAAGTGCTTGGGCCCTGCACCCCATGGGAGACCAGGAGAAGCACCTGGCTCCTGCCATCAGATCAGCATGATGCACCGGCCAGGGCGGCCATTGGAGGGTGAACCAACAGCAAAGGAAGACCTTTCTCTCTGTCTCTCTCTCACTGTCCACTCTGCCTGTCAAAAAATATAAATATAAAAAAAATGAAGTTGGGGGCCAGAGATTCAATGCAGGTCTCCCACATGGGAGCCATCACCTGCTGCCTTCCATGGTCTGCCATGGCACGAAGCTCAAGTCAGGACCCAGGCTAGGAATCCAAGCCAGGCAATGTGATCTGAGACATATACACCATAACTGGCATTCTAACTGCGCTTGAGTAAGCTCTGTTCGTATGTTATCTACTTCAGTATCCAAGAACAGAGCCTCCTAAACGAATTCCTTCACATTAGGGTCAAGGCCACGGTTACTTCCTCAGGACCTCTACCTACTATGGCCTTGAAACTCATTTAGGTGTGTCCCTCCTAAGTATCTCCTTCCTCCTGGAGGACGTTTAATGCCTACAGGAAAATTGCAAAAACAACTTTGCTTGCTACTTATCGCACTACAAGTGGTTCCTTTTTCTTCTGCCATGTTGTAGACTCTTAGAGGAAATGAAAATCTTTAAAGTGAACTCTTCACCGAGAAACCACCCACGGCATCTGGAGGACCAGAAGGCTGTTGCGAAGGGGTAGAAGGCAGAAAAGACGGCTCTTTCAAGCCAGCTGTCTCTCAGAGAATAAGGTCAAATGCACTTTGCCTCAGGAGCATCAGAATTCATCTTAACCAGTAGCTTACACAATCTTTTTAGGGAGGCAAAGGAAGCAAATTGCCATGCGGAACACACTGTAGCCTCTGGGGCACCCACGTCAGAGTGGGTGCAAATGCTCTCCACTTGCTGCTGGGTGTCAGAGCTCATTTATCACACACGGCTTCACAGCCATCTGAAGGAAGCAGAGCCTAGGGACCCAGGCCTGGGCAAGGATCATCTGCTGCACCTTCCCTCCGACTGCCTTGCCTGCCACGGCAGCTGGGTGCAGACACCCACTGCATATGTTCCACCCAGACCAGTCGCAGATGGCGATTATCCATAGTTGCGTCAACAATGAATTACTCTCACCTTCTGCATCAGGACCAGCTTCTTTTTGCTCTGAAGGCAACTTTCCAAGTGTACCTCCATCTGTGTCCCTCTCCTCCCTGGAGACTGTTTGCTCTGAGTCGCTTCTGTGTCACTTTTTCTTAGTCCCTTTCACATGAACTTAACTCTTCATGGCTTGGAATTATTTGTGTCTACCTTTGATCTAAGTTCTTTGATGACAGAGGTTATACTTTATACATTTCATATCTCCTAAATACATCGCTCAATGCCTTGTTATAATGGTTATTCAAGCAATTTCCTTACTAAACAACGATTCACTTAGTATGTAGCATGCCAAGGGCATTGTTGGATGGTGGGCAAACAAGCTAGGTGGGAACAAACTAACCACAGGAGTCCTGGTAGATAAATTTGCATTTTAGTGAGGGCACTAAGAAAATGCTCCCCCCCCCAACACACACACGTGAAGAGAGAGAGAGACAGGCAAAGAGTATAGCCATGGTGCTCAAGGTTAGAAAGAAACAAATGCAAAGACTAAGGAGAGGTGAAAGGAAGAGGGGGCTCATATTGAATAGGTACAGGAAGTTATGACATTTAAAAAGACTTGAAGCATAAGGAAGAGGCAGCCAGGATGGTAACTGAAAGGAGCAGACCAAGAGCCGAGAGGACTTGGAAGTTCCAACGGTTTAAGTTAAGGGTGAGGGTTAGAAAGCTGAAGGGAAACTAGTATGGCTCGAGCCCAGCTGGAGAAGCTGGGAATCGGGATGGGGTTTTCTGGATTAAATGTCCCCATACAAGTCAGGTCCACCTGGAACTTCTCATTGTGACCTTCCTGGAAACAGGGTCTTTACTGTTCTAACTCAAGGAGGTAAGGTCATAACAGAGTAGAATGGTGGGCTCTCATCCCAAGATTTGTGACAGAGAGCAGAGTTATCTACAAGCTAAGGAACTTCCAGGAACTTCTGCCCCTCAGCAGAAACTCAACAGCTGCAAGGAAGACCTCCCTCCAGAGCCTGTGGAGAGGAAACACTCCCTCCAACACTGGATCTCACGTGTTTAGCTTCCAGAACTGAGAGACGATCCATTTCTGTTGTTGAAAGTCACTGGTGGTAAATTTTATGACAGCCCTAGGACACTAATCAAGGGGACAAATTGGGCACTGCTTTATTATTAGTGAAATGGAAATCCATCAAAGGGTGTTAGACTATATAGGAACAGATATTCTCCCCCAGATTTATGTTTAGGAAAAAGTAAGTCAAATGAGCAAAAAACCCTGCATGCTCAGAACACTTTGCCACATCTTTTCTGTAGGCTTCGACGTCTCTTATTTGCATTGCCCTCCGCTCCATTACTGCCCACTGACCAGGTGCAAGCCAGCCCTCTGGGAGATGAGTCCTCTGGTTCAAATGTCCTCACCCTTAACCACCTGAGGTTTCCAAGCACTTTCCTTCTACTTTCAGGCCAACAGAAGTCTACTTCTGCAGTGTGAATGTAGCTCCTTTCCCCTGACACGTGGTGATGCCATGTGTTTGCATTTTGTCCTCCTCCCTCTGGCCCCCTTCTGATCTAATGGAAAACATGAACATTCCAAAGCCACTGTTAATTAATGCTAAAGGTATGCTCACTGACATGTCTCTGTGAAGTGTTTATTTAAGGGATGGAAGGCACGTTCCTTTGATTCTCAACACAACTTTCCGTATGAGCCCAAAAATCAATACATGACTGTATTCGGTCGGAATTAGGCCATTCACAAGTGCTAGTTGTCTAACATTTGGGGGAAACGTGCAGTTTGGAAGGAAGAATGGCCTAATGGGGAAGTGGGGCAGAAGCCAGAAGGTTCTGGAATGTACAGCTTTGTGCAACGTGATAGGACTTAGAGTTCTCAGCTTCTCAGAGTCCTAGAGAAAGTGATATTCTTTCTTCTTGCCAGCAGATGAGAATCAGAGTTCTCATCCATTCAAGATGAAAAGTTTTCTGATTAGGAATTTATAGCTCATTTTTTACCAACTGTAATAAAGACTCTCGAGTTGGAGCACTGTTGACATGCCAGTTTCTAAACCAAATGCTATGAACTCTTATCATTTAAGGAGGAAAATGGGGAGCACTGTTAAGGATGGAAATAACAATAGCTTTCACTTACTGACAGCTATTATGTAATCCTATCGTTCCAGGACAGTGAAGTATGAACTTGAAGTCCAACACAATGGCTTTAAATATTGACTCAGCCATTGAGTAGCTAACCAATTTTTGTTAATTGCTTAATTTCTGTAGAGCTTCCTCAGCTATAAAATGTATATAGTCAAGTGCCAAAATTATGAGGATTGAATGAAATACTGTAATACAGTCTGGCCTATGATGACAATAATCATCATAGTAATACTTATATACATTTACTATTTGTTGGTGATTCTCCTGTATATAGATACAATTACTTCTGTTTTATAATAGTGAACCTGTAAAAGCGGTTAAGATGGGCCAGCGCTGTGGCATAACAGGCTACCTTTGCCTGTGGCACCAGCATCCCAAATGGGTGCCAGTTTGTGTCCCAGCAGCTCCCCTTCCCATCTATTTCTCTGCTTGTGGCCTGGGAAAACAGTGGAAGATGACCCAAATGCTTGGCCCCTGCATGTAGAAGGTCCAAAAGAAGCTCTAGTTCCTGGCTTTGGATAGGCTCATCTTTGGCTGTTGTGGCCATTTTGGGGGGTGAACCAGTAGATGGAAGACCTTTCTCTCTGTCTCTTCCTCTGTCTGTAACCCTACCTCTCAAATGAATACATAAAATCTTATAAAATAGTTTTAAAACGTGGTTAAGAAAATTAGATTTTATCGTATAGCTAGAGTTGGGATTTGATCCATTAATACTGTCCGTTGTTAATGTTAAAATCTAGAGTTCTTACTGCAATGTTTTACACAAAGTAGGTTATGAATAAAAAGTAGATACAAATTATAGTGCATTTTTAAAATGATTTATTTGAAAGATAAAATGAAAGAGAAGGAGACACAGACAGATCTTCCATCTGCTGCTCCGTTTCTCAGATGGCCGCAATGGCCAGAGCTGAGCCACGATGATGCCAGGAGCTTCATCTGAGTCTCCCACATGTTTTTAGGGCCCAGCCACTTGGGTCATCTTCTGCTGGGTGCAGGAGTACAACATTTGGGCCATATTCCACTGTTTCCCCAGGTGCATTAGAAGTGCAGCAGCTGGGACAAAACCTGCCACCTATATGGGATGCTGGCATCACAGGTGGCAGCTTAACCCACTGTACCACAATGCCAGCCCCTCTAGTCCATTCTTTTAAGAAAACAATTTTGGGTCTTGCTTAACAGTTTCTACATATTCTTGATGTTTCTTGTAATACATTTGTTTTCCTAGTGCACTGGATTCAGCAGAGATAGGTCATTCCCCTGCGATTCTCAGTATTTTCTGTGTCAGTAGAGAATATTTCCTAGCTACCATTGGGAAATATTGATGAATAATGACATCCACTTAAGAAATTTAAAACATCCATACTTCAAGGCTTTGAAACTTCCCTTTTCATCTCCCTCTCCACTTACTCTTGCCACCAAGGACTTTCTTTTGCTTCTCATTAAGTAGGTCTGTCATGTACAGTTTGATGGCTGTTAGTCCTAACTCACATGATGAAGACCCTTGTCCAGATTTCAGAATCCCCCGGAGCTACTTCCACAAGTTCATGGTGGAGTTTTACATGAACCTGACAACTTTGTCCTCCTCCTTGATTTTTGTGGTCCAGGCAGCCACTGGTGGTGTGTTCAGCCAGCACCCCAGCTGTCAGGATCCTCTTTGTGAACACCGATTCTCTTCATGAGTTTTCAAAGACATAAATCCCACGGGGAACAAAACTGATGCTACCTTCCCTATAGAAATGTGACTAACGCCTCCCTTGGCAATCCACTGCTTGACCTGTCCCAAAGATCCTGTGTTGACTCCACTTATGCTCATATCCTACAAATTCCTTCTTGTCAACAGCTCCTTAAGCCTCTGTAGTATTCATCCCCATCAGTCTGCAACTACCACCAGACTGAGTCACAGATGGATGTCTTATCCTTCCCTTCGTAGCTCCTATGACAAATGGCAATTACAAATTGTGTGAGAATTCCAACTAATGTCTATATTCTCTATTCGGTATTAACTACATGAAAGAATGGACTCAATATGCTTTCTTATTACCTCAGATTCACAGTGCAAAGTTCTGAACTTAGTAATATGCAGCATGTGGTCAATCCTGGAGTAGGTTCCATGTACTGCTGAGAAGAATGTAAATTCTTTAAGTGTAGGATGAAAAGTTCTGTAGATATCTGTTAGATCCATTTGGGCTATAGTGTCATTTAAATCTACGGTATCCTTGTTGATCTTCTGTCCAGTTGATCTATTTCTGAGCAGCGAATCTGTTAAATGAGTAACTCCTTGTCCTAAACCCACACTCATCCCAAACTAGGGATCTAGGCAAGGAATACAGAAGTACTCATTCAAATTCAGTCATTACAAAGAGCCCACCCAACCATTCTAGACCCAGAGATCATATTTGTACACACACATGCGTATGTATACACACACCCCTTAAGTTATTCAGAGGCCAAATTTGGTCCCTATGATATTTCCAAACAGACTGGAAACTTTAGTGTCAGTTACAATGCTTTCCGTACCTCATTATCTTCTACCTTGTTTAGCACAGTGTCTCGCAAAGGTATGGACAAGAAATATTTGTAGGACACAGGAAAGCGTAATGGCCAGCTTGGTAGAATCCCTATAGATTGACCTCAGTCTTCCAGTATGCCTGTGCATATGGTAGATGAAACAGGGAAGGGACTTCTGTAGCAATTGTTTTCATTTAGCGCCCTTCTCCTGACACCTGCACACCATCTCACATTAGCTGCTAAGCAACTACTTCTTAAAAATACTGATGGGACTCAAATACCCTACAATAAGCTGAAGAAGCTAAGTGCTTTATACCTATCTCCTTCCACAGGCCAATGGCTTCCTGATTTGCCCCAATGTGCAAAAACACAGAAGTTCTATCCTGGTGGCACAGTGCTTTTCCTCAGATAATGTCAGGCCACAAACTCTTGACTCTGCCTCTAAATGAAAGCTGGAAGGTGCTATTCCACTATCAGTGTTTTTTCAGTCAACCCGAGTTAGTTGCTCTCAACTGGGGCAAATTTTAGCCCCCAGAGGATATTTAGCACAAAGTCTTGAGATGTTTTTTGGTTGTCACAACCAGGGAGCATGATAGCAAAATGGGACAAGGCCACAGATACTGCTAAACATCCTGCAATTAATACATAGAACAGCCTCTCCCCTGCTCAACAAAATTCAATAGTATTAACATTGAGAAACTGGACCTAGGAAATCTCAAAACACAAGGAAAGAGGCACAGCTAAGGTCCCCCGAGAGCTGCTGTGTGCTGTTGAGGACCTGAGGTCTTCCATCTTTTTCCCCTTAACGTTACTAGTAGCTGCAGCCTCCCGACCCCTGGACGATGTTGGGAGGGGCTCAGATTGGTCTCAGACTTGCAGCCACTGCTGCGGGAGATCCAAAGTTCCAGAGTGGAGGGAGGGACGCTTTCACCTTGCTGCTCATCTTTGTCTTGCTGAGGTCATAGAAGAGGATTGAGTTTCTCTCCAGGTCCAGAATCCTAAAACCCATCCCCATTCCAGAACAAGGCAGGAGGAGAAGCAGTTAGGTGTCAACAGACGGTGTGTTCAGCTGCCCGCTCAGAAGGAAGGAGCTACTTCAGCTGACCTCATTCTCTGGCACTTAGTCCCTGAGCAGCTTCTTTGTTCGAAGCTTTTCCCATGGAAGTCCCTGCACCAAGAGCGGCTGTAGGCTCACCCACACGGTGGGCTTGAAAAACAGGCCGACTTCAGCTTCCCGAGCTGTCTAACCCTAGACCTCTGAACCTGTGTTCCCTTGTATGTACAGTGAGGATGCTATGATCAACCATTTAAGGCACGATGCATGGATTAATTGTTCATATTATCACCTGCCATTGACTGCTGAGTTAACACTGTCATATTTCAGGAACTGGGCTAAGTGCTTTATATGTTATCTGGTTTAATCCTCATGTTAATCCATCTTTCACAGGACGAAACAGACATAAACTGAGGTCAAATAGCTTGTGGGTGGTGGAATAATTTTAACTTTGTAGCACGGCCATATTAACAAGGAAAAACAAATATGGACACACCAATCCTAGCCTTTCTACATGTTTTTTTTTTTTTTGATTTAATATTTGCTGAGCACTCTTTGTAAGCTGGACACTGTGCTACAGCAGGCCAAAGCTGAGGTTCATTCAGTGCTGTCCCTGTGGGCTTCACTGAGAAGCAGAGATGACTTTCTGACACCAGTTCCTGACTTGTCTTTTGTGCCCTGATGGTTTCCTGAATCCAAAGGCTCAGATTCTTAACACAAGACAAACAAAAACAAAAGTTAAGACAAAACAATGAACTATGTACTAAATACTACACTTCTGCTGCTTATGTATGTGTTTGGTCAAATTACTTCTCTGAGGGGAGGTTCACGTGTGCTTATCACCTCCTCTGATGCCTGTATTTTGTCTCAAAGGCTTCTCTCTATATTCTCATAGTAGTCCATACTTGCCTTTCTCAGCACTTGTCTGGACTCTAGAGTGTGTGTGTGTGTGTGTGTGTGTGAAGAGGACAGACCCTGTAGGACTATTTTTGCTCGTCATTTGATCTCCAGTGTCTACCTCAGGTAAAACAAAGTCTTCTATAAATACTTATCCAGTGAATGAACTCGAGTTCCCCTTATGTGTGAGTCCCTGTGCTAGGCACTCCACATTATTACGTTGCCATGGGAGCGTTCATCAGGACTGACCTTTTCCACATGACAAATCCGGCTTTGTATCCTACAGTCATACAACTTATCAACAGGATTCTACCCCAGGGTCATTTGTATCCACAGTTGCATACTCTTTAGTAGTAGTATTATATTATACGATAGCCTGAAACTATGCATTTGCAGGTCTGCAATCATTTTGTACACAGTAGGATCATCAGTTAAGCCTATGGGTTCCAGATTCAATCTGCTTGAGTTCAAATCCTGGCTCCATTACTTCACAGTTGTTAGACCTTGGGGTATATGGGTACCCTGTGACTGCTTCATCACATATAAGGTAGTTCAGAAAGTTGCAGAAAAACTGAATTAAAATTTGTGATGCCAGAAAAATTTTGGTGTTAGAAATGTTTGAAGTAGACGCATTGTGTTTTAAAATAAACATTTTCACAATGCTTTTGAAGGCCCCTCATATCGATAGATTTCAAAATTTTTGTGGGAAAATAAACTTGTCTTTTATTTCCACTTTCCATATATTTTTGAAGTGCCCTTGTAAAAGTTAGAAATACAAACAAGGCAACATCGTGGTATAATTACGAGAGTTCACTGAGAAGTGCTAAGAATGGTGTTTGGCACACTGTGTCTTCCTTTGTAACAAAATTTGATTCTGTTTATTGGGTTAAAGAAGGGTTTTAAAGACCATATTTCATTGTTTATATTTTGTATTTAGGCCTGTGCACACCAAATATCCCAATTTGCTAAGGAATATTAAAACTTAATTGCTGCTGATTAAAATAACTTAGCAGCCCTATATACTGTGTCACCTCTGTGGCAGTGTCTCAGCATATCCCTATTAAACTATCGCTGGTATTTAATGGCATCTTGTTACACACAAATTAAGTGTATCTTAAACTGTTCTGATCATGGAGTTCTTAAGTCGTCTGCTCATTCTGGAAGTGGAACCAGAGCTGCTGGCAATGCTGTTGACTGAAGCTTGGCAAGCGCAGGTGGCCATTTCCTAGTGACCTCACTAACTGGGTCACACCTGCCCGGAATGGCCACGTGGGACCAACTCATAAACTCCAGAGCCAGAAACTTGTCTTGCTGCTTGCCAGGGTGCCAGGTATTGTGAAATACAATGTTCTTACGAGCATTTACACAGTGCTTACTGCAGCCTTGAGTGCCCCAGAGGCTGCTGCTCTCCTGTTTGTGTTTGGCAGTTGTGTGAGCAGATGGCTCCAAGGTTGGCACAGGGCTGTGCACAGGCCGGGTTATCTAGAGAGCGGAACCAATCAGATGTGTGGGTGTGTGCCTAAGGAGGTGTGCATATAATTAGGAATTGGCTCACTTGATTACAAAGGCTGAGGGGTCCCATGATGTGTGCTGTCAGCTGGAGACCTAGGAAAGCCAGAGCTAAGTTTTAGTTCAAGTCCAAAGGCCTGAGAGCCTGGAGAACCGATGGTGTAAATTCCAGCCTGAGAGCAGGGCAAGACTGATGTGCAGCTCCGACCATCTGCAGAGCCTATTCTCCCTTCCTCCGCATTTTTCCCCTCCATTCAGGCCCTCTGTAGATTGGATGAGGCACACCCACATTAGGGAGGACCCTCTGCTTTCCGCAGTTCATCACTTCAAACACTAATCTCTTATGGAACGTGCTTCCCAGATTGCAAACCACGGCCTGGACAGGGTCTTTCCTAAGACTGACCCTCAAAAGCGAGTTCTGTGGGAAGAGCTGCCAGTCCATTCTACTCCTCTGACAGCAGTGAATACTCAAACGGCGTACCGAGCTCCCGGATGCGGACCTGTTCCGCAGCATGTGAATGTGCTACAAGGCTGTTCTGGAGAGCAAACAGGCTCTGCTGTCTCTTCTTAACAAGCCCACACACACACGCACGCACACACAGATAAATCATGCCCGTCACACAGGAATGGGGGTTTCTCTTCACCCATGTTTGTTTTCTCTCCAAGAATTATCCAGAAGTTCCCCGATTACTTCCTCTCTGACAATGACAACAACCACAGTTAGCACTGCCTAAGCTAACAGTCTGCTAGGCGTTTCACTCAAGTCATATAATCCACTCAACTTTTCTGCATTTCCCACGTGAGGAAAATCGAGGAGACACGGAATTTCAATCATCTGCCCAAGTTCACTTAGCTATAAGGGGCAGAGTCCAGATGTGAAGTCAAGCAACCCAGATGCTTAACCGATACTCTCGAATTCATCACGTCTTTTCATGTGTCAGTGGCAACCGTGCTTTTAGACAGGGAGACATTCCTTACTTCTTACAGGAGCTCTTAGAGTACAGGTGGGATTAACTCTACTTTCAAAGAAAAGATAAATGAGGAAAAATTATAGAATGCACAGTTCAAACCAGTAAAAGAGAATCTAGCAATGAATTGAAACCGCAAGAGAAAATTACAGACACAGCATTCAAAAATAAGCACTTCTCTATGTAACAATATGGAAATTCCAAGGGAAGTACAATAAGGGCAGGGCAGGAATGTACGTCTCCTTGTTCCTTTTGTGTTGCAAAAATAAAACTCGCATGCGTCTTTATAAATTCACGGGCTTTGCTGGTAATGGTGATTGCCTCCAGTAAGGCAAACTATTTGCAAAGAGGTAGGGAAGAAAGGAGACCATCATTTGAATTTTGAGCCTTATGCTTGTGTTATCTATTTAAAATGTACTGTTTAAGTTGGAAAAACAGAATGGGCTGCGCTTTGAGTTTTAAACTAACAGTGAAGATTTTATTAGAAATGGTGGAAGGAATTCTCAAAGGGAACATAGAGGCTTGGGGCCTTTCTAATGAATCCATAATTTTATTTATGTGGAAATAATGATTTCACCTTATTCCTTATGGGGACAATGCTTTGCATATGGACAGGCATTGTGGCACTGTGGTCAAACCACTGCGTAGAACACTCATGTCCCATATCTGAGTGCCAGTGCAAGTCGTGGCTTCCACACATCTGATCTAGCTTCCTGCTAATATACCTAGGAAGACAGCGCATAATGGCCCAAATACTTGGGCTCCTGACCCTCACATATGGGAGAATAGGACAGAGTTCCAGTCCCCTGGGTTCAGGTTGCCCAAACCTATGTTGTTGCTCCCATTACTCAAGTGAGTGAACCAGTGGATGGAAAGGTCTCCCTTTCTCTGTGTTTGCCTTTCTTTCTCTTTCCCCTTCAAATAAACAAATCTTTAAAAAAAATTACTTTGCACATAGCCATCGCTCTGAGAGTTGTCACTACTGCTTTACTTAGCACATGGCCTTGGGATTTTCAAACGTAAGAGGACAAACTCAGCTTTGGTGATTCCACTTTTGGCAATCATTTATCTTCCAAAAAGTCCAACTGATACTCTATATTCAAAACCCCTGTCCCATCATCCTGCTCCCCTTTCATAAGTTTAATGGGCTTTCCCCTACCTTAACTGTAGGAGATACACTGATCTCCCTCCCTGGGCCACTCCACCCAAACCCTTTGCACCGCTGGACCCACCATACTTTGATGTCAACTTGAGTAAGACACTCTCAGATTTTTTCCAGACCATTTTCTCAGTACAATCTTCCACTGTTCTCTAATATATCATGGCATCTGCTGTCTACAGAATTGTGTTAAAACAGCCCAAGTAAACTAAGTACCACAAACTAAGTATTTCGGCACTAAATACATAACAGTTCTATTATCAAGTATCACAAAGCAAGTGACTTCAAGAGCAAAAGTGCAGTATTTCAGTTTCAGAGAACAGAAGCACAAGGCCCAGGTGGTGTTGGCAGAATCGGTTCCCTCCCAAGGGGATAGAAGCAATCTGTTCTGTGCCTTCCCCATTTCGAGTAGGTCACAGGGTACCTTTGGCATGCTTTGGCCTGTAGAAACATCACAATCTTCTGTACTTTCATCTTTACATGGAGATATCCCTGTGTACTTAGCCCTGAATCCAAACTTCTCCTTTGTCTGAGGACATCAGACATATGGGATTTTTACATTTTTATCTACATCAAGGATGGAGCAACTTTCTCCATAAAGTTAACCATCTAAATGTTGGAGGTTTTGTACCCATCACTTGGTCTCTGTGGCAGCTCCTCCCAGCCCCTTTAAAAATATAGAAGCTCTTTGTATCTTGTAGACTTTTCAAAAAGCAAAGTCTCCTGGACAGATTTGGCCTGTGGGCTATGGTTTTCTGATTCCTATTCTTAAATTGGTAGTTTCATTGTTTTATTTCAGATTATCCATCAATGGTCATCAGTGATGTAGCCATTATTTTTTGTTTCTTGCTGTGGTTGGTTGTTTTTGACTTCAAGGTTGTATTAGCTTTAAGTTTGAGTCGGAAGTGGTCTCTCCTGTTCTGGCCCAGGGTCCTGGTGATTTTAGCAGCACCATGAACGTGTAGAAGTGTCTGAAAATCGCCATGGCATGCAGAAGGGACTGTGGCTAAAGGAAAGATGGCTTGAAACTATTAATTCCATTTTCTTTAATGGTTACGATCTTTTTTGTTCTTCGATGATAATATGAATTGTTTTTCTTGAATCAGGTTTAGTAAATTATGAATTTTTAAAGAATCAATCAGGTAA
The DNA here is from genome assembly GCA_949820135.1 of Sylvilagus floridanus. Classification (NCBI taxonomy): domain Eukaryota; kingdom Metazoa; phylum Chordata; class Mammalia; order Lagomorpha; family Leporidae; genus Sylvilagus; species Sylvilagus floridanus. Next base: position 45,439,933 of record OX463241.1, read on the forward strand.
TTTATACTTTTCAAAATCACTGACCTAAAGTTGGGCATAATATCCTTTTTTTTTTTTTAAACTATGTAGTATCTGGTACATCTGGTTTGTAAGTCTTTCTGAAGAACCAACTATTGACTTTTTATTCTATTTTTTTCTTCTGTTTCACCAGCTTTTTAAAAACTTATTTTACTACTATTGCATTTCTTCTTTTATTGTTTTATTAAATCTTCTCTGTTCAAAATATGGGAATTTCAGGCATGAATATTTCTTCTAGGTTTTGAAATGTGATGGTCATTTTCATTTTTTAGCAATTTATTATTAAAAGTATGTATTCTATAAAATTTCTATTATTTTTTCTTACATTTATTAGTTATGTATTTCTGAATGTATAAGAACTTTAAAAAGTTATCTATTTTAGAGATTAGTTGTTCTCAGAAATTCTTAATTTTTTTGAGACTTGCTTTATTTTAAGTGAATGGACCATTTTGTAAATGCCTGCATGTACTTAAAGAGGATACATGTTCTCGAATTAGGGTGAGTTCTTTCTATCCATGATCAATCTTGCTTAATGTATTATGCAAATCTTTTTATGTTTTATTTAACTTTCATGTGCTTGATCTCACAATTGCTCAGAAAGTATTGCTAATCTCCCTTCAAAATTATGTTTTTAAAATTCCAAAATCTGTTTATACCTTTTGAGGCTATGTCCTTCAAAGCATGCAGTTTTTAGACTTCGTGGTAGCCTGCAACTTTTATCAGGTTTATGAGCATCTTTATTTTAACAATAACTTTGTATTACTATTTCATGTAATATTTTACTTGTTTTACTAACTTCTTTTTGGTCAGACTCTGCTTAAGTCTCCTCACATTCTCTGCTTTCAAGCACTATGTATCTTAAATGTTGAAAGTGACATCAAGTTGATAGGAGCAATTTTGATTCAATATGCCAATCTCATCTTTACAGGTAAATTTATTTTTGATTGTGATTTGATATATTTTAGTTGACACATCACTCAGTTCTTCCTAGTAAAGAACTTTCAATTCTTATTTCTCTATTTTCTTTCTCCTACTTCACTGAAAGTTTTCCAGTGTATTTTCTTATTCATTATCCTTCCAACAATTACCATGAACAGTGAGCAAGGCTGAAGCTACTCCTATCTTCACCTCTCTTGTGGAATTTAGAATTCTTTAGCTCTTTGATTACCTCTCCGTTTTGCCTCCATCTCTGTTTTACAGCTATTTTCCAGGATTTAATTTTCTAATTTTATTGCAATAAGCTAAATAATTGTTCTTTGTATAATCAAAATTTGTTTATATTTTCCCCAAATGTTTTCAAATATTTTGTTCTACGTGTTCTTTGATCCCATTTTTCTCCCTAGTGGTTTAATTTCTTTACCACTCATCTCAGTCTCTTAATAGTAAAATTCTCCTAGTCTTTGAAAATCCCTTTATTTTGTTTTAATTCATTTAAAAATATATTCATTTGAAAGGCAGAGTTATAAAGAGTGAGGGAGAAACAAAGACAGCAATCTTCCATCTGCTGGTTCACTTCAGGAGCTAGGAGCTTGCTTTAAACTTCAGGCGGTGGCTTAACCTACCACGCCACAACGCTGGCCCCTTCACTCCTAAACAATACTTCGGGGTTAAAGGTCACTTTTTTCTGGACTGGCATTGTGGCTTAGTGGATTAAGTCACTGCATGCTTTGCCAGTATCCCATGGGCACTCGTTTGAGTCCCGGCTATTTCACTTCCAATGCAGCTCTAATGCCCCTGGGAAAGCAGTGGAAGAAGGTTCACATGCTTGGGCCCCTGCACCTATAGGGGAGACTGGGATGGGAATCCTGACCCAGTCTTGGCTGCTGCAGCCCTTCGGGGGAATGAACAGAAGATTCTTGTCTCTCTCTGTGATTCTGCCTTTCAAATAAATAAACCTTTCTTTTTTAATGCCATGTTTCTCTAGCACTATATTTCTGTCTTCTGTTTTTGTAGTATGTCTCTCAATCTCTTTCTTTGTAATTAATCTGTATTTTCTGAGCTTTTCATTTGTCAGTGATTCTGCAGTGTAACTGTTTCGAGGATAGCTAATTATCACAGCACCATTTGTTGAAAGAGTATCTTTTCCCTGTTTAATTAACTTGGCTACTGTGTTAATAAACAATTTATCATATTTGCCTGTTGGTTTTGGGGATCTCTGTTCTGTTCCATTGATCTTTATGTCTTTAGCTTATGAATATTACCTTGATTACAGTACTTTTATAGTAATAATATTGTACTACTGGGTTGTACCAGGTTTCTGTGTTTTTTATTTTCAAAAATCTCTTCATATTTAAGATCTTTATTTCCATATGAATTTTAGGGTTATTTTTTGGGACTTCTCCAATAAACCACCGAACTATTCTTTGGGATTACATAGAATCCACAGAAAAAATTTATAATTAATATTTTAACAAGTCTTCTAATCTATGCATTTAATATTTCTACCTAGGCTTTGATATCTCAGCAGAGTTTTATAGACAATAAGTTTTGATCTTATAAATGACACTTTAATTTTCATTTTCTATTATTTTCCCATTTATAAAAATAAATGATTTTTTGCATATTTACCTGTAACCTCTTTAAATTTCTAATCATAGTAGTTTTGGAGACCCCAAGATGTCAGATTAGGGAAACACACTCTGTGCTAGGATAGGGATACACAGTGAAGAAAGAAAGTGTAGGAAGAGCACTCTCAGGGGAGATTTGGAGAGAACACTGCACTGAAATCCTGTAAGAGGAAGAAGAGCATCAAGTCCTGTGTGGAGGGTACTGATGTGCAGCACAAACATGAACACAACCACAGCAGCCTAGAGCCAGAGCGGTGCCAGGTTGGACATGAGGTAAGATCGAACTGCAGCAACCAATGGAGACATAGATGTAGGGAGAGTGTGGTTCAAGTCTGGACTGGAGCCCGGGGGGTGGGGGGGCAGTGGTTACTAGAGGCTGCCCGTGGATCCAGAGGAAGTAGGGGGGCACATTTAGCTCACCCCAACTTCCCCCTAACAGCCTCTGCTAAGAAAGGGTAGGCACAGTTTTGGGTCTGGGCAGCGGCCTTTGTGCATGTGCACAGCAACTGGCTGAGACAGGACAGCTTCTTGTTAGTCCTGGCGGCAGTGGTTGGAAAGGAGTTACATTCAGCCAGTGGCTCTTGTGTATGCCTGTGATCCAGAGATTCTACTGGAGGGAACAATCCACAGTCCCCACCATGTCTGAGCCTGGCTGGAAGGTAGCTGGGTAACCACATACAACAGTGAGGTGCCTGCAGCCTCCCAGGATCAAGACACCTAGGCAGAGCTGTCTTGGGGAACAACTGCCTCTCTGTAGACTAGACAGGCTGGCAGGGCAGAGAGAAATCTCTGCACCTAGAGATTGTGGGAGGCTGGTGTGCCGAGACCACGGGGATTCCATGGTTACATGAGACGGTGCTGGGTCTCTGGGCAATCACTGGGTGTGGCTCAACATGCTCAGAGCTCCCTGGTTGCCTAAAGCAGGTCATTGAAGCAGAAACTGTACTCACAGTGAACACCTTGCAGATCATTTGTGCAGATCACATGGTGGTGTGGAACACACAGAGGGCCAGCACCTGAACACTGAGATACCTGAATACTCATCCCACTGTCAAGCACAGACCAGACCTTCCTGGCCATACTCACTACACACCCCTTGGTATTCACTGAAAGTGCAAACATTCGCTAAGCCACAGAAGAATAGCCGAAAGATAAAAGCCATCAGAGGAAAAAAGAAGTCAACTCCACAAATGCCTAAAAACAAACGCAGAAATTCAAAAAACAAGAATAAGGAAGACACCATGACAGCCCCACCATAAAGAAACACAATGACAATTCAATGTTAGAATGCGAATATGAAGAGACAGAGGAAATGCCAGAAATGGAATTCAAAAAATTTCAGATTACCCAGAAGTAATGAGAAGTAAATCCATGAACTAAAGAAACCCATACAGGGCATGAATGAGAATTTTTCACATGAAATTGAGATTTTGAAGAGAATTCAAAGTCAACTATTAGAAACCAAGAATGTAATAGATTAAATAAAAAAATGCAATAAGAAAACTTAACAGCAGACTTGGAGAGGCAGAGGAAAAAATATCTGAACTAGAAGACTAATCTTTGGAAATCTTACTGTAAGACAAAGAAAAAAGAAAAACAATGTTGGAGATTTAGGGGATACTATCAAACAATCCAACATATGGGTCTTAGGAGTTTCTGAAGGTGTGGAAATAGAGAATGGACTAGAAGGCTTATTTAGTGAAATAATTACAGAAAACTTTTCCAATTTGGAGAAAGAAGGGGACATCCAAATATAAGACATAGGACTCCTACAAACATGACCAGAAAAGATCTTCACCATGACACGTTGTAGTCAAACTCTCCACAGCAAAACAAAGAAAAAATTCTAAAATGTACACAAGAGAAATTTCAGATTGTATGCACCAATTACAGGGCACATGGCTATTTAAAATAAATATTAGTGGTTCTAATGGCAGACATAGGCTTCAATACAACAGTAATGGTGCACTGTAATTTCTCCCTTCCAGCAATGGACAGATCAACCCGACAGAAAATCAGCAATGAAACAACAGACTTAATTGACACTATAGACCAATGGAGCAAACAGGTATCTATAGAAATTTTCATGCAACAGTTGCAGATTACACATTCTTCTCATCATTGCATGGAACTGTCTTTAGGATTGACTATACACTAGGCCATAAAGTGAGTCTCAGGAAATTAAAAAAAAATGAAATCATATCACGCATCTTCTTGAACCACAATGCAATCACACTGGAAATCAAAAACTCTAGAGTCCCTAACACAAATGTGAACGCGTGAAGTCTCAACAACATGCTCCTGAATGAATAGTGGGTTATTCAAGATATCAAAAAATTTCTGGAAACAAATGAAGATGACTATACAATACATCACAACTCATGGGATATAGCAAAACAGTGTTAAGAGGAAAGTTTATAGCAATTAATGCCTACATCAAGAAATTGGAAAAGTACCAAATAAATGAGCTATCAATGTATCTCAAGGACCTAGAACAGTAGATCAAACCCAAAACTAGGAGACAAGAAATAATTAAAATTAGAAAATAAACAAAACTGAAACAAAAATATGTAAGATCAGTGAAATTAAGAGCTGGTTTTTTGAAAAAAATAAACAAAATTGACACATCATTGGCTCTACTAACCTGTAAGAGGAGAAGACCCAAATCAATACTATTAGAGATGAAAAAGGCAATGTAGTAACAGATACCACAGAAATAAAAATAACCATCAGGAATTACTACAAAGAGCTATTTGCCAACAAACCAAGAAACCTAGAATAAATGGATAGAATCCTGAGCATATACAACCTACCTAATAAGATATAAAATGTACATTCCTCAACATAAGGCAATTTATGACAAATCTACAGCCAGCATTATATTTAATGGAGAAAAGCTGGAAGCATTTCCAGTAAAATCTGGAACCAGACAAGCATAGCCACTTTATCAATGCTATTAAATGTAATCCTCAAAGTTTAGCCAGAGCTATTAGGTAAGATATAGAAATCAAAGGGATACAAATTGGCAAGCAGAAAGTGAAAATATCCCTATTTGCAGATGACATGATATTTATGTGTGTATGTATATATATGTACATATATATGTGTGTATGTACATATAGATATGTGTGTATATATATAAAATTCAAAAGCCTCCACTAAAAGATATTGGAACTCATAAAATAGTTTGGCAAAGTGGCACGATATAAAATCAACATACAAAAATCAGTGACCTTTGTATGTATGGACAAGGTCATGGCTGGGAAAGAACTTCTGAGATCAGTCCCATCCACAATAGCTGCAAAAAAAATTAAATACCTTGGAAGACATGTAACCAGGGATGTCTAAGATCTCTAATGATGAGAATACAAAACATTGACCAATCTCCCAAATTCTTTCTATGAAGCCAGCATCACCTTAATTCCTAAGCCAGAAAAAGATGCAGCATTGAAAGAGAATTACAGACCAATATCCCTCATGAACATAGATGCAAAAATCCTCAATAAAATTCTGGCCAATAGACTACAACAACACATCAGAAAGATCATCCACCCAGACCAAGTGTAATCCATAAACTGTACTTTGGAAATTTATATTCTTTAAATAAAAGCTTTATATAAAAAAAATACCAAAGACATTATTTTCAGATACAGAAAAAATTATGCTGTAATTTGTATGGAAACACAGGAGACCCCAACTAGCTAAAGCCATCTATACAATAAAAACAACGCTGGAGGCATCACCATCACAATGCCAGATTTCCACATATACTACAGGGCAGTTGTAATCAAAATAGCCTGGTATTGGCACACAAACAGATGGACAGACCAATAGAGCAGAATACTAACGCCAGAAATCAATCCATGCATCTACACCCAAGTTATATTTGACAAAAGAACTAAAAATGAATCCCTGGGGAAAGGAAAGTTTCTTCACCAAATGCTGCTGGGAAAACTAGTCTCTACATGCAAAAGTATGAAGTTAGACTACTACTTTATAACTTACGCAAAAATCCACTCAAGATGGATTAAAGACCCAAATCTATGACCCAATTCCATCAAATTATTAGAGAACATTGGTGAAACCCTGTAAGACATTGGCATAGGCAAAAGACTTCTTAGAAAAGACCTCAGAGAATCTGGAAAACATCATGCTGAGTGAATTAAGCCAGTCCCAAAGAGACAAATATCATTTGTTTTCCCTGATTGGCCACGATTAACTGAGCACCAAAGGGGAAACCTGTTGAAATGAAATGAACACTATGAGAAAATAAGACCTGATCAGCTCTTGTCTGGACTGTTGATGTACAATGTAAATCTTTACCCATTTTAATATCTCCCTTTGTTGTTTGTTTCTGTTCTAGTACTATGGCAACTAACACACAATTATTCTTAGGTGTTTAAATTTTAACTGAAAAGTGATCCTGGTTAACTATGAGAGAGGGAAAAAGAAAGGGAGGATATGTACAATTTGGGAGAAGCTCAATTGGACGTGCCCCAAATGAGGGAATTAGAAACACGCCAGGGGATCCCAATACAACCCCATCAAGGTGGCATGTACCAACGCCATCCCAATGGTCCAACTGATCGATTTCAGTTCACAATTGATCACATCGATAGGTCTAAGAGTCAAAAGGAACACACAAACAAGACTAGTGTCTGCTAATACAGATAGAACCAAAAACGAAAAGAATGATCCAACATGGGAAGCAGAGTCACAGCAGACTCATAGAATGACAGATGTCCTAAATAACACTCTGGCCTCAGAATCAGCCCTTAAGGCATTTGGATCTGGCTCAAGAGCCCATGAGAGTATTTTAGGCATGGAAAGCCAAGACACTCTGGAAAGGAAAAAAAAAAAGAAAAAGAAAAGAAGACATAAATCAAAGATCTCCGCAAGTGAGATCCCAGTGGAAGGAACGGGGCCACCAAAGAAGAATGTGCCTTTCTCCGAAGGGAGGAGAGGACCTCCACTTTGACTATGACCCTGTCGGAATTAGATCGAAGTCGGCAAACCCTAAAGGCTTCCATACCCTCGGCAACTCATGACTAGAGCCTAGGGAGATTCCTGACGCCATAAACAAGAATGTCAAATTGTTAAATCAACATCAGGAGTCACTGTACTTATGTCCCATATGGGATCTGTCCTTAATGTGCTGTCCAAAGTGAAGTAATGCTGTAACTAGTACTGAAACAGAATTTTTACACTTTGTGTTTCTGTGTGGGTCCAAACTGATGAAATCGTTACTTAATACAAACTAAATCAATCTTCTGTATATAAAGATAATCGAAAATGAAAAAAAAAACCTCAGTGTTATATTAGAAATGGCATAAAAAATTAATCAAATTAAAAAAAAATATCATGTAGGATCTCTGTCCTTAATTTGCTGTACAATGTGATTCAATGCTATAACATGTACTCAAATAGTATATTTCACTTCGTGTTGCTATATGAGGGCAAATGGTCAAAATCTTTACTTAACACATACTAAACTGATCTCCTGTATACAAAGAGAATTGAAAAAGAAATCTGGATGTGAATGTAAGGGGAGAGGGAGCAGGTAAGGAGGGAGGGTTGCGGGGGGAGAGGGAAAGTGTGGGGGGGAAGCCATTGTAATCCGTAAGTAGTACCTTGGAAATTTATATTCTAAATAAAAGTTAAAAAAAAACCTCAGAAGCACAAGCAATTAAAGCCAAAATTGACAAATGGGATTACATCAAATTGAGAAGCTTCTGCACTACAAAATAACCACTCAGCAAAGAGCAGAGATAACTGACAGAATGCGAGAAATTATTTGCAAACTATGTAACTGATAAAGAATATCCAGTGGATAGCTCAAGAAACTCAACAAGAAAACAAACAACCCAGGTAAGAAATGAGCAAAGGACTTAAACAGCATTTCAAGATAGAAAATTCAAAAGGCCATAGACACATGAAAAAAATGTATAGGATTACTAGCCATCAGAGAAATGCAAATCAAAAGCACAATGGGGTTTCACCTCACCTCAGTTAGAATGACTCTCATACAGAAATCAACAAGTGACAAATTCTGGCAAGGATGGGGGATAAAAGGGACCCTGGACCACTGTTGATGGGAATGTAAACTGGTACAATCACTGTGGAAGACAGTATGGAGATATCTCAGAAATCTGAATATAGACCTCCCATATGACCCAGTCATCCTGTCCCACTCCTGGAAATTTACCCAAGGGAAATGAAATAAGCAAATAAAAGAGTATATGAAAGAATTATATCTGTACCCCATGTTTAATGCAGCACAAGTCACAAATAGCTATGATACAGAATCAACCAAGATGTCCATTAACTGTGGACTGGATAAAAAATTATGCTATATATACATAATGGAGTACTATTAAACTATAAAAAATGAAATTATTTTTTGCAACAAGACGGATGCAACTGGAAACCATTATACTTAGTGAGAAAATCAAGTCCCTAAAAGAGAGATAACGTATGTTTTCCCTGATTTGAAGTAACTAATAGAGTACCTGAAATGTAATGCATTGGAGTGAGAGACATTAATTATACAAACATCAAGTATGCTGAAAATTGATCTTTGTAAAAACCAAGAGTGGGAATGCAAGAGGAAGGGCAAGTAAAGGTTGGCGCGTGGGCAGGAAGGACGGGGCGGTGGGGGGGAGTATCACTATGTTCCTAAATCTGTATACATGAAGTACATGGAACTTGTATAACTTAACATTGTAAAAAATCATTAAGATTTTCTCTACACATGATTGTTTAGAGTAATAATTGATAATTTGGTAATTCCTTGATAATTTTTTCAAGGTAATACATCTTCTCTTGTTGCTCTTAAGATTTCCCTTTTGGCGCTGGATTCTGTCCCGGTTGCCCCTCTTCCAGGCCAGCCCTCTGCTGTGGCCTGGGAGGGCAGTGGAGGATGGCCCAAGTGCTTGGGCCCTACACCCCATGGGAGACCAGGAGAAGCACCTGGCTCCTGGCTTCGGATCAGTGCGGTGCGCTGGCCGCAGCATGCCGGCCACGGCGGCCAGTGGAGGGTGAACCAATGGCAAAGGAAGACCTTTCTCTCTGTCTCTCTCTCTCACTGTCCACTCTGTCAAAAAAAAAAAAATTCCCTTTTTTGATTTCAATTAAGATGTTTGAAAAAAATGGAGACAGCAAGCTCTCCCAAGCACTGGTTCATTCTCCCAGTGTCGTGTTCTGGCTAGGGCTGGGCCAAACTGAAGCAGGGAGCTGACAGTTCAGTTCCTGTCTCTGGAATGGGTGGCAGAGACCCAAATACTTGAACCATCTCCTGTCACATCCCAAAGTCTGCGAAGGAAGAAAGCCAGCTTGCTTCAGGAATCGGGAGCAGAGCTAAGCTTTGAACCTAGGAATTCTGATATGCCATGTGGGCTTCCTAAGAATATCTTAACTACTAGACAAAATTTTGGTCCTAGTGATGATTTTTAATGTGGTTCTTCTTAAACTTATGTGTTGACTTTGTTGGGTATAATTTTATAGTCTTCATCAATTTTGAAACATAGTTAGTGATTATTACTTCACAACATATTGACTGCTCCCCCTGCTGGTATTCTACTTGTAGTTGATATGTATCTGACCCACAGGTCATGGACTCTGGTTTTCTTTTTCTTCCATGGTTTTGATTTTCACTTCAATTTTGTTTAGGTACCTTTATTCTTTAAGTTCATCTTTTTTTAACATCGTTTTTTAAAAAAAGATTTATCTGAATGTCAGAGGTACAGAGAGAGAGAGGGAGAGACAGACACAGATCCTTCATCAACTCACTTCCTATATGATTGAAACAGCCAGAGCTGTGTCAGTCTGAAGCCGGGAGCTTCATTTGGGTCTTCAATGTGGGAGTCAGGAACCCATGCACTTCTACCATCTTCTACTGCTTCTCCCAGGTGCTTAGCAGGGAGCTGGACTGGAAGTGCAGCAGCTGGGACATGAACTGGCATTTATACGGGCAGTAGCTTTATCCACTACACAACAACACTGGCCCCTAAAGCCACCATCTTCAACATCTGATAATATGGTTCTAATGGATTTCTTGTTTAGGTATGTTTTTGAAAATTCTACAAGTTGCATTGGCCTCTTTTGTCTTCTCATTGTATCCATGTGTTCTTTGAAATTACTCAGAATCATTAAAGTTCTTAAATCACTATTTTAAGATCTGCTAATCATCATTTCTAAACTTGTTCCTAATGACCAGTGTTTGTCCTGGATGTGGGTCACGTTTCCCTGCTTCACTGCAATTCTTAGTGTTTGACTGAATGCTGGACATGCTGCATTTTACACATGGTTGAGTATCTGGATTGTTGGGTTTTGTTCTGAGAGTCAGATGAGCTATTTACAGGTCAAAGTGATCTCATAAATCATATTCATGAGATTCTTTACAGTTCGTCAAAGCTAATTTTTGTTCAGTGCTAATTGGGCTCAATAGCTGAAGTTTGTAAGGCATGATTCTTATGGGGGCACTGTGACGTGTTGAGTGTCCAATGGTGACTGTCCACAGTGACTTAGGAGAACTTAAATACCTCCTAGACCTGTGTGAGCACTGTGAATGATAGCTTACAGTTGCCACGTTCTTCTTTGATTGTCCTCCAAGTTTCACCCTGTAGAGGTGCAGCTTAGTATTCAGCAACTCCACCAAAGGGACCCTACAACAGTCATCTGGGAGGGGTCTTTATTATTTACTCTTTTCTGGTCACTGACCCAACTGCCAACAACCTAGGAACGTGCCTGAGGAAGGCATCTTCAGCTTCTTCAGTTCTCAATTCTGCTGTGTTCAGTACTGAGTACACTGTGTTCTGATGAACTTCTCACTCCCTGTTTCTTAGAAAGCACCTATAGCAGGCAGACAGGGCAGCGTTTTGTCTCATTTGACTTCAGAATGGTAGACCTTCTCTCTAGGATCACAGTCCTACACTGCCTTTTGTTTAACATCTGAAAACAAAAAAGGTGTGTATATTTTGTCTGTTTTCCAGATCGTTCATGAATGGAGACAGGTCTAGTGGCAGTTGTTCAATCACAGCCAGAAGCAGAAAACCCCAGGACCATTTTTGCATGTGCATGTTACAGCTTCACGCCTGGAAAGGCAGAGTGTTGGCATGCAGCTGGTTAAGCTGTTGTTTGAGATGTCCACATCACATATGCGAGTGCCTGGTTCAAGTATGGACTACTCTGCGCTTCTAATCTAGCTTCCTGTTAGTGCCCCTGGGAAGACAGCACACAAGGACATCTGCAAGTGGGGTAGCAACTCCTGGCTCCTGGCGTCAGCATGGGCTAAGCAAGCTATTGTTGTCATCTGAGGAGTGAACAACCAGGTAGAAGTGCACACACTATTTCAAATAAATAGATCTTTTAAAAAATATACCTTTACAAGGATGTTGATACAAAAATCAAATACTAGAGAGAAGAGAGAAGACAGATACTTAATAAACTTTTAGGGGAGGTTTCTGCACACCTTTACTGTGCTCAGGACATGGGATATAATATTCTAGTGCCCCACGGCGGATGGGCAGAGGTTTTCAACTCTCACTGCTCACTGAAGCTGTAGCCCTCAGAAACTTCTGGTTTTTGGTGGGCAACTTCAAAATTCCTCAAAGAGCTGAGGCCTCAACTTCTAGAATCCTGCATATTAGGTGTTAAACAAAATTCTAGGTTACGAAGACCAGCAGCACTGTCTGCTCTCCTCAAAACTCACGCAACGTGCTCAGAGTTACAGTATCTATGATCTCTCTCTTTTTAGTATTCCTTTTTGTGTTTCTGTCCTTTTGGAATTTGCATTACTTTCTTGAGTGGTTAGCCAGCATGTTAAAGAATACTGTTATATTTTCATTTCTATGTGCCTTTCAGAGTGTGTCGTCAGTTTGTCCCATAAGTGTTTAAGTTGGGCTAATCAGATATACTGTCAAAAATGGAAATGTGATTCAATAATTTCATGCAGTTAAAGACAAAATATTAGTAATAGCTGTTTAATAACGTTCCAAAAACTGATCTCATTTAGCTTGGCATTTTTCACTGTATGGCACTTACAGTGTTTACGTAATTTTTACTATTGTAACCAAGTCTCTTACAAGCATGTATCATGTAATTGATCTTTTTAAAAATTATTTTGAGCAACTCCTCTTAGATAACTTCCAGGAACAGAAAGTTGGAAGCTGAAGTCAATGAAAGATGCTTAAGATTCCTACCTGTGGCTAGCCAAGTTTCTTGCCTGTCTATCTCAGTGGTCCAATGGCTAAAACTGGAAAGTGGTAGGATTTGGACAGAATAGCAACAAGATACCGATTTTCCATTTTCATTATCTTAGGAATAATCATGAATAATGAAGGAGTGAAATGATTCTTGAAATATTACTAGTTCTTAGTAACCTAGCAATATAGCCAACTCCACGAAGAGGTACTTGAACAATCTCCAAGCAGCAATGTTACAGAAATACAGCAGCTGTCTGTTTGCATTCCTGCTAGGCTATGAAGCATGGAGGGCTCGGGAAATGCTAACAGTTCTCAGTTGGTTGCAGGTGGCTCTAATGTAAAATAGTTCACATAAATGTACTCTCCGTTACATCTTGTAATGAAAATGTTTATTTCAAACTGTTTTCACTTCCTGTTGGTTCCTGGCAGGTACTCAGGCACGTTGGTGGGTCCAACTGCTTTCTAGGTATGAAGTGTGCCGTAATTGTCACACGTCTGCTTACCTCTGATGAAGGTTCTTAACTGCATATGAGAAGGCTCTACTGGGGGTATCAAGGATCTTACTGGTCTCATTTCATTTTTATTCTGAGCCCGGTTCTCTTGTTGGTGCAACAGGCCACTGGCCTATAATATCCCAAAGCGTTTCTAAAACTTCTAGAGGCCCACAACATCTGTGTATCTTCATAAAAATCTAACAAATTTTCTAGGAATTTTGTTCACCTTTCTGTGTATGCCACTATTTTACTCAATAAATTGTACTGTTTTTATCCATTGTGTTTTCTACATTCAGCTGTGAGGAATTTGAGGTCAGAGAAGCTAAGTATTCCCCCTATTCCTAGGACTTCCATGTTTCTAGCATGCAATGGTTGCTTCCAAATACTTGTTGAATCTGAGATTCCCTGCAGATAACAAACTTTACCATTGACAATTAAGTGATTACTATTAATGTAGGCCAAAACTTAGTAGCAAAGTCTATAATCTTCCATTTTAAAAAAACATCTTCCCAAATGCACCCAAGCAATTCACTTTTTATGTTTTCTTATAATTGTGTATTTGTGTAGGCATTACAACAATTGATGTGGTGTCTCGGAAGTGTAATGTTCAATACATGTTTGCTAAATAAATACATGTTTTCTGCATATGAAGAGTTGTAATCATGACACCAGATCTAATAGGCCTAAGATTTCTTGAGCTTTGAAACTTGTGCTTTGCTTTCTCAAGTGTGCTTCCATCTGCAAATTAATCTAAGCTTTTCTTTGTACTTGTGTTGATTCGCTGTCCACAGAGAAGACACTGTGGATTCATGTAAGCCGAACTTGTTAGGAATTGAGCCAAATTTCTGTATATGAAACTCTCTGGACTGGGTTTTCTTCCTTCTTTGTCCTCTTAGCTCAAAGATCTCCATAGTTCCTTGATCTCCAGCATGTTTTTCTAGGGCATATTCTACAATGAATGCCAATGGAAGATGCACAAAATCCACGAATGTAGCATGAGATTGGGATCTAGAGTGTTGACTGGGAAGTGGAGAATTTACTTCAGCTTGGCTTGGCCCTTGACTCAAGTAAGTGTGAAAGGCCAATCAAGCATATAATAAACAACAGCTTTGGTGAATTTCATTCTCATTCTCTGCCTCTCTCTTTCTCCTATCTCTTACACACCAGAGAGAGAGAGAGAGAGAGAGAGAGAGAGAGAGAGAGAACAGGGTATTATAGTGATAAAAACAGATATTGAGATTGGGCAGGCTTAGTTTAAATCTCAACTTCTTTATTTTAAATATCATTTGAAATCTATTGCAAAACAACTTTTTCATTTTTTTTTTTTTTAACCAACATTGGGACCCAGGTTCTTCATCCATTCAATGAAGACAATAATAGTATTTCTTAGTCTGTTGTTGAGTGAGTTAAGTGAAATGATTTAGGTTATTTTCTGGGCACAGTGGCTGGCATACAATAAACTTAATGTTGACTGTGTAGTATAGAATCTCTTCTCAATACCCAGATAGTTTTTGTTATCTAATGATGAGTACAATTACAAATCCTCCTACTTTTCCTCTCGTGGTAGAACACATCCTCCCCTCCCCCAAGCCTTAGATAAGCAAGACATTTTCATATGTGAGATATCTGAGTATGTCATTCTTCCACTACTAGGAAAACACAGAGAATAATCTTGAAAGAAGAAAACCATGATTTTGGGAAGAATTAGATTCAATGGAATCCTTCTATTAAAAACTCTCATTGATTCATGGGATAGTTCTTTAGGCTCTATTTCCATGTAAGCTTATGTCTAGTTTGTAAACAGTTTTAGAAATCATGGGTGTTCATTGTCCGAAGAAAGAGACCTTCTTGAATAGGGTGCTAGGAGAAAAGGGCAACTTCCTGTCAAGAGTGCTGAACGCCTAACCACTATGGAACAAATACCAGGCACAGAAATACTTCCATCCAATTTTAAAAGAACAAAATGTGTAGAGTTGTGTTTTCCAAACTGCATTCTTTCTATACAATCTCAAAAAGTTACAAGGCAAAGCAAACTTTCCTTGATCAAAACACTGGGTTACTATCATCTCTGTGTATATCACTATTATTAGAGTCTTACACATTGTGTAAACTTATTGAAATGCTGTATTGTTCTGCATAGATATGTACAATTATTGTTAATCAAAGACTTTAAAAATGTTTAAGACACATGAAGAAATGTTCAAGATCACTAGCAATAAGGGAAATACAAATCAAAACCACATTGAGGTTTCACCTCACTCCAGTCAGAATGGCTCACATTCAGAAATCTACCAAAAATAGATGCTGGAGAGGATGTGGGGAAAAAGGGACACTAACCCACTGTTGGTGGGAATGCAAACTGGTGAAGCTACTATGGAAGTCAGTCTGGAGATTCCTCAGAAACCTGAATATAACCCTATCATACAACCCAGCCATCCCACTCCTTGGAATTTACCCAAAGGAAATTAAATTGGCAAACAAAAAAAGCTATCTGCACATTAATCTTTATTGCAGCTCAGTTCACAATAGCTAAGACCTGGAACCAACCCAAATGCCCATCAACAGTAGATTGGATAAAGAAATTATGGGACATGTACTCTATAGAATTCTATACAGCAGTCAAAAAAAACGAAATCCAGTCATTTGCAACAAGATGGAGGCATCTGGAAAACATCATGCTGAGTGAATTAAGCCAGTCCCAGAGAGACAAATATCATATGTTCTCCCTGATCGGCGACGATTAACTGAGCATCAAAGGGGAAACCTGTTGAAGTGAAATGGACACTATGAGAAACAGTGACTTGATCAGCTCTTGTCCTGACTGTTGATGTACAATGTAATACTTTATCCATTTTAGTGTTTTTTCTTTGTTTTGTTCTAGTACTAGTGGTTGAACTCTGTAATTAACACGCAATTATTCTAAGGTGTTTAACTCTTAACTGAAAAGTGATCCCTGTGAAATGTAAGAGTGGGAGTAAGAGAGGGAGGAGATGTACAATTTGGGGCATGCTCAATCAGACTTGCCCCAAATGGTGGAGTTAGAATCGTGTCAGGGGATTCCAATTCAATCCCGTCAAGGTGGCATGTACCAAGGCCATCTCACTAGTCCAAGTGATCATCTTCAGTTCACAATTGAGCACACTGATAGGTCTAAGAGTCAAAGGGATCACACAAACAAGACTAGTGTCTGCTAATACTAACTGATAGAACCAAAAAGGGAGAGAACGATCCAGCATGGGAAGTGGGATACTCAGCAGACTCATAGAATGGCAGATGTCCTAAATAACACTCCGGCCTCAGAATCAGCCCTTAAGGCATTCGGATCTGGCTGAAGAGCCCATGAGAATATTTTAGGCATGGAAAGCCCAGACACTCTGGCAAAAAAAAAAAACAACAAACAAACAACAACAACAACAAAAACACTAAATGAAAGATCTGAGAGTGAGATCCCGGTGGAAAGAACAGGGCCATCAAATAAGGAGGTGCCTTTCTCTGAAGGGAGGAGAGAACTTCCACTTTGACTATGACCCTGTCGGAATAAGATTGCAGTCGGCAAACTCAAAAGGCTTCCATAGCCTTGGAAACTCATGACTAGAGCCTAGGGAGATTACTGACACCATAAACAAGAGTGTCAAATTGTGAAGTCAACAACAGGAGTCACTGTGTACTTACTTCTCATGTTGGATCTGTCCTTAGTGTGTTGTCCAATGTGAAGTAATGCTATAACTAGTACTGAAACAGAATTTTTACACTTTGTGTTTCTGTGTGGGTGCAAACTGATGAAATCTTTACTTAATATATACTAAATCAATCTTCTGTATATAAAGATAATTGAAAATGAATCTTGATGTGAATGGAATGGGAGAGGGAGTGGGAGATGGGAGGTGTGCGAGTGGGAGGGAAGTCATGGGGGGGGGCATTGTAACCCATAAACTGTACTTTGGAAATTTATAAATAAAAAATAAAAAAAAAAATCTAGTTTCCTAAAAAATAAAAATGTTTAAGAAAATAAACTAAACACAGGGTTAAGTTAAATAGCTTGTTCTTCATGCTTTCAGAGTCTATATTCTCTAAGAAATCAGAGTAGCTGAATATAATTTGAGATTCCCAAGTGAATGTGCTCATATAGCCCCTTTTATGGAAAAGTCATGGACCAATGTTCTACAAAACCCATTTTATGTTACTCTCAACTGAGGACTTTGTTCAAGGGGTCAAACAGCCTAATGTATTATCAGGATGTTCTAGCAGTGTTGCAATAATAAAAATAATGTCACAGAGTGATATGAAAAGATTAGATAGTTCTTATTGTAAAAATAGCAAATATTTTCAAAGTATTTAGTTTTTAGGAATTATATTTTATATACATCCTATATAGTTGTAAAAATCTTAGTATCTTCATCATCTTGTTGATGGCTATATTCTTTACAGAATTAAAATATTTAGTAACTAAACTCCCATCAGTAAAGAAATTGTGTGGGTGCATGTTGGTGCAGTCAATATGATGGAGTACTATACAAAGCTTCCAAAGAATCAAGTAGCTTCACAATGTCATGACAAGGAAATATACACTCAGCCTCTTGCTGGAAAAATCCTTCAGGTTATAAAAATAATGTATAGCAAGAAAAACAGTACTTCAAAGTGAAACACATGCACATAGAAACAAACAGATCTGTGTATGTCTGTGTGTATATATATGTGTGTGTGTGTGCGCTTATGAAGAATAACACAAGCTTTAAGTTTTCACGGTATGAATTCTGCTTCCAGAATGTAGCACACCATAAGAGACCTTTGCTCCCATCCTGACAACGAGATAAAGGTAGATAAGCTACAAAACCATTCTTCTAAAATACCTTACCAGCTGGGAAGACAGAGAAACCTAAATGAGATAAACAGAAAAAGAACAAGCCACTCCCAGGGTAGAACACTGCCACAACTGCTCCAGTCTCTGAAACTTGCATGACAGAGGACCAACCTTCCCATTGAAGTATAAGAAATAAGCCTAATTTATAACCATCTTTGCACAGCCGGGCATGACAAAGGAGAATCCTGACAAAACACAACCAAACTCAGCATGTTGTGTACTCAACTTCTGATCCTTTCCCATAGTACTTTCACCAAGGGCACAGAGTTAATATGCCCAACTCTGGGGTTGGGCAGCACAACTGGCAGGGATTTTTCTCTAAGGAGTACAGAAACTTCTCTAAAAGCAAACTGTCACTCTGCTGAAGACTGCTAACTGGCTAGTACAGTGGTGGAGATTTTACAAGACACAGAGAATGATTTATACTTCTAGAAAGCAGAAAGATCGCCATAGTACCTCAAAAGCTTAAGAAGTGCTATGGCTGGCACCGCGGCTCACTAGGCTAATCCTCCACCTTCGGGTTCTAGTCACCCTGGGTTCTAGTCCCGCTTGGGGCACCGGATTCTGTCCCAGTTGCCCCTCTTCCAGGCCAGCTCTCTGCTGTGGCCCAGGAGTGCAGTAGAGGATGGCCCAAGTCCTTGGGTCCTGCACCCCATGGGAGACCAGGAGGAAGCACCTGGCTCCTGGCTTCAGATCAGTGTGGTGCACTGGCCACAGCGGCCATTGAGGAGTAACCAAGGCAAAAAGGAAGACCTTTCTCTTTAACTCTGTCAAAAAAAAAAAAAAAAGAATGTGCTATAAGGAAGAGAAAAAGAGAGATGTTTCCCAGTTTGGAAAACTGCAAGCTGGGTTGCTGAGTATAGAGGAATCCTGAGACTGTCTTGGATAATCAGACCCTAACCCCTGAGAAAGGTAAAACTCTGGACCCATCTTCAAATTTTTTGCTGTTAGTGGTGAACCATGTTAAATTCAGGCTACAATAGATCCCAGATCTAGCTTAATTGTAGATCAGGTGGACTCAACTCCCCCTATTAGTGGTCTGAAGAGCCAAGGATAGGTTTTTTTCAAGGATTTGGTATTTTGGTATTAATTTCATCCTATGCTTCCTTTTATATAAAATGTCCAACATTCAACTAAAAATTATACAACAAAGAACTAGGAAAAGATGTTTCATAATCAAGTGAAAAAAACAGTCAAAGGAAACATCCAGATGTTGAATTAGAAAACAAAGACTGTAAAAATAACCATGATTAAGATATGTTAAAGGATCTAGTGGGGGAAGTAGACAGTTTACAAACAGATGGAGAATGTTAGCTTGGCGATGAAAACTTATTATAAAAACGAACCATATTGTTATATTGTGATTTTTGCATCAATTATATTTGGCAGTGAAAAGATGTGTTTAAAAAATTGAAAGAATGATTTTAAAAACACATTTCTAAATGTTTTAATGCAAAATGATTGAAGTTTAATTGAAACACTTTAGAAAAAAACCCATTTTATGGAAAAACTTTGTAGTACATTTGTGTACATCCTGAGCTTTCCAGGCAGTAATGGTTCTGCCATATTTAGGGGTTATCATACAACCCAGATCACAAACAGAAATCCAAGTATTAATCAGGTTAATGTTAATCAGAGTGATACTAATCCATCACAGTCATATGGTTCGAGGAAAAAATGTCATCTCTAGGGGCGAGTGGGAAGAAGCATTGTCTCTGGGAAAAAGACTTTTTAAGCTGCATCTATTGGAGGAGTAACAGCAGACTCTAACAGTCCTAGAGTAGTAGGAATAGTATTTAACATGACCAAGTTCAGCCCTGAGTTACAAGTGGAAGAAACAAATGTTGATTTTTTAAAGACATAGTAGGTCAATCTATTAAAAAATGTTGATTTTTCAGGATAACCTTCTATATGAAATAACAGAGGTAAACAAGGATGAAACTAAGTGTAGAGATGGGGCCGTTGGGTGGAGCCATGATTAAAATTTAAAGACATAGGCCGGCGCCGTGGCTCAACAGGCTAATCCTCCGCCTTGCGGCGCCGGCACACCGGGTTCTAGTCCCGGTCGGGGCGCCGGATTCTGTCCCGGTTGCCCCTCTTCCAGGCCAGCCCTCTGCTGTGGCCCAGGAGTGCAGTGGAGGATGGCCCAAGTGCTTGGGCCCTGCACCCCATGGGAGACCAGGATAAGCACCTAGCACCTGGCTCCTGCCATCGGATCAGCGCAGTGCGCCGGCCGCAGCAGCCATTGGAGGGTGAACCAAGGGCAAAGGAAGACCTTTCTCTCTGTCTCTCTCTCTCACTGTCCACTCTGCCTGTCAAAAAGAAAAAAAAAATTTAAAGACATAAACCCTTCATCTGGAGCCCATTGACAACGTACCTCCTCAGTTCACAATGTGCTTTCAGACACCATCAGTTCTCAGACAGAAACTCTTGGATTGGACCACTTATGGCAAACATTGAAATTCTAAAGAATTTCTCTCCACAGTTGTCTAGCTCATTTATTAACCAGGTAGGCTTAAATACTGAGAATTTTTAGGACCTTAGTGCCCTCAATTCTTCTCAAAACTGCTGGTCAGAACATGCGAAGTCTGCATGCACGTATGCAGCAAATCCTTTGATCAGTAGTTTCTGACTGTCTTCACTGAACGCCCCTTCCATCCCCATGCCTTCTAAGAACTTAGTGTGTTCTCTAGAAACCAAGAATCAAGATTTTCCTTAAGGAGCACTGAGAGCTCAGATACAGATTACTGATGAAGTTAGTTTCCTCTGAACACATGCTCAATGAGACAATACCCAGAATAGCTGAGTTGAGGGACAGAGAATTCTTCAGTGGGATTCATTTTCATTCTGCTTGAAGCCCGTTTCTCACACTCTGCATTAAGATGTGGCAATAAAATAATTTGAAATTTAGAGAGGGGGCAGCAGCAACTATTGGGTTGAGTTGTTGCTTCAGATTTCCAACACTAGCTCACAAACAAGACACACTTGTTGAAAATCAAACTTCGATTTAGAGCTTGTAGTGGTTTTCTGTTGGAAGGAACGCTAAGCTCTTGCTTATCAGTCACCTACAGGGGTGGGGAGAAATGGCCAGAGAAGCATACGGTCATCTCCATCTGCTGCCCAAGGTTTTACAGAACATGTGGTTCTGTGAGGCCTCCTACCTGCACTGAGAATAAGCTCATGTGTTACATTTGGATCATGACCCACTGGCTTGATTTCAGCTTATCTCTCTCCTCAGGGGTTAAGGATGAAGCCAAGCTAGGGGCATCCACAGCATTGTGAGGCTAAATATTACCTTACCATTTTTTACTTGAGTCTTTTCCTCTTCCTGATTCTAAATCCCTGTCAGTCAAGCAGCATTTCCTACACTGACCATGTTTGGATAACGTCTAAAAAACAAGTTGGGTATGGCCCAGAATGTTTGGCTGCCAGGGAGAGCTCTCCGATTTTCATGCATTGGAAACATACAAAATGAGTAAGTCTAAGATTTCCAACTGCTTTCTGAGGGTAATCAGCTGATACTTGATTGAATCCATTTATTAGGTATCGTTTTAAAATCACAGTGGAAAAAGGCAGTGTAGAAATATAACAGCCAAATTTGTTCATTTCATGGGAGGTGTGTGGTTCATTTTAACTTGGTCCCAATTACTAATATCCTTCAGAGTAATACAAAACACTTCAGAATGGTTGGGCAACTGAACTTGGGATGAGTTCCATAATCTTATGAATTCATGACTAAGCAATGGAGATTTTAAGTTCCCTGGGAACAGTGGACCATTTTCCCCACCTTTGTAGCCTCCTCAGATGCTTGAATGTTGTGATACACATAGTGTAATCAAGTGTGGATGAAAGAATTATTTGTGAATTGTCTACTATGTGCTTGTGAGTTTGGTAGTTATAGAGTAAGAATGAGATAAAGTAGTCTGGTTTGGACATGGTGATACATACCCTATTAATCCTTTATGTTGCTCTTCTAACATTATCTTTACAATGCCCTGGTTTTACTGTATTATTTTTTACATCTTATATTCCCTTAATTGCATGCTGAATAACAGCCTCTGCGAACCAGTTGCAACTATCTTTGCTTCCTCAGCTTTTACAAACTGCAGAAGTCATTTTATAGCCTAAGATGCTTAACAAGTTCCTGATGTCCTATTTGCTTCCTCTACTTCCTCTACGTCATCCTTTCCCATGGAATACAAACACTTGTGGCCTTCAAGGCTTAGATGAACTCCCATCTCCTTCCTAGAGACTTCTTTCATACCCAGTCTCTGTACATATATTCTACGGAGCCATCACAACTTGAAGTGTTTCCTTACACCATGAAGCTCCGTCAGTAGATTGCCTTCCTGGAGCAATCAAATATATTTTACTGAAGCTAAAAATATCTCCTTTTGATGTCTCACTTTTATTTTCCTTCAGAATTTTGCATTACAATTCTGCAAAAATCATTGTTTAGCTTCCAGGCATATGGATTTATTATTTTATCACATATCCAGGCAACCGAAAGTATTCCCATCCCATCATTTTTTATCATTTCTGATTACATTTGTCAAATGCTGAAAGCTGTTTGGCTCTTCTAAGAGTTTTGTGGGGGGTTCTAACTTCAACTAAAAAGGTTCTAAAAGCAGAGATTAAAAACTCGGTTATTATAAATATGGACGGGAATGGGTCACTTACATACTTGACTATTTCTAGAGAGGGCATTTGTTTTAGTGGCTAAGATGCCATGTCAGAGTGTTGGGGTCAAGTCTCAGCTTGATTCACAACTCTGCTTCTTGCTGGTGTGCACCCTGGGAGGCAGGCAATCACTGAAGTCCTTCAGTCCCAGCCACCCACCTGGGAAACCTAGACTGAGCTCCTGGCTCCGGTTTCAGCCCGGCCCATCCCCAGCTATTGTGGGCATTTAGGCAATGAGCCAGTAGATGAAACATTTCTCTTTTTCAAATAAAACAAAAAAATTATATTCTTACTGTATCTTATTATAGATATTTAGTTTATGAAAAAATTCATAAAATCACAAATGCCTTCATGTCAAGGGAAACATTTTATTTCTCTTTATGTTCCCTTAGTACCTAATTGAGTGCCACATCGTGATCATAGCAAGACCCTGTTCAACGTTTCTTGAATTGAATAATTTCTTAAAGAGAAGCTCAAATTAAAGCTTTTATTCCTAAAACGAGTTACTCTTTACTTTCATGAGAAAGACTCCACAGAACTCTTAACATCATCGAGGTTTCTGTCTCAAGATTTTTTATTTCAGTGAGAGCACAACAAAGTAGCATTTTTATGCCAGTCATTAAAACATCATTTGTCGATAGTTATCCCCTCTCAAGTTAATAATCCTTGGCCAAGAAGCCAGCCCACCGGAAACACAGACACTGCCTTCAGAAATGTCAGTGGCTGTGAGCTGTTCTTTTCAAGTGTACCACCAGCTGGCTTATTCCTCAGCCTTGCAGTACCATTTTTAGAGTCATTTCCCAGTGATCCATTCTCCCTCCCATTTGTACCCTGGAGATGTCCCTGTCCTGTTACTAGATGACCAGGGTACAGTAACCAGTGTTATTAAGATATGTTATGCCCCATGCAAGTTTGAGCATTGTTACTGAAACCAATTTCTCCGAAGTCAGAATTCTACAATGTAGCCTCAGATTGCATCATTTGAGATTGGGCTACCTCTTATTCATCAACCTTTGCCCGAATTCCAAGATTATGCTACTATTTAAAGGCAAATCCAGTTGCCTTTTCATCTGATGCAAATTTTAAAGCCCCAGGTAACCGATCTATACCTCATTGATTCAGGAGGCCTCTCTTCTCTGCTTTATGTAGCATGAAGGCAGAAAATTGTGTGAGACAGCTGGTGCTAGACTTCCATTTTAGATGTTTTTGATGTCATATATATTTTATGCAGGAGTTCAGAAAGTCCCTTTATCCTAGATTCCTATAAAAATGGGCTAGGGAACATAAGAAAACAGTCCCACACATGTCTCATCAGAATAAAATATAGACAAAACTTTGCAATTGTGCTGTTGAAACAGCCTTAGAGAGAAATTTCAAGACAGGACTGTCATCTGGCTTTTAAGGCTAGGCCAACCATCTCCATCTTCCACAGCAAATACTGTTGCACTTTTGTTTATTATTTGAGATTCTCAACATATTTCCAACCCATATTTTTAAGTTTTAGAATTTTATTGGGCAAACATTTTAATGATACCTAGAAACCCCAAGTTATACATTCTTTAGTTGAAGAGGCCACTGACTTTTTCTTTGGCCTTCAGAATGTACTTCTAATTAGTGCTAACAGTGACCCATCATGGCACATGGTCTAAAGCAAAAAAATCAAGTATTATCCTAGAGGCTAGAAATCCACCAGAGGGTGAGCTTTTAAAGGAATCAGGGAATTTTTTGATGAGATGAAATTTGAGCTGAGACCTGAATGGAGTGAGGGTGGGATTGTGTGAAAATTCTAGGGAGGATAATTAGAAAAACATCCAAGCAAAAGGAGCTTAAGACGGGAATGTTTCGAAGATAACCAAGAAAATCACATTGCTGAAATTCAGTGAATAACTGCAGAGTGACAGAAACTTCAGGAAAATCATGAGAAACCAGTTTGCAAAAGGCATGTGGACCATATAAAAGTTACTGGATTTTATTCTGAGATTACAGAACCACTGAAAATTTTGACATGTACACATGGTAAGACAAAAGAGCATCAAAGATACTATAAGGGTACACAGCTAAGCTTTACTAAACAAAAAGCCCCAAAATTGACAACCTACAAATCTTTATAAATAACCAAAAGGATAAAGAAAAGCAAAGATGACACATCAGACAAAAAAAACCACAGTAGATAAATTGGCATAATATGCATGAAATAACAGCACAATATTAGCCTTGGAACCAGACCTAAAAGCTGTATCAGTAAAACATGAATGAGTTTACCTCACTTACTAAATAAAGATTCTCAAAGTGACCCATTAATTAACATACAACTGTACTCAATAGATATACCTAAAATGTGGTAATCCAGAAAATGAACAACATAAAGGAATGGGCATAGATTCATTAGGGGAAAAAAAATCAGCAGAATGCAAGGACTGGAATCCTCATACAAAGACTAAAATAAGGGAAGCAACCTTTTATAATGCTAAATTCACTTCATAACAGAAACAAGACAACATTCAATAGTATTGATGTACTTAGAAGATATAATATCGAGACTCCTTTTTAGAGTAACAAAAATATTTAGAAAAATAAAAATAAAAAATATTTAGAAAAATAAAAATAAAAAATATTTAGAAAAAATAAAAACAGGTGTGTAGCAATGTGTAGACACTACTGAAAGACACAGAAATAAATGTGGTCCAATAGAAGGATGGTCCTTGTTTTTGGTGCTTCAACATAAACATGGTCTCATTGTTCACTGATAATAGATTTAATGTAGTTCTAACAAAAATATTTTATATTATCAAGCTAGATATATTGAGACTAAACCTCCTATCAAAAAATAAAAACATAATAATTTGTCAGAAAACCAAGTAGCCCAAGTTTTGCAAAGGATCTAGTTCTAATCTTGTGGATATTAACACTACAAAACTCCAACTGTACAAGTGTGGTACATGCACAAAATGAGACACTTGCAACAGAAATCTATTGAAATATGGCCCATGGTAAAGGCAGTACCTTAAATCACAACAGAACACCTCATCTTTTATAGAAATGACATCAAGTCAACTAAATAGTCCTTTTCTTATAAATAAAAAAAAAATAGATCTAATCCTAATATACAAGAATAAACTAAATGAATCAGAATTCTAAATGTAAAACATAAAAATTTACTAGCACTAGAAGAGAATACAAATGAACATTCCTCCATAATCTTGACTTAGGAAAACGTTTTTAACTATGACTAGATGTCATAGAGAATAAACTGACCACGTGTAACAAAAAACACTACACGCAAAGTCAAAAAACTGGGGAAATAACACGTGCAACATACAGCACAGCTGGAAAAAAAGAGCCAATATTCCTAAGGTACAAAATTTCTAACGCTTAAGGAAAAATACTCCTAAAGAAAAATGGGCAAAAGAAATGGAGACAACTCAAAATTACAGAAAAATAGGCATTGAACATGAAAAGATTTTTTAGCTCCATTACATTAAGATAAATGTTAAGTTCACACTCATCCAGATTGGCAGAAATTCAAAGCCTGACAACATGTTTGTTCACTTGGCTATGGAAAAATAGTCTTGCACACTGCTAGCGGGAATGTGAAGTGACAGGAATGTAAAATACTTACTGAGGGACTCTGACACCAGTTAATGAAACTGCACATGCTTCTATTCTTTTATGTAGCAACACCACTGGTAAAAAATTATCTTGAAGCAACACCCTAACAGTACAAAAACACACGCGTTTAAAGCTACTTACTGCAGAACTATCTGTAGAAAGCCAGTGAAATGACTCAGCATGGGAGAAACAGTGAGTAAACTAAGGTCTCATACAACAAATGAAGGATTTGCTAGCTGTAAACAGAGAATGAAGAGAATCTCCATGCACAGATGCAGTGTGGTCTGCAGGAGACAGTATTAAGTACAAAAGGCAAAATGTAAGGGAGCTTACAAGCTTGTAGAAAAGAGGGGCCACGGTGCAGCACAGCAGGTGAAGCTGCAGCCTGTGATGCTCACATGGATGCAGCTCCCTACTAACGGCCTGCGAAAAAGAGTGGAACATGGCTCAGGTTCTTGGATACCTGCCACCCATGTGGGAGACTAGGAAGAAGCTCTTGGCTTTGGCTTGGCCCAGTCAGGGCCCTTGTGGCCCTCTGGCCAATCCCTCAGTGGATGGAAGACCTCTGCCTTTCTCTCTACTTCTTCTTCTCTCTATAGCACTGTATTTCAAATAAATAAATCTTTTAAAACAATGAACTAAATTTTATATCCAACTACCTATCTATATCTCCAATTATCTGTATGAAAAGAAACATAGCAGGACAAGGCAGGAAACCTAATATTTACTATCTATGTGGAGCAGGTGTAATGAAGTAGAGGGAATGTGGGACAAATGACATCACTCTAAGCACCCCTTTTGGTACAGATTTTCAGAACTAGTATTCAAATAATAAGGATGAGAAGGAGTAGAGCTGAAAACAAAAGAGCCCAACTATATTTCAAATAAATATAACCATAGCAAAGGGGGAATGAAACAATTATTCCAATTAAATTATGAACAAAGTATTTGACCATATACCTTATTTAATAGGATTTCAGGTGCATGGATAGTATTTATCAAAATAGATCACATAATTTAAAACACAGAAACCACAAAGAGTATATTCTCAGACCACAGTGGATATAAGGTTGAAATAAATATCAGAAATATAAAAATATAACTAGAAAATGTTTGTATCCAAATACAATTTTTTAATTAATTTTTTTGACAGGCAGAGTGGACAGAGAGAGAGAGAGAGAGAGACAGAAAGGTCTTCCTTTTGCCTTTGGTTCACCCTCTAATGGCCACTGCTGCTGGCATGCTGCCACCAGAGCACCGCACTGATCCAAAGCCAGGAGCCAGGTGCTTCTCCTGGTCTCCCATGGGGTGCAGGGCCGAAGCACTTGGGCCATCCTCCACTGCACTCCTGGGCCACAGCAGAGAGCTGGCTTGGAAGAGGGGCAACCCTGAGAGAATCCGGTGCCCCAACCAGGACTAGAACCTGGTGTGCCGGCGCCGCAGGTGGAGGATTAGCCTATTGAGCCATGGCACTGGTGCCAAATACAATTTTTTAAAATTAGGAGTGGGGGATGAAGAGAGATCGATCGATCTACCATCCAGTGGTTTATCCCCTAAATGGCCACAATGGTCGGGGCTGAGCCAGGCTGAAGGCAGCAGCCAGGAATTTCTTCAAAGTTCTCCCATGGGAGTTCAGGGACCGAAGCACTTGGGCCATCTTCAGCTGCTTTCTCGGGAGCATTAGCAGGGAGCTGGATTGGAGGTAGAGCAGCCAGGATTCAAACTGGTGCCCGTATGGGATGCCAGCACTGCAGATGACAGCTTAACCCACTGCACTGCCGTGCCAAACCCCAAATACAATTCTAAATAATCTATGAATTAAAGGTGAAATCACAAGGAAGCTTTGAACATATTTTGAACTGCATAATGAAAATATGGCACATAAAATTTATGGAATGCAGCTAAACATGATTAGAAGAAAATTAACACTTTGAACACATCTTTTAGAAAAGAGTAAAAATTAACTGAGCTTCTCAAGATGATGAAGGAAAAAACCAAAAATGAAGAATATAAATGGAAGAAAGTTTAAAAGGGACAAAAAATTGCAAAAGTTTACTTTTTGAAAAAACAGAATTAGAAAAGAAATATCAAAGCATGAAAAGAATTTAAGGGATTATCATTAAATATTCAAATAACATTGCCAAACAATACAATAGCATTCAATGATATTATGAGCAAAGTTGTATGAAATTTAAATTCAGATGAAATGGACATTTCTAGAAAAAAATAACCTCCCAATTTTCATATGAAGAAACAGGAAAATATAAGTATTCCTATATGTATTAAAACACTTGAATTCACTGACACATTCTCACAAGAAAATTTAGAGCTGGTGTCTTCACTGAAAATATCTTCCAAGATTGAAGAAATAACATTGCTCTTTACAACTCCTTCCAGAAAATAGGAAAATAGTATACATTTCTCAATATGAGGCTAGAAGTTTGACACCAAAGGAAGATGAACACCATGTATTACCCCGTACACACACCCACACCCAAAAGAGAAAATGACTTTCAGTATTTTAACAGGTCAATCTTTCATGAACATGAATTCAACAACCTTAGAGCAAATTATTACAAACAAAATCCATAGATTCACAAAAATTATAGCTCATGAGCACATGGCACACATTCCAGGAATCTAAGCGTTATTTCAAGTAAGAAAAGCAACTCAAGGTGGGCAGCGCCATGGCACAGTATATTGATCCTCTGCCTGTGGTGCCAGCATCCCATATGGGTGCCGGTTCTAGTCCCGGCTGCTCCTCTTCCAATCCGGCTCTCCGCTGTGGCCCAGGAAAGCAGAAGCCCCTGCACCCTTGTGCGAGACTGGGAGGAGGCTCCTGGCTGCTGGCTTCACATTTGCGCAGCTCTGGCCATTGTGACCACTGGGGAGTCAATCAATGAAAGGAAGACCTTTTTCTCTGTCTCTCCCTCTCACTGCCTGTAACTCTACCTCTCAAATAAAATTGAAAGAAAAAAGTAGAAAAAAAAAGCAACTCAAAGCAGAGCAGAGCCAAGATGGCAGTATAGCAACAAGCCGTTCTGAGTTGCAGGGGGAAAATATAGTTAATAAGGGAAGGGGATACAGGCTGGCAACAGAGCTGCGACTTTTGAGCAGAGAAGCCCGGGAGTCCAGCAGAGACTGAGCAGGACCACACAGAGGTAGCAAAGAGTCACAGAGACACAGCTAAGGTGCAATGTGGAAGCAGTCGCCCCCCCCCACCCCCCCGGTGGACCAGCTGAGACACGAGGTCCCAAGACCATGGAGCTGCAATTAGCAGTGGGTAGGAGAGCCGGGAAAACTGTTTGAAATTCCAAAAGGGAAGAATAGGAGAAGAGACAGAGAACTTGGGTACACCTCTCCCCATCCATGTCTCTCCCGCCCTCCAACCAGACCTGCAGCTGACTGGAAAAGCCATATGGTCTGTTTACATCTCTGAATGTACACAGATTGCTACCACATATGCCTCCTCTGCGCACATCCATCAATTGTGGGGCCACTTCACCATACCCCTACCCCAACCTGGAAACAAGGATCACAACATCTCAGAGTAACTTCCCGCCACCACCACGCAAGCTTTACAATGGGGAGAAGTTCTAAGCACTGCAATCCCTAGCTTGTTTCACCCACCAGAGGCTGGCCCAAATAGGCAGGGCTTGGTACACCAGAGTTCTCCTATCTGCTCCCATTACCATCCATAAGTGAGCAGGACTTCAAGGTGGGGCTACTTCCCATACTGGCAAAGCACAGACACACAGAAGCCCATAGCAGAGAGACTACTCACCACAAGCACGAAGACACATAAAGATAAAAGGAACTGGAAATGCCGAAAAACAAGAGCAAAAATTTTAACAGTAAGGAAGATAGTATTAGCCCCAGAATGGAACGCTACATCACGTCTTCAATAATAGAAGAAATTAAGGATGTATCAGAAATGGAATTAAGAAAAATCAATCAGATTACTTAGAAGCAATCAGAAACAAATTCACAACCTAATGAAAAGGGTTCCCAAGAAACTGCAATACTGACAAGAAATCAGAATGAAATTCTAGATATAATAATTCAATAGAGCAAATAAAAAACACAGTGGATAGTCTTAAAGATAGAATATAACAGAAGGACAAATATCAGAACTAGAAGACAAATTTCTGAAATAACAGTCATATCAAACACAAGAAGAAGAAATCAGGACATCGAAAATCACGGTTGGAGATCTGCAAGATTCTATCAAACAAGCCAACGTATGGATTCTATGAATTCCAGAAGGTACTGAAACAGAGAAAGGATTACAAGACTTTAATGAAATAATAGCAGAGAACTTCCCCCTTTTGGAGAAAAGGACATTCAAGTTCAGGAAGTACACAGAATTCCCAATAGACATAATCAGAAAAGATTCTTGCCTTGACACAGAGTAGCAAAGTTCTCCTCAATAACACATTAAGAAAAAATCTTAGAATGTGCTCTGTGGTGTAATGAGCAGGCCATACTAAGATGGCTCTGTCAAACGAGGGAGACATGTGCTCAGCTGCACCCAGAATGGCGGCGGGTCCACCAGGAAAAGCAGTCTGCTTAGCAACAGGCAGTGATTGGTTATGGCACAGCCCTCCCTTTGACCAGATTGGGCCTAAGCTATATAAGCACATGCACTTCCTGAAATAAATGAGTCTGTGGGCTGCTCACCTCTAGCCCGCTTTGACCCAGCTCCCGATGTCTGTGTCGTGACTTTGTGCTGTCTTAACCCCAGCCACCATGGGAGAACCC
Source organism: Sylvilagus floridanus (assembly GCA_949820135.1). Classification (NCBI taxonomy): domain Eukaryota; kingdom Metazoa; phylum Chordata; class Mammalia; order Lagomorpha; family Leporidae; genus Sylvilagus; species Sylvilagus floridanus. The sequence continues at coordinate 45,471,125 of OX463241.1, forward strand.
AAGTGACACAGCAGTGCTCAAGAGCAACACCAAATCCCATTCAGAGAAAATCTGATTCAATCACACCAGACTTCTCATCACAAACCCTACAGGCAAGGAAAGAATGGCATGACATACTCCAAGTCCTAAGACAAAATAACTGTCAACCCAGACTACTGTACCCTGCAAAACTCTCATTTATGAAAGGAGAAATAAGGATGTTCCACAGCAAGGAAACTGCAATAATTTTAAGCCCTCGCCCAGCCATAGGAAACATGCTCAAACAATGTGATACACACAGAAACAGGAACATCACTGGGAAAGTAGGTAATTACCCAGCAAAAGAACAAATGAAATCCAAAGTACATAAACAAAACTATTTACAAAAATATGGCAGGGCAAAGTCAGTACTTAACAATACTAACACTGAATGTAAATGGTCTCAACTCCCCAGTTAGAAGACAGACAGGCTGAATGGATTAAAGAGAACTCATTATTTGCTGCCTGCAACAAACACATTTTACTAACAAAAGATGCTTGCAGACTGAAAATGAAAGTATGGAAAAAGAACCCATGCTAACAGAAACCAAAGAAGAGGTGGTGCAGCCATCCTAATATAAGACAAAAGAGACTTTAACACAAAAATCATCAAGAGAGACAAAGGAGGACATTATATAATGATCAAAGGATCAATTCAACAGGAAGTTGTGACCATTATAAATGTATATGCACCCAACCACAGGGCACCTTGCTATTTAAAAAGGATTTAAAGGGAGATATAGACCCAAATACAATACTGATGGGAGACTTCAATATCCCACTCTCAGCAATGGAGAGATCAACGGAACAGAAATTCAGTAAGCAAACAACAGTTAATCAAAACCATAGACCAAATAGACCTAGCCGATATCTAAAGAACCTTCCACCCTACAGCCATAGAGTGCACATATTTCTCTCCGTATATTGAACTTTCTCCAGGATTGACCACAAGCCAGGCCAAAAAGCAAGTCTCAGCAAAATAAAAAAAAAAAATTGAAGTCATATCATGCATCTTCTCAGACCACAATGCAATGAAGCTGGAAATCAACAACCCAAGAATCCCTACATCATATACAAACACATGGAGAATGAACAGCATGCTACTAAATGAGCAGTGAATTGTAGACGAAATCAGAAGAGAAATCAAGAAACTTCTGAAAACAAAGATGACAGTACAATATAACAAAATTTGTGGGATGTAGCAAAAGCAGTGTCAAGAGGAACGTTTATAACAATTGGTGCCTACATCCAGAAATTGGAAAGACACCAAATAAATGAACTATCAATGCACCTCAAGGATCTAGAAAAAGAACAGCAAACTGAACCCAAAACCAGCACAAGGAAAGAAATATTAAAATTAGAGAACAAAATTAAAACAAAAAAATACAAAAGATCAGCAAAATGAAGAGCTGGTTTTTGTTGAAAAAATAAACAAGATTGACACACTATTGGCTCAACTAACCAAAAAAAGGAGAGTGAAGACTCAAATCAATAAAATTGGAAATGAAAAAGAAAATGAAACAGACACCACAGAAACAAAAGAATCAGAAATTACTACAAAGAGCTGTATGCCAACAAACTAGGAAACCTGGAAGAAATGGACAGATTCCTGGAGAAATATAATCTATCTAAATTGAGCCATGAAGACACAGAAAACCTAAACAGACCCATAACCGAGATAGAAATTGAATCAATAATAAAGGCCCTCCCTAAAAAGAAAAGCCCAGGACCAGATGGCTTCATTGCTAAATTCTACCAAACATTTAAAGAACTAACTCCAATTATTCTCAATCTATTCAAAACAATTGAAAGGGAAGGAATCCTAGCAAATTTCTTTTATGAAGCTAGCACCACCTTAATCGCTAAATCTGGAAAAGATGTAACAGAGAAAGAAAACTAAAGACCAAGTTCCCTGATGAACATAGAAGCAAAAATCCTCAACAAAATTCTGGCCAATCAAATTTAACGCATCAGGAAGATCATTTACCCAGACCAAGTGGGATTTATCCCTGGTTTGCAGTAATGGTTCAACATTTACAAATCAATGTGATATATCACATTAACAAATCCAAGAACAAAACCTTATGATTATCTCAATAGATGCAGAGAAAGCATTTGATAAAATACAACACCCATTTATGATGAAAACTAAGCAAATTTGGTCCAGAAGGAACATTTCTCAACATAATCAAGGCAATTTAAGACAAATCCACAGCCAGCATCCTATTGAATGGAAAAAAGCTGGAAGCATTACCACCGAGATCTGGAACCAGACAAAGATGTCTATTCTCTCCATAGCTACTCAATAAAGAGCTGGTGTAGCCATCCTATTATCAGACTAAACAGACTAACACAAAAACTGTAACAGACAAATACAAATAAGGGCACAATGTAATGATTAAGAGACTAATTCAACAGACTGATGTAGCTATTATAAATGTATATGCACATAATTACGGGGCACCTGGCAATGTAAAAGAAATATTAAGTGATCTAAAGGGAGACAGACTCAAATACAATAGTAATGGGAAACTTCAATACCCCACTTTCAGCAATGGACAGAACAATTAAAGTAATGTTTTTTCTTTAGCTTTTATTTAACAAATATAAATTTCAAAAGCACAGCTTTTGGATTACAGTGGCTTCCTCCCCCCGTAACTTCCCTCCTACCCCCTCTCCCTCTCCCATTCCATCCACATCAAGATTCATTTTTAATTATCTTTATATACAGAAGATCAATTTAGTATATATTAAGTAGAGATTTCAACATTTTGCACCCACACACAAACGCAAAGTGTAAAGTACTGTTTGAGTAGTAGTTTTAGCATTAACTCACATTGTACAACACATTAAGGACAGATCCTCCATGGGAAGTAAGTGCACAGTGACTCCTGTTAACAATTTGACACTCTTGTTTATGGTGTCAGTAATCACCCAAGGCTCTTGTCATGAGTTGCCAAGGCTATGGAAGCCTCTTGATTTTGCCAACTCTGATCTTATTTAGACAAGGCCATAGTCAAAGTGGAAGTTGTCTCCTCCCTTCAGAGAAAGGTACCTCCTTCTTTGATGGCCCCATTCGTTCCACTGGGATCTCACTCACAGAGATCTTCCATTTGGGTCTTTTTTTTTCAGAGTGTCTTGGCTTTCCATGCCTAAAATACTCTCATGGGCTCTTCAGCCAGATCCAAATGCCTTAAGGGCTGATTCTGAGGCCAGAGTGTTATTTAGGACATCTGCCATTCTATGAGTCTGCTGTGTATCTGCTTCCCATGTTGGATCGTTCTCTCCCTTTTTGGTTCTATCAGTTAGTATTAGGAGACACTAGTCTTGTTTATGTGATCCCTTTGACTCTTAGGCCTATCATGATCAAGTGTGAACTGAAATTGATCACTTGGACTAGTGAGATGGCATTGGTACATGCCACCTTGATGGAATTGAATTGGAGTCCCCTGGCACATTTCTAACTCCACCATTTGGGGCAAGTCAGATTGAGCATGTCCCAAACTGTACATCTCCTCCTTCTCTTATTCCCACTCTTATATTTAACAGGGATCACTTTTCAGTTAAGAGTTAAACACCTAAGAATAACTGTGTGTTAATTCAAGAGTTCAACCAATAGTATTAAATAGAACAAAAAAGTACTAAAAGGGATGAAGTATTAAGTTGTTCATTAACAGTCAGGACAAGGGCTGATCAAGTCACTTTTCAAAGGGAAGACCACTTAGACACACATACACATTCTATTTTAAGGTTCTATCAGTGATCTTAAAAAATCATGGAAAATTATTTTAAGTTTTAAAAACTGAAAGGAAAGAGGTAAGACAATTTGTGTGACAGAGCAAAAATACATGCTCTAATACTTGACTTGGCATCTCCTGTGCACTCAGTAGGCAGGTGGCTGCGAACAGGATCCCGGAAGACAACCCAGGTCTCCAATGTGGGTGGCAGGACACCAGTCACTTGAGTAGTGATCACTGCCTCTCAGGTACTGTCCTAAAAGGAAGCTGTAATCAGCAGCAGGAGCTGAGTACCAGATCTAGGTACTCTGATATGCAATGTGGGTATCCTAACTGGTGGCCTAACCATTAGGATAAATGCCTACTCTGTTGTTTTACCTTTATTTTTCCACATGTATTTTGAAGTTCCTTTGTATTTACACTTATAGATTTCCAGTGCTACTCAAAAGTATAATCACTGAACCCACTACAATCTATGCACTATTTATTACTGGTTTACAGTAAGTATAGAACTTAAAAAATATCTATTTAGGAATAGTTACACCCTACTACTATCCAAGCATTTGCTTAATAAACTTGCAACACTGAGCAGGCTGTGCAGCAATTTGTGTATTGTCATACTTGTACAGTGAGCTGTGTATAACATGCACCATATATTAGTCATTCATGGTAGAACTAGATATAAGCCAAAGATGGATTGGATAAAATAATTGGCTTTGCCATTGACTTTAAGAGTTGGAAAAGACTGGTTTGTTCTTAGAGAGATACTCAGTTAGATTTCATGCAGCTCCTGACTGCTAAGCTATGGTCTTTCCTCTACATTCTACCAGCATTCTTTATATTAAGAAGTGAGGTTCATTATCATTGCTATTTGTAGTAGAAGCTATTTTTATACATAATCAATGCTTAGTAGGTAACATCACACAAAATTGCTATTTTTATAAGTAAAAGATGATCATGTAGCTGTAGTTTCACATAGTTCAACTCACATGAAATGCTGATAACAATATTATTCACTTCTAAACCTTAAAGAGGAGCCATCTGATTCAGACTTGCTGGGCCCTAATTTTGATTCTGTCTCTGACACATGTTTGACAAGTTAATCAAGTTTTTTAGGGGTTCAGTTTCTACATCCATGACATGGAGCTTAAAACAGTACCTCTCTCAGGGATTTATTCAAGTTTCAATGATCCTATGCAAGGTCTTATGAAATCTTTGGAAGAGCACTTGGCAAGTAGCAAGTGCTCAGTGAAAATTAGCATTTGGTTATTTCCAGCAACATGTACTTAATTCTTAGAACAACCTGGTAAAGGAGGAAATTTTAAAGAAACATTTATTTGAAATGCAGGTTTACAGAGACAAAGGAGGAGGCAAGAGACAGATCTTGCAGCCGCTGCTGGTTCGCTCACCAAATGGCCACAGTGTCCAAAGCTGGGCCAGGTTGAAGCCAGAAGCTTCTATCTAGGGTTTCCATGTGGATGCAGGGTCCCAAGGATTTGAGCCATCTTCTGTTACTTTCCCAGGTGCACAGCATGGTGCTCAATCAGCTGGGACATGAACTGGTGTCAATATGGAACACCAGTTTTGTAGGTGGCAGCTTAATCCGCTATGCCACAATACCGGCTCCAGTAGTAACATTTTATCCTCAATTTCTGGATAGGGAGACTGGAGCTCAAAAAAGATGGCAGATTGAATCCCCATCCATTTGACTAGAAAATCCCTGCATTTTACACTGTAATTTTCAGTGAGGTGCCTGTTCAATCAAGTCAACTGGCCCCACTGGGGCATTTCATCAAAGCCCACATTTCCAAGAATGTAGCTTCTAGGTTCTTTTAATAGTTACGTAAAAGAAAAAGGCAAGCTATTTTATTTTCTGATTTAGATGAGCTAGTTCTGTCATTTTTGTGTGTTTTTAGTTCTCTAGATCGACAACACTGTTGTATGAGATATATAGACTGTTGATTACAACCTGTGATTTCCTGACAGTCCAGTCTTCCAAAAAGCCTTTACATACCACTTCTTCCCTTCCAAGGACCCCCAACCCCAGTCAGCACGCTAACTAGAACCTGCACTGTTAAATTGAGATTGTGCTTTGTACAAGACCAAAGAAATACTGTCTCCTCTTTTTCTCTTTTAGTATAAGTAGTCAAGAAATTCCTTTGAGAAGTAACACAACCTGATTGAATTTTTCAGAATTTTCTATTATTCCATCAAGTTCAGTTGACAACAAAGGACAAACTGCCTTTCAAATGTGAGCGCATCAGCAATTCAGAAGCAAAAATATGATTATTGAAAAGCAAGAAGTCTCTCTGAATATATTTGCACCAACTCATGGAAACCATTGTCCTCGAAGAAACCTTCGTGACAATCTATTTTCCAGTCACAGTATTGCTTTACATTTGACAGATGATAAAAATACAATGAAATTACCTTTGAGCTCTGAAATGTACATCAGCACCTACATTCCTGAGTTGATTTTTCATTTATTCAACACAGTCAACTGCCTTCAACAATACTCCCAAACACTCAAGCTTTACATCGAGGGAATAAAACTACTTTTCTGCCTCAGCCATACTTATGTACAAGTAAAGGCAGACTCTATTGTACGTGCATATACACACATGCATACAATATACCTATGTACACACAGTTAAGATTTCAGAGGGAACTTCCAGTTAGCCAGTTCTGTTTTTCTACCATCTTACAAGTGAGGAATCGGAATCCCAGACAGAAATTCATTTTTGAAGGCAACACACTAAATGGACTTCAAATCATCCTCAAAGAAATAACACAGTCAAGTATCTATCATATTCTGAGGATTGTATCAGCCATTTTCCACACATATTATCTTTTACCCCTTTTGTGATGTTAGTATCATCCCATTGGTAGAGAAAAAATTAGAGGCAAAGGAAAACAGCACAGCTAATACACAGCAGAAATGGAATCAGAGCCAACTGTATTACCATTTTCTTAGTTTGTAGCACTTATAAAAAATTTTTTTTACATCACTTATATAATGTGCCACATAGAGAAGAAACAAAATATCACTAAATTCTAGCTAGACCCTGCTACCTGCAAAGACATGAGATTTTTCTGACCCCTTTGGTGCAGTTAAAGAGCTATTAAAGATCTAGTATCAGCAAACTTGGGGGCTCACTGAAAATTAAGAGGGGAGAAAACATCCCCTATGTGATTCTGCTATCTGGTGCCGCATCTGACTATCACCTAAAGGCATTGTCGTCCCAGCTAAGATCATTCTGGGTACTGTGCTGGCCCATGTCCTCCTCTTTGAGCAACACTGCCATTCACTTAACAGCTGGGCAGCTTCCCCAAGCCATGGTTCTGTATCCCAAAGTGACCACCATAACCACCTGGATGCTTGTTAGAAATGGATCTGAGTCATCCCCAGAACTGTTGACCTCAGGTGTCTGGGAGCTGAGCCTAGGATTTTGTTTTTATATCAAGTTCCTAACTATGGGCCCAGGAAACACATTTTGAGAACTACTGCTTTATGTTGCTCTTGGGGAAAAGGAAATAGAGAATACATGGTGGTGTGTGGGACAATTTCACCATCAAGCTTGCCGGTGAGTGGAAGGATCTGGAATTTAATTTTTTACTTAATTTTTTTTAATAGAGTTAGAAAGGTCTTCCTTCCGTGGGTTCACCCCACAAATGGCCACTACGGCCGGTGCGCTGCACCAATCCGAAGCCAGGAGCCAGGTGCCTCCTCCTTGTCTCCCATGTGGGTGCAGGGCCCAAAGACCTGGGCCATCCTCCACTGCACTCCCAGGCCACAGCAGAGAGCTGGACTGGAAGAGGAGCAACCGGGACAGAATCAGGCACCCATATGGGATACCAGTGCTACAGGCAGAAGATTAACCAAGTGAGCCACGGCACTGGCCCTGAAATTCTCATTTTATCAGGCAGATGCAAAGACATACACAACGTATTCTTGTGTTCCTGTGTCATTTCTGGAATTCAGTGAGTTCAGATTGGTAGTACAGCACAGCAGAGACCTTGCAGACACTTTGAGAGATAAAGGAGTGTCTTCCCAAGAATATAGGCTGCACGCAGGCTGCCAACTATTTGCTAGTCTTCCCACATGGGACATAGCAGCTCATAATCAAACACTCAAAACAGAAAATAAGGGTCCACTCGCCTCCAGACATTAAAAACTTGTAATTTAAGAATGCTATGATGGTTAAAATGCCTCCTCATTTTGTTCCAATCAATAGTAATGGCTAGCAATTACTAGGGTTCCCTTTGAGCCAATCCTTGCATGGTAGGTCGCTTTCCTTTGTCTCCGTGTAGGTATGTGTGTGTGTGTGTGTGTGTGTGTGTATTTTAGAGGGTAACTTGCCCAAGGTCACACTATCTCTAAGTAGAACAGAGATTTGAAACTAAAACCCTTCCAATGCCTATGGTTTTCCTATAAAACCCCACTACTATTACTGATACTACTCAATTACTCAACCTCTTAGACTGCATGGGGGCCTTCACTGTAGTGTAGCTGGCGAGGCTTCTGCCTGTGATGCCAGCATCTGGTTTGACCACGATTTCGGGTCCCAGCCACTTCCTGCCCATGTGCCTGGCAAAGCAGAAGGAGATGGCCCAAATGCTCAGGACCCTGCCACCCATGTGGGTGACTCATGAAGCTCCTGGCTCCTGCTTCTGCCTGGGCCGGCCCACGAGTAAATTAGGCTTTTGAGTCAATAAAAACATTTTTAAAATACAGATAAAAGTGTCTATGACAAGCAACGAAGAAGTGGCAGGAAGGAAGAGCTCTGGAAGTTTCCAAGAGTACCTCTGGAAGAGGAGAACTCAATGCTATTTAGTCAACAAAGAAGATGGCGCTCCCTAGGCTGAAATCTAGGATTTGAGACTTGCTAAATGTTAGTGTTAGGGGAGAAGTAAAACAGACAGAATCAGTCTCAGAAATTCAACCTGTGTAATTCACTCTGGCCTCCTTCAGGACAGTGTTGCATCCGTGTGATGTGGCATGGGACATTCCAAGAAGGGCTGTGGGAGAAGATTCAACAGAGGCTGGAGAGTCAGGAGCCATGGGTTCTGGGGTGGTTCTGTCTCAGTCACGGGGCTTCATTTCTCCAGGTGCAAGTTTCACCACTTGGAAACCAGGCAGCTGCACAAAGCTTCCCTCCCTTCCTCAGCATCATTCCCTCACAAAGGCACAGCCTGCTTTAACTGGATTCACCAGCACCACGTGCCTCAAATCAATACCCATGTTTTAACAGAAGGGGCACGTGATTTGATTGCCAACTCAGCATGTGGGTTCAATCTTCAGTGCCTCAAGAGCCTGTTCATCCCTCATATGTAAAGTTAACCACTATATCCTTGCAGCAATACACTGTGAAAAGCTGAGGCAAGAGCCTGAACCCTCCAAGGTAGAAATGCCACATAAACCGTACAGAGAATTTCAGCCATGAATTATTTGATACATTTTTTAAAAAGTCATCTATTGCAATGAAATGACAAACTCAGTAGGTTTATTAAGAGTAATTATAGTAACATCTAGAAAGAAAACAACATCTGTGATCTGCCTGATGAATGGCTTCATGTAACAGTGCATCTGCTAATGCGGAAACACTCCTAGCACCCTTGACAGTGTGTTCACAAGATGAAGAAACAGAGCAAGGGCTATGGGAGGTGGAGGAGTGAGCCGCCAGATGGGCTACTGGAGGTCAAGATTCCCCCTGGAGCTTTTGAACTCCTTGCTGGTTACCTTGGCCACGATTTTTTAGCAAATTCTAAGGAAAAAGAACTGAATTCCACCAGGTACATGAACTCATATTAGGTTAAACAACTAGCTGATCAGAGTGATTAAAATAATTATGAGTAGGGCACCAAGTAGGATTACACTAAGTATGTCCATCTTAGAACTACTTGCCCCCTGGAGATTTTTCTGGAGGACAGAGTTCATCCAGAGTACACACGTTGTTCTTTAAGCAACACTGTTTTCCTTTGGACTCAGAAAAGCTGGAGTTCTCACCCATAGTTAGAGAACTACTGCACTGTGCTAGCTTCAGTTGATCGAAATGAAATTGGAACACAATATAATGATCTTATTCTCTTCCTCAGAGCTGCCATTTCTTGCCAATTTGAGAACACGGCATTAACGCCCTCTACATCCTCGGGGCTGCACCGGATGAGTGCGTGATATATTATTTATCACAAAACGTGTTCCGGTACATTCAGGCTTCAAGCTCTGTTGAATAAGGAAGTAGCATTTGCCATCAGTTTATTATAATGGAGTCAACTGACGAAAATACAGCATTCTGCTAGAAAAGCAATGTGGAGCTTGCACGCAGCAAGTCAAGTGCAGTTACAAATGCAGTATAAAGATCAGCAGTCATGTTCTGAGCCTGACTTAGAATGCACGATCCTAAGAGGTAATTATTTCCCTGTTTTTTAGATAGGATCAAGATGCTTTTACTTACCCCAGAAAAGTTGACGTCCCTAATGAGCAGGCTCCATAGAAGCTATGCAAAGCAGTGCTTGAAACTGGTGGTATTCCTCTTGTACACCCTGGCTACGCTGTTTTGTTTTCCTGTGGCATTTTTCATTTCTTTGATTTTATTTTATCTGAGGATGGCAAGGCAAGGCCTTAAGCTAACATTCCCCTGGAAGCCAAGAGAAAATTCACTGAAACAAAAAAAAAAAAAAAAAAAAAAAAAAAAGGAATGTGGCCAATGGAAGAAAATGGGAAAGCAAGCTGCCTCGCCAGGCCCCACGGTGAAAGAGAAGAACAGCAAGACTCTGAGCGTGGGGCCCGGCCCCAGAACAGTGGAGGCAGTGTTCTCGGGCCTGGCTGTCCACTTTCACAGCAGCACCACTGTTAGACATGGCTCTTGTATAAATTCCTGCTTTCAGTGAATCGGGGAGCCAGCGATATTGAAATCCAGAGTGATTGTTTTCTCTATATATGGCAAAAAAATGACTTTGTTCATCTGCATTTTTCAATGCTTGCAATTAAATGTGAGGTAAGTATAATGTTGTGACTCCTTGGAGGGGCCTGGAATGCAATTCAGTTGTTGGGTTTCAACGGTGCTTAAGAAAGGAAATACTGTCTCCTGCGACTTTTATAGACATTTGGTAATAAATTTGCCCTCAAAGTCTCAGAAATCCGATTTTTACAATGGTTCTAGTCCTATTTGATTATATAAAAAGAGTGAGCAGCATATCACACAGATGATGTGAATGCTTCAAATATATAGAAGGTAAACGAAGGGAACCTCACAGCAAAAGATCACAGGGAATTCAAAGCATACATTTGGATAAAGAAATTATGGGACATGTACTCTATAGAATACTATACAGCAGTCATAAACAATGAAATCCGGTCATTTGCAACAAGATGGAGGAATCTGGAAAACATCATGCTCAGTGAATTAAGCCAGTCCCAAAGGGACAATTATTATGTTCTCCCTGATCAGCAACAACTAACTGAGCACC